>OY728139.1:996184527-1001184527 GCA_963277665.1 Viscum album | reverse complement strand
ATAATGACTCGAAGGAAAAAATAGAGGTTTATGGAGAAACTCTTAACTTATGTATGAATGTCTTCTACACTACGCCTTATTTTCCAGGATAGTAAGATTAAAACCATTATTTAATTAATTAATAACTTTTCTACTTTTATTTGATTAATTTTAGTTTTATTGAGTTAATTTTTGACTTTTTGATCTGTTATTGAGTTTGATTTAATCATTCGATTGTGTTTGTTTTCAATGTTTTCATTATAAGTTCGCTTGATTATAAGTAATGAAGTTTATTTAAAAATGTGTATTATTATCTAGAATTATAATTATATGTAATTAATCAACATACATAACATTAATTGGTCATATATATTATTTTGTTCATAGAGATGAGGATGAATCATTTAACAACATGTTAATTATATTCATTTTAGATTAATTTATGCGGTTTTAGATCACAACAAACTTGTTTTATTATATCAGTTAGCATTATGAAAATATTCTCATTCAATGAAATAAAATGGTTTGTAATATAAATTTATAATATACCTATACCAATAAAATAGTTTCGTTAATATCCGTGAATATGGTGAAGAAAATTTAAAACATGTCGTTCATAAAGGCGATGAAACAACTCCACAAGGACAACATTTCCGTTTTTAAAATAAAAATAAGAAAAGAAGGGGCTTGATGACAGATTATTACATTCGTTTAAAAAATGGCATTATATGTACACTATTTTAGTTATAATTCTATTTGGATTAGTGGATGTGAGGAAGGGAATAATAATAGAATATAACATGAAAAGAAATAAAAAAGAAAAGGAAGTGAATTTTACCTCTTGAATTATCCTTCTTGAGGAACTCCGTAGGGAAATGGTTTTAGTAGTTTTATGAGAACAAGAGATCATGTATAAGGGGAGTTAATTTGGAAGAGTATTGTGTATAAATTTGACATGGATGAATTTTTGGATGGTGTGAGTAGAAGGGGTGGTGATGGGTAGTATTTATAGTTGAAGAGAGGGGTATTTTTGGAATGTATATGTCTATGGTTTATTATCTTGACTAAAAAATGTAAATAGTTTATGAATTATAACCAAATATATTAAAATAATTAATCTAAGAAGGAGAATATGGTTCTTACCTCATCCTTGACTCATGTAATAGTGTATTACTTTATAATATATTTATATTGTAAGTTACTATATTTTAAAATTCACAAAACAATCAAGTATTTCAGAAAAGTACCAAAAATACTCCCTAACGATTTATCACCTTATACAAACTAAAAATGAGCTCAATTTTATGAAAATAATTTTCTAAATAAGATAAAATGAATTTTTAATTAAAACCACCATTTACCCAAAAAATAATGTTTTTAAAATTATAACTAATTTTATAACACTCTAAAAAACTAAATAAGGACTCATTAAATTATAGTGAAATCAAAATAAAATAAAAAATTGATTTCTAAATACATTATATGAAAATGAATATTTTTTATTTATTTTATTAATTATAAAATTTTAATCAAATATTTATGACTCATAAAAATTTAAACACATAACTAATTATTTTTGAAATATTTTCTAACATATACTATGATATAATTGTATCATATTTACATTTATAGGATGGATAAATTTTATTTATACATTTATTTGGGAGGTTACTATTATATTGGTTTGTCTACTATTCATAAGGTTCATATTAATATTCCTAATATCTTCTTACTATTTAATCGGTATAGGTTATTTAACTTCTACAAATATATGTTATTTAATTCATTATTTATTTATAATGTTTGTGTTCTATTATATATATTGTTTTATGTGATTTATACAATATAAACATAAGATGATTAATTACATTGTTAGAATTATTCGTCATTACATTCTCCCCTACAACAAAAATATCATCCAAAAAATTTTCACAATGACACCTCATGAAAATATTTTGGTACTTCTTTATCATAACATTCTCTAATTCCCATATAACCTCTTAAATTGTACGATTTTCAATGTTCCATTACAATTTGAGTCATCTGATTCCTCAAAACATATTATTATGTGTCTAAAATCAACATAGGTTCTTCATAGTTAGATTAATCATGTTCCAATTCTAGTTCTTTTGAAGTGAAGACATATGTTGGGACATGTATGTACTTCATTAACAATGATTTTTCGAACACATTTTGAAATTTCGAAATGTGAGGCGGCATTGTCAAATGTTATGCCAAAAATCCAATTCTATCCATAATTTCAAAAGGACCAATGTATTTGCGGCTTAGTTTCCCTTTCATTATAAATATTATAACACCCTTCCATAGAGATTTATTCAATAAATCAAGATCACCCACAAGAAATTCCATATCCTTCCTTCGATAATCAGTATATCTATTTTTTCTACACTGAGATAATTTGATATTTTCTTGAATAGACTTTAACTTTATCATCATTTCATCTTTAATATACTAAACTAAACGCATAATTTCACCAACTTCACCCCAACATGTTTTTATATGAAAAATATTTCTATACTATGCTTTATATCGTTCCATTTGAATAATATAATGGAAATTATTTTTGTATTAGAATTCTACCAATGGAAAATATTCATCCCACATACCCTGAAAATCAAGTGATCATGATCACAAAATGTCTTATAATGTTTTAAAGGTCCTTTTAGACTACCCATAAGTTGTAGGGTGATAATCAGTATTCAACAGAAGCTCAGTGTCCAAATATTTCTTAATACTTTACTGTAATTTCAATGTAAACTGTGGATCACAATAAGAACCATTTGAGAGAGGTACAACAAAAATTCTTACAACATCATTAATATACAGTCGTGTAAGGAACTCTAGTAAGAAATATTCAATTATAGCGTAGAAATTTGCAGATTAGGTAAGTCAATCAACAATTTCCCATATTGAATCATTATTGCATCGTGTTTTTGGTAATCCAGTGGAAAAATTCAATGTTATGTCATCCCATTTCTATATAGTAATAGGAAAATGATTCACAGATCCAATAAGATTTTGTTTTTCTACCTTCAATTATTTATTTACTAAACATATTGATATATAATTAGCAATTTCCCACTTCATATTATCCCACTAGAAATGTTTGATCAAATCTCTAAACATCTTAGTGCAATGAGGATGTATAGAGAAACTCGAGCTATGGGTATCTTTTTATAACTCCCATTTATCTCAGTTATAGAGGGAACACATATCCTCTTCCCAAATTTCATAATTCCATCCTCACACACGATGTCTTGAAACATCCCATGATTCATAGATTTCATTTTCATTTGAATATTTTCATCATCAAACTGAGAACATTCTATCCTTTCCAATAAATTTTGTTGTGCAACCAATTAAAAGAGTAATGAGGTTTCTCCTTCCTTGATAATTCCCATCTCCATATTATCTACACCCATGTACTTAGGATCCTTATCAAATCTCAATTTTTTCAGAACTCTATGATCCTTCCTACTCAATGCATATGTTGCTTTATTTTTCATTCTTGGGTGGTAGTTTATTAAACATTCGTAATACTTGAGTAGTTAGATTCATCAGCATTTCATCATCTTGATTTAATTCTATGACATGATATATTTCATGTTATTTTGATCTGTATATATCTCTAATATTTATCCATAAAAATATGGTCTCCATATTTGGAGAGAAAATATTATAGTTGTAATGTCCATACATGATTCAAAATGATTTCATTGATAATATTAATTCCTTTCAGAAAATTGATGATTTAATGATCAAATTTTAATATTTGAAAGTATTTAAGTCATTGAAGTTGATCAATTAAATCTTTAATGTGAGCAATGTGATACTAGTTCATTATGGTAATAGCATTGATTTCTATATAGTCAATGCATATACTCATAGATCAATCATTCATATTGACAATAAGATCATGGGATCCCTATAGATAAACACAAGGGTGAATAAATATTTCACCATTAAATTATTCCAGTTGTTTATCTAGTTCTACTAATTACACAATGCCCATTCAGGATGGAATCTTTTATATAGGTGTTGCACTAGGATTTAAATCAATAGAAAACTCAACTTCCCATTTTAGAGAATGTACATGTTAATCCCTATGAAATACATCTATATATTATTTCATAATAGGTGAATATTAAATTAAAATATTTGTTTCCTCATCTATAGATATCATTTTTATTCCTCCCATATGATTTCATTCGGTAAATCTATTGTCGGTGGGTTTGGATAAGAGATGGATGATTAGTTATCTCCTCTGAAAATAAGGGATTCACCGTTCTAAAAATTTGCAACTTAATTATTCTTAAAATATATTTTTGAATCATAATTTGAAACAAATACATATCTAGGGTTATATAAATTTCAATCATCGTTATGATAAATAGTTAAGAAACTAAATCACGTTTATGTGTAATAAAGGGGATTGACCGACACAATCGTTTTGTAATGATATTTCCCTTTGGAGTTATGATTGAAAACTCATTTATTAAATCCAATGGGATATGTCTAATTGTCTTCAAAAAATAGGAATATATAAAATTATGATGTGATCCAGAATCAAATTACTCATTTGATAAGTTTGAGGAAATGATTAAAGTGCCTTCCACCACATCCTTATAATCTTAAACCTCAGTAGTTATGATTGTATAAAAATGATATTTTCTCATTGGGGAAATATTCCATTATGCTTAAGAAAATAATTTTCATAATGATCCATCTATTTGAAATTATAGCATTGAAAATTGTCATATTCATACTTTCCATTTCAATCATGGGATTGGTGGAATTTTTCTTCACACTTGAAACAAACACTAATACCCTTCAGTAATGTACCTGGGTTTTTCTTCATAGAGTTATAATAGAATAATATCAATAACTCTACCATTACAACCCTTTTAATTATTTCCATTCCCAATGTGTTCAGAATCCCTCTTATTATCTTGATTTTCTTAGATGTCAAAAGTCATAATAAATTATTGTTCTCTCTTCCAAGCATAGGATACTATATCATTGTAGGAAGAGAATATTTGGGATATTAGTGCCCTTATGAGGAATGGTATTAACCCATGAAAGAATAGATTTATTTTACTCCTTGTATTTTATTTCTTGTTTGTGGAATTCCTTGACAACCTTTTATGTTTGTCTTCATACATTCAATATTCTCAATCTCAATTTAACTAAGATTCAAGAATTGTCTCTCTATATCCTCTCATTGTTTGTGAGGGTAGTTTTTTTCTATTAATATTTTTTTAAAATATTCCCATTCCATATTAAAATTTCTTCCTCCTCTTTAGTGTTTTGAATCAACAATCACTATTGATCACCATCTTTTGACATATGAAAAAATTCCATTATAACCATCCCACTTTCATTGCATCCCAATGTGAGAAATATCTTCTCCAATTAACTTATCATCTTCTATACTACAAATGGGTTTGTATTCACATTGAATTATAGAACATTTTTTGAATAATGTTTTATAACACTTCCCATACACATTATTAATCAGGATGCTTCATATGAGTAGGGTTATTGTTCATAACATGAATCATCTGTCCCAGTAAGACTATAATTTGCTCAGCTCTAGTTGTAGCTCTCGTTCCAACATCATTATCCTGTGTAGTGGGTAAATCCATACACGAGAGATGCATATTGATGTGGATCCCATTACTTTCACTAGGCTATGTTTCTTTGAAATGGTATGTACTAATTAGTGATGAATAATTTTTAACAATTTAAATGAATTGAAAATTTATGAAAAGATAATCTCATAATCATAAACAAGGATTCTTTTGGGACATACATTGAAATCATTCATAATTTTTGTTAAAAAATGTGAATTATTAAAACTATATCCTGTAGTACCATCAAACCAATTGAAAAGTAAATCGCATTTTTATGTATCATGTAACCTTGAGTTTGGCCCAGGACACCTTGTAAGAGTTGTTACCCCAAGGTACATCTATTCCATAACCACATCCACATCTATTGTAATCATAAGGATGTATTTCTATGAATAGTTACAGAATCTATAATTTACCAAAATTTTAGGATATTTTTCGATGCATATTCTCAAATTCAATCATTGTGCTATGTTCCCTAATGTATTTTTTCTAAATCTAGTTTCCAAAATTTATACTAAACATCCATTAATACCAATTGTAAAATCCCTGACCCATGTTGTCTAGAGCTGGTTCTTTAATTTATTTCTTTGGAATATATACAAAACTTGAATGTGAAAGGATCAATTAGTTTAGTAGTTTTTGAACCCATAATTTATATATTTATTTTTCATTAAAACCTAGAAGGGAAAAACAATATAGCAAATCCCTTAGAAGCTCCCATAACTCATAGATTATCCATGAATGTAATTTAATGCATATATCTTTTCATCCTGGAGAAAACTAATATGTAAGACAGTGTGATCGCAAATGCTTAGTAACGGTAGGCAATGCAGTAAAAATATAATAAACAAAAATAATAAATGATTATGAATAACTAAAAACACATTTCATTAAATCTTATTCTTAAGATTAAAATGATAAGAATAAAGGATGATTATATAATTAAATATTAAAACATAATGATGGATATTCTACGAGTCTAATGACCACATGGTATATCAATAAATAGTTTTATAATGAGGTAATGGATAATTATAAACCTCAAAAACATATCCACAAAGCCTCACCCAAGACACCATACATAATGGGTAAATACCCAATCTAGTTTATATCATGAGACCTACTAATGAATCAAGGGGATATTGAGGGCCCAACCCATCACATACTAATTCTAATTTATCACTCCTATGAATTAGGTTTGACATGATCCACATATTCATAGGAAATTTAAATAACTTCCTCAATCTTTAAACATGATCATTAACCATTCTGAGAGGCATGGGGAATGTAATCAAGATAGCACATCCGCAATCAAACTTCCCATAACCCATTTAATAAAATATCGTTTATGATATAAATAATATATCAATCTCAAAAAGACATAAAATTCAACATATTTGTAGAAATTTATGAAAATACTGTAATAAAATCATCGTGGAATTATTTATAGAAATACACCTTTTACCTTGCAAAGAAGAGTTATTTTGGAAAAAAACATTTATATGTGTCATAATTGTTGGTATAAAACTAGAAATGAAAAATCATAGTTCATGAAAAAATTATTGAATTAATAAAAATAATGGATTCTTAAAATAGATTATGTATTGCACATGAAAATGTGTATGAATTCAAGAAGTTCCATTTAATCTGGTTTTCATATGACGATGAATTCAGAAGGGAACCCTGTAAAACATGTATTTTCCCATAAATAATATATAAAAGGATCTAGATATATGATTTTAGAACATAAACTAAGAATATATAATATGTACACAAAAATAAAGAAGCATTACAATGGGGAAAATATAGTGAAAGAATAACTCGAAAGAAAAATGGAGGTTCGGGTAGAATCTCTTACCTTATATATGAATGTATTCAGTACATGAATTTAATATTATAGATTACAAAATTAAATCCAGTAATTACAAAATTCAGAACCTTATCTACAGTTATTTGATTCGTTATAGTTATATTAAAATCATTTATTTCATTTTTATGACTTATAGAGTTTAATTTCATAGTTTGGGAGTGTTTGTTTTTGTAGTTTCCAAGATCGATTCACATGATTATACGTAATGATGTTTTATGTAAAAATGGGTATAATTATCTTAAATTGGAATTACATGTTATTAATTAAAATACAAGAATTATAATTGTTCTTATATTTTTTTCTCATATATGATGTTAAATCATTATATATCATGTTAATGATATTCGTTTATATTAATTTAAGTAGCTCAAGAACACAACAACTGGTTCTATTTTATCAATCATATTATGTAAATATATTTCATCCAAAAAATAAAAATGGATTTTATTTAAATTATAAAATATGCTTCAACCACTAAAATGGATTCTTGAACACCCTTAAATATATTGAAGGAAAAAAGAAAAATTTATCATCCTTGAAATTTATGAAACAAAACCTCAAATAAATCATTTCTATTTTTAGAATAAAAGGAAGTGGAGAAGTGGCATGATGATAGATTATATCATTAGAAGAATAACATTTAAATATATATAAGTTAATGTAGATGTAATTATATTTGGATGATGAAAATTTAGGATATAATAATAAATGAAAATAACATGAAAATAAATTAAAAGTTAAAGGAAGAGGATTTTACATCTTGAATTCTCATCCTTAAGATCCTCCTTATGGAAATGGTTGTGGGATTTTAATGAGGCCAAGAGCTCATGGAAATGGTGGAGGAACATGGTACGTATCTAGAGAATAAATTTTATAATTCACCATTCTTGTAAGTTGTGAAGTGATGGTGTGGTGAGGGGTTGTATTTTTAGTAGAGGAGAGGGGTATTTTTTGAATATTTAATTCATTTGTTTATGATTTTGGCTCAAGACTATGGATAGAATGATTATTATCAAAACAAATATAATAAAATAATAATGGAACAACTGGTGCTAAACAGCTAAATACCGTACTGGGACAACTCACTCATGTTATGAATAATAACCATACTCGTATGGAGCACCCTGATCACCAGCATGGAGGATCAATGTTATATTGCTTCATGAGGCAACAACAACCAACATTCAATGGGTGTAAAAATCCTATAGTTGCTGAGAAATGGATAAATTATTTATAGAAAATATTCCATGCCTTGGGGAGTGGTGAAAGGGAAAAAGTTGTCATGGCAGTTTATCGCCACACTAGAGATACTGATCATTGATGGTCATTGATACAAAACACGAAGGAAGATGATGAAATATCAAAATTGGAATGGAGGGTGTTCAAAGAGCTGTTCTAAGAAAAATACATTCCTCGAGACCATCGAGGAGATATGGAATGGCAATTTCTGTGTCGGTGGCAGAAAAATGATGAGAATGTCGCAAAGTATGAGGATAAAATTACAAGGTTAGCGAGGTATGCTAAAAATTACATACATAACCCAATAAGTATGATTGATCATTTCATTGATGGGTTGAAACCATTTTTCCATCGAGCATCAGTCTCACAAACCTTCTCATTATATGAAGATATTGTCTCATGCGCTTTAAAGAAAGAAAATGAATTATCTAAGTCTTATGACTTTAAAACAAATCAAGATAAGAAGAGATCTGCTGAACACTCTGTCAATGGAAATTAAAAAACAGGGAAGAATGGTAGAATTGAATTTCCACCCTGTGATAATTGTGGAAGGATGCACCCTAGTGCCTGTCTAAAAGGAAAAGGAGTATGCTACCAATGTGGAATGAAAGGCCATCTAGCTGGGGATTGTAAAGGAAAGACAGAAGCTACTGATGTTCAATGATACAATTTCAGGGAGATGGGACATTATGAAAATGAATTTCCTAACTGTCAGGTGGACTTAACTAAGAAGATGCCAAGGGAACATGGCCAAGCTTATGCTATCACTACTGCTGAATTAGAATCTCCGAAAGGCATAGTGGAAAGTAATTTAATGGTTTCCTCAAATTTAGAAAATGCATTATTTGATTCTGGATGATCGCATTTTTTCATATCTTCCCAGTTTGCTAAGAAAATTAGATATTTACAATTTGATTTAAAATAAGATTTTTCAGTCAAAACACCTAAGGGAAGTATCATTGCTAAAATGTTTTGTGGGTTCGTTCCTCTTAGGGCATATAAATGATCTTTATTTGCTGATCTCATCATCATACCCATGACTGAATTTGATATAATCCTCAGTATGGATTGGCTATTGGACCGTGATGCAGTGAAAAATTGTAAGAAAAAAGAGGTTACAATTGTTGATGATGATGATGAGGAACACCTTATCTTTAGAGTAGAATCACCGGCACCTAATTCTTATCTAGACCAACCGCCAGTAGGTCAACTAAATTCAATTATCCGGGAGGAAGAGAATGAAATAACTATGGGTGAGGAAAGGAATATTCAAATAGAAGATGTACCTATTGTAAATGAATATGATGATGTGTTTATGGAAGATTTAACTGGACCTCCTCCAGAAAAAGAAGTTGAGTTTTCTATTTATTTAATTCATGGTTCAAGGCCCATATCGATGACCCCACATAGAATGGCCACTATGGAATTAGTTAAACTAAAGAAACAACTAGAGGAATTGAGTAATAATGGATTTAATCACCCTAGTGATTCTCCATGGGGATCCCATGTTCTTTTTCTTATGAATAAAGATGGATCTATGAGGTTGATTGTTTACTACAGGGAAATCAATGCTATAACAATAAATAACAAGTATCTCCAACATCACATTGATGATTTGTTTGACAAACTGCATGGAGCTCAATACTTTTAAAAAATTGACCTTTGATCTGGATACCATCAATAGTGTGTGAATAAGGAAGACATTCCAAATATAGCATATCAAATAAGGTATGGGAAATATGAGTTTACAATAATGAGTTTTAGATTGACTAATGCACCCTCTGTTTTCATGGAACTAATGAAAAGAGTTTTCAAGGAATATCATGATGACTTTGTAGTGGTATTTATTGACGATATCCTGGTATACACCAAAATCCATAGAGATCATGAACATCACATGCGCATTATCCTGAAGACTCTTAGAAGACATGCATTATATGGGAGGTTTAGCAATTGTGAATTCTGGATGCAGGATATTTCTTTTCATGGCAATATTGTCTCAAATGATGGAACCCTTGTTGATCTTTCTCTGACAAGAGAAATCCACGAATGGCCAGCATAGACAAGTATAATCGAGGTATGCAGTTTTATTGGTTTAACCGGTTATTATCGACATTTCATCATGAAGTTTTCCCGATTGGATAACCCATTAACGAAGCTCACACGTAAAGTGGTCAAATTTGTTTGGAAAAAAGAGTGTGAAGAATGTTTCAAATAACTGAAGAGAAGATTATTCAATGCTCATATATTGACTCTGCTATCGGGGAATGATGAGTTCGTTATTTATAGTGATGCATCGAAGAAAGGACTTGGTTGTGTCCTTATGCAGAATGATAGGGTTATTGCCTATGCATCACGACAGCTGAAAATTCATGAACAAAACTATCATACTCATGATCTAGAGTTAGCTACTGTAATCGTTGATTTGAAGATATGGAGACATTATCTGTATGGTGTAAAATGTGAGATATATAATGATCAAAAAAGATAGATGTATATATTCTCACAAAAAGAACTCAACATGAGGTAAAGTCGATGGCTTTAACTACTCAAGGATTATGATTGCACGATACAGTTCCAACGTGGGAAGTAAAAATAGGTGGAAGATCCATTGAGTAGAAAAGATCATGGGGTTCTGTACATGATTCAAGTGGAAAGGGATCATATTTTCATGGATCTAGTAAAGATGGATATAGGAATCACCATTTAGGGTGAAACATCAAAACTTTTTTAAATGGTTACCAAACCATCTTTACTAGAAAGGATAAAGAGTTCTCAGGCCAATGATGATGAGTTTAAAAAGATGATTAAAGCTGTGAATGATTGTAGATTATGTGAATTTGTGTATGAAGATGGAATTTTGATGTTTGGGAATAGACTTTGTGTTCCCGGTATACCTGATTTATAAAGGGAATTATTGGATGATGCTCGTAGTTCCAATTTCCCTATACACCCTGGGAGCACAAAAATGTTTAAAGATTTGAAGGAACATTTTTGGTGGGACCACATGAAAAGAGAGATTGATGATTTGGTGACAAGATGTATGGTTTGTCAACAAGTTAAAGCTGGAAGGCAATAGCCCGGAGGGGTCATGCAACCTATTCTCATACCTAAGTGGAAATGGGATAATATTACTATGGAAATTGTCATGGGACATCCAAAGACTCCTAGAAGCAATGATGTAATATGGTTCATTGTTGATCGTCCTACTAAGTAAGCACATTTTCTTGCTATAAGGGAGGATTTACCACTTGAAGGTCTAGCAAGTCTTTATATTAATGAAGTTGTGATACTTCTTGGAGAACCCTTATTGATTGTTTTTGATCATCATCCCCATTTTACTTCAAGATTCTGGAAGAGTATTTATAATTCCTTCAAAACTGAACATCTTTCAGCACTTCCTACTACCCTCAAATATATGGACAATCAGAATGGACTATTCAATCCTTAGAAGACATGTTGAGATCATGAAAACATGACTTTCAGGGTATGTGGCATCAAAATTTACCTCTGGTAGAATTTTCCTGTAATAATAGCATCCATTCAAGCATTCAGATGGCACCATATGAAGCGTTATACAGAATGTGATGTCGCACACCAACCTGTTTGAATGACATTGGTGAAAGAAAACTTGTAGGCCTAGAACTTGTGAAGAAAATGCTGGAAAAGTTTAACGTAATCCAAAACCTCATCAAAGTATCTCAAAGTAGGCAGAAGAGCTATGATGATAAACGAAGGAAGGATTTGGAATTCCAGGTGGGAGATCATGTTTTCTTAAAGGTATCTCCAATGAAGGGAGTTATACATTTAGGTAAGAAAGGTAAATTGTGTCCTAGGTACATAGGACCTTTTTAAATTCTAGATCGTATTGGGGATGTAGCTTACCGTTTGGCGATGCCTCCATGTCTCTCCAAAGTTCATGATGTGTTGCACGTATCACTATTGAGAAAATACATATCTGACCCAACGCATCTACTAACTTATGAAGAAATGGAACTGGAACCCGATCTATCTTATTCTGAAGATCCCGTCAGGATACTTGATACGAGAGAACCAGTGCTGAGTAACAGGATGGCTCGTCTGGTAATAGTTTTATGGAGAAACCACAAGATGGAAGAGGCAACGTGGGAACCTGAGGAAGTAATGATGAACAATAACCCGTGTCTTTTTATGTAGTAATATTATTAGGAATTTCGAGGACAAAATTATTTGAAGGAGGAGAGAATGTAACACCCCAACTTTCCACGGTAAGCTTCTCTTAGAATATTGCAATAGCGTGTGTTGTATGCTACATCGAGTTATAACACACCACAACTAATTAAACTAGTCGTTATAAATAGTTATACCCACTTTTTGAAATTTTATATAATTTATTTTTCAAAATGGTCTTCATTTTTGGATTCGAAATATTGAAATTAGCATAGGTTGAGTTTTTGGTATTTTTATGAAAAACTTCATTTTTTGATGAATAGTGAAACCACTAAGTGGTAGTTAAAAACCTAAATTTTTCATAAAACATAATTTTACCGCTTCTGTGAGTTGAATATCCAATATCCGAGAGACACAGTTGATATAAATATGTAAAATGTGGTTTAATGAGATGAAAATAATTTTTTGTGAATAGTAACTTTTTACTTTTATTTACAATGGTTAAAAGTAATTAGTGTAATTAAAGGTAAAAATGAAATTATTTTTACCCAGAAACATGTCCTAATTCTATTGGATACATATAATTCAACCAAAAACAACCTTGGGAATAAAATATGATCCTATTTTGTCCAGATGAATTAGATTAGTACATTTATTATTATTTAATTCAATGAAGAGTTAAAAGAGATATAATCAAAGATTAATAACTAAAACATTCTTAATATTGGGTTACACATAAGATAAATTCGATTATAAATATTCATTAGAAAGATAAAAATATTTTCCACATAATGATATTTTATTTATAAATTTAAGACATTATATAATTTAATTTATTTATGACAAAATAGTGAGGCATTAATTACCATAGTATTGAAAAATTAAGGTAATTGATATTATAAATACCAAAATAATTATAATTTTAGACTTTTTATAAATTCCACTAATTTAATAGGCTAATATGACATGTTAGGATTATTTTGATTAAAATTTTTCAAAGTAATCATTCTGTAATTATTTTCAAAAAAAAATCAATTTTCCAAATAGTGTCAAAATTGACATAAAAGAGTTTTAAAAACAAATATTATATTATTAAATGATATTCTATACCTAAAAAACTATGGTTTCGCCAAAGGGAATAAATATTACTATATATGATATTAATGAACCAATTGAGGTTTTCATGGATGTTTATAGTATGTTTAGTAAACATATAATATACAAATACGAAGAGACATAGTAAAAGTGAAACTAATTAACTAGGAGTTAATATTCAATGATAAGGTTAATTTAGGGACCCAAACCCGCCTATTATTATATGATGAGTTTTTCTCGACCCATACTCACCTTATTCTCGAAATAATTCACTTTGGAGCCATTAGAAACCAAATATCAATCTATTATAAAAAAATATTTCTAGCTTTTCCTAAGGTGCCCCTAACCCCTCTTAAAAAAGGGAACTCACCCTTCTCTCAATATCACACCATCAAAGCTATTTGGATCGGCCAACCTCTGACCAATTATCCTCTAATCATCTCTACCTTCATCCTAGAAGCCCTCCATTAGTGAGAAAGCCATCCTATAGAGACCTTTTGATCAAATCAAAAGAAAGAACCCGACAAAGAGGTATCGTTTTCACCACCCTTTTTCAAGTTCCTTTCTTCTCCCACTTCCTATTTGTTTATTATTTCCATTATAAAATAATAATTCCACTATATTATATATAATTTGATGTTATTATAAATATGGAACAACCATATTCAGTATTCTACCCATCATTTGAATGACATGTCACCATATGTGTGTATGTACGGCTTACCGTCTCCACATCGTGGTTTAGTTGTTATTCAATAAATTATTATTCGTATGGGTATAATAATAAGTATAAATGATTTAAATAATTAATTTGACATTTTAATGATTTTGTATATAGGATATACCATTCAATTATATTTTAATATCAAAATAATGAAATTTTCGCTCGTGCGTACGTACGGAATATTGTCTCCACGAACGTGATATGATTCATTCCCCATCGTATCCATTCAAGAATAATTTTCATTATATTGTTAAAAATAAAGTTTATAGACATAATATCATTCTGAATATGAATAATATACAACATATCCATTACAAACATGTCTTATGTAACCACACATATAAGAATAACGAATCGGTTATCACCCGAAACGACGATAATACTAAGATATTATTAATAAAGCAATGTTAAAAGTTCATATATGATATCATATTGATGTATTTTAATATTTGAATAATTAAATAACAATTTTTTAACTATTATAAAGTAGGTTAACATACCATTGACTATTTAAATGTACAATGTAAGGGTTTACATCAAAATATCATTCCTTATCGGTGGTTGTTCATACGTATTTATCTACTGGGAACTCGTTATCATCCACTTCCATGTTTCATAAAAATGTATTTCAAATCATTTTTACTATTAAATTTACAATGGGTTAAAGTCAATTATACCGTCATATGTTTTGGAATGGAATTTTTCCGTCATTTTCCAAACAAGGTACTTTTTGACCTTTTCGACAAATTTAAGGTAAGAATGTTTTTTTAACATATACGACAGGTGCGGCTATTTTCCACCATTATAACTTCGTCGAAGCATCCCCTACAAACATATAAGAATATTTTCAAATTAAATGTATTATTTTATAATTATGTGACTTTTACATGATTAAAAAAAGAGATATTTCCCTCAAATAGTTTCGATTTCATCTATGTCAACATCCTTTGATGGATTTTAAGATTATTTTATGTTGATTTATTATGATACAAAACATCCATATTGTAATGATGTTTTTGTGATATGTTTGACTATGGATGTTCTATTTTTAGAGCATTCATGTTTTATAGTTAATGATTTGATATTTCGTATTATAGTTTTAATATGAATGTTTATGATATGTTTCAACCTTTTCATATGAGGAATGTACTGGCCTTAATAAGTGGAGGGTGGAGCCTTCTATAGCTCCTCGATGCATCGGTAGGTCTCATGAGACAACTAGACATGTAATTGGCCTAGGGCCATCCCAATTTGATTTATAGTTTTGGCCGAGCCCTTAATCATTTTAGACGTCTTGGACGAGGCCTTGACAAAATCATTCAGAATGTCCGACATTATACATTCCCCCATTATGGAAATAATATTGATGGTTCATGTGGTTATTCGTCTAGTAGAATACCCATGATTATGTTTTATTATTTCATTACATACTTAGCTCATATTCCTGCCATAAAATTATTCATGTTTATTATTGGTAATGTCATGTGGTTTCAAATATTCACCATGCTTTATATTTATGTTATTTTCCACTATATTACGTACACTCATTGAGTGTTTGAGCTCTCCCCTTTCTTATGTTTCATTTTCCAAGGATATGATGAAGATAGTTATGAGTGACCTGCAGGCATAATCTAGGAGGCCTGGATGTTTCTAATGAAAAATATTATTGTTGTATTTCTCTTCAAACTATAAAGTTGAACATATGTATGAATCTTGTTTTCAAGGCTACTAAAGTAATCGGTCTTTCAAGACTTAATCATTCTTGTGATCATGACAATGTTATATAATAATGCATGGACTCTGGGTAACGGGGGTCGGGGTGTTATAATTCTCTTAACTATATCATTTGATATGTCAATATTTTAGTTTTATAGATCTCTTACTTTTTTATTGCAGGATCTCCCCATTCAAATCATTTTATCATTTTGTGATTTACCTCTTATTTTAATTCACATTGAAATATTAATTTAAATCTTCTGAAGAATCAATATTTATAACCTCTTTTAAATGGTATTTTAGTATTTGTGATCTTTGATATTCTTCATTTATCAATGTGTTTTATGACTAATATGGTGTAGTCATTTCTTCCGTAGTGTATCACATAATCCGATATAACATAGTAATTCCTCCATAGTGTATCAAATGAATTATATAATATATTTCTATAGATAAAATAATTTCTTTTTTAAATCATTATACTTATAGGGTGAAATTATATGTTACGAAATGAGCTTCTCGATTATCCATGGATCTTATAGAAAATTCAACATCCATGTAGTGTTTCTATCTCATCATGTTGTCTCATCATGTAAGATCAAGTTGGCCTCATTTAATCTTCCCATTCAATGTATATTCATGAAGTTGAATCTTCATGAATATATTATTTCAAAATACGTCATATATTTATCAATATTTAAACTATCCAAATGAACACGGCTTCATCATGTTATATCATGGCTCAATGATTTTTATCCATGTATGAAAGATGAATGAATATGATTTGTTACATGAATATCAAAGTCTCCTTGATCTCAAGTTGGAATTGTGTCCTTATGAAACTTGGAATTGGTTTTTGATTTTATCCACTGTATGTGGGCATGATCTATAGAACTCATGAATTACAAGATAGTCCCATACTACATAACCCATGAGTGAGAGAATAAGACGATGATGCTCGCTTGAAACGGAGAACCCAAATTCAACATATCAAATCATTGATATTATTTTTCTAAATTTTTAAATGGATGAATAGTGAAGTCATATATCCCATACCACATTGATTTCATCCATTTAATAGAGAATCTATATATTACAACATTACTTCCATGGAAAATACATTAATTTTATGAATCCTTATTTTTAAATGGTTTCCAATGGGTTTTTTAATGGAATTAGAAACACCCAATGATTTGGAATCCATGATTACTGAAAGTCCAAATTTTCAACGGTCAACACTCATTATAAGGTTTTTAATAATGATTCTTATGAAATCACATTGATCGAGAGGATGGGAGGTAGGGCTCATCACACCTTTTGGGGGGGGGGGAATTATTTCCTACTCTGGGGCTCTCTTATCGATTAAAGATATGCTTATAAATACATTTTTATAAGTATGAATTTGATCACCATATAATTATCAATAAATTATTATCATATTTGGAAATTATAATCATGTGTATGAATATGTTGTTCTTAATCAATGGAGATATTTGCATGTATCCCAGATTATCCATTAATCATACCCGCTTATGAACAAATTATACTTTCATTGGTTATGATGATTCTAGTTTTCGAGCCATGTAGTGGGAAACTCTGAATTGTGTTATCATCTAGGTATATAGAAGTTGTTTTAATATTGGGATCGAACCATTGTGATGGTCTTCCTACGTATCCTCAATAAAGGAATCAAAACCCATATAATTAGGAGACACTTAATGAGACACATAATACCTTTTAAGGTCATGTGATGAGGACCTAATCCTATAATTTAATGTCATGTCCTGAGAATGTCTAAGAGCAAGTTTTTTAGTCAAATATTGGTGTTGGACTTATGTTAAAGTAGCCCAGGGAACCTAAGAGAGAATTGTAGATTCTCAAGTTGAATTAAACCCTACTAGAAATGTGACCCAAAGAGAATAGGGTGGATTTAGGGTGTTTGGTTCGGGCCACAAAGAGGATTCCTTTGTATCACATTTGGAGGGGAATCAAATCCCATATAGTTTGGTTGTTAGGACTTTCACATAGGGAGGCCCCATGAATATTCATCTCATAGGGGAGTATGGACCTTTGAGTGGATTAATTTGGTTCTTTATCCTAGCAAGGATTCCCTTAAAATGAGAACATAACAAATATTTTAACTCATGGTGATTTGAAGGTTTTTTCAGGGGTTACTCCTGAGGAGGATTCCCATTGAGGTTTATGGGTTTTTGGTTGGGGCTTACTCTTGAGAAGAATTTTCATTCATCTCGGGCCCTACATGTGAATCCTATGAATCCTGACTTTAATAGGAATCATATTTAGAAAAGATTTATTGTCGGGGTTTACACATTGGGGTTTCCTAATGAGGTTTTGATTGTATTGTATTGGGCCTTGCTCATGACGAGGATTTGCATTGAGCTTGATCCCTAGTTGGGGGTCCAACGTATCTTGGATGTAGAAGGAATCAATGTTCTCATAGTTCAATTATTTAAAAGATGTTTCAGATTTCATTATCACCATTAAACTCTAAGCCTACAAGATTCATGCTCAGTGTGAGAAACAATAGAAAATGGGTGATCCAAGGTACCACACAATAGGATTTTGATTGAAGGTGGACATGGAGAAAAAAACCAAAGGAAGTGGGTTGGGGTGTTCAGTGTTCCCACCTTCTCTACTCCTTCTTCAATTGATGGATGAGGTTTGGGATTCAAATGATGATTCTAAGGGTGAAAAACATCCCTCTCTTAACATTACCGTAGAACAAGTCCAGGGTATAGAGAATGAAGACGGAAGGTAGAAGTAGATAGGGGAGAGTGCTTGGGTGCTCATCTCCACTCTGTCCATGGGGCCAAGAGGTAGAAATAAGTAAGAGTGTAGCCACTTGAAATAAATGATGGATGATTAATCCTGGAGATATTCCCAATAATTGGTCACATAGTAATGGTGTATGATTCCATTCCATTTTGAATGGAAAATCAAGAATATTACCAATCCTCTCTACTGGAAAATAGAGGCTCCATGTCTTAGAGATGAGAGGGATGCCATAGTCTTAATCCTAGTATCTAAGACTAAAAACACCATGACATTATCCATATGTTAGGTTTCCTCATGACCATAAGGATAGAGTCTCACATGTACCTTGATTACCATAACTAGACAATCAAAAAATGTTGGAAACCTCTTACCATAGGAATACATTCCCAAATGGGGGACATACTGGTGTGCCACTCATCATGGTTTCGTATGTCTGGAGGTTTTGGTAATGGTTTCAACCTATTCCTTTTCAAAAAATCGATCAAAATAAGGAGATTCCCTACCATGTATGGATTTGAAGAAGACTTGATGAGTCGATCATATAGGCTTGAGGTTAGGTAAAACAAGTTGTCTCATACAGGGGGTGCTTCATAAAGGTAGGTCTAGGCCAACATATTGTACCATATATGATGGACTACCTAAAGAAATACAATTGGGAGAGAGATTTCTCAAGCATTCCACCATATCTATAGCTTTTAACAATTGTGGCTTGCAGAGGTCCCTATTCCAGGAATGGGACATCTCTCTAGTTTTCATTAACCATGGGGTGAGAGAATTCCTGACACATGAATTGTTTATTTGAAACTATATAATGAATTTAGTTTCACTATACCTCTTTAATTCCATATATTTTAGGTTTTATAAATCTACCTAAAAGGTTTCAGAGGGGTTGAAAAAAAGTACTAAAGATAATAGAAATTTAGTCGGCCTTTGGGAATTTTTAAACATACATATGAAGAACCCATGGTCTTATATATTGGAAAATATAGGCCCTTGGGAAAATGTTTCATCCCAATTGGGTTTATCTCTCATGCTGATCACATAGGCTAGTGTAGCTAGTCATGTAGAATGGAACATAGGTCGATCGTGCAAGTTGGCATTCAGGTACACTGAGAAATGGCATTGCCTTGGGGTACTTGGGAAAATGGAAATTAGAGGATTTTACGATCATTGGCCCACTTTATTTCTTAAATTCTCTTATACCTATGGTATTTTTACTTGACCCATTTTTCATCCATGTAAAAAAAATATATTATAACCCCCCCCCCCCCCCAGGATTAGGTTGGATCAAAAAAATAATGGTTGAACCTTAGGTAAATTGATAAAAATGATGGATGGTTCATGAAGGTTATCCACACAGGACTTCTGCACGGGTAGTCTACTTAAGTTGACCGTGTAGGAGGAGAGCATATATTATACATGAAAAGATTCTTCCTCATGTATACATAGGGTCTTCATTTTAGAGTCTGACTCACATGAATCTATTCTTTTTGGTTAAACCACTATAGTCTACCATGCATTCCATTCATCGAGGCATGCACATTAAAGACATCCTTAGAATTTCTTGATCATTGGATGTTATGAATCTAGTAGATATGTCATGTCAATTTGGAATTTTAATCCTTATTTTACCTTGACGTGACATTGATACCCATCATAGGCTAATAATTTCTCATTCAAGCATTAGAGTGTTTAACATATATAGAGGTGAATTTCATCCACACAATCATTAATAATGCCATGGAATTACCTATAGATTGGTGGATAAATTCCAAAACATGACTTAAATATCATCGTTAGAAAACTATTTCCTCATAATTATCATTTATTCTTTATCTTTTTCCAAAGGCTCCTCAACCAGTATTGTACAGAATATTCATGTCATTTTATTATAGGCAGTTAGATCGATAGGGATTTCCTCTATAACACAGGAAGGTAGGTGGCCAATGGGTGGTTCATAGAATTGTCATCTCTTGGGTTGTCATCTAGTTTAGAAAGGATTTCACTTACCATTGACAATGAATTATACATTATTGGCCTTTTTTTCTCAAGTGTGCACGTGATTGGAGGGATTTCTTGTCACTATATTGAAAATTGGGGAATTCTCTTGACAATGTGAAACACAACTGTGGAGTGAAATTTATCAAAAAATGCCACCACTGGGAGGACAACCCTGGTATATTACAGCAATGGAAATACCCCCTTTCTCCTTGTTCATATAGCCACATGGAATGTTTTTATGACTCTCATCAAGACATAGGGTCTTGAGATTGACTCTCTTGTTGTCATGAAGCAATATTTCATGGTGAAGTATCTAAAAGGTTCATTCAGAATTACGTCTACTGCTCTAATAATTTTGTGATGGGAGGTTATGATCATAATATGTCATAGAAAAATGTATAAGGGCTTCATGAAATACAATTTAAGTAGATCTAGATTGTAGATTGACTCTTAATATTCCAATCATGTTTTATTTGGCTTTTTTAAAGATTCATTCTTATGAACAATTAGTACAACTTGTCGGGTGAAGTGGTTTTCATGGGATGGTTTTTCTACTTGCCATGAAGCATCTAATGATATTGTCCAATTACCTCCAGTTGGAGAAAATGTGGGTTCTTTTTTTGGATTTCCATATAATATGGGGGAGTTTTCCCCATGACCCTATAGGATAGGAGAAGAGGAGTGTATCGTCTCTGGGGTGACATATTGATGATCCAACCAACATGTTGGGAAGTGTTATGTGGTCGTCCCTCATGCACTACTATCATCCCAATTATAATGACTTTGAAAATTTGTAGAATGTGGGTGGGTATTATTGCCTACTCATTCACGATTTCCATGATATGATTGGTTTCATCAGTAGTCGAGAAAGGGATATATGCCCATTCTATATCTGGAGTGGGTGTATGTACCGACTCTTGTCCTAACATTCCTATTGGTGGATACTGAAATTACACATGTGGTGGTAGAGAGTTGAGTCTACCCACACTTATCATAGGGTCTTTCCAAATGACTTCGCTAAGTTCTTACAGACGAGGCTGCTAGTATGATTGATCAATGCAGGCTGGTGTCTATGTATGCTTGCTGCTTACCACCAACCCTTGTTGAAATGATTCTTCAATTTATTCTAGATGAGTGTACATAAATTATTATTTTTTTTGGACAGGTATATGTTCATTCTCATAATATTCCACCATATTTGGTTGGCAGGTTTCTATGGATGCCACCAGATGAGTCTGCTAGCTTGCTGAATGAATGGAGACAGTTGTATGTCCTTCTTCACAATTTGCCACCAAATTGGGTTAGTCGGCTTATTTGGAGAGGGAAGAGGTGTGACCATACTCCCTATGTATAGGTTTTTATCCTCATATGACCATATTACATTCCCAGGTATGAAGGTTCTAGGGTGGAAATCCAATAACAACATCCTCATCATGTTGAGGGTTCTCTACCACATGCTGTTTGTAGTGGAAATTGCTAGTAGATCCCTTGAAGAGGACCCCTTTGTATTCTGGATGAATTCTTATGTGTCCTATTTATCTGCCTACATATGTTATGGGAGTATATGTTAGTCAAATATCTCATATAATCTCCCAAAATTATTGAAGATGCTGGTTGGCATCGTCTACTTTTAAACAGTTGGTCATCATTGAATAGATAATCAGTGGTGTTTGTTGAGCTAGAGGGCATATTGGGCAGCCTATATGGTTGAGATTGTACTATATTGATGGTACTCCTTGTCCAGTGAGTTCAAGACATAGAATTAAATACAATAGGTTGGTCTTTTCATCCTCTGTGTGGATGAATATCATGCCTGAAAGGTATCCATGGAATGCATCGATAAAAGTTGGAAGGACATCATTGGATAGAATGGAGTTCATGGAAACAATTTCATGAATAAATAAAAAGTGCAATAAAGTAAACCTCATCAACGTAGAATCTCATTTGAATGAACAAATTCATGATTTATTTTCTTGATCATTCCAACTTTTATTAAGTGAAAGGGTCCTAATAGAAGGGTGACACCATCATCTTGGTTATAGATTCACACCCTATTCACTATTATTTGTTTCCCAGAAAAATATTTAAATTTTATGATTCATTATTTATGAGAAAATTACAATGTTATTGTTCATGGAACCCGAGAAACCCAACGATTATCTATCAATGATGATTAAGAGTCCTTCTTTCCAAAGGCAGGTGATTGTTGGATGATTTTGGCCAACGATACTTAAGATATCACATTGGTCAAGAGGATGTGATTTCAGGACCATTACACTTTTTTTGGGGGAATTATTTTCAACTATGGGGCTCTCTTATAGATTTATGATTTGTTCATGAATCCTTTATTAATTCCCAATTAATAAGTGGGTGACCATAGAATTAAAAATCAATTATTAACATGTATGGAAATTAGATTCATCTATATGTATATGGGGTTCTTCATCAATGGAGATATATGATGGAATATGAGGATCTCTATCAACGGTTTCCCATTATGTAAATATTATGTATTCTTTTGTTATGATGATGTTGGTATTATAGTAATGTACTGGGGTACTCTGGAGTGTATTGTCATCCTTAGTGAGGAAAGTTGTTTTGAGGTTGGTATGAATCCCATGTGATGGTATTACTACATATCCTCCAGAAATGAATCTGAACACACGATGTTCAATGATGCATAATGGGACACATAATACCTTTTATGGTCATGTGATGTGGTCTTAATCATATTGTTTAACATCAAGTGGAGATCGCCTCTATGAGGAATGTTCCTAGTCAATGTTTGGTTTGGGACGTATGTTTCTGATTCCCCAGGAACTTGAGATAGAATTATGGATTCCAAGTTTGAATTAAACGCCACAGGGAATGTGACCGAGAGAAAATATGGTTTATTTGGTTTGTTTGGATTGGACCTCAGAGAGGCTATCTATGTATCCTATTTGGAGGGGAATCAAAGCCCACATAGATAAGATGTAAGGACCTATGCCTTTTGAGGGTCTTAGAATATTTTTCTCATATTGGAGTATGTTGTTTTGAGTGTTTTAATTTGGTTATTACTCCTAAATTTGATTCTCTATAATTAGGGACCATGATGAATATTTTGACTCATGGTAATTTGGAGGCTTGTTCAGGTATTGATCCTAATAATTATTCTTGTTGATTATAGAGGTATTTTGTTGGGGATTACTTCTAAGAAGGATTCTCATTGAGCTCGATCCCTATATGGGAATCCTTCATATCTTGATTGTTGAACGAATCATAGTTCTCATTGTTCAATTGTTGGGGATTATGAATTCGAGTTTCCTTGTGTTGTTTTAATTGAATTGGATTGGGTATTAATCCTGAGGTGGATGCCCATTGATCTGAGGCCCTAGGTTGGTGTCCTACTTATCCTAATTGTAGTAGGAATTAGTGTTCTCAAAGTTCAATTATTGGATGGATTGTGTATATTTCAAGGTCACCATTAATATCTAAGATCACATGATTCATGCTCATTGTGACAATCAATATGAATCAGAAAATTCAAGATACCAAACAATCATATTTTGTCTCTAGGTGTACATGGAAACAAATCCTAAAGGGAGATGGATGGGGAGTTGAGTTTTCCCTCCTCCTCTTCCCCATATTATACTGATAGAAGATTTCATGGATATAGTATATGTTCCAATGTTTTGAAAATTAACTCTCCTTACATTACCCTATAATGGTCCCAAGGTATAGAGAATGAGTAAGGAAGGAAACATGAGAGAGGAAAGAGGGCTCATGTTCCCATCCCTTATATGACCTAGTGGCTAGAGAGAATTCAATCCATTATTTATGGAAACAAAATGTAATACTCATCCTCCCTACATGAAAATGGAGGATTTGGTACAAAAGGAAAAGAAGAGGAGGACCTGGTCCTAACAATAGTTTCCAAGACGGTGTACTTCCTGACACATTCCATTGGGTAGGGTCCTCATGAACATTCAGATACACACTCTCATGCACCCTATGGGACAGCATTAGCCAATAAAACAAGAGATGGAATCCTCTGACCATAGAAATACACACCTAAATGGGGGACATGCTACTGTGCCACTCGTGATTGTTTAGTAAGTTCAATGGTTCGTGTTTTTGTTTCAAACTAGTCCATTTCATATAAGGGATCCATAGGAGGATAGACCCTATCTTGGATGGCTTTGATGAATGCCTAATGAGTGAATCATGAATGCTTTAGGGTAGGGAGAACCAGAGGGCTCATGCAGGGGGTGCTTCACAAAACTTGGACTAGGATAACTAGTTATACCATTTGAGATGGACCACCTAGGAAATAAATCTTGGTTGAGTCCTTTCATAAGACATAAAGGGTCTTTACAAGTGATTATTGTGGTGGCTAGTGTCGGTCTTCAATTACGGAAAGGGAGTTCATGCTAGTGTTCACTACTGTCAGGGTTATTGAATGAATTTGACATGTATTTTTTATTTTAAACATTTAGATGAATGTAGTTAAAATATCTCCCATTAAATCCTAATCCTTATGGTTTTAGAAAGCTAGCTAGAATATTTTTCAGGGGTTCATGAAGGATTATGGTGAGAAGAGCTTCCATTGGCCCACGGGAATTTTTATCTATACATATGAAGACCAATGGTATTATTTATAGGAAAATATAGGACATTGGGTGAGGTTTCATCTCAATCTAGTGTCTCACTCAGGATGATCATGCAGGATGGTGCAGATGATCACGCAGGCTGGTGCGCCGGAAGATCATGGAGGTTCGTGTTAAGGTACCCAACACAATGATGGTGTTTTTGGGTACCATGATGAATGGAATTTAGAGGCTCTTGTGATCCTTGTCCCACATAATTTTCCCTCTTCTATTCTCCCAAAGGTATTTATCATTATGATCTTTTCTTCCATGTGATAAAATAGAGTATCAACATATGTGTTGCATTAGTCCTCACATGATATTATCTCGAGGTCCACTCCAAAAACCAGAGTACACACACCTAGACTCACAATCATGGGGCAACCCACACTAGACCACCTACAAAATTATACATGATAACATTTGTGCATCCCTTGTAACACCCCATAATTCTAAGGTATGTTTCCCTTTAAATAATATAATAGCTTGTGTTGTACGCATCTTCGAGTTCAAAAACACCACAACCAATCACGCAAGCTGTTATGAATTGTAATACCCACTTTTTGAAATTTTATAAATTTTATCATTAAAAATGGACTTCATTTTTGTATTCAGAATATCAAAATTAGATTATGGTGAATTTTTGGTATTTTCCTGAAAACTATAAATTTTTGGTGAATAGTTAAAAACACTTGTTTAAAAACGACTTGTTATTTAAATTTTTTTTTATTTATTTTAGGTCAAAATAGATACATAATATCTATGTAAGTTAAATTTAATTCATAGGAGTAATTTTATAATAATATTAGATATATAAAACATTATTGAACTTTTTACCGTATTTTACCCACCTCCTAAGAGCATTTAAAAATTTTCATTAAAAATTATTTTAAAACTTCTGTGAGTTGAATTTCAAAACTTCTAGAGTCCCGGTTGACATCAGTAAGTAAAATTTCATTCAATAAGATGAAAAAATTTTAGGTGAAAAATAACTTTTTTACTTTTTTACAATGGTAAAATGTAAACAGGGTAATTAAGTGTAAAAATGAAATTATTATTACCTTAACACATGTACTAATTCTATTGGATAAGTTTATTTCGACCATAAATAACATTTGGAATAAAAAATGAAATTTTTAGTCCCCATGGATTAGATTAGGTCATTTATTATTATTTTATTTAAAGAAGAGTTAAAAGTTTTATATTCTATGTTTAATTAATAAACCAATTTTAATATAGGGATATACATAATAAATATTAGACAATAGATATTCATTAGAATTATATAAAAAATTCCTATATAATGGAATTTTATTTTTAATTTTTATAAATTAAATAATAAATTTATTTAAGACACAATTATGATGCAGTAATTACATTATTAATGAAATATTAAAATATATGATATTATAAATATCCAAATAAATATAATTTTAGACTTTTGATGAATTACCCTAATTTTATCGGTTAATATGACATTTTAGGGTTGATTAAATGAATTCCTTGCTAAGTAAACAAGATTTTATGACTTTAACAAAATCAAAATACACAATATTGTCAAAATTGACATAAAAGATTTTGAAAAACAAATATTATATTATTAATTTATATAATATCTATAAAATTACATGGTCCAGTGAAATGACCTAGATAAGGTTATATATATTAATAATGAACCACTTGGGCTTCATTTGAAAGATTATAGTATGTTTATTAACAATATAATAAACAAAATACAAAGAGGCAAGGTAATGTCAAACTATATAACATAGAGATAAATCTAAAAGATAAAGTTAATATGGTCAATAGATCATTTTAAAACATATTTATTGAGATGTTTTCGATCCATCTCCACCATATACTCTAATTAAAACATTTATGAGCCCATAGAAACTGAAAATGATTTTAGTATAAAATAATATTTCAATATTTTTCTAATGTCCCATCACCACTCTTATAAAATGACACATCTTATTCTGCCAAATTCACAACCCCAAATACATTTGGCTCTGCCAACCCATACCAAAATATACTCCCAACATTCCTCAATTCATCCTAGAGGTATTTCTTTGGTCAAAAAGACAACTTATGGAGCACATTTGATCAAATTAAAAAGAAAAACGTGTAGAAGAGGTAAATATTTCATCACCACTTTCATGTTCTTTTCATCTACCACCTCCACTTTCATTGTTATTTCCATTATAAAATAATAACTCCTATATATTCTATATATATTGATGTTATTATAAAATTGTTACAACCAGATTCATTATTCTATCAATCATATGAATGACAATGTCACCCTACGAGTGTACGTACAACTTACCATCTCCACGTCGTGGTGTAGTTGTTATTCAATACCATATTTTTTGTATGGGAATAATAATGATGTATAATTGAATTAAATAATAAATATAAAACTTTAATGATTTTTTATATATGATATAACATTCACTTATATATGATTCGACCTTCAATTGAATGATATTGTCGCTCGTGGGCACATACAGATTATCGTCTCCACGAACGCAATGAGATTCATTCCCCAATGTAATCATTCAAGAATAATTTTTATTTCATTTTTAAAAATAATGTTTAATAACATAATATCATTTTTATATGAATAAAATACATCATATCCATAATAAACATGGCTTACGTAACAAAACAAATAAAAGAAAATGAATCAGTTAACAACCAAAATGAAGATAATAGTAAAATATTATTAATAAAGTAATATTAGAATATCATATATGATATCATATTTGTGAATATGGTTCTTTTATAATTTCATAAAAATTATTTAATTATTATAATGGATGATAACATACCCTCAACCCAAAATAAGTACATGGTAATGGTTTATTCTATAATATCTTCATTATCTGAGGTTGGTTTTACATAATTATCTACTGTGACATATTTATCAACTAAATCCATGTTTAATAAAATGTATTTGAAATCATTTTTACTATAATTTAAATTCATTTATTCCCATATTACTATTTATAAGATATTAATAAAAGAATCATTACGTCATTTTCCAAACAAGGTACATTTCGACTTTTTGGAAAAAATTATGGAAAGAATGATTTTATAACCTATATAGTGGATGTGGCTATTTTCTTCCGTTACAACACCTTATAAGATTCCCTTACAATAATATAAAGAATATTTCCAAAATAAATGTTTTCTTTTAAATGGATTCTAAATAGAAATATGTATTTCTTTCAAACATCTTTATTTTCATCTATGTCTACATCCTTTCATTGATTTTCAACTTGTTTGAACATGATTTATTATGATACAAATCTTCCATATTGTATTGACTGTTTTGTGATATATTTTTCTATGTATATGTTAATTTTTTACCATTAATTGTTTATGGATAATGTATTGACTTCTTCTATGCTAGTTTTAATATTAATGATTATGTCATGTTTAAACCTTTTCATATAAGGAATGCATTGGTCAGAGAAAGTGACGGATGGAGCCCGCTATACCTACTCAATGCATTGGTAGGTCTCATGAGATAAACTAGTGTCTTGTCACAAGGCCTTGAAAAAATATTATTTTTAGTCTTGGAACAATGCCTTGACTATGTGGTTATGATCTCTGGAATTATTCATTCCATCATTATGAAAGTGGCAATTGATATGGCATGTGATTATTCGACTAGTAGAATATCAATGTGAATAAGTAAATTGAATTATTTAATTCAATGTTTCCCATATTATGTTAAAGTGTATGTTTAAAAGGATTTTGTTTTAGTTATATATATTTCCATTAATGTTTATTTTTATTTATAAATTTTTTTGCTATATTGTTATCTTTACTGAGAATCTGAGCTCACTCTTTTCTATGTTTTATTTTTCCCAGGATGTGAAGAAATATTTTATGGTTGACCTGTAGGGATATGATAAGGATATACGTGTGTTCAAATGAGGACAAAATGTAGTTTATGTTTTTTTATGTTGTAATATAAAAATTATGAATGTATCTAGTACTTAAAAGGTTACTAAATTGACTAGTCATTCGGGATTTGATCCCTTGTGATCATGCCAAAGTTATGTAATAATGCACCAACTCTGGGTAACTGGGGTCGCGGCGTTACAGATTGTATCAGTGTAATTTTAGTATAAATCGTGGAAGCTAGATTTATAAGAACATTGATTTGAGATAATTTGCCTAAGATAGACATTGAGTATTAGTATAGAAGAAAAACCTAAAATTTTGGTACTATTTTGATTTTTGTGTGTTTTCCAAGTAGTAAATCCATGTCATGATACAAGAAGGTAGAGGCAGTTCTGGCATAGATGTACCTTGGGGTAAAACCCGAAAACTCTTCTTTGAGATAGACTCGAATGGGAACCAGTGCACGACAATAGACCATGATGCACTTTTGTTTATGGCACTCCCAGTGGATATTCTTAGGATAAATTTCATTTTCATTACAAACCACTATAAAGGGTTTATAAGTATATACATCCATAATGAAAACATTTTTTTGATTATTGATTCTATCCACAAACTATTCAATTTATGTTTATTATTTTACATGATTAGAATTTTGTTTTGTGATTCATATACTAATCTAGTGTACACCATTGTTTAAAAATGGTACCTAGTAGAAGGAATGGAAAACATATCAACCCAAAAAATCCATGTGGGGATTTCCATCATACTCATGATAATTACAGTGGAGCTGGTGATGCAACTAGTCCTTATCATCTTATCCCCATACTGGGAAAACTCACTTAGGTTGTGAATAATAACCTTACCCATATGGAGCACCCTAATCCACAATGTTGAGGATCAATGTAAGACCGATTCATGAGGAAAAAACATCCAACATTCAATGGGACAACAAATACATTTGTAGCCAAGCAATGTATATCTTCTTTAGATAAAATATTTCACACATTGGGGAGTAGCGAAGGGGAAAATTTGTCATGCCAGTTTATCACCTCACGGGAGATGCAGATCAATAGTGATTATTGTTTCAAAACACAAAGGAAGATGATGAAGTATAAAATATGGAATAGGTGGAGTTTAAAGATATTTTTAGAGAAAAGGACATTCCTTGTGACCATAGAGTAGATATGGAAAGATAATTTCTGAGTCTGAGGCAAAAAAATGATGATAATGTTGAAAAATATGAGGCTAATGTTACAGTGTTATCATGGAACACAAGAAATTATATATCCAGCAAGTTTGTTAGAGGTAAATGCCTCTGACCATACATAATATAAAAAGTAAAAGAGTAAAATCATACAACCATACAATAATCAAAACCCAAGTCTATAGCCAACCAAACAAAAAGCAAATATATATCATAGTAACGATAGTCCTCACCATATCCATAGTCATCCTCTAGAGTAGTTGATTCCCACTCCGTGTTTGTTTCATATTGCTTCAACACCTTGGTATACTTCCTTCTAAGCTCCATTTGCTCCACCGAGATTTGATCATTAATCCCAAAATCATTCTCATCATATGAACCTATTGTCTAATTCTCTAAAAAGACCGAAAAAGAAATTCTCTAACTCTTGCGGCTTTAATGAAAAGCTTGAGAAGAAGAGATATTCTGAACACTTTTGAAATGTAAATAATGGATAGAAGGGAAAATTTGAATATCCATTCTGCAGTAAATTTGGGAAGAAACACCCTATATATGCCTGAAGGGAATGAGAGTCTTTTATAAGTGTTTTGAAAAAGGACACCAAACTCGTGAATGCAATGGAAAGAGACTGTTATTGTTGAATTCTACAATTATAGAGAATGGGGGAATTCTGCAAATTAATGACTCATGTTACAAGGAAACATACCCTAGAACTGGCCAAGGGACAAGGCAATGTTTATGAGATCACTACTACTGAGTATGAAGCTCCAAAAAAGGTAGTTGTAGGTAAATTAATGGGTTCATCAATTTTATCCAATTCTTTTTTTGACTCTTGATCATCGCATTTTTTCATATCATCCATGTTTTCTATGAAAATTAGATATTTTCAATTTGACTAAACATTGTACTGGTTAGTCTATACTCCTAAGGGAAGTATCATCATAACAATGTTTTTTAAATCAGTTATAATTTGGGAATATAAATGTTCTTTATTTGCTGATAGTGTCATCATACCCATGAATTAATTTGATATAATCCTCAAAATGGATTGGATTTCGTACCTTGATAAAAAAATTTATTTTATTTATAAGAAGGTTGCGATTTTCGATGATGATAAGGAGTACCTTATCATTAGAGCAGAAACCTCACCACCTGTTTCTTATATAGATCTATCTCTAGTAGCTCTCCTAAATTCAGTAATCGAGGAAGAATTGAATGAAATAACTATAGCTGAGGAAAATAATTTTTGAGTAGAATATGCACCTATTGCGCAAGAATATTTTGATGTGTTTCTAGAGGATTTACTATGACATCCTCTAGAATGAGAAATTATGTTTTCCATTGATTTAATTCCTAGATCAATGCCCATATCGAAGACCCCTTATTGAATCTCCACATTGGAAATAGTGGAACTAAAGAAACAACTAGAAAAATTGAGTAATAAGGGATTTATTCACCCTAGTGTTTCTCAATGGGGAGCCCCTATCCTTTTTGTTAAGAAGAAAGACGAATCTATGAGGTTGTGCATTGACTAAATGGAGATAAATGATATAACAATAATGAACATGTATCCCCTAACATGCATTGAAGATTTATTCGATCAACATCATGGATCTCAATATTTTCCAATGATTTTACTTGGAAATGGATATCATAAGTTGTGTTTGAAGAAGGAAGACAATTCTAAAATAGCATTTTAATCCCGGTATGAGCATTACGAGTTTATAATATTGCCTTTTGGATTGACCAACACACCCTATGTATTCATGGATCTAATGAATAGATTTTTTAAGGAATATCAAGATGACATTGTGGTGGTATTTATTGATTATATCATGGTATAATCCAATAGCTATGAAGATCATTAAAATCACATGTGCATTATTCTAAAAACCCTTAGACGAAATGAATTATATGCGATGTTTAGAAAGTGTGAATTCTACCAGAAAGTGATTTCTATTCTAGGACATATTGTCTCTAAGGATTTAATATCTTTTGATTCATCAAAGTCCATGGTAATCAAAGAATCTCCTGCACTGACAAGTATAACCGAGGTATGTTGTTTTATTGGTTTAGCAGGTTATTATCGATGTTTCATCTAGAATATTTTCTGATTGTCTAACCCATTAACCAAGATCACACGTAATAGTGTTAAATTTGTTTGGACAAAATAGTGTGAAGAATATTTTGATGAACTATAGAGAAGATTAGTTAATGATTTTATCTTGGCTCTACTACTGGGTAAGTATGGGATTGTTATTTACAGTGATGCTTCAATGAAAGGAGTTGGTTATGTCCTTATGCAGAATGATAATGTTGTTGCCTATGCATAACGGAGTTAAAAATTCATGATCAAAACTATCCGACTCATGATCATGAGTTAGAAAGTGTAATATTTACTATAAAAATATAGATACACTATCTCTATGGTGAAATTTTTGAGATTTATAATGATCACAAGAGTATGAAGTTTATTTTTTCACTGAAAGAACTCAACACGAGGCAATGACTATAGCTTGAACTACTATAGGATTATGATTTCACAATACACAACCTCCCAAAGAATGCAAATAAATAGACGATGCTTCGAGTAGAAAGGATCATGGAGTTTTGAACAAGATGAGAGTTGAAAGGGATCCTATTTTAATGGATCATGTAAAGAAGGATATGGGAAAAACCATAAAAAGTGAAACATCCATACTTTTTCAAGTGGTTACGAAACCATATTTACTAAAAAGGATAATGTGTTCTCAGAGTAATGATAAGAAGTTTCAAAAGAAAATTAATGATGTGAATGATGTGAGATTGTGTGACTTCATATATGAAGATGGATTTCAGAAATCTGGGTAGAGAGTTTGTGTTCCTAACATAACAGGTCTAAAAAAGGTATTGTGGGATGATGCTCCTAGCATGAATTTCTAAATACTCTCTGGGAGCACCAAGATATATATATTTTTAAAGTAACATTTTATGTGGGACAACAAGAAGAGGGAGATTTCTGATTTTGGGTCAAGATTTATAGTTGGTCGGCAAGTGAAAGCAGGACAGAAACTGTAATTCCCCGACCACAGTTACCCAGATTTGGTGCATTATTACATAATTGGCATGATCACAAAGGATCAAATCTCGAAATACCGATTGGGTTAGTAGCCTTGGAAACACTAGATATATTCATATGTCTTACATTACATCATAAAATAAATAAAACTACAACAAAGACTTGTCTTCACATCCCCATACACTATTCCTACACGTCAGTCATAATACACTTCTTCACATCCTGGGTAAAATAAAACCTTGAAAGGGGTGAGCTCAAATGCTCAGTAAGGATAACAATATAGCGGAATCATTCATAACTGAACATAAATATTTAAGGAAATGTATAACTAAAACAAATGCCTTGTTAAACTTGATCTTCAGAATAATATAGAAATGATAAAATCAAATAATTCCATTTACATACTTACATAGATATTCTACTAGTGGAATAATCTAATGCAATATCAAATACCACTTCCATAATAAAGAAATGCATATTGCCAGACTATTATAACCACATAGTCAAGGCCTTATGCCAAGACTACAAATATGATTTTGTCAAGGCCTTGTGCCAAGACACCAGTTTGTCTCATGAGACCTACTGATGCATCGAGGAGCTATAGCGGGATCCACCTGTCAATTATTAAGTCCAATGCATTCCTCATATGAAAAGGTTTAAACATAACATAAACATTATGATTAAAACTATAATACGAAATGTCAATACTTTCTTCATATACCATGAATTATATAAAAATAACACATCCATAGTCCAACATACCCCAAAACCTTAAATACAATATGGATATTTTGTATCATAATGAATATACTTTAAATAAGCTTAAAATCCATCAAAGGATGTTGACATAGATGAAATCAAAACTATTTGAGAGAAATATCTCTCTTTTTGAAATATTTTAAATGTTACATAATTATAAAATAAAACCTTTACCTTTAAAATATTCCTATAATCTTGTACGGGAATCTTCGAAGAAGTTATAATGGTGGAAAATAGTCGCACCCACCGTATAAGTTAAAAAACATTCTTATCTTAAATTTGTCAAAAAGGTCAAAAAGTACCTTGTTTGGAAAACGACAGAATGATTCCATTCAAAAATTTAAAAGGGTATAAATGAATTTAACCTATTTTCAATTAAATATTAAAAATGTTTTGAAAGGCATTTTTAAGAAACATGGATGTGGATGATAACGAGGCCCTAGTAGATAATTACGAATAAACAACCTCGGATAAGAAAGTGAGTGTGATGTAAACCCATACCTTTACTTTTCCTTAGTTGATGGTATGTTAAACTCCTGTATAATAGTTAAAACATTGTTATTAAATTATAAAATAATCATATACATCAATATGATATCATATATGATCTTTTATCATTGCTTTAATAATAATATCTTAGTATTATCGTCGTTTCGGGTGATAACTGATTCTTTATCCTTAAATGTTTGGTTATGTAAGACATGTTTGTAATGGATAGGTTGTATCTTTTTAAAAATAATAATGATATTAAGTCAATAAACATTATTTTTAACCATCAATATGAAAATTAGTCTTGAATGTATATGATGGGGAATGAATCATATCGCGTTCATGGAGACGGTATTCCGTACATACGCATGAGCGAAAATATCATTATTTTGACATTAAAATAAAATATAATTGGATGGAATATCATATAGAAAGAATCATTATCATGTTATATTTATTATTTACATTAAATATACATCATTATTATACCCATCTAAATAATAATATATTGAATAATAATTACACCACAACGTGGAGACGGTAATACGTACTTACGCATGTATGGTGACATGTCATTCAAATGATGGGTAAAAAACTGAATATGGTTGTGACATATTTATAATAACATCATAGTATATAGAAGATAGGTGAGTTATTATTTTTTAATGGAAATAATAAACAAAGAGGAAGTGGAAGAAGAAAGGAACATGAAAAAGGGTGGTGAGAACGTTACCTCTTCTTCGGGTTCTTCCTTTTGATTTGATCAAAAAGACTCCTTAGGGTCAATTTATGACTAAATAAGGGCTTCTAGGATTAAGGGAGCGATGTTGGGAGAGTATTTGGGCATGGTTTGTCCAAACCAAAAGTCTTTGATTCTGTAAGATTGAGAGAAGGGTGAGTGCCCTTTTATAAGAGGGGTGAGGGGCACTTTAGGAAAAGCTTGAAATATTATTTTATAATAAATTCATATTCCATTTATAATTTCTCCAAAGTGATTTATTTAGAGTCTAAGGTGGGGATGGGTTGCAAACAACTCAACGAATAGGATTTAGATAGGTTTGGTTCAATAAATTAACCATATATTTAAGTATTAACTCTTAGTTAATTAGTTCTACTTTTACTATGTCTCTTTGTATTTTTATATTATATGGTTAATAAACTTACAATAAACATCCAAGAGAAACCCAAGTGGTTAATTATTAATATATATATCCTTATCTATGTCATTTTACCGAACCTTAGTTTTTTATGAATAGAATATCAACTAATAATATAATATTTGTTTAAAAAACTATTTTATGTCGATTTTGACACAATGTGGTAATTGATTTTTGGGAAACTCATAACAGAATAATAAGTTCGAAATATGTAACTTAAATAAATAATATGTCTTATTAACCTATAAAATTAGTGTAATTTATAAAAAGTCTCAAAATATATTTATTTGGATATTTATAATATCAATTATCTTAATTTTTCACTATTATGGTAATTACTACATCACCATTGTGTCATAAATAAATTAACTTATTTAATTCCTAAAAATTATAAATAAAATATCATTATGTAGGAAATCTTTTTATATTTATAATTAATATTTACAATCAAATTTATCTTATGTATAACCCTATATTAAAAATGTTTTATTAATTAAACATTAATTTTAACTCTTTTAACTCTTCTTTGTATTAAATAATCATAAATGTCCTAATCTAATCCAAGTGGACCTAAATGAAAATATTTTATTCCTATGGATGTTTTTTGTCGAGATACACTTGTCCAAAAGAATTAGGTTATGTGTTAGGGTAATATTAATATCATTTTCACCCTTAATTACCCAATTTACTTTTAACTGTGGTAAATAAAAGTAAAAAGTTACTATTCACAACAATTATTTTCATCTCATTGATCCACATTGTACTTAATGATATCAACCGTGTCTCTCAAATTTTTGAAATTCCATTCACACATGCAGTAAAATTAAGTTTTATGAAAAATTCAGTTTTTTATCTACCACTTAGTGGTTTCACTATTCATCAAAAAATGAAGTTTTTCACAAAAATACCAAATAATCTCCCTAGGATAATATCGATATTCCGAATCCAAAAATGAAGTCCATTTAGAAAAATAAGATTTATAGAATTTCAAAAATATAGGAATTATTATTTATAACGACTAGTTTATTTAGTTGTGGTGGGTTAGAACTCATGGTTGCATACGACACACGCTATTGCATTATTCTAAGCGAAACGTACCGTGGAAGATTGGGGTGTTAGATTCTCCCCTCCAACAAATAATTGTGTCCTCGTAATTTCTAGTGTATTTCTGCATAAAAAGACTCGGGTGGTTCTTCATCATACGTTCTTCAGGATCCAACGTCACCTCTTCCATCTTATGATTTCTCCACATAACGTTTAACACACGAGTCGTCTGGATTCCCAGCTCTTGCTCTCGGGTGTAAAGGATCCTCACAGGCTCTTCGCAATAAGAAATATCGGGTTCCAGTTCCAATTCCTCAAAGGTCAGTACATGCATTGGGTCAGGCATGTATTTTCTCAACAGTGATATGTGGAACACATCATGATCTTTGGAGAGACTTAGCGGCATTGCCAAATGGTAATCTATAACCCCAATATGATCTATAATTTCAAAAGTTCCAATGTACCTAGGACAAAATATACCTTTTATACTAAAACATACAACTCCCTTCCATGATGATACCTTTAAAAAAACCTGATCTCCCACCTGGAACTCCAAATCCTTCCTTCAGTTATCGACATAGCTCTTCTGCCTACATTGAGCTGCTTTGATGTTGTTTTGGATTACCTTCACTTTTTCCATCGTTTCCTCCTCCAGTTCTGGGCCTACAAGTTTCCTTTCACCAACGTCATCCAAATAGGTTGGTGTGTGACATCTCTTTCTGTATAACGCTTCATATAGTGCCATCTTAATTCTTGAATGTAAGCTATTGTTATAAGAAAATTTTAGCAATGGTAAATATCTATCCCACGTACCCTGGAAGTCATGTGAGCATGATATCAACATGTCTTATAAGGATTGAATATTCCGTTCTGATTGTACATCTTTTTGACGGTGGTAGGCAGTTCTCAAACGAAGTTCAGTATCCAAGGCCTTCTGAAGACTCTTCCAGAATCTTGAAGTAAAACGATGATCACGATCAGAAACAATCGATTGGGGTACTCCATGAAGTCTCACAACTTCATTAATACATAGTCTTGATAGACGTTCAAGTGGTAAGTCCTCCCTTATAGCAAGAAAACGTGTTGACTTAGTAAGACAATAAAAAATGACCCATATTGCATCATTCCTTCTAGGAGTCTTTGGTAGTCCCATGACAAAGTCCATCGTAATATTATCCCATTTCTACTCAGGTATGGGAAGAGGTTTCAATACTTCACCAGGCTATTGCCTTCCAGCTTTCACTTGTTGACAAACCATACATCATGACACGAAATCAGCAATCTCCCTCTTCATGTTATCCCACCAAAAGTTTCCTTTTAATCTCTATACATTTTGGTTCTCCTAGGGTGAATAAAGTAATTGGAACTATGAGCATCATCCAACAATTCCCTCTTTAAATCAGGTATATTGGGAACAGAATGTCTCCTCCCAAATTTCAGAATTCAATCTTCATACACAAAGTCACTTAATCTCCCATCATTCACAGCATTAATCATCTTTTTAAACTCTTCATCATCAGCCTGAGAACTCTTTATCCTTTCTAGTAGAAATTGTCTGGCAACCATTTGAAAAAGTTTTGATGTTTCACCTTCCATGGTGATTCCCATATACCTCATTACTAGGATCCCATTCCACTCTCATCATGTTCAAAACACCATGATCTTTTCTACTCAAAGAATTTTCCACCTTATTTGCCTTCCCCGGGTGGTAGTGTATCATGCAATTATAATCCTTTAGTAGTTCAAGCCATCTCCTTTGCCTCATGTTGAGTTATTTCTGTGTGAAAATATACTTCAAAATCTTGTGATTAGAATAAATCTCACATTTTTCATGATAGAGTTAGTTTCTCTATATTTTCAAAGCAAAGATTACTGTAGCTAACTCTATATCATGAGTAGGATAGTTTTGATCATGAAATTTTAGCTGTCGTGATGCATAGGCAATAACCTTATCATTCTGCATAATGACACAACCATGTCCTTTATTCGATGCATCACTATAAATAATGAACCCATCATTCCGCAATGGTAGAGTCAATATAAGAGCATTTACTAATATTCTCTTTAGTTCTTTGAAACATTCATTACACTCTTTTTTCCAAACAAATTTAACCCCTTTACGTGTGAGCTTCGTTAATGGGTTAGCCAATCATGCAAAATTCTGGACGAAACGTCGATAATAACCTACTAAACAAATAAAACTTCGTACCTCAGTTATACTCATTGGTGCTGGGAATTCTTGGATTGCCTTGGTCTCATAAGCATCAACAGATATTCCATATTTGGAGAAAATATGGACAAGAAAAGAAATCCCTTGATGGAAGAATTCACACTTGCTAAACTTCTCATATAATTCAGGTCTTCTTAGAGTATTTAGGATAATGTGCAAGTGATTTTCCTGATCTTCATGGATTTTAGAGTATACCAAGATATCATCAATAAATACTAATAAAATTTCATCAAGATATTCCTTGAAAACAATGTTCATTAGATCCATGAAAACAGAGGGTGAATTAGTCAATCCAAAAGGCATTACTGTAAACTCGTTATTCCCGTACCTTGTTCGAAATGCTGTCTTTGGAACGTCTTCCTTCTTCACACACAACTGATGGTATCCTTATCAAAGGTCAATCTTTGAAATGTATTGATCTCCAAGAAGTCGGTCAAACAAATCATCAATGCGAGGTAGGGGATACTTATTCATTATTTTTATAGCATTGATCTCCCTATAGTCGATGCACAAACTCATAGATCTGTCTTTCTTCTTAATAAAAGGACAGAGGCTCCCCATAGAGAATCACTAGGGAGAATAAATCCCTTATTACTCAATTACTCTAGTTGTTTCATTAGTTCAACTAATTCCACAGGGGCCATTCTATAAGGGGTCTTTGATATGAGCCTTGATCCAGGAATTAAATCAATGGAAAACTCAACTTCTCGTTTTGGAGGATGTTAAGGTATATCTTTTGGAAACACATCAAAATATTATCTCACAAAATGTACATCCTCTATTTAAATATTCCTTTCCTCACCCAAAATAATTTCATTCTCTTCCTCCCCAATAATTGAATTTAGTTGAGCTACTGGATGTTGATCTAGATAAGAATTAGGTGATGAAAATTCTGCTCTGAAGATAAGGTGTTCCTATCATCATCATCAAGAATCATAACCTCCTTCTCCATACAATAAATCTTCGCATCATGGTCTGAAGGCCAATCCATACCGAGGATTATATCAATTTTAATCATGGGTATGATGATGAGATCACCAGATACTGAACATTTTTATGCCCTAAATGGAATGGATCCACAAAACATTTTAGCAATGATACATCCCTTAGGGGTTTTGACCGACAACTATCTTGTTAAATCAAATAGGAAATATATAATTTTCATAGCAAACTAGGAAGATATGAAACAATTCGACAATCCAGAATCAAATAATGAATTTTCTAAACATGATGAAACCATTAAATTACCTTCCATCACATCTTTCGGAGCTTCTAACTTAGCAGTAGTGATAGAATATGCTTGTCCTTGATCCCCTGACCTCTTCTATGGTAAGTTCCCCTGATGATTTGGACATTCAATTGTATAACGTCCCATCTCCCTGCAATTTTAGCACTGGTCATCGGTAGATTCTTTCTTCACCTTTCAATCACGAGCTTGGTGGCCTTTTTCACCACACTTGTATTAGATACCCATTCCCTTCAAGAAAGTACAATGGTGTTTCTTCCCAAATTTCCTGGAGGATGGATGTTCAACATTTCCATTCTTCCCCTTATTTCCGTTTCCAGAGTGATCAACAGATCTCTTCTTCTCCTGATTTTCTTTGAAGTCATAAGACTTAGAGAATTCCTTTTCTGTCTTGATAGCACATGAGACAATTACTTCGTATGAAGAGAAGGATTTTCATACTAACGCTCGATGGAGAAATGGTTTTAACCCATCAAATAAATGGTCAATATTAGTTATTGGGTTACGTATATAATCAGCTGCATGCCTTTCTAACCTTGTAAAGTTAGCCTCGTACTTCCCATCATTCTCATCCTCCTTTTGCCTTACATATAGATTCTACCTTTCCATATCTGCTCGATGGTCATGAGGAAATTATTTTTCTAAGAAAATCTATTTAAACTCCCCCCATTCCATACTTGATACTTCTTCAACTTCCATTGTATTTTGAATTAAGGACCACCATTGATCGGCATCTCCAGTGAGGCGGTAAATTTCCATGACAACTTTCTCCCTTTCGCTACTCCACAAGGCATGGAATATTTTCTCTAAGGAATTGATCCATTTCTCAACTACTAGTGGGTTGGTACCCCCATTAATGGTTGGTGGTTTTTGCCTCATGAAGTGATCTAACATTGATCCTCCACGCTACGGATCCGGGTGCTCCTTACGTGTAAGGTTATTATTCATAACCTGAGTGAGTTGTCCCAGTACGATAATTAGCTATTCTGCACCAGTTGCCTCACTAGCTCAATTATAATTATCTTGATCAGGAGGACAATCCCTACATGGATTGTGTGCATTGATACAGTTTCTGTTCCTTCCACTAGGCACCATTTCTAAAAAATGTCATAAACTAGATTAGTTTATGAATCAAAATAAATAATTCCATACTTGGAAAACACATAACATAAATTGAACAATTAATGGATATAATCCATAATCATAAAAAAATTCTTTGAAGAAGTATATTCTAATAAACCCTTCATAACGTTTTGTAATTAAAATGATAATAATTCCTAAGTTTATCCCCTGGGAGTGTCGAAACCAAGAGTGCAGTAAGGCCCGTTGACGTGTACCATGATATCCCAAGTCATGCCCAAAACTCTTTGTCGGAGTTTTCACTCATAGGTAGATCTGTGCCAGAGCCGGCTCTACCTTCTCGTATCCAGATAGGGATGTATTTCTCTGAAAACTCACAAAATCTCTACTTTACCAAAATTCTAGGATGTTCTTTTATAATAATCCTTAAAGACTGTCTTAAGGGTATGTTCTATAATCAGAGTTTATCTAAATCTTGCTTCCAAGGTTTTGTACTAATCTTCCTCTGATACCAACTGTAACTCCCCGACCCCAGTTACCCAGAGTTGGTGCATTATTACATAATTGGCATGATCACAAAGGATCAAATCTCAAAAGACTGATTGGTTTAGTAGCCTTGGAAACACTAGATATATTCACATATCTTACATTACATTATAAAATAAATAAAACTACAACAACAACTTCTTTTCACATCCACATAGACTATTCCTTCAAGTCAGTCATAATACACTTCTTCACATCCTAGGAAAAATAAAACATCTAAAGGGGTGAGCTCAATTGCTCAGTAAGGATAACAATATTGCAGATACTTTCATAAGTAAACATAACCACTTATGGAAATGTATAACTAAAACAAAAGTCTTATTAAACATGAACATAAGCATAATATGGAAATGATAAAATCAAATAATTACATTTACATAATTACATGGATATTCAACTAGTCGAATAATCACATGAAATATCCAAAACCACATTCATAATAAGGGAATGCATAATGCCAGTCTGTCATAACCACATAGTCAAGTCCTTGTGCTAAGACAACAAATAAGATTTTGTCAAGGCCTTGTTCCAAGACACTAGTTTGTCTCATGAGACCTACAAATGCATAGATGAGCTATAGAGGGCTCCACCCGTCACTTATTAAGTCCAATTCATTCCTCATATGAGCAGGTTTAATCATAACATAAACATTCGTATTAAATCTAGCATACGAAATGTCAATACATTCATCATAAACCAAGAATGGTATAAAAAAACATATCCATAGTCAAACATACCAAAAAACCTAAAATACAATATGGACGTTTTGTATCATAAAGAATCAGCTTCAAATAAACATAAAATCCATCAAGGGATGCTGATATAGATGAAATCAAAACTATTTGAGAGAAATATCTTTTTTTGAAATCATTTAAAAGTTACATAATTATAAATGAAAACCATTACATTGTTAATATTCTTATATGCTTGTAAGGGAAACTTCGAAGAAGTCATAATGGCGGAAAATAGCCACACCCGCCGTATAAGTTAAAAAAGCATTCTTATATTAAATTTGTTGAAAAGGTCATAAAGTACCTTTATTAGAAAATGAAGGAAAGATTATTTTCAAAAACGTAAAACGGTTTAAATTACATTAACCCATTTTCTATTAAATAGTAAAAATCTTTTGAAAGGCATTTTTATGAATCATGAATGTGGATGATAACGAGACCCCAGTAGATAATTACAAATAAACAACCTCGTATAATGAATAGATTGTTATGTAAACCCTTACCTTGTACTTTCCCTTAGTCAATGGTATGTTAACGTAATGTATAATTGTTAAAACATTGTTATTAAATTATTCAATAATCATATACATCAGTATGATATCATATATGATCTACTATCAATGCTTAATTAATAATATCTTAGTATTATCGTCGTTTAGGATGATAACCGATTCGTTCTCCTTATATGATTGGTTATGTAAGACATGTTTGTAATGGATAGGTTGTATCTTATTAATATTCTGAATTATATTAAGTCTATTACACTTATTTTTAACAATCAATATGAAAATTATTCTTGAATGGATACAATGGGGAATGAATATTATCGCGTTCGTGGAGACGGTATTCCGTATGTACGCACGAGTGAAAATATCATTCTTTTGATATTAAAATAAAATATAATTGGATGGTATATTGTATTGATAGAATAATTATCCTATTATATTTATTATTTACAGGAATTATACATCATTATTATTCCCATATAAACAATAATATATTGAATAAAAATTACGCCACAACGTGTAGACGGTAAGCCGTACGTACGCACGTATAGTGACATGTCATTCAAATGATGGGTAGAATATTGAATATGTTTGTGACATATTTATAATAACATCAAATTATATAGATGATACATGAGTTATTATTTTTGAATGGAAATAATAAACAAAGAGTAAGTGGACGAAAAAGGAACCTAAAAAAGGGTGGTGAAAACATTCCCTCTTCTTCGGGTTCTTCCTTTTGATTTGATCAAAAGGACTCCATAGGATCGCTTTCTGACTAAAGGAGGGATTCTTGGATGAAGGTAGAGACGTTGGGAGAGTAATTTGGTAGGGGTTGGCCGAACCAAAAGGCTTTGAAGGTGTGATATTGAGAGAAGGTGGAGTGCCCTTTTATAAGAGGGGAGAGGGAGACTTTAGGAAAAGATAGAAATAATATTTTATAATAAATTCGTATTATGTTTCTATGGTCTCCAAAGTAATTTATTTCGTGGATAAGGTGGGTATGGGTCTAAAAAAACTCAAACAATCAGAATTTGACAGGTTTGGGTCATTAAATTTACCATATCTTTTAGTATTAACTATTAGTTAATTAGTTTTACTTTTACTATGTCTCTTTGTATATTTATATTCTATGGTTAATAAACATAATATAAATATCAAAGAGAACCCCAAGTTGTTCATTATTAATATATATATCATTATCTATGTTATTTGGCTGATCCGTAGATTTTTATGAATAGAATGAAAATTATTAATATAATATTTGATTAAAAAACTATTTTTTTGTCAATTTTGACACTATTTGGTAATTGATTTTTTTAAACTAATAACAGAATGATAAGTTCTAAAAAAGTTAATTAAATAAATAATAACATGTCATATTAACCTATAAAATTAGTGTAATTCATAAAAAGTCTGAAATTTTATTTATTTGGGTATTTATAATATCGATTGTCTTAATTATTCACTATTATGGTAATTACTGCATCACAATTTTTCATAAATAAATTAACATATTTAATGTCTAATTATTATAAATAAAATATAATTATGTAGTAAATCTTTTTATCTTTCTAATGAATATTTAGAATATAATTTATATTATTTATAACTCTATATTTAAAATGTTTTTCTAATTAAACATTGATTTTAACTCTTTTAACTCTTCTTCGAATTAAATAATAATAAATATCCTAATCTAATCCAGGTAGACCTAAATGATAATATTTTATTCCTAAGGATGTTTTTTGTTGAGATACACTTCTCTAATTAAATTAGTACACATGTTAGGGTAATATTTATAACAATTTTACCCTTAATTACCCTATTTACTTTTAACCGTGGTAAATAAAAGTAAATAGTAACTATTCACCAAAAAATATTTTCATCTCATTGAACCACATTTTACTAATTTATATCAACCGTATCTTAGGGATTTTTTAAATTGCATTCACAGAAGCGGTAAAATTAGGTTTTATGAAAAATTCATTTTTTTAACTACCGCTTAGTGGTTTCCCTATTCATCAAAAATTGATGTTTTTCAGAAAAATAGAAAAAATTAACCCTAGGCTAAATTCGATATTCCGAATCCAAAAATGAAGTCCATTTCGAAAAATAAGAATTGTAAAATTTTAAAAAATATATAGGTATTACTATTCATAACGGCTAGTTTAATTATTTGTGGTGTGTTAGAACTCGAGGTTGCGTGCAACACACGCTATTGCATTATTCTAAGGAAAACGTATCATTAAAGATTGGGGGTGCTACAGCAACATCCCAGAGGAGTCATGCAACATCTTCGCATACCTGAGTTGAAATGGGATAATATTATGATGAAATTATTCAAGGGATACAAAAAAATCTTAGAAGGAATGATGCAATATGGGTCATTATTGATCATCTTACCATGTCAGCACATTTTCCTACTATAAGAGAATATTTTACACTTGAACGTTTAGAAAGAATATATGTTAATGAAGCTATACGTCTTCAGGGTGTATCTATCTCGATTGATTCTAATCATGATCCCCATTTTAATTCATGATTTAGGAAAAGACTTCAGATGGCACTTGATAGTGAACATCGTTTGAGCACTGCCTACCACCCTCATACTGATGGAAAATCAGAACAGACTATTCAAATCATAGAATACATGTTAAGATCTTACTCACTTGACATTCTAGGAATGTGGGATCAATATATTCCTCTAGTATAATTTTCCTATAACCATGGCTTCCATTAAAGTTTTCAGATGTCTCCATATGAATCGTTATATGGAAAAAGATGTCACACACCACCTTATTGTGATGATTTTGGTAAAAGAAAACTAATAGGCCCAGAACATGTTGAGGAAAAAGTGGAAGAAGTGAATATTATCCAAACCCACATCAATGTAGCTCAATGTAGGAAACAAATATATGCTGATAACCGAATTAAGGGTTTCTAAGTTCATGTAAGAGACAATGTTTTCTTATAGGCATATCTATAGAAGGGTGTTATATGTTTTAGTAAGAAGGATAAATTGAGTCCCAGGTACATCGGAAATTTCTAAATTCTAGAAAGAATTTGAGTTGTAGCATATCATTTGGATTTTCCTCCCAGTCTCTCAAAATTTCATGATGTGTTCCAAAGATCACTTTTTAGAAAATACATGCCTAACCCAATGCATGTACTCACCTAAGAAGAAATAGAATAGGAACCTGATCTATCTTATTTATAAGAGCCTATCAGAATTCTTAATACCAGTGAACATGTGTTGAGAAACTGAATGACTCGTATGGTGAATTTTCTGTGGAGAAACCATAATATGGAAGAGGCAATGTGGGAACTCGAGGAACGTATGATGAAAAACCACCTGAATCATTTTATGTTGTAATATTCTGGATATATCGAGGACGAAAATATATTATAGTGGTGAGAATGTAACACCCCAATATTCCAAGATATGTTTCCCTTTGAATAATACAATATCTTGTGTTGTATGCAACTTCTAGTTCAAACACTCCATATCCAATCAAACTAGCCGTTATAAATATTAATTCTGAGTCTTTAAAATTTTATAATTTTTATCCTTAAAACTGGACTTCATTTTTGGATCTGGAATATCGAAATTAGCAGAGTGCGATGTTTTGGTATTTTTCAAAAAACATACAATTTTTGATAAATAGTGAAAAACACTACGTTATTGTTTAAAACCAAATTTTTCTTTAAATAATTAATTATTTTATTTAAATTAATTTTTGGTCAAAATAGATACATAATACCTATATATGTTCAATGGAATTCAACGGTGTAATTTCATAATAATAATTGATATATAAAATGTTATTTAACATTTTACCGTCTTTTACCCGCATCTTGGGAGCATTTGAAAATTTGCATAAAACATAATTTTACTACTTCTTTGAGTTGAATTTCAAAAATCCGAGAAATAAAGTTGACATCAGTAAGAAAAATGTTGTTCAATAAGATGAAAATTATTTTTGGCGAATAGTAACTTTTGACTTTTATTTACCATGTTTAAAAGTAAAGATGGTAATTAAGTATAAAAATGATATTGTTATTACACTAAAACATGTCCTAATTATATTTAATAAGTGTATTTAGACCATAAAAAACCATATAAATAAAATCTGATCCTTTTATTCCACATGGATTAGATCAGGACAATTATTATTATTTTATTTAATGAAGTGTTAGAAGTGTGAACTTCAATGATTAATTACTAAACCATTTTAATATATTGTTATACAGAAGATAAATTCTACTAAAAATATTCATTATAAATCAAACAAAATTTCCTACATAATGGTATTTTATTTATTATTTTTAGACATTAAATAATTAAATTTATTTTTGACACAATGATGATGCAGTAATTACCTTATTAATGAATGATTAAAATAATTGTTTTGATAAATATCCAAATAAATCTAATATGAGTCTTTTTTTAAATTCAAATAATATTATAGATTAATATTACATGTTGGGATTGATAAAATGTATTTTATTTAATGTAATTATGCAATTATGACTTTAACAAAAACAAAACACAAGAAAGTGTCAAAATTGACATAAAATAGTTTTAAAAACAAATATTATATTATTAATTGATATAATATTATCTGTAATATACGACTTGGCCAAAAGACTTAGATAAGGATATATATATATTAATATTGTACCATTGGGGGGTATTTTGGTAGTTTATAATACTTTTATTAACCATATAATATAAAAATACAATGAGACAATTTAAATGACAAACTATTTAACTAAGAGTTAATTCCAAAATATATGGTTAGTATGGTGACCAAACCCTTTCTAAAACCTTTTGGTTGTGAGTTTTTTCACCAATCCCCACCGTATCCTTGAAATAAATCATTTTTTAGATATTAGAATCTGAAAATTATTTTATTATAAAATATTATTTCATTCTTTTTATAAGGTGCCTCTCACCCCTCTTATAAAAGGGCCCATCCCCATCTCTCAAATTCACACCCCAATGCCATTTGTCTCGGCCATACCCTACCCAAATATCCTCCAACATTCATGCATTCATTTTAGAGGCCTTCATTTAGTTAGAAAGGAAACCTATGGAGCTCTTTTAATCAATCCAAAATGAAGAACCCAAAGTAGAGAAAAATATTTCATCCCCTCGTTCAAGTTATTATCTTCTTCCACTTCCTATTTATTTGGTGTTTCAATTATAAAATAATAAATCCATTATCTTTTATAGAATGTGATGTTATTATAAAAATGGTAAAACCATATTCCTTATTCTATTCAGCATACGAATGATAATGTCCCCATATGTGGGTATGTACGGCTTACCATCTATACGAAAGGTGTAGTTGTTAACCAATAAATTATTTTTTATGGGTATAATAATAATGTATAATTGTTTTATATAATAAATATTACATGTTATTTATTATTTATATATGAAATAACATTCAATTATATATTAGTCCACCTTAAATTGAATGATATTGTCACTCGTGCATACGTATGGATTACTGTCTCCACGAACGCAATGAGATTCATTCCCCTTTGTAATCATTCTAGAATAATTTTCCTCTTATGATTAAAAATAATGTTTAAGAACATAATATAATTTCATATATGAATCAAATACATACAATCAAAATCAAATATGACATATGTAACAAAATATATAATGTAAAACGAATCAGTTAACACCCGAAATGACGAATGTAAAATATTATTAACAAAGTAATATTATAATATCAAATATGATATCATATTTATGATTATGGTTCATGTGTAAATTAATAACAATGATTTAACTATTATACAAGAGGTTAACCTACCATCGATCAAAGAGAAGTACATGGTAAGGGTTAATTCTACAATCACTTCATTTTCTGAGTATGTATTTACATAATTATATACTGGGAACTCTTTATCATCAACATCCATGTATCTTAAAATTCTATTCAAAAAACAATTTCTATTGGTTAATGTCATTTATAGCATATTTTGAATTTTTATAATATTTTTATAAAGCAATCTTTCCATTATTTTCCAAACAAGGTACATTACAATGATTTCAAAAAAATTAAGGAAAGAATGTTTTTTTATTTTATACAATGGGTGCAGCAATTTACCTCCATTATAACAGCTTCTATGTTTCCCGTAAATGCTTATAGAATATTTCCAAAATATTTGTTTTCTTTTAAAAGGATTCTAAATAAATATAATTATTTCTTTCAAATAGTTTTCATTTCATCTATGTCAACATCCATTGATGGATTTAAAACTTGTGTGAAGTTGATTTATTTGGATACAAATATTCCATATTTTATTTAAGGTTTTGTGAAATGTTTTACTATGGATGTGTTATTTTTATACCATTCATGGTTTATGGATAATGTATTGACATCTCATTTTCTAGTTTTAATACTAATGTTTATGTTATGCATAAAACTATTCATATGAGAAATGCATTGGACATAGTATGTGACGGGTGGAGCATGCTATAGCTCCTCGATGCATCAGTAGGTCTAATGAAAAAAACTAGTGTCTTGGAACAAAGCCTTGAGAAAATTTTATTTTTAGTCTTGTTGCAAGCCCTTGAATATGTGGTTATGATGTGTGTAATTATGCATTCTATAATTATAAAAGTGGCTATTAATATTGCTTGTGATTATTCGACTATTAGAAAATCCATGTGAATAATTAAATTACATTATTTGATTTTAACTTTTCGATATTATTCTGAGGTTTAAGTTTAAAAGGCGTTTGTAGATGTCTTGTACATTGCCTTAAATGTTGATGCTTATTTTTAAATGTTTCATCTATATTGTTATCCTTACTGAGCATCTGTTCTCACCCATTTCATTATTTTATTATTCTTAGTATGTGAAGAAGTATTTAATGGTTGACATGCAGGAATAGGCTAAGGATATAAGTGTGTTCAAAATGTGAAAAAATGTTGTTGATGTTTTTATTTAATGATTTAATGTAAACCTTATGAATGTATCTTGTACTTCCATGTCTACTAAACTGATCACTCTATCATAATTTGATCCCTTGTTTTCAAGACAATGTTATTTAATATTGCACTGACAATGGGTAACTGGGGTCGGGGCGTTACATCCCTATAGGCCCAATTTTTCCCACAATGCTAATTTTCTCTATATGGTTATTATGCTTCCAACTACCGCCATATTGGCAAGCCTGGATGGCTCCCTTGGGTCGTTGATATGGTTATGTTGGACAAGTAGTTTGGCTTGGCCATCAAATTTTTTATTATACTAACGGATAAAAAGATAGTAAAATATTCAATATAAGTTCCGTATGATTCACAATATAAATTTTTAAACCATCTTTCTCTTCATTCCACATGCAAATTACTATATTTGGATTGGTCTTCAAAAAAATTTATATTCATCATCTTACTGCAAAAAAATGTGTCATCTATATTGACACATGTATTTATCATTAATATCATTTCAAAAAATCATCACATACATGGTTAATATCTCAATAATGGAATACAATTTAAATAAATGATTCCATAGTAATTATCAAGCATTTTCACTTCATCCCACCACACCAAACACATATTGACACATCATTGACAAAAAATCAAACACTTATAGTCAACAATATGCACAATTATCTTTTTTTTCAATATCTCTTCATGTTATAAAATTTAATAGGTGGGATCAAATTTTATCACCCTTATTTACTATCATATAATAATGGTAAAATGGGTTTTATCACATATTTTTAATTTTAGCAATATATTTTTTCCTTCCTTGTATGATTATTTATCACACACTTCTGAGAGAGTGATGATGTCACATGGTTTTCATATCAAATATTCTTAATTTAATCAATTCTATGGCTATGTGGGCTAACCTAGTTTAGAAAACAAGATATATTAAACCATGTTTATCCATTTTATCCATAAACTAGAATGAATGTTAAATAATGCTTAGAAGAGCTCATTTAAATAGTTGTAAATAATCATATTTATCAAAGAAATAAAAAAATCATCTATACACTTCAACTAATACTTCAGAAAATTTAGGTGAATAAGAATAACTCCCCCTTTGTCTCATATTTTTTTTAACCAATAACTCCCACTTTTTCTAATATTTTCATTAACCAATTAATACCCCTAAATGAAAAAAATTAATAATTAGGGATGAGAGTGTTATTAGAATACTGTAAACTCATATAATCTCCCTATCAAAGGATATACTCGTCTTTTAATTTCCTGGGTGGAGAGAAGGATCCATGAAAGAAAATTTATTGATGTTTTCTATAAATGACAACCCAAAACTTCTCCATTAATTCCCAATATTTTATTTTAAACACATAAAATATGGAAATAAGGACGACCTCTTTGTTTTATTAGAAGTCACTTTGACGCTAAGAAATTCCTCTCAACCTAGTCCATCATTTCCATCACATTTTATTAACTTTTTTTCCACTAATTGGAATATTTTTACATTTATTTGACTTATTTGATGTTTTTTAATCAACTTTTTTAATTATTTTACACCGAAAGGTATAATAATATTTCAATTCTGTTATTTATTTTGAACAAGAGGTTTTCTTCTCTTGTTACTCCCCCTTACTTGTGGGTTTCTATGATATTTATGAAATGAAATGTTATGTTGATATTCCAATGATTTGTTTCCAAACATATATCAACTACATCAAAATCCTATGAATCTTATACACTTCAATTCGAGGGTATTTTATCTAGATTTCATGGGTTATAAACCTATTTGGTTTTGAGTGGAACCGCCGATCTTTTGGACACTTCTTGGGGAACAACTCTCAATACCAATTATCTCATCCAACCATGATTTTGTGGGATTATGAGTATTCTTTACCATCTACACATTTCCAACATTTCATTTTAAACATATACTAATAAGTAAAATATCTGTATTACAAATTTAATTTTTTGGGATAACGGATACTTTATTCTTATATGATGTTTCATTATAATAATAGGGTGCTATCATTTTATTTTTTCCATAAAAATGATTCTCCTTGAAGTCATGAATATCATTATAAACATGTTTAGAAATATCTATTTTTATAGAAACATGGGAAATTATAGCCAATGTTGATTCATGATTCTTTACTCTCACCTCCAAATCAAAACATTTCAGGTTAAGGGAGTTACATTCATCCTCAATAGATCTCCGTGTATATTGAAAATCAATATTTGTTTTATTTTCGTCATTCATATTTCTTAATTCATGTATGCAATTGTAAATATCCTTTACCTTTATTATTTTTCCTCTAATCGTTTTATATTTACATCCATAGAAACATTGTAAAATTTCTCATGCTCATGTAATGATTTTAAAAAAATAATCTCAGAAAAAACTTTCTCATTGGAATACATTTTCAATTTATATTCTGTATGTATAATGAATTAATATATTTCTAATAGGATTTCTATAAGTGTGAATATCTTTCTGAACATCTTACTTAGTTTATACTCTAGTTCTTATACTTATTCTTTATATTGTTCTTTATCTAAAACTAGTCCTTTGATAGGACCAAAAATATATTTAACTACTTCTTTGGGAACATAATTTAGATGTTATTTGAATTATGAATGAATACAAATAAATGATTTGTTATCATATCATCTTGGATAAACTTCATTTTAAGAAATATAAAATGAATAATTACCACTTGTTTCATCACTCTGATTAACTTCAGTTAGTGGTGCATCTCCATTTACCTTTAAATTCTTCTCCCAATCCATTGCCACCATTTTATTTCTATTTTTCTGAGACTTGGAAGATATATCCATCTATGGTACTAAAATTCTTCAAGTAATATTATCGTAATACAATCTATTAAAAAATAATGGGAAAACTTTTGGCTTTTAGTGGGAACCATCCCCTAATAACAATTCTAGAATCTATGGACCAGTTTGGTTCCATAAAGAGTGGTGAATTAGTTATACCCAAATATTATAAATTCAATTTTAATTCAACCACTTGAACTATTTTGAGGTTCATGATACAATCAATACAAACTCTCAACTTATCCTCAGGTGTAGTTGTAATGATAAATAAAACAATACATGGTAATTATAAGGTTTTACAAAAAAGCATACTCATTATTATATTGGTTATACCACCCATCACAGATTATTCACTATATCGAATGGTGATTACAAAATATAATTTGTTATACACCCTAATTACAAACTGGTTATGGCCCCAATCTCTAATCCACCATCAACTGTTGGTTATACCACCCAACTTCACCTTATTCACCAATGACTTGTTATGCCTACCAATAATAATCTTTTAGAAGTGGTTTTACCAATTCAATAAATTATTCCACTTCAGATGGATTGATCGACTATAAAAAGATTTTTTGGTGACCTTACTCCATGATCTTATTATATCTCACATTGTCATGTACAATTCTAGTATCATTGCACCAAATGAAATTAAAATGTTTTTCTTGATAAATATTCTTAATGATCTTCATGAACATCCAATTGGACTTGAAAATCTAATTATATCTTTAATGATATACTTCTACCCATCCTAAAATACCAATGAACTCCTATCATCAAATTACCTTCTTTCTTTGATACTTTGGTGTATCAAGATCTCAATATATTATTTCCTGATGGATGATAGGATTCTATATTCTTCACGCATCGTATTTACTTGTATACAATAATTTATATTCCAAAATATTATTATGAACAATATTATCATTCTTTTAAATTTAAATATCATTCTTTATGAATTATGTAGATCCCCCTTTAAAAGAAAACTCTTCTCTTTCAAATAGTATAATCATTTCTTGAATTATCTTTCATTTAAATTAAACTTCAAATATTCATTTAAATCATTTAAAGACTCAAACATTATATACTCTTTCACATGGTATTTGAATATTCTTTATCTGAATTATTCCTTATTTATTTATATGTATTATGACAACTATAACATATCCCATTCTTCCTGGTGTAACACATAAGCCCTTGCAGTATAGTGCTTCTTCCATGGAGCATCTTCCTCTTAATTTCTAGAACCACAAAACTCAACTATTTTCATGTGATGACATATCATGCATCATTGAATATCTCAAAAAAGGATATATATCATAACTTCTATTAAATTCAATGATTTAATGTTGTAATTTTGTAACACCATGTGATTTTTTGAAATATTTTTTTTTCATAATTATTTAGTCTTTTTGATATTTTTAATTTTTTACAACACTAAAAATAGTTTATTTTAAATTAAACCAAAATGTTTGGATTACATTATATACAATGACAAGATAATTTTGAACTACCTGAAACATAATGTTTATCTTTCTTTACGTGGAACACGGAATTTATTTTAGGTTACATGAAAGACTAACTTTCCTCGATGACTTGCCTATCATGTAAGACTGAGTGTTACAAAACATTAATATATTATTAAAAATATTTCTACTTAATATAATAAGATATAACCTAGATATTATATTTATGGTTATGATTTTTATTATGTAACTTTTAAAAATACATGGTAGAATTCATTAGTTACAAATTAATTAAAAATGTATATAAGAACATATTGAATATAAATGGAATGTTTTTAAAGAAAACTATTTTTATACTCACAATGTTATTTTATCTTAATAAATTAAATAAATTACAATTCGTGAGTAATATTATGTATATAAATATATAAATACATATATTATATCCAATATTTTTGTTTTATTCATCGAATATATTTGATAAAAATAATATCTAAACAAACCCAATTTCACACAAAAAACTATATATTTTTAATAAGGTGAGATAACCTACTTTTATTGGAAAACCTATTTTAAATAAAATTTTTGGCTCTTTCATAAATATTATTTGTAAAAAAAATTAATCTTTGAAATTTTGACCTAAACATTTATTTATGGTGAATTGTTTTCATTTTTCTGTAAAGTTTCATTTTTTGATGATTTGTGAAAAATACTGAATTTTAATTTCAAATTGCATTTTAATAATCTTTTTTATATGGTTAAATTATATTTTTAACTAGTTTTAAATTTTGATCAAATAATAATTTTATCAATTAATCCAATTTAGATAATTGGAATCAATTTCACTATGAAATTGAAAACAAAACCCTATCAAAAGTTTGAACATTTTTACTATAAAAACCCCATTGTCATCCCATATGTGAGATTGAATTTAAATTAATTACTTCCACTTATTTGATATTAATTTGGAAAAATGGATTCTATATTTTTAATCACCATAATTTATAATTTCTAATAAGTTCAAATTAGTTTGTAACTAAATATAAATTAAAAATAACGATTACTGAAAAATTAATGTTAACAAGGGAATAAACCTTATACTTAAGGGCCAAAATGACCTTTCCACTTGTCAAGCACTAATTTTATCGAAATTATTTGGCCATTAAACTTACATTATTTTGTTTTTATTGGTTTTTTAATAAATATTTAGGTAAAAATTTTGGTATACTTAACTTGTTTGCAAAAATACGAAGTGAGTATTTTCCCTTCCATATAAAAATCCACCACCTATCCCCCTTCCCCACACATGTAAAACCACATATTTTAAGACAATATCTACCAAATAATCTTTTATAAATTCATACCTTAATCTTTTTAGTGTCTGTTTGGGCATAAATCAATCTTGGTAAACCCTTTGGTGAAATTCAACAGAAGTTACCCGTAGAAGAGGTAACATCCTCCCTCAAGCTCTTCTATCTAATTTTCATTATCCACCAACTCCATTATTTTTATAAAATGATTATAAAAAAATTATCCTCAATATTATGATATTAATTTATACTAATTTAGTGATCTAAAATTATAGACACTTCCATCTAATTGTTAACAAAAATAATGTTTATGTGTATGGAAAATTACTGCCTCACTAAACGATGATTCTTTATTCTTCCTTTATCGCCTCTCATGGTGAGATTTATAATTGAACATATGTTTATATATAATATAATATATATTTATTATTTATTTAAAATTTTTAATTATTTTACAACACATATGAAAATAATTTTTATTTTATGTAAATATGATAATTCTGTTTGAGGATGTATGGAATACCGCCCCCTCAAAGTGATGTTACTCGTTCACACATTATGTGGAATGTGTTAAGGATGGGTTTATTAAAATTATATGATATATATTATATAATAATTATACTTTAATAATGATATGCATTCATATATATAAATATATTTCCGTCATTCTTTTGATGTGATTAGAAAACTTAAACAATGTTCTTGCATACGTACAGCCTACCGTCTCCATGAATGGTAAATTCTATTTCATACTTATATATTTAATAGATTATTATAATAGAAATAAACTGAATATAAATTAAATTTTATCATTTTTTATATTATTTAAATGTTGATATATGTATAAGGACCAAAGTTACAAACAATTAGCACACATGCGAAAAACAAAGCGGATATTACCTAAAGTGATACCTTAAGCTAGAATTGTTAACATGTTAATGATATAATATCATAATAAAACCATATATGGTATTATATATAATAATTTTTTTATGATATATTTATAAAAAACTTATATTTAATATATGGTAATTTTGTATGATTACAATGAGAGTCAAGAAAGAAGGTAAGAGGATTTCATCTCAAATTTTTATTTCTGTGAGATACATGCCTTAATCACCACTCAATTAATTTGTATGGTGTGTATAAATAACAGAGATTTTTTATATTATTATTATAATTAAATTTATTTTTATTTAAATACCCATTTGATTATCTTTCTTTCATGGAGTTTTTGTTTCTAAATTAAACTAATCTATAAAATAATTTTGTCTTAATTTTCCTTCTTTCAGATGCATGCCATGTTATGCACCCATATTTTTCTACGAGGTGTATATATTGACATTGAAATGTTATATCATGAATTTAATTATTTTCATGATATTTTAATCTTATTTTAATTTTATTTTATTATATGGGGAATATGGTTTAATGTTAACAAGCGGTAAGAGTTTATATAAACAATCTCCCCACATTTCAATATTTTTTATGATTATGCCTCCATTGATAAAATGTTATAATCGATATCTTAATAAATATCAACAAAATTATTCTCATATGGTTATTAACTGTATATTCATTTATTCGTACCATTTTCCACTCTTTTTTGAATAAGATAGTTAAAAAAGTTCTTTTATGAAAGCTCGACTTTACCCATTATTTGGTAAAAAAAATATGTTCCGTTAAATCCATGTCTTCTAAAAGGTTTCCAAAAATTTTATATTATTTTTATAAGATAAAAAAAATAAATTTTTACACATGACATAGCTTTTTTTAAAATGGTTTTTAATAATTAATCATCTTGTCATTTTCTGTTCGAGGCTCTATTCTAAACTTTTTACGTTGAAAAAACGAATGTTCAGCGTGTATGGATTTATCCACCATCATGACCTACATCACCTTGAGAATTCCATTGAAAGATTAAAAATTTATTTAAAAAAATGGTTTCCTAATAATCTGGAAAATCATTTTTTCAAATTATTTTCAATGAAAAACTTTTTGAAAATGTTGTCGAGCTATTATATAATTTTTATAGTAAAATATATTTCAAATCATTTTCATGATTTATTTATAATTTTTAAAAATATTTTAAAAGATTTTTTTTTCAAATGTTTTCATGATTGATTTATATGTTTTCAAACTTTTTAAAAGGTTTTTGCTATAAAAAAAATCAAGCTTTCATCATATGTTTTCAATGTATTTTAAAATAAATGGTTTTTAAAATAATTTCAAGAATTTCTAATAAGTTTTAAATGAATTTTAAAAGAAATAGATTTCAAATGTTTTCAAGATTTATTTATACATTTGAATATTATTTTAAAATTAATTACTTTCAAGAATATTTCAATCATTCTTTATATGTTTTCAAATTATATTAAAAGTAATTATTTTTAAAACATTTTTAATGTTTATTTATATTTTTTCAATGTATTTTCAACAAAATGGTTTTCAAAACGTTTTCATGCTTTCATTATATGTTTTCCTGATATTTTTAAAGGAAAATGTTTTCAAATTGTTATAAAATATTACATTATATGCTTTCATGTTTATTTTTAAGAAAATGGGTTTAAAAAAGATTTATGTTTAAGAAAACATTTTCCAAATATGAATGGATATTTTTCTCAAGAAATTGTTTTAAAATATCTTTATAATTTTTTTCCCATCTATGATGACATCCGTTCATGCTACTCATGCCTTTCTAGGGAAGTGATTCAATGTTTACATCCATATTTCTCTCTATAAATGGTGTATGTTTTCATGGCATGATGTTTATGAAACCTATTTATCTTTCATAGGTAATATACTTCTGAAACCCTCTTCTTTTTACAAATTATGGTTTTGATAAATTGTCCTAAAACATGTATCTTTTTTATAGGTTATGATAGGATTAAATTATTATGAAACCCATTTTATTTCATGAGTTATGATATGGTTTTTAGTGAACATGTGCCACATGTATGGATGATTTCACTATGAGATGGGTTGGACCTATATCTCCCTCCAATGCATCAGGTAAAGATTTATATCTATTGTGATAGACTACGATGGTTTAGGGAGTGAACTGTGACTACTAATATGGCCATGGGAGTGAACCATGTCTACCAAGATAGTATGAGGTGAGAACTCAAGCTTCTATGATGATAATGGAAGAGAAACATGATCAAGGTGGAATGTTAAGTTATAGGAACCATGTATGTGTTCCTTCCATACCAGATTTTATGAATGAGTTGTTATAGGAAGCCCATAGTTATTTCGTATCTATTCATCTTGGAAGTATAATGATGTATTGAGATTTGATATAATACTTATGGTGGGATGGAATGAAGAAATATATCAAATAGTTTATATCCTTATGGTTGGTGTGTTAGAAAGTTATGGTTGAAATAAAAAGTCTAAGGGGATGATGCATCCATTACCCATACCAGAATGGAAATTGTAGAACACCACAATGGATTTTTTCATTGCACTGCCCAAACCCTATTATGGGCATAATGTTATATGGTGTGTAGTTTATCTCTTTACTAAGTAAACACACTTCATTATTTTAAGAGAGTAATTCTCTCTTGATCATCCTAAAATGATATACATTAAATAAATTGTATGGTTGCATGGTGAAGCACGTTCCTTTTTATCTGATTAGGAACCAAGGTTTACCTCAATGTTCTGGATAATTCATTAGCAATATCGTGATATATAATTGTGTTTTATCACTACTATCATCATCATATGGATGGTCTGTATGAAATAAGAATTCAAAATCTAGATTATATGTTGAGAACTAGTTTGTTGGATTTCAAAGGTGGATTGGATCAACACCTTCCTCTAGTTAAAAAATATTTACAACAATTGTTTTCAGTCAGGAATTTAGATGGATCATTATGAATCTATCTATGTAAATACATTTTGAGGTCAAATTTACTGTGATTATGTTGTATACAAAAACTATTGGGACATGATATGGTTGAATAAATGTTAGAAAAGGTTATAACCCTTGATAAGTATATCAAATATGGTCAAAGTCAGAAGAAAGGTTATGTTGATAACTATCTAGGTTATCTATAATTTGATGTTAGTGAGAAATTTTTTCTATAGATTTCTCCCTAGAATAAGGTTATATGATTTGGGAAGAAAGGGAAATTGTACCCTATGTATATCAGTTTCCTTTAAATTCATGATCATATTAGGATAGTATTCTAACTCTTCTAAATTATACCATATATCACTCAAGTCTATGATGGGTTCAATGTATCATTCCTGAGTAATAACATACCTAACCCACCATGTGTAATAAACTTAGATTTCATACTGTAGAGTATGATCTTTCTAAGGAGGAACAACTAGTTGTAATTGTGCATCATATTGTGAATGTTCTACAAAACAAGACCACTCACATGGACAATGTATTGTGCAGGACCCACTAGATTTAGTAACCTACATTAACCCTTTAGGATTTGATAAGGCCTAATTATCCCCATTTATTGTATCATAATGATAAATTTTAAGGGTGATATTAATTATAAAGTGATATAATATGACACCACATGTTTTTATGAATTTTTTTGAATAAATTAAAAATATTTTATCTATTAAATTTAATACTACACCAAGTTAATCTTTTATTATACACTACACAAATTTAATATTGTGTTATAGGAAACATAATATAAGCTTGCGTTGCACCCAACAATGTGTTTCTACAAAACAAAATTATATTATTAAAATTATTTAATCAAGAATGTTATAACCTAGCCAGAAAACCTAGAAATATGAATATTAAGAAGTAATTTTTAAACATGAATTTTATAATTGTTTTATAAATTACATATATTTATAATAAAATATATAATTTATTATAAAGTCTAAATGTTTTTAAAAATAATATTTTCTTAAAAAACTAATTTTTTGTATTTTTAAGAAAAATAATAAAAATAATTTTTTACACATTGGAAAATTTAATTTGATAAAAAAATTCAATTTTTTATTTATAATTTCAAAATTATCATAGTGTGTTTTTTGGGATTTATCAAAAATATTTCATTTTTTAATGAATCATGAAAAATATTGATTTTTAATTTAAAAAATCATTATTGTTTGATTCTGTTGTTTTTGATGTATAATTTTATCAATTATAAATCAATTATTCCAATGTATTTCATTAGAACCAATTTCATAATGAAATTGGATATAAAAATATTTCAATCTTTTGAACTTTTTCATGTTAAAAAGGTGTCGTCTCATCTCATCAACGGGATAAATTTTAAAATGATTTCATTCATTTATGTGATTAGAATTTGTAAAAATGTATTCTATATTTGGAGATGACATAATTTATAATTACTATTAATTATAACATTGTTTTTGACCAAAAATATTAGTAAAAGTTAGACAAATTAATCATAGTGATTAAGGTAAAAATGAGTTTACATAGTGGTTAAACAATAATCATAAAAGTATAAATGAATTATATACTTGTTAAATATACATTTTAAGGAAATATTTCGACAATTTACCCTCTATTAATAAAAATGGGCCATTAATGGAGGTACATGATGTAAGGGATACCTCTCATTAGTTTCTTCCATTTTATATTTAATGAATGTCACTCCTCATCCATTATAAAAAGGGAACTCACCATGTCACTTATTATCACAAATATATCCCTTTCTCTAAAATTAATTCTATATAAATCTATGAAAACTTTCCTTTACATTATCTTAGAGGCATCAATTTTTTATAAGGACAACCTAGGAAGCCCTTTGGTGCAAATCAAAAGGAGTTACCAAAGAAGATGTAACATCCTTCAACAAGCAGTTTTGATTTATTTATTTCTCAAACACATAAATTGTTCTTATTATGATATTATATAATAACAATAGTAAACTAAATATACTGATATAATTTAATTTTATTCCTTTGACCTACACTAATGCACACTTCCATCAAATGGGACACACAATAATCGTTCGTGTGTACGACAGACTACCACCTCACGAACATATGTTGTTCGTTCTTCCATTACCACATCTCAATGTTGATAATAATTATAGACTTAATATTTTTCTATGATATATATTATATATATTATTCCACTATTCTTATATAATTATTTTATAATACATACCTTCATTCTTTCCATTTTGAGGGAATATGATAACATCGTTGGTGGACGTGTGGACTATTGCCTTTTCAAAGAGATGTAATTCAATAACTTTTTACATGAAATATATTAAAAATGAGTTAAATTAAAATATGGTATATATATTAAATAATAATTATACTTTAATGATAAATTTTGTATATATATCATTTACGTTTCTTTTTTTCAACACAAAAATTAAATGGAAACAATGTTTATGGGTACTTTCAGCCTACCGTATCCCTGAACGGTATATTTCATTTACTATTTCTATATTCTATAGATTATTATAGAAATTTATATACTGAATATATATGATATTTATATCATGGTTTAAATAATGAGAAAATAGAACTAATTTTCTATGTAATTGAAACAATAATTAAAATTCAAAACATGTTTCAAAAACATAGTGGTTTTTACATGAAACATAACATTTAACCAGGAATTGATAATAAATGGGTAATATAATGTCATAAGTAAATCATATATAGAATAATAACATTGAATATGTCAATTAAATATATTTATAATAAATTTATATTTAATATACAAGATTGTTGAATGTGTACATTGAGAGTGAATACAAAAGTTAAGGGTTTTCTCATATCACATTTATTTCAATGAGAGATATGTTATATTCACCACTTCTTCTTGTAGTGTGGTGTATATAATAACACATAAAATTTTATATCATGAATTTAATTTAATTTATTATGAAATTTTTTTCAAATGATTTTATTATTTCATGGATCTCAAGGTTCAAATTTTACTCAAGTATTAAGGTAATTTCTAGTCTCACTATTTTTTTTCCGAGACTTATGCCTCATTCACAACTAATTTCTTTGTGTGGTGTATATAATCCCAATGAATTTAATCTATGATACTTATAATTAAATTTATGATTATTGAAATAACAATTTTATGATCTATATTTCTTGGGTTTTGAAATTTGAAATTTACCAAATAAGTAATTTACTCTTGACTCAATTTTCCTTCTTTGAGACACAAATATTTTTATAGACCTATATTATTTGAAGAGGTATATATACATCCATTTAAAATGTTATATCATGAATATACATGTTTTCATTATATTTTATGATTCAAGTAATTTTATTATTTCATGGGGATTTGGAGTCAATGAAAACAATGTAGTAAAAGATTATTACTATAATCCTCTCATTTATCGTGATTGTTTATGATTATGGTTCCATTGATAAAATATTTTGATCCATTTATCAACAATTTTATTGATATTCATTCTCCTAGGGTTGATCATTATATATTCATGTATTGGTTCCCTTTTTTCACTCATTGGTTTGTCAGATAATTTAGAAATATTTTTTAAGAAAATATGATCTTATTTAACTCTTCGGTTGGAAATCTGCTTGATTTAAAAACCATGTTCTCAAAAATCATTTCAAAAATGTTATTTTGAAATAATATTTTATATCATTTTTAAGGGAAAAGTATTTTAAATTTTTTTTATGTGTTAAAAATTTGTTTACAATGGTTTTCAAGGATTCCATTATCAGTTTTCAATGAAAAATATTTTTCGAGTGTTTTACTTTTTATAAAAAAAATTTTGTATAAAAATTTTTTCCACATCAACATGTGTTTTTAAAAGATATATAAAGGTTATTTTCCATATAATATGAAATCTATTAATGTTAGCATATTTATTTCTAGGGTTATGATCTTATTTTACCTTTCATATTTTTTCTCTGAATGATGTTGATTTTGATGAAATGCAGTTTATGAAACTCATTTAAATTCCATGGGTTATACAATGATACATTCTTATAAAACCTACTTCTTTTAATGGGGTATTATGTGATGAAAAGATTTTTAATCCTATCAATTTTCCACATGTTATGATATAATTACATTTTTAGGATGACCATTTCATTACATGGGTTTTGATGTGATTATTTCTTATGATCATGTGGAACACGTATGTATGATTTCATTATGAAATAGGTGGGACCTATATCACTCTCCAATCCATTGGGTAATATTTTATATATCATGATATAGGCTTGGATGGAATGGGGAGTGAAGTCAGTTCAGTAAAAATCATTTTCAACTAAAATGGACTTAGGAGGGAACCTAGATATCTATGATATTTTTGGGATAGTTTCTATTCCACTATGATGGCCTTGGAAATAATCCTTGGATACTATGGAAATTGTTTTTGTATACTTATGTTTATTCCAGAATTCTTTTTCTTATTCCAATGTTATGCTTTTAGGGATTATGATTTTATTATCTTATGATTCATGTCGTATAAACTACCTATATTTATGTCATTACTCTTTATTACGATCATTGAAATGAGTTTTGTGATCTTATAATGTTATGATCATATTCTCATACAATTATTCTAATGATTATGCTTACATATCTCCAATGTTTACACTTATTGGGAATCTAATATTAGCATTTCATGTGATTCATTTCCCTAGGTTACAAATATATGTATTATATATGATGTTTCTAAGAAGGGTTCTAGTCTTGAAGAACCTAGTGAGGGATAATGTAGCTCACTTATGTACCATTGTTTAGGTTTCAATGATTCATAAGGAACTAATCTAATATAGTCTTTGGGAGTGTGTATGTGTAAAGTATTAAATTTTTTGAAATATTGATATGATGTCTATGTTTGAGAAGTGGGGGTTGCTATGAAAATGGGGGAATTAAAGATGATTTCCAATAAAGTTGTAGGTTGAATGACTTACAACCGTAGCATTACAGATAAAGGTCTCAGATAGTGTTGGTTTCATTGATGATGAAGGCCTTTAATGGTGCAGGTGTAGGCAGGAACATGTTCTGATTAACACTCGAAATCCTTATGGGTCAGGGCTTTTGGGACATATATTAGGACATTGTAACTCAATAATATAGGCTATCTGACGGTTTCCCCCCTAGCCAAAAATAATGTTTGTATACATCATTTCCATAACATATTTACTTATTTGTATTAATGTGTGTGTATTTAAATTTTCATATAAAAACACACACACACACATATAGATTTCTATATTATAGGAATGTATATCATTAAAACCCGTATATATTTGTTACTTTTTTAAATACAAAAACAATCAGTCTTAGTGTTAGCTTTTTACTTCTGGAGATTGTTTAAACTACCACTACATTGTTTAGCAGTGGTTAAGAAATCCATCATCTAATTTACTACCAGTAATAATTTTTTTGGTACTTTATTAAATATGTCATTTTATGGTACATAGTGGTGGGTTTTTGCTTATTTTTTGGTGTTTTAAAAAAAACTAAAACTAAAATGGTAGGAATTAACATAAATGATGTTATCTTATTTAGTATTTGTTATTAGAAACTCTTACTAAACCAATAAAATAAAATCTTTTTAATGATAATTATAAGAAAAATCAACTAATGATAATTGATAATATTTTATTCTTTTTTAAAAAATATATAATAATAAATAATATACATAAAAAAACCCAGTCATACAATAAAATTAATCATACGTGCATAATAAATTCATCATACATACCCAATCATACACCCAATGACATACTTATACAACCAGCAGTCCACACATAAGCTCAATGACAAATTAATACATCAAAAATATATCCATTAACCGCTATAAACCAATAGAAAATATGTCCATACCATGGCCTATTTTTCATCAAACTACATCCATAGCTACAATCATCATATGAAAAACCAACCACATCATGTCATAAATTGGAACAACAAAATCATAACTAAACATAATAAATAATAATAATATTAAAATCAATGATAATATTTAACAATACTAGATAAAATATGAGCCATTACGACTACCTTATGATTTATGTCATGGATCACAGTGGTCAACCATCTACATTCATCCAACATCTATAACCTATAATACAAACCAAACCATTTATGAAAAGAAATATGAAATATAATATACATAGAATATATATTTGTAGTTTTACATGTATCATTATTATTTTTATAATCAATGGGAAGACATTTTAACAAAAAACAAATTTTAAATCAAGAAAACACTTTGGAATCAAACATACCTATGTAAGCTTTGATTCAAATATTGGAACTCAAAATATATAAGAATATAACAATATAATAAATTTTTAAATTGATGTGTAGTGTACTAAAAATTACTCAATAAAGAATTTAATGATTTTGATATGGGTTCATTTCCTATATTTCAAAAAATATATATGTTTGTTGTATCATGACATCACATAAATCTATTGTTTTATTATGGTTTTGACCATTACACACACATATTAGTATTTTAAAACACAAATAAATACATTTATGGGTAACACAAGAAATCTATAACTACAATTAATGTGTTGTTGGTTCCAAAATTTCAAAAATAAATTTACAATAATTTTATTATGATTTCATGTCCATTTGATGTTGTTTACTTGGTTTTAACCCCATGTTGCAAGTATTTAAAAATATTATATCATTTAAAAATACTAATTGAGCCAGTATGAGCACATTTCCCATCAAATGGACTTGCTTTCCTCTCATACAAATAAAAAATAATTCAATAGTGTTTTATCAATGATTTTATGTCAATATAAGGTCATTTTCTATGTTTTTATCCATTACATGCGCAATTTTTTGTTTTAAAACACTAAAATTAATTTTCAGTCATCATTGAAATATAATAACTCATATTTCTGTGAAATTGGTTCACACATTTTAAAAATAAATATGTGGTCTTTTCCCTATGATTTCACAGCCATATGATGTTATTTATTTGGTTTTAACCCCCATGATTCACATTCGTAAAACATTGATATTTTTTAAAACTGAAAATTGAGTCATTCATTGAACAACACATATAGAATATAAATAATTGTACTTTTACACAATAAAAATTAATTCAATGGTGGTTGTAAAGTGATTTCATGTCAAATTTATGTAATTTTTATGGTTTTGAGCATTACATGCAAGTTTTTGTGTTTTAAAACACTAAATAAGAGATTATGTGAATCATGGGGAAAATATAATTCAGATTAATGTGGTTTCAGTTATTAAATTTAAAGAATAAAATTATTGTCATTTTTCTATGATTTCATAACTATCCCATATTGTATTATTTTTTTGACTCCATAGCACATGTTTTAAAATAATTTAATATCATTTAAAATAGCTTATTGATTCATTTCCATTACCCCACATGTCAAATGGATGTTTTGAATGATATTAAACGTCACAAATAATTTAGGGGAATTCTACCAAAATTTGGCATTAATACAACTTCATTATTATTTTTTAATTGTTACACGCATGTTTTAGTGTTTTCAAACTGTAAAAACGTGTTTACGGTCATAATTGTAAAAATATAACTTAGATTGACCTGGAATCAGTTACTATATTTCAAAATATATATATATGTGGTCATTTTCCTATGATTTTAGAGCCAGTTAAAACTATTTGTTTGTTTTAAACCCTAGATGCATGCTTTTAAAGACATTGATGTCTTTTAAAACTATTTATTGTGTCATTCTGAGAGAACCATAAAATGAATGGATGTTTCTACTATATATAAATGTTAATAATAATTCTACATACAAGATTTATACATTTTATACTGTAAATTTTGTATTATTTCACAACCATCTGAAATTATTTACTTGTTTTTGACCCCCTAATGCATGGTTTTAAAACATTAATATCATTTAAAACTACTTATTAGTACATTAAAATCATACCACACATAAAATGGATTTTTTTCTACTCGTACATATCACAAATAATTCAAATGTAGTTTTAACATGTTTTTATGTCAATTCAAGGTCATTTTATATGGTTTTGAGTGTAACGTTATTGTTTTAATGTTTTAGAACACATGAAACATGTTTACGAGAATCACAGGAATCCCATAACTTGAATTGATGTGGATTCAGTAACTATAATTGAAAAATAAATTTTCCTTAAATTTAATATGATTTAAAGGTCATATAATGTTGTTTCTAGGTTTTTACACTTCACACATATTTTTTAAAGACTTTGATATATTTTTAATCCAGTTATTAAGCCATACTAGGCACACAACACATCAAAAGGATGTTGTTTCTACTCATACACATCATAAATAATGAAATTTAAGTTTTCCCATTATTTCACATTAATATGTTGTCATTTAAAATTATTTTTACTGTTACACACACATTTTAGTGTTTTGAATCACTAAAAATGCATTTACAGGCATCATGCGAAAACCATGACACAAATTGACATGGTGTTAATTATTATATTTAAAAATTTAATATTTTTTATTTTTCATATGATTTTAATGTAATATAATTTCATTTTATTTTTTTGACTGAATTACATTGATATATTTTAATGACATTTGTATCTTTTAGAACATCTTATGGACTCATTTTATGGAAATTTCATGTCAAGTGGATGTATTCTAAACTCATAAACATTAAAAATAATTCAAAAGTGGTTTTTCCAATGATTTCATATCAATTTTTTGTCATTTTCTATGGTTTTGTTCCATTATAGATGCATTTTAGTGTTGTAAAACACTAAAAAGGTGTTTATGGGCATCATGGGAAAACAGTAAGTTAAATTTATATGGAGTAAATTCCCATATTTAAAAACTCAAATTTGGTTTTTTCTTATGATTTAATTCCCATATAACACTGTTTTATTGGTTTTGACCCACTCAACCGTGTTTTTGAAAACTAAAATCTTATACAAATGTATATTGATTTATTTCGATCATACTACTCATCGAAAGGTTGTTTTTCTTCCCATAAACATAAAAAATAAGTCTGTTATGGTTTCCCCATGAATTCATGACAATTAGAGGTTTTTTATATTATTCTGACTATTACATGCATGTTTACCTATTTAAATCACTAATGATATTTTAATAGGAATCCTAGAAAAAATGTAACTAATTGTGATGTTTCTTCAGTTACTACATTTCATAAATCAATCTAGAGTAATTTTCTTATGTTTCCAAAGTCAGCTGACACACAATTTGTGGGTTTTGACACCTCGATGCACGTTTTTATAATTTTGATATCCTCCAAAAAATAATATTGAGTCATTATGAAAAAACTACACATACAATGGTTTTTTTCTACTCTTACACATCACAAATAATTCAATGGGGGGTTTTCCCATTATTTAACATCAATACCAGCTCATTTTCTATGGTTTTTACCATTACATGTTCATTTTCATTTTTTAAAGCACTCAAAATGTGTTTATGATAATAATGAGAGAGTTTTATGTTATATTTATGTTTTTTAGTTTCCTAAATTTCTCAATTCTTTATGGGTTGTTTTCCATTGATTTCACTACCATGTGAAACCATTTTCATTCTTCTAACCCCCTAGCACTTTTTTTAAAGACATTGATATCTTTTAAAACTACTTAGTGAGTCATTCAAAGAACAAATAATATTTAATAGACATTTTTTCTTCTCTTATATGTCACAATAAACTAAATTTTTCTTTTACCATGATTTCACATCAATCTAAGGCCATTTCTATGGTTTTGATCGTAACATGCGTGTTTTTGTGTTTTAAAAAACTAAAAATTCATTCATGTTCATCACCGTCCATCCACAAATTGGATTAATGTTGAATCAAATCATAAATTTCAAAAATAAATAAATGGTCATTTTTCTATGATATCATAGTTTTTCGACACTTTTTTTTAGTTTTGACTCCCAAGAACATATTTTTAATGATTATGATATCTTTTAAAAATATTTATTAATTCATTCTGAGAACATCAAAGTTGGATATATATTTTTTCAGCTCTCACACATCAAAAATAATCCAAAAGTGGTTTTCATGTCACATAAAATCATTATATGTTTGTTTCCTATGTTTTTTATAATTGCACATACATTTTAGTGTCTTAAAACACTAAAAATATGATTATGGACATCACAAAAAAATCTTAACTCATATTGATGTGATGTCAATTAATACATTTAAAAAATATATTTATGGTAATTTTTATATGATTTCATAACCATATGATTTTCTCCTTGGTCTTGACCCCCCAATTCACATTTTTAAAGGCATTGGTATCATTTAATATTGAATATATTGTCATTATGAGCACAGTACAAGTCCAATGGATGTTTTGTCAGCATTTAAATGTCACAAATAATTAATAATTGGTTTTATAAGATATTAAATCAATAATAGGTTGTTTTATATTGTTTTTACAATTACAAACAAGTTTTACTATTTAAAAACACAGAAAACACATTTTTAAAAACATTGATATCTTTGAAAACTTCTTATTGAGTTATGGATTAAGATTAGAATTTACCATGGTATGATGATCTATAAGACTATAAATGTTATTATGGTTCATTCCTATAATCCATTAAAATATATAAACTAATTAATTTTCTATTGTTAACACCAATTAATATTGTGTTTTCCTATAAGATTCATGTTCTTTCACTTTTCATTCATCCTTGAAGATTCACTCTATGCTACCAAATAAAGGAAACTTCTCAATCCACCATTGGGTGTATTAGTAAATAATGATGATTCCCTACCAAATACATTTTATGGTGTAGAACTACAATCCATCCCCCGTTCATGATAAGGATTCCTCCTCCCTAAAACAATTACAACTACATCATTATAGGAAATCGATCATGGTTGTGAAGGGTTCACATCCAAAGATTCATGAATTTTAAACTGTAAATATAACAACATTAAAAATGATTTTGAAAATTATATAAACATTATAAAATTATCTAATTAATAAATTTTTCATTAATATTTAATTTTATTTCAATAATATAAAAACATAATAAAGAAAAATGTATTATAACAACAAAAAATTCATAAACCCAATTAATTAGTTCTGACTACATGGATTAAATGGAAACAATAGATAACGATATCATTAACAGTAGGCACCAAAAACTCATCATATTAATGATAGTTTTTAATTCATTCATGTCACATACATCTAATATGTTCATATTTGTATATCTTTTGTTTTTGACTTTACATATTTTACAAATTCATAAAACAATTATTAAAATATAGAGGTTTTTATATATAAAATGAATACCAATAATGGTATATCACTAATATTCAATATATTGAGGGATTAGAAACTACTCCATAATTGGAGGCGTATTTAATGGTGGACTACAAATATTTCTTTAGGAATGTACGGCCCTCTTGAAGTCTCTTGTACAACGTAATTACTCAGATCCACTGATGCTGATGGTGGTAGGGGTGTTCACTGAAATGTGAATTTCCTAGGATCTAAAAAAATCTTTTTTTTATTCCTTTAATTAATATATTTTATAATATAATATATATATAAAATAATAATAAGTAAAATATTTTTACAAATATTTTAAAAAACTAGAACAATGTATATATGTACAAAACACTAATAAATGAGAAACTATAATATAACTTCATTTACAATTTATAGATTCAATTAATTTCACATTTATTAACATCATTTTTATCATCTTATACTATTAGGAGTTCTTCATTTTCAACCTCTCTCACATGTTTTATTGTTTCAATGTAATTGGGGGAAAACTCTTTAATGCTTTGTGGATGATTGTGTTTGCTTTCACAAATTACCGATTAACCTCCATCGCACATATCATATAAGTCTCTCTGTTTTATGTTTGGAAAAACACTCCAAACTTTATATATTTAATCATCCAAATAATAAACCATTTTCTCTTGTGAATTATATATAAATGGATTCTGATCTTCACACTCACAGGTATGGATCAAGCGATTTAATATGATAACAGTAAAATGAAATGAATATTTCACCATACCCCTATCCATATTATACCACATTCAATTGATTAAGAGAACTAATAATTGGCCATGATAGATTAATTCAATTGTATTAATCATATTTCCATAGTATCCAATGTCTAAAAGTGTAATCATGCCACCATTTTGAGTTTTCAATCCTTCTTCATGATAAATTTTAAGGAACTCCAATCCTCTAATATTGTAGGCATAGAATCTTTTAGATTCTATAGAGGATATCAAGTCAAATACATTACATATTTTAATAATTTAGCTCAATTATCAACATTAATTATCAAAACAAAAATATATAAGGATTTACTATTAATAATCAAAATAACTACCAGTCAATAATATGAATATGATTATATACATACAAAAGAGGCAAACCATACATAAATATACTTATTAATACCGTTTCATAATTCCAAATCATTTGGAGCATGATTCTTTAGTTGTATAAATATTTTTAATATCAATTATTCAATAAATAGATCTAAAATAATACTATTTAGAATCACATATCTATATAAATATAGTAACTCCAATTCTATAAGTGTAAAATTTAATCTCATTCTAACTGATAATCAAGTAATAAAAAACAATGATGCATAGTTTTTTGAATGTGAATTAGCGGATATTTTATTAACATATCCAACCTGATTGAATTGAGTATTGATACCATCTATATACCTAAAACAGATGGTTATCATCTCTTTATCTATCTATCATGCAGTAATAGAGAATTCTAGTTGAGCTTTATTCCTCATGCATGATTTAAAATTACCTACATACCTGATAAAAAAATAAGAATCATATTATAAAAATAATACAACTATTTGTTAAAATTTAATCCATAAATGAAATATAAAAATATATATTAACATACCTATCTATTTGATACCACCATCGATAGTGTACTTTCATGATTACCTTCTTCTACCAAATGAACAGTCAAATGAGTCATGACTGTAAAAAATGAAGCGGTGAATAAAATGACAAAGTGAAAAAGTGTTGTTTCCTCTGGAATTGGGGACGAGCTCGTTTTTTTAATTTTCAAACATTCCAATTGGTTTGTAACGGGTTTCTTCGTAGAACTAGAAAAATCCAATGATTCTTTATGCATTTGAACCTACGTTCCAAAGGTAAGTCCTCATTAGTGGTGGATAGATGAGGCTTAAAAATTTTCATTGATCGAGAGGATGGGAGTTCAGACTCATCACACCTTTTTTGGGTGGAATTATTGTCTACTCTTGGAATATCTGTATAGATTTGTGTTATGTTCATGTATCCTAATTAAATTACCATGCTTAAGAATGAGCTTTCTTTTGGAATTTTCAATCAATGATTTATATATAATAAATTTAGAGAATCATTTTTATTTGTATTTGAGGTTCTTCATCGATATAGAATCATATTTATTTGATAGAATTTCCTAGTCAATGTTATCCTTCAATACATTATATATAAAAGACTCTTTGTCATTATGAAGACCATACTGGTTTTTAATCCACTCAGTGGGACACTTGAATTTTAATGTCATTCAGAAGGACTTGAATTATTTCAGAATTGGGATAGTACCAACAGATGGGCTACCTGCGTATCCTTATTTAGAAAAGGAATCAGAACCCATGCAGTTCGAGTAATGAAGTATGAGGTTTATGCATGATTGATGGCCCAATGAAAAGATGTCACAATCGATTGTACACTCGAATGTCACCTGAGTCATGCTCGGTGTGAGAAACAAGAGGCATTGGTAAAACGAGACAATTGTTTCACAAAAATGCAAATCATGAGAAATAATGTGGGGCTTCTATATGTATGGCTACCCAGATAGATGGAGTTTGGGATTGGGATTTTCTTCAGGGAAGAAATCCAGAAACAAGGTCCACATAGGTATATGTGCATTACGGAGATTTGGATAATTAACTTAGGACTTAATTATGAGAAGGATGACCAAATTATAAAGGGTATTATGATTGGATTTTATTAATGAGGAGGAAGTTCAAATCAAATTAATTTAAGACTGGATAAGATAAATTATGACTGGGGCTATTTCCGGAGAAGGAGGCCCAGGATAAAGTGACTTCATAAATGGGGCTTATTCTTGAGAAGGAATCCTAGTATAAGGAAAATTATGTATTTGGGATCATGGGGCTTTCTTCCTAAAGAATAAGCCCCAATTATCAAGTCCCTTTAACCTAGGCCTCCTTCTTAGTAATATTCCCCAGTCATAATTTCTCTAAACCAGTCTTAAATTCTTTTGATTTGAACTTCCTCTTCAAGAATAAAACCCAATCATAAGACCCTTCTTATTTGGGCATCCTTCTCAGAATTATGTCATAAGTTAAGTATCCAAATCTCCATAAAGAACATATACCATTATGGACATTGTTCCTGGGGGTCTTCCCTGATGAAAATTTCAATCCTAATCTTCATTTATCAGGATAGTGATACATACATAAGCCCCATATTATTTCTCATGATTTGCATCTTTCGTGGAACAATTTTCTGGTTTTACCAATACCTCTTATTTCTCACACTGAGAATGACTCACGTGAAGATAGAGTGTAAAAGTGATTATGACATCTTTTCATTGGGCCATCAATCATGTATATACCTCATACTTCATTACTCGAACTATGTGGGTTCTGATTCCTTTTCTAAACAAGGATACGTAGGTAGCCCATCTGCCGGTACAATCCCAATTCTGAAATACATCATGTACTTCTGAATGACAATAGAAATCATGTGAACCAATTAGTGGCTTAAGAACCATTATGTTCATTATAATGTCCAAGTTACTTTTATATATAATGTATTGAAGGATACCATTGACTCGGAATATCTATCAAATACAGATGATTCTCTATTGATGAAGAACCTCAAATACATATAAAAAAGATTCTATAAATTTTTTATATATCAATCGTTGATTGAAAATTCTAAAAGGAAGATCATTCTTATACTTGGTAATTTAATTAGGATTCATGAACATAACTCAAATATATTGAGGGAGTCACAAAGTAGACAATAATTCCCCCCCAAAATGGTGTGATGAGTCCGACCTCCCATCCTCTCAACCAATGCACATTCATAAACCTCATCAGTCCACAACTAATGAGAACCTACCATTGGAATGTAGGTCCAAATGCATATAAAATCATTGGATGTTTACTGTTATATGAACAAACCCATTAGAAACCGATTGTAATATTTGAACCTTAAATCAATGAGGTCATCCCCAATTCTAGAGAAAACAAAAAAATTGTGAACCCGATGTGAAAATATTTGTTTTCACCTTGAACCTCAAAAGGTTGCCTACGTACCCAGCCAAAAAGGCAAGGATCAAAGTCCTCATAGTTCAATTAAGGAATGAATAGGCGATCAAGATGTTTTTCAGGACATATACTTAAAAATGGATTGTGCTTGATTGGTTAGCGGCACAGAAAGGGTGTTATGGTTGAAGTTTGCTCTCAACTCACATGAGTCATACTTTGTGTGAGAAACAAGAGGTAGAAACAACCGAAACGATACACTGATTAATGTCATGTAGGAAATATGAAGGGGAAATGTAGTTTAAGGACTTGCAGTGAGGACTATTGGTGGTGTACAGTTTACTGTCATGGAGAAGGGAAAAAATACAGTTTAAAAATATGTAGGACGTATTAAGAGACATTGTTCAGTTTTACGTCTTGTTGGATGAATATAAGGACAATTTTTAACATCATGTTGGACAATACACAGTGATGTACAGTCTAGCTCCATGTAGCTAGGATGATGCAGACAATACTGTTTAACGTCATGTTGGACGAAGGGGGGGGGGATGTGCAGTTTAATCACATGCAGTAAGGACAAAAGAAGAAACAATTTAATGTCATGTTGGATGAAAGGGTCTTATATATAGTTTAGCATCATGTAGCTATGAATATACTATTTAACGTCATGTTGGATGATAAGGATTCAAATAGTTTAAGGTCATATGCATGGACCATGCAGTTTAATGTCATGTTGGATGTATTAGGGATTTTTTCACAGTTTAAGTTCATGTAGGACGAATGTTTAAATAGTTTAAGGTCATATGTAAGGACTGTGAATGGTGCAGTTTAACATCTTGCTAGACATAAAAGACATGAAAATAGTATAAGGAAATATGCATGGACTATATAGTTTAACATAATGTTGGACGTATTGGGGATTTATTTTGTCTTTAAACATAATATTTCTTCAGAAATGTAGCAGTGGTTGGAGTCGTGATGAGTTATCCATCCAATGCAATTAAAGAATACGCCCCAATGGAATAAACATTATGTATTGAATAAGGTCCATACTATTTTGGTTCATGATTGGTAGGTTTAATTATTGGAATCATTGGTGTTTTTAGAATCAATAAAAATTCTCCCTGAATGAATGAACGAATATGAACTTTTTTGTAGAAAGCTCATGCTATTTGATTCTGATAGACATCCATGTGATTCATGGTGCTCAATCTTTTCTCATCTAACCATTCAAATTCATCCAATAGCTTTTGAAATTGTTCATTTTTAGTTGACTGATCAAAAATGGCATCTCTGAGTGAAGGTAATATATCATCAGTGTGTAATACAACTTCTGTTCCATATAACAGTGAATCTAGAGTTAACCGTGTTGCAGTACATGTGGTGGTCCGATAAGGCCATAAAGCATGAAAGAGTTTGTTAGGACAAGATTTCTTATCTTTATCCACCATATTTTGTAGTATATTTGAATGATTCTTGTTGAAGTATTCTATCTGGCCATTGGCCGGTGCATGACACCAAGATGACTGGTGGGATTTGATGTTGTATTCTTGATACATCTTCTTCACCTCGGATGAACAGAAGTTTGTTCCATTGTTCGTCAATATGGTATGAGGGAAATCAAATATGGAAATAATGATAGACACGATGAAGCTATCAATTCATTTAGAAATAAAATAGTTGAGATGTATTGCCTCAACCAATTTGAAAACGTAGTCAGTAGAAGTAAGAATATAAATAAACTACTTGGCTGTAGCTGAAGAGTAACGTCCCATCCCATCCATTCCCCACGTGGAAAATGGCCACGAGTATTTACCACTATGAAGAATCTTTGGTGGCTGATGAATGAAATTGTCATGTATTTGGCATGAATGACACTTCTTCGTGAAATCAAATCAAAATTGTTTCATTGTTTACCAAAAGTATCCAAGCCTTCTAATTTGATCAGATAGTCTATGTCCAAACTGGTGTGAACCACAGACCCCTGCATGTACATCATTCTTGACATCCATTGTCTCTTCACCATCAATGCTCTTGAAGAGAACTCCATCAAAATCAAGCTTGTAGAGATTTTTCTCTCTGTGATCTAGGCCATCATAAACTGTAAAATTGACTACACGTCGTCGGATATGTTCATTCCCAACTCTATCATGTGGAAGTGCTCCATTTAAATGGTATTTCGAGATAGATGTCATCCATCCTATTGTATGACCACAAGGATCTGGAATGGGACTAATTTCATTGATTTCCTCTGTTCTGGTTCAAACATAAGGTTAAATTGTATGACGGTGGGCAATGCTGATGCTTGTCTCGTCTCAATTTGGATCAGCTAGAGCTGTTGCTATATTAGCCAATGCATCATCTTGAGCATTTTGTGATCACAGGACATAAGAAAATGTTGGTTCCATAGGAAATTCGTCCACTAACACTCTAACATAATCATACAAAGGGATCAATTCATCTTTTCAAATTGCATAATCCACAATGACTTGTTTGATTACCAGGTTTGAATCACCTTTCACCTTAATGTGATGCAGTTGTGCCTGAAGCACCAACTCCAAGCTGGCAATGAGTACTTGGTATTCTGCTTCATTTTTGTTACCACGTTCCCATTGTAAGAAGGAATAGGGTAACATTACCTTTTCTGGGGAAATAAGAAAAAACCCTAATACAACATTGTTGAATTTATGATCTTCCATTTTCTTCCCTGTTGGACTTCTAGAAGCACCATCAAAATATGTTTCCCCTACTTGAGGACTATCTCTAATTGAGAAGACTTCCCCATGAGGGATTTCAATATCTGAAGATGTTTATTATACTGAAGAATAGTCAGCAAGGAAATCATCTAGAGCTTGGCCCTTTATTGCCTTTTGAGACACATACTGGATATCGAACTCCTGCAAAATAACTGCCCACATTGCTAGATTTCTGGTAAGCATTGGACGACTAAGGATGAATTTGAGTGATTTATTGCGAGACACCAATTGGACCTTGTGTTGTTGCAGGTCGTGCCTCAACTTCTGAATTGCAAAGATAAATGCTTGGCAGCACTTCTCAATACTTTAATATTGGGTTTTTTCTTCCAGCATAGTCTGACTAAGGTAGTAGAGGTTGTTTTCATTCCTAGCATCATTCTTCTGAACAATAAAGGAAACCAATTATCGCTCTAAAGTTGTAATATTGAGGAAAAGTGGTCTTCCTTCAATAGGTGCCATTAGTACCGGTGGAAAAAAGAGATATTTCATGAGAATATCGAATGATTCTTCACATTCTACCATCCACTGGTAAGTAACTACCTTCTTCATCAATTTGGGGATGGGTAAACTTTATCCTGCCAAATTTGAAATGAAACGCCGAATATATGCTACGTTTCCTTGAAGCCCTCTCAATTCTTTTAGATTCCGAGGAGGTGACATACAACTGATTGACGTGGTCTCCTCTGGATCAACTTCGATACCACAATGGCGTACAACAATGCCGAGAAACATTCTTGATGTTTCCCCAAATGTACCTTTTAAGGGTTTAATCTTCAAATTAAGATGTCGATGCATGGGGAATATGATTTCAATATCATCCAATTGATTAGAATGTTGTTTGGATTTAACGACAAAACCTCCCACATAACATTCAACAAACATCCTTAAAAAGGGATTGCTGATACGGTCTGTAAAGTCCCGGAAATTTCAAGGGAAATTTTTTTCTTAATTTTTTTTGGAATTTTACGAGTCTGCAGTTTCTGACAGCGCCTGATTCCGAAGGCCGGTGTGCCCGGAATCAATTTGCGATGTTTAGCTCGGGTACGTTCAGTGAACGAACGAGCAGGTTTTTCTATCTTCTGAACCGGTTCTCGGAATCGAAATCTGAGGGCACCGATGAACTCACAACGCCGGTAATTGCTTAAGGGGACCTTCACCGCTGTTGCGTTTTCTCGAGTGGAGAAGCTAAAAATTTTGGATTAAATGAGGAATGAGTAAAATTTTGAAACAATTTTATTTTTATATCTATGGTGGTTTTATCCTACATGGGGTAGTTGGTGTGGGACCCGAAAGCACCTAACTACCCATGTGAGGATAAATGTGAGGTGGCGCCCACCTAAGGCCCAAAAATTTCAAATTTCCTAAAAATCCTTCTTAATTTGTGTAACTCTTCCAATCTCCAAACATATTACATGCCAATTAATTCATCTAATAAATTTGACAACTCTTGGAAATTTAATTAAGTGGTTCATGTTTGAGAATTTTGAAAGGATGCCATGAGAAACAAAATAAGACAACTGTCTCATTTGATTTTGGGTTGTTGTTTTTCATTGTGTTGTGGTGTTGGGAGAGATAGTTCTAGGTATTTAGATCATCTTCTCCCTCGCCGAAGAACGCGAAGAACGCGAACAACGTGCCGACTCCGATGAAGAACAAACGAAGCCTCTTTCTCGGGATCCCTCCCTTCTGATGTGAGATTTCTTCGACGGTTTTTCTTCCCTCCTCTTCTTCGTCAACAGACCGGTGCACAGACTTGGAAGTGGAAGCGTGCGGCGAGAGACGACCACCTATCCTACCCTCGTGACGTACGAATGCCGATGTTTCCCTTCGCCATCATTTACCTCGCCCTGCTACTCCGCGACGATCCTCGATCGATGACGCCTTCTCTCGATCGACGAATGACTCTAGGTATGGAGTTAGTTTCAATTTTATTTAATTAAAATTATGAATGTTCGTCATTGTGTTTTTACGTTGTTTGGTCGAATGCTTTCGTTATAACGGTAAGAGACCGAACCACAAGAAAACATCCCAATTCTCCTCTTGTTTTTTCTTCAGTGTTGATTAGAGAAGGCGGTGCGGTGCCATCGCACCACACAGGAACGAAAGAATCACGGCTAGAGTGGGCCGCGACGAAGAAGCTTGGTGTCGTCGCGCCGCGCTGAAAATTGCAAACGAGGCTGCGGCCGGAGTCGGGCCACGGAGGAGGGTCGCGGCATTGCCGCACCGCGTCAGACAGTTTTCGCAGCATTTGTGAAGCGGCGGCCGGAAAAACCTGCTGCCAGGGAGCTTGAAGAGGCGGTCGGAACTCCGGCCGCTGGCACCGGAAGGCGTCGGACCGTGGGGTCCCACGGCGAGAAACTGGCCGGACTAGATCACTGGCCGTTACAGAGGGGAGCCAGGGGTGTAAGCCCTAGCTATATCATAATGCACGACCCCATTAAGGGGCCTCCATTTCCACGAAAAGCGGGGGGGGGGGGGGGGGGGGGCAGCGCCCCCACTTTTTGGTGCTCACGTGGGTGCAACACGCACGCTCGCTGGCCGCCCCGCCGTGCCGCCGCGCGGCCGCGCCGCCGGGCTGACCTCGCCGCCGCGCCGCTCTGCCGAACAAGCCTCCGGGCCGGGCCGCCACCCAGGCTGGGTCAACCCGGTTCGGGTCGGCCAAGGGGGTACTGGGTCGGGCCGAACCGGGCCCAGACACCCCGTTTTCGGAAAATTCTGTTCAATGGCCCATATCATGTGCTACGGAACTCCAATTCATGAACCATCAGTTTCTATGTGACCCTTGGATCAAGACAGTCATTTCAGTATACTATACTCAAGGTTTCAGAGAACTTTGGGTTCTGCCGGGTTGGTTCGAACACGAAACCAACCGGGCCCTCGGAGTGGAAACTCTTATTTCTTGAGCTCCGGACGTCCTATTGACGTACCATAGACTTTTTTGGTTTTCTCATAGTGAGAAAGGCCCTTTTTCTTACTTCGATCGATGTTTGGACACAATTGGAGTACAGTCGGGTTGGTTTTGTCTTTAAAACCAACTGGGCACCTCGGACGAAAAAGCCAATAACTCTCTGACCGGGCGTCCGATTGATGCACCGTCAGTCACGTTGAGTTCCTATTGACATGACAGAACGTTGAAATACATAAACACTGATATACATGACAGTTTATGTATCGATCCCTTGGCTCGTTGAGCGGATCCTCCCGGAACGAGCGTGTTGTGTGCGGGAACCCTAGAGCTGGCTGCGACTACTTCATCTTCTATTTCAGAATCCCCAGCATGACGAATTGTCAGCAACTTTGGAGATCTCATTGAGAAACGGTCTCTTTGGCATACCCTAGGAGAGTTTGTGGTACATTTTTTTTGTGGTCGGATTGGTTCGTATACGAAACCAACCGGGCCCCGGGACTAAAAAGGTCTAATAAACCACAAACCGAGTGTCCGATTGACGAGCCGTCTGTTGGGTTATGACCCCTGGGATGAGGCAGATCTTGTGATGCTACTTAGTGGATCCTCGTGATACTTGGAGTATCGACCAGTAGTTCGTTGAGAGGACCCTCTCGGTGGCAAGCTAGTAGAGAGTAGAGACCTAGCAGCACACTGAGACTTGACGAATGTTGATCGTTCGTCTCAGAGTGATTAGGATAGCCCAGTGGGGGGCGCTTGGTTGTAGCGGTAGACCCGAGGTACTTGACAGAGGGAGTGTTCTTGGTTTTAGCGGCAGACCAAAGTTAGTCGACATAGGGGTGCGCTTTGTTGTAGCGGTAGACCCAAGGTACTCGACAGAGGGGGTGTGCTTTGTTGTAGCGACAAACCCGAGGTAATCGACAGAGGGGGTGCGATTGGTGGTAGAGGCAGAACCGAGGTATTCAACAGATGGGGTGATCTTGGTTGTAGTAGCAGACCAGAGGTACTCGACATAGGGGGTGCGCTTGGTTGTAGCGGCAGACTCGAGGTACTCGACAGAGGGGGTGTGCTCGGTCGTAGCGGCAGACCCGAGGTACTCGACAGAGGGGGTGTGCTTGGTTGTAGCGGCAGACCCATGATAGAGGAGTGCTTGGTAGTAGCAGTAGACCCATGGTGGGCAGTACTTCGTTGTAGAATCAGGCCCACAATACTCATCAGGAGAAGTTCTTCTGCAGCTGTGACTCTATGACATTATTATAAATCCTGGTTTGAGCTGAGTCAATGAACTTCTTTTTTTCCTCACGATTAAGATGGGTTAATTGATAACGAATGAATATGTATGGGCATATAACTATATAGTGGTTATCCATTGATTTCATAACTGTGTGATACCTCATGTTTAAGATGAGTTACTTGGTAACCTAGGTATATGTCTGGGCTTATACCTAAGTTTGGTTTATCTGTTGAGAACCTTATTTGTGTTTATCCTTGTTGTATTTAGTGATACCTTGAGGTTCTCTAGGTCCTTAATGAGTAGCTTATACTCACCCATACACGGGATATGCCCACACTTCGTTGTGTTTGATATAAAGGACGAACAAAGTTGACCGAGGTAGGAGCTTGTGGGGCAGGACGGTACCTGGAGTTAGATCACTGTATGAGACGTGTATGATACATGGAGGTAGACCAATGGATGAAATGTGCTCGGAGCGGACGACTGGAACCTAGGAGAGGAGGAGACTATATGTAACCACCCTTCAGGTGGGATTCCGAGTGGATGGCTCAGACTTGCTCATCTACTTTCTGTTGTTGTACTCCCTTTCAAGTTGTACTGTATATTCAATTTGGGTTTGTATACTGGCCCATTTTACTTTTCCACACTTACTTGTACACTCTATTTAATTAGTATATTACTTCTACTTGATTACTCTATGGTGTCTGTTTCATACATAAAGGCAATTCCTTCCCATGTTTCGGGTTTTACGCCTTTGTTGCTAGTGGCTAGCCCCTGGTCTATGGGAGGCAGGCTTGGGGTTATTACGACACGGGCCCCGAGGGACGGGTCGTGACAAATTGGTATCATAGGAGTTTAGTTCTACCCCAGAACCCAAGACTATGATCATTCTTATATTTGATGAAATAGTGTTTAGGGTATCAAGTGTAGTTATCAGACCAATGTGTCCAGTTTTGGTGCGGTGGCTGACATATCCATACACCAGGACCCTGACAACTGATTTCTAACTTAATGCATGAAAACACTGATTGCGTGCATGTTCCAAAAAAAGTATTCAAATCAGCTCCAACCAGGTCAGCTCCCCAGGTATAAATCATTGACAGTGTCACATCTGTTTAGAATGTCTCCACACAGACAGTCAGTTGGAGTTCTGAGAGAGTTATCGATGACGACCCACCGATTGAAAAGACTCTGGTGAAGGGCCCATTTTTTATGATGGCACCTTCGGGTGGTGTACCAATAGCACCACCACATATTTGGCAGCAGATTCCACTAGCCGTACTAGTTGATAGTGAACGATGATAGAGTGCATTGAACGAGTTCCAACAGTAGAGACCTCCGAGGTTACGACGTGTACCAATCATTCCTGGTACTTGTTGGAATGCGGTGTGATCAGTACATTAGAATCAAAAATCTAAACGAAGTGTGTCTAAAGAGCATCCAATCCATCATTTTTCCTCTATTCATTCTTATTTAAGCTAGGATGCTAGAGATAACCTTTGTGGTTGTGAGATCTTTGGCTGATCTGTTATAGCCATTGAATGATAGCAGTGGGAAAGCAGGAATTAGGAGCAAGTCTCTGAAACATGGCGTGTAAAATGTTTCACGATGAGGAAGTGATAAGGACAGATGAATCTGCAGAGCAGAAGACGTGAAAGCGGAGCATGGAGAGAAGCATGTGGTGGTGTACATTTCGACATGTTACAACTACCTGCTTTTATAGTCCCCGCCAGGCTCAGGGAGCAAGAGGGCATGGGAAGAGAGTAGCTGCATATGGTCACAGAGTGTGACCCCGTGGCTCTATGAATGATTCGAGGTTCGATATATGTCTACTATGAGCTGCCATATCAATAGGCATAGTTACAAATCATTTTTTCCTTCCACGAATCTAGTCTCAGACCTAGAGTTTCCGGGTTAGCCGTTGACTTAACCCTCACATCTGGAGGTACCTTTGAGAGGTGACTCGATAATCACACTTACGCCGATGGTGTGATGTGACCCTCGAGGCGAGAGTTTTGGTTGGAATTTCTTGGTGGCAGCGCCGAGGCCTTACGACATTGTTCTGGGTGTGTATTGGACTCACAATTTATACCCAGGTTGACTTTATTAGGCAAAAAGGGTTGTATTTTATCTACAATTTTTGGATGGTTTTTCTTGGTCGGCGAAAAGGGAAAACCTCAGGCAGCTCAGGATAAACTCATGCATAGGAGGGTGCGACCGACCAGTCTTGAGTTCGTCAACGTTACCCTCATTGCAGCAGGAATTTTGAGTTTCAGTTCAAATAAGGAAGTGAAGGCCTCTAGTGTTCGAGGATTATGACCACATCCTTATACGGGTCTCACCTCGACGAGGTTTTCAGAGATGTGGTCGAGGCGGCAAGTTACCTCTGAGGTTAGACGGACCATTCAGGTCCTCAGCAGGGTAGGCGAGGAGGTTTACCACTTGAACTTATAACCTCGGTTGCACTGGGTGCATGATGTCATCAACGTATCTCAGCTGAGAAGATACGTGCATGATCCATCACACATCATCGACCACAAGGTGCGGACGTCGATGACATGGAAACATTCATAGAGGTTTAGTGTACGGACGATTCCTCTGCTGTGCTTTCACGGGTAGCACAAGAACATCCAGGAGATCACATGGGACGGAAGGCTCAGATGCCTGCTCAGTACAACATTGTTTTCTCTAGTGTGTGATGAAGCTTTATGGGGACGTAAAGTCCTGTGGTGGGAGTAATGTAAGGAACTAAAAATTTCTAGGAAAATATTTTTTCTTAATATTTTTTCTGGAATTTTACGAATTTTCAGTTTCTAACAGTGCCTGATTCTGAGGACCGGTGTGCCCGGAATCAATTTCCAAAGTTTAGCTTGGGTATGTTCAGTGAACAAACGAGCGGGTTTTTATAACTTCTGAACTGATGCTCGGAATTGAAATCCAAGGGCACTGATGAACTCGCAATGCCGATAATTGCTTTAGGGGACCATCACCGCGGTTGCGTTTGCTCGAGTTGAGAAGCTAAAAATTGTGGATTATATGAGGAATGAATAAAATTGTGAAAAAATTATATTTTTATATCTATGGTGGTTTTATCATACATGGGGGAGTTGGTGTGGGACCCGCAAGCACCTAACTACCCATGCGAGGATAAATGTGAGGTGGGGCCCACACGAGCCCCACCCATTTCAAATTCTCTAAACCCCCTTCTTAAATTGTGTAACTCTTCCACTCTCTAATCTTATTACATTCCAATTAATTCATCTAATAAATTTGACAACTCTTTCAAATTTAATTAAGGGGTTCATGTTTGTGTATTTTGAAAGGTTGTCATGAGAAATAAAATAAGACAAGTGTCTCATTTTATTTGGGTTGTTGTTTTTTGTTGTGTTGTTGGTCTGGGAGAGAGAGTTCTCGGTCTATAGTTCTTCGTCTCCCTCACCGAATAACATGAAGAATGCGAAGAACGTGGTGACTCCGATGAAGAACGAACAATGCTACTTCCTCGGGATCCCTCCCTTCCGACGCGAGATTTCATCGATGCTTTTTCTTCCCTCTTGTTCGTCATCAACAGACCGACGCACGAACTTGGAAGTGGAAGCGTGCAGCGAGTGACAACAACCTCACCTACCCTCATGAAGGACGAACACCGATGTTTCCCTTTTCCATCATCCTCCTCGCGATGCCGCTCCGCGATGATCCTATATCGACGACACCTTCTCCCGATCGATGAACGACTCAAGGTAGGGAGTTAGTTTCAATTTTATTTAATTAAAACTGTGAATGTTCGTTGTTGTGTTTTTATGTTGTTTGGATGAATGTTTTCGTTATAAGGGGAGGAGACCAGACCGAACGAACACGACCAATTCTCCTCCCCTTTTAATCTTCAGTGTTGATTAGCGAAGGTGGTGCGGTGTCGTCGCACTGCGTAAGAACGAATGAATCACGGCTGGAGTGGGCCGTGATGAAGAAGCACGATGCCATCTTGTCATGACGATTATTGAAACCGATGCCGCGACCGGAGTTGGGCCATGGTGGAGGGGTGAGGCGTTGTCGCGCCGTGCCGGATGGTTTTCGCTGCATCTGTATATGTGGCGGCTGGAAAACCGGCCACTGGAGAGCTCGAAGAGGCAGGCGGAACTCCGGCCACCGGCGCCGGAAGGCGTGGGACCGTGGGGTCCCATGGCGAGAAACCATCCGGCCTAGCCGGCCGGCCGTTACAGGGGGGAGCCGGGGGTTTAACCACCTGCTGTTTTACAATGCGCGACCCCATCAAGGGGCCACCGTTTCCCCAAAGAGGGGGGGAGGGGGCAGCGCCCCCTCCCTTTGGCGCTCACGTGGGTGCGCCACGCGTGTGCGCTGGCCGCCTCGCCGCGCCACCGTGCCACCGGGCCGGGCCGACCCGGTTCGGGGTCGGCCCAGGGGGTACTGGGCTGGGCCGGACTGGGCCCCCCCCCCATTTTTGGATAATTCTGTTTAAAGGCCCATAACATGGGATAAAGAAAATCCGATTTTTGAACCATCAGTTACGATGTGATCCTTGGATCATGATGGTCATTAAGGAATACTATAATGAAGGTTTGGGAAATCTTTGGGTTCGGCCGGGTTGGTTCGAACACGAAACCAATCGGGCCCTTCGAGCTGAAACACTTATATCTTGAGCTCCAGATGTTTGATTGACGTACCGTCGACATAGTTGGTTTCCTCTTAGTGAGACAGACCTTTTGACTTACTTTGCTCTAGGTTTGGATGTAGTTGGATTATAGTCGGGTTGGTTTTAACTGAAAAACCAATAGGGCCCCTGGGACGAAAAAGCCAATAACTCTCAGACCGGGTGTCCGTTTGATGCACCATCACTCGCGTTTGGTTCCTTTGGACGTGATAGATCATTACGATGCATCAAATCTGATCTAAAAAACAGTTGATGTATCGACCCATCGGCTCGTGGAGCGGATCCCCCGAGAACGAGTGTTCTGTGTGACAGAACCTTAGAGCTTGCTGCGACTGCTTCATCTTCTGTTTCAGAATCCTCTGCTTGACGAATCGTCATCGACGATGGTGATCTCTTTGGGAAATGGTTCTTTGAGAATACCCTAGGAGAGTTCATGGTACAGTTGTGATGTGGCCGGATTGGTTCATATACAAAACCTACCAGGCCCCCGGGACTAAAAAGGGATAATAACTCACAGACCGGGTATCCAATTGACGCACCATCTGTTGTGTTAAGACCCCTGGGACGAGAAGGATCTTGTGATACTACTTCATGGAACCCCGTGATACATGGAGTATCGACCAGTAGCTCAATGAACGGAACCTCTCGTTGGTGAGCTAGTAGAGAGTAGAGACCTAGTAGCTTGCTGAAACATGACGACTGTTGATCGATCATCTCAGAGTGATTCGGATAGCGCAGAGGGGGTGCGCTTGGTTGTAGTGGAAAACCCGAGGTACTCGATAGAGGGGGTGCGCTTGGTTGTAGCGGTAGACCCGAGGTACTCGACAGAAGGGGTGCGCATGGTTGTAGCGGCAGACCCGAGGTAATCGACCGAGGGGGTGTGCTTGGTTGTTGTGGCTGACCCGAGGTACTCGATAGAGGGGGTGCACATGGTTGTAGCGGAATACCCGAGGTACTCAATAGATGGGGTGCGCTTGGTTGTAGCTGCAGACTTGAGGTACTCGACAGAGGGGGTGGGCTTGGTTGTAGCGGCAGACCCGACGTACTCGACAGAGGGGGTGCGCTCTGTTGTAGCGGAAGACCCACAACATAGGAGTGTTTGGTAGTAGCGGCATACCCATAGTGGGCAGTGCATGGTTGTAGCATCATGCCCACAGTACTTGTCAAGAGAAGTTCTTCCACAGCTGTGACTCTATGACATCATGATAAATCCTGGTCTTAGCTGAGTGAATGAACATCGTTTTTTCCTCTGGATTGAGATGGGTTACTTGATAATTTAACTATATGATAGGGGCATATATTTAAGTAGTGGTTATCCATTGATTTCAAAACTGTGTGATACCTCAAGTTTGACATGAGCAACTTAGTAACCTAGGTATAAGTATGGGCTTATACCTAAGTTTGGTTTATCTGTTGAGAACCTTCTTTGTGTTTATCATTGTTGGATTTAGTGAGACATTGAGGGTATCAGGGTCCTTACTAAGTATCTTATACTCACCCTTGCATGGGCTATGCCAGAACTTCGTTGTGTTGGATGCAGACGACAGACAACGTTGACCGAGGTAGGAGCACGTGGGGCAGGACAGTACATGGAGGTAGATCACTGAATGAGACGTGTACGGTACCTAGAGGTAGACCACTGGACGAGACGTGCTCGGAGGGGACGACTGGAACCGAGGAGCGGAGGAGACTATATGTACCCACCCTTCATGTGGGATTCCCAGTGGATGGCTCAGACTTGCTGATTTACTTTCTGTTGTTGTACTCTCTTTTCAGTTGTACACTACATTTAGTTTGGGATTGTATACGGGCCCATTTTACTTTTCCGCATACACTCTGTTTAATTAGTATATTACAGGTGCTTGTTTACTTTTTGGTGTCTGTTTCTTACATAAAGGCAACGCCTTCCCATGTTTCGGGGTTTACGACTTTGGAGCTAGACTCCAGCCCCAATCCTATGGGAGGTGGGCTTAGGGTAGTTACAACATGGGACCCAAGGGATGGGTCGTGACACGGTGCATGGCACGCTGATATGTTTCGCCAGCATTCTTTAGGCCAAAAGTCATTACCCAATAGTAAAACACCACCTGAGGGGCTATGAAGGCTATAGATTCTTCATCTTATGGATCGATTTGGATTTGATTAAATTTGGAATACCCATATATGAAGGAATGTGATTCATAGCTATCCATTTCATAAATTAAATGTCCTGTAATAAGAACTAGAATGTCATCTTTAGGACAATGTAGATTAAGATCCCTGAAATCGAGGAAAACTCTAATTTGTTCGTTCTTATTCTTCACATGGACAATAATATCTAACCACTTGACATATTTAACATCTATTATGAAGATAGCTTTGATAATATAATCCACTTTAGCTTTAATTTTATAAGAAAAAGTTTGGTGTGTTTTTCTCACAACTTGCATAAATCCTAGATGTTCTTCTGGAAACATAAATGATGAATAGCAACAACAAGATCAAGCCATGGAAACTCTGTATAGTTCCAAGAAAATATGTTTATATTTTTCATTGAAAATGTTATATACATATCTTTTTCATCAAGAGTCATGGCCACACTAATTAAAGTGGGGTGTGGATCTTTTTTTGTACCTATATTTATTCCTCTGTGTTCATCCACAGTGGTAGAGATACCTTCCTCAAATGTTTGGGGAGCAACCCTGAGATCATCCGCTTCTTTTTCAATATGAGTTATTTCTTCTACTGCTACTTGCATAGTAGATGATGAAGTAGAATTTCCTTGATCAGAAGAAATGTTAAAATTTGAACATCTTGAAGAAGAATATTACATTTCTGACCCGATTTATGATGAAGGGTCTTCACTGGGAAATAATGTGGGGATGATGGATTGAGAATCAACATAATCATTTACTTCTGATGTTTCTATAACTTCTTCTGGCCTGGTTGGAGAAGTATGGATATTCTAGATTTCAAAAGTTAAAATGAAGACATCCATATTTGGGCTTTCATCATTGCTTGGTGGATCAACAATTTCTCCCATGTTTCCTGGCTATATTGTCATAATTGACATTATGGAATTATCTATATGAGTATTTTGATTTTGGTCTATTCTGTCAATTCGACTGATAGACAACACACAATCTGTACTCACTTGTGTGAATAGATTTACTGGAATATTTTCCCAACCAAATGGAGCATTTACTTTGGTGACCTCTTTTGTTGTGGATTTCTCCTCACCTTTCATGTGATAGAATTCTTCCTCAATGTATTTTGATTCACATGTCTTGAATGAGTATTTGTCACCATACAATGTCCCAATTTGACCGTCAAGTCAATATTTAAGAAATTGATGATATGATGAAGAGATAATTGCATGTTGATGTAGCCATGGTCTTCCTAGAAAAATACTGAAAGATGTATCACGATCAACAACAATGAAATCTGAATTAGAAACCAGGTCACCAAACTATGATTAGAGTGTAATATCTCCAAGTGGTTCTTGTTCATTTTATCATACCCTTGCAACATCAATGTAGAAGAAGATAAATCAGATTCAGTGACTCCAAATCGACAAAATGTATGAATTGGGATGAGAATGACACCTGAACCATTATCAATAAAAGCTTTTCCGATGTCTACACCCTTTACCTTTCCATATAAGTACAATCGTCTAATATTCTGATGCATGAAATCATCTTCAACTTCATCTGTGAAAGATATCACTGCATGTCATTCTGCCGGATTATTCCCTACGTGGTAGACTTCGGCTACAACAATTTCAGTTTAAAACTCTTGAGGACTTAACAAAGCCTCAATGAGTGCCTCCCAACAATCCTTTGATAGATTGGAAGAATCCAAAATTGGAAACATGGCCGGAACATAGGCCTGGTGTTTCAATAGATCATAATTTTAATCCAATGTTCTGTGTTTCCCAACCGGAACATGTGGTTTAGCAGGTTCCTTGGAAGTTGATTCTTTGAAAGTATATGAATCTTGTATCAGGATAGGAGTTGAAAATACCCCTAGATTTGGAATATTGGACCGATTATATCCATTTACACATTGATAGGACGTAGGTGGAACCTCCAACAGATACTCCACAATAATTGTGCCAGGACTGAATCTGCTATTGGGGGAAGAACTTGCTTGTTCTTGTTGATCTTGTTGAGGGGCTCTGCCATGAGTTTGTGCTGCATACATAGTTCTAGCAGGGGAATAATTGGAATGGTGGCTTCTTGGATATCCATGTCTTCCTCTGTATCCCAGACCCCTGTAACGTCCTCTTATTCGTCGTTTTGATATAGGGAATTCAGGCTCATCCAAATCGAAACTACGGCTGGATTAAGTATCTATTAAGTGAATCATATTAACAGAACCAAAGATCAACTCTTCATCAGATGAATACTCTTCTTGACTATCTAATTTAGTCTATTCCGTTTGGTGGGGTGGGTCTCGTGGTTTTGATGTAGATGGAATAAAATCTTCTAGTGTCGAAGACAACATGGGATTTGACACATACTCATCTTCTTCTGATTCTTCTTCTATCCCTAAATTATGCTGCCCTTTTGATGAATTTTCTTTTGATGGAGGTTTCAATGAGGCATTTACAGCAGAAGACACAATTGGTTTCTTCAATTTCATTTGCAAAATGACATGAGTTCGGTTGATCATTTTTCTGAACATCCAATTTTCATATTTCTGCACATTTCGTTTTTTTACTTCTTGCCATTCACCTCCTTCCCCAAATATGTAGCAGTAACACATGCTACCTGAGCTGATGAACCGTTCAATATGACTTGTCCCGAGTCAACCATTATTGCAGGAGGTCTGTGAAGACAAAACACTCTTGTATGGGATTCCCCAACATCAGATGAAATGTGAAATAATTGGGACGGTCTTCATCTCCTTCCTTGTTTGGCCTCTTGGGCATCGGCAACTGAACCAAGTTATTATCCAAAGCCAAAATGAAGAATCCAGGAACTTATTCATTTCAGAAAGAATCATCATTTATCTTCAACTCCTCAAATTGTTTCTGTCATTGTTCTCTTTTATCATATTGATGAAACATCCTCTATTGCTGATGATCAAGAGGTGGAGACCTTCGGGAAGATGAAGGTTTTGAAGTAGAAGTAGGTATATGTGCTTGTTTAAGCATAACTGTAGTAGTTTCTTCTTTACCAATTCTCATTCCTGGATCTATTGGAATTATACAAGTTTTACCCTTATTCATTGTAAGAGAATAATTAATTTTCTGAACGATCGAAGTAAGATATCGAAACCCTCCTATGTATTTCACAGGGATCAATGGCGTGCGTAATTTATCATGCTAATTTTCCAGACAGATTGCCAACAGTTCTACTTGAGGGAGTGCTAAGCTCAGAGAATATGATAATCCCGTCCAATGAGAAATAAAACCTGAAACCTTTTCCTTCTCTCTTTTCTTAAATTTCTAAGATCGAAAACTATTGTCTTTGGCAATGTTGAGCAGAATTGAAGAAGAAATTGTTATGGAAGATCTTCCCATCTGGTAATTGACTGGGATTGCAAGCTTGTGTACCAAACAAATGCAGGTCCTTGTAATGAATGGAGAAACACCTGATATGAACTGCTTCATGTGGCTAAGGGGTTCTCATAACGGGATTACAACGAGAAACAATATGTATTAATTGTTGCTCTGGATCTCCCGAACCATTAATGATTGGGAATGTGGTACAAGCAAAATTTTGTGGGGGAGGAATATCATTAACCCGTTTAGGGTAAGCTCTCTTTTCTATTTTAAATTGAGCACACTTTCCATCCATCGCTTACTATCAAGCTGTCAATGACTTGATAATAGTTATAAACTTTTGAGAAACATCTGGTTGAGCTTGGACCTAAATAGGTTTCATAACTAGAGCTTGTACAAGTATGACTGCTGGTACAGAAACTGCTGTTAAACCTACCGATTATTGTTGCGCCTGACATATAGGATTAGACCAATGGGGGTGTACTGGTAGAAGAGGATACTCTTGATCCATCTCAGCAGTAGTAAAAAATTCCCTTGGCTTACTGGATCCATCATGCTTAGGAGGAAGTCTACGTTGAAATAGTTCTGCATTTATCCCCCTCAATTCCATTATTTCATCCTCCTATTGCGTAAACCATTTCTATAATGAGAGTGAATGGAATTATATAGAGTAAGTGTGGGATGTATCCTAATTATTTCATTCCCCCTTATTGGACAACTTTCTAAGAGGGGGATGTGGGTAACATAAAGGAACACCTAAATTTTTGGTAAGCCTTTGATTTCTTGTACGCAAACCATCATCATTTGTGTTTGTGTATAAAATTTTTGAACACAAACCTCTTTATCTAATCCCTCTATGTGATCCTCATCTGGTGGATTAGAAACAACAGAATTGAAGACATTGATTGATGCATAACTCATTGCATCCCTTCTATCGGCATTTCTGTGATATTGTCTTTTCCATGCCCCGGACGAGACACTGCCTTATTTTGATTTCATCACTCAGGAACTACTTGGAAAACCGTAATTTTTAGACAATCTTCTTATAATTTTGCTCTTCGTTCCTCTTGGGGATTCTTCCTTATTCAAGATAAGACCAAATTTCTCTGAGTGAGGGATTGAGGATTTGAATAAGTCCCCTGTCTGGTGGACTGGGGCTATTCCTACTGTTCCCGCTCAACTTCTCGAATTTTATTTGTTGATTCTTAGTGTTAGGCTAAATTAGTCCCCAGTCTGGAATGATGGGGTTGTTAATGACATCATATGTCCGAGTCATTCTTAAAATCACTCTTAATCTTTCGTACCTTAGTCTGGAAATTTGCTGGATGCATCCACTGACATCTGCTTTTGTCACCTGGCTCAAAAGACAATTGGACGATTTCTAACACTTCTGTCACTGGATGATGTGCTTGCTCTATACGAGAGGTCTGTTCAATATTCTTGTTTTCTTGATGGAGGAATAATTCAAAAACGTGTTTTCTGTATGCTTAATTTTGAGAAGAACTAGATGAATCCTGATCATGGGCAAACCATTGATTTCACACTAAACCAGCTATATGTGGCCAATGTTGGGAGATAACATTTCAGGTAACCACATTTGGTGGGATTTGTTGATTATAGAGAACAGTAAAATGTACTACTCCCTGAACACCCCATCCTCTGATATGAATACCAGATGGGGCAGTAGCAATTAACTGGCGCCCTCTTTTTAATGCCCCAAGGCATGAACGATGAAGGGCTCTTTGCTGCTTTTCAGACATCAGATATCATAATACTGATAGAGATGCCAAGTCAATTTGGCATTGTAACACTTCTATTATCCTAAAATGATTTTCATATTCTTCATAAGATAATACAATCTTTTTCATCTACCAAACAGTTTTTCATATGTTGAGACGAATATCATGAATCCCATCTTCCATCAACATCTCTGAATGTCATACTGAGAGTCAGCCAATGACCAAAACATAACTGGTACTTCACCTTTCTCCAGATGTTTTCTCATGTTCATCATTTCCTCTATATCATTCAATGACAATTCCTCTTCCTATTTAGACCCTATCTAGTGCTACCATGTTGGTTCATCAGATTCAATAAGATTATTGGATAATTCACTGATTAGACTAGAAGATGAATGACCCAGGGGTGGTTTGGAGAATGAACTACACCCTAGGGTCTCTTCTGATTGATAATGTATTTCACTTGTTGATGGTAGAGCATCAGACATGACTGGCTTCACATTTGCATGTGCCTCAAGATAATATGACATTCTCGTCACTCCATTTTCCTCTGAAGAATTTTCCATCTACTGCGAATTACTATTATGGTGAGGAATTTCACAGCTATAATCATCATCATGGGTAGGATCACCATGGTGGGTTACAGAAAAATATGAAACCTATAGCTTCTTGATCGTCTTACCATACGGAGGGTCACTGTGGCTCTCATCTAAAGATAATACATTGAGTTCAATTGAACATTCATGAAACAAGCATTCATGGGGTTGTGTCTGATTAAGACCATCATAATTAATGTTACCACTATTGGGAAATGAGAGAGAAGAATCTTGAGTTGCAATATATTGTTGACTGAGTGAAACAAGAACTCCAACATCAAGCAAGGCCTGATTACAGATTGGCCCATGGTTTCTTGACTGTGTTGGGTGGGTCTTCTTCATAGATGCCTTATTATACTCTTTGGAAGGTGTATGTGCCTACTCAGGAGAAAAGATCAGTATAGGCTGAATATCTCCACTCAAACCAGGTATATGTGCCTGAATTGGTTGTCTTTACGATATGGGGGAGTACGCCTTAAAACCCTCTTTGACTAGAATAGAGGTGTGTGTCTATTCCAGAGTGATATTTTGATGAGTCACTCCACTGGTAGGGACAGAATTATGTGTCTTTCCCTAAGATGCTGCTAAAGCTATTATTATATCCTAACCAGCCTCCAGGATATGAGCAGGGATTTGCATCTTCTCTCTCACAATTAAAAAAATGTGTTTGGTGACTTCAGCTGTTGGAATGGGGTTATACGTTGATTTAGTGCTTGGAGTGGGTGTATGTTCCTACTCATATCCTCCTTTTCCAATCAGTGAATCCTGACTGTACTCAAGTGTGGGGGCCGATTGTTGAGTCTGCCTCTTGTATGACGCCGAAACTTTCTAACTTACTTCTCTGAGTTCTACCAAGCGAGATTGTAGGTAGACTTGATCAATACTAGCAGGTGTATTTTCTAGCTGATTTCATTCTTCCAAACATTGTTTACAGGCGTTCTTTAATAAAGAAAGACGAGGCTACTGCCAGGATTGATGAGTGTAAGTAGGTGTATTATCATGTTTACTAGTTGTCCACGTATTAGGTTGGCAGGCTTTATCGTATGTACTCAGAAAAATCCTGCATACTTGCTAATGATTTATAAATAGGTGTATGTTGTTGTCTATAGTACTCTGCTATAATTTCTTTGGGAGATTGGCGTGATGCTACCAGACGAGTCTGCTGGATAGCAGAATTAAAACAGATGGGTGTATCTGCCCGCTCATTGATTTCCACCAAGATAGGTTGGAAGACTCCTCCAGATATAGCAGAGATTATAACCTACTCATTGTGGACCGGATTTCACCTATGGCAATTTTTCTTTCCTACTAATGTTCGAGGAACCTTTTCCGAACGCATAGAGATGACGCCCTAATCATGTTGAGGGCACACTGCAGAGCGATTCTGACAGTGATTGTTGATGGGAGCCCTTGTGAAGGACTCCTGTCTCATTGAATTAATGTCCGGAGGGACCTAATCATTCATCTCCACGGAATATGGGAGGGACTAGTGATTGTGTTCCAGGGATACAGACCTGGAACTATTGAAAAAGTTGGATGGCACAACCTGCTTCTTGATCACTGGTCATCGCTGTCCAGACAACCAGGTTGAATTATTGACTTGGAGGGCTTGTTGAGCGGCCACCAGAGTTGGGATGGTATCGTGATTATGGTTGAATTTTACCAGGGCATTTGATACCCAGCGTTGAATACACTGAGTAGGTGATGTCATCCTTGGAGTGGACGACGATCCAACATGAGTAGCAGCAGTGGCATTCACAACAGATGTATTCACAGGGGTGAACATGAGAGAATCCATTTCTGTAATGCATATGATATTGGAAAAGAGAGAGTGATTTATATAATAGACATAATAATGATAAATTCATTCAATACACCTTTTGGATGCACACATATGTTTTTTGATTGCTTTGATTGCCCTCTCATTGAGTTTACGTAGGGGCCTAACAAATAAGTAAAAAATAATTTTAACATGGTTAATAATTCATGTCGGGTTCACAATTTTTTATTTCCCTCTAAAATAGGGGATGTCATCGTTGATTTAAGGTTTAAACATTCCAATCGGTTTCTAATGGGTTTGTTCGTAGAACCGGAAACATCTAATGATTCAATATCCATTTGAGCCTACATTCCAATGGTATGTTCTCATTAGTTGTGGACCGATGAGGCTTAAGAATTTTCATTGGTCGAGAGGATGGGAGATCAAAATCATCTCACCTATTTGGGGGTTATTATTGTCTAATCTGGGACTCTCTTTGTATATTTGAGTTATGTTCATGAATTCTTATTAAATTACCAAGTACAAGAATGCGAATTCCTTTAGAGCATGCAATCAATGATTTATTTGAATGAAATATAGAGAATCATTTTATATGGATTTGATGTTCTTCATTGATTGATAATCAGCTGTATTTGTTATAGATTCATAGTCAATGTTATCCTTCAATACAAAAAAAGTCTCTTGGTCATTATGAAGACCATAATGGTTTTAAAGACGCTCAGTGGGGCACTTAATGTTTATTTTCATTCATATGGACATTGTTTATTTCATATTTGGGATTGTACCCGCATACGGGCTACCTACGTATCCATTGTTAAGGAAATGAATTAGAACCCACATAGTTCGAGTTAAAGAAGCATGTTGTTTGTTTTTGATTGATGTCTCAAAGAATGATGTCATAATTACTTTTACACTCTAAGCACACGTGAGTCATGCTTGGTGTGAGAAACAAGAGGTATTGGTAAAACCTGACAACTATGCCATGAAAGATACAAATAATGAGAAATAATGTGGGAATTGTGCATGTGTGACTTCCTCGATATGTGAAGATTAGGATTTACATCAGGGAAGAAATCCAAAAATGAGGTTCATAAAGGTATATGTGCCTTATGGAAATTTGGATAATTAACATTGGACTTAATCCTATGAAGGATTCCCAAATTAGAGGGCTCTTATGATTGGGTTTTTGTCATGAGAAAAAAGTCCAAATCAAAAGGAATTAAGACTGGTTAAGAGAAATTATGACATATTCTTATCACTAAGAAGTATATCCAAGTTAAAGGGAATCGAGAACTGGGACTTACTCTTAAGTAGGAGGCCCATGTTAAATGAATTTAATCATTTGGGGACATGGGGCTTACTTTTGAAAAGGAGGCCCAAATTAAAGGAAATTATGAGTAGTGGGATCGTACCCGAAGATGGTCTTCCAATGTATCCTTGTTAAGAAAAGGAATCAGATCCCATGTAGTTCATGTAGATAAGTATGAGGTTTATTCATGATTAATGGCACATTGAATGATGTTATAAATACTTTTACACTCTAAGCTCAGGTGAGTCATGCTCGGTGTGAGAAACAAGAGGTATTGGTAAAACTAGAAAATTGTGCCATGAATGATGGAAGTCATGAGAAATAATGTTGGGTTATATATGTGTGAATACCCAGATAGATGAAGATTAGGTTTGGCATTTACTTCACGGAAGAATCCTAGGAACAAGGTCCATAAGGGTATATGTGCATTATGGAAATTTGGATACATAATTTATGACCTAATACTTAGAAGGATACCCAAATTAGAAGGGTCTTATGATTCAGTTTTATAATTTAGGAGGATGTCAAAATAAAAAGAATTTAAGACTAGTTAAGAGAAATTATGACTGGGGATTATTCCTGAGAAGGAACCACAATTTATAGGGACTTGATAACTGGGGATTTTTTCATTAAATAAAGCCCTAGTTATGGAGAATTATGAATTTGGGGAATTAGGGCATACATACTAAGGAGGATGCCCAGATTTGGGAAAACATTTATTGGGGATTACTCCTGAATAGGATGCCCAGGATTAGAGAATTTGGGATTACTCTTCAAGAGGATGCCCAAATTAGGGGATTTAGGGCGTACACCTAAGGAGGATTCCCATATTTGGGGACTTGGGGATTACTCCTAAGAAGGATGCCCAAATTAAGAGAACATAAACTGTGGATTACTCCTTAAAAGGAGGCCCAGGTTAAAGGGTTCTCTCATATTCAATGGATGAGGTTTAATGAATGAAATCTCTATCCTTAGTGACATAACGATCTGTAAATCACTAGGTTTTGAGAGATGTTCCACATAATTATTTTTAGGTAAGGAATCCAACAAAATCATGTCATAAATGACATTGAAGAAAGTTATAAAGGCATAACCTTGAAGAGGAGAGGTAGAATTAAAGGGAAAACGTGAAATAGGCAAGAGTGGCACAAAAAAAAAGAGGGGATCACAAGTCCTGCATGGGTGTTAAAGTCATGGTCGTGTTGGTATACCTGCGTGACACATGGACACTTGCACGATGGTCAACCCAAGGTGTAATACATGGGAGAGACAAGGCTCAAGCCCTTAGTATTATCCCTAATGGCTTACAGAAGGGTGGCATGCATGTTCTGATGAAGGAGTAAGGAATCGTGCAAGTGTGTTCATTTGCCTTACGGGATAAACCACCTAGGCGTGCAAGTGTTGGTGAATTTCAACACATAATCCTTGCATTCACTCTTTATAGCATCCATTCTAGGTATGAAATTACCATATTAGTGTTTGAAATCTTTGAGAATAGAATAGGGCACCGGGAGCTCAAATATGAGGTTTTGGATTTTTCCGTCCCAGAAATGGGTGGCCCACCGGGGGTATTTATATGCATCTGAAGAACCCAAGTAGAAATCCAAGAGGGTGTGCATTTCAACTGTGCGACCACTAGGTGGCATGCAAGTATATGTGCATGACTATGATGGAACTTTCATGACCCATGTGGGAAAGAATCATTGTTCATTCCTTTGTCAATTTTTGATTTTTTTATCAAAGGATGAATCACTTCTTGCTAAAGAATTTATCTTTTCATTCATTTAGACTCTGATTAAATGGAGCGTCAACAAGTGCCAAAAAAAATTATGTCTTTATTTTTATCATGATCATTTGCATTTAGTGATTATCCAAAAAGTTCTATGAAGAAGGTATAAAACACAACTATAATAGCATTTATAGTTTCTTGTAATGTATTTTTCAATGACAATAATAATAACTACTCTATCAGAATATTTGAGTTGTGAATTCTCAATCCATGTAATGTTCAATTTTTTATGTCAAAATAGTGTGAAATGTTACTTGAATATCCATATGGAACTATTACATTAATTAATGATCAATGGAAAACATCTTTATCATGATTTTCCTTGTAAAAATCTCCACATGATACTTTCACTTATCATTTTTCTATAAAAAATATTTTATATTCATACATTGTAAATCATTAAGAGCATTAAGTTGATCTATCAATTTACCCTTCACATTAAGCATTGCAATAAATTACTTTATAAAGTAAATGTTTCTCAATAAGCATTTTGTCATGTTTTTGACATATCAAAATAAACTCCCATTAAAAAAAATATTCATTTTCATCAACTTTTTTGTTACATAAGCTTCATATTCTGTACCACATACCCATTCTCCCTTTAAACAGATTAAATTTTCCCAAATTATAAAGTGACATTCATTAATTATCACAACATTTTTGAACTATACAACACCTTTGGTGAATTTATCAATTCAAAATATTCATTGAATTGTGTATTGTTAAAACTTGATTTATGAGAAGCATCATGAAATTTATGATGACACATAAAACACCATTTTCTACTATGAGGCAATCATTGAGGTTCAAAAAAAAATTACCAATTGGAAAAGCCAAACAAATATGATTGTTCTGATTAGATATGTTTCCTTGTCTATTAAAGATGCTAATTGTCCACATTAAAGAAACATGTATTTTGAAATGTTTTCTCATTAGAGGATTATATGATTTTAATCCATATTCCTATATTTCTATCAATACATTAATTATTGGTTGAATGTATACATCAATGTCATTCCTAAGAATTTTATTTCCAGGCATAAAAATTGAAATATTGAATGAAGTCGTATTCATACACATCCAATGTGGTAGATTATAAGAGATTAAAAAAATTTAATATGCTGTAATTAGTACTTAATGTGACAAAATATTTAAGACCATTAGAATAAAATCCATGACATAGATTCCTAGGATACAAATAAAAATATGGATATAATGAATCAAACACCTTCCAGGATTTTGAATTTTTGGATATCTCATCATCTATCATTATTATTGGTGTTGGTGTCCCAGCACTAACTATTTGTACTTTTATTACACGTATATTCAACGATTTAAATATTAATAGCATCTTATTATAATTTTTTTATTTTTATATAATACATTATTTTAATAAGGTGTTAAGTTATCTATTTCATTGATAAGGTCATAGTAGTTCTTCATTGTGATGAGAACCATGAAGTGCTAAGAAAATATTATTAATTATTCTTTTATGGTTAAAAAATGTTATATGATGTGACCCATAGAATATGAATTTTTGGTGAGAGTACTTGTAAGTGGATGAGGTTTATTTTTATGAATATCACACTTGGCAATCTCTAAGGTGGGATATTATGAGAATAGACCTGCCGATAGGAATTTAGCGTATTTTGGTGTCATCAGATATTCCTATAATAGAGCATGTATAATGTTCTTTAGACATTAATATTATCATTGATACATGTCACATATAAAACACATATATTTAATAATGAAATTATTCATTCTATATGTTGGTAGGAAGTATGGTAAATTTGATGCATCATGAATGAGATGTTATTAATGGATAAGTCAATGAAGGATTTCTTCATTCTATCTTAATGAAATATTATATCTCATCCCTTTGATTGGAATATAACTGTCGCATTAAATTCCATGTCCAAGGTGCAACGAAATAATTATTTAAGTTATTTAAAGAAAGGGGTATCGACCACATTAGATGATGATATGAATGTGCATTCTTTTATATGTGATATTGTGTCATAGAACTATATGGCATGGTGAGTGTTCAAGTGTGGTTTTCATTATTGTGGAATTATGTTCGTTTTTTGGATGCCTTGATGCATTGTTGGATAGTAATCTTTTACATTAGGAAATCCTACCAAATCCCAATGATAATAAATCATAGACGGTCCCAAAATATGTGTTTCTATTGATCTTAATTAAATTCCATTTTTATTTATTTAATGGAATAAATTTTAGTATTGAGACAAAGGTGTAATTTTACTCACGTTTTATCAATCACAAATATTTATTAATGATTAACATAATTAATATATTTATTCATGTGTTCAGTACTTTCTAGTTGATTTTAAATGGACCAAGACCATGTTCGATGATAAATATTAATTTACAATCTTGTAAAATAATATTATTTATTACGTAAGTTAGTATGAGAACCAATATAATAATATTATTATTACAATTAGTAGCATGAGTTTTAAGAAAGAATTATTAATTTTATTATTATGGGGTTTAATAATAATAATAATATTTTATTATTATTATTTCAAAATCATGTAAAATAATATTGATTATGTCTATTATGTAGGGTTAATCATGATATAGAAAATCATTAAGCATGATGGATTTCTCTGTCAAGTTTCTCTTTCTCTCTCACTCTCAAGAATAAGATATCCAAGTGTGATTACATTATTCTTTATGGATGAAAGAAAAAAATAAACAATGAAATTCAATTTATTTGTCACACTAGTACCCAAAAAAATTTGCATTACTCAGTGATCAATGGATAAAATATGGATCGCCACTAGAGGTATTCTACACTTCAATCCTAGCAGTGTAATTAATGTAATATAAAAGGGATTTCAAATGATCAATATCATCATCAAATAAAGGATCCTAAAAAGCGATAATATTATCAGTTCATCTAAATATAAATAAATAAATTATAAATATAACATTAAATATTCTTTATAAGGGTTTTGGGGGTCTCCAAATTAAAATAAATTTTAATTTCATTCCCACATATGGAAATTCCATTGTTACCAGAACATACAATTGGTATCAGAGGGATCACTTTTTATGTTTATAATTGTTATTTTTATTGATGATATTTATGCGCAATCGTGGTTGAATCAGTCATTAAATATTATTCATTCTTTAATCATATTTGAATTAAGATGCTTTGACATATTAAACATTTTCATTTAGTATTACATTTTCATAAAGGTCTAAGAACAAATGAAGACTGAACTATGATGTAATAATGTCCCAAACATTTACACATATTATTACATGTTTTTTAAATTATGAACCATCAAATACAAAAAAGGCTTGTAAATTTTAGTTTTTTGGGATATTTGATATATAATTAAACTACATGAAACCAAAATAAAACACAATTTATTTAATATTGAAAATGAGATCCTAACATTATTTAATCCTTAAAATCTGCATAGGATAACATGGGAAATACATGAACAAAGGGATGAGATAAAAATCCCAGTAAGGGAATAAAAATATGAATAAATCATATCACATGGGTGAGAAAGCATAACATGATGTCAAAAAATTACATAAAAACGAATAAACAAAATGATGAATAATATTTATAACATGTTTTATATAAATATATCATAATATAAATGTATTAAAAACATAAAAAATGACATAATCATATGTCAAGGCTCATTTCACAAGGATCATGAGTCAGGTCTTACCACCAAGACTTGTGCATAACGATCACGAGTCAAGGCTAACCACCAAGACTATTGAACATGGAACATTAGTCACGGATAATTGCCAAGGCCATTTCACATGACATCTCCTGATACTAAACATTACCCAATGAATTGGATCTGTATCTGGGAGAACCCATCATATCATGTTCATGAATATATTTTCCACATGAAAAATAAACATAGGGTTACTCTAGGAATGTAATGTGTATCACAATCATGTCATAAAGGATAACAAATTGGTGTACCTTAAAAGCATCTATAAAATAATAGATTTAAATAATACAAGGACATTCATAAGAAAATATATAAATATATCATTATAATTGATGTCAAACTAATGTTAAAACATTAAAAAAGGGTGTTTTGAATCATTAGAAATAAAACATTTTAGTGCGGTTTAAGAAAAATATTTAAGAGAATTTAAATTAGAAAAAGAAAATTATTTAATATAAAACCAAAAAATGAACAATGATATTTTCTCATGTTAAAATGAGTGATTTTATAAAAATATTTCTGTAATAAAACATATTATATAAATCACTTTAAAATGGGTATAAAATCCTGATGTTCACATTAATCGGGCTTGCTTATTGGAAAGAATTGAGAAGGGAACCATTAAAACATGTATTTACCTATCATATAAGGACATGTTGATATGGATATAAAATTTTAGAACATATACACAAAATTTATAATTATTATATATAAATGAAGAAATGTTAAATTAGGGTAATGAGAGAGAGAGAGAGCATAACTGAAAGGAAAAAATTGATGTTCGAAATGAATCCCTTACCTTATGTCTGAATGTGTTCTGTGCATGATCTTAATGCCCGGTATAATAAAATTAAATACAATAATTAATTAATTTAAAACCTTTTATACAATTATTTTATTTTTTATAATATTATTATGTTCATTTATGCATATTTTTATGTGTCATAAGATATAGTATTATCGTTTAGGAGAATTCGTTTTAATGGTTTTCATGATCAGTTCTCTTGTATATGATTATTAAAGATCATGAAAAATGGATATATTTACAAAAAATTAATGTTATATGTTATTAATGAACATACATGAGACTAATAGGTATTATATATCATTTGGTTATATGGTATGATAATGATTAATTAGATAAAAACATAATGATAGTCGTAAGATTTTTTTTTGTGGTTCATTGATCATCATGAAGTTGTTTAATTTTATTATTTAGTATAATGTGCATATTTTATATCCCGAACATAAATCATGTTATAAAATAAATTTTAAATTTTGTTTCAAACATTATAATGTTTTATGATGATCAATGGATGTGTTAATGAAAAATGAAAATGTGTCATTCATAAAGTCTGTGAATTGACATCTCAGAGATGATGTATTCATTATTTTTGAATATAAGAGAGAAGATAATAGATTTTATGATGGATTAATCAATTAACATGATAAAATTATAAAATATATAATATAATGGAGTTTTTTTTCACTTTTATATGGTGAGTAAATGAGAGAAAAAAAAGAACACTAATAGAATTAAAATAAAAAGAAAGAGGATTTTACCTCTTAAATTTCACATCCTTGAAAACCTCCTAATGGAAAAGGGATTGGTATTTTTATGAGACAATGAGATCCTAGATGTGGGGGATGTGGTTGGGAATAAAATTTGGTATAATTTGGAAAATGATCAAATATTGGAAGGTGTGAAGAGAATATGTGGTGAGGGGTGGTATTTTTAGGGGAGAGAGGTGTGGTTTCTCATTAATTTATTAATTGGTTCATTATTATATATCAATACTATGAATATATGGAAAACTATAAAAAATTATTAAAATAACTACGGTTAGTTTTATTTAATTGTTCTTAAATTAGTGATAACCTAATTAATATTGTTTTTATCATATAATGTACATATACCGCAAATTATCGTATTTTAGTATTCAATAAATTTTAAAGTATTTAGGAAAAAAACCCCCCATACATTTTTTAATGATTAGATTTCATAAATTAAATCCATTTTATGATAATAATTTCCTAATTATGAGAAATTTAATTTTTAATTAAAATCATCATTTACTTGAAAACTAACAATTTAAAAAAATTTAACTTATTTTATTACACTATTAAAAACTAATAAATGTCTTTTAATATTATATTATGATCAAAATAAAAAAAATATTAATGTTTTAATGCATTTTATGGAAATGAATTTTAATTTAAATCATTATATTATTTATAAAAATTAAAATAAACATTAATGTTTTATAATAAAATCAACACATAATTTATAATTTTGAAAACATTAATTTAATTATATTATGATAAATTATATCAATGTTTTAATGATAATATGGATAAATTTTAATTATACTTTAATAGTCGGGGCTACTATTCTATTTCTCTAGTTTCTATTCTTATGGGTCACATTACTATTCTATAGTTCATGTTACTATTCCAATGGTTTAGGTTCCTTATCTTATAGAAATACCTCTTATTCTATTCATTGTTTATTTATTAACTTTTTTATTGTGTTTTATATGTGATTTTATGTGATTTATACTACATAACCTAATTATGTGAATGGAAATTTCATTGATAAAAATCTAGGTTGTTACATTATTCCCTCCTAATGACACTTTACCCTCAAAATTACGTTTTAAAAACTATTTGGAAAATAGGTGAGTGTACTTCCTCTTCATCACTTATTCTAGTTCACATTTTGCCTCTTTATACTTATGGGTTTTCATAGTATTTTTACCATGTCAGTTGTCTTGTTGCATAGAAATTTATCTCTATGTTCCAAGATCTTAATTGGTTTCTCCTTGTAAGAGAGATCATTTTAAAATTGTACCACCTCTGCATTCAACACAATTTTGGGATCTAGTATGTACTTTATCAAGAGAAATATGTTGAATAGATTTTGTAACTGGGGAATGGTTTGTGGAATTACTAGTTTATAGGACACATCTCCAACTAGATCAAGAATCTCAAAGGGGTTGATGTACTTGGGACATAGCTTTCCAAAAAGATCAATATGTACTTCCTTGATGTTTTATTGAAGGCGTTCACCTTTTATACCATTTCATCGACCATTAATGGTCTTAACATATTATGTTCACTGACCACATCACATCATGTTGGTGTTTTTCATCTTTTCCAAAAAAGGGATTCATATGGATCCATTTAGATGCTTGAGTGGAAACAATTTTTGTATGAGAACTCTAATAGAGGTAGATGATGGTCCAATCATTCATTAATATTCATATAACAAGCTCTCAACATGTATTCAAGTGTCTGAATTTTCAAATTAGATTGGACATCAGTTTGATGATGGTAGGGTGTACTCATGTTCAACTTAGTGCTTAGCGAATGCTAGAGACTTCTCAATAAAATGGATTTGAATCTCATATCTCATTCGGATACAATTGATAGTGTTACTCCATGAAGCCCTACCACTTGTTTTATGAATATTCTTGAATGATGATTTAGTGATAATTCTTCTTGAATTGTGAAAAAGTGAGTTATCTTTGTAAGATGATCCATAATAACCCATGTAGTATTGTTTCCTTTGGTTTTCTTAAGAAGTCCAGTGACAAATTCCTTAGTGAAAATTTACCACTTCCAGGGTGGTATAGGTAATGTTTTTATCATCCACATAGAATTTTATATCATCCTTAAGTTCCTGACATTCCAGGAAATTTTATTTATTCTCATTTATATTCTTCATCATATTTTCCCACAAATAGTTTTCTGGGAGATCTAGATACATCTTTTTTCTCCCTATGCTAATAGAGAAGATTAATCTATGTGGGTCATTTGGAAGAACATTATTTAGCTCTAGAATGGATGGTGGACATATTCACAACCCAAATCTCACAAATCCTTACTCATCAAATTTAAACTCTGTGGATTTCCACTTTCCCACGGCTTCTACCTTCTTCTAAAATTCTATATCATTTCTTTGGGAATCCTTTATTTTCTCCATGAGGGATGGTTGAGAAATAATTTGTGAAAATATTGATGATGTTTCATCAATAATGATTTCCATGTCCATCCTTTGAAAATATAAGAATATTGGATCCTTCTCAATTCTCAACATTTATAAAGATGTAGGATCCTTTCTACATAGAGAATCTTCCACCTTATTTTCATTACCAGGATGGTAGGGGATTGAGTATTTATAATCCTTGATGATATATAACCATATTCATTGGAACATATTATGATATTTCTATGTGAATATATATTTATGACTTTTTTATTTAGTATATATTTCCCAATTATCCCCATAGAGACAATGCCACTATATTTTCATTGAAAATATCATAGTTGCTAACTCCAGATCATGTGTGGGTTAGATTTTCGTATGAACATTCAAATACGTTGAGGTTTATGCTATCAATTTATCATGTTTCATCTTTATACATCTTATGAAATTATTTTAGAATTTTTGTTCACCACAAAGTGTTTTACAATTTTCAGTAGCGTGAGTACTTGCACATCGATTAGCCTATTTTTAAACTCATTGAAGTAGTCTTCACATTCACTCGTCCAGAAAAACATCACTCCCTTATGAGTCATCTTGGTTATTGGGTATGAATATCATGAGAATTATTCCACAAATATTTGGTAATACATAGCTAGACTAAAGAAAGTATGGATCTCCATTACATATGTTAGACATGGAAATTATTTTATTGCCTTTGTCTTAGAAGGGTCCACAGATATTGCTTTGTTTGAGACAACATGGTCCAATAGTGATACTTCCTCTATACATAACTCACATTTACTAAAATTTTCATAATTATTTTCCATTTTAGAAGTCTCTAGAGTAGTATTAAAATTATCTATGTGTTCCTCCTTACCATTAAATTATATCATAATTACGTCAATAAATACATCCACAAATTTTTCAAGGAAATATCTAAAGTCTATATTAATTAAATGCATGAAAATTTCTAGATAATTATTTAGTTTGAAGGGCATCACTATAAAATCATGGTGTCCATACATTTTTTAATTGTAGTCATGGAAATATCCTCTTTACTCACCATTAATTGGTGATATCCAGAACGAAGGTCCACCTTATATAAATGCCTATCCCCAAATAGTTGATCAAAAAAGTCATCTATCTATTTCAGGGGATACTTTTTCTTTATCATTGTTTTTATAGATCATTATAATAAATGTAGAGGTTCATTTATCTATCTATATTCTTGACATGGAGGGATAACGTGCCCCATGATGAAGCACTCTGGTGTATGCCACACTTTTTTAGATTCTCATGATACTGCTTCATCAGTTATTCTAACTCAACGATGGCCATTCTATAAGGTGTAATTGATGTAGGTAAAGATTTATGATTATGTTAAATTGAGAAATCAACTTCCAGGTTTGAAGAAAAAACAAGAAACTCATTGGGAAACTCATGAGTATAATCATTCGCAATGGGAATGTATTTGAGTATGATACTCTGTTTTGTCTCAATCATTTGATCTAGATATGCTTGATCACAGGGAACTAAAATCCAAAATTATTTCAATGATTTGTATGTAGATTCACCATCATCATAACAATTTTTTAGAATTAGTGGATGGCTCGGGATATGAAGAGTGCACTCCTATTCTTGATAGTTGATATTTTCATTATTTAAATATTGAAAATCCATACCCAAAATAGAATCAAACTCCACAAAAGGCTGAAAGACGAGATTTATGGGTGGTTCAGTCCAAAAAAATTAACCAAGGAAGAGTTATATAGGTTAGATGTAATAATTTCAATATTTTTTACTCTCACAGATAACTCAACCTCAATATTTATTGGTGGTGTTTGACTGCTTCTAAAAAACATCCAATATATGAATGAATGTTTAGAACTATATTCAAATAGTATGTTCACTATTCTTGAATGAATAATCAGCTTATCTTCACCACATCATTGTTGGGATCTACCTCAGTACTAGTAAAACAATATACCCTTCCTTGATTCTTAGAGGTTGTTGTTTTTGATATCCTCTAAAAAACCTTGGATTAGAGAAATATTTTTCATAATACCGATTTTACATGTAGTTGAAACACTACACTATAGGATGAGTGTTGATTTGAACCTACCATTATTAGTCCACATTGATTGGATTATTAATATACCTTTGATTGTTAATATCCATATGCCCAATTCTTCTACATTTGACACATTTTCTATTTTCTTTTAGATAGATCCCTGGATACTTCTTCCCATAATTATGACACATTGGATGCTGGTTTTTCATTACATCGTGGGATTATCTACTAATCCCCCATATTAAACTCTCTTTTTTTTCTGTAGTACCTAGAGACATCTAAGTGACTTCGATCTTTATTTCAACCTTGAGGGAACAATGCTAAATCTCTCCATATTTTTAAAATTCTCAAATCAGCAATGATTTTCATAGACTCGACGTTAGTATTCTAAAGGACGGATCCACCTTTCTTTTGGTGTTCATGAAAAATTCAAAGGCGTATCATGCAAGCCATATAAAGTTTATTTCATACACTCTGATAAACTCATCTTACTTCTACTTCTATATAAGGAACTCCCACTCCATCCTAAGATAGAGGGTTCAGGAAAATTAATTATTGAAAAATATTTTCATTAAATATTCCTGCTCTATAAAATCAATTTCATCCATGGACTTTTTGATCATGATCAGTGTCCACCAATGATCATATTCCCCATATAAATGATATAATTCCAATATGAATTTATCTTATTTTTTTCACCGGAGTATAGAATATATCTTCTTAATGGAATTAATGTATTTTTTATGATGAGGGGATAGTAATATCAACTAAACATGGTTGGCCCTTTCTGAATAATTTATTTTATCGAAAATTGATCTTCCATAAGGGATGTAGGGGATTACACATGATTCATGTTATTATTCATAACATGATCTAATTAAAAAAGTATTTCCATGAAGATTTGCGCACATGTTCCCATCATATATGGCATATCATTAGGGAAATTGTCACATTTTTTATCACATAAATTGTGGGCAAGAGTTCTTATATTTTCATCAATTAAATATGAATAATAAATTATAATTAAGGGGTCTTCAATAGAAATTTAATAATTAAATTAAATGAAAACATTTAAAAAATAAGGATAGACTTATAAATTAACAATATATCTCATCTTTTGATTTACTATGTATCAATTTAGGTTATCCATGGTGATAGAATTATCTCTAGGGTTCTTACTAATCTGTTTTAGTCCTAATCGCCAAAATTAACTAGACCATCCTATTATACCAACAATAATATCCCTATCCATTTAAATATAATATTACATGTTATTAGGCATATCTAAAAATCAAATACAACCAAGTGTAAAAATTTTTTACTGTATTTAGTAGATTAGATACACAATTAAACATTATAAAACCAAAATAAAACACCATTTATTTAATTTTTACAAAGAGATCAAAAATTCCATCATTCCCTTACACATGTATAGGATAACCTATCGAATACATGAACAGATTGATGACCTCAAAATCATATTATGGTAGTAAACATATTAATAAATCATAGCAATTGTGTTAGAAATCATAACATGATGACATAAAACGACATGGAAAATGAATAAACATTAGGATACATAACATGAATAACATGGGATCATATAAACATGGAATCATATAAATTTGTAAATTACATAAAAATGACATAATAATGAATCAAGTATAATTTTATACGGATCATGAGTCATTTCTAACCACCAAGATTGTTTCACATGGATCATGAGTCGTGGTTAACCACCAAGACCATTTCACATGGAGCATGAGTCACGGATAACCACCAAGATCATTGAATATTACATGTCATGATTCTAAATATTAATCAATTCTTTGGAACAATATCTAGTTGAATCTATCATAACATGTTCATGAATATGTGTGTTATATGAAAAATATACATAAGGGTTTGTCATGGAATGAAATTAGTATCATAATCATGTCATAAAGAATAATAAATGGACCTATCATAAATGTGTTCATGAAAGAATGGATTTGTGAAATAAATGGATATTCATAAGGTAAAATATCCATATATAATGATAATTGATATCAAATAGAAGTTAAAACATGAAAACAAGTGTTTATGAATCATTGGAAATAAAACATTTTAGTGTTGTTTAAGGAAAATATTAAAGGGAATTTAAATAGTAAAATGAAAAATCTTTTACATAATACCATAAATAAAAAAATATATTTTTTCATTATACTATTATTAATTTTATAAAAAATATTGGTTTCTTAAAATATAATACGGAGTTTACTTGAAAATGTGTAAGAAATCGGGATGTTCCCTTATATCGGGCTTACTTATTGTGAAGACCTGGGAAGGGAACCTTTAAAACATGTTTTTCCCATAATATAAGAATATAATTATCTAGATATGTGATATAGAACATATACACATAATTTAGATGAATTATATAAAAATAAATAAGAGTTACATTGGCGTAAAGAGAGAGAAAGCATAACCTGAAGGAAAAAATTAAGGTTCAAAAAGAATACCTTACCTTAGGTCAGAAAGTGTTCTAAACTTGATCTTGATTCCCTAGATAATCCGATAAAATACATAAATTATTAATTTAGAACAGTTTAAACATTTAATTGATTTGGTATAATTTTCTAAGTTCATTTATGTCATTTTTTGTGAGTTATATGATACAATTTTATAGTTTGAGATGTCCCTTTTCTTGGTTTTCATGATTGGTTCACTTGTATATGAGTATAGAAGATCATGTAAAATAGAGATAGTTATCCAAAATTGACATTATTTTAATAATTAAATTAATAATGATAATTTGTCTTATATTTAATTTGGTTATATTGTACGAGGATGATTCATTATATAATATTTTAACTATAATTGTAAGATTTTCTTGGAGATTCTTGGATCATCACGAACTACTTTCATTTTATTATTTAGTATTGGCTGATTCTGTTAGATCCAAAACATAAATAAGGATATAAAATATGTTTTGAATTATTTTTTTACCATTATAATATTTTTCACCATTCATGGAGGAGTTAATGAAATATAAAAAATATTTCATCCACGAAGGTGGGGAATCGACAACTCATTGATGATGTTTTATTTTTTTAAAATAAAACGGATCAAATAAGTTGATTGAGGATTAATTATTCCATTACATTGATATAATTAATTTATATATATGATATCTGAGTTTTCATGTCACTTGGATAAGTGGGGTTAGGAGAGGATAATAAAATTAAATAACATGAATAGAAATTACATGAAAAAAGAAACTGGGTTTTACCTCTTCAGTTTCTCCTCATTGAGAACCTCGATAGGAAAATAGGATTTATATTTTTATAAGAAAATGGGATCCTAGACATGGGTGATAGTATTGGGAAGATTATTTGGCAGTATTATAACAAGGATCAAAGATTTGAAGGTGTGAGGAGAAGAGGTGGTGAGGGGTGGTAATTATAGGGGATGATAGGTATGTTTTGTCAATATTTTATTCATTAGATTAATATTTTTTCTCAAGACTATAAATAGATTGAGAAATATCATAAAATATAATAAAATAATTAAGTTGAGTTCTAGATTATGGTGCTTACATCAGCTATGAATCATGGAGTACTATTTTTATATATAATGAATATATACTGTAAATTACCGTATTTTAATATTCACTAAAAAATCAAGTATTTTTGAAAAATTCCAAAAATTCAACCCAACCATTTTTCAATGTGTAGAATTAAAAAAATAAACTCCATTTTATGAAAATAATTTTTTAAATAGGATAAATTTAATTTTTAATTAGAATCATCATTTACTCAAAAAATACCAAATTTTTATATTATAACTAATTTTTTAACACATAGAATAATTAATTAAGGTCTCATAAAATTATTTTATAATCATAAAAAATTTAATTTATTAATACATTTTATGAAAATTTATTTTTTCTAAATCGTTATATTAATCGTAATATAAAAAAAATATAATTTATATTATATAAAAATATCAATTCATAAATTATCAGTTTCAATATATTTATTTACTTATACTATGATATAATTATACCATAGGTTCATTTATAAGATGGATACATTTTATTTATACTTTCATTTGTGACGTTACTACTCTATTGGATGGTTTAATTTTCATATTGGTCATGTTACTGTTTATATGGGTCTCATTACTATTCTATTTGTTATGTTTCTATTATATTGGTTTAGGTTCTTTAACTTCTAATAATACATCTTATTCCATTAATTCATAATTTATGATTTTTTATTGTGTTATATATGTTATTTTATGTGATTAAACTACATAAAATAATTACAAGAATCTATATTTCATTGATAAAAATTTGTTTCATAATATATGTCATCGAGAATGTCATCATTTTGGCTGGTGAGAATAAGTTTCATGGAATGTAGTTGTAGTACACATCATTTACCAACATACACTATATCTGGACATATGACTAGATACATGATATTCTAAATAGTAACTACGTGTGGTGGATTTAATTTAGATCACAAGTAAACCAAACCAATCTGGTAAACATGTTGACGAATTACACAACATGTAGCTAGCATACACATCGTATAGTCGACATGGGTTAGATTTTCCATTTGTGCAATCCATGTGGTCATAATACGTGATCAAACTGTGTGAGCCTAAAAATCTAGATCATTAATGACATACATGACGTGCATGTAATGTACAAAACCTATTGTTCAATATTTTACACTTTTGAAATACATATCGAGCCATTCAATGAGTTATGCAGAAACACGGTATGAACAACCCAATTTCTTATATGGGTTGTGTAGACACACAAAAAGAGGGATACACGACATGTAGTTTTCTTGTGTACACCATGTAGTCCAACCACATTAAACATCAAATCCCCAGGCGTGTAACCTAGGTACATTGAAACCAAGATACATGGTGTGTTACTCATAAGTGCACATTATGTAGTATCCCAATTAAGGGAATAAACAATTTACAGTAAATTTATAATTTAAACATTAAATCCTTATTTTATTGATTGGAACCATTTTTGTTCAAAAATTTAATAATGGTTTTAAAATATATGTAAATGCTTAATTATTTTATTATAATAATTAATAGATTATTTGTTTTACTATTTATTTTCCATGAATTATGTTATAATGGGTATCTCCTTATGAATTTAGATGGTCATTATGATAAAAGTAAATTAATAAATTAATTAGTTAATTAATTAATGTATGATTATATTAAAAGTAAAGAACTAATTGAAATGAATCTTAACACGTTTAATTTTTCATATACATTTCATGTCTGACTATTAATGTTCATGGCCATGACCTGTGTATTTGATGGATGTTTTATAATAATTTATTGAATGGGATTGAAATTATTTAATATTAAATTAAATATGAAGACATATGATTCATCCATCCCACCTCTATTATGTAGGATTTATGCGACTATTGTTATTTATGTAATCCCTATTAACCAATACTTTGGTTCCGCTAACTTATGTGTGAGTTATAATTACATGTAGTTATTGGTGTATCCCATAGTGCATGGTTGAAGTTCACAATATAACCATATGGATGCTAACTCTGAAGGTTCTGGGCACAATGGAACCACGTGGGTGGATGTGCCCACATTGCTTTTTGTCATTATAATTGACTAATCCAGGATCAATACGATGATAAATGCTAGTCTCCACAGATCAATTCACACAAATAGATAATGATGAATAACGGTCCCGGAACCACAAAAGATGATTGTCACATGTTGATTATAATTAATTTAATTAATTGACAAGAAGTACCTTTTGGGTATTCATTCTTCATTGATGTTCTTGATCATGTTCCGATGTGATCCGTCGTAGCGTCGCAGAAGCCAAGGGTAGACATCCCTTTGTAGTGATCCACACATGCACCACTTATCTCTGGATGTCGCCAAAGGTGTATTCAGGTGCTAGGGTGGAGAAACCATCGCTTGGGTTACCCGCCTTAGATTGTCTTGAACAGGTGAAGTGGATCTCTCTCGATCTTGAGAGCGTTCTTGGAAGAAGGAGTTCATTCTATCTTGAGAGAAATCTCCAGAATTGTTGTGAAAATTGATTCTATTTAAATGAGTTAGGGTTGTGAGGATATTTATAATCGTGCTTTATGTTCTATTGTTATGACAATAAATAAATGCGTTACACATTTTAATTTTTTCATTAACTCATTTGAAAACCCCATGTTGAATAAATAATTCCTTGACCTGCACCTACACTGATTATAATAAATTTGATTTAATAAAACGATATTTCCTCAATATCCAGACTGCAAAAAATGCACAGCGTGTAATCATAAATACACGTCTTGTACTTGTTTTTCAATAAAAACTAATTGACGTCTAATCATTAATACACGGCGTGTACTTGTTTTCAAAATAAAAACTAAATGGCGTGTAATCATTAATACACAACGTGTACTTGTTTTCAATTTATTATTCCCCGAAGATTAAAATGATTTAGGATATCTTGAATAATCATGAAACCACATACGAGAATAATTTTTTTTCTACTTGAGATACTTGGATTCACATAGTACGTGACCCTCTAGGCCACCTTCTCATTTGCATTTAGCGAGCTTGCCTAATGTCCAAGATTACTATCTAGCAACGGTTCAAGGCACCCATGAGAAAGAAGTAGACACTGCATTGACGTGTCACCTTATATGAACTCTTACTGTATAATTTAATCACATTGTCTCAATATCTCATCATGCAGGATTCCAGGTTGTTTCATAAACCTAAAGATTGATCTGTCATTCTTTCACTTCAATAAATAAACTCATCATGACACCATGGCCATGGAATTTTTGCGAAAATTATATTTCAATCAAAGGACAAAATATATCTACTACCATTAATATGAAATGGAAAAATATTTCCTTAACTTATACATCAACAACATGTCATTCATGATGCACCCAATGTACCCTACATCACACCAACTCTCTTCTTGATGGTTTTCATCATCAAATCTATGTGTGTGAGTCATGAAAAGAGTTTATGAAAATATACCTGTATATGGACCATTACACACACTCCTTGATAGCAATGTCTGATGATACCAAAACTTGCAGAATTATACAGGTGGTTCAGTTCTCAAAATCTCTCATCTTGATGATTACCATGTGCCATCTTCATGAGAGAGAGTCTCATCTTCTTTTGAGTACTCACACATGATGGTCTGTATACTATGTGTCCTATCATAGTATGTCATCAAACAGTAGAACATTATTTATCAACTGTTTTGTAGCATTTCATGGTTCTCATCATAGCGGGGATCTCCCCGGACCATATCAATGCAACAAAAATTCTAGTACATTATTATATTATAGTCATAATGAAAATTGAACAATATATAATAAGTGAACATTCATTTAATCAAAGTATAAAATATTTGGTTCTTAGGTCACCAACCCTAAATATCTCCTACATGAAATAGATCCAACTACCTTCGACTTTTAGTCCGCTAAACCTCACATGATGTTCATGTTTCTGCTAAATCAAGGCTTTAGTCAAGGGGTCCACCAGGTTGTCTTCTGTAGAAATATTGCTAACTGCAACTTCACCTCTGTTCGAAAAATACATCGAGATAAGATGCTTTAGAATTATGTTTGTTGTCTGCTGATGTCACCTTGGATCTTTTTCAGCTTCCACGTCTGAAATATTATCATAACTGGGTGTGATAGGATCTTTTCTGTCAGGTAATACATCCAGCTCATGGATGTAGCTTCACATCCATACCGTTTCTTTAGCTACCTCACATGTTGTGATATACTCAGAATCTTCTATAGAATCTGCTACCACACCATGCTTTGAGAACTTCCGGCTTACTACACCTACATTCGAACTAATGATATATCCAGTATGTGACTTCATGTCATCTTCGTCTATTTGGAAACAAGCATCTACATGTTCTCTGATGACTAGTTTCTCATCTCCTCCATATTACAGGAACATATCCTTAGTATGCCTGAGATACTTATAAATATTCTTGACTTCCATCTGATGCCGGTCTCCAAGATCAGCTTGATATCTGCCTACTGCACTTAATGGGTATGTAACATCTAGCCTTGAACATAGAATAACATCCATGAAAAACCCAATCGTGGATGGGTAAGAGATCCTTGCCATTTTATTTCTTTCAACATGTTTTTGAGGACACATTTTCTGGGAAAGATGAATTCTATGTGGCACTGGCAACAATCCACTTTTGGATTGTTCCATACAGAATCTCTTGACTATCTTTTCAATGCATGTACTTTGAGTCAGGCCAAACATTTTCATTGATCTATCACGATGGATCTTGAACTCAAGAATATATGCTGTCATTCCCAAGTCTTTCCTTGAAAAGAATTTATCTAACCATGACTTAACTGACTGTAAGAAAGGTACTTCATTTCTAATTAGAAATATGTCACCAAAATACATTATTTGGAAAATGATTTCACTTACACTACACCTCTTGTAGACACAAGGATCACATTTGTGATTAAAAATGAAATATTACATTATATCTTCATCAAAATGAATGATCCATGACCTCGATTCATGCTTTAATTCATAAATGGATTTCTGTAACTTGCATAACATGTTTGCATCCATTGGAGTCAAAAACCATTCAGGTTGTGTCATGTAGACATCTTCCTGTAGGATCCTGTTAAGGAATGCTATTTGACATCCATTTTCCATATTTCATTGTCATGGTATGCAGAAATGCCCAAAAGTATTTAGATAGATTTTATCATCGGGATCTGTGAAAATGGTTCATCATAGTTGATTCTGTGATGTTGTCTAAAAACCTTTACAACCAGTTGTGCCTTATAGGTGTTTACTTGCCCTTCCATGACCATTTTCTTCATGAATACCCATTTATTACCAATAGGATTTACATTAACTAGGGGATATACAAAAATCCATAAATGGTTTTGGTACATGGAATCCATTTCCGAATTAATGGCTTCTAGACACTTAGAAATGTCTGTTACAATAACTGTTTCATTATAGGTAAGAGGATCATAATTACCAACCAATAATGATTCAACATCTTTAGATACAAGAAAACCATATCATGCTGGTTCTCTCACCTCTCTCGTGCTTCTACGCAGTTCTTGTGCCTCTGGAACAGATTATTCTTCCACAAGGCTTTGTGGAATATGTTCTTGTACCAAATCCTATGTATCTTGTTCCTCGACTTCATTGAACACTATCTCACTCCCACTATCACTTTTGGATATGTGCTCCCTCTCAATGAATATGATGTGTCTTTCCACTGTAACCTTTTTTATGCGGGTTTGAATAGGTAATATCCCCTATTTTCCTTGGGATATCCTATAAAGATACACTTTGAGCCATATGGTGCATGTTTGTTACCTGAAGAGGCCTTAACTAATGCTTCGCTAACCCACACATTTAAATTTGATAACATGTTTTTGTTTACACTCCATAACTCGAATGTAATTCCATTTATCGATTTAGTTGTTACATAGTTCAGTATGTGTACTGCTATTTGTAATGCATATCCCCAAAAGAATATTGAATGAATCGTATGACTCATCATTGATCTCACCATGTCCAACATGATGTGGTTCCTCATTTCACTTACACTATTCCACCATGGTGTGTAAGGAGGTGTGAGTAGAGATAATATCTCAAACTCCCGTAAGAAATCAATGAAGTATTGATTAAAATATTCTTCTCCTCTGTCTAAGAAGATTTTCTTAATATTCATACCAAGCTGTTTCTCATATCCAATCATGTATTCTTTGATCTGATCAAAAGAATCTGACTTATACCTCATTAACTAAAAATATCCATATCTACGAAAATCATCAGTAAAAGATAGGATGTATGAGAAACCACCCCTTGCTTCAACAGGAAAAGGACCACACACATCTGTGTGAACTAATTATAGAAGATCTTTATCCCTTTAACCTTCCCACTAAAAGGGGATTTTGCCATTTTTCCTTGTTGACACGCATGACAAACACCAAGTGGTTTAATTTTGAATGAATATAAATAATAATGTTTTTCATCGATTTCCATTACATTGTTTGTGAAGTCTAACACATAAAGTTCATTATATTAATGTGCCCTACCAAAAAATGCTATATTTATAAAAGTAGAAACATCCACATCCAATCGTGAAGATGAATACATCGGTATCTAATCTGTATACAATAATAATGTTTTTGGTTATAGAGGTTACATAAAAACATCCTTTCTAAACCGTGGCCATCCCAGCATGCAATTGGAGGCTGTATTCTATGACAACTACAGAAGCGATTCTGGCTCTGTTGGCTGCTCGTAGATCCACCTCACCTCGGTAAATGATTATGAATCTACTTGGTTCTTGTATTTTTAAACAGATGTGAGCACCAAAAATATTATCTAATACTCAATTGGTAAAAATAGATAGATTTCATTCGATAACAAACCATCATGATTCTTCCCCTTGCTTCTTTGGCTGGGTGCTGATTTTTTTCCAGCGGCCCTTCATTGGACATGAAAAACATACATCCTACTATTCTCTTTCCTTGCCTTTGATCTTCTATTTCATGGAAGGCCTTTAATTATCAGTGGGCATAAAACTCTTCGCCCTGCCTTTCTGTTTATTCACCAAGAGGATAGAAGGCTTCTCACGCTTCATGTAGTTTTCCACATAGTGAATGTGGATAAAAAGATCAGATATAGACTTCTCAATGTTGTTCATGTTGAGGTTCACAAAAATTATTGAGAAACTCTAGGGGAGTGATGCAAGAATGAGATTCAAGAATGAGATTAGTACCCAGTTCATCGGGGAGTTTGAACCCTAGAACCACAAAGCGCTCAATGTAGCCAATGAGATTGACTACATGAGGCCTAGTTGGGGCACCCTCTCCATGCTTTCTCTGGAATAGATACTTGGATATTTTAAACCTTTCTTGTCTTCCCCTCATCTGGTATAGACCACAGAGGTTCTCAATCATGCTCTAGAAATCCAGGTCATCATGAGACTTCATGAGCTCACATGACATTCATCATAGAATCATTCATTGAACATCAAGTGTGTCATTCAAATATTGATCATATACTAGAAAATCTTCAACACCATCCCCTTGGGAAGGCGAATCATGAAATGAGGACTCTAGCACGTAAAACATTCGTTCATGGCGTAGGATAACCTGAAGGTGCCTAAACCATTCCTGAAAGTTACTACGGATGAGGATATTGTGTTTTTCCAGAATTGATCGTAGTGAAAATGTGGTTGATGAGTTTGGCATATTGATTCTACAAATTAAATAGGAATATTTATCACTACCTTTTTATGAATGTTTATGAAAAATAATAAATGAATATATTAATTCTCCCACAATTTTATCATGTCACAATGGCCCTCGCCATTGAACTCATAATGTCTTGTTGCATTGACATTTTAGTTTCAAGGATCCATATTCCCCTGTGAAAAACCCCTACAAGGGTGGGTAAAGCTTTTTGAAGTTATTTAGGTAGGCCTGTCTTTGAAAACTATGAGCTGGCAGTTCCTTGATCTGTTGAGTGGACTACCCAATCCGGAAATCCTGACATGGATTTCCTCAACTCCTTCCTACAATATTACATCACGTTTATCAAGGGATACTCCTTTTGATGTAATATGGTTATGTCAATCAGAAACCATTCGTAAGGGTTTCCTTTATAAAAGAATGTTTCCCAAAAATGGTTGGTCAAAATCATAGGTTTATTGAGTCTTTCCCTTAATCAAGTAACGGAAGGCATGGTTTGACATAATATGTTATTTCAAGGATTTTATTCATTATGCGTAGTTTTGCAATATCACATACTTGTTAAAATTAAATGATGCTTTCTTAAGTGATAACCATCTTCTGATAATGTTTATGCATAGTTTGGTTTTTATTTTATTCCAACTTTGCATTATTGTTTATTTATTAATTATGTGATCGTGAAAATACATACATAATAAAGTAACCATGAAAATCAGACAAAAATAAAATAAGATTTCCTAATCATGAGCTTCTATTGGTTATATTATCTAGCTGTTTGATAAGCTAACCTTGACCGATGGAAAAACACCTTGAACAGATTGTTCATGTTTTTCATCTTCCACCAGTCCACCTTTGTATCTTCTTAGGTTAGATTCTCCTCAGCTTTCGGTTTTGAACTCTCTCCTCTAGCTTGGGAGATCCTACATTACATGGGGTTTACATTATTGAAACCAATGGTACGTTGGCCGAACAATTTATTGGAAGAAGTCTCGTAGGCCAATGAATTTAAATTAAACAAATTTATATGAATCCTAACACACATACAAAATATCATTGGTCGACCTTAGGACCATCCATAGCATGCAACGACATTTAAACATATTTATAATTTTAATTCATTTAATCATTCAATTTTTAAGATAATTCTCACATGTAGTTAATTAATTATGATCTTATAATTAATCAATTCTTTATCTTAAATTCCATTATGAATTTCCTTGAGATTCTTCTCAACCATATTCTTTGTACATGTCTTTGTACTTTTAGAGGAAACCTGGTGAAATTCCATTTCTGGAATGTACAAAGATTTTATTTCATATTTACACTGCTTGTTTTCATTTTCACCATTTATCCAAAGTACACACTGGGGGTTTTGGAATGTTTTTTGTACATTAAAATTTTTGGAGGTCATGGCATGTAGATTAATATATCATGGACTGTACTTTCTTGTTACGTTGTTACTGGCCTGGTAATCCCTTGTACATGGAACACAACATTTTTTATACGATTTCACAAGGGCCATATCTGACTACAGGGCATGTTGATCCATCATACGCATCGTGTATTCTGGTTACACGCCCCGTTCATTTCTGGTCAACACGTTGTAATAAAACTCAGGTATACTAAATTCACAAGGGGTGGTTTAGTGGACCACTACCAATTCGTTGATCCTAAGAACATTGGATGTAGTCTTAAGTACACGATGTGTATTCCCCTCTTGTATAGACAGAAAGAGCGGCTCCTCCAGATGAGTTCCACATTTTTATTTTAATAAAAATTAAAATTAAAAGGCCATTTCTGTGATGTGAATCACAAAATGAAGGAGGAAGTATAGATCTCATTCATTCAGTTTAATAGAATGTTTTATCACTAATTGAATCACATATACATGCATAAATTATCAAAAAAAATTATATAACTATAATCCGTGTTGTAACCACCCTCTAATACCTTTTAAAGGATTCAGGCGTAGTGGAAGCATGTGGGTGGATGTGCCCACAGTGATTTTTGTCATTACCAATAATCAATCCATGATCAGTATGAAGATAAATTCCAATCTCCGCGGATTGATCCATAGAAATAGTCAATGAAGAAGAAAGGTCCCGGAACCAAAAAATAGGATTGTTATAGGTTGATTATAATAAATTAATTAATTGACAGGAATTACCTTTTGGGTGCTCTTTTTTCGTTGATTTGATTGATCATGTTCTGATATGATTCGTCGTTACATCACAGAAGCCAATGGTAGACTTCTTCTAGTGGTGATCCACATGTGCACCACGTATCTCTGGATATCGCCATTGGTGTCTTCGGGTGCTATCATGGGGAAAACATTGTTGGTGTTTCCCACCGTAGATTGTCTTGATCTGATAAAGAGGATCTATATCGGTATTGAGAGCATTCTTGGAAGAAGGAGTTCTTTCAATTATGATAGAATTCTCTAGAATTATTGTGAAAAAAATTCTATTGAAAAGAGTTAGGGCTATGAGGATATTTATTATCAAGTTTGAGGTTGTATTGTTTTGACAATAAATAAACATGTTACGCATTTTATTTATTTCATTAACTCTTCTGAAAACCCCATTTAGAATCATTAATTTCTTTACATGCGCCCATACTGATTATAATAAATATCATTTAATAAAATTATATTTCCTCAAAATATTGACTGAAAAAACTACATGGTGTGTCATCATAAATACAGGGCATGTAATTTTTTTTCATTAATAACTACATGACGTGTAATCATTAATATACAGCGTGTACTTATTTTCAAAATAAATAATACAAGGCATGTAATCATTAATACACGGTGTGTGCTTATTTTCATTTTATTCTTCCTTCAACATTAAAATGTATTAGGCTTATTTGAATTATTATTAAACCACATACATGAATAACCTTTAATCTACTTGAGATACTTGGATACACTTTTGTGTGACCCTCTGGGCCTCTTTCTCATTGACATTATGCCGGATTACCTAATGTCAGAGATTACTATATAGAAATGGGACAAGGCTCCCAAGAGAATGAAGTTGATGCCTCAATGACGTCTCACCTTATACAAATGCATACTGTGTAATTTAATCCCATGGTCTCAATATCACATCATCCAGGATTCATGGTAGTGTCATAAACCTATTTGATTTATCTGTCATTCATTGACTTCTAGAAATAAAATCTCTATGACACCATGGCCATGCAATTTGTGCAACATTTATATTTAAATCAAAGGGCCCAAAATATATACTTCCATAAATATGGAAGGGAAAAATCCTTCCTCGACTTATCCATTAACAACATGTCATTCATGACACACCCAACATACCCTACTTTCTGTCAACTCTCTTCGTGATGGTTTTCGTCAGCAAATCTATGTGCGCGAGTCATCATATGAGTTAATGATAATATTTCAGTCAAAGGACCATTACACACGATCATAGATTGCAATGTCTGATGACACTAAAACATGTGGAATGGCTATTGCCATGTCTGTTCTCATAATCTCCCATGATGGATATTACCATTTGCGAACTCCATGAGAGATAGTCTTGTATTCTTATGAGTACTCACACATGATGATATGTGTACTATGTGTCCTATAATTGTATGTCATCCAATCATAGAACATTATTTAAGAATATTGTTATAGCATTCCAAGGTTCTCAACATAGTGGGGATGTGCCATGACCTTATCAATGATACAACTATTCCAAGACATTATTATATTATAGTCAAGTAGAACAATGAACAATATTTAATAAGTGAACCTTCATGTAATAAAAGTAAAAAACAATTGGTTCTCAGGACACCAACACAAACAATATCATGTGATGCACTATTGGATAAGGGGAATGTTGTAACTCATTTCAAGACTGGAACACTGACTTATTCCATTAGTTCAATAGTTGACTTATTTTCAACCAAATTAATAAACTTTTACATAATCACATAATCAAGTAATTTATAATTTATTTATTTCTATGTTTTCCATTATTTATTTTATGGATGAAAGACCGATATGACATAAATAAATGAATTGTTGTGAAAATATATAATTTAAATACATTCAATATGCGTAAAAGTTGTATCCAAACATGGATAATTCATTACCTAAATACACATAATATAAATAGGTTATGTAATGAATAAAACAATATTCAATTTAGTCGTAATAAATTAAAATCCATAAAATATATATTAAGTTAGACTTGTTATTCAATTATTACATTGATAATGAATGCCTTATAACTATGTGTTTGACTAACCGTCCTTAAGAAACATACTTTTAACATGGAGTTATTATAATGGAAATGGATTGACTTAACAATATTATAAAAAAATATTTATTCCTCTCAGACTTTATGTAACATTGATAAAAGTGTTAATGAAATACATCTTGGTATTTTAGGATTGGGGAGTCCACTCATCTGATCAACTAGCTGCAAGAAAACAATTGGAAAATACATGCCTACATAAATACCATCAAGTAGGTTGACCAACCCTCATTGGGGTTATATAAGGGGTGATATGGATCATTGCCACTATAATGTCTTAGAAACATGACATTCCATGTTCAATTGTGAGGGATATTAGGACTTGATAGAATAGTGGGGGATTTAATAAAATTAATTATTTGTATATCTCACATTATTTATAATCACGAAAAATACTAATAATATGATCTTTAATAATTATTTAAACTAGAATGTTCATCATAATAACTATCCCTATCATCTATATATAGGAAATACAATCTCCTCAGTATTAGTGACTTTTATGAGTGGTTCATATACTTTCAGGTTTTTCTATACCATGAATGGAAATATTACACGCTGAAATCCTAAATGCCTAATCCGCCTGCCAAGGAGAAAAGTGATAAAGAGTCCCTTTTCTATGAAAAACATATAAACAATTCATTCAACAATAAATGGTTCATGTAATCAAATATGTATAGTGAACTCATTAACTCCATTGAAAACATGGACCCTTGTAGCATGATCAAGAATATCAATGTTCTATATCAAGAAATAGGTAGGCAAGAATAGTTAGTGATCTAAAAGGATATTTTTTAGAGAAATCTAGGAGAGGGTTACCCATTTTTTCATAATGTAGTCAAGCTCCATAGCTATATTAGGCATCTAGTGGTTTTAGGGTTTAAAATCACTAAATAACATTGATCTTATCTCATTCTTACACCACTGCATTAGATATTTTAATGATTTGTTTTAAATATTAATATGAACTATATAGATAAATCTATCCTAGATATTGTTACTGTTCTTATATATGTAAATAAAGAGATGAAAGAGAAATATCATTCAATATTTATATTGATCAATAGGAAAGATTGAGTGAAGAGATATAAGAAAAAATCGTTATCATTCCCTTCCAATAGTAGGATGATCAAGGGGAAATCAAGGGAATGATATTTTGCATATTTCTCATGTGGAAAGAAGGACCACTGTATGAAAAAACACACCAAGGAAAATAAATAAGGAGAAGCTTCTGGTGATTTTTTTATCTAGTGGAATTTATATGTTTCTACAAATATTTTATTAGATAGAGCTTCTGGGGATCACATATGTATTCAAATACAAGAACCATATAGTTTCAAAAAAAATTCCAAGGATAGGTGGATCTACAACCATCTTATATAGTTAAACTTACTATTGTAGCAATCATCAACTACCTCCACATGTTTCCTACAAGAATGAGCTTAGTTTTAATATATTGTTACTATTTTTCATCTATTACCAAAAACATTATTTCTATATACAGACTAGATATGAAGGAATTATTTTTAATTTTTGGAATAAATGTTTCTTACATTAAAAGTATAACATTTTTAATGGTAATTCACATTTAAATATTGGTATTTATGTATTGTATTACGTAAACCATGTTATAGAAATTGATAACAAAATTACTTCACATGACTCATACCATACCCAACATTGGCATCACTAGCTAGGTTATGTAAATGAAAAGTGATTGACTAAACTTCATAAAGATGTATATTTAGATTCTTTTGAACTAAAAATACATGGTGTATGTCACACATGTTTATAAGGAAAAATAACTAAATACCAATTTTTTAGGAAAGATGACAAGGCCAATAATCGTATTGAATTAGTTTATATAGATTTTTGAATACCATTTTTTGTTGATGAAATGTGTGGATACTCAAACTTCATAACTTTTATGGACAATTTTAGTATATATGGTTATTTTTACTTGATGAGGTATTAGACTGGTTGATTAGGTAAATTCAAAGAATAAAAAATTAATGTTGAGAACCAACTTGGTAAAAACAGTAAGATACTCCACATTAACATTGGAGAAGAATATCTTAATTAATAATTGATGGATTATTTATGAGATATATTTTTTCTATCTCAAAACACTCCACTCTATAAAATTCAACAGAATAGGGTATGTGAAAGGAGGAACCTCTACCTATTGGACATGGTGAGATCAATTATGATTCATGCAAGTCTTTCATTATCTGTTGAGGATTAATGTTACAAAATGTATAAAAAATAATAAACCAAGTTCCAAGTAAGGTAATTGATGGTATTACATAACAATTATGTAATTGAAAGAAACATATTCTATCATTATTACATGTGTTGGGTTGCACAACATTTTTTATGGCCTATTCAAGTAAAAAACATGCACCATGAGAAACACAATGTAACATTATAGGATACACCAAATAATCAAGGGGATATTACTTATACATAACCTTAGGGGAAAATATATTTGTGGAAGGACATTACATAATCATTTAGAGGGAAAAATCAATAAAAGAGATATTTGGAGTGAGATAGACATTGATTATTTCGAGGATCAATATGCACTAGAGTTATCATATGAACAGATTCCATAAATTCCCATGGTTGAATAACCTATTCTAGACACACAAGAATTTCATAGGGTTAGAAGAGACGTTAGAGAACATGAAAAGCATGGTTTTCAAGTCATTGAGAATAGTGAATCGTTATTAGTTGAAACTAATGATCACAAGACATACAAAGATGAAGTAAATGAACCTATGTTTCCATGTGGTAAAATGACATGAATTATAAAAGGGATTCCATTTACTAAACTAATGTTTATATTTTAGTAGATCCTTCAATGGATGTAAATCATGTTGGTTGTAAATGGGTATTCAAGATGAAATTGGACATGGATGGGAAATTGAATACCTATAATGCACGACTAGTTTCAAAAGGGTTTAAATATTGTAAAAGCATTGACTATGAAAAATCCTTTTCACCAGTCGCTATACTAAAATCCATCAGAATTATAATTGAAATTATGGACTTCCATGATTATAATATTTCGAAAACTGATGTCCAAATAGACTTTCTTAATTTCATCCTTAGTGAAGATGTTTATATGACACAACCTGAAGGATTTTTGTCTTCAAATAATGCCAACAAGGTATGCAATTTCAAAATATATATTTATGGATTAATAGAAGAATATTAGCCATGGATCATTTGTTTTGATGAATACATAAATGAATATAGTTTCATTAATAATGAATGTGATTCATGTGTCTATAAACTAATTGGTAGTTCTGTGATATTTTTATTAATTTTATATGTTTATGAAATATTAATTGTTGGAAATGAAAAACCATTTTTAAGTCTCTTAAATCCTTGTTTAATAAATGATGGTCCATGAAGGACTTAGGTGAGTTGACATATATTCTTGTGATAAATATCTATCGTAATATATCCAATAGGCTATTTGAACTATGTAATGGTGCATATATTGACAATATACTGAGGATGATCAATTTATTTATAAGAAAATGTGTGTTAAGGCACATAACGGAAGAAATAGAAATGAAAGGATCTCATAAACATCAGAAAATGGGTTTTTCATGTATGGTATGTTATGTACAATGCTAGATTTCTCCTATGCATTAAGTGTGGTAAGAAGATATCTAGTGGTCCTAAGTGACCTCCATTGGATGAAATGCAAGGTTATCCTTGAGTATTTGAGGTGTGATAAGGATGTATTCATATTCTATGGAAGATATGAGGAACTAGTCACTAGAGGATTTGTATATGCTAGTTTCCAAATAGATCAATATGATATAAAATCATAAAACAACATACATCATCACATTGAATGGATGTTTTGTGAGCAGGAAAAGCTAAAAGTATGCTATGGTCACAGATTCGACAATATAGAATAAGTATATTACCGCTTCTATGGTGGCTATAAAAATAGTCTAGAAACCCAACTACATTAAATAGTATAATGTGTTACCTAGCAGTAAATATCCTACAAAACACTATTGTGAAAATACTATAGTGGTGGATCATGAAAAGGTGTCATTGTCACATAAATAACGAAGCACAAACTTTGGAAGTACCATCACTTGACGGATTTTTATCATAGATGTGAAGTTGTAGTGAGAATTATTTCCATATAATACAACATGGTGGACCCATTGAATAAATTCTTGACTTAATAGAAACATGATTATTAGGTCGGGTCTAGTAGACTAAAATTCATATGTCGTTGGCGCTATTATAAGTGTGAGTTTATTATACTTTATGTCTTATGAATAACTATTTACACATTTATTACATGTATATTAAATGATATAAATATTATTAACATCTTATTACATATTTTTCATTGTTTTTAATGTCTTTAATGTTATAATGACCTAGGGTATTTGTCAGATTGATACGGTTATAAAACATACCCACTAGGATGAGAACCTTGAACGGCTATGATAGTATTATTATAAATAGTTATATTGCCAAATAATGTTCTATAATGATACACCTAGAATAGGACTATTAGGTGTGAGTACATATAAGCAGATGAGGCTCTTCTCATGTTGTTTTCACTCGGTAATCTCCAAGATGAGAGATTTTGAGAACAGACCCACCAGTGGGAATTCCGTGTATTTTGGATTCATCAAATATTCATATATGTGATAATGTCTAATGGTCCTTAGAATTTAATAATATCGTCAATATTTTTCATGACTCATGCACATAGATTTAAAGATGAAATAGGTTACGCCCTATGTTGGCAGGATTTATGGTATGTCGGGTGTGTCACGAATGACATATTATTAATGGATAAGTCAAGGAATTATTTCTCCCATCAATATATATGGAAATATCTCATCAATTTTATTTTAATAGAACAATCACATTAAATTCCTTGTTAATGGTGTGAGAACATGTTTTTTTTCAAATGGTTAATGAAATACATATCGAGCACATAGGATGATGACATGAATGTGAAACCTGCATGATGATATATTGTAAAAAACAGATTATATTACATTGTGAGTGTTTGTATGTGGTTATCATTTTTATGACATTATGTTCTTTTCTGTTGGGTGTCTTGACCCATTTTTATACAATAATATTGGACTTATTAAATCTCATATAATTATAATGATAAAGAATCTAAAAGGGTCACACACTATGTGTTTTCGTTAATAGTGATTAAATATTATTTAAATTTAATTAATGTCAAAAATATTAATCTCAATATAGTGGAATGATTTTATTTATGTTTTATTGATCACAAATATTTATTGATGAATAATATTTTTAATATATTTATTCAGGTGCTTAATAATTGATAGAGGATTTCGAACAAGCCAACATCTTATTCGGTCAAACATATTAATTTGATGATGGTTAAACAATATATGTTATTGCGCAAGTTACACATTTTCCATAATATAATGATATTATTATAATTATAATAATAATTATTATTATTATTATTGGCATGGGTTATAATAAAGATTATTATATTATTTAATGAATGACATTAAGATAAATAATATTTTTATCCTAAACCCTAGCTCAATAAATAGATGGTCACACCTCTTGTGTAGGTCTAATCGAGATATAGAGAATCGTTGTACACAATGGATTTCTAGCTTGAATTCATCATTCTGTCTCCCTTACTAGAATGTGAAACATAATAGAGATTCCTTTATTTTCAAAGGATTAGAAATCAATATGATCAATATAAGATGATTTGTTTCTCTAGAACACAAAAATCAATTGACATTACTCGGTGATCATCAAAACCCGTGTGGATAACTGATTGAGGAATTATACATTTGATTCCTTATATTAAAACAAAGGTAATATGAAAGGGTTTTTAGTAGTTCAACATTTTCATTGATGAAATTATTTTAATATGATGAAATAATTTCTTCCAGATCTAAATAATCTAATTATGAATTTAATGTGAAAGATCCTCAATCGTGGTTTCGAACATCTCTAAATTGAATGAAATTTTAATTTCAATTCCATGAAAGGTGTTTCCTATATACCACACTACTACATACATTCCATTTAATTTCATGAAAAAATGCCTTTAACACTGCTAAAAAACTTTGTTGTCCTCCATTCCATTTAAGGGGGGTCCAAATTATTGGCCCAAAAAAATTTATAATAAAGTTCTTCCATTATCAGCACTACTTTAGCACGAATATGTGACACTTTATAAATTATTTCATTAGCACTGATAAAGACCCTATTTATCAGTGATTTCAATAGAACAAATAATGGTCCACCTTTATTAGCGCTAGAAATGGTGCTGATAAAGGCCCAACCTACAATAGTGTGTTGTTTTTATAAAAAACACTACAACAAATACCTATAACCTGTATTAAGAATATAGAATTTAATTTAAATAAATTTTAAATCAATAATACAAAAAATTCATTACTGTGTTCATTTCAATATAAATTTTCTATAATTATATATACAATAACTATCTACAATCATTTAAAAATATAAATGTTTCATCATCTTTGGTACCTGTGACCCCCTCTTAAAAAAGTCCACCCACGGTATTAGTTTCCAAACAATTACCTAAACCCATGAAAGAAAATCCACCTATATAGGAAATCAAACCTTATTTTGTTAATACTTTAATGAAATAAATTAAACATTAATATGAAACAATAAAATAATAAAAATTCAATTTTAAATAAATAGACACACTTAGAGTTATACCAGCCACATCATGCATTGTATTGAGCTGAGGTTCATTCCTATATATCACAAAAGAGTTGTGGATATTTGTTATAAAGTATTAAAATATCTTTAATGTGTTTTCTTGGTTTTGGGTATGTCACTTGTTCTTTTTAATAAAATTAATGTTGATATTAAATACACACTTGGAGTTATACTGGACAAAGTGTGAATTAGATTATGGTGTGACTAATTCCCCATCATAAAAAATTACCTATGGATTTTTTTCCTAATGTATCAAAATAATCAAAATGTGTTTATTCAGTTTTCAATATATCACTTTTATTTTTTACTAAAATGTCATTTCAAACTAGAAACACACACGTTGAGTTATTCTGTCATATCATGTGTTGGTTTTATTCGAGAATAATGCCTACACATAAAAAATGAATTATGAATCACTATTTAAATTATCAAGTAAATCGGATAATTTTTTCTTAGTTTTTAGTGAGTGACTTGCATTTTGAACTAAAATACCAATTTTAAATTGATGATAGACACTTTTTTTCATATGGGTCACACCATGTGTCAGATCAACGTTAGGATTATTCCTAAATTTCACAAATGACTCATGGGTAATTTCACTAAAGTATCAAAACAATGCAGATGTATTTTATTGGTTTTCCGTATGTCACTCGTTCTTTTTACTAAAATTAGTGTCAATTGTATATAAAAAGATACACATGGAGTCATATCGGTCACAACATACATCATATTGAGGTGAGGTTGATTCATACACATAAAAAATGTCTTATGTATAATTCTCATATATTATAAAAACAATATGAATATGTAATCTCAATTATCAGTATTTAACATGTTCTTTTTACTAAAATTAAAGTATATTTTAAATAAAAATACTCACACTATGTCATACTGGTCACACTATGAATTATATTGAGGTACGATTTATTTCTACATGTCACAAATGAAATCTGGATATTTTCTATATAGTGTAATAAAATATGAATGTGTTTTCTCAGTTTTCTGTATGTCACATGTTCTTTTTAATAAAATTAATGTCAATTTTAAAAAAAATATACACACATAGAACTATATCATTCACAATATGTTTTAGATTGAGGGTAGGATGATTCCTAACCAATAGAAATGAATTATGGATCATCTTACTAAATTATCAAAACAATATGAATTCATTTTCGTAGTTCGGATTATGTCACATTTGTTTTTTTATTAAAATTTCATTTGAATCTAGAAACATACACATTGAGTTATATCAGTCGTATCTCATATTTATTTGATGCGAGACTTATTCCTACATGTCATGACTAATTTATGGATAATTTTCCTAAATTGTCAAGAAATTGGAGAATTTGTTCTTGGTTTTTAGTGAGTGACACGTTTTGAACTAAAAAGTCAATTTTTTTCTAATAACGGACATTTAATGTAATATTAGTCAAACTGTGTTTCATATTGAGGTTCATTTTATGACTCCACATTAAAAATGACGTATGGATATTTTTTTTAAAGTATCAAAACAATTGGAATCTATTTTCATGGTTTTTAGTATGTCACTTATTCTTTTTATGAAAATTAATATAAATTTTAAATAAAAATGAAAAATTAGCTTTATATCGGTCACACTATTCATATGATTTAGGTGGTTTTTATTTCTACATGTGATAGATAAAATATGTATATTTTTTTATTAAGTATCAAAATAATATGAATTCCTTTTCTTACTTTTTAGTATGTCTCTTGTTCTTTTTACTAAAATGTCTCTTGAAATTGGAAACACGAAATTAGAGTCATATCGGTCACATTGTTTGTTGGTTTTAAATTATAATGATTAGTTTACATCATGAATGACTTATTAATCATTATTAAAATTATGAAGACAATCACTGAATATTTGGTTGGTTTTAATGAGTAACATGTGTTTTGAACTAAAATGACAATTTTAAAATCATAACAGACACATTGAGTAATATCAGTCATATTGTGCATCGTATTGAGGTTTAGTTGATTACTAATCGCCAAATTTTTTTTATGGATTTTTTAACTAAATATTAAAAAAAAATTGAATTCATTTTCATAGTTTTTTGTATGTCACTTGTTCTTCTTACTAAAATTAATGTTATTTTTAAATAAAAAGAAAACCTTTGTGTCATACCGCTCACACCGTTTAACGGACTGAGGAGTGATTGGTTACTACACATCATAAATGACAAGTTTATTATTTTACTAAAGTATCAAAACAATATAAGTTTGTTTTCCTAGTTATTAGTATATCAATTGTTCGTTTTACTAAAATTAATGTCAATTTTAAACAAAAATATAGACTTGGAGTCATACCATTCAGACAATGCATCATATTGAGGATAAGATGGTTTATAAAAATCACAAAATACATATATATCATTTTTCAATATTATAAAAATAATCTAAATGTTTTTTCTTTTTTTAAATATGTCACTTGTTATTTTTACTAAAATTAATGTTATTTTTAAATAAAAAAGACATCTTGGAGTTATACTACTCATATTGTGTATCATATTGAAGTGAATTAGATTACTACACATCAAAATTATTTATTTATAATTATATAAAGTATTAAAAAAATATGTATGGGTCTTCTCCTTTTATAGTATGTCACATGTTCTTTTTAATAAAATTAAAGCCAATTTTAAATAAAAAGACAAACATTGAGTCATACCGGCCACACAGTTTGTCAAATATAGGTATGGTTGATTTATATACATATAAAATTACTTATAGATCATTTTACTAAAGTCTCAAAACAATATGAATGTTCTTTATATCTATCTAGTTTTTCACTCATTCTATTTACTAAAATTAATGTCAATTTTAAATGAAGAGAAACAATTTGAGTCATACTGTCATACTGTGCATTCAATTGAGATGATGTTAGTGCCAAAACATAATAAAATGACTTATCAGTCATTTTCCTAAAGAATCAAAACAATTTTAAATCATTTTTTTGTTTTCATTATGTAACTTTTTATTTTCTGCTAAAAATAATATCAAATTCAAATAAAAAGACACACATAGAGTTATACTAATCACACCATGCATCATATTGAGATGGGGTTTATTCTTACATTTCAAAAATGAAGGATGTATCATTTTCGTAATGTATTAAAACAATATGAATTTGTTTTTGTGATTTTCAGTTTGTCACGTGTCCTTTTTACTAAAATATCATTTGAAATTGAAAACATGCACTTTGAGCCATATACATCACATTTTGTGTTATTTTGATTTGAAACTAATTCATACATGTCAAGATGACTAAATAATAATTTTTATAAACTATCAAGTTAATTATATTAAATTTGTTGGTTTTCAGTGAGTGAAACATATTTTGAACTAAATAGACAATTTTAAACTGATAACGGACATTTAGAGCCATACCAGTCACACTGTGCATCAAATTAAGGCACCATTGATTCCTTCTCATCAAAACTGTCCTATGGGTCATTTTCAAAAATTATGAAAATAATATTAATGTGTTTGGTTGATTTTGGGTATGTTATTTGTGTTTTTTACTAAAATTACTGTCATTTTTAAATAAAAAGACGCACCTAGAGTTATACAAGTCATATCATGTGTAAAATTTAGGTATGAATGATTCCTACATATCCCAACTAAAAAAAATCTATCTATATAATAAAATTATTATTATATGTGTAATACTAAAAATAAATAAGTAAAACATAAATATGAATCAATTTATTACATATATGGAAGTCACATGTCCCTGATATATGTGTACATTAAGCTATCAGGTATGTTTTCTATTCATTTCAATCAAATCTATTTTTCTTCTGAATAAAATAATTTTCAACACTAATAGTAGTATTGGAAAAATATAAAAACATAAAGGATTAAAATATATTTTTAGTGAACTATTAATTATCATAGAAAAAACAACTTTGGTGATGCTAGATTGTTGATGTAATATGATATCCCTCATAAATTTATATACATAATAACCATAATATTTTAAATTTTTTGTTTCATAAGCTGAAAGAACATTGATAAAAATAAGTTATTTTTTATATGTGTTGGTAATGCGAATCTTATTATTTCTACCTCGATACCTATCCACTTATAGAACTTTTCAGGATCTTTATGCACATGGTCTATCCTCATGCCATGATTTTGATGATATTTAAACACCACCCTATCATAATATAATTCTCATTAAAATATAATATAAAATATAGAAATTTAATTTTAGTTCTAAAACATTGGATATAGTGTATTATAAATTTAAAAAATTCATTATGTGTGGTTGGTTTGGTGGGTGTCCGAGAATTGAATCTAGGAAATAAATCCATAGAGTATCCAAATTGACTGCAATGAGCATCCAATGTTTCCAAAAAATATAGAGGAATAGGTAATGAATGAAATAAAATTATATTTTATATGATTAAATTTTATAATTTTACCACTGAATCATTGGTATTAATAAGAGTCTATTATCCATAAGTTTTCTTTCTAATGATTTGGCCAGTTTTAATACTATTTCAATAATTTTTGTTAATTCTATATTTTTCTGTATGTAGAAGCGATGTGACAAATAATGAGTCAAAATTTATGTTCATGGTGTAATCCCTTCAATTTTTATTCATATATATTCCTAAAAAAATATGAAATGTATATAGTCATAATTAACATAGTATATCCGCTATTGGAAAAACAACTGATGAAAATACACCTCATGTATGCCTTTACAGTTAAGAATACTATCCATATATACATGAGGATTTTATTACCATTCTAAAGAGAAATTTAGCCTCTAATGTATTGTTCATACATTTTATATTCAAAATAAACTATGTGTTTATTACCATATTGTAACATTTTATCTGCATTAGCCATCAATTTTAGTAAATATGTATATGTATCGGATGGGGTAAAGATTATTTTTGAATATCTTTTTGATCAGTTGGTTGATCATTTAGATAATTTCTATTCAAACATTTATTCCAATCCCTTCTCTTTGTTATTCTATAAAAACATTCTTCAGTTCATAACGTTTTTTATTAATTGTTAATTTTTTAGTATGAAAAAAAATTGGCAATGAATACCTCCTTATAAAATTTTTTTTATAAGATTTGGTTGTCATTACATGAATATTCCAATGGATTGTTTGATCATGTGAATATTTGAATAATCAGGTGAAACATGTAGAATAGTTCTTGGCTCATTAACTATAATAATCCAAACTCTCTCATTTCCTTTTGTATGTGGTCTATTCGTAGACTATCTTCTTTGATATTGAACACGGTAGCCCTTGCAACAAGGTGATGGGTTGGTGTAGATAGATATAAATCAAATTAACATTTACCCTATATAATATCATTATAAGAAAGGTATCAGTGTCTATTTAATTCACATTTCATAGAAAAACTTGGGAGAACATTGATTACCTTAGCTAATATGGCTCTTTGAGTGGAATGGCTCACCTCAAAGCTGGTGGGGGATAGGGTGGGATCTTCATACAGTGGTTATTCTAGAGTTGTTTCTTCTCTTTATCACCTCCACCAAAAAAATACTCTATTAACTATTTCTTTTAATGAAATTTTTCTTTAAGTTAAGATAATATTAATTTCACGTCTTTCATTTATTTATATTTATTCTCATGTTCTTTTATTTTCTCAAAATATGTTCGGGGTGTCACCTCAAAACTCACACCTCTAATACGACCATATTGTTTTGGCCACTTTAAAGAAACTGAAAGTAGGTGTTCATCTGGTATCGATGATGATGATTCTTACGACTACGTAGGATAAAAATATTGGAAAATAGTTAATCATTGTTATGTAATAGGGATTTAAAGAAAAAAATATTATGTCATACTTAAACATGCTTCCCAGACTCGTTATGAGTTTTTATATATTAGTATCCCATATTTATTAACACATCCTCATTCTATAGAACATGACATGGGATAGAAAATTCTTTGGATTGGAATTCATCATTATTCTTAAAATTTAGGAATATAATTATGATGATTATCATGTCACAGAAATTTATTATGATAGAATTAAAATACATACCATTTCTTTTTCAAGAGAAGAATAACACATAATTACATTGTGGTAGGGGTATAATGGTTTTTTGCTCATTCATTATTTTCATTTCACAGTAGTTGTTTCAAAAATAAAAAATTATCAATCAATGTGATGAATAAATGTATTTCTAATAATGTATTAGAAGAAACAATATTCCTGAAAATATATATCCCGACACCGACTAGTAAATACATCCCATGGTTATGGATTATCAGTTATTCATATATAAGTGGTGGGTTGGTGTTTATTTTTTCTATAGCATTTTTAAGATGAAATATCATTAGAATTGTGTGAATGCCTCTTTTAATACTTCGAAAACCATTAATTCACAGTTTCATGTTGGAGTCATCTACTATAAAATCACTCTGGAAGGGATGATAAGGAGTAATTCAATGTTTTATTATTTTATTTTTTAGAAAAAAAAAAGAAAGGATATCATAATATTACCATAATATTTTCCCAAATCATTGTCTTATGAATGGTCACAACACTGTGCGACCAATCTACATCAATATTTACATGTTTTCGATTGATGAGCCAAATGTAACAACTGAACATGGTCTTGTTGGGGTTAACAGGCTAGTCATGATGTTTCCTCGCTGGAATCGGGAATGACCTCATTAATTTGAGATTCAAAAGTTCCAATCGGTATCTAATGAGTTTATTCGTAGAACCGGAAACACCCGATGATTCCATATCCTGTTGGACCTACATTCCAAAGGTAGGTGCCCATTAGCTGCGGACTTATGAGACTTAGAAATTTGCATTAATCAAGATGATGGGAGGTCGGACTCATCACACCTTTTTTAGGGAAATTATTGTCTACTCTAGGACTCTCTTTGTAGATTTAAGTTATTCGTGAATCCTTATTAAAGTACCAAGTATTTGAATGAGCTTTTCCTTAGAACTTGCAATCAATGATCAATGTGTAGAAGTTTAGAGAATCTTTTTATATGTATTCAAGGATCTTCATCGATAGAGAATCATCTATATTTGGCAGAGACCCTTAGCAAATGGTATCCTTTGATACATTATAAAAGTCTCTTGGTCATGATAATGACCATACTAGTTTTCAGCCACTCAGTTAGGCACATGAAATTTATTGTCATTCAGTGAGACATGGATTATTTCATACTTGGGATCATACCCGCAGAGGGGCTACCTATGTATCCTTGTTTATAGAAGGAATCAGAACCCACGTAGTTCGAGAAAGTATGAGGTTTTATGCATGATTGATGGCCCGATGAAAAGATGTCATAATTAATTCTACACTCTAAGCCCACGTGAGTCATGATCGGTGTGAGAAATAAGAGGTATTGGTAAAAACTAGACAATTGTGCCAAGTAAGATGCAATCATGACAAAATAAGGTGGGGCTTATGTATGTGTGACTTCCCAGCTACTTGAAGAGGAAGGATTTACTTGAGGGAAGAAAACCCAAGAATGATGTCCATAAAGGTATATGTGCTTCATGGAGATTTGAATACTCTAACTTGGGGCTTACTCCTGAGGAGGATGCCCAAATTAGGAGGGGACTTATGATTGGGTTTTATTCCTAAAAAGGAGACCTAGATCAAAAGGAAATTATGACTGGTTAAGAGAAATATGATAATTGGGACTTACTCCTGAAAAGGAGGCCCATGTTAAAAAGGGACTTGGGGCTTACTCCTATGGAGGATTCCCAAAATTTAGATAACTTGGACTGGGACTTACTACTGAAAAGGAGGCCCAGATTTGGATCTTTTGAGGACATAGGGCTTAATCCTAAAAAGGAGGCCTAAGTTAAATGAAATTATGTGTGGGGCTTACTCCTAAAGAAGATGCCCAAAATTTAGGGAAGATAGGGCTTACTCCTGAAAAACGGAGCCTAAATTAGTGGATTTGGGACTTACTCTTAAGGAGGATGCCACAAATTTAAGGGACTGGGACCTAATCCTGAGAAGGAGGCCCAGATTAAAGTGGAAATTTTTAAGGCTAGGGCTTACTCCTATGAAGGAGGTCCATGTTGAGGGAATTATAAGTTTTTGGAGACTTGGGGTTACTCCTGAAAAAGAGTCCCAAGTATTAGGGGACTGGGACTTAATCCTGAAAAGGAGGCCCAAGTTTTAGAATTTGATAATTGAGGACTGGGGCTTACTCCTGAAAAGGAGGTCCAAGATAAGGGAACTTTGGATTAGGGCTTACTCCTGAGGAGGAGTCCAAGATTAAAGATTCTCTCATCTTTTGAATGATGAGGTTGAATGAAATCTTCCACAGAATTCCTTCCAGATAAGGAAGTCAATCAAGAAAACATGCCAATGATGGATTTGAAGAGTGTCTTCAAGACCAGATCTTGAATAGGAGAGGTGGAATGGTATTAAGGAGATGAACTGGACAAGAAGGGCACCCAATACCATAAGGGCGTGCAAGTCCTTTAGCGGCACGCATGTCCCGGGTCGCGCAGGTCCTGGGTGGCGTGCAGGTTCTTAGGTGGCGTGCAAGTGCAGAGGCAGCGCTTAGGCGGCGCGCATGTGCATAGGCAGCACGTAGGTATACTTGCGCGCCCGTGAACCAGTAGTGTTTTTCTTGGGTGATCTTTGACCAACACCCATAGAAACATCTCCATGAAATTCCATAAGAGAGGCGCACAAGTCCTTCCATAGGCGCGCAAGCCAAGAATAGGCACGCAAGTCATTGCATAGGCGCGCCAGTCTTTTCATGGGAGTGCAAGTGCTGCGAATTTTAACACGTAATTCTTGTTCTCTTTGATTAGATCTTCCATTCTAGGGAAAGAATTACCATATAAGTGCTTGGAAGACTTGAAGAAGAGATTAGGGCGCTGGGAGCTCAGATCTGGATTTTGGAAAAAATTTCTGTCCTCTGAAGTGGGGCACACCAGGGGTATTTATAGGCTGGAGGAGACCTTGGGCGAAAAATCATTTGGGCGCGCAAGTACCCTACGCGACCATATACAGCGGGCAAGTACTTACGCGACCATATTGGGGCGCACAAGTATACTTACGCGACAAAAGAGAAACTCACGCACCGCTTGTGGCTTCTTCTTCTTACCATTCCTTTGACAATTTTTTGACATTTCTTCAAAGATTGAATCACTTTGAGTTCAGATCTTCCCCATTTTCCTTGCTTTAAAACCAGTAATGAAAGGAGCGTCAACAAAAGTCCCCCCTCAGAGTTGGATCCGGAGAGAAAAGAGGATTTGACTCTGAGGATATCAAACTTTGAATAATGTAATTGCTCAATATTAACTAAATCATACAAAATTCATGTTTAGTGAGCCGGGACTTGATTTTTTACTCAAATATCCCTTGTCTTTTGTGGGCAGTTTAATGTCGTGCACACAGTCATAAAAAGTGCTAATGATTAATGTCGAAATAGCTTTGACCAAATGGATATGAAATGACTTAATTCCTTGGTAATTTATCTGAAGACGTATTACTATATCATGTATGAAGGGAAATTTGTAAACTATGAGTTAAGAAATTTTGAATCAGAGGAATGATATGGAAAAGAGATAAAAGGCATTAGAAAAAGTAGTTTCCAATAATGAAGTTACTATTATTTCACAAACTCATTAGGGGGTTGAATTATGCAGGGCCACCTAGGGGCTTTGGCTGCATAGTTAAATAAATAGTATCTTTTGGCAGACAAGTCTGTTATGTTGACAACTTTATGCAAGGCCGCCTATGGGAACGTGCTATATAGTCAGGCAAAAGAACTTTAAGAAATTTACTTTTCTAGTGCTAAAATCCAGTGAATGTTACGGAGATTCAAATTTTCTAAAGTATAGAGTTTATAGTATGGAAAGAGGTACTTGAATATGGAGAAAACATTTCCACACAAGATTATTTAGGAACAGGATGAATGTTTCTCCTACGAAGGACTGACCCAAACGTAGGGACGGAAATTATAAACCATAAACATGAATACTTTCAGATCATGATAACGGAATATGGCACATATTTGTTGAGGATGACTATTTGTGCAAATCCCTACATATTGTCATTAAGACCAATAAGGACAAAAGAGGTTTTCCTCCCAACAACGAAGTTACTGTGATTTGAAAAACCCATTAGGGGGTTGAATTATGCAGGGACACCTATGGGCTTTGGCTGCATAGTCAAATAAATAGTATCTTTTGGCTGAGAGGTCCGTTATGTAGCCAACTTTATGCAAGGCCGCCTATGGGCACGTGCTGTATAGTCAGGAAAAAGAACTCTTAGGTATCAAACATTTTGCGACCAGAAGTCAAGAAAAGGGATATGAAGATCTGAATTATATTTCAAGTTTAGGGTTATGAAACATGAAAATGTGTATTGTCTAGTGTATGTAAAAAGTACAGAGACAAATAGTAACCAAAATCACGTTGTGGCTGGGTCCTGAATTATGGTACTGGACTTCAGTACGTATCCCATAAGGATGGGAATCAAGCCATATGTAGTTCTTACACTATAGTTTAACGTCGTGTGGGACAAGAGTTTCAGAGATCATAGTTTGTGGTTGTAGAACTCGGACCATGTTATAGAAATACACATTCTGTATCTTATAGGGACTTTTCAGCCAAATGACTGAAAGTAGAATTTGGGGATTGGCCCAAAGACTTGGGGCTGGATTTGAGGGATGCTCAAACGTTTCTACGTATCCCATGACGATGGGAATCAATCCCACGTAGTTCTATAAATACCCTATGTACAGATTTAGTTCGTACATGTGATGGGTGACAAGGGGAATTTAGTGCAATGATGGTTTAACCCATGATAAAAGGATTGGGTAATACTATGTTTTCAATCCATGTATAGAATGATTCCCTCTCAGGTGAGGGTATCAAAGAATGTCGTAGTTTATTGTCATACAGGACAAAAAATGTTGTATAGTTTAACGTCATATAGGAAGGACAAAGGTGAACCAATATGAGGATATCAGTTCTAAAAACGGTTTCACAAGTCAAAATTGAAAGAGACTAAAGTGAACCGATGTGAAAATATATTTTCTGTGCCTGATCCTTAGGTGGTTGCCTACATACCCAGCCTAGAAGGCAAGGATCGAAGTCCGCGTAGTTCAATTAAAGAAGGAAGTGTTATTGTTGATGTTTTCTCTAAGCTCACGTGAGTTAAACTCAATGTGAGAAACAAGAGATAGCAACAACCCTAACGATGCACAGTTTAATGTCGTGTAGGAAACAAAAAGTGACTGTGCAGTTTAAAGACATACTGTAAGGACTATTGGTGCTACACAGTTTAATGTCATGGAGAAGGGGAAAAATATAGTTTAATGTCATCTCGGACAATAAGGAACTTCTATATTGTTTAATGTCATATATATAGGACAATGGGAAAAAATATATTTGAACGTCATATTGGACGATAGAACATGTGAATACTTTAAAGTCGTATACTTTGACCGCATAATTTAACGTCATTTTGGATGAATTTGAGTCTTTTTAACAGTTTAATGTCATGTAGGACAATTCAAGTAACTAACACAGTTTAACGTCATGTTGGACGATAGAACATTGTTGTACAGTTTAAAGTCATGTAGCTAGGACAAAGTATAGTTTAATGTCATGTAGGACAATTCGAGAAACTTTTATAGTTTAACGTCATGTTGGACGTTGAGGAATTTTATATAGTTTATCGTCATTTTGGACGAATTAAAATTGCTATACAGTTTAAAGTCATGTATATATGACTAAGGTGAACAAATATGAAAATATTGGTTCTGGGGATTTTTACAGTTTAACGTCATGTTGGACGATTGAAGTAATTGACATAGTTTAACATCATGTTGGATGAAAGAACATTTCTGTACAGTTTAAAGTCATGTAGCTAGGGCTAAGTACAGTTTAATGTCATGTATGAAAATTCATACAGTTTAGTGTCATGCAGAACATAAATACAGTTTAGAGTCATGCTGGACGCAAATACACCAATGTGAATATATTGGTTCTGGGAACAATATTTTGTGTTTATACAAAATACTTCTTCCGAAATCTGGCATTAGTTGGAGTCGTGATGAGTTCTCCATCCATTGAGAAGAGAATACACTCCATTGAAATAGACCTTATGTATTGAATAAGGTCCATCCCATTTTGGTTCAAGCTTGGGAGGTTTCATTCCTGGTATCATTGGAGTTCTGAGAACCAATAACAATTCTCCCTGAGTGAATGAACGAAGGCGAACTTTTTTGTTAAAGGCTCGTGCAATTGGATTCTGATAGACTTCCAAGTGATGCAGAGTGCATAATATTTTCTCGCCTAATCGTTCAAACTCATCCAACTGCTTCTGATATTGTTCATCTGTAGATGACTGATCACAAATACAAACTATGAGCGAAGGTAACCGAACCTCAATGGGAAAAACTGCTTGTGTTCTATATATTAGTGAATATGGTGTTGATCGCGTTGCAGTGCAGGTGGTGGTCCGATAATCCCATAAAGCATGAAAGAGTTTGTCAGGCCATGATTTCTTATCTTTACCCACCATCTTTTTCACTATGTTTGATAGTGTCTTGTTGAAGGCTTCTATCTGGCCATTAGCCGCTGGATGATACTGAGATGAATGATTGGACTTGATGCTGTATTCTTGATACAATTTATTCACCTCGGATGAACAGAAATTGGTGCCATTGTCCATCAAAATGGTATGAGGAACACCAAATCTGGTGATGATGTTAGACTTAATGAAGCTAACAATGCTTTTAGAACTGACTTCTTTGAGACGTATTGCCTCTGCGCATTTTGAGAAGAAGTCAGTAGCAGTAACAATGTACTTGAACTGCTTAGCTGTAGCAGAAGGGTAAGGTCCCACCACATCCATTCACCAAGTGGCAAATGGCCATGAGTATTTGGCTGTATGAAGCAAAACTGGGGGCTGATGAATGAAATTTTCATGTACAGGGCACGATTGACATTTCTTTATGAAATCAACACAATATTGTATCATTGAGGGCCAAAATTATCCAAGCCTTCAAATCTGATCGGACAGTCTATGTCCAGCCTGGTGGGCACCACATACTCTTGCATGCACTTCTTTCATGATAGCCATTGTCTCTTAATCATCAATGCATCTGAAGTGAACTCCATCAAAACCATGCTTATAGAGAACTTTCTCAAGGTGATCTGGGCTATCATAAAGAGTAAAGTTGACCACTCGTTGTCAGATTTTCTCTTTCTCGGCCCTATCATGTGGAAGTGTTCCATTTTGATGGTACTCCTTGATAGGTGTCATACATCCTGTATTATGACCATATGCCTCAGGAATGGGACTAATTTCATTAATTTCCTCTGTTTTGATTCGAACATAAGGTGAAATTGTACGACGGTGGGCAATACTGATGTTTTTCTCATCCTGATCTGGATCATCTAGAGCTGTGGCTATATTAGCCAATGCATCAGCCTGGGCATTCTGTGATTGAGGGACATACGAAAATGTCAGTTCCGTAGGAAATTCCGCCATTAACTCTCTGACGTAATCATACAAAGGGATTAATTCTTATTTTATGATTGCATAATCCCCATTGATTTGTTTGATTACCAGGTTTGAATCACCTTTCACTTTCAAGTGATTCACTTGTGCTTGAAGCGCTAATTCTAAGCCTGTAATGAGAGATTGGTATTCTGCTTCTTTGTTGGTACCACCTTCATACAATAAAAAGTACTAAGGTAACACCGCCATTTCAGGGGAAATGAGAACAACTCCTAATCCAACTATGTTGAATTTTGGATCTTCCATTTTATTTCAAGTTGGGCTTCTAGAAGCACCATCAAAATACATTTCCCAGACTTGAGGACTGTCCTAAATAGAGAATAATTCTTCATCAGGGAGTTTAGTATCTAAATATGTATCTTCCACTGAAGGGTGTTCAGCTAGGAAATCAGCCAGAGCTTGGCCTTTTATTGCTTTCTGAGACACATATTGAATATCAAACTACTGCAGAATAACCGCCCACCTTTCCAGACATCATATAAGCATCAGATGAATGAGGATGAATGTGAGTTGGTTATTGCGAGATACCAATTGGACCTCGTGATGTTGCAGATAGTGTCTCAATTTCTGAACTGCAAAGATTAATGCAGGGCAGCACTTCTCAATAATCCAATATCGGGTTTCTACATCTATCATAGTCTGAATGAGGTAGTAGAGGCTGTTTTCATTCCCAGCATCATTCTTATGAGAATGAAAGGCTCCCAATGATCGCTCTAAAGCTGTCACATAGAGGATAAGTGGTCTTCCTTCAACAGGTGGCATTAATACCAGTGGACTTAGGAGGTATTTCTTGAGAATGTCAAATGATACCTGACAATCTTCAGTCCACTGGTAAGTGACTCCCTTCTTCATCAATTTAGTGACGGGTAGACTTTTGCCTGCCAAATTGGCGATGAAGCACCGAATATAGGCTAAGTGTCCCAGAAGTCCTCTCAATTCTTTTAAATTTTGAGTAGGGGACATACCAAGGATTGACTTGGTCTTCTCAGCATCAACTTCGATGCCACGATGGCACACAACAAAGCCGATGAATTTTCCTGAGGTAACCCCAAAAGCACATTTTATGGGGTTCATCTTCAAATTATGCTGTCGATGCTTGAGGAAAATGATATCCAAATCAGCCAAGTGATTGTTTCATTGCTTGGATTTGACCACCAAGTCATCCACATATCATTTAACTAATTTCCCTAAAAAGGGTTTGAAGATTCGATGCATGGCACACTGATATGTTGCGCCAACATTCTTTAGGCCAAAGGGCATCACCCAATAGCAAAACACACCCTGAGGGGCTCTGAAGGAGGTAGATTCATCATATTCTAGAGCCATTCGGATTTTATTATATCTGGAATATCCGTCCAGGAAAGATAGTGCTTCATAGCCAGCTGTTGCATCAATCAAGAGTTCTGTAATCGGAAATGGAAAATCATCTTTTGGACAATGCCGATTAAGATATCTGAAATCAATGGAAACTCTAATTTTCCCATTCTTCTTCTTCACAGGGACAATATTATCCAACCACATGGGATACTGAACTTCTCTAACAAAGTTATCTTTGATATGCTTATCCACTTCAGCCTCGATTTTGGAAGCATAGGTTGGGTGTGTTCTTCTCGCAGCTTGCTTGAATCCTCGATGTTCTTTTGGCAAACCAAAATGATGGGTAGCAACATCCAGATCTATCCCTGGAATCTCTGTATAATTCCAAGAAAATCTGTCTTTATTTTGCTTAAGTAAGGAAATATACATCTCTTGTTCTTCAAGAGTCATGGCTGCACTGATTAAAGTGGGGCGTGGATCTTCTTCAGTACCCAGATTTATCACTCTGAGTGTATCCACAGTGGTAGAGATGCCTTCCTCAAATGATGGGGGAGAATCCCTGAGATCTTCTTCATCATCTTCTTGAACATGTGATATCTCCTCTTTTTCCACTTGCATTGTAGATTATGAATTAGAATTTTCACAATCAGAATAGATATTAAAACTTGAACATCTTGAAGCAGAAGCTTCCATTTCTGACTCGTTCAATGTTGATGAATCTTCCTTGGGTATTATGGAGGTGATGATGGGTAGAGAATCGACATCATTGTGTACCTCATATGCTTCTATAACTTCCACTGAACTGATTGGCGAAGTACATACTTGTTGAATTTCTGTAGACGAAATAATTACATCCCCATTTGGGCCTTTGTCACAGCATGGTGGATTTCCAACTTCTCCCATGTTGTCCGGCTCGATTGCCATAATTGACATTATGGATCATTCCATAAGAGTATGTTGATTTGTGTCTACCCTATTGATTTCACTGATAGGTAGCACATAATCTGAACTCACATGTGAAAATGGATTTACTGGAATCTTTTCCAAACCAAATGGAGCATTAATCTTGGTAATCTCTTTTGTTAGGGATTTCCCTTCTCCCATTGTGTGATAGAATTCCACCTCAATGTACTGAGATTCACATGTCTTGAACGGAAATCTGTCACCATACAATTTTCCAATCTAACCTTTGAAACAATATTTAAGACATTGATGGTACGATGAAGGGATAGCTGCATGTTGATGTAGTCAGGGTCCTCCAAGACAAATATTGAAAGCTGTGTCATGGTCAACCACCATGAAATCTTAATTGGATACAAGATCACCAAACTGGGTTCTGAGTGTAATCTCGCCCAGTGGTTCTTGCTAATTTTTATCATACCCATGCAACTTTAATGTATAAGGAGATAAATCAGATTTGGTGAGTCCCAATCGACGAAGTGTACGAATTGGGATGAGGTTGACTCCTGAACCATTATCAATAAAAGCTCTTCGGATATCCACACCATTGACTTTTCCAGATAGGTACAATGGTTGGATATGCCCATTCATGACATCACCTTCATCTACATCTCTGAATGATATCACTACATGACATTCCGCAGGACTGTTCTCTACATGGTAGACTTAAGCAGCCGCAATTTCAATTTCAAACTCTTGAGGACTTGACAAAGCCTCAATGAGTGCCTCCCGAAGATCCATTGATAGATTCAGTGCCTCGATAATTGATAGCTTGGCTGGTACATGGGACATGTGTTTCAATACATCATACATTTGATCCAGAGGTCTGTGTTTCCCAACAGGAATATGTGGTTTAGCAGGTGCTTGGCAGTTGATGCCTCTTGTAATGGAACCGGAGTATGAAATGTTCCTGGCTTTGGAAGATTGGATCGATTGGATCCATTTTCTCATTGAGAGGATGAATGTGGAACTTCTAGTCGATCATCAATAATTACTATACCAGGACTGAATCTGTTAATGGTGGAAGAACTAGCCTGTTCTTGCTGAGCTCGCTGAAGAGCTTTACCACGAGTTTCTGCTGCATAAACAGTTCTGGCAGGGGTTGAATTGAAATTGTGGTTTCTGGGATACCCATGTCTTCTTCTGTATCCCTGACCCCTAAAACTTCTTTTACCTCCTCTGTTTGATAGAGGGAATTCAGGATCATCAAAATTGAAGCTGCAACCATCATAATGATCTGTTAAGTTAATCATATTAACAGAACCAAATATTAGTTCTTCATCCGATGAAGACTCTGCCTGAATAGCCAACTGTGGCTGTGTCGTTTGATGGGGCGGTGCCCGTGGCTTTGAAGTAGATGGCATGAAATCCCCCAGAGTCAAATACAGCTTAGGCCTTGATATATACTCATCATCATATGATTCCACATTCTTCATTGAATTATGCTGCCCTTCTGAGGATTTTCCTTTTGATGGAGGCTTCAATGCGACATTAGTAGGAGACACAATTGGCTTCTTCAATTGCGTTCTCAAAATGGCATGAGTCTGATTGATTGTCTTTCTGAACATCCAATCATCATATTTTTGCGTAGTTTGGCTTTTGACTTCCTGCCACTCACCTCCTTCTTCTGGATCTGTAGTGGTAACACACGCTACATGCACTGAAGAACCCTTCAACTTAACTTTCCCTTAGTCAACCATCTTTTGCAGGAGGTCTTTAAAGGAAAAACACTCCTGTATGTGATGCCCCAACATTTGATGAAATGGGAAATAATTGGGACGGTCTTCATCTCCCTCCTTGTTTTTCCTTTTGGGCCTTCGCAGCTGAACCAAGTTATTCTCCAGAGCTAAAATGAAATAGCGAGGAACTTGTTCATTTCTGAAAGAATAAAATTTTCTCTTCATTTCATAAAACTATTTTGGTCTTTGATCTCTTTGTCATTTTGATGAAACGTTCTCTGTTGCTGATGCTCAGGAGGCGGAGCCTTTTGAGAAGATGAAGTCTTTGAGATAGAAACAGGTACAGGTTCTTGCTTGAGCATAACTGTAGTAGTCTCTGCTTTACCCATTCTCCTTCCCGGAGCTAGTGTAATTACACAAGATTTATCCTTGGTCCTTATAAGAGAATCTTCAATTTGTTGAACAATTGAAGTAATGTCTTGAAACCCTCCTGTTTATTTCATAGGGATCAATGGTGTGTGTAGTTCATCACGTAGATTTGCCACGCAGATTGGCAACAGTTCTTCTTGAGGGAGTGACAGTCTTTGGGAATATGTTAATCCCATCCAGCGAGCAATGAAATCGGAAACCCTTTCATGCTCCCCATGTTTACAGTTTGTAAGATCGAACACTATTTTCTTTGGTAATGTGGAACTAAATTGAAGAAGAAATTGCTGATGAAGATCCTCCCATCTGGTAATTGACCGGGATTGCAAGCTCATATACCAGACAAAAGCAGGACCTCGTAATGAATGTATGAAGCACCAGAGCTTAACTTCTTCTTGTTGCTGACGAGTTCCCATCATGGGATCACAATGGGAAACAAAATGTGTTAAGTTCTCCTCTGGATCTCCCGAACCGTTAAATATTGGGAATGTTATACTTGCAAAATTTGATGGGGGGGATATTATCAACCCATTCACGGTACGTTCTATTCTCTGGTTGAACTTGAGATCGCTTTCCCTCCATAGCCTCCAACTGAGCTGTCAAAGACTCAATAGTAGTTATCAACATTTGAGAGACATCTGGTTGGGCTAGGACATGAAAAGGTGCACCGACTAGAGCTTGAACAGGTAGAGCGGCTGGTACTGAAACTGATGATAAAACCACCGGCTGTTGTTGCACATGACCCGTAGGGTTAGACTTGTGATGGTGTATTGATAAAGGAGGATATTCCTGATCCATCTCAGTAGCAACAACAAATTCTCTTGGCTGACTGGCTCCAGCACATTTAGGAGGAAGACTACTTTGGAATAGTTCTGCATTCATTCTCCTAAGTTACTTCATTTCTTCTTCCTGCTGTGCAAACCTTTTCTCTAATGAGAGAGACTGGCCTTTTCCAGAGGAAGGGTGATAAGTAACCTGATTCTTTCCATTCCCCTTATTGGATCCGTTTCGCAGTGGGGGAAGTTGGTTACCTGAAGGAATACCCAGATTTTGGGTAAGCCTTTGATAACGTGTGCGCACACCTTCTTCATTTTGGTCTGTGTGCACAACTTCTTGAGCAGGAACCTCTTCGTCTGATCCCTCTAAGTAAGCCTCATCTGGTGAATCAGCAGCAACGAAGCTGATGACATTAATGGATGCATAATGAACGACATCATTTCTATCAGCATTTCTGTGATATTGTCTTCTTCCATGTTCTTGGAGAGACATGGCGTTCCGTTGAATTGATCGCTCAGGAAATTCATGGTGAACCATCACTTGGAGAGAATCTCCTGATAAATTGGCTCTTTTATCCTCTTGAGGCTTCTTCCCTAATCGAGAGAAGACTGACTTTCTCTGAGGGAGGGATTGAGGATTTGAAAAAGTCCCAAGTCCGGTGGACTGGGGGCTGTTCCTGCTGTTCCTGCTCAACTCATAGAATTACATTGGATAATTCTGAGTGTTGGTTTGAAAGAGTCCCCAATCTGGAAAGCTGGGGAGGTTCCTATCATGAAATGTCTGAGACTTTCTTAAAATTCCTCCTGATTTTGTGGATCTTGTTCTGGATGTTAGCTAGATGCATCAATTGATATCCGCTTTTATCACCTGGTTCATAAGACCGTTGGAGGATTTCAGATACTTCTGTCACCTGATGATGTGCTTTCTCCATACGAGATGCCTGTTCAATATTCTCGTTTTCCTGATGTAGGATAATTTCAACAACTTATTCTCTGTATGCTTGATTTAGAGAAGAACTAGTTGAGGCATGTTCTTGGTTAAGCATTTGATTACAAGCAAAGACAATTGACTGAGGCCGGCCATGGGCAATAACGTTGCATGAGACCATTTTCGGTAGGCTTTGCTGATTGGAGAGCACAGTGAAATGCAGTGCTCCATGAACACCCCACCCTCTGATGTGAATACCAGATGTGAAATTGGCAATTAACTGGCTCCATCTTCTGAGTGCGCCAAGGCATGAACGCTGAAGGGATCTCTACTGCTTTTCAGCCTTCGGATATCGAGAGGATGATAGAGATGCCAAATCAATCTGGCGTTGTAACCCTTCTATTATCATAATATGATTTTCATAATCACCATAAGATAATACTTTCTTCTTCAGTTGACAAAGAGCATTCCATATGTTGCGACAAATATCATGAATTCCATCTTCCGTCAACATGTCTGGAATGTCGTACTGAGAATCAGCCAAAGGCCAGAACATAACCGGTACTTCACCTTTCGCCAGTTGATTTCTCATATTTAGAACTTCATATTTATCATTTACTGAGGATTCTTATACCTATTTGGACCAAAGCTGGTGCTTCCTTGTTGTTTCATTGGGTTCGACAAGGTTGGTAGAGAGTCTTCTATTCATGCTGGAAGATGAATGACCCAGGGATGGTTCATAGAATAACCTGAACCCCAGGCTATCTTCTGATTGAGAAAGTGTTTCACCTGCCGATAGTAAAGCATCAGACATGACTGGCTTCATGATTTCTAGTGCCTCGAGATAGGAGGGATTTCTCGTCGCTACATTTCCTTCTGAGGAAATTCCTAGACAATATGAATCACTACTGCAGAGAGGACTTTCGCAGCGAAGTTCATCACCATGAGGAGGACCGTCATGATGGGTTACAACAAAAGATGGAATCTCTTTCTCCTTGTTCTTCTGACCACACAGAGGGTTGTTGTGGTCCACATCTGAAGCATCTGAATAAGAACCTTCAAGATCGATTGAATTGTCATGAAGCAAGCCTTCTTGAGGAAGAGTCTGATGCAGACCTTCGGAATTAACATCCCCACTATTGGGAACTGAGAGAGTAGAATCTTGAACTCCAATAGATAGTTTTATGAGGGCTTCAAGAACTCCAGCATCGAGTAAGGCCTAATCATAGATAGGCCCTTTGTTTCTTGACTGTGCTGGGTGGGTCTTCTTTTTAGACGCCTTCTAACTCATCGTGGTAGGTGTATGTGCCTGCACAGGAGGAACTATCAGGTTAGGCTGATTACCTCCACTCAAACCAGGTGTATGTGCCTGTCTTTGATGTCGGTATGATATGGGGGTGTACGCCCTATAACCCTCTTGGACTAGAACAGATGTGTGTGTCTGTTCTGGAGCGAGATGTTGATGCGTCACTCCACGGGTAGGAAATGATTTCTGTGTCTTCTCCTGGGATGATGCTGAAGTTGTTATAATATCCTGACATGCATCCAGGATATGAGCAGGGATTTGCTTCTGCTCTTTCACCGTTGAAAAAATGTGCTTGGTGACTTCAGCCGCTGGAAAGGGGATATACGTCCATTCCGAGCTTGGAGTAGGTGTATGTTCCTTCTCCTATCCTCCTTTTCCTCTCAGTGGATTCTGAAAGTAAACAAGTGTGAGGGCAGAGATTTTAGTCTACCTCCTGCTTGTCGTCGGAGCTTTCCGACTGACTTCTCCAGTTTCTACCAAACGAGACTGTTGGTAGACTTTATTAATGCTAGCAGGTGTATATGCCTGCTGATTGCACTCCGCCAAAGGTGGTTGATGGGATTCATCATTTGTAGTCGAACGAGACTGCCGACTAGCTGATGACTTGTAAGAATGTGTATGTTCCTGCCTATAGTACTCCGTAGGAATTGACTGATGGGACTGGCGTGGTGCTGCTAGACGAGTCTGCTGGACAGCTGGATTAACACGGACGGGTGTATGTGCCCACTCGCTGCTCTCCACCAAGTTAGGTTGGTGGGTTCCTCCGGGTATGGTGGAGATGAGAATTTGCTCACTATTAACTAGGTTCTGCCTTTGACGGTTCGTCTTGCTTGCCCGGGTTCGAGGAACCTGGGCCGAACGCCTGGAGACGGTGCCCTCATCATGTTGAGGGTGCACTACCACATGAGTCTGGCGGCGATTATTGATTGGATCCCTCGGGAAGGACTCTTGCCTTCTTGAATTCGGGCCCTGAGGGACCTGCTCATTCACTTCCCCAGCATATGGGAGCGAATGGTGATTGCGTTCCGTGGATAACGACCCGAAACGGTTGGATACGGTGGTTGGCACCACCTTCTTCTTGAATGTAACACCCCAATATTTCATAGTTTGTTACTTCTTCAAAATAAATCAATAACTTTCACTACACACAACACCGAGTTCAAGTGCACCATGACATACCAAACAAGCCAGATATAACATCGTAGGTAAATAAAGAATAAGATATTTTCTTATTTATTAATATTTGCGAATTAAATATTAATTTTAGTTTAAAGGGGTCTCTATGTTCGATAGCGTACCCGATACGCAACAACGGGTTTCTTTGAAATCTTACATCGTACAGTAATAATATAATATTATTATTTTAAATGGTCGTTAACTACTATCCGTTGTACTGGCTGACTGAACAAAACTAACTACAATATGATTATACATGTATTTACAAGTTAGAGGCTTAAAATGTGAATGAATCTAATTTTAAGCATAATTTACATTAAAAGGCTGATTTACCGCCTTTTAATGGAGAACCCTGTTTAAATCTAGTTTTTGTAACATTAATACATTATATATGAACAAATAAAATCATTATTTAGAATGGAGACATCAAAATTTACTTTGGGTAATTTTTTGGTATTTTTCTGATAAAGATCATTTTTTATGAATAGTGAAAAATTACAAAATTCCTTTTAAAAACTACTTTTTTAATCAAAATAATTAATGGTGATAAATTATGAAATTGAGTGATTTTGAAGTATATTTAGAATATATTTATAACATTTAATACAGTGCTGGTCATTGGACATAATTTCACCATTAAATTAGACATAAACAAGTGTCAATCTTTTGATAGTTATTTTATCCTAAAAACACGCTTTTTGTTTTGACAGCGGGAATTAATTTTAAATTAATTTCTGCCACTTCTGTGTTTTGAATTTGGAAAAATGGATTCCATATTTAGAATCAGGATGTCCAAATTGTCTAAATAGGTAACTTTTATTTTCACACATTTTGAATAATTACTTCGGTAAATATTTTATTTATCATGGATAAAGGTAAATCCGGTAAATAAGGGTAACAAAATAATATTATAATATTATTATTTTACCCTAAAACGTGTCCTAACCTTATTGGTGGACACATACCTGACCATGTGCATCCTTGGGTCGATTTTGGGAACCCTTGGAGCCACTTGTATGTGGTAGGGACACATTATATATTAATAAAGTTAAAATAAAAATAAAAATGGCATAAGCTTAAATCTTTTAGAAGAACAATTTTTACATAGGGATATACATGTTGGATTTTCGATTATAAATATTAATTAGAAAGATAAAAATATTTACTACATAATGATATATTATTTATAATTTTTAGACATCAAATAATTTAAATTATTAATGACACAATAATGATACAATGTTTACCTCATTAATAAATCATTTAAATAAATAAGATTATAATGATTAAAATATTACCTAAATCCTATAAAATTCCTATTGGTTGATTTTATTTCGAATTTGAGTGATCGTATCTTCGACCTCAATGATTTGTGGACCATTATAAATGGAATATAATTATATTATAAAGTAATAATTTCACTCATTCCTAAAGAGCCCCTCCTCTCCCTTATAAAAGGAGACCACTTCTACTTATTTCTTCACACCTCTCAAGCCACTTGGCTCGTCCAAAATCTGCCCATCTATGCTCCCTACATCCCTCTCCTCCCCCTAGAAGCCTTAACATAGGCATAAGACACTTCAAGAAGCCCTTTGGTTCAAACCAAAGGATGTTACCCAAATTAAAGGTAATGGTTTCTCTTAAGTTTTTTTCATTTATTTTTCTTTTCCAACCCCTAAAATATTTTTATTTAATTTTTTTTGTAACAACACCAGTATCCTCAATATATTAGGATGTTGTTATAAGAAGTATTATAACTACACTTACACACACATCCATCTAATGGATGATGAACATAATGTTTCTGTGATGGCAAACAAACACCTCACAAAACGATGATTGTTCAATTACATCTTACCACCTCTAATGGTGGCCATTATGATGGAACTGTAATTAAATATGATATTAATGATATATATTTTATATATAATCTTCTGTAATTCCATTTTTTATCATACCATTATTCGTTTCATGTTTTATATACATACGATAATTTCATTTGAGGAAGTGCGGACTACCGCCCCTTTAAAATGATATGACTCGTTCATACCATACATGGTACGTATAAAGGATGGTGTTAATGAACATAAGTAACATATATAAAATATTATATTATACTGGAATGATAATATACCTATGTATCACTTTGTTTTAATTCCATTAAAGTAAGAAATAGAATTGAAAGTAGCGTTCATGCGTACGTACGGCTTACCGTCTCCATGAACGGTGCATTTCATTTCTTACCTCTAAATGTTATGTACTATTATAAATACATGTATATACTGGATATATATGATATATATGATATATAAATCATGAATACCATTCTGGATATGATGAACTATTGACCACATGGACAACGTGTAATTATAAGAAGTCCATTTTGACTCAAGTACCAAATATCGACAAAATAAACGTTATTAACTTAAATGTTTACATAATGGTTATAACATGGTAATAATTGATATAAAAGGAATAAGAATATTGAAAAAGGTTCTTAATCAAGTAGAAATTAACTTTAGTTTATTATTCAGGATATTAAAGAAGGAACGGGTCAAGTTGGACATGAGGTAAGGGATTTTCATCTCATTACTTATTCCTATGAGATTCATGCCATATTGCCACTATTACCTTTTGTGTGGTGTATGTGCAGCCCATAATTGTATTCTTTGTGTAATACACTTTATGTTATTTGTATTTACATATTCATTTTATGATTCCTCTTTCATGGGTTGTATGTTTCGAATGTTACCAAATTGGTAAGGGTTTACTTCACAATCTCTTCCTTATCCAAGGTTGTTTATACATATTTATCTACTGGTACCTCGTTGTCATCCACATCCATGTTTCTTAAGAATGTTTTTCAAAACATTTTTCCAATTAAATAGAAAATGGATTAAAGTAATTTATACCCTTATACGTTTTTGAAAGGAATCTTTCCGTTGTTTTCCAAACAATGTACTTTTTGACCATTTTGACAAATTTAAGATAAAATGTTTTTTTAACTTATACGGTGGGTACGATTATTTTCCGCCATTATAACTTCGTCGAATCTTCCCTTACAAGCTTATAAGGATATTTTTAAAGTAAATGTATTTTTTTATAATTATGTGACTTTTAAAAGATTTCAAAAAAATGATACTTATCTCAATTAGTTTTGATTTCATCTATGTCAATATCCTTTGATGGATTTTAAGCTTATTTGAAGTTGATTTATTATGATTCAAAACATCCATATTTTACTGAAGGTTTTGTGATATGTTTGACTATGGATGAGTTATTCTTATGTCACTCATGGTTTATGTTTAAAGTGTTGACATTTCATAAGTTATTTTTAATCCGAATGTTTATGTTATATTTCAAACTTTTATTCAGATGAATGTACTGAACAAGTATGATCCGGGTTGGGGACCGGTAAAAGTAAGCACTTCAGGTTGGGGACTGGTAAAATTAAGCCCTCCAGGTTGGGGACTGGTTAATGTAAGCCCTCAAGGTTAGGGTCTGGTAAAAGTAAGCCCTCCGGTTTGGTCTCTGGTTATTAGAGGTACTCCGGGTTGGTGTCTGGTTATTAGAGGCACTTCTGGTTGGTGTCCGGTTATTAGAGGCACTACGGGTTGGGTTCTGGTTAAAAGTAACACCTAGGTCTTGGGATGAGGCCTAGACAAAGAAATTAAAGTTCAGCATTATGCATTCCCTTAAAATGAAAGTTGTTAGTGATATTGCATGTGATTATTCGACTAGTAGAATGTTTATGTGAGTAAGTAAATGGAATCATTTCATTTAATCTTTTCCATATTATGTTGTTGTTCATGTTTATAATGTATTTTGTTTTAGTTACACATTTCCTTAAATGTTTATTTTTATTTATGAAAGTTTCCGCTGTACTATTATCCTTACTGAGTATCTGAGCTCACCCTTTTCAATGTTTTATTTTTCCCAGGATCCCAAGAAGTGTATTGTGATTCATATACAGGGTTTAGCCAAGGGAATAATGGAATTCTCGAAACACTATCTATGTTGTATTCTATGATTGAAATTGTAATGTAAAGTTAATGTATGTAATATATTTTTCAAGACTGCTAAACTGATTGGTCCTTCGGGACGTGATTCCTTGTAACCATGCCAATGTATTAAAATAATGCACCGACTCTGGATAACTGGGGTCGGGGAGTTACAGTTGGTATCAGAGGAAGTTTAGAAATAACCTTGGAAACTAGATTTAGATATTCTCTTATTAGATGACATAGCCTCAAGATGGACTTTGAGGTTTAGTATAGAAGAACATTCTAGAATTTTGGTATTGTAGAAATTTTGTGAGTTTTTTGAGCAATACATCCATGTGTGGATACGAGCAGGTAGAGGTGGATCTGAAAAATATGTACATAGGGGTAAAACCTAAAAACACCGCTTTGAGCTAGGCTCGAACGGGAACTAGTGCACGACAACAGGCCTTGCTGCACTCTTGGTTACGACACTCCCGGGGGATATGCTTAGGATTATTCTCATTTTCTTTACAAACCATTATGAAGTGTTTATAAGTATATATTTCCTCAAAGAAAACATTTTTATGATTATGGATTATATCCATAAATTGTACAATTTATTTTAAGTGTTTTATGAGTGTGGAATTATGTATTTCGATTCATAAACTGATCTAGTTTATGCCATTGTTTAGAAATGGCGCCCAATAGAAGGAATGTGGACTCCAGCAATATGTTTGATCCAAAGAATAAGAAGGATCATATCTTTCAGGGTATTGAGCCATCATTTAGAAGGGAAATAGTCTCCCATGTATTACCATCATATGAAAAGATAGTATCATCTGTTGATAAGATAAGTAAAGAGTTCATTGAGTCCTATGGCTTCGAAGGGAAGCAAGAGAAGAAAAGGATGAAAGAGAGAATGATGGATAAAGGGAAGAGGGAAAAGAAGAATTTTCCCATATGTGGTAATTGTGGGAAGAAACACCTTGGAACATTCCTGAAGGGAATGGGAGTGTGTTATAAGTGCGGAGAAAAAGCACACCACGTTCGTGATCGCGAAGGAAAGAAAAAGGTTTCAAATATACAATGCTTCATCTACAAGGAGTGGGGACACTACGCAAATCAATGTTCAAGTCATCAGAATATGTGGCAAATGATGCTATTGGATAATAATCAAGTAATGATACTACCACTGATAAAAAAGGAATGACTACTGCTCTTATGTTGTTATTTCATTTGAGTGTTGTATCAATAGTATACTGGTTACATGAATTATGGAGATAAATAAGGATTGTACTGCAGTACTTTTTTATTTTGGATTTGAGATTATATGGTTCTAAGAAAAGTGACATAATAGTAATCAAAACTTTTTTTTGAAAATACATGGTTGAAGGAAATGTATTCCTTAATATGGTCCTGATATTGAGGTAGTGATTTTGGAATAAGAGATAGTTGATTTGAATAAATTATATTGGATATTCTTGACTACCTTTTTGGAGTTTACAATGATTTTTGATAGAAGGTGCATATCCATTATTTTATAAGGAATAAGGGAGCATGAATGTAGTCAATATGGTTTTATGGTACTTCGGGATGTTACCATGATTTAAAAGAATTCATGATGAACGTGTTCACATGTTATTACATGGAAAAAAGGATCTTCATTGTGTTTAACTTCTTTAAAAATTTTGTACTTGGATAGAAGTATTTTGGATAATTCTAGTTTGAGATTATTTTTGGATATTTATAAAAAAGGACAACACGCAGACCGTGTGACATCCCGTCGCGTCGGACAAGGCTGTGGGAATCGAACCCACAACCATAGTGCGATTGGGATTTACCGCCTTCCACAGGACTACGTGAAGTCCCTGGATTTTATAATGTTGATTCTTTTTTTAATGGGTCTGATATGTGAATTATAAATTCATTATATTTGGGACCCTATATGAATAGGATAAATATAGAATTTTTGAATTGTATTATCTTTTAGAGTGAAAGATGAATTTGTGGTAGAACTTAGTTAAAGGATGAGACTCTACTTGTCAAGTATATATTTTTCCTATTCTGTTATTCAATGATGAAATTAATTATTATACCTTAGTGAAGGGATCTTAAAACAAATAATGTGTTATCATATGTTTTATTGAACCGATGGTATCTTAAATAATCATAGATTGATGAATCTAAGTCCCTCAATTTTACACTTGTTTGTGATTGATGACATCAATCACTACGTATAAATATTTATGTTTTTGCTCAAATTATATTTCTCTAATTGCCACCAATGTTCTCTTAATCGAGATCATAATTTGGTGGTGACCCTTTCATTTCTCTTTTCCTCTTATTAAGAATAAATTTTATTAACACAATTTCTGATGTGGGTTTTCCCAAAAAGATATTTTCTAAAATTTAACCTTTATTTTCAAAGAACAATATCAAATTGCGAGGACGCAATTTATTGAAGGAGGGAAGAATTAAACACCCCATGATTTCATAGTGCGTTACTTCTTCAAAAAAAATCAATAACTTTCACTACACGCAACACCGAGTTCAAGTGCACCATGACTTACCAAAAAAGCAGGATGTAACATCCTAGGTAAATAAAGAATAAGATATTTTCATATTTATTAATATTTGAGAATTAAATATTAATTTTAGTTTAATGGTGTCGCTCTGTTCGATAGCGTACCCGATACGCAACAACGGGTTTCTTTGAAATATTACGTCGTACACTAATAATATAATATTATTATTTTAAATGGTTGTTTACTTCTAGCTGTTGTATTGGCAGACTGAAAAAAACTAACTACAATATTATTGTACATGTATTTACAAGTTAGAGGCTTAAAATGTGAATGAATCTAATTTTAAGCATAATTTACATTAAAAGGCCGATTTACCGCCTTTTAATGGAGAACCCTTTTTAAATCTAGTTTTTTTCACTTTAATACATTATATATGAACAAAAAAATCATTATTTAGAATGGGGACATCAAAATTTACTTTGGGTAATTTTTTTGTATTTTTCTGATAAAGTTCATTTTTTATGAATACTGAAAAATTACTAAATTCTAATTAAAAACAACTTTTTTAATCAAAATAATTAATGGTGATAAATTATGAAATTGAGTGATTTCAAAGTATATTTAGAATATATTTTTACAATTTAATACAATGTTTGTCATTGGACATAATTTCACAATTAAATTAGACATAAACATGTGTCAATCTTTTGATAGTTATTTTATCCTAAAAACACGATTTTTGTTTTGACAGCGGCAATTAATTTTAAATTAATTTCTGCCACTTTTTTGTTTTAAATTTGGAAAATTGGATTCCATATTTAGAATCAGGATGTCCAAATTTTCTAAATAGTTAACTTTTATTTTTACACATTTTGAATAATTACTTCGGTAAATATTTTATTTACCATTGTTAAGGGTAAATCCTGTAAATAAGGGTAACAAAATAAAATTATAATAATATTAATTTACCCTAAAATGTGTCCTAACCTTATTGGTGGACACATACCCGACCATGGGCATCCTTGAGGCGATTTTGGGACCCCTTGGAGCCACTTGTATGTGGTAGGGACACATTATATTAATAAAGTTAAAATAAAAATAAAAATGGCATAAGCTTAAATCTTTTAGAAGAACAATTTTTACATAGGGTTTTACATGTTGTATTTTCGATTATAAATATTAAGTAGAAAGCTAAAACGATTTCCTACATAAATATATTTTATTTATAATTTTTTAGACATCAAATAATTTAATGTTTTAATGAGACAATAATGATGCAATGTTTACCTCATTAATAAATCATTTAAATAAATAAGATTATAATGATTAAAATATTATCTAAAACCTGACCAATTACTATTGGTTGAATTTATTTAGAATATGAGTAATCTTATCTTCGACCTCAATGATTTTTGGACCATTATAAACCGAATATCATTATATTATAAAGTAATAATTTCACTCTTTCCTAAAGAGCCCCTCCTCTCCCTTATAAAAGGGGACCACTTCTACTCATTTCCTCACACTTCTCAAGCCACTTGGCTCGCCCAAACTCTGCCCAACTAAGCTCCCTACATGACTCTCCTCCCCCTAGAAGCCTTACCTTAGGCAGAAGACACTTCAAGAATCCCTTTGGTTCAAACCAAAGGAAGTTACCCAAATTAAATATAATGGTTTCTCTTAAGTTGTTTTCATTTATTTTGCTTCTCCAACCCCTAAACACTTTTTGTTTCATTTTTTTTGTAACAACACCAGTATCCTAAATATACTAGGATATTTTTATAAGAAGTATTAGAACTAAACTTACACACATCACCATCTAATGGATGAGGAACATAATGTTTCTGTGATGGAAAATGAACGCCTCACGAAATGATGATTGTCCAATTACATCTTACCACCTCTCATGGTGGCCATTATGATGGAACTGTAATTAAATATGATATTAATGATATATATTATATATATAAGCTTCTATAATTCCATTTTATATCATACCATTATTCGTTTCATGTTGTATATACATACGATAATTTCATTTGAGGAAGTACGGACTACCGCCCCCTTAAAATGATATGACTCGTTCATACCATACATGGAACGTATAAAGGATGGTGTTTGTAACACCCCGAGATTTTATGAAAAATATTATTTTAATTTCATTAATGTCTTGTGTTGTATTCTACACCAAGATTACCTTACGCTATACGCAACACCGTATTAGCTTGCAGTATACGCAACACTATTCTTGGACCGTGTTACACACAATTTTGATAATAGTTAATATACGCATCATTGAGTATATATATATATATATATATATATATATATTTAATGTATAAATGAAATATGGTTGGATTCTTTTATACGAAACAACTAAGGATTCTTTCACAACACGCAACCCTAACTTTTCTTTCATTACACGCAATCGCGACCTTCCTCGATAGCGTGTGTTGTATGCAATACCGGGTTTTAATAAACAATGATATATTATTATAATATTGTCATGAACTAGCCGTTATGAATAGTATTAACTAAATTTTGAATTTTATAACATTATTATTCATCTTACACATTTTCTAGAACGTGGTATAAGAACAAAACAATTTTGTCGGGTAAAATAAGTATTTTTCAAAAAATGCAGTTTTGTCGCCTTTTGATGGCGCACCCACATTAAATCTAGTTTTGACATGATTATATGTTAAATTTGACAAAATAAAATTCTTCTTTCGAATCAAGATGTAAAAATTTACATTAGATAATGTTTTTATATTTTTCCGACAACTTTCATATTTTAATGAATAGTAAAAACACGCTATATTTTAATTAAAAACAACATTTTTCATCATAATATCTTATGTGGTTAAATTATAATATTTAATGGTTTTAAAGTATAAATAGAATATATTTTTACCATTTAATATAATGTAAGTCATTAGCCTTGATTTTACATTGAATTCGTAGGTTAAATAAATTCAATCTTTTGCAATGTTTTAAACAAAAACCCGTTTTCTTTCGACAACGGGATTAATTTTAATTTAATTTCTGCAACTTTTGTGTATTGAATTCGGATAAATGGATTCCATATTTAGAATCAGTGGGTACAAATTATGTTAATAATCCACTTTATATTTTTGGGCATTATAAATAGTAACTACGGTAAATTTTATTTACCATAGTTAAAGATAAATCAGGTAATTAGGGGTAAATATAAGATTATAAAATTACCCTAACACCTGCCAAAATCCTATTGGATGACTTAAAGTCGACCCATATCACCTAAGGGTCGGATTAGAATCATTTAATGGACTTTTTCCCATGAAAATAACTTAATTATTATTAAAACCAAAGGAAGTGACAACATGTCACTCTCTTAAATCTTATAAGTATATTAATTTTAATTTAGTGATAAACATCATGAAACATCGAACATGAATAGTCTCCAGAAAGATAATGAAATTATCTACATCATATAAATTTATTTATAATTTTTAGGGATTAAATAATTATCATTAATTATGACACAATAGTGATGCAGAAATTGTTTATCTAGTGAAAAATCAAGAATATAGTTTTTATTAAATGAATAGTGACCATAAAATGCACAAAACCCTAACAAAAACTTATTTTCCATGTAAATTTAAACCATAAGAATCCCATGGTCGAATATTTGACCATTTGAAGCCTTATAAAAGCGATTATAACACTTATATTATTTTATTTTAAATTATGCCAAAGTTGTCACCTTCATAATTTAATAAATATAACAATCTAGATATTGTGATTTTAAGATGTTAAATTCGAGTAAAAGTATTATTGTGAAAGGTAATAGATTTATTTTCATCATAGGATTTTATTTTTAATTTTTAGGCAACAAATAAGTATATGAAATAATTATACAAAAATGTTGTAGTATTTATTTTATTAAGAGATAAACCAAATAAATGGTTTTAAAAATAATAAAATAAATATTATATGACCTATTTAATGTTCTCCATTAATTTTCTAGATACATATGACATTTTATAAATCTTTTAAATCTTTTATTTCGAACATATCTTCTGTATTTATTTTATTTAAATTCAAATAAATGAATAGTGTCCACATTGACACTATTGTTATTTTATAAATATAACATATTATAAAATAGTTTAAAAATCAGAAAAATATTTAAAAATTATAAATTTAAATTTATATGATCTAAAAGGTTATTAAGTATCCAATTATGGACAATTCGCAACAAATAAGTAATTATTTGTTATAATTTAAAATTTAGAATGTCATTACCACAAATAAAATTAAATTGATTAAATAAGGATAAATCATGTTGATAATGATTAAAATAAATTCCTAACATGTCTAAATTATATTGGTTGATGAGATTACATCCCTATATCATCTAATATTCTAATATGAGTCATTTATGGAGGTTTTTAAGTGGGGTTAGATTTATTATAAATTAATATTTTTAAGAATTCCAAAGGTGCCCCTCTCCTCCCTTATAAAAGGGCACCTCCTCCCTCTCTTCCTCACACAACATTGAGCCTTCAAACTCGGCCAACCCCCGCCGAAATCTCTTCTAAACTTCCCTAGAAACATCCTAGAGGTTCTGGTATTCCTCAAAGACCAATTTTAGTGCCCTAAGAGGAGGTCTCAAAGAGGCGCTTCAAAGAAGAGGAAATTTCCGTTACCAATTCTTTCACCTTTATTTCTTCTTCCACTTCTTCTTCTTAGGTTGTTTCATTATGAAGTAATAACAACAGTATCACTCATATACTGATATGTTATTATAAGTATGAAACAACCCTAATTCACCATCTATCCATCCTACGGAAAACAAAATCACCGCGCGTGCGTACGTATGGAATACCGTCTCCACGCCGTGGTGTAATCTGTTTTTCCGCCACCACCTTAATTGGATGTGTATAATGGTGTAATGAGTAACTATATATTATTATTATAAAGTTATATTGATACTGAAATAGTATACATACACTTAAACACAAGTTCACGATCATGAGAATGATATCATCGCTCGTGCGTACGTACGGACTACCGTCTCCACGGCGCGATGAGATTCATTCTCCATGTTAACCATTTAAGAATGATTATAAAGTATATATATGAAATAATAATGAAATATATGATATTATAAAGATACTGGATTTATGTATATATGTATTTCATCTACTTACTTCCATTCAATACAATAAGGAATGGAAAACAGCGTTCATGCGTACGTACGGACTACCGTCTCCATGAACGGTGTGTTTCATTTCATTTATCTATCTATTATATATATATATATATACTGAATATATATGATATATAAATCATGTTTTATATTATGGAAGTAAGTAAATCATGATATAAGTAATAATAATTTCAAGAACAACAAGTCCAAACACCTACGATAAATGAAACGATTTTACCCAAAACGCTTCTTTAACATGGAATTTACAATGGAACGGGTAATATAATGTCATAAGTGAACCATATATGATATAATAACAATGAATATGATTCTGGAATAAGTCAATGACATTATTTAAATCATTATACAGGAGGTTCGGACACATACGAAGCAAATCAGACCTAAGGTAAGGGAAATATCACAATCTCATTTTTATCCGAGATTGTTTTTACTTTGGTATTTACTGGGGTGTATTTTATCATCCACATCCATGTTCCCTCAATATGTAATTTTATTTCCATCCTTCTACAATAGTTTATATCCAATTTTACCCTTAGATGAGTTTTTTGTGAAAGATATGAAAGGAATCTTTTGTCGTTTTTCGTACGAGGTACTTTTTTGACTTTTCCGACAAAAGTACGAAGAATGTTTTTTTTAACTTGTACGGCCTGAATGTATTTTTAAAACATTATTTCAAAGAAGCTTCCTTTAGAAGTTTTCATGTTTATTTTTAATCGACTTCTTTTAGTTTAAAATTTTATGACATTTTAAGAAAAGAAAAGTGTTTTCAAGTAAAAAGGATATTTTCCTCAAGAATGAAGTTCAAGTGTTTTATCAAAATTATTTTCCATCTAAGATAATAAAGGGTTATATTTCTATCCCTATTATTAAATTGATTTGATTATTTTGTGATGGAATTAATTTTATGAATTCCTTTATCGTATATGAATTGTTTTATGATGTCATGATGTTTAAGATTCCCATTTTTATTACATGGGTTATGCAATGATGTATGATTTATGATTTTGTGGCACACATAAAAATGGTATCACTATGAGATGGGTGGGACCTATATCTCCCTCCAATGCATTGGGTAAAGATTTTATATCTCATGAGATAGACATGGCTGGAACGGTAGTTTATACCGGTTCAGTGAAACAGGACTGAAATGAGGGTGACTCGATTCAGAAAGGGACTTTTTCCACTAAGATAGTCTTGGCAATGAGTCTTGACTAACAAGAAATTATTCTCTATGATTATGTGTATATGCCACAAAGTTTCATGTTTTAAGTTATGATTATTGGTATTACATTTCACTACTATGATTTATCCCATGTTAAGAAATCATGATCTCTTTTGCAGGTTAAGATTTCCAAAAGATATGTCCTTATGAATATGATGTGATTGATATTTCTTTTGTTTACCCTTACTGAGCATTTGAGCTCACCCTTTTATGTTTTCTTTTCCCCAGGATATAAAGAAAGTTTTTAGGTAAGAAAAAAAAGGGGAGATCTTTATTGGGAGATGTTGAAGTTCTTTCACCACGATTAGAAGATTTTATTCCGAGTTTCCAAAGACACTAAACTATTACGATCCTTGTGTGTTTTCTTTTCTTATGTATTATGTATTCTGCAAAAGTAATGTAATATTCATGTACGTCAAGCATAGGGTCTCTATAGTTGGTATCAGAGGAAAGGTTTAGTCAACCTTTGGAAACTAGGATGCGAAAACGTTAGTGAGATCCCTAGAGATATTTCTAAGGTATGTCTAGGGATGCCCCTAAGGACAAGTATACGTATAGGATATAGTCCTAGAACTATGGTAACGATATTAGATTAAACCAAAGATGTTAGATATTGAAGTTACTCCCCCTTTATTATGATTTTTCCTCTCACACTATTCTTTTTGGGTTTTAGAAAATGGCTGGAAACAAGATGATTCAAGACAATGGAGGATATGATGGAGAATGGAATGATATTCTTCATGAGCAACCAAATGAAATGGGATTTGGAAGTCCAAACATCATTATTATGCCGAATCAGCAATCTCATTATATGATCAATAAAGTAAAATTTGGTAAGTTTCCTGACTCGGCTAATAATAGAAAGATGGAGTTTCATGATGATCATAGAGGAAAGAAAGTTCAATTTCCCCTATGTAAATCATGTGGGAAGAGGCATCAAGGAGAATGTTTCAAAGGAACTGGAAGATGCTTTGGGTGTGGAAAAGAAGGACACAAAGCCAGTAAGTGCAAAGGAAAAGATTCAGTTAACACCAGGGATGAGGATAACGGTATTTCTACGACATCAACAATGGTTAAATGTTTTAAATGTGGAATGTACGGGCATTATGCAAACCAATGCCCTAAGGGAAAGTCTCATGAAGAGAATCAGTATGGTTGTATGGGTAGTATTTATGTGGATGATGATGAAGAGACTACAAATGATATGTGAGATGAAAGAATTGTTGAAGCTCGGTTAATGGTTTAAGAATTTAGTGGAATGATTACATGTTTATCATGTGTAATGTTGTATAAGTAATCTCATAATACTATGGAATAAAGAGACATCTAAGGATTGTTACACTGTTGTCTTTACTTGAGTTTTGAAAGTGTATGATTAATGGTACCGGTATCCATGAAAGGTTATTCAGATATTTTTGGAATGTAGATGATATGCGCATAATGAAGGGACAAGATGATAATGAGATGTTTGATTGTATTCATGAGCTCATGATTGATATAAGGAAAAAGTGATATCATGTTTTGAGTATATAGAATTTTGAGGATTTTGGTTTGTGGAAAGTGTTAACTTTTAACCGCATTCATGTTTTCACTAAGGTTCAATGGATATTCATTCTTCAAGAGAATACATGATTAAGGTATTCACATATTTGTAATTTGACCAACAAGATTTATCTTATGATATATGGGGGATAAATAATGGAATTCACGAGATTGTTATGTGACATTTCAAGTAATCATTTTCATTATACTATGAGCTTGGACCGAAGTAGTTTAGATAAGCCTAATGATTGGAATGGATTATGTTAGATATAAGTTAGTACTGTTTAAGGATAGAACTTTTTTTGATATTATTGATGGGATGTTATAGTAATATAGTTTTAGAAAAAGGGACAACCCGCAGGATGGGCAATAGCCCATCGCGTCGGACAAGGTCGTAGGAATCGAACCCACAACCGAAGTGCGACTGGCCTTTATCGCCTAGCACTGGTCTACAGGAAGTCCCTGTTTAGTAGAAACTAGTTTTATTATATTAATAAGTATGATATATTAAGTATAAGTCCATTTTAGGAACCATATATGATTAATCTCACTATAGATCGACTTATGTATATAATTTTTGCTAACCCTTTGTTTGAGACAGATGGAATGACCCGTCATTCTATCACATGATCTGCTAACACTTCACGAATAACAAATTCAACTTTATTTATTTAAGAGATGAAGTGGAAATTGTTCATGGCACGAACAACAGTGAGATTGTACCAAAATAAAGTAAGTATTTATTCTAATTCAAATTATTCAACTTTAGAGAATCAATCTTGAAAACCAAAAATGTTGTCCTAGTGCTCTTATATCTGATTAATCAGATGGTACCTTAGATCGTCACAAATTTATGGATTTGTGATTGTTGGCTTTTCCATATCCTTGTTCTCTACCACTCTCCATCAGAACATGATGGTTAGATTTCTCTTCCATATCCATATTTTCATCTATGTGGAAACCCAGTGATTAGTTTATTTGGGTAACCGTTACGTTTCATACTTTTGTTTTTAAAGAATGGTTTTGATATTCTTTTTTACGATGTGGGTTTCTATTAAAGAAACTTTCGAATAGTAAACCATTTATAACCCCGATGAATTTCGAGGGCCAAATTCATTTTAAGGGGGGTAGAATGTAACACCCTGAGATTTTATGAAAAATATTATTTTAATTTCATTAATTTCTTGTGTTGTATTCTACACCAAGATTACCTTGCGCTATACGCAACACTGTATTAGCTTGCAGTATACGCAACACTATTTTTGGACCGTGTTACACACAATTTTGATAATAGTTAATATACGCATCATTGAGTATATATATATATATATTAAATGTATAAATGAAATATGGTTGGATTATTTTATACGAAACAACGAAGGATTCTTTCACAACACGCAACCCTGACTTTTCTTTCATTTCACGCAATCGCGACCTTCCTCGATAGCGTGTGTTGTATGGAATACCGGGTCTTAATAAACAATGATATATTATTATAATATTGTCATGAACTAGCCGTTATGAATAGTATTAACTAAATTTTGAATTTTATAACATTATTATTCGTCTTACACATTTTCTAGAACATGGTATAAGAACAAATTAAATTTTTCGGGTAAAATAAGTATTTTTCAAAAAATGCAGTTTTGTCGCCTTTTGATGGAGCACCCACATTAAATCTAGTTTTTGACATGTTTATATGTTCAATTTGACAAAATAAAATTCTTCTTTCGAATCAAGATGTAAAAATTTACATTAGATAAAGTTTTGATATTTTTCCGATAACTTTCATATTTTAATGAATAGTAAAAACACGCTATATTTTAATTAAAAACAACTTTTTCCATCATAATATCTTATGTGGTTAAATTATAATATTGAATGGTTTTAAAGTATAAATAGAATATATTTTTACCATTTAATATAATGTAAGTCATTAGCCTTGATTTTACATTGAATTCGTAGGTTAAATAAATTCAATCTTTTGCAATGTTTTAAACAAAAACCCGTTTTCTTTCGACAACGGGATTAATTTTAATTTAATTTCTGCAACTTTTGTGTATTGAATTTGGGTAAATGGATTCCATATTTGGAATCAGTGGGTACAAATTATGTTAATAAGCCACTTTATATTTTTGGGCATTATAAATAGTAACTACGGTAAATTTTATTTACTATTGTTAATGATAAATCAGGTAATTAGGGGTAAATATAAGATTATAAAATTACCCTAACACCTGCCAAAATCCTATTGGATGACTAAAAGTCGACCCATATCACCTAAGGGTCGGCTTATAATCCTTTAATGGACTTTTTCCCATGAAAATAACTTAATTATTATTAAAACCAAAGAAAGTGACAACATGTCACTCTCTTAAATCTTATAAGTATATTAATTTTAATTTAGTGATAAACTTCATAAAACATAGAACATGAATAGCCTCCAGAAAGATAATGAAATTATATACATCATATAAATTTATTTATAATTTTTAGGGATTAAATAATTATCATTAATTATGACACAATAGTGATGCAGAAATTGTTTATCTAGTGAAAAATCAAGAATATAGTTTTTATTAAACAAATAGTGACCATAAAATGCACAAAACCCTAACAAAAACTTATTGGCCATGTAAATGTAAACCATAATCATCCCATGGTCGAATATTTGACCATTTGGAGCCTTATAAAAGCGATTATGACACTTATATTATTTTATTTTAAATGATGCCAAAGTTGTCACCTTCATAATTTAATAAATATAACAATCTAGATATTGTGATTTTAAGATGATAAATTCGAGTAAAAGTATTATTGTGAAAGTTAATAGATTTATTTTAATCATAGTATTTTATTTTTAATTTTTAGGCAACAAATAAATATATGAAATAATTGTACAAAAATGTTGTAGTATTTATTTTATTAAGAGATAAACCAAATAAATGGTTTTAAAAATAATAAAATAAATATTATATGACCTATTTAATGTTCTCCACTAATTTTATAGATATATATGACATTTTATAAATCTATTAAAGCTTTTATTTCGAACATATCTTCTGTATTTATTTTATTTAAATTCAAATAAATGAATAGTGTCCACATTGACACTATTGTTATTTTATAAAAATAACATATTATAAAATAGTTTAAAAATCACAAAAATATTTAAAAATAATAAATTTTAATTTATATGATATAAAATGTTATTAAGTATCCAATTATGGACAATTCACAACAAATAAGTAATTATTTTTTATAATTTAAAATTTAGAATGTTATTACCACAAATAAAATTACATTGATTAAAAAAGGATAAATCATGTTGATAATGTTTAAAATAAATTCCTAACATTTCTAAATTATATTGGATTATGAGATTACAATCATATCTCATCTAAGCTTCGAATATGAGTCATTTTTGGAGGTTTTTATGTGGGGTTAGATTTATTATAAATTAATATTTGTTAGAATTCCAAAGGTGCCCCTCTCCTCCCTTATAAAAGGGCACCTCCTCCCTCTCTTCCTCACACAACTTTGAGCCTTCAATCTCAGACAAACCCTGAACAAATATCTTCTCCACTTCCCTAGAAAAATCCTAGAGGTTCTGGTATTCCTCAAAGACCAATTTTAGTGCCCTAAGAGGAGGTCTCAAAGAGGCGCTTCAAAGAAGAGGTAATTTCCGTTACCAATTCTTTCACCTTTATTTCTTCTTCCACTTCTTCTTCATAGGTTGTTTCATTATGAAGTAATAACATAAGTATCACTCATATACTGATATGTTATTATACGTATGAAACAATCCTAATTCACCATCTATCCATCCTACGGAAAACGAAATCACCGCGCGTGCGTACGTACGGAATACCGTCTCCACGCCGTGGTGTAATCTGTTTTTCCGCCACCACCTTAATTGGATGGGTATAATGGTGTAATTAGTAACTATATATTATTAGTATAAAGTTATATTGATACTGAAATAGTATACATACACTTCAACATAAGTTCACGATCATGAGAACGATATCATCGCTCATGCGTACGTACGGAGTACCGTCTCCACGGCGCGATGAGATTCATTCTCCATGTTAACCATTTAAGAATGATTATAAAGTATATATAAGAAATAATAATGAAATATATGACATTATAAAGCTACTGGATTTATATATATATATGTATTTCATCTACTTACTTCCATTCAAGTCAATAAGGAAAGGAAAACAGCGTTCATGCGTACGTACGGACTACCGTCTCCATGAACGGTGTGTTTAATTTCATTTATCTATCTATTATATATATATATATATATACTGAATATATATGATATATAAATCATGTTTTATATTCTGGAAGTGAGTAAATCATGATATAAGTAATAATAATGTCAAGAACAACAAGTCCAAACACCTACGATAAATGAAACGATTTTACCCAAAACGCTTCTTTAACATGGAATTTACAAAAGAATGGGTAATATAAAGTCATAAGTGAACCATATATGATATAATAAAAATGAATATAATTCTTGAATAAGTCAATTACATTATTTAAATCATTATACAGGAGGTTCGGACACATTCGAAGCAAATCGGACCTAAGGTAAGGGAAATATCACAATCTCATTTTTATCCGAGATTGTTTTTACTTTGGTATTTACTGGGGTGTATTTTATCATCCACATCCATGTTCCCTCAATATGTAATTTTATTTCCATCCTTCTACAATAGTTTATATCCAATTTTACCCTTCGATGAGTTTTTTGTAAAAGATATGAAAGGAATCTTTTGTCGTTTTTCGTACGAGGTACTTTTTTGACTTTTCCGACAAAAGTACGAAGAATGTTTTTTTAACTTATACGGCCTGAATGGATTTTTAAAACATTATTTCAAAGAAGATTCCTTTACAAGTTTTCAAGTTTATTTTTAATAAACTTCTTTTAGTTTAAAATTGTATGACATTTTAAGAAAAGAAAAGTGTTTTGAAGTAAAAAAGATATTTTCCTCAAGAATGAAGTTCAAGTGTTTTATCAAAATTATTTTCCATCTAAGATAATAAAGGGTTTTGTTTATATCCCTATTATTACATTGATTTGATTATGTTGTGATGGAATTAATTTTATGAATTCCTTTATCATATATGAATTGTTTTATGAGGTCATGATGTTTAAGATTCCCATTTTTATTACATGGGTTATGCAATGATGTATGATTTATGATTTTGTGGCACACATAAAAATGGTATCATTATGAGATGGGTGGGACCTATATCTCCCTCCAATGAATTGGGTAAAGATTTTATATCTCATGAGATAGACATGGCTGGAACGGTAGGTTATACCGGTTCAGTGAAACAGGACTGAAACAAGGGTGACTCGGTTCAGAAAGGGACTTTGTCCACTAAGATAGTCTTGGCAATGAGTCTTGACTAACAAGAAATGATTCTCTATGATTATGTGTGTATGCCACAATGTTTCATGTTTTATGTTATGATTATTGGTATTACATTTCACTACTATGATTTATCCCATGTTAAGAAATCATGATCTCTTTTGCAGGTTAAGATTTCCAAAAGATATGTTCTTATGAATATGATGTGATTGATATTTCTTTTGTTTACCCTTAATGAGCATTTGAGCTCACCCTTTTATGTTTTATTTTCCCCAGGATATAAAGAAAGGGTTTAGGTAAGAAAAAAAAGGGAAGATCTTTATTGGGAGATGTTGAAGATCTTTCACCACGATTAGAAGATTTTATTCCGAGTTTCCAAAGACACTAAACTATTACGATCCTTGTGTGTTTGTTTTTCTTATGTATTAAGTATTCTGCAAAAGTAATGTAATATTCATGTACGTCAAGCTTAGGGTCTCTACAGTGTTAATGAACATAAGTAACATATATAAAATATTATATTATACTGGAATTAAAATATACCTATAAATCATTTTGTTTTAATTCCATTAATGTAAGAAATAGAAATTAAAGTAGCGTTCATGCGTACGTACGGCTTACCGTCTCCATGAACGGTGCATTTCATTTCTTATCTCTAAATGTTATGTAATATTATAAATACATGTATATACTAGATATATATGATATATATGATATATAAATCATGAATAACATTCTGGATATGATGAACTATTGACCACATGGACAACGTGTAATTATAAGAAGTCCATTTTGACTCAAGTACTAAATATCGACAAAATAAACGTTATTAACTTAAATGTTTAAATAATGGAGATAACATGGTAATAATTGATATAAAAGGAATAATAAACTTGAAAAAGGTTCTTAAGAAAGTAGTAATTAACTTTATTTTATTATTCAGTATATTAAACAAGGAACGGGTCAAGTTGGACACGAGGTAAGGGATTTTCATCTCATTACTTATTCCTGTGAGATTCATGCCATATTGCCACTAACACCTTTTGTGTGGTGTATGTACTGCCCATAATTTTTTTCTTTGTGTAATACACTTTAATTTATGTGTATTTACATATTCCATTTATGATACCTCTTTCGTTGGTTGTATGTTTCGAATGTTACCAAATTGTTAAGGGTTTACTTCACAATCTCTTCCTTATCCGAGGTTGTTTATACGTATTTATCTACTGGGACCTCATTATCATCAACATCCATGTTTCTAAAAAATGTCTTTCAAAACATTTTTACTATTAAATAGAAAATTGGTTAAAGTCATTTATACCCTAATACGTTTTTGAATGGAATCTTTCCATCATTTTTCAAACAATGTACTTTTTTACCATTTTGAGAAATTTAAGATAAGAATGTTTTTTAACATATATGGAGGGTGCGGCTATTTTCCACTGTTATAACTTCGTCAAAGCTTCCCTTACAATCTTATAAGTATATTTTTAAAGTAAATGTATTATTTTATAATTATGTGACTTTTAAATGATTTCAAAAAAAAAGATATTTATCTCAATTAGTTTTGATTTCATCTATTTCAACATCCTTTGTTGGATTTTAAGCTTATTTGAAGTTCATTTATTATGATACAAAACATCCATATTTTACTCAAGGTTTTGTGATATGTTTGACTGTGGATGAGTCATTCTTATGTCACTCATGGTTTATGTTTAAAGTGTTGACATTTCATAAGTTATTTTTAATCAAAATGTTTATGTTATATTCCAAACATTTCCTCAGATGAATGTGCTGAACAAGTATGTTCTGGGTTGGGGACCGGTAAAAGTAAGCCCTCTAGGTTGGGGACTGGTAAAAGTAAGCCCTGCAGGTTGGGGACTGGTTAAAGTAAGCCCTCTAGGATAGGGATTGGTAAATGTAAGCCCTCCGGTTTGGTCTCCGGTTATCAGAGGTACTCCGGGTTGGTGTCCGGTTATTAGAGGCACTCCGGGTTGGTGTCCGGTTATTAGAGGCACTCCGGGTTGGGTTCTAGTTAGAAGTAACCCCTAGGTCTTGGGATGAGGCCTAGACAAAGAAATTAAAGTTCAGCATTATGCATTCCCTTAATATGAAAGTTGTTAGTGATATTGCATGTGATTATTCGACTAGTAGAATGTCCATATGAGTAAGTAAATGGCATCATTTCATTTAATCTTTTCCATATTGTGATGATGTTCAAGTTTAAAATGGATTTTGTTTTAGTTACACATTGCCTTAAATGTTTATGTTTATTTATGAATATTTCCGCTGTACTATTATCCTTATTGAGCATTTGAGCTCACCCTTTTCAATGTTTTATTTTTCCCAGGATCCGAAGAAGTGTATTGTGATTCATATGCAGGGTTCATCCAAGGGAATAATGGCATTATCGAAGCACTATCTATGTTGTATTCTATGATTGAAATTGTAATGTAAAGTTCATGTATGTAATCTATTTTCCAGGACTGCTAAACTGATCGGTCCTTCAGGACGTGATTCCTTGTAATCATGCTAATGTATTAAAATAATGCACCGACTCTGGGTAACTGGGGTCGGGGCGTTACATTGGTCGCTGGCTGCCATTTTCCGGATGACCAGGTAGAGTTGTTAACCTGGAGGGCTTAACAAGCGGCCTCCAGAGTTGGGATAGTACCGTTGCGACAGTACTCCTTAACCAGTGCGTTAGAAACCCAGCGTTAAAGACGCTGAGTTGGTGATGTCTTCCTCAGAGTATACGACGTTCCAGCAGGAGTAGCATCATTGGTTTTCATAGCAGCAGACCTCACAGTAGAGGTGTACACAGCAGCAGTATTCACAGGGGTGAATTTTAGGAAAGCCATCATTGGAAACGATCTTGAACGAAAAGTCCATGTTCCATATAACAGACATAATCAAGATAAATCCAACCACTACATCTTTTGGATAATCACATTTCAATGATTGCTTCGTTGGCCCACTCATTGCGTTAAAATATAGGCCTAACAAATAAGATGAACATCACTTTAACTAGGTTAAGGATTCACGTTGGGTTCACCATTTTTGTTTCCTCACTGGAATCGGGAATGACCTCGTTGATTTGAGATTCAAACGTTCCAATCGCTATCTAATGGGTTTATTCGTAGAACCGAAAACACCCAATGATTCCATATCCTATTGGACCTACTTTCCAAAGGTAGGTGCCCATTAGTTGCGGACTGATTAGACTTAGGAATTTTCATTGGTCGAGAGAATGGGAGGTCAGACTCATCACACCTTTTTTGAGGGGAATTATTGTCTACTCCAGGAGTCTCTTTGTAGATTTATGTTATTCATGAATCTTTATTAAAGTACCAAGTATAAGAATGAGCATTTCCTTAGAACATGCAATCAATGATCGATGTGTAGAAATTTAGTGAATCTTTTTATATGTATTCAAGGTTCTTCATCGATAGAGAATCATCTGTATTTGACAGAGACCCTTAGCCAATGGTATCCTTTGAAACATTATAAAAGTCTCTTGGTCATGATAATGACCATACTTTTTTTCAGCCACTTAGTGAGGCACTTGAAATTTATTGTCATTCAGTAAGACATGGATTATTTCATACTTGGGATCGTACCCGCAGAGGGGCTACCTACATATCCTTGTTTATAGAAGGAATCAGAACCCACGTAGTTCGAGAAAGTATGAGGTTTTATGCATGATTGATGGCCCAATGAAAAGATGTCGTAATTACTTCTACACTCTAAGCCCAAGTGAGTCATGCTCGGTGTGAGAAACAAGAGTTATTGGTAAAAACTAGGCAATTGTGCCAAGGAAGATGCAATCATGACAATATAAGGTGGTGCTTATGTATGTGTGACTGCCCAACTACTTGAAGAGGTAGGATTTACTTCAGGGAAGAAAACCCAAGAATGATGTCCATAAAGGTATATGCACTTCATGGAGATTTGAATACTCTAACGTGGGGATTAATTTTGAGGAGGATGCCCAAATTAGGATGGGACTTATGATTGTGTTTTATTTTTGAAAAGGAGACCCAGATCAAAAGTAAATTAGGACTGGTTAAGGGAAATATGATAATTGGGACTTACTCCTGAAAAGGAGGCCCTAGTTAAAAAGGGACTTGGGGCTTACTCATAAGGAGGATGCCAAAAATTTTGATAACTTGGACTGGGACTTACTCCTGAAAAGGAGGCCCAGATTTGGAAACTTTTGATAACTTAGGGCTTAATCCTGAAAAGGATGCCTAAGTTAAATGAAATTATGCGTGGGGATTACTCCTAAGGAAGATGCCCTAAATATTGGGAACATAGGGCTTAGTCCTGAAAAAGGAAGCCTAAATTAGTGTACATGGGGCTTACTCCTAAGGAGGATGCCCAAAATTTAAGGGACTGGGACTTAATCCTGAGCAGGTGGCCCAGATTAAAGGGGAACTTGTCATGACTGTGGCTTACTCCTAAGGAGGAGGCCCAGGTTGAGGGAATTATAAGTTTTTGGAGACTTTGGACTTACTCCTGAAAAAGAGGCCCATGATTTATGGGACTAGGACTTAATCCTGAAAAGGAGGCCCAAGTTTCAGAATTTGATAATTGAGAACTGTGGATTACTCCTGAAATGGAGGCCCAGGTTATGGGAACCTTGGATTAGGGCTTACTCATGAGGAGGAGGCCTAGATTTAAGATTCTCTCATCTTTTGAATGATGAGGTTGAAAAAAATCTTCCACAGAATTCCTTTCAGATAGGGAAGTCAATCAAAAAGACATGCCAAAGATGGCTTTGAAGAGTGTCTTGAAGACTGGATCATGAATAGGAGAGGTGGAATGGTATTAAGGAGATGAACTGGACAAGAAGGGCACCCAAAACCATAAGGGAGCGCAAGTCCTTTAGCGGTGCGCAAGTGCCAGGTCGCACAGGTCCTGGGTGGAGCGCAGGTTCTTAGGCGGTGCACAAGTGCATAGGCAGCGCTTAGGTGGCGCGCAAGTGCATAGGTAGCGCGCAGGTATACATGCGCAACCGTGAACCAGTAGAGTTTTACTTGGGCGATCTTTGACCAACACCCTTAGAAACATCTCCATGAAATTCTAGAAGAGTGGCGCGCCAGTCCTTCCATAGGCGCACAAGTGAAGAACAGGCGCGCAAGTCATTGCATAGGCGCGCAAGTCTTTTCATGGGCATGCAAGTGCTATGAATTTTAACACTTAAGTCTTTTTCTCTTTGTTTAGATCTTCCATTCTAGGTAAAGAATTACTTTAGAAGTGCTTGGAAGACTTGAAGAAGAGATTAGGGCGTCGGGAGCTCAGATCTGGATTATGGAAAAATTTTCCGTCCTCTAATGTGGGGACCACCAGGGGTATTTATAGGCTGGAGGAGACCTTGGGCGAAATATCATTTGGGCGCGCACGTACCCTGCACAACCATATGCGGCGCTGAAGTACTTGCGTGACCATATTGGGGCGCGCAAGTATACTTGCGCGACAAAAGTGAAACTTGTGCGCTGCTTGTGGGTTCTTCCTCTTACCGTTCCTTTGTCAATTTTTTGACATTTCTTCAAATATTGAATCACTTTGAGTTCAGATCTTCCCCATTTTCCTTGCTTAAGACCCTGTGACGAATGGAGCGTCAACACATGCACATTTCAACAAACCTCAAATCTGATGTCTCTAATTTTAAACACAATAATTTTATAAAACACTGTAACACTGCTACACTCATGTTTTTTATACAACATAAATTCATTCCTATCTACCATTTTCTGATGTTCAACATTTTCAATATTTCATTCCTCCGGATCTGTAGAATCAGTATATCCAGAAGTTTCTTCTTCCTCTACACCAGGAGTTGTAGCAGGTAGAGAACATGTTGTTCCACAATATAGGGAGCATCAATATGTGAAGATGTCATTATATGATTAATTGGTTTAATATTTAATTTAGAGTATATAAATATAGTAGCGAATAGATAATAACATGAGGTAATACATTATATATTAAAAATATATATAACCTGATTATTGGAATCCATTTTTTAATGGTTGAATGGATTTGACCACTCTATAGAGTATCAAATTTCTATTATTTTGTTCTATTCTAACATACAATATATTGTGTATATTTGGACTTATATGAAATAAATTTGATGTCCCAATAAATGGGTCATCCTCTTTTGAATTTTCTTTTGACTCTTTAGTGGTTTTGGTCAATAACAAAACAATTGATCATTTTTGGTTTGCTAGACCTAGAATATAAAATTTGTGTAGTGTATATAATTCCATTATAACGGTTTTTCATTGTACCATTCCTTACTGAAATAAAAATTCATGAATCTCAATTCACCTATTTTAATATCACTACTGTTATTTGCCTATATTCATTGAAAAATAAGCACCTAGAATGTTTTATAATCGGACTCTCATATTTTTTTTGTCAATGTAAATTGTATTTGTTTTCTTATTATAAGAAACATGCACCACATCAACCACATGTGTAAATCCACTATTTTTTTATGTTATTGAAATTTTCATGTCTATTTGTATAGAAAATATTACCATTAATTGCATAACCATTGTATGATAATTCATACACAGTTGGTCTTTTGGCTATCCATCAAATTTTTTCAAAACGTTAATCTATTTGTTCATCTCACTCTTTAAAAATATGGTCTTGAAAGCATCATATTATCTATTTTTATGAGTATTTGATATCATGATTTCATCCCTTGATGAATACAAATGCCTTAGAATTTATTTTTAGGGATCAACATATGTGGAAACCGATAAAATGTTATAGAAAACATAAATTTGGGTATGGTTCTGATCTATAATATTGAATGTAACAACATCTCTTTTAGAAATTATTACACCCACAAGCCACCAAGTATGACGAGATTATGGTAGATTGATGATTTCCACAAAAATAGGTAGTCGGAACAGAATTTTACAAATTCATCAACAATATATCACTCTACAATACAACAATCATTCTGAATTTGATTTTTGATAAACCCTTTCAAAATATATATACAGAAGTTAATGGGGTACATTAATCTATAATGTTCAGGACCACATAGTTGAATCTCTTTCACTATGTGAACTATCATGTGAACCATCATATCACAGAATTGTGTTTGAGATAACATTTCCAACTCACATAATATGATGGAAATTTCATTTTCATTTATTGGAAATTTTCTAGTTCCATATCAATTCTGCGTATATCTTTGAAAAGGAAATAGTGAATGTTTAATTTCTGATGAACATTCTTGTTAAAAATGAAATGTAAAGTAAAAGGAACTAGATATTGCATCAAAACATGAAATTCATTTGATATCAAACACATTAACTTTAAATAATTCATTGACACTGTATTCTTGATATTCAATTAATACATCTCTGGAACCATTACATCATTCAAGAAGATGAAAAACTTATATATCTCCTAGCTGGAAAGAGTGTAAGTAGTTAGATGAATAAACGTTTTTTCCCACCCTTCACTTGTGCCAACTATTCCTGTACCCTCATGTCAATCATTTCTAAAGTAGCCTTAATTCCATCCATTGTTTGTTGTGTGATTTTAATAATGTTCCAATGACACTATCGCTTACATTTATTTCAACATGCATAACATCATGAAAATGACTAATTTATAGGCAATTCCATTATGGTAATTCAAAAAAAACTAATCACTTTTTCAAACCTTTCTTCATTATGTTTTTTGAAAAAGGTGTAGAAAAAAGGTGTGTCCATATATTTTACATTCTCAAATATTTGATCACCTGTTTGTGAGGACAATGTTGTACATTCATCTCCCATGGAATGATTTCATTCTAGATCATTAATTGTGTCGTCATGTAGAAATTTGTGATTTCTTAGAAAGAGAGTCTTTGATGAATGTTTCAAACTAATTAATTTTGTACCTTGTTCTCAAAAAGTAAAAACATGATATCTTTTAATTGTATATTCTTACAAATTTCCATAAATAGGAAATTCATTTATCTTCCCATAATACATGGTTCTCATTGTGAAAGAATCATTTCTATAATCATCAAACAACGTAGCACATGAATCCCACAACAATTTCAAATCATCGATCTATAGAGCTATATAAACATCAATATCATTACCCAGTTTGTTTTTTTCCAGATATAAGAATATTTAACATAATTTAATTTTGTTTCATCTATATCCACAGTGGAATGTTATAATTTACCCACATAAATAGGCATGTAGAAGAATTGTTTCATTGAAAACCAAAATGATTTGCCCCATCTGTAGATAATGAATGCAGAATGTTTCTCAGCTCATTTCAATTTCAAGATACTCATGATCAATTCTATTCCATTGAGGAGATTTTTCCAGGTGATGACATTTTCAATATTAATTTCTTATATTTGGTGTTCCATGTAAATTTTATTGTAGTTTCCTCACTTTCATATAGATACCTAAACATTGAAATTATTGAAAAGAACAATTAAAATTTTGTAGGACTCAATTAATCTTTCTTGTATCATGAACCACCAAACCATGGGTTTTCATTAAGTGATTTTTGGTCCTTACAAAATAGTGTACAATCATTTGGTCAAGAATGTATTCTCTCAGAGTTCATATCCATCGAACATAGAATTCGTTTAGTGTCATATGTTCAACTAGGGAGATCATTATTTTTTAAGAAAATGTCATTCAAAAGATAAGGTTTTTCTGTAAAACTGTAGTCACTCCATATATTTCCATCATCTAAAGTATAAACCTTCAGTAAGGCTGGAAATACTATATATTTAGGGAAAATATCATACAATTAAATCATTACACAATTCTTTAACTTCTCAAAAAATTTTGGTCAATAAAAATGTTAATGTTCAACTATCATTGCCACTTCCTCAATGCAATCATCATTATTTTTCACACATGTAATCACATCCTCGAAATGGTCTTCTTTATTGTCCAAAATTTTAATCATATCAAATGATCCATAAAAAACAGTTTTATCATAGTCACTAACTACATTCTCTTTTTCCCTTTTTTATTCCAAATTTTATAACATTGATTTATTCTATATTAGATAATTTGTTCTTCCAACTCCTTTAGACAAATTAGTCTTGAATAATGAAAATTTAAACATGGAAAAAGTGTTTCATATAGGTCATATGCATAATATTTTACAAACATGATGAACTCTTTCACCCAATATTCATACTCTTTTTTCATACGATTACCATCCATCCATTTTATAATAATATAAATCCAATGTTATTCTGTAATATTAATATTTTAAAAAATATTCATAAATGGGCCTTTCAAAAAAGGGGATCCCAAAATTTGAATGATTCAAATAATTTCATCCACAATGTTCACCCGTACCTGGCATGAGATCAGTACTGCTCAGAGTAGTTAAAACAACATGGGTGCATGTCCAGGAGATATAGGGGATGAGTCTCGGGAGTAAAATACAGTAATAACCATTCGGGGGATAAAAATGGTGACGATGATAGTTTGTATTGCACGTTAATTCCTAATAATCATTCCCATAGAATCCAACACGAATTCAGAGTGATGATGTTGTAGAGGATGGAATATGGATTTAAAAAATGATACCCTTAGAAGCATACATACAATAAAAGAAATAATTCATGAAAATATAAGGATTAAGTATGATGTAATATTTAGGAATTTAATATAAATATAATTTATATTAAATAGTTGAGTACTTAAAAGAAACCCCTTTTAATACTAAGTGTTAGATTACTTTTAAAGTTGAAATTATTGATTCCTTGATCATTAAACTGGTTATTTTTATTCTCAACATAAATACACCTAAATTATCATTCAAAGGGAATGAAATCTACACATAACTCAAGATTTTCATTTTGGGTACTTTATAGCATATCATGAGTATCCATTAATTTTCCTATGTCAGATTATTCTTGGATTTTGATTAAGGTTACACTAACTGGGAAGCCGAAATAATTAGGATACTATAAGAATAGATTTGAGTGAATCCATTATTTATTTGGATAGGTGGCTTTCTTCTCATCTATCTATGAATTATAACTATTATGATAAGGATGATTCTAGTCCCAAATCACCATGGTTTACTTACCTAATATCCAATATATGTCACGGTGTAATGTAGATTATAGTTCACTAAATTTATATGATGTCTGGGGTCATCATTATGTATATTTATTAGGATATAAATTATTTTTAGAAATATCTTTATTAAATATATCACATTTAATGTTTTATTTCTAAATACACATAGAGTTTTAATAATAAATAAATTTACTATAATCATGGAATGGTTTTTATAAAATCAATTGATAATTTTGATTCAATATGTGAAAAATATATATGATTAATGTTTTATCAAATATAAAAAATAATTAAATACATATTCAATTAGTAAAATATTTTATTTATATATGATAAATCATATTATGAAATATTGATTAAATTTAATTATGTAATTGTTATATAAATGTTAAATTATGAATATATCAGTCATTATTCATCAAATAAAAATATTTCCCCAAATCCAATTAGAACCCTTGTTGAGCTAATAATGGTTAATGTTGAAATGAAATTAAATTATGTTTTGATTATGTTCAATTGGTTGCATGTGATTAAATATGACTATGATATAGGTCAAATGAATTATAGTGATGAGTTGATATTGTTTAAAAAAATATTATATAACACTTATTCGAATTATATTTTAGGTCAAATTTATTGTGTTTTATTCATATATTTAATATGTTGATAATATATTCAATTCATTAATATAAGGAACAACAAATAACATTCATTTTAGAATTTTAGAATGATTTTAAAAATTATCTATCAAGAATATAAAATTGAAAATTTAAAAACAACTTATTAAATAATTGGATAAAAATAAATACACATGTAGAAAAAAGAGACATATATTTAGATACATTGATTATTATTATCATTTAAATTTTTAATATCAAAAATATTTTATACGATCAAACTACATTTCACTTCAATAAAATTATATTGTTTCTTCAAAAAATCATTCATTTGTAAATTCAATTTAATCTATAAATACTCAAATTAAACAATAATAAATTTAAAAATTTAAACAATATCAAAGTAATATATATTTTGAAAAATTCTAGGGGATGTGTGATGATGGGAATCAAGAACCGTTGACTACATGCCTCTGTTTCCCGATTACGAGATCTCATTCCAACCATGAAATCAAAGGAACATATTCTTTCCAATTGAATTTAATTCAATATCATTGACTTATATAACGAAAGCATCATAGAATATAATTAGTATGGTTCTACTAGGGAGTAGTTTTCTAAATCTAACCTATATAGTAAATGGGAAATAAACTAATTTTAGGTTTAGGTTAATCACAATTAGGAGGTGATGCCCCATATCACACATCCTATGAACAATTAATTATACCTAGTGAATCATTTTAGGCCACTAACCTCAATATATAATTACCTTCAAAAGAAATATAGGAGAATCATCACTTCAGTTCATACAGGTCCATTATAACTCAATTAGAAAACCTTTGATCACACAAGGCCATAACACAATCAAATATACATTTCATTTATTAATAAAAAAATTAGATAAGGAAATTTAATTATATAAAATAAATTTTTCATAATAGATGAATTTCACCAAACCAAGTAATTGATATCGCTTATCTACCATTTTCCTAGATTTAACATGCTCTTGATCACTTGAAACAAGCTTTAGACAACTTGCAATGAATCTGGAACATTGTAAATGTCTGCCTAGTCATTTCATTTGAGTTAAAAAAAATCCAAATCTCATTCAATGATTTTAGTTCATGGAGATCTCCTGGGATTTTTGGGGTGTTGTGAGATATGGTGTAGGGGTGTGATGTGATGGAGGGATTCGTCACGTACCTTAGAGTTAGAGACAAACTATTTGTCAGAGAAGTTTTTGATGATCGAGAATGTTGGTGATGAGAGCGGCAGTGAGAGCGGAGACACTACAGAAGAATGGAGAGAGCGGTGACAGGAGGGACAATGTGGCAGAAGATCGAATGAGGCTGTGAGAGCAGCATGGTGATAGAAGTAGGGTTTTGTGGGAGCATGAATGTGTGTGGGAGAGAAACCTCATGTTAGGGTTCTTTTATAAAATATGGCAATGCCTTTATCAATGCTTTCCAAAAAAACCCTGAAAAAATGTAGTTTTATCAACGCTTTCTATTTTAGTGTTAATAAAGGGGAATCTTTATCAACTCAACAAAAGCATTGATAAAGTTCTACCCTTATTAATTTACTTATATAATTATATATATATTTATAAAATAATATATATAATAAATATTTGTTTATTTATTTTTAATTATAAATATAAATAAATATATTTAAAAAGTATTTGTATATAATTATAAGTTTAATGAATATAAATTGTATTTAAAAATATTTATTGTAATTTTATAATTATTTAAATATACATTTATTTATTTATATTTATATTTACAAATCAATACATTTAAAAATTATATATCTAAATAAATATATTCTTGTATATATTATATAAATATTTAAATAAATTACTAATAAATTATTTTTATTTTAATTATATACACATTGTGTAATGAATATATATATATATACTGTTAAACATATTGAATAATATAAATTTGATAATTTTTAATATATAAATAAATATATTTATTTATTAGTAATTATAATTATAAAAATATGTATTTATAAATATTTGTATATAATTATAAATATATTTATATGATATAATTTATTTATAAAATAATAAAAATGATGAAGATATTTATTATAATTTTATAATTATTGAAAAATATATATATTTATTTATAATTATAATTATAAATAAAAGTATTTAAAAATATTTATATATAATTATAATTATAATTATATATTTATAATAATTTAATTTTTAATATATAAATATATAAATTTATAAAGTTAAAATAAATGTATTTATTGTAATTTTATGAATATATATATATATAAATATATATATAATTATACATATAAATAAATATGTTTAAAAATATTTCTATATAATTATAAATATATTTATAGAATTATAAATAAATTTATTTAAATATATTTCTATATAATTAAAAACATATTTATATAATTATACCTCATGATATACACAGCTTTGAAATATTTACAATATTACGTATATTTATATCAATACATAAATATATATAATTAGAAATATAAAAACTTTATTTATTATTTAAATATATTTATTATAATTATATAATTATTTAAATATGTAATTGTTAATTTATATTTATAATTTTAATTAAACCTATTTAAATAGTATTTATATATAATTATAAATACAATAAATATATTTATTATTTAAATATTTTAATTAATTTTATAATTATTTATTAGATCATATATAAGTTCACGGGTATAACATGAATGAATAGTATAAATCATAACAAATGAGTCATCACATTCATGGAAGCATGAATAATAAGGGTGCCAATGAATAAATGAACATTTCATGAGTTATGAATACATACCATATACATTTTGATCATAAGAATATGTTAACTAATATTTGGAACATATATAGAAACTCACTATCACGTCCAAAAAAATAAACTTATGATCATATCAATTGTTAATTATAATCATGCATCAATATTTGAATATAAACATGCTCATGAATATCATCAATGTCTCATAAGATATATATGTATATATTTTTTGACTCAATTCATTGGAGAAATATATATATATATATATATATATAATTATAATTAAACATTAATATATTTATAATGTATTTATATATAATTATAATAATATAAAGCCCTTGTTGGGGTGGCCCAGTGGTTGGGAAGTTCAATTGGTTCCTCAGGGTCGGGGGTTTGATTCCTGCCGGTTGTGCTTTGGCATCATAATTTCACCACTGTTGATTTAATTCCCTCTTCTGTGCAGAGCAGCATGGGGCGGGGTGGTTTTGGATAGCATAAACTGCATGGCATAGGGTGAGCCCAGGGAACTTTAATTGGTTTATCTTGGGTGGGCTACTCAATTGGAAGCTTAAGACCAGAAATGAAGGGTATGGTTGTTTTTGTACTATATATATATAATTTTAAAAATATATCATAATTTTATAATTTGTTAAACATGTTTTTATTTTATTATAATCTTATAAATACTTTTTTTTAAACATTATATAAATATATTGTTCATTATAAAAAATATATATTAATTATAATCATGGGATTTTTTAATAACGTATATAAATTAACATTTTTTTAATATACATATATATATATATTAATAATATTTTTTATTAAAAACATTTATCACCACTAAGAATAATTAAAATAATGATAACATTTATCTACGCAGACCAAAAACCAAAGATAATGGATACACTGCTATCAGAGTCATTTTAATTTCTCATAAAAGTTATCTTTTTCATCGCTTTTAACCAGCACAAAAAATAGTGATCCTTTTATCAACACTATCTGTTTAGCGCTAATAAAATAAAGTGATTCTCTAGTATTGAACAGTGGTAGTGATGGAACATTAAATTCTTATTTTCCTGAGAAAGCCACATAATGCTTTATGTAGTCATAGACGACATGAATTATCCTGCAATCATGGTTTCTGGAGAATGTAATGCAAGACCATTAAATGAGTTTTCTTTTTTGGCTTCTTCATAGTGTTATTGATTTGTACTATCATTTTTTCTTATTAACTTCCATCTACATATATGAAATCTTATTCATTCTTCATTATTATAAATTTCTCCCTGATAAAACATGCAATCATTAGGGAATACTTGTTTCATTGAATAGTCAAGTCCAAATTTGATGATGATTTTCATCATCTCATAGAATGATGTAGATATCCTGGCTTCATTAAATGAATCATGAAGAAACTCTAAAATATTAGATATTGTATTGTTTGTAATTCCACAAAGACACATGATATGATATAACTTATGTAGAAAAAGTCAAATTCGAATACATGACATACCATTTTGTTTTCAATCTTCAACTAATTCATAAAACTCCTTTTTGTCACCGGAGTTCTGAGCAATATAAACCTACTCAAGATAAACTGATGGTTCTCTTGAACTATTAAAATCATGGACAATGTATCATTCAAAGACAAAAACACCATTTATCAATTTTCAAACTGAATTCTTCATTGCTGAGTCACATTGTTTTTTGTTAATAGAAATTTCACTGTTTTCACTTTCAATAACATTTGATTCGCAATGCCAAATCCAACATACATATCGAGTAGGAAATTATTTCAATATTAATTTTCCATATATTTCGTTTATAATCAAATATAGTTTGAATTTACAATTAGGACTCTAACATTTTATTCTATCATTCTCTGAATTGATGGAATTTACATAGTCTAATTTTTTTTACAAAATCCGGCATATCATGGTGTGTTTCGAGGTAAATTAATCCTTATTTTACCCATTGGAATTGGATTTTCACTCTTCTCCCTATACATTCAAATATAAAGATAAAAATTCTTAATCAAAAATTTAAAATCAATTTTTTACATCCCCCAAATTTTTTATTCATCATTTTTGGATCTTGATTTTACTGAAGGAAAATTCAACATAAAAAATATTGAATGATGAAAAACATAAAAAATCAATAAATATTAACCCTCACAATAATAGAGTCAGATGTCATGGAATATGATCATTGAGGTGAAACGAGGGCCACGACCAATGTGGAGATCTGGGTGATGAGGCTGAAGAAGTATGACTCATGGATGGTTTGGGTTAGGGAAAATCAAGTTAGGAGGATGGTGTAATAAGGAGAAGGTTGTTTGGATTGGTGGTGATGACGGGGATCACGATCACGGGGAAAAGCGGATGAGGGGCATCCATCGAGGGTCACAGTTTAGGGGAGAATTAGGGTGGGGTGGGATCAGTGAAAATATCTTTATTTATTTATATATATTTAATTATATGTATATGTTTATGTATGTGTGAGAAAATTATTAAAAGGTGTTTTAAAAAATTAAACAATTAAAAATATATATAATTAAAATAATCCTACAGTTCAAAAAAACGATACGAAAGTTTATATATCACGTTGAAAATAAGTATAGTATTAGACCAATTACATGATAAATGATGGATGTAATTTCAAAAATATATATAATAAAAACCCGACATTGTAAAAAACGACTTGAAATTCATCATGCTTATATTTGTTTAATAGTAATTATAACATGATAGTTTAATACAATAATGAGTTATTATTAAATATTTCGATTATCTAGATTAGCAATTCCCTATAATTTCCTCGTATTCCTCATCCATGCATTTCATGGAGCCTAGAGTGACAAATTTTACTGCAGCTCACATTTCTCACAGTAATTTGACTTTTCAATCAGATATAAGGCTAACATACCCACTTTAATATTTGAAATTTTTTTTTCAGACATCTAAAATATTTGCAATAAAAATTGAAGTTAAAGTTAGAACCGACCCCATATTGACAAATTAGATGTTTTGAGGTATTAATATGAATATATATATATATAATGATATGTAAAATAATTTCTGTTATTATAAATATTATAAAAATATATTAATATAAATAAATGATGATATATACATTATCTTATATATATCACCCTATAAATAAATAGTAATTTATATATGTATCATTGTTAATTGATATTTTCATAGGAATATTTATATATAAATAAAAATATAAAATAAATTTTGGGCTCTAAATATGTATTAAAATTAATATGAATATATTTAAAAAAATATGCACACAAATATTAATATGTATATAAATAAATAATGTATTTATAGATTTATATTAAAACTAAAATCATATATATGTTTATTGGAATTAATTATTCTTTATATATATAAACAAATATTTATCTAAAAATATATTTATATATAATCATTTAAATTAATATTTATTTAAATATATATTGTACATAGGATGTTTAATATAATATTCAAGTTGAAACTTAAAAATGTATTTAATGTTTGAATTATAATTTGATTTTTATATCCAAATTCAAAATAAAGTATAAAAAATGAAATTTAATGTCATGATCTGGCAAAGTTGGGACTCTCCTTGAGCCAACAAGACAAAAGATGACTCCTATTGCACACTATTAATAGATAAGGGGTTGAAAACTATAGTAGAGTATATAAATATCTAAAATGAGATGTAGAAAACTTGAGAAATCAATAAATGTATATAACAATATGCATGAAATCATCTTACATCACAACAACCCACAAAAATGAGAGAAAAAAATATAACCACACATAGGAATACCTAAAACATAAAATCAAATGAAACTAAACTCTTCTATATTCTCATCAAGCCCATGCTATCAATGTCCAACACCTATACCAACTCTCTCTAATATTTTTTTTTAAAACAAGAGATAGGTCACCCGATGAAGTGCCTCATTGGTATTGGGGAGGGGGGTAATGTGATGGAGCATAAGGGCATCCCCACAATCAATGAGAGAATAGTCAAGAGGATAGTAGAATATATAAGAGAAAATTTAGAGAGAATCTTCAAGACTACCTTTTGAAGGTAAGAGATCAACCACCTTGTAGACTTCACACCACATATGTGGGATCCTCACCTCTTGATCAATAAATTTTTATGATTCCATGATGTTGTACACCAAAACCTAATGAACTGGAGCAGATCCCAGAATAAAATTAAAAAACACAACCGGGTTCGATTTAATTATATAGAGGCCAATATTTATGAGTCTATAACTGAGAAGTCCACTTATCACTACCTAAGATGAGGGATATTCAAGAACCATAATAAGCAATAAATGCTAGGATTTCTGGGCTCTAAGAGTCTCAAAAAATAACCCCACCACGAATAATTCCATTAGCACATGTTCCATCATGATAGGGTTCAAACCGTTTGAGTTCTCAAATTTGGAGATAAGTGCATGTTTTTTATATGAACTATCACAGTGTTAGGAGATTTGAAGAGAGTTGTATTTTAATATATCTATTTTTGTATTAATTCATTATAATAAGGTGATGAGAACATTTTTCTGTTTATGAAATAATATCCTATATATTATATGTATTTGACAAAGGAGCGTATGCTGGCTTTAAAAAAAGAAGCGGGTGGTGGTGAATAACATCAATGAGTGTTCTTCAAGATGTAGTCCATCTAGAGGAGAAAAGGTGGTGCCACATTTGCATTAGAATTTGAAAACCATTGTTGATGGAAAAAAGCATCGCTGGTGGATTTCTAATGTGATGAGATACAATATTTATGGTTGCATGTGCATCATGATAACAATAAACAGTTGGAAAGAAATAGGGATTTTCTAGGGTTCACGTAATTCAATCTATTGGCGAGCAACTTGGTGATGTAGACATGAAGGAATGTTTAGGGAAATTATGTGAGTCTTAGAGAGCCTTTATTCAAAAATTAAGGAGAATCCGTTAAAGATGTATTATAAGAACACATTGATGATGTCACATGTCAAGATCATGATCACTGATGTAGTGGTGTTTTAACATAGAATGGTGATGTTTGTCACAGAAGGATATCTGAGCATTAATTTGTGTGACGAAAGGGTGTCGTTTATCACTGGTAAGATTTTAATAGAAGAAGGAGGTGTATCAGGGTGTGTTTTTCACACAGTTGTTTATATGATGTCATTGACATTCATATTTGGGAATTTAATTGATTTTTATCACTCATATCTATCATTGGAATTTTTCATGTTTCCCAGGGGTATTAATTCAATATATCTAAGTGTTTTCCAGGTTAAAAAATCATACATGGTGATTTTATTCTATTTATGTTTTTGCTTCCATTTTTCATCAGGTGTCTCATAAAAATTTGGAATGTGGTTTTATTCTCATGATCGGAATTCTCGCCATTAACAGTATTAGAGCTATGGTTTATCCTAGGTGTGATGTGAGTAGAAGACCCCCAAACTATTTTTACAATGATAATAGTGGCTCTGAATGGAGGATGTGTATCCATTGTGGTTGATTTTGTCAAAATATCATCTAATAATTGCGGCCAAGTAGCGTGTCCTAGTGAAGAGTGAAATGACGGTGCACGTGAAAGATGATATAGATCAGATGGATTATTATTAAAGGGGAAGCCCAAATGTGTGATATTTAGTTTGAGGGATGTATTGTTGGGTGGAATCCTAGTCCCACATTGGATTCCATAAAGAGATATGACAAACACATAACCTTGGAAGAGATACTCATCCTACCACCAATTGGTTTTAGAATGGACTTCCATAAAGTCTTATTAGATATGCCTAAAAGGATTAGGCTATCGATTAATATCCCCCAAAAATTGTTATTAGAGTTGATGGATCAAACATGAAATTTAGCATGAGAATTACTAATGTTTTCAATAGGATTGATGGTCTGTGTGGAAGGAAGAATAAGGTTTGGAAGCTGAAGTAAATCCTGTTAGATGTTTCGGGCCATACACCACATTCTTTTTCTTCAGTTGGTTTCAATAGTTATGTTAGAACTAAAAATTTACAATCAAAGTGATGTTCTATGAGGGAGTTGTTTATTTTTGTAGGTGTTCCAGAGTGTGTGTTGATCACTATTTTTGGGGATCTAGATGTTAATGGTAATAATATTGTTCACTAGGATAGTGAAAATTCTTATATGGTGAAGACTTTTGCATCTGTATTTCCATTTCATGGGGACCCATCTGGTTCTTGACAAATTTTAAAAAGTGGGATGTCATATTTTCTCAAAAGGATGAAACATTGTATAATAACAACTGGTTCACCTTACAATTGAGTTCTTTGGATGGTATTTCCTTCATTGATGGGATGAAGAGGCATATTGATTTTGTTTAGTCCATTTAGATTTTCAAATTCAGAGACAAGATAGTGTTTTTTTATTTAAACTCATGTCGTGCACATGAGATTTGAAGTGAGATATATTTTTATATATCGATTTTTGGGATAATACCTTATCTGTATATGATGAGAACTCATCTGATGTTTATGATATTATATCTTAAATATTATCTATATAAGAAAAAGGAATCGATGAGGGATTTAAAATGATAAGAAACTTCTAGAGTGTAACATCAGGAGATTCCACAAGATGTAGTTCACTAAGAAAAGGAAGGGTTCTACCATGTTTTTGGTAGAATGTGTGTATCGTTGGTGATAGTGAGAGAAGCACTGATGGTAGATCTCTTATTTACTAAGATACCATGTTTGTGGTACCTTGTGTGGCGTGTTAACAAAGAACAAGTGTAAAGTATAAACGAAGTGATATTGTTCAACTAATTGCATTTATTACCAAGGAACACATTAGATATAGACATCAAGGAGTGGGTAAACCATTAGCACATGTATTGGGTGCCTTGATTTATTGATCAAGGAGAAGCCATATATGACGTATTGCGGCATCACATTGACGAGGACAAAGGAATGGATCATGATCTATGAGATAATTGTGTTTTTAATAGAATGGTGTTGTTTTTCATATATGGATCTACCGGTATGATTTTTTTCATTGTAGGGTGGTGTTTGTTAGTCAGGTGATATTCATAGATGATAGAGGCATATCAGTGTGTTTTTTCACATGTTTTTCTATGAAATCATTGACTTTCATGCTTGGGGATTTATATGAATTTTTAATTCTCTGCTTTATTAGCATAATATTCTGAGTTTCCCTGTGGGTTTTTAATTCCTCTTCATCATATGTTTTTTACATGATAAAAAAATGTCTATTTATTTTATTCTCAACAAGTTTCCACTTTAATTTTTTATATGCTTTCTCACAAATATTTCACAATAAATTTTCTTTCCAGGTCTTGGATTCTCCCCAATACATCATTGTCGAGCCTACGGACTTCTCTAGAATCATTCTAGGACACATATCACCTTAATATAGTTTTCACCACAAGGACGATACAGAGGATTGTTAAGCTGATGATTTCAAATGATTCAGCTATCGTGGTCCCCAGAAAAATCATGCCCATATCATAGATCTTCATAATGAAATTATTATTAAAGTGATCTAAACTCATTCATGAACCAATATGCCTGTCCTCGTTCCATACCTCCAAAATAACTCAACAACCAACAATATATATGAAATTATAGGCACAAATATCATATGAAGACGATTTAATATTATCAAACCAGCTTCCCAAGAGGTGATCAAAACCATCAAGGGAGAGAACAATGTCCATGATGTTTCCAAGAGGATTAAAAATATGACAATCCCACTCGCCTTATAAGAAAATATGATTAGTCATCTCAATATAAGACTTTGAGAAACATTAACACTTATAGGTGATTTATATTTTATTATCATGGATCAAACAGTGTGGAGGAATGGCTTCGTGTCCATTTATCCACACTAAGAAACTGTGTTTCTAGGGATGCATTTTTATATATTGCATTCACCCAAGGATCCATTTCTTAGAGGACATGAATAATCCTTTGATAGTCTACAATAAAAAACTATCCAAAAACAAGAGGTGGGGGAGTGAAAATGCTCTAGTATTTCTCATCAACCAACATGATACTTACATAAACCCCATTATACTTTTCATCGAGCACTGCATAGAGAAATATAAGATGCGACATGGTTTCATAGAACCACATAATAAGGTGTAGGCACCCATAATGTTTGGATTGAACGTATTTCATGTATTCCTCTAGTATTTTAACATTGATTTCACCTTCCTCGAATGCTTTTTCAAGGAATGAATAACTCACCCGGTGGTTCCTTCCCTCATGGATAACATCACATATGAATCCATAGAGGGTGATTTCAATGTACCCAATAACAGATTTTGGAACTCATATAACCGACAATATATTCATGGTCATTTAGTTAAGGATAGTTGTAATAAGTGTCATCCAGCCCCCAAATGAAATAAAATGACTCTACCTATTAATGATCTTCCCTATGATAATATCTATTAGTGGGTAAAAATGATTTATTCAAATACTCTCCATGGATAGAATATCTCCATGATAATAGGAGTTTCCTTTTAAGAAGAAAATATTTCTTTCAATGAGGGAGAAACTTTTGTGGAAAAATTTACTCTAAGAAGACACACTACATTAATGGTTATTAATTTTCATCCCACTCGACCAAAAATATCACTCATGGATAACCAATAATATTTTTATGGATTGAATACACCCATTAATAAAAATAAAATGTCATCCACAAAGAAGATATGTGATATTCTGGTGAAACCAAACCTTCATATGAAAAGTAACACCACCCCAATCTAAATAGATTAGTCATGGTACCTACTAAGAATATCTAGAGTGTGAATAAAAATAGTATGAGTTAATGGATCTCCATATAGGATCCCTCAAAATGACTTGAAGAAACCTAGCCTCTCCCCTATTAATGATATCGTGATCCATCGAGAAGAGAAGCTCATAAAGAACAGATCACACACCCATTGTAAGAAACTAAAAATTTTCATGAACATTAGGATAAAATAACATTACCTCCTACCATATGTTTTTTCCATGTTAATTTTAACTATAATGATTGACCCAGTGACTTTCTGGTTACGAATTTGCATCATTTCATAAGCTATCCCAATTTCTCATTTAATGTACCTACCATCAAAAAAACTCATATTTTTCCTCAATTATATGACATGGAGTGAGAACATAGAAGCTAATATTAAATATTTTAGTGAGTATCATCAAATTAACGATTCAATAGTTTATGGGCTTGTATTGGTCGAAAGAGTATAGGAATGGTACATTATGAATAATATCATGTCTAGAAACACATGTAATTATGGGTAGAGGAATCCCTTTGAAAAATTCTGGCACTACATTGATTATAAGTTCTTTGACAATGTCCCATGAAAAAAAAACGAATGAGAAAGGAAATCTGTTAGGTCCAAGTTCACTTATCAGATTAAGACTATTGACAACTCTTTTGATTTCATCCACTATTGGAAATTTTGTATGTGGGTTCCCTAAACCCAGCTTATGAATTCATTTTGATTAAAATTACATGTATATAGTTTGATATGTGTTTGTGTTTGTGTGTGTGTGTTTGACTTACAATAATAGAGTTGATACTTTATGTCCATTATAATAAGGGTAATTTCATTAGATTACATTTCATATCAAAAGAATATAGTAGTTCTGAGGATAATATGAGAACATGTAGATACCAAAAAATTAATATTAAACATATTTCATATGGCCTAGATATTTCATGATGATAGGAAACAAATGATGTTAGACGATTAGGTGCTAGGCACAAATAAATTTTGATACTTCTTCTAATGGTGTTCACACATGGTGATCTTGAGTAAATGAGACCCTGAGCACTGTCCTTCTAGTAGGAAAACCATATGTTTTAGGTGTCATTGGTAGTCCATATTTGTAAACACATGTAATGGTCTCCAAGATTGATATTAAAATCAGTGTATACTATTTGATTACATACTTTGATGCAAGATGAAAACTATGACATTGATTTCATAGCGTGGTAGCTTGTGTTTGGTGTGTAATTGGTTTTATGACATTGATTGAATAATCAAGATAATTTTTTTTCTTCTAAATGGAAGTAATATTGTAGGCCTAGTTGATCAGGATGGTAGTTCCTTAACTAAATTTGTAGCCACGGCTGAAGAATGTAATTTCATTCAATTAGGTAAACGAATAATAATGTGAGAATGGATGATAATATAAATTGTACATATTACATTATATGTAATCTTTTGATAAAGATATTATATTAAACAATGCGTGTCCATAGGTAATGTTGACATTTCTATGAATTTTCATTATATTTTTAGGGTCCTTGATGGGTTGCTATAATTCACCTTTGGTTTGTGAATATTATTCACTAATATCTATATTATGGCCTAGAGGTTCACCATCATAGTGTATTCAAAAGACTACCCTATTTTGGTGAATAGGAGTATGAAACATGGTGGTCCCCACTTTAGTATTCAAGAGATATCTATGAATAAACGATCACGAATGAATAAATAAATTCATTATCATTTTAGTATTGAATAATTAGAGTTGAATTTATTTATTAGATGTATTCCAAAGGGATTATGTGAATAATTGAAAAAATATTATATGAATAGATATTTTTTTAATATTCATGGTCATTTTAATATTTGAAGGAATTTCGTGTTAAGTTAATGATTCACTTTTATCACGTAATATGTATTTATTATATATTAAAAATTAACTGAATAAACTTTATATGAAATTATAATATAGTTAGTTGTTCATAAAATTTCATTTATTCCTTATTTAGGAGGAGTTATATATATAGGGGTTGGGGAACCATTTCTTAGTGTTTACCCTCCAATATATAATCAAGAGAGATCTCATTTCTAATTGACTATTCATCTACTCAAATTTTTAAGACCCTATATCCCCATTCCTACATTCTAGAGAGATAAATAATTATTCCATGTGTTCGATCGTTTATCTCTTTAAATGATCAAAGGAACGAGATCATGGTGATTGCTAATATGTCATATCCTTTACTGGACCTCCGCATTAGCACCTAAATTCCAACGATCTATATTCCCAGAAACTCATAAAGCAAGTATAGATGATCTAAAGGGATTCGATCTTGGATCCTTTGACCAAAGATCACTGACGATGAGATGTTGGTGAATGCGCAATTAATCTGAACAAGGTAATAATTTGTTTTACTTTTCTACGTAGATAAATTTATGTGAGATCCTCAGACCTTTATCAGATCTCTAATTATCAGAGACCAAAAAGTTACGTCAATTAGGTAGTGCAAATTTAAAATCTCAAACCTATCTGGTTCAATTGCGCAACATAGTATCGACAACTAGAATTAGAGTGAGGTTGCATGAATTTTATAATCTAATAAATGATAATTTTACTTAAATTTAAGCATAGGACATCACTTATGTCCCAACAAAAATATACCATGCATCGTTCCAATTTTGGATGGCCATGTTCTGGCCATCCAAAAAATGAATTCGGATCACACCTGTTTTTAGAGGTTTATATTGGATAACTTATATATGTATGTGTGTTTTATTTTTCTAGTATTTTTGATTTTTGGTATTTTTCAACTGTTATAGACATATTTTTTGCCGGAACAATCTCCTCGATAGAGACTCAATTCCACCGGTTGTGGAATCAAACTATAATTTTTTCAAAAGGCTAATTACAATATGCTTTTGAAATTTGGAAAATAATCATATGGGGATGGGGGTGCCTTTTAAAGCTACATCAAAATTAATATTGGAGTTATTTATTATAAAATCTAGGGGAGTCATTTTTCCATATAAATAAACAAAATTTAAAAAACATTGGCATCGACACCTATGGATGTATCCAAAAACAAAAAAAATAAATGGTGGGGATTTCTCTAGAAGCTAGTGCCTCTCACCACACCACCTTCTCCCAGTTTCTCGACCCATCAATTTGTCTCCTCCCATATCTAGCACTTCCCTGCAATAACCTCCTCCGTCCACCCCCATGTAGCTTGTAGTATCTGTCGGCCTCCCCTCCACCTACACATCTGGCTGCCCTTGGCCTTGATGACTACTTGTTGCCTCTATTGCCAGAACCACTGTACTACACACGATACCCCCTCTAGGAGCCTCCTTCCCACTTACTATCTCCTCCATCGGTGACCCAATGTGTGTGACCCCAATATGTCTTCTTTCCCCTATTCTGATCGACAACCCCTAGGTTCCCTCTTACCATCCATCCCCAATAACCTTGTTCGATCGTTGGTCTCTCGTTAGTATTCCCAACCTAGAACGACCATGCATGGGGTTATCCTAACCCAGAACAACCCTGCATAGGGTTGGCCTAATCAATAATGACCTTTCACAGGTTTGGTCTAACCTGCATCATGCCTGTGTGGGTTCGGTCTGACCCACAATGGGATTGAGTGGGTTCTAGGGCTCATGGTGTTTTTAAATATCCAAAACATTAATTTTTTGTTTTTATTAAATAAATAATAAGAAGAAATTTAATAATCAAAAAATAATATAATTTTGGTATAAAATTAAATTAATTTTGAGGTCGAATGAAATAAATTACTTGAATTAAAATAATTTTTTTAATTTATTCAATTTCCCACAATATGAATTTATGAGATTTTAATTTTTATTATGAATTTAAGTTATTCTACGACTAGTCTTTTGCATTGAATGACTAACATGACTTATGATTTATATTTATTTTATTATCTTTTACAAGTACATGTTATGATTGCAATATTTAATTTATTTTGATGGTATCCACATCATCATTCTTTGGTTAATATGTATAAGAGCCCATGTGTTATCAGTACAATTTAATATCTGTTTTGTTCTTCATGAGACCTTCTCACATACATGTAATTATTTATGTATTTTGATGATGACATTATAAGATGTGGACCACACCAAGACAATTTAGTATTCTATATGTGATGTGGAAACAATGAACTAAGATGTGAGCTATCATATGTGTCAAGATCTAGATTAGTTATTATACAACTAGGTCATGATTGATTCCTTTTATTTAAATGGATAGACCTATACAATACATGCAAGATCAGTAGAACAATTTATTTTATTTATATGTTTTTTATTATTTAATAAATATGCATGTTTTTGGTAACACATAAAATAATAAAAAATTATTCTAGAAGATATGATTGATTTTTTCTGTTAATGCATTGTCAAGTTGTGAGCATGATCACATGGTATAAAAATTTTTAATTGAAAATGATTACATTATTCAAGAAATAATAAAAACCAACAATGTAATATTAGTTTGTAACACCTTACGTCACTTAAATTTAAATAAAACTGAGTGTATGAGGTTCTCGTCATCCCTAGATGGGGGCGCCATCTACTATTAGGGAGTCCTTATGGGAGTGATGGGTTGAATTAACAAAATCTGGTTGAAAATAAGCATCCATAGCTAGATTGATACCATATCAGAGGATAATAATTGAAGAAATCAGTGTTATCATTTTGAGAAGCCGGGTCTTCACTCAATAGTTCTAGGAGCTAGAAGTCAATGAAGTTATCTAGTTAAGTGCCTATCTGGAAACTCTCTAAGTAGTGGGATTTCCATAGATTGGACTATGAGGAGATGCTTCAAGGATCATTACCACTAGAATACTCATGTTACTGTGTATTTTTGAGTTTAATAGTTTGGGATTCCAGAGTTTGATAAATTATTGGGAGAAATATAATGATATAATTAATCGATAATATTTAAATGTTAATTATGACAAAGAAATAGCTTAAAAATTTATTTATTATAGATAAAAATAGTAATCACCACAAATAGTAACTTATCATTGCGATAAATTCTAGATAAATAAAATATCCCGAACAGATAGATCTTTTCGGAGTGGTATATGCTCTTTTGCATAATACCTTTCCAAGAGGGGAAGCTTTATGTGTAGGAGACCTCAATTCCTGTCGAGCCCCATCATGGAGGAAGAAAGGAATGAAAGGATATCAACTACATTGTATTAGTGAAATATTTTATAAGAGAGTCAATTAGGACATCATGTACTCAATAGTATTAGGTATACTATGAAAATAGAATCCATTAAGTTCAAATTAAACAAAGTATCAGAAACTGATCTCATTATTGAATCATTATTGCCAAGATTTTAAACTATTAATATTAAATATTACATGAATAACCTGAAAATTTCTCTCCCAGACCTAATTTATTTAGCATCCCAATCCTATATGGATATCAAGAATACCAATTCCATAGACATTATTTTGAATAAGCGAAGGAACGAAAAAGCATAGTGTCCAAAGGCTATTCACAAGATGATGAAACCAATGAATTCACTATACAAAAATCTATATATATTGTTGGAGGAAAACGTGAATGATGATGTCTTCTTTTCATGTAAAAATAATGGCCATTATAAGATGAATTGAAAGGCTGGGAAAAGAATGTAAGGGGATGTTTTTAACTTATTTTTTTCATTGATTACAATATGAATTTATCTAAAAGTTGTGTATTGGATACTACATTTAACTAAAACATTTTTATTCATTTAAAGAATTTTATATGATTCTAGAATTCTGAAAACGAGAAAAGGGATATCCAAGCTGCAAATGGCATGAGGGTAACAAATATTAATGTGAGATATTATCATATTACGTTTTTTTAAAGTCTTTTATCAACATAATTTAATAATAATCCAATTTTTAATTTAATTGTTAACAATTAATAATCTAAATTATAATTTATATATGTTTTAAGTTTTAATATTATTCAATTTTAATTATCCTTATTTTAATTTTTAAATTTCAATCTTTGTGTTTTTTGATTTTATGTTTGTAACCGATTAATTATTATCACTCATTGTATTTAAATAACATATGATTTAATTTTAAATTCTTATTTTGAAATTTTTTTTTTGTGTATCACTATTAGTATTATTTCTATATGCTACTGATGTAGATAATTATAGTCATCAGTGACTGATTATTTATCTTTATTGGTGACCTTTTGTTGACAGATGCCTATTATACCTAACAGTGAACTTTTATATAGTACTTTAGTAACCTTTTGTTTTTTCTATCGGTACCCTTTTTATATTCATTCTATCAGTGACCACTAATTGAAACAGTGATATTTTGTCATTATATTTTTAAATAGTCGGTAAACGCCCCTACTCCTGACAATTAGACATCCTCTTAACATGCCTTCATTTCTTCTTCTTAACGCATCGTTACCACTAACCACACTGACCTGTTTCCCCCATCACCCTACTTCTGATGTAAGTCTATCAAACTATTTCAATAATAGTAACTTATTAATGCACCTACTCCCCTTCATCCTCGATCTACTAAAATAACCATATCTTTCAACAGAGACTCATTCGTAGACCAAAAATCTACTAGTTTATCATCAATGACCAGATGAATCCCCAAACTACCAAATCTATAAAAAATATATTAATCAACCTCATATATGAAATTCCATACCGAGCACCACCGACTTTGGATTACCTTGGCCACTAACAACCATAACATGTAGCAACTCTTGACCTATCCCAATTGTTATCACTATGGCCTTGTTCTGCAGATCGACTGCGAGCCACCTTGGAGGATTTGAGTCAGGCAGCTGCTATAGAATAAGAACCATCCCCAAAAGGAGTCGCATGAGGAGCAGGAGTCCACCGCCGGAGTTCTGAGTTGGAGACGCTGTCAATGGAAAGCCGCAATACTGTGGGTGTTGAGGGGAGTCGACTGATTCAAAGACTCACTACGGCAAAGGGGAACCATGGATCTGGACCTCTATTGTTGAAGAGATATTCTACATTTGCGTTGTGGACGAGGAAATGAGCAGATGGAGGTTCGAGAACCTAACTAATGAAGGATCAGTCCACTGAATCCTTTCCATGCTATCACTGTGTTGATGAGGCCTTTGTGTCGTTGTTGTGCACCATTGTACATCGGGCTGCCATTGCAACAAAAGAGTCTGATTTGGCTTGAACGAGGTAACTGCCTCCCCTGTTCATAATATAGGAGAACCCCCATGATTGGGAATGTGACCAGAGAAGGAGTAAAAAATAATAATAAATAAAAGCACAACTAAAACACATTAAAAAAACATAAATAAAAAATATGATTAAATAATAACTAAATCAAAATATTAATAATTATAAATAAATAAAAACAATATGATAATTAATATTAATAAAAAATAATTATTAAATAAAATTATCTTAAATAATTAATAATAACTTATAAATTATATTTAAAAAAATAAATTACAAAAACTAAATAATGTAATAATTAAGATAAAAATTTTATGTTAAACTTAAATAATATTCTAAAAAACATAAATATTCAAAAAAACTAACTACTAATTTTATTAATTTAATAATATAATAAATACATAACATTTATTTAAATTCAAATATTAATTAATCAAATTCATAAATAAATAAATATAAATAATAACATGTAAAATCAATAATTAAAATATGTTAATTAAAAAATAAAATAACAACTAATTATTATTAATTTAATTTCAATAACATTTAAATATTCATTAATGAGACTTTTATTTATATATTAAAAAGTTAACATTTAATCATTGATTCATTTTTTTATTTTCCTGTTCTAACAGTGCAGGTTCAAACAGGAGCTGGAAACACGTCTAAATACATTCAACTAACTCAGCGAGAGTTATTTACAATGGGAAAACTAGTACGACATGTCATTAACAGTAAAATGCTCATGTGCAGTGCACAAGTAAGGGACACTTGAGGTCAGAGGATAATTTGGGGTAAAGTGTCGCTTATGCAAGCTTGATTTATATAGAAAATCAAATTGCATAATAGTGGGGGAGGCCCATTCAATCAACCTTGTTCAAGCAGAGTATGAATAGAGGGAGGATCTTGAACCACTTCTTGGAGTTTAAGAGTACAAGAGTAGAACATCATTTAAGGAGTACTTTTTTACTCTTGTTCTAGTATTTGTACTCTATTTAGTATGTTACAATTTTTTGTTGATAAAGAACATGACTGTTGGCTAAATCATCAAGTTTGGGGATAAATTGATGTTCTCCTTATTCTCTTATAATTTTCTTTTTCACTTAATCACATTGACATATTCAGTATTGATCAGTGAGATCAATATTAAATTCATTTTATTACTTCTAATAGTATCTCTGAATATCAAAATTTTAAAATAAATTAGAGAGATTGATCATGGTACATATTTCAAAAGATAATAAATACATAATACTTCAGGACTAATGTCGAGTTTGTCCTGTTGTCATTTTCGAATAAAACATTTCCTAGTGGTTTTATTTTGGAGTGGAATACATCAAAATCGATCAACATGAGTGATTTAATTCCGGGAGAGATAGGAAAGTCATTATCTTTAAGGTGGAACTCTGCAATATCATTTAAATAAATTTAATACTTTTAAAACTAGTAGAATGGATTCTTTTACCTTGGTGACTTACTTTGACTATTCTTTTATTAGTGTTCTATAATTTTGTTGTTCACTGCTCTCAATTTGTTTTCAATTTCATCTTAGTCTTGGTCAAAAAAATGTAGTGTTACTTTACTACATCAGAAAAGACCAAAATAATTAAAAGTATATAAATTGTATAAAATTGGAAATCTACTCCACTTCTGAAAACATTGTGGTCTTTTGAATGTTTTTCGAAGAGTAGTGGTCAAAATTTCCTTCTCAATATGTTCGACCATACATGTTACATGTATAGTTGTTAGTAGTAATATAAATTTTAAACATTGAACGACTTCAATGATGGTCATCATCATGTTTTTGGTGCCATTTCCCAGGACGGTATGAGCCATTACTTCTAAAAAACTAAAACAAATTCTTAAAAAAACCTCAAAAATTGATAAATTTGAAAACCAAAAAAATAATCCATTCCTTTTCATTATGAATTGTTAGTATTTTCTTACTGCTAAATATTTCCTTTTATAGTTTTCAGGTGAACAAGAACTTATTTGTCAGATTATAGCCCTTGAACCCTAAATTAGATAAACATTTAACTACTCTAAGAAAGAAAAACCATTTTGAAATGGAAAATCTAGATGAGAGAGTTCCTGAGCCTAAAAAATTCAAAAATCAACCCGAACATTTTAATGATGAATAAAGTCATAGGTTGAGGGAGTTAAAACATCCTCAATTTTCATGTAATCTATTATTCATTGTACTTATTCCTATATCCAAATAAATATGAGTTGAAACAATCACACATTTCATTGTTGCATGAATTTAATGGATTGTCTAATGAGGAATCACTAGCCTTCATTAGAAACATCTATAACACTGTGCAGCAGTAACCTCTTCTATGAATTACAGAGAATGAGATTTTAATGATATTCTTTTCCTTTATCCTAAAAGGGAATACTATGAAATGGATTTTAATTCATTATGAGAATATTTTCGAGATCTGGGTTCATGTGTACAATTCATTCATTATGAAATTTTATCCCCAAAGACATAAGGGTGTACAAAGAACAAAAATCACTACATTCAATCAAGAGTATGGTGAAGCATTCCATGAATCATGGGATAGATTCATGGGCCTTCTTATGTAGTATCCCCATCATCAACTCCCATATCACATTCTAATGTACACCTTCTATGATTGGATTTCATTATCTACACAAAATCTAGTTGATTAGGTTGCTGGGGGTAACTTCATTGACAAGAAAGATTATGAACATAGAAATTTTTTAAATTATCATGCTCTGAATTCTGAACATAATAATTCATAAAGATAAATAGGGAATATAAATGTTAATGTCAACATTGGTTTAATGAATGAAACTGAAACTCAATTATATAAAATCATTAACCAATTGAAATCATTAATGATCCATAATTCAAAAAAAACCGTTAATCCACATGACTGTCAAAACACCGGCCAATCTATATGGGAACAATGATTCCAGTTTTGTATGTTCGGGCATACAGAGAACATTTTTCCTAACATTGATATGCCTTCGCAATGATAAGAAAATTATAATTTTTTTTAACTATGGTCCTTGAATGCCTCTTAAATAAGATACTTCTTTAAATAATTACAACCTAGGCTATAGGAACCATCCAAACGTATATTGGAATGATCAAGGATTAATAAAACAATCCACATCCCTTGATTATCAGAACCAACCAATACTAAATTTTCAAAATCAACATAGGGGTGTGTCATAAAATACACAAGGAAATAATGATAATCATATGTCTTCTAAACATGATTTATTCTTGAACAAAACTATCTCTCAATAAGAAATATACATGACTCAGTTAACCAACCATGAAAATCATTATGAGTTAGATAAAATGAAAAATGATGTGAGAATTTAAAAAATGGAAACACAACTTGTACAACTTTCTAGAGATTTTTCATCTAGGGAAAAGGCAGACTTCCAAGAACAACTGAACTTAACCGTAGAGAGAATTCCATAGAGGTAGTAACAAAATGTGGGAAGAGTACTGAAAATGTTGCTGGTAAAGTCATTTAAAATGTCTTAAATGAAAATCAACATGAATCTGTTAATAAAAATCTGTTCTGTAGAGATGATGGAAATTAACAAAAATCTATATAAAATGATCAATATCTGATTATATCATCTAAAACACTAGCTAAAAAACATCTAATAATGAATGTAATAAAGGTAAAGAAATAGTTAAGGAATATGTGTAATATATAAATAATTTTCTTACAAAAATTTAACCACCGATCCCTTTCTCTAAGAAGCTAAAACCTCAATGTAATACCAAGGCTGAACTTTTTCAGTTTCATGGTCTCCCTTACAAACATCATGTAAACATACCATTCAAACAATCCTTAATTAAAATCCCCTCTTACTTGACATATCATTTGAAAATTTTTTCAAACAAAAATTTCTTTGATGAATTTCCTTGCTACATCCATACTGATTAGTTGAGTGATGTACGCCAAAATTAAATTCGACCCAAATTGAAGGACCTTGGTTGTTTTTTTATCCCCTTCACCCTAGGAAATTATGAAGAGCTACGTTGTTTGGGTTATTTTGGTTGTATTATTAACATTCTCCCATACTTACTATTTCGACTGTTGAAGAGGGGTGACTTTCAACCAACCACAGTCATACTGCAGTCAGCTGATAGATCATTCAAAAATCTTGTGGGTTGGATAAATGACATGATAGTTTATGTTGGGAAACTATTTTTTTCATGTAGACATTCTAGTCATAGGAATGGTTTGTGGTCAAGAGGTTCCCATCATCTTGGGTAGGCCATTCTTGGACATAGGTGGTGCTGTTATTTATGTTTATATGGGTCAATTTATTTTTAAAATTGGAAAACCAGAAGAAGAATTCAATGTGTTCCAAAATGTAAAAGGTCAACTATTTTTGAAAAATAATCAATGGTAAAGTCCTTAGAATATGAGAAATAAATTGAAAACATTAAATAATATGAAAAGAAATAATTTGTTAAAGAAACACATTTAGATGTTGAAAGTGCTATTGAATCTGCCTTTAATGTTGAAAATTCTACTCAAACACCAAATCATGAATATTTCCCAGAACACGACAACTCTTTAGTTTATGTTATAGAAGAGTCCTCTATTTCAAAACATAGAATATTTATTGAGTTAATTTGAAGTTCTCTCTTTTTACACCAACCTTTCTAAGCACATTTTTTAATTTAAGGGAGATCATATAATGCAACTTGATGATTCTTATTTGATAAAAATATTAAATTCGGACCTGGAAAGTCTATACAATATGTTTCCCACATTGAATAGAATCAATGTTATTTCCAAATCTAATCATGAAATTGAAAATATTTTATAATTTAATACTCATTAGAAGCAATATAATGAGGATTGTGGATCTCAAATGTCGAAGTGTCTTTTTTCTAGTGTATATCCACCCACTCTTGAACTGAAACAAATCCATGCTCATTTGAAATATTCATTTTTGGGTGAGAATTAAAATTTTCCTATCATAATTTCTTCTGAACAGAATGAAAAGAAAGAAGAACTATTTAAATTTGTTTTGAATAAGAATAAATCTGCTAGAGGCTGGGCCATATCTGATATCATGGGTATTAGTTCCTCATTCTGAATGCATAAAATACCTATGGATCATAACCATATGCCTAGGGTAGAGTGTCAATAATATTGAATCAAAATATAAATTATGTTTAATGATATTAAGTGGTTATGTTTCTAGACAATGAAATCATTTATCCTATTTTTGATAGTGCTTGGGTCAGCCCTGTACAGGTTGTTCCTAAAAATAGAGGTTATACTGTAGTAAAAAAATGGAAAAAATGATGAAATCCATGTTTGGAAAGCCACCGAATGGAATGACTGTATAGATTATAAGAAATTAAATAAAGCCACTAGGAAGGACCATTTTCTAATTCACTTCCTTGATAAAATGATTGAATGTTGTTTTGGAAATGAAGTTTTCTATTTTCTGGTTAGGTATTCCAGCTAGAACAAAATTCTTGTTACTCTAGAAGATCATGAAAAGACTACATTCACATGACCATTTGGGATACATGCCTACAGGTGGATGCCCATTGGGTAGTCTGGATCTCCAGCCACCTTTCAATGGTGTATGATGACTATATTTTCAGATATGATTGAAGGAATAATTGAGGTTTTCATTGATGATTTCTCTATTATGGGTACTGATTGTAATACATGTCTTTTAAATCATGAGTTAGTTTTGGAAAGATTCATTGGAACCAACCATGTTCTTAATTGGGAGAAGTGTTAATTCATGGTCACAAAAGGTATAGTGCTTTTTCCTATGGTTTCCAAGAGAGGTTTGGAGTTTGATAATGATAAATTAGAATTCATTGAACAAATTTTTACCACCTAAAAATGTTAATGGTATTAGATGTTTCCTAGGGAATGTTGGTATCTACTAGAGGTTAATAAAATACATTTCAAAAATAACTAAGCCATCTAGTTCTCTGCCCGTTAAGGATTGACCTTTCAATTTTGATGAAAACGGTTTGAAATATTTTAATTTTCATAAAGATATGATCAATACATCACCCATCATCATTGAACCATACTGGAAACTAGCTTTTCAACTTATGTGTGATTCTAGTGACTGGATGTAGGTGTTGTACTTGGACTGAGGACAGATAGGAAGTTACATGTGGTTTATAATGCATGTATATTTCTATATGAGGACCAAAAAGAATTATACCACCACTGAAAAACAAATTATAAATTTTTTCGCTCTTGGGATGTTTAGACATTATTTTTCAGGCTCAAAAATCATCATTTTCATTGACTAATATTCTTTGAAGTATTTGTTGTCTATGAAAAAAATCAGGCAGATTAGATGGATTTTATTTCTACAGGAGTTTGATTTTTAGATTAGTGATAAGCAAGAAGTGGTGACATTATTTGTTGAACACCATTTTAGGTTTTCTCATACCCATTCTGAAGATCCAAGGGATATCAACTCTTTCTTTCCTTATAAAAATCTACTCTATATTTATATTTGGAAATCGGCATGTTTTGTAGAATTTTTTAACTTCCTGGTAGCTGGTGTCTTTTCCCAAAATCTATCAAATAACCAATGAATGAAATTCATTTCAGAACTGAAATACTAACTTTGGGATGATCCTATATTTTTAAGAGATGTTCTGATGGTATCCATAGGAGATGTGTGCCTGATGAAGAGATGTTGTCTATCTTAGAGAATTGTCATTCTTCTCCTAGAAGTGGTCACCATGGTGGTGAAATAACTGCTCAGAAAGTCCTACAATATGGTTTTTATAGGCCCACACTTTTTAAGGATGTAAGAGAAATTTGGTTGGCTGTGACAAGTGTCAGCGACTTTGTAATGTTTGATGGAAGCAGAAGTTACCCCAAAAAGGAATTCTAGAATTAAATATTTTTTATTACTGGGGATTAGATTTCATGGGCCTATTTCCATCATCTCATGGATGATATTGGAAAACAAGAAAAAAATCCTTGAAAATAGTGTATTTATGATAAATATGTAGATAGATATTTTGATGAAAAAACTAGTGATATTAGAAGGTAAATGAGTTATATACATATAGTGTGTGTTGTAATGTTATATATGGAGAGGGAATGAGGTGTTGAATATTAAAGATCCACTCATAAGTTGGGGAGCATATATTTGATCATCTTTTACAACTGGTTATCGAAAATTAGGGTTATGAATGGTTGAGGAGAATTATAAGGGTGAATGGTTTAATGAAAATTTTCCCTTTTAATAAATGATTGTTAGGTTCCACAAGCTATATGGTTTGACTCACTAGCTACCTAGTGGAAAATCTAGTGGATTTCTAGGTTTAGAAGATTGAAAGTGACTAGTTTATGGACTAATGGGGGCTAAATGGTGGCACTTCAGTCTATTAACATCATGCCACATTCTCCTCCATCTCATCACAAACATCTCTATGATCACCCAAAACCCCATTGTCCTTTATAAAATAATAAAAATATAGTGTTTAATAGAATTTTAAAGGGTTTGTTTCTCACTGATGAAATCATATCCTAAAACATCCACTCTATATGAAAAATCATCCTTGAGTTTTACATATGAGGGTCATTGAGATTAACCATAGAATAAACTGAGACAAAAAGTTCATACAAAAAAATCTCATTCCCATGTCTCCTCTTGAATACATTCAGGCTACCATGATACCCAAACCAGAGGACCTATTATAACTCAGAGAGTCATTATGATATAATTGATGATATGAACTGGGTACTCCTCAAATGAAGATATCAGACACATCCCTATACCACTATGGAAGATATAAATGATAAGCCCCAAGAATGATCCTCTCTAAAATTTAAAATGGCCGCAAAAATATCGGTGCAAGATTCTCTTTACTCTTAATATATGGATGGCTTAGTCAAGAAGAAACACATAAGATGCCATAAACACCAACACAAAATCTAGAGGTCAGTAATGCTGATAAATAGATAAATTCTACCAAGATTTTTAATTTCTATACATTTTACATATATGTTTCACATTCTCTGATGTCTTTTAAACAAGATGCAATCCTAAAATCACTACATCCCATGACTATAACCGATATAAAGGTAAATTTCATGACCTACCATATAGTAACAAGTAATAATATATCTAAATTATCTGTTGGAAGATATTATTATTTGAATAATTAGCAAGAGAAAAGTGGTTCTCTAATAAGCCTCCAAAATTCAGGATATTTTCATTTAGAATTTCGTATAGTACATATATAGTACACTCATACTAGACATCTGTTTGAGGTTGATATGTTGTACTCAAATGTACTTATAAACCAAGAGAATCATGTAACCCATACTATAATTGTGATATAAATGGAGCATCCCTATTTAATAAAATGTTATTTAGAATCACATGTAGTCATATGATCTCTCATACATATAATTGTCTATGATTTTTCCACCATTATGTTCTCCTAGATAAAAGATAAAGGAGATACATTCATAATTCTATACAAAATCATCCAAACGATACGAATACCAAAGGGTGAATTTAGTAACCCCATCACAAAATCAAAAGTAAAAAAATCTAATTTCCTTCCAATGATGAGCAATAGTTTTAAAAGGCTATAAAGATATTGGTGTTCCACATTAACATGTGATAGGTGGAACATTGAGTGAAATTGAAGAATATTTCATTCTTCGTCGCTAAACACCATTACTAAAGATGCAAACCATGTTACATTTTTTTCTTTTTAGGATGCAATTACTATTTAAAAAATGATGTTCTCACATAATTCCTCTTTCTAACCTAAAGAAACCTCGACATGCCCATCGACATGCAATATTTTATCGACATCAATAACACTACCTGGTAGTTGTTCCTCAACATAAAAACCATCACTTAAATCTAAGTCATCCTGATTAGAATGTTTTCTTCTATTTATTTGATTTAGAAGATATTGAATCATTGATAAATCTATGAGGATAGGTTTACCCTAGAAATCATGAAAATCAAGATGCATTTCAAAAAATAAATCCATAAAATGAAATTCACTACAAGATTACTAAAACACTTCAACCTCAGATTTTTGGGTCTAAGAATTACCAACAACATTTAAATTTTATAGTGTATATGTATGATCATAGTTTAAATATTGAAAATATTCAACACACCTTCACTTCATAAGGTTTAGGTCCCATTGAGAAAATATATATTTTAGCTTCTTATAGACAGAAAATACCATGAATTGCTTCCACATGAGGTAATGCATACAATAGCATATACCATTAAAAATTGATACGATCTAAAGGTTGTGCATCAGGTAAGTATTCTCATGATACCTCAACTATCGAGACCAATATTGCAATATATTCCCCCCTTATATAAATATACCTCCCAACCCGATTCCTTATGTGTCATTATAGAATATGTACCCTCTTACAGGTTCATGAAAAATTATTATTGGTGTTGAGGTCAATCTTCCATTAAGCTAATAAAATGAATTTTCAAGAGATTCAGATCAGATAAACATTACACCATTCATTGTCAAGCCTGTAAGTCGTGCAGTAAGTAAATGTTTTGGAATGAATCATTGATAGTAACCATCTAATCCAAAAGAGATCTATATTTAAAAAAAATATTGTATCTTAATAACAAGTAACTAATCTATCATTTTTTGGACCCACTGATACTCCCTCTTCTAATATAATGTTACCCATGAAGTGAACACTATCGATCAATACGTTGTAGCTCATGATTTTATCATAAATCCAATGTTCCCAATGAGTAGTAAAAATGAAATCTAGATTTTTTATTTTCTCCTCCTATGACCGAGTGTAAATCAGTATATTTTCAACAAAATAACCATTAAAGCATCTAGAAATGGGTGAATGATATGATTCATTAGGCCCGTAAAAATATCAGGTGTGTTCTTAAGAGAAAATGACATTAATAAATATTCATATAAGCTATGCCTACATCATAATGTTGTATATGTTATATTCGATGGACTAAATTTCATATGATTATAGCATGATCTCAAATAAATCTTTTAAATGTCTATATATACCTATAAATAATTTAAGAGAACTTCTATACAAGGATGTGGATATTATTTTTTATGTGTAAGATGGTTTGACTGATTATAATCCACACATAACTACAATGTAAAATCCACATTCTTGGTGAAAAGAAATAGTGAACCCCAAAGAGAAATACTGGGTTGAATAAATACCTTGTCTTCTTAGTCCTAAGACTACATATTATTTTCTTATAGCCCATTAAGAGACATTCTGTAAGGATAAATGAATACTAGATCTCCTCTTGGCATAATATGAATAGTGATGTCAACCTATCTCTTTGGAGGTAGCCTACAAAAATACTTTGGAAAGAAATTGTTGATATAGTACACCATTGGAGGAAATATATCGTAGATTACTCCTAGATCATCTATTAAAAGGCCTAAAATTCATCCAAACACTACAGACAACCAATGATGCTCAAGTACTACATGACCTTCTTGGACATCCCATTCCACTTTGTGAACATAACAACTTCCCTTAGGCGAGGAGAAGGAAACATGTTGAATATAATAGTATATAAGATCCTAAAAGATAACCATTTTAACACCTTATGGTTTTAAAAATAATTTGAAATTCATGATGTATTTTTTTAAATAGATATTTATAACATTCCTTTAAAAATAAATTTTCCACTTCTATGTTTTTAATTTCATCAAATGTTCATCTACAATTGTTTACATTATTTTATTTGGAGTCTAATCGAATCAACTTGTTTTTTTGATGAAATGTAACATACCATTATGAATAGTAATTTGATTAGTAATATTAACCTAATGAGTAGTAAATTGTTTTTTTATTTTGTTTTAATAAGGATTTAAGATAATGATATCATGATTAATTTTTCATTGTGTTATAAAAGTAGTTATTTTTTTTAAATTAATATTTTTGAAATTAAGTATGATTTTAATCAAAAATAAAATTAATGATTTTTCCAAAAATATTTTCAAAAAATGGACTTCATTTTTGAATTCTACACATCAAAAAATGTTGATAGTGATGTTTTTGTATTTTTTTTTGAAATTCATGAATTTTTGTTTAATAGAGAAATACGGTAAAATATCGTATATTAAAATTATCAGTTAAATACACTATTTATGACTTCATAAGTGTTGTTAGACCACTTGGTTCGAACAAACATGGAATTATTACTATTTGGGGTCACATGAATTAAGTCTATTCATATTCTTGAGAAAAAATATTATAATAATGATTAAAATAATTAAAAATACCACCTCCCCTCCATTATAAATACCACCATCATTTCATTCTTCCTCCCACACCTCTAAATCCATGAGCCTTACCTATGTTCTAAAAAATAATCCTCCTAAGAATCTTCCCCACGTCGTAGAGAATCTATTTTCACTAAATGGCCAATGACAATGGCCTTCAGAAGGATCACAAGGAGAAGAGATCAAGAGGTAAACATCCTCTTTTTTCATTCCTTTTATTTTATGTTATTCTTTTAGTTACCTTTGTATTATATTGAGATATGGCATTCCATATCACCCTTTCTGCCAATATTATGTAATAATGATTAGAGACCCATTTTCTCTCATGAAAATATTATATACAATTTTGAGCAACGCCGTTAGACTGCCAAAATTTCATAAGGTATTTCTCAACTCTTCATTTATTTTGATCTCCTTTAGTTTATTCTTCATTACTCATCTCTTCTTATCCAAGAGGCATGAGAGCTCCAGAATCATGTATAATCAGGTTTTTTTCATCTTCATGGAAAAATTTTCAACATGGTTCTTCTCCTCTCCCTCTTATTCAAGGAATTTAAACACTGTCTGTGATGTGTTCATTTACCAACATCATGGATGATGTGATCTCAATTTATTTTATTTCCTTCATGACAGCTTATGAAACAATTTTTATGGATGAAACTGTTTATAATATATGTATTATGTCTCATACCTTGTTTTGTAATTATATTGTACACATGGTTTTAATTTATATAACAAAATATGGTTGTTATTATCAAAGAACCACTAAAATGATCTAAACGAACATCATTAATGATTTACCTTATAAATCATCCGCATGTAAAATTTAAAATGGTAAATCGTATAATTTATGGTACTGGAAATTTGAAAATAATACCCATTTATAATTATGTAGTTTCACTTCCAATTAAAAAGAACAACCATTATGAACCAATCATTGAAATCTTGTAGTGAACTCACCCAAAACAGTACAAATAACAAAATACTAACAATTAAGGGTGCAATGATTTATTGAAATGATCATATATGGTATTATAGAGATGGATACGTTTCTCTATTATATTAGTAACACTTTTTAACCATTATATATGAGGTTTAAACACATTTAAATTATGATGTACCAGAGGAAAGGGAATTCATAACCCAATTTATGTTCATTGATTTAAAATTCTATTTCATTATTTATGGGTTATTAAAATTGATTGTCTGATGGGTATTGTTCATAATACGTTAAATTATGTATTTACAGTGTATATAGATGTTCTATCCACTCTATTACGTATCACATCCATTATATAATATTTTTAAGGGAATTTTATTTTTAAATGCTCTTTTAAAATTATATTATAGAAATTTCCAAAGTAACACTTTTATGCAATTTTTCATGTTGTATGATTATTTTATAGTTAATTTTCATTGTTTATATTGAAGTGGGGGGCCTATATCTCCCTCCAATTTATTGGGTACGTATAATTTGGAGTTCTGATATATGGTTTCTCCAAGTGTAACTGATATGTTTACATAAACTGTAAGTTAGCTGTGAGAGTTACAAATTATAAGGTAGTCGAGAGGGTTAAATGATTATGTATGTAATGCCCCAAGATACCTTTATGTTTATATTTATATTCTTATGTTTTTTTTGGATCTTTTTTAAATCTCATGACTTACAAATTACATATATATGGGTGACAAGTATATCTTTTGAAAATGATTTTATACATTATAAGAGTTCATGGAATGATGTGTTCTTTCCTACTTTTTATATCCCTTATTGTTATTTTTGTGATCATCAAATGTTTTTAAATGATTTTAAAAAGTTCTCAGTATGTGTAGAACAAATAAAGAATGAAACTTAATTATTTTAAATTTTTTCAAATAAATCATGTTTTAGGTGAAATGTTTTATATTTTGTAAAAAATTATTACTATTTTTATGGTATCCACTCTTTAATAATGTGTAATTTTATGAATTTATTATGTTCCAACTCTCTATATCATTAATCATGAAATGATATTTAATGAAAAATGGATTGTTTTATTGAGTAAATTAAATATTATGTAATGTAATAAATTTGTGGTCCTTATAGTTGGTATCAGAGGGTGGTTTATATAACTTTTGGAGTTATGATGATTTTAAAAGAATACTATAAATTATTTTACCCTATGATTAATTTGAAATGTTATAGAATTTATGTATTTCCTTGTTTCTTCATCTATGATATTTTTGTTCATAATTGTTGTTTGTAGAAAAATAGGGAAACTAAAGAAGTGATGCACCAACAAAAGGATAACCTTCCGAATCTACAACCCATAATGGTAGGGATTGGAACCCATCTATTTTTTTATAGTAAATGTTCAGCTAACACAAGCAATAAATAGTGTTGGAATCCATTGAAGAGAACTACTAGGGCTACCATAATGGAATATTTCAGTAGTCGAACATTTTACGAGACAACAACCTCCTTCTTTCATTGAATCTTCTGAACCATTAGGGGTTGAAGGATGAATTAATGTCCATAAAAAGATACTCAATGTTATGGGATGTTCAAACAATCATAAGTTAAGTCATTACATCTATAATATTGAAGGTGTAGATGATTAGTGGTTGTCAATGGTAAGGAATATCAGGGATAGAAAGGATTTTCATACCTTATAGTGGGTAGAAATTAAAAGACATTTCATTGAAATATATTTTCCTAATGTGGTGGGACATAGGATAGAGAAGGAATTACTTGAATTGAAATATAAGGAGGAAGATTTTGTGACTCTCTATGAAGCGAACATCATCGGACAAGTGAGGTATGCACCAAATTTTATTATGGATGTTAATAGAAAAATCAACAGATATTACTCTGAACTGAATCCTAGGTATCGAAGTGCATTGGCCTCCTAGGAATTCATATGATATGAGAAACATTTATGATGTTCAAAGAGGGTAGAGATGGTGTTACTGATGATCACGTGCATTTTGGAAATAAAGAGAAGAAGATGTCCGGATGGCAAGTGATGTGTAAGAATCAACAAAATAAATATGTTTATAAGAAAATCTTGTTTCTAGTTTGTGAAATTTAGGGCAAGAAGCACATTGGGGAATGTCATAGAAAAACTAGGATGTGTTTTAAATGTGGTAATTTTAGACATATGGGCTGATGTTCTAATTAAAATGATCGTAAGAATAATCTTGATAAGTAAACTATAAGGTGTTTTAAATGTGGTGATATGGGTCATTATGAAAATTCATACCCAAAGAGAGATCTGAATAATGAAATGAAGCTGGAATATAAGAAGATAGATGTAGTGAGATCCTTTGAAACTACATCAGCAGATGTTAGGGCATCTAATGATGTTGTATTAGGTACATTGTTTGTTTACTTGGATTTTGATAATGTTTTGTTCGATACGTGGTCTACACATTCGTTAATTTTTTAGAACATTTATGCTAAATTTGAAATATCACTTCAACAAATGAGGCTGGAACATTTTATTAAAACACCAAGGGTAAATATTATAAAAAAAGGTGAATTCATACTAATCATTTAATGTGATTGAGGGAATGTATTTACCCAAAGACCTTGTTGTTTTACCCCTAGTCGAGTTTTATATCATTCTAGGAATGGATTGGATTTTTGTTTATCATTCTCTGATTTACGATATAGCTAATGAATTTGTTTTTCAGAAAGAGTTTTAGATAGAATATAAGAATGAACAATACAACTGATAATATATCAGGATGCCGAGAAACTATTGAAAGATAGAAATGAAAGTTATCTTTCTCATATTGTTAAATTCAAGGAAAATATTCAGATTGATGATGTGGCAATGGTAAAGGAATACCTTGATATTTTTCCTGATGAGTTAACTAATGTCATAAATGATAGTGAAGTCGAAATCACAATTGACATAGTTCCTGATGCTAAGACAATTTAAAAACCTTATATTGTATTGCTCAAATAGAACATCATGAATTGAATAATTAATTGTTGGATTTTCTTGGTAAAGGATTCATTCCTCTTATCACCTCACCATAGGGTGCTCCTATTTTGTTTGTTATAAATAAATATATTTCCATGAGACTTTGAATTGATTATAGAGTTTTGAATAACATCACTGTTAAAAAAAGAAGCATTTTTCTCACATCAATGACATGTTTGATCATCTCAAGGGAGAACAATACTTTTCCAAGATTAACATGAGATCTTAATAACATCAGCTAAAGGTGAAGAAGGATGACATCTAAAAAATAGACTTTCATACTAGATATGGGCATTATGATTTTGTTGTTATGTCATTTGGGTTAACTAATTCACATGATATCTTCATGAATCTTATGAATGTAATATTTCGTGATATTTCATATATGTTTTTGGTTGTTGTTATTGATGAAAATCTTTTATTTTTCAAAAATAAACTATTTCATAATAAACATCTATGGGATGTTTTACAAACATTAAAAGAAAAAAACATTATGGAAAATTCACCCCGTGTGATATTTTCTTGCAACAAATATTTTTCATGGGCATATTGTAAATATGGATTGAATACTAGTTGATCTTCCCAAAACAAAAATGGTTTATTAATGTCCAAGACCCCCAAATGATATAGAGATTCGTAGTTTTTTTGGATTAGAATGTGATTATCGATGTTTTGTTAATAACATTGTACAATTATTTTTCCTGGTAACTAAATTAAAATGAAAAGTGGTTAAATTTATTTGAACCGAAGAATGTGATGTTGGTTTTCAGGAACTGAAGATGATATTGTTGAATGATCTAGTTTTAGTCTTTCCATCCCAAAATGGTTATAATTTCATCAAATGTGATACACCATTGATGGGAATTGTTTGTTTTTGAGGCTGAATGATCAGGTAATTGCTTATGCTTTAGGACAACATTAACCTCATCAATTAAATAATCTCACACATGATTTGGAATTGACAGCTCCGGTTTTTGATTTGAAAATTTTGAGGCATCATTTATACATAGACAAATGATAACTATATACTGACCATAAAAGTCTTTAGTATATATTTAGTCAGAAATAATTAAATAGAAGTTGGAGAGGCGGCTTGAATTGACATAGGATTATGATTCCCTGATTAATTACCATCCTGGAAAATAAATCAATGTTGAAGATGCCTTGAGTAAAAAACATCATGCATCATTAAACATGTTATGATTGGATCATGAACCCTTGATTAATGATTTGAGGAATTTTGGATTAGAAGTTGTTGGTGCAAGAAATACCTCCTTTTTATTTCAGGTTTCAGTGTAGTCATCATTATCGTACAAAATTATGTATGTATAGAAGGAAGACCGTGAGCTATAGAAAAAGGTAGAACTGGTTAAAATGGGTACATTTATATAATTTAACCTTGTTAAAGAATGTGTTTTATGATTTGGAGAAAGGTTGTGTGTGCCTTGTGATTATCAGTTGAAGAAGGAAATGTTGTGTGAAGCTCATAGTTCTCCATTTTCAGTTCATCCTTGCAGTACTAAATTGTACAGAGACCTTCAAGAGTATTACTAGTGGGATGGAATAAAAAAGGAATTTGCTGATATTACCACAATATGATTGACATGTCAAAAGGTTAAAAAAGAGCATTAGTTACTGAAGGGGATGCTTCAACCTTTTCCAGTTTCAGAGTGGAAATGGTAGAATACATCCATGGACATCATGGTGGGACAACCTATGACATCATGAGGTAACAATGCAGTTTGGGTTATTGTTGATCAACTAAAAAAATATAAAAATTTTATTTATATTTGAGATACATGGTCTTTGGATAAGATTTCTTGAATGTACATCAAGGATATTGTTAGGATACATGGAGTTCCTCTTTCCATCATATCAGATTTGGATCCCAGGATGACATCTAATTTTTGGAAGGGACTTTAGAAGTTATTGGGCCCCAAAATAAATTTCAGTATATCTTTTCATCCTCAATCAGATGGGCAGCCTGAAAGAATGATCCAGACATTGGAGGATGTTCATTGATCTTGTTAAATGGACTATCAGAGATGTAGGGATCATCCTCGTTCATTAGATGAGTTTTCTTATAATAATACTTTTAATTCTGGTATATAGATAGAACCTTTTGAGGTATTGTATGGGAAGTGGCATTGGACTCCATTGTTTTGGGATGAAGTCAGTTAATGAATGTTAATTGTGTTAGAATTATTAAAGGAAGTGGCAGAGAAAGTGAATATGAATCGATAGCACTTGAGGGTAGCTCAGAGAATGTATAAAGGTTATGCAGATAACATATGGAAAGACTTATCTCTCTAGATAGGTGACCATGTTTTCGTTAAAATCACTCCTTGGAAAAGTGTGATGAATTTTGGATTGAATGTGAATCAAAGAACATGGTACATCAGTCGATTTGAAATCATGAAAAATGTTGGACTAGTTGCATACCAAGTAGATTTTCCTCTTCTTTCATCTCAGGTACATATTTTTTTTCATGTTTTTATGTTGAGGAAGTATGTTCTAGATTCATCACATGGCTTGGTCCGAGAAGCAATTCAGCCAGATGAGAGTCTTTTTTATGAACAGAAACATGTTCAAATTCTTCATTAAAGGGATCATGCATTGCAGGATAAGGTAATCCACCTAGTAAAGGATTTGTGGAGAAACCACATGGTAGATGAAACATGGGATTCTGAAAATTCAATAAGATAAATATACCATCACCTGTTATATAAGAAAATAAAATTATGAGGATGCAATTTCCAGAAGGTGGGGATAATGTAACACCGTATGGTTTTAAAAATAATTTTAAATTCATGAAACATTGTTTTAAGTAGATATTTATCACTATAAAAATAATTTTTCCACTTCTATGTTTTGAATTTAAAAAAATAGTCATATTGAATTGTGTTTATTATGTTATTTAGAATCTAATACAACCAACTTGTTTTTTTTGTGAATAGTAACATACCATTATGAATAGTCATATGTATAGTAATATGACCCTAATGAAAAATAAATTTTATTACTATTTTATTTTCTTAATGCTTTAACATAACGACAACTTGATTAATTTTTCAATGTTCTACAAAAGCAGTTATAGTTTTTAAATTATTAATTTTCGAATTCAGTATGATTTTATTTAAAAATTAAATTAATTAAACTGAAAAAAATATTTTTAAAAAATGGAAATCATTTTTTAATTCTACACATCGAAAAATTGTATGGGTGAATTTTTGGGAACATCCCAAAATTCATGATTTTTTGATGAATAGTACAATAATGTAAAATACCGTATATTGAAATTATCAGTAAAAAACTCTATTTATTATATAATAAGTGATTCAAGCCCACATTATTTGAAATCGCATTCCATTATTACTATTTTGGGTCACATGAATTATGACTATTCATATTCATGAGCCAAAATATTATAATAACGATTAAAAAAATGAAAAATACCCCTCCCCTCCACTATAATACCAGCCTGATTTCCCTCCCCCTCCCACAACTCTCAAGCCTTGAGACATACCTATGTTTTTTCCAATACATCTCTCAAGACTCTTCCCCACAACCTATATCTTATGGTCTCACCAAAAGGCTAAAACCAAAGGCCAAAAAATGGATCTCAAGGAGAAGATATCAAGAGGTAATCATCCTCTTTTTTTTCTTTTCTTTCATTTTATGTTATTATTATAATTCCCTTGGGCATATTTTGGGATATTACATTCCACATCTCACATAAATCCTATAGTATTTTATAATGATGAAATACCCCTTTTCACTCATCAAAATATTTTATGAAATTTTTAGGGACATCCTTAGGCTGCCGAAATTTCATAAGGGATTTCTCAATTCTTCTTTTATTTTGAGCTCCTTTATTTTCTTCATTTTTCCACAACTCCTCTTATCCAAGAGGCTTGAAATCTCCAGAATCTTGTATATTATGGATTTTCTCAATATCATGGAAAATTAATCATCATTATTCTTTTCATCTCCCACTTATTCAAGGAGTTTGAACAACATCTGTGATGTGTCGATTTACCAACAATGTGGATGTTGTGATTTCAATTTCATTTTATTTACTTCAAGACTACTCATTAGACTATTTTTATGGTTGAACCAAGTTATGATATATTTATTATGTATCATCCATGGTTAATGAATTCATTTTTATACATGGTTTAAATTTATAAAACAAAATGATCACGTAATTATCAAAGAACCACTAAAATGATCTAAACGAACATCATTAGTGTTTTACCTTATGAATCATCCTCATGTAATAATTCAAAATGATAAATGGAATAATTTCTTGTACTCAAAATATATATATATCAATCCATTCCAATTCTAGAGTTTCAATTCCAGTTGACAAGAACAACCATCATGAACCAGCCATGGAAATCATGTAATGAACTCAACCAAAATAGTGCGAGGAACAAATACTAACAAATAAAGGGAAAATGATGTAATGAAATTAAAATATAGGGTATTATAATGATGCATATGTTTCTATAAGATATTAAGAACAATAGTTTTATCATTATACAGGTGGTTTAAACACATTTTAAGAATAAAGAACTCGAAGTAATTGAATTCATAACCTAATTTCCATTGTTTGGGTAAACATTCTACTTCATTATTTATGTGGTATTAAAATTGTTTCTGTGATGAAATTTGTTAATAATCTGATTAATTATGTATTTACTATGTATTTTCGTGTTCTATCCACTCTATTAGGCATCACATCTATTATATGATATTTGTAAGGGGCCTTTATTTTAAAATCTTCTTAAAAATCACTTTTAAAAAACTCCGAAGTATTGATTTTATGAAACTTTTCATGTTGTATGATTATATTCTTCTTCTTGGAAGTATTTATAATGAAGGGTGAGACATATATCTTCCTCCAATGCTATGGGTATGTTTATGTTCTAGGTCGGCTGTATGATTATGCCATGTTTATCTTCTATAGTTACACAAATTGTACTGTAGTCGTGAGGGTTACAAATTATAAGGTAGCCGAGAGGGTTACAAGATTATCTAAGAAATTACTCAAGATACCTTTTTGGTTATATATATGTTTTAATTTTTTTCTGGATCTTGTGTAAATATCATGTTTCACTATTTATGTATATATCTGTGACAGGTAAGTTTTAGGAAAATTATTTCATACGTTATAAGTGTTCATGGACTAATGTGTTCTTTCTTTATTTTTATACCCCTTACAGAGATTTTTGTGATTATACCTAGTTTTTAAATGATTTTCACAAGTTTTAAGGTTTCATAAGACAAATAAAGAATCCATGTTAAATGTTTGATTTTTTTCATATAAATATATTTTTATGTGATAAGTATTATTTTTATAAGAAACTAATACAATTGTTATTGTATCTACTTTGTAATAATGTGTAATTTTATATATGTAATATTTTTTAATTACATAAAGTTCTAAACATGAACAGATCCTTAATTTAAAATAAAGTGATTTCATGAATAAATTCATGATTTTGTAATGTAATTAAGGTCTGGTATTTATAAAAATAAAGTCCATTCCATGAATTAGTTCAATGCTATAATGATATGGAAATAAATCTACCAAATAAATTGGTAGCCACCTATCTCAATGAGATACTCCATGTCATGGAGAACTCACTCTAAATAGAGTCTCAGTGGTTTGTTAATTGACATAACCCCATATAGTTATTTAACCTCAAATCCTAATATCCCTATCAAGGTAGTAGATATAAGTGTGGGTGAATAACATGTGTCAAAAAAAGAAGAATCTAATGTTGAGGACAATAAGATCATACCTCACACTATAGATTGTCCATGGATCTGCATAATATTTATAGGATATGATACACGTAACTATCTTGATCCATGACCTTAATCTACAACATGACCTCCCTAATACTCTCTTCATTTATGACATTATATATCTTGTGTTTGGATCCCTCAACCTTGACCACCTCTTCTACCTAAATGATAAGTAGTACTCTAACTTCCTTCCTGAAATGGAGCGACATATCCTACTATAAAAAAATGAACTAGGGAATATTATTTCCTACTGGGCATTGATGGAAAGGTTATGAATAATCTATATAGATGGATAAAAATTCTATTATATCGATACTTGACTAGGTACTTATCACACTGAGGCTTCATGTTATCCAACAAACCACACCGGTGACATACCACAAAACTACCAATGCATAAACTCTGAATACTATTTCCATGGAGAAAAGCCTCATGGCCCTGATTCATGACACCGAATGATCAACTTCCATGCCTATTCAAATAACCACCATTGCCTATAAATTTATTTTTCCTTATATTCCACTCAAATATAGGGTCATGATTAACCATATTATATAAAATAGATAGTTGAAATATTATCACATGAGATTGAATAGAATACATAATACAATACTTACTATACCTCACCTTTGATTGGTCATCACTGACAAGAGTAGTGGAAAAGCATTGGATCTCAGTGAAACAAGATGACTAATTTATGGTGAACATATTACCAAACTATACATGAATATATTTTATAGCTAAATCATCCCTCAAAGTATCCAAGAAAAGGTAATTGAATAATCTAGTCTGTAGGTCCCTACAAAACAATCTATGATGTTGATATAACTATTTAGGAACATACATCCTTCTCTTGGTATTTCCATGAACAATATAGGTTATTGTTAGATATTTTGAGGAAAAACTAGTGATATTAGAAGGTAAATGAAATATAGACTTATCGAGTGTGTTGTAATGTTATATATGGAGAGGGAATCAGGTGTTGAATTATGATGATTCACTCATAAGTTGGGGAGTGTATATTGGATCATCCATTACGACTAGTTCTACCTAACTGAAGAATAAGAATGGTTGAGAGTAATTATATGGGTGAGTGGTATAATGAAAATTTTCCTTTTTAATAAAAGATTTCTAGGTTCCACAAGCTAGATGGCGGGTCTCACTAGCTACCATGTGGGACAGCTAGTGGCTTTCCAAGCATAGAAGACTAACACTGACTAGTTTGTGGACTAATGGAGGCAAAATGGTGGCATTGTAGTCTATTTACATCATGCCACAGTATCATCTATCTCTTCACAAACATCCCTATGACAACCCAAAACCCCATAGTCCCATATAAAATAATAAAATGGTGTGATTAATAGAATTAAAAAGGGTTTGTTCCTCACTGAATAAATCTGATCCTAAAACATCCATTATATAAGATAACTCACCCTTGAGTTTTAGTTATGTGGGTAATTGAGATTAAACATTGAATAAACAAGGACACTAATTTCATACATAAAAATATCATTACCATTTCTCCTCTTGAATACATTTATTCTACAATGAATCCCAAACAAGAGGAGCCATTCTAACTCAGAGAGTCTTTATGTTATATTTGATGATATGAAATGGGTACTTATCAAAAGAAGATATCATACACATCCTTTTACCTCTATGGAAGATATAAATGACAATCCACATGAATGAACCTCTCTAAAATTTAAAATAGCCTCAAAAATATAGGCGCAATATTCTCATTACTTTTAATATATTGATGACTTGGTCTAGAAGAAACACATAAGAAAACCTGACCACCAACACAAAATCTAGAGGTCGGTAATGGTGATAAATAGATAAATTCTTCCTAGAGTTTTAATTTCTATTCATTTCTTTATATGTTTCACTTTCAATGATGTATGTTGAACAAGAATCAATCCTAAAAGCACTACACCCCATGACTATAACCAATATAATGGTGAATTACATGACCTTCCATATGCTAACTAGGAAACATCTATCTAAATTTTGTCTTGGATGCTTTTATTATTGTTAAAATTAGCAAGATAATAGTGTTTCTCCCATAATCCTCCAAAATATAGGATATATTAAAAGATTATTTCCTATAGTACCTATACAGTACACTCTTAATTGACATCTATTTGATGTTGATAATTTGTACTCAAATGTACATATAAACCAAGAGAATGATGTTACCCATACTATAATTGCGATGTAAACTGAGAATCCTTATTTAATAAAATGGTATGTAGAATCCCTTGCTGACATAAATTATCTCATACACATACTTTTCTTTGATTTTCCTCTATTAAGGTCTCCGAGATGGAAGATAAATGTTAGACCTTTATAATTCTATACAAAATCACCCATTCGATCCCAATACCTCATTGTGAATTTGGTAAACACATCACATAATCAAAAGTAAAATAACCTAATTTCATTCCCAAGATGAATAGTTTGTACAAGGATAGAATTATTTTGGTGTTCTGCTTTAACATTTTGATAGTTAAAACAATGAGTGAAAAAGAAGACTATTTCATTCTTCATCCCTGAACACCACTACTAGAGATTAAAACCATGTTATATTTATTTATTTTAGGATGAAATTCACTTTTAAAATAATAATTTTCTCACATCAGTTCCTCTTTCCTACCTAAAGAAACCTAGACATGGCCAGGGACGTGAAATATTTCATCCACATCAATAAAACTACCTGGTAGTGATTCCTCACCATAAATACCATCCCTTAAGGCTAAGACTTCATGATGAGAATGATTTTTCTTATTTAATTTATTTAGAGGTTATGGAATCACTGATAATTCCACGAGGATAGGTTTACCCCGTAAATCATGAAAATCAAGATGCATTTCAAAAATTAGATCCATAAAATGAAATTCACTACATGATTACTAAACCGCTTGAACCACTGATTTTTTTCTCTAAGCATTAACGTCAACATTTCATTTTCCATGTGTATAAGTAAGATCAAAGTGGAAATATTGAAAATATTCGACACACCTTCACTACACAAGGTTTAGTTCCCTTTGAGAAAATATATATTTGAGAATCTTAAAGATAGTAAATACCATGTTTTTCTTCCACATGAGGTAATGCATCCAATAACATATAGCATTAAAAATAGTTATTAACTCAATGATGTGCATCAGGTAATTATTCTCATGAGACCTCAACTATTGAGACCCATATCCCACTACATGATCCCATTGATTAAATATATCTTCCCAAGAAATGCATTATGTGTCAAAATAGAATATGTACCCTCTATAAAATCATAAAAATTAGGATCGGTAATGAGGTCAACGGTCCTTTCAACTACAAAAATGAATTTTCAAGAGATTCAGATCAGATACACATTACACCATTCTTGGTCTAGCCAATAATTAGTGCCATAAGTAAATGTTTTGAATGAAACATTGATAGTAACCATCAAATTTGATAGAGATCCAGATATCAAGAATAATCATGGATATTCTCAACTAGAAACTAATATATAATTTTTTATCCATTGATACTCCCTCTTCTGATATGATGTGACCCAAGAAGTGAACACTATCAATCTAGAAGTTGTAGCTCACGAGTTTATCATAATTCCAATGTTCCCAAAGAGAAGACAAAATGAACTCTAGATTTTGTATGTTCTCCTCCTATGATCGGGAGTATATCAGTATAATTTCAACAAAATAACCATTACGACATCCATATATGGGTGAATGATATAATTCATCAAGGGAATAAAAATATCAGGTGTGTTCCTATGAACAAATGACATTAACAAATATTCATATAAGCTGTAGCTACTTCATAATGTTGTATATGGTATATTCGAAGCCCTAAATCTCACCTGATGATAGCATGATATCCAATAAATCATTTAGAAGTCTCTATCTACCAATAATTAATTTCAGAGAACTTCTATAAGAGGAAGAGGGTATATATTTTTTATGTGATTGAAGGATTGACTGATTATAATCCACACATAACTGCAATATATCATCCACATTATTGGTAAAAAGAACTAGTGAACCCCAAAAATAAGTACTGGGTTGAATAAATCTTTTGCCTTCCTAGTCCAAAAACTACATATTATTTCCATAGAGCACATTAAGAGACATTCTGTATGGATAAATGAATACTAGTTCTGTTCTTGGCATAATATGAATAGTGATCTCAACCCCTCTCTTTGGATGTAGCCAACAAAATTACATTGGAATGAAATCCTTGATATAGTATACAATTGGAGGAAAGGAAACCTAGAGTACTCCATGATCATCTATTTAAAGGTCTAATATTAATTCTAACACTCCACCCAACCAATGATGCTCAGGTCTAAAATGACCTTCGTGGAGATCACATTCCCTTTTATGTACATAACAACTTCCCTCAGGTGTGGAGAAGGACACATGTTGAATATAAAAGTAAATAAGAGCATAAAAGCGAACCATTGTAACACACTAAGGTATTAAAATAAATTTTAAATGCATGAAACATTTTTTAAAAATATATTTATAACTAGACTTTATAAATAATGTTTCGACTTCAATGTTTTTAATTTCTAATAATGGTTATCTCCAATTGTATACTGTATGTTATTTAGAGTCTAATCCAAGCAACATGTTTTTTTGTTTAATAGTAACATACAATAATGAATAGTAATATGAGCCTAATGAATTGTAATTTTTTTATTATTTTATTTTCTTAGGGATTTTTTATAATTATATCTTGATTAATTTTTCAATGTGTTATAAAAGCAGTTAGAGTTTTAAAATTATAATTTTTTGAGTTTATTATGATTTTAAATAAAATTTAATTAATTATTTTTTTAAAAAATATTTTTTAAAAAATGGACTTCAATTTCGAATTCTACATGTCAAAAAATGTTAAGGGTGAATATATTGGATTTTTTTGAAATTCTTGAATTTTCCATTAATAGAGAAATACTGTAAAATAACATATATTAGAATTATTAGTTAAATGCAATATTAATAAAATCATTAGTGAATTTAGACCAAATGGCTCGAACACACATGGTATTATTACTATTTGGGTAACATTAATTAAGCCTATTCATAATCTTGAGCAAAAATATTATAATAATGACTAAAATAATGAAAAATACCCCTCCTCCAATTGTAAATACTACCCCATTTCCCACTTTATCTCACACCTATAAATCCTTGATCCTTACTTATGTTCTTAAAAATAGACCTCCCAGGACTCTTCCCCACCTCTTAGAACTTTTGTTCTCACCAAAAGGCCAAAACCAAAGGCCACAAGAAGGATCTCAAAGAGAAGTGATCAAGAGGGGAACATCCTCTTTTGTTTTTATCTTTCCTTTTATTTTGTGTTATTCTTTTAATTCCCTTTGGATTATGTTGGTATATTGAATTCCATATCCCCCTTACTTCCCATATTCTGTAATAATGATGAAATACCCCTTTTCTCTCCTCAAAATATTTTATAAAATTTTGAGCTACACCGTTAGACTGCCTAAATTTCATAAGGATTTCTCAAATCATCTTTTATTTTGATATCCTATAGTTTATTCTTCTTGAATCACATCCTCTTATCCAAGAGGAATGAGATCTCCGTAATCATTATATCTAGATTTTTTTCTTGTTGATGGATAAATTTTCTTCATTTATCTTCTCCTCTCTCACTTATTCAAGGAATTCAAACACCGTCGGTGATGTGTCGATTTACCATCATCATGGACGATGTGATTTAAATTTCTTTTATTCCCATCATGACTGGTTATGAAACAATTTTTTGGTTAAAAAATGATATAATATATTTATTAAGTCTCATACATGGTTTTGGAATTCTTTTATACACATCGTTTTAATTTCTAAAAAAAAATATGATCGTTATTATCAAATAACCACTAAAATGATCTAAACGAAAATCATCAATGGTTTACCTTATGAATCATTCTCATGTAAGAATTTAAAATGACAAATGGTATAATTTATGGTAATAAAAATATGCAAATAATACTCAATTACAAATATGGTGGTTCATTTCAAATTTAAATGAACAACCATCATGTACCAATCATGGAAATCACGTGAAGAACTCACCAAAAACAGAACAAGGATACAAATACTAACAATTAAGGGTAAAATGATGTAACAAAATGATCATAAAAGGTATTATAATTATGGATACGTTTCTTTAAGATATTAGTGACACTCTTTTAACTATTATACAAAAGGATAAAACACATTTTATGTAAGAAGAACCCGATGTAAGGGAATTCTTAATCCAATTTCTATTATTGGTGTTAAAATTCGGTTTCATTATTTATATGGTATTAAAATTGTTTGTGTAATGGGTTTTGAATATTATATGTTAAATTATGTATTTAAAGTGTATATATATTTCCTATACACACTATTACGTATCACTTCCATTATATAATATTTTTAAGGGTCTTTTCTTTTAAAATCCACATAAAATTCTATTTTACAAAATTTTTAAGTAAATTTTTTATGCAATTTTTGTTGATGTATGATTATTTTCTTGTTATTAAGCATTGTTTATGATGATTTTTGGGACATATATATTCTTTTAATTTATTGGGTATTTATAATTTGGAGGTTTGACATATGGTTACTCCAAGTGTAACTAATATGGTTACATAAATTGTAAGGTAGCCATGAGGGTTTCAAATTATAAGGTAGATGAGAGGGTTACAAGATTATGTAAGTAATTCCCTAAGATAACATTTTTGTTATATTTATATTCATATGTTTAGTTTGGATCTTTTTTAAATCTCATGATGTAAAAATTATGTATATATGTGTGACAAGTATATCTTTTGAAGAATGATTTTATACGTTATAAGTGTTCATGGAACAATGTGTTATTTCCTTCATTGTATATCCCTTATTGTGATTTTTGTTCTCATCCAATGTTTTGAAATGATTTTCACAGGTTCTCAGTATGTGTAGAAAAAATAAGGATGCCATGTTTACTGTTTGATGATTTTTCAAATAAATCAATTTTAATGTGAAATGTTTAATATTTTGTAAGAAATAAATACAAATTTAGTGCTATCCAATCTTTAATAATGTCTAATTTTATAAATGTATTATGTCCCAATTATCTAAATATCTATACATGAAATGATCCTTACTATAAATTAATGTGATTTCTTGACTTAATTCAATATTTTGTAATGTAATAATTTCTAGGTTCTTATAGTTGGTATCAGAGGGTGGTTTAGATAACATTATGGGTTATGATGATGTTAAAAGAATACCATATATTATTTTTACTCTATGATAAATTTGAAATGTAATTGAATTTAAATATTACCATGTTTCTTCATAAATGATATGATTGTTCAGAATGGTTTTCTTTAGAAGAAACAGGAAAACTGAAGAGGAGAGGCACCAACAGAAGGACATCGTTCCTAATTTACTTCCCAGAATGGTAGAGATTGGATCCCAACATTTTTTGATAGTAATGGATCAGCTAACACAAGAAATAAATAGTGGTGTAATAAATTAAATAGAACAACTAGGTGTACCCTAGTAGAATATGACAATAGTTGTACATTTTATGAGACAACAACCTCATTATTTCAATAGATAGTCTGACCCAGTAGTGGTTGATGGATGGAATAATGCACATGAAAATATACTCAATGTTATTGGATGTTCATACAATCAAAATGTAATTCTTTCCATATATAATGTTGAATGTCACGATGATCAGTGGTGGTCAATGCTAAGGAATATCAGTGATAGAGATAGTTTTTATACCTTATAGTGTGTTGAATTTAAAGATCATTTCATTGAAAAATATTTTCCTAAGGTGGTGAGACTTAGTATGGAGAAAACATTCCATGAATTGATATAGATGGAATGAGATTCTGTGGATCTATATGATGAAAACATCATCATACAAGCAAGGTATGCTCCAAATCTTATAATGGATGTTAATAAAAATAATTGACTGCTTTTCCTCAGGACTGAATCCAAGATATCGAAGAAAGTTGGCCACCCATGAATTAAAAAGGCATGAGAAAATTTTCCGATGTAGTGAGAGGGTAGAGATGTAGTTTCTAATGATCATGTGCTTTTTGGAACCAAATAGAATAAGAGGTCTGTATGGAAAGAAATGGGTAAGAATTATCAAAAGAAATATGATGGTAAGAAAATCCAATTTCCAGTTTGTGAATGTGTGGCTAGAAGCACCATGGGGAATGTCTTAAAAAAATTTGGAAGTGTTTTAAAACTGGTAAGTATAGACATATTATCCGAGGTTGTGATTAAAATGATCCTAAGACTAATCATGATAAGTAAACTATAATGTGTTTTAAATGTGGTGATATGGGGCATTGTAAAAATGCCTACCCAAAGAGAGATCTAAATGATGCAATGGAGCTATAATATAATCTGAAATGTGAAGTGATAACCTTTGAAACTACATCAGCAAATGTTAGGCCATCCAATGAAGTTGTATCAGGTACATTGTTTGTTTACATGGATTTTTCTAATGTTTTGTTTGATACGGGGCCTACAAATTCCATCATTTTTTAATTTTTTTTTGTAAATTGGAAGTATAACCTCAAAAAATGAGACTGGTACTTTATATTAAAACAACAACGGTAAATATTATAAAAATAGAGGAATTATAATAATCATTTTATTGTGGTATGTGGAATGACCTTACCTACAAACTGTGATATTTTACCCGTATTAGAGTTTTTATGTTATTCTGGGAATAGATTGGATTTTTTTATCATGTTAACATTTAATATAGAGCTGATGAATTTGTTTTTCAGAATGAGTTTTTCTTAGTATATAAGAATGAACATTACAATTGATAACATATCAAGAAGCTGAGAAACTGTTGAAAGATGGAAATGAAAGTAATCTTTCTCATATTGTTAAAAATAAGGGAATTATTTAGATTGATGATGTGCCAATGGTAATTGCATACCTTGATATTTTTCTTGATGAGTTACCAAATGTCATGCCAAATAGTGAAGTTTAAATCACAATTGACATAGTTCCAGATTCTAAGACATTTTCAAAACTCCCAAATCGTATTGCTCTAATAGAACATCTCGAATTGAAAAATTAATTGCAGGATTTTATTGATAAAGGCTTCATTCCTCTTATAACATAACAATTAGGTTCTCTTATTTTGTTTGTTAAAAAGAAATATGGTTCCATGAGACATTGCATTGATTATAGAGTTTTGAATAACATCACTTTTAAAAACATGTATCCTTTTCGTCACAACATTGAATTGTTTTATCAGCTCAATGGAACTCAATACTTTTACAAGATTAACATGAGATCCAAATACCATTAGCTAAAGGTGAAGGGGGATGACATCTCAAAAATAGCCTTTCATACTTGATATGGGCATTCTGAATTTGTTGTTATGTCATTTGGGTTAACTAATGCACAAGATGTTTTCATGAATCTTATGAATATAATATTTCATGAGTTTTTGGAAATGATTGGAATTGTTGTTATTGATGACATTATTTTATTTTATAAAAATAAATAAGAGCATAAAAAATTTAATCATTGTTTTACAAACCAGAAAATAAAAAAACTGTATGGAAAATTCACCAAGTGTTATTTTTTGTTTTCAACCGATTTTTTTTCTTGGGCACATTGTAAATATGGATGGAATAATAGTTTATCATTCCAAAAATGGTTATGAATGTCCAAGACCCACAAATGTTATAGAAATTCCTAATATTCATGGATTAGTATGTTATTATCGATGATTTCTTTTGAACTTTGCACAGTTATTTTGCATGATAACTAAATTAAAATGAAAAGGGGTTAAATTTTTTTGGATAGAAAAATGTGATGTTTATTTCCTGAACTAATGAAGATATTGGTGAATGATCCAGTTTTAGTTTTTCCTTCCCAAAACGGTTAATTTTTCATCAAATGTGATACAAATTTGAAGGTACTTTTTTGTTTTTTTATGTAGAATGATAATATAAATGATTGTGCTTAAGACAACTTAAACCTCATCAGTTAAATTATCCCACACATGATAAGGAATTGACAACTGTGGTTTTTTTGCATTGAAAATTTGGAGCCATCATTAATACAAATCCAATGGTCAAATATATACTGACCATAAAATTGTGAAGTATATATTCACTCAGAAGGAATTATACACAAGTTAGAGAAGATTGATTGAATTGATAATAAATTATGATTTCACGATTAATATGCATCAAGGAAAAGCATTCAATGTTGAAGATTCCTTCAGTAAAAAATAATATCCATCATTAACCAAGTTATTTTTAGAACATGATCTATCGATTAATTATTTTTGGAATTTTCGATTAGAAGTAGATGTTGTATGGAATACCTCTTTTTTGTTTCAGGTTTCAGGGCAATCATCGTTGTCATACTATATTAATTAAGTATTGGAGGAAGACCATGAGTTTTAGAAAAAGGTAGAATTTGTTAAAATGGGTTTGTTTTTATAATTTTACCTTGGTAAAAAATGTGTTTTATGATTTGGAAAAAGGTTGTGTGTGCCTTGTGATTATCAGTTGAAGGAGGATTTGTTGTGTGAAGCTCATAGTTTTCCATTTTCAGTTCATCCAAGCAGTACTAAAATGTATGGAGACCATATAGTATATTAATAGTTGGATGGAATGAAAAGGGATATTGCTGTTTTTAACACAAAATGCTTGACATGTCGACAGGTTAACAAAGAGCATTAGTTACCGAAGGGGATCCTTCAGGCTTTTCCAGTTATAGAGTGGAAATGGGAGAATATATCCATGTACATCCTGATGGGACAACCTAAGAAATATCGAGCTAACAAATGGAATATGGGATATTGTTGATCAACTGAAAAAATCTACATATTTTATTTATAATTGAGATAAAATGTCATGGGATCATCATTTTCGACTGTACATCAAGGAGATTGTTAGGATATATGGAGTTCCTCTTTCGATTATATCTAATTTGGATCCCATGTTCAATAACTTTTGAAAGGGACTTCAGATGTCATTGGGCACAAAAATAAATTTCAATACAACATTTCATCCTCAATTATATGGGTAGTAAGAATGAATGATTCAGACTTTGGAGGATATGCGTCGATCTTGTTAAATAGACTATTAGGGTAGTTGGGATCGTCAAAATTCTTTAATTGAGTTTACTTATAATAATATTTTTCATTATGGTATACAGATGGCACAATTTGAGGCATTGAATGGGATGTAGTGTTGGACTCCAGTGTTTTGGGATAAAGTCAATGAATGAAAGTTAATTTTTCCAGAATTAGTAGAGGATGTGGCAGAGAATGTAAATATGATTCAATATCACTTGAGGGTAGCTCAATGTAGGTAGAAAGGTTATGTAGATAACATAAAGAAAGACATCTCTCTCGATATAGGTGACCATGTTTTCCTTAAAATATCTCATTGGAAAAGTATGTCTCATTTTGGTGGGAATGGAAGCTATGCCCATGGTTCATTAGTCCATTTAAAATCCTAAAGAATGATGGACTAGTTTCATGCCAAATATATTTTCCTCTGATTTTATCTCAGGTACATTTGTTTTTTCATGTTTTGATGTTGAGGATGTCTGTTCTAGATTCATCACCTTGCTTGAACCCAGATGTAGTTAGCTCGAAGGGAATCATTTTATAAAGAGAAACTAGTTCAGATTATTTATTAATGGGAACAAGTATCGTCGAATAAGTTAATCTACCTAGTAATTCATTTATTGGAGGAACAAAATTTTAGAAGAAGAAACATGAGATTCTGAAAATGCTATTAATGAAAGACACCATCACTTGTTAAATAATAAAATAAAATTATATAGATGGAATTTCTAGAAGGTGGGGATAATGTAACACCCTCATGTTTTAAAAGAAATTTGAAATAAATGAAACATTATTTATGTAGATATTTATCACTATAAAAATAATTTTTCCTCTTCTATGATTTGAATTTCAAAAAATAGTCATCTAGAATTGTGTTTAGTATGTTATTTAGATTGTAATAGAATGAACATGTTTTTTGTTGGATACGAACAAACCCTTATGATTAATAATATGAATAGTAATATGACCCTAATGAACAGTAAGTTTTTTTTATAATTATATTTTCATAAGGCGTTAAGATAAGGACATGTTGATTAAATTTTCAATGTGATATAAAAGCAGTTATAGTTTTTAAATTTATAATTTTTGAAATATGTAGGATTTTATTTAAAAATAATTTAATTATATATATAAAAATATTTTCCAAAATTGGAAGTCATTTTTGAATTCAATACATCATGAAATGTCAAGGGATAAATTTCTGGATTTTTCTAAATTTCGTGAATTTTCGATGAATAGTAAAATATTGTATATTAAAAATATCGGTAAAATAATCTATTTATGAAATCATAAGTGATGTAAGCCCACTATTTTTGAACACACATTCAATTATTACTATTTGGGGTCACATTAATTATTACTATTCATATTATTTATCCAAAATTTTATAATAATGATTAAAATAATGAAAAAATACCCCTCCCCTGCACTATAAGACCACCTTCATTTCCTTATCCATCACACACCTCCCAAGACTTGATACAAACCTATGTTCTTCCAAATACACCTCCCAATACACATCCCAATCTCCTAAAACATCTGTTCTCACCAAAAGGCCAAAACCAAAGGCCTAAAGATGGTTCTGAAGGAGAAGGGATCAAGCGATAATCATCCTCTTTTATTTTTTTTCATTTAATTAATTTTATGTTATTATTTTAATTCCTATTGTCATATTTTGGGATATTACATTACAAATTATCTTAAATCCCAGAGTATTTTATAATTATGATATACCCCATTTCAATCATCAAAATGTTTTTTGAAATTTTGAGCGACGTAGTTAGGCTGCTGATATTTCATAAGGGACATCTCAATTCTTCTTTTATTTTGAGCTCCTTTATTTTCTTCTTCGTTCCTCACCACCTCTTATTCATTATGCTTGAATGCTCCATAATATTTTATATTCTTGATTGTCATATTGTAACATCCCAGGTAAATAACCAGTGTTAATTTTTTTTATTAATATTTGAGAATAAATATTAACAATTACTTTAAAGGGGATGCTATGTTCGATAGCGTACCCAATACGCAACAATGAGTTTTTGTTGGAATATTACAATGAAAACCAATAATATAATAATATGGTAGTTCAAAAATAGCCATTGTATTGGTGGGAATGAATAGAGATGACTAAAATATGATTATATATGTTTGTTAAATGTTTTTACATTTATCCAATAAAAGATAAATGCTTAAAATAATAAAAGAATTCAATTTTAAGCATAAAATACATTAATATTCACTAAAAGGTTGATTTAGCGCCTTTTGATGGGGAAACCTCTTTAAAAATAGTTTTTGTCACTCTTATACATTCTTTTGGACCAAATAAAATACTTCTTTATAATTGGGACATCAAAATTTACTTTGTGTATTTTTTTGTTATTTTTCCGATAAAATTCATTTTTAATGAATATGTGAAAAATGTTGTATTTTAATTCAAAACCTATTTTTAATCTAATTTATTTATATGACTAGATTATCTTTTGAATTGGTTTTAAAGTGAAACTATAATATATTTTTACCATTTGATCCAATGGTGGACTTTGGAATTAATTTCACTTTGAAATTTGACATAAACAAATGTTAATCTTTTGATATAAATTGTTTCTTAAAAACACGCTATTTGTTTTGACAACGAGAGTCAATTATTAAATTAATTAATTCTAATTATATTCTTTGAATAAGGTAAAATAAACATCATTTTTGAAATCATAATATCGAATATATCTTAGGGTGAATATTTGGTAATTTTATGAAAAACTTTAATTTTTGATGAATAGTGAAACCACTAAGTGGTGATCAAGCAAACTGATTTTTCAGTTAAATGAAAGTTTACCACTAGTGTGTATTGAATTTCCAAAATCCGACATACATGGTTGTCATTAGTATGTAAAATTTGGTTTAATAGGATGAAAATAATTATTTGGTGAATAATATCTTTTTTTCATTAATCGCGATTAGAGGTAATTAGTGTAATTTAAGGTAAAAATGATGTTATTATAACATGAAAACACTATGAAACTAGTCCTAACCCTATTTTTTGGGTAATGTCCGACCATTACAACCCATGGGTCGATTTAGGGGACCCCAGGGATCCACGTGGGTGAGATAAATACATTAATGCTTTTTTTAAAAGAAAAGTAAAAATGTCCCAAGCATAAATTGTTTTACTAAAACAATTTTTAGAAGGGGTTATACTAGTCATATTTTTAACTATAAATACTCTATAGAAAGATAAAAAGATTTCCTATATCATGATATTTTTTTATAGTTTTTTGACATTAAATTAATTAATTTATTTATGACATCTTGATGATGGAGTGATTACCTCATTAATGAGAGATTAAAATAAAATGAAAAGATAATGTAAACTCTAAGCCATACACATGTTCAAAACCTATTGGAGGAGTATATTGAGAACCCATATCAACTTATCATCGACATATATCAATGTGGGACCTTAAAAATCCGAAAAACGTTTGAAAATAAAATAATAATTTCATGATTTCCAAAAGTACCCATCCTCTCCTCTTATAAAAGGCCCCCACCTTTACCTCATTTCCCACACTCCTTGAGCCTGTGGCTCGGCCAACCCCTGCCCATTTGTTCTCTCCACATCCCTCTCCTCATCCTAGAGGATTCACTTTGGGCATAATTCTTTCCACGGAAGACTTTAGACTCAAATCAAAAGGAGTTACACTTTTTAAGGGTAATGCTTTCTCTTGTGTTCATTTGTTTTATTTTGCATCTCCAACCCCCTAAACTATTTTTATTAATTTATTTTGTAACAAATCCAGTATCTTCAATATACTAGGATGTTGTTATAAGAAGTATTCGAGCAACCCTCACACACACCTACATCAAATGGTTAATGAACAAGATGTTTCCGTGGATGGCGAAATTATTCCTCCCGAAACGATAATTGTTCAATACTAATCTAACACCTTCAAAGGTGGCCATTATGGTGTCACTATTTCTATATATGATATATAATATGTTTATTCATTCTTTAAGCTTCTGTATTTCTCATTTATGGCACTCCTTCATGGTCTCCATTATGGGTAAACACGATATCGTCATTTAAGGAAGTGCGGACTACCGCCCCCTCAAAGTGATTTGATTCGTTAATGCCATATGTGAGATGTATAAAGGATAAAGTTAATAATATTATATATGATATTATAATTTAATTATAATATACCTATGTATCAATACGGTTTCATTCTATTAAAGTATGAAATGGAAATGAAAGTAGCATTCATGTGTACGTACGGATTACCGTCTCCATGAACGATGCCTTTCATTTCTTATCTCCAAATGTTATGGAATAGTATAAAATGAATATATACTGGATATATATGATATTAAAATCATTAATACTATTCTGGAGATGATGTAATTATTACTTCATGGACAATTCTTTTTCAAACAAGTTCATTTTTGACTAATGTACCGAACATCGACAAAAACGTCTGATATGAACTAACATAATAATATAATTATTATAATATTATAATATGTGATATGAATTGAATAATAAACATTAAAGGAGGTACATAAGCAATTATTAATTGACAAATGTTTATTATTCAGTAATATAAAGAAATGAACAAGACAAGTTGAACTGAAGGTAAGGAACCCTACCTATCTCTTTATTTTCAAGTACTCTCTTTTATGTCATTCCTTTTATGCTCCATGTTATTATGATGGAGGATGTCCTTTTATATTAATCCTACTGTACAATTATGTTCATATGATGAGATACCCTATTGTATCTCAACAATCTATTTTTGGGAGTTTTAAGTGGCGTCGTTAGGCTGTCGAATTTTCAAAAGGGGATTTTTCATCTCACTTTTATTCTCATAAGATTCATGCTACATTTGCCACTATTTCCTTTTTTGTGGTTTATGTACTGTCCATTATTGTACTCTTTGTGTAATATAATCTCATTTATGGTTATTTTCATAATCATTGTATGACCCTTCTTTCATGGGGTGCACGTTTCGAAAGATTCCCAAATCAGTAAGGCATTCTTCCACCCTCCTCTTTTTAAAAGACTTATCTTGTTAGGTCTTTTAATCATCTTACATTGGTTTGTGTTAAATTATATATCCTTATTTCTGTAAATGTTATGTACATGTGATGAGATACCCTTTTTATCTCTAATCAACTCATTTCTGAATTTTAAAGTGACGCCGTTAGGCTGTCGACTTTTTGTAAGGGAACTTTTTAACCTAATTTCATTTTCTTTGGGTTAAACCTATACTTCTTGATTATGTCGTACTATGAATATGTGTGGATGAACTCTGATTGTTTTACACTTAATATCTTTCTATATTGGGTGTATTTATATTTGTCACACATTATCATGTAATTGATTTATCCTTAATCTAAGGATACCGATTTTGTATGGGACTTCGTCTCAATCTCTTTTCATTGAAGCATATTTTATTTTATACACAACCTTCTTTTATACGGTGTATGAACCCCTTTGACTTTAACAATTATTCAAAAGGAATCTTTTTTATACGAATAATTTTACTAAACGACAATAGGGAATGTTTTTCTTGTCTTACGTATGCGGTGACAACGACTTCTCCGCCGCCGTGACCATTATTTGAGTTTCGGCTTCCTCTACAAGCCATACCCTTATTTTAAATGAAAAATAAATACCATGTTTTACATTGGTATTGAAAATGGTTTTCATAATGTTTTTATTATATCAATGTGTTTTATTGATATCTCATGATTGAAATATGGAAATGTTATGTTTTCTTTATGCATGTTTTATGTGATACGAATTATGTTATGGTTCTTGGGCATTATTATGAAGACGGGTGGTTCCGTGATAAACTAAGGGTGGGTCCAATGCATTGGGTAACGTGAAGGAGTTAAACGTTAAGGTTTCTCCAAAGATATTTACGGGAATATACTATGATGGGTATTCCAAACATAACCAAGAGGGTTACTCCCTATTCAAGAATGTTATGAATGCCTCAAGTTACCATTATGTCTTATGATTTCTATAAATTATTCATAAAACTTATGATTTCATGAGGTATTTTAAAATGATTATGTTTAATGAGTAAGTATGTTTTCATACATGGACTAACGTTTTCAATTTGTACTCTTATATCCCTTACTGAGCTTTTTATGCTCATCCCATGTTTTTGAAATGTTTTTCATAGGACATTAAGTGGAGTAGGGTCAAGATTGAGATCAAGAAAATGTCATGCAGTCTAAACATGGAACTAGACATGAATCTTTTGTTAAAGAGTTTTTATCTTGTGGAAAGAATGGATATTGAGTAGATGTGTCTACTTTGTAATATTTTGTGATATAGTAGTTATGCCCTAATTCTGTAGAACTCTAAACCTGAAAAGATTCTCAATGTGAATTATCATATTTAATTCAAGATTATGTAAGTTTTATGTTCGGGGCCTTATAGTTGGTATCAGAGGTCGGTTTAGACAACTTTAGGGAATAGGAGTTTTCGTTATACACATGGTTAGTCCCAATGACTAATATCTCAGTTAAATCCTTGTTTTATTACTTTTACAGATCAAGGAAAGTCAGTCACAAATGGAAGGAGGAGGATCTCAAAGGACATTCCTATCCCTTCCTGATGACACGCTCGCAATAATTATTTCAAAGTCGTGTTCGGATGATTGTGAATCTTTTTCTAGTGTGCAACTCACTTGCAAGAAGTTTTTTGAGATATCAAACACCTCCACTATACTTCATTATCATCGTGGATCATGGGTTGTATTTAGAAAAATACTATTTTCACAATATTCTCATATTTTCAAGAAAGGTAAATATTATCAAGGTATTTTCTAATATTTTACCATATCACAAGAATTTGAAGCATATTATGATTTTAAGAAAGGTGCTGAGGAAGGAGACCCTTGCGAAACCTATTTATATTTTCTTTTAAAATATAGTCTCACAGCATATACTTATGGTATTTTAAAAGGACCAATAATAGAAAGTTTCATCTCAATTTTGGTCCAACTATTTTATAGAAATCACATTTTATCAGATTTTTTGGAATTATATGTCCTACATGATTATTTTACAAAACTATTTTTCTGTGAACACCCATATGACCCATGTTGTACGAGGTGTATTTGGATGGAGGAAGCAAATTATTTTGAAGGATCTATAAATCCTTATTGTAATGCATGGGACTTCTACCTACGTGAACAAGATGACGATGAAACCGAGTGGACGCCATGATCAGGGTATGTTGTTATTCTTTTTGGGAATCGTTTTATCTTATCTTATGGTGGTAAAATAAGACTTCAAGAATTAAAATGTTGAGATATTAACAAATTTGGATGAAAATGAGAGGTATAAGGAAACTATTGAGGGTAAAAAATGTTAGGGTTATATTTGGAGTTTTGGAAAAAGGACAACATGCAGACCGTGTGACAACCCGTCGCGTCGGACAAAGCTGTGGGAATCGAACCCACAACCAAAGTGCGACTGGTATTTATCGGCTACCAATGGACTACGTGAAGTACCTGGATAGTTTGACTTATTCTTTTTAGTTAGATGATTTTATGATTTAAGAGTAATTTGATTTTGGGTTATCTATGGAAATTATTATCCTATCAGGGAGGAAATGTGATTAGGATAATTAGTTTTCAAAATGAGACTTTTAGAGCAACTGATGTTATTTGAAGATAAGTGTTAATTTGTACCTTGGAAGACTATGTGACTAAATATTTAAAATATTTGGGTTTCGATCTTAGTTGGGTTTAATTTGAAGAATTTTGTGGACAAATTGTTTATGGAATGGTCCTTGTTGATCTTTGGGTTTTGTTTGAAAATTTTTGGAGATTAAGAATAGATTTTCTTTTTATAAAGGGTTATCCTTCTGTGGATTATCTGATCTCATACTATCCTTTTTGGTTTCAGTTTTGGTTTTTGTCTAAAGATATGGTAAATTTATAGTTCTCTATTGTGGATTAGGTGATTCTCATTAAGTTGATTATAGTACTCTTAATGCGAACAAGTCTTCCTAAATACTCTTCTTTTGGAGAAAATATGAGTTTGATTAAGGAATCTAGTAAAAGTTAAAATTCTATGTGACAAGTAAGTATGTTTCATTATGATTTAGTTAATCTCAAAAATAAATTCCTCAATGAAGAGTAACTTAAAAAAAATTTGTTTATTAACTTTTCCTACTGGGGAACCCAACGCCGTATAACCCATCACAAGTTTCTGATTTTTTTATGGTTAACTTTCTCCTAGACATGTTTACTATCACTATCCCTCAGAACATGACCCTTTGTTTTTTCTTCCATGTCCATGTTTTCTTACATGGAATCCAAGTATGGGTTAACTCGGGTGATGTCTATAATCCTCTTTCTTTCTTTTAAAGTGATTATTTTGTTGACTCATGTTTCGATATGGGATTTTCAATGAAGTTTCCGAGCCCAATTTTTAAATTACGAGGACGCAATTCCCAAAAGGGGGGAAGGATGTAACATCCCAGGTAAATAACCAATGTTACCTTTTTTTATTAATATTTGAGAATAAATATTAATAATTACTTTAAAGGGGATGCTATGTTTGATAGCGTACCCAATACGCAACAATGAGTTTTTGTTGGAATATTACAACGCACACCAAAAATATAATAATATAGTACATCACAAATAGCAATTGTATTGCTGGGAATGAATAGAGACAACTAAAATATGATTATATATGTTTTTTAAATGTTTTTACATTTATCCAATAAAAGATAGAGGCTTAAAATAAGAAAAGAATTCAATTTTAAGCATAAAATACTTTAATATTCACTAAAAGTTTGATTTAGCACCTTTTGATGAAGAACCCTCTTTAAATGTAGTTTTGGTCACTCTTATACATTCTATTGGACCAAATAAAATCCTTCTTTATAATTGGGACATCAAAATTTACTTTTTGTATGTTTTTGTTATTTTTCCGATAAAATTCATTTTTAATGAATATGTGAAATATGTTGTATTTTAATTCAAAACCTCTTTTTAATCTAATTTATTTATATGACTAGATTATCTTTTGAATTGGTTTTAAAGTGAAACTATAATACATTTTTACCATTTGATCCAATGGTGGTCTTTGGAATTAATTTCACTTTGAAATTTGACATAAACAAATGTTAATCTTTTGATATAAATTGTTTCTTAAAAAACGCTATTGGTTTTGACAACGGGAGTCATTTATTAAATTAATTAATTCTACTTATATTCTTTGAATTAGGTAAAATAGACATCATTTTTGAATACATAATATCGAATATATATTAGGGTGAAGTTTTGTTAATTTTCTGAAAAACATTAATTTTTGATGAATAGTGAAACCACTAAGTGGTGATCAAGCAAACTGATTTTTCAGTTAAATAAAAGTTTACCAATAGTGTGTATTGAATTTCCAAAATCTGACATACATGGTTGTCATTAGTATGTAAAATGTGGTTCAGTTGGATGAAAATTATTTTTTGGTGAATAGTAACTTTTTTCATTAAACGCGATTAGAGGTAATTATTGTAATTTAAGGTTAAAATGATGTTATTATAATTTGAAAACACTATGACACTTTTCCTAACCCTATTGGTTGAGTAATGGCCGACCATTACAACCCATGGGTCGATTTAGGGGTCCCCATGGATCCACTTGGGTGAGATAAATACATTAATGCTTTTTTTTAAAATAAAAGTAAAAATGTCACAAGCATAAATTGTTTTTCTAAATAAATTTTTATAAGGGGCTATACTAGTGAGATTTTTGACTATAAATACTCTCTAGAAATATAAAATGATTTTCTACATCATGATATTTTTTTTATAATTTTTTGACATTAAATAAATTAATTTATTTATGACATCATGATGATGCAGTGATTACCTCATTAATGAGATTAAAATAAAATGAAAAGATAATGAAAAATCCAATCCTTACACATGTTCAAAACCTATTGGAGGAGTATATTTCGAACCCATATCAACTTATCATCGACATATATCAATGTGGGACCTTAAAAATCCGAAACACGTTTGAAAATAAAATAATAATTTCATGATTTCCAAAAGTGCCCCTCCTCTCCTCTTATAAAAGGCCCCCACCTCTACCTTATTTCCCACACTCCTCAAGCCTTTGGCTCAGACAACCCCTGCCCATTTGTTCTCTCCACATCCCTCTCCTCATCCTAGAGGATTCACTTTTGGGAGAATCCTCTCCAAGGAAGCCTTTAGGCTCAAATCAAAAGGAGTTACACTTTTTAAAGGTAATGCTTTCTCTTGTGTTCATTTATTTTATTTTGCATCTCCAACCCCATAAACTTTTTTTATTCTTTTATTTTGTAACAACTCCAGTATCTTCAATATACTAGTATGTGTTTGTAAGAAGGATTCGAGCAACACTCACACACACCTACATCAAATGGTTAATGAACAAAATGTTTCCGTGGATGGCGAAATTCTTCCTCCCGAAATGATGATTGTTCAATACTCATCTAACACCTTCAAAGGTGGCCATTATGATGTCACTATTTTTATATATGATATATAATATGTTTATGAATTCTTTAAGCTTCTGTATTTTTCATTTATGGCACTCCTTCATGGTCTCCATTATGGGTAAACGCGATATCTTCATTTAAGGGTGTGCGGACTACCGTCCCCTCAAAGTGATTTGATTCGTTAATGCCATATGTGGGATGTATAAAGTATAAAGTTAATAATATTAAATATGATATTATACTGTAATTATATTATACCTATGTATCAATATGTTTTCATTCTATTAATGTATGAAATAGAAATGAAAGTAGCATTCATTCGTACGTACGGATTACCGTCTTCTTGAACGGTGCCTTTAATTTCTTATCTCCAAATGTTATGGAATAGTATAAAATGAATATATACTGGATATATATGATATTAAAATCATTAATACTATTCTGGAGATGATTTAATTATTACTTCATGGACAATTCCTTTCAAACAAGTTCATTTTTTACTCATGTACCGAACATCGACAAAAACGTCTGATATGAACTAACATAATAATATAATTATTATAACATTATAATATGTGATATGAATTGAATAATAAACATTAAAGGAGGTCCTTAAGCAATTATTAATTGACCAAAGTTTATTATTCAGGAATATAAAGAAACGAACAAGACAAGTTGGACTGAAGGTAAGGAACCCTACCTATCTCTTTATTTTCAAGTACTCTCTTTTATGTCATTCATTTTATGCTCCATGTTCTTATGTTGGAGGATGTCCTTTTATATTAATCCTACTGTCAAATTATGTTCATATGATGAGATACCCTATTTGATCTCAACAATCCATTTTTGTGAGTTTTAAGTGGCGGCGTTAGGCTGCCGAATTTTCATAAGGGGATTTTTCATCTCACTTTTATTCCCGTGAGATTCATGCTACATTTGCCACTATTTACTTTTGTGTGGTTTATGTACTGCACATTATTGTACTCTTTGTGTAATATAATCTAATTTATGGTTATTTACATAATAATTGTATGGCCCTTCTTTCATGGGGTGCACGTTTCAAAAGATTCCCAAATCAGTAAGGGATTCTTCCACCCTCCTCTTTTTAAAAGACTTATCTTGTTAGGTATTTTAATCATCTTAAGTTGGGATGTGTTAACATATATATCCTTATTTATATAAATGTTATGTACATGTGATGAGATACCCTTATTATCTCTCATCAACTCATTTCTGAATTTTAAAGTGATGTCGTTAGGCTGTCGACTTTTTGTAAGGGATCTTTTTAACCTAATTTCATTTTCTTTGTGTTAAAGCTATACTTCTTGATTATGTCGTACTATGAATATGTGTGGATGAACTCTGATTGTTTTACACTTAATACCCTTTTATAATGGGTGTATTTATATTTGTCACACATTATCATGTAATTGATTTATCCTTAATCTAAGGATACCGGCATTGTATGGGACTTCGTCTCAATCTCCTTTCATTGGGGAATATTTTATTTTATACACAACCTTATTTTATACGGTGTATGAACCCCTTTGACTTTTACTCTTATTCAAAAGGAATCTTTTTTATACGAAGCGTTTTACTAAACGACAAAAGGGAATGTTTTTCTTGTCGTACGTATGCGGCGACAACGACTTATCTGCCGCCGTTACCATTATTTGAGTTTCGGCTTACTCTACAAGCCATACCCTTTTTTAAATGAAAAATAAATACCATGTTTTACATTGGTATTGAAAATGGTTTTCATAAAGTTTTTATTATATCAATGTGTTGTATTGATATCTCATGATTGAAATGTGGAAATGTTATGTTTTCTTTCTGCATGTTTTATGTGATACGAATTATGTAATGGTTCTTGGGCATTATTATGAAGATGGGTGGTTCCATGATAAACTAAAGGCGGGTGAGCCTGTTATAGCTCTCCAATGCATTGGGTAACACGAAGGAGTTAAACGTTAAGGTTTCTCCGAAGTGATTTAAGGGAATATACTGTGATGGGTATTCCAAACGCAACCAAGAGGGTTACTCCCTATTCAAGAATGTTATGAATGCCTCAAGTTACCTGTATGTCTTATGATTTCTATGAATTATTCATAAAACTTATGATTTCATGAGGTATTTTAAAATTATTATGTTTTATGAGTAAGTATGTTTTAATACATGGACTAACGTTTTCAATTTGTACTCTTATATCCCTTACTGAGCTTTTTATGCTCATCCCAAGTTTTTGAAATGTTTTTCACAGGACATGAAGTGGAGTAGGGTCAAGAATGAGATCATGGAAATGTCATTCTGTCTAAACATGGAACTAGACATGGCTCTTTTGTTAAAGAGTTTTTATCTTGTGGAAAGAATGGATACTGAGTACATGTCTCTACTTTGTAATATTTTGAGATGTAATAGTTATGTCCTAATTCTCTAGAACTCTAAAACTGAAAAGATTCTCAATGTGAATTATCCTATTTAATTCAAGATTAAGTAAGTTTTAAGGCTGGGGCCTTATACTTATTTTCTTGGTAAATAAATCATCCTTCTTCTTCTCCTCTGCCACTTATTCAAGTAATTTAATCACCATTAGTGATGTGTCGATTTGCCAACATCGTTGATGTTGTAATTCAAATTTCTTTTTATTTACATCATGACTATTAATTAAACAATGTTTATAGTTGAACAATGTGATGATATATTTATTGCTTCTCATCCATGGTTCTATAATTTTTTTGTACACATGGTTTTAATTTATAAAACAAAATGAGGTCGTTATGCTCAAAGAACCACTAAAATGATCTATACGAACATCCTTAATGTTTTAGCCTATGTATCATCCTCATGTAATAATTAAAAATAATAAAAAGTATAATTTATTATACTGAAAATTTTTAAATACCAATCCATTCCAATTCTAGTGTTTCACATCAAATTGACAAGAACAACCATCATGAACCAATCATGAAGATCATGTAATGGACTCAACCAAAAAAGTGCAATGAACAAATACTAACAATTAAGGGTTAAATGATGTAATGAAATATACATATAAGGTATTATAAAGATGGATATGTTTCTCTAAGATATTAAAAACACTTTTTTAATCATTATAGATGTTGTTTAAATAGATTTTAAGTAAAAAGAACTCCATGTAATGGAATTCATAAGAAAATTTTCATTCTTTGGGTTAACATTCTACTTCATTATTTATGTGGTATTAAAATTGTTTGTGTGATGAGTTTTGTTTATAATATGTTGAATTATGTATTTAATGTGTATATTCAATTTCCTTCAACTATTTTTGGTATAACTTCTATTATATGTTATTAGTAAGGGGATTTTCATTTAAAATCCCCTTAAAATTATATTTTCTAATATTCCAATGTAATGCTTTTTTGAAAATTTTCAGGATGTATGATTATGTTTTGGTTCTTTCGATTTTTTTTGATTAATTGTAGGATCTATATCTCTCTCCAATACATAAAGTATGTTTAAGTGTGATTTCGGATGTATGGTTATTCCATGTTTAACTAATATGGATACAAAAATGGTAAGGTAGTCATGATGGTTACAAATTATAATTTAGCCGAAAGGGTTACAAGATTATCTAAGTAATTACATATGATACATTTATTGTCATATATATGTTCTTATGTTTTGTTTAGATCTTGTGTAAATGTCATGTTTCAATAATTAACTATATATGTGTGATAGGAATGTATTTTGAAAATTATTTCATACATTATATGTGTTCACGGACTAATGTGTTCTTTCCTTCTTTTTATACCCCTTGCTGAGATTTTAGTGATTTTCCAGAATTTTTAAATTATTTTAATAGGATTTAAGGATGCATAAGGAAATGAAGGATACCATGTTAAGTGTTTGACGAATTTTCAATGAAATCATAATTTATGTGAAATGATTTATATTTTGTAAGAAATTAATACTGTTTTTATGGTATCCACTATAAAATAATGTATAATTTAATTACTATATTATGTCCTAAATACCAAACTCTCTAAACATGAAAAGATTTTTAATGTTAAATAAATTTATTTCTTAACTAAATTCATGATTATGTAATGAAATAAATATCTTTTCCTTATAACCATATAGTCCATTCCATTTATTAATTCAATCTTATAATGTCATGTAATGAAAGCTACCATAGAAATTGTTAGCCACCTATCTCAATGGGATACTCCTTGTAATGGAGAATTCCCTCTGAATATAGTCCCAGTGGTGTTTCAATTGACATAACCCCATATATTAATTTATCCTCTAATCCTAGGATCCCTATCAAAGTAGTAGATATAAATGAGGGTGAATAACTAGTGTTAGAAAAATAAGAAACTGATGTTGAGGTCAATAAGATTATACATCACACTATAGATAGTCCATGGACCTACATAATAAATGTGGGATATACTACACGTAACTAGATAGATCCATCACCCTGATTTATAACATGACCTCTAGAATCATCACTACAATTTTTACATTATATATCTTGTGTTAGGTTCTCTCATCATTGAACACCTCCTTAGCCTGAATTATTGGTAGTACCCTAACATCCTTCCAGAAATAGAGCTGCATGTCCAACTATAAAAAAATGAACTATAGAATATTTTCTCTAACTGGGCATTGATGGAATTGTTATGAATAATCTCTATAGATGGATAAACATTATATTATATCGATACTTGAATAGGTACTTATCACACTAAGGGTTCATGTGATCCTTCAAATCACACCAGCGACATACCACAAAATAACCAATTCCTAAACTCTGAATACTATTTCCATGGTGAAATGTCTCATGGCCTTGATTCTTGACACTTAATGATCCACTTCCTTGCCTATCAACTTAACCACCATCACCTAAAAATTTATCTTTCCTTATATTCCAATCAAATATAGGGGCATGTTTATCCATATCATATAAAACAGTTAGCTGAAATATGTTCACTTGAGATTCAATGGAATACATATTCACATCCTTTATATACCTCACCCTTGATGGCACATCACTAACAACAGTGGTGTAATGGAATTGTATCATAGTGAAACAACATGAATAATTAATGATGTACATATTACTCAACTATATATGCAGAAATTTTATGGATAAATAATCCATCAAAGTATCCATGAAAAACTAATTGAAAAATCTAGTATGTAGGTCCCTCTAAACCAATCTCTATTGTTGATATAACCATGTAATAACGTACCTCCATCTCTTGGTATAGCGATGAAGAATATAGGTTGTAAACTTCAACCTCTTATCCAAAAGCATCTTTTAATTATATAAGATCATATTTATATTCTATAAAAAATACATCGAACCCATAAGACTACCTTCCCCTGATAAAATTAGTAGATGATACTTTTGTAACACCCTAGTCAACATAGAAATCGTCAACATAGCCCCTAGAGCCCCCTCCCTAGATTGTATGTCACATAGAGAACCTTTTATATGTTGAACATCAGTGCTCAGTCCTGGTGCAATAGGTGGTACAACGAGAGATGCCACACATGGCACTATAGGATATAGAACTTGTAGTTTAGGTCCCATGTTTGGTCCAAAAGGGTCTTATATACCCATGGGGGGTGAATCGGGGTATGGATAATATTTTCTAAATTATTCCCACCCCAATAGATCTCGGACACATTATTATAATGGTAATTTTTTTTGTACTAGTGTGTCTATGGAGATCTATTATTTTCTTCAATATATTGTGATGCTTCTTTGAATGTAATGCAAGAATGAAGGCACACAGTTACAAATATTTTTACTTGGTTCACCCTCATCGGGATATGTCCATGGAGCATACATTAGAGATTTTCTTATATTAAAAATCCACTAAATCACATTGTTAATTTAAATATTAGTGATATATCACTTCTAATCCCAGTCTCACTGCCTTCTAAATGTTTAGGGTCAGTTCACTGCTATCCCAAGGGTCACTTCTTATGTCTCTTCCTCTAGCTCATTGTTTGTGGAATGAATCATTGTCTTCCTCTTCCTTTTCTCACAGCTCTTGGAAGGGATCTACTAACAGTTTATGGACTTTTCGGTACATTCATTATCACAAATGAATTCATCCTCAACTATTTGTAGATTCTCTATTGAAGTCCAAATTTCATCCACTGATGAACACATCTTTACCAGAGTATTCCTGGGCAACCTCAAATCGTTTGCACAACACTAACTGCAACATTCATGAAAATTTAATGCCTAGAATAAAATATTCATGTTTTTTCATGAAACACCCCTTGTTCTCAACTTCAATATTATGTGAAACACAAATCTTATCTGCAACATTCCTAGCATGAATGTAACTCATAATATTTTTCACAACTCCCTTTTTCATAAAAATATTATGTGATTCGGAGGATGGATTCTCTATATGTGTTTAGATACTTTGAATGAGGGGGTCGCCTCTTAATTATAGGCATACACAACCCCTATCAAGAATATAAAACATGTCGCACAAGATCCCCTCTGTGTGCACAAAACCCAATTTTACATGTCGTTGGGCACGCAAGATTCTTTTGTGCAACTCTATCTTTTGTGCATATTTCCAAATATTTCGCACACATCATGCCTTTTCAATTTTTCAATGTTCTTATCTAGAAATATGACTTATGTTAATGTATCAATATCTGCTTAAATATTTCTCACAACTTCCTTTTCCAATAACATGTTTCTCCATTTTTTGATTTTAATGCCGACAAATTTTGCAATCATTCAAGAATGGAACCACCATGTATTTGTTCTTTTTGTACCACCACTAGATAATAAATTAATTTTTCATGTTTCTTTGTCAGCATTGATAGTCAATAATACCTATTGAACATGACAACTCATCTTGGAAACCCACTTTTTCAATAAACACAATCGACCCAATAATGATTCATTTTTACTATGAGGTATTTTGCCTAAAAATATCCCCTTTTGTTTTCATGAAAACTCATTAATAATTTGATATCACCCTATACATTATACCATATGTTACCCCCATTTTCCTCTATTGATTCAAATATAGATCAATGACTTACTCAACACATACATTAAGCCCATAGAGCATTGCATGGACTGATAAACAAGAGTATGATGAATATTTCATCAACGAATCACAGAATTCCTGAAACCAACTCTTGTAACAAATCAACATCTTTCATCACGATCCTTAGTAATCGTGATATATAATCTTTGATCGATTACTATAAGAATCATCATATTTTATTCTCCTCCTTCTTCACATCTTGATTTCTTGTGTTGTCAAAGCTATGATTTGGATGATCACAACGATATATAATAATTTCTCAACATGTTTATTATCCTATATTTCTTCTCCACTTGATAGCTTATCCCCATGTCACAATAGAGTCATTTTATCCCATCTAATGCCATAATTTCTCGCCCTTGAATAGTCACACTTTCACCCCCGTTTTCAATGATAAAAAATTTCACTCTTTTGTGGTCTGCAACATGGTAATGAACATAGATCAATATATTAGGGAAACCACACCATACATTGGGGAGGGGGGGTTCCCAAATTCACACTATTTCAAGTGTAGGGTGATGAAAAACCCCCCAGAGGATGTCAATGACTATAAAATTTGTTTTAGCTAAGGCCTTTGTTAAAATGTATGAAACCTGTAGTTCAATAGGCACATAATCTAGCTTTACACTCCTTTGATCCACCTTCTCCTTGATAAAATTATTTTTATTTCAATTTTCTTTTTCCATGAGTGATAGAATAGATTTATGCTAAGGTTGATATAACATGAATTATAACGTTAGATTCTGATAAGATACATCACTTTATCTCCCATATCATAAAGATGTTTCTTCATCCTCTATAATTGTCTGCATGATTGATGTGCCACAATGTACTCATATTCTACAGTGCTCAATGAAATTCAATCATATTTCATGCTTAACTATGAAATGAATAATCCACTAAGATATAATGCACCACCTAAAATTTATTTTTCATCATCTGTTGATACAACCCAATCTACATATTCATATCCCAATAACTTTGGCTGAGATTTGTCATTATATATCAAACTATAATCTATAGTACGCTTGATATACCGAAGTACTCTTTTCACTGCAAGCATATAACATTCCTCGATATTTCTTTTATATCACGTTACATGTCAAATAGAGAAAACAATATCATGTCTTGTCACTATCAGATATAGTAAAATTATAATAATATGCCTATATTCTATGATATGAACTATTTTTACATTATCATATTTTGATAATATTATCCAGTTATCAACAATAGAATTTATCTCTTTGAAAATATTCATTCCAAATCTCTTAAGAACCTCCTTGGAATATTTGGATTGATAAATGAAATTTCCATTACTTCCTTATGTTACTTGTAATCCAAATAAAAACATCATCTCACCAATCATTGATATTTCAAACCCACTCTTCATGAATTCAGAAAACTATCTACATTCCACATCATCTGATCTACCAAATATTTTTTCATTGACATAAACCAACACCATAATCCTTTTATCACTATCATTATTGAAATTTATATTGAAAGAAACTCAACCATACTAAAAACCGTGCTTCTTCAAAATCTTATAAATTTGTGAATACCATCCGCATAGTGCATAAGTCAAACTATATAATGCCCTCTTCAGCCGAAAAACTCTGTTCTCATCTTCATGACTGAGAAAACCATATTGATTCTCAATATAAACTTCTTCATACATAACCCTATTAAAATTGGGGACTTGAAATCCATCTAAAAATCATTGAACCTCTGTTGTAGTACAATTTTGATGAATAATCATATCGTTTGTTTCCTTGAAACAAATGAAAATGTCACATAAAAATTGAAAAAATTTATACTGGAGTACCCTTTGCACAACAGTTGTGCTTTGTTTTGAATCAATATGCCATATTCCCTCATCTTATTTTAAAACACCAATTTAGTCATGATTAAATTATTATCTGTTGGCCTCAAATTTATTTCCATGTGTTATTATTCTCTATCTCGTCAGGATCATCATTCATTGCATGAACCCAGTTTTCATAATTAGCATCTTCCTACTTCTCATCTTCATCTGAATCAAAATATTTCATTTTTACTCACCAGAGTCTATCGCCTACTCATTGTTTCCATAAATGAACTATTTACTATTCTATTGACATCATTTATTTCATATAAATTTGTAGCCTCATGTTGAATCATTATTGACATTCTCTCGTAGCATCTTGGTATCTTGAAAATAGTCAGATGATACCATATAGTTAGAGAAAGATAGATAATCATGAATCAAAATAATGTGGTTTCTCATCCCCATGTCAGTCTTCTAAAACATAGACTCTCATTATTTTTATACCATTGAGATCATTCATATGATTAGGAGATAGAATACCCCCCTATGATTTTCAACTCTTATTATTGTTGGGGCCACTATTTAGAGCTGCAAACAATATTCTTCTCTGACATCATTTATTATAAAGATTAACATTGAAATGATCGATAAACAAAACCTCTAAGCCTATCAAATCAGAACACAGTGTATGAAACACGAGATAATGTTAATAACATAATCACTATCCATTGTTCTCAATTTCTCCCATATATTTTAAAAATCCATAAACCATTAAATCTTTCCAAGAAATAATTCTAGATTAATTCATTAGCACTTATTACATATTTGAATATGTTGAAATTATAGAGCACATCACATCACAATTTTTCATATTTTGATGACACTTACCCTTGGATTGTATATCCCATTGAAACTGAAACACTTGAACAATAGTTAAAAACATTTATTTACATAGGGAGAGGGGATTCTATATAATCATAAAGATGATAATTGAGGATGATCCTGGTGGATCTACACTTTGATTCTCTCTTTCAATGCATTGTACTCTTTCTATGCTCATTCCAACTACCAAACCAACCTCAACAATTCTAGCCATATAAATTGACATTTGTTACCCATATTTTGTGTCTTCTTTCGATATTTATATTCTGTGGGTTTATCCTTCTTCAAAACTTGTGGTTTATACCAAGTAGTAAAAATTTACTTCTTTGAGGTTCCACCTAAATTCCATTTCTCATGACTCTTTCTCTGAGCATGAATATCTCCACTAGCCATCTTTTCATTCTTATTCCTCCATTATTGGGATAATTCTCATTCCTTCACATATTGTCTTGAGAAAGCATGTGAGATTGTGGATACAATATACATTTATTTTTATTTTATCAGTTATTTGAGACTCTACAATATTTCATGCTATTGGTGGGTTCTTCACTCAATGAACATACTTCATCCTCACAATTGGAGTAGCTCCTCAATTTTTCTTCTAGGTTTTCTTCCTACTACAATATCATATAGAATTTCTCTAATTAGAATATATAAAACATCTCCAATTACAAAACATACCTCATGTAATTATCTCTTGGATGAGATGTTGATGCACCTCGAGTTTTTCCACTAACATTTAGCTCATGACCTTCTTGAAACATATTCATATTATATCCCTATCGTCCAAAGTATTAGAATATGATAAATGATTTATTGAGAGATGTTCCTTTCATACTTTTCCTGAAGCATCTTTTTATTATATGATTTTGATATATTTAGGGCATTACAACAAGAAATATATTCGGAATCCTATGAATAAAAACGTGATATATGACCATGCAACCCAAAACAATTTCACATGTTGTCAATAATTCCTATAAAATAATTCTTAGAAATGTCATTATCAACAACAAAATGTTCTCTATTTATTGATCTATTTGTGGATATTTTCTTCTCACTCATATGAGATGGTTAGTCATATCCAATACCAGTTTTTCCCAATCTAGATAGAATTTGGGATGATACAATCCATTCTTGCTTATCCACTAATCTATCATATTTTCATTTCATTTCACCATCAAATCCTATAGGATAATGAAATTGTAAGTGTAGAGAATCCTTCAACATGGGATTACCTTTGGCATTGGATTTGTCCACCTCCTTCTTTGATTATTCTAGATCATCTATCGATTCTGGAATCTTCATATCCCTTGATTCAAGTTGATCATTATGTTATCTCTTGTGATTATTCCCTCTTCTCATCTCATCTTCTAATACAGATTTGAGATTGTCCAATATGTCACATTTATATTTTATTTTAAATTTTTCTTGAGTAACAGAATAAAAAAACATAGATTATATTATCATAGCATATGGTTCTTTGGAACTAGTTTAGATAGTTATGTAGAAAGTTAATCAATTCTTGATTTTAGATTCTGAAATTAATCTTCCTTCTGATTCTTTCCCTTGTCATCAGTATTGTGTTTTTCTCTCTATGTTGAAATCCTTTTCCATTATTCATTTTTAGAATCACTTTTATCCCTCAGATTAGTATCCTTGTCAATAAAGCTTTGATTTAAACCAATTATCATATTAGATTCAATTTCAAATTATTGGATTCAAATATAATTAGATTTAATCTCATCATCCAATTTCTGATCCAATTCTGTTATTTCATTGACAACTTCTACCTTTCAACTTCTTTGAGTATCTTCATCTTAGTAGTTCCAACATCACATGGAATATTAGGTTCGTTTTTCATTCCTTAACATTATTTAATGAGTAATTATTTTCATTATATGATTTATCTATATCATTATTCTGTTAACAACTTAATTAATTCAACATTTTCACACTCTTTCCACAGACACATCCAATTTGAGTAATATCACAACACCTCTAGTTATTAACTATCATTATTTCCATTCCCATGGAACACAATGATAATTAAAAAATAATTTAGTTAGAGAAAAAAATTCTCATAAATGAAACCTTCCATCTGATAACAATTGTTTAGGTTCAAAATGTGACTAGATACCTTGAGGGGGGGGTGAATTAGGTTATGCATATTCTTTTCAAAATTCTTCATTCCCCACTAGATCATGACGTATTTATTATAAGTGTATCTTTTTTTTCAAAGATGTGTATATAACAATATTTTATGATTTTACATATATTATAATGATGCTTGAAAGTAATGTTTTAATGCAAGGATAGATAGACTTTAAATTTTACAGGGTTTACCCTCATCATGCTATGTCCAACGAACATACAAAGACGATGGGCCAATTTACGAAATACACTAAAGATCACAGTAAATTACACGAATTGGGATAGGTCACTTCTATTCCAAAGATCACTACCTTCAAAATGTTTATGGTTAGACCACTCCTTTCCCAAGGGTCACTACATATGTCTCTTCCCTTGGCTCACTATTCATGGGAAGGATCAAAGTCTTCTTCTTCCTTTTGTCATTGCTCTTAGAATGAATACACTCACATTTTATTGATGTATAAGTCCTTTTATTATCAGAAATGAACACATCCTACACTATATGTAGATTCCCTATTGAAGTCTCACTTACATCCACTGATGAATACAACATTACAACAATATTACTTTGAAAAGTCAAATTGTTCACGCAACATTACCTATGTGTTTCATGAAACATTAATGCATTCTATGCAAGATTCTACTTTTATAATGAAAAACCCCTTCCACACAACTTCAATCTTAATCAAAACTCAAATCTTATGCACAACTTTATTAGCTTGCACACAACTCAACATATTTTTCGCAACTCCCTCTTCTTTAAATTATTTTCCGATCCGGAGATCAGATTCTCTCTAAGTGTTGAGATACATTCATTGAGGGGGGGTCACCTATTATTTATAAGTGTTGCTTACCCCTACACAGAATATTCAATTCACTATGCAAGATCCCATCTACACACACCAAAACCCAATTTGACGTCACAGTGGGCGCGCAAGTTTCTTCAACAGAACTCCATATTTTCCGCATGTTTTCAAATATTTCATGCGCATCACGCCTTTTCCATTTTTCAGTGTTTTGATCTAGAAACATGCTTTGCACACAAGATTCCAAATCATTATAAATCTTTCATGCAACATCCTTTTCGAAAAACATGATATCTATTTTACGATTTTGATAACCAAAAATTTGGAAGAAACTAGAATGTAGTGCCAAATTTAATCTGTTCTTTTTGTACCACCACTAGATCATCCATTCAATTTTCATGGTTATTTTTCAAAATTTATAATAAACAATTCCTCTTTAACATGAAAAATCACCATGGAAACCTTTTTTTCAAAAAACAAAATCAACCCAATGATGTTTAAATGTTACCATGATGTATTTTTGACCAATATACCACCACCGTAGGAGCATGATCATCAAGCCTGCTGAGGCGCTTGGCCTAAGGAATTAACAAAGGCAAGTCTCTACAATTCCTATGAAATTAATCAATTTAAAATACCAAAGTAGAAGATATTTTAGATAGGGAAAATGAAAATATTGGCAAGGACTCAATATAAGAGTTACCCTAAATTCATTAAATGGGTTAAACATAGGTGATTAATGTAATCTGAATTACTTATTCCTTGTTCTATGTTAAATTCTTATATTAAATCCTTTATCATAATAGTTCAGTTATATGGGTTTTCAATAACAAATTTTAGATATAAATATTCATTAATTGCTCTTAAAATCACATTGAACTATAACCAAATTTTCATTGAAATTTTTGGAGTTATAATGTAACTTGTTTACATGTAACAGTTTAGTTATATTGGTTTCTATTACAAAGTTATATTGGTAAAGACCATATAATTTGCAATTAGAAATCAATTTAATGGTGACCAGTTTAAAATTCAATCTTATGTAACTATGATTTTAAGGATTTGATAATGATAATGTTGTTCAAATAAAATATCATCATTAATCTATATTTGAAATAAATATTTAGGTTAATGTAGAAACATTAAGTAGCCAATTATTTTTAATGTGATATTAGAAGTTACCATCATAACTATCAATGAAAATAATATAGGAAAAAATATTATAATGAATGAAATATTTATGGCATGGCATGTGAATGAAATATAATTATTAATTTTCTTATAATGATGCATGAGTTAATTTTTCCATTCTATACTATACCCAGGATGAAAAATATATAAAATATATGCATCACCAAATGGTGAAAATAGTAAAATAGTAAAAAGAGAATTCCAAAACAGAATGTCCCGCCCCTGGAAATTTGAATTTTCCCATTCATGATGGTTAGATATTAATAGGAACTGGTTTGTTACCATGTTATGACACTCCAAATTCACTTATCTACCAACCTAAAATTGTAATACAATGGAAAACCCCTCCGATTAATCTTTAGGACATCCTCATCTGGGTTGACTAATAAACAACTAGTAAAATGGGACATATGGCCTCAAACATGCCTCCACACATTCCAAAGGCTGCCGATTAGTAGAAATTGTGTATAGTGGTATATTTGGGAGACTATACCACATGAATTAGAATAAATCACAGTGGAATTAATGTCTACAAAATCTGTCTAGATAATAAATAAAACATACATAATGTAGATAAATTATACTATAAATAGATTATAATATCCTGATAGAGAATAAAAGGCTATCATATCAGGGAAACATTCATCCATTATGTAACACCCCCATGATTTGGTGAAATATATTTTTTTGAATTAATTTAATCTTTTTGATAATTTTCAAATAAGGAAAAACTAGATATATTATTTATTTTTTCAAAAAACTATTTTTGGATTGAGTTATATGAAAGAAACTAATCATGTACTATATGTAACATAAATAATATATTTCCATATAAATCAGATCGATGTTAGTTTGTGTTACACAATATAATGCCATTCCTCGAAGGCTTGTTTAACAGGAAAGACCGAGTCATACAAAATAGAGATATATTATTTAATATAAATGAACTGTTAAATTAGTAGTAAAAACTAAATTAAAAAAATATATGGTTTACCGAAATATAATATGAATTAATATGTAACCAATTAATTAGAAATGAAAATTTAATAACCTAATGAATATAAATGATATATTTTTATTTTCATGACCCCAAATTATTTTTCCCTTAATAATTAAAATTAATTAAAATTAGAGATCGATTTTAATGTATTATATATATTATATATTCAATAAAAAAGTTATACATAAATCCAATATATTTGATATATATATGATAGGAACACATATAAATTTATGCATGAAAAACTATATTTTTATAAAGGAATGATTACCACCTTTTAATAGAGAAACCAATTTTAATCCAATTTTTGGAACTATTATTGATTTAATATGTCCAAATAAGGTTCATAATTTATATAGAAACCTAAAATTTCTGTTAGGATAAATATTTGGCATATTTCATTAATGTATCATTTTTTAATAAATAGTTAAAAATATTGGATATTAATTCATAATGTTGTTTCGTATAATTTATTGATAAGGATAAATTATGTTTTAATTTTGTTTCAAAGTTTAATTAGATAGTATTTTTAAAAATTAATCCAATTTAGGTCATTAGAATAAATTTCAATTTGATATTTGGAATGAAAACATAGCAAAATTTTGGATGTTTTTACATTAAACACCTGCAACGTCATCCCATAAGGTAGATTTTTTAAAATTAATTTATGCCATTTTTGGTATATAAATTTGAATAAATGGATTAATCATTTTTAATAAACATAATTTATAGTTTACAATAATTTAAAAATAGTTTTTAGGAAAAATATTTGTGAAAGTGATTAAAATTAATTACAACAATGAAGTGAAAAATTTGGATAACAAAGTACTAATCCTTAAATCTAAGACCCCAAAATACCTAGAAACTTGTATGAAACCCATTTAATGAACATTATTCAGCCATTAAACTTCCTTTACAGGGTATTTGTATTTTTATTTTTATAAATTTTTTAATGTAAAAATGTGGGTACACCTAACGTGTTTTCAATAATGGAAAATGTGTCTTGTCCCTTCCCTATAAAATCTTACCACCTCTCCCACATTATCACAACACTGAAACCAATTATCTTCAGCCAATATATACCCAATTAAATTCCCCAAACCAATAAATTCATTTTATAAGCCTCACAATTGGAATAAATCAATCCAATAAAGCCTCTTGGCACAAACCAAAAGGAGTTTCCAAATTAAGAGTTAACACCCCCCCTCAAACTCCTTTCATTTATTTTCTTTCTCCACATCCTCAGTCAAATTATTCAATGATTTTATAACAACACTTGTATATTAAATATACTATAAGGTTTATATATATATATATTTATACGTACACTTACACACACATCTATTTAATTAGTAACAAACGTTTTTTTTATGTGTACGTAGAACTACCGCCTCATTGAATAATGATTGTTCATTTTTCCTTGACCACCCCTAATTTAATATTATTTATTACTTACACATACCTTTTTTACATTCCATTTAGTTTAAATTTGATAATTTCTTTTGAGGAAATATAGACTACCTCCCCCTCAATGTGATGTGATTCATTCACACACTACATATAATGTGTTAAAGACGGGTTTAGTGAACTTATATGATATATATGATATAATAATTATACTATAATAAGATATATATATATATATATAATGTAATTTTATTTATTTCTTTCAATATGAAAAAAACAGAAACAACGTTTATGCATACGTACGGATTACCATCTCCATGAATGGTGTTTCTATTTTAGTACTTATATATTATATATATTATTATAATACACATATAATGTATATAAATTATATTTATATCATAGTTTAAATTAATTAAATCATGTTATAATTATATGGACCAATGGTATAATACATGAAGAAACATGTGATGATCAACGTGAATATTACACGAATAGAAACATTATCATAGGATTGTTAACATGTGGGTAATATAATTTATTAATCAAAGCATATATATTTTTTGATATAAGCATATTATTATTTAAATGATTTATAAAAATATTATATTTATTATATAGAAATTTTCTGTGATTATGAAGAGAGTCAAGTCAAAAGATAAGTGGATTTCATTTCACTTTTTATTTCGGTGAGATACATGATTCTCCCCAAAAAAGAGTCTTTTATCAGCACCAAAAAAATCATTGATTATAGAGCTGATATTTGGGGGATTCTCCTATATAATATCTATTTGAAGCACTGATAAATGCCTCATTTATCGATGAGTCATTTAGAACTTATAAAGGGTTCTTTTATCAGTTATAATTGAAGTGTCGATAAAGAATTCCATACCAAACAGTAGACAACAATAACCAAATTAGAAAAAATAACCAATACAAACCAAAAAAAACATACATAAAAATAACCAACCAGAGTATATACAAAAGAACCACATATATGATGAAAATGATAAAAGACCAAGTCGTGCACACAAAGGTTTGGTAAATAATGCTATATAAATTTAATTGACCTCATGAATAAAAATATATTCACTCATGGTATATAAAAAACACACACATATATATATATGTTGATTTTTTTTTATAAAATTACAGTTATAATTATCGAACACATAGTAAAAAACATTAATGTTTACTTTTTTGACATATGTGGTCCCCTTTAAAAAATGTCATCTGACGGTAATAATTTCCAAAAAATCATCCCAACTTGAATAAATGGTCTAATATATATTTGAAAAAAATTATCACATTAGTAATAATATAATGAAATAAATTAAACATTAATCTGAATAATACATTAAAAATGTTAATTTTCAATAAAACAGACACATTAGGTGTTACAGTGGCCACACCGTGCATTATATTGTTGTGGGGTTAGATTCTTAGATGTCACAAATGAATAACAGATCATTGTCCTAAATTATAAAAACAATACGAATGTGTTTTCTTGGTTTTCTGTATTTTAGTTTTGTATTTTTACTATAACATAATTTCAAACCCAAAACACGTAATTTTAGACTAACAGGTCATAGTGTGTGTCGTGTTGATTTAGAGACTAATTCATACACATCATAAAGGACATAAAAATTGTAGTACTTAATAATGATGACAATCAGAGTGTGTTTCATGGTTTTTAGTGAGGGACACGTTTTGAGCTAGAATGTCAATTTTAAACTATTAGCAATCACTTTTAGTCATACCGATCACAAAATTTGTATAATTGAAGTGGGATTGACTTCTACACATCACAACTGACTCATGGATCATTGTCATAAATTTTTAATAAAATATGAATGAATTTTTCTAGTTTTTATTTTATAGATGTATTTTTATGATTGAATTAATGACAATATTAAATAACAAGAAACATTAGGAGTCATAGTGGTGACACCGTGCATCATATTGATAAGAGAATGATTCCTACATGTCAAAAATGTTTTATATATCGTTTTCATAATGTATCAAAACAATTAGATTGCATTTCCTTAATTTTTAGTATGTGAGTTCTGTTTTTTAATAAATGTCATTTCAAACTAAAAACATGTAATTTTAGTCATATCAGTTTCATCTTGCATCGACATGACATGAGATATCTTCATTCACATCGAAAAATAGTAAAGAATATATGTCTATCATTTTTTATACAATCAGAGTAAATTTTCTTGGTTTTTAGTGAGTGACTTGTTTTGAGATAAAATGCCAATTTTAAATAGATAGTAGACACTTTTAGTCCATCCAGTCACACCGTTCATCATGTTAAGTTGGGGATAATTCCTACACATCAAAACAGACTCATGGATCATTTTACTTAATTATAAAAACATCCTGAAAATATTTTCTCTGTTTTCAATATGCCAGATGTGTTTTTATTCACGATGTAATGTTAATTTAAAAAAACAAGACACATTTGGAGTCATGTTGGTGACACTGTACATCAGATTGAGGTGTGGTTAATTCCTAAACATCATAAATGACTTGTAGATTATTTTACTAAAGTATCAATACAATCAGACTGCATTCTCTTACTTTGAAATATGTAATTTGTTGTTTTTTAACTAAAATGTAATTTCAAACTGAAAACAAGCAATTTGATTCATATCGGTCACATCGTGCGTCGATTTTACATGAGATTACTTCATACACATCATAACAAACTGGAAAATAATTATCCATAATTTTAAAGACAATCAGATTGCATTTTCTTAGTTTTCATTGAGTGACATGTTTTGAGGTAAAGTATCTATTTTAAAATGATAGTGGACACATTTAGTCATAATGTTATCATCGTTCATCGAATTTATGTGGGGTTTATTTCTACACATCAAAACCAACTCATGGATCATTTTCCAAACATATTATAATAATCTGAATGCATTTTCTTAGTTTTTAGTATGTTAGTTGTGTTTTTTTACTTGAGTAAATGTCAATTTTAAATAACAAGACACATCTTTATTCATATTGGTGACAAAGTTTGTCAGATTGATGTGTGTTTGATTCCTACATGTCACAAATGATTGATAGATCTTTTTCATCAAATATCCAAACAATGAAAATTTATTTCCTTGGTTTCAGTTTTTCATTTTTGTTTGTTTCACACTAAAATTTCATTTCAAATTGATAACATGCAATTTGAGTAATACCGGTCGCATCATGGGTAATTTTGATCCATGTATGATTAAGAAGGAATAACATCATCCTTCATTAGCATAGATTTAGTTGAACTAGTGGAGAACCAATTGTCATATATTTAGCACCTCATAATGAATATATGAAAGTTGGTTCTTCGCTGTGCTGAAAAAAGATGGGAAATTCCAATGTTGAAGATTGAATTAATGTTTTTTAAGATAAAAACCCTTCTCATTGTTGAAAATGATAAGAGTGGAGTAAGATATTGTTCTCGTTGTGTCTCAAGAAATAACAACAAACTCATGAAAACGAGGAAACCCTTTATAGATTATCATTATCTTTTATGGTCTATCAATAATATACATACCCTATAAATGAGTACCACCAAATTATTTTCAAAAACCAATCAAAATAAAATTCATTTAGTGCACAATCAAGGACCACCAATTTCCATTATTTTCAGTGGGGCTTTTAGCCCTTACAAATCACAACATTTCCATAAAATAAAGAGAATGATAAGGTAGAAACAATTATTAAAATCAATATTATATGAGAAGTTTACCATCTATATTCTATATTTGTATATTCTTCCATCATGTACACTTACAATTTTTTTCTAATCATAATTATATAGTCTTTTGATTGTTAATATTTTTAGAATTCTTTGTAGTGCTTGAAAAAATGAAAATACAGAAATTATTAATATGAATATTAAATGAAATGGAAGTTATCATCAAAAATAAATTTTAAAGGATGATGGTTTGTTCATGGAATATGATCCCTTTCATAAATTTACAAATATAATAACCACAATCATTACCGTTTGATTTGGGTACTATAGAAACATTGAGAAAAAAAATAATTTTTTTATATGCATTTGGATAGGGAAATCTTATTAAATATACACTGATACATATCAGGTCATAGTACATGTTAGATTTATTTTTCTCTTCCCATTGCCACATTCCATGATGTACACAATTTTCATGCAGTACCCTATCATAATAGAATACTCATTACAAGATAATAAAAATAATATAATAAGATTTTTAGATAAAAAATGTTGGATGTAGTGTATTAAAAATTTACAAACACTGTAATGTGTTGTTGGTTTGTTGGATATCCATTTATTGAATCCAAAATATAAATCTTTGGATTAACAAAATTGTCTGCAATGAGCATCCAATAATGCCTCAAAACTCAAAAAAAGTAAATAATTAAATTAATTTATATTTTATATGATTAAATTATAAAGTTTACCTCTTCATTGTTGGTATTAATATGGATTTTTCATCACTAAATTTTTTGTTAAACAATTTGAGATGTCCAGCCACTATTTTTCCCTATTTAGTAGATGTTATCTGATCTTCTTCTATAGACGTGATGTGAGGTCTAACAAGTCCAAATTTTTATTCATGGGGAAATCCCTTCCATTGTTTTTCATATATAAACCTATGAAAAATATGAAATTTTGTAGTCATAATTATCATAATATATCATCTTCTGGAAAATAAAATCATGAAAACATACCTCATGTAAACATTTAAATCAAATCCACATAACAATTTGTAGTTGACGATTTCAATTTCACTGTCAACAGCAATGAAGTATATATATTTCCCTAAACATTTTTTCTTCAAAATCAATTTTTTGAGTATCAATATCATTTATCATTGTATCAACATAATCCATCATTGATAATAAATGTGCATATAGAATAAGGGGGGTTAAGGTGCTTTGGGTAGATCATTTTGATCGATTGATTGATCCTTGAAATGGTTTTGAACTGGTATTTCATTTATCCCCTTCCCTTTGTCCATATATAAAAACATGTATTCGTTCATACATTTTTTCATTAAATTATTAAGGATTATCTTGAAAATTAAATTGGAAATGAATACCTCATTGTCATCATTTTTTAGAATATGTGTAGAACACATAATGAATGTTCCAAGAGCTTGTTCAACCATATGAATATTTGAATCATCAATTGGAATAGGTATCTCAATACTTAGCTCCTGGGATACTGTAATTGACACTCTGACATGAACTTTTAGAAGTGGTATGTTGTGTAGCATGTCATTAGGGATATAGAACTTTGCATCCCTTGCTACAAGGTGAGGGTGGTTGTTGATAGATATATATCACAATAATTTTCACCCTGTAGAATATTAGTACAGGAAAGTTATTAGTTTCTAATGTCAATCTAATTCACATTTCATAGAAACAATTATTATAAAATTGACTAACTCAGAAAATAATTATTTTTAAATGGGATGGATCACCTCAAAAATTGTGGGGGTGGGGTGGAATCCTCACATGCAGGTTGTTTTTGAGTATTTTCTTTTCATTGCCTCCCCCCTTAAAACATTCTATATTCACGTTCAAGTATTGTAATTCGTCTTAAAATATAACTAATGCTTTTCTAATATTTTTCATTTCCTCTGTTTGATTCTCCGCTTGTTTTTTTCTCAAAATAAGTTTTGGTTGTCACCCTAAAACCCGCACCTCTGACGCAACCATACATTTCAAGATTCTTTAAGGCCACTGAAAGTATGTCTGCATCTAGTATAGGTATTCTTGATTATAGTTACTATTTAAAATAGAATATATAGGAAAATAAGTAACGATGGATATGTAATAGAGATTTAATGAAAAATAAATTTTTATTATGTCATACATACAAATGTTTCGCACATTTTTTTTTGAGTTTTCATCTATTAGTTTTCCATCATTAGTTCCACGAACCTCCATCCATAATACACAGTGAGGGATGGAAGTGGCTAGGGATTTGGCCTCTTCATGATGTATATAATCAAAATAAAATAATTATTCTATTTTTTTTATTTCACATGAATTTATTATGGTAGATTTAAAATACATAACATTTTTGTTAAGTGATGTGAACCCAATCCTTGCTTTATGGTAGGAATAAACTAGTTTTGATGCACATTGTTTGTTTTCAGCAATCAATTTCAATTTCATAAATTAAACACTATCAATGAAAGTGATGAATAAATGAACCATAAAACAACGTTTTACGAGACACAATGTACCTGAAAAGTCTAATTCTCTTTGCGTCTAGTAAACGCATCCCACAATTATTGGGTTATCATGTGTTCATAAATAAGAGGGGGTTTTATTTTCTCTTCATGATTATTAAGATGATATTTCATTAAAATTTTACAAAAACACTCTTTCTCCTTCTGGAAACCCTTAAGACATAGCCTTTGTGTGAGTCATCTACTATAAATGAACTCTACAAGAGATGATGAAGTGTAAGAAAATGTTTCATTATTTCATTTTTAGAAATTTAAAAAAATGATATCAAAATATTACCATAATATCTCCCCACATCAGTGCCATAATATTAGCCGCAACATAGTTCCATGAAGTTAAATAAATTGAACCATGTTACTGAGTGAGTATTCCATTGTAACATCTAAACATGTCCTTGTCGGGGTTAAATTGTTTTCCCGGCTTGTTCCACCCAATCACATATTTGATGCCTTTCACATTAGCCATAAAGATTTTTTCTAAATTTCTCATACTATGGAGGTCCTATTTTTTTGTGTTGTTCGTGTTTTTTCACCTTTCGTTTCCTTAGATCCACTACCCTCAATATGTTCTTTTGGATCCTAAAGGATAGTATCCGTTAGTGCAAATGGTGGTTTTACCTCTAAAATGGGTGATGTAATATGTTGAGAAACCTGTTGTTCATCTACACTGCAAGGAGTAACAGGTTGAGAAAACTATTGTTCCTATTGATTGGGAGAATCATGATGTGCAGAAGTCATTATCTATAAAAATATTTTAACATTTAATTTAGATAAAAAACAAAAAAAAACAAATATTAACAAAATAAACAAGTTGATTAACCAGTTTTATCATCTGCACATCGAGCAACAACAGGTTGAGAAACCTGTTGTGCCTAGGGATTGGGATCATCATCACCTGTAGAAGTATTTATCTACAAAATTGGATTATAATTTAATTTAGATAGCATAAAATTAGACGTTAATAGATATTATCAAAAATTAACATGATTTATATTAGTTAAAAATCTTACATGATTATGGAAATAACTTTTTTTAATGGTAAATGGGATTTGACCACTCTATTGAATATCCAAATCGATTAATTGTGGTCTCCTATGACATAAAAAACAGCATCTACACTGATGAATTTGAGAAATTATTATGACATCCCAATGAAAGGGTCATCCTTCATTGAATTTTCATATGAATCTTAAGTAGTTTTTATCGATAAAATAATAATTGACCAGGTTTTGTTGGAAGGATCTAGAACAAAAAATACCTGTACTTCGTGTGATGCCATTATAAATGGTTCAACTTTGTTCTATTACTTATAGAAATTAACAATCACAAATTGAAAATCATATATTTTAACAACACTTCTATTATAAAACCACTAGAATTGAAAAATCAACACTTAGAATGTCATATAAGCGATTACCCATATTTTTTGATGATGCCAAAATATGACATATTCGCATAAATTGGATTTCTGTCCTTAGCACCATAGACATGAATCACATTATCAATAACTGTAACTCCACTATTATGTCTTCTAATGTCTTCATCATGTTCATCAGTATAGAATGTATTAACATTAATTAAATAAGCATTGTATGATAATACATACACACATGGTCCTCCAGTTAGCAATCAAAGTCGTTCTTAAATTGAGTTTGAATTTTTTTTGAATGCATAAATATATAGTCCTAAAACCATCCTATAAACTGATTATGTTTATTTGATATCCATTTTTTAGACCTTTAAGGATTCAAATGCCTAATAATTTCATTTTGGGATTCAACATATGGGACAACGTCCAAACTGTAATGAAAAACGTATAGGTGGACCTGCTCCTGATATGTAATATTGTTTGTGAAGAACTACTTTCTAAAAATTTCTTCACCCGTATGTCGCCCTGTGCGATGAGATTTCATCAGCACAATGCTTTGCAATCTAGACAAGTATCCATTAAAAAATTCAATTTCTTCCTCAACAATATATTACTCTACAATACAAACCTATGGAAGACAACGATTTTTGACATACCCTTTCAAAATCATCATATATCTTTCAATGGGGCACATCCATCTATAGTGCATTGATCCACATAGCTGAATCTCTCTCACAATATGAACTATTAAATTAACCATCATATCAAAGAATGCGGTGGGAATAACATATTAATTAACATAATATGATGAAAATTTATCTTTACATAGTTGATGATTTCACTGGGTATATTAATTTTCTACATATAAAATTGAAGAAGTAACAAATATTCATTAATGTAAGAAAAGGATTCTGGGGAAAGATGGAACATAAAGTAATATGAAGTAGATCTTGCATCAAAACATGACAGTCATGTGATTTCATAACTTTTAACTTTATATTGTGAATTGACACGATGTTCATGATATTCGATGAATACCCCTCTGAAACCTTTATGTCATTCATGAAGTTACAAAACTGATATCTCTCCATTGTGGAATGAGTGTAAGTAGTAAGAGGAAGAAATGTTCTTCGTCCACCATTCATTTGTGCCAACTATTCTTGTATTCCTATTTCATCTATATCTAATCCAGCCTTAATTCCATCCCTCATTTTTCTGTGGTTCAATTAGAAATGTTCCAATTACATTATCACATACATTTGATTCAACAAGCATAACATCAAGAAAATTTCTGACGTAGTGAAAATTACAGTATAGAAATTACAGAAAACTGACTTCTATTTCCAACTAGTTTTCATTATGATTTTGGAAAATGGATAACCAAAAGCTGTTTCCACATATTTAACGTTCTTAAACAATTGATAAAATTCTAGTAGATACAGTGGTGTAAATTCTTATGATCTTTCATCAAATAAGGTCATCCAAGATTGGTACTTATGTCATTGAGGTAGAAATCGTTGATTTTTTAATAACACAATTTTCAATGAATGTTTCAACCTAATTGATTTTTTAACTTGATCATAATCTTGAAAACCAAAAGATTCTTTAATTCTATATCATAAAATATTTCCATAAGCAGAAAAGTCATTTATCACCTGGTACATCATGCCTCTCAATGTGAAATCTACATTTTTGTAAGCGTCATACATCCTAACACCTAAATATCCCAACGATTTCAAATCCTCAATCAATGGATACAATAATCATCAATATCATTACTCGATTGTTTTAGTCATGATCTATGCATAGATTACATGATGTGTTTTATTTTCATGCATAACAATGGAGTAATGTTTTAATTTAACATGTTTACCGGCAATTTACTATGACTGCTGTTTTGAAAAGTAAATGGATTCACTCTATTTGATGATAATGCAAGACAAATGTTTCTCAACTCATTTCCAATGTTAAGATACTCAAGATCAATTATCTTCTATAGAGGTGATTCTACCGGATGTCATAGTTTTTCATCTTTATTTCTTCATTTGTGTGCCATGTAAAATTTTTTATAGTCTCCTCAATTCTATATTAACCCCTAAATCCTGTAATTATTAGAATATACCATGAAAATATCATAGGAAATGATTCATCTTTCTTGTATCAAGAAGCACCTCACAAGGGGAATTATCAATGTTATTTTTGGTCTATGATAAATAATAAACAATTATTCAGACATGTGTATATTCTTTCATAGATCACACCCATCGAGTTTAGCATTTTTTTGGTGTCTTTTGTTCATCTTAAGATCTCATTATCTTTTGGGATCATGTCAATCAAGAGAGAAACTAATTCTGTAAAAATGGCATAACTCCATCTGTTGCCAATTTTAAAATTATACAGCTTGAATACGACTGAAAATGATGTATATTTAGTGCAACCATCATACAATGGTGTCTTTGAAAAATTCATTAATTAGTCAAACAATTTTGGGAAATAACAATGTATATCTTCAAATGTCCTTGTTATTTCATTAATATGATCATCATTATCATGCACACCAGTTATCATTTCCTCGATATGGTCTTCCTCATTGTCCACACTTGTAATCATATCAAATGATCTATAAAACAAAAATTTATCCCAATTACATGATACATTTTTTCTCTATGTTTATTAAAACATTTATAACTTTGATCTATTCAATGATAGATCAAGTGTTCTTCTAACTCCTTTAGACTATGTTTTCTCGAATAACAATAGCATAAACATAGACAAATGATTTGAGAAGGATAATATGCATGATCTTTTAAAAACATGATGAAATCTTTCACTCTATCTTCTTACACTTTTGTCAGATGATTTTCATTCATCCATTATTTATTCATATCCATCCCATTTCATTCAGTGATATTAATATTTAACAAAATATATACAAAAAATGTTGATAAAAAATTAACCAATGCTAAAAAATTTATAGACTTTAAATAACCTTTGAAAAATATTTATAAAATCACAGTTAAAATCCCAATAAAAAAACCATATACACAAATTCATCTTAAAAATAACACACCCTTTTTAAAATTGACCAATTAGTTTCAAACATATTTTCCCAAAACCCCAGTTTTTTTTGAATCCATGTTAATGTAAATTAAAACCATAAAACGGTATATTGAAGATATATAATTTTTTAGAAACATTTCAAAATATATTAATAATCTTAAAAGTTAACCCCTAACAAAATCACATGATATAATTGTCACTTCCCTCTATCTAACCAATACAAATCATTGATGGTTGTATGCCTTATATGTCTAATTACACACCCTATATATTATTGATCACATGTTTTCAATGTTCCTTCCATTAACATTATTAACTGGCCAACCCATCACTGGTTGGTGATATCTTTTTATAGTGTTCCAACATCCACCGGCTACTAAAAAGCATATTCACATTCAAATTTATGATTATAGATTAACTCCATCACACTCACTCGTGAACATAGAAACAAGTTAACTTATTCACATGTATTATTAAGAGTAGAGCTTAATGCAGTCACAAACACTCTTTTTGAACCTATAGACTTACTAACCAATTCACATAACATTTAGATATCATGATATATAATCTATTCCCCAATGAATTAGTGGGAAATATAGGTACAACCCATCTCATAATACACAATTTTTTTCCACATTAAAATCAAACTTTCTTTATCTTATAAAAACCCCATATAAACTGGAGAAAATAAATTCTCATTGAAAAAGAGAACATTGTGATCAAGGAATAATATAATAATAATGAAAAACAATATTAATATTAACACTAATAAAACAGGAATAAGGTGATGTAATCAATTTAATAATCTAACCGTATATATAGAACCACCAATCAAGGAACAAAATTTCGTGAGATATACAAAAGGTAATAGTGTGTGATGATCTAAAATGTAACTATAACTACTGGACCAACATATGATATATGTTTCATCTTACAATAACATGATCCACCCAATTAAACTATACATAACCCATCATAACAGAAATGTTCCACTAGCCTTGTCTTAAATACAACTAGGGGGAACATAATAGTGTGTGTACCAACTAGGGTAGCATGAATCATGTCCTCCCACCTAGACACCCAATTCCCCATAAACAAAAAACGCATGGAGGTGTGAATGAAATAAAAACAAATTACACAAAAAATGTCTCCCACCTCCCCTCTAACACCATCACATATAACATCCCCTTTTCACATCATTCATCTATCATATAAATTATCAATAACTCATAACCGGTGATACATGTATAGGGTAAATCATTTAGGGACACATGAGAAATTAACCATTTAATTTTTTATGTAAAAAATAGTTCTACACATGAAAACCAACATAGTATGTAGTGTTTCCCTCCACTTATTTAAAGTCTCTTCATTTAAATGAATTTTGAAGTACTTGAATAAAATCCCATGTTCTTTCGAAAACATTCTCCAAGAATATGAAAAATTACATTGAAAACCCAAAAAATGAATAAGACCAATATTTAATAAATATACATTTAGATGAATGTATATTCATTTTAAAATCAGACTTTTCTGAGAATTAATCTAATTTTATAATATTACATGAAATTATTATGAAAAAAACATATACCAATTTTAGCATTTAAGAAATAAATTTATAATTTCACCTAAGAACCCATACATAAATATAATATAATTTAAAATGAATTTATAAAGTATACATATTACATGAATAATCAAATAAAGGAAGAGAAACTAAATACCTGCTTTAAACTAAATGGTTACCAATACACAACATGTCACCGTACAAGGAATAAAATAAAAAAACCTAAATCCCTAAATCATCATCAAAATTTAATTTTAATTCATGGGAGAAGAAGAAACAAATTCGAAATATATAAGAGAAGAGGGATGGGGAGATAAAGGAGAAAAAGTTGGAAGAATTCTTGAAATGGAAAAATAATTGTTTTCTTAAATAAATCAAAAAAAAACATTGCAAGAACATATGAAATAATTGAATATTATAATTCACATTTTCCAAAATAAATAATATCTTAATAACATATAAATTTCAACTAAAATATCAATACATGGAAATTAATCGAAAGAAGGCAAATATGACTGAAAATTCAATTCATTTCGAAAAAGCATTATAAAACATTGAAGTGAAAATTATATTTAATTTTTTTAAGGGAAATAGATTACTATTGAATATATTATTATAAATAGTTATTAAAAATGTTATTAAATAGACACAATAGCTTTAAAAATGATAAGTAAATATACTTCAAAAAAGTTTACTTTTAATGGAGTCCTTAATAATTCCAAATTTTAAAAGTAATAATATATTAAATATATGATGTAAAAATACATAGTCAAATTTTACATTCAAAAAAATTAATCCATAATTGAAATATGAGAAACGTATAATTTTTTAGTAAATGAAGATGAAATACTTTGATGACTTTTATATTTAAAAATAATTTTTACAATACAAACATAAATAATACATATTTTTTTCTATAAAAGAAGTGTAAAGTCTTTGATAAATTTTAATTTTGAAATAAATTTTTAAAAATATAATCCTGAAAAATACATAAGAGTAATAATAAATAGGAGTGAAAGAAAAAGTTTTATTTTTGAATTTATGGATTTTTTAAATATTTTTTAGAAAAAACCATAATGAAAACCCACATTGAATTTATGATTTTTTAATAAACGAATTAAAAATATGATATAAGAAATTTATATTTTAGTAAATATAACTAGAGAATAATATAATTCAAAAGTATTAAGAATTAAAGAGAAATATAATTCTCTATATTGAATATCACTTTTGAGAGGACTCACTTTTTGGAATGATGTTGAAAAAAAATCCTTACAGGTTATAAAATATATAAATCAAAACTCTTAGCCCATACAATTTACAACATCACCATAAATATAAAATTATTATAATTTACCCCAAAGTGAATGATGGTAATACCAACTGTGGAGGTGTGGTTCAACACGCATTGGAGGTACGTTCATGGTGTAGGAGAGGGGTAATGGAGGAGGGCTGAGATTGATGAGAGGAAATGGAGGAGGAGTGTTGCAGTAAAGGAGAGGCACAATGGTGGAGATCCACTGGTGGAGGAGAGGCACAGTGGAAGAGAGCCACATGATGAAGCTTGGTTCGCATTAGCGAAGGAGTCGGTGGAATAAAAGGAGGAGGAGGAGGAATGATAGGAGGGATTAGAGGAGGCCGTGATGGCTGGGATCGGCATCCGTGAGAGCTTAAGGGGTGTGAGGAAGGAGGAGAAAGATAGGGTTTATTTATAAAACCCGACAACACATTTATCAGTGATAGATAAAAAGTGCTGATAAAATTATGTTTTATCAGAGCTACAATTGAATGTGATGATAAAGGCACATCTTTATTAGTGCTAAAAAACACTAATAAATTTATGTTTTTTCAGCCCTTATTAATTAGTTCTAATAAAACATACCATTTATTCATAATTATAATATTATAAACAATATATTTAATACATTTATAATTTTAAAAATATATATAAATAATATATTTTTTTATAATTTAATAATTCTATTTATAATTAAATATATAAATATATAAATATCAATATATTTATTTATATATATTTATGATTCTGTTTGTATATAAATTATAATCAAATATATATATATATATATATTTAAATTTTAATTAAATAATTAAAAATATATATAGAAATTGATATATTAATTTGAATTTGAATTTAATCTTTATTTAAATATATATATATATCTATGTTTGTGTATATATTCAATAAATACATAAATTTATAAATAAATATATTAAAAAAGTATTCATATATATAAATTTATCTTTTAAGAAAAATATTTTGTAATTTTATAATTATTTAAAAATATTTATATTTAATTAGTAATATATAAATATAAATATATATAACATATTTAAAATGAATATAATTATATATAACAAAATATTTATATTTTTAAATATAAAAAATAAATTTATTGATTACTTTAGCATATTTATCACAATATTAAGTATTTATGAGAAAAAAATGCTTAATTTATATTGGAAATGAATGATTACACCAAGTATAGTATTATAGTATATATAACCAACATTTGGGTAAACAATGAAAATATTCATGAGAGTATGAACGTACGAATAAATTGACACATTTATTTGTAAAAATAGATTTATTTAAATATATATATATATATTTAATAAGTATCTATGTATATATTTATATATTAAAAAGTATTTATATTTAATGTTACAAATATATAGAATAATAAATATATATTAATGTTATAACAAAATCTAATAAACATAATAAACATTAATAAAACATAAGCCTAATAAACATAATAAACATAATAAATTGGACATTTTAATTTAATGTATCCGTATAAACACAATTTTTTAATATAATTATAATATTGTTATATAAATTAACAATATTTTTTATTTAAAACATTTATCAAAGCTATTATTACCACTAATAAATCTTTTTTTTATTATCATTTATTGTAAGCATTGATAAAAGGGGGAATTTATCAGCCCTAATATTAGCGTTTTTAAAGGATAGATTTATTAGTGATTTTTTCTAACACTGATAAAAGTACCCTTTTTATTAGTGTATTCTGATTAGCTCAAATAAAACCCGATCACTTCCCATGCCCACATTTGTGGTAGTGACTTATCCACCACACATTCTTTTTGTGAGTTTTTTACTTCCCATGGATATAATCAATGATTATTATACATAAATTTATTTGTATTTACAAATCCATTCTATGAAATTTATTTGAAGGTGTTAATGTTTTAAAATCTATCAAATCAGTAACAAAGGATTGTCTCAATTTGTCTTCTTTGAGACAAATATTTTATTATGAACCTACATTATTTTTAGATGGGTATATAATTTCATTTGAACTAATATATATTCAATCTTATTAATTTAATTATTTCTTACTATTCATGAAATATTATTTTCATAAATGGAGGGCATGAGCCCAAGTTACAATGTGGTATGTATTTGATGAAATAATCTCACCATTTGACAAGATTATTTGTGCTTATGCATCCATTGATGCGATGTTATTATCTAACTCAAAAAAAATTAATGAAATTCCTTTTCCTCTATTAATAATATATTAATGTATTGGAACCATTTTTCTTACTCGATGGTACATAATATGGTTATGAATGTGTTTTTATGAAATCCCAACTTTACCCTCTATTTTTTCGAAAATCTGTGTCCTGGAAAACCATGTTTTCTTAAATCAGTATTGATACACGCTCGAAATTACCCAAGATAAGAAGTTAGACCGGTCCTTGTTGTTTATCATAGGTTGTCGAATCCTCAGTGAACTAAGAAGACACATGTAGACATGTACATTATATAGACTATTTTTTGGCTATGAAGTGGCTAACATAAGATTATATTAGATAGGTTTAAAGGATAACTAAAAGATATATGTGAATTTAATTTAGAAGAATGAGTTGTTCCTATGTTATCACTTTGTGTGGATCCAATGAAATTCTTTTCCAACTATTTAAATTTCTTATATTTGAGATGAGTTAATTTAAGAAGATCAAACAACATCCTCACATACTAGTTTAAAACCTATGCACTTTAATACTAATCAACTATACACTTGAAGGATGAAATATATTATCACACCATGGAAAAGATTTGTATTAGTACTAGAAGTATTTGGCCATAAAATTCAACATAGATGAAGAAGATTTAAAATCATCAAATAATAATCTCAATTAAATGAAGTGAGTATACATTAATGGAAGGATAAATAACATCCAATCCATCCCCATGATAATCCCATGGATCTAACCATAAATGTGTTTCCCTCCATTGATGCTATGGTTTCAATGGAAGCAGAATGTAGACTCATGAGGGAGGACTTGAAGAAGAAAAGAAAAAAATGAGCACTCCATTGTTGTGTGAATAATTTCACAATGTTTGGTGTGAATAAATTCACACCTTGAGGAAATGAAATAAAAGTGATATATAGAATAATAGAATAATATTAGAATAAGACCTTTTATTAAGAAACTAGTATGAATTAAATCAACTTATATGAGAAGGAAGAACTTTGAAATGGAAAATTGGTGGCATAACATTAATTTGAAATCAATGCTCAAATATGATAAACTATTCCACCACCACTACCTTATATATGAATTTTTGGATCCTTGGGTAGAGACTAAAACAGTAAAAAAGATCCTACATGAGTATGGTAGGCCTAGGCTGGTGGAAATTAAGGTAGAGGAGACTTTTCCACCCATGACCTGATGTGGTAGCCAACTTGATTCTACCGAACAGATGCATCTGAAAGTAATTCTAGATGGCCGGATGAGAGTGGTCCATAGGAGACCGAAATGAATCCCTAGATGTCTTCTATGCTTTTGTAATGTTTCATCTGAAAATAGTTTATGGTTAAATAGATAAGTGTAAAATAGTGGGCTGTTTTTCTTGGCTGCAGAATTTGGACAATAATTTTATCTTCAAATTGGGATTCATAAATAACAACAATGGAGGATGAATTAGCATTTTATCATGAATAATTATTTGTTCTTATATATTTATGATAGCATACCATGATATTTTGGTTTCATTTGGTTTGAATGTGTGTCCAACATTCTCATTAGTGAGTTGGTGTCCAATCTACCTTCCAAAGAACTACTTGCATTCATCACCAAATATCTCAATCATCCTTTTTGAATCCTCTATTTATCCCTGAATGAATTTTTTTATATTTATGTGATTATACAGTTCCCAAAATATAAATTAAAATATGAAAAATTACAATACATAAATTCAGATAATCATTGGGCCTAATTTTGTGTACCTTATGCATGATGTTCACAAATGATAAGAATGTCTGTTCAAAAGTAAAATCCCCTAACTCAGGCACATACGATCAAAAATTAACATTTAATACCATTACAATTTAATTAAAATATTTATTTTTATTATCTAATCACACACAAAACCTGTGATATTCTACCCCCTAGAAAAATGTATCTCAACAATATTAAATTCAAATTCCCTTTTCTAAAAACTATTTTAATAAAAAATGACCACCAAAACCCTTATAAAAAAGAATCATGAAACCCATCAAAAAAATTTAATGCATGATAGTTTCAAGAGAATATTCCATGTCCAGGCTCATTCCATTGTTCAAATTTATTTCTATTTTTTATCTAATATCAATTAAGTAGGAGGATGTGTTGTGCATCCCAATAGATATCGGGGTTCATCAATATTTAAGGAGGAATTGATAGAAGTGCTAGGTGGAATCACATTTTAATATTAACATGAGTATTACATTTTTTAATTATATTTTATTTGTTTTTGAAATTTTACCATGGTAATTGAAATTTCACTCAAGAAATTCAACCCTAGTAGCAAGACATTGGCGGTGACTCCCATGTTCAAAGACCTTAGGGCACCAAGTGAAGCGCACATTCTCGGGCATCATTGTGAGATAACTCAGACAAATAAAATTCAAACCATAAAAAATAGAGATAAAATTAATAACTCTAGTCTTGACAGCTATGAAGTCATAGTCCCCATTCGTCGAATGCTAAGGATTAGGTCATATCATTTCTTTACACGAAAATTAATTGTTTCTATTAATTTTTTTATTGAACACTCTTATTAAAATTAAATGATCACCAAAACTATCCTATTTATTTGGGGTACTCCATGAACTCCAACTAATACCCCACTATCCCAAGGATGTGAATTGTGATCTTTTTATGGATGAAAATATAAATGATAAAATTTCACATCGGATAGCCACACTTTAGAAAATTTAATCTCATGAATTTATACAAGGATTAATATCAGAATCATGGCATGCTAAATTATATTATATTATATTATAAAGTGTTCAATTTTTATTACTATTTTGAATGTTATAGGGGACATTCCTTCTATTTACACAATTTTTTTTTTCAAATCATTCTTTTTTTTTTGACACAAAAGTATTTTTTTATCTCCCCCACACGTTAAAATAAAATTTTACCAAGTGTTTGAAGAAATGAAAATTTAAAAAGAGTAGATGGAGATAAGAGAATTTCAAAAAGTAAATTGAAATATTGGGATCATGGAATGATGTCACATGGTGGATGATGTAGAATTTCTTGTTGCTCCAATTTACTCCCTTGATCTCGATGTCAGTCTAAGAATTCCCTAGAGAAAAATTCTATATATAAAAATTTTGTTATAATAATTAAATTAAAATATAAGTATATATATAAAAATTATTGCATTAGGATGAACAAAAAAACTGTAGGTCGGTGGTAAGTACGTGCCCTTGTCTCCCTCTGGTGTCGGGTTCGATTCCCCACGACATCACCGATTGTGATGGGGTTTGACCCACGACCTATGATGTGTCCCTTTTTTATTTATATATATTAGTATTTTTATTTTAACATAACGAAACATAAAATAATCTGATAATTTTATCTTCAACATGGGCTACCTAAAAAAACAAAATTGAAGCAAAATTAGCACTGTATCGTGAAGAATTATCGGTTCATAAATAAGTCTTCTAGCATCCCATGAATGTTTGGCATCATTGGGTTTGTAATGTGGGTCCCACATTATAATCAGTAGGCTGGTGTCCAATCTTCTTTCTCTAAATTATCTTTCACCTATCTCCAAATATCTCTATCATTCTTTATGAATCCTCAATTTATCCCTGAATAAAAAATGTTAATATTTAATTTTAGATACAGTTCCCAAAATATCAATTTAAATTATTGATAATTTCAACAAATAAAATCAGATGAATGATTGGGCCTAAATTGGTGTACTTTAGGCAGTAAGTGTACAAATGATAAGAAAGGATGTTCAAAATTAAAATCCACAAACTCAGTCCCATAAGATAGAAAATGAACATTTAATACCATTAAAATGTAATTAAAAGATGTATTTGTATTTTATAATATGGTTTCCAGGAATATTATACTATTCTCCAATTATGATTAAAATACTTTTTTCTATTTTTGTCCCTTACCAATATTTTTTATGGATTCTTTATGTAGCATTCCGAATAAGTCATTTATTTATCAACTTACCATGCAAAAAACAAATTTTATTCTTATAGAATGTATGGATTAACCTGTCATAATTATCAGAATTCCCTTGAATCTTCCTTTAAAAATATTAAAAATTTATTATTTTTTTAGAATGTTTTTCTAATATTAAATATATTAATTATTTTCAAATTGGTTTTCTAATATAAATGTTTTATGTTTATCAGTTCATACGTTATAATTTTTCAATTATCATTATAAAGAAAACTGTTTTCAATAAATTGTTTTGTTTTAAAGAATATTTTAATTGTTTTAAATCATTATTTATATGTTTTCAAAATATTTCTATGTAAAATGGTTTCCAAAATAATTTTATGATTCATTCATAAGTTTTCATGTAAATGGTTTTTAAAATGTAGTGAATCATCATTTAATAGTTTTCATGTAAAAATATTTTAATATTTTTTCACGTATCATTTGTATGATTTCAAGGGAATAATTTTTCAAAATGATTTCAAGAATTATTTATAAGATTGAATAGTGATTTCAAATATATTATTTTCTAAACTATTTCAAGATCCTTTTAAAAAATATTCAATGAAAAAGGTTTTCAATATTTTTTCATGATCTATTTATATATTTTAAAACATAATGGATTCCAAATTAATTTTAAAGATTTATTTATAATATTCCTATTTTTTTCATGAAAATGGTTTTCTAATGCTTTTTATGTTTTAAAGAGACCCCTTTTAATGAAAAAAATTATATTTTCTTCAGGAAATGTTTTCAAAATATCTTTCCAAGTTATTTTCCATCTAAGATGATAGTTGTTGATTTTATTCATGCCTTTCTAGGATATGATCAAAAGATTGAATTCATATTTCTTCTTGAATAGTTTATGATTTGATTAAAATATTAATATGACAACCATTTCCCTTTCACGGGTTATATTATTTTGAAACATGCTAATTTTCATAGGCTATTCTTACGATGGAATGATTATAAAACATGTATATTTTTTACAGGTTATGATATGATTATATATTTATGATATCTTTTTAATTTCATGGGTTATGATATGGTGGTTTATGATTTTTCGAAACATGTATGTATGATTTAATTATGAGATGGGTGGGAACTATATCTTCCTCAAATGAAATAGGTAAATATTTATATAACTTTATATAGACATGGATGGAATGATAAATGAATGTAGTTCAGTAATATAAAGTAGAAATGAGAAATGAAATCAGTTATGAAATAAAGGTATGGAATGAAGAGTGAACTCAGTTGAGTAATATAGATCTAGAAGGAGGAGTGAACTCAGTTATGCAATACAGGGCTGGAATAGTGTGTGATCCCAGTTCAATAAAAGAATTTGTCCCAAAGATGGCCTTGGTAGTTATGACATGATTACTATGAAAATCATTATATATGCTTATGTTTCAACTATAATTCCATGATTTATTCAAATGTTATGATTTCATGGTTTATGTTTTTTATTTTATAATGAGTCATGTCATATGAACTTCCATGCTTTATGAATTGATTCATGTTTATGATCTTTGATATGCAGGGTATGATCTTCTATTTTCATGATCATGTTCTCATACACTTATGTTCATGTTTATGCTTATGTATCTCCCTTGTTTAACCTTACTAATAATCTTAGATAACCCCATTTTTATTTCCTTCCCCATGAAGATTTTTATTATTTTTTATGTGTCTAAGAAGGCTTATAATCATGATGAACCTAGTGGGAGATAATTTAGCTCATTTATATAGTAGTTTCTATGTTTCTATGTTTCCAAAAGCATTAGACTTGTACAGTATTAGGGAAGGTGGATGTTTAATTTTTTATGTTTTCCTCAAAAGTTATGTAATGTTAATGTATTAAAAGCATGGGCCTTTATAGTTAATATCATAGAAAATATTTCTTTAATCAATGGAATCTAGGATCAGAAAACCTTTGTGATAACTCTATGGACATGTCTAAGGATTAGATCGAAGATAAGGAAAAGTATAGGAAATGGTTGTTGAATTTTGGTAAAGGGTAGAGTGAGTTGTTTCTTAGAAATAAATCCATATGTACATACTACAAGTGGATGTGGCTATAGAAAAAATGTACATTGGGGTAACAACTCCGAAAATTTGTTCTGGGACTAACTCAGGATAATCTAGTACATGACAATGGCCCTTGTTGAACACTTGGCTTGACACTCCACGGGTATATGCTTTGAGAATTCAAAAACTCTTCATGAACCATAATAAATTTATTTAATGGAAGATGATATTTAATAGACTAGGATAAAAATAGTGTGTCATATATTAATAATGTTTCCATGTTTTAAATATCCTATAAGTAATTTTTCTTGATTATGTGGTTTTCTTCAATGATATGTGTTTCACAACCCATGCATTTTGGTTTTAGTCAATGGGGATAACTAAAAGGAACATGGATAACATTGTATTTTTTATATGTGGGATATACGGGTATTACGAAAATATGTTTCCCAATTTGAAATCTCATATAGAGAGCCAGTAAGGGGGTGTGATTATGGGTTATATGATTGAATATAATGAAACTACAAAAGACATGTGGTTGGTATGTGATGTTGTTACAGTATTGTTTACATTGATTATAAGAAGCATGATTATATTGAGTTTGAGGAAAATTAAAACATGATTCATATTTAATATTCTAGGAAATATATATTAATGAATAATTTTATGAAGCCCTAGTGATGTTTTAAGAATAAAGTGGGATGAATAAAATACCTATGATTTGTAGTTCAAATATTATGTTTTATAAATCATAAAATATATATGAATTTTCAGTATAAGTTTTCATTGAGGATTGAAAAGGATATTCCTAATTGTAATTAAGATGTAGAAAGGTGATATTTGGTTTAAGGATAGGTAACCATTAATGTGTTCAATATTTTTAGAAAACTGTGGTTTTCTTGGATAAAGAGATGATTGATTTGGATAAATTAAATTATATATCACTAATTACCTTGGATATGATTATTTATTGGCTGATGAGTTGGACTATGTCATTATGGATAGAGTTTAAAACTTATTGGATTCATGTATTATATCCAATAACATTTAGAATAAGTAAGCATGCATGTATTCCAAAAGGATTTATGGATATTTAGGTTATTACAATGTTTTTAGAGGATTTTCAATGAGGGCCTTCACATGTTTTGTATGTTTCAAACAATAGTTAATTATTGATATATTGAGGGTCAATGATAATATGATTTCATGTCATTCATTATAATTTTTTTGTATTTTAATCATTCATATGTGTTATAAGGACAACAATTTTCTAAACATTTATGTTAAACTTTTGGTAAAGTCAGTAAGATTAAAGTGTTATCTCACCATATAAGGATTTATGCATATTGGATAACCTGATCTAACAACATTTTATTGATGATAAATGATGATAAATTGGATGATATTTCAAGGATATTATGATATGTTAGTAATCCAAAAATGAAAAAGTCACATTATTTTTTGGTTAAATTAGTGATGTTCGGAAAGGACTAACAAAGAGTGATGTTTTCATGAAATCCTGAAAGTATATATTTTTATAAAAATTAATTATCATTTGGAAAATTATGTAGTCATAAATTGTTGTCCTGATACCTATTTTTTGAAATAATGGCCTTTTAAATCATCATATATTAATTAATTTGGGGCCCACAACCTTTTTTTGAACATTTACTTGTTTTTGATTGATGACTTTAACAAAACCCTATGAATATTTTCTCCTTTCCTCCAAGTATATGTTTTCACATCCCTCCTATGTTCTATTATGTTGTAACCTAGTTATATGATACTTTGGGTAACTGGTATCTGGCCAACATTAATTTTTAAGGGATTTTTAGTGTTCATTTTTATGATGTGGGTTTCCATAAAATGGAATTTCATGTATTAAACATTTGATAACCCAGAAAAATTTTGAGGGAAAATTCAATATCGGGGTGGGGTAGAATATATCACCCCATGATTTTCAGAAATATATATTTTTGAATTAATTTAATCTTTTTGATATTTATCAATTCACACAACACTAAAAATAATATATTTTATATTAAATCACTATTTTTGGCTTGTGTTATATGAAAAACCAAGTAAATTGTATATTAATCCCAAAATAAATCATATCTTTCTCTACATGGCGTACCGAGGGTATCTTGTGTTACACACAACAATGACTTTCCTCGACGGCATGTGTAACATGCGAGACCGAGTCATACCGAATAATGATATATTATTTAATATAAAAAAACAATTAAATTAGTAATAATAAATAACCTAAGAAAAATATATGCTTTATAAAAATATAAAATAAATTCAAAGTTTACTAATTAATTGGATATAAAATATATGAACTGATTGAATATAAGGATATAATTTTATATTTACGACCCCGAAGGATTTTTACCTTAATAAATTAAATTAATTAATATTATTGAGTGGTATTAATGTAATATATATGTTATATATTAAATCAAATATTTTATATATTTATCGAATTGATTTTCTAACATAATATAAAAACATATTTATATGTTGAAAAAATATATTTTAATAAAAGAAGTTTTATCACCTTTTAATAGAGAAACCATTCTAAATCCAAATTTTTGAACTTGTATATATTTAATATGTCAAAAATAAACTTTATGTCAGAAATAGAAACATAAATAATAGGTTAAGATAAAAGTTTTGGTATTTTTCTATAATGATTCATTTATTAAATGAATAATTAAAAATATCGAATTTTAATTGAAAAATACTTTTTAATCTAATGTATTTATAATGTTATATTATATTTTAATTTTTTTCCCTGATTTATTATATAATAATTTTTTTCTTCAAATAATCCAATTTAGGTCATTTTTGAACAAAAATATTAGTGAAAGTGATTTTTATTTTTTACAATGATTTAGTGTAAAATTTTGTTAAAAAGGTACTAAAACATAAATTTAAGACCTAAAATGACATAAAAACATATTTTAAAGGAGCTATCATGGTCGTTCTCAAATGATATATTGTTTTGTGTTATTTTGGTTCAATAGAGTCTATAACAATTGATATCCATCGAAGGAGGAAGTAATTTAAAATAACATATTAAATGTATTTTAAAAATTTTAAAAAAATAAAATAAACATAAAAGGATGAGGGGTTGTTCAATTTTATAATATACAGATAATATGTATTCTCGTAGACATGTATTTTTTTAAATGAATTTTGATTTATAAAACATAAAGAGAAGATGTTTTTAATAAAAAGAATTTAAAAGTTGTAATCGATTGAAATCCACTATTTAAAATAATTATTAATCATTATAATTGAAATTAATATTCACTTATTTATGATACCCTAAATTGATTATTCCCAAAACCTATGAGAAATAACTTTACTCTAAATATGGAGTGAATTAAACCCTAGGCTCGCTTCAAAACATGAAATTATAACACCATTCTTTGATTGACATTCTAAGTATAGATTATAGTGAATGGTAAATTAGAGAACATATAAATTCTATAAAATGAGAATGAAATGTGTTTATGGATTATATTTGAACTCTACAAATTTATTCGTCGTGCTTTTGTTTTAGCGATTAAGATTTCACTCTAACAATTCACATGTCACTCGACCTCACAAGTTCTAAATTAATTACTCAATTTCTTACATTGTTTCTTTTAATTTTAAAAAATAAAGATACAATAATATGTTAATTAAATTATACTATTAATTCATATTAAATAAATGATGATGGTTAGAGGTAATCCAATTACTATGTAAACTACTCTTTCATGGGCGGTGTAGTCATTGTAGAAGAAAATTGCATTTTAAATGGTTTAGAATGGGAATATCCCAAAAAAGAATTTACTGTTTAATTCCACACCAAAAATAATGATTAAAATAGAATAAAATAGAAAAAATAATAAGAAAAAATAATAACTATAAGAGGAACTATTAATTTTATTACACAAACACAAATATTACAACATAATGATTTAGAAGAAATCATCGATGAAGGGATCCTTTCTTCAAGATATATTAATCTTGAAATGCTTATAGAGTTTTAGTTTAATCAGTTATCATTTGAACTGAACATCATAATTCATGTCCCAACCCCTATAAATGTGAAAAACATCAATTTATAGAGTGTATGGGAGTTTGGGTTTTATAAGGATTCATGTGTGAATGGATAAATTTGGCCAAATAAATTAATCCAACATGCACCGCATGTTTGACCACCAAAATGTGTGATTCAGTTTCCCTTACTGAAAAATGTTATGAAATAAAATAGGCCTTCAAGACTTTCATTATATTTGGGCCTAATTGAAGCAAGGAGGAATATGTTGTGGCCAAACTACCGAATTTATGTCCAATATGGTGAGTCCATCCCATTATTAAATTCATTTCCTTTTTACACCAATCCAAAGCATGATCGTGCTACCATGTACTGAATAAAAGTGGTATACCATTAATTTAGGATGACATTTTTAAAATTTTATGTTCAAATAATTCATATTATAATATTTATGTCTGAATTACTACAATGAAATTTAAATGGAAAAACTGTAATTTTCATCAAATTTTCCAATGAATGATATAATCCCAAATATTTTACAAATGAAAACATTGAAAACATTGTGTGGAAATTATATAATTTATTGTCAATAAAATATTAAATTAAAATTTGCCTTAAAATTTCCCATCACCCATTGTATGGACATTATTCAGATATTCAAATTCCAATCATGAGTTTGGTTGGATTTTTATGACTTTTGTTAGGTAAAAATGTAGGTACACATAAATTGTAAAAAAAAATTACATGTGTGTCCTTTCACTTCCTTATAAAATTCCACCCCTACTCCCTCTTCATCTCATCTCTCAAACAACTATGGTTCTACCAAGATATGCCGAATCAACATCCCCACATCCCTCCATTTCTTCGATAAGCCTCACATTAGCTTGAATTTAATCCCAGGAAGCCTTTTGGAACAAATCAAAATGTGTTACTTGATTAATAGGTAGCACCCTCTCTCAAAATACTTTATTTTTTATCAACTCAGTAAACTATAATTTTTACATTATTTCATTACCACACCAATATATTGAATATAACAGGATGTTTTTATTCTAAGGGTTTGAACTAAACTTACACACACATCAATCTAATTGGTAATGAACATACTGTTTTTTTGTACTATGAATTATTTCCCCACTAAATAATGATTTTTTATCATTTATTTACATCTTTTATAAGATCATGTCCTATGTGCCACACAACGGTGCCCCGTTGCGTTCAGTCAATGACCTTAGGTGTGCCTCCTCGCACTCAAGAGGATACCGACTAGCATAAAGTGTCTTTTAAGTCATTAATTAAGAGACAATACCATATTTTATTAGATTAAGCACCAAAATAATGAATAAACAATTGCATAATAATATATAATGAAAAACAATAACAATATTTGATGACCATCAAGAATTAAATTAAATATCCAACTGAAGCAGAAAAACATGTCATGATAATGTCTGTCTGAAATGTCAAAAAGCATACTAGAAAAATAAAGACATTAATGAATCCCAAGAGGGTCCTAAACCACATATGTTCTACTCAACAAGCTACATCCCAAAACATCCATCTATATTAGGGCCTTTTCCCTTAACCAGTCTAGAAAAAAAAATTCTACTCGGGTACAAATCATGAAGCCTGAGTATGGTGTAAATACAGCTCAGTAAACCACCACCAATGATTTCGAAAAATACTTGTCAATAATACAGTATTTTGTTCTATTAAGAATAAAAAATTATAAATTAATCAATTTACATTTATTAAATTATCCATTATTAAACTCCATAAATCTCTGGGATCCCAAAGTCACCCGAACCAAAATACCAGCTTTGGCCTTTGCTGGAGTCTGATATATCCCAAAAGGATATCACAAGTCTTAATGTCTATGTTTCTAATCAAAATCATAAATCAAATTTCATTTATCAAATATATAAAACATGTCAATTAGTCTAAAATAATTAATGTCCACTATGGACTATAACCTCAATGGTATATAGTGAGTAATACAAAAGAAAGCATAAATGCTTCCTACGAAAAAACATGAACAATCTCACAGTATTTCCTCTTAAAGGCTAACATGGTTCTTCTAAAACCATCAAAACCTCACAAAGTTTACTTCCATTAAGTCTATCATGGTTCTTATGTAAACAATATTAAAATCTTTCTTAGTCTTCTTTTTATAAGGATCACATAGTCCTTATGTTAACAATATTAAATCGTCCCTCAAAAGTATACATTGAATTTCATTCTCACACCCTGGTTATCCCATGTGATACTCCATGCCATCATCATCATAATCAATCCCCATTTCCCCAAACATTACATTAATTAATTAAAAAATTAATTAATCATTTATAACCATTCATTTAATTCCACAATTAATTGGTAATACAATCTATGTTAATTAATTCAATAATTAATTCATTACATAAATTACATTAATTAATTCACTAATTAATTATTCATTTTACAACTTGACATCCAATAATTAAATCATCAACAAATTATTCACAATTTATAATTCAATAATTTTATAATTAACTCCACCATTAATTATCCCCAAATTCCATTACTAATTCATCAATTAGTTTGTTCCATAAATATCCTTATTTAATTTTAAAAATAATTAAGTACATAAATCCCATTAATTAATTCATTAATTATATCTATAATATCAAAAATCCCATAATTATTACACAACTATTTATGTCAAAATACATCGTCCATATCCCGTAATTAATTCTATAATTAACTACTCAGTTCAACCATGAATTTACATCGTTATCATGGGAGTATATCATCATGTCTAACACTCAATTTATAAATCATTAATTAATATATATTTAATTAATTCAATCCAATTAATTAATTTAATAATTAAAATAAAAGAATCCATTATCATTTATTATTTTAACAATTAATTTACCACAACTTTTACATTAATGAATTCACAAATTTATTATTCACATCTCTCCCATTAATTTATTCCACAATTAATTTTCTCATTCAAAATACCAACAAATCATAATTAATTCTACTATTAATTATCACAAATCATTAAATTAAATTTCCAATCATTATTTCAAAAATTAATTATCCAACTTACTAGCCTCTTTTCCCCATAATTAATTCTACAATTAATTATTCAATCATATCAATTCTATATTCTATCAATCAACATTATTTAGTTTACCAATTAATTATTCTAATTCATTCAATTACACCCTCACAACAATCCCTAATAATTAAAATGGACATTAAATAATACAACTATGAAATCATAACAGTACATCCATTAATTAATTTACCAATTAATTAATCCAAATCATTCACATTAATTAATTCCACATTTATTTAATCTTACTCAAACTCTTCAATTGATTCTCCAACTAATTGATCACATGAATTTCAATTAAATAATTCCACAATTAATTAGATAAACTCATTTCCTTCAATTAATTCTCCAATTAATTATTTCCTTCAATTTCAATATTTTTTTTCAATAATTAAAAAATGCATTTATTAATAAATTATTTCGTCAATTAATTTAATCTCATTATTTAATTCAACAAATTGAATAAAAATATTTCTCACAATAATTAACTTATCATTTAATTAAACAACCAGTTACATTAAATAATTCCATAATTAATTAATCTTATATAAAATATGATAATCCCAAAATTAACTCGGCCATTAATTATTTTAAAAGATAATACGATTATCACTTTACAAATTTTTTCACGAATTATTATCTCAATTAAAAATATTAACATCACATAATTACATCCACAATTAATTTTCCCCAATTTATGATATTATAATACTATATTTCATTATACAATTAATAGTCTTTAAAACCTTACATTTCACATTTCCTTCATTATTTAATTCATGCAAATTAATTAAATAATCATGAACTTCAAGAATATATTTTTCTAAAAAACTATAGCAATTCTACAATTTTCATACATGTAATGAGAATAATGACAATGAGATTCATGATTTAGAACACCAACCTCAAAAATGGTTTTGACAAACACTCGCCAACAGAAAACCCCAATTCGAAGAAAATCAATTATGACTACAGTAATGAATGAGATTTAGATCTAAAATCTGGGAGTTGTGCAATGGTTATTCGATCATCGATGGTGGTGCACAGTGAAGATTTGGCCCAAGAAGGAGGAGTGCTGATGACTTTTTTTCTGAGGAGGAGGTCTTTAGTGGCACTATAGGGATGTAGAGAGAGTTTTAAAGCCCTATAGTCGAGATGAGGCAAGTTTGGAGGTTTACGCAATGTTGGAGACATGTTTTTAATATACTGACTATTAGTAATACATGGCGTGAATTATCATTTCACATAGAGGAAATGATTTAACATTATTCTATTAAAATCACATCAACAGACTTTAAAGAACAAATAATTTAGATACATTTTTTAATTGAAACACTAATTTATTAAACTATTCTACTAATTTCCCGCATCAACACATCTTCTAATTTGAAATTTCATGGATTATTCCATGAGCCTGATTAAATATTCAATATTGGTCATGAAATGGACGTATCAATTTTAGGGTCATGTTGCTACTGGTAGTGTATCAATCTGACGCCATACAAAAAAGTTATTTCTGAAATGATGTTTTGAAAACAATTATTTTTCTCAATTTAAAAATAATATTAATAACAATAATAAGGAATATTATTATAAGGTATCATTCACCATTTAATGATTCAACAACAACATTAATTAACGTCGATAATTGTTAATAATTTAATATTATCTCTACATTTTCATATATTTAGTATTGACAAATAATTTTACGCTTATTGTGTTGATCAATAATAATTATTCAGACGTGCTAAATCATCAGTTATCTTTGCAGTGAAAAAAATTAATTAAACATGTTCTTTTCCATTCACATTATTTGAAAAAATAACAATAATACAAATAATAATAATAATATTTTTTTTAATAATAATATAACTATTAATTTAATTTCATTAATTTTGGATTAATGATTAAATAAATAAAATTAACCATATAACATAATAAATTAAAATAAAAACAAATTCCCATTGCCCATAAATGATATACCCTAACAATGGTAAACCCCCCATTCCTTGCACAATGTTGGTCTCAGGTTTCCCATATACTACACAATTGTTTAGATATTAATTATTTAATATTCAAAAAATGGATTTATTAATTAATTAAATATAAAAAGGTTATTTTCCCAAGTGAGGCGTTCAAACGTCCAAAACATACAAATGTTATACCCCACCTAATGTAAAATCCTTATTACATACACAAAAATGGACTCATATTTCCTATAAGATGCACCATTATAGAGTTATTCATTTATTTTTGACTTGTAAGTTTGGGCTTAATATATTATATTTAATTATTTTTTATTCAGTCTTCACCAAGGCATTTTGGGCATCAAAATATCACACCTAACTCAGAGTTAAACTCTAAATATATTCAATTGAATATTCGAGGATATAAATTATAATTTAAGGCCTTTAACACATTTATCAATAATTTATCGATAAAACATATTTTTGTAAATTAAAATATATTCAACCAATCATCACCAATTATTTTTAAAATTTCATACCTAAATAGGATAGAATATTTCAATTTCTACACTTATAATACCCCGTCCACAAGATGTACTTCGATGAAACTATATGAAAAACGAGGTTATTATAATCTACCCTCCATTGAAGCATTGTTAACCCCTCTTGTTAAGTATCCCAACAACCATAGTTTTTATTGACATTGAGTTAAAATTTGGAACCTCAAATGTAATATATTGTTGATGTACCTCACACTATAAAGTTCCAAATATATGTTTCATCATAAGAAAAACCTCTAAGGGGACACCTATCTAGCCAAAAAAAAAATTATTTATCTAAGTGTAAAGTCAATGATTTCTCAGTATACCCAGGGTGATGTCATGGTATGGGAAATGATCAACACTAATTAAAATTATGCTAAATAGTCATCAATGAGTAACCCCACCAGTCATTCATTACCAGTGTTTCCTCCCTTTTTCCTACCACTTGCCCAAAATTGAGGCACTATAACTACCCTTAACCACCCTAAACCTATGTCTGGTTAATAAAGGGTTTATTAATTCATATTATTCATGTTTATCATTAGAAAATATTTTTTCTCATCTTGTATCATTTATAATAATTTTCAATTTAATTTTATTCAAATTTAATTTCAATTTCACAAACAAGGGAAAATAGATCGTGTTCAACAACATACCTGAATCCCATTTTCTCTTGCTTTCCTAAAATGATGCATGTCACAAAAGAATAATGAGTGCCTATAATAATGAATATAGAATAAAAAATTGTTGCATCCAAGGCCACGAGCCAATATAAAAATATTTCTGAAACAAAGTCCATTTTAGAGAACAAGTGTGTTACCCATGTGAAATAATAATAAACATTAACAACAAACAACAATAACAACAATTCCCACCCTAGGTACTTGGGTTCTCCACCATATATGGGGTAGCTACTCCCATGCATGAGCTCATAACCACGACCGAACTCTTCCTATTATTCTATATAACTTTCAAAAAACTAGTATGAAAAATGATGAAGAAAAGAAACCTCGTATGATACCACTCTTTAATGTCTCGGCATAGGTGCCACATAATGGTGTCCCGAGTATGTTAGTCACATGGCCATAGACGTGCCTCCGCAGACACTAGAGGCTACCAACTAACATTGATGGACTGATAATTCATTCTTTAGGAGACTATACCCTATTCTATTAGAGTAAACTCCAAAATAAATAATATACAATAAAATAACAATATATAAAGATTAACAATACAAATATATGAAGATTATCAATAAGTAAATACAATATCCAGCTGAAGTGAAAGAACATTCCATTCTAATATATGTCTCATGTTTCAAAATGCTGACTTGAAAAATAAAGTCATTAATGTCACCCAAACGGGTCCAAGACCACGTCTGGTCCCCTCATCATGCTTCATCCAAAACTGTCATCTAAAGCAGGGCCTTTGCCCTTAACTTTTCCTGAAAAAAAATGGTATACCCGGGTACCTATTAGGTAGCCCAAGTATGGTGTGAGTACAACTCAGTATGAAACCACCAACGAAATCTAAAACAAAACCAATAAATAATATTGTTTGTATTTTTATAGATAATAAAAACAAGTAATAAAGTAAATGGTTTACAATTATTCAATTATCTCTTATTTAACCGCATTAACCTCTGGGTTCTCTTGGACACCTGAACCAAAATACCTTCCTCATCCAATGCATGATTTTAATATATCCTCATGGGATATCAAAAATCTAAATGTTAATTTTACAATTCATTATAATAATTCATATTTCATTGATTAAATACAAAAAACATTTAAATTATTCTGACATGAGTAATGTGCACTATGGGGTCTAACCTCAAGGGTCTATAGTGAGTAATACAAAACAAAGCATAAATGCTTCCATGAAACAGGGGAATGCTTTAAAGAAATTTCTCCTCTATGGCTCACAAGGTCCTTATACAAACAATAAAAATTTCACATAGTGTTTTTTCTATAAGTATCTCACGGTCCTTAAGTAAACAATATTATAATCTCTCTCAATCATCTTCCTTGTTGGCTTACATAGTGGTTATGTAGATAATATTATAATCTCCCTCAGTCTTATACATTAAATATAATTATCATATCCTTGTTATCCCATGTGCTACTCCATGCAATCAATATCACAATCATTTCTCATTTTACCAAACATTCCATTAAATAATTCTCAAATTAAATAATCATATCTAAACCTTCAATTAATTCAACGATTATTTGGTAATTCCTTCTCTGGTAATTATTTCAACAATTAATTAACTTCATGAATTCTATTAATTAATTCACAAATTAATTAATCATTTTACAACATGACATCCAATAATTAATTCACCAACTAATTATTCACAATTTATTATTCAATAATTCGATAAATAACTAAACCATTAATTATCAACCAATACCATTACTAATTCAAGAATTATTTTTCCCCATAAATACCCTTAATTATTGTCATAAATAACAAAGTACATAAATCCTATTAATTAAATCAATAATATAATCAACAAAATCTTATAATTAATTCCACAATTAATTATCTTAGAATGTATCATCCATATCTTTTAATTAATTCGACAATATATTACTCAGTTCAACCATGAATTTATATCATTATCATTGGAGTAGATCTTCATATATAAATCTCCATTTATTAATCATTAATAAATAAATAAATAAATAAATAAATTTAATTGCATTAATTAATTCAATAATTTTTTAAAAGTGTCATTTCTCATTAATTAATTGAATAATTAAATAACCATGACATTCCAATAAATTAATTCACAAATTAATTATTCACATAGCTTTGATTAATTAATTCAAAATTTAATTATCTCATTCACAATCTCAACAATACAAAATTTATTCTATGATTAATTATTTCTAATCATATATTTCAATCTCCTGTAATTAATTCAACTATTAATTATCTAACATAATAATCTCATTGCACAATAATTTATTAAAAATTTAATTCATTAATCTTACGATTTCAATAATCCATCAACCCACATTAATTAATTTTCAATTTAATTATTCTATTTCGTTAAATTCCACCATCACAACCATCCCTATTAATTAATTAGCACACAAATTAATCCAACTGATAAATCAAAAAATTACATTCATTAATTAATTTTCCAATTAATTAATCCAAATTATTCCCATTAATTAATTCCTAAATTATTTAATCTAACTCAAAATCTTCAAAAAATTGTCCAATTAATTATTCACATGAAGTTTAATTAATTAATTCAAAAATTAATTAATTTAAATCATTTCCTTCAATTATGTCACCAATTAATTGTTTTCATCATAGTAATTATGTAATTCCATAATTATATAAAAAAAATTCATTATTAACTAATTAGTCAATAAATTTATTCTCATTACTTAAATCATCGAATTAAACAACTACATTTCTCACACAAATAAATTTATTCCCTATACCCTACTCTCCCATATTAATTATTTTAAATGATATTACTATTATCACATAAATTGTTTTCACCAATTATTATCTCAATTGACAATATTAATATCCCATAATTAATTACATAATTAATTATCCTCAATTTGTTTTAATAAATTCCTATACTTAATTCTAAAATTAATTGTCCATGAAACCCACAACTTCACATTTCTATAATTATCTAATTATACCAAATTAATTAATTAATGAAGGACATAAACAACCGATTTGGCTAATGAAATATATAAATTATATAATTTGAATACAGGAAATCAAAATAATTACTATGAGATTTAATTTTAAGACCACCTACCTCAAGATTGGTGATGATGAAAGCTCACCAATAGAAAAAATCAATTTGAAGTGAATAAATTTTGAACGCGGGAAAGAACATGATTTAGATCCAAGACCCAGGGGGTGCATAGTGTAAAGACCCGTAAAATTCAAGGAAATTTTTTTTCATAATTTTCTTTATAATTTTACTAGAGTGCGGTTTCAAGCGGCACCTGATTCTGAGGCCCGGAGTGCCCAGAATTAATTTCCGAAATTTAGCTTGGGTACGTTCAGTGAACGAACGAGCGGGAATTCCTAACTTTTGATCCGGTGCTCGGAATTGAAATCTGAGGGCACCGATGAACTCGCAGCGCCGATATTCGCTTAAAGAGACCTTTTCGGGAGTTGCGTTTGTTGCGGGTTGAAAGTTAGTTTTGGGGATTAAAAGTTAAGTAAAATAAAATTATGTTTGAATTTTATTTTATTCGTGGTGGTTAGACTCTCTCATGGGAAGTTGTTGGTGGGGCCCACAACCACCCAACTTCCCATGTGTGGTTATGAAGGAGGTGGGGCCCACACGAGCCCTCACATTTTCAAATTCCCTAACCCCTCTAAACCCCCTCTTAATTATGTGACTCTCCCCTACTTTAATTCTTGCCAACTTCTCTTCATTTAATTTTGTCAACTCTATATTTAATTAATGTAATGAATTCAACTTTTGAATTTTGAAAGGTTGGCAAAGTGAAAATTAAATAAGATGTAGCTTATTTTATTTTGGGAGTTGCTGTGTTGTGTGGAGATTAGAGAGAAGAAGAGTTCTACACTTTGAAGAACTTCATCTTCCTCCTTGAAGAACGCGAAGAACACCGACACGCCGTTCTATCTTCTCTCCACGTCAAAGAAAGGGAGACACCGCTTCCTCATCGGTTTTCCTGCGTCGACTTGAGAAGTTTCGCCAACGACGTATCGCATCGGACGCATCCCTTCGTCAACGGATTTGACGAACGACAACCGCGACGCCCGACCTCCGCGACGTCGTCTTCCCCGGAACGTAGACAAATCTTCGAACCTTATACCCGAGGTAGGGGTTGTTGATTTCTTTTTGGTTTCCTTATTTTATTCTTGATCGTGAATAGCAAGTCTAACGTGTGGCTTGAATTTTTTAAGTTGTGTTATTTTTTTTAACGTGAGGGGGCCGGACCGCACGAACACGTCCGAACCCCCCTCCATCGTTCTTGTTTATTCTTGTGGGTGGAAGCAAATGGCGTGGTGCCGTCGCACCATGCGGATAATCGTGCTTTTATTTTACGTGGCGCCGTCGCGCCACACCGAGGTAGAATCTTCAAGAACGTGACGCCGTCGCGCCGCGTTGAAAGGAATCAAGGCACGGCGAAAGGGGTGCGGTGCCGTCGCACCGCGCCGGAAGATGAACACCGCGGCCGGTTCCGGGCCGCGGCGGGACGAGGAGACCGCGGCCGGTTCCGGGCCGCGGCGGAAGAGAAGACCGGCGGCCGGGCCGCCGGCGTCGGAAGCCGAAGGGGGGACCGGAATTTCCGGTCCCGTTAGAGAAAACCGGCCGGCCAGCTGGCCGCCCGGATACCATTAAAACCGGGGGAATTAATCCCCCGGCCACCTCATAAAAAAAACCCCCCTCTTTATGAGGGGGGCGGTTCATTGAAGGGAGGGGGGCAGCCGGCCCCCCCCCGGTTCCTCACCTGCAGGCCCCCCCACGTGAGGGGGGGCATTTTTTTTAAAAATAACGGCGCGGTTATGCCGTGCCGCCTCCTGAAAAGCGGGGGATTTGATTCCCCCGCGCGGCCTCCTTGCGGCGACAGCCGCGTGCGGCCCCTCGCGGCGTCAGGCCGCCGCGGCCCGCCGCGCCGCCGTGCCGCCCCAGGGGGGGGGGGGTCGGGCCGGGTCGGCCCGGACCCGGACCCCCCCCCGTTTCGAACCAGAATCGGTTTTTGGGCCATATCTTGAGCCTCGGACCTCCGAATGACGAACCGTCTGCGGCAACGCGATCCTTGGATCGAGACGGTCGTTTCGGTATATCTCACTCAAGGTTTCGGTTTACTTTGAGTTCGGCCGGGTTGGTTCGTTCACGAAACCAACCGGGCCTTCGGAGCGAAAACGCTCATATCTTGAGCTACGAACGTCCGATTGACGCACCGTCAGTCGCGTTGTGTTCCTCTTAGTGAGACGGAGCTTTTGGAATAATCCGCCCGAGGTTTGGACGCAGGTGGAGTACGGTCGGGTTAGTTTAGCCTTAAAAACCAACCGGGCCCCGGAGACGAAAATGCCAATAACTCTCAGACCGGGCGTCCGATCGACGCGCCGTCTGTTGCGTTGAGTTCCTGTTGACGATACGGAACTTTTGGATACATCAACTCTGGTCTTCGTGACAGTTGATGTATCAGCCTCTCGGCTCGTGGAGCGGACCCTCCGAACGAGCTTGCTATGTGCGGGAACCCTAGTGCTGGCTGCGACTGTTCTACTGCTACGACTACTACTGCTACTGTGACTGCGACGACGACAGTACAGAGATCCTGTGTGGATTCGACGACGACGACTACAGCACTCAGCGATCCTACGTGGATCAGTGCTACAGGTCCTGTGTGGGCCCGATCCTGTGTGGGTCCTTGCGCTCAGCGGTTCTGTGTGAGCCAGCGCCTACAGGTCCTGTGTGGGCCCGATCCTGTGTGGGTCATTGCGGGGGTTAGTTACCTATCGATCCTTCGTGGGTCCTACGACTTAGATGGATCAGTGATCATCTTTATCGTCCTTGAAGAAGTATACCTGTGTGAGCTGAATCCTGTTGCTTTCCTGTGTGGATTGTGTTGTGCAATCCTGTGTGGTTTACGTTTTGCTTTCCTGTGTGGAATACGTTTACTATCCTGTGTGGACTGAGTTGTACTTGGGCTCGGAGGTTGGAGCGTATTTGAATTGATGACTTAGGTATATGTATGGGCATATACCTAAGCACTGTCGGTTGTTACTTCGTGATTGTAATTTTCTTCGTGGTTTATCCTTTGTGGATTTTGAGAGACCTTCAGGGGTCTCGGGGTCCCTACTGAGTAGCTTATACTCACCCCTGCACGGGCTTTGCCCGCACTACGTTGTGTTGGTTGCAGACGAAGGACAGCGTTGACCTTAGCTGAGGCTTGTAGAGCGGAACGGTACCCGGAGGTGGACCACTGGGTGGGACGTGCACAGAGCGGACGGCAGGACCCGTGGAGCAGAGGAGCTATCTGTACCCACCCTTCAGGTGGGATTTCCTGTGGACAGCTCGGAGTAGCGGCTTTTACTTTTCAGTTGTTGTTTTCCCTTTCGAGTTGTACTTTACTTTCAGTTTGGGTTTGTATACTGGCCCATTTACTTTTCCGCACTTTCAGTAGTACTCTGCTTTTGTTTAGTGTTTACTTTCTGCTTGCTTACTCTGTGGTGTTTGTATTACTTTTCAAAGGCAATGCCTTCCCTTTTTACTGGGATTTACGCCTTGGTGCTAGTCGCCAGCCCCTGGCCTATGGAAGGCGGGCTTGGGGTAGTCACGGCATGGACCCCAAGGGCGGGTCGTGACAAATTGGTATCAAAGGAGTTCGGTTCTACCGCGAACTCTGATCTTTTCTATGTGAAGCAATAATGTTTAGCATATTGAGTGTGGATATCAGTCCAGGGAGTCCAGTGTTGGTGCGGCGGCCGACGTATCCGTACACCAGGACCCTGACTTCTGATTTCCGACTTAATGCACGAAAACATTGATTGTGTGTGTGTTTCAAAGTTTTCTTTGTGATTACTTATATCAGCTCACCAGGTATACTGTTCTAACCGTGGCGCATCTGTTTCCTTTTCAGGATGGCCCCACGACGGCAGCCAGTTAGGGTTCCAAGAGTCGAGCGAGACCACAGCCCACCGAGCGACGAGGCCTCGGTGCAGGGCCCTTTTCCAGTAGTGGCACCGACGGTAGCTTTACCCGCCGATCCCCCGATGCTTCCAGCAGCAGCCGCTGACGATGCACGTCGCCTCAGCGCACTGCATGAGTTTCAGCGCCAGCGACCGCCCAGGTTTCTCGGGGAGACGGATCCCCAGGCAGCAGAGGACTGGCTGGAGGCAGTGGTTCGAGTGTTTAGGCTAGTGAGGACACCAGCAGACCTCATGGTGATCCTCGCTGCGAGCCTACTACACGCAGTAGCAGGACGATGGTGGAGCTTGATTCTCCAGGTGCACGATGAGGCATCTCTACTTTGGACGAACTTTGAGAGCCTTTTTCCGCTCGGAGTTCGTCCCAGCCACCCTTCGTGCGGTGCGTATCCAGGAGCTTCTACAGCTGCGGCAGGGCAGCATGACGGTCGCTCAGTACTCGGCGAGATTTACCGATCTCTCGCGCTACTCGACCGACATGGTACGGGACCCATTCTTCCGGGCCCGGACCTTCGAGCAGGGTTTGAGACACGAGATCAGGGCATCACTGATCTCCCTCAGCATACTGACTCAGACAGGAGTACTGGAGCGGGCCCTTCTGATCGAGAGCTTCCTTGCTGAGTCTACACCAGCACAGCGACCCACCGCAGGGCGGCACGTGGCAGAGTCATCTGCAGCAGGCAGTCGACGGATGACTCACGGGTCCAGACAGACCAGACCTTCGGGCAGACGACCTCAGGATACTGGCTCAGCAGTGCGGGGCACACAGCGCGGAGCCAGTCTTACGAGAGGCAGACAGTGCTACTCGTGCGGCGGGCAGGGCCACATGGCTCGTGACTGCCCGACCCGCCGTGCCGAGGAGCAGCAGACGGTTGAGGGACCACCGAGGCAGAGGCAGAGGGTCGACCGTGGCGGTCCGCAGGGAGGAGGCGGATGAGGCAGAGGAGCTGGACGAGCAGCCAGTGGTGGCCGACGCTTTGAGGCTCTACCACCACCACCACCAGGAGGTCCACCCCGACCACAGGGAGCTGGCGGGCAGCGACAGGCACAGCTCCAGGCAGTAGAGGCCTACGACCACGGCGCACCCGAGATGATTCGAGGTACTATCTGTGTCTACTCCACCCTTGCTGCAGTTATTATAGACACAGGAGCGAGTCACTCTTTCATAGCCGCTGCCCTTGTTCGGAGCTCGGAGATTCTGACAGAGCCGTTGGCTCGATCCTTACGGCTAGAGACTCCTACGGGAGCAGACTCGACGATTACGCACTGGTGCCGGCAGTGTGAGCTTACTCTAGGAGGCGAGAGCTTCGGCTGGGATCTTCTTGTAGCAGCGTCGAGGCCTTACGAAGTCATCTTGGGCATGGATTGGCTATCTACGGTCCATGCACAGATTGACTGTTTTAGGCGCAAGGTGCGATGTGTACGCACCGACGGGAGCAGGTTCACCTTCACCGGCGAGAAGGGAGCCTTAGCAGCACATGATGGACTTCCGCGGAGGAGAGGACAGCCCATCACTCATCAGTTGGCTAGCCTTATCCTTGGAGCAGTTGACGTGCGGAGTCCTGGTTTTCCTGCAGTGGTGGATCAGTTTGCGGACGTTTTTCCTGACGACGTTCCAGGGCTACCTCCTCGCAGAGAGGTAGACTTTTATATTGACTTGTACCCCGGGACGGCCCCGATATCCACTCCAGCATATCGGATGTCCCCCGCCGAGCTTCGAGAGCTACGGGTACAGTTGGAGGACTTGCCGGGCAAGGGGTTCATCCGACCCAGTGTTTCACCCTGGGCTTCCCCGATATTGTTCGCCAAGAAGGCGGACGGGAGCTTGCGACTTTGTGTTGACTATCGTCGCCTGAACTAGGTGACAGTGAGGAACAAGTATCCGCTACCGAGGATTGATGACCTCTTTGATCAGCTCAAGGGAGCACGGTGGTTCTCGAAGATAGACCTCAGGCCAGACTATCATCAGCTCAGAGTCAGAGACGAGGATGTACAGAAGACGGCCTTCAGATGTCGGTATGGCCACTATGAGTTCTTGGTTGTGCCTTTCGGTGTAACCAATGCTCCAGCATTGTTCATGGCTCTCATGAACAGGATCTTTCAGCCATACCTCGATCGGTTTGTCGTGGTCTTCATCGACGACATTCTGATTTACTCTACGACAGAGGAGGAGCACGCCTATCACTTGCGAGTTGTTCTTGACACACTCCGAGAGCACCAGCTTTATGGTAAGCTCTCGAAGTGCCAGTTCTGGATACGTGAGGTCCACTTTTTGGGACACGTTATCTCTGAGGCGGGAGTTGCAGTGGATCCCGCGAAGATTGAGGCTGTGTTAGCTTGGGAGCCACCCAGGAGCGTGACTGAGGTTCGGAGTTTCTTGGGACTAGCTGGATACTATCGGAGATTCGTACCAGACTTCTCTAGAGTTGCAGCATCACTCACAGCTTTGACGAAGAAGGGAAAACCCTTCGTGTGGTCAGACAGATGTCAGCAGAGCTTCCAGGAGCTGAGACAGAGATTGACTAGCGCACCTATCTTGAGGTTGCCTGAGAAGGGAGTAGGGTACGTAGTCTACTGCGATGCATCAGGGACCAGACTCGGATGTGTTCTGATGCAGGAGCGGGCAGTGATCGCCTATGGATCACGACAGTTGAGGCCGCATGAGCAGAACTACGCTACCCATGACCTGGAGTTAGCAGCAGTGGTCTTCGCTCTGAAGACATGGCGACATTATCTGATGGGCGAGCGCTTTACAGTCTTCTCCGATCATCAGAGTCTCAGGTATATCTTCTCGCAGAAGGACCTGAACCTGAGACAGCGGCGATGGCTCGAGTTCCTCCAGGACTATGACTTTGAGATAGTCTATACTCCTGGGAAGGGGAACGTAGTAGCCGATGCCCTCAGCAGGAGGACGGGCATTCAGCTACTTGAGGAGGCGACGGAGCAGCTAGCCTCTTTGCAGATATCCTTCATGGATAGAGATGGAGCAGCCTTTCTTCAGTCTCTCACAGTCACTCCTCCACTACTTCAGCGGGTCAAGGAGGCACAGCGTGAGGACGCTGACTGTGAGACACGGCGTGCATAGATATCCTCGGGACAGGCACCTGATGGTTTCTCCCTTGGAGCAGAGCACGACATCCTTTTCAGAGGACGTACCATGGTACCAGTTGCTTTGCGAGAGGAAGTGCTGAGAGAGTTTCACACTTCTCCTTTGGCGGTACATCCTGCAGTGGCGAAGATGTACCAGGACCTCAGACGACAGCACTGGTGGCCGGGCATGAAGAAGGCTGTAGGAGAGTTCGTTTCTCGATGCCTTACCTGCCAGCAGGTGAAGGCAGAGCATCAGGTACGAGCAGGCTTGGTACAGCCCTTGGAGGTTCCGGAGTGGAAGTGGGACGACATATCTATGGACTTCGTGACTGGACTTCCATGCAATTCCAGAGGTCACGACTCCATCTGGGTGATTGTTGACCGACTCACCAAGTCGGCACACTTCTTACCCATCAGAGAGCAGGGCTCAGTAGAGAGCTTGGGACGTCTCTACGTTCAGGAGATTGTGCGGCTCCACGGCGTGCCATCATCTATCGTTTCCGATCGAGATGCCCGCTTTACTTCCCGGCTTTGGAAGGGGTTACAGGAGGCGTTCGGTACGCAGCTACGTCTTAGCACAGCCTTTCACCCTCAGACGGATGGTCAGACGGAGAGGACCATTCAGACTCTCGAGGACATGCTCCGCGCTTGTGTCCTCGACTTTGGTCGTAGCTGGGAGGACCACCTACCCTTGGTGGAGTTCGCGTACAACAACAGCTACCACTCCACTATCGGGATGGCAACGTACGAGGCGTTGTACGGCCGACCATGTAGATCTCCTTTGTGCTGGACAGACCTTGGGGAGTCAGCACTGGTGGGACCGGAGATGGTCCAGGCCACGACAGAGAAGGTCCAGGTCATCCAGGAGCAGATGAGGACAGCTCAGAGCCGGCAGAAGTCATATGATGACAGGAGGCGGAGGCCACTGGAGTTCGAGGATGGTGACCACGTCTTCTTGCGGGTCTCACCTCGACGTGGTATTCGGAGATTTGGCCGAGGCGGCATGTTATCTCCGCGCTTCATCGGACCCTTCCAGATTCTCCGCAGGATTGGCGAGGTGGCTTATCGCCTGGCTCTACCACCTCAGTTGCACCGGGTGCACGACGTCTTCCACGTATCCCAGCTGAGGAGATACGTGCACGACCCGACGCACATCATTGACCATGGGGAGCTTGACGTTGACGATTGGGCGACTTTTACGGAGGTCCCGGTGGAGATAGAGGATCGACAGGAGCGGGTCCTGCGTGGGCGATCGATTCCTCTTGTGCGCATCAGATGGCAGCACGGGAATCTCCAGGAGAGCACATGGGAGCGGGAGGCTCAGATGCCTGCTCAGTACCCTCATTTGTTTCCCTAGTTTTTGATGTATCTTTACGGGGACGTATAGCCCTGAGGTGGGAGTAATGTAAAGACCCGTAAAATTCAAGGAAATTTTTTTTTCTTAATTTTCTTTATAATTTTACAAGAGCGCGGTTTCAGACGGCACCTGATTCCGAGGCCCGGAGTGCCCAGAATTAATTTCAGAAGTTTAGCTTGGGTACGTTCAGTGAACGAACGAGCGGGAATTCCAAACTTTTGATCCGGTGCTCGGAATTGAAATCTGAGGGCACCGATGAACTCGCAGCGCCGATATTCGCTTAAAGAGACCTTTTCGGGAGTTGCATTTGTTGCGGGTTGAAAGTTAGTTTTGGGGATTAAAAGTTAAGTAAAATAAAATTATGTTTGAATTTTATTTTATTCGTGGTGGTTAGACTCTCTCATGGGAAGTTGTTGGTGGGGCCCACAACCACCCAACTTCCCATGTGTGGTTATGAAGGAGGTGGGGCCCACACGAGCCCCCACCTTTTCAAATTCCCTAACCCCTCTAAACCCCCTCTTAATTATGTGACTCTCCCCTACTTTAATTCTTGCCAACTTCTCTTCATTTAATTTTGTCAAATCTAGATTTAATTAATGTAATGAATTCAACTTTTGAATTTTGAAAGGTTGGCAAAGTGAAAATTAAATAAGATGTAGCTTATTTTATTTTGGGAGTTGCTGTGTTGTGTGGAGATTAGAGAGAAGAAGAGTTCTACACTTTGAAGAACTTCATCTTCCTCCTTGAAGAACACGAAGAACACTGACACGCCGTTCTATCTTCTCTCCACATCAAAGAAAGGGAGACACCGCTTCCTCCTCGGTTTTCCTGCGTCGACTTGAGAAGTTTCGCCAACGACGTATCGCATCGGACGCATCCCTTCGTCAACGGATTTGACGAACGACGACCGCGACGCCCGACCTCCGCGACGTCGTCTTCCACGGAACGTAGACAAATCTTCGAACCTTATACCCGAGGTAGGGGTTGTTGATTTCTTTTTGGTTTCCTTATTTTATTCTTGATCGTGAATAGCAAGTCTAACGTGTGGCTTGAATTTTTTAAGTTGCGTTATTTTTTTTAACGTGAGGGGGCCGGACCGCACGAACACGGCCGAACCCCCCTCCATCGTTCTTGTTTATTCTTGTGGGTGGAAGCAAGTGGTGTGGTGCCGTCGCACCACGCAGATAATCGTGCTTTTATTTTACGTGGCGCCGTCGCGCCACACAGAGGTAGAATCTTCAAGAACGCGACGCCGTCGCGCCGCGTTGAAAGGAATCAAGGCACGGCGAAAGGGGCGCGGTGTCGTCGCACCGCGCCGGACGATGAACACCGCGGCTGGTTCCGGGCCGCGGCGGGACGAGGAGACCGCGGCAGGTTCCGGGCCGCGGCGGAAGAGAAGACCGGCGGCCGGGCCGCCGGCGTCGGAAGCCGAAGGGGGGACCGGAATTTCCGGTCCCGTTAGAGAAAACCGGCCGGCCAGCTGGCCGGCCGGATACCATTAAAACCGGGGGAATTAATCCCCCGGCCACCTCATAAAAAAAACCCCCCTCTTTATGAGGGGGGCGGTTCATTGAAGGGAGGGGGGCAGCCGGCCCCCCCCGGTTCTGCACCAGCAGGCCCCCCCACATGAGGGGGGGCGTTTTTTTAAAAAATAACGGCGCGGCTATGCCGCGCCGCCTCCTGAAAAGAGGGGGATTTGATTCCCCCGCGCGGCCTCCTTGCGGCGACAGCCGCGTGCGGCCCCTCGCGGCGTCAGGCCGCCGTGGCCCGCCGCGCCGCCGCGCCGCCCCAGGGGGGGGGGGGGGGGGTCGGGCCGGGTCGGCCCGGACCCGGACCCCCCCCCCCGTTTCGAACCAGAATCGGTTTTTGAGCCATATCTTGAGCCTCGGACCTCCGAATGACGAACCGTCTGCGGCAACGCGATCCTTGGATCGAGACGGTCGTTTCGGTATATCGCACTCAAGGTTTTGGTTTACTTTGAGTTCGGCCGGGTTGGTTCGTTCACGAAACCAACCGGGCCTTCGGAGCGGAAACACTCATATCTTGAGCTACGAACGTCCGATTGACGCACCGTCAGTCGCGTTGTGTTCCTCTTAGTGAGACGGATCTTTTGGCATACTCCGCCCGAGGTTTGGACGCAGGTGGAGTACGGTCGGGTTAGTTTAGCCTTAAAAACCAACCGGGGCCCGGAGACGAAAATGCCAATAACTCTCAGACCGGGCGTCCGATCGACGCGCCGTCTGTTGCGTTGAGTTCCTGTTGACGATACAGAACTTTTGGATACATCAACTCTGGTCTTCGTGACAGTTGATGTATCAGCCTCTCGGCTCGTTGAGCGGACCCTCCGAACGAGCTTGCTATGTGCGGGAACCCTAGTGCTGGCTGCGACTGTTCTACTGCTACGACTACTACTGCTACTGTGACTGCGACGACGACAGTACAGAGATCCTGTGTGGATTCGACGACGACGACTACAGCACTCAGCGATCCTACGTGGATCAGTGCTACAGGTCCTGTGTGGGCCCGATCCTGTGTGGGTCCTTGCGCTCAGCGGTTCTGTGTGAGCCAGCGCCTATAGGTCCTGTGTGGGCCCGATCCTGTGTGGGTCATTGCGGGGGTTAGTTACCTATCGATCCTTCATGGGTCCGACGACTTAGATGGATCAGTGATCATCTTTATCGTCCTTGAAGAAGTATACCTGTGTGAGCTGAATCCTGTTGCTTTCCTGTGTGGATTGTGTTGTGCAATCCTGTGTGGTTTACGTTTTGCTTTCCTGTGTGGAATACGTTTACTATCCTGTGTGGACTGAGTTGTACTTGGGCTCGGAGGTTGGAGCGTATTTGAATTGATGACTTAGGTATATGTATGGGCATATACCTAAGCAGTGTCGGTTGTTACTTCGTGATTGTACTTTTCTTCGTGGTTTATCCTTTGTGGATTTTGAGAGACCATCAGGGGTCTCGAGGTCCCTACTGAGTAGCTTATACTCACCCCTGCACGGGCTTTGCCCGCACTACGTTGTGTTGGTTGCAGACGACGGACAGCGTTGACCTTAGCTGAGGCTTGTAGAGCGGAACGGTACCCGGAGGTGGACCACTGGGCGGGACGTGCACGGAGCGGACGGCAGGACCCGTGGAGCAGAGGAGCTATCTGTACCCACCCTTCAGGTGGGATTTCCTGTGGACAGCTCGGAGTAGAGGCTTTTAAATTTCAGTTGTTGTTTTCCCTTTCGAGTTGTACTTTACTTTCAGTTTGGGTTTGTATACTGGCCCATTTACTTCTCCGCACTTTCCGTAGTACTCTGCTTTTGTTTAGTGTTTACTTTCCGCTTGCTTACTCTGTGGTGTTTGTATTACTTTTCAAAGGCAATGCCTTCCCTTTTTACTGGGATTTACGCCTTGGTGCTAGTCGCCAGCCCCTGGCCTATGGAAGGCGGGCTTGGGGTAGTCACGGCATGGACCCCGAGGGCGGGTCGTGACACATAGAGGGTATTCTATTGAAGATGGTGGTGCACAGAGAAGATTTGGACCAATAGGGAGGTGAGACATTGACTTTTGGTCCAAGGAGGAGGTCTGTGGATCCCTGTCGTGAATAATAGAGGGTTCCAAAGCCCTGTAGTAGAGGCGAGGTGAGTCTGGTGGTTTACGCAATGTTTGTAATGTGTTTTTAGTATATCTAGCATTAATATTTAATGATGTGAATTCCCATTTCACATCATGTAAATGATGTAAGATTTTTACGTTAAAATCAAATCAAATTTCATTAAAGAACTAATAATTTAGTTACATTTTTTAATTCCGTAAATTATTTATTCTTCTCTTCTGTTAATTTCATGCATCAACTCATCATCTTATTGGGTGTTTCATGGACCAATACCATGAGCCAGAATTAAATATTCAATATTGGTCATGAAATAACAGCTTCAATTATTTGGTCACGATGTCACTAGCAGTATGTCAATTTGACTCCATAGAAAAAATTTATTTATAAAATAGTGTTTTGACAATAATAATTTTCTCAATTTAAAAAATAATTGTTATGACAACAATAATGGCTATTATTTTAAAGAATCATTCAATATTTAATGTTTGACCATCATCATTAATTAAATGTTGATAATAGTTAATAATTTTATATCAACTGCAAATTTTCATTTATTTAGAATTGACTAATAATTTCACTACTATTGCATTGATCAATAAAAAAATTTCACATGTGGGTGAAAGATCATTTATCATTTCAGTGAAAAAAACATTTAACTACACAAGAACATTTCGATTAACTTTTTTTGACAAAAAATATTAACAAACATATAACTATTAATATTTTTTATTAGTAATATTACACAAATTATTAATAATAGTGTTTTTATTAATAATAATACAATTTTTAATTTAATTTCATTAATTTTGGATTAATTATAAAATTAATAAAACTAGTAATTTAATATAAATATTAAAATCAAAACAAACGCCCATTGCGCATAAATGATATACCCGGACTATGGTAAACCCCCCCATTCTAGACAAAAATGTGGTTTAGATTTCTCATACGATGCACCTTTTTTGAGATATTAATTATTTAATATTAAATAAATTTATTTAATAATTAATTGAAAATACAAAGGTTCTTTTCACAAGAGTGACACTTGAATTACCAACACGTAAAAATGTTATACCCCACCATTTGTAAACACACTGTTCCGGACACAAAACTGGTCTTAGATTTCTTATATGATGCTCCATTTTAGATTTTCTCAATTATTTTTGAATAAAAAGTGTGGGCATAATATATTATATTTAATATATTTTTTATCCAGTCATCACCGAGACATTGTGGGCCTAAAAATCACACAACTAACTTAGTGATGAACTTCAAATATATTCAATTGAATATTCAAACATGTTAACCATAATTTATGACCTTTAACACATTTAATAAAATTTTACTGATAAAACAATTTTTTTGTGATTTAAAACCAATATAACCTATCATCTCTAATTTTTATTAAAAAATCATACAAAAAAATGGACGGGATCTTACAAACTATCATGGTGGAAATTGTGTTTCATAATCTATATATATAGGTAGTATATTATATGTATTATGTTATTAAGCTTGTGTATTCATTTTAAATCACATAGCTTTTTAAATTCCATTTTGTGTTAATATGATTATTTCATTTGAGGAAGTGTGGACTACCACCCACTCAAATCGATGTGATTCATTCACACATTATATTGAATGTATTAAGGAATGTTTTGGCGAACATATATGATATATATGATATAAAAATTCTATTATAATAATTATATAAATACATATATATATATATATATGTCATTTTATTTCTTTCTTTCTTTCAATTCAACTATAAAAATTGAAACAACATTTATGCATACATATGACTTTCCATCTCCATGAATGGTGCATTTTATTTCATACATATTTATTATATAGATTATTATAATATACATATAATGTATATAAAAGATATTTATATCACTGTTTACATTATATAATCCACTATATAAGTATAACAAGTAACAATATTATAAATTAAGACACAAGTGAAGATTAAAGTGAATATTACCCAAAGTGAAACCTTAACATAGGATCATTAAATGTGGGAAATATAAGATCATAATAAAAACATATTTTATATATATATAAGAATATTTTTATGAAAAATATATATAATAAACATAAAATTATTATATAGTAATTGTTTACAAGTATGAAGGGGGTCAATACACAAGGTAAGGGTATTTCATCTCAATTTTTATTTCAGCGAGATATATGCTTTTTTCACCAACCATACCTTTTTTGTGTTATATACATTCCAAGTATGTTACCAATTATTACTATACATAAATTATGTGTATTTATAAATATATTATATGTTCTTTATTTAATGGTGTTAATGATTCAAATGCTTCCAAATCGTTAAGATTATTTTTTCTCAAGATGTTTTATTTGTGACACATGCTTTAATATGAACATAAGTTATTTTTTGAGGTGTATATAATTCATTTTTACATGTTATATCATTAATATTCATCATTTAATGATATATTAATCTTAATGTAATTACATTTTCGTACATGGATAGTATGATCCCATGTTACAATGGGGTAAGAGTTTATCAAAATAACCTAATAGTTTGTCAAATTTGTATGTGTTTATAATATCTTTGATAAAATATTATGATCCAAAACACAAGAACATTCATGATTTTTTTAATCTGGTTATTTATAATATATTCATGTATTTTTATGATTTTTATACTCTATGATACATAAGAGAGTAAATAAAGTGTTTTTAGGAAATCCTAATTTATCATTCTTTATATTTGTAAATCCATGTCCTTCAAAAACCATGCATTCTAAAAAGGGTTTTTAAAAATATTCTATTATTCTCCTTCAATATTTATAGTGCATTCTGTCAATTTTATTATTGTACCAATGTTTTCAATGGAATCTTCGTGTCACATTCTAACAACTCATTTTTCTAACCATTTACCGTGAAAAAAAGAAATGTTCTTCTTAGGGAATGTATGGATTTACCTTCCACCATGACTAATATTCCTTTGAAGCTTTCATTAAACGATTAAAAAATTAATATTTTTTCTATTAATTTTTTTCTTAATATTCTTGATATTCATTATTTTCAATGTGGTTTTCAATTAAAATAGATGTTTGAAAATTGTTTTATGGTCATCAATTCTTCCTTTAAATGTTTTCGAAGCTATTTTAAAAAGAAATGGTTTTCGAAGTGGTTTTTTTGTTTTAAAAAGTATTATAAACGTTTTAAATATTTATTTATTAGTTTTCAAATAATTTTCAATGAAAATGGTTTAAAAAATGTTTTCAATTTTATTTCCTATGATTTTATGTAAAATGATTTCAAAATGTTCACAAGCTTCATCAATATGTTTTCCTGGAAAATTGTTTTCAATTTTGTTTTCAAGCATCACTTATAAGTTTTCAAGGATAATAATTCTAAAAATGACATTAAGACTTAATTATATGATGGCAAAGTATTTTTAAAGAATTTATTTTCAAAAATATTTCAATTTCCTTCAACAAGTATTCATGGAAAATGGTTTTCAAAATATTTTCAAGATTTCTATTTATGTATTCATAGAAAATGGTTTGCAAAAGCTTTTAAAATATTTCATTATAAGAATTCAATTTTATTTTCATGAAAAAAAATTTCAAAAGATTTTTATGTTTTAATGATCCATTTTCAATGGATAAATGCTACTTTCGTCAAGAAATTGTTTCAAAATATATTTCGATGTTATTTTTCTTCTATGATTACATTAGTTAATGATACTCATGCCCTTCTAGGATTTGATCCAATGGTTATACTCATATTATTTCATGAATGGTTTATGTTTATTGTAATGATTCTTAGAAAATCCATTTCTATTTCATGGATTATATTCTTTTGAAAAACACTTCTTTTTACATGTTATTATTATGATGAAATGATTTTGAAATTTGTATATTTTTGGTATTGATAAGATTACATGTTTATGATACTGATTTTGTTTCATGGATTATCATATGACTGTTTATTATTTTTGTGGCACATATATAAATGAATTTACTATGATATGGGTGGGACCTATATATCCCTCCAATGAATTCGTAAAAATTTATATCTCACAATATATATATGGCTGGTTGTAGAAATTAACTTTGTTTTGTATTACAGGTCTAAAACATGAAATGAACTCGATTCAATAATATTGGGCATCAATGAGGAGTGAAATTAGTTCAAAAATACGAGGATGGAATGAGGAGTGCAATGAGTGCAGTAATACAGTGTTAGAATGATGTGTGAACATGGTTCAATGAAGAAATTTTCTCCAAGGGGGCCTTGGACGAAATTCCTTGACTAATATGGAAATCATTATATATGATTATGTTTCTTCAACAATTCCATGATTTAGTCCCATTTTTACATTCCTAGAATTTGTTCATTATTTCCATATGATTCATATCTTATGAACTACCAACCATTATGACAAGATTCTTGTTTATCATCTTTGAACTGATGTGTTTGATATTCTATTTTCAAGATCATGTTATCATACACTTATGTTAATGATTATGCTTACCTATCTCACTTGTTTATTCATTCTGAGAATCTGAGATCACCCATTTTTATGTTTTCTTCCCCTAGGTTATGAAGATATGTATTATGTTTTATGTCTCTACAAATGGTTCTAGTAATGACGAACCTTGTGGGAGAAAATGTAGCTCATTTATGTACGGGTCTTTATTCTTCCATGTTTCCAATGGCACTGGACTAGTATGGTATTTGGGAGTATATGTTTAATGCTTAAATTATTATGAAAAAGATAAGTGATGTAAATATATTGAAAGGGAGGGTCACTATACAAGATGTACTATGATAAGAAAATACAAAAATACAAAAAAAAAACTATTATCCATGAGAATCCCAATTCACATTACTATCCACTACACCCATGCTCCCAACTTATGATAGATATAAGGCAACAAAAATAGGAAACATTCGTTTTTTCCATTCCTATATATATTAAATATTCCATGGTACTATGTAGCAACCTACAAAGGGTTTGAGTACAACTAAATAGTCAACCACCAATATTTTTTTTCATATACATTATTATAAATATAAAATGTAATAGTGTGTAGGTATAAAAAAAATATTAATATGTAATGTAATATAAGACTTGTGAAGCTTGGGAACCTTATGGATTGTCCACCTCACCCTACTTACATTGAACTAAATTGGATATCTCTAATCATGAATTATTTTAATTGGTCATGGGACCAGAGGATTATAGAAAATGAATCAAATAGAAGTTATCCATAAGTAATCCATTGTACTTCTCTAGGAATTCCAACAAAATTCACCTATTTTGAATCAATATAATTCCAATAGAATTATTTAATTTTGGATTTTGATCCAACTCACGATGACCAATATGTAATGTTTAAAACATGGGTTATGTGTGGAATGTATAGGATGAACCATAGGCATTCTAATCCTATGAGTATCTAACACAACTGATGAAAACTATCCTTACTTATTGAGGTATGTCTCGATCAAATTCAAAGGGTTAACCTAAGACATTCCTTGTATGTGGATATTAATACAATCCTATGAGATCATTCCAATCATTCTATTTTTTCCATATCTCTAAATTAATTAGCGATGACTATCCATGGCATTCTTGAAACTAAGTCACCAACCAAATCCATGGTGGGGTTCAACAATAACTTCACATTAATGAATTGGATATCATCCTTTTTTTACACTAAATGCATTCCATAATGGATTCCAAGTCATTATTAAGGAATGACACACCTTTGGTGGTGTGGTATATTTATTTACTAGTATCCAAGTCATCCATAATAATATGTTATAAGTTTATGTAATGTAATATTAATAAGGAATCTATCCAATTGAAACCACAATGAGTTTGGTTTTATTATTTATCCAAAACAAAACCATGGACCATCATAAGAATTTATAATTTAAAGGTAACACCCAAACACTCCATATGAGGGTGGTTTTGTTACATTAAATTGAGAAATAGGTTTTCCTTAATTAAAATTCAATCAATCCCTCATGGGTGAATGCCCCTTTTTACCTTTACCATTAAAGGGGATAATGTCTATTTTTTACTTTAAAAAAATCCATGTCCCACTGTCTATATTATGAGACTCACTAAATATATAATTGGACTTCAAGTGGGTTACATGTTCTATAGGAATCCCACTGGATAGCAAGTGTACTGCTACTAGATACCTGCTGGCACTACATTCCATGGATCACATGCCACAACCTCATCATCTTCCTAAAAATACCCATGACAACACAAACCACTTTCTCACTTATAAAACTATAAAAACAATATGTTTTTATATAATTTAAAAATGCTTATACCTCAATGATGAATCGGTATCATGAAAAATAAATATAATAATTAATTCAACAAAGAATCTAAATAATCTAACCTCCAAATGGTTAACATTGATACTATGTGTTGGTCTCAAAATTTGATGGACAAGAGACTAGAGGGGTGGTTTGGGGGTAAATTTTATATCCAAAATTCTCAAAATAACAATAATATTAATGAGGAATATGGAAGATTAAAATAACAGTAAATTTAATCACAAATAATAAGTGTAGTGAGTGTAAATAGTGTAAAATAATAAAAATAATAATAGAACATAAGGAAATTTATTTCGGTTTAGATCCATAATACCATAAATCATACCTTCACACTATCAACCCTAAGTTTTTAGATAACTTATATATATAAATAAAATTTTATATAGAGTGATCATTATTTCCGATTCCCTATTTTTACACATGGTGGAAAACCCCTAAACCATTTTAATATATTATTACATAAAAAAATCTAGCCATTTTTTAGAGGAGTCTCATCCTAAATTTTGAAGGATCAATCATAAACTAAAATCATTCCATTTAAATTTGATGGTGTACTAAACTTATTATTTTCCATACCAATGTACAACTAAGTGAATTATTTTTTATGTTATCTTAACCATGATGCGTACCATTTAAGGGTGATATAACATGTGAATGCGCCAAAAAAATGTTACCACCTAAACGATAAAAAATAATGAAATAATAAATAATAAAACTATTACATTATGATTATGGTTGTTACTATTGTATAAAAACTAGGCTTCTACCCTTTAGGATTTAAATAATGAAGTTTGGAAATTCAAGTAAAGGCTGTGTGAAATAGTTAGGCTTGAATTTTACCACACTTATTATAGTATATCCCCTTCATGTATAACTTTATTACCTGTAGGTGGCCTCCTTTAAATAAAATTATCTTGAAAAATACTATTTTTGGACATAATAAATTATCAATGATTACTATTGGGCATACTAATGATCAATAATCACTATTAAATGATTAATGATTTATATTGGACATAATGATGTTGTTCCTACATATCCTAATATTTCATATGTCTTGATTTTATGAAAATATATATTTGTTATACTAATAATCCCAAATTAATTATATTTAGTCCATTAAGCATTTTTTATGTAATATTTTATTTTGGAATACTTTGATTAATTTTGAGTTTTTAATGTTTAGAGAAATTTTCCAAGGAGAATACCATCTGACCATCTAAATAATCACATATGATTATAATTTATCACATGATATATTATTTATCATATGATATGATAAATTATATTTATAATCAATGTAAATCATTGTTCAAATAGAAAAAAACTTTTGTGTTGTATATTGTCTTGTAGTAAAAGAACATTTATCATAATAAAGTCTTATGTAATGAGAGTTTTCATACAAAGTAGAAAAATTTCATATGAATCATAATTTTTGATAATGAATTTTACATATGAGGATAACATTATCATATGAATCACCAAATAGTCCTATGATCTCAGAAAGACATAAGGATAATATTTGACAATGTCAATTATTATATAATGTGATGATTTATTATATAAAGATCATAAACATCATATGAGGGGATGATTTATCTTACAGATCAGTGTTTCCAGTGAGATTATCCTACAATGATAAAATTATCGTGTATAGGTATGGAATATAATTAATAACATATTATATTATGGTTTCATTGGTTTTGTCTCCAATTAAAATTAGTTTTTGACATTTCAATTCATGAATTTCTCTATGTCTTACAAAATCATGAGATAAAAATGACATAAGGAAGAAATAATACCATTCGATGCTTTAATCACTAAATGTAATTATTTTAAAAGTAATTATTCACTATTTAGATTTATTTTTTATCATTATATAATCTTGTGTATATTTCATGCCTAAATTTTCTTTTTATTATAAATTGTGATGGATGTATAAAGAGAGTTAAATTAAATAATATGTTTGTCTTTCATAATGAGTTTAGTTCTAATAAATACTGTTGTTATATTTAATTACCATACCATTGATTGTTTTTCTGAATAAAATTTCATATTCATGAATAGATCTTTAACATTTAGATTATTCTATATGCTCTTTACTATTTGGGTATATATATATTTTTCAATTCCAAATTCAAGAGAGTGCAAAGAATGAGAATAGTAGAGGAAGTGAGAAAACTCATGAATAAGAGTATTCTCTTAAGAATGAATGAATTAATGTTATTTATTATAAATAAAATATATTCCTTGTTATCAACAAATAAGAAACATTGACTCCTACTATTCGATGAATATTATATCTTATACAATTGAGAGAACATTCAGAGATGAATGATGAAGTATTATTATCCCTTTAGAATAAACTCTTATATTTTTTTAATTGCATATTATAGCCATGAGATGAATGTATATATCCGTTATAAAACAATATAATTTATTAATACTATAGATACATCTTGAAAAAAAGGTGATCCCAATAAAATCTATTTTCCCCTTTTTGTGCAACAAGTTTCAAATTCTTTTACTCAACCATTGAGATCTAGAGTAAATAGATTTGTATAGAAGAAATCACCAAAAACATGGAGAGAGTTTTAGTGGAGTGGAATAGAATATTATTGTACCATAAATAACTTAAAAAGTTATTTGTTATATTATTATCTTTTATGTTTTTATTCACACTATTTTTAATAAAATACTTATGAATATTTTTAGGGATGATTTATTTGGGGTCAAAATTTTAAGAAATCGATTCACCCTCCTATAAAGTCATTAAATAACTCTTGATGGATAAAAAATTGGTATCAATTGAAAATATTATAGAGTTATCAAAACTAAAATATCAGGTTCATAGATATCAGTTTTAAATGGATGATAATTATAAGGAATTTTTATTATTTGGGATCACTAGTTCAATGTAGAAATCTATTGGTTCTGGAAGGCCTATATGAGTAACAATGTGAAAAATATGGGTCTAATGGTTTATTTGAAAGCATTGAATCCCGTTAAATATATTGAAGGACGTCTAAGAAAATGGGTTTCTATTACATAATACTAATTTTATCTGATCTCCAAAGCTATGAATGCTATCATATGTGGTTTCTATTCATATTAATTCAATTGAATTTCATAGTGTGTTGCGACACATAAAATGAGTATAATTATATTAGTGGCTTATAATGGGACTGAAAATTTAATATAACTCATGTAAAATATTATAAATCAAAATTTTGATAAATTAAATATGATTTATAGTGTGAGAATCACTAAGATGATAGGAAAGATGACTAAAATCATAAGCCATGTTGTTTCCTTGGGAACTCTAATACATTCACTTGATTGAGATCATACATTTCACAGAGTTCTTCCATTGAAAAAGACTGTAATTTAATATTACATTTAGAAATATAATTTTGTACACTATTTCAAATTAAATGAACTTATTGGAAGACACCTGATGTATAAAGATGAGATAGAAGATGAGGATGGTGATCATAAGATGACAAAAAGATATAATATTACTTTAAATGAATCAACTTCAAAATCTGAAAAAATAACAAAGATACAAAATTTTTGTGCTCATATGATAAAGACAATTCAATCCACTTAGAGATAAGTGAATAGTTTTTTCAATTTTCTATGAATTTCGAAAAGTAATACAATAATAAAAATGATTATAAAAGTACATTAACAATTAAAAGATATTGATTATAATTGTAGAGAAATAATATGCTATGAGTGCAATTGGGAATACCACGATAGATTTCCCCTTACATAAGTATAATAATAAAGATGAATAAATGTATAAAAATAAATTATACTATAAGAAGAAGAAGAATGCTATAATGTAATCATGCAGTTCCTCACAAGAAATAAATGATGACCCTATTTTGGATTCAAATGTTGATGTATCTAATTAAATGGAAATCATGTGTTTTATACCACAATAAGATGATTTAAATTTTACTTATTATTCGTCTTCTTCTTTGGAATCATAATATGAAAATTAATCATATAAAAAATTAATTGACAATTTTTATAATTTATAAGACTACAATGAGTTATTGAATAAAAATAATAAGACTATAAATAAATTATATGATTCAATTTCAAATAAAAAGGAAATTTTAAATAAATAGATTTATGACCTAATAGTTAAATAAGACAAGCCTATTTCAAATATACTATCTATGAATAAAAAAATGAATTATTGGTTGAATGTAAAAAAACTAAAGGATTCTATTAGTGTTTTTACTATTGGGGGGAATATTTAAATAAATCATTGGAAATAATAATATAATAATATAATAATATGGCATAGGATGTAAAGTTGAAACCCATATTTTTAAAAAATAATTTTATACCTACTTTCAAAAATATAAATATGTTTAATATAAACTATTCGTACTATTTTAAAGTGGAAATTTTGAGAATGATTATTAACTAAGTAATACTCAGATACGTGGAATCAAAAAGGAATTTATTTCATTTAATTTATCTAATTCTAATTCTATACATTCTAGAAAATGTAAGAATATTTGGATTCTCAAATATTTTATAGCTAAAATTTTTGGTCCCAAGAGCATTTGGGTACAAAAATATGTTTCTGCATAATTTTTTTCTATTGTGAACAAACCACATAAAACACAATTCTGAATGTTTTATGGATAATGGATGTTCAATCGTCACAAGAAAATTACATTATGTTGAAGGCCTAAAACACCACATAAAATGTATTTATCAACATTGTGATAATATATATTCAGTTGAATTTTTTTAATAATGTCTGTTCTATTTTTTAGATTATGTTTCTTAAATTTAGAGCACTATGAATTGAAAATGTTCACACAACTAAATATTCATTCCTTATGAAAATAGAATGTGAACTATTTGATTATTAAAATATATAAATCATTGATTTTTAATATGAGGCACAGAGATTATAAAATTTATTAATAGAATATAATGTAAAATAAAAAATATATTTTTTTATTTCCATAATCTAAAATTGAATTAAAATAAATTCTGTGATTCATGATAAATGGGAATGCAAGAAAAATAATATTTTAAATATATAAAATATGCTTCTTCATCTAGACAACTGAAACGTATTCATATGGTAATGTTTTGACATTGTAAACAACATGATTTTCTTGTAAATATTTTTTTATATTTTGGTTGAAGATGTTTCATGTTTTACTTGGGTTTATTTCTTAAAACATTAATGTGAGTATTATGATATTTTTGTTAGTTCTTGAATTATTATTAAAAATGATAGTGTCTACAAAAATGTATCATTGAGAAATGAGGATAGTGGATAATTTAATAATGATGAATTCAATTGATTTGACTAAAAAAAATTGAATTAAAAATACCTTATATTCCCATATAACACTTTATACAAATATTGTTGTTGAAAAAATAAATAAGGCCATATAAGGAATTTCTAGAAAATTGTTTTTTGAATATATCATACATATTTATTTTTGGGTTGAACCTAATAACACAACATGTTATTTCATAAATAGAGTTATATTGATTCCCATCTTAATGTAAATAGCACATTAACTATGGAATAATAGAAAACCAAAGGTTATATACATTAAAGGTTCTGGACTGAAAAGGTATATCTAAAACACCATGGATAATCTTAATAAGATTGATCCAAAGGATGATGAATGAATCATCCCCATTTATTCCACCACATCAAAAGCCTATAGATTTTTCAAAAATACATCAATGATATTTGAATAATACATTCATATATAATTTGATGAAATTTATCCTTTTGATCACATAAAAAATCAACTTGAAGACATGAGAAGATCACTGGATAACATGAGACTTGATCCTCTCTTCAACAATAAATAGGATGATTAGTTGGTACATGATCATGAAAAATCCAGTCCTGGAATGGTAGAAACTAATGAACATAAAATTTTGATGTCTAGATTGCCTATGACCATTAAAAACCATCCTCTTCAAATAATTATATCAATGATAGATAAATGAGTTAGGGATAGAATAATTATATAATTTTTTGGGTTCTCTACCGTTTTTACCAAATATAACACAAAACTAGAGATTAAAATAGATGATGAGAGATTGGTGGTTATAATGTATGAAAACTTTAACTAGTTTAAATGGAACATGGTATGAGAATTAGTTAAGAAACCTTTTGATTTTCATATAATTAGAACAAATTGGTATTTATAATTAACTAAGATGATCAAGGTGTGATTATATGGAATCTGACCTTTTTATTACATAACTTTTAATTACAATTTACAAACATGGGATATTTAAAGTCTAGTGTCTTGGAAATCGTGAACATAATACTTGAAAACAAAATAAAACATTCTTCTAAACCATTCATAAGGATTTATAATAGGTTCATCATATGTAATATTACAGTTTCACATATCCTGGAGATACATCAAAAGAATGGGTGAGTAGAAGGCGCATTGAAGAAAACCAGTGAAACAGTTGAATTCTGAACTTGATAAATTTTAATAAGAACATGATTAATTTTATAAACGTATTAGAAATGGAAGAATAGGAATATAATGATAAAATGAAAACGAATCATATATTGAAAATGGGGATAAAAAATTTAATTTATACATTCATGAACATATCATCCTGGTTTATCTCTAAGGTTTTAAAAAAATCACCCTGCTTATTCACCAAGGTATCATGAAACTTGTCATCTCTAGAGATTAATTTATTTACCCAATTCATTAGATTGATATCAGAGAAAAACCTTAATATGTCTTTATTTACATGTGATCCAAACATATCTTAATAAAACATTTCAAAAATAACCCATAGAGAATAAAAGAAACAGGTTTCATTTCAAAATTTTGACATTTTAAATGTAAAAAAATATCATTATGTCATTTATAACCCATGGAATGATATAAAGGGTTACATGTATTTCATGTCAAGAATAAAATATATATTTTTCAGTATATTTATAAACACCCATATAACAAAAATTTCTATAGGTATTCACATATATAAAACAATAGAGAGAGAGAGAAATTTTGAGATGAAATTTCTACAGAAAAACAGCTATATGACGTGGTTTTAGAAAACATTGAAAAAAGAGAGTAAAAGAGTCACCCACTCATAAATAAATCATTATATTGTAGCGTTACAGAATAAAAAGTTCATTGTATAGATATTTGAATGAAATTCCATATGAAAATTAATCTCAAAGTAAAAGAGAATATGTGATTTCTTTTACAAAAATTTCAGCAGCATAATGACATCATTTAAAAATATCAAAAATCATTTGATGAGAGAAGAAAGGGTCTCCCATAATTTGGACAAGATATGGACAGTAGAAAAGATATATAATAACAGTACCCCACATAATAAAATGGAATAATAATACATGGCATAAATGAATTCCTGACATTAAAGTGGAAGGTGAAAGGTTCCCTTACCTAGAAAAGTAACTTTGAAAGAATGATGGTTGGGACGTTGGGAGGATTGAGGGATCCTTGGGAATACATCATGAGAGGTTAGGAGACCAGAAAATTGTAGAGTAGGATTTTTGAATGAAATGAATGAGGGAAATGGGGTGGTATTTATATGTAATGTGAGGGAAAAAATTATTAATTTTCAAGGGACACCTCATCGGTGGTATTTGCAAAACCATGGGATTTCCCATGGTATATCCCCACGGCATTGGTCACTTGGGAACAATCATAGCATATATCACAATTAATAAGTCTACCATAAATCTTACATCATTATTATATCATTAATGATTTCATTAAACACCCAAAACTCAAAACTGTATTTTTACTATTCACCGAAAATTCAGCTATTTCCGAAAAATCCCAAAAATTCACCCTAACCTAATATCAATGCACAGAATTAAAAAAATGAACATCATTTTATGAAAATAATTTTCCAAATATTATTATTTCAATTTTTATATAAAATAATTATTTATTCCAAAATAAAACATTAAAACTATAACTCAATTTGTAATAGCTCAAAAAAGTAATCAAGTTTGATAAATTTATATTATAACCATAATAAAAAAAAGTAAGAACTTATGATTATATAATTTAAATATATTTCGATTTTAAATTATTAAATTAATTATAAAATTGTAATTAAAATATTTATGACATACAAAAAATAGTAAAACATAAACTATGATCGTTTTTTACATTTATGATGTCTAAATTGTATTTATACATTCATAGGTGAATTTTTTAATTTTTTGTTTGATTTAATATTCACTAATATTCATACGGGTATGTGACTATTCATAATTTACTATTCACTAAACAATGTAGTTCTTATTAGACTCTATATTTTTACTAAACACAATAGTAGAAAATCATTTTTTGAAATTCATTTTACATTATTAATTATTTAGAGAATACAAAAATATTTTAAAATAACAATTCTTTCCTAAATTAATCAATAATACACATCCTATATTTATCCAGATATTTTAAATTCACCAACCTTTCCATAATAAACATAACAATTATATTTATATAAAAAGATTTCACAAAGCAGCTAAGGTCTTGTTACATAGGCCCTCATAACAACAACATGGGACATAAGTGTAAGGTGTGCTATGATGATAGAATATTGGGGTGGCTAAGACAATATTTCCCATGTGGTGATTCATATGAGCTTGAACTTCCCCCAAAGGTGATTCCATTCATGTTTCATATGTTGATGTTTAGCATGGGCATGGTCCAGAGAAAACACCAGTGATCCTACCTCCTTCCAAAACTCTGACTGATGGGGTTCATGTGGCCCGAATCTACTAGGTGAGGCCATTCAATATTCTTTCTATATGAATTAAACAAATAAAAATATTTTTAAAAACAAAATGTCATCATTATAGTTTCAAATGGTCATATTGACCAATGGTCATATAACATTTGAAACATAATGGTATCATTTTAATTTTACCCACATCTTTAATTAAAGGATATAGTTTTGTTGATTATAAAATAAAATAACCAACAAATTTAGGAAAAAATATAATTAAAATGTTCAGGTCATTGCGTTATTCCTCTTTATGAAATTTTATCCCCGGAATTTCAAATCATACCCTCTGATGAGAAATGGTGTGGGTAGTTCTGTCTCATTGACTCCTCCAGTTCCCACATGGCATCTTCACATTTGTGGTTCCCCCACATATCCTTAACAACGCGGGTAGTCTTGTGCATAGAACAGTGTTTCTATAATGCAAGATCTCTACAAGATGCTCCTCATAAGAGAAGTCATGTTCAAGTTGTACGACCTCTGGATTTTGTACATGTGAAGGGTATGTTATGTACATCCTCAAGATGAATACATGGAAGACATCATGAACATATGTTATATTTTGAGGAAGTGCAAACCAATAGGCCACTTTTCTCACATGATTAATGATTTGATAGGGGCTAATGTACCTTGGGCTTAACATCCCTTTCATCCAAAACCTCAAGACTCTCTTACATGGTGAAATCCAAAGAAAGACATTGTAACCCACATCCAACTCCAAGTACTTTTGATGATTGATGGCATATCTATTTTTCCGACTCTAAGGAGCCTTAATGTTTTGTTGTATGGCATGGACTTTTTCTGTCATCTCATGCACAAGATCAGGCCCATGAAGCATTCTCTCAGTAGATTCAACCCAACATGTAGGTGTTCTACATCGCTTCTTATATAGAGAATCATAGATTGAAAATTGAATGCTCGAGTGGAAGATGTTGTTATAAGAAAACACTACTAAAGAGAGATGTTGATCCCATCCACATTTAAATTACATTTAGCAAGTTCTCATAATTTCCTTGTGTGTTGGAATAGTTCTTTTAGATTGACCATTGTATTGGGGGTGATAGGTCATACATAAATTTAATTCAGTGCTCATATATTGTTGAATACATCTCCGCAATTTTCATGTGAACATTAGTTCCTGATCAGATATGATAGAAAGTGGAACTCCATGAATCCTTTCCACTTCCATCATTTAATCATGGGATATATCTTCTGGAATAGAGATAAAATTGGCAGTCTTGGTGAGACGTTCCACAATAACCCATATCGCATTGTTTCCATGGATGTTCTCAGGAGACAAATGACAATGTACATAGTGACATTTTTCCACTTCCATACTAGTATTGGTAGTGGTTTCAATACACCATTAAGAAGTTGTCGCTCTTCCTCCACTTGCTAACATACCAGGAACATCGAAGTGTACTCATCAATCTCTCTTTTCATATTATCCCTCCAATAATCATGAACGTCCATATACGTTTTTCTGCTACAACGGTGTATAGAGAAAGTAGAGTTGTGAGCTTCATCCATCATCTCCATCTTTTTTTCTCGAATTAATGGAACACATAGCCTTGTACTAAACTTCAGTACACCTTCTTGATCAGTATTTAACACATAAAACATCCCATCCTTTATAGCCTCAATCTTCTTCTATAATATAGGATATTCTATCTGAGCTCTCTTGACCTTCTCTAGTAGTCCTTAAAGACTCTATTAATCAAATCCAAAAAATAGAAGGTTTATTAGCCCATCCAAAAGGAATAGAAACATACTCAAAATGCACATATCTTGATCAGAAGGTAGTTTTTTGAATATCTTCTTTTCTTCACCCTCAATTATATATAACCAGATCAAAGATCAATATTAGAGAAGAATTATGCCCCATGAAAATGGTCAAATATGACATCAATTCCTGGAAGAAGATATTTGTTATTTACAATGTTTCTGTTTAGTTCTCTATAATCTATGCATAGTCGCGTTGATCAATCTATCTTCTTCACAAAGAGAACAGGTGCTCCCCAAGGAGACACATTCTGTCAAATAAACCCATTCTCCAAAAGATCATGTAGTTATTTCATTAATTCCTCCAGCTCTACATTTTCCTTCCTATATGGTGTCTTTGATATTGGATGTGATCCATGTACGAGTTCAACAGATAACTGTACCTCTATTTTTGGGGATGTCCAAGAAACTCATTAGGAAATACGTGAACATATTCCTAGAAGATGGGTACATTTTTTATCCTCAAACTCTCAATTAACTCGTCTTATTCAACAATCAATTAGACAAAGAAGGGTATAGGAGGTTCTTCCATACAAAGATAAGGTTGAGATATCTCTCCTTGGAAGATAACAGTGGTTTTCAATTCAAGACTAATGATATTTCCTTACATATGCTTTTGGTATTAGCATTATACTTTGAGAGCCAGTCCATCACTAGTATAATGTCAAATAATAGCATGGGAATGACTAATATATTTTCAATAATATTTTTTCACTAATGTAAATACTAGAGTTCTTATACACTGATGATGATAGGATAATCCCACCAAGAGTTGTGATTGATAACTCTACTATTATCAAATCGAAGGTTGATTCCAAATTAATTGAAAAACATGGAGGAAATAATGGAATGCGTAGAACCAGAATCAAACAAAATCTTTTCTAACTTTGATAGAACCACAAAATTACATGCTACAACATCATTTGGTGCCTCAATTTCAACTATCATGGTAGAAAAAGCATAACCTTGCTCCCTTGGCCTTTGCTAAGGCTGATGGTGGTTCCCCTCCACTTCAACCAAATTAGGATAGTGATTGGTAAAGTGCCTATGGTTTCCACACTTAAAGAACATGACATCAGATAGGGCCTCCACAATGTTCCCCTTGTCATTTGTGTTTTTAATTTGAGGTTTCACCTTACTATGACAATTTCTCGCAATATGGTAATCTCTTCCACACTTGTAGCAATTCCCGCTTCTGAGCAGGTAGTTCCCTGAATGCTTCTTCCCAAATTAATTATACATGGAACGTTGCACTTGATTGCCTCCACTTCCCAGGTCAAAGGTCCTCCCTATGCTAGGCTCCATTCGATCTCTTTATATCATTTGAATTGTAACACCACTACATCTCATTGTATAGCAGTTCAATATTCATCGCACTTTCAATGATCTCCTCATATATATCATAATATCGGTTGGCTAGATTCTTCAACATATGAGGTCACAGTCCACTGGAGAATCTATCAACCTTACCATTTGGATCCATGAAAATTCTTGAGGTATAACTGGAATTTCAAGTAAAGATCATCTCGTATGTTCCCATGGATTCATTCCCCTTCTTTTTCATCTTCAGAAACTCCTCTATTCATGTTCTCATGGAACGGGGGAAATACGTTCTGAAGAAGATCTTTTTAATCTCTTCCCACTCCATAGCTTCAACCTCCACTATATGCGTCATATATATAATTAGTTCCCACCACTGATATACTTCTCCCTCTATGAGATATATATCTATGGTGACCTTCTATTACTCCAAATATCAGTGCAGAGAAATGATATTCTCTATAGAGTTGATTCACTTTTCAACAATCAATGGGTCGGTCGATCCACTAAATGATGGTTGCCATTGATGCATACATGACTCATAACAATGGTGTTCCCTTCACAGTGAGATCGGTATCTCAACTTGATTCATGTTATTTCTCATAACATGAATCAATTGGTACATCATTCGCGTGAATATTTCCAATCTAGCTTCCATCGGAGGGTTGTCAGTGCATTGTCCATTGCATTTACCATTTTCATGGGTCCGCCTATTTCCCACCATTTCTAAAAGAATAAAACCACAACGAGATAATTATTTCATTTACAAATCTTTTAACTATAATGTATTTTATGTCTTAATACATCATACCTAAACAATTACATTTCGCTATAATTTCTTTATATTGATTCATAAAAAGCTTGGGATTTGCCAAACATATTCCCCAAGAGTGTCGTAACCAAGAGTATAGAAAGGTCTGTTGTCATGTACCAGGATATCCTGGGTCAAGCCTGAAACACCTTGTCAGATTTTTCACTCCTAGATACCTCTGTGCCTGAGCCTCCTCTACCTACTCATATACATAAAAAGAAGCATTTCCTTGATAAACCACTTACCCAATACTCACCAAAATACCAAGAAGTTATCTATATTTAAATTTTTCCATAGGATTATTCCTAAAGTTTTCATATCATAATATCTATAAATATCAAAACTATACTTTGATACCAACTATGGCTTCTGGCCTTTTATTACATAACTTTTAATTACATTTTACTAACAGAGGATCATTAATGTTTAGTTTATTGGAAATCAAGAACATAATACATGAAAGAAATATAAATAATTATTTTAAACCAATTTTAATGAATCATTATTGGTTCATCATTTGTACAATTATTTCATCTCCTATCCTAGAGACATACATCAAAGGAAAGGGTCAGCAGAAGGCTCAGTAAAGAAAACAAGTGAAATAGATGACCTGTGATCTTGAGCAATATTAATAAGAACACGATAAATGTCATAAAGGAATGGGAAATGGAAGAATAAGCATATCATGATAAAAATAACATAAATAATAACATGAATTTGTGTCTAACATTTCATTTATAAATTCCTTAACATATAAACAAGGTTTGTCTTCGAGGTGTCATAAAAATTACCAAGGTTATTCACCAAGGTATCGTGAAATTTGACATCTCAAGAGATTAACTTCCTTAACCAATTAATTGTGTCACTATCAAGGAACACATTTAATATGACTTTATTTACATGTAAGACACATTGATCATAATAAAAAATTTCATTAATAACCCATATAGTACAAAATAAATGGGTTACTTTTCAAAATTGTGACATTATAAAATTCAAAAATAAGATCATTATGACATTTATAACACATGGAAATGGAGTGATGGTTATATGTATGTAAATTACAGAATAAAATATATATTTTTTGGTATATTTATGAACACCAATAGAATCAATATATCTTTGGGTATTCACATAAATAAAACAAGAGAGAAAGAGAGAGAAATTTTGAGATGAAATTTCTGGATCATAACGTCTATGTGACATGGTTTTAGAAAACATTGAAAAGTGAGGGGACATGATACACAAACTCATAAATAACTCATTATAATGTATGTGTATAGAATGAAAATAAATAATATTGTTGTATGGATATTTTAATGATATGCCATTTGAAAATGAAACTCGAAGGAAAGAGAAGATGGGATTTCTTTTACAATAATATCAGCAGCCTAATGATGACATATTAATATTGAAAAAATCATTTGATGAGAGCGGAAATGGTCACTCATAATTTGGACATGAAATACATAGTATAATATATATATAATTATAGTACCACACATAATAAAATAGAACTATAAGATATAACATAAAGGAAGTGATTACTAAAAAGAGGAGGGTGAATGTTTCCCTTACCTAGAAGAGAAACATCGAAAGCTTGAAGGTCAGGACTTTGGGAGGATTGAGGGAACCTTGGGAGGACTCCTTATGATCTAAGAAGACTATAACATCATTGAAGAGGATTTTTTAGTGAAATTAATTGTGTAAATTTCTTGTTATTTATATGAAAATTGGGGGAATAAATTATTAATTTTCAAGGGACACATCATCAGTGGTATTTGAAAAACCATAGGTATGCCCATGGTATTTTCCCATGTTATTGGCCACATGGGACACCACATAGAATATATATATTTTGATAAGTCTTTTGGAAATCATACATCATTAATACATCTTTAATGATGTAATTAAACACATGATACTCAAGACTATATTTTTACTATTCACCGAATATTCAATTGTTTTAAAAAAATCCAAAAAATTCACTCTATCGCAATATCTATGCTAAAAATTCAATAATGAACTCCATTTTATAAAAATTATTTTGTAAATATTTTTAATTTAATTTTTAAATAAAATCATTATTTATTCTAAAAATACTACATTTAAACTATAATTTATTTTGAAACACCTTAAAAAGTAACCATGGTCTCATAATATTGTCTTATATCCATAACACAAAAAAAAATTATGAATTAATTTTATGAAAAAGTATTTTCCTTTTAAATTATAAAATTAATTATAAAATTGTAATTCATATATTTATGACATATAAAAATAACAAAACATAATCAATGATGGTTTTTTCACTTTTAAGATGATTGAAATATATTTATATATTCATGGGTGAAGTTTCTATTTTTGTGGTTGATTTACTATTAATTACTATTCATTACTATTAATTACTATTCATACACATATGTTAATATTCATACATTACTATTCACTAAAAAAGTTGATCTTATTAGAATTTATATTTCACACTGAACACAACTGTAGAATACAATTTATTGAAAAACAATTTCACCTTATTAATTATTTATTGAATAAAAGAATATTTTATAATACCCAATTTTTCCTAAATTCATCCACAATACACATCCTATATTTATCTATATATTTAAAATTCCAAAATGTTTCCATAATTAGAAATATCAATGTTATTTATATAAAATCATTACACATTGTAGCGAAGGTTGTGTTACATAGACCCTTATAACACCAACATAGAACATAAGTGTAAGATATGCTACGGTGATAGAATCTTGGGGTGTCTCGAACTATATTTCCTGAGTGGTGATTTCTATCATATTGAACCTCTTCCTTAGGTGATTTCGTTCAAGCATCATATGTTGAAGTTCGACTTGGGCATGGTCCAAAGCAATTCCCAATGATGCTACCTCCGTCCAAAGCTCTGGCAGATGGGCTTCATATGGCCTGAGTCTACTGGATGAGGCCATTCAATCTTCATTCTGTATTAATTAGACAAGATTACTGTATTTATAAAAACACAATATTATGATTATATTTTCCAACAGTTATATTGACCAACGATCATATAACAGTCGAAACCCAACGACCTCAATTTAATTATACACACTTCAATAATTAAAGGATATAGTTTTGTTGAGTATAAAATAAAATAACACAAAAATTTGGGAGACAAATATAACTAAAAAGTTCATGTCATTACAGATTAGTGAAAATAGGGTTATATTAGTTTCCAATTATTATAATCAAATATAATATATTTATTATGAATAATCAATCACCTAGTTGAAAGGTTAGAATCGATTAGAATTATATTAACCTATGCATCATATATGGACTTTTAATTATATCAAATGGATGTGAAATATACCTTTAAAATTTTATTTTTAAAGGATAAATTATATGTTGAATATCATATATGTTTTGAAAATCATCATTTTGGAAATTCTATTTTTATACTTTACAAAAATTTATATAGTATAAAATAAGTACTTCGATCATTGTATGGAATAATAGGTCATTTTATTTTATCCATTGCTTTTATTATCGGAGTGGAAGACTGCACATTATTTAATAAAAAGTATTTTAATGATATTTTACTTTTTTATTATATGTTGATGATGTTTTTTTGGTTCCACAAATAAAAAACATTATAATGAATTCTTAAAAATTATGATAAAAATAATTTTAATTGATCATGATGGGAGAGTTAAACTTTTTCCTTTGATTTCACATTTAGGAAAATGAAATTGATAATTATTTATACAGAATAAAATAGATTCACAAATTTTTTTAAAAAAATGAACTTGATAGTAGTAAGATATATTAAACTCCTATAAGGTCCAATATTATGTATGACATGGATAAGGCTGGAAACTAGTTGGAAACAATTTATATAGAGGAATAATTTGGAAACTACTTTATTTGACTATAAGTAAACCAGATATTTTGTTTTTAGTTTTATTATGTACAAGATTTCAAGTTTATAAAATGAATTTTATTAGATATATACTAAAATAATTTTGATGGATTTAAAATGAATAATTTATTTGACATTAATTTTTCAAAAAAAATATGATTTTGATTTAACATCATTTCTTGATGATGAATTTATTGGTTGTATACATGATATAAAATGTAATTCTAGAAGATTGTTGTTTTTAATGAAATGTTTAGTTTCCTGGTCAAGTAAAAATGAAGTAATCAATTTCATTATCAATTAATGATGTTGAGTACATTTTGATTGGTATTTTATTTGAACAGTTGTGGTAGATAAAGCAAACCATAAAAAGCATTATATTTAATTTTAATCAACACCTTATAAAATGATATAACACATGTTGTATTAGAATTCCTTAAAAATATGATAAATTATTCAGGGACTAATAATATTGATTTGAGAAATAAATTATTATGAAATCATTCTCAAAAATTTATTACTTATATTAAATTAAATTTTACAAGAAATATGTTAGAATACATATTTACAAAACAATTTCTTGGTGAATGGTGGAATTTTATTAGATGTGAATTATGATTTTTTATTTTTAAATAGTGTCATTTCATTTTAGTTTTAGTTATTGTTTTCATTAATATCATATGAGATGTGTTTAATTACTAATTTTATTATTATGTAACTATATTTATCTGTTATGTAATAATGATACATGTTCCCCATTTCATTTTTTATTATATTTTATTTATGGTAAAACCTAAGTTTGTTAACTCTACATATTCCAAAAAGAAAAAATCAGTCGCTCGAAACCACTTATCCATTAAAAAACCTCTAAACATCACAATTCTAAATTCAAATCCATTACACCATACCAAAATCTTGGAAAACATTTTTTTAATATTGATAATGTGAAAATGTAATTTATATAAAGAAATTTAACCATTATGATAAACTATTTTGAGAGTTAAATGCAATTTTTAGAGTGGAAAGGCTATTGAATGTTCTTGGTTAAACCACACATATTTTTATGAATAATTTTTTAAACTTATAAAAATGAGAGTTTATTTATGAAAGGGTAAACTATTTCTTTTAAGAAAATTAGATTATATTTTTCTATTAAAAGAATGAGTTTAGTTTCAATGATGTTGACGATATGTTCATATCAAAATTTGATGAGAATATTTTATCAATAACATATTCGGAATTTACTTATGTCCTACATTTTCATTATAATGGATGAATTTATTTTAGATCATACATGGTTATTGTGGATGATATATGGAAAAATGAGACTATGAAATATCATTTTGGATCCCGAGTAGTAGAGATGAATCCTATCAAATACGTATGGGCTGACAAGATTATTATATTAATGATTATTCAAATTGAGATCCTTCGATATAATAGTGAGTTTCAAAATGTTTTTCAACCAGATATTCATATTATTTATAAGGAGTTGGTTTAATGTAAAGTCAATATTAAATGGAACATTATGATATATATGTACATTTCCTACTATAAATCATTGATGTTTTATACTTATGTGGGGATTATGAACCACTATTTGAAACATTTAGAGTAGAGATTTGTGAGGTTATAAAAACTAAGTAATATGGAATAAATACTCATAGATGATTGTTAGTTATGAAAATTAGATATTATTGGATCTAATATATATGAAATTTACTACCTATTTGTGTTGAATAGTTATAATAGATTTATAATCGAGTGTAGGGGGAGTATGATGTTGTTGCTTCTATTGATGATCATGAAAATTTGGAGTACTCTTAAAATGATGAGCCTCTAGCTTTAGGAAGTATATTAAATTGAATTTCATATAAATAAATTACTTACTTAATTTTTAATCAAATTAATAATGAGGAATAATCTCATAAGAATGTGAGTGATTTTTAGGAATCTACATCTCGATAAGAAAGTGAAACTATAGTTTCATATGGTCAGTTTCAAGAACATGGTATTGAAGTTGTTGCAATATATAAATCTTCGAAACTAGATTCTTTTTATAATGTTAGTCTATATAGAATCCAAAGTAAATAATCTTTATATTATTCTCCAATATTGTTAATTTTTAAACAATGTGGTTTGTCCAAGACCTTATCATTTGATGATTATGTGTACTCAGACCATTATAATCATGTTTTAGAGGAAATGATCTGTCTTTATGAATTCCAACATGGCTAGTATCCTAACTTTTAAAATTCTAAAAATGGAGGGAGCCTTTGTATTTTTGATTAATTTGGTTCAAAAGACAACGATTTTAGCGAATAACCATATTAGTTTATGAAGGATAGAAAAATAAGACCACTAGAGGAACTTGGTCTTCTTTTATTTTATAGAAGAAATAACATAGATATTCTTTTGGAATAGATTAAAATATATAATAATGAGGAGGATATGTATAATTTTATTTCTATAATAATTTATACGTTTAACTATATAAATATGATATTGAAGGGATAAGGGACCAAATGAAGGATCTGGCAGCTAATTCAACTTCACATACAAATTACAATGTTATCAATGATTTGATAAAATCTTAAACAGAGATGATGAAGAATGTTTAAATAGTTCAATCAGACACATATTTTTCAATTCACAAAGAATATAAATATATCATGTAAGTCATGGATAATTTTAACAAGGCTGTAATATTTCAATTTCTATTTTTAAAGAGAATTGCATTAGTTTATTCGTCATCATATAAAAAAGATTTCAATACAGATTCTAATAATCTGAATATTGTACCTTCAAATGTAATGATGTTATATAGAAGAGTAAATGATCAAAATTGTGGTATGATAACCTTATATACATTTCAATACTTATGTAAACACATAATTTTGAGATATATCTTGTTAAATAATATTCTCAAATATGAAGAGAGTGAAAATATAATGAAATTAATGAATTTGTGTTCTTTTTTGAAGATGCTTTAGAATCTCTCAAGATTACTTTAGTGGAGACCCAATACATAACTAGGAATATTTTTAATTTTATTTCATAGTTAAAAATTTCCTTTAATAATAATATCCAACGGATGAAAGACTCCATCTACAATGTCTTGAAATATGTTCAATTTTATTCTTCATTGGATTCTTAATTTTCTAAATATAATAAAGTAGCTGAACCTTGTTAGAAATCTACTAGACCTAAAAATGCGGAGATAGATATCAACAGGGGAAAAAATATTAGTCTCAACTAATCATTTCTAATAATGGAATTCATGTTCTTAAAAACATAGTTGATTTGTTTGAATTTACATGTATGGTAATACAAGTGCTGAATGAAAACATTAATGACAGGAAGATAGTTTCCAAATATTATCTACCTAATCATTGTGAGTATTTTAGAGTTGAAATCGAGAATGGAATTTTTTTGTCTTCTAGTATTATTCATGGATGCTCATGTTTCCATGATATAAATGTAGGGAAAAGTGTCATTCCTTTTTAGAGAAAGTATACCCCTTGGGTATAATCTTCATATCTATTTTTCTGATATTTGTGTGAAGATTCATGGTTTATTTCCTCATTCTATCACAATTAATGTTGATAATAATGTTGTATAAGTGGAATTTCAGAGAAAATAAAATAACTATGATCCATAAATTACATTCACCAGAGTCACTTTTCCATTAACCTCTGTTGATTAATTTGATGATGAAAGATCTTGGAATTTCTACAATAATATTTTGTCTATTCGTAGAAAATCGCTGGGTGAAACACCTTATACTAGAATAAATGAGACTAAACATTAATTTTATATACCTAACATAAGAATCATTCAACCTATCCCTAACTCTAAAATTCATATTCCATAGTACCAAGATTGATCTATTTTTTTCAGTGTTAAATTATTTGAAATTTAACAATGTGGTAATTTAATTATATTATTTGAATTAAAGATTTTCCGTGATTTATGTTATATTATTTCCGAATTAATTATTAATTACCTAATATTTTTCTTTAATTTTTTTTCAATTAAACTATCAACATTAGTCGACTTTATTAATTTGTATTATTATAGTTCATACATTACTATAAAATATTTATTGTCTTGAATGTGACTCCAAATATTATAATTTTTTATATCATAATAAAGGGGAGAAGAGAGTTAACATAAATTTTTAAATATTATTCTTCAAATGAGATGAATAAAGGGTTTTATATCTTGTATAACCCAATATCTAAAATATTCTATTTGATTTATTGTGGGTTTAAAAAAAGGAGTGATTTTTGGACATACCATTTTGGTTACTATATTTCTCAATATTTCATATGTTTGTAAGCTTAATAAATCCCAATTGTTTTATTAACAAACTCTTATTACATGTTCTCAATCAATTATGAATATTCTGATGTAATGTATCATTTTACCATATTATTATTAAATTCATGTTATTCTATTTTGAAGAAACATTCTATGGAAAATATCATTTGATGTTTTAAATTATCACATGAGTTGTTATTTGCCATACCATACAATGAATTTTGTTTTATGTTTGAGGAAATAATTGCATGGATATAAAAACATATTACTACTAGATTTTTGATTCTAGATATATTGAATTATCTTATTAAATATTTATATGTGAAATTTGTTTTATAAGGAAGAACAATGTTTTTTAATCATGATTTTATAAAAGTAATTTATTTTATGAAGTTAAAATTATCATAATAATTTGAAAATTTAATACAAAGATCAATCAAATAGAATGATGATATTTGATAATAGAAATTATCATATGAATAAATGATTTATCATAAAAAGATCATAAGAATAATATGAGGATGGAATATATCTTTTGAAATAGTAATTCAAGTTAAGATTATCTTGTGATGATAATATTATTTAATGAAAGTGTATATTATCATATGAAAAACATTATCTTATAATGGTGAAGAAGTCCCTAAATGTAATATTATTCTTTTAATATCTAATCTAGACATTTCACTAACTCTTATAATGTCTTGAAGACTCAAATGACCTCTGATGGGGATAACAACATTTAAGGTTATGGTCACACTTCATTACTATTTTATGATTATTTATTCACTTTTTAATGGTATTTATTATTTTTCTAAAATCTATGAAAATTAAATTCCCATATTTATTTTTGTCAGAAATTTTGATGAGTGAATAATGAATGATGAATAAAATAATTCATTTATTTTTAAAAATGCATATATTTCAAATGATTTCTACAATAACATTCATCAATGATCAATGAGATTTAAATTTTCAGAAATGGAGGATATATACAAAAACAAAGAATGTTTTTTTGGATAAATCTATTTTCACTTCAGCATTGAATTATATATAGAGTTATAAATTGAAAATTCCAGGGAGTGAAAGGAAATAGAAATATATAATGTGTTTGAACAGTCATGAATCACGTAATTCTATGATGATTGAATTTATGAATCTAGTTTTCTAAAAATGAAATTTATTCCTTGTTTTAAAAAAATAATAAACCTTTATTTCTACTCTTCGTTGAAGTTTATATATTATATAGCCAATAGAACTTCCATAGCTAATCGTTAATGACTTACACTCTCACTAGAAGAAACTACCTTTTTTTCCATTTCATCTTGTAATGGTGAGTTGAATTTGTATATCTTTTATGCACCATTATCTTATGTTAAGAATCAATATAGGTCTTATAAAAAGGGATATATTACTAAAAGTTCTTGGCACCATCCTATGTAAGAATACACAATTTCATGAACTCAATTTTTGAGGTCCCTAAAAAAAGTACATGTATTGTGGAAATCCCCAAGCCGGTGGAGAGAGCATTATTAGATTAATGGATTCTTAGTTCCCAAACAAATATAAAAACACTATGTTATATTATTCTATTATCTATTTTTATGACCACTCTCTTTTGATAAATGAGTATAGAATATTTAATGGGATGATTTATTAGGTGTCAAAATTATAAGAACTCAATTTCCCCCCTCTTAATTCATTGTATAACTCCCACCAGATCATCAATCACATCTCATGGAAATAGATATAAAATATCTATTAGAATAATTTAATCCTTAATTAAATTAATATAAAAATCCAAATTGACTACACTAGAATAATCAATATTTAATTAAATTAATTACTATATGTAATCACTCAATTATTCTTTTTTAAAAATCATAACTATTTGAAACCTAAATATTGAAATATTTAATGCCCATCAATGATAATATTACATGATTTAAATAAATGTATACATTGTAAAACTCATATCTGTTGAAAATATATATTCCCATCAATATATAGAACGCCTCTCCTCAATATATAATAGTATCTGACATAGAAAAATATAAACCCCTACCTAACTTTTATTAATGTATAAAAGAAAACCTCTACTTCTATCAATATACAAAAAAGTTATATCTTTATTGAAATATAAATATATATAATTCTTGTCTCTTAATACTCAATGTTAATATTGAAATATTCCTTCATTTATAAACTTATATTGTTTATATGTATTGTTTCAAAATGCTATGAAAAATATAATACATAAGTGTCACTATCTTGAACTAGGATGAGATGTAATGGTTCTCATGGTCTTCATGTAATGTCACTAATATTGTCCTAGATGGTTATTAAAATTGGACATATTGATGGAATTAGTGTCACCCAACAACCCCTACATTTTTGATTTGTTTCATACCTACATTCAAGAGGCAGTAACGTATTGGGGTATCATACCAATGATTCTTTATAACTCACATTGATTGAGAAAATGGGAGGCTGGGCTCATCACACCCCATTGGGGGAATTATTTCCAACTCTAAGAATCTTATAAATATATTTCATGCTCATGAATATTTTAAAAATCCTACTAAGATACTAGTCACCCTCAACCAAGTAGTCAGTTATTATACTGAAACCTTATGAATATATATATATATATATATATGATTAATCCCATCAATGTGAACATTAATATGTATTTTAGGATCTCCATAAATGACACCATATGTTTGTATCATAGGTTCTCCATATTTAACCTATCATTAATTAATGATGCTAGTTTATAGGTTTCGATGGTGTAAAGCCCCACAACTGGGAAATATATAGTTTATCACCATACGGGAATGTGGTGGATGTTTATGGTTTTGGGACCGATCCCATTAAGGGGATTACGACATATAATTGTATAATTATTTAGGACTTGAAGTGTTCAATGCCACTTAATTGGAAATATTGTAACTTTTAATGTGATTTTAAAAGGACTGATTCATGGAGTATAAAATCAATTGATAAGAGTGAATAGGTGAATATTCTTATCAATGGTTGGTGTGTGGAATTACACATGAGAGAACCTTTCATGTTGACCTTGGATGGACTATAGTCCAATGAGGATAGTTTGGTCTAATAATAATATGGCCTTAGGGAGATGGATCTTAATAGGAATATGGCCCAATGCAGTTAAAATAATTGTAACTATAACGAATATATCCCTTTGAGTGGGGGTGTGATACTAACCAGAATATATCCCAATGAAAGGATGATATATATGGAATAAGTCCCCAAGCATTGTATTTATAGACTCATGGGAGTCTATCATAGTAAGGAAGGAAACATATGATATCATAGTGAATATGGCCCAATGATGATGTAAGTATAAGATTAATGATGTTAAGTATAAAACTTCCGGAGGAATACTACAAATCTCATTGATAAAATAATAAAATCCCATGTAGTTTGAGTGAAATATTTTATTGTATCATGATATGACCATACCATACAATTTAATGTCATGTGGCATTAGAATGGTTTTAGAGGTTAATGTCTTGTGACTAGTACAAAGAAAATAATGTAAAATATCATATATTAGAGATGTATATGGGTAAATTTTAATATTGGATATAGGGATCTATCATTGGATAGGTATCCTACATAACCCATGAAGATATGAATCAACATCTATATAATTCTAATGTTAAGTACACTTGTGTGATAAAAGTCGAGACAAAATAGGATTAAATAAAGATAATTAATTTTAGACATCCGTGAGGTTATTCATCTAGAATATATCCATTCAAAGGAATTCTTCAATAGGTATATATCACATTGAGAATAATAAAATTAATCTTGGATTATAGAAAATAAGGTGGACCAAAATGGAATAATTTTAAAAATGCTTATTCCATGATCATCACATATTTGAAATCCCATGTGATTCATTCTATCTATGAGAAACAAGATATATTGTAAGATCATGAATCTCACATAATATTATATGGAACATGCTTACACATGAAAAAGAATACCATAAATGAAATCTAATCCTTATATACTAATGGATTTGGGAGGGGATATGAAAGGAAAGGAAGATATGGATTCCTACAAGAATGTCTTAGGGATTACTCAATGATGGATACACTTTTACCACATAGGATTAATGGAGATAAAGATATAGGGTGGTCACTATAAATATCACAATCATTAGGATTATACATCAACTATACCTATGCGAGTGGATAATAGAAAGCATGGATTTTTCTAATTTTAGGAAGCATACAAGAGGTTTTCTCATATATAAGTGATTTTTAGGTTATATGTAGGGATTATTCCATTTCTGACTACGACTCTCCTATAGTGGACTCAATCATCTACCAGGTGTGTAGTCTGATTGAGCTTAGATATGATTCCACCATGTGTTGTTGTATATTCTTATGAAATTCTCACTGGATTATTTGGTATTAGGACACCCAATTTTTAGGGAATATAAGAGTTAAAAACCCTTTAGTACCCTATCTATTATGGGAGACTAAATGGATACAATTTTATTAAGGAAAATAAGGATAAAAATAGATAATTATTGTGTGCATACCATGATCCCATTAATTCAATTGATTTAGAGTAGGCCCTAATAATTTGAGGTTTAAATAAGAAATATTTACTACGGAATGCCCTTACATAAAATAAAGTGTGTTCATGGTGATTCTGAAGGATATAGTGAAATGTTCATTTTACATTTTAAAAAGAATGGAATAAGACACTTCCCATTTGATACTAGGGTTAGTGGAATGTTATCTCCCATGTAACACTAGGGATAACAATTGTAAACCTCAACCAAATAATTTTATTGATAAATGAAAAACGCCTCATGGAAGTGATCCTTAGATGAGGTGATGATGGATTAACATAGGTGATATTTGGGTGAAGTGATGAAGGATTTATTTAAGTGATGCAAGGGTGAAGTGATTATCTGGGAGGAAATACTGGGGAAAATATTTGGCCTAGTTGTACGGGGCCTCCATGAAATATTATGGAAGTGGGGTGCACAAGTGTATAGTTGGGAAAGGGTACTTCAACCTAGTGTTATTATAATATGGAGTGAGAGGTTCCTAGAAATGGTTCCTGGTGTTTTATATCTTTTGGAAACTCAAATACCATATCTCAAGTTAATGATTCATTCGTCTGAAACATGTGCAAGTGCCTTGGTTTCTCAAGTGTCATTCAAAGGGTTAACTTGGGTGTAATTCATGGAATCTATGTAAAATTATATTAATTTTTCTAATATAATTTCCTTAATATATTTTAGGATTTTCTTCATCATGATATTCATCATTATCATGAATGGAGAATTCCAGAAATTCTCCCCCTTAAGAGTGAATCTAATTAGAATAAAGAGGATTTAATATGGATGTAAAATTAACACCATCAAGAAATAATTATAAAAAAATATTATTTTTATCTTAAATTGTGGGTATCGTGCAATTGTGGGGCTTGTATACCATTCATGTATGTTTCACGCAAAAAATGTAGTGTGCTTTCATTACTCATATATCTTTTACCAGCACTTACAAATAGCTTATGTATGTCTACCCCATGTATCCTTGTTTTTCTCAAAGTAGAGGATTTATAGATGTACCAACATTATATTAATATTTTTTAGCTCAATGTATACTTTTGTACTTGAGTTTCACCATAAACATATATTATCAATGTTGGGAATAGTGGTTGAGAGAAGCTCTAATGTGAGGTCCTACCCTGTGAAATAGGTTTGGGTAAAGGACCTTGGTGAAGTACATAATAAAATAACATGGGTGAACTATTTGGATGAGAAAAATTTGAAATTAGTAATATTTATTCTCAGTTTTGGTTAAAAAAATGTCCAAGAAATTTTTTTGACCTTGCTTATTTCTATCCAATGTTTAGTGAACAAATTATGTAATCAAAAATTGGGATATTCCAATTTCCCACACAATGTTTATGTATATTTTATAATTCTTTTTAGTACTTTCAACTTATATAGTCAATTCAATTTTAATGAAGACTAATATTATTATTTCATAAATCTACTGGATGAAAACATTATTAGCATTTTAGATAATGAGATTTTATATCACATTTTAAAAAATATTTAAATTATAAGATTGAGCTAATACTACTCATGAGATATTATTTCTGTTATTCCTCACAAGACACATAATGAATAATAATATAGAGTATCAGTTATATAAATTTCTTCCACTATATATCCATGGTATTTTGATGAAAATTCACATGTATATATTAAATAGATTCATGTTATGATCTTGGATTAATGTGTATACAAACATTGTTGTAGATAATTATTCTTCTACGTGAAAAAATATCAGTGAAAGGAGAAAATGATTTGTTTTCCTATTACACGACAATATAAGTGGTACATACACAAAACCACGTATTTCTTATCTGAATACATAGTTTTACTTTTATATTTTTCATCATTCCACCACCAATCAGTCAAAAGGTGAGAGTGAAGATTGGGACTTTCTTGTAGCAGGAGTCAAGCCATATTGGATGTGGGATTATTGGGCTGGTAAGATACAATAATCATTTAAATACAATCTTAAGGTAGATTCCATTTCTGAAACTATCTTGGTATCTCATACATACATATGAAAACACCGATACCTTTTCACAGTGTTTTTAAGCCAATAGAGTAATTCGACTAGTAGTTCTTATATTACACATAGTTAAGTTTGAATTAGTGAATGGGATATTTAAAAATTTTCAAGGGAACCAATCCTTGTGGAAATTTATGATTAATTCATCCCTCAAAAAAATAATAGAGGATGAATAAGATGCACTATCTTTGGAACAAGAATTATTAATACTATCCTTGATGTTCATTGGAAAGGTTAATTTCCTATAAGACAACATCAATTCAGAAGTATGGATGAATTCCTTATTAAAACCCTATTGGAATGGAATAAGTTCTAAGAGTACAATGAGATTCCCCATAATAAAAAGAAGATAATCCTATACAATTATTGGTGTATGCTCAAACATGGATAATATGAATAGTTAGGATATATCATTTGTAAAGACCCGAAAATTTCAAGGAAATTTTTTTCTTAATTTTCTTTGGAATTTTACAAGAGCACAGCTTCAGACGGCACCTGATTCTGAGGCCCGGTGTGCCCGGAATCATTTTCCGAAGTTTGGCTCGGGTACGTTCAGTGAACGGACGAGCGGGTTTTTCTATCTTTTGAACCGGTGCCCGGAATCGAATTCTGAGGGCACCGATGAAATCGCAGCGCCGGTATTTGCTTAGAAACGCCTCTTCCGGAGTTGTGTTTTCTCAGACGTGGTTTTTAAGTTTTGGGGATTTAAGTCAGAAATAAAATAAATTTGTGCGACAACTTTATTTTATTTCACTTAAGCTGCTTGGAAGTCACTTGGAAGCCACTTGAACTGAGTTAAAGTGGATAGGGTGCTATCCGGAAATATCCTACCCCTTGTTAGGATATTTGTGAGGTGGGGCCCGCACGAGCCCCGCCGTTTCTTCCGCTAAGTAACGCACCCGCGAAAACCCGTCAAAGTAACTGAAAAGTCAACCGACGCGTTTTCTTAAATTCTTATCAGACCATTTAATTGGGCGGTTTATTTCGTGTATTAAATGGGCTGTTTCGTTCGTTGAATTAATTCAATGAACTGATGGGTCGTTACTTACGCGTTTTACGTTTGTTGGAAAAATAATAAAATAGACAAACTTGTCTATTTTGGAGGATCCTCCTGTTGTGCGAGATCCTCTAAACCTCCACCCTCCCCGCGAAGAACGCGAAGAACATGAAGAACGCGAAGAACGCGAAGAATGCCGGCGACCGGAATTCGACGACGCACACCGTGATCTGCGACGTCGACGAGCTCTACCCGCGACGTTCTTCGGCGACGCCTCTTCTTCCGCGGCCGATCCTCGTTTGGTAACTAAGGTGAGAAACGGATCGTTTAATTCTCCCTTTTTAATTTCAATGACAACGGATTTAATTAATTAAATCCATTGTTCTAGATCCGGAGATCGTCGGCGCGACGTTGTTCCCGCGGTGCGACGAACGTCTCTTCCGCGACGACATGACGATCCCCTCCTTCCGCGACGAGTGATTCCGCGACGACCTCACGTCCGACGGCGACATCGAGGTAGGGATTTAATTCTTGATGATTCTTTCCCGTGTTTTTATTTCTTTTTGAATAAAGAACCGGCACGAATATTTTCAATTAATTTTGAATTGCCGTTTAAAGGAAAAAGAAGCGAACAATTTTTATCATGATAAAAATTGTTGTAGCCCCTTTTTCCCGTTGTTTATGACTAACGCGGAGGGTGCGGGCCTAACAAACAAGGCCCGACAACCCTCCGCCGATCTTCTTTTTTGTGCGGATTTGGCGGGCGACGGAAAAAGCACGATGCAAGGGCCAATTGTTGATTCCGCAGTGAAGATCGGACCCCGGGAGGAGCAACGGCGCAGACGGGAGAGGAATCGGGGCACCGGAGCAACTCCGGCGGCCCGCGGAAGGCGGCGGCGGCGCGGGTCGCCGGTGCGGCGGCGCCGGCGGCCGGAGGCGGCGGCGCCCGGCGCGCCGCCGTGGAGGAAATCACCGCGGCTGAAGCCGCAGCGGCGGCGGCCGGTTCCGCGGCCGCACGGAACTGGGGAGGGACGCGGCGGCCCGGCCGCGTCCGCGTGACAGGCGGCCCCCCGCGGGGCCGCGTTTTCCACCGAGCCGCGGGGGCGGCGCCCCGCGGCAGCCGCGCCTGGCCGATCGGCCGAGCCGGTCCGACCGGCCGGGCCGCGCCCAGGCCGGACCGGACCCGGCCCAACCGGTTCGGACCGGGTCGGGTCGACCCGGTTCGGCTGACGCAGGGGGAGTTCGGGCCGGGTCGCCTCGGGCCCAGAATCCCCGTTTTCGGGCCCTCTTCGGTCTTTTGCCCATATCTTGGGCCTGGGACCTCCGATTGACAAACCGTAAACGGCTACGCGATCCTTGGATCGAGACGGAAATTTCGTTATATTACACTCAAGGTTTCGGAAGATTTTGGGTTCGGCCGGGTTGGTTCGTACACGAAACCAACCGGGCCCTCGGAGCGGAAACGCTCATAACTTGAGCTACGGACGTCCGATCGACGTACCGTCAGCTGTGGTAGTTTCCTCTAAGTGAGACAGAACTTTTGGCATACTCCGCCCGAGGATCGGACACATGCGGAGTACAGTCGGGTTGGTTTTTCCCTAAAAACCAACCGGGCCCCTGGGACAAAAATGCCAATAACTCTCAGACCGGGCGTCCGATTGACGCGCCGTCTGTTGCATTGAGATCCTGTTGTCGATACGGAACTTTTGGATACATCAACTTCGGACTACGTGTCAGTTGATGTATCAGCCTCTCGGCTCGTGGAGTGGACCCTCCTAACCGAGCTCGCTGTGTGCGGGAACCCTAGCGTTGGCTGTGACTTCGACGACAGAGCAGAGATCCTCGGTGGACTGCGACGACGACAGAGCAGAGATCCTCCGTGGACTGCGACGACGACAGAGCAGAGATCCTTCATGGACTACGGCGACGACTGTGCAGAGATCCTCAGTGGACTGTGTCGACTACTGCACTCAGCGATCCTACGTGAATCAGTGCTACCGATCCTGTGTGGGTCCTTACTACCGGTTCTGTGTGAGCCATTGCCTACAGGTTCTGTGTGAGCCCGATCATGTGTGGGTCTTTTGCGGGGGTTAGTACCTATCGATCCTTCATGGGTCCGACGACTTAGATGGATCAGTGATCATCTTTGACGTCATCTGAAAAAGTATACCTGGTTGAGCTGAATCTTATGTCACTCTCCTTTGTGGATTGTGTCGAACTATCCTTTGTGGATTTACTGTTTACTCTCCTTGTGGATTTGAGTCTTGCTTTCCTGCGTGGATTGAGTTGTTCTTGAGCTCGTGAGCAGAGCAAGAATTGGGGACTTAGGTATATGTATGGGCATATACCTAAGTCGAGTCAGATGTTACTTCGTGATTGCACCTTTCTTTTGTGCTATATCCTTTGTGGATTTCGGGAGACCTTCGGGGGTCTCGGGGTCCTTACTGAGTAGCTTATACTCACCCCTGCACGGGCTATGCCCGCACCTTGTTGTGTTGGATGCAGACGACGGACAGCGCTGATCTCGGTTGGGGCGTGGAGCAGGACGGTACCTGGAGGTGGACCACGGGGCGGGACGTGCTCGGAGCGGACGTGGGACCCGAGGAGCCTAGAGGCTATCTGTACCCACCCTTCAGGTGGGATTGCCAGTGGACGACACGAGGCCGCCGTCTTTTCTTCAGTTTCTGTTCTTTACCCTTTTCAGTTGTACTTTCAGTTGGGCATGTATTCCGGCCCCCTTTACTTTTCTACACTTGGTAGTTACTTTCCGCTTGCTGACTCTGTGGTGGTTGTTACTTATAAAGGCAATGCCTTCCCTGTTTACCGGGATTTTACGCCTTGGTGCTAGTCGCCAGCCCCTGGCCTATGGAAGGCGGGCTTGGGGTAGTCACGACACGGGCCCCGAGGTCGGGTCGTGACAATTGGTATCAGAGGTGGTCGGTTCTACCGCAGACTCTGATCATCTTTTCTTTCTATATGAAGCAATAGTGTTTAGTGTATTGAGTGTGGTTATCAGTTCAGGGAGCCCAGTGTTGGTGCGGCGGCCGACGTATCCGTACACCAGGACCCTGACTCCTGATTTCCGACTTAATGCATGAAAACATTGATTGTGTGTGTGTTTCAAGTTTTCTTTGTAATTACTTGTGTCAGCTCACCGGGTATACTGATCTGCTTCATGAAAGTCTCAAGTTTTCCTTGTGATTACTTGTGCCAGCTCACCAGGTGTATTGTTCTGACTGTGGTGCTCTTGTTCTCCTTTTCAGGATGGCCCCGCGACGACAGCCAGCTAGGGTTCCGAGTGTAGGGCGTGACAGCAGCCCACCGAGCGACGAGGCCTCGGTGCAGGGCCCTTTGCCAGCAGTGGCACCAACGGTAGCTTTACCCGCCGAGCCACCGATACTACCAGTACCAGACGCTGACGATGCACGTCGCCTTAGGGCACTGCATGAGTTTCAGAGCCAGCGACCGCCCAGGTTTCGCGGTGAGGCGGACCCCCAGGCCGCCGAGGACTGGCTAGAGGCGGTGGTACGGATCTTTAGGCTAGTGAGGACACCAGTGGATCTCATGGTGATTCTCGGGGCGAGCCTCCTGCAGGCGGTGGCAGGACGATGGTGGAGCTTGATGCTCCAGGTTCACGATGAGGCATCCTTGCTCTGGACGGACTTCGAGAGCCTCTTCCGCTCTGAGTTCGTCCTGGACACCCTCCGAGCGGTGCGCATCCAGGAGCTTCTCCAGCTGCGCCAGGGCAGCATGACGGTCGCTCAGTACGCGGCGAGGTTCACTGACTTATCTCGCCACTCGACCGACATGGTACGGGACCCCTTCTTCCGGGCCCGGACCTTCGAGCAGGGCTTGCGACAGGAGATTCGGGCGTCGCTGATCTCCCTCAGCATTCCGACCCAGGCGGGAGTGCTGGAGCGAGCCCTCCTGATCGAGAGCTTCCTGGCAGAGCCTTTTTCAGCGGCGAGACCTAGCGCAGGGCGGCAGGTAGCTGAGTCTTCGGCAGCAGGTAGCCGACAGATGACTCTCGGGTCTAGGCAGACCAGACCCCCACGCAGACGGCCTCAGGACACCGGCTCAGCAGTGTGGGGCACACAGCGGAGTGCCAGCCTTCCGAGAGGCAGGCTGTGCTACTCCTGCGGCGGGCAGGGTCACATGGCTCGTAACTGCCCGACTCGCCGACCAGAGGAGCAGTAGACGATGGAGGGGCCACCCAGGCAGAGGCAGAGGGTCGACCGTGGCGGTCCGCAGGGAGGAGGCGGACGAGGCAAAGGAGCTGGGCGAGCAGCGGGTGGTGGGCGACGCTTCCAGGCTCTACCCCCACCACCACCAGGAGGGCCACCTCGACCACAGGGAGCTGGCGGGCAGGGACATGCCCAGCTCCAGGCAGTGGAGGCCTACGACCCCGACATGCCGGAGATGATTCGAGGTATGATCTATGTCTATTCCACCCTTGATGCAGTACTTATAGACACAGGAGCGAGTCACTCTTTCATAGCCTTTGCCCTTGTTCGGTGCTCGGAGATTCCGACCGAGCCGTTGGCTCGATCCTTACGGCTAGAGACTCCTACGGGAGCATACTCGACGATTACACACTGGTGCCGGCAGTGTGAGCTTACTCTAGGAGGCGAGAGCTTCGGCTGGGATCTCCTTGTAGCGGCGTCGAGGCCTTACGACGTCATCTTGGGCATGGATTGGCTATCCACGGTTCATGCCCAGATCGACTGTTTTAGGCGCAAGGTGCGATGTGTTCGCACCGACGGGAGCAGGTTTACCTTCACCGGCGAGAAGGGAACCTTTGCAGCACAGGATGGACTTCCGTGGAGGAGAGTACAGCCCATCTCTCATCAGTTGGCTAGCCTCATCCTAGGAGCAGTGGACGTGTGGAGTCCAGTTTTTCCTGCAGTGGTGGACCAGTACGTGGACGTCTTTCCCGACGACGTTCCAGGGCTACCTCCTCGTAGAGAGGTAGACTTTTACATCGACTTGTACCCCGAGACAGCCCCGATATCTACTCCAGCATATCAGATGGCCCCCACCGAGCTTCGAGAGCTGCGGGTACAGTTGGAGGACTTGCAGAGCAAGGGGTTTATCTGACCCAGTGTTTCACCCTGGGCTTCCCCGATTTTGTTCGCCAAGAAGGCGGACGGGAGCTTGCGACTGTGTGTCGACTATCATCGCCTGAACCAGGTGACAGTAAGAAACAAGTATCCGCTGCCACAGATTGATGACCTCTTCGATCAGCTCAAGGGAGCGCGGTGGTTCTCGAAGATAGACCTCCGGTCAGGCTATCATCAGCTCAGAGTTCGAGACGAGGACGTGCAGAAGACGGTCTTCAGGTGTCGGTATGGCCATTATGAGTTCTTGGTTATGCCATTCGGCGTAACCAATGCTCCATTAGTGTTCATGAGCCTCATGAACAGGATCTTCCAGCCATAACTCGACCGATTTGTCGTGGTCTTCATTGACGACATTTTGGTATACTCGACGACTGAGGAGGAGCATGCCTACCACCTGCGAGTTGTGCTAGACACACTCCGAGAGCACCAGCTTTATGGAAAGCTCTCAAAATGCCAGTTCTGGTTATGTGATGTCCATTTCTTGGGGCACGTCATCTCTGAGGCGGGAGTTGTAGTGGATCCCGCGAAGATCGAGGCAGTGCTAGCTTGGGAGCCACCCAGGAGCGTGACGGAGGTGCGGAGCTTCTTGGGCCTAGCCGGATACTATCGGAGATTCGTGCCAGACTTCTCCAGAGTTGAGGCACCACTCTCAGCTTTGAATAAGAAGGGGAAACCCTTTGTGTGGTCAGAAAGATGTCAGCAGAGCTTCCAGGAGCTGAGACAGAGATTGACCAGCGCACCTATCTTGAGGTTGTCTAAGGAGGGGGTTGGATACGTAGTTTACTGCGATGCATCAGGGACTGGACTCGGGTGCATCCTGATGCAGGAGCGGGCCGTGATCGCCTACAGATCACGTCAGTTGAGGCCGCATGAGCAGAATTACGCCACTCATGACCTGGAGTTAGTAGCAGTGGTCTTCGCTCTGAAGACTTGGCGGCACTATCTGATGGGCGAGCGCTTCACAGTCTTTTCTGACCACCAGAGTATCAGGTATATCTTCTCTCAGAAGGACCTGAACCTGAGACAGCGGAGATGGCTTGAGTTCCTCCAGGACTATGACTTTGAGATAGTCTATACTCCTGGGAAGGGGAACGTGGTAGCCGATGCCCTCAGCAGGAGGACGGGCATTCAGCTACTTGAGGAGGCGACGGAGCAGCTAGCCTCCTTACAGATATCCTTCATGGATAGATACGGAGTAGCCTTTCTTCAGTCTCTCACAGTCTCTCCTCCACTTCTACAGCGGGTCAGAGAGGCTCAGCGTGGGGACGCTGACTGTGAGACCCGGCGTGCACTGATATCCTCAGGTCAGGTGCCTGATGGTTTCTCCCTTGGATCAGAGCACGACATCATTTTCAGAGGACGTACCTTCGTACCAGTCGCTTTACGAGAGGAGGTGCTGAGAGAGTTTCACACTTCTCCCTTGGCGGTACATCCCGGAGCAGCGAAGATGTACCAGGATCTCAGACGACAGCACTGGTGGCCGGGCATGAAGAAAGCGGTGGCAGAGTTCGTTTCACGATGCCTCACCTGCCAGCAGGTGAAGGCAGAGCATCAGGTACCAGCAGGCTTGGTACAGCCCTTGGAGGTCCCGGAGTGGAAGTGGGACGGCATATCTATGGACTTCGTGACTGGACTTCCACGCACTTCCAGAGGTCACGACTCCATTTGGGTGATTGTCGACCGACTCACCAAGTCGGCACACTTCTTACCCATCAGAGAGCAGGGCTCAGTGGAGATCTTGGGACGTCTTAACGTCCAGGAGATCGTACGGCTTCACGGTGTGCCATCGTCTATCGTCTCCGATCGAGATGCTCATTTCACTTCCCGGCTTTGGAAGGGGTTGCAGGAGGCGTTCAGGACGCGGCTCCATCTGAGCACGGCCTTCCACCCTCAGATGGATGGTCAGACGGAGAGGACCATTCAGACACTCGAGGACATGCTCCGTGCATGTGTCCTTGACTTTGGTCGCAGCTGGGAGGACCACCTACCCTTGGTGTAGTTCGCGTACAACAACAGATACCACTCCACCATCGGGATGGCACCATACGAGGCGTTGTACGGCAGACCCTGCAGATCACCGTTGTGCTGGACAGACCCTGGGGAGTCAGCACTCGTGGGACCAGAGATGGTCCGAGCCTTGACAGAGAAGGTCCAGATCATCCAGGAGAGGATAAGGATAGCTCAGAGCCGGCAAAAGTCATATGCTGACAGGAGGCGGAGGCCACTAGAGTTCGAGGATGGCGACCACGTCTTTTTGCGTGTCTCACCTCGACGTGGTTTACGGAGATTTGGTCGAGGCGGAAAGTTGTCTCCACGCTTCATCGGGCCTTTCCAGGTCCTCAGCAGGATAGGAGAGGTGGCTTATCGCCTGGCTCTACCATCTCAGTTGCACCGGGTGCACGACGTCTTTCACGTGTCTCAGCTGAGGAGATACGTGCACGACCCGACGCCCATCATCGACTTTGGGGAGCTGGACGTGGACGTTGGGGCGACTTTTGCGGAGGTCCCAGTGGAGATCGAGGATCGACAGGAGTGGGTCCTATGTGGGCAGTCGATTCCTCTTGTGCGCGTCAGATGTCAGCACGAGAACCTCCAGGAGAGCACTTGGGAGCGGGAGGCTCAGATGCGTGCTCAGTACCCCCATTTGTTCCCCTAGTTTTTGATGTATATTTACGGGGACGTAAAGCCCTGAGGTGGGAGTAATGTAAAGACCCGCAAATTTCAAGGAAATTTTTTTCTTAATTTTCTTTGGAATTTTACAAGAGCGCAGCTTCAGATGGCACCTGATTCCGAGGCCCGGTGTGCCCGGAATCATTTTCCGAAGTTTGGCTCGGGTACGTTCAGTGAACGGACGAGCGGGTTTTTCTATCTTATGAACCGGTTCCCGGAATCGAATTCTGAGGGCACCGATGAAATCGCAGCGCCGGTATTTGCTTAGAAACGCCTCTTCCGGAGTTGCGTTTGCTCAGACGTGGTTTTTAAGTTTTGGGGATTTAAGTCATAAATAAAATAAATTTGTGCGACAACTTTATTTTATTTCACTTAAGCTACTTGGAAGTCACTTGGAAGCCACTTGAACTGAGTTAAAGCGGATAGGGTGCTATCCAGAAATATCCTACCCCTTGTTAGGATATTTGTGAGGTGGGGCCCGCACGATCCCCGCCGTTTCTTCCGCTAAGTAACGCACCCGCGAAAACCCGTCAAAGTAACTGAAAAGTCAACCGACGCGTTTTCTTAAATTCTTAACAGACCATTTAATTGGGCGGTTTATTTCGTGTATTAAATGGGATGTTTTGTTCGTTGAATTAATTCAACGAACTGATGGGTCGTTACTTACGCGTTTTGCGTTTGTTGGCAAAATAATAAAATAGACAAACTTGTCTATTTTGGAGGATCCTCTTGTTGTGCGAGATCCTCTAAACCTCCACCCTCCCCGCGAATAACGCGAAGAACACGAAGAACGCGAAGAATACGAAGAACGCCGGCGACTGGAATTCGACGACACAAACCGTGATCTGCGACGTCGACGAGCTCTACCCGCGACGTTCTTCGGCGACGCCTCTTCTTCCGCGGCCGATCCTCGTTCGGCAACTAAGGTGAGAAACTGATCGTTTAATTCTCCCTTTTTAATTTCAATGACAATGGATTTATTTAATTAAATCCGTTGTTCTAGATCCTGAGATCGTCGGCGCGACGTTTTTCCCGCGGTGCGACGAACGTCTCTTCCGCGACGACACGACGATCCCCTCCTTCCGCGACGAGCGATTCCGCGACGACCTCACATCCGACGGCGACATCGAGGTAGGGATTTAATTCTTGATGATTCTTTCCCGGGTTTTTATTTCTTTTTGAATAAAGAACCGGAACGAATATTTTCAATTAATTTTGAATTGTCGTTTAAAGGAAAAAGAAGCGAACAATTTTTATCATGATAAAAATTGTTGTAGCCCCTTTCTCCCGTTGTTGATGACTAACGCGGAGGGTGCGGGCCTAACAAACAAGGCCCAGCAACCCTCTGCCGATCTTCCTTTTTGTGCGGATTTGGCGGGCGACGGCAAAAGCACGATGCAAGGGCCAACTGTTGATTCCGCAGTGAAGATCGGCCCCCGGGAGGAGCAACGGCGCAGACGGGAGAGGAATCGGGCCACCGGAGCAACTCCGGCGGCCCGCGGAAGGCGGCGGCGGCGGCCGGAGGCGGCGGCGCCAGGCGCGCCCCCGTGGAGGAATCCTCCGCGGCTGAAGCTGCGGCGGCGGCGGCCGGTTCCGCGGCCGCACGGAACCGGGGAGGGACGCGGCGGCCCGGCCGCGTCCGCGTGACAGGCGGCCCCCCGCGGGGCCGCGTTTTCCACCGAGCCGTGGGGGCGGCGCCCCGCGGTAGCCGCGCTCGGCCGAGCCGGTCTGACCGGCCGGGCCGCGCCCAGGCCGGACCGGGTCGGGTCGACCCGGTTCGGCCGACCCAGGGGGGGTTCGGGCCGGGTCGCCCCGGGCCCAGAATCCCCGTTTTCGGGCCCTCTTCGGTCTTTTGCCCATATCTTGGGCCTGAGACCTCCGATTGACGAACCGTCAACGGCTACGCGATCCTTGGATCGAGACGGTCATTTCGGTATATTACACTAAAGGTTTCGGAAGACTTTGGGTTCGCCCGGGTTGGTTCGTACACGAAACCAACCGGGCCCTCGGAGCGGAAACGCTCATAACTTGAGCTACTGACGTCCGATCGACGTACCGTCAGCTGTGGTAGTTTCCTCTAAGTGAGACGGAACTTTTGGAATACTCCGCCCGAGGATCGGACACAGGCGGAGTACAGTCGGGTTGGTTTTGCCCTAAAAACCAACCGGGCACCTGGGACAAAAATGCCAATAACTCTCAGACCGGGCGTCCGATTGACGCGTCGTCTGTTGCGTTGAGATCCTGTTGTCGATACGGAACTTTTGGATACATCAACTTCGGACTACGTGTCAGTTGATGTATCATTCTCTCGGCTCGTGGAGCGGACCCTCCTAAACGAGCTCGCTGTGTGCGGGAACCCTAGTGCTGGCTGTGACTTCGACGACAGAGCAGAGATCCTCTGTGGACTGCGACGACGACAGAGCAGAGATCCTCCGTGGACTGCGACGACGACAGAGCAGAGATCCTTCGTGGACTGCGGCGACGACTGTGCAGAGATCCTCAGTGGACTGCGTCGACTACTGCACTCAGCGATCCTACGTGGATCAGTGCTACCGATCATGTGTGGGTCCTTACTACCGGTTCTGTGTGAGCCATTGCCTACAGGTTCTGTGTGAGCCCGATCCTGTGTGGGTCTTTTTCGGGGGTTAGTACCTATCGATCCTTCGTGGGTCCGACGACTTAGATGGATCAGTGATCATCTTTGACGTCATCTGAAAAAGTATACCTGGTTGAGCTGAATCTTATGTTACTCTCCTTTGTGGATTGTGTCGAACTATCCTTGGTGGATTTACTGTTTACCCTCCTTGTGGATTTGAGTCTTGCTTTCCTGCGTGGATTGAGTTGTTCTTGAGCTCGTGAGAAGAGCTAGAATTGGGGACTTAGTTATATGTATGGGCATATACCTAAGTCGAGTCAGATGTTACTTCGTGATTGCTCCTTTCTTTTGTTCTATATCCTTTGTGGATTTCGGGAGACCTTCGGGGGTCTCGGGGTCCTTACTGAGTAGCTTATACTCACCCCTGCACGGGCTATGCCCGCACCTTGTTGTGTTGGATGCAGACGACGGACAGCGCTGATCTCGGTTGGGGTGTGGAGCAGGACGGTACCTGGAGGTGGACCACGGGGCGGGACGTGCTCGGAGCGGACGTGGGACCCGAGGAGCCTGGAGGCTATCTGTACCCACCCTTCAGGTGGGATTTCCAGTGGACGACACAAGGCCGCCGTCTTTTCTTCATTTGCTGTTCATTACCCTTTTCAGTTTTACTTTCAGTTGGGCTTGTATTCCGGCCCCCTTTACTTTTCTGCACTTGGTAGTTACTTTCCGCTTGCTGACTCTGTGGTGGTTGTTACTTATAAATGCAATGCCTTCCCTGTTTACCGGGATTTTACGCCTTGGTGCTAGTCGCCAGCCCCTGGCCTATGGAAGGCGGGCATGGGGTAGTCACGGCACAGGCCCCGAGGTCGGGTCGTGACATCATTGATCTTGACATCCTAGAGAGGGACTAACTTTATGGCTTCATAAAATTTTGAATAAGCTATTAGATTATCAAGTCCATGATTATAATAATTGTTAAAGGCCAATATAATTTGTTATGGTAGTCAAGTTAGCATAAAAAGATATTTTAGGATTAGTAGCACTTATTTTTATGAAAATACACTTCTTCTTGATGCATTTTTATGTTATGAAGACACTCTTTCATATTTTGTGTCTATTTTTGGTGTTGTGGGGATGGATATGGTCACATTTTAATGCATATGTTGTATATTGTGATGTTGGTATCCTGATATGATGGTTACTCTCTTTTACTCAAGATGTAATTGGATTATTTCCCTAGTATTTAAAATATATATTAATTATAAAATTTTTGTCTTATCCAAAGAGTTCAACTTCTTTCAAGACAGTGATCACCCACTGGGAAAAATGATGACAACGGTCTCAGTAATTATGATCTGAGTTCATATATGATGGATTTCTGAGATAACGTACAGTTCAAATGGATAGTTTGTGAGATCATCAATGACATATACATGCCATACAGGTCTATAGAATAATTTAGGTTTTTGAAATAGCCAATTGTCTCACCTCTAGCAGATGTATAATTAGAAATTAATATAATGGTATAATTGAAATTCTAGGTTATAATGGACAATGATGCATCTATGGCGGTGATCATGTTGCCTCCACTGAGGGCATATATTTGGATAACCCATAGAAATGTGTTTTTTTGGATTTTTTCGTATCCTCAGAGGATTTTTGTGAAAATAACCCATGTGGGTTATTGATAATGTGTCTAAATTATGAGTAAAGAGAGGTAGACAAGGCCATCTAGAGAGAGAGATGGCATTCCATAATGACTAAAATGGCCTAAACCATAGGCTATATGGAAATACTAATTGGAAGAGAATTTATGAGATATAATTTGATTGAGATGGTTTGATATTCATCACAAGTAAGAGACTTAGGTCTCAGTTGATCAAAATATGATTGAGGTGGAACAGTCTATGAATCCAGTAAAGTCAAAGGATGGTAAGTCCCCTTGAACACTATAGGATGAGTATTCAGATAATGTATGGCCTATATTTTCCATATTTTAGTAGAATGAGAACTCTGATGTTAGGGATATAGGGATGATTCTTTATTTAATTATTCATATTACTCTTCATGAGGACATGTATCCATCCGTGGATATCATTTTCAACACAAATACTATAGTGAAAGGAATCTGTATCCATGAGTTGAAGATTATAATCTATTCCACTATGAACTAGATACCTACCATGAAACAATTTTGTGTAATAATGGAGTGATGAACTACTGATTTGTTGGTTGATCGATCTACTGGTGATTGGGATGACTTTTTTTTACCATGACGATGTAATTTTCGTAACAGAGTACTTTTTCATTTATTATTTTATGTGGGAAATTATTATTGAAAAAATAAATCACATAAATTTATAGAGTGTGGAGACATAATCATTACCAGTCAAATTAATGAGGTATACTTCAATATGAATTCCCATTTGGGTAGAGAGGTCATTTCCTCTAGAGGTAGGGGACTTATTATGTGCTATAGTCTTATGCATGAAGAGATGGAAGAAGTCCATTGTCAGATACCTATTCCAAAACCAGTATTTGATATGATGTTTACTAGTCTTACTCTATATGAATTCAAACATTTCTATAGAGTATGTTAATTATCCGAATATGACTTTAATCACTGTTTGTTCTCACAACCCATTCCCAATCAATTATATATATATATATATATATATATATTATCATGTTTATTAATTATAGAATCTACCCATCTCTCCTCCATTAAAGGGTATAGAACCAATGCAATTGATGTTGAGGAAGATACACTATATGAAGTATTGATCCCTACAAATGAGACACTTCCGTTGGTTGAATCTATATCAATATAAATAAACTCACCTAATTAAGAATCCTCAAACACATTATAGGGTTTCCTAATATACATGACTGTTTTAGACCATTCAACTAAACCCATAGATGTTATTTGACGACCATGTTCACCTGGTGTGAGTCACGATATTCCTATTGATGTTATTTCCCATTTGGATACCCCTTTCCAATATTTCATGGGGATACCATTATAGAGGGTGGTAATGGATTAATATATGGTCAAATCATGATATGAGATAATGGTTACCCATGTTTGATAGGGCACATAGTGGTGAAGACTACCAATTCCTAGGAAGTCACCTATATGCATCCATCAATTATATCTCTTATAATCTTGAAAGTTGACGATTTAAAAAAATTGAGCAAAGAAACTCTACTAGAAACCCATCTCTACATTATACAGACACGTAAATATTACAAATACTTTTGGGTAGATTTCAATTAAATATAAATCCTTTATGATGCTTAATTTATAACAGATACCATTTGGGCCTCCGTAATCCTATTGATATCAATCATTTAGGGATTCATGGTTCCAAAACATTTTTATGGGGTTCCCAATTGATCTATAGTGAGTGTCTTTCAATGAAGTATTAATTTGGTGCCTGATCAAAGCATCTAAAAATTTGTACCCACTGAAAGAGTTGTGAGAGGGCATGGAACTCTATATACATCCCCATTAAAAATGGTATATATTCTTGAACACATCGATATACCAATTTTTTATACAAGTATAGGAATTTCAATAAAGAGTTTGAAGGATATAAGTATCCCTAATTATAGAAAACATGTATCATTATTCATTGTATGTTGATCAAATTTCTGGACCTGAAAAACATTATATATAGAAAATTTTACAAAATAAATCTATCAATTAAGTATTTAGGATTCTCAAACTCCCTTGATTGAGGTAATATTGGAACAAAAACCTAAAAAGGAGGACTTTCATAGGCTATTTGAGTCTGGAATTGATAATAATCAAGAAATAATACTCCATCAAGGAATCCCCACTTTGTGATTCATGATGTCAAGAATTGGGAGAGAGACTTAGACCCACTAGTTGATTAGTCAATGGGAAAGTACCTAAATATCCTTTAATTCATTTTTCCTCCATTTTTTTATCCTCTCAACCATTGATTATTCTACCATATTTATCACTTTCATTAGAATCAACATCAATAGATTGGCTTACCTTAGAGGTCCCCACTCTTATTCAAATGTCAAAGCAAAGTAGGGTTGAAACCACACTAGAACAATACAATTTTTTTGTCGATACCTTAGTAATTTCTTTGAGTGAATGAATTATAGGGTATGTATCACATCTGGTGATACTTTCTATGGTGGACCTAGGTGTACTCTAATAATTTTCAGGTAACCCTTTGATTTATTTAGTAATACATATAGAGGGTGATTTTAGAGAAAACCCTATTAGATCTACCTTTTTAACATTACTAGATCTATAGTATGTTTATCACACTAGGATAAAGTGGGTTTGATTATCATGTGTTAGAAAAAATGACTATTAGGAAGAAATTGTTAGAAAAATATACTAATGTTAGAGATTCATTGTCTCACGATGAACCTAACCATTCCAAGGATGAGGTGAAATATTAATTCCATGTTTATCAGAAGTATCTCCTACTGATTCATATCCAACATGAGATAGATACTAGTATTACGGATTCATTATAACTCTAACGATTTCTTTATGAAATCCAAAGCATATGAAATGATGTTTTTTTGTTATAATGAAAATTCATTATCCCGCTAAGGATGTTGAATCCATGGTAGTGGCCGAACTTCAATAGAGAGTTGATAAGGTTCATGAATAAATATAAAAACTCCATAATTATGTCCATACAATGTTTGTTGAGTTATTTTGATGAAGAGAGGCTCTAACATATAGATACTCATCTACTTCAATTTTGATAAATGATTTTTTTTCCCTCCACCAGTTATCAATTATCAAATATCGGAGTTCTTACTATACAATGATCGACATTTTTCAATAACATGTGACATTTAATTAAACAAATTAAATTATTTTGATCTCATTCACATAATTAATTATAAAAAGTAGAGAAAATCTTCAATCAATGAATTTTGAGTGAATATTATTTCTATCTAGAGAAGGCTCATAGATTTGTCTAGGCATTACCATCATCACTATAACAATATATTTGGTCCATTTGGAAGGATTATATCACTGAAAAGGAGGAAAAACATGGAATGGGGATTTCTAGGTTCAAAAGAGTTAAAATACCCTAATGTTATGTATTCACACATTTCATAAAGATCATATATACTAAGAGACCAATAATATGGGGTTGAAAAATGCTCTTAAATTTTCCTAGGACAAGGGTCCTAGTGAGCATAAACTGAATTCTAATGGATTTATATTAGGGAACCCACCATCTTTGAGTCTTTGTTTAACATCCTAACTTTTGACGAAGACTCATATTGGGGGAGGAAATGTGGGAAATGACTATATTTTTTCATAGGCTTCCCATTATAATTTTTCAACCTAACAAATCTTGTGATATTGTGGAATACTAATGCATAATTTTTCATAAATTAGGTGAGGTGAATGTCCATTAAATAAGGAATTTACTTCTTCCCAGGATACCCATTTATAGGGTTTCAACATGGCGAGATTTAGTACCATTATGTCAATAGTTTTACACCATTCAGGTTGAGCTAATGTGGTTGGTGTTTTAGGTCAAACAACTTCGACCATATATTTCTATAGTTTAAGGTCATATATATTTGACCCCAGGTTGATTTAATTTACGTAATTATAGATTTTACTATAGGATTATATAGTTTATGGTTATATTTCTTTGATCGTAGGATTCAAAATTTTAAGGTCATATACCTTTGAACATATGTTATAGTAGATTATGGTTATATAGGTTTGAATGCATTCTGATTTATTTTAAGGTTTCATATATTTAACCATTGGTTTCTAAATATTATGGTCATATAAATTTCAATATATGTTGTTGCAGTCTAGGGTCATATATCATTTCTAGCAGGTTACTACAATTTAGCGTTGTATAGATTTAAAAATGTCTTTTTAGATAGTTTACCTATAAAGGTAAAGACAAAATTTAATGTGAATAAAAATAACCATGATGATGTAGACCATATAAAAAAGGTGAATTTTATTATATTCATGTAGATAAGAACATTGTATCATAATATTAAATTCCCCCATTTGATGAACAATTAAAAAATTTTTGGGTGATCTCCCATACTTTGGATTCAAAAAATTAGTTTAATGCATAAGTACAAAACTTCTAGGTCATCAAATCCACATAAATAATTAGATCATGGATTATGTGATTCATAGCCCAAGGATTTCTTATTATAAGTGATGATATGAGATGTTATGTAGTGGATGATCATGGACCATATTTGAAATATGGATTTTATAATAATGGTATTAGGGAATATGAGCTATAAGACTCTCTTATTCAGGATGACGATATTAACGGTTGATATTCCATATCAGGGGAACAAATGCAGAACCATATATGAGTTATAGTATGGGAAATCAATTGAAATTTTCTTTAGAATTTGAAAACACTCATTGCAGATATCCAAGGAATGGTTTTTGAGAATCTAAAAACTTGTGATATCAAGTGGGTCTGTAGAAAAAAGGAATATTTAAGAGCGGTTATGTCATGCTAAATACAATGCCACTAGGTGTATAACACACAATCCCTAAAGGGGATGTACATGGTTTATGGTCGTAGTGCTTAGATAATTGTTGGATGATAATAGCATCCCAAATAGTTCTTAATGGCTAAAATAGTGCCAATATCTTTTGAATAGGGACTTATGATGTCATAAATCCCGACATAAAGTTATTGTATTAGGACCAATGATATGTTGATAAGGCATGTAAGGTATAATGTCATAACATTTTTGAAATATAAGTTTCATTGTGATATATTGAATGTGTAGGAAAATTAGAGGATTCTCTCATTTGGGAAGATGATATATATGGTTGATAGGCCATATCCTTGGCACATATATAGATAAATATTGGGGATATTGTATGCATTGTCATGAAGACGTTTCCTTAAATGTACTCATTACCAATAACCAAGGAATGTTTTTTGAGAATATAATGTCTTATGAAATTAAGTGGTTCTATGAAGTGAAGGAATACTCAATTAGCGATATGGAACCCTAATGTCTACTTCATTATGTTAAGACTGAAACATCCCAAAATTCTGATCACATCATTTATAGTTGTTTCACTGGGACCATGGGTAAATGATTATAATAGAAAAAATAGGTCCCAAATTCAAAAATTGTCCCAATATATTTTGAATAGTTTATGGATATGTTGTAAATCACATAATAAGGTTCTTTGATCAAGTAAAAAAATGTGGAGTAGGTATGCAGAGTATCAATGTAAAAAATATTTGAAATTTTGATTCCAATATGATATTGAAAATGCATATTGAAATTAAATTATCCTATACTTCAGGACGAATATGCCTATACACATCATCCAATATTTGTGGAATGGATGAAGAGCCCTATCAGGGGAATAGTGTGCATAGTCAAGCCCAATATTCAATTTATGTTGAATGTAATAGTTATTCAAAGACAAGGAATGTGTTGGAATATCCAAGCATCCTATAGAATGAAATTTTTTTATGAAAAGAAGGCATTCAAAAATCATAGTAGTGATATATTGGTTTTGAGTTTTCAATGACTATGTTTCCATGATTCTCTTGATAGGGGTAAAAATAATGAGCAGTTGTGGTTGGGTCATGAATACATGTTTGGACATGTATCCTAATAAAGTTGGATACAAGACAATTATATCCCTTATATCATAGAGGAGACTCTCAATATTAGAATATAATGTCGAGAAAGGTTTATTAAGTATATTTTATATTTGGCAGATTTCATTATGTCATGAAAAATTATGGTGATTTGGTTCTCATATAGGAGACAAGGCCATATGTAGGAGGCCACTCTAATAATGTTAAAGTCATGAAGGTTGAAGCATATGTAGTTTTATTTAATATAAATTTTTATGTACTCATATGTTGATGTATATAAATTGGGGTATCCTATCGTAGTATAATTCCATGGATATATCCCCAATGATGGGATGATGTAACATTTATGCTCTCTTCTTTCCCAGTGCATGTTTTTAAATGAAACATCACTAGAAATTTATATCCCTATGAGTGGTAATTTTTGATGATAGAATTTGTAGTTGTACCTATGATCATAGATCTTGGTGTCACTATTTAACATACCAGAATAATAATCATTCCACACATAGTTCTTTTAAGAGAAATTTCTGGTAGATATCCAAATCATATATAGGAAAATGGGGTATTATTTTTAATTTGTCACAGGACCTAGGATAAAGGACCCTGGTGTCACTATGATTCCTGAATAAATAGAGAATCAACCAATGCATTGGTTTGTTATTATTATTACCTATGTAGAAAAGGATTATATATAAGGGTGAGGGTAATTGTCAATTAGGAAATTTATTGGTGGGTGTAATATAAGGAATCCCAATGTCACAATGTATCATTTTGGAATAGGAATCAATCCATACATAGTTACCAAAAAAGAATATCATTAGATATATCAAGTACATATGAATGTATATGTGGATTGATATCTATTATTAATAGTTTAATTGTGTGCAGAAGATCTCTATGGAGATCTAGATCATATATAGGGATATTAGGCTATGCAGAATGGTCTTCTCTATGTAGTTTGATGTCATATATGATCGACTAATATACCTCTTATCTTTTGTCATGGTGCTCCATGTTTTCCAAAATAGGGTGATTAGTCAATACATCTAAAATCACATGACACATGAAATATGTGTAAAACATGAGGTAGTTATAGAATAAATAACATCACACTAGGGTATATGATATGGGATTTTTTAATAGACAACACAATATTTGTAATCCATGATACAGATGTTGTCATACAATTTATTGTCATGTGGTGAATATGTTTAATATACAGTTTAACATCTTATATTGAATAAGATAACCATGTAGTTTAATTTTGAATTCTAAAGACATAGTCACGCAATTTTACATCATGGTTTTTGTGAGTGGACTATGTAGTATTACATTATATGGTGAGGATAATATGCTATGTACTTTAAAGTCATAAAATTGGGACATGTACTGTATATTTTAATTTCATACGGAATTGATGACTAGGCCATCAGTTTGAGGTCACAAGAAAAGGACCTTTTGGGTGGATTTATTTTTTAACATCATTTATCTTGGATGTGGGAATCATAATTTTCATTATTTGATAGGGATGATCATAACATGTGGGTTTATTTTGTTTTAAATGTTACAATGTCACACAGTATAATTTCATGTTACCAGGATGTATTAGGACCGATGTAAAATTTATATAAATTATTTGTTGAGGATTTTTACATCAGTGCCTGGTGTTATAAATTCTCCATACATGGTGGATTAGGTTTAATTTGTATTAGAGAATTCCGTGTGTTTTATTTAAGGTCCTTCCCATTTTGGTATGAGAATCAAAGGATCATTTCCTAGTATCATTATATTTTTTTGAACATATATTTTCTCTTCTTGGGGAAATGAATATAAGAAAAATTTATTATTCAAATATCATAGAACATGGTTATAATGAACATTCTCATTGAGAAATGTGCATAATATATTCTAATCGTGTATTTCCAAATCATCTGTACACTTCTGTGATTGTTTATTCTTAGTCAACTAGTAGTATATGGTAGTGCATAGTGAGGGAAGATGAATCTCAATGGGCAGCACTACCTCTGTCTCATATATAATTGAACATGGGGTCTCGTTCATGGAACTAAATGTTATGGTGTGATAGGCCCACAATGTATACACAATTTTTTCAAGCTACGCCCTCTAATATATTCCCCATATTCTAGAGATTATTATATATAGTATTATTGGAAGCCTAAATATTTCCATTTACAACAACATGATAGTAGTATTAATGTTTAGAATGAAATCCATATTTTTGATAAATCATTTTTAAAAAAAGATGATTAATTTGTGCCATTGTTTATCAATATTTTATGGGGGACACCAAATTTTGTAATAATTCTTCTCTTGAATAAGATGATGATATACATCATCCCAACCTCTTTATGGGATATATCCTTGACCAACATGGATAAACAAATTAGTAGTAGTGAGGATGTACTTTAACATCCTGGTTGTAACTGGAGGATATGAACCATTGACATTGATTCGACAAATAGATATTGAAAAAGATTATTTAGCTACATGTAGTAATTCTAGGAGTTGATGGATGAAGATGGAAGGTATCTGATATACATTAATATTCTTGGTGAATTATATGAAATCATGTGTTATCTATTGATGAAAATATCTAAGCCTTCAAATCAAATGAGAGATATTGGTTCTTAAACAAGTGTAACCACATGAACATGCTTGTAATTATTGCATAATATTGAGAATATCTCATCCTTCAACATATATGAAGTGTAATCCATATAGTATTACTTTATAGATGACCTTATGAGAATTTTGGAAATCATAAAGTGTAATGTTGATCAAGTACAATAATTTTTTTTCTTTCTTTTCCCAGTTCGATGGAAGAGTTCATCTTTGGAGGTAGTTAAATATAGATTACATCCAACCAATATTTATATATGATGGTTAGGATATCATCTCACCTTGTTCAAAGGTGAAATAGATCTCACTAATCTATTCCCAGTTATTTCTGGTGAATAAGGATAATACTCTGAGGCGTGGATTGTTGATAACATTATCATCATGATCTGGATACCGTATGGTAGTTGTTATTTTATAAAACACATATTAATAGGTGTTTTTATAGTGTGGAACATAATAAAATGTCATATTAGAAGATAATTCTACTATAAACCCTCACACATAATCAAACATGTGAATCAAATCCTATTTCTTAAGGGAATTTTCATTAATAATCTACTTGATCACTAAATATGAATTATCCATGAAATTTAGTTGGATGACATGTATTTTTAGGTATAATTCCAAACCTAAAATGTTGAGTCTGATATTTTATTCAGTGTTGATGTAATCTTATCATAGCATGAAAGAATAGGGAAAACATTTCATAGTCGGAGATATAAGAATGATTCCAAGATCAGACCTATTCATTTATGGGCTCTCAATTATTTTTCTAATTGGGATAATAGAGTCATCATTATTTTATATTTCTAATTTTAAAGTGGAGTCTTGAATGGAGAGTACCACATCATCATGAAATTTAGTATTCATTATTTCCCTTCTAATGATTGTACGCATTATAAGATAGCATGCTAATTCATTACCTTTGACAATGTTTTATGTTATTAATTAGATATAAAATTATTGTTGAATTGTCACCCACTGATGAAATTTAGGAGATAACATAAATATATTGAGGATGTAATTGAGTGGGAAAATGAATTATGCCCAATATACCTCTTAATTTTGTAGGTAGTACCTCAATTTTTTATTAACAAATATTAATATGAAGAAATTATTTTCTAGTTTAGAATATCAGAACACAATATATATCATGGTTATACTAATATAATAGATACTATATTCATTTCTTACTTCATTATTTCATCCCAGAATATCATTGAGAGACAAATCTAGAGATACAAATTATAATACAAGTGGATTCCCCACTACAAATAGCATAAACACCGGTAGGATTTAGACGTATTTCTTGTTATTATTAAATGACTTGTGTCAATCCATTTCCCATCAGTATGTTACTCCCTTATTTACAATCTTGTTATAGTATACGAACTCACATGTGATGATTTATACATACCGTATGATGTAAATATTTTTTCCTCATAGGCCTTTCAAATATATGAGATTCCAAGGATGTGGAATATAAAAAATTTACTCAGTATTATCAGGGTTGAATTTGATGTTATGATGGTGTACCATGAATCCAAGAAACATTGTAAAGGTATCCCATAAATAAATTTCATGGGATTTACTTTTAGGATATCTTCTCAGAACATATTAAATACTATTTCATGATTTTTTAGATGATAAAAAATCAATTGAGATTTAACCACCAAATCATCTACATAGAATTCCACAGTCTTTCCAAATAAAGATTAAAAAATATGCTATAGTTAACATTGATATGTGGTGCCAAAATAAATCAAGGAAAATAGAATCACTCAATAAAAATAAACTCCTTGAGGATCCATAAATTTTGTGGATAATTTAACTTCACGTGACTTTAAAATTTTGTTATATTTTAAATATTTTTCTATAAATGAGATGACATGATTATTGGTGGTCAAATTGATTATAATTCCTATAATTTGGATTGGGAAATCATCTTTTAGGAAATTTCTATTGAGTTCTATAGAATCAAAATAAACAATGATCATTCACTTATTCTTATTTGCTGGGAAAATGTTTTCAAGCAATTAATTGTATTGGAACTCTTGAATGATGTTGGATATGATAATATTGTTGAATTCAACTTAAAACTATGAAGCAGGAGTCAAATTTATTCTCCAAGATACATTCTTGTAATGATGAAGATCGTAGGGTATATCTTTATAATGTGTGGATATATCATGATTGAGTAAGGAAATTTAATTATATTTATATTCTAATTCATAGAAATACTAATACAGAAAGGTTTTATATATCACTTGTTCATTAGGAGACATGGAGACACAAATTAATATAGGGTTCATGTTTCCCTCTGTACCTATATTTACTAGTTTATTATCATTAATGGTGTAAGATATTCCTTCCTCAAATACTGCTGGGGGATCTCTATGATCATATTCATCGTTTTTTCATATACTTCAATATCATTTGGAGTGGGAAATAAATGGTTTTTTTAGGATTTTGATATAATATTTGGAAATATTGTACTATTATAAATGACGGTAAGGTATATAGGGGTCCTGAGCGTATTGATTTCTGTGAATTACAATATGGGACACTCTGAACAAGCTCTCATTCCTATCGATCTTCCATAATCACGGAAGAAGTGGGTAAAAATGGAAATTTTTTAGGGATAAACAATGATATTAGAGAATATATATCATCTATTAATGATTTATGAGGTTTCTCTCTCTTCTAAAATAACTGATTTATGGACATTAACATTATGAACTTTATGTATATGGTCTCTTTGCTATCTGAGGTTATTGAGAGTTGAATAGGTGATTCTATCCATACATTCTAGAGATAATGTGGTAGTATATTAATATTTTTTTCATTAATATAGTGGAATTTCTAAATTATTAGGATACCAATAAATGGGAATCATATTTTAAGGGAATTATGGACATGATATACTAATTCATTATCCTCAAGGGAGGAAAATGTGATGACATCCTAAAATCATGGGAATGTTAAAGAATCTTCCTTTTTCACTATTACTATAGAGGTTCCATTCAATCAGGATTGTAATTTGATGACCTTTATAGATCCTAAGGATTAAGTTAGGTCTTCTCCTATATATTCATCATTTTTATTATTCGAATTATTTCCAACCTATACACATATAGTTTTAAATGAATTTTCTAATATCATTAACACTTGCACAAATATGCCTGAGTATGTTTTTTCACCTCAATATGATTAATGGGTAGTACATATTCATCATTGGTTTCATGAAATAGGTTAAAAAGGGATACCTCCAAACCATTTTGAGTAGTTACTCAATTGAAATCATTAATCATGGGTAGTTATTATACTCTTAGTTAGAATCCTGTATCTATTTATTGAGAGTCCTAGGATTTGAAGGGATATATTTCATTATATAATTTCTTTGATAATGCATCATTAGAGTTTTTGAGGTATTTGATGATACAATGATTGAACTTCCACTTGTTGATATAAGCACGTTCTTCTTAACAATAAATAAAAATAGTTGTGTTGAATGCCAACCATGAATTTAAATATGGAGAAAGGATCCATAAACTGTGCACTATGTATGATTCATTAAAGAGGATTTCATTCACTCTTATCACATATATGAATCTTTAATGTATAGGAAGATAAATTAGACTCAATCTGGCCTGTCTTTTGGATTGTCCATACAAGCATGAGATTGATCCAAGATTCATTATCTATCAAATCTTGATGGACATCTACATCATTTAATTTTATTGATATTTATAGGGGCCTAATGTTTCCCTTTAAAATATTCTCCTAATCTTATTCTATATATGATATGGCTACATAAAATATTTTATTATCCTTCTTTTAATGATAAACATTAGTGGGATAAACCTCAAATAAAATCACTTAATCTATAACAGTGGACTCTATAGGTGCTTTATAGAGTTCATTTGACAAATATATAGAATATAAGATTAAAAGTTTTTGTGAAATGAAAAATAGCTATATTAAGTTGTCATAATTCTAAGATAAGGGCCCATGCATCCCATCTTGATGCTACTCCTTATCTTTAGGATTGGTATGTAGTGTTTCTTATGTCGGTAATAGAATTGATGGATCAAAATTTTCGGGGCCTTTTTGTTATTTGTGATTTAGATTGATCCTTCATTAATATTATATGAAATTGAATTGTTGACTATTTGTTTTTCAATTTTTATTCCTATATGATCAGATTGGATAATGATACAGTGCACACAAAAGTAGACTGGAGATCCTATTGATATCGCAAAAGTTCTTATCATCGGGTTTCAGTAGCATATATGATTTTTGTAAATATATGGACTAAATTATAAAATTTTAATTGAACACAGCTTCACTGACTACATTGGCCTCAATGACCCCTCCATTTTTTTCATTTCGTAGGGGGGAGGGGTTAAAAAATTTTAAAAATCTTTTAATTCTCCAGAGAATGGATCTATCAATTGAATCACATTTATTGTGCTGTAAACCAACTCTTTTATTGATGTGGGTTCAAATTAGTGGGATGGTTCCAATTGAATGGGATGTAGTGATGGTTCACATTCTGATTATTATTAAGAAAATAAATATGGGAGTGTTTGGAATGGATTTGGAATTTATAATGGTATATTTTCCCATTCATAAATTTTCCATTCTTATTATTATAGATTTTATAAGTCCATCTCTTGGGAGATTGTAGAACATGATCTGTTTGGTGCACTGTTACTAATGAAACAAGAGAGTGAACCAACTAGTTCAACTACTCCATTAGTATTGAGTGTTATTAGATTATTTTATTCTTATACCTCTAATAATGATTCATTTTAGTACCCTTTTTGGGAATTTTTCAATTTCCCTTCTTCCTTATAGGAGAATGATAAAATCTCATCCACTTGTGCTTGCGGTTTTCCGAAATTTACTATTCATAAATCTACTATATTTTGAAGGATTTATTCCACGATAGATCATTCTTGTATTGAATGTTAATTAATTTCATGATAGGGAAGAAAATTATGGTGTCCATTGAGGCCAACCTGATTAAGATACTTTGGGTTTAGTAGCTTATTAAAATTGTTTTTCGTTGATATGATATAATAACAAAGTACATAATCATTTAAATTAGATAAAAAATTATTCATTGATTATTCATATGGCATATGCATATGCTATTTTAACACTTCCCGCGGAAGTTTTAGTTGATATTATTATCATTTAATGTTAGGAACCGATCTTTTTGATTGATAATTTTTCCTTAAAATGTGTTTTATATTATTTAATACTCAAAAAACTGGATGCCTTTATTAATGAAGTGTGTATAATGGAAATGTTTCAATTGGGTTTTGACCATTATATGACTGTTGGTCAATAATACCATGGAAAATATTCTTAATAATAATTATAATGTTATAATTTGTGTTATAAATTGAAATGGTAGAATATTAATGGAGAAAGAAGAGTCGATCGCCTCATCTAGTAGAATCAGGCCATAGAATGCCCATTTGTCTGAGCCTGGGAAGTAGGTAGCATCACTGGGATTTTCTCCATACCATTACCATGATGAGCTTAAATATTTTTATCGTGAACAAAATATCATATTGAATAATTTCAAGTATGTGGAGATTACCACTTGGGTAATGTTATTCGAGACGGCCCAAGAGTCAATCACTATCGCACACCTTATCCTTAGGTCATATGTTGGATTTTTAAGAGGTTTTGTGTCAAATTATTAGTCACTTAAATTATAATCCCATTGTTTTAATAAAAAAAGTTTTTCATATTTCCCATTTGAAGAATAATTTTGCTTATTAAAATATATGATTAATTGAGAAAAATTTGATAAATTGATTTTATAGGTAAAGAATGTACTTTTTATACATTTCTCATTCATAGAAAATTATTATGGTAAAATAAACATCGTTTTCTAATTTCAAATGTCGAAATTAATTTATTGTTATTTTTTAGTATTTTTAAAAGATGTTTCATATTTTTGATTAATTGTGAAAATACATTATTTTTCATTTAAATAATTATTATACATTTAATTATTTACTATGTGAAATGATTTTTCAAAAATGGAAATATAATATTGTGATAAATAAGATATTGACAGTATGATAGGATCAATTTAATTTTTTTAGTTAATAGTAACTTAACCAATTGGAAAAGTAATGTTACCCTTATGAATAGTAATTTGAAAAATGGAATTTTAGCCTCACCTAATAAAGTATAAATATAATTTAAACATCATAAATGGTAATGTGATATCATTATATTATAGTTTATGTAAATACTTGTTTTAGAAATTATTAGTTATGTATTAATATATTGTAATAAACATAAATTATTATTTAAATATTTATAATTAATATATTTTTTTAAAATAAAATTAATTTTCATAAAATGGAGGTCATTTTTGAATTATAAACACCAACAAATGGTTTTGGTGAATTATTCAGATTTCTCTAAAATATATTAATTTTTGGTGAATAGTAAACATACATTTTTCAGTTTTCGGTTTGTTTAATGACATCATAACTATGTAATAATTATATAATGAGTAATTTAAAATTCTTGTCTACTCTTGGTGATTATAATAATCTAATTGGTATCCCAAGTGTCAAATCCCTGAGAAGATACCATGATCAAGCCCATGGTTTTGCAAATACCATTTTTGAGGTGTTCTTGGATATTAATAAAAAACTCACTCACTTTTTCTATAAATGCGCTCACATATTTCCATTATATTTAATTAAAAATTAATTATACATGAATCTATTTGAGTATTAACTCCCAAGGATTCTTTCTATGTAGTCCTCAAGCCCCCAATGTCAAAATATTCTAGTTTTAGAAGTCACTCTTCATGTTAACTATACTCCAAAATTTCCTTTTCCATTCAAGTACTATTTTTATGTGGTATGTATTTCATGTTTCAATAGCATGTTATTATATATATTGTATTATATCCCTCTAAAGTATTAGGAATATTTTATTAATGGGATACACTTTTACCATATCTTTTTAATGTTTTCCAAACTAGTGTTTCATATACGTTATGTAGCGAGATTTTCGTCTTAAAATTTATCCCTTTCTATAAAGAAATTATTTTACTTTTTTATTCTGAATACCAAAAAAAAGTTATTCTCAAATGTTATTAAAATATATTTCAAAAATAACTTTTTAATATAGGAATTGAAATAAATTAATTCTTCCTTTCGTTTATTTGGTGTTAAAATGATAATAGGATTTTGTTTTTATGCACTTTTAAAGGCACTATGATATTGATATGCAACCCATATCTTTTATTATATAATTATTATTTATGAGATTTTATATTATAATTTACATGGATAAAATTTATTAATACATATTAAAGGTTCACCATGATAGTGATCCAATTCATTGGGTATATAATTTGATCTCTAGAAATGACATGTTTTATAATACCCTATGAGTATCGTTAATAATTTTAATTCCTCCTCAGGGATAAACATTATTGATATTATAATGAATGGACATATTAAATATTGTAACCACATTTCTATTTTAAGAATAATTTTCTTTTCATTATGATATTCCTCTTTTTTCTTTGACCATGCCTTTTTGATATTCCTAAATTTCTTAAAGATAATTCTCATGATAACATGTAATATGTTTCCCTATTTACCCTTACAATGCCTTTTAATCAACCTTTCTTTTGATATATATACCCATGTTATGAGTTGAAGTAAATTTAATTAGGATGAACCATTAAATGATACATTCAAGTGGAGTAGAATAATATTTAAAAAATTATTTTAAAAATTTTCATTTTATAAATCAGTTTAATAAAGCCATTTCATTTTTTATCTTATGAATTATATAATATGAATATAAAAATATTAATAAATAAAAAAATTATTCTTTAAATTCCTAGGTTTTCACAAATTAATTTTACGAGGGAGAAGCCATATCATACCTCCTAATGAATCTATTTAATTTACTATTGGTATTTTTAGCTATGCTTCAGGGATATACTTGAAAAATAATTTGAGAATGAGAAAAGTGTCACAGGTTCCTTAACATGAATTCATTTTTTGGACAGTCATTGAGGATGAATTTTCGGGATGGATTCTCGCACAACCTCAAGCATAGAAGTGGTACCGTTTCACTGGTACCCATGATAGTGAATTCATTTCCTGGTGCATAAGGTAATGGGTGGGTGATAATGTCCTATGATTTGATGAGGCCCCAACATGTGCAGTTATTGAGGTGCAGGCTGGTCATTAGACATATTTCATTTTCATTGAAAGTATTTTTGGTGATGAAGGTCCATTTAGGTAATGAAAAACATAAATAAAATTTCTCACTTATGGAACATCTTATGTAAAAGAACATGGTTAACTAATTGCATTTAGACTACTCATCTATATTTGAAATTAGAATATTTTCATGGGTTCACCATTTTTGTCCTCATGTAATATGTAAAAAAAATGGCCCAATTTTAGGGAAACCTAGTTATTTTGGAGAATTAATGATTTATTTTTGTTTCAAAAATTTTTTTGTGTAGAATGCTCAAAAAAATGGCTCGATGTATAGGAAAATGTGTTATTTTGTTTAATGAAATATTTACAATATGTTTACTCTTTTTTTAGCCCAGTATAGGGTGATTTAGCACTAAAAATGTATGTATTGGGTCATTACTCCTATCTCACATGATTTCCAAGAGGGATTATCTGGGGAATTGAAAATACTAAATTTACCGTAAATCTGTGACATGATATAGGCATACTTTATAAATGCATGAGGTCATTTGGGTTTCATAAAAATGATTCTTAGGTTGTCAAATTGTTCAGAAGGATGAGAGGTTGGGACCATTTCCCTATATTGGGGAGAATAATTTTCTAATGAGGACCCTATTATATATTTATGTAATTTTTTAAATTATCTCTAAATCCCTTTATGGGCCTAGTCACTATCGTGAAAACATTTTATTATTACCACATGCTGATTGGAATATCTTTATGTATTATAGGCATCTCATTAATGTGAAAATTTTTATGTATTAGAGGTTAACCATCAATGAACCCATCGATGTTCATCAATGGATCTCCATATTTATCTAATAATTACTTAACAATTCTGGTTTATAGGTCACTATTATTTAAATCCACATAGCTTTGGGATCTAGAGTTTATTTAAAACATAGAAGGTGGTGGATGTCAAAGGTGTAAGGAGAGGGACCCTAAAGGGGATTACTATGAATCCAAGTGAAAGGGACCAAAACCAATATATTTTAGATCAAATTAACGGTGAAACTCCATACATTTTAAGGTTATGTGAAATATATCGATCCATGGAATATGACATTGTTTGATAAGGGTTCCTTAAAGACTGTTACCTAGAAATGCTTAGTGTGTGATCCCACAAATAAGCTCCCCATTTCGGTTGATTTTAGTGGGAATAATTCCAAATGAGGAAAAGATACTATCAAAAGGAATATGACCCAGTGAAGATACCTCCTACCTAGAATATGGATCAATGAGGATAATATGATGGGGCCTGAATGAAATATAGCCCTCCTAGTGGTGGATTGATAATATTAAGAATATATTCAAAGGAAAGTATGGTATTTAGGGAATATATCCCTAATGGATGTGGCATCTAGACTCATTGAAGTATAGTTTGGTGAGGGAAGTATATATATGAACATAATAGAAATACAAAATAATGAGGAAGGAAATTGAAGATTGATGATCTTGGGTCTAAACCTCCAGGATGTATCCTATATATCCCTTTGAGTTAGGAACCAAAGACCTTGTAGTCTTAGTGAAATAGATTTAAGGTCATGTGATTGGACCATACCATATGATTTAACATCATATGGTAAGGAATTAACTGGGTATTTTATCATCATACAACTTGGATGTTGTTTACAGAGTTTAACATCATACTATAGGGATGTATATGGGAACATTTGAATGTAGGGTATAAGGATATTTTCCTTTGATAGGTTTCCTACATATAATGTCAAAAAATAAGTTGATTCCACATCGTTCTGATGTAAATGACATCTACATTGTAAAATGTGTCAAAATAGATAATTTAGTGAGGATTACATATATGAGGATATCCTAATCTGTTCCATCGATAATATGGACCATTGAAGTAATTTATCATGTGGAATATAGACCTTTGAGAAGGAGAAAACATGGGTGGGTGTCACAATTAAAAATGAGGCCCAAAATAGAGTCATTTTAAACATTCTAATTACATAATCATAACATATCTATAAGGCCACCATAGTCAGGCTCGGTTTCATAAAAAAAGATATTTAAGAAGATAAAAAAATCACATAATCAAATTAGAATATAGATTATACTTGTAATGGAATCCCAATGATGGATTATACTCACTATCTACTAATGGATGAGGGAGGGGATATGAAATGAAAGGGGGATATGTAATCTTTTAAAAAAGTCTATAGAATTACTCCAGAAGGTATACTCATATCCCATTTAGGTGTAGAAAAGTGAAGGATATGGGGTGGTCATAGTTAATAGTTCTTTTGCCGAGGCTCATATATCCATTATACATTTGAAATTGGAAAACCGAAGGTACATATGACACCAGTTCTAGGAAGAACATAAGAGTCCTACTACTAGTTAGGGTAACATAAGTGTAGGTACATGGATTATTCCAATTGGGTAATCCCCTATCCAATGGTGGACTCAGGTGTGCACTAAGTACCCATCCTATTCTAGACTATATTTGGGTCTTCCAAATGTTGTTTCATGCACCTGGGAAATTCTAATCAGAATCCTTTAGATGTGGACCCCCATTATAAAGGCAATATAAGATTTAAAAACCCAAGGGGACCCTAGGGTGTTCATGATTATTTTGAATGAGATTGGGAAAGTATGGTTTACCATGTAAAAAGAATGGAAGAAGACCTAACCTATGTAATACAATGGGATAGTGGGAATGATTCACCAATGAAAATATAGGGTTAAGAGATAAATGTCATTTGTAAAATAAGTATAATGGATAGTGGGATGATACAAAAATATATTTATTCAATTTTGGTTGAGCATGAAATAATGAAACTCAATGACTCAATCCAAGTTCCAATGCAGGAAATAGTTACCAAAAGCCATTAAAATATGGAAAAACCTATGAATCTTCTATTAATGTATCAGATACTAAGTTTTTACTCTTTTTTCTAATTTTTCAATGTTTCCATGTTTTCAGAAAATGCATGATAATGAGTTACAAATAAAACCCATAGTGGATTGACTGCCATATAAATAAATTTTGAGTTTTGTGGGATGTTTTTCCTGATGCATCTAGATCATTAGCCCTATTATAATTCTATTTGAAATTAGTATTGGTGTTTCTCTCATTATAAATTTATTATAACAAAATTTCATTTATCAAATTCTCATTCTACATCCTAAATAAACCCATGGTCATTTATATGTATATATTTGATTATAAATTCCATATATAATTTTGAATTATCATATTTGTCAAATTATGGCGAATCAATCCATTTAAGTAGGTTGAATGTAGCAGCATATGAATTTAATATATATCTACCATTAAATGAGATAATTTTTTGCAACAGTTTTCACTACAAGAAAAACTAAAGAAGAAAAATATATGATATGTTTAGATAAAAATATAAATATTATATAGGACCATTAAAACATAACTAATGTATTAATGGGAAATAAATTCATTATTTAATATTTATTTATAGAAAAAATTGATGCTTTTAATATTAATTAAACTCTATAGTTAAATGTAATAAGACTAATATGATCATTTTATACGTAGAAATGTATTTTTCTAAATATTTCATTTTTATGTGATGTGCAGAAAACATGAGACATATGATGATAAAATATATTTGATATGAATAAATGGATAATATTAATTTAATTTGTAAATGTTAGAAAATATGAATGTGTGTAATTAATAGTCCTAAAAATCTATATTCTTATAAAACATATTTTTAAATAGATATCAAATTTTTTATTTAAAATTTAATTATGAAAAAAATTAGATTTAGAATTGTAATTGTTTTTCATTATTTTTTGATTCATAATATTAATAATTGATTATTTGATATTTTGGGGTTTTCTTAAAATTAATTATCTTTACATAAAAATAAATTTTTTAAAAATTACATGTATTTTATGAAATTATTATTATATAAGATTGAATTCTAAATTAATGAAATATTTTTATAATATAGAATAATTAATTTATAGGTTATAATATATTTTTTAAAAATTTATTTTTAATTTTCAAGCTCATATTTTGATATTTTAAAACATATGTAATATTTTATAAATCGTTGTTATCAATACATTACAAATTTTTATTTTAAAATTAATTTTTATCACTTTTATAAATTCAATAAAATTAAATTGATTTGAAATATATAATTCATGTGTATAAATTATCTAATTAGTAAATCTAAAAAATGATGAAAAACAATTATGATACAATTGGAAAATTTATATAATAAAGTAGATGAAAAATTGGTAATGGAAATAATTCAAGGGTAAAGGTCATGAAAAATTATAAATTCATGAATTAAATTCATTTTTAGAGGGGTGGATTGATCATATCAGTTCGCCTCTCATATATTAATCTATTTTTGAGTTAATTTATATGTTTAACATGTTATCCATTTATATTAATTAAAAATATTTAAAAGAACATCATTATCGCCAAATATAAAAATGACCCCTCACACCCCATCAAAGAATTGTCCAAAATTAGGTTTCATATAAAATTCCTACAAATTATAATTCCTCTATATTACACTATCACTCTCTTGATATTATGTTTATATGATATTATTTTTTTCTGTCTATTTACAATATATATTCCTTAGAAATATTAAAGTGTTCAATATGAGTAATCCATTTTAATTAATTAATTCAATTTTTTAAAATTATATTTTTCAAAAACATATGTATTCAAATAATAATTGGATATATTATTAATGTTATTATGCTATTTTAATAATCATTAATTACATATTCTTGTTTCTAATAAGAGAAATGAAATTTTCATTCATGCATTGTGTGGACTACTGCCAAAACAATGCAATGCGCTTTGTTTTACTTCACTACATGAAAACGCATGTCTCAAGGGGGTTTTAATAAATAATTAAAAAGTTTATGATATATTTATGACTATAAAACAATAAAAACATTCTACGATTTTCTCTTATTGTGGTAAAATGATATCAAAATCAATACATATGTGTGAACTAAATTCTCTGTGGAACAATTTATTTATCTTTTTATCATCATCATCACCATACATAAATGGTCAAAAATATTGGATTAATGTATAAATATTATTTTTTTATTCTCATTAAGGATCTATTATTGATGGTTTTGTAACCTATTATTGATATGATCAAAAAATGATTATTATTCAGTCAATCGTCAAAAACAATAAAACTTTTAGGATACAGATCTATTCATTCGAAGTATTGACTTTATTTAAATAATTGAATATTTATAAACATTTAAAATTACTTGCACCCTGTTTTCAATAAAGATTGATATATGATTCAATATTTAAGAATTTTGTAACTTCCATTCATTTTTTTTAATAAATTGTGCCTGGGTATTTTACTGAGGCAGTACCTCCCTAAAAAACAATCATTTAAAATTAGGATATATTATAGTATTAAAGATTAAATAGTATTTTTTTTCTTCTTTTATAATTATATTATAAGTAAACCACCACATAAACATCCATTAATTAGGATTGGTACGTTCAAGTTTAATTTAGTTTAATCACCTACATGAACAATGATATGAATTATATCAATGATGTCTATGAAAATTCGTTTAATTTTATAACAACAAATTAGAATTTAAATAATTTATTTATATTTTTTATAGTATGATTATATCAAAATACAACTCATTAATTTAGAAAACTCTTCTCATTCATTAAGAATCAATGAAACATGATAATCATCAATTTATTCTTCATAGTTTGAAACAAAAAATACCATGGAATGAAATAAACAATTTATAAATATCATTTAATATAAATTAAAATACATTTATCTATATTTTAATTGCGATTTATTTTAATATTAATGTATAGTAACACTATTTTTATGGAACTAGTTCAAAGTGATAATGATTACTTACCCCCATTGTTGAAAATTGTTAAAAATTATCAAATATTTATATGTTAAGAATGAATGTAAATTAAGATTATAATGGGTTATAGTTATTATCACGGTTTTATGTAATTTATTAAATTAAATCAATTTTTTTGTTTGAATTTTTTTGTGAAAGTGAATAATTAATTAGGACCGAGGGAAGGGTTTTTATATCAAATTCCTCTATTTGAGACATGTTTTGTATTGTGCACCTAATTTAATTTATGTGTTGTATATAATAACTATTTGAGATATCATATCATGAATTATCATTCAATCATTGTATTTTTTGTTTAGTTACAATCACACTATTTCAATGGTATTCTTTATAATGTTTCTAATGTTGCAACAATTATTTATCTTAAATTTTAATTCCTTGGGTCATTTTTATGTTATGCACATGGTTTCCATAGAATGGTGTATTCACTACCCATTGATATATATATTTATAATATTTTTTATTCTTATTAAATTCTAATCCATATCATTTCTTTTATTAAAATTATTTTCCCCAATTTTAACCCCAGTTTTGAGGCTTTTAGAAACTGAATATTCATTTAATGACATGTTATCTTTTAGTTGAACATATTTTATATAATTTGGGTACATTCAACTATTTAATTACATTATTTTTTGTCCTATAATTGTTTAAATGTTTTGGATGTAATGTAATTTTCAAATGTTTTGATTTATCATTGGGTATGTTTCCCATAAGTGATATTAATTACACAATGATTCTTTCTTTGAGATGTAATATTTCATCTTGAACATTGATTTTTGATGATTTGGTTCTCACACGTTGATATTTTATTATATGATATTTTATAATCCTCTATTATAAAATTTTTGTTAACATAAATTAATTCATTGTTACTCTCTTCTGATGTGAATTTTTAATAATGGAATTTTAAGTAATAAAACTGGGTTTTCATTTCATTTTTAAATGTTTTATCTTCCTCCCCTCATTTATCAAATATAAAAGTTATTTTTTTTCAAGGATCCATATTTAGAGATTATTTGAATGTAAAAAATTATCGAAGATTTAATGTCACATTTTCCAATGTAATTATTGAAATCAATATATAAATTTTATATATTATATTAATGTAAAAAAGAATTTGAAAACTATTTTATGATTTCATGCATATTTACTTTATCATTTTAAGAAGGGTTTACCTTAATGAGGTTTATGTTTTATGATTTATCCACTAATATATATATATATATAATTTCGGGTATTGAACTCATGGAATCAAACAAATTGATTCTTGATCCTTCCTTTTGTTATACCATTCAATGAATTCCTTTACGAGAGTGTTTTCCATTTATGTCAACACAGTTATTTGTTTCTGTTGTTGAAATGTTGTTATGTTCTATTTCCACCATCCATTAATCCACCACAAGAATTATGATCATGTTATACATTTCATTCATATGCAAATAAGTATTGTAATTTTATATATTTCAATTCTATTATAGACGATTGTTGGCCAATTTACTATGTATTTTTTGGATCATCCAGCATCTTTCTCTAGATAGGTTATGATCATGTTATCTCTTTTATTGACATCCGAAAATATTTGAGGTTTCATATACTATTATTCCTATAAATATTGACTATGTGTTTTTTGACCATCCAACTGCTTTCTCTAGATGGGTTATGGTCATATTTTATAATTTATTGAACTAGGTAAATGTATTTAGATTCTTTATGGTTATTGACTAATAATGTAGGATTGTTTTGTGTGGAAATTAAATATTTTTATGTATATTTATAGTAATGTTTTTATTTATCCAGTGGTTCCTTAGGGAATATAACGAATTATTCCTTTCATTTTATGTGTAGCATAACTATGTTTATTACCAATATTGTTATAGGTTTCCATTATTGATTATTTGATCTCATAACATTCTTATGATTCTATTTCCTAGGTTATAAAGAAAATTAGTATGCATGACTTGTTTAGAATGATGTAAAATATGGAATTATTAATGTGAGATAATGAGGTCATATTAAAAATTAAGTAGTTAATTACATATTGGAAAAATATATAAATTTTATGAAAATAACATCGATTTATTTAGATATTTTTCAATCCAAATCATATAATGTTATTAACATAAAAAATCATTGGGTTTAGTATATGAAAAAATATATATGTATTTTCTAATTAATGATAGTTTTATCTCTGATTTTACAGCAAGTATCAATCTTAGTATGTAATATACATATTTATGGAACCGGATTCTAGAGTGTGGGTCTTCGGTTTCATAAAGGATATTTCATTCCACTTAGCATGAACATTTAAAATAAATTATTTATCTCTATATAATACTCTTAACAAATTCATTGTTAATTTATTTAAAAAATGTTATGATATACATAAAGAAAAAACATGAGTGATACCTTCTTATCATTATTAATGTAGACAATGATGCCCACTATTCAATATGTGATATTATACTATATTAATGAAGAATATAACATTCAATATCTTCCCCTTATGGGTTTTTTATTTTATAAAAATAATTATTTAACCAAAAAATATAATTTTCATCTGCAAAAAAGTACAAATCCAGTGGGTGTTTCAATAAAAACATCATATTAAAACTCTCCATTGATGAAGGTAGGATTGAAATCAGTTTATAAAATATTGTATTTCATTTTTTAATATTAATAAATATCCAACTGATAAAAAATATTAGAAAAATGTGATAGTTAAAAAAATAAATTCCATTAACTTTGTAGAACCCTTTATATGAAATTGCTTCTTTGTTTCATTCTACATATCACTTCTCATTTAGTTTTGTTTTAAAACAAAAAATATTTTTGCATAATTGTTTTAAGGATTTGTTTTCACATATAATGTTATATTCCACTGAATCATGTATAATTCAATATTGACAACATTATCTTTCCATTGATACTATAATTCATAACTCCCATATCTTCGTTTAACAAGATTAAAATATACGGTAATGTGTTTCTATCCTCAATGTTATTTTTGTATGATGTTATGCTCCTTTTTCACTAATTATATTATGGAAGTACACATAATTTTATATCCTAATATAAGATGATATAGGATTATCTTAATCATTATAAATTGTTGTATCATCATCTTAATTCTTCACTTATTTTAATATCACATTAGTTATAGAAAAGTATTATTACTATTTAACCAAAATAGCTTCATTACCATTACATATGGAATTTTCTTCTTCAAGTAAATAAATTTCCTTCATTATTCTAACAGATTTAAATTATTAATATCAAAAATATCCCCTATATCCTTTTTATTATTGGTATATTCTCTTCTATATGGAATATAACCAAGGAAGATTAGTTCAATATTTTTACTCTAACTTCTAAATATTTTTTTTGACATTGATTCAAAATGGGATACAAAAAATCCATAAAATTTTCAAACATGGGGAATTATTATACTATATATCTTCTGTGTACATATCTTAATACAAACATTACATCCAGTGATTTTAATGTGAACTATTTCAACAATTTATTATCTTTATAAATATTCTGAAGTATCATTCTCTATCAAGAGGTTATTATCCACCTTTACCAAATATAAATTATTCCATATATAAAAACCATTTTTTTGTTTTATATATTGAAATAAGTTAATTTTAAACACCATTATTCTCAATATATTATTCAAATTTTACATTATTATATTCTATATTGTTATCAATCCATATCATTTTCAATGAGAAACCATTCTCCTTTTCACCACTCCTTCTAAAACATTAAATCAATATTCAGATCCTCTAAATTATGATTCATAAACATAAAACAATTCATATGAGTAATGTAGTTATTAGAGGATATAAAATACTTATCTCCACATTTTTATTGTTTTATCAAACTCCCATAAATATAATAATGTATAAGTTCCAATGAATGATATTTCAGAATTTCATGTTTATTATATGCAGAAATTAAAATATTCATCTTTAAACAAGTAAATAACATAAGTTTTTTTTATCTTTTTATCACTGGAACATCATAAATATTATCTCCTAATGAAATATTTTTCATGTTCTATTGTACAAGATGACTATGTATTTTACACCATAATGTATTTTCTTCTTCCATGAAATTTCAGTAATAAAAAATAGATTATTTTCTATTTTTTTGCACTCTTGTAAGAACACTTGGATATTCAAAACACTTCATAAACAACCCATTATTCTAGAAAAAAAATTTATTTCTTTAATTACCTAACATGGATATATATAACATGATTCATTATACCCACTAATATATATATTGTTATTTGATATCAACTTCTCCTTTTTAATAATTTATTAATGAGCTATATTTATTTTTAGATATATATCCTTATGAAATGGCATAGAAACAATATTTCACTTTTTAATATCCATTGACACCTTTGAATCACCTATAATGTTTAATGAACATCGACTATCCTAAATCCATAAACATTTCCTACTAGATTATTTAAGTGAAACATCATAAAAACGTCCTTTTATAATACATTTTCCTTTTTATTATATGAATTTTATGTATATAAAATAATATGCACTTTTAAGGTATGATGATGCAAAAATAATCATCAAATGACTGTCACATATTATATAAAATTATTCAAATGATTAAAATTTATTCTCAAAATTCAGTCCATATTTTGCTGGTTTCTTCTAAATTTTATCCTATGAGTGGGTCTTATAGTATAATAATATTATTATTTAGATAACTAAAAATGTATTTCAATATACTCATAGACTCTACAGTGCCAAAAACATCCATAAAATTCTTACATTCATTTAAAAATAGCTTATTATCTTGATGTTAACACCTATACTAGTTTATTATTCTTTCCATAAATACTTGATTATTTTTGTGAACCAAAATTATTATACACTACCTATTATTTATTATTTTAACTGTAATTATTTATATGATTTTTGGGGTCAGTAATTTATCATTTTTTTATTTTATGAGTATCATCCCAAAATTTATAGATTTATGACAATCCCATTATCTGAGTGCAAATTTGTCTTCATCAATTGTGTCCTAAATATATACCATAAAATATGAATTTTACGATATTTTTCACCCATTGAGTGTTATATTATTTTGTCAACGTTATTCTTATCAGTTTTTGAATCTTCAATAACATTCAGAGACTTCTTTATTAAAATTTCTCATATTTCGTGAATATGATTATAGAAGTTAAATTATATATTTCTTATTTTTTATTATCATTGGTTAAATTCGATTATATAGACACATGATCCTTATTCATCACATTGAATTTTAATTTTAGCACAACATTAGAAATCTATTATTCGATAACTCACTTCATCAAAACACAAATATCTTTCAAAAAATATTTATTCTTCTTAAGTATGTGAATAATGATTATAAAAAGAATATTGATTATCCTCCTTCAAATTTTTCATTTCATTAACTTCATTTTATATCATTGATGGAAATTAATTTTGTTTCCATTTCAAAACTATCTCGTTTTCTGTATCATCCTCAATCTATATAGTTATAATCTTATAACTAGTAAAATATTTATCATTTAGTTTAATAATTTTATGTTTTTTCTCAAAATTATCAATGGATATCTGAAATTCCTCATCATATGCCCTCTAAATAATTAACTGTATTTTAAAAATAAATTCCCAATTTTTTATTTAGATAAATTAATACCATACATTGTTAAAGACAAATTGAATTAACTGATTAGGTTTCCTTATTCTTAAAAGAATTTCATTGTATCTCATCTTCATCATCATTGGATTATTCTTCATTCATATTTGGAAAATTTTCTCTAAAATATAAAATTAATAAACACTTGAAACAAATTATTTTTAAGGTTACACATTTTATTTTATTTTCATATTATTAAACTTATAATGATGTGTGATTAGGTTTCTCAAATATATCTTCAAAATCTATATCAAAATTTTAACAACCATCTTCTTCTTCATTAATTTCTTTTTTATTGTTCTCTTTTTTATAAATTTTTAAAGAATGTTCCTTTTCATCCATGTAAATATCTATGAAAACATCTCCATTATGAATCTAAATTGAAAAACGTTTTATGTGTAAGCCATAATAGAATTGTACCCAAATCATACACTTTATGTGTTGTGGCTTTCTCCTCGAAAATATCTTGAAGAATGTGTTGTTTCATCTCACTAACCTTTATATCTTCTAAATTTTGACCAAAATCTCTAAAAGAGTTCTCATTTGGATAAGATTTAGTGAAATTGTTATTTATTATTTTTCCTACCATCATCTTTATGAATTCATATTTTATCCTCTAGACCAGTATTTCGGCTTACCTTACCATTGAATCTCTTTTATATAAATTTTACATCATATAATATATTGTCATTAATAAACATTTACCATTTACATTATGAAAACCCATCTATGAAAGAGATGAAATAATGGTACTCCAAGCATTACCATTATTATATATGGTATCTGCATTATTGGTTTTTATGAACAATCCTTCTATACGAGGAGAAAATTAATCAGTAGAAGTTCCTAATACATATAAAATCATATAAAATAGATAAGATTAAATACTCTCTTTCAATATATAATAATTATTGACATAAATAGTTAAAATCACCTTGATAATTAGAAAATAAATATTTTTTATTATGACATACATATTTCATAAACAACACTTCCTATATTGAAGTAATGAAAACACATAAAATAGAATATAATCATTTAAGGGAACATGTCTCTGATACCATTTGAAAAGAACCCACAAGAATGATAGTAATTCAACAAAGTGGGCATGAATAGGTAAATTAATTAATTATATTTTATTTAAGAATCAACCTTCTTCAAATATAAAATTGAAATCATTGATCATTATAACACAATCCAATACAAAATTACAGTAGTCACAATGTATTTTTACTGGGGTAAAGTCAAAAAATGAGTAAGTAGTCCATGGAATAATAGGATTTCATCTGAGATCATGCAACTAACTAGTTTCATCGTGTGGATTATATAAAAGGAAGTATTAAGCTAAAACTCACATAACATACTAGTCTATATTTATTTTTCTTGACTTACCAAAAAATTAGAATGACTAAAAATATATTTCAACAATATGTGAGAGATCAACCATGTCATCCTTCCTTTTTTGTTTCTTTTTTTGTTTCTTCATCATTATTTTCTTCTTCTTCTTTCCAAGATGATTTTATCTACTTCATTCCCTAAATTTTTAACACTTCAATAATATTTTTATTCTTCTTTTCAATTCATATTTTTTATACTATATATTTTCATTACATATAAAATATTTTATAATATAGTGTTAATTTCTCCCCCTTCAAAATTGAAAATTCAAAATTTAAATTCCCCTACATAATTATCTTCAACAACTATAACATACTTTAACAAATTATGACTTTTATTTTTATTATTAATTTTAGTAATTAGACCATTCATGGTAGACACTATTATAATAATGAGTGATCGGACCTGTCCAGTCGTGATCAATAATTTTTATCAAAAACTGAAACAAAAAAATCACATTAAAGAACAAGAATATTTTTCATAAAGATAAATTTCTTTCTTTAATAACATGAATAAAAAATCCATTTATTACATTTAAACTCAAATAAATATACTTCAGAATCATATAATTTAATTTTCTTCAAAATGTTAATTTTTTAGATCTCATATATTTTATTTTTTCAATGAATTTCATTTTTCCTTTACTATTTCCTCAATATAATCCTTATTAAATCCTATAAAGACCATTATTTAATAGTAAAATGACTCTAATATAGTAAGTAAAAAACACTAATGATTTATTCCATACTAAAATTTCTATAAAAATGAACCTTATTAAGTGCAAGTCATGAATATCTCTTATGATGTCATTACATTGCTGATTCTAATACTGGGGATAAAATTACTCTTAAGAAATAACTGATCATTTATACTTATCCATGTTTTTATTTATACTCTCATGTGATTGACCCAAATGAAATATTATATATTTTTTAGTTTTTCATCATTAACATAAAAATTACAAAATTCCTTCCAATTATTATAAAATTTCATTTTCTAACATCAACATCAAATTCAGAATTCTATAACGTGCATAAGTATTCTCAAAAATAAATTTAATATTTCTACGGAATATCAACCTTTTAAAAAGTATCAACTAACATTAAAATCACATAATAAAATTTATTATATTTGATTTTTAATAAGATTCATTTATTGACACCAAAATCCAACATAATAAACAAATCCACCTGAAGTATTCTAAAAATATTAATCACATGATAAATACAATAATACTAGGGGAAACGTATCTAATACCATATCTCATTAACTTATACATTGGTCATAACAATCCACTCTGGGTCTCGACATCTCTCAATTACATCTCTTGGTTTAAATAAGATATTACTTAGTTAACTATAATGGAAACATTCAAAGGTGGTCCACCATTGAGGGTAATGTGATAAGCCATAGACCTTCTAATCACTTCACAAGAAAAGGTAATTAAATCTATGCTTCATTCAATGAAAAAATATAGTTTTATAACTATAAAATGAAAAATATTTCCTAGTACACTAGCTATATTATAGGTTCCTCATGGAGATAAGGACTTGGTTCTCTACATCAAAAAAATATTTAAAATGTAACATATTCACATGAGATAATATAGAAAAATTTATTTCATAATTAAAATTAATTAACATCAATGTATCATCCTAATGTATCATTAGAGTAAAATAAAGTAACTATATTAAAATTTGGATCATAGTCTATCCCTAAAATATACATGATGTATGATCCCAAAACATCTGAGTTATCACAATCATCAAGGTCACATGAAAATAAACTACTCAATGAATTAGATTACAATTTTCATTCTTGGTATATCCTTGGTTGAAACAAAATTTATCTATACTTCGCAATAATTTATTTAGTTTTATCACAAAAAATATGTCACCAACTACCCCCACAAATCAATAGGGTTCTAAATTCCATAAAAAATACATTGATACAACTCTACCCAAAATATTATACCATATGTATTTACCTCACAAAAAATAGGGTAGGATATTACAATTGGACCTCACTAAGAAGTTCGTACATAGATGAATCTCTTCTCAAAGACCTACAATCAATTGATTATAACACTCAATGAATGATTTCCTTGAACTGTTGATTCATATATTGTTTAGACACCACTACCAGTGTAACATGTTCAACCCCACCCTCATGGAGCTCCACCAAATACAATAAAGGTATAATATAATTTATATTCCAAAAAACATCATATCATATTTCAATCATAGTTTTTTATATCACATTTATTGATAATAGGTAAAAGTTTATGTGTCCCACTACCTTATAAACACCCAACTAATTTATGGGTTTATACAACTCCAGAAACCCCATACCCAATACAACCACTCAATGTTTTAAGAATAGAATAAATATATTATTCACATAATTAGTCACTATGTAATAATCATAAGAAATTCAATAATCATAGGTTCAATTTATTAATAAAAAACAAATGAGTTATATAGAAAAGTACAAATTAACATATTATTGATGTTTTAAATAACCAAGTCACATTTTAGTGCTAAATTATCACAAAAAGGTATTATGAATGTAATTTGTACCAATGCGTTGAATATTATACATGAAAACACACCCTCTTATAACAATGGAAAAATAGTAAAATAACAAAAAACGAATCACATACTAAATTCCATGAAATCAAAATTTTCAAATACTTATAATCCTAAAAATTAAAATAACTTTCTCTAGTAACATAGAATTTACTTAATCATATTTTTTCTAGGAAAAATAATAAGTTACATTCCATGTTCTATATCATCCAACATATAACAACCGTGTCCAAAATAGTAGAAAAATCCAAACATGGATCTGATTCAAATTTGTAGTTTTTCTATAATGGTTAACCTAAATAGTGCCTAATTCAGATTACTGCATGACCTCATACACACCATCCAATAAGTTAAATATTTATGATTAGTATAAATAGTATACAAATGACCTTGAAATTAAATATTTTTTATCACGTAACCATAACTAAAAAATAAAAAAATAAACCTTTTAAAAAATAACCCTATGATATTGTAGTTAATGCATTATGTCAACCACAACAATATTTAACATTAATTATTAAATTTTATTCAATGTAAAAGTCATTCATGCCATACATCATACATTATATCACTTTATGGGTATATCATATAAGAAATAGAATCTATAATAAACAAATTAATGGAAACTTTAAATATAAAATCATTTTCTGTGTCTTTTCTTGATTTTGTATCCTAATATAAGATATTAATCCCAATCATAACCATAAATCACTCATACATTTCCCTTACCTGCTTTCTAGACCTTCAAGTCTATATTCCCACTAAGGTACATGTATAGTGTGAGATAAAAATATTAATCATAACAACTTTAATGATATCCCTGAATAAAACCAGTATATATGACGGAATGAAAAGTATGAAAACATATTATTTCAAATAATAACATGAATATTTATAAATAATTTAGTGTTATATCTATCTAAAAGAGAAACCTCACCTAATTCAGTTAAAGCAAATATATAGAGTGTATTCAGATGGTATGATAATAAATATTTGGTAAAAAATTTATCAATCTATAACTAAAATATTCATGAGTGAATTGTCATCATAAAAACCATTGTGGAATGATTTATCAAGGTATCAAAAATCAATAAGTGAAAACTTTTACTCCATATCAATAAACTATAGGTGAATAATTTATCATTATATCATTAAACCATAAATAATTTGTTTATCCTTGTATAAATAAAACAGAAGTTAATGATTTATTACCAAATAAATATAATAAAATTAAATCATCTATCACCAATATCCCTCATATATGATAGTCATATATACTCAGTTTCGCTAGACCAAGCTCACTAACTAAAAGTTAGATGATGGGAAAAATTGATAATTCAATGTATAAAGAAGAGAGGTATACTCATATAAGAATAACATGACTACTCTAAATAAAATAGTGAATCTATGAAACAATCAATTTGAATATCCACCAATTTTATTTAATATATTGAAGAAAAATAAAATAAAGAATGAAATGAAGAAGAATGTTAATAAAGCTACATTGAGCGAATTCTAAGAACTATGATTAAGGTGGCCCCTGAAATAATCTATTGATGTAATAAGGAAATTAAATATCTCAATAATGATGTTATTATTCTAATTAATGATAAATATACATTCTATATCAGAGATAATAAACCCATTAAAACGATCAATGTTCTAATAGTTAAAGTGGATGAGATGGAAATAATTATAAAAGACATTAAGGAGAATATTTCTACTCAAGAAGACGAAATTAAAATCACCAAGTTAATTTTTCATATATCTTATAAGGAACATGGGTAAATTCAATAAGTTTATGGTAAGTCATTTTAAGTGAATTCGGAGTCATTAAAATATTATTAAAAATATTATAGCCAAGATCATACAAATTATTCACCTATGGTATTTAAAAATGAGAAGTATAATTGAGATAGTAGTTCACAATGAATGAGTCGACATAAAAAAATATATATTTAAAAAAAACATTATGAATAAGGATCCAATATAAAAGGAACCCAATAATATCCATAATATGGTAGATTTCCCACGGATAACAAAAATAGAGGCCAATCCTATTAAAAAACAATAAGAATAATTTTGTTAATAGACTCAATAGTTATCTAAACAATATTAGTTTAATGATTATTATTAGTGTTATTTTATTTTTTAAAAGAATTATATAATTTATAGTAAAAGATGTCTCTCCCAAGGAATACTATAAGATGGTAATTAATATTTATTGTCGGTTGGAGTTGATTCTCAAGAGGGGGGCATTAAGTTCTACTTAAAATTTCTATTAAAAATATTTCACATAAAATCCCCAAATTTAAAAACAATGTTAAAATGTAGTGAATATATACAGAGTGTAAATGTTCAAATAGTATCTCAAAGACTGATTAGGTCTCAGTTAATTTAACCTGAATATTAAATTGACTGTTGACACTAATTTAATGGTTTACAATAAGTATAAACACTTAAAAGTTTAACTATCAACACAACTTTAAAACAAATTATATTTCAAAGTAGTTAGGTGCAGAATATAAAATATATAGTATACTCAAGATATAGAATAAAAATCATAAAAGATGTAACTATGTGGTTCAGTCTCAAGATGAGACTTAGTCCTCTAAAAAATTTATTTAAATTTATCCACACCCTGGATCGGGGTTGACAATTATGCAAAAATGACTAAGTCCAAAGAACAATACCAAAGTTATACGTGGGAAAACAAACAACATCACATAGATTTCAAGGTCTTACTCGACCACCACCACTGTCCACTGTGAGAAACAAGAGAATTATAGAATTTGAATGAGGATTTGATAATCCTCTAGCTTATCAAAGGAGACAGAATGTGTGAATAAAAGGGTACAGACAATTCTAGAAATGTAAATAAAATAATAAATAAAAAAGTGTGAATGAGTTTAGAAAAGATTTAGTGATTGGAAGTGCAGCTCTGGACTAGTTGGAATGGTCATAAAAGCTTCTGAGTCCTTTTATGGTTTTTGTTCAGAAAACAGAGCATCGTTTTCTTCCATGGATCCAGGTTCATCTTATCATCCCAAGTGCATAAAGTGTTTGTTGTAGTTCTTCACTCAAGATGCAACTTGTTTTCTCCTCAATAAATGAATTGCTTTGTGTATGTTCAGTGTTCTTGGAGCATGGATGTTGCCTTGCATGAATGAACAACATTTTTATTGATGTTGATCTCTTTTATCTTTCACCCTTTGTGTGCCTTCATGGTTGCTAAACTCTTGCATTATGCACGCTCTATGTTTTTTTTGCATTAATTTCCTTTTTCATATATATCCAGTGTTCTCTTTCCTTCCCTTTATAGCTTTTAGCTCCAGAAAATGGAATGATCACCTTTTTCATTGGTACTAGGTATATTTCCCTAACTTGGAAATAGAATTCATTAAATAACTTTAGCTACATTAAAACCATCAAATGTTACTGTTAGCTTAATAAATAAATAGTATTGAGAGTATATAGTTTGAATGGTTGGTCAATCATTATTCTCCTTCTATAAGTAGCAGTTGACTTTATGTAACACTGAAGATCCACTGGTAGCTCTTTGATCAAGTACCAGTAGTTCCATGGAATTTGTAGCTCTTACTCTGTATCAGTAATTTTTGGCATCAGTTGCTTTATATTCTAATATCTCGATATACATGTTCTATCGGTGACTCTATCAATCGGAAGATCTTGTTATCGGTAGCTCCTTGCATCGTTAGTTGTTTGCACTTGTATCATTGGATTTACTTATATCGTTAACTATCAGTAGACTAGTTCTATCAGTAGCTTAGTTTCTGTCGGTAGCTGACATTGTTACAGTGATAATGTGTATCAGTAGACTTATGCACATTAGTAGCTCTATTCTGTTCTATCGGAATACATGTTCCATGCTTACTGGTAGCTCTGTATATATATCAGTGACCTTAGTGTAACGGTGACACTATCCATCGGTAGACTAAGTTTATCGGTAGACCGAGTCTATCGGTAGCTCTGTACATATTGGTAGATCTGTACATATCAGATTGAGTTAGAAGTACTTCATAACTCATATAAACATAGATAAACAATGATTAACATATTTCAGGGATTATATTAATATTATTATTATCTTGATCATAGAATATAATAGATTAAATGATTTTATATATAGATAAAAATTAATTGGGATTATCAAAGTATATGAAAGTAGAATTGGGACTATCAAAACAGGTGAGGTCTACAATATCCCCATTTTTGATAATCAAAACATATGATATTATCATTCTAAATATTTAGTAATTGTATCAGAGGTTATATCATTAAATTCAATTGTATGAGAGAAATAATATATTATAGACAATAAAGTAATAGAAATACATTTCAATACAATGGTATTAGAGAATTAAATGCAATGGAATCAGAGCGGCAAAGCATGATAGCTCTTCCATATATAAAATTGCTCCCCTTTGATACTTTCTCCCCATTATTCATTCTCCCCCTGGGTGAATATTTCCAACTCTTTAGTACATTGAATATCTCTCCTCATTTATAGAATCTTTGTAGAATAATTCTCCCCCTTTCATTAACATCTCTCCCGCTTTCATTAACATCTCTCCCCCTTTTGGATAATAAAAAACTGGGAAACAACATATAGAAGAGAAACAACATGAGAAATAAAAGAAATCCACTTGTATTAAATGTTACAAAAAATTACATAGATCAATCATGAAATACAATGGATTCCTATCAAACATCTTATCAACTTGATCATTCCACATCCTTAATGTGAGAAATTCCCTTGGGATCAGTAGCTGATATAGGTGATGAGGATGATGGTGAAGGCTTAGGAATTCCGAAAATGATCATAAGAGGCTAAGACAATGACACTGTGCATGGTCGATACTGAGGAGTTAATTGAGTGATCATAGGAGGAAGGCTTCAGATGTCTTGAGCAGGAGTCATCTAAACTGAAGAAGAAGTAGAGGTAAGGGCAGGAAAAGCGTGAGGTATAACGACTAGCCTAGCATCAACATGCATAAATGGTAGTAAAATATTTCTTAAATCCTTAATTATTCATCCTCCTCTTTCCATAGAAGATATGAAGTCAACCTTGTTATCCCTGAAATTATCTAAGGCTAGATTCAATTCCCTTAGCTTCCTAACTTGCTCTTAGAAGGATTGATTGACAGGAGGTAATTTCAGGTATTCCAACAGAAGTTTTAAGTGATTGTTGAGTGGATGCTTCGTTTAAATATTTTGTAAATAGGATTCCACCTTTTCTGTCACTTCATTATGAGAGGAAGAATCTTTTCTAATATAGTCTTGGACTATCTTCATTATTTTTCTAGCTGAATCTCTAGTAGAAAGCACAACATTTCTTAGGTCGGATGAGTCCATAGAGCCCCTGGTTGAAGCTGAATCAAGCTCCTCCTTCATCAAAGCCCGAATTTGATTCAAATCCACTATGGGTTTAGAAGCAAGAGAACCAACAGAGAAAGATACAGTCTCATTGAAGTTTTTGGTCAAACCACTAATAAGATTTTGAACTTGGAAATACTAGGTTTTAACATGATCCTTCATATAAGTTTTTAAACGGTCGAGCACTGAAACCATTTGGCTTACAACACTTTTGACAAAGTCTAAATCATTGTTGGCTATAAATATTGTGATCATGTAAGATTCTAAATATATAATAGATTTCTTTAGAGCATCAAGATCTTATTCCATTCTAGATACATGAGTCTGTAATTTTTTAACATCTTCCACTATTTCACCCATAAAGGTTGAAAATTACAACTGAGAGAGAGTTCAAAAGATCTCTCCAAAATACTCATCTCTTCAAAAAAAATTGTGCTTCAAATCAGCAATAGAAGCACTATAGGTTTCTTATTTCTCATCCATTATGGATTCAAGGTCAGCCTTAGTGTTCAAATTAGCAGGGGAAACTGCAACAGATGCTCATTTAGAGGCTATAAAGGCTACTAAGTCAATGATTATCGATTGGATTGATGACAACAGTGAAGCATCCATATTCCTTATCTCTTCCACAAAACTGTCCTTATGCTTTTTTTTAACATATCCAAGTCGTGCATTCAGACCACATCTTCAGGTAGAAACTCCGACTCAGCATCATAAATGATATTTGGTCTATTTAGAGATTCCTCATTATTAGCATCAGGATAGACTAAACCCCAGACCACAAAACCGGGGTCTTCTTCCCATTCATCAATTCCAACATCCATAGAAACACTTCCCAAATTGATTTGATGCTCCCCCTCAATGGGTGCTTTCCCACATACAGCAACAACATTCTCAGCGGGTCTTTATTCATGAGAATAATCTTCTACTATCACTTCTATCTCTGTAATAGCAGGAGGGTCCACTAGATTCGGTACAACTTCTTCCATTTCTCTTAATACTGCTTCAGCAGGCATAACCAAGCTTCCAATTAATGCAATCAAACATAAACTCAAAGAATAAGATGCTTTTGAGACATTCTCTTTTCCTTCTTCATGATCAAGGATGGGCTTGTCATCCCCATTAACAGGAGATTCTTCTTCTTTTAAAACATCATTTACTAAAGATATAGTTTTAGCGGCATGACTTGGAGGCAAGTCTAGATCTCTTCCATCATCCATAGAATTCACTTCTACCTCAGTCTCATCATTGTATTTAGGTTCATATTCATCATTTCATAGACCTAATTCCCTCACATCCTTAGGTCATAATTGATGATTTACATGATTAAATTATTCATATTCCTTCTGGTCATGATAGACCCATTCTCCTCTCCATGGGTTCAAATTTATCTTCATGTATTGGCATACTGTAGTCCGGATACAAATGTTATTCTTTACTACAACTGTCTCATCTTGAGACTCCGCTACCCATTTTACTTTGATCATCCCAGTGATCAACTTACCAAAGAATAGGGCATTAGTCATTGATTTTGGACTTGTCCATTCTTTCATTTGGATCATCAGCAATCTGAACAGATTAAATTTTACATAATGTCTCATGAGTTGTAGGATATATATATCTTGATATCTAAAATTCGCATAGCCTCCTGTCCTCGGTTTTAAGACATGCTGAAAAAATTTAAACAATAATCTGTTCTCACCATCTATTTCTGCAGATACTAATTTTCTTTGATTCCAATCACCAGAAAGATCTGCCAAAGAAGTATCATAATAGAAAATATCTCTATTAGGTGGTATAACTTTCAAGTCATATCCAGATACACATTCATGGGGATCATTCAGACATTCATCCCACTCAACTGATGAAAACTACATCTCCATTCCATTCATAAGAGATGTCACTCAGTTTTAATTCTTAGATTTATCAATTCTTAGAAACTCATAAAATTGTTTCACTAGATTTGGATTGTAGGGACCATTGTTGTTTGAAAAACAATCTACCCATTTTCGATCTTCATGCACTTCGAGCACTAACGACTTGATAGGGAGGAACCATTCTACGCACAACTCTTTTTCAATCACAATGGATCTATTCTGCAAATGAGGATTCACTGATTGGATCCCTGACCTAGTTCATCCAACACAACCACTTGCTTCTAGCTTAGACTTCTGATTCTTTGCTTTTGGTTCAACAGTGTCATCACTAATGGTCGGAAGTTTGTTTTTTTCCATCACTGGTTCGAGGGATTTAGGTTTCATGAGAGATTTGGGAGCTAATGTTTGAGGGTAATGGGTTTGAGGCTCAATAGATTGAGATATTACTGGGACATAGTTTTTATCATTTAGGAATCATAAAATAAATGAATAAAATAATGTAAAAATGATTCAGATTCTGGCGGGAGACAGAAGTTTAAAAACAACACACTTATAGGTAGAGTTTATCAGTGAGAGTTTCTATCAGTGAGTTCAATTTGTGGGGTATTATATCGGTGAGGTATCCACATCAGTGAGGTTACATCGGCCAGAGTTCACATCGGTGAGGATACATCATTGAGTATTTAAATTGGTGAGGTTAGTTACCTAACAAGGTTTATCATTCCTAACTCATGTCTAATGTAACATAACCTTTCCTAACATAAAAGTTATGTGAAAATGACATCTAATTGATGTTCAGTAACAATACATTCAAGAGTAATATCACCCTATTTGTAATGATCTTTCAGTAAATAATGCCTTACTACAATGTGTTTGTTCCTTGAGTGAGATACATGATTCTTGGAAATGTTAATTGCACTAGTGTTGTCACAATATATTGAAAAACGCTTAAATTAATATTCATAGTTCAAAAGAGTCTGTTTCAACTACAAAATTTGTGGGTAGAAACTACCAGCCGCTATATACTCTACTTCGGTAGTGGGAAAAGCTACCGAATTCTGTTTTATACAACACCATGATACTATAGATTTTCCCAATAAATCACTTGTTCCAGAAGTACTTTTTCTATCAAACTTGCATCCATAAAATTCAGCATCTCTATAACTCATTAATTCAAAGGATTGTCGTTTTGGGTAAAACAAAACTCAGTTTATAGTGTGTTAAATGTATTTAAAAATTCTTTTATCAGCATGTAAATGAGATTCCTTAGGATTAGCTTGAAATCTTTCACACATACATACACTAATCAAAATATCTGGTGGACTAGAAATATGGTAAATTAAGCTTCCAATCATACATATGTAATTAGTTTGATCCACTAGTTTCCCAGTTTCATCTGCATCAAATTTTCAAACAGTACTCATAGGAGTATCGAATTTTTTAATACTATCCAAACCAAAAAGTTTTAAATGATCTTTTGTATATTTACTTTGTTTCAAAATAACACCATTTTCATTTTAAAAAACATGAAATCCAAGAAAATATTTGAGTTCTCCCATTAAACTCATTTTTAATTAATTTTTCATACTCTTTGAAAAATTAGTACATAAGGAATGTATAGAAGATACAAAAATAACATCATCAACATAAATTGGTACTATCAAAAAATCTTTATAAATTATTTTAATAAAAAGAGTTGGATCAAAAATCCCATTAGTAAAACATTTTGAAATAATAAAATTACTATCTCAATCATACGAAGCTCATGTAGCTTGTTTTAAACCATATAATGCTTTAGAATGTTTAAAAACTCGATTTTGAAAATGAGGATTAGTAAATCCAGGGTTTTTTTTTAATAAATACACCTTCAATTATAAAACAATTTACAAAATCATTGTTGACATCAATTTGCAATAACAGGAAATTTAGATTACCAGCATAGGAATGTAGGATCCTAATGGCTTCTAATATGGCTACATGTGCATTGGTTTCCTCATAGTTTATACCATCCTCTTGACTATATCCATGGGAAACTAGCCTAGCTTTGTTTCTAACTATGTTTCCAGATTCATCAACTTTGTTTCTAAAAACCCATTTAGTGCCTATTTTCAAAGTTACCTTGGGTCTGTAAACTAATTCAAATACATTGTTTCATTCAAATTTATTTAACTCTTCTTGCATATCCATTACAGAAAATTCATCATTGATAGGATCATTCACATTTTTAGGATCTAGCTGTGAATTAAATGCTTGATGTTCAACTTTTTTTTATAGAGATGCTCTAGTTTGTGTACCTATATTAATATTACCAACAATAATATACATAGAATGATAATTTAGGATCTTACATAATCAAGTAATGGTAGAACTAGAAATTTTAGGTTCATCTATATGTTCGGGATCAACAGAAGCATATTCTAGAATATTTCCAGAACTGGATGTTTTTATAGCAGGATCTTTAGATTTATCATTAAAGTCCAAAACACTCAATTCATCTACATGATTTTCAAGATAGGTGTTAGGACCATGTGGATCAGTTTCAACAAACTTGATGTGAATAGATTTTTCCACACATTGTGTTATTTTATTAAAGAATCTATTAGCTTTTCTTGTTAAATAACCACCAATGAAAATAATTTCATCCGTTTTAGATGCAAACGTGTCCAGATTATCATTTATATTAATAATAATAACATTGCAGCCAAAGACTCTAAAGTAACTAACATTGTGTTTCCTATTATTCCATAAATCATATGGGGTCTTCTTGAGATCGGGTCTAATTATGACTATATTAATAATTTAATAAGCTGTATTCACAGATTCAGCCCAATAGTAAATAGGCAGGTCATACTCATTAAGAATGATTCTTGCAATTTCATGAAGGGTTCTATTTCTCCTTTCAACATCACCATTCTACTAAGGTGTCCTACCAGCAGAAAAGTTATGACTATAGCCATTGTGTGATAAATAAGATTCAAAATCACAATTTTCAAACTCACGACCATAATCACTTCGTAGAGTTTTAATCATAAGTCCACTATGGATTTCAATAGATTTGGAGTATTTAACAATGCAAGAACAAGAATCACATTTGTGAACTATGAAGTATACCCATGTATATCTAGAAAAGTCATCTACAAGGATATAGACATAGTGGTTACCATTTAAACTAGAAACTCTTGTAGGTCCAAACATGTCCATGTAATCCAACTCGAGAGGTTGAGAATTTGAGACTTTATTATTTTATTTAAAAGAAACATTATATTGCATTACCTTTTAAGAGGGATTAAAAACATTGTCATTTTGGAACTCAAGATTAGGTAGGTCTCTATCTAAGTTTTTCCTAGATAATTTTCTAAGTGAATATATATTACAGAGTCCTAATTTTCTATGTTGAAGCCAATATTCCTTACGAAAAGTATTTAAACAAGTAACATTTTGTTTATCTAAATAATTTAAATCAACAACATAAACACTTTCATTTCTCAAGGATGATAATTCTAAAATATTTTTGGAGTTAAAAACATTACAGGAATCATTTTCAAAAATAACATTAAATACATCATCACATAATTGTGATATACTAAACATATTATACTTATGTCTATCAACAAAAAATCGTTTAGATATTAAAACTAAATTAACGTTACTAATCTGGCCTAGATGGATGATTTTTTCTTTTAGAGTTATCACCGAAGGTGACATGACCACCATCAATATTTATTAAGATTTTAAAGCATGAATAATTTCTAGACATGAACCTTGAACATCCACTATCCAAGTACCATACCTTCTTGTTAAAACTCTTTAAGTATGTCTCCTACAAAACAGATATTGACAGAAATTGATTTTGGTACCTAGATCCTCCTGGGTCCAGAAAGGTTAGCAATCAGAGATTTAGGTACCCATATTTGTCTTATGGGTCACATATAATTTACAAAATCAATTGATTTTGAAAAATAAACATTATTTGATCTATAACCATATTAACAACTAGATGATGCATACAAATGTCCAGAACTGGAAAAAGAGGAATTCTGTCCAGATTTAGAGATAAATCGAGTTTTAGTGAACTGTCTCTCCCCAGGTTGGTATCCCAACCTAGTAGTGTATTTTGTTGCAACTTGTTTCTATAACATTTGAGTTAGATAATCCTTTACATTTGTTATTTTTTTCTACATCCTTTATAAGTTTCTCATTAGAGATTTTCAGCTCTCTATTTTCCTTTGATAGTGGGGCATTATTTTCCTTTTCTATATCAAGGGCATATTAAACATTGGCAATAAGAGAATGTTTTTCTACTAATGACATATACTTATCCTTGAGTTCATTACATGTTTCTTATAGCATATTTTAGTATTGAAATAGTTCATCTTTAGTTATATTTTCTTCTTTATCTAAATCACTCTTATTTCCAGAATAATAATTATTTAGCATTGGGGAAACAGGTACCTCATAGGTATTGGTTATGAAGCACATGTTGGCATGATTATTTTCAGAATCAATAGACTCTGATTCACTTGGGATGTCTTCTGATGGAATCCAGGTACCTTTCATAGATTTCATGTAGTTCTTCTCCTTATAATCATATTTCTTTTTGAATTTTAGTTTTTGATAGTCTACCTTGATGTGCCCTTTCCCTTTTCATTAATAGCAGACTACTTCATCATTCTTGTCTGCTTTCTTCCAATCTTTCTTCCAATGAACTTTGTTTTCATACATTCCTTTGTTGTTGGATTTTCTGAAAAATTTCTTCTTCCTATAAAACTTCTTAAATCTCCTGGCTATTTGAGCCGTCTCAGCATCACTATTAGAGTTTGAATCTTCACTTGTTGAATATTTAGTAGGTACATGCATATTCCCCATGTATTTTCTCATTGAAGTAGTAAAAATAAAGGCTACAGATTTTATTTTGGGTTCATCATCTTCCTCCTTATTCACCTTGAGTTATTCATCATACATCATTAGTTTACAAAAAATCTCTTTTACAGGTAGTGGTCCAATGTCACATGACATTCTGATTGAAACATATGTGCCTCTCCATCAGTCTGGTAGACATCTCATGGTTCTCATGATTTATTACATTGCTAGAACAACCTTTCTGAGTAAACTCAATGTATTAACTATCTCATTGATCCTGAGATAAATATCATAAATATGTTTATCAGTTTTAATTTTAAAATTATAATATTTAATAGTATATGTATTCAATATCTTCTATATAACTTTGGTTGTTCCATCATGAGAAACTCCCTATGTATCCAAAATTTCATAATCAGTTTTCCAAGTAGATATTCTGTTGAATTTGTCAACTCCTAATGCACAATACAGTGTATTCATGTCATTACAATCATTATTGTAAGCAGGTTTTGTAGGTTCATCCAATGTATTTATTTCAGATTTTGGAATTTTATATTGAGACTCTATAACAGTCCAAATATCAAAACCCATACTTTCCAAATGAATTTTTATTTTCTGTTTTCACTGGGTATAGATGGTACCATTGAAGAATGATGACTGGTTAGTAGCAGCACCCTCTAGTCTATTTTTCATAACTATATTTTAGAAAATTGTTTTAAAGAGATAAAATATAGAATTAACAAGAAATTTAAGATCTTTAAAGATGAAACTAAAAGCATAGTTGAAAAATAGAGTATTTCAAAAACCGTTTAACAAAAACAAACCTTTGATACCATATGTTTGTTGGAGTGGATACTCGTGAGGGGGGATAATTGAGTTCAAATTAAAATTTCTATGAAAAATATTTCTCTTAAAATCCCCCAATTTAAAATCAATGTTAAACTGTAGTGAATCTATAAAGAGTTTAAGTGTTCAATTAGTTTCTCAATGACTAATTAGGTCACAGTTAATTTAATATGAAGTTTAAATTGAATTTTTAAACTAACATAATATACTACAATAAGTATAAATGCTTGGTAGTTTAACTGTCAATGTAACATTAAAACAATTTATATTTCACTGAAGATAACAGCGGAATATGAAATATATAGTATACTAAAGACATAAAATAAAAAATAAAATTAGATGTAACCAAGAGGTTGATTCTCAATCCGAGACTTAGTCCTCTCAAAAATTTATATAAATTTTTCCACACCCTGGATCGGGGTTGAGAAGAGTGTAATACTGTACAGGTCCAACGACCTCTACCACAGATCTACGTAGGAGAAAAAACATTAGGTCACAGCTTCCTAGGACTTACATGACCTCTACCACTATCAACAATAGGAAACAAGAGAGTTATATTGTTTGAATGAGGATTTAAGAATCCTCCATCTTTGCACAGGAGACAATGTGTGTGTAATATAAACAAGGCACACACACTGCTCGAAATGAAAATAAAAGAATCACTAAAGAAAGTGTGAATGAGTATAGAAAGGCTTTTGTGATTGTAATTGCTACTCTGGACTCATTTGATTGGTCAGAAAAGCTTCTGAGTCCTTCTCTGGTTTTTGTTCAAAAAACAAACTATCGTTTTCTTCATTGGTTCTAGGTTTAGCTAATTAGCCTGAGTGCACAAAGTGTTTGTTGTAGTTCTTCACTCAGGATGCAGCTTGTGTTATCCTCTAGAAATGAATTGCTTTTTGTATGTTCAGTGTTCTTGGAAACTGGATGTAGCGTTGCATGAAGGCACCATGTTTTTAATGATGTTGAGATCTTTTCTCATTCACCCTTCGTGTGATTTCTTGGGTCCTCGATTCATGCGGTATGAAAACTCTCTGTTTTTTTACACTTTCATTGCCTCTTTTCATATATATCAAGTGTTCTCTTCCCTTCCCATTATAGCTTTTAGTTCTAAAAAATCTAATGATCACCTTTTGCATGGGTACTAGGTACGGTTCCCTAACATGGAAACAGAATTCATTATATAACATCAACGACATTAAATCCATCAAATGTAACTATTATCTAAATAAATAAATATTATTGGGACTATAGAGTTTGACTGGTTGGTCAATCATTAGTAGCTTTCTGTAGGTGGATGTTGACTTTATGTAACAGTATTATTCCACCAATATCTCTTTGATCATGTACTAGTAGTTCCTTGGTATCGGTAGCTCTTACTCTGTATCAGCAACATTTAGCCTCGGTAGCTTTATATACCTGTATCTCGGTTTACTTGTTATATCAGTGACTCTGTCTATTAGTAGCTCTATTATTCCAGTGATTATGTGTATCGGTAGATCCCGTAATCAGTAGCTCCTTATATCGGCAGCTGTTTGCACTTGTATCGGTGGCTTTACATTTATCTGTAACTGTCAGTAGATGGGTTCTATCGTTAACTCATTTTCTGTCACTATCTCACTTTGTTCCAATGATAATGTGTATTTTTAGACTTATGTGCATCAGTAGCTCTATTATGTATAATCGGAAGTCCTGTTCTATGCTTACTGGTAGCTCTGTACATATCAGTGACCTTACTGTATTGGTGACTCTGTCTATCGGTAGACTAAGTCTATCGGTATACAGAGTCTATCAGAAGCTCTGTACATATCATATTGAGTTAGAAGTACTTCATAACTCATATAAACATTGATAAACAATGATTAACATATTCCAAAGATTGTTTTAATATTATTAACATCTTGATCATATAATATAATAGATTGAATGAATTAATATATATATAATCATTAATTGGGATTATCAAAGTATATGAAAGCATAATTGGGATTATCAAAATAGGTGCGGTCAACATGTATTTCTCTAAATAATAATATTAACAATCTTAAGAAAAAGCATATAGGAATTGAAAACACTTATTTGGTACATATTTAGAATAGTTAGTAATATCTTGAGGAGATACCTAGAATATATGACCAAATATTTCAAAATGTATAGTAATATATGACAATAATTCTAGTTCAAAAAATTATGTTTCAACGGAATTGATGATAAAAATACAGAATAAAAATAATTGATATCATTGATATTGGAAGATTATCTCAATGATAGAATGTTTAGTAAGCTATGGATTCATAGAAGTGGATTCTCATCAAAAATAAAAGTTGACACCAAGGTATATAAAAAATTAAGATCATGATTATGGACGGTTTCCATTTAGTAATGATAGTTCCTTGAAAAATAAGGGAGTTGGCCCAGTTGAAATTGTTTCTCACATATTGATGTAAGATGATATTTTAATTATTGATGTGATCAAGAATAATAAAATAAGTGTGAATAAATTTAATGATTTTGGTAATGTGGTGATTTAAATAAAATCACATATAAAGTGTAAAATATAGAATAAAAATCATGAAATGGGAATGAAGTGTTTAGATCCTTTTTCAAAAAAGATATCCAAAACAATCATTTAATCGATGTGTCAATCAAGAGAATGAGCTCTAAAAAAATATATGACCACCATGTACAAAATAATTTGAGTAAAATATCAAAATATTATACAATTTGAGATCATCCCTTGTTAAGTAGAGATACTTATCTTGTTTGTGGGGAGTCTGAGAATGGGAATATTACCCAAAAAATCACAAGAGAGTGGATATAAAATCAATTGAATGACTTGAATCCATTAACTCAATGTTTTGTGAGCCTATGAAAGTCTAATAAAATAGAAGTGATTTTGTTTTTTATTAAAGTATTTGATGAATATAAAAGAATAAAATGCATTTTATTCATGAAACAAAACTCAATAGTAGAGGAGATGGTCAATTATATTAGAAGATAAGCTGAATGAGATCTTAAAATTCATGTCAAGATGTTGAGAACTAAAAATGATTTGTTATTTACTAGGAGTTTTTTTTTAATATTTTTTAGTTAAAGATGTGATAAAGAACCAATATAGTACACCCATACTCATAAGTAGAATACAATTACTGAAAGTATAGACATACGAAATGTATAAATGAGTAGGCTAATTCTAACTATGTTCGAAATATCAAATAAATGTGGAAGATAAACTTCATGAAAATCAATGAATGTTAATAAAAAGTGTATAATGAGAGAAAAATCATGTTTTTCACCTTATGAGAAGTGTATAAATTGTTAAAAGTGTGTGATTTGAAGTTTTTTTATCACCCTTATTTAAAGAACATTAATAATTAAAATCATGGAATATTTTATGAGAAGGATTAGTAAGGAATCATTATTAGATACCTATAATGTTTTTTGGAGCTAGAGTATGAATCTTCGTAGAGTTATATATTATAGTGAAGTGAGAATCATTGAAAATAATTTTAAGATATTTTTATTTGAATTAGTTTTAGATTATATATATAAAATAAGTGATAATTATTTTGATGAATTCAATGGGGGAGATGAAAAAACTAAAATTTATGATGAGTAAGCTGATTCTAAATAGACCATTGATAATGAGAGAAAAACTGAGAATAAATCTAAAAACGTGACAAAACAATATCTCAAATTTCTCAAATAGAGCTACACATTGTGATATGAATATCATCCATGAAGAATATATTAGATCTATAAATGATGGACTAGACCAAATAGAAAATAATTCCACTAGGGACCATATTCCCCAACAAACTGAAAAACATTATTTGTACCATGGGAATATTTAGAAATAAAATTGAATTAAAGAGAGAGAATTCATAAAAAAAATGATAGACTTGTTTTGAAAGGGAGATGATAGGATAAAAAGGTATATTTTGATGATAAATTTCTATTTTTGCATGACATGAATCTATAAAAACAATTCTAGTAGTTATAGCTCATAGATTGTATGAAATAATGAAGATGGAAGTCAAATCTTCTTTCATAAATAGTGAATTTGATGGAGAAGTATACATTGAGCAACATGAAGGATTTTTTCTTGATAATTATTGATATATTGTATATATAATTTAGAAGGATTTATATGGATTAAAATTGTCCCCCATTTCAAAATATTCAAATATATTCATCTAATTAAAATACTTGAAATTCACAAAATCCAAAGTGGATAGAAATTTGTTCCAAAAGTAAATAAATGTTGGTGAACATATAATAATTATATATATTGAATAAATCCTTTTTAAAGATGATAATGAGAGATATTGTGAAGGATTTTCTATATATATGAAAAACTATTTGTAGATTTCTATATAAGGATAACTGCGATACTTCATAAAAATATATGTTGTCTAAAAAAGAAGAATTTGTTTTCATTTATTAAGAAAAATATTCATGGTTGTTGTTATGAAAATTTAATATGTAATCCTCTAAGATATTATCCACACCTATATATAGAGGGGAGAAATTTTTTATGGATGCATAAGGTGAGAGTGTAATTAAAAAGAGTTCATAATATTATTTGGTAGTTTACTTTACCTCACTACATCAAGAATATATATTATATATGATGTGATGTATTTTGTTTTTTATTAGAGTGATCCAAAGTAATCACATATTATAGATGCCAAAATAGTACCCATATATACCAAAGGGACATTAAGATATGGGATATTCTAAATGAAGGCAATGAACCTTAATCTTTTTTGGTATACGAGTTTATACAAGGAAAGCTATTTTGATTATAGACGACGCACATCTAGTGGAATTTTTCAACTGAGATAATTATTGGTTAACTAACACTACATGAAGTAAACATATAATTCATTGGGAACTGTATAACATTTTTATTTGTTCACTATATGTTAATACAATTAAAATATTTGGATGAAGGAATAAATTTAATATTTAAGGGCGAATATCGAATGACCAATAGAGATTTCAGTTGGCAAAAAAAGGGAAATAAATGTATCCAAAAAACCAATGTAGTACAAAATATATATGAAATTTGATTTTTTGTTTGAATTTATCAAAGATAAGATTTCCAATGGTGATATGTGGCTAGAATTCATTCCCACCTCAGACAAATTTTTTGATAATTTCACCAAGGAAATGCCTAAATATAGGTTTGAGACACTATGACTAAACATATAAGACACCCTTGGTGTTATTTTCATTTAGGAAATCCCTAAATATAGGTTGGTGACTCTAGTATTATACATGAATTTATAGAAGTTCCCATTATCTTAAAGGAAATTTTGAATATACACAAATTTTGATTTGAATTGTATTGTCAAAGGGGGACATTTGGAATATACACTATGAATATTTTCAATTGTCTTTGAATTTTTTTTTGTTCTGTATATACATAGAAATTGTAAATTCTTATGGTTATGTGGTTTTTTATGAAGTGTGTAATTTTTTACTGATAAAAGAAAATGCATAAGCACTAATATTATATGAAACATTTCCTATGGGATTCCACAATAAATTGGGCAATTTATGATATTATAAGGATGATTCGTCACATTGAAGTAGTCACTTGAATATTCTATATGAATCGTTGATCTTCATAAGAGTAATTTCAATCCTTTTAGGATTAATATTTATTGTTTGTAAGAGTCATCAAATTTTATTATGGGGTATGAAAACTAGAAATTTAAATTTGGGGATACCCCGTAAGAGTTATTTTCCTACTCTATAAGATTCATTTAGATACATTGTATGAGTTAATATATTTTATAGCTTTTCGATATTGTGGGGGTAAGGAACTACTATGTATACCATAAGAGTCATTTCAAACATAGGATTTGTGTTTTATATGAAACATCAAAATAGAAAACTACCTTGTAAAATTATAGTAAAATTACAATGTTGTAATTTAATGAAAATTCAATTATAAATTCTCTAAATTAAGAAAATTATATTAGATGATTCTTAACTGGTCATAAAATATTAAATATCATATTTTGTTGGTATTTTCCTTGATCTGAGATGAGATTATTTTGAGTATGAATGTGATTGAAAATGAATGATTATTTGATATTAAATGATAATATCATGTTGATTTTATAGGGATATCCAAATAAATTATTTTGAAATATTCATTATAATTATTGTTATTTCAAATGAGGGATATTTTTTGTTGCTAAGAATCAAGGGATCCTAATGAAATTAATTTTCATCAATTCTTATTATAATATTATTATCTACTAGAATTAATTTTGTATTTATACAAGGTTTTTAAACTAAGAATTTAATTTCACTAATCTATTTCTCCTTCCAAATATATTCAATATTGATTAATAAAAAATGATGATTTCAATGTAAACCTATTACATGTTTTTATGTAATAATAGTGAAATTTAAACAAATATTCAATTAATATTACATTAGAATAATTTTTTCATTAGGCTGAGGTTTATACCTATAAAATGTATTTTTCTTATGACCTTACCCCTAGTGTTTTCTCTAGAATTATTATTATTTAAATAGTGCATTGTTTATTTTAAATAATATTGTATTTAAATGTAAATAATGTTTTATTTTAATTTATATTAGATATTATAATATCATAAAGTAGAAAATAAACCATAAATTTTTTTTATATTTGACTCGATGTTGGAATGATTAGTTGTCACCTTATGATGTTTTCTCAAGGATATAGTTGTATAGTATTATTTGATTTCATGTGATATTTTTTGAAAAAAAATTGAATGATTTCTAGTTTATGATATAAAAACATGTTATTGTTTTACCGTATCAATAATGTTGGATTGTAAAATTACATGAGAATAGTTCTATGGTTATTTTATTTCACCACACCTATTTATAGGACACAATTTAAATATCATAGTTCTATATGATGAGCACCATGGTTACCCTACCCTTTCTATCCTAGATTTATGAAACATAGATTAAATTTGTTTGTATCAGTATGGACCTATTTAATTTAGGCAGTTACGTGATGTAGACATTAATTTATCTTCCAACTAAAATTTTTATGAATATTTCCATGTTATGATCTATTTATTTCTTATGAAACTATTTAATTATAAATGTATATAAATTATTATAGATTCTTCGGAATACACAAGTTCATTCACCATTTTATTAGCCATATTGGTAGTTCCTTAGTACATATGTATAATCTCATACACATCATGAATACTATAAAGGATATGAAACATTTTTTAAAACATTATAGGTACCTATGTACCTGATATACATCTATGTATTGTTCGATGTGATGTTCATAGGAGTTAGTTTGGTCTCTGCATCGATGTCAGATTTAGTGGTATGGTGTATTTGAGGATCATTTGGATTCACCTATGTATTTATATTCTCCATATTTTTTATATAACGGTGGACCCCTTTCCTCTGATTTTATCATGGATTAATTGAATAATTAAGAAATATCTTTATATGGTTTCACTATTTCCAAATATGGATGTCATTTTTTGACCTCATGTTATTGTTGTGTTGTACTTTTTGTTGTTCTATTTTTGTAATTGTCCAATTTACAGACTAGTCAAGCATTTACCCTAGAAGAATCAGGAAATGACATTAGGTTTCATTAAATGATTAAGAATATCACTAATGGAAGAATTATACTGGAACCACTAGTTTATAATTCCAAAGTATTATTGAATTCCCTTGTAGACTATAAAAATCTATATTTATATACCATTCAGGTAACCAGTTCAATGTCACTACAATAGATATATTATATTGTATGGAACCAACTCCAAAAACTCCTAGCAACACTAGATCTAACTACTAAAATTTCACAAATTTTTTATTCTCACATTAGTCACTGAGAAATCACATTTCTCATTTTTATTATTCTAAAACATCTGACATTATCTACTTGATAAATACTTCTCATGAGATTATAATTAATAAAAATAGGAACATTTCTTATTTAGGAGCCTAAAAAGACATGATATACGTGGAATTTTATAATACAAAGAAATGAATTAATTTAATATTCTCATACATATTATACTATCAGTATCCTAACTATAATATCTAATCAAAATGATCATTATAGATATTGGTTGTGTATCCCCTCAAACATTGTTTCTTGTATTCTTTATATACTAGAAACATATACACTTAAAATATATTTTATCATAATATTGTTTTACATAATTATAAATATAGCTTTCATGGACCTAAAAATACATATTTTCAGATAAAATATATATTTTATCATTAATGTGAAATTATTTTTATTTAACCTACTTGTAACATGACACAGAGACTATAGAGACTTAATTCGACTATCATTTATATTTCAATACATTTTCAATAACGTTATTTCAATTAGATTACATGTAATAATGGATCTATATCTATATATCACAATCTCTAGAATATAAACTACATTATCTTGGTTTTTTATAGAGAAACATTTTGAAGCCATTTATTAACAGACTGCAGGATTAGTATTTTATTTTTATTAACATTATTTCCTTGACATATATTACAAGGAAAAACTATCACTCCCACTATCTATTTATATAAAATTATTTCACATTCTTTTATAATAAACCATATAATATTATGTATATATTTGAATGATTTTCCAATGATATTGATTCCAGATTTAATCAAAAAATGGATTTTATCTACCAAACATCAAAATCAGAGTGAGTAGCAATTTACCTATTGTTAAATATAATGTTTTTTTATCATTTATGAATAAAATTTCTCCTTCCAATATTATAGGAAAACACTATCTCATAAGATCTCTAACATATCTATGTGGTAGGAAATAATATGTATTGTCCATGGAATAATTTCTGCCCCTAATTCGTAAATTTGTTTTTTTATTAGGATAAATTTTTATATCCATATCAATAAAGTCTATCTTTCTATCACTATAAATTTTATTGAAATGAACCCTTCCAAGATATTTTCATTATCTTATGATAATACTCATATATATATATATATGGTATTATTTAAATATACACTTCATGTTTTTTAGTAATAATTGTTTTCTATGAATAGCCTTCATAGTAACTTTATATAGCTATAAACATATATGTGATACCCCAAGTTTTATTTCCATAATTATAAGTCACATGAAATCTAATTTACAACATTGGATTACAAACATTTTTATTTTCTTATGACACTATTTGAAATATATTTTCAAAAATGAATCAAATTGGAATTTCTTGAATCAAGATCAATGAAGTCTTTGCCAATATTTTCTATGTGTCACTATAATCAAAGATTCATTTTCTTCTAAATAAATTTATTATCATCTTCACATGTAAATTTAAGAAATATCTGTAATATATTTTATTATACCTCATCACGTAGATATATACAGTATATTAGTGAAATTAGAAAATTAATAAAGGGTGATATTCCACCACTAACTACATACTAGAAATAGTCCACATGATACTGTGTAAAAAAACACTTGAAGATGTGAGCCTTTATCACCTTTTATTTTAAAAGGAAAATTTGATAATTTAATTTTATAAATATATGTATCCAATATGCATGGTTTATAAATTATAGGTTTTTGAAAACGATTCATGGTTTAATTTTTTTCAATGTCTATAGTTTACATAAACAGCTATGTTATACCATAATGGGAAATAATAAATTTGATGTTTATTTATTTCTAATTTATTTCCATCATATTATATATTAATTCAATTATAAACATAATCCATTATTAAAATGGGTTATACTATAACATATATTTGATTTTTATGTCTAAAATTGAAATAAATTTTAAAAAATTAAAACTCTATAAATTAATAATTTTCTGTTTAAATAAATAGATAAGATGACTTTTCAAATAAATGAAATAATATATTGGGGAATATGAAATTAAAATATTTTATAATTCATAATAAAATATTTTCACCATTAATATCTTGAGTATCCCCTTCAATTCTCAGAAACCATCATAGTCTATTTACCACAATTATATAGATACATACTTAATATTCACAAACTATATCTACTTCCAAACATTTAGAATAATAATGATCCCAGTTAATGATGAATATATCTAATGGTTTTACATTCCTATTAACTACATTTTATTTGTTATTATAGTTACATTTCATTCCACATGAAATGAAAATAGCCTCCTACTTATTAATCCACCTCGTATTATTTGTCTTTTTAGAAGAATATTTCTTATACCCTTTTAACATTTACTATTTCATTTTAATATTATAATTATCCTTCGTCTTATTCACAGTAATAATTAATGTTTTAACATTCTTTTCATTCTTATCTTCTTGGATATCTGCAATATAAAATCCTACATCTATTTTATATATTTGTTTCTTTTCATTGTTCTTATGAATCTAAAAAACTATGTTATATGGTTGAAATAATTATATGAATAAACTAATATTTTTTGAAATTGAAATCATACTATTCTAATAAATCTATTAAATCAATCATTTAGATATCATGAGGAAGAAATTGGAATTCTTCTTTTAACTTCCACATGAAATAGTGACGATCAAATTTATACAATATTTTTATTCTCTTAATAAATATATTTCAAATGTGGAGACATTGTGTATCCATTCATAACAATTTGATTTTATTATAGATTAATATACATTGATGAATACCTTTTTATATAATCATAATTTATGTGCCTCTTGTAGGTTTTCTTCTCAAACTTATTAACATCTATAAGTATTGTAACAGGCAGTGGGGATTATTTTTCAATATATTTTATTTAATTTCACATTACATAGTGTATGTTCCTATAAAACTCATAGAAATTATCACAATTATGGAAATTCAATATTTTATATAATAAATCACAATGATAGTGAGTTAATGTAATTTCTTACCATTTTCAATAACAAATAATGTAATAGTTTAATTGTAATTATTAACGAACAATAATTTCTTTATTGATTAATGAATCACTTATATATCCCTTTATTGTTTGAAATACCAACAACCCAAGTAATAGGACCTGGAAAATTCATTATCATAAATAATCTAATGGAATGGATCCATAATTCTCTTATCATAATCTATAAACAAGTTTATCAATTTACATGAATGATTTTTGGATGTATTTAATCATTATTATTGTATTATTTCATGGTTTGATGATTCCTTGAGTGCACACCCCAATAGAAAAACCTATTCTCAGATTTCTCAAATCCGCTTCAAAAGTACTCTATGCATGCTCATAAAAAATATTTATATTTAATACGGATAATTCAATAAAAAACGTTTTCTATAACTCCATGATAAGTGATAGTACTCATAAAAGGAATATACAAAAATCCTGACATATGCTTATATTCTAACTCATGTAATGGGAGGATTATAATGTCTTAGTAATTTCATTTGGAGGATATTTTTATATACATTCATAATATATATACTTTTTTCCTTATATTCTTGTTAATTTTCTATTGTGAGAACATACATAAATAAATAACCATACCCTATAATATAAATCTCTTTAATTTTAATTTAATTTTATATAAGAATCATACAAAAAATTGTTTGATCTTGTTAATTTATTGAATAAACATTGTGTCACATATATAAATAGTAAAAAATGTATTAATAAAAATAATACATAATTGTTATATAATAATGAGATTTAACTGTTGCTGGTTTTATTGGGTTGTGATAAAAAAACCTAGACATTAGGGGGGAAACTCTGTGAGTTTGTCTTGACATGAGTTAAAATATTTTTATTCTCCTATGCATTCCCTTTATTTGAATTCCACATTGACTCATTTCCTAATCCATACAATTAGTATACCTAAATATTTATTATTTTATAATCACAAAATGGTGAGGGGATCTCTCGTATATAAAATGAAACTAAATAACTAAATTGAGACATGCATATCATTAGAGTATAAAGAAGGATATATAAGACACGAAACAAAAAAATTATTAATAATTATTAAAAACGTAAATAATATTGTAATTAAGATAAATTAAATAATAAATTAAAACATACACAGGGTGGTAAAACTCATGATCATTCATAATAAATTAAATTTAAAATTAATAAAAACAAAAAAATGAATCTTTATAACCATTAAATAATTATAAATTAAATTGAATTTAGAAATTAGTTTTCCAGTTACACTTTTGATCCTTGAGTCCACTAAAAAACTCTTAAAATTTTGTAGAAAATTATTGGATATGTATTTAATAATATATATATATATATATGGGATGGGGATTTTGGGTTTCCCAACCATATCGCTTATATTTTTAAATGTAAAACATGGAAGAACAACCATATTGGGGACTATATTTTAAAGGACGGTGGTGGCCCTCACTTACCCCACTAAAAACTGATTTCATATAATTATAATATATATAACATTAATCTCATATATATTATGATATATAAACAAAAATTAATAATATATATATATAATATATTCATCTATACAAAATAAATCCATTAATATTAAATGAAAAATAAAATCTACAAAAATCTTGTCCAAAGCCACTTTATTTTATATTTATATAGCTTATTTATTTCATATAAAATTCATAAAATAAAAAAAATAAAAATGATATTTTTAACTGGATCTCATGTAATTATGTCATTTTTACAATTTATTATAGAATTGTGAATTTGAACATTAGAGAACAGGGAGGATCGTTTACCATCCGTCATTTTATAGGATTAATGAATTTGAAATTTTATTAAAGAGTCAAGGGAATGATGTTTTGGAAAAATTTATGTTCGTTAAATTGATGTTTTAGACGTATATTATTGGTGTGAAAATATTTATAAAAATTCATCAGGTTTTTAGTGATAAAAAAGTAATGTGGGGTGATTTTTATTTTCCACCAGGTACACTAGGCCATCAAGGATCCAATAGAGTGACCAGTGGGGTATAGAATCTAGTCTATCGACTAAGAGGATGATCCTCTTCTTTATATTACATAGTAATACTCTAAATACCTGATAGTAGGAAAGTGATTACCTTGTTGGTTGATAGCTACATTTTTAATGGTTTAAAACCTCTATTAGATCTTCATCTCCCCCGTTGATTTTAAGAATGGATCTACATGAGGGGATGCAATATTGGCCATCAACTCCTCCTGCCCCAAAACCCCAACCTATTATTCCTATTTCACTGGGATTCATCGTTCCCTACATAATTAGAGGATGGATATGTATCCTTTTTAATGTTACATAATCGTTATATGGTTTTACCCTCTTTTCTTCCCTATTCACTTTATCCCCTAATTTTCATGTGGTTGACATGTTATTTGGGTGGTGATTACATAAGATCATGTACTAATCATTCCACTTGAATGGGATATCATGTGTAGTGTGTAATGTAGGCTTTGGAATGATGTGATGTCACTTTCATTCAGTATTTGTGATTTGGTATGTTACTCAGTAAATTTAGTTAGATAGTCTTCCTAAATCAGATGAAATTAATAATTGATACTTATTTAGAAATTCACAATTTTATGTGGAATATGTATAGGTTTATTTAAGAAGGTAACTACACCCTTTCATATATTTTTTCATATTCTAAGGAATTCCTACTGTGTTTTGAATCGTGTATACTAATTAATTGTTTTGTCTGGAAATGTTATTCTCATAAATTTATAATAGTTTTTAATTGAAATATGAGTTTGGGTAATTGATTGTTGGTTTGTTCAAGATAGTATAAATTATTTGAATCATGCAGTCATGTAGGATTCCTTCTTATCATTGTTTCTATTGATTATTTAGATTATATTATTTTGTATGATCATTAAAGTTATTCATGGCATGTTGAAGGAGTTTGTTTTATTACAACCTATAAATTGGGATATCCTCACATCAACCAAATATGAATCAGGGATCGTATTAATTTATAAATGGTTATTTTACAATTCCTTGTATGAACAAGTAATGATGTCTAGATTTGTGGATTGTTTTGCAGTGTGAGTATTTTTATACGGTAAATGGATATTCCATTTAATATTTAATTATAAAAAAGGGATTTCAATTAAAATGTTTTCTTTGAGTTAGATTTATGTTTTAAATTTATATTTAAAATATAATTGTTAAATTAATTGATTGAATAATAATTAAATTTGAAAAATTAATTGTTATGTTAAAGAGGAGATTTTTAAATAGTACATAAAAAATCATGGATTATTCAAAGAATGTTGTGTTTGATATTTTTTCAAATGGTATAACAAGAGTAAATATGTTATATTATTTCTTTAATAAATGGGTTATGAAGAAGTTTAAATTGGAATCATTAAATGAAATCTTAGAGCAATTTTTTTGTTAAATTGTTTGGTTAACTTCCTTGTATGATTGTTACACGAAGATTTTTTGAATATCATGTTCATGTGTGAGAATCATTATATTGGTTTCTATATATATTATATTATATTTAGGAATAATAGAGTAATCAATGAATGGACCTTACTACGTGGTTAGGTTAGTTATATGGGTTCAAGACACTGTTTTTCTTTCATTTTTTCATGGGTTAATAAAATCACTAGTATACACATGGGTTGTGTGTGAGCCATGGATATTGATAGAGTTATGTATGATTCATTCATTATTAGAATTTTTGGAAAATTCTTAACATTTTTTATATTTGATTGAATGTTGGGTTTTTGTATTTGTTCAAAATTATTGGACTAAGTAGTGGAGTTAGTCCCTATGTTATTTATGGATAGAATATCATTGATTCATTACTAATAGTATTAGTGACATCTGGATCCATTATTATGGATCTAGATATGGTGTAAAAGATATTATATGGCTACATTGTTAAATTAAACGGAGTATGGTGGGTTCCCTCCAAAATAAAAATGGTTTATGTCATATGGAATAATGTGTAAGGGTGCGTAGCCTATTTTTATGTGTGACTCATGAGGAGATCAACTTGATCGAGATTTGGAATCCATGAGAGGTAATGTCCGGAATTTTTTTCAGTATTATCTTATTATCAAAGAGAATATGTTTTTCTGTCTTAATGTCATTTAATATATTTATTTTCCCAATTGATTCATGAATTTCACACATAGTGCTCTTCATCAAGTGAATACGAACGATGAGTGATGGTTGAGGAGACACTAGGAAAGATGGTGGAAGACCCATTAGAAATGGTTATTAGTTATATAAAATAAACTAAATTTTAAACCTCCATGTGTCCCACCTAGGGTAATTCAATGTCCATATCTTACATATATTGGTTGATAATGGATTGATATATGATTCAAATAATCAATGTGACGTTTAAGAGTAATACAATCATGTTGTGGGAGGAAACCTAATTGATAAATTCTAATGTTTTTGTTTGATCATGTAGTGAACAATGGGAAATATTGAAGACAGATCAAATGGGTAATAGGGATATAAAATGGGTTGGGGAATGAGTGTTGTGTTTTTTAGTTTACATAATTTGGCCATATTCATTATTTTAATATTTTTATTTTAATGGGATTGAATATCAAAATATATTTTATGTTTCATTCCACCATTTTATTGTTTCACATTTTCAATATAGAATAACGACATACATAAAAAATCAATACCCATTTGATTTTCTTCATTTTACATCTTCATATCATCACTATTTTCCATGATATTTTCATTATTTATTTTTCTACAAGTATTGAGATGATTAGTGGATCAGTTAGATCCATGAGAAGAGATTATTTTCTATAATATTGAAAACCATTATAGATTTTTTCTAATGTTAAGAGTGTGGTTATATAGAATACAATTTTGGGTTATGATAGTATATAATTCAGCTATGATAGGAAGATTGTTATTATCTATAGTTTTGTACTGTTAGTCAATTTTTAAAGGTGTTCAATTCTTGTAATCGTTGGAGAATTGTTATTTATTATATTTTCAGGTGTAAATTATGTTTATGAATGATATAATCTAACTAAGAACCCACATCCACCCGCTAAAAATATTTTCATTCACATATATTTGATTTTCAACCCTCAATTTTTCATGGTGAATGGGGAAATGCTACTAGTCATTAGACTCGCCTCTTACCCACATACATGAAATGTGTTTCAATGATTGTGGGTAGAATTTATGTTTTATTTTTTCTATATGTATCACCTCAAATTTGGATTCATGAAATGGTATAAGTATTATATATATCTCTAATTACTTTTTGTAAGCTAGACAATTTAGTTAGATAGGAGGCCATCATAAATTTATTTTTAGCTATAATATCTATAAATTATCCAAACATACTATTTTATTAACTATATATGATTCTTGTCATTTTTTTCCATTAATCGATCAATTATATTATTTAATTATCATGTAAATTGTTTTCCACTTTTTATATTCAATATTATAATACCCAGTATTGTCTCTTAGTTTGTTGTTTAATGGTTATGTGTATTTTCATCATATATGATTTCATGTCAAAATTTTGAAAGATTATATCATGGACTTTGGGATTTATATTTAATAGCATAGTCTCCCCACCACTGCATTAGGTCTTAATTCCTAGTCGACATCCTTTGGTGATGTGTATGCATGCGTGAGGTTATATGATGTCTCAAATTTGGTCATTGATTAGGAGGGATGAGTAGAATCATTACAATGTGTTACTAAACATGATTTTTTGGAAATATTTAGTTATGGGTAGATATATATTTTTACGACTTATATGTTGACTTGGATTAGGACTATGAAACATCGATTTAGTGGAAACACAAGTTACCATGGGATGCCTAATGTTTTTGATTAGGCGCTCAATGAGGAGAATGTGTTGGACCGAAAATCATATTGTGGGATATATGAGACCTATAATCTATCATTGGAATCTTTTAGGATACTAAATAACTGATTATAAATAATGATTGTGGAATTCTATGGAATGATACACCCACTTATAGGTGGTATTGTTTGACATGATTCCATGTATGGATTATATATTATTTAAATAAATATATAATAAATTTAATTTCTTATAAAACAGATTATATATGAAGACTAAAATAATAGGTACCAGAGTTTTTTCTTATGATATCTAATTTGTTTTATTTTTCATCCACCATATATAAATATATTGAGAATAATTTCTCATGTAGTTTATGGTTGATTTATGGAGATGGGTGGTTATTGTGTGTCAACATTTACCTGAAAAAGTAAAATCGAGTGGTGAGAGACCTTATATCAGGTACCATGTGAGCCTATACGAACCTAGTGGTGGAAAATAGGTATATGGGGTGGTTATACCTAGTTTATTTATGTATTATAGATCTATTATTTAATGGTCACCCCTCACATATATTTTATGTAGGGATCTTCTAGAGGGTGGCTATTTTGGTTACCCCTCCCCTTATTTCTCATCCTTCATTCCCCTTTTGTCCCACCATGACTAAAAGATCTATTTTTGATGTTTTAATTAATGGGTCAATGATTAATGGATTTAACCTCTCTCCATTCATTTTTTTCTTCCACTCTAATACATTTTTTGACAACATACCTTTTTTAAAGAAGATAGTCCTTGATCATGAAAATATCATGCATCATGATGGGGCTATTAATTGTGGTTTATAGAGGTGGTTTGTGAATTATAGAATATAATCTTAATTTGATTATATATTTATCCAACATAATTTAAATATTTATTTTTCTTAATTAAGATTAACATTAAGGTAATCCGATTTTATCATTAATTATGGGAATTAATTGATACTATTTTATTATTCATATTAGCAAAACATTATGCTAAACTAATTATACTGTATTAGATATGATTATCAAATATATGGAATTAATTATTCAATATTTCATTAACATATGTGTGAAATTTTAATTTATAAATAAACCCACATATAGAAAAAATTGTTTTCTTGTGATAAAATATTCATATATATATAATGATTTAATATAAAAATTTTAAAATAAAATTGTTTCTTAGGACCTAAATATTATTAATAAATGTATAACTGAAATAATTTTACATTAAAAAAATTCTTAAAATAAAAGGTGCTATGTAATTTTTATAAATAAATAATTGTTTTACTAAAAATTATGATTTTTTAATATTCATTAAAAATAAATATTTTCAAAAAAATTCTGAAAAATTGGCTCAATGATATTTTGGACAAGTAAATTTTAAAAATGTTGGTTTTTAATAAAATTAATTATATTATAATGGAAAAATATCAGTAATTATTTGTTCATAGAGTGAAATAAAAACATTTTTTGAGAAAATATAATTTCCAAAACCTAAAAATTCTTTTTTAAAAATTATGAAAATTTTACCAACATGTTTTACTTATTATAAACCACTATAAATAGTATTTAAAATGAGTTTATTCATATTCATTCCTTAATGTTTAATGACTCTGTTATAATTTTCAGGTTTCAACAATAATATTAATAGTATATCACCGATCGTCAAAACATGATGTCCTGTTTAAACAGAGCAATCAAAGATATTTAATATATTTGAAACAAGTATTTCAAAAAATCTAGGGGGTTACATTATACCTCCATAGTGATTTTCACTGTTAAAATTCCATAAAATTGGGGGAAAAATTCTATATACTTATACCTTATTACTTCATGAGGTTCCCATTTATCTTCCACAAGATAGTGGTTCAGATAGAGATGATTGACTACGTGAGTGGTCACCTTTCATAGAACTTTCTCTATATGATCCAGTATCCCAACCGGTTCATTATCATAAATAATATCAGACTCATTTTGTATGACCTAATATTTTAGTACATGTAAATGAATAGGTATGTACTTCCTCAAGATGGATATATAGAACACATACTGAACATAATAGAGTTATAGTGGGAATTCCAATTAATAAGATATCATCCCAATACGATCAATAATTTCAAAAGAACCAATATAACAAGATATTGGTTTTATTTTATTAATGAGTCTCATTACCTTATTCCATGGATATATACTTGGAAAAAACATTTCACCAACTTCATATTCTAGATTTCACAGATAATTCTCAACATACATTTTAAATAGAAGTTTTACTACCCTGATGGGTTAATTAATATATCTAAACATTTCTGACATATCATCATATTTCTCATGTCCTAGTATATTTATTTCTCAATATTCATGCAAATAAATCGAATTTCTACAAATATTTCTATTGATATCTCCATAAGGATCAAACTGAAAGCTTGAGTGTAAGTTATTATTGTTGGAAAACTTGACTTGATGGAGTTGTTGATCCAATCCTTCAATGAAAATCAAAGAACTAGATCTAAACATATATACTAGGATTTGAGTTTTTCTATTAGATTAACTATCTGTATAAGAATGATATGCAATGTCGAAACATCAAAATGTTTCCGAATCCTATTGTGGTCATCACTCAGACCTAGAGGTAAAACCCAAATCCCAATAATATTCAATATAATATGGTCCCCCATGAATCATTTCGAATTCCTTAATTTATATTTCAGAAAGAGAGTTTATAGATAAATACTCTATGATTGCAATGAAGTATGCTGATATTTCTATGGTTCCAATTACAAACCAATGATAATTATACACTTTAGATATTTTCGGGACTCCAATGAAAAAATCCAAGGTGATGATTTACAAATTCCATTTTGGTATGAGTAAAAGTTATAAAAACTCCTTATATTTTTTCCCACATCCTTAACATATTGACATATAGATCACTGAGATATAATCTCTATGATGTATCCTTCGATGAAAAATCACTATAAATACTCATTCAAATATCTATACATATTTTTTACTTCATGGATGAATAGAGAATGGATATCTATGAGTCTCTTATAAGAGTTTGTTCTTCAAATCTAGAATGTATGGACCATATACATGGTTACCGAACCTTATCAATTTATTAAAATCATGACTGAAATTCAAAATATTTATCACCTTCCTTTATCATGAGATATAATCCTTCTATTCCGATTTTATCCACACATGTATATATATTTAAAAAATTATTTAATAATGACAGGATAAATCAAAAAACATCATGACTTCATGACCCATACATTGAAAATACATTATCATTGTATATATTTTTATCCATATCACATATATGTTAGAATGATTATTTCTAATCAAAGCATCATCAACATTATTTTCATTTCTTGTGTGGAAATGTATTAAGTAGTCATAATATTTAGTCATCTCTAACCATCATATCTATATCATATCCTACACCTTCATTGTGAATACATACTTTATACATTTTGATCAGTATATATGTCTCACCTTTGTCTATAATGGTAATTTCTCCATGTATTCATGGAAACAATTACCATATCCAACTCAACATCATGTGTTAGAAAATTGTTCCCTTGATCCTAAAATTTGTTGGGAATCATAATATATCACTATAACATTTTTAAATACGATTTTTATCTATATAATAAATTATATGTTAACAAAATAATCATAATCATTATCTATAACATTATTTTAAAAATATTATATCACTAAAAAAGACATCACAGGGGCCTGTGGTTGGTGTTTCACCCTAATTTCCCACTAATCGAGTCTTCAAGTCCCATGTACTTGCCATATGTGATTCGTTGTGCTTTTTTTACTAAAACTATCTTAATATAAGTCTTATAAAACCACATGAAATATAATGAAAATCCATGAAAATGTATTTTATCCTCTAATATCTTATAAACGTTTAATGTTATCAATACGTATAAAATTATTAATAGACAATTCTTTTCAAATTGTACATAATGCTGAACATATGTGTTATATATAACATATTCTAATAAAACATATCATAATATATGATTAATCTCATAAATATATAATAACTTAAAACATAAAAAGTGGTGTCTAATACTTTAGATTTATGATGATATTTGAACTCATAAACCCATGATGGTATCCATAACAATATGGCCCCAACCTTAAACATTAATTAAGCATGAATTAAATTGAATAATTCACATTGATAATCATTTCAGGTTTAGATTTTTTGAGAATTAGGACATAACTATTACATATCAAAAGATTAGAAAGTAGATACATCTAATAGGATTCCATTTTTCTTACAAGAAAAAAACACATGATCAAAAGAGTCATGTCTGGTTCTAGGTTTTAGATAGCATGACATTTCCATGATCCCATCCTCAACCTTATTCAACTTTAGGAACTGTGGAAAACATTTCAAAAACTAGGGATGAGCACAAAGAGCTTAGTAGGGGTTGTAAGAATATAGAAAGGAAACATCAATCCATGTATACATAAACATCAATGAAATCATTATTTACACATAAACACAAGCACTTCAACATACCTCATGAAATCATAATACAAAATGGTATCTTGAGGCATTCATAACATTCTTACATAGGGAGTAACCCTCATGGTTACACTTGGAATACCCATCATAGTATATTCACTAAATCTCTTTGGAGAAACCTTAACGTGTAACTCCTTCATGTTACCCAATGCATTGGAGAGATATATCGGGATCACCTGCCCATAGTTTATCACGGAACCACCCATCTTCATAAACAATTCCCATTAACCATAACATAATCGTATCACATAAAACATGCATATAGGAAACATAACATTTCCACATTTCCATCACAATATATCAATATAACCACATTGATATAATCAAAATATTTTCAAAATAATTTTCAATACAAAAATAAATTAAAAGTAAATCATGGTATTTATTTTTTATTTCAAAAATTTTTATGGCTTGTAGAGGAAGCAGAAACTCAAATAATGGTCACGGCGGCGGAGAAGTCGTTATCGCCCCATACGTACGAAAAAATACTTTCGCTTTTGTCATTTAGTAAAACACTACTTACAAAAAATATTCCTTTTGAATAAATGTAAAATTCAAAGGGGTTTATAGACTCTAAAAAAGATAGGTGTGTATAAAACAAAATATGCCTCAATTAAAGGAGATTGAGACGAAGTCCCATACAAAGTCGGTATCCTTAGATTAAGGATAAATCAATTATATGATTATGTGTGAAAAATATAAATACACCCAATATAGAAAGATATTAAGTGTAAAACAAACAAAGATCATCCACAAATTTTCATAGTACGACATAATCAACAACCATATGTTTATCCCAAATAATTAAAATTGGGTTGGGATGTTCCCTTACAGAAATTCGACAGCCAAACGACGTCATTATGAAATTCATTAAATGAGACAATTAGAGATAAAAATTGAATCTCATCAGTTGGAAATATAATTTACAGTAATAAAGATATAGAAGAACATATACCAATATAAGAATATGTAAATTAAAAGACTAAACAAAAATAAGTATTTTAAAAAGAGGAGGGTGAAAGGTTCACTTACCGACTTGGGTAACTTTCAAAACGTACACACCATTAAATAAGGGTCATACAATGTAGTTGTAAATAACCACAGACTAGATTTTATTCCAAAAAGAATAAAATCGCAGGTAGTACATAAAACACACAAAAGTAAATAGTGGCAAATGTTGCATGAATCTCACAGGAATAAAGGTGTGATAAAAATCCCCTTATGAAAATTTGACAGCCTAACGACGCCACTTAAAACTCCAAAAAATGGATTGATGAGATCAAATAGGGTATCTCATCATATGAACATAAAAAGTACAGTAATATTAATTATATAATAACATCCCCCAACATAATAATGAGAAGCTTAATGTAAGTGACATAAAACAGAGTACTTAAAAAGAAAGAGAGAGGTAGGATCCCATACCTTCTGTCCGACTTGAATCGGTCTTTCTTTAATATCCTGAATAATAAACATGAGTTAATTTTTACTTTCTTGAGAAAATTTTTCATGTTAATTATTTCTTTTATATCAATTATTACTATGTTATGAACACTATGTAATTATTTAAGTTAATAACGTTCATTTTGTCGATGCTTGGTACTTAAGTCCAAAATGGACTTCTTACACTAACATGTTGTTCGTATAGTCAAATATCCATTATCTCAAGAATGATATTAATGATTTAGATATCAAATATATCCATTATATACACAAATTTATAATATTACATAATCAATTAGAGGAACGAAATGAAATGCACCGTTCATGGAGACGGTAAGTCGTACGTACGCATGAACGCTACATCCTTTTCTTTGTGATATTAATGGAATTAAAAATAAATGAGATATATATATATATATTATAATTCCAGAATGATATTAATCATTTATATGTAATATATATCATATATATCCATTATACATATGTACATATAATAGTACATATCATTTGGACATGAGAAATGAAAGGCACTATTCATGGAGATGGTAATCAGTACGTACACATGAACGCTAATTTCATTTCTATTTCATACTTTAATGGAATAAAAAAATGATACATAGGTATATTATTATTATAGTATAATATCATATATAAAATCATTAACTCCATCCTTTATACGTCCCACATATGGCATTAACGAATCAAATTACTTTGAGGGGGCGGTAGTTCGTACTTCCTAAAATAAAGATATCGCATTTTCCCATAATGGAATTCATAATTATATGTAATAAATAAAAAATACAGAAGAATAAGGAAAACATAAACACAAAATATATCATATATAAATACAATGACATCATAATGGCTACCATGAAAGGTGTTAGAAGAATATTTAAAAATCTTGGTTTCGTGAGGCAGAAATTCTCCATCCACGGAAATAGTATGTTCATTAACCATTAGATGTAGGTATGTATAAGTGTAGATCGGACCAATCTCATAATAACATCCTAGTATATATAATATACTGGTTTAGTTACAAAATAATGTATTATAAAGAGTTTAGGGGGTTGGAGAAAAAAAATAAAACAAATGAACATAAGAGAAAGCATTACCTTTAAAGTAGTAACACTTTTTGATTTGAGTCCAAAGGCTTCCATGGAAATGATTATGCCTAATGTGGGGCTTCTAGGATGAGGGGAGGGATGTGGAGAGATGCAATGGGCAGGGGTTGGCCGATTCAAAGGCATGAGAGGTGTGTTTAATGAGGTAGTGGTGGGGTCCTTTTATAAGAGGAGAGGAGGGGATCTTTTGGAAATCACGAAAGATATATTATTATAAAAAATCCTTTTCCAGTTTTTGAGGTCCCAAAAAGATATATTTCGAGGATAAGATTATAAGGCTTCGAACTATACTCCTTTAATAGGTTTTGGACATGTTTAATGCTTAGAGTTTACATTATCTTTTCATTTAATTTTAATGGTTCATTAATGAGGTAATCAATGTATCATCATGGTGTCAAACATAATTTAATTTAGTTGACGTATAAAAATTATTAAAAATACTATGATGCAGAAAATCTTCTTATCTTTCTAATGGATAATTATAGTGAAAAATTCGACTTGTATAACCTCTTGTGAAAATTGTTTTAGTAAAACAATAAATGTTTGTGTCAATTTTTACTTTCACTTTTAAAAATGGCATTAATGATATTATCCCACACAAGTGGCTCCATAAGGTCCCCCAAATTGACCCAGGGGTTGAAATGGTCGGCCAAGACTCATCCAATTGGTTTAGTACAAGTGTCATAGTGATTTCATATTATTATAACATTATTTTTACCTTAAATTACACTAATTACCTTTAACCGCGATTAAAAAAGATACTATTCACCAAAAAATTATGTCCATCCCATTGAACCACATTTTACTTACTAATGACAACCATGTATGTCAGATTTTCTAAATTCAAAACAAATTTGTGGTAAACCTAATTTAAACGAAAAATCAGTTTTCCTGACTACCACTTAGTGGTTTCACTATTCATCAAAAATTGATGTTTTTCAGAAAAATACCAAAAATTAACCCGAAGCTATAATCAATATTCCAAACTCAAAAATGATGTCTTTTTTACCTAATTAAAATCATATAAGTTGAATTAATTATTTGAATAATAAATTCCCACTGTAAAAACAAATAGCGTGTTTTCATGAAACAATATTTATCAATAGATTGACATTTCTTTATGTCAAATTTCAAGGTGAAATTAATTCCAAAGTCCACCATTGGATTAAATAGTAAGAATATATTATGATTTCACATAAAATATAATTCAAAATATAATTTAATCATATAAATAAGTTATATTAAAAAGATGTTTTGAATTAAAATACAACATTTTTCACTTATTCATCAAAAATGAACATTATCAGAAAAATTACACAAGGTAAATTTTGAAGGCCTGATTCTAATGAAAGATTTTATTTGGTCCAAAAGAATGTATAAGAGTGAAAAAACCATTTTTAAATAGGGTTTGCCATCATAAAGGTGATAAATCGACCCTTTAGTGAATATTTTAGTATTTATGCTTAAAATTGAATTCTATTATTATTTTAAGCATTTATCTTTTATTGGGTAAATGTAAAAACATATAATGAACATATATAATCACATTTTAGTTATTCCTATTCATTATCACCAATACAAAGGCTACGTGTGAACTACCATTTGAAATAATATTATTATATTATTGGTGTGCACTGTAAGATTTCTACAAAACTCATTGTTGCGTTTTGGGTATGCCACCGAACATGGCATCCGCTTTAAAGTAATATTAATATTTTATTCAAAAATATTAATAAAAAAAGAAATATTCTTTATTTACCTGGGATGTTACATCTTTCCCCCCATTTGGTAATTGCGCCCTCGCAATTTTAAATTTGGGCTTGGAAACTTCATTGAATGTCCCACATCGGAAAAGGAGTCAATTAAACTATGACTTTAAAATAAATAAAGATAAGAACAAAGGTCACCCGAGACAACATATACTAAGATTACATGTAAATATGGATATGGTGGAGAAAACAAACCATCATGGTCTGATGGAGAGTGATTGAAAACATGTTAATGAGAAAGTTAACCACAGAAAAATCACAAACTTGTGATTGGTTAAATGATATTTTCTTCCCTAGTAGGAAAAGCTAACAGACAACATTTTTGTTTTATGTTACTTTTCATTGAGGAATTTATTTATGAGCTTAACTAATACATAAGGAAACATACTTACTTGTCATGTTGACTTAAAACTCTTACTTGATTTTTTACACAAACTCATATTTTCTCCAAAAGAAGAGTATTTTGGAAACTTGTTCACAATAAGAGCACAATTAACAACTTCTAGAGAATCACCTAATCCACAAAAGAGGACTATTTATTTCCCATGTAATTATTCCAAATCCAAAATTAGAACCAAAATCGTTAGTGCAAGATCAGATAATACCCAAAAAGGAATATCCTTTATAAAAAAACTATTCTTAATTTCCAAAATTTGTCCAACAAAACCCCAAAGTTCAACATTGACCATTTGACAAATCACTATCCATAAAATTATTCAAAGTAAACCAAACTATTATTGAAACCCAAATCTCTGAAGGATTTAATCACACAGTCTTCCAAAATAAATCCTAACATTTATCTCGAAAATAACATCAGTTACTCTCAAAGTCTCGTACTGAAAAGTAACTAACCTAGTCGCATATCCCCCATGATAGGTTAATAATTTCCATAGATAACCCAAAATAGACATACTATTGATTCATAAAATCATATAACTAAAAATAATTAGTCAAACTAACCAGTTACTTCACCTAGCCCAGTGGTAGGTGATAAATACCTGTTTCTCTTCGGTTGTCGGTTCGATTCCTGCAGCTTTGTTCGACGTGACGGGTTGTCACACGGTCTGCGTGTTGTACTTTTTCCAAAACTATGTAATCCTTAAATAATTCCCCAAAAAGAGATAAATAATCAAAAATAACCATAATATATTTTAACCTCAATTTCATCTCATGCTTTTAATTTTCTAGAATAACATATAGTAACCCATAATTTCCTCAAAATTAAGGATCATATAAACCCAAATGGTTACCTTTATAATTAATAAATGAGCTTCCACATCGAGTTGGTTCTCTCATAAATGATGAATTAGATATTTCACCAAGGTTCAAGTGGATAATCCTGACTCCTTGATATTTGGTTTAGAATAACCACAAGATTCCTTATTGAATCACCCCTTTCAACCAGTTTCTTAATCAGAGAACCTCCACAATTTCCTTCAAACCCATTGTCACTTTGGTTCCTCCTTGGTCCATCCATTTACTAAAACCTAAAAGGTCAGTGTGAGTATATCAACAAAATCATCATATAGTAAAGAGGAAGATAACCACTATGTTATAATTATCCATCTTATCTCAATCTCATTCTAACAACAAATACTCTATCAAATATACTACCCATTGTTGTTTTACACAACTTGTCACTTATGCTTAAACAACACCCTAAACTCTAAAGTTAGCTAAACTGACCACTAATACCAACTATAAGGCCCCGACCTTAAAACTTACTTAATCATGAATTAAATTGAATAATTCACATTGAGGATCTTTTCTGGTGTAGAGTTTTAGAGAATTAGGACATAACTATTATATCTCAAAAGATTACATAGTAGATACATCTACATAGTTTCCATTTTTATAACAAGATAAAAACTCATGATCAAAAGAGTCATGTCTGGTTCCATGTTATAGACAGCATGACATTTCCTTGATCCCATCCTCGACCCTTATTCAACATTAAGACCTATGGAAAACATTTTAAAAACTAGGGATGAGCTCAAACTACTCAGTAAGGTTTATAAGAATACGGAAAGGAAACATTAGTCCATGTATACATAAACATCAATGAAATCATTGTTTACTCATAAAACATAAGTACTTCAACATAACTCATTAAATCATAACACATAATGGTAACGTGAGGCATTCATAACATTCTTATGTAGGGAGTAACCCTCATGGTTACATATGGAATACCCATCACAGTATATTCCATAAATTTCTTCATAGAAACCATAACGTTTATCTCCTTCACGTTACCCAATGCATTGGAGAGAAATATCGGGCTCACACTCCCTTAGTTGATCATGGAACCACCCATCTTCATAAACAATTCCCAAGAACCATAACGTAATCATATCAAATAAAACATGCATAATGGAAACATAACATTTCCACATTTCGATCACAAGATATCAATAGAACCACATTCATATAACCAAAACATTTTCTAAACCATATTCAATAGCAAAATAAATGAAAATTAAATCATGGTATTTATTTTTCATTTTAAAAAAGGTTATGTCTTGTAGAGGAAGTTGAAACTCAAATAATGGTCACGGCGGTGGAGAATTCGATGTCGCCACATACGTACGAAAAAAAAACATTCCCTTTTGTCGTTTAGTAAAATGATTCTCATAAAATGATTCCTTTTGGATAATCATAAATGTCAATGGGGTTTATACATTGTATAAAATAAAGGTCTTTATAAAACAAAATATTCCTCAATAAAAGGAGATTGAGACAAGTCCCATACAAAGTCCGTATCCTTAGATTAACGTTAAATCAAATACATGATTATGTGGGAAAAATATAAATACACCCAATATAAAAGGATATTAAGGGTAAAACAATCAGAGATCATCCACAAATTTTCAATGTATGACATAATCATGAAGCATATGTTTAACCCAAATAATTTATGTTTGGTTAAGAAGTTCTCTTACAGAAATTCGATAGCTTAACAGCGCCATTATGAAATTCAATAAATGAGACGATGAGAGATAAAAAGGGTATCTCATCACTTGGAAATATAATTTAAAGAAATAAGGATATAGATGAAGATATCCCAACATAAGAATATGTAAATTAAAAGACATAACAAAAAGAAGTCTTTTAAAAAGTGGAGGGTGAAAGGTTCCCTTATCGACATGGGTAACTATCAAAATGTACACCCCATTAAATAAGGGTCATATAATGAAGTTTTAAATACCCATAGAGTGGATTATATTACAAAAATAACACAATCATGTGCAGTACCTAAACTACACAAATGGAAATAGTGGCAAATGTGTCATGAATCTCATGGGAATAATAGTGAGATGAAAAATCCCCTTATGAAAATTCGGCTGCCTAACGACGCCACTTAAAACTCTAAAAGTGGATTGATGAGATAAAATAGGGTCTCTCCTCATATGATCATAAAAAGTTTAGTAATAGTAATTATATAAGAACATCACCCAACATAATAAAGTGGAGCTTAATGTATGTGACATAAAAGAGAGTACTTAAAAAGAAAGAGACTAGTATGATCCCTTACCTTGTGTCAGACTTGACTCGATCTTTCATTAATATCCTGAATAATAAATTTGAGTTAATATATACTTGCTTAAAATGCTATTTCAAGTTTATTATTCCTTTTATATCACTTATTATTTGTTATGAACACTATGTAATTATTTAATTTAATATCGTTTGTTTTGTCGATGTTTGGTTCTTAAGTCCAAAATGGACTTCGTACACTTACATGTTGTTCGTATAGTAAAATATTCATTATCTCAAGAATGATATTCATGATTTAGATATAATCTATATCCAGTATATACACACATTTATTATATGACATAATCATTTACATTTAAGAAATGAAATGCACCGTTCATGGAGACGGTAAGCCATACGAACGCATGAACACTACTTCCATTTCCTTGTCTTATTAATGGAATTAAAAATAGCTAATATATATATATATTATAATTCCAGAATGATATTAATCATTTATATGTAATTTATATCATATATATCCATTATACATATGTATATATAATAGTACATAACATTTGGACATGAGAAATGAAAGGCACCACTCATGGAGACGGTAATCCGTACATACGCATGAACGCTACATTCATTTCAATTTCATACATTAATGGAATTAAAACATAATGACACATAGATATATTATTATTAAAGTATAATATAATATATAAAATCATTAACTCCATCCTTTATACATCCCACATATGTCATTAACGAATCAAATTACTTTGAGGGGGCGGTAGTCCGCACTTCCTAAAATGAAGATATCGTGTTTTCCCATAATGGAATCCATAATGATATGGAATAAATGAAAAATACAAGAGCATAAGGAAAACATAAACACAAAATATATCATATATAAATATAGTGACATCATAATGGCTACCATTAAATGTGTTAGAAGAATATTGAACAATCATCGTTTTGTGAGGCAGAAATTCGCCATCCACGGAAACAGTATGTTCATTAACCATTAGATGTAGGTGTCTGTAAGTTTAGCTCTAATCTGTCTCATAAAAATATCCCAGTATATATTATATAATGGTGTAGTTTCAAAATAATGGAATAAAAAGAGTTTAGGTGGTTGGATAAGAAAAAGAAAACAAATGAACATAATAGAAAGCATTACCTTTAAAAGAGTAACACTTTTTGATTTGATCCCAAAGGCTTCCTTGGAAAGGATTCTGCCCAAAGTGAGGCTTCTAGGGCGAGGAGAGGGATGTGAAAAGATAAAATGGGCTGGGTTTGGCCGATCCAAAGGCTTTATTGGTGTGTGTAATGAGGTAGTGGTGGGGGCCTTTTATAAAAGGACGGGAGGGGCTCTTTTGGAAATCATGAATGTTATATTATTATGAAATTACTTTTCGGATTTTTGTGGTCCCACAAAGTTATATTTTGGAGATAAGATTGTAAGTATTCGAAATATACTCCTCCAATAGGTTTTGGAAATTTTTATGGGTTAGAGTTTACATTATCGTTTCAGTTTATTTTAATCATTCATTAATGAGGTAATCGATACGTTATCATGTTGTCAAAAATAATTTAATTTATTTAAAGTCTAAAAATTATAAAACAATACAATGATTTAATAAATCTATTTATCATTCCAATGAATATTTATAGTCAATAATCAGACTTCTATAAATCCTTGTAAAAATTGATTTAGTAAAATAATACATGTTTGTGTCATTTTTACTTTTACATTAAAAAAAGGCATTAATGTCATTATCCCACCCATGTGGCTCCATGAGGTCCCCCAAATTGACCCATGGGTTGTACTGGTCGTCCAAGACTCATCCAATAGATGTAGGAAAAGTGTAATCATGACTTAATATTATTATAACATTATTTTTACCATAAATTACAAAAATTACCTCTAATCGCGATTAAAAAAAAGTTACTATTCACAAAAAATATATTCATCCCATTGAACCACATTTTACTTACTAATGACAACCATGTATGTCACATTTTCATAATTCTAAACTCATTTGTGGTAAACTTTCATTTTAACGGAAAATCAGTTTGCTTAACTACCACTTAGGGGTTTCAATATTCATCAAATATTGAAGTTTTTTCAGAAAAATACCAAAAATTCACCCTCAGCTATAATAGATATTCCGAATAAAAAATGATGTCTATTTTACCTAATTAAAATAATATAAGTAGCATTAATTAATTTAATAATTAATTCCTGTTGTCAGAATAAATAGCATGTTTTCAGGAAACAATATTTATTAAAAGATTGACATTTCATTTTGTCAAATTTCAATGTGAAATTAATTCCAAAGTCCACCATTAGATTAAATGGTAAAAATATATTATGATTTCACCTTAAAAATAATTAAAAATATAATATAATCATATAATGAAATTATATTACAATGAGTTTTTGAATTAAAATACATCATTTTTCACTTATTCATCAAAAATGAACTTCATCGGAAAAATTACACCATGTAAATTTTTATGTACCAATTCTAATGAAAGATTTTATTTGGTCCAAAAGAATGTATAATAGTGACCAAATCCATTTTAAAAGTGGGTTCTCCATCAAAAGGTGATAAATCGACCCTTTAGTGAATATTATATTATTTATGCTTAAAATTGAATTCTTTTATTATTTTACGCCTTTATCTTTTATTGGGTAAATGTAAAAACATTTAACGAACATATATAATCACATTTTTGTTATTCCTATTCATTCTCACAAATACAATTGCTACGTGTGAACTACCATTTGAAATAATATTATTATATTATTAGTGTGCATTGTAATATTTCAACAAAACTCGTTGTTGCGTATTGGGTACGCCACTGAACATGGCATCCCCTTTAATGTAATATTAATATTTTATTCAAAAATATTAATACAAAAATAAAAAGTAATATTCTTTATTTACCTAGGATGTTACAATAACTCTTAATTTAATCTTACTTGAGGACATATATGTTTCCAAAAATTATCACAATCATATGATTTTTCTTGAATTACCAATGGTAAAAATTCTTCTATAATATAATACTTGAATCCCAATACATACACACATTAATCCTTTTAATTCAGTGGTTATAATTTCATATGTCCTTCTGTAATCTATGTGATAACACATTGTTTAGGTAATTATCATGGATATTTTCCAAGTTCGACACATATAATACATAAAATTACAAGGAAAATCATTGATATGTAACCATTATTTCCACATAAAAAACATCCTACCATCAATTAAATATATTATTCTATGTTATTATTCCTATCTTCATGACATGTAAGGAGATGAATTTTATTCCCTCTATGTTTTTACCACACTAGTTTTCATAAAAATTATATCTTCCACTTATTTAACACATTTGTGATCTCACATAAGTTCATGTTGTTATTTATATTTCATTATATATGATTTTGAATAACCAAATTTATTTCTCTCCATTCATCAAAGAATTTGTCTACTCAAAATTATTGAAATTTCCATCTCATTTATAATAAACAATATTCCTCATGGTTGGATAGATCGACTAAAAGTAAAAAAGAATAGTACTATGAATAATAATAATATTTTGAAACCACATAAAATTTAAAATTTATTTATAAGATGGATATATAAAGACTACTTGTTTTCAATATATGAACCCTTAGGCTAAACCTAGGCCATTACTAGTCATTATTAAAATCAGTCATGATGATTCATAAAGAATTTGTGAATTTCCAATGAATATCCCCCTAGAGTGTCAAACTAGTTATGTGGTAAGGCCCATTATCAGGTATTAGCTGATGATATAGTCTAGATCAATTCACCATTTTTATAGTTTTTAGTTCTTGGTATGAATATTCTATATCCACATGCACTTTTAGTATCTGAACACGGATGTAATTTCATAGAAGCCACTATATTTATACGTCACCAAAATTTAAAGACATTTTCCAATAATATGACTTATCATTATAATTATTCATAGACTTATCATTAGAAATATCCTTATACATACCCATAGGTATCTCAATAATGTTTTTTCATCCTATTTTCCAAAGGTTAACTAAAACATTACCCCGATACCAACCAAAAAGGACCTGGAATTTCATATATAGATAATAAATATAACTAGATGAATATTCAAAAACATTCACCAATATATTCAATTGGTATATAAAATTTTAGTGTATTTGGAGACTAGATACACCATATTCTTATTTAATTAAGTATATTCAATATCTCCCATAAAGATGTTCCAAATTAGTACACATTATTGATATCTCCTTCTTAAACCTTTCTTCATTACCTAAAAAAATGTGACTTATGAACGAGTGAGCTCAAATGATCTGTAAGGGTAAACCAGGATAATATAAACCAATGATCACAATAAATAATAATACAAAAAAGGGTATGTTATTATCAATATAACATGAAAATTTCTTAACAAGTATGTCAGGGATCGTAAACAAGATCCATGGCATAAAACATTATCATTTAAAATTAAATGAACTATAAGAGTGAGAAATGATCATAAATAAATAATGAACTATAAGTTGAAGTAATATATTTGTTTAAATATCATAATTATGGAAAAAAATGTTAAATTTCATGGTCAATGAATGAGACCATCAAATCACAATGGATCAGTAATAAAATCCACTTTCCCATTTCATAACAAATTAGGAATCATCACATGTTTCTCATAGTAGGTCAATCCCATAGACCTATTTCCCAGAGTGGATAAAGAATGAAATCCTATTTACCATAGATATCTCATGATATATTATATATTAACCAATTAATTATAGTGAGATATATATCCCACACATAACATAGTCCACACGTTTGTATTTCATAAGATCATAAAACATTCATCAAAACATAAAACATAAAAAACAATCTTCCATCATAGACATTTCATCGTGGAATAAACCATTAAAATAAATAGGATTTATAAATTTAATTTAATAGTCATATTACACATAAAGAATCAATAGAAAGTATAAGTACTTAAATATTATATTATATCCCTAGTAAAAAATAAGCAACACCACTATTTGTTGTCATTGATGAATAATAATTCCGTAAAATGTTCAATAAAACATTTTTGTGGAAAATAACCATTCTAGTTGGAATAACATAATTAAATTAGAAAAAATTACTTAATAATAAGTAAAAAAATCTCTTTTAAAAAAACCATTAATCTTTTTAAAGGGAGCATCAAATAATTGAGTGGTAATGATGGTGTTAAACACTATTCAGGTTGTACAAGTTAAAACATAGTTTGATTTATCATTTATGGTAAAAAGTAAAAAGGACCATGTTCCGAATATGAAAAGAATATTAATTTTAATAAATTATATAAAAAACATGGGAAACTTTTCCTTATAAATATATTATATTACAGTGAAAAATTTATTTAATTCATTTCTAGGAAACATTGACATGGAAAAAAATGGGTTTTCTAATGAAGAGAGAAATACATTCGGTTTTTCCTTAAAAACTTTATTTTTGAATCCTAACTACATAATGGGATGGAAAATATTGTAAAGAATGAATTCTATAGAAATTACCAATGGATGGGGAATAATATTTTTATGAGTGGTAGATCATAATATTTCATCATTGAAAACAAAATCATAAATAATCCTAATAAATAATGATATTATAACATAAATATTCTACCAATTATTAACTATTGATTCATAATAACATTAAATAAATGAACCTTATTTTGATATATATGTACAATATGATTCCTGAGAAGAACAATTAAATACATCCATGGGCAGCGTAACATCCCAGGAAAATAACCAATGTAACTTTTTCTTTTTATTAATATTTGAGAATAAATATTAATAATTAATTTAAAGGGTATGCTAAGTTCGATAGCGTACCCAATAGACAAAAATGAGTTTTTGTTGGAATATTACAATTAACACCAATAATATAATAATATGGTAGTTCACAAATAGCCATTGTATTGGTGGGAAAGAATAGAGATAACTAAAATATGATTATATATGTTTTTTAAATGTTTTTACATTTATCCAATAAAAGATAAAGGCTTAAAATAAGAAAAGAATTCAATTTTAACCATAAAATACTTTAATATTTACTAAAAGGATGATTTAGTGCCTTTTGATGGCGAAACCTCTTTAAATGTAGTTTTGGTCACCCTTATACATTCTTTTGGACTAAATGAAATCCTTCTTTATAATTGGGACATCAAAATTTACTTTGTGTATGTTTTTGTTATTTTTCCGATAGAATTCATTTTTAATGAATATGTGAAAAATGTTGTATTTTAATTCAAAACCTCTTTTTTATCTAATTTATTTATATGAACAGATTATCTTTTGAATTGGTTTTAAATTGAAACTATAATATATTTTTACCATTTGATCCAATGGTGGACTTTTGAATTAATTTCACTTTGAAATTTGACATAAACAAATGTTAATCTTTTGATATAAATTGTTTCTTAAAAATATGCTATTTGTTTTGACATCAGGATTCAATTATTAAATTAATTAATTCTACTTATATTCTTTGAATTAGGTAAAATAAACATCATTTTTGAATTCTTAATATCTAATATATCTTAGGGTGAATTTTTGGTAATTTTCTGAAAAACATCAATTTTTGATGAATAGTGAAACCACTAAGTGGTGATCAAGCAAACTGATTTTTCAGTTAAATGAATGTTTTCCACTAGTGTGTATTTAATTTCCAAAATCCAACATACATGGTTGTCATTAGTATGTAAAATGTTGTTCAATGGGATGAAAATAATTTTTTGGTGAATAGTAACTTTTTTTCATTAATCGCGATTAGAGGTAATTAGTGTAATTTTAGGTAAAAATGATGTTATTATAATATGAAAACACAATGAAACTTGTCCTAACCCTATTGGTTGAGTAATGGCCGACTATTACAACCCATGGATCGATTTAGGGGACCCCATGGATCCACATGGGTGAGATAAAGACAGTAATGCTTTTTTTTAAAATAAAAGAAAAAATGTCACAAGCATAAATTGTTTTACTAAAAAAAATTAAAAGGGGTTTTACTAGTCATATTTTTTACTATAAATACTATATATAAAGATAAAAGGATTTCCTACATAATGATATTTTTTTTATAATTTTTTGACATTAAATAAATTAATTTATTTATGACATCTTGATGATGCAGTGATTACCTCATTAATGAGCGATTAAAATAAAATGAAATGATAATGATACTATCTAAGCCTTACACATGTTCAAAACCTATTGGAGGAGTATATTTCGAACCCATATCAACTTATCATCGACATATATCAATGTGGGACCTTAAAAATCCGAAAAACCGTTGAAAATAAAATAATAATTTCATGATTTCTAAAAGTTCCCCTCCTCTCCTCTTATAAAAGGCCCCCATCTCTACCTCATTTCCCACACACCTCAAGCCTTTGGCTCGGCCAACCCCTTATCATTGTTTCTCTCCAAATCCCTCTCCTCATCCTAGAGGATTTACTTTGGGCAGAATCCTTTCCAAGGAAGCCTTTAGGCTCAAATCAAAAGGAGTTACACTTTTTAAAGGTAATGCTTTCTCTTGTGTTCATTTGTTTTATTTTGCATCTCCAACCCCCTAAACTCTTTTTATTCATTTATTTTGTAACAAATCCAGTATATTAAATATACTAGGATGTTTTTATAAGAATGATTCGATCAACACTCACACACACCTACATCAAATGGTTAATGAACATAATGTTTCCGTGGATGGTGAAATTCTTCCTCCCGAAACGATGATTGTTCAATACTCATATAACACCTTCAAAGGTGGACATTATGATGTCACTATTTCTATATATGATATATAATATGATTATTAATTCTTTAAGATTCTGTATTTTTCATTTATGCCACTCCTTCATGGTCTCCATTATGGGTAAACGTGATATCTTCCTTTAAGGAAGTGTGGACTACCGCCCCCTCAAAGTGATTTGATTCGTTAATGCCATATGTGGGATGTATAAATGATAAAGTTAATAATATTATATATGATATTATACTGTAATTATAATATACCTATGTATCAATATGTTTTCATTCTATTAAAGTATGAAATGGAAATGAAAGTAGCATTCATGCGTATGTACGGATTACTGTCTCCATGAACGGTGCCTTTCATTTATTATCACCAAATGTTATGGAATAGTATAAAATGAATATATACTGGATATATATGATATTAAAATCATTAATACTATTCTGGAGATGATGTAATTATTACTTCATGGACAATTCTTTTCAAACAAGTTCATTTTTGACTCATTTACCGAACATCGACAAAATCGTCTAATATTAACTAACATAATAATATAATTATTATAACATTATAATATGTGATATGAATTGAATAATAAACATTAAATGAGGTCCTTAAGCAATTATTAATTGACCAAAGTTTATTATTCAGGAATATAAAGAAACGAACAAGACAAGTTGGACTAAAGGTAAGGAACCTACCTATCTCTTTAATTTCAAGTACTCTCTTTTATGTCATTCATTTTATGCTCCATGTTATTATGTTGGAGGATGTCATTTTATATTAATCCTACTGTCCAATTTTGTTCATATGATGAGATACCCTATTTGATCTCAACAATCCATTTTTGAGAGTTTTAAGTGGCGCTGTTAGGCTGCCGAATTTTCATAAGGGGATTTTTCATCTCACTTTTATTCCAGTGAGATTCATGCTACATTTGCCAATATTTCCTTTTGTGTGGTTTATGTACTGCCCATTATTGTACTCTTTGTGTAATATAATCTCATTTATGGTTATTTACATAATCATTGTATGACCCTTCTTTCATGGGGTGCACGTTTCGAAAGATTCCCAAATCAGTAAGGGGTTCTTTCACCCTCCATTTTTTAAAAGACTTCTTTTGTTGGGTCTTTTAATTTACATATTTTTATGTTGGGATATGTTCCTGTATATCCTTATTGATGTAAATTTTATGTCCAAGTGAGGAGATACCATTTTCTCTCTCATCAACTCATTTTCTGAATTTTGATGTGACGTTGTTAGACTGTCGATTTTTTGTTTTTGCAAGGGAACTTCTTTACCCAATTCTGATTCATTGGGATAAACTTCCACACCTTGAATATGTAATTCTATGAATATGTGTGAATTACCACTGATTGTTTTATACATAATATCCACTTATATTTGGTGTATTATTTTGTCACACATAATTATGTAATTGATTTATCCTTAATCCAAGGATACCGTCTTTTTGAGGGAATCTGTCTCAATCTTCTTTCATTGAGGCATATTTTGTTTTATACACAACATTCTTTTATATGGTGTATAAAACCCTTTGACTTTTACGTTTATTCAAAAGGAATATTTTTATATGAAGCATTTACTAAATGAAAAAAGGGAATGTTTTTTCATACGTATTCGGCGACAACGACTTTTCCGCCGCCGTGACCATTATTTGAGTTTTGGCTTCCTCTTCAAGCCATATTTTGTTAAAATGAAAAATAAATACCATTCTTTTATTTTGGTATTGAAAATGGTTTTAAAGATTTATTCTTTTAAACATTTATCATCCATGTCCATGTTTTAAAATTTTTTTTAAGGATTTATTTTTATGAACATGAATCTTTTAAAGCTCATTCAAAGTTTTCAAAGTGGTATGGGACACATTGATTCTAAAATCTCTTATAAATGTCTTCTTTTAATATTTTCAAAGTATAAATTGATTTTTCTCTCATAGAGATTTAATGATTTTATTAGATGTTTTTATAATATCATGATGTGATCTCTTGTGATTGAAATGTGGAAATGTTATGTTTCCTTTATGTATGTTTTATGTGATACGATTATGTTATGGTTCTTGGGAATTAGTATGATGACGGGTGGTTCCATGATAAACTAATGGTGGGTGAGCCCGATATATCTCTCCAATGAATTGGGTAATGCGAAGGAGTTAAACGTTAAGGTTTCTCTGAAGAGATTTAAGGGAATATACTGTGATTGGTATTCCAAACGTAACCAAGAGGGTTACTCCCTATTCAAGAATGTTATGAATTCCTCATGTTACCTTTATGTATTATGATTTCTATGAATTATTCATAAAACTTATGATTTCCTGAGGTATTTTAAAATGATTATGTTTTATGAGTATGTATGTTTTCATACATGCACTAACGTTTTCAATTTGTACTCTTATATCCCTTACTGAGCTTTTTATGCTCATCCCATGTTTTTGAAATGTTTTTCACAGGACATGAAGTGGAATAGGTTCAAGAATAAGATCAAGGAAATGTCATGCTGTCTAAACATGGATCAAGACATGACTCTTTTGTTAAAGTGTTTTTTTCTTGTGGAAAGAATGGATACTGAGTAGATGTGTCTACTTTGTAATATTTTGAGATGTAATAGTTATGTCCTAATTCTCTAAAACTCTAAACCTGAAAATATTCTCAATGTGAATTATCCTATTTAATTCAAGATTATGTATGTTTTAAGGTCGGGGCCTTATATTTGGTATCAGAGGTCGGTTTAGACAACTTTAGGGAATAAGAGTTTTCGTTATACACATGGTTAGTCCCAATGACTAATATCTCAATTAAATCATTGTTTTATTACTTTTACAGATCAAGGAAAGTCAGTCACAAATGGAAGGAGGAGGATCTCAAACGACATTCCTATCCATTCCTGATGACATGCTCACAATAATTATTACAAAGTCGTGTTCAGATGATTGTGAATCTTTTTCTAGTGTGCAACTCACTTGCAAGCAGTTTTTTGAGATATCAAACACCTCCACTATACCTCGTTATCATCATGGATCATGGGTTGTATTTAGAAAAATACTATTTTCACAATATTCTCATATTTTCAAGAAAGGTCAATATTATCAAGGTATTTTCAAATATTTTACCTTATCACGAGAATTTGAAGCATATTATGATTTTGAGAAAGGTGCTAAGGAAGGAGACCCTTGTGCAACCGATTTATATTTTCTTTTAAAATATAGTCTCACCGCATATACTTATGGTATTTTAAAAGGACCAATAATAGAAAGTTTCAACTCAATTTCAGTCCGACTATTTTATAGAAATCATGTTTTATTAGATGTTTTGGAATTATATGTCCTACATGATTATTTTCCAAAACTATTTTTCTGTGAACACCCATATGACCCATGTTGTACGAGGTGTATTTGGATGGAGGAAGCAAATGATTTTGAATGATATCTAAATCATTTTTTTAATGCATGGGACTTCTACCTATATGAACAAGATGACGATGAAACTGAGTGGAAGCCATGATCAAGGTATGTTGTTATTCTTTTTGGGAATCGTTTTATTTTATCATATGGTGGTAAAATAAGACTTCAAGAATTAAGATGTTGAGATCCTAACAAATTTGGATGAAAATGAGAGGTATAATGAAACTATTGAGGGTAAAACATGTTAGGGTTATTTTTGGAGTTTTGGAAAAAAGAAAACACACAGACCGTGTGAAAACCCGTCGTGTCGGATAAAGCTGCGGGAATCGAACCCACAACCAATGTGCGACTGGTATTTATCGCCTACCACTGGACTACGTGAAGTCCAAGGTTAGTTTGACTAATTCTTTTTATTTAGATGATTTTATGATTTAAGAGTAAGTTGATTTTGGGTTATCTATGGATATTATTATCCTATCAGGGAGTATATGTGATTAGGATAATTACTTTTCAAAATGAAACTTTTAGAGAAACTGATGTTATTTGAAGATAAGTGATAATTTGAACCTTGGAAGACTATGTGACTAAATCTTTCAAATATTTGGGTTTCGATCTTAGTTGGGTTTAATTTGAAGAATTTTATGGAAAAATTGTTTATGGAATGGTCCTTGTTGAACTTTGGGTTTTTTTTGACAAATTTTGGAGATTAAGAATAGATTTTACTTTTATAAAGGGTTATCCTTCTGTGGATTATCTGATCTCATATTATCCTTTTTGGTTTCGGTTTTGGTTTTTGTCTAAAGATATGGGAAATGTATTGTTCACTTTTGTGGATTAGGTGATTCTCAATATGTTGATTATAGTACTCTTAATGTGAACAAGTCTTCCTAAATACTCATCTTTTGGAGAAAATATTAGTTTGATTAAGGAATCTAGTAAAAGTTAAAAGTCTATGTGACAAGCAAGTATGTTTCATTATGATTTAGTTAAGCTCAAAAATAAATTCCTCAATGAATAGTAACTTAAAACAAACATGTTTTTTATTAACTTTTCCTACAGGGGAACCCAACACCGTTTAACCCATCACAAGTTTGTGATTTTTTATGGTTAAATTTCTCCTAGACATGTTTACTATCACTATCCCTCAGAACATGACCCTTTGTTTTTTCTTCCATATCCATGTTTTCATACATGGAATCCTAGTATGGGTTAACTCGGGTGACCTCTATACTCCTCTTTCTTTCTTTTAATGTGATTATTTTATTGACTCATGTTTCGATGTGGGATTTTCAATGAAGTTTCTGAGCCCAATTTTTAAATTGCGAGGAAGCAATTCCCAAAAGGGGGAAGGATGTAACATCCCAGGTAAATAACCAATGTTACTTTTTCTTTTTATTAATATTTGAGAATAAATATTAATAATTACTTTAATGGGGATGCTAAGTTCGATAGCATACCCAATACACAATAATGAGTTTTTGTTGGAATAATACAATGCACACCAATAATATAATAATATGGTAGTTCACAAATATCCATTGTATTGGTGGGAACGAATAGAGATAACTAAAATATGATTATATATGTTTGTTAAATGTTTTTACATTTATCCAATAAAAGATAAAGGCTTAAAATAAGAAAATAATTCAATTTTAAGCATAAAATACATTAATATTCACTAAAAGGTTGATTTAGCACCATTTGATGGCGAACCATATTTAAATGTAGTTTTGGTCACTCTTATACATTATTTTGGACCAAATAAAATCCTTCTTTATAATTGGGACATCAAAATTTACTTTGTGTAAGTTTTTGTAATTTTTCCGATAAAATTCATTTTTAATGAATATGTGAAAAATGTTGTATTTTAATTCAAAACCTCTTTTTAATATAATTTATTTATATGACTAGATAATATTTTTAATTGGTTTTAAAGTTAAACTATAATATATTTTTACCATTTGATCCAATGGTGGACTTTGGAATTAATTTCAATTTGAAATTTGACATAAACAAATGTTAATCTTTTGATATAAATTGTTTCTTAAAAACACGCTATTTGTTTTGACAGTGGGAGTCAATTATTAAATTAATTAATTCTACTTATATTCTTTTAATTAGTTAAAATAAACATCATTTTTGAATTCGTAATATCGAATATATCTTAGGGTGAATTTTTGGTAATTTTCTGAAAAACTTCGATTTTTGATGAATAGTGAAACCACTAAGTGGTGATCAAGCAAACTGATTTTTCAGTTAAATGAACGTTTACCACTAGTGTGTATTGAATTTCCAAAATCCGACATACATGGTTTTCATTACTATGTAAAATGTGGTTCAATGGGATGAAAATAATTTTTTGGTGAATAGTAACTTTTTTTCATTAATCGCGATTAGAGGTAATTAGTGTAATTTAAGGTAAAAATGATGTTATTATAATAAGAAAACACTATGAAACTTGTCTTAACCCTATTGGTTGAGTAATGGCCGACCATTAAAACCCATGGATCTATTTAGGGGACCCCATGGATCCACTTGGGTGACATAAAGACATTAATGCTTTTTTTTAATAAAAGTAGAAATGTCACAAGCAAAAATTGTTTTACTAAAACAATTTTTAGAAGGGGTTATACTAGTCAGATAATTGACTATAAATACTCTATAGAAAGATAAAAAGATTTCCTACATCATGAATTTTTTTATAATTTTTTGACATTAAATAAATTAATTTATTTACGACATCTTGATGATGCAGTCATTACCTCATTAATGAGCGATTAAAATAAAATGAAAAGATAATGAAAACATATAAGCCTTACACATGTTCAAAACCTATTGTAGGAGTATATTTCGAACCCATATCAACTTATAATCGACATATATCAATGTGGGACCTTAAAAATCCGAAACACTTTTGAAAATAAAATAATAATTTCACGATTTCCAAAAGTGCCCTCCTCTCTTCTTATAAAAGGCCCCCACCTCTACCTCATTTCCCACACTCCTAAAGCCTTTGGCTCGGCCAACACCTGCCCATTTGTTCTCTCCACATCCCTCTCCTAATCTTAGAGGATTCACTTTGTTCAGAATCCTTTCCGAGGAAGCCTTTAGGCTCAAATCAAAAGGAGTTACACTTTTTAAAGGTAATGCTTTCTCTTGTGTTCATTTGTTTTATTTTGCATATCCAACCCCCTAAACTATTTTTATTCATTTATTTTGTAACAAATCCAGTATCTTCAATATACTAGGATGTTGTTATATGAAGGATTCGAGCAACACTCACACACACCTACATCAAATGGTTTATGAACATAATGTTTCCGTGGATGGCAAAATTCTTCCCCCCGAAACAATGATTGTTCAATACTCATCTAACACCTTCAAAGGTGGCAATTATGATGTCAATAGTTTTATATATGATATATAATATGTTTATTAATTCTTTAAGCTTATGTATTTTTCATTTATGGCACTCATTCATGGTCTCCATTATGGGTAAACGTGATATCTTCATTTAAGGAAGTGCGGACTACCGCCCCCTCAAAGTGATTTGATTCGTTAATGCCATATTGGGATGTATAAAGGATAAAGTTAATAATATTATATATGATATTATAATATAATTATAATATACCTATGTATCAATATTTTTTCATTCTATTAAATTATGAAATGGAAATGAAAGTAGCATTCATGCGTACGTACAGATTACCATCTCCATGAACGGTGCCTTTCATTTCTTATCTCCAAATGTTATGGAATAGTATAAAATGAATATATACTGGATATATATGATATTAAAATCATTAATACTATTCTATAGATGATGTAATTATTACTTCATGGACAATTCTTTTCAAACAAGTTCATTTTTGACTAATGTACTGATCATCGACAAAAACGTCTGATATGAACTAACATAATAATATAATTATTATAACATTGTAATATGTGATATGAATTGAATAATAAACATTAAAGGAGATCCTTAAGAAATTATTAATTTACCAAAGTTTATTATTCCGGAATATAAAGAAGCGAACAAGACAAGTTGGACTGAAGGTAAGGAACCATACCTATCTCTTTATTTTCAAGTACTCTCTTTTATGTCATTCCTTTTATGCTCCATGTTATTATGTTGGAGGATGTCATTTTATATTAATCCTACTGTCCAATTATGTTCATATGATGAGATACCCTATTTGATCTCAACAATCCATTTTTGGGAGTTTTAGGTGGCGCCGTTAGGCTGCCGAATTTTCATAAGGGGATTTTTCATCTCACTTTTATTCCCGTGTGATTCATGCTACATTTGCCACTATTTCCTTTTGTGTGATTTATGTACTTCCCATTATTGTACTATTTGTGTAATATAGTCTCATTTATAGTTAATTACATAATAATTGTATGACCCTTCTTTCATGGGGTGCACGTTTCGAAAGATTCCCAAATCAGTAAGGGATTCTTTCACCCTCCATTTTTTAAAAGACTTCTTTTGTTGGGTCTTTTACTTTACATATTGTTATGTTGGGATATGTTCTTATATATCCTTATTGATGTAAATTTTATGTCCAAGTGATGAGATACCATTTTCTCTCTCATCAACTCATTTTCTGAATTTTGAAGTGACGTCGTTAGGCTGTCGAATTTTTTTTGCAAGGGAACTTCTTTACCCAATTCCGATTCGTTGGGATAAACTTCCACTCCTTGAATATGTCATTCTATGAATATGTGTGAATTACCTCTGATTGTTTTACACTTAATATCCACTTATATTTGGTTTATTATTTTTTCACACATAATTATGTAATTGATTTATCGTTAATCCAAGGATACCGTCTTTTTGAGGGAATCTGTCTCAATCTTCTTTCATTGAGGCATATTTTGTTTTATACACAACATTTTTTTATACAGTGTATAAAACCCTTTGACTTTTACATTTATTCAAAAGGAATATTTTTATACGAAGAATTTACTAAACGGAAAAAGGGAAGGTTTTTTCGTACGTATTCAGCGACAACGTCTTCTCCGCCGCCGTGACCATTACTTGAGTTTTGGCTTCCTCTTCAAGCCATACTTTTTTAAAATGAAAAATAAACACCATGATTTTATTTTGGTATTGAAAATGGTTTTAAAGATTTATTCTTTTAAACATTTATCATCCATGTCCATGTTTTAAAAATGGTTTTAAGGATTTATTTATTTGAACATGAATTTTTTAAAGCCCTTTCAAAGGTTTCAAAGTGGTATGGGACACTTTGATTCTAAAATCTCTTTTAAATGACTTCTTTTAATATTTTCAAAGTATAAAGGGATTTTTCTCTCATAGAGATTTAATGATTTTATTAGATGTTTTTATAATATCAGGATGTGATCTCTTGTGATTGAAATGTGGAAATGTAATGTTTCCTTTATGTATGTTTTATGTGATACGATTATGTTATGGTTACTTGGGCATTAGTATGAAGACGGGTGGTTCCATGATAAACTAAGGGTGGGTGAGCCCAATATAGTTCTCTAATGCATTGGGTAACACGAAGGAGTTAAAAGTTAAGGTTTCTCCGAAGAGATTTAAGGGAATATACTGTGATGGGTATTCCAAACGTAACCAAGAGGGTTACTCCCTATTCAAGAATGTTATGAATGCCTCAAGTTACCTTTATGTCTTATGATTTCTATGAATTATTCATAAAACTTATGATTTCATGAGGTATTTTAAAATTATTATGTTTTAGGAGTAAGTATGTTTTCATACATGGACTAACGTTTTCAATTTGTACTCTTATATCCCTTACATAGATTTTTATGCTCATCCCATGTTTTTGAAATATTTTTCACAGGACATGAAGTGGAATAGGGTCAAGAATGAGATCAAGGAAATGTCATGCCGTCTAAACATGAAACTAGACATGACTCTTTTGTTAAAGAGTTTTTATATTGTGGAAAGAATGGATACTGAGTAGATGTGTCTACTTTGTAATATTTTGAGATGTAATAGTTATGTCCTATTTCTCTAAAACTCTAAACCTGAAAAGATTCTCAATGTGAATTATCCGATTTAATTCAAGATTAAGTAAGTTTTAAGGCGGTGGCCTTATAGGTAGTATATATATATAATTTTTAAAATAAACTAGTGGTGTTTAAGACACGTGTCCCACAAAAAAATTGAGACGAAAGTCCCTTACCAAAAGTCCCAAAATATTTCATACACATTTTTACATCATGTATAATGAATATATTTGTATTAAAAATTTATTTAATAACCATATTCATATTTTCCATACCATATATTATTTAATTTTGATCTTTTATACACGTTTGTTAACAATTCTTTATTGATATCACAATTTATGTAATAACTTCATTATTTCTCTAGTATATTTTGGTTTAGTAGTTATTGGTCCATTTACATTAATCATGTTTAAAATATATATATATAGTTATAAAATATATAAATATTATATATATACACAATATATGTATTTAGAGAAATCCATTGAATTTAAAGAGGGAAAATAAACTACATCGATCATGGAGGCAATAGGTCTTATGCATGCGTGAACACAATTTCCATTTTCGTGATGTATAAAAAAAAGAAGGTAAATAACAATTATAGAATCATTTTTTAATATATATAATATATTATCATTGAAACAATTGTTATTACCTTACATGTAATGTGTAAATGAAGAACGAATCACATCACTTCGTGAGGTGGTAGTCATTCGTACACATGAGCGGCACTATCATATTCCCATAAAATGGAATGATATATGGTATATATGATATTATAATTTATTAAATAAAATTATTTCAAAAATATATAATAAATATATCATTATATCTAGTCATGATAGGTGGGTATGGAAATTGAATTGCATCGGTTCGTGAGGTGGCATTCTGTCATAAAAATGATCGATGATTTCGTTTCCCACATGATGGAAAGGAGATAGACGTAGGCAATTCCATCAATATAATATAATATCAGTATATGGAATATATTGATGGTATTTTATGATCATTCTTTAATATTATTTTAATGATTTATAAGAATAAATAAAATGGAATGCATGGTTAAGAACTATATCAATTCTTTGGAGAATATTTTATGGTTTATTGATGATTTCTTATTAATAGTTTTTAATAGTCTCAAGAAATACTCTAGGAAGTGTATATGGAATTATTTAATGTAGTTGGGAATATATTGTTTTATTCAAAATTTTCTATGTGTTATGTGGATAGGAAATTGGGTGGTCATTTATAAGGGTTGGAGTCGACACACTTGGATTTTTATGTAAATTAAAAGGTATAAAGACAATTTAAACATGACACAAGGTTCCAAAATGATTCATTATCATAGATTGTGTGATACATGGTTGAGATATTTCCATAAAATTTGTTTTTAAATGTTATTATTTAATTTTAACGTTTATCAATTTAGATTATCCCCCATGGAAGCCTATTTTAACTTTAACTGCCATAATTAAATATTTACTATTTTTACTATTAATTTTGACGAAGAAATAATATGAAAAATATTATATATTATTATATATAGATATTAAAAATATTTAACTAATTTATAAAAATTACATTCATAGAAGTGGATGTTTTTAATTAAAAAATATACCCGTAGGGGTGTTGAAAATATAGTTTTTCAATGATAATAAATTCATATGTGTAAGAAGTTTTAATATAAAATTTCAATATGAAAGTAATTCCAATTAACAGAATTAGATTAAAAAATATAATTGATCAATTTTTTTTTAAAACCATATTAAAAAAAATAACCATTTTAAATTCATTAAACCAAAATTCAGTTATTAATAAAAATCAGTATTTTATTACTTTTAATTGAAAAATTAATCCATTAATTCTTTTTTCAAAAATTCACTCAAACATAATTTTTAAATTTAGTTTTCAAAAATTTAGAATATTTTTTCAAATAAATTTTCTAAAATTTGAATAAATTACATTTATTAATTTTTCCAAAAATGAAATAAAACAATTTTTGAGATAATAGTATTTTTGAAACATATTAAGACTTTAACAAAAAATAAGAAATTTTTACCATTATTTTTTATTTGTATAAAAAAATATACAAAATATTTAAAAAAATTCATTCCTATTATTTTATAAAATTTAATGTATTGGTAATAATAATCTTTTTTAAATAATAATATTAAATATATATCATAGTTTTTTATAACTCGACGATACGTGTAACAAAAGATGTCATAGAAAATAAATTTTTCCAGAAACAAATATTAAATAAAATATCTAATTGATGAGAATGATTAATTAGTAATGGTTATAATGGAATAGATATCATTGATTAGTATCAAAGGATGTGATATGATATTTTATATTCCACTTTGGCATTATTAATATGAGTATGGTTGATTCCCTATTGAGTAACTTTGGCATATTCTATATGAGGAAAAGTGAATTTTCATATAGCAATTGAGGAAGTGTGACCCTTATGATTTACCTAAATATTGTGTTTATAATAGTATTGGAGGTTGTTTCTTGTATTTAAATTTTTTTTAATGTTATCCATGAGGAGAAAGGGTAATTTTATTATAAAGCTCTATAGAATTTTCCCCGTTGGATATATGGATCAAACTAGATTTTGTCTTACGGAAGGATTTCTAGATGTAGAATGGTGGTTGATAAAGAACAATGAAGGGTACTATAAAATCTAGATGATTTTGATGCATAATAAATCAAGTATAGGTAACCCACATTCACCAAGGCGTTACCATTATGTAATAACAACGCCTTGGAACACACTTTTTTATTTAGGGTAAATTGAAAAAAAATATTAGTGATCAATATACAGTAATATATATAACTTGATGCAATAAGATCTATAACCTATGATAAATTTTTCTATTTGGGATTAGGTCGGGGGTTCTTTGTAGGTAGTCTAGTAGGTAGTTTTTATGAGATCATTGACATATGATTGTATAGTAAATGAATACATAAATTATTATTTTAGTTGTCTGGGCCCCAATTTTTATTCTTATTGTTTTTATGATATAATTTTTTAATTTCAGTCCTCAATGAATAAATTTTTTTATCTTCCTTTGAAAATTTATGTTTTTATTGTGGACACATTGAAAACTTTTCATTGTATTTATTTATAGTATCATTGTTTCTATTGATATTTTGGGGTTTTGGTTTTTTACTTATTGTGATATGACTAGTGGGTTAGGTGGGACTCTGTTTGTTGTATATTTGTGGATGTAGTTAAATCACTTGGTGTATAAATATGATTTAATGAGATGGATTTTTAGTTATACCTCATTGGTCCATGAGATTGTATTATTAATTGATGTTTTTTGGTTGGTTCAGTCTTATGTTAGGTTGATTTAGCTATGTTTTCTATGTGTGTTTTTCTTCTAGACAACTCGGTATAACTATGGATCATATGTGCAAGCATAGTTTAGATTTTTGGGTTGGTGAGTAGCACTAAGGGACAAATTTGACTTGCTTCCATGATTTTTATGCCAATCTAATTGATTACAGAAATATAGTGAGTCTGGGTGTATGAGGGAATCCTACTAGGCCACTAGACAGACTTCATACTCGCATTGATGACTTGGTTTTTAATGTTTGTGGGTATGTATCATGATTCATTTCAAGAATAAAGAATGACTCCTTACTGAACACATGCCTCATGATGTGTATGGTATTGGATGATGATCTCTCAGATGTATCATGGCATGTGAGTTTTGAAAGAGGCCATTATACATATATTTTTAGTTATATTTTATAGGTATTGATCTAATGTTCTCTTGTGCTATATTATATATCACATTCTTGTTGTGTTTATTTTAATTTATGATTCATTATATAATGAACTTTTTTGTATATATTTTGTTAATTTATATACATTTCACTATGGGAGTCCTTCTTTATTCTTTTTTTGTTGTTTATAGGTTATGGTAATGTCCATCATAGGCATAGTTTGTGGTAAAAGTCGGATTGATTTTATAAGGGATCTCAATCTTTACATTTGAGAGTATAGTCTCTCCAAAATATTTTTAATCCCTCCCTACTATTTAGATGCATATAGAATATGGAGAGAAATGTGTAAATCTAACAGACATCAATGGTTTAGAAATTGTTTAGGAGGATTGTGTTACTAAATTTCACATCAAAACACTGATTCACATGTGGTCTCAACTGTTGGAAATACAACTCTAACCAAGTGATGAATTATAATAAGTTAAATTAAATATAATTTATAGATCATGTGTAAAGACCATATTAAAATATTTATGTCAATATAATCATATTTAGAAAGAGTAATAAAAAGGGCATTACATCTTACTAATTAAACTATTTAAAAATAAAAAATAACTTCAATGGGTTCACAATAATTTCTAATTTTTAATTTAAATACAATAAATATCTATAACTATTTATTTCATGTTTTATTTTCTCTTAATGTTTATATAACTAACTTAATAATGTATTATGAGGGAAATATCATTTCTTCAAGAATCCAAATGATAATTCCATTATGGATATCCACACATTTTCCATGAATCTCAAAATGTTATTCTTGACATTTCATGTGTCAATGGGAGGTAATTTTGTACTCCATGTCAATAATTCTTGATCATATATTGAAATCGCATAAATTTTATCTCAGTAATCTTGATATATGAGATTGGATTAACATTAATTCTATTGTTAGGTCTTCATTGTAGAATCATAATGCATGAATATTATATATCAAAAAAATAACATATTCTAATCTTTATAAATATGTTAAAATTACAAAATATAAATTTTTCCCTTTTCTTATAATTAATATCTATTAAATCATCATGGAAAATACATTCTAATATTAATAAATGTATTGTTTTTAATGATATATGTAATATTCTAACATCAATTCTTTTATAAATAAATATATATTTAGCTGAACAATATTAATATTTTTTTTAACATGAACTTGATGAAAATTATTCCATAATATCATCATACATTAAATGATAAAAATATTTATAGTTTATCAAATAAATATTATATTCACATAACATTTGAATAAATATTTATTTTATTTTTTCAACTAATTAAAAATATAATAAATATTATATTCACATATATCCTGAGTAAATATATATTAAATTTATTCATATCATAATTTTATATTATATAAAATTCAAATGTAATATTATTGATTTGAATACTATTGTTAATTAATTTTTTATCATTATAAATTTTAAAAATATAATTCCATAGAATTAGAAAAATTAAAATTTTAAATATATATTCAAATCAATCTATCAAATTTTTAGATAAACCTACTGTAAAAACCTCTTGAATTTATTCTATGTGGTAGAAACCCCAAACAAAAAAAAATGTTTTTATCAATCATCTCAATATGGTGCCCATTTAGAAATGGATAATTTATAGAAATTATTATCAAACCCTTCTAAATAATGCTACAATGTAATATAATCTTATTATTCGAAAATATGTTTTCAAATAGGATCCATACATGTGTCATCATCCTTTAGATTTGAAATTTATTCAATTAAAATATTGAAATAAATTTCTTGAGATCATCATTAACATGGAATTTATTCAAAATCATTAATTTCACCAAAGTGAAAGATATATATTCTTCAAATGACATAAAAGTGACAAATACACCCATGAACATTAAACTAATGTCATGTAACTTGTGATATACAAAATATGTGGAACATATCCATGACCATATTTTCTCATAGTTATTATCTATACATAGTATTACATAATTCAATGTATATATCAATAATGAACTCAATCTGAATAACCATAACAGACAATCATAAATGACAATATTGTAACATGAATAAACATTGAAATTATTATTTAATCTTCTATCTCATTCCCATATTATTTGAGTTCAATAAATGAACAATTCACATGATGAAGTCTTAATACTTAGGATCCACCAACACTAGATAATCAAAAATCATCTGCATCCTATCAATGTGATGTATTTGTATCATAATTCATACTATTTACATAATATTTTCCATGAACTACTATATTCCAATTATAATCAGGGGCCAATATAATCTATTAAAGTAAAATATATTTCAAGGATATTGTCAAATCGATTTTACACGTAAGAATAAGAACTCTGTGATATGTATGTTTGTGCTGGTACATTCACCAAACTATATATATAAAATAGAAAAGAAACTTACCTAATATAATTTATTTTATTGAACCAAATACCGCTATAAAAATCATATTACTTTCATTTATTACTTCATCTTCTATTAATTCATTATTCTATATAAATTTAATTTTCAACTATCAATTATTTTTTAAATGATTAATTTTATCCATCATAATGTCGATGTGAACCGAATAAATTATTTATCATGGCATTAAAAAATATAAAAAAATTCGCGAAATTAATGAAAAAGTGTATTAAACTTCCAATATCTTGTTAAAGCTAGTCTTTTCAAGGATATCAATGAATGTTTAAGGCATAATAAAGAAATTCAGGTCCATTCCTGTTTATATTTTTTCATTAATTTCATTGAATAAATTGTAGGAAAATGATATGGAAATAAATGTCTCAAAATCATATCCCAATAACAAATAAAATAATCTTATATCTCTAATGACGATCTTTTGAAGTTAAATTTATAATAAATTTAATAAAAAAAATTCACCAAGGTCTTTAGTGCTTTCTTCGATGTAGGTATTGATCAATTGAACATATGTTTTGGTTGTACCATAATTTCATAAAGATAATCAAAACTAAAATCCATTTAGAGGAAATCCAAAAATTACCATTTGATATCAATGCATCACTGATGGTAATCAACATGCTAATGTTCCATTACCAATCATCAAGTATCACTTCATTTTCTTCCATGAAAATAAATTGGGGATATTGTATTGATTATTTTCTTTAATCACTATTAAGTGGACTGTGGAAGGTGGAATATTTCATTAATTCTTGAGAAATTCCCTAGAGATCTTCAATATGTATTAAATTATCAATATATGGAGTCATTGTGTATAATATAATGATTTCAACATCATACACACAAATTTTGTAATCATGTATATATGGTGATAGGGTTAGAGTATTGGAATTTCATATATTCCCTTATTTAAAATCATAATCCCCAGATAACGCCACATCTAATAAAAATAATATAATTAGTAATTTTATAACATGGGAATGTCTTATGGATAATATAAATGGCAATATATAAAGTAATATTTATTTTAATGATATTCAGTATGTCATTTCCATTACAAGTTTCCATCACTATGACCATCCACCTTTCATAGTATTTACCAAACCATGAATAAGTAATATTATTTAAGTGAAAAATAAATAAATATAATATCCATTAAATTATTAATAAGAATTTATGTTAATATACAACTCACATAAAATAGTGACTTCTTATATATGGTCAATCAATTCTAAATAAATTTTATTATTAGGGCTTGATAATAATATTGATTCTAATAATTAAATTAAAATATAATTTAATATAGATTGTTGGAATCAATATGTGTGTGACCCTATCAACTACATCCATATTCAAATTTTAATGGATTTCCTAAATTATAATATTAATGTCTAAGAATACATAAATGCACATATATAAGAATATTCAAATGTTATAATAATGAAAACCACATAATAATGCTACCTATGAAATATAATCCCATTACCTTTATATCTCATTAGGAATATTTTATCCTTTTTCCATCAAGCTATATGCACGATGAAACATTATTTGACATCCTGAAATGAACCCATTTATCACCATGTTAATGGAATTTAATACAATAATTCCATTTCAATCAAAGGATCATGATTTCAGATTCCATAATGATTTAAGAGAAAACCCCTTTTTTGGCATATTCTTTAATAGCATGTTATTTGTGGGACACCTAATATACCCTTGTTCTCTTTAATATTGTAAATATGGGATTTGTCTCTAAATTAATGTACATTGGTCATTATATGTGTTAATGATAATGTTAATGTAAACAGATAATTATACATATTCTCATATATGAATATCTAATGACACATAAATATGTGTAATTCTTACTAGCGTGTCTGCCCTCAGACTATTTCATATTATACATTACCAATTGAAAGCTTGAGAAGGTGGAGTCAAATCTACATAAAAATACTCACACTTATAGTCTTCATCATCTTTGACACTTCAAATAATTTTATATAAAAATATGACTAAGCATATGATTTTACCAAAAACACTTTAATGTTCTCATCGTAGTGGGAATCTATAATGACCTTTTTAATGAAATAGATTCACTTGGACATTATCACATAAATGGAATATATATTGATAATGAAAATATGTTAATGAATTTACTAATATTAATGTATATAAGTATATAAGAAGTATAAAGAACAATGTATTTGGTTGTAAGGAATCAACTCATGTATACTCTAAAATGGACTATATCCAACTGCCAATAAAAATTATTTAGCTAACTCATGCATGATAGTCTCGATTTAGTTGAGATAGTGCTTTATTTAATTGGTTTTCTATGTTGTATTTTGATGAAATTAATATTACAATGATGTTGTATCACTTTGAGAATATTTCCTCATGAAATGATACTTTTTAAGTATTTTCTTTAACCACACATGTGACCATGGATCCTTTAAATTATTTTCAACTCTAGTATTATAAAATATAGTGTTAGAGGTTCCTTATCTCTTGGATCCACATAAATCTCTTGGATGATGTTTCATATCTAAATTGGTTTTATACTATATCAGAAGCCACAAAATACATAGAGACTATTATAGAATCAGTAACATTAGCTATTATTGGGTTACCCAAAATCAAAACATATCTATTCATAGTGATGGTATATCCTAATTATGATATCAGATCATATTGATCTATTCAGAAACTAGCATCTATATATACCATAATGACAAGATTCTCATATCCTCTAGAGAACATGAAAATATCCTTAAAACACATGAGGTGCATTATGATAGTCTAGACTATCATCCAATGTAAGAATCCTAGACTTTTTCAACATATCCCTACCATGATAAAGGCATGGGTGACATCTTGTCTCACACATACCATTATATACATGACAGATCTTTTTTCTCATAGACATAGTCTCCATTACATTGCTTGTCTCTCCTCATGTGTGTGTGGACACTTTTTTTGTTTGGAAAGATTAATGAAATGTGATATTGGAAACAATATCCAATTGAAATATTCCATTCTAAATATCATTGTTATCTTATCAATAATCATAATATGACTTATTCTATGAAATCTATTTGATTTATCATGAATGATCATGATCCTTATAATGTATGATTTTAAAACCATTTCCTTCATGAATAAGAATGTCTTTAAATTACTGTTAATGATTAGAAATATTGGTATATCATTTTTAATAAGTAGTGTGTCATCAACTTTCAGTTTCAGGAAAATGATTTTATTATGAATAATTTCTCGTTGACATAAGAATTGAATTTGGCAATTATGAAATCAAAATTTTTTAGTTCTTAATTAATGCAATTATTTCATGAATATGATTCTTTATTTAACCTATAAATGGATGTCTAAATAATAATAAATTATTGGAATTATTTGTAAACATATACCCTTATTTTAGTTTCTTATATATATATATATTACTGAATGATCACTTTCTACAAAGTTGATTTGACATCCAAATACCAAATATCACAGTCATGGTAAATTAATACTTCATATAGGATTCTAATTTTTTACCATAGAAAATGGTGAAAATATTTTTCAAAATCAATTTCTTGATACTATTTAAAATCTTTAATAAAAAGCCATGCCTTATATGTACTGACTTGTCCCTAGACGATGACATTCTTCTGGGATACCCTATTTCATCTAACAAGCTTTACATCCATATGATTATCTACTAAAAATCTATAAATGGTTTTGGTACATAAAATCCTTTTTATAATTCATGGATTCTTCGCATTTTGAATGCTTTTTCTCACTTAATTCCTCCTTGTATATTACAATATCATTGTTAATAATAAATATGGAGTCAATCTCTTCAATGACGATAAAAAATAACATTTAGGTACTCATAACTCTCTTTTACTCTTATAAAATACTCGTGTCTCTAAAACATCGTGTTACTTGGGGTTTTTTGGAATCTATTATTGTTCCAAATCGTATGTATCTTGATCCATGACTTCATCAAATTATAAATTGTTCCCACAAACTATTTTATAGATTTGTTCGTTTGCAAGAAATATTGTATGTTTAAAAATCATATCCTTCATATTAGAGGAAACATTTATGCAATAGCATTTAATTTATAGAGGATACCCAATAAATAGAGCCTAACTGAAATGAGGTGATATTTTGTTTCCATATATTGCCTTAACAAACTATTGGCAACTCCACACTCATAATTTTGACAATAATGGTTACTTTTCACTTATCAATTCAAATAGAACATCATTTTATGAATTATTTTCACCTGGAAAAGTGTGTATATAATTTTCTATATTATATATCCATAAAAAGATTATAGTATTATTTCATAACTCCTCATTTATCTTACTATGTCTATGAAGTTTGTGTTACACCTCTCACATTAACAATTCTATTGTAGTATATAAAGTTGATTGAGTTAGGATACAATCCCATATTTCAATAGATAAATTATTAATTATTTTCTATGATATTTTTTACATTAGTTTTTGTGGAGTTGATTTATTTTCATTCAAAAAAAATTCTCAATTCTATTGTTTCATTCCTGTAATTTATCAATAGAATCTGAATAATACCTCATTCATAAGACGTATCTAAATATAATAATTACATAATTATAATTTATAAATTATGAGTATCCGCATTATTTTATAATAATATATTTTCTAGACACATCAGCATGGACCAACCTAAGAATATATGTGGCCCTTGATCCTTTTCTAGAATATGGAGAATGTCCCATTATTCATTGAAAACAGGGGTGAAATATCCATAGTGATTTTTATTTAAAAGAATCTAAATATCCATCTTGGTATAAATTTTTCATGTTCTTTTCATTTACATAACCATGGTGGTGATATAAAAAATGATATCATCTAAACCATGCGAACTAGATTCTCTATCTATTAAAGGTACTTGTTTTGAGTAATCCAATAGATAAAGACCATTATTAATATTTTTTTATATATAACATATGATATCTTTATAAAAGAAGATGTTTTTATTACCTAATTTTAACATAAAACCATTAAAATAAATATATTTTAAGTAAATATTTATTTTGGTAATGAGTGGAACATAATAAATGTTCATAAAAACCAAGGTCATTATAATATGTAAATTGAGGTTGTTTTCTTCTGTCATTGTTACGGTGAATTAAGAATCTTTACAATGTTGTAGATAACCTACACCTCATGAAACTCTTCTAAATCTACATGATTCTTTAAATAGGATATAAATGTGAGTTCCACATGCTATAATTTATACCAACTTTATATAAGAATAAAGAATTCGCTAGATTACAATTTCACATGATGCTTCCCAGTGATTATTTCCCATGGTTCATTTATTCATAATGTTTACATTCCTTCCACATCCCACACCAATGGAATTAGTTTCCCATGATTTCACCTTGATTTTCCTCATCTTTGAAGTGAATTTTGAAAATATATTTGAATAATTTTAATCTTAAAGATTCATTTCATTTACCATACTCTGGTTCATCATAATATTATATGGAATTATATTCATTAGTCCCTTCTGAACCATGGAAAAATGAGTAATGTTATCTGGGCATAGTTCCTGTTACAATCTTCAATTAAAGTAGGGATACTCTAAGGGGATGGAGAAAGAATGAAATCGGTATATAATTAATTCAGAATTTAATCCTTATATTGTCTAGACACACAATATAGCCATTCATATTGACACCCAAGGTCCATATAGAACACATTATCCTAGATTACATTTTAATATTTCCTTACAGATTTAATCTTTTATTGTCTATCTCCCTTCCAAAAAATAACATGATTATTCATAATTTCTCATTATATATCCATGTTCTCATGTGATTTTATTATATTTTTAGACATGGATGAAACAATAAAACATTAAATATATAACCCATCATAGATGTGTTTTTCAGACATCAATACCTTCATCAAAGAACTCTTTAATAGGTGGATCACAAATTAGGGACTCTAGTATGTAAACATTCAATTCATATCATAATACAATATGGATTGACATATACCGTTAATGGATGTTATTTCTTGTATTTATATTGACTTGATCTATTATAGATCTCAAGGATAACGTGGTTGCTGAAATTTCAATTTTAATAAATATATATAAAAGAATAAATGCATACCTTATATAGATTACAAAAAATATAGGAGATGTAATAATTTAATTTTATATTAGTATCACAAAATTTAATCCAGTTTGAATATCCCTCTACATTAGACTTAAAATATCTATCCACATGAATATTATAGTGTCAAGTATCAATATTTCCATTCATATAACTCATACAATTGCCTGACATGTTATTAATAGGTATATAGTTAGGAAGTCATTATAATTTGTAATTCTCAGTTCCACGATGTATTGAGTGGACACCCCAATCCTAAAATAATTATTTTGATTATATTAATAGTTAACTCAAAAAAGTTATTGAATGTAATTTTTCACTTAAACTGAACACCAATTTGGTTATGTTAACCCATTACATTTTTTAGATTCCCATTAATTAAATGTCCCTGCAACACTGGTAAAGATGCAAGTTAAACTACTAAATAAACTTATTTTATATGATTGAAGGTTTATTATGTTTACATTTACTTGAGGGATTGTATTTATTTTGTGAAATGATGTATTTTTTATGATATAGACTCATATTACTAATTATTCTTGTATTTAATAAAATTACATTAATCTAAATTGATTTATTCTATTTCATCACACATGTATCATCATAATATTTAATTCATTTGGTCTAGTTTAATCAATGTATAAAACTGCATTCTCTAAAAATAGATAACCATGAATTTGGAAAAATAAAACAAATAAAGTGAATTGGTCATGATACTTCTAAAAAAAATTCATTAGGGAGACAACATATCATCCGATAAACCTTGGAAGGAAACACTTTAATCATATCACGGAATGATTTATATCATTCCACTATCTTCCTTCAAGTATAATATGTTGATTTCGCCTTGGCTATTAAAAAGAACCACCACATATCCATATTGTTCCTCTCATAATATATATCTATCTCATTCATGCGAGGAGGACCATTGGAATGGTTATTTGATTTAAATAATATAAAACAAGGACACCTGGATCATACATAATAAATAGGGTAGGGATGAGACGTTAAGCATAATTTTAATTAAATATTAATTTAAACCCATTGAAACTAAATTTAGAAAAATTCAACACAAACATTAGATTATCAAGATCATGATAAAAAACATATGTGTAATGAATAAACATTTAATATTACAAGATAAAGAAAATCATTTCGATAATTATTTATAAATATATATACCCAAATAAATTAATTATCTTGTTAATTCAAAATTTCATTTATATTTTTATCAATAAAAATAGTATTACAAATTCCCATTCACAATAATTTTATAAAAAATCAATTTAATTAATATTATATAAATTTAATTTGGTACAAGTATGTACTTATAAGAAACATGATCTATACACATCCGAACAACTAAATGTGTTCTATGGGCATGTAATATACACTCAAACAACATATAGAATACATAAAATGTTACTTAATTAAAAAATTATTAATATCGGTTAATGATACACAAACATGTGATGAATTAAATGGATTTTATTTTTTTTAGTTCATGTATAATATACAATGTGTAACTATCATACACAATGTGTAGTTTGAAATTTAATAATGAAATTAATTTAGAATTAGTATTTATTAAAAAATATCACATCAATTATACAGTTAATTAATAAAACATTTTCATATGTTGATTAGGTCTAATAGAATAACATGTTGTTTTCACATAATTTGAATAGGTACAAGGTACACATCATGTACAATGAATATACATATAATATTCCATTATCTATGATACACATTGATGGACATGGAAGGTATTCTCCATGTATATTGATGAGATACATGGAGTTCATTGAAGATACACATAATTTATTATTGTCAACGTCTCTATCTCGACCATAAGTTTATACACATTATGAATTATTTATAAAATTCATATTTGACCACACGGTTTCAAAAAAATTCACAGTGTAAACAATATAAAGACAATACATTATATAACCTAGTTATATGTCAGGCAATCCCTAAATGCATGATATAGTTTGTTCTTGTTAACAAGAATAATTTAATAAAACAACATATTCATTCACATGTATTGACATGTAATTCATGGATTTGTCTTATTGTTGTGAATATGGGTAAACAACTTATTCATTTTGTTTACATGCCTTGTAGTTCGAGGTTACCTGGCCAAAATTATTGAAACCCTTGAATGGTTTGTTCAGATGTTATTCAACTTTTTTAACCTTATCTATATTATAGGATGTTAAATGATGTATAAATTGTGACTCTTTAGATAAATAAATAATTAAAATAACATAAAATCAAATATCAAAATCATATAACGATCATTGATTATTGAATAATTATTAATTTCAGCAAAATCACATTAATACATTTTTAATGTTCTAGGAATAATGAAAGCTGATTGGGATTGTAACCAATGATGGGATTTCATTTAATCCAATGAATAAATAAAAATAAAATTAGGAATAAGGATATATGTCTTGATAGTATCCAAAGAGTCATAATGTAACAATCTGTGAAATCATGAGTGGATATATGCCTATTAATATTATAATGAATTAAATAAAAAAAATAACATCATTCATGATTACTTTAATAAATGTATATATTGATCAATAAAATTCAATTTGGGTTTTACCATCATTTCACTAAAATGATTCAAATAAAGTTATATCTATTGATAATTTTACCATGTTTATCTGATCTCAAATTATTTCTGATGATACTCTGGGAAACTATGTTGCGCTACCGATCATATTGTGCAATTCCCTTGACAAAAAAAACAATCATTTGTGGTTGAGGTATTGATTCTTATTATACTATTATTTAGAGTTTGGATTCAGGTAGATGAATTCTCTAAGTATTTAGAGAAACCATGGATAATTTCATTATGAAGAAAATTTTGGAGAGAGTACATAACTGTGAAAAATATAATGATTCTCACATAATAAATAGAAATAGTATAATAATGTATTTATAGATATGAGATAGAGTATTGAAAATTGAAAGAAATCCTTTAGCTAATATCTTATTCCTTAGAGAGCCTCATGACTAATAATTAAAATATTATTTTTCATCCATTTATTCTTGATTCTCTTGTGGATAATATAAATATCAATAAAAAATTAATTGTTATTTATATAAAATTTATTACATAACATCCATTAAAAATATCAATGGCTGGTATTGTGCACCTTTATCTGCTTTTATTAAACCTCCAATAAATATTATTATCTATTTTATATGTATATAAATAAATTATTCAATGTATTATGAATAAAAACATATTTTAATCATCAACTCACCTAAAATAGAGACTAAATATATATGATCTATAAATTTTTAATAAATATTATTCCTCGGCATTAATTATAACATTTACCCTAATAATGAAATTCAAAATATAATTTAATTAATATCAATGGATGAAGTAATTTTGTTATCCTCTATGAACATTGTCTCATTTTGTGAGTTTGTATGAAGTTAAATATCATTGTCTAGGAACATAAAAAGGAATCAATAGAGGATGAAGATAATGGTTTAATGATGATAAACTCATATAAATAGATGTTTTATAATATAATCCATTTTCCTTGATATCACACCAATAATATTTCATACTCATTTCATCATCAAATATAATTGATATACCTTTCTTTTATGTCTTGAAATGAATGTGTCTATCACAATGGAAATGGAGTTTAATACAAATATTCATTTCAACTTAAATGGATGATATATAATCTTCCATAAATTTATTGGGGACAAATCATTCATCAAATTATTAATTAATAGCATATGGTTCATTATACAACCAATGTAAAATAATTCTCACAAAAATATTGTTTCTTTATTTTGGTTTGTACAACAAATTACACAAGTCAATATATTCAACCGACATTATCCATATTTCTTGTTTGGCGGTGCATTTTGTTCCAAATGTTTGTTGGATTATATCATTGTAATTTTTTTTTCATTAATAATTTTTAATGATGAGATCACTCAGTACTTGAATCTTTATGGTTTTAATATTAATATATAAGGATAACTAGAAACATTCACGTATAAGAATATCCCATGACAATTAATCACGTAGAATTATTTGCAGTGTATTTATTCTAATTATCCCCCTTCCTGGAGATTAGTAACTATGAATTTCATGAGATGTTATCCCATTCTTTTATTATTACTTTTACATAATACTATGAATCATTTTTATCCTTTAAATGACATTATACAACAATAGGATCATGTTTATGAATATTGTCTTATCAATTCAAGGATCTCATTATAGCATGGAATAAGAATGAAAACTACAACATGATAAACACTCAAGAACATTATCACATTGAAGATACACATAAACATAATGACATTGTTATAAGCCATTAATTGAAATTAAAGTATGTTAATATAATCTAAATTTAAAAATGTTGTCAGTCCTCTAGAACCAACTCCAACACCTCCAATAATCGCATTCAAAAATGCACAAATCATTATTCATGAAAATAATGCCATCATTTAATCACTCACACAACATCAACGTTGAGTGATACTATAAATAAAGAAGTGTTCACTACGCTATTGAATGAAATTGAAAAATAATTATACTCTCATCAATCCATGATATTATCTGATTCCTCCATTGATGAATTCCAAGAAAGAATGTCAACCGGACTCATAATTATTACATAAATTTCCAAACATCTATACCCAAATCTATGGTAGAATTATGATAGATATATAGGGTAATTAGGGAGATTTCACAATATATTGTTTTTAGTTTTAGATACCAATACTAAATTACATTAACTATAGTGAGGTTTGATTAATAAGGGATTGATTTGAACATATTGTTGTAAAATAAATCTTTCTCCTAAAATCCCATAGTCTATTTTAATTTAAATTATTCAAGATAAACCATATCCATCATCGCCTTAAGTGCACCCTGATGTAGTGATTCAAATTCATCAAAACCATAATAAATAATTATGGAATCTTATATAACAACGTTATTTTAAATGACACTTAATTATAATATATTTCAAACAAAAATCAAATCCATTTTATAATTTAATATTTACTGTGAAAGTGGATTGAAAAAACACATCTTCATGTCACTCTATTGAACAATACTATTTTTAATAAACAATATCATTTCATGTAAAATTATAGATTGATTTTACTATCCATGGGATTATTTTGATACCAAAATAAACTCCCTCTAATCCATATACCATGCAATATTATGCATTTTGGACAATTATGTAACTAAAAAACAGAATATAACATGTTTTTTTATTATTACACACACTTTATTTATTTTCTTCATCAACATGAATGTAAATATTCTTCATCCTTCCCATTTACCCTTCTATTTCAATAAGGGAAAAAAATAATTTTCGAACCATAATAATGGTTTTTAGATTTTGTGATTTAAATTTTATCAATGATTTTTCATAGATATCATCATCATAATCAAAATTAGTAATTTATTACTGGAAAAAATAAGTTCTTTATTTGTGAATAAATTTATTATTTAATAAAGGAACCAATATTTTATTTCAAATATATGTTATGAATGAAAAAATGGGGTAGATTATATATCATTATAATGGATCAACATTTGGATTATAATGTGATAGTGGGTAGGAAATAAAAAATGAGTTGCATTGTAGTTTATTTTATCCCACACTACCAAAATATGTAAGAAATTTTATATAATATTGTGTTAGATTTTGAATTAACTAGAAATTTGTTTTGATGACATGAGATTATAAAATCTGTAATACATGTAGTGGTTATATTTAATGTTCAGAGTATGAATTCAAAGTGGACATTATGAAAATCTTATATAATGAATATATTATTATATTAGTTGAATTCAATTAAAACAGTACTGAATATGAAATAATTTAAAATAGTGACATAGCTAGTATAAAGAAATCATGAAGGAAAATATTCATTATTTTTTTGGTGTCGTTATATATCAAAACTGTTAATGGAATTCATGCTCAAATTTTTTCATAAAATTACATAATGAATAAATATGGATTCATGAAACAAAAAATTCTATTAATAAGATTTAAAAGTTAGTAAATATTAGATTTTAAAAAACACATATAAATTATTTTTACATAATATACTGAGAACATTGAAAAATAATTGGTTAAAAAATTTAGAGACAATTTACAGGACTATAGGATCACTTGTAAGACTCATAACAATATATTATATGGATGATTGAATTTTAGGATGACATGATAATTTCTAATTAAAATATAATGTTATGAATTTTGTAATTCTAAAATATTTCATTATGATTTGAAATTTTTATAGAAATTAGTTACTATATATAAATTTATTTGAGTAAATTTTTTAATATTCAGATGAAAAAGTATAAATTTTAAATTTTTACATTGAATCATTTCCAGATTCACATGATTTATAATACAATGTTAATTGTGGGAAGTGGGTTTTATGATGTTGTGTTATATTCGATGATCTGAAAAAAGTCCTTAAAAACATAAAATCATAAACAATTTATTCAAATTCAAAACCCTAATAAAACACAATTTGATATATTTTAATTGAGAAAAAATGCACTCCTGCAATACACTAAACCATCCAAATACTAGAAAACACATTCTAGAAGTATAATTAATTGGAAGAAACTGTCCCAACAAATTATAGAATGACAAAACAAATATTGACATCATTTTGGAATTACTATGGTTTGGGAATTTTTATACTCCATGGGAAGAAAATTGCATCTTTTCTTATGAAAAAAGGAAATTTCTAAAAATAATACCGCAATAATGACTTATCTTCAATACTATAATTTTTATAGAAAAAAATGGCAAAAGAACAGTTTATCATAAAATTGACCCCACTCATTTATTTAATGAAAATATATATGAAGGATTGATAGTTTCATTAGATCCAATAAAAACGGATATATTTGAATATCTATCAGTTTATCAAAGGTAACATATATTATCCTACAAACAAATTCAATTCACTGACAAATCCTGGAAAATAGAGCCTCCATCCAATACATATATTTTCAAACTTCCAAACATTAATATAAAATAATTATATTACTTATACCACTTTTAGAATTCCTATTTCTAGTCTACAATTGAATTATGGTTGTCAAAAATAGTCGACAATTATTTTCTTATGGATATTTTGTAACATAGATAGAAAGTAGTTTTCCTAGTCAAGAACAATAATTTTCCACTATAAGAATATTTTCATGGACTCATCTAATCCACTAGTCATGTTCCACATCTCTACATATTTTATGTTGAAATATCATTACCCTCCACTATGAATGTAGATATCCTAGACCCTCTAATGACTAATATCACCAAATAATTTCAATTAATATGACCTTCATCTTCATATTCACTAAATTATGACTTCCCTAAACCTTCAATATCACTAGAATTCATTCATTTAATAACATTTATATGATGTGATTCTTTATATGATTATTATATGTCATAGATAAAAACATCATGTTATATTTAGGATGGATTATGATCTATCTGTAATAGAACAATTTTTTGGTCCCCTACTTTCTTATAATATCTCCTAATACAACATCACCAAGATCAAATCCTTGATAGGTTTCTTAACATCAATACAATCTACATATTTTATTAAAAGTGAATCTACTAGTTAAATAATAAACTTCCAAATCATTGTAATTTCTCTAAAACTAAGCACATATTTCATCATAAAATTTTCAAACAAAACATCATTTAGTTTTTAATTGTAATCTCTTATCATAACTATCAAAAGATTATCATACATATATAATATTAGCCTAATGATACTTCTATCATATACAACCTAGAAATAAACATATCAATAAACATTCTTTAAGAAAAATTAATTCTTATCCAATATTGAATCAAACTATCAAATCTTTTTCCTAGGTTTTAGTTTCACCCGATACATTCGAAATTTTAACAAAAACAATAGTTAATATTTTATATTTAACAAGGATCCTTCTAGTTACTCCATAAATATTCACTATTCACAATCCTAGTTTTGGAATTTCATCTTCATATTTAAATTTTCAATAAGTGAACTCTCTAAAGAAATCATTTTTAGAATAATTCCAATTTTTGAATTTTTAACAACGATATAAATGTTTTCAACATAATCTATAACCTTTTTTATATCCTTTCATAAAAATGTCATCATTTTTTATTTCATACCATGTACTTTTTCTCTAAACATGTCTAACTTCTTGTTATAAAATTTTCATTTCCTAGAATGAATTTATATTACCTCTAATGTTATAATAACATGCCAGGATTCTATAACATCCATAAATTAAAACACTTAATTTATCGAGTCGTTGAGACCTTTTGAATATTAAAGGATCTCAAATAATTTACTATACATAAGAATCAAGTAGTTCTTGTCACTCTTAAAACTTTATACGTGGGATCTATCCTTGGTTTAACACCAAAATTCATTCAATATCTACACTATGTTAGGAACGAATACATAAAAAATATCACCTTTGATATCTCTAACATAATGTTGTTGTGCTAATTGAGTATTTTGGCCCATGTAGTCTTGGACGTTTCAATGGAATTTGACATATATTTTAATAATCATCTATGCTAAATGGTACCAATAAAATATTAACTCTTTTAATAGACCAAAAATTTTGTAATTCAATCATAAAATTCTTTGGTATGTGTCAAATATTTTTTCGAAACAACATTATCTAAATTTTTTTTATCAATCCATATAATCCTCCCATTAAATATAAAAATATAACTTCTGAAAACCATCCATAATCATTATACCATTGTCAAAACCAAAAATCATCATCATCTTCACTTAAAAAAATGAACCTATGACTTATACCAAATCATTAACCTATCCCTACAATCAACATAAAAATGAGTGATAATTCTAAAAATATTAGTATGGGAAATCAACGATATTTTCAATATAATGTTCCTTAAAAAGAACTAACCTAAATAATTTTCTTGGAATCAAATTTACCAGACAATCCATATAATAATAGACTACCTCAACCTAAGACTCTATGTGAAAATTATTGTGTAAACTCAAGCTTATGGCCCTCTCATTCGATGTTTGATTAATCTATTATCTGACATTGTTTTATTCTCGTACTTTTGATTCAAAACCACCTACACATTACATTTCTATTCACCACTATTGGAAAACCTCAAGTATTATTTCTTAATTATGATGTTATTATCTTTCATATCTCTCGATATGATTAATGTTTCAAAAAATCCATACATTTTGAAGATAAATAAAACACATTTTTCATGTTTTTTGATTGATATAAATAAAATATGACAATGATGCACGTACTATATTCAATATCTGATTCATTAGTGTCCTTACTTTTATTATGAGGACACCAACCACACTGCTTTCCAAAGAAACCATATTTATATATTATATACTATATGAATATTAATATTTATATACCTTTCAGAGCCAATAATTTCTCCAACTTTTCACTCTTATTATATAGACACTCATTCCCTTACATCAATAATCTTGATGATTATGGTCTGAAATAATCTTCTCCTGCTGAATAAATACTATTATACAATGTTTTATAGTAAATTATTTAGACACAACAATGTAACCCCGTTTTATTTTCCTGAACAATCATAAATTTTTGTATACAAGACCACATCATCCAATTATCCTGTAAATATTATCCAATAACCTGCATATGTGTTTTACCCTAATATATCTAGTTAGCATCAATTCAATGATCATATAAAAACACCAGCCTTTACTAAAATATGATAGGTTCGTCTTCTTCAAGATTAGACATCCTAAATCTAAAAGAAACATAATTGTTCATGTATCTTGTCTTGGAGGTAGAGTGAAAAGACGAAAATGCTTTAATAATCCCTCACTAATGAAGATTAGATACACTAAGTAAAAAACATACTAATACTTTAAATAGTATTTATAGATGAACATCATAAATAATGCATTAAAATATTTCCCATTTAGTATTTATAATTCTTAATTACATTCATACTCATCTTGAAACACCAACATATGGGATTGTACTTAACAAAATAACCAAAAACAATTTTCTATTCACTTCACCCTCCCCTATTGTAAAAAAAACATTTATCCGGAACACTAATTGTAGTTGTTTTAGTTTCTTTCACATCCTTTAAATGAATCTCTTCATTTACAATCAAATCATTGACATATTCAAAAAATATAACCTTACCATTTGAAATAATTATTGACATTATCGTGTCAACCTACAATTAAAGATATAGTGAAAGAATGGTCATTCCCACACCGCTACTAATTACATAACATTCATACACATCAACTAACATTAAATTATATGAATTTAATTGACATGATATTCCTCTAACCTAACATCTGATATCCTTATGCAGGAAATATACTAGATAAAAAAACACTTCGTCCATAGAAGTTGACATCCCATACATGTTAGTAAGAATAGAAAAACACATAAAAGTCATCGCCACTTCCTAGATGTTGAAGACTATAATCTATGATAGCTTCACTAGAACAAATCCTAGTGTATTCTAGTTGATCCCTTACAATTCATACTGTAATATATCTTATATTTTCATACCAATAAATGTATTACATAAATATAATAGGAATATACAATCCATAACATTATCCTATTGAATATAAATTTTTAATAGTTTATAAAATAAATATGGACCTTATATTATTATAATTCGTTATTTTTTAAAAAATATCCAACTAAATTGAAAAATGCCCGGAATTATTAAAAACATGTTTACTAAAAATATCTTACAATTACAATTTTTCAAAACTACTCAACCCTAATCTTTGAACACTTTAACAATATTTAAATATACTGAACTCTAAGAATAATCATTGACACAAATGTTTACATCATATACCCAAAATTTAAATCACCTTTATGATATTAAAATATAGAAAAAATTCAAGAACATACAAAACTAAATGAATATCAATATTATGTATCTAAAATAAGAATAAAACCATTCCAACCACATAATAGATATTACCAAAACTAGAAAAGGACTTATGTAATCATGAAGACCTGGAATAAAATTACACAAAAAAATTAAATGACAAAAAATAATTTACATTGTTCAAAAATTAACCTACTTAATGGGATGACCATTATAGAATTTATTATGAAGAAAATATAAGAATCTTAAAAAATACCAAGTTATATTCTTGTCCCCTTCATAATAATAAGAAAAAGGAAAAAAAATTTAAAAAACAGTTTATTGAAAAATTGACCCCACCATTCTATTTTTAAATGAAATTTCTAATTGAAAACTATTTATATTTGATAAACTATCATTCAGTATTTTTGAATCTCTATCACATCAACTAATGAAACCTCCAATAACCATTTATCCAATTCACTTTTTAACACTAAATGATCATAGAATATATTATTTCTCAAAAGTAATACAATGCTTTATAGTTGGTTTCACATGAAACATCGATCTTAAAAGATTAAATAATTATAAGATGAATATTATTAATAAAATTTACTAACAATTAATGTTCCATTAAATTAGAATATATTAATCAATTATAAATATTTAACAATATATTTAAGATCGCATAATGTTTTAATTAGGATTATTAGAAGAAATTTTTATTTTTATTTTCATTTAAATTTTATTTAAATTATAATTTAATTTTAAAAAATGTAAATCTTTTTTATTTAATAATGTAAAAGTTATCTTAGTGTGAATGTTTTAGAATTTTCCGAGAAAAAAATTAATTTTTACCTGAGTAGTTATAAATTCTCTTTTATCGCAAATTTTAAATTTCATGGAATTATAATTATATGTGAATGACCTCGAAATTTATAAAACCTTTTAATTTATTAATGATATATCAAATTAGTAAAACTATAAATTTTATAAATATATTCTGATCTTAGGAAACCTATGTTAAACATTTATAACATAATTAACCTTTTATTCAAATTTTAAAAAAATTAGTTTTTTATGTTATTGAAACATTTTTATGTTTTAGACCAATAACTATCTTAAGTTAATAATATCCACTTTCATAACCTTTTAAACATGTAAAATAAAATTTAATTTTCGATAAGTAGTTGGTACTCCCAAAAATACCCTTCTCCTAACTTGTAAAAGGGGAACACTTCCACCAATTCATGCCAAAAATAATCCTTACATTTTCATCTTAAAAATATAAATCCTTACCTTCTCTATAACCTTATTATATTTAATTGAGCCTTTAGGTCCAAAATATTTCCAAAACCCTTTCAAAATAAAAGAGGTTTTTAAGGGAAGATAATTTCTATTATGTAACTTCCATTCCACTTCTTAGATTTTCTTCAATATTTTTTCTTTTAACACCAAAAAAATATAATATTATATAATAAATTTGGTGTAATTAATATTATTAAAAGTCTTCATAGTAGTTTAATAATTATTATAAATTCCATTATGTCCAATAATAAAAAAAAATTATTTTGTGTATATTCGAACTACTACTTCCACGATGTGTCATATTTTATTTTTCACCAAGACATTTAATGGTCAGTAAAAAGTAAGTATTTAATGAATAAATATGATTTTAAGAAATAAAAATGTTTTTGAATAATAATTTTATTATATAACTTCATTCAATCTCAATTTTTAGAAATGATTTATTAATCATTAATTTTGTGAACTACCACCTTCAAAAAGTAACATACCCCATTTTTCATTAATTTTTTTTTTAATTTATTAAAAAAATGAAAAAATATAATTCGAATAAATAATAATATATAAATAAAGTCATTATTATTATATATTAAACATATCATGCTTGAAGAAACCAGATCTATAACCACACTCATCCACTAATTATGGTACGTTCAATTATGGTTCACTCTAACTACCGACATGGACAATGTTATAAAACAATATAATAGATGAAAATTAGAACGAAAATAATAAAAACATTTTATATTAAAAAATATATTAATGGTTTATGATCCTTATAAAGTTATATTAATTATTTACCTTATTATCAAAATATCATATTCAAATTTTTATGGTAGGTTAAATTACCTGAAAATCATTTCACATTCACACAACATAACTAAAAAACTTCTGGAAAGTATAAGAGATTTATAAATCAATATATGTTTTATACTATATTAAAATAAATAACCTTGTATTATTTAACATATTATCAATGTATGAGTATTAAAATTGACATCATATATTGTGCACAAAAAAATTAAAGTTAATAACACCCAATGGTAAAAATAAGTTATAACTAATTAATATAATCATATTAAATTTTTATAAATGAATTCTATATATGTAAATATATATGAATACGTTTTTCACATAGGCTATTAATCTATATTTTTTTTATATAGGATGACAGAATTCATTTAACTAACTATGAATAAAAGGTAATGGGTTCTTGGTTTCAAATTTAATTTCATCAGAGATATATATTATTATAGACTATGACATATATAATGTAATTTATCACTACCTTATGAATATATAAAAACATAATAATGTAATTAATGTATTTTTTATATCTATATCATGTTATTTCATTAAATGGTTTTCAATTCAAAGGATACCAATCTTTTAAGGGTCTTTATTAACTCATCTCCCTTCATTCTTTTAGAATGATTCTTACTAAACATATTTATTCTATGTTTACTTTATTACAAAATAAGTTTTTATTTATTGATTATTTATATTCCTATATCATTTGAATGAACATTTTAATTCAATTATTTTACCGTGATTAATTTCTTTCTTAAAAAGTGTGCCATTTTTTAAAATAATTCTCTACCTATTAACAATGGTTTCCCCTCTTTATCTATTATTTATTTTTCCACTAATTTTAACCATTATAAATGTAAACATAATTGTTTTTTATCCCATGTGACATTCATAATTTACTAATCCTGATTCCAAAAGGATGTTTTCATAAAATATTTATGTTGTGTCTCTTCAAAAATGATATTTTAATATATTAAAAATGGGGTTTAGTCTTTTTTATTTAAATTGTATTATCTTCCTCTCCATATTTAGTTTTTATAACCTTTATGACTTTTCATGGATCTATTTTTGAATTTACATTCAAAATTTATATTTTTTCCAATTTTTGCATTTATCCGTTTCTGAAACCATATTGTATTTTAAGGAATTTTTTATGTTTCTTTTTAAAAATAAATGTTTTTAATAAGTTTTGAAATCACTTTTTTACACCATTATTTATTTTTTATGAAAAAATTATTTAATTCTAATTATAAATATTTGTTTTAAAAATTCATTATTTCAAATTTCCGAATATTATCCTTTCTAAAAATAAATTTTCAATGTGACTCATAACATCATAACTTCTTTCAATGTTAACAAAATTATCTAAAAATGATTTTTTGATTTATCTACCATTTTCATCTGAATCATCAATGTCCATATTTCCTTGAATGTTTATTTTTATAACCAATCATATAAATTTTTCAATGTAATATTTTTGTGGGGGATTTAATTTTTGTTTCAACCATTACATTCATTTTGTGAATTTTGTTTATACAAACCAATAATGTTATGAAACCAATTATTAATTATATGGGTTCATTATGATATAATGCATGATTAATCTCAAGTATCAAACTTGTGTATTGATGATTGAATGGTGGGTAATAATATGACACTCCAATACAATGGTTATGACTAATATCTCAAGAGATAGTATTGAATTGACATAATGAGTTGGTTTAAAAAGACCACTGTATAATGGGTTTTCTCATATTTTAATTAATGGAAGTAATGGATTTTTTCATGAAGGAATACATATAATGAGTATTTCTACATCTCAGGATGTGTACATAATTATTATTTTAAATAATTTATGGAAATAATATGTTCTATAAAATTTTAATGTGTTTAAATATTGAGTTTTTTCACAAAGGTGCAGGGAAAATGAGTTTCCAACATTTTAATGCATTTATATAATAACTTTGTCCAGAAAGGTGTGTGTATTATAAGATTACTCATATAATTTTCTATTAATAGGATTATTCCACCTTTATAACATTATTTTATTTTCTAAATATGTTATGTTCTACTTTAATGAAAATTTTCTAAGAAATTTGAATATTTGTTCTATTCAATGAAATTTGAAATGATTTATTATCAATGATTTACTGGCTATGGCATTATTATATATCCTGATTATAGTTATATGCTCATATTATGTTCACATAATGTATTCTATTCTAATTTTTCATGCTCAAACATCATTAGAATTTGATAACACCAATTTCCTATGATTCCACCCCTGGTTTGGACGATAAGTGTATCTTGTGGGAAGAATAGAAAAGTGTATTGTGTGAGATGACTATATATATAATTTTACACATTTTTAAAAATAAGTTTCCTATGTATCATGTCCTAAATGATGTCATACCATATATTCATGGTTTCGTTGTAATATATCTAATAGGTAATTACTAACATTTGAAAATTTTGAAAAAACAAATGTTTTTATTTTGATGTTTTAGTTATAATAATATCATTTTTTTGTTATGTTTTTAGATTAGTTAAGTTATTTTTGATGGTTAGTATTAGATAACTTTATTTAAAACCCAATAGATAAGTCTAAGGGAAACATTTAGACATAGGATAACATATTAATGATTTGGTAATATATTTATTTCATTGTTATCCTTGAAATTACATCTATTTATTGAAACTAGAATGTACATATGGTCATGGAACAAATGTTCATAGGGTTATTCACCTTTAAAAATCATAATTGATTGTGAAATCAATATTTACATTAGTGAACTATGAGGTCATCAAATACTACATACTTAGATTGAACCATCTGTGTGATATTATTGTATTAATTATATTCCATTTAAAATGAATTATAAATGATTTATTATTTTTAGGAAATAGGTTAAGGAATATGAGGGAAAAAATCCTAATAAAACCTAGAATGAACCAATAGTTATATAGGTGGAAATTAAATAATATGATATAGTTTATAAGAGTAACAAATTTAAAGGTTCAGTTTTTCAAAATTACCTTTTGATGTTAATATTGATTATTCATGATTTACTATTTGGTTTTAGAAATGTATGGGGTTATGATTTACTTTGTTAAAAATGGATATATGAGGAAATTTGGGGGAAATTTTAGAAAAGAAACAAAATGGGATAGAATGAAGTGTCAATAATATTGTGTTTATGCTCACCAAACTATCATAAGGTAAGATTAATAACATGACACATGTTGAACATCAATAGATACAAATATAGAGAAATATTGAGTTTCAAATGATATTAATTGATAATGATAAAGAGGGAATAGAGACTCAATTTCCATGATGTAAAATATGTGGGAATATAAAATTTAGGGAATCATTCAAAGTAATTGGATAATTTTTTAATTTATGGTAATGGAGGGAGTAAAGAAACAAGATTCCTATGAAAAATGAGGAGATCAGTTAACACGATTGAGAAACAAAATCATCTTTCTAAGGATCCATTATCATTTTAATGTATTATAATTTTGGAATAATTTTTCTTTAGAATCTAGTTAACTAATCTAAGAGATTATGGTGTTTAATATGTGGTGACATGTGATATTCACTCTATATTTATAGAGGTATAAAATCTTTTATGTTTTCACCAAATTATATATATAGTTATATATAAAACCGCTTTTTGGTATCATTTTTATATTCAAGGTATATGAATTTACATCAATGTTTATGCGATTATTCTATTCTAATGTCTTATTAGTTATTCCATTAGATGAATTTGATGTGTTTTTGGATATGGATTTTATTTCATCACATGACATTATACAGGGAAATCAAATTTTAAACCAACATTTTCTTATCTACCGGTTTAAGTAAGGATATGATATCTCTTGGATGAAGAATTATACAATGACTAACATGATACCCAATCATCATATATGTTTAGCTAAATGATTAGAAAATAACTCAATATTATGATTGATCTATTTTGAGGTAAAAAGATACATTTCCAATGTTTTTTTTATACTCTCAAAAATTTATATCATGAATCATATCTATATATTAGATACAGTTTAAAAATGTTTCTACTAAATTATAATAAATTTATTTATGCAATTTGTTTAACTGGGCGTGAATTTTACAACTAGAGATTCTAAATCTATTTTACCCCAAAATGAATACTATGTTCGATAGCTTGTTCTAGATGTATTTCCAAACTAATATAAGGAACAACATATTAAATGAATATTATTAACAAAAATTAAAGAATAATAAAATATATATTAAATAAAAATATTTTAATTCATAAGGTATTTATACTAATTAGTATTAAGAACACTTAATGTTTTCATACATGTTTTCTCAATCTAGTTTTTCATTGTATATTATTTTAAAAAAAATTCAAAAATTTTAGAATTGGAATATGTTTAATTTAAATTGATTTATAAAGTTATTATGGTAATATTATCTTAAGGAGATTTTTTTTTTATTTAAAAATAATTTATTTTCAAGTGAACAGTGAGAATTTAGTTTTTCCAATATTGTAAATTTTATAAACTAATCAATTTATAATAAAGACTTGGAATCTTATAAAATATTTTAAATTATAAAATAACTATTTATGTAGTAAAAAACTGTATTTTAATTTATTATTTTGAACTGATAAATCTTATTTCCAATTTATATAACATAAGTAACATTTTATTCTAATTTTAAACTAAATTTAAATTTTTTATTTTAATTATAGATTTTTTTTAATAAAATTCAGTTTTGGATTACTTTTAGAATCTAAATACATATATTATTATTTTCAAAAAACATCTCAATTCATTTATGTTTATATCATTGATAATTTTATCCTACAAATTAATCATGAGCTTAGGAATATACATCTTCTAAAAAGAATTTTAAAACTCTCTGTGAACTTATTCTAAAATTAACATCTCTTAACCATAGAATTTTTTTGAATATATTTATTATAAAATTTTAAATCCCCATTTTATAATTATATAATAATGGTGTATTTCTAATTTTGTCCAATAAAATAATATTTCTATTTTCAATAATCTATTACCAATATAAAATTACATTAGGTTAAAATTTAGAGAAGTTAAAAATAATATTCCTTAAATCACTCCAAGTCGTATAAAAAATAATTTCTCGGGAGGATTAATAGCCAAAAAACAATCTCCATTTCATATTTAATAATAATATAAACATTATCCCATGAATTTTAACGTTACATTATTTAAAAGTAATGGGTACTCCCAATGTTACCATTCTGATTACTTATATAATTTGTAACACTGACACCCTATCATGTAACCCTTGATTTGATAAATTTATTCTTTAACTTATGAAATTTTACAACTAATAGAACACTCACTCACTTTCTTAAGGCATATAGTTCATAATATTGCCTAATGAACATCCAAATCAAGAAGGTTTCTAAGAGATGATTAATTTCATCAACACAATTGTCTCACATTCTTTTAGTTTGTCATTCGATTTTTCAAAACAATAATTATGCATTACATTTTTTTCACTAATTAAAACAAAAACATAGTTCATGTGTATATACTATTACTACCCCTAGGATGTGAAATTTTTCATTTTTCTTCATGGATTCTCATGGTTTGTAAAACGTATAGATTTTATGAATAAATATGTTTTCCTTTACATTAAAATTATTCTGATATTACAATTTATTATATAACTACATTCCATTACATTCATTAAATAATGAAAACGTTAATCATGTGTATGTGAGAACTACTACATCCAAAAAGTATTGTATATTTTTTTCATCAAATTTATTTTTTAGTTGTTAGAATATATTAATAGATGAATAATAAGATTAATATTATATAAATAATATAATTATTCTTCAGTAATAATTGTATTATTCAAAAATATAACACATTATTAACCAAATTCATCTAATAATTATGGTATGTTCATGTATGGGTTTGTCTATCCACCAACTTAAATAATGGTATAGTAATTTATAATTGATAGATATGGGGCCATAAATAAAAATATTATTATTATTTAATCAGAAAATTATGATTGTTTTTTGGGTTTTAAGGTCTATATTATATAACTAACGTATTATTCGTATATCATCTCCAATCCCTAAAATAATTGAAATAAGCCTCAATCAGTTCAAATTTAATTAAACATAACTAAAACACTTATATAATTAGATGATAGATTTATATATAAATATATGTTATCTATTATATCAAGATTAGTTATCTAGTAATTATTAATATTTTATCATATAATTGCTATCTAAATCGATATCAGAAAGTATGGGGGAAACAATTATTGTTTCTAACAATCGATTGTAAAAATAAACTATAAATAACTAATATATTCAAAACAAGTGATTATAAATGAAGTATATAAACGGTTATTTATAATAATAAGACTCTTTAATAGGTTATTAATACAGTTATTTTCATTAAACAAGAGTTTATAGTGCATTCGTCTTAGTTGGAAAATAATAAAAGGGTTTATATGTCTCAGATTTAATTTCTTGCGACATATTTCATATTATTAACAATTAAATCGTTGATATGGAGTGATTAGTACCTATTGAAATTAAATTAAAATATTTAATTAATTATTGGGTTTTTGTGATCCATTATATTTTCTATTCATAAATTCCTTTCAATTTAATATATACCATGTTTGTAATGGTCATTGTTAACTCCACTATCTTTATTGAGATAGAATGTTTCTTATAGAACTTCATTCTTCCATGTTTTATTGCTTCAAACCTATGATTTTATTTCATAGTTATATATATAATTATGTAGGGAGAATTAGATTTTTATTTCAAATATTTAACCTTGATGAATTTTTTTGTCATAGTGTATATTATTGCTGAGAATAATTCAGATCCACTTTATCAATAGTCTCACCTCCTTATCCATTTTTTTCTCACCAATGATAACCCTAATAATAAACATCCTAATTATGGGTTATCTATTGTGAAATTCAAAATTTATTTCAACTATTATCTAAACGAATTTTTAATCTTTTTTGTGAAGAGGTTTTTCCATAAGGGTATTTCAAAATATTGAAAACAGTTTTTCAATCATTTCAAAATCTATTGTTTTATCTTGTAATCTAGAATTAATTTTTATAACCATTATTTATTTTCAAGGATATATTAGTAATGTTTATCTTTAACTTAAAAATTCTTATTTAGTTTTTACATCACTTTTTTAAACCATTATTTCATTTCATGTCACTTTTTTAAAAGGTTCTTTTAAAAATAAAAGTTTTCAATATGTACTCACATAATCCTTTTGAAACCATCATGTATTGTTCATGGAATCATTATTAATAACCATTTTTAAATATTTATTTATAAAATTCATTTTCTAATTTATTAATAGTTTCCATTATAAAAATTAATTTTCAATGTGATCTATAGCATCATCACTTTAGAGAAAGTTTAATGCTTTATGTAAATCTTATTTATTGATTTTTCTATAATTTCATTATTTATCTCCGAAGGCAATATTTCATTAAACGTTTTGTTTCATAAGACACCGTATAAATTTTTTATTAAATACAAATTGTTGGTTTTTAAATTTTATACAATATCAATTTAAATTCGTAATGTTATTTTTTATAATATAATCTTGAAATCTAATACAACCAATTTTTCATTACATAGGTTGTTTATTATATAATGAATTATAGATTTAAATTGGAAAAAAGTTGAAAATATTAATTATAGATGGGGTCTTATATATTTTTCTATTTAATTGGTTATGTTCCATATATAATGATATAGTAATACCTTTACATAATGAGTTCATTCAAAAAGGCATGATCCTAATGAGTTTGCTCAAATTTTAGTGTCTTCACATAACGAAAATGTTTATAGAGGAATGTGAATAATGAGTTTTCACATATTAAAATGTTATTACATCAGGGTCATTTTAAAAAATGTGTTTGAATAATTAGTTTTATATATTCTTAATTCATGGATATAATGAGTTGTTTAATTAATGCATAAGAATTATGATTTTCCTCACATTTTAATGCCTGGCCAAAAATATTTTTTCACTAAACCAATGTTATAATGGGTTTAATCTCAATTTTTATTATTCTTATAATTGGGATACATTTGTAAATTGATTTTCATGTCATAATTCATTATATTACCTATTTATTACACTTTTATAAGATGTTCCACACATTTATGTAATTCCATTACTTCTGCCATTATTTTTATCTATACTCAATTTGTTTAAACAAACTAATGCATACAAATTTGGAATAATTGAAAAATATTTTTCTCATTTATGATCCTTAATTATTATCACTTATGTTTTACATTACATGTCATTTTACCTCGCCCCTTTCTTATGTTTCCATTCTCTTGGTTAAGTTGAGGAGTTTAATTTATGATAATTATAGAAGAAACAATATTGTTGTTTCACTAAAGAGAAAAGGCCATATGTTTTTATAAATTTGATTCAATGTTTATTGGTCCTCAAGAAACTAAAAATTATTTTCATTTAGATTTGGATACTATTTGTGATATTTATTGATTTAATTGTGAAATTTAATTAAAATAAAGATATTATTTTCTTGGGTTTCTATAACAATCCTTAAAAACATTTTGTAAATATTTACTACATCCAAGTCTCTTCATTTAAGACATAAAGGGTTTCACAAATAGCATATCCACTACTACATCTACTTTAGGATGTCTTGGTTCCACATTCCCATGATCTATTATATTGAAAAAAATTATAAATTCAATCTTTGAATATATTATGAAACTCCAATAGAAAATAATATCCACATTAAATCTTAATATATTATTCATATAATAATTTTAGGTCGTTCTTATGAAATAAAAATAAAAATTATCGAGTCCTTTTAATATATTTAATGTTTACACTTATAAATCCAAGGATATTATTATATTAGAAAAATCTATTTCACGTTAATAAACAATGTTAAACAACATAATTTGGAATATATTTCATAAATAAATGAGTCTCATATACATTAAATGATTTATGTAATCAATATTTCATGATAGAGATGTAACCATTAACAATAATTGGAAGGTTAAAGGGTTTATTATATATTTTTATCGAACTTCATATATGTTTTATTATTTAATTACCTGATATTCTAATCTAATAAATATACATTTAAATGTTAAAAATATTTTAGTTAGAAAATAACCATAGAAAAAATCAGGTTTTCATCATAGTGATTCATATAGATTACACACGCAAAATATTTTTCACTTTTTTGTTTTTAATTAATCTCTTAATTTATATTACAGAAAAGAACATTGTCAAAAATATTCAATCATCTTCTGTTGGAGTGGTTATTAGTTAACAATCATCTAATTTTTTGTACAATGGGATAAGAAAAAATATTTCAATAGAATTCCATTAATCATTTGTTTTGTGAAACATTAATTAATTTGTATAATTAAATAATTTATGGATCATCTTATTTATATTAGAATTGTAAACTAATAAATAATTAATTAAGTTATAAAGTTTTTTTCACCAAAATGGTTTCAATAGTCTAGCTAAAAAAACTTTTAAATATTGAATTTTAGTTAGACTAATATTTGTAGTTTTGGATAAAAATATAATTTTTCAGTACTATTTGGTGACTTGAGAGTAACAAAATTATTGTATAAATAAAAAATCATTAAAAATTATAAAAGGGTTCATGATTGACCATGTCTCTAGGGTCAATCTCAATTTATTATTTATATATAAAAAACAATATTTTTAGGTGCATGAGGTTCATTTTGAAGGTTTTTATAGATTTATTCATATTATTTGGAAAGATATATTATCACTATTACAATACTATTTGTATATTGACAAAATAAAATATCCAAAAAACTAAAATAATTGTTTAGTTCTTGGATTTTATCATGTTTGAATACATTTTTTGAAAATAATTTTTTAAAAACATAATAAAAAATTAATGTGATCATTTTTATGCATGAATGCTTGATTATGTGAATAAATAAGTGATATAAATTATTAAATTTATAATAATGAATTTTTAGCATAAAATAATTTTATATGGTGGTTAATAATGTTATGATGATCTTTTAATATTTTTGTGAATATCTTAAAGAGTATGTATATCAATATATGTATATCTGGTTGAATATATAATTAATCCAAATTATAGTTATTTGGATTTCATCAAAGCGATGGTAATAATTATTACTTTTGAATTCATTATGAAAATTTCATAATTTATTATTTAGGATAAAAATAAATTTTATTTCAAGATATGTGATATATATCTATCATTTTTATTGTATTTTATACATTTTTAAATATTAAAAAATTAACAATATAATTTAATATTAGAAATTATTGTTCAAAACATTTCTTGATAATTTTTTGTAATTTGAATTGACATGGTATTATTTTACAAATTTTTTGTTAATTTATATTTTATAATTTTAATAAATTTTTTTGAAGAATTATTTAAATACCTGAAAAAATAGGGTTGTTTTATGGTCCATGATTTTTATTATATTTTTAAAAAAAATTATGAGTAAAACTAAATTTTAAAATTGATTATTTTTTATGTAATAATATATTATATATATATATTGTGTGTGTGAGAGAGTTTCTATATATAATATGAAACAAACTATGAAAAGAAATGATATGTGTGATGTAAGGCTTGGGGTCTGGCATACATGACCACTAATATGTTTTATGCCTTGCAAATAGGAAAAAAATAAAACTAGCGTGTTTTGTTCAAATCTAACTCACTACCAACGAATTTCATAAAAAATAAACAAAATGAATCAAATAATAAATCCATGATGTAGTGAATGTTCCCAAATGTAGTTTATGTTATAAGAATAATGTCTTGGTGAAAGTCAGCTTAGTATAGATTATGTTATATCATAGTTTCCACTCTATGTAATTGTATTCATTAGGGAAGAATAACGTATTTTAATTTTTGTTATGAAATATGAATGAAACATATCAATGAATGGATAAACAACATTAAATAACATGTTAATATTTTTATATGTGACATGTTTATTATCAATGGGTAATAAAATTATATAGTTATAGATTAAAAATAAGCTATTAATAATTATAAAATACTACCAAATGTTTTATTTATTATGGGATATAATGAAAATCATTATTCAATACTGTAGTAGGTATTGTTGAGTTAAATAATAGTTTTAACTATTCATCCATTTGGGCCTTTGGGCCACCTGTTTTGGCCTCGGGTCCTACAAGGCTTTCGGGCCACCCGAGGCCTTCAGGCATGTTGATTATCTAGTCATTCAGGCCACTATAAGGCCATAGGGCCACCCCAAGGCCTTTGGACCCCTCGAATTCATAAGTACCTGTTTTAGTACATGGGATGAGTCTTCAGATGAGGATTCAAGGTATGAAAACTCAAGAGAGTAGAGCTAACTTGATATGGAAGAATGAGAGGGTATAGCTTTGCCATCAGTACTAGAACTGTGCAGCTTTGTGTAGGACAGCTAGCTGACCAGCCCTATAAAGGTGGAGTATAGATATAATGACATATGCTATGGAGGAGCTGTTCCTAGTTTTATTATCTAGATGATTCCCTCTATGACCTATGGGTCATGTAATTGTCTCCAATCCTTAGGGCCTTGTATGAATTCCACCTTCGCCTTGAAAATTGGATTATCAAAAACAATAATAAATGAAGGTCTTCGGGCAATTCCGACTACTACCCTATGATTCTAATAAAGTATGGGAAAACATAGAATTATAAATTAGTGTTATGTGGATCACTAATGAATAATCTATCTTAAGAGTAATGGGTTTGTTATATTTTTCTATGAAATCTACAAAATTCATGTGTGAAGAGTATGGGGCTCAGTTTCTTTTACAATGTAGTGTAATTTTATTCAAAATTTCACTAATCAAAATAAAACACCATTGTTGAATTTTGTTATATTGTTTTTAGTTATTATTTCTATTTCATTTAGATATGTTTTCTACTGCTAAATCTTAATTGTGTTATCAGATACATTAATTTTTTATTAATCAATTGGTTGGTTAAAGATTCAGTGAAAAATGTATTTTTCAAAACCCAACATTATATATGAAAAATTAATAATTTATGGTGATTTTCATAAGAATGATAGGTTTCAAATCAAAACAAACATTGTTTATAAAATTATTTTCATTCATTTCTATCATTTTTCTAAAATAGTCAGTGAAAAGGTTTCTAATTTTTTTTCCACATTATGATGTTACCCAAAAATAATAATAGAATGTATGATAATTTATCATATAAATATTATACTATAGTGTTTCTAAAAAACTAATAAGATTTAGTGTAATCGTGTGGCTTCATTGGAATATACCTGAATAGATTTTTCATGAGAAACATATCATGAACTTTATTTACAAATTTATTTAAAAATGTAATCTATTTTTAATGTAAAATTTGATTGTATATTTTTTTAATTTTATTAAAAAGTATTTATATTAAAATTAAAAATTAATTTATAAAATATTTTTAATTAAAATTTTTTTTGATAAATATAATTTCGAATATATTTTCATATAAAATCTAAATAAATTATAATATGAATTGTTCAAATTAAATGGAATATTTTAGGAATTTACTCAACAAAAAAATGGTTTTTAAGAATTTGATAATATGATTAAATAAATATAAATATAAGATATTGAAATATTGTAATTTATTTATAATTTTAATATTTACTGATATAATTTAGGGTTTGAAAATACATCATAATACATGAAGAAAACAAAAAATCAAAAAGAACCTCAAGGTCTCTAAAAGAATATGTTTTATCATATAAATTAGGAAGTATAGAACATTCACATTGTACAATATTAATCTATCATAAAAGTTATTTTTAAAAGTATCACCTTGAAGGAATCTTTAATTTTTTTTGTTTTCATTGTATATATTGTATTATGCGTTCAATAAATTATTTTTTATGGACCTTCCTATATTTTAATGTAGTGATAACATCACACAAGTATAAATGATAAAATAAGGACTTTATTATTTAACATGATATTTTTTGGATTCAGACACACACCAATAACAAAAAAAGAAATGCATACAATGTTTTATAATTTAATGATGTAACACATAAAATATATATGTTTTGGACGACATTGAATTTTTATATACAGTATAACATTTAAAACATACAACCTCTTTTATATCTGTGATCAGTGAACACATTCAATGATCACATTATCATTTATGTATCATTATATGGAGTCTTTTTTGTCTTAATGACATGATAAATATCCATGGATAAAGTTATTGTATATTTATCAATATTGTATCACATATTTTAGGTTGTGAAATCCCCACGTCAATGGATGTTTAACGCATTTGTGCTTATTTAAAAATATACCCTTTGCATTTTTAAATTATATAATTTTAAAAAAAACATCAAAATACTTGTGAATCTATCCAAACCACATTATATGTTATTTTCATAGAAACTCTAAATATTAGATGAATACATTATACAAATATTTAATTCCTATTCCATATATTTACTTTGTAATTATATGGGCCATTATAAAAAATAAATAATCATTTGTTACTTAATAACGATTTATATGCAGAGAGAATGTTTTAAAAAAATTCATTGTTACTCAAGATATACATGGTTTTCCTGTGTTCATGATTAAGTTTAACATGAATCTTATCACCTTAATATATATCAAAATATACCATATTTATACATATCAAACAATTTTAAAATATATTGAGTTAGTCAGTAGACATTGAATGATAAACTCTATAATTGGACAACTCTTATATTCTTGATTATCTTTTATAGGATATCTTGTGTGAATAAATAAATCAGATATTATTCCATTAAGAACATGATCACAAAACTTTTTACACAACCAAAAATAGATATGAAATTCTTCTATATAATTTAGTAATGGGTGAAACAATTAATCTTTTAAATATTACTACAAATCACGTACTGGTTAAAAATTCTCAAAATATGACATTCTACATAACCAACAAACCATGAATTATCATATCTAAATGAATGGTATAAGAAATTTATAAATGTGGGAAGGATGACAGGTGACAAATCATTTTTCTTGAGGCTGAAAAAAGAGTATATCGTAAGAACAATAATGGTTGTGACCTTGATAATTTTGTTGAGACCCATGGGGAGTTTGTTATATTTAGATAAAAAAACTAATTAAAAAATGTAACGTTTATCAATGGTAAGAAGAATTTGGGACGATATGATACATATATGGTTCTTATGTCATTTTTCATATACATCATAGAATATATATTTAAAATTAAAAGAATTAATTGTTTTCAAATGTGGTGATGTTTGTTCCATGGTTATGATGTGTGTAAAATAAAATGGAAATATGATGTTGAAGAGTGAATTTTTAATATTTTTAAAATTTATATGACCTCACAACACCATTTTAAAACAAAAAATTGGTTTTCACTAGTTTAAGATGTGAAACATCATGGATTTCCATAAAATTTTCATTTTAAAAAGACATAAAATGAGAAATATGACATGAATGTAGCGTGTTTTAGTAAAATACACACTATAGAAATTAAAATTTGGAGAGCATATTTGAAATAGGAATTCATGAAATAATTTTATTTGAGGATTTTTCTAGTAATAAATTTCATGGAGTATATAAACTATGTTATATGTTTTTGTTCCTTATACTGGGTTAATTAGAATGAAGAAAAGTCAATCATATGTTATTGACCGAAAGAAATATTATCTCATATTATTAACTAAGAGGATGATAAAAATATTTAGGATAGATAAAAGTACCAACAAAATTAATAAGTGGATGTATAAGAATAAACATGAAGATGATCACTCTATAATGCAGCTATGATAGATATATTTATGAAATTAAATACATCAGGAGAATAGTACCTAGTTATGTTAAATGTCATGACTGTTCATTAATTTTTTATATGGTTTAAAACATTGAGTCCTATGTTTTTGTACACTTCATTGAGTGATAAAAAATTATTTCCATAAAATATTGAAGGTCAAATATTTCATGGTATAAGGAATATTGAAAATGGATTCAAATTAGTTTAGAGAACTTCCATCTAAAATATTTTATAACATTATTAATTGAGGTTTAAAATTCATTGGTTATATTGTATACTAGATTTTGAGTGTATTTAATGATATGGCATAGTATATGACTCATGAGTTACACATACCCTATCTCAAAAGTCTCATTAATATATCAAATGCAAATGAGTGGTCTTAAATGACCTAAGGGATAAAAAATAATAAGGGTTAATCAAAATAAATAGAAATAAGTTATGAATTTGAATTTAAAATTAAAATTTAAATGATATTGAATCAGTTTTTTATGAATGAGTATGTGAAAATTTGTATTGTATGATATTAAGGGGAAAACCTTTCCAAGGAAAAGGATGATACATTCCTATGTAAAGATAATAAAACATCATCAACAAGATTTATCATGGGAGAAACATTTATTATTATGATAGGAAATTGAAATTTCTATTTATTATAATACATTTTCTATGATTTGAGTAGTAATTATATCCACATGGGGAATCATGTAGACTATATGATACTATTTTTTGGATCATGCTAGAAATGTAGTTACTCACGTTGAGTAGTAAACCTTTTGAATATAATGAATACTAAAACCTTGCTCATAGGATTGTTTATCATAATGGTTTTTATGAAACCATTAGACAGACATATGGTATAACAACCCGTCCAAATGGATGGGGAAAATTGTTTGTTTAGTTCTATTTGGAAGGAACCTATTTGTAGTAGTTGGTGGACACAAAATGTTACTTATAAGATATTTTATCCAACTAATTCTGATATTTAAGAACCACTGAAGGAGTGCATCTATAAGATGATGTTTGTTAATATTAATGAATTCAAAATGACTTATAAGAAAGATTGTTAATGTGTACAAGATTTCTCTCATTTTAGATATAAAACAAATAATCTCATTAACAACATTCTAATACATGTCAGAGTGTCCCTTGGGAATATTTTAAATCATTTCCCTTTAATCTAAATCATGGAAGAAATGATTATTTATCTTATACATGGTATCAAAGACCATTTTAAGTCTATCTACATGAGAATTCAACTCCAAAATATCTGTATAATTCACCTTAGAGATAAATGATTTCACATCACTTAGTTTCTTGATCAGGTCAGTTTGGGATTCCATTATACCAAATATCCTATAAAAATAAGCTCATCATTGATTTGTATAATTCCATAAATATAAGATATCATCTCCTTCTTCAACACATTATAGTCTCCTCTAAGGTTATAAAATTCTATCATTATGGAAAAATAAAGGGTTTACATATCAAAACTATTAGAAAATTTATTAATTGATGGTACACACTCTTGAACATGAGGAATTTATGGAGTGAGTGGTGCATGAAAATGATCAAGAGTCCCCATAACCATTAACACATAACATAATCTATTATCTGATTATAAAAGAAGAAATAGACCATATTTAGGGTGCTTCAAATTATGTTTAAATCTATCCACTATAACTGGCATACATGGTATGATTTTAATTGTTATTTCCCCAAGAGATACATCAACTGTCTCAATATATGGATCAACAAAATGAACAGATTTTTTGGATTTAATAACATTATATTATCAGCTCTAGACAATGTCTTTTACTCCATTTTTTATCTCTATAACATGAGGCTCTAATCTAGAAACCAATAACTCATGAACATACATAGTAGGCATTTTCTTAATAGCTGTTGGATAATTATCTAGTGAGAATTGGTATGGTTCCACCTAAACCTTACCATCCCATATGACATATCCTAAATATGATAAATTATAATTATAATCGTATCAAATAGTATCCAGGAGGACCATAGAAAGGGTTATTCATTTATTAAACTTTACAACATCTCCCTCGTTAAGGTCCAACTCATTCTTATTTAACACCATGGTGATGAGCATTCAATAAGGATAATAGTTTATCATCCCTTTTTACAAACATAATTGATCGATAAAAAGTTACATATAACATCTATGATTAATTTTCAGGTTGATTATCAGGACATATATGAGAATCATTTTCTAAAACAAAACTTTTTTCATCTCACATATTCTCTGGAATAAGTAGTTTAATTAACATATAAAACCTTACATTAAGATTCTACGTCCTATTCATCTTTCTTCTTAATAATAGAGGTTCTAAAAATCACAAGAACACCTTAATTTGTCCCAATGCAGTCATAACACATAAGGGTTGGTTAAAATATTAATCACCCCTTGAGGATTAAAAAAAGTCTTCACCCATTCACACTGATGAAATAAACAATTATTTTCACAAGTATTTGATGACAAAAAATCATATACTTCATTGAACAGGAACTCTGTATTTCTCATGAACTTGTTCACCCTTTCTAAAAAAACTAAACTTATTTTCCTTAGAAACCAGCTCACATCCGTGAAATTAAATTTCCATAGTAACATTTAGGTACTCTAAATCCAGGCCATATCCACTTCATTATAAATGATAACATTTTGGGGGCACACCACATAACTTCACATTATAAAAATATCTGGAGTTACAACCATATCTATGCTTGGACATTCCAATTACATAAAATTAGTAGAAATATTAGATTGAACTGAGTTAGATTGAGGAGGAAAAGGGAGATTATTCATCTTCGAAGAGATGTAATATAAGTGAATTGTAGATGTTTTGCAGCCTAAATAAATATTTTATGTCATAGGCTTAATTTTGAAAAGGGTTACACTTATGATTTGAAATTTTGGGTTGATTCATATATAAAATAAAAAATATTATAAATAAAACAAAGCTATGATTTCTTCTAAAAAAGAACAAAAATTGAACTTTCAAAATTTAAAAAAAAATAAATAATTATTAGAAAAAAATAATTTATAAATAATTTAATTTAATTTCCATAATGAACTAAAATATTGTGAAATTTGTAATTAATGAAAGAAAATCATATTCAAGGAAATAAGAGAGACTGATCTCTTTTAATTATAAATATCCCAAATTCTATTTTAATGAAATAATAACATTCTCATGTAAGGGTATTAGTTAAAATATCCATTAATCTGTTGTCAGTAATGATGAATTGGAGAGTGATATAATTTTTTTTAGCATTATCCCCCAAGGAATGATTCCTTATGTCTATATTTTTTTCTAGAATGATTTATAATATTCGTTGAAATTATGATTGAACTACTACTATCACATTTCCTTGAGACTTTATTATAAATTTATACAAAATCCATTACGGTGTGTTCCCATGATATTACAACAATAAAATTCAGATTTCTAATGATAAACCCAACTAAAATCAGATGTCATTAGAAAACTTACAGGAATATAAATAGTTCATTTAAAAAAAAATTAATTTTTTTGGAAACACTTAAATAAGATTCCTTGGGATTATCTTGATATCTATCAAATCATTAGAAAATAATCATATTGTTTAATCAAATATATGTTAAATATAATATATTCCAATTATTTCAATATATAGAATATTGTAAACATGTCTCCTAGTTTTATCCAAATCAAGATCTTCCTTAAAACTTACACGATTTATATGTATTTTTCGACTTTATAATCTAAATCGTTAATGTAATCATGAATATATGTTCTTTGATTCATCACATTCCAAAAGTCATTTTGATAAATCTATAAACCATGAAAATAATTTAAATCACCCATCATGATCATTTCAAATTATTATTTCTTGAGTTTTGAAAATTCAATGCATGATTATTTATTTATAGGACTTAAAATTACATCATCACCATATATATGAATTAAAAAATATCATAAGATATAGTTTTCTAAAAATTATTAGGATTTTAGCGCCCTATTTAAATACTATTTAACAAATTAAAATAACATAAACATTAATTCCAAGATCATGGTGATTATTTTAGTCTACAATTTCCTTAGGTCTGTTTGAGATTTTAATTTGGAAAAAAAGGATATTCATAACATGTAACACCCCAAGATTTCATAGTGTGTTACTTCTTCAAAATAAATCAATAACTTTCACTACACGCAACACCAAGTTCAAGTGAACCATGACTTACCAAACAAGCCATTCAAAAGAAGTTATGAATAGTATTAACTAAATTTTTAACATTATATAATCCATATAATTTTAGAATCCATATTATCGATTTCATAGACATAATGAAGGAACAAATTCATTTTTTTCAGATAAAAAATATTTTTCAAAAAATGCACTTTTACCAACTTTTAATGGTGATCCTTTTTTTAATCCAATATTTTAAACTTTTATATATTAAATTTGTCTAAATTAATTCTTTAGATTAGGGACATCAAAAATTTAGAATGTATCACCCCAAGCTTCCACGATACGTTTCCCTTAGAATAATGCAATAGTGTGTGTTGTACGCAGCTCGAGTTCTAACACACACCACAACTAATTAAACTAGCTGTTATGAATAGTAAAACCTACTTTTTGAAATATTATAAATTTTATCTCTCAAAATGAAATTCATTTTTGGATTTGTAGTATCGAATTTAGCCTAAGGTGAAATTTTGATATTTTTCGGATAACTATTATATTTTGATGAATAGTGAAAACTACTAAATTATAATTAAAAAAAATTTTATCAAAAAAATTAATAGTGATAAATTATAAATTTGAATGGGTTTGATGTATATTTAGAAATTATTATTACCATTTAATACAATTTTGGTCATTAGACATAATTTCACAATTAAATCAGACATAAACAAGTGTCAATCTTTTGATAGTTATTATATCTTAAAAACACGCTTTTTGTTTTAACAACAGGAATTATTTTTAAATTAATTTCATCCACTTCTTTGTTTTGAATTTTGAAATTTGGATTCCATATTTGGAATCATGATTTCCATATTATGTAAATAGGTAACTTTTATTTTTACACATTTTGAATAATTACTTCAGTAAATATTTTATTTACAAGGGTTAAAGGGTAAATCCAGTAAATAAGGGTAACAAAATAATATTATAATAATAATACATTACCCTAAAACGTGTCCTACCATTATTTGTGGACACATACCCGACCATGGGCATCCTTGGGTTGATTTCGGGACCCCATGGAGCCACTTGTAATTGGTAGGGACACTTTTTATTAATAAAGTTAAAATAAATACAAAATGGACAAAAGCTTATATCTTTAAGAAGAACAATTTTCACATAGGGATATATAAGTTGGATTTTTTATTATAAGAATTAATTAGAAAGATAAAAATATTTCCTACATTATAGTATTTTTTTTAGTATTTTTAGACATCAAATAATTTAAATTATTAATGACACAATAATGATGCAATGTTTACCTCATTAATAAATCATTTAAATAAATAAGATTATAATGATTAAAATATTATCTAAAACCTGTCCAATTCCAATTTTTTGATTTTATTTAGAATATGAGTCATCTTATATTCGACTTCAATGATTTTTGGACCATTATAAACCGAATATCATTATATTATAAAGTAATACTTTCACTCATTCCTAAAGAGCCCCTCCTCTCCCTTATAAAAGGAGACAAATTCTAACCAATTCATCACACCTCTCAAGCCACTTGGCTCGTCCAAACTCTTCCCAAATAATACACCTATATCCCTATCCTCTCCCTAGAAGCCTTACCTTAGGCAGAAGGCACTTCAAGAAGTACTTTGGTTCAAACCAAACTGAGTTACCCAAATTAAAGGTAATGATTTCTCTTAAATTGTTTTCTTTTATTTTGCTTCTCCAACCCCTAAACTATTTTTATTTCTTTTCTTTTGTAACAAAACCAGTATCCTCAATATACTAGGATTTTTTTATAAGAAGGATTAGATATAAACTTACACACACATCCATCTAATGGATGATGAACATAATGTTTCTGTGGATGGTAAACTAACACCTCACGAAACGATGATTGTTCAAATACATCTTACCGCCTCTCATGGTGGCCATTATGATGGAACTGTAATTAAATATGATAATAATGATATATATTTTATATATAATCTTATGTAATTCCATTTTATATCATACCATTATTCGTTTCATGTTGTATATACATACGATAATTTCATTTGAGGAAGTGCGGACTACTACCCCCTTAAAATGATATGATTCGTTCATACCATACATGGAATGTATAAAGGATGGTGTTAATGAACATAAGTAACATATATAAAATATTATATTATACTGTAATAATAATATACCTATGTATCATTTGGATTCAATTCTTTTAAAATGAAAAATGAAATGGAAGTAGCGTTCGTGTGTACGTACGGACTACCGTCTACACGAACGCGATGAGATCCATTCTCCATCGTATCCATTCAAGTATTATTCTCATTTGAGGGTTAAAAATAATGTTAATATCATTTTGATTATGAATAAATTACAACCTATCCATTACAAACATGTCTTACATAACCAAACATTTAAGATGAATGAATCGGTTATCGGCCGAAACGATGATAATACTGAGATATTATTAATAAAGCAATGTTAAATGATCATATATGATATCATATTGATGTATATGATTATTTAATAATTTAATGACAATGTTTTAACTAGTATACATGAGGTTAACATACCATATACTAAGGGAAGGTTCAAAGTAAGGGATTTTCATCTCATTACTTATTCCTGTGAGATTCATGCCATATTGCCACTATTAACATTTGTGTGGTGTATGTACTGCCCATTATTGTATTCTTTGTTTAATACACTTTAATTTTTGTGTATTTACATATTCCTTTTATGATACCACTTTTGTGGGTTGTATGTTTCGAATGTTACCAAATTGATAAGGGTTTACTTCACAACTTCTACATTATCCAAGGTTGTTTATACGTAAATATCTACTGCGACCTCGTTATAATCCATATCCATGATTCTTAAAAATGTCTTTCAAAACATTTTTACTATTAAATAGAAAATGGGTTAAAGTCATTTATACCCTTATACGTGTTTGAAAGGAATATTTCTGTCGTTTTCCAAACAAGGTACTTTTTGACCCTTTTGAAAAATTTAAGGTAAGAATGTTTTTTTAACATATACGGCGGGTGAGGCTATTTTCTGCCGTTATAACTTCATCGAAGCTTCCCTTACAAGCTTATAAGAATATTTTCAAAGGAAATTTATTATTTTATAATTATGTGACTTTTAAATGATTTCAAAAAAAGAGATATTTCTCTAAAATAGTTTTGATTTCATCTATGTCAACATCCTTTGATGGATTTTATGTTTATTTGAAGTTGATTCATTATGATACAAAACAACCATATTGTATTTAAAGTTTTGTGGTATGTTTGAATATGGATGTTTTATTTTTATACCATTCATTGTTTATGAAGAAATTATTGACATGTCGTATGCTAGTTTTAATACGAATGTTTATGATATGTTTAATCCTTTTCATATGAGGAATGTGTTGGGATTATTAAGTGACGGGTGGAGCCCGCTATAGCTCCTCGATGCATCGGTAGGTCTCATGAGACAAATAGACGTGGAATTGGCCTAGTCCCTTTCCCAATTTGATTTATGGTTTTGGCCGTGGCCTTAATCATTTTAGACATCTTGGCCGAGGCCTTGTCGAAATTTTTCAAGAATGTCCGGCATTATACATTCCCTCATTATGAAAGTGGTTATTGATATTTCATGTGATTATTTGACTAGTAGAATATCCATGTGAGTAAGTATATGGCATTATTTGATTTTACTTTTTCCATATTATACTGAAGTTCAAATTTAATAAGGCTTTTGTTTTAGTTATACATTACCTTAAATGCTTATGTTTTCTTATGAAAGTTTCCACTATATTGTTATCCTTAGTGGGCATTTGAGCTCACCCCTTTCAATGTTTTATCCTTCCTAGGATGTGAAGAAGTATTTTATGAATGACCTTCAGGGATGGTCAGTGAAGATATGAGTGTGGACTATGGATACTATATTGTTTTAGTTTTCATTTTTATGATGTAATGTAAGACATATGAATATATATCTAGTGTTTCCAAGGCTACTAAACCAATCGGTCTATCGAGGCCTGATCTTTCTTGTGATCATGCCAATATAATGTAATAATGCACTGACTCTGGGTAACTGGGGTCGGGGCGTTGTAGTTAGTATCAAGGGATGTTTAGTACAAACCTTGGAAGCTAGATTTAGAGAACTCTGATTAGAGCACATAGCCCTGAGATAGACTTTGAGGAGTAGTATAGAAGAACGTCCTTGAATTTTGGTATTGTAGAGATTTTGTGAGTTTTCCGAGCAATACATCCCTGTCTGGATACGAGCAGGTAGAGGCGGCTCTAGCACAGATGTATTGGGACAACTCACGTAGGTTATGAATAATAACCTTACTCGTATGGAGCACCCCGATCTGTAACATGGAGGATCAATGCTAGACCATTTCATGAGGCAACAACCACCAATATTCAATGGGAGTACAAATCTCATAGTAGTTGAGCAATGTATAAATTCTTTAGAGAAAATATTCCATGCCTTCGGGAGTAGTGAAAGGGAGAAAGTTTTCATGGCAGTCTATCGCCTTATTGGAGATACTGATCAATGGTGGTCATTGATACAAAACATGAAGGAAAATGAGGAATTATCAAATATGGAATGAAAGGTTTTCAAATAGCTGTTCTTAGAAAAATACTTTCCTCGAGGCCATCGAGCGGATATGAAAAGGCAATTTCTGAGTCTGAGGCAGAAGATGGATGAGAATGTCGCAAAGTATGAGGTTATGTTTACAAAGATAGCGAGGCATGCAGCAGATTATATACGTAACCCAAGCAGTAAGATTGATCGTTTCATTGATGGGTTAAAATTGTTTCTCCGCTGAGACTTAGTCTCTCAATATTTTTCAACGTATGTAGATATAGTATCATGTGCTATCAAGAGGGAAAAGGAATTCTTTAAATCTTATGACAATAATGTAAAGAAAGAGAAGAATAGAACGGTGGAACAAAAGATAGATAAAGGGAAAAAGGGAAAGAAAGATTTTCTATTATGTGATAATTGTGGGAAAATCACCCCGGTACTTGCTTGAAGAGAATGGGAGTCTGTTACTAGTGTCGTGAAAAAGGAAACCAAGCTCATGAATGCAAGGGAAAGAGAGTTTCTGTCAACGTGGAATGCTATAATTGTAGAGAAAAGGGACATTATTCAAATGAATGTCCAAAGCGTCAGGGGAACTTACCACAAAAAAGGCCAAGGGTTCAAGGCCAATCTTATGCTGTTACTATAGTTGAAGCAGAATAAATAATGTATTGGTGCTTTTGGAATCAAGGATTACATTCTAGTTATAATAATAATGTCACATATATATATATAAAATTGTACTGCAGTACTTATGGTTTTCATTAAGGGTTTGATATGATGGATGTAATCATATTTTTATAATAGAAACATTACTTTGTTTGGCGAATCTGATGTTTCAAATGATTTTAGATTTTAGAGACCTTTTAGAGATAGTCATATAGAGGTATGTTGGGTAACTATAAAGGTTGGAATGGATTAAGTTGAACTTTGGATATTAATGTTTAAGGTTAAAAAATTTCTGAAGATTATTTCTCGAATATTATAATACTATAATTTTAGGAAAAGGACAACCTACAGGTTGAGGGGATAACCCGTCGCGTCGGACAAAGCTGCAAGAATCGTAACCACAACCATAGTGTGACATGCCTTTATTACCTACCACTAGCCTACATGATGTCCCTAGTTATTACAAAATAGTTTTCCTAATCTAAATGGCATGTGCTAATATTTGGAACCTTGTACGATTAGGATAAATTGAGAATTTTTTAGTTGTATTATGTTTTGGAGTGAAAGAGGAATTTGTGGTAGAGACACTACTTGTCAAGTATATATTTTTCGTCTTCTCTTATTCAATGATGAAATTAATTCTTATACATTATTGAAGGGATCTTAAAACAAAAAAAATGTGTTATCCTAATAACATATGTTTTGTTGAACCGATGGTATTTTAAATCATCATAGATTGATGAATTTAAGTCCCTCAATTTTACACTTGTTTGTGATTGATGACCTCAATCACTACCTATAAATATTTACAATTTTCCTCCAATTATACGTCTCTAATTGCCACCAATTTTCTTCTAATGGAGATCATGATTTGGTGGTGACCCTTTCATTTCTCTTTTCCTCTTATTAAGACTAAATTTTATTAACCCAATTTCTGATGTGAGTTCTCCCACAAAGATATTTTCTAAAATTCAACCATTATTTTCAAATAACATTATCAAATTGCGAGGACGCATTTTATTTAAGGAGTAAGAATGTAACACCCCCAGATTTCATAGTGTGTTACTTCTTCAAAATAAATCAATAACATTCACTACACGCAACACCGAGTTCAAGCGCACCATGACTTACCAAACAAGCCATTCAAAAGATGTTATGGATAGTATTAACTGAATTTTGAACATTATATAATCCTTATAATTTTAGAATCCATATTATTGGTTTCATAGACATAATGAAAGAACAATTTCATTTTTTTCAGATAAAAGAAGTATTTTTAAAAAAATGCACTTTTACCAAATTTTAATGGTGAACCTTTTTTTAATCCAATATTTTAAACTTTTATATATTAAATTTGTCTAAATTAATTCATTAGAATAGGGACATCAAAAATTTAGAATGTAGCACCTTAATCTTCCACGGTACGTTTCCCTTAGAAAAATGCAATAGCGTGTGTTGTACGCAACCTCGAGTTCTAACACACCCCACAACTAATTAAACTAGCCGTTATGAATAGTAATACCTACTTTTTGAAATTTTATAAATTTTATCTCTCAAAATGAAAATCATTTTCGGATTCGTGGTATCGAATTTATCCTAAGGTGAAATTTTGGTATTTTTCGGATAACATTTATATTTTGATGAATAGTGAAAATTACTAAATTTTAATTAAAAACAACTTTTTTAATCAAAATAATTAATAGTGATAAATTATAAATTTGAATGGTTTTGAATTATATTTAGAATATATTATTACCATATAATACAATTTTGGTCATTAGACATAATTTCACAATTAAATCAGACATAAACATGTGCCAATCTTTTGATAGTTATTATATCTTAAAAACACGCTTTTTGTTTTAACAATAGGAATTAATTTTAAATTAATTTCTTCCCCTTCTGTTTTTTGAATTTAGAAAAATGGATTCCATATTTGGAATCAGGATGTCCATATTATGTATATAGGTAACTTTTATTTTTACACATTTTGAATAATTACTTCAGTAAATATTTTATTTACCAGGGTTAAAGGGTAAATCCAGTAAATAAGGGTAACAAAATAATATTATAATAATAATAAATTACCATAAAACGTGTCCTAACATTATCGGTGGACACATACCCGACCATGGGCATCCTTGGGTCGATTTTGGGACCCGATGGAGCCACTTGTAATTGGTAGGGACACTTTATATTAATAAAGTTAAAATAAATACAAAATGGACAAAAGCTTATATCTTTTAGAAGAACAATTTTCACATAGGGATATATGTGTTGGATTTTTGATTATAAATATTAATTAGAACAATAAAAATATTTCCTACATTATAGTATTTTTTTTATAATTTTTTGACATCATATAATTTAAATTATTAATGACACAGTAATGATGCAATGTTTACCTCATTAATAAATCATTTAAATAAATAAGATTATAGTGACTAAAATATTATCCAAAACCTGTCCAATTCTTATTGGTTGATTTTATTTAGAATATTAGTCATCTTATCTTCGACCTCAATGATTTTTGGACAATTATAAACCGAATATCATTATATTATAAAGTAATACTTGCACTCTTTCCTAAAGAGACCCTTCTCTCCCTTATAAACGGAGACCAATTCTAACCAATTCATCACACCTCTCAAACCACTTGTCTCGTCCAAACACTGCCCAAATAAGATCCATACATCCCTCGCCTCTCCTTAGAAGCCTTACTTTAGTCAGAAGGCACTTCAAGAAGTACTTTGGTTCAAACCAAAGTGAGTTACCCAAATTAAAGGTAACGATTTCTCTTAAATTGTTTTCTTTTATTTTGCTTCTCCAACCCCTAAACTCTTTTTATTTCTTTTCATTTGTAACAAAACCAGTATCCTCAATATAGTAGGATGTTGTTATAAGAAGTATTCAAACTAAACTTACACACACCTCCATCTAATGTATGATGAACATAATGTTTCTATGGATGGAAAACTAACGCCTCACGAAACTATGATTGTTCAAATACATCTTACCGCCTCTCATGGTGGCCATTATGATGGAACTGTAATTAAATATGATAATAATGGTATATATTTTATATATAAGTTTCTATAATTCTATTTTATATCATACCATTATTCGTTTGATGTTGTATATACATACGATAATTTCATTTGAGGAAGTGCGGACTACCGCCCCCTTAAAATGATATGATTCGTTCATACCATACATGGAATGTTTAAAGGATGTTGTTAATGAACTTAAGTAACATATATAAAATATTATATTATACTGGAATAATAATATACCTATGTATCATTTGGATTCAATTCTATTAAAATGAAAAATGAAATGGAAGTAGCGTTTGGGCGTACGTACGGACTACCGTCTCCACGAACGCGATGAGATCCATTCTCCATCGTATCCATTCAAGTCTTATTCTCATTTGAGGGTAAAATATAATGTTAATTTAATTTTTATTATGAATAACATACAATATATCCATTACAAACATGTCTTACGTAACCAAAATTTAAGAAGAATGAATCGGTTATCACCCGAAACGACGATAATAGTATGATATTATTAATAAAGCAATGTTAAAAGATCATGTATGATATCATATTGATGTATATGATTATTGTATAATTTAATTACAATGTTTTAACTATTATACAGGAGGTTAACATTCCATAGACTAAGGGAACGTTTAAAGTAAGGGATTTTCATCTCATTACTTATTCCTGTGAGATTCATACCATATTGCCACTATTACCCTTTGTGTGGTGTATGTACTACCAATAATTGTATTATTTGTGTAATACACTTTAATTTATGTGTATTTACATATTCATTTTATGATACCTATTTTGTGGGTTGTATGTTTTGAATGTTACCAAATTGGTAAGGGTTTACTTCACAACTTCTTCATTATCAAATGTTGTTTATACGTAAATATCTACTGGGACCTCGTTATCATCCACATCCATGTTTCTTAAAAATGTCTTTCAAAACATTTTTACTATTAAATAGAAAATGGGTTGAAGTCATTTATACCCTTATACATCTTTTAAAGGAATCTTTCTGTCGTTTTCCAAACAAGGTAATTTTTGACCTTTTTGACAAATTTAAGGTAAGAATGTTTTTTTAACTTATACGGCGGGTGCGGCTATTCTCCGCCGTTATAACTTCGTCGAAGCTTCCCTTACTAGCTTATAAGAATATTTTCAATGTAAATGTATTATTTTATAATTATGTGACTTTTAAATGATTTCAAAAAAAGATATATTTCTCTAAAATAGTTTTGATTTCATCTATGTCAACACCCTTTGATGGATTTTAAGTTTATTTGAAGTTGATTCATTATGATACAAAACATCCAAATTGTATTTAAAGTTTTGTGGTATGTTTGACTGTGGATGTGTTATTTTTATACCATTCATGGTTTATGAAGAAATTATTGACATGTCGTATGCTAGTTTTAATACGAATGTTTTTGATATTTTTAATTATTTTCATATGAGGAATGTATTGGACTTAATAAGTGATGGGTGGAGACCGCTATAGCACTTCGATGCATTAGTAGGTCTCACGAGACCACTAGACATGGAATTGGTTGAGGCCCTTTCGCAACTTGATTTATGGTTTTGGCCGAGGCCTTAATCATTTTAGATGTCTTGGCCGACGCCTTGTCAAATTTTTCGAGAATGTCTCGCATTATACATTCCCTCATTTTTCAAGAATATCCATGTGAGTAAGTAAATGGAATTATTTGATTTTACTTTTTCCATATTATACTGAAGTTCATGTTTAATAAGGCTTTTGTTTTAGTTATACATTGCCTTAAATGCTTATGTTTTCTTATGAAAGTTTCCGCTATATTGTTATCCTTACTGGGAATTTGAGCTCACCCCTTTCAATGTTTTATCTTTCCCAGGATGTGAAAAAGTATTTTATGAATGTCCTGCAGGGATAGTCAGTGAAGATATGAGTGTGGACTATGGAGACTATATTGTTGTAATTTTCATTTTTATGATGTAATGTAAGACATATGAATATATATCTAGTGTTTCCAAGGCTACTAAACCAATTGGTCTATCGAGGCCTGATCTTTCTTGTGATCATGCCAATGTAATGTAATAATGCACCGACTCTGGGTAACTGGGGTCGGGGTGTTACAGTTAGTATCAGAGGTATTTTAGTACAAACCTTGGAAGCTAGATTTAGATAAACTCTGATTAGAGCACATAGCCCTGAGATAGACTTTGAGGAGTAGTATAAAAGAACTTCCTAGAATGTTGGTATTGTAGAGATTTTTTGAGTTTTCTGATCAATACATCCATGTATGTATACGAGCAGGTAGAGGCCGCTCTGGCAGAGATGTATTGTTACAACTCACGTAAGTTATGAATAATAACCTTACTCATATGGAGCACCCCGATCTGTAACGTGGAGGATCAATGCTAGACCGTTTCATGAGGCAACAACCACCAACATTCAATGGGAGTAAAAATCTCATAGTAGCTGAGAAATGGATAAATTCTTTAGAGAAAATATTCCATGCCTTCGGGAGTAGTGAAAGGGAGAAAGTTGTCATGGCAGTCTATCGCCTTACTGGGGATGCTGATCAATGGTGGACATTGATACAAAACACGAAGGAAGATGAGGAAGTATCAAATATGGAATGGCGGGATTTCAAAGAGCTGTTCTTAGAAAAATACTTTCCTCGAGACCATCGAGCAGATATGGAAAGGCAATTTCTGAGTCTGAGGCAGAAGAGGGATGAGAATGTCGTATTGTATGAGTCTAACTTTACAATGTTAGCGAGGCATTCAGCAGATTATATACGTAACCCAAGTAGTAAGATTGATCGTTTCTTTGAAGGGTTAAAATTGTTTCTCCGTTGAGCCTTAGTCTCTCAATCTTTCTCAACGTATGAAGATATAGTATCATGTGCTATCAAGACGGAAAAAGAAATTCAATAATTCTTATGACAATAAAGTAAAGCAAGAGAAGAAGAGAACGGTGGAACAAAAGATAGATAAAGGGAAAAAGGGAAAGAAGGATTTTCCATTATGTGATAATTGTGGGAAAAATCACCCCGGTACTTGCTTGAGGGGAATGGGAGTCTGTTACAAGTGTGGTGAAAAAGGCAACCAAGCTCATGAATGAAAAGGAAAGACAGTTGATGTCAATGTGGAATGCTATATTTATAGAGAAAAGGGACATTATGCAGATGAATGTCCAAAGCGTCAGGGGAACTTACCACAAAGAAGGCCAAGGGTTCAAGGCCAATCTTATGTTGTTTCTACAGTTGAAGTAGAATAATTAATGTATTGGTGCTTTTGGACTCAAGGATTATATTCTAGTTATAATAATAATGTGATATATATATATATAAGGATTGTACTACAGTACTTATGGTTTTCATTAAGGTTTTGATATGATGGAGGTAATCATATTTTTATAAGAGAAACATTACTTTGTTTGGCGAATCTGATGTTACAAATGATTTTGGATTTTAGATACCTTTTAGAGATAGTCTAGATAGAGGTATTTTGGGTAACTATAAATGTTGGAATAGATTAAGTTGAACTTTTGATATTATTGTTTAAGGTTAAAAAATTTCTGAAGATTATTTCTAGAATATTATAATACTATTATTTTAGGAAAAGGACAACCTGTAGGTTGAGGGGATAACCCATCGCGGCGGACAAAGCTACAAGAATCAAAACCACAGCCATAGTGTGACATGCCTTTATTACCTACCACTAGCCTACATGAAGTCCCTAGTTATTACAAAATAGTTTTTCTAATCTAAATGGCATGTGCTAATATTTGGAACCTTGTACGATTTGGATAAATTGAGAATTTTTGAGTTGTATTATTTTTTGGAGTAAAAGATGAATTTGTGGTAGAGACACTACTTGTCAAGTATATATTTTTCTTCTTCTCTTATTCAATGATGAAATTAATTCTTATACTTTATTGAAGGGATCATAAAACAAAAAAAAATGTGTTATCCTAATAACATATGTTTTGTTGAACCGATGGTATTTTAAATCATCATAGATTGATGAATTTAAGTCCCTCAATTTTACACTTGTTTGTGATTGATGACCTCAATCACTACCTATAAATATTTACGTTTTTCCTCCAATTATACATCTCTAATTGCCTCCAATGTTCTCCCAATCGAGATCATGATTTGGTTGTGACCCTTTCATTTCTCTTTTCCTCTTATTAAGACTAAATTTTATTAACCCAATTTCTGATGTGAGTTCCCCCACAAAGATATTTTCTAAAATTCAACCATTATTTTCAAAGAACAATATCAAATTGTGAGGACGCATTTTATTGAAGGAGGGAAGAATGTAACACCCCCAGATTTCATAGTGTGTTACTTCATCAAAATAAATCAATAACTTTCACTACACGCAACACCGAGTTCAAGCGCACCATGACTTACCAAACAAGCCATTCAAAAGATGTTATGGATAGTATTAACTGAATTTTGATCATTATATAATCCTTATAATTTTAGAATACATATTATCAGTTTCTTAGACATAATTAAATAACAATTTCATTTTTTTCAGATAAAAGAAGTATTTTTCAAAAAATGCTCTTTTACCAACTTTTAATGGTGAACCTTTTTTTATTCCAATATTTTAAACTTTTATATATTAAATTTGTCTAAATTATTTCATTAGAATAGGGACATCAAAAATTTTGAATGTAGCACCCTAAGCTTCCACGGTATGTTTCCCTTAGAATAATGCAATAGCATGTGTTGTACGCAACCTCGAGTTCTAACACACACCACAACTAATTAAACTAGCCGTTATGAATAGTAATACCTACGTTTTGAAATTTTATAAATTATTTGTCTCAAATAGTAAAATCATTTTCGGATTTGTGGTATCGAATTTAGTCTAAGGTGAAATTTTGGTATTTTTCGGATAACTTTTATATTTTGATGAATAGTGAAAATTACTAAATTTTAATTAAAAACAACTTTTTAAATCAAAATAATTAATAGTGTTAAATTAAACTTTTGAATGGTTTTGAAGTATATTTATAATATATTATTACCATTTAATTTAATTTTGGTCATTAGACAAAATTTCACAATTAAATTAGACATAAACATTTTCTAATCTTTTGATAGTTAATATATCTTAAAAACACTCATTTTGTTTTAACAACGGGAATTAATTTTAAATTAATTTCTGCCACATCTGTGTTTTGAATTTAGAAAAATGAATTCCATATTTGGAATCAGGATGTCCATATTATGTAAATAGGTAACTTTTATTTATACACATTTTGAATAATTACTTCAGTAAATATTTTATTTACCAGGGTTAAAGGGTAAATCCAGTAAATAAGGGTAACAAAATAATATTATAATAATAATAAATTTCCCTAAAATGTGTCCTAACATTATTGGTGGACAAATACCCGACCATGGGAATCCTTGGGTCGATTTTGGGACCCCATGGAGCCACTAGTAATTGGTAGGGACACTTTATATTAACAAAGTTAAAATAAATACAAAATGGACAAAAGCTTATATCTTTTAGAAGAACAATTTTCACATAGGGATATATATATGTTGGATTTTTGATTATAAATATTAATTAGAAAGATAAAAATATTTCCTACAATATAGTATTTTTTTTAGAATTTTTAGAAATCAAATAATTTAAATTATTAATGACACAATAATGATGCAATGTTTACCTCATTAATAAATCATTTAAATAAATAAGATTATAATGATTAAAATATTATATAAAACCTGTCTAATTCCTATTGGATGATTTTATTTAGAATATGAGTCATTTTATCTTCGTCCTCAATGATTTTTGGACCATTATAAACAGAATATCATTATATTGTAAAGTAATACTTTCACTCTTTCCTAAAGAGTCCCTCCTCTCCCTTATAAAAGGAGACCAATTCTAACCAATTCATCACACCTATCAAGCAACTTGGCTCGTCCACACTCTGCCCAAATAAGATCTCTACATCCCTCTCCTCTCCCTAGAAGCCTTACCTTAGGCAGACGGCACTTCAAGAAGTACTTTGGTTCAAACCAAAGTGAGTTACCCAAATTAAAGGTAACGATTTCTCTTAAATTGTTTTCTTTTATTTTGCTTCTCCAACCCCTAAACTCTTTTTATTTCTTTTCTTTTGTAACAAAACCAGTATCCACAATATACTAGGATGTTGTTATAATAAGGATTCGAACTAAACATATGCACACCTTCATCTAATGGATGATGAACATAATGTTTCTATGGATGGAAAACTAATGCCTCAAGAAACTATGATTGTTAAAATACATCTTACCACCTCTCATGGTGGCCATTATGATGGAACTATAATTAAATATGATAATAATGATATATATTTTATATATAAGTTTCTTTAATTCCATTTTATATCATACCATTGTTTTTTTGATGTTGTATATACATACGATAATTTCATTTGAGGAAGTGCGGACTACCGCCCCCTTAAAATGATATGATTCGTTCATACCATACATGGAATGTATAAAGGATGGTGTTAATGAACTTAAGTAACATATATAAAATATTAAATTATACTGTAATAATAATATACCTATGGATCATTTGGATTCAATTCTTTTAAAATGAAAAATGAAATGGAAGTAGCGTTCGTGCGTACGTACGGACTACCGTCTCCACGAACGCGATGAGATCCATTCTCCATCGCATCCATTCAATTCTTATTCTCATTTGAGGGTTAAAAATAATGTTAATATCATTTTGATTATGAATAAAATACAATCTATCCATTACAAACATGTCTTACGTAACCAAACATTTAAGAAGAATGAATCGGTTATCACTCGAAACAACGATAATACTAAGATATTATTAATAAAGCAACGTTAAAAGAACATATATGATATCATATTGATGTATGTTATTATTTTATAATTTAATGAAAATGTTTTAACTATTATACAGGAGGTTAACATACCATATACTAAGGGAAAGTTCAATGTATGGGATTTTCATCTCATTACTTATTCCTATGAGATTCATGCCATATTGCCACTATTACCTTTTGTGTGGTGTATGTACTGCTCATAATTGTATTCATTGTGTAATACACTTTAATTTATGAGTATTTACATATCCCTTTTATGATACCTCTTTCGTGGGTTGTATGTTTCGAATGTTACCAAATTGGAAAGGGTTTACTTCACAACTTCTTCATAATCCAAGGTTGTTTATATGTAAATATCTTCTGGGACCTCATTATCATCCACATCCATGTTGCTTAAAAATGATATTCAAAACATATTTACTATTAAATAGAAAATGGGTTAAATTCATTAATACCCTTATACGTCTTTGAAAGGAATCTTTCTGTCGTTCTCCAAACAAGGTACTTTTTGACCATTTTGACAAATTTAAGGTAAGAATGTTTTTTTAACTTATATGGCGGGTGCGGCTATTCTCCACCGTTATAACTTCGTCGAAGCATCCCTTACAATCTTATAAGAATATTTTCAAAGTAAATGTATTATTTTATAATTATGTGACTTTTAAATTATTTCAAAAAAAGAGATATTTCTCTAAAATAGTTTTGATCTCATCTATGTCAACATCCTTTGATGGATTTTAAGTTTATTTGAAGTTGATTCATTATGATACAAAACATCAATATTGTATTTACAGTTTTGTGGTATGTTTGACTATGGATGTGTTATTCTTATACCATTCATGGTTTATGAAGAAATTATTGACATGTCGTATGCTAGTTTTAATACGAATGTTTATGATATTATTAATCATTTTCATATGAGGAATGTATTGGACTTAATAAGTGACAGGTGGAGCCCGCTATAGCTTCTTGATGCATCGGTAGGTCTCATGAGACAACTAGACATGTAATTGGCCTAGTCCCTTTCCCAATTTGATTTATGGTTTTGGCCGAGGCCTTAATCATTTTAGACGTCTTGGCCAAGGCCTTGACAAAATGTTTCATGAATGTCCGGCAGTATACATTCCCTCATTATGAAAGTGGTTATTGATATTTCATGTGATTATTCGACTAGTAGAATATCCATGTGAGTAAGTAAATGTCATTATTTGAATTTACTTTTTCCATATTATACTGAAGTCCATGTTTAATAAGGCTTTTGTTTTAGGTATACATAGCCTTAAATGCTTATGTTTTCTTATGAAAGTTTCCACTATATTGTTATCATTACTGGGCATTTGAGCTCACCCATTTCAATGTTTTATCTTTCCCAGGATGTGAAGAAGAATTTTATGAATGACATGCAGGGATAGTCAGTGAAGATATGAGTGTGGACTATGGAGACTATATTGTTGTAGTTTTCATTTTTATAATGTAATGTAAGACATATGAATATATATCTAGTGTTTCCAAGGCTACTAAACCAATCGGTCTATCAAGGCCTGATCATTCTTGTGATCATGCCAATGTAATGTAATAATGCACCGACTCTAGGTAACTGGGGTCGGGGCGTTGCAGTTAGTATTAGGGGAAGTTTAGTACAAAACTTGGAAGCTAGATTTAGATAAACTCTGATAAGAGCACATAGCCCTGGTATACAATGTGTAATGCCATTTCATGAATTTTAATGTTGAACAGACTCATCATGTGAATTGAATTAATATTTGGAGTTTTTATACATCTTGTAAGGGTTACACATTCATTAATGTGAAAATATTGTTTTTAATTTGAAATTTGACCCATTTTTTAGTGTATCTTAAACTGAAATGGATTCACAATATGTAAAATATTACATGACATTTAATTCCACGAGTTTATGTTTTTAGGGTGCAGTGCATGTGTTTGTGTGATCATTTCTTTTGTATCCTTCTATACTCTTCTTGAGTGCATACCCTAGGTCGTTTTGGGTGTATTTCTTCAACCCAGTTCGTTTTGTTCAGTGATTTATCAACATTGAAAGGTGTTTTTACTTTTCAGGTGATCCTTATTATTGGTGTATCTCTTGTTGGTCATTGTTTCACTGTAATTTGTTTGGATTGAAAATTTTATTGCGATTTTTATCCATCCTTTTAGTATTAGTTTTTACATGTCTTATCATGGTAGATCTTATGGGTTATAATCATTTTTGTCAAAGGATGTTAGGATTCCTACGCTCTAAAGAAAGGGGGATCATTTATATTGTTCTAATATTTGTAATTTATTTTTGTTGATATTGATTTCCTATAATTTTAAATGAAATTTTATGTGACAAAATTAAAAAGGGTTTTGGTTACATTAAAATGCGGTTTTCTTTGAAAATTTAATTTCATTGTTTTTAAAGGGAAAATGGATTTTAAAACACTGAATAAATTTTTCATGGAATTGATAATTGATTTATAAAAATGTTAGCATGGTTTTAAAAATAGAAATTGACTGACATTTTATAGTGGGAAAATTGTGTACATAGAGATAAATACATGTGCAGGCTTATTGTTTGTTATTCAACATAGAGGTAACCTCATATAATTCGTTGCTCTATATAAGTACTTTCGGTTATTTTGGAGACAACTTTATGCCTTGTTTGTCTTGTGTTTGGCTAGTACATATTTTCCCATAGGATATAGCTCTGAATGTATGTGAATTCTTTTTTACTAGTTTTTTTATTACATGATATTTAATTTCATGAGAGTTAGATCACATATATATTTATATTTTATTATCATTAACTAAATGTTTACTGTATTTTGCAGGTATAGCATACAATTTGTGAAAAACTATATAATTATTTTAAAAAAATTTCAAATTGATTATATAGATAAAATGATTATATAAATATTTTGTTTTAATGAATTATCATTTTAATTTTTGTTATTCGATCTTGTATATATATTTTAGTGGCATCCTAATTGGATATATGTCTCACAATATATTTATTCTTATATGAGGTTGTAGACATTTTTTTCAGTGTATTGGTAAAACAATGTGCATCCGTAGTGAAGTGGGTTTTCTATTTACATCACTATTTTCATTTTGGTATAGTTCATAGGTGACATGGTCACATAGAGACTTGTTCTATAGAATTATACAATTCTTCTTGTTTATCCTATTTGGATCAGTTGTATCTTTTGTTTGTTTCTACACAGTAATCTGGATGTATGTATTGTTTTTTCTTACAATCACCAAATGGTTTTTTACCTCTTCTTACACCTCCCTATAATGGGATGATATAGGTGACTGGTCAGGTTATCCAGAGTTGGTGTGTTACATTTTTATTTTGATATTCTTGATCGAGTAGGGACAACATATTGTAATTTTTTAATTCCACTAAACCTATCTCAAATTTATGGTCTGTTCCATGTATTTGTCCAATGGAAAAACATACTCGACCTGTCATATGTAATAAACTCAGATGTAATACCACCACAACTTGATAAATCTTATTAGGACTATTCAATTGAGATATTGGATTATATTGATAAATTTCTATGAAATAAGAGTACTCGCCTAGTGATGGTTCTCTAGAGAAATCAAAAATTTTAAGAAGCTACATGAGAACTCAAGGTTATAATGAAATAATGATATCCTAAATTTTTTATATCATATTGATGAATTTGGATGGGAAAATTTATTTTAAGGGGGTTAGAACTTAACATAATGAGGATTAATTATCTTTCTTTTAAAGAGATTTAATTTCCTTAACAGCATGCATTTTACACAACAATGAGTTTAAACAAACTGTGATATATTATTAAATATTTATTATGTTATTTTTATTACATAGCCTTTAAATAAGTAGTTGTAAATAGGAATCACTACATAATAAGATATATAATAATAATATAATGATATATATATGTGTATTGATTAATATTTAGGAAACAAACATTCAATTTATTAAATTAATATTATATTAGTATGATAAAATTAATTTCATTAAGAATGATTTTTGTTGATTATTTCGAGAAAATATTATATTTAATTTTAGAATTTTTTTAAAATAACCTATTTTAATTTTTCAATTAATAATATCAAAGTAATTTTAGGTTGGGTTTTTATTATTATCTAGAAATATTGTTTTTCTAATGAATAGGAAAAAATACAGATTTTTATGAAAATAGTAATTTATTATCTATGCTTATACAAAGATTCATTTTTTTAAAATTGGTTTTAGAATAAAAATATTTCTATTTATTTAGTTAATTAAATTAAGTTAATTACATTCAATATCGTTATTGAATTAATTATTAAAAATAAATTATATACGTAGAAAAGCATTTTCCTAAAAACTATTTTCATTAAAGGCATGTGTTCTAATCTCAAAAAATTTAATTAATCACTTTTTTGAATGATATTAATAATATATATATATATATATATATTATATACTAATATAATTTTATAAACATTGATCATATATTTTTACTATGAATGTGTTTAGAATAAATAAAGTTTTATGTGTAAAACAATATTTTTCCAAAAGCATTTTTCATCGCATTTTCCACATTTATGTTAAAAATTTATTGATTCCACTTATACGTATTGAATTTGATAAATATTTTTCAATAATATGATTCTGTTTATTCATATTTGGAATATATTCTACTATTATTTTATGTAAAATATAAATAGTAAATATGGTAAAACATAAAACCTTGTTATAGGATAATTATGGTTAATCTGGGATAAAACATAGTTATAGGGCCATTATTATTCATAATAATTATTATTGGATGAATATAATTTGAATATTATAACCATAGGATGTAAATGGTGTTGTTTAATGGAATCTATTGTATGAAAATTTCCAATATAATACTTATATAAAAAAGATACAAAATTACATTGTCTATGTTTTAAATATATCTTATGAGTTCACATAAATAAACAATAAAGTAATTAATGAATATATTCCTCGATTTTAAAATTAATGAATGTATTTTTGTGATATAAAATTATTTATAATTTTTAGTATTTATATAATGAACTTAAATTCTTAAGAAATACTAATTAAATATTTATTCTATTAATAAATAAATATATATATATATATATATTGATTTTTTTAATTTTAAAATTAATATAATTTGCTTGATTTAATGTGATCCACAAATTTTATCTGATGAATATAAAATATAATATCTATGTTAAAGAATTATATTTGAATTTCCCATTTTTCATGATATATATAATGTCAAATTAAATGGATATTGTTAAAGATGACATTACTGCTAGACGACCAGATATTATGTTTAGTGTGTGTATGTGTGCATGATTTCATGCCAATCCTGTAGAATCTCATTTGCATGTTGTTGAAAGGATTTTTAAAAATCTCAAAAATACTACCAATTTAGGTTAATTTTATCCTAAAGGACAACCCTTTGTCTTACTTAGTTATTCAGATTCTGACTTTGCTGGTTGCCAGTTGGATAGAAAGAGCACATCTGGAACATGTCATCTTTTAGGAATGTCCCTAGTATCTTGGTGTAGTATAAAATAGAACTATGTGGCATTATGTACTGCTGAAGCAAAATACATTGTTGCTGGTAGTTGTTGTGCACAAATTTTGTGGATGAAACACACTATGTAGGACTATGGTCTCAATTTAGACATGTGTCTATAAATTGAGATAATAGTAGTGGAGTAAACATTTATAGAATTTTGTGCCTCACTCTAGGACCAAACACATTGATGTCAGACATCACTTCATGATAGATCCCAATCAAAAGGATGATATTTCATTATAATTTATTGAGTCAGAACATCATCAAGCAGATAATTTTACCAATCCCTTATGGTCTGAATGTATAGACTTTATTAAAAAAGAGTTAGGTATGATAGATCAGTGAATCCAATCTGTGAAACTAATATGGGAAACCGATATGTGAAACTGATCAGTGAAATCGATCTATGCCATCGATTGAGTTGTACAGTTTGTGAAATTGTTAGTGTTTGTCAAAACGACATTGTTTTACTAAATTTTTATTATTGATTATTATTATTATTGTAACCCTAAATGATTAAAATAAATATCCATGTTTATTTCAAATTTCTTTTGGCCTTCCATCTCTCGCCTAAATCTCTCTTCATTTCTAAATCCCAAACCATCTGAACCTTTCGAACCATTCCAACCAATCAATCCTCTCGAACCTCCAAAGGGCCAAGAAAAAGAGACAATTAAAGGAATCTGAAGGTTCCTCTCCTTTGAAATGTGCTTGAGTAGAATCAAGTTGCATGACTCAAAGGTTAGTGAAGCCAAAGATAGAAACACGGGTTGTTACAACTGGAATGGAAGTATGTACTGAATGGGTGTTATCCAGCAAGTCTGCTCTTCTGAATGTTTTGGAAATAAAAGGATTGAAATATAGGTTCCATGATAATGATCGTGTCGCTTACCCAATGTTAGTGCATGAATTTTATCTGAACATAAGTATTTTTTAGGATAGAGTAGGTGATACGAGACTATCTTCTATAATCAAAGGAAAAAAATATGTTTTTCATCGAAGCAGTGGGATGAATGTTTAGTAGTACCTCATAATTCGTGATATGAGGATTAAACTAGAAGTATCCCATGTACCACTGAGTATTTTTATTATGAGCTATCATTGGAGATGTTGACTGCTAATTCTGAATCCATAAGAATAACTCCTATTGAGTTGGATGGTGAGAGTATAATTCTTTTTAAGTGTATTCAACAACAATGTTTTCCTAGAAAAGGTGATTTTCTTTATGTAATGTATAATTATTTTTTTCTGTTGTTTTTATTATTTAATGGTGAAAATGTCGACCTGTGTAGATATTTTTTTTCTATATTGCTGATATAGTGAATCCATCCATGAAAGCTACAACCATGTTCTACTCCATGAAAATCATTTCCATGATGATGTTCTTGGGCTGTGTTGGTGATGGAGATGAGTGTATCTCATTTATCAAAAGCATCAGTATTAACATGGATATTTTTAAAAGGATGAAAATCAACTGGAACCCATGGAAGATGGCTTGGGTTCCTGATGATGAAATGTTTTATGACTCTTTCATTCCTATTGATCATCCTAAGAGGCCAAATGGTATGAGAGATCCTAATTTAAATCATGGTGAAGAAGTGGATTATTCTGATGAAGAAGAGGAACCACTGGTTCCAATGGAATCTTTTGAGTCCATTAAGAAGTGAACAAAATAAGAAGATGATGAAGATGAACCCTATACTAAAAAGGTGCCTGAATCATAACCTGGTGGCAGGAGTGATCCTGATATGGTTAGTCCGAAGAAACAAAGAATAGAATTTGGACCAGCTAGTCCACCTCTCATGTTACCAGAGATAGAACCTATTTTAGATGATGAACAAAAGGGTGAGACTAAATAATCACCTTTTGACCAGTATGAATCTAGCAGTAAAGACAGTTCAAATGATCAATCGATCAATGCTGGTGATGATGGTGATGAGGGTGATTGTAGTTATGGGGATAGTAGTGATGATGAATGTAGTTATGATGATGTTGATTTAATTACTCGACCACTGGATAGTGAAAATGTGATTCAAGTTGATCCTCATCCCCAACAAAATGAGGAAGAACATGTTCTTGAGACTTAAATGATAGTACAGTCAGTGATTGATGTGAATGATGAAGTCTCTCATAAAAATTCTGGATGTTCTAGGTTTGTGAATCATTTCTATCCTTCATGAAAAGCGACATGGGAAGAACACTAAGGTCTTGCAGTTCTGGGCATAGATTATCCAGAGGAAGAGGAAAAAGATGTGCATACTACATGTCTATGTTATTAATTTATGGCACCATTAGATTCTATGTATACGTAGGTGACAGCAGACAGACCTTGTCTTTCATTTTCTCAATCTAGACTTGATCCTATAATGGAATAATCGTATCTTGACCGATTTAAATTTGAGTTGCTTCATGCAGTTAGAGATAAAATAAATAAAGAATTTTCTAATGCTCACGCTCCTGCTCATGTGAATTTATCTGAGTCTACAATGGATTCTTTGACTCAATGTGTGGTAAGTATCATTAATCTTGACCTGTACAATACTGGTGAGATGATTGGTGGGAATATTACCTCTCTAAATAAAATGATCAATTATTTAAGAAGAGGATTAGTCTATTTGTTAGGTGATTTTATATCAACCATCTCTAGTATGATGGAAGTATTATGAAATATGGTAGAACACCTGAAGAAAGTAGAATTGAGGATGTTGAATGCCGAGATCACTCAGATTGTTGCTCATGCCAGCACCTCCAAAATATCAAACATCATTGGTCATTAAATTAATACCATAAATGATATTATAATATAATAGTTAGCATCTCATAGATAGATCATTGATTTGGATTCCTTGAAAATGACTGATGACAATAGAGATCATATCCACAAAATAGTGCAGTTGTATTCAGTTGATGCTACTAAGGCTCAGAAAGAGATCAATGAGAAAGTGCATCACTACTTTTCTAAGATTTATAACATCCATGTGTTGTAACATCTGTTTATGGTTTTCTATGAGAATTTGAGGCTCCCTCAAGTCACTCAAGCATTCAAGGGTCTTGTCCAACAGTTGAAGGATTTCACTCCTACTTTGGAAATATTCGTGTAGAACAATGATGACATTGAAAAGTATATGAAATATAGTGGTGAAGTAATTAAATATTTTATCAATCTGCTCAAAACATAACATCAAGTTCTAGAGAAGGAAATTGTTCTACCTACTGTAGAGCCTCTAAGATCATCATATTTTTCTCCTGGTCAGATATCAATGTCTCATGCTCTATCAAATATACAGCCAGTCCTTCAGTAGCAACCTCCAGAAATATCTTTTATTCCTAAGCATGTTACCTTAGCTCCCATTGTGCTACCAGCTAGAGTTTTCCTACCTCTTCTCTCCATACAGCCATATCAACCTTCCATCAAAGAACCCTCTCAACAATCCATTCCTTCTTCTGTGAAATAGAAATCTCCATTGCACCCAAAGAAGTAGCGGTGCCAGTCATTTTTGATAGGGTGTCTATTTCTTGTACTTTTATAATTTTATATGGTTATTTTACTCTTTCTAATAACTTATTTTTAAGTGGAATTTTATTCTTGATTATCTTCCTTATAATCGTCAGTTTGATAATCCCACTGGGGGGGAAATGATGAAAGGGGGAGAAATGACTATTTATTTAATACTAGGTTGATATATTATCCCTTTGTTTATACTCTGATGTCATTATATGATGATCTGTTTATCTTTTGGCATATATTATTTTTATATAAGGGGGCATACTAAATGACATACTCTATTCCATCTTCATTTATGCCATTACTTTTTGATTATAAAAGAGAGGGAGATTGTTGAACTCTGGATGGGATGTTTAGTTTAATAATCACAAATCCTTGTTTTATTTATGAAAATTTAGACATTTGTTTAATTTGATCTAAATTTATTTATATATATTTAAATCTTGTATACATAATGTTTATCTATGTTAATTTATGTTTTATTGTTGACCTGGATGTATTTTGGATTGAACAGACAATTAGTGCGAATTTCATGTTTATGACTCAACGTTAGTTATTTTCTTCTCACACCGATGATGAATGGTCGCCTTGATGATGAACGGTCGCATTGATGATGAATGGTCTCACCGATGATGAATAGTAACACAGATGATGAACGGTCGCACAAATGATGAATGGTAGCATCGATGATGAACGGTCCCACCTGTGATGAATGGTCGCACTAATGATGAACGGTCACGCCGATGATGAACTATCGTACCAATGATAAACGGTCCAACAGAGGATGAATGGTCGCATCGATGATGAACGGTCATAGAGATGATGAACGGTTGCACTGATGGCAATGGTCATACCAATGTTGATCACATGCTACAGATACTGATGTTGATCACTAGCTATGAACACCAATGTCGATCACATGTTAGCGATATTGATACTGAACACAAGCTACCAAATCCGGTACTGATCAAAAGCTAGCCAAGTCGATGTTGATCATGAGCTTCTGATATTGATGTTGATCATGAGCTACCGATGTCGATGCTGATCCAAGGACCTACCGATACTGATGCAGATTCAAAATGACATACTGATCTCATGACAGACCGATTGTCATGAAAGATGTTTGAATTTCTATTAACTCTTATTTAATTACAACGATCACAATTGTTGTTTTTAATGCAATTAATGATATTTAATTATAGTTGTTGTCATGTCCGGGAACCATACCTCGTACCTATGAAAAGGTAATCATTCCTATTGTCGGTGCTCGTTGAATATAAAGAAGATCGAGCTATAGTAAAAAAGATATGGGAAGAGGTATAGAGAAATAATTCATCCATGCACACACATACATGAAAAGAATAACACACGAGGAACTTGAAGAACATTCATACTCATCATGAATAAAAGTTCAAAAAAGAAGTTGATGTATTAAAAATAACACATTCACATTCAAGCTGAACACCTACAGTGGATGTAAAGTAACTTGAAATGTGACACTCTGTTTTCATGGAAAAAACCAGAGAAGGACTCAGAGCTTCATTTACATAAATTCAAGGAGTCAAGAGCTTCACTCACAACACATAGAGCACTCTAAACTCAACACTATCTGTTTACCTCTATTGTGTTTCATTCATTTACTTTTTGAGAAGTGTGTGTTGTATTTACACTCTTACTCCGGGACTGAACTGGAGGTTACTAAATCCACACTCCCAACATCATACACAATACTATATCCCACTGAGAATTGTGGAAGAGGTCAAGTGTGACCTCGATAGCCTGTGTGCTATTGTTTTTCTTTTCCCATGAAGAAATGTGGTAGAGGACATAGTAACTGGATAGTCACTGTACTATTGTCTACCTTGATCAAGGGTGTGGAACAAATTTTTTATGAATTGTTTGAGAGGCATATGTCTCAACTTGATAACGAACCTCTGGTTTTAAAACATTTGTTCTTACTTATTTTAGTTTTATCCTACATTGATTATTTTGTTGCCAATTACATTGAAATATATAATTTGTTTAAAGATACATTGAATGTTAATCTAGACAGTGTTTGTATATATTGTAAATCATTAGGTTAGATTCGAAATTTAATTAATCTTCAGATTTAATTAATTGAGAATTAATAAATCTCTTTAGAACCTAATTGACCGATTACTCTTATACAAATTCCATACATATTATCTTTCAATTCAATTTTTGGGATTTTAATAGATATATTATAATCATAAATTTTAATTGGAAGTCAATTAACCCCCTCTTATATATCCACTTCAACCAACAGATTCAATCATGTAAAAAAAATTCAGAATAAATTATTTAAATTATATCTTATATATTGTTTAAATATTATCAAATTGGAGTAACTAGGAGATAAAAATTAAATTATATTAATTTAATATTTTATAAAATTCCACAGGTACCCTGCCTCTCAATTATAAAAGGGTGTATCTACATTCACTTATTCAGAAATAATTTATCCTTTTAGTATGAATAAACACAAAAACATTCAGTAATAATCATTCTTATACACATTCTAGAGGTTTTGGTATTTTCAAAAGGCAATCCCTTGGGCCCTTAAGCGGAAATCTAATGGAGTTACTTCATTGAAGTGGTCATCACCATAAGAAATCACATTCTTTTTTGATTTTATTTTACCTCCAATAAATATGTTATAATATTAATAGTTTATAATATTTTATATCATTATAATCCCACCATTATTCACCCTCTTTCCATAAATTGGATTGTGAAAATATCGCTCATGCGTATGAAAAACGTACTATTTCCACATTATGATACAATTCATTTCTCATCACAATATTTTATGAATGGGTATTATGATTTTTTTTAATATTTATATTTTAGAATTATAAAATAATTATAATTATTTAATTATAATATCATATTTATCTACTTTCCTTCAATGATTTTTAAAAATTATATTGTCGATGGCGCGTACGTGTGGACTACCACCTACATGAAGTGTTTGGATTTGTTTTTTATTTCTGTTTTACTTGGTCAATAGTAAGGAAATGATTAATGATTTTATATGGTATATTTGACATAATTATGATTATATAAATTTTACATATTTTTTACCTTTAATTATTTTAATCCTTCAAAAAATTTAAATATCATTCAGGCATACGTACGGAGAACCATCTCAATGAATGTTGTAATTCATTTTTCTATATATATATATATATATATATATATTATGAATGACTCAAAGAATCTATAAAATGAATATATATGATATTTATATCCTGATTAATTTAATTGACATGATGCGACCATGATCATTATACCAAAACTACTGAGCCATAATATTATAGAAAAATGAAGCGGATATCACATTGAATAGTGATTTTAATAATTTGGTGTTAACAATTAGGTGATAAAATGTTTTATATAAATCATATATATAATGATATAGGTTATTATCTTTCTATAATATATTTATAAAAAATATATATTTATTATACAATAGTATCCAAAAATTTACATAGGAATTCAGACGGAACATATGGGATTTTTTTCTCACTTTTATTTTTTTGAGACAGATACAATTTAAACCACTCATTTCTATTGTGTGGTGTATATAATTCCCCTAGATGTATTTTATAAATATTATTATAAAAATTATGGTATATAGGTATCCAATAATATTTATTTCATCATTATTATTATTACTAACAATGTAACTACATTGTAAGGGTTATATGTTACAATCTCACTATTTATCTATATTGTTTATGAATATATTTATGATGATGAAATATTAAAATATAACAATCAATGAAATATGAAATATTATTATACTCAAAAAATTTCATTATATTACATTTTTACTTTCGTTTTACCCATCTTAAGTACTTAAGATAATGAATTTTTTCAAGTGAAATTGACATTATTTTTCTATTCAGCTGAAAAAACATTATCTTCCATATTTGAATTTTATAAAAAAAATTAATGAATTTTTTAATATACTATTATGATATTTTGACTTTAATTTTACACCTGTTTGATTTTTTTTAAATGATTAAAACTAATTTTCCAATCATTTTATGAATGATGTACTTTGGGAAAAGTGTAAAAATGATGTTTTTCTATTAACCTATACAACATGATTTGAATTGATTTTCCTTCTATATTATCAATGATATAATGATTATTATATATGATTCAATGTATATTTTTAGATAAATTGTTTTCTATAATAATTTGAATTTTTTGGTCTTTTTAGAATTTATTTCAAAATGGAAACTAATTTTTCTCAAGGATGTATTAATAATACATCCATTATATTTCTATATAGTAAAGACCCCATACCTTAATATCAATTATGAATTGCATGGTATATAATCCAAGGATACCATCCCCATTCATTCTTTTGATATTTTTATTTAATTATGAAAATATATTTATGAAACCCTTTCATTTTAAACCGTTTGTTTTGTGATAAAATTATGAATTATTTACTAAACACCTTACTCCTCCAAAAGTTATGATATAATGAAAATCTTATGAAACAAATTTATTTTAATGGGATATAATTTGAAAATAATAATTTGATATTCTATCAAACATATGTATTGTTTTCATTATGTTACAATGATTGCATTATTACTAATAATGGTGGTTACTATATAACTAGTGATGGTGGTCACAATATGACTATGGATAGTGGTAACTATATAACCAAGGAAGGTAGTAATGTTATATCCAATGGTTGGTGAGGTATGTATCTCCATCCATTTCATTGGGTAATGATTCATATCACATGACATAATGAAGTATGAAATTGGGAGTGAACCCAGTTTCGTATGGTTCGTTTCCCACTATGAAATCCATGGGAGAGAAAATTGACTATCATGATGGTTTGGGGAGAGAAATCATTCTACTTTGATAGTCTTGTAAATGATTCATGTCTATTAAATAAAATTATTTTCTATGATTATGTTTATTCCTCCAACTTATGTTTTCTGCCAATTTTGTGATATAATGGCTTATTTTATTTGATTCATTTACGATTCATGTCTTTCTAACTGCCATGTTATTTTCCAAAAGTAAATTATATGATCAATGATATGAAGGGTATGTTTTTATAATTCAATATTCATGTTATCATAAACTTATGTTCATATTATTCTCAATTGATCAATGAAAACTACCATGGTTTCACTAATTGATCACCTAAGATGAATATTTATTTATGTTTTATTTCTCCATATTATGAATAAAGGTTCTGATTACGATATGTATAATATGGTGTTTAGTTATGAATAACATAGTGGGAGGTTATTTTGTTTTTTTATGTACTGGTTTTTATGATTATGTATTCCAAATTAAGAAGAACTATAAAATTCTCGCATTAATTGATATTTTATCTAATGAATATTCAAAAATTAATATTTATCACATATGTATGAAACATATGGGTAACTATAATCGCCATATTAAAAACTAATTTAAAAACATTATTTATATTTATTACTTTTTCTACTCATTAATTATAGAAATTCATTATACATTCACCGATCATTAAATGATTATTTTATCACCGAATGTTAGTAATTTCTATTATTCTGCACATGTTTCATAATGGTGTTGTTTAACCCCCATTATTTTACATAAATTACATCATTCAAATATTATAAGAAATACTTAAAACATTTTTTCAATAATTTAAGAATCCAAATTTTAAATTTATAGAAATATCAACAATTATTTATATATAATGGACACATGAATTGATTTTTTAGGTAATTTATTGATATCAATTAATTACATTATAAGGATCATTATTTTTTATATCATCTTTTTATAACCATTTTGAGGACTTATATTAAAACATAATATCAGTTATATCCATTAGAAGTATTTCAGAACAATCCATTTATTTTGTGATAAAAAAATTATGTCATTCATGGTTCTGATAATATGTACTTATTATGAGCCACATTTTGATTTTTCAAATAGGTAGGAATAAGGTATATAATATTATTCCATGAAAATAATAAAATTTCAATATAATTATTATTCTAATGTATTTATGATACCATTTTTTAGAATATATTAGGTGTAGTAGGAAGATGAAATGATGGATTAGAAATGAAAATTTAGTGATTAGGTGTTTTTAATTTACACCATAATCTAATACCTTGATCATTAATTGAATGGTATATTGGAGATATAATAAGCTCTAGAAATTGAAAAAGATAATGGTGTAAAAATATTTTCATTTAAAAGGATTTTGGTGTCCAGATAAGGGGGGTGGTGAATGGCTCCTTTTATAAGTGACAAGGTTGTACTTTGGTAAATACATATAACATTATTACAGGCATGTCACATTCAAAGGAATATGGCTCCGAAACAAATTAATTTAAGGGGTGGTTATGATTCTTTGTAAATAAACCAATCATAGTAAGATATTATGGGATATTTCTCCTCAAATAAAATTTTTAGCATAATTTTATTTTACCACTATCACTCATTTTTTAAACATGACAATTAGTTTATATAAGTAATAAATAAAATTCCTTTATTATCTAATTTTTTAATTATTAGTCCTAATTTAATAACCATTTTATAATATTATATTTATAAAAATGATAAAATATAATTCTAAAATAAAAAATGTATAATGCATAAAAATAGTTTTCGAAAATATAAATCTTCGGTTATAAAATGTCAACATCTGTTTCTAAATTAAACACAATATCTTATAAGATATATAATATCACATATTAAATACATATTTTTTCTAAAAAAATGATTCCTATGTTATTAATTTATTCTTATATCCTAATGATGATAGAAAATTCATAGTATTTATCGAAAAAATATTTTATGCTATGCACCTAAAATAAATATTATTAAAAAAATACAAAAAATTTCTCTAAACTTAATATTTTCATTTATGTCAATAAATATATATTTATCAAATTAAGATTATAAATTTGGGAATTTAAATTTTAAATGAAATCATAAAATATAATTAATGAAATCTTTTAAAGTAAATATAATTTCTCAAAAATTAATTATTTTTATTTTTATTTATTATCAATTACTAATTAAATTTTTGTAATATATTATTCATATAAACAATATATTTATTTATAAATTAACCACAATATATTTATTTTTTTTAAATAAATGTTCATAGAAATTAAAAATGCAGTTTATAGAAAAAAAAAATTTAAGCATTACATGATATTTTATGTTATTTAGATACATTAATTTTTTTTAAAAAGTTTGGGTCGAAGCCTCATTTTTATTATTAAATCAAATAAAAAACCCTCTTTCGACTGGGTAGAGGGAATCCCATTACATAGCCTGAAGTCCCAGTGGGCTAGTATCCCATTACATAGCCCGTAGGCCCAAATTGTTGGGCCAATTCACATTCTGTGAATAGTAACCTCGCCTACTACAGTTCCGCTCAATACCTCCGCCACTACAGTACTCTGCCGCCGCTACAGTGGCCGTTGATGAACATGTCACAATTATTGGCAAAATATATTTACTTTTTTTACATTATGTCATAAAAAAGGTATCATATGAATTTTTTTCTTGTATATGATATAATTTGATGAAATAGGTTTGTTATTTAAATTTTCTAATAAAGATAAATGTAGATATCTCTGTATACTGATTATTAATATTATTTTCCTATAGGTTTCTCCATGCGTATACTGTTTGATTCAGGGATTTTATTAAATGTCTCATAGGATCATCGTGTCACACTTTTTATTATAGAATAGTGATTTATTTTTTGAAAGCCAAATAGTTAATATTAAAGTATTTTATAGTTTTTTAAAGTAGTGTTGGAATGATATTCACAATGTATTGAATATGATGTGTTACATTTTGAAATTAATTATTGAATTACAAAATTATTTGGGAAATATCTATAATATGTTTTGGATATGGTTTCTTATGTTATTATATATGATATAATATATCATCAAATGGAACATTGTCTATATGGATTAAATTCAAGTGGGACTCTGATAGAGATATGCCCTAAATCCTTTATGTATTTGACATTTTTTGGTTATATCAAATGAGATGATACATGGATATGATATAAGTGATTTTCATAAAATATATGTTTTTTATATTTTGTGTATCATTGTCTATAGTATTGTGATATGGTATTACCTATTTAATTGGATTTTTTATTATACAACATGAGTAGTAACGCTTGGAATTTCTATATAATCCATCATAGGATATTATTTACATAATACACTATGACAATTTTTAGGTAGAGAATGATAAGCTTTTGATATTTAATCATTATTTTCATAAGCAATCACATATTGTTGAAATTTATATGTTTCAATGTAAGGCATATATTTATTGGATATATGTTAAAAGTGATATCAAATCATTTCATTTACTCACATGTTTTGAACATATGACAGAATTCCTAACTGGCTCATTGAGCATCCCCAAGGCTAATATAAGGATGTAGAATCCATTGAGATAGTTGGGATCATATTTTGTCTTTATATATACCACTTATCAATCTATTAGAAGAATTTTTTTCATCCTACCATTTCCACTATGATTTATTAGCCTCAGGGAGTTATGTAGTGTTTCACCTAAGCATCAAATGATTTTGAATTACCTTATGGATACACAATCGAGGATGGATTTTATTTTTTATATCTAAGAGATGTTATTCAATCTTATGACTTAAAGAAAATTAAAGAGTATGATGTTTCATTCATGAAAAGAAATAGAAAATAAATTATTGAGTCATTATAAATATGAAGTGAATTTATCATGATTTTAGTAATATATATTATATAATAATAAGTGTGTAATATGAAAACTTGCCTCAATGAAGGGAATATAAATCTGAAACCCATGTTTTTACTCTAGATTTTCATTAATGAACATTAATCACATATATAATAAACAAAACCTTTTTAACAGATAATTTCAAAACCCCATTCTTTGTTATAATATTTTCTACTCATTCTATATAGTCATTCAGTATACATTCATCATCTAGTTAATGTTTAATTTTATCATGTTGTATTAGTAATTCTTATTGATTCACCAATGTTTTGATAATGGAAACAATGAACACCATTATTTGTTACAATTCTAGTAATTCCCAAATTATAAAATATTTTTACAATGATTTATGAATCCCCATGTTAATTTTATGGAAACTATGGGAATGGATTTTGGGAAAGGGATCTATTTTCGGAATATTTTAGGTGATTTATTAATATTAATGAATTAAATTATCTTGATCATTAAATTTTATCTAACACTTTCAATACCATTCTCATATAAAATATACCTCCTTAATATAATTCAAATTAATAAAATATAGTTTATAACTACCCATGTATTTCATTGAAGAAAAACACAATATGTCATTTTTGGAGGCGTAGTCCACACATAACACAAGAAATGTTTTATTTTTCAAATGGTTAAGTGGAAGGAATTATATTGTTATTTAATAAAGTTAATAACATTTCAGTATACTTATGATACCAATTTATCTATGTTATCATGGTTCTAATGGATTTTTAGTAGGTATAATAAGAAATAATCAAATAGAAATAAAAAAGGACAAATTAAATTTTTTTACCATACTCATCGAGACAACACATTCAGATTTATATGTATAGTATATTGTCTAGAAAAGAACATAAATAATGTTGGAAATATATTTGGGTATTATTTTTTCTATACCAAAGGATTTTGATCTCATTATTACTATGGTTAAAATGGGATACATTTATAAGTGAGAGTGGTGGAAATTTTATAAATACTCATAATTTTATATCAAAGGAATGTCACATTCAATAGAAAGTAGTGAGAAATGTTCAGAATAATAGAGATGAGATGATCATTAGTTAAGAAAACACTAACAAACCAAATAATGTATACCTTTTTAGATATTTTGGAACCTTTCCCCTAAATTCCACTTTTTACTATAACACAATTTTACCAAAAAAACAAATTTTTTAACCTCAGAACATTATTTTTATAACATAAAAAGAAACATCCATTATTAAATAATTTTGTAATTTTTTAAAATAGTAAAACAATTTTAATATATTAAATTTACTATAGTGATAAAAAATTAATTCTAAAATAATAATTGTATATTGCATAAAATTATTTTTTCAAAAAAATAACTTAGGATACAAAATGTTAAAATTATGATTCTAAAATTAATCTAATATTTTTTTAGATATATAAATTTAATTATTAAATAAATATTTCATAAAAATAGGTTTCAGAAATTATAAGGTAATTTTTACATCATAATAATGTTCTAGAGTTTAGGGTATTAATAAAATTGTCGTATTTTACTATTCATATAAAAAATCAATCGTTTTATAGAAATCATAAAATATTATACTAATATCATATATATTTTTATTTAAAAAATTAATTTCATTTTTCCAAATTAAAATTATAAATTTAAGAATTTTATTTTTAAATGGAATTATAAAAAATAAGGAAAAACTATTTATTGGAAAATGTTATTTTCAAATATTAACTATTCTTATTATTATTTCAAATAAATTGATAATTAAATTAGTATGAATAAATTACATGTACATAATATTATATTTTATCATCATTTAACCATAATATGATTAGTTTTTAGAAATAGGAAATCATTGCACATAAAAGGCATTATTTTGAAAAATAAATTCTTACGCATAAAATGACCATATTAATTATTTAGATACACTTATTGAATTTTATCAGGGAATTATTAATAAAAAAGATCTTTAATTTTCATTAAAATTCAATGAAAAAAAAATTTAAAATGAAATTTTATATATAAATAAATTATTACATTGATAATTTCATTTTTATATCATCCAAACATTTATATACATATCCACTCTGGATTCCAGGGTATCATCTATGTGTAAGTTTAGAAGTGGTTGTGGATGTGGGTGGATATTCAACTATAATGGATCTGATATTTATTTTCATGAGTTTTACCTTCTCCTCCAAATGATTTCTACAAATCATTGCTTATTAACACACTCGTTGTTATGTGTTTATTTGATATCTTATAACAAGTGATTATATTAAGATATATTCTTGTTAATGATATAATTACATGACACAAGTATATTGAGGCATGAGTCAGATAAAGAGCATTACAGGGCATATAGAGGCCTGATTAACTCTTATTCATTATAAGATTATGCTCTTTTCTACAATAGATTGTTTTTTGAATTTATATTTTTTTCAATACTACAAAGAATACCAAGGATATAATTTGGGGTTGATTGACTCACGAATGAGTTTTATGAAACAAGTGGAGTTTTTCTAAATGTAATTTTTAGTTTTTTACAAAAATATATTTGGATTGATATTCACAAATTATTACATATGATGTGTTCCATGGTGAAATTTATGATATAATTCATATAGTTATTTAAAAGATATCTAAAATGTGTTTTGGATATGGTTTCAAAAGTTGTTATATATGATATAATATAATCTCAAATGGCACATAATCTATGAGAATGTAATGTATGTGGGGGATTGATGGAGATATACCCTAAAGCCTCTATGCATATTATTTATTTTGGTTATATCATATGATATTTTATTGGGATGTTGTATTTTATAATATCTATTATATGTATGTAATATTCCTTTGTTTTATTTTTATTTAATATATAGTGATTTTTAATTTCCAAATTTCAAGGCCAGTGGTGGTATAAAACAGGGGCCACATCATTTGACAATGTTGTGTTATGAATCATTTGGTATGATTAACATTACTATCTATGATTGTTTTTAGGTTTCTTAATGAAAATAATTGATGTTTTAATCATCATCCATATAAGCTTTCATATATTATCGACCTATAGTATGGTAGAATGAAAATAAAATTTGTTTCATCTATAAGTTAATATTGTAGTAATTGTATACCATTTACTCATACGTTAAGAACATATCAAGTCGTGGATCCTTGTAGCATCATCTCATCATGGGCATAGTCTGGAATCAGTGGGGTGAATCTTCATCTGGTGGGGTTCAGTCTCTGTCACCCATTCTTGTTGTCATCTCTTTTCTCAACATGTTGTTTCACTTCCAATGACGAGGTTCCCAGGTTTTTGTCTCGGCGTAGCTACAGTTGACATTGTGGATCAGCACGGTCTCGGTTCGGATCATCTTGGCTATAAGTTCCATCGGTGGATCTTGTTTGGTGAGTCCGTTGTGACCTAGCCATGCATATGGCTAGTTCCTGTGTGGCTCGACTTGGTTCTGTTTTTCTTCGAGGGGGAGGCTTTGGGTTTCAGTTTCTGTGAGTTTCTGCATGTTTTCTGTTTTGGTGATTCGGGATATATCTTCTGATTTGGGATATCATCGATTTGCTATGATTCTAGTGGGTTTTTTTAGTTTTTCTATCTATGGTTCCTCTACTACTTCATGCTGATTGACTCAACGTCGTGACCATCCTACATCAGAACCCAGTGAGGTTTCATCTGTGGTCTGATTGGAGAAGATCCATGCCTAGAGTGGCGTTTCAGGTTTATGACATCTCGGATCCCCTCATCAGTGGTGTTCCTTCGACACGATGTTAGGTCATCTATCATTGATGACGATGAAATGATCTTGAGTCCCTTGGAATGTCTTCTTGTCTTCTACAGTAGTGGCATGATTTCTCATGGAGCGTGACGGTTGTGGGATTTCTCTTTGTGTGTAGTGGGATTCTCTCAAGATGGTCATTGATGGTGGTGTTATAATCTTGTGATTTCTTAATTACGGGGAACATAGATAGTCTACAAGGGTTTACTTCAGATGAGGTATGATTATATCACTTCCACAGTGCATGGATTTTCAGATTAGGTCGATTGAGAGGGTATGGCACTACCATCGGTACCGGGCCCAAGCTTTTTTTCACAAGACATCATTCTGAGTAGGCATGCCATGGTGGAGGTGTGACATAACAATTATGATTCTAGGAAGGGGTTCTTCTATGTAGTTCTTTCCGTGGTGGAAACACCTTTGTTTTTGGGATTTGGCTTATATATCTATGTCCATTATGTCTTGGTTTTTCCCCTTTAAACTTAAATGGGGGTTTATCCCAAATAAATAATGTTGGTCGGAGTGGACACTCAAGAGAGGTGGTGAATTTAGTTCCAATTAAAATTTCTTATAAAAATATTTCCCTTAAAATCCCCCAATTTAAAACAATGTTAAACTGTAATGAATTTATACATATTATAAATGTTCAATTAGTTTCTCTAAGACTTATTAGTTCTCAGTTAACATAATCTTACAATTAAATTGACTTTTGAAACTAACTTACTATTCTACAATAAATATAAACACTTGCTAATTTAACTATCAATGTAGCTTTAAAATAATATTGTATTTCAATGTAATATCAGTGGAATATGAAATAAATATAGAGTACTTATCGAAATGCACAGCAAGGTTAACCAAGAGGTTCAGTCTCAATCCAAGACTTAGTCCTCTCTAACAATTTATATAAATTGATCCACACCCGGGATCGGGGTTAACAACAGAGATAACTCTATCTTGGTCAAAAGACCTCTACCACAGTTCTCAGTGGGAAAACAAACAACATCTCACAGCTGTCCAGGTCTCACTCGAGCTCTACCACTATCCACAGTGAGAAATAAATTATTACAGTGTTTGAGTAAGGATTTTAAAATCCTTCAGTATGGCACAGGAGATAGTGTGTGTGTAAAATAAGCAGGATACAGACACTGCTCAAAATATAAAAGAACGAATAACTAAATAAAATGTAAAGGAGTTTAGAAGAGCTTTAGTGATTTTCAATGCAGCTCTGGACTAGTATGATTAGTCAGAGGAGCTTCTTAGTCATTTTCTGGTATTTGGAATGATGAACAGAGTATCGTTCTCTTCAGTGATTCCAGGTTCAGCTCAGCGTATCAGATCAAAGAGGACATGTTTTTTGTAGTTCTTCCATAGCAATGATTGCTTGATTGTATGTTCAGTGATCTAGAATATGGCAGTAGTATTCTTGTAATATCACATTCTCCAGTTGTTCTTGGCACGTTCGAGCTTGATATGTTTTTATCAATCTTCTCTTTCATCCCTGTGTGTGATTAGTATTTCTTCAAGTTTGTTCCAATGTTCGGGTCTCTATCTTTGTGTGTGTGTGAGTGTATCTCGTTTCTCTCTCTTTTCTTTTTATAGATTTCATTTCTAGAAGAAAATGAATGATTACACTTTTCATTGGTACTAGGTACGGTTTCCGGAAATGGCAACATAAATAATTAAATAACATTAACTACATTAAAAACATTAAATGTAACCATTAGTTTAATAAAAAAACAGTGTTGAGAGTATAGTGTTTGACTAGGCAGTAAATCATAGGTAGCCGTTTGTTGGTATAAGTGTACAGTTGACTTCGTGTAGGATCTTCCATCGGTATCTCTTTAAACTAACATCGGTAGATCTATATACATTGTTCAACCGGTTGCTCTGGCTCCATCGGTAGCTGTCAGGCAATCGTTAGCTTGATGTATCGGTGACTATAGTTGTATCGGTAGCTCCTTGATTCAGTATCTCTTTGTGTTTGTATCGGTAGACTTTGTCTATCGGTAGCTCCTTGTACTTACACCGGTAGCTCTTTGTGTTTGTTTCGGTAGACTTTTTGTACTTACACTGGTAGCTCTTTATACATACAACGATAGCTCTTTGAACTTACTTCGGTAGCTGTCAGTAAGCTGCTTCTGTCGGTAGCTCTCTATCGGTAGCTCTGTCTGTAACTATCGGAACACATGCACATCGGTAACTCAATACAAATTAATGGCTAAGTGTATCGGTAACCCTGCCTATCAGTAGCTCTGGTCTATGTCTGTCGGTAGCTGTCTATCGGTCACTAAGGGTAGTCATGAATATCAGTAGCTCCATACAAATTAGTGATTTTAACGTATCGGTGACTCTGTCTATTGGTAGACTAAGTCTATCTGTATACTGAGTACTGGTAGCTCTTTCTCAGTAGCTATATACAGATCAGTGACAATTACACTTGTCTGTTTTATGCAAAACACATCCAATTGGGTTAGAATTATTTCATAACTTATATAAACATGTATAAACAAAGATTGACATATTTTAGAGACTATTTTAATATTATTATTATTTTGATCATAGATTTGAAAGAATTAAAGTATAGATTAACAGTAATTGAGAATATCGTTGTATATGAAAACATAATTTGGATTATCAAAGTATATGAACACATAATTGGGATTATCAAATTATATGAACACATAATTGGGATTATAAATGTATATGAACACATAATTGGAATTATCAAAGTATATGAACACATAATTGGGATTATCAAAACAGGTGAGGTCCACAATCTCCCCCTTTTTGATAATCACAACTTATGATATGGTCATTTTAAAATAGTGAGAAACTGTACTAGAGGAAATATCATTAAATTCAATTGTCTCAGAGAAAATAGTATGATATAAAACATAAGTTATCAGAGGTAGAATTAAAATGCAATAGCATTAGAGATAAAATTAAAATTAATGGTATCAAAGAATGATATGTATGAGTATCATAGGTAAAGGTAAAAACAATGGTATCAAGGAAATACAATGGTATTATAGGGATAGAGTAGGATAGCTCTTCCTTAGATAAAATTTCTCCCCCTTTCGCAAATTCTCCCCTATTGATAATATTTCTCCCCCTTTGTGATAATCATAAAGTGGAAAATCATATAGAGAAAATGAATAAACTGAGATATTTCAAAGAAGGGAAGTTGTATTAGATCAGACAAAAGTTACATAAAAAGAATACAAAAGAAATGATTCCTATCAAATATCATTTCCACTTGGTCAATCTACATCTTCAATGTGAGATTTTCCTTTTAGATCAGAAGAAGATTCAAGTTTTGAGGATGTTGGTGAAGGCTTAGAAAATCCGTAAATGATCACAGGAGGCATAGCAACTGTATCTTTGTCGGGCCGGTATTTTGAAGTTCATTGAGTGATAATAGGTGTGATGCTTCGAATGTCTTGAGCAGGAGTCATCTGGACTGTAGAAGTAGTAGATGCAGAAGCAGGCAAAGCTGGAGGTACAATGAATGGTCTGGCATCAACAAGTAGGAAAGGCAGCAACAGATTTTTAAAATCCATAATGATTCCTCCTCCTCTATCCATAGCAGATATAAAGTCATCTTTGTTCTCCATAAATTATTCCAATGCAGGAGTCAATTGCCTTATCTTGCTAACTTGTTCTCTAAAGGCTTGAGTGAGAGGAGGTAATTTCATGTTTTCTAACAATAGCTTGAAATGATGGTTGAATTGATGTTTGGTGAAAATCCTTTGGAAGTAGTAGTACACCATGTTCTTTACTTATTCCTAAGAGGCAGAACCCTCTCTCATGTAGTCATGGACTATCTTCACTATTTCTCTTACTGAATCCCTGGTAGAAAGCACAACTCGACTTAGGTCAGATGAGTCAACAGAGCCACTGGTTGAAATAAAACCAAGCTCCTCCTTCATCATAGCTCGAATTTGATTCAATTAAACTGAGAGTTTCGAAGATAGAAGACCAACATCGAATGATATAGTCTCTTTGAAGCTTTTGGTAAAACCACTAATCAGATTTGGAACTTGGGAGTCTTGATTTTTAATATGATCCTTCATAGATGTTTTGAAACCGTCAAACATCAAGACCATCTGTATTACAACACTCTTCACATAGGCTAAATCCTTGTCAGCCTGAGATTTTGAACGCATGTAAGAGTCTAAAGCAACAACAGATTTTCTTAGGGCTTCAATATCTGCTTCTAGCCGAGATGATTTGGACTGGTTGTCTATGACTTCATACATTAGCTCACCCATAGAGTTTGATAAGTTAAAAGGAAGAGAGAAATCAAAAGATCTTTATAACATTTTCATTTCTTTAGAAAGGCTATGCTTCATCTTAGAAAATGAGGCACTGGAGGATTCATTCAGCTCATCCGTTAGGGATTCAAGATCAGGCTTTCTAATTAAATCAGTAGGTGAAACAGTAGTAGATACTCTTTTAGAAGCTAAACAGACCACAGAGTCAGTCATAACTGATTGAATTGAGTATACCAAAGAAGCTTCCATTAGATTTACTTCTTCTAAAAAGCTGTTCTTGAGATTTTATTTAAACATATTTAGATCATGTACTCTCACCACATATTCATGTACCAATACAGACTCTATATCATAAATGATCTTTGGTCTATTCAAAGATATGTCATTATCTGAATCAGGATAGTCTAAACCACAGACTATAAAACCTAGGTCTTCTTCCCAATATTCAAACTCAACAGCCACTGTAACACTTCCAAGCTTTATTTTATACTCCCCATCAATGGGTGCATTCTCTTGTACAACAAATGCATTCTCAGCTGGCCTTTCTTTATCCGAATCTTCCACAATAACTTCCATCTATGTAGAATCAAGATGATCCTCTAGATTAGGTACATCTTCTTCTCTTCCTCTTTATACATCCATAGTAGGCACAACTGAGCTTCCAATTAATGGACTCAAACTCAACCTAATAGAATCAGATGATTCAAAGACATTCTCTCTTTCATTTTCATGTTCATGGACTAGCTGGTCTTCCCCATTAGTAGGTATCTCTTACTCTGCTAAAGCTTCCTTTTCTGAAGATACAATTTCTCCAACAGGATATGGAGGTATGTCTGTATCTCCTCCATCATCCATAGGAGTTTCTTTCTCTTCTTCTTCTTCTTCTTCTTCTTCTTCTATCTCATCACTGTACTCGGGTTCCTCTTCATTCGGTCCTAGACCTGGATCACTCTAATTCTTTTATCTTGAAGGATGATTCATAGGATTAATCATGTCATACACCTTATGGTCATAATTGACCCATTCTCTTCTCCATGGATTCCAATTGATCTTAAGGTATTTGCAAACTATTGTAGTGATGCAGAAGTTATTCTTAAGTACAATTTTCTCATCTTGAGACTCAGCTATCCCTTTCACTTTGATCATCACAGAGATCAACATAGCAATGAATAGGGCATTAGTCATTGATTTCGGCCTTGTCATATCTTCTATTTGACTCATCAGCAATCTACATAGATTAACATTGACAATATGTCACAAAAGATGTAGGAGATAGAAATCCTGATATCTCAAATTAGCAAAGTCTCCTCTCCTCGGTATCAAAACATGTTGAACAACAATTTGTTTTATCCATCAATTTCTGTAGCAACCACTAGCCTTGGACTTCCATCACCAGTTAGCTCTTTCAACGTGGTCTCATAGTCAAAAACGTCTCTGGTTGGTGGCATGGTTCTTGATACATATCCAGATACACCTTCATGTGGAACCTTTAAGCATTCATCCCACTCTAATGATGAAAACAATATCTCTTTACCATTTACAATAGAAGTCACTCGGTTCCCATTCTCAGATATCTTGAAGCTTACGTATTCGTAAAACTGTTTCACTAACTTTGGGTAGTAGGGACCATTGTTATTCGAAAAGAGGTCTACACATATTTGAACATCCAGAATTTCAAGAACTAATGATTTTATAGGTAGAAACCACTCAACGCACAGCCCCTTTTCGATCACAATAGCTCTATTTTACAGATGACGGTTCACCGGTCACATTCCTGACCTAGTTCTAATAGCATTACCACTTTCCTCTTGCTCCATCTTCTGCTTCATTGATTTAGGCTCAACACTGTCATCTATGACAGTAGGAAGTTGGTCTTTTCCATCCCTAGTTTGAGGTATTTAGTGTTCACAAACGATTCAGGAGCTAAGGTTTGAAGGTAAAGGGTTTGAGGATCGTTGGAGTGAGAAGTGGCTCAGATTTAGTTTTACCATTCCGGAATCATAAATTGAGCGAATAAAATCGAATAAAAAAATAAAAACGGTTCATATTCTAAGCGGCAGACAGAAGTTTTAAGTGCACTACCGGTGAGAATTCCTACTGGTGAGTATTTTCACATCGGTGAGAATTTCACATTGGTGAGAATTTTATCATCAGTGAGAATTTCATCATCGGTGAGAATTTCAACATCGGTGAGAATTTTACATCGGTGAGAACTTTACATCGGTGAGAATTCCACATTGGTGAGAATTTCTACCGGTTGTGATTAAACATTCCCATCTCATGCCTAATATAACATAACCTATCCGAACATAATGTTTTAGTGAAAATTTCTGCTAATTAATGTTCAGTTCCAATTAATTCAAAAGAAATATCAGACTTTTGATAATGATCTCTCAAGAAATGGTGCCTTACATCAATTTGTTTGGTTCTAGAGTGAGATATAGGGTTCATCGAAATGTTTATTGCACTAGTGTTGTCATAGTTAATTGAAACATGCTTAAAATCATATCCCTAGTCCAAGAGAGTGTGTTTCATCCACAGAATTTGGTCACAGCAACTACCAGCAGCTATATATTCTGCTTCGGTAGTAGATAGAGCTATAGAATTCTGCTTTTTACTACACCAAGATACTAAGTATTTTCCTAAAAAATGACATGTTCCTGATGTGCTTTTTCTATCCAAATTTCCACCAGAAATGTCAGCATCTGAATAACTCATTAACTCAAAGGACTGTCCTTTTGGGTAAAACAAACCTAAGTTAACAGTGTGTTTGCGATACTTAAAATTCTTTTAACAGATAAAAAATGAGATTCTTTTGGGTTAGCATGAAATCTTTCACACATTCATACACTAAACATAATATCTGGTCGACTAGTAGTGAGGTAAAGTAAACTACCAAACTTACATCTGTAATTGGTTTGATCCACTGGATTCCTAGTTTCATCTACATCCAATTTACAGACTGTGCTCATAGGAGTTTCACATTCCTTATTACTATCCAAACCGAAACGTTTTAAACGATACCTTGTATATTTACTTTGATTCAAAATAATACCATTTTCATTTTGAAATACTTGAAATCAATGAATGTATATAATTTATCCCATTTATCTCATTTCAAATTCATTTTTCATTCTTTTTTAAAAATAAGTACATAAAGAATGTTTAGAAGATCCAAAATTAGTATCATCAACATAGATTTGTACAACTAAAACATCTTTAGAAATTCTTTTAATAAAAAGAGTTGGATCAGCAAACCCATTAGTAATATTTTTTGAAATAAGAAAGTTGTTGAGTCTATCATACGACGCTCTTGGAGGTTGTTTTAAACCATATAAATCATCATAATGTTTAAAAACTTGATTTGGAAAATGAGGGTTATTAAATCCAAGAGGTTGTTCTACAAAAACATCTTCAATTATAAAACCATTTACAAACGCACTTTTTATCTCCATTTGGTATAACATGAAATTCTGATGAGCAGCATATGCAAGTAAGATCCTAATGGCTTCTATTATTGCTAAAGGTGCAAAGGTTTCCTCATAGTATATACATTATTTTTGATTAAATCCTTGTGCAACCAGTCTAGATTTGTTTCTAACTATGTTTCCAGATTCATCATCATTATTTCCAAAAACCCATTTTGTGGCTATTGTTAAAGTGTCCTTGGGTCTTTCAACTAATTCTCAAACATTGCTTCTTTCAAATTTATTTAACTCTTCTTACATAGCCATTACGTAGAATTCATCAACGATAGCTTCATTAATATTTATGTGATCTAGCTGTGAATGAAAGGCTTGATGATCATCCGGATTTCTTAGAGAAGCTCTAGTTTGTGTTCCTCTATGATGATTTCCAACAACAGCATCTAAAGGATGATTCTTGAGAATCCTAGTTGATCAAGTAAAGGTAGGTCTATAAATTTTGGGTTCATCGATAGGTTTGGGTTCAACAGATGTTGATTCATGAAAATGTCCAGAACTGGATGGTTTTATAACAGGTTCTTTAGATTTATCATTAAGGTCCAAAATTGATAAATCTTCTTCAAGATTTTCAAAAAAGGTTTTGGGCTCATGTGGATTGGTTTCATCGAATTTGATGTGAAAATATTCTTCCACACATTTGGTCCTTTTATTAAAGACTTTATAAGCATTGCTAGTTAATGAATAACCAAAAAAACTATTTCATCACTCTTAGAAGAAAACATGTCCAGATTATCCTTTGTATTCAGAATAAAAACATTGCAGCCAAAGACTCTAAAGTAATTAACTTTAGGCTTTCTATTATTCCACAACTCATATGGGGTTTTCATAAGAACATGTCTAATTAAGACTCTTTTAATAACATAATAAGATGTATTTACAGCTTCATCCCAATAAGTAAATAGGCATGTCATATAGATTGAGCATGGTTCTAGCTATTTCTTGAAGGGTTTAGTTTCTTCTCTCTACTACACCATTCTGCTGAGGTTTCCTAGGAGCTGAAAAGTTTTGACTATAGCCATTGGGTGAGAAATAAGATTCAAAGTCATGATTTTCACACTCATGGCAATGATCACTTCTCAGGGTCTTAATTTTAAGTCCACTAAGATTCTCTACAGACCTGGATTATTTAACAAGTTAAGAACAAGCTTCATATTTGTGAGCTAAGAAATATATCAAAGTATATCTAGAAAAGTCATCTACTAGAGCATAAACATAGTGCATCCCATTTAAACTTGATACTCTAGATGGTCCAAACAAATCCATGTGAACCAACTCAAGTGGTTGAGAAGTTCAAATATCTTTCATTGATTTAAAAGAAAAATTGTGTTCTTTTCCATTTTGACAGGGATTACACACTATGTATTTTGGGAATTATAATTTAGGTATGTCTCTATCTATGTTTTTTCTAGCTGGTTTTCTAAGTGAGTGGATGTTGCAGTGTCCTAGTCTTTTGTGCCATAACCAAGACTCTTTATGAAGATCATTCAAACAAGTAATATTTTGTTTAGCTAAAGAAATTAAATCAACAGCATAGAATTTTTCATTTCTTAGAGCAGAAAATACTAATGCATTTTTGAGTAGAAAACATCACAAGAATCATTTTCAAACTTGACATTAAAACCATCATCACATAATTGAGAAATTCTTAACAAATTATACATAAGTCCATCAACAAATAAAACATTAGAAATCAAAACTGAATCAGTGTTACCAATCTCGCCTAAGCTGATGATTTTTCCTTTAGTGTTATCACCGAATGTGACATGCCCACCATCAACCTTTATTAATCTCTTGAAGAATGAGTAGTCTCCGGACATATGTCTTGAGCATCCACTATATAAGTACCATACCTTCCTGTTGTAGCTCTTCATGCAGATTTCCTACAAAACAAATTTAAATAGGAAATGACTTTGGTACCCAGATCTTCTTGGGTCTAGATAGGTTAGCAATCAGGGCTTTAGGTACCCAAATTTGTTTTATGGGTCCTATACAATTAATAGATGCAACAGATTTTGAGAGATATACTTTATTTGTTCTATAACCATATGAATAACCAGTTGAAGCATACAGATTTCCAAAACTGGAACTAGCAGAATTTTTTCCAGACTTAGGAATAAATCGAGTTTTAGTGAACTATCTCTTTCCACGTTGATATCCTAAACCAGTAGTGTATTTAGGTGCAACTTTCTTTCCTAAAAATTGAGTTAGAGTATCCTTTCCATTTGAGAATATTTCTATGCGTTTTCTGAGATGCTCATTAGATAGTTTCAGTTCTGTATTTTCCTTTAATAGTTGAGCATTTTTCTCCTTTTCTACATCAAGTGCGAATATAATATTTGCAGTAAGTGAATGTTGTTTCATTAATGACTTGTACTTGTCCTTAAGTTCATTACACATTTTTTCCAGAATATCAAGGTATTAAAATTGACCAGTATTATAAATATTTTCAGAATTTGAATCAGATTCTGAATTATCTCTAGAGTAATAAGAATTTTAAATAGGAGTGTCTAAGGTTACCTCAGTTGTATTGGTCATGAAACACATGCTGGCATGATTCCTTTCAGAGTTCGACGATTCAGATTCACTTGGGTTGTCTTCTAAAGCACTCCAGGTTTCCTTCATGGAGTTCTTGTACTTCTTGCCCTTATTATCATATTTCTTCTTGAATTCTAACTTTGGATAGTAAGCCTTGACGTGTCCTCTTCTCTTGCATTCATAGCAAACAACTTCATCAGTTCTATCAGCCTTCTTCAAATCCTTCTTCCACTTACCTTGTTGATCATACATTCCTTTGTAATTTTTTCCTGAAGAATTTTTTCTTCCTATAGAATTTATTGAATCTCCTTGCTATTTGATCCATCTGGCATTACTCTCAGCATCTGAATTTTCACTTGTTGAACTCTCATTCTCCATTTGTATTTTCTCAATTTCCTTACTCTTCAATGCAGTAGACTTGAATGCTACAGTTTTTCTTTTGGGTTCATTATCTTCCTATTTATTTACCTTGAGCTCTTCTTAATACATCATTAGTTTACCAATAATCTCCTTAACAGGTAGCTTGCTGATGTCACATGACACTTGGATAGCCACAGAAATCCCTCTCCATCTGTCTGGCTAACATCTCAACAATATCATAATATGCTCCTTCTCTAGTATAGCTTTTCCCAATGAACACATGGTGTTGACAATCTCGTTAAACCAAAGGTACATTTCAGAAATGGGTTCATCATGTCTCATTTTAAAATTACCATATTTAATTGTATAAGTGTTTAATTGTATTTCCTTCACGTTGGTTGTTCCTTCATGAGAAAGAGCCAAGGTGTCCCAGATTTCATGGGTTGTTTTATATGCAGAAATTCAGTTATATTCTTCATCTCCTAATGTACAGTAAAGAGCATTCATAGCTTTACAGTTATTTTTATATTCAGACTTTGTAGCATCATCCCAAGTTGATCTAGTAGTTTTGGGGGTCTCATATTCTGATTCTATAACAGACCAAATATCAAAACCAATACTTTCCAGATGAATCATTATTTTAATTTTCCATTGATCATAATTTACACCATTAAAGAAAGGTGTCCTGTTAGTAGCAGCACCTTATAGTATATTGTTGATAACTAGATTTTAGAAATATAGATTTAAGGAGATAAAATTTAGAACTAACAGAAATTTAAGATATTTAACGATACAACAAAAATCACAGTTGAAAACTGAGGGATTAAAAACATTTAAAAAAAACAAAACAACCTCTGATACCAAATGTTGGTCGGAGTGGACACTCAAGAGGGGGGGGGTGAATTGAGTGCCAATTAAAATTTCTATTAAAAATATTTCTCTTAAAATACCACAATTTACTACAATGTTAATTTGTAGTGAATTTATAAAGATTATAAATGTTCAATTCTTTTCTCTAAGAATGATTAGTTCTCAATTAACATAATCTTATGATTAAATTGACATTTGAAACTAACTTACTGGTTTACAATAAATATAAACACTTTCTGATTTAACTATCAATGTAGCTTTAAAATAATATTGTATTTCAATTTAATAGCAGTGGAATATGAAATAAATATAGAGTACTTATCGAAATGCATAGCATGTATAAACAAGAGATTCAGTCTCAAGACAAGACTTAGTCCTCTCTAACAATTTATATAAATTGATCCACACATTGGATCGGGGTTAACAACAGAGATAACTCTATCTAGGTCAGATGACCTCTACCACAGTTCTAAGTGGGAAAACAAACAACAGCTCACAGCTGTCCAGGTCACACTCGACCACTACCACTATCCACAGTGGGAAATAAAAGATTTCAGAGTTTGAGTAAGGATTTGAAAATCCTTTAGCTTGGTACAGGAGACAGTGTCTGTAAAATAAGTAGGTTACACACACTACTCAAAATATAAAGGAAAGAATAAATAAATAAAATGTAATGGAGTTTAGACGTGATTTAGTTATTGGAAATGCAGCTCTGGACTCGTTTGATTAGTCAGAGGAGCTTCTTAGTCCTTTTCTGATATTTTGTCTGAAGATCTAAGTATCATTCTCTTCAGTGTTTCCATGTTCAGCTTATCTTATCAACTCAAAGAAGATGTGTTTTCTGTAGTTCTTCCTTATCAAAGATTCTTCGATGTATGTGTTGTGTTCTGGAGTCTGGCAGTAGTATTCTTGTAAGCGCACGTTCTCTAGTCGTTCTTTGCAGTTTTGAGCTTGATCACGTTTTTATCAATCTTCTCTTTCGTCCCCGTGTGTGTTTAGTATTTCTTCATGTATGTTCTAATGTTCGGGTCCCTATCTTTTGTGTGTGTGCGTGTTTATCTCGTTCCTCTCTCTTTTCTTTTTATAGATTTCATCTCCAAAAGAAAAGGAATGATTAATCTTTTCATTTGTACTAGGTACGGTTTCTTGAAATTGCAACAGAAGTCATTAAATAACATTAACTACATTAAAAACATCAAATGTAACCATTTGTTTAATAAAAAACTAGTATTGAGAGTATAGGGATTGACTAGGAAGTAAATCATAGGTAGATGTTTGTTGGTAGAAGTGTATAGTTGACTTCATGTAGGATCTTCCATCAGTAGCTATTTAAACTGACATCGATAGCTCTTTATAATTAGTTCCATCTGTTTCTCTGGCTCCATAGGTAGCTGTCAGGCAATCGGTAGCTCGATGTATTGGTGACTATAGTTTTATCGGTATCTCCTTTAGTCGGTAGCTCATTGTGTTTGTATCCGTAGGCTTTGTCTATCGGTATCTCCTTGTACTTAGACTGGTAGCTCTTTGTGTTTGTATCAGTAGAAATTTTGTACTTACATCGGTAGCTCTTTATACTTACACCGGTAGCTCTTTGAACTTACATCGGTAGCTGTTAGTAAGCTGGTTCTATCGGTAGCTCTATCTCAGTAGCTCTGTCGGTAACTGTCGGCACACATGCACATCGGTATCTCTATACATTTTAATGGCTCAAGGTATTAGTATCTCTGTCTATTTGTAGCTCTGGTCTGTGTCTGTCGGTAGCTGTCTATCGGTCACTACAGGTAGTCATGCATATCAGTAGCTCCATACAAATTGGTGATTTTAGTGTATCGGTGACTCTGTCTATCAGTAGAATAAGTCTATCGGTAGGCTGAGTATCGGTAGCTCCTTATCAGTAGCTATATGCGGATCAGTGACACTTACACTTGTCTATTTTATGAAAAAAAACATCCAATTGGTTTTCAATTACTTCATAACTTATAAAAACATGGATAAACAATGATTGACATATTTTAGAGACTATTTTATTATTATTATTATTTTGATCATAGATTTGAATGAAATAAATTATAGATTAACAGTAATTGAGAATATCATAGTATATGAAAACATAATTGGTATTATCAAAGTATATAAACACATTATTGGGATTATCAAAGTATATGAACACATACTTGGGATTATCAAAGTATATGGACACATAATTGGGATTATCAAAGTATATGAACACATAATTGGGATTATTAAAACATGTGAGGTCAATAAATAAAATTTTTGGCATTCAGGCCATTCAATCAGTCAATCTAGAAGAATCTTGTAGGCCTGTATAAGGATGTATAATCCATTGGGATTGGGGTATTCTTATATAGTCTTTGATTCCATTCAATTATGTTTCTCTTTAATGATCTCATTATCATCCTACCTTTTCCCTCGATCGTTATGAGCCCATTTTAGTTATAGAGAATTCCACCAGGGAATTAAGAGATTTAGAATTATCCCAAAGATAAAAATAGTGGAGGAATACGATTTTCAGTATATAAGGGATATTTAACAAGAATATTATTGATTATTGGTGAAATATCTATAATCTATCTTTATCAATAATATGTTTATTTTTTTAAAAGTATTAATATTTCATATTTATGAAATCAGAAATCATGTGATAATAAAAAATAAATATAAAAGGTAGCATAAATATAAATATAATTTTATAAACCATAAATTAAAAAAACAATAAAATAAAAAATTTACCCTATGTATTGAGATGTGAATAATTATAACACAAAATTTATAAAAAATTAAAAAAATTATTTGAAAACAAATTCATGGATAGGCATGACATCATAAACACTAACAATGAATGTATATATTTATGTAACACTGCTATAGATAATCCTGTAATTTAAAAATTCAATTCACTTATCCAAACAATTCATTTCTTAATTCTTCATTTTATCATTCAAAAATCCATGAATTGTACTAGAATTCATAATATAATCTAAATGCACATCATAAAAAATAATTATTACAATATTGATGATTGATGATACAACATACCTGATTAACCTGATTTAGGTGAACTTTTAATTCAATTGAAACTATTATATATCCTAAAAGGAATAAATGATGAATTCTAAACATATAGATCAAATTTAAATGATATAATACCAATATAATATTTACATCATTCATGCAATAGACTCATGTGAAATGTCCCCAAATTCACTAACCCTATAAACAGAAAATTAAATAAAAACAAATTTATTGAATCCATTTTATAATTTAGAAAAACTCACCTTCCTTAAAAAATTAAACAAGGGATTTCATCATTTTCCATCCTCCTCTAGCCACCACACATTGAATCCTCATCATTACAGATGAATTTCAAAATGATCAAGTGAAATCCAACATCAAATCCATATATTTAAAAATGAAATTTATTTGAAAAGTAAGAAGAAGAAAAAACAAATTGTCGGGGAGACCATTAAAAAAATTGTACCAAAAATACTGGCGACACTATGGATATGGGGAGGAAGAAAGAGTAGAGGAGGAGAATATCATTGTTTCACCTTCTGTTTATCTATCTAAAACTGCAACACATTAAATATTTGTTTAAAATAATATACAAAAATAACAAAAATAATTTATATTTAAAAAGAATATTTTAACCAATGATTACCAAATGGCTCACCTGTAATTTTTCATTCCATTAAGATCATTGATTTTCATAGTAATTTTTAACATTTCATTCGTTGAATGGATATCTAAAAGAACCAATCATTAAATAGAGGTAAGGATTTTTTGAAAATCATTATGTTGTGTTTTTATGCATTATTTAAATCTCAAACAATTATATGGGATTTATATTTAATTACTTTATGCTCAGAGATTTTAGATATATTGTAGAATTCACATGCTTGAAAATATCACCCACTTGCTAGCATGGGATTTGGAAAGAGGATATAATGTCGAGCCAAACTGGCTAGTGAATCTGTGAGTATCAATAATCTATTTTTTCTAACAGAGATCATGAAATAATCAGAGATACATCACGAGGATCTATGTTTCCCATCACCTGTCTTGTAGGGGTGCAAAGAAGTAGTTTAATGTTGATTTTTGTGGTCATCATGACCATAAATCTAAGTCAATATTATCATCTGTAGATAAAATGGCAATGAGAAATTTTACAATGAAAATGTTTTATACTCCCACTATGAAATCCAATTTTTCAATTATGGATCTAGATATATTAATATCGTTTGTCTATGAGTGATGATTCATTATTCTTTAACTAGACCTCCTTATTCCTCATATGGTGGAGGACCGTTGTGACGTTCAACATCGATGAACCACTATGTAAGTTTAATACCATAAAAACATTAAAGTCACAATTATCATAAAATAATATGATATTTTATTATTTTTATATTCCCATAATCATTTTCATAATTTCAAATAGAGAATTGGATTACAATTTCGCAAAATCATGATGTAATTACCTGAGAATGACAGGGATTTGTATCAGAATGGATAATGGATGTCTTGTGAGGATAAATTTATTCATTTGATTGGAATTTCAATGTTGTAATTTTAATTGGTAATATATTTTATATTTTTTATCCAATTAGAGTTGAAGCATCAATTGGGACACCTAATTGAATGGGTTAATTATCTTATATTAGAATTGGGAGTGTCCCAAGTGTGGCCAAATATAACTTGATGATGTTTTTGATGACTTATATTTCTAGGTTGTTCTATTCCATGGTTTTGATTTCATGATATTAAATTTCTCTTTGTTTTTTAGTCACATTATTGTGACATTCCCTAGAATTATGATAGAATTATAAGAATAACCCATCATGGGTGGTTGTGGTTCTTGATAGGTGATGATATCCGATAAATCATTTAGCAAGAATGCCTTCACCATTGAAAGAGAGTTTCCCTATAAATAATTTTTTAAATATAATTTAGTTATAATTAATTAAAGTTTCAGTTTAATTAATTAATTTTGAATGATTGGACATGTGTGGGACTACATGGTGACTCATAGAGCCCAAATGTATTTCGATAAACTCTAAATAAGTTGTTGTGATTTTCTTGTATGGGAGTTATATATATTTTAGGTAGTTTGTCTCATTGACTCTCTAACTTATGGTATTATGATGGATTTATTGAAATTTAGTACGAGGTTTTCCAAAAAATGTGAATGAACATAATTTTATAATGTTTTATGAATAATAATTAATTGTTAATTTGTTAATGATCCATCGATCTAAATTAATTGAAGGAACAATGCCTACTGTTAAATGAGATAACCATTTAAATTCATAATAATTAAATGAATTTATTATCTTAAATGATTAAATTAATTTGAAAAATGAACTAAAAAGGTTCCACGTTCCACATTGGACATTTTGTATTGTCTTGTTTACTAAACATCGATGGACAGGGTTTGATAAGTAATGTATGTCTTAGATTTTATATATTCTCACATTTGTGTGTCTGTAGCTATGAGACCATGTTTGAATCTTTGATCGCATGTGTTTGTGAATTTATGAGTCCATGTTTGGTGCTTTGATCACAAATGTTTATGTAGCATATGAGACCATGTTTAATGTTGTGATCACAAATGGGGCAATGACCAAACCATGAGTCCTTTTTTCATATGTAATCCCATGGTTTTTTATAGCCTATTAGGAGATGTTCTTCGAATTCCTTATAAATAATTTATATGATATGTATTGTTTGCAGTATTTGATAGCTTTTAGAACCATTATTTATGTATTGGGATGATTAGTTTACCCAATTTCTGTTATATTACCCCAAAGAGTGGGAGCCTAATTAAATGCTGAGGGATATAGAGTATGCATAGTTTTATGGTATGGTTCAGATCATATAAATTTTTCTTGGTATGGGATTTTACCATTCATAGGAATTGTGAATCCCTTAGCCGCACTACAATGTGGTAGAACGTCAGGGAGGGGTGATGTTACTATCATGTTATGATAACTAATTCAGGTGGAACATACAATTATATGAGTATAACTACCACATTTATGGTAGAAATGAGTTTTTCCTAATAATAACCACCATCATGGTGTGGTGTGTTGTATTCTTATCGGTGAACAAGTTCACGGTGGTATGTACCTAAAAGAAGAACTCGTGCTAAATGGCATAGGTTTATTACAATTTATTGAATGTGTGGCACCAATTGTAATGTGTGATGATGGGAAATATCTTTATTACCATCATCATGTCTAAAATGGTATGGTAAAGTGTTGTGGAATCATTTTAAGTGCATTAATACTCAGTATATGATTGGTTTTTTTCATGTATGAGAATTGGTGATTATTTTTTATTCTATTTCATTTTATATATTTCTAGTTTATTTCTAATGGATCTAATAACATTAATATACATTATATTTTACTGGATATGTATAAGACTTTATTGTTGGTTACAAATTTTGTTATATGCACACACTTCTCAATCATCAATGGAACATGGGTACCTAATCATCCCTCACATATTTTAGGTAAAAGAGGGTTTGAAGTCCATGATTTTTTTGCAGAGTGCGAAAACACACTAAAAGTCTAGAGACACGGAAGATAATAAAATTGGTGTTATAGAGCATATTTTTAATTTTTTCTTCACCTATATTATACTTGTGATCAAACCAGTAAGTAATTATTTTTTTGTTTTAAGGGATGGACATTCGTGTCTATTGTTTCTACATTCATAGATTACAGATGGGATGTTTATTTGTTTCCCACATAATCTAACTGCTTATTTTTTACATGTCTGGTTTGGTGGCCATTATATTTTACATATATTAAGGGTATAATATCCCCAGGATTCCACCGTATAACCTCACATCTATTTGGAATCCTTTTTTTAGGGACACATGCATAAGGTCATGTATCTCTCAATCTCGGGCCTAGTGATTTTGGTATGGGAGTTACATAATGGAATCCTAGGAGAATTATTTTCTTCTTTTGAGGATTCAGTAAAAAGATAACATACAATTATGTTGGATAATATTATGAGAATCAATCAAGTTCTTCATGATGATCTTTCTTATGGGATGTCCTAGTTTCTAATTCATGTGATTGATTTTCTTAGTTTACAAGGTAAAATTATATGATTTCACCTCTTGTGAAACCCATTGATTTTGAAGTTTGAGATTCATTTGGATTTTAATCTTATATGTAACGATAAGAGGCATCACTCACATTTTTTTAATTTTTATATTTGACATGACATATTTTCTACATGTGCTTGATTGTACTGATGAAGTAGGTCTCATCACCCTTAGTGTCAACAATTTGTACTATGACTCCACATATGTGTTATAGGTAACATTCAATTCATATGAAACTCTATGCATATCTACTTCTAATATAATTTCAATAGAGACAATGGTGTGGTGGACTTAGAAAATTATGCTGATAGGGATGTGTATGGTGGCAAGGATGCAATCTTTCTATGCATGAGTATTATGGTGTATCTTTTTAGGTTGTTGTAACGAGTAAATTGACATAATAAATGCAATTAGATGTGTAAAATGTCTGATTGATTAATGTAAATACAATTTTCTATATGGAGTTATCCATCTATCACCTAGTAGAATTCTATTTAACATAACATGAGGTCATTGGACTCAATGTGTTTGTTCTAACAGTGATTCTATCAAGAAATATCTGGGGATATGTATATTGATGACATTCCATGAGTTTATTCCTTAGAAAAACATTGTTTCATGTTATGTGTAATACTTGTAGGCTATAGAATTTGGTCTCCGGTAACTGGTGATCCAGTATATCATGTGACGTCAATGTAACATGAGTATGGGTATAACTTATGAAGGAATAGTAAAAGATAATTCCTTAGGGGAATTTTTTTAGGAACATTCCATATGCATGAGTGTAAACATTATAAGGATTAATGATGTTATTGCAATTTACCTTGAATATAGAGAGTATAGAGGTCCTTGATTTCTCATACTCTTGTTATAATTTTGTGGTTTAGAGTGCTTGGATTCATGTGGCATCATGGTGGAAAATCCATCAATCTATAATAAATGTAATATTTTTGGGGATCTATTAAAAACATAATGTGTGATATTTCATGAAATGGTAGAGTGAGGATGTTTAAATCAGTAAAGAAGAGTGATGGGTGTACTGTAGGAAATATTTAATGTATTATTGATTAACTAAAAAGATCTAGTGGAATTAGGTCACTAAAGTATTAGGTACATTGTCACCCTTGGAATTAGGAACTGGTGTTTTGGTGTAATGATCAAAGTGCTTGGATACAAGAGGTCATTATGAATAGATATGTCCATGGGGTGGGAGAAAATATCGATAATGGATCAAGGTAGCATTGGGTGGCCCACAAAATATTTTGATTTAATAAAGTTATTATGGTTTGTTGTAGTGTCTTGCATCATGTGATGGGATCCATCATGGAAGGATCTTATGACCAACACATGGGTTGTTGAAGGATTTTCTATTCATCAGAAATGGATCATTGGATGTAGAGATCTACATTCAAAAATGTATAGGTGTGTGCAGTACATAGGGTCATTCATGGAAATTTATTATTAATAGATGTTCATGCTTAGTTATCAGGTTTGGTAAATAATGTTTCATAGTTGACGTTTACCAATGTAAGTGAGACCATTAGATAAAAGAGATACTCCATTGGTGGGGAGAATTAACCTGGTCATAACTGAAATGAACACACTTGTGGTAAGTGTGGTGGTCTTGTGAAAGACATACCATTAGATGGCTTTAGTGACTCTAAAAGGCCTATGTGTGGTAGCCTTGAGAGTATTATGTTCCATGATTAATTTCTGATGTTTTATTTAGATGTAGTTATAAATGAAGAACATATGTGGTCCTTGAAATTGGGAGAAATCGTTGTGAACTGAGATTGATTCATATAAATGGTGCATTAACAAATGACTATGAATCCTTGTGGATCGTGTAAGATGTTGAGGAATCATGTGGGGGAAAATACATTAAATTCATTTTGGACATTATTTGGTTTATATTTCTTATTTATAAGTTCATCTAAGTCTTAATTCATTGGGATCAATGGGTTCCTTGAGTTTTTATGGTTTAGGTCATGTACCTTTTTAAGAATATGGATATTAAAATATAGAATTGTTTTTTTCTAGAAATGTGAATATAGTGGTATGAACCACATAAAACTCATCATATCCGGTATGATTGATGTTTTAAGAATAATCCATGACCATTCTTGAATACTCGGTGTGTTTTAGATGTGATTATTGGTAAATACATTATATCTCATCTCAGAACCAGGAACGAGGTCTTGGTATTGACCTTTGAGAAATTTATTGTATTTGATCAAGCTTGATTGAATTGAACCCCAATGAGGATATCATTGTCTATTGGATTTTTGTTTCATATGTTGATTCATATAGGTGTGAGAACCATGTTGCCTTGGTAGGAATTCTCTAAGGGAACCATGAATTGGAATTTTTGTAGGTTATAGTGATCATCATATTGAAACTGTTTAATAGTGAGATCTTATATCAAATTATATTGCGCTTTATTGGATTTATATAGTGAAAGAATGATGGCCATTCACTAATGACTATGGAATTGAGGTGGGGAATAAGAATTCTAGGATGTAGCATATAAAAATTATTATGAATGAAGACCATTGAATAATTTGTGATGTGATTAACATGCTTCCATAACTTCTTATGGATGAGAAGCCTTTTGGGGGATAAATTGTAATGATCTGCATCTATATGAGCATTAAATTTTTTTAGATTTCGAACTAATCATTTAGTGGAAGGATTTATCGATTCACGTGTCAAAATAATGTTTTTCCTGTTAAAACCCTACAAATTTATTTATTATTTATTTTCCAAAGGCTCATATGTGAAATCAAGGATTGAGTTTTCAATATAGGAGGCCTGAAGTTTCCATGGATGCTGCAACGACCACTAGCTAGCTGGCGGGGTGAGGAGAGTCCCTAATTCCAAAATATTATCATTGGGTTTCCATTAAGAAAATAATATTTAATACTTAATAACATGTCCCTTGGGACAAACTTTGATCCTACACTGGGGGGTCGGTTGTCCCCTTATGACTAGCTAATGGGGTGTATGGAGAAGCGGTTTTGTGAGGGTGTTTTTAGTCATATTCTTTATTTATCTAATAAGATTTTAACAATCGTGACTTTAATTTTTTGTTAAAATTATGACGATCAGCTCTCTTATCCCCACTCTATGTGATAAAAAAATTTATGGTGAATCTACATGCAAAATAATGTAAAATGTCACGACCCGTCCTCGGGGCCCGTGCCGTGACTACCCCAAGCCCGCCTTCCATAGGCCAGGGGCTGGCGACTAGCACCAAGGCGTAAATCCCAGCAAAAAGGGAAGGCATTGCCTTTGAAAAGTAAACAAACACCACAGAGTAAGAAAGCGGAAAAGTAAACACTATGTAAAATCTGTACAAGCTGTGCTGAAAGTAAAAGGGGCCGGAAATATAAGCCCAACTGTAAAGTACAACTGAAAGGAAAAACTGCAACGGAAAGGAAAAACTGCAGCGTCAAGCCGTCCTCTGGAAGTCCCACCTGAAGGGTGGGAATAGATAGCTCCAATGCTCCTCGGGTCCCGTCGTCCGCTCCGAGCACGTCTCGCCCAGTGGTCCACCTCCAGGTACTAACTCGTCGTGAAGTCCACCTCCGGGTACTGACTCGTCGTGTAGTCCACCTCCGGGTAACGTCCAGTCCTCGAACACTCGGTCTCCATCAGCACTGCCTGTCGTCTGCAACCAACACAACGAGGTGCGGGCATAGCCCGTGCAGGGGTGAGTATAACGATACTCAGTAGGGACCCTGAGACCCTCAAGGTCTCTCTAAAACCAACAAGGATAACCACAAAGAAGATCTCAACAGATAACCTCTACTTAGATATATGCCCATACATATACCTAAGTTATCAAGTAACCCATCTCAATCATGAGGCAAACACAAGGTCAAAAGTCTCAGCTCAAACCAGGATTTTCATCATCAAAACCATAACTGCTAAAGAGCTCCGTCTCTGGAGTGTACAGTGGTCCTGTCACAACTCCGAGGTACTGCCCACTAACTTAAGACTGCTGTAGTACTCCACCTATCGAGTAATGCGGGCCAGCCGCTACAACCAAGCGCTCCCATGTGCCACTACAACCAAGCACACCTCTGTCATGGGTCTGCCGCTACAACCAAGCGCTCCCATGTGCCGCTACAACCAAGCGCACCTCTGTCATGGGTCTGCCGCTACAACCAAGCGCTCCCATGTGCCGCTACAACCAAGCGCACCTCTGTCGTGGGTCTGCCGCTACAACCAAGCGCTCCCATGTGCCGCTACAACCAAGCGCACCTCTGTCGTGGGTCTGCCGCTACAACCAAGCGCTCCCATGTGCCTCTACAACCAAGCGCACCTCTGTCGTGGGTCTGCTGCTACAACCAAGCGCTCCCATGTGCCGCTACAACCAAGCGCACAACTGTCGTGGGTCTGCCGCTACAACCAAGCGCTCCCATGTGCCGCTACAACCAAGTGCACCTCTGTCACACACTGAGTCGTTCGATCAGCAGTCGTCGGGTCTCAGTCAGCTACACGGTCTCCGTGCTCCGCCCGCTCGTCTCCGGGAGGGTCCACTCCACGAGCTACTGGTCGATACTCCAAGTATCAAAAAGTCATGCAAGTAAGTATCTCGAAGGACCACCTCGTCATAGGGGTCTCAACGCAACAGACGGCGCGTCAATCGGACGCTCGGTCTGTGAGTTATTAGCCTTTTCGTCCTAGGGGCCCGGTTGGTTTCGTGAGCGAACCAATCCGGCCGTAACTCAACTATACCCCGAACACTCACAGGGTACACTCATAGGGACCGTTTTTCAACGTGATCACCAATGCCGCTGACGGTTCTTCAAACGGACGTATGGTCTGAAAGATATCAGCTTTTCCGTTCCAGGGGCCCGGTTGGATTTCAGTGCGATCCAACCCGGCCACTATCCATCTGCATCCAAAACTCGGGCGGAGGTTGCCAAAAGTTCCGTCTCATCAAGAGGAACTCAATGAAATAGACGGCGCGTCAATCGGACGCCCGGTCTGAGAGTTATAGGTTTTTTCGTCCCAGGGGCTCGGTTGGTTTTTAAGGCAAAACCAACCCGACCGTACTCCACCTGCGTCCAAACCTCGGGCGGAGTATGCCAAAAGATCCGTCTCACGTAGAGGAATTCAACGAAATAGACGGAGCGTCAATCGGACGCCCAGTCTGTTAGTTATTGGCCTTTCCGTCTCACACCCTCCCTGAGAAACTTCCGAGGAGGTCACCCATCCTGATCACTGCTCTAGACCAAGCACGCTTAACTACGGAGTTTTAACTACGTAGGCTCCCGAAAAGGGAGGTGCACCTTGAGTATAGTATACCGAAACGACCGTCTCTATCCAAGGATCGCGTTGCCACTGACAGCGCGTTGTTCGGAGGCCCGTAGCTCAAGATACAGCCATTTGAACGAAAACGTTCGAAGAAGGGGAGGTACGGGCCCGGCCCGACCCCCCTGGGTCGGCCTGACCCGGGTCCGACCCGACCCGGTTGGCCCGGTCCGGCCCGGCCGGGGCGCGGGCCGGCCGGTCGGACCGGCCTGGCTCAGCGCGGCCGGGCGGCCGAGTGCCAGGCGCCGCGGGCGTTGACCCGCGGCCTGAGGAAACCGCGGCCCGCGTGGGCCACACTGGTGAACTGCGGACGCGGCAGAGCCGCGTCCCGCGCGGTCGAACCGGACCCGCGCGGCCGCGGGTCCGTTGGCCGCCGCCGCCGTGGCTTCAGCCGCGGCGGGCTCGTCCGACGGCGCGCCGGGGCGCCGCCGGCGAGTTCCGCGGGCCACCGGGATCGCTCCGGTGGTCCGATTCTCTTCCTGTCTGCGCCATTGCTCCTCCCGGGATCCGTTCTTTACTGCGGAATCGTCAAACATCCGCTGCAGCACGTTCCGTCGTCGCCCGCCAAATCTGCACAAAACAAAGAACGACGGAGGGTCGTCGGGCCGTGTTCGTTTGGCTCGCACCCTCCGCATTAGAGATAAACAACCGGGAGAATTTCATTCCACACGGAAAAAAATAACAATTTTAAGAAGATTAAAATTGTTCACAATTCGGTTCTTTAATTTCTTTAAGAAACATTGACGGGAATAAATTAAAAAGGGGTAATTCCCATAATAAATCCCTACCTCATCGATCGTCGCGCGCGGGCGTTCTTCGCGGAAAAGCTCGTCACGGAAGAGAGGGATCGTCGCGTCGTCGCGGGGAGGCATCGCGTCGTCGTGGAATCCGGTGTTGAGTCGGCGAACTCAACGCACCATGAAACAGCAGATTTAATTTAATTAATTAAATCCGTGTTTTTGGTTAAGAACCACGAAGGAGATAAAAAGGAAGGTCCGAGATTCTTATCTCAAGAAGCCGATCGAAGATCCGTCGCGGAGGAAGAGACGTCGTAGAAGAACGTTGTCGGCGATGCGGATCAAGGCGTCACGTCGTCGATTTCTGGGTTCGGAGTTCTTCGCGTTCTTCGCGTTCTTCGCATTCTTCGCGAGGGAGAAGAAGAAACAAGGATCCTCTCAAATCTTCTCAAAAGATTTTGGGATGGTCTTATTTTATTAATATGCCAACACACGAAAATAGGTTAAGAAACGATTGAATTAATTCGTTGAATTAATTCAACGAAAGAAACAGGCCATTTAATTCACGAAAGAAACAGCCCATTTAATTCACGAAAGAAACAACCCATTTAATTCACGAAATAAACCGCCCAACTAAATGGTCTGTTAAGAATTTAGAAAACGCATCAGTTGACTTTCATTAAGACGGGTTTTCACGGGTGCGTTTCTTAGCGGAAAGAAACGGCGGGGCTCGTGGGGCCCCACCTCACAAATATCCTACCAAGGGGGTAGGATATTTCTGGATAGCATCCTATCCAGTTCAACTCAGTTCAAGTCGCCTTTAAGTGTCTTCAAGTGTCTTCCAAGCGGCTTAAGTGAAATAAAATAAAGTTGTCGCAAAATTATTTTATTTCTTAACTTTAAGCCCGAAAATTAAAAACCACACTCGAGCAAACGCAACTTCGGAAGAGGCGTTTCTAAGCGAATACCGGTGCTAGGATTTCATCGGTGCCCTCAGAATTCGATTCCGGGCACCGGTTCAAAAGTTAGAAAAACCCGCTCGTCCGTTCACTGAACGTACCCGAGCCAAACTTCGGAAAATGATTCCAGGCACACCGGGCCTCGGAATCAGGCGCCGTCAGAAACTGCGTTCTTGTAAAATTCCAAAGAAAATTAAGAAAAAAATTTCCTTGAAATTTACGGGTCTTTACATTACTCCCACCACAGGGCTTTACGTCCCCGTAAAGCTTCAACACAAACTAGGGATAGAAAGGCGGTACTGAGCACGCATCTGAGCCTTCCGCTCCCATGTGCTCACCTGGACCTTCTCTGTCGTGGCCCGGACCACCTCTGGTCCCACTAGAGCTGCCACGATTTCTTCCTTTCCGATAAGAGAAATCTGGTCTCATCCCCTGGATGAACCACGTTCTTCGCCTAATACAGTCAATCCTGACATGGATGATACTAATCCATACCAAGGATGACGTCGTAAGGCCTCGACGCTACTACCAAGAGATCCAACCGTTACTCTCGCCTACAAGGGTTGAGTCACACTGTCGGCTTCAGTGTGTGATAACTGGGTCTCCTCCAGTAGATGTCTCACGGGTGAGGGTCAAGTCAACAGTATAAACCGGAACCTCTTAGTAACAACACAAGAGTGGACAGAAAAGTAAAATTCCGCAAGAAAAGGTGTCTTTTATTACTGCAGCTCAAGTACAAAGACACAAAGCATCTATAAACACACATCAACAAAACTAGAAGCAACGTGAACAAAAGTCTCCAGGTCTGGAGCTAGTCCCGCTCCTGTCCATCTGCTCCCGGAGCTCCATGATCGTAGGCCTTAGCTGCCTGAAGCTGAGCTCTCCCATGTCCTCCTGTCCCCTGCGGTCGGGGTGGACCGCCTGGTGGTGGTGGTGGAAACACCCCGAAGCACCGTCCACCTCCTGCTGCACGACCAACTCCCCTGTCATGGCCGCCTGCTCCTTGCGGCCCGCCTTAATCGAACCTCTTCCTCTGCCTGGGGGGTCCTTCGTTCGTCTGCTGGTCATCCATATGGCGGGTCGGACAGTCACGAGCCATGTGACCAACCCCGCCGCAGGAGTAACACTGCCCTCTCATGGGAAGTCGTTGCCCACCCCGAGTGCCTCGCGAAAACGATCCAGAGTCATGCTGGCGACCACTTGTAGGTCCAGTCCTCTTGGAACCATGCGTCATCCGTCTACTTCCCACTGTAGAAGACTCTGCCGCATGCCGGTAAGTGGTGGGTCCTGCTGCTGGAGACTGCTCAGCAAGGAAACTATCCACTAAGAGGGCTCGCTCTAACACCCCTGCCTGAGTCGGAATGTTGAGGGAGATCATCGAAGCCCTGATCTCATGCCTCAGTCCCTGCTCGAAGGTCCGGGCCCAGAAGAACGGGTCTCGTACTATATCTGTGGAGTAGCGCGAGAGATCAGTAAATCTCGCCGAGTACTGGGTCACTGACATGCTGCCCTGCCGCAGCGGTAGTAGCTCCTGGATGCGCACCGCTCGAAGGGTGGCTGGGACGAACTCAGAGCGGAAGATTCTCTCAAAGTCCGTCCAGAGGAGAGACGCCTCGTCGTGCACCTGGAGCATCAAGCTCCACCATCTGCCTGCTGCCGCGTGCAGGAGACTCGCTACGAGGATCACCATGAGGTCTGATGGTGTCCTTACTAATCTGAAAACCCGAACAACTGCCTCCAGCCAGTCCTCGGCGGCCTGAGGGTCCGTCTCCCCGCGGAACCTGGGCGGTCGCTGGCGCTGGAACTCATGCAGTGCACTAAGGTGACGTGCATCGCCAGCGGCTGGGGCTGGTAGCATCGGTGCCTCAGCGGGTATAGGTACCACCGGTGCCTCAGCTGTCAAAGGGACCTGTACCGAGTCCTCGACGCTCGGTGGGCTGTCATCACGCTCCACTCTCGGAATCCTAGCTGGCTGTCGTCGTGAGGCCATCCTGAAAAGGGAACAAGTGCGCCACGGTCAGGACAGTATACCTGGTGAGCTGACAGAAGTAATCACAAGGAAAACTTGAAACAAACATGCAATCAATGTTTTCGTGCATTAAGTCGGAAATCAGAAGTCAGGGTCCTGGTGTACGGATACGTCGGCCGCCGCACCAACACTGGACTCCCTGGACTGATAACCACACCCAATACGCTAAACACTATTGTTTCACATAGAAGAAATATCAGAGTCCCCGGTAGAACCGACCAGCTCTGATACCAATTTGTCACGACCCGTCCTCGGGGCCCGTGCCGTGACAACCCCAATCCCGCCTTCCATAGGCCAGGGGCTGGCGACTAGCACCAAGGCGTAAATCTCAGCAAAAAGGGAAGACATTGCCTTTGAAAAGTAAACAAGCACCACAGAGTAAGCAAGCGGAAAAGTAAACACTATGTAAAAACTGTACAAGCTGTGCTGAAAGTAAAAGGGGCCGGAAATACAAGACCAACTGTGAAGTACAACTGAAAGGAAAAACAGCAACTGAAAGGAAGAACTGCAGCGTCGAGCCGTCCTCTGGATGTCCCACCTGAAGGGTGGGAACAGAAAGCTACAATGCTCCTCGGGTCCCGCCGTCCGCTCCGAGCACGTCTCGCCCAGTGGTCCACCTCCAGGTACTAACTCGTCGTGTAGTCCACCTCCGGGTACTGACTCGTCGTGTAGTCCACCTCCGGGTAACATCCAGTCCTCGAACACTCGGTCTCCATCAGCACTGCCTATCGTCTGCAACCAACACAACGAGGTGCGGGCATAGCCCGTGCAGGGGTGAGTATAACGATACTCAGTAGGGACTCCGAGACCCTCAAGGTCTCTCTAAAACCAAAAAGGATAACCACAAAGAAGATCTCAACAGATAACCTCTACTTAGATATATGCCCATACATATACCTAAGTTATCATGTAACCCGTCTCAATCATGAGGCAAACACAAGGTCAAAAGTCTCAGCTCAAACCAGGATTTTCATCATCGAAACCATAACTGCTGAAGAACTCCGTCTCTAGAGTGTACAGTGGTCCTGTCACAACTCCGGGGTACTGCCCACTAACTTAAGACTGCTGTAGTACTCCACCTATCGAGTAATGCGGGCCAGCCGCTACAACCAAGCGCTCCCATGTGCCGCTACAACCAAGCGCACCTCTGTCATGGGTCTGCCGCTACAACCAAGCGCTCCCATGTGCCGCTACAACCAAGCGCACCTCTGTCATGGTTCTGCCGCTACAACCAAGCCCTCCCATGTGCCGCTACAACCAAGTGCACCTCTGTCGTGGGTCTGCCGCTACAACCAAGCGCTCCCATGTGCCGCTACATCCAAGCGCACCTCTGTCGTGGGTCTGCTGCTACAACCAAGCGCTCCCATGTGCCGCTACAACCAAGCGCACCTCTGTCGTGGGTCTGCCACTACAACCAAGTGCTCCCATGTGCCGCTACAACCAAGCACACAATTGTCGTGGGTCTGCCGCTACAACCAAGCGCTCCCATGTGCCGCTACAACCAAGTGCACCTCTGTCACACACCGAGTCGTTCGATCAGCAGTCGTCAGGTCTCAGTCAGCTACACGGTCTCCGTGCTCCGCCCGCTCGTCTCCGGGAGGGTCCACTCCACGAGCTACTGGTCGATACTCCAAGTATCACAAATTCATGCAAGGAAGTATCTTGAAGGACCACCTCGTCATAGGGGTCTCAACACAACAGACGGCGCGTCAATCGGACGCCCGGTCTGTGAGTAATTAGCCTTTTCGTCCCAGGGGCCCGGTTGGTTTCGTGAGCGAACCAATCCGTCCGTAACTCAACTATACCCCGAACACTCACAGGGTACCCTCATAGGGACCGTTTTTCAACGTTATCACCAATGCCGCTGACGGTTCGTCAAACGGACGTCTGGTCTGAAAGATATCAGCTTTTCCGTTCCAGGGGCCCGGTTGGATTTCAGTGCGATCCAACCCGGCCACTATCCATCTGCATCCAAAACTCAGGCGGAGGATGCCAAAAGTTCCGTCTCATCAAGAGGAACTCAACGCAATAGAAGGCGCGTCAATCAGACGCCCAGTCTGAGAGTTATAGGCTTTTTCGTCCCAGGGGCTCGGTTGGTTTTTAAGGCAAAACCAACCCGACCGTACTCCACCTGCGTTCAAACCTCGGGCGGAGTATGCCAAAAGATCCGTCTCACTTAGAGGAATTCAACGAAACAGACGGCGCGTCAATCGGACGCCCAGTCTGTTAGTTATTGGCCTTTCCGTCTCACACCCTCCCTGGGAAACTTCCCAGGAGGTCACCCATCCTGATCACTGCACTAGGCCAAGCACGCTTAACTACGGAGTTTTAACTACGTAGGATCCCGAAAAGGAAGGTGCGCCTTGAGTATAGTATACCGAAACGACCGTCTCGATCCATGGATAGCGTTGCCACTGACGGCGCGTCGTTCGGAGGCCCGTAGCTCAAGATACAGCCATTTGAACGAAAACGTCCGAAGAAGGGGGGGTACGGGCCCGGCCCGACCCCCCTGGGTCGGCCCGACTCGGGTCCGACCCTACCCGGTCGGTCTGGTCCGGCCCGGCCGGTTGGACCGGCCGGGCTCGGCGCGGCCGAGTGGCCGAGTGCCAGGCGCCGCGGGCGTTGACCCGCGGCCTGAGGAAACCGCGGCCCGCGTGGGCCGCGCTGGTGAACCGCGGACGCGGCAGAGCCGCGTCCCGCGCGGGCGAACCGGACCCGCGCGGCCGCGGGTCCGTTGGCCGCCGCCGCCGTGGCTTCAGCCGCGGCGGGCTCGTCCGGCGGCGCGCCGGGGCGCCGCCGGCGAGTTCCGCAGGCCACCGGGATCGCTCCGGTGGTCCGATTCTCTTCCCGTCTGCGCCATTGCTCCTCCCGGGATCCGTTCTTTACTGCGGAATCGTCAAACATCCGCTGCGGCACGTTCCGTCGTCGCCCGCCAAATCCGCACAAAACGAAGAACGGCGGAGGGTCGTCGGGCCGTGTTCGTTTGGCCCGCACCCTCCGCGTTAGAGATAAACAACCGGGAGAATTTTATTCCACACAGAAAAAAATAACAATCTTAAGAAGATTAAAATTGTTCACAATTCGGTTCTTTAATTTCTTTAAGAAACATTGACGGGAATAAATTTAAAAGGGGTAATTCCCATAATAAATCCCTACCTCATCGATCGTCCCGCGCGGGCGTTCTTCGCCGAAAAGCTCGTCACGGAAGAGAGGGATCGTCGCGTCGTCGCGGGGAGGCGTCGCGTCGTCGCGGAATCCGGTGTTGAGTCGGCGAACTCAACGCACCATGAAACAGCAGATTTAATTTAATTAATTAAATCCGTGTTTTTGGTTAAGAACCACGAAGGAGATAAAAAGGAAGGTCCGAGATTCTTACCTCAAGAAGCCGATCGAAGATTCGTCGCGGAGGAAGAGACGTCGTAGAAGAACGTTGTCGGCGATGCGGATCAAGGCGTCGCGTCGTCGATTTCCGGGTTCGGCGTTCTTCGCGTTCTTCGCGTTCTTCGCATTTTTCGCGAGGGAGAAGAAGAAACAAGAATCCTCTCAAATCTTCTCAAAAGATTTTGGGTTGGTCTTATTTTATTAATATGCCAACACACGAAAACAGGTTAAGAAACGATTGAATTAATTCGTTGAATTAATTCAACGAAAGAAACAGGCCATTTAATTCACGAAAGAAACAGCCCATTTAATTCACGAAAGAAACAGCCCATTTAATTCACGAAATAAACTGCCCAATTAAATGGTCTGTTAAGAATTTAGAAAACGCGTCAGTTGACTTTCATTAAGACGGGTTTTCACGGGTGCGTTTCTTAGCGGAAAGAAACGGCAGGGCTCGTGCGGGCCCCCCCTCACAAATATCCTACCAAGGGGGTAGGATATTTCTGGATAGCATCCTATCCAGTTCAACTCAGTTCAAGCCGCCTTTATGTGGCTTCAAGTGGCTTCCAAGCGGCTTAAGTGAAATAAAATAAAGTTGTCGCAAAATTATTTTATTTCTTAACTTTAAGCCTGAAAATTAAAAACCACACCCGAGCAAACGCAACTCCGGAAGAGGCGTTTCTAAGCGAATACTGGCGCTACGATTTCATCGGTGCCCTCAGAATTCGATTCCGGGCACCGGTTCAAAAGTTAGAAAAACCCGCGCGTCCGTTCACTGAACGTACCCGAGCCAAACTTCGGAAAATGATTCCGGGCACACCGGGCCTCGGAATCAGGCGCCGTCAGAAACTGCGTTCTTGTAAAATTCCAAAGAAAATTAAGAAAAAAATTTCTTTGAAATTTACGGGTCTTTACATAAAATCATTGGGAAATCCTTCCTTGTTCTTCAATATTAGCCTCTATATACCACATATGGTAGGGGATCACTATTCCATTCCTCATGGATGGTCCAATTAGTAATTTTAGGCCCCATAAAACATTTTATGACTCAATTAAATTAATATCCTCCTCTCCATGTTAGTAATGGTCATAAATTAATCAATGCATAGATTTCAATTTGATAATTGAATGATAATTCTCTCAAATCATGAAGAAATTGTCTATGAACAATGTGGATTAAGATAGTCTGGGATAGAGGATTTTCTATAATTATAAATTTCATTCTTTTTTTGTAGTTTTAGTGATGTAATATATTTTGGTGATTTAATTTATGATTTTAAAAAAAAGTTAGTTGAATTTGTCGTTCTACCATGGAATTGAATTAGATCATTTTCTCATCATATAATTGGGAGTGTTAAAAGAGTGGTTGAACTCCGTTGGATATTGGGGTGGATAATTTATTCCTCTTCATTATTTTCATCTAAGGTACCAATTTTATTAGATTAAATTATTTATTTTTTCTTTTTGGACTGATAGTGATTTCTCCCTGAATAAAGTTGGAAGTATGAGACAAGCCCTTCAAGGGTGGTTGATCCTTGTTCTGATATAGTCGTGATTTCCAGTTGTTCCTTCATCATTTATACATTTTCCATTGAAAATGATTTTCCTTATTTAGGAATAATTAATTATAATTAATTTATAATTAATTCAATGATAATTATTGGTCATTAGTAGGACAACATGATGATCATTAGAGGTTGAATAGAATTGGATGCACTCTAACAAAGAAGCTGGGATTTTCTTCAGTGGGAGTTGACACCATTTTTTGTAATTGATCAAATGTACTCACTAACATATGGATTTTCAATGGGTTTCAACATATGTAATGAGGTTTAACACCTTGGGGGAATGACATTAATTTCAAAATGTTTTATAAAAAATAATTAATCCTTTACTGGTAAATGATTTATAAGTTCTAATTATTTATAGAAACCATGAATAAAGTGAGAAGGTATATCTAGGGACATGATAACTACCAAGAAAATTTCTTCTCTTAAATAATTAAATGAATATTCCAAATGAACTAACACTGTGTTAGGGACATGTGGGTCCTTGTGTACTATCTTGATTCTTGTCTACAAATGTTCAATGATTGAATAGTAATATAATAATTATATAATATAGAAGCTCAATTTTGTGTGCATATATCCATGATACAATGTTTTATACATTGACCATATGTGTGTGTAGATATGTGACCATGTTTTATTCTTTTATCACATGTTAGTGTGTCATGTGAGACCATTTGTGATTGCTTATTCAAATGTATGTGCATGAGTACCCTTGAGCCCTTTTTTGATATGTGATTATATGGTTTCAGTGTGTCCTCTAAAAACTTATTCTATGTATCCCTTGTTGTTCCTTGCCATGATACTTAATTTTTTTATTTTTCATATGTTGTTGAACCTTGCTTCATGAACCAGGATGATTAGGTTACCCTATTTCAGTTAGATGTCCCCTTAGAGGGGGAGATTTAAGAATTGATGATGGTTACAGATTATAGACTATTTGATTTTATGGGTAGGATCAAAGACATTTCTATTTGATTGTTAGTTAACTATGCTTGTAAATTAGAATTTTTCACCCACATGCCAATGTGGGAGAATTCCTTGCTGGGGTTATGTGATTATAAAATTATACCAAACATGTCATGTGGAGCATTCTATCATATAAGTATAATGACCACCTTCATGGTGGGGTTTGAGGTGTTCCTGATATATTCCACTATCGGGGTTTTGTGTGGAGGGTTCTTCTCGAGGACCACCATTAGGGTGAGGAATATAGTTTCTTTAAGCCAAAACATTGATTGATAGGCATATAGTTCTAATTATTTTTGGAACTTATCACACATCTTGTGGCATGTGATGATGAAAATTTATATCCATAGTAATATAATTTTATAGATGTTACATCCAAGGGTTGTCGAAGCTTGTTATTTGAATCTCTACTAAATATATGAGTTTTCATTTTTTGTTTGGGCAAAGCTGATTATATGTTACACTTATGTAGTTTATTTATTTAATTTTTTTTTCTTATTGGATTATAAGATGAATTTTTATTAAATATTATAGGCTAGGTACTGAAACATGTTTCTCGTTCCCTACTAATTTTTACTCAATCCATTATTGGGAATCTATATCACATGGGTACCTAAGAATCCCACACTTATTATATGTAAAGGTTAGGTCAAATCCCGAGTATTTTTTATTGAGAGATGAATTTATCTATGAGTTTGGAGTCTGGGATGAGTTATTTTTGGGTCTTACATAGACATTCGTTTTACTTTTTTTCCATTTCTAGCATGTACATGGGATCATCCCAAAGGATAATCAGTTTCTTCTATTCTAGTATGAATGTTTTGGCATGCTCTATCTATTTTCATTATTTACCGACGATATGTTTATTTATTTATCGTGTACTCTAGTTGAACAAATTTTAAAATTTTCTTTATTCATTTGTTCTTGTTTACTCCAATTTTGGCTATATATTTCCCATGAATCCACCATAGAACCTCATAGCTAGTCAGTGTCCACTGACTTATAGGGAGGTGCATCTGAGGTCATGTGGCTCTCTAGCTCACACATACTGATTCAGTTCTGGGTGTTACTTAGTGGTATTTTAGCAGTCTAGTTTTCTAATTTTGGGGAGATAGTATATTGGACACACCTGAATGTGTGGTAACATGTAATGAATCTCGTTTAGGTGCAACAAAATTTTATATATTGAGGGAATTATAGGTTATTATAGAATGGTATTTATGTTCATTGTATTAATTTTAATGATTATATGATTTCACCTCATGTGATGCAAAAATATTTCGAGGTTTATGATTATATATGAATTTTATTTTTGAATGTATCGACAAGAGGGATGACATGCATCATTATTGGAACATAAGTTTCCCATAACATATATGCTTATTGTGTTTGATTTTACTGATGATGAAGTTCTGAACTAATTTAGTATCAACCACATTAAATTTTTTTGAACATATGAGTCTTTAGTGAAAAAATAATCAGTTGAGAACCTATTAATCTCTAATTCTAAAAGAATATCATGTGAGACTATGATGTGTTGCACCTAGGAAATGATTATACTATTGAAGATGATGATGAAAACGATGGATACAATTATACTGATGTTAATAAAATTATTCTATGCATGGGAGGTGTTATGTATTTTATTAATTCATTATCTGGAATTAATTTCCTTAGTAATTAATCTAATATGAAGGGTTTTTTAATATATAGACTACAAAGGAGCTTAATATATTCTATGTGGAGTAATCCATATAACACCCGATTTTGTTCTATTTAACATAACAATGTCTCTTTTCTCTTGATGTTGTTTTTCAGAGAGTGAAACCATCATGACATATATATGGATATGTGTCTAGATTATGTTACAATGGATGAAACCCTAGTAAAATCATGATGTGGGTTATGTGTAAGACATTATGGACATATAAATGAGATACTAGTAACTATTTATCTAGTGTCTCATACATTAAATAGATACCATGGTTAATGATATTTATTATGAATTAATAATCAAGGTTGGTTTATTTTGGCCAGTTTTCATTGATGAAAATTCCCTATTCATGTGGGTATCCTTTGAAAGGGATAAAGGTATTATATGATACCTTGAATCCAGGATGTATGGACTTTTCTAATTTTAGTACTCATAATACAATGTTGGGTCTTAGATTTCATGAATTCTTGCAGAATTATATTGTAAATCCCTTTGTTTAGACCAAGAGTGGTGTAATCATGCCTCACTATGAAATACATATTTCATGTTCTTTCATGAAATGTTTAAAGATGGTTAAACTGGTGAAGCATATCGGTGAGAGGACCATAAGAAAAGTTTATGGTTTTGTTAATGAACCTGAGAGAGGTAGTATTGGTATGTTATTTTTTATTTCAGTTCAAGGTTACTCTTAGAATTAAATACTACTGTTTTGGATTCAATATAGTAGTTCATTGAATCCTAATGTATTTTTTCTATAGATATTACATGTTGATAGTAGATGACATAGATAATGGTTTGGGTTATCAATCTTTTATCCACCTATGACTGTAGTTTGAATGAGATGTCGTGGTTTTGGTTAGTGGCTAGTGTGAGTGGATGGTAACTCTCATGATTTAATGTCATGACGCACATGTGGGATACTAAGGGACATTATTTGAATCAAAATCGATTATTAGATGTCATGAGATTCAATATAAGAAATCCATGGGTGTGTAGTACATGGTTTCTGGGTTAGAAATTAGTTATGAATTGATGTACATTCTTTGATATCACATTTGTCAATGAACAAATCATAGGTTGAAAAGACCAATTAAATAACCATGATGAGATAATAATGATACTCTATTAGAGGGTAAGATATACTTGGTAATATGTGAAATGAACTATATTTTGAAATGAGCCATGGTATTTTTTAATACATATCATTAGTTAGTTATGGTGACTCAAAAACACTGATGTGTAGTTGGACCAAGATTATATGGTTCTGTGATGAGTGAATAATGATGGATTCAAATGTAGCACTGTATAAATACCATATGTGGGACATAAGCTTAGGAAACTTCTATGTCATCTAAGTGGGAGTCATCAAATTGTTTCATTGATATACAAATAAGAATCCTCTGGGTTGGTTCAAGAAGATTATGAATAAACTATAGAGAAATTCATCAATGTACTTTCTGACTCTGATAAGGATGTGTGTTTAATTTAATGGGGCATCTATGGCTTAAGGATTTATGATTTGTGGATATATATAGTTTTATTTGTTTAGTTTGGGTATCTTTGTAGGATGTTATGTGGAAATATAGTTGCTATTGTTTATGTCTGACACTTAATACAGTGGTTGGAACTATATCAAGCTCATCATATTTTGTATGACTATGTTGATAAGAATTTTCTAATACCAATCTAGAATGGTCAACATTTTCAGGTTTTCTGGTCAACAGATACATGTTGTATTATCCCAAAACATGGAATGTGACATTGGAATCAAATTTTAATTTATTTCTTGATATTGATCTTTTTTAATGGAATATTCAACACTAGTTCTTTCATTGGGATTACAGAATTTTGATCTATATGGTGATCCCTATGGTGGGGACAACCATGATGCTTTGTTCGAAAATTAATGAGGACATCATGATTTGTTCAGTTCAATTCTTTTGGTAGTTATTGTATTAATAATGGTTAACAGTGATATTTTGTCTTATAATTTGATATGAATGCTTAATGTCATGCATCCGAAGCATGTGGGGTCATTTCGAATGAGACTGTCATTAAGGAGGTGAGCTAGATTTTGGGGATGTAATGTAGGAAAGTCATTATGAGTGACCATTATTACAGATTGGGGGATGTGATTTTCATGATACCAGAACTTCTTCAGGATGAGAAGCATTGTGGTGGGGAGAACGTAACAACTTGCATCATGATGATATTTGAGTTTTGGAAGGGTTTTAACTTTTATTCTGGTGGAAAGATCATTCAAGGATTTGGGTGTTAAAATGGTACATGTACTATTTTACCTTCCCAAATAGAATTTTTCATACATTAATATAGTCTTGGAGGGCATCTCAAATCTTTATTTATTAGTTGTGAAGTCTTAGAGCCTTCAAGACTTCTCTATCATCCATCAACTAGCTAGTGGGGTGGATGGAGGCCCTTGTTCCTAGAAAGACTCATCGGATAGTGAATGTGCCTACACAAGTGGGAAGTTGAGGTAGAAAGGATTCATACTTCCCTACAAGGATCTCTATCCAACATGTGATATTACAACATGTGATTGTTTTGCGGTGTTGGGATTCATTTTAACAAGGGTGGTTTTATTCATCATGGCCATAAAACCCAATTGATTTGATCGGTCATGGATGAAATTTCTACTCCTAGTTCAATTGTTCACCTCTCCTGGGATCCCTCCAGGATATCCCATTATATTGGTGTCGATCTAGTTTCAAACCGTGTGTTAATTTGGGTGAGATACTTTATTTTACATCAAGGTTATTCTCCATGTTCTTTGTATGTTGGTGGATCATTATGTTGCTTAACAAGAAAGATACTATTAGTATGTTGAAGAACAATTGATTATTTTATTTCACAATTACCTTATTATCATTGACAATATTTATCATCAGTTGATCATTGGAATGATTTAAATAAGTGAATCAAATTATAATTCAATAAATTATTGTTATATTTTCTTTGAATGATAGTGTGTTGTATTTATGTTTCTAGGGGATTTCACATGATGATAAATGTGCGTTGTTATTTTAAATATCAATTAATGAATTTCTACTGGTGATCTATTTATTGGGTTTTGGTCAATTTTAGTGTAATTAGCCATTTTAAAATGGAATTGAATTGGGAATCTTTCTAATCCTAAAATAGTTAGTATGTCAAGAATGGCCAAACTCCTTGCAATAAAATGTTGTTTAGGTTCTTAATTTGGTTGTTTCCGTCTATGGTTCAACATGAATATTGTTAAATTGGTACATGTTTTTTTCCATGCAACAATAATTTCACCAAGAATATTGTCACAACTTTGTGATGGACCCATCATGGGTTTTTGGTCGCAATTCTGGATAGGAGATGATATCTGGCCGGTGTTTTGACTTTGTTACCTTTTTACATATAAAGTGAGTTTCCTTGTAAAAAATTAATTATTTATAATTTCATTGTAATTAATTAGTCTGGATTTCATGGAAATAAGTAGGCCATCATTGGAATCAATTAAGGCAGAATGAACTTGGATGGACTCTGATAAAGTAGCTTGGCTTTTATTTGATGGTAGTTGAATCTGTTTTAGGTAGGTTGTCTCATGTACCATCTACTATATGGTATTATGAATTGTTTACTAACATGTGTTAGGTGGATCACCACATTAGTTTAATGGCCTTAATATCATAATTTATTTTGAATTACAAGAAATTATTAAGTGTTTAATTATCCTTATCACTAAACTAATTAATAGAACCACACCTAATGTAAAATGAGAGACCTTGTGTCAGCCTTAATTAGTTAGTGAATGTCTAATTTTAATTAATTATGAGAATATGTCTGATAAAATTAAATGGGTAAAAGGTCCACATTGAATCTTGTGCACCAACACATTTTCGTGCCTTTAATGGAAAATGATTGACTTGTAATGTGAGACTATGATTTTATTGAAGCATTCATGTGTGTATGTGTGGATGTGATACTAGGTTTGATACATTTATTATATTTCTCTGTGTGGCTTTGAGAACATGTATGATTGTTTTATCACATGATTATTTTTGTAGCCTATAATAATATGTTTTATGTCGTGATCAAATGTGTGTGCATTAGTATCTGGTGATACCTTATTTTATATGTTTTCATAATGTATGTGTGTAGCCTCTTGAGTGTTATTTTTTGTATGAATTATTCATATTAGCTCTGATATATGATTTATATGGATTTTTATAGGTTGCATCATATATATGTCTATTGGAATGAGAGTATACCACAGATGAGAGTTTTGAATAATTTTTAAAAAGGCTGAAGTGGGATAATTCTATGCAGGTGTGATGAGATTTTCCAATTACACTAAACATGTGATGTGGAAAATAACATCATAAGAGTATAATAAAAACCTTTTAGTTGGGGAGTATAGTGTTCTTGATAATGAGAATCATCTAGGTCTATTGTGAAATTTTCTTATCGCTAACCCCCATCTGGATGGGATGAGTAATGATTCATTAAAAGAAGGACATGGAATGAAAGTTGGAGGGTCTTGACTAGTGTAGGAACTTGTGAAACCTATTATGACAGGTGATTATTGATATATAAATCCTTACTTGCATTATGATCACATAGTTACAGTTTCTAGTTTCTAAACATTGTAAACACATGATATCATTGTATATGAGTATTGTTTTTTAGGCATTTGTGATTATATATTGCGTTTATATTATTTATTTATTGATGATTGATTTCTTCATAATTTTATTACATATAGATGAAAAAAAAATCAATAGTTAGGTACTAGAATTTTTTCATGGTTCCCTACAAAGTGTTCATCACACCCTACATTGGAAGCTATATAACCTAATTACACTAAAACCCCCTCTTTTTGGGGTAAATGTTTATCAGAAGAAAAGGTTTCCATTTTGGAGTGAAGAGTATATTTAGGGGTATTGAGATAGGTATGAGATGCGGTTGGGTGTTTTAGAGACTCTTTATACATTTTCTATCTTTCTATCATGTACATATTATCAACCTTGATGGAAATTAGTGACATTTTTTCTGGTTTAACCATTCAGATCTAAGGTTACTAATTCCATTCATTACTGATTTTATGTTTTTTTGATTAATTCGTACTCTGATTGTATAATGATTACATATTTGTTTATTTATTCATTAAAATTTTATTTTTACTGAGGGAATTGTGTTAACAAAATTTAACCTTAGAACCACCCTACTAGTCAGTAGCTTCTAGCTTATAAAACGGTGCACCGAGGGTCATGTTTTTTCTATAAATTGAACCCATCTATTTTTTATGGTGTTATATTTCCAATAGCTAGTTGGTGGAAAAATAGTGCTTCAATAATACTAGTTAACCCCTGGATTCCAAATATACATATGAGGAACTGAATGGTTTCCTGTAACCAACAACCTCTATCCTATTATAAACTCAAAAATTTACTCCTATGTTTTTTACTCACATATTACAATATCAGTGAATTCACATGAACTCTATATTCTTAAAAATTCATTGTATACTCATAAAATAAAATCTGAAAAATCTACCACCAAAACAAAAACCAAATATTCAGATTTTCCACTATGTACTACCTTATATATAATATCTGAACACTAAAATAATAAATCATTCAAAATTTAATGACATTAGTTGTTAACTCCCTACCATTACAATTTTAATCTTAAAAAATAAATTTCATTCTCTCACCAAAAAATATCAACCTTTACCAAGATAAATTCACTATTATTATATAAAATATTTTGCTAAATTTATCTAAAAACATCCATTATAATAGTCAATAAACCCAAGAACATTAATCTTTTTCCAAAACCCATCTCTAAGATTGTGTAGTAAGATACCATCCATTCCTAAAACATTATCTATTATATATAAATTCCTTCCGTACCTATAAAATTACAACTTACTATACTCATACTAATAAAATAAATTAAATTAAACTACATTATTATAAATAATAATCACACAAAAATCAAAAACTATTCGATTGTAGTTAGATATTTAGTTTAAAATTATAATGTAAAATTACTTTTAAATATCGTGATTTCAAAAATCAAATCATTTTTATAAGATAAATTTCAAAAATCTGCTATTCAATTTTTTCAAAATAAATTACTATTTACCAAATTTAATTATATTGTTTATATTTAACACCGTATTGAAAAAATTTCTGACATTTTTTAAAATTCAATGTTTTTCACTATTTTGTTATTTTTTTGAAAAATCATCACTTTTTGTATATCACACATTAGATTAAAAATTATCAATGTAAATATAAAATATACACATGTTTGATTTTCATTTATCATGTAAATACTTATTATGTAATTATGAAAATAAAAAATAATTCATTAGTTATTTTTAATTTTTTATATCTATTTAGATAAAATAATCACAATATATTGAAAGAAACTTTTCAACATGAAAATATCCAGATAATTTATGAGCCTAAAAAACATTGGGATTATATTTTAGATATATATTACCCACATAAAAACAAGTTTTATTTAAAGAATATGACAACTCACAGTAGAGTCACACTAATACGGATTCGACTAGATAATCAGATATCCTTAGAAATATAGACTTCCACTGTAGTCATATTTGAAAAACATGAATTAAATCAACCTATTAAGTCATAGAAACCTTCTAAACTTTTGAATAATTCTATCCCAAAACAAGAACTCAGTTTAATACAATTATTAATAATGTTTTCTAAATCACCTTTTGATCTAGACTAGATCACCACATGCCGTATGATTTTTCCATGATCATAAAAGATTAAAGAAAAGAATCAAGGGTCTATCTATATCATTAGATAATAATTTTCCCCTTTTAGAAACAATAATATTCATGAAAAAAATCTACAGAAATTTTATATGACACATCTATAGGTTGAATATCTCATTAAGTAAACAAAGTAATTTGAACCCTTTGGTTGAAAACCAATAATCAAAATTTAATATCATAGAAAAAAATAATCAATATAAATGTATACAATAAAAATGTTAAATCCATTTAGAGAATAATATCCACACATTTAATTAAGAATAATAATAAAAAAACATGTTATTTGTTGGATGATATCTCCATCCAAACTAGCCTCCCTCACTCTAATACCTATAAATTCTTGATCTGTTACTCATATACCCTACTACTCTATAGATAATCCAATGAGATAACTAAACATACCTTCTCAAACCACCAATTCTATATATACCAATGTGATAGAGAACACAATTAGTATGTCAGTTCGGAGAATGAATAAGCACATGAAAGAGACATTATCTCCCTTACGTATATTGAGTTTTGGTTATGAATATACATTTTTATGGTATTTAGAATACATATATATATAAAAAAATTAAAAATTAAATTAATAAAATAAAATCCAATAATCATTAAGCATAATGAAAAAATGAAAAAAAAAATCCTCTCATTCTAATAGGTGGTTGTATAATGAAACTACTAACATACAATTCTCTCACCATTAAAAGGATCCATACCTACTTCCATTCTATGCTATTGAATATCAATAACCTTCCATAAAAAATTTAATACTATCAACTATATAAACTCAAGATTTAGGCCTCTTTGACACCAATTTGGTCATAAAATACATATATACATATATACATATATATATATATTATTTACTAGGACCCTTTAGATCAATCATAGAATGAAACAAGATATACAAATAATCACTCACACAATGATTCTTCCATAACAAGTATCAAACAAATTGATAAATGACAAAAATAGATATTAAATACTTGCATAAAATATTATGACATAAAAAATTAACAAATAACAATATATAATAAACATACTATGAAATAACAATATTATTCTTTCAAAACTGTAACACATAATATTCATATGGAATAGGAAAAAATATTATTAAATACTGTTAATAGTAAACATTTCATAGACATATACCACCCAAAAATGATCCCATGTAACATATATATGATTAACCATTGTGGAAATCATTTAACCAAGTTAAAAAATTACTCACTCAACATCACATAAATCCCTTCCTAGAACATTACTGATATTGTATCAGACCACAATATATCCATGACTATAAATTTTCAAGGATATCCCATGTTATAACCCCCCACACATTATGATTAGAAATACCCAATTTAAAATTACACAATGATAATTCTACCTTACTCATAGATTAGTATAGACTTATAGAAACTTTTAAACAACTAGAAATCATGATGTATCCCCAGAATATAATCATTCCATCTAATGATTCTATAACCAATCAATATAACTGTAGTATAATGGAATCACCCAGATACTCAATGAAATATGCCCTCACGTCCCATTTAAACTTTCCTCCACTAATGATCCACTCTCCTCCCCACTACAATAATAACATTGAACTCAAAGGATTCTCACAGTAGTATTTAACTGATAACACAACCCAACAAAACACTCACAAAAGACATATATAATATCTAATAGCCATTATGAATATCATTACAAATGAATCATACTAAAAACATTCAAATAGGGCCTCAAAAAATATTAAAATCACATGCCAATGGAAACTAGAAATGGTGGTCAATGAAGGCCTAATGAGATAACATTTTTTTTATAAAATTACGTTAAAGGATTAATAAAATTAATAAAAAAATAATTAACCACACCTCATTCTATATGGAATCACCTAAAAGGATCTACCCCTATCTAGTTATCGTAATACTGCATCCCATGAGCATGATACCACATCCCTAGTCATATAAGTATATCAATTATAATAACCTTCATGGCCACTCACCCCGTTATTGGTTATTAATCAATTTAACCATACCTGATGGTCAGAGGTTAATCATATAATGAAAATTGAATTCAAAAAGTTAATTTGTAAAAAAAAATCTAACATTATTAAGTATTTTAACAAACCCTTTCCATTCTATGTAACCTAACGATTATAATAAATTAGATGAAGACACATAGATTAACATTATGTGTCCTTCATGACATATAATTCATTCATGTCATCAATGTAAATGATTAATCAACTATTTAAATTATTATATATAATATATAAATTCATTTTTAACATTAGATAATCTATCCACATCAAATCTTATATCAAGATACAAACCTTCAATAATGTTATAATAAACATGATCCATGTATTGTATAATAACAATAAACATTACCATATTATATATACATTATAAGCCAAAATAATAATTAATATCCTGAGAAACATAATAAGAATAATAATAACATTGGTTTTATTGAAAAATTTAAAAAAATTAATGAAAAAATATAGTGGATTGTAATTATCGTAAATACTCTTACATTAATTGAAGATATTTCTTAAATACAATTATAAGTAAATATACAATTTTATATGTTATTTCACGTATCAAAAAAATTCTATTTACATACTTTTTATTTTGTCATTCAAAAATAATCTTTGGTACTATATTAAAATATTAAAAATAATCAACTATAATATAAAAAATAAGCAGCATTTAGAACAACAATAAAATATGATACCACCTAACTAAATAACTTTCTGGTGAGAATATTTCAATTTGGAAACCACCAAAATTATTATTGAAAATAATAATCCAAAATTATTTGATATATAATTATAAATATAAATAGAAAACACTCATAAGACAAACTTTTCATCAAATCGGAACGCCCATGAAAAAATACCAAAATCCCATAAATGAAAAAAGAATGAATTTAACATAAAATTCATAAAACCGTAAGATAACTCACAAAAAAAACTTATTTTAAATGATTTTTAAATTAATTTAATGTATCTATCCATCTTCTTCCTCCTCTATCCATACAAGTGGATACCCCTTAGTAACAAAAAAATTTCAGTATACTATGGTTTAATATGGAATCAAATCCTTAACCAGACCAACCAATTTTAGAGTGGAAGTATGGGGAAGATGATAAGAAAAGATTTTCTAAATCCATAGATAAATTTTGAAAATTGATTCCTCCTTGAACATGATTATTCCATGGATAAAACATGAGAGAAAAAGAAAGGTAATTGATTCCTTCATAATCAATATTCAACCCGCTAAACCACAAAAGAACTATAGTGTGTTTAAAAAAAGAAGAAAAATTAAATAGATTCCCAAGATTACAAAATTAATATAGGCATAACCATGATTAGGGTGGATCTCCACCAACTGCATCATTAATAATATAATGTTAGGTTGAAGTCAACTGACCATTAAGTGAATCTATATTTGGTTCCAGATGGATTCCTAAAGTCACATCTTTTATTATATTCTTTTATAAAAATCAAAATTCATTTATATGGGATTTTATTCATATCATAACATATTAAAATATTCAATTTAAACTTTTAAAATACCATAATAATTACATCATTCCAAATTTAAAAACAAATTTTCATTTTTCTATCCAATTCAACCAAGCCTAAAATATACAAACCAAAAAATAATAACTAAAATTGTGCCATTGTCAGTTATTAAAATCAGTCTCACCATATCGTGTATATCATTACATCTCATTAAATATCTATGTATATTAAAACTACTTGTATTTCATACCATCATCCAATATAACATATTATAAACATTCTATTGTTTAAAATTTTATATATCAATGATTTGTGTAAATTTACAAAAAAATAAAAACATGTTATATCTCCACATAACAAAATTCATATCAATTGTAATTTTAGAAAATATTATTAAAAGGTATTATATCATAAAAAATTATAATCTACTGAAGAGAATGTATGTAAAACAAGTAGAGAATACCTACCATTGTAGAATAATTCCAATGCTCATAGGCTAGAGGAATGTATTACCGAATGTCTCTCTATTACAAGACAAATAATCAAGATAGATATTAGTTTCTAAAAATAATCCAAAAGACTAAAATATATTTAATTAATCAATTTTTGTTGAAGAATTCATAAATAATCAAAAAATCACATTCTTGAATGAATGAATCTAAACCTTATGTCAGTCCAAGAAAGTAAATCCTTTTAAACATGGTATAATAATTATTTGATGAAATTTATCTTTATTAAATGTAATAATTAAAATCAATTATCATAAAATATTAATAAACATAAATTATAAATAGATTATTTACTACATAATGAATCATGAAAATTATTAATCTATAGATACTATAAATTTATTTGATGATAAATTTTATCAAAATGAAATTTTTTAGTTAAATTCTCTTAACATTTTCAATATTATAGAATATTTATATAATGACTGAAATTAAATCCATTGAGTTTCTCATATTATAAATATTTATCAATAATATTTTAAATATAAAGATTCATGTCAAAATATTGTTTTCTAAATATGAAATTATTGAACAAGGAGTGATGCAACTACATTTCAATTCTACATTTTTTAATGTTTTTATAATTTTTCAATTCTTTATGTGTGAAGCCTTATCTTAATTAACTCCATGTCAAAGAAACCCAAAATATTTTTCATGACATGAAGAATGAACTAGATAATCTATTATTTATGTCATATTATTTTATATATATAACATTTATACAAAAATTGTTTATATTATATCTTCATCAAGATGGTTCCAATATCACTTTTGAGTTCTCAAGGAGAAAATAATTCCCCAATGTATAATTATAATCTCAAAAATGATAAATATATTCATGTGAAATGATGTAAAAATATAAATAAATGAATCATAAACATCCTCCAATACCACAACGTTCTCCCTCAAAATAGTGAGTTGGTAAATACCACTTTGCGGTAATAATCTAACTCCTACCTAATAAGGTATACAACATCATTTGGAGTTAGAAAAGTTTATAGAAGGATCCTATTATACTCAAATGGAATATATGTGTTAACTATTGATTAAAGAGAGAAAAATCCCATAATTATAATTATCTTGATCTTATCTATATTAATAAAAATAAAAATGTGGCAAGGAATACTTCTTTAAATATTATTTTTCATTAAATGGATAAACACCAAGATTTAAGAAAATTCTGCCCACTTTAATCTTTTACAAATGTTATAGCTCATATAACATAAAAATAATTTATAAATGCAGCTATTGAATTATTTTAAAAATAACATTATGATAAATTTGTTTTGACTTGATGCTTTAAATTCCTCAATGTTATGATACACGTTTCATAAATAATTAAATAATCATATCCAGATGATATCCCATATCAATAGTTTAATGTGGAAAATTATTTGTTTACATATTTTTCTATGTTATACATTATAAGAATGGAAAAACATTCCCAACATCACTGATTGTGTGAGGATTTAGTTCATATTAAACACATATATTAATGTATATTAATGTCTCGTACTTCATAGAGAATCTTATATTTTAATTTAATGTTATTTATATATTTTATTTGTAATTGGATCAATATGAATAGTTTATATTAACATATAAATATAAATTGTTCATATTTATGTGAAATAGAATTCCGAAACAGAATGTCTTAAATATAAATGTTTTATAATTTATTTCTTTATCAAATGTACATAAATATATATCTCAAATATAAATATATCGATTGATCATCTATTTATTTGTACCATACATATTTATTATTCATAAATAAAAAGTGATTATATTATAAATGGGCGTGTGATTTTGTTTTAACTATTTAATCGATTTCTTTTAAATTTTATATCATGAATATAAGGAATTTATATTATCTAATATAAAAGATTTAGTATCATTCAACCAATACTACAATTGGGGGGTTGTAAAATCAATAATAAATTATAATTATGTTATTTATATATTAGGTGTTTGCATTGTATTCGAATTAGGGTTACTATTTATTGTTGTTCTATGTATTTTGGAAATTTATTCAGGAAGCATTTTAATAGGTACATCAATGGTATAAAATTAAATTTTTTGCCCACATATCAGGTAAAAGTATTTCTTGAGTAAAAATTTGGAATCATATTATTAAAAATCCTTACACGGTGATTTTTAAGATATATTTCACTTGAGATGTATTTGGATATGTAAAGATAAGATTTTTTCAGAAATAAAAATTATTAGTTGTATAAATTATTATAAATTAATATACTATTTCATATTAAATTAGATAAATATTTAATATAAAAAGATAAATAATATTAATTATATATATATATTGGTAATGTTTGTAATAAAATGGTAATTTCAATGTAATTCAACTTTACAATACCATGTATGATATTTCTACAATGTGAGAACTTTTCATAACATAGATCATCCACATGGGTAATTCATTAAAAAATTATATTCTCATGAATTATCTTTTATAAATAATTCAAAACATGAGGGTAAATAATAGGATACTATTTATATATATTACGTGAGTTTTCTACTACACATTATTGGGTGACCCTGGTATGATTATGTTCCCAAGTAAATCGAGTTGTAATATTAATATAATGGATTAAGATGAGGCTCATTCCATTAAAATATTTTAGAGTTATAGATGATATAATTGAATTGATAGATTACATATATATCTAAAAAGTGATATAAATTTTAGTGTGACTCAATGATTTGTAAAATTTTAATCTTATCTCACAGAAATGTAAAATGAAAATATGGGGTAATTATTTTAGATAGATTATATTTTATAAAATTTATTACTAAATACATTTAAAATATGATATTCATATGAAAAATAAATTGTCTTTATAGATCGAATAATATCACCACATAACATGTCATTGATATTATTGTTGTAAATGGAAACACTAAATGGAAGAACATCTTGTACTGGTATAGAATATTATATATTATTCCCAATCTACAATAAAAAAATGTATGTAAAATAGAAATCCATTCATGAATAATCAATAGGTGATGTTGTTCGATAATTGAATCTTTATTCTCATTACGTTAATAAAAACAATTTATCAAATTATTGGATGAATCCACTCTAAATTTAGTTTTCATGGACCCTATGTTAAGATAGAAGAGGATACAGATGCCAAAAATAAGATAGATAACCATAATATGATATATGTGAAATAGAAAATTCATGAGATCAATAATTTTTCAAAGAGATAACATTAGTGTTAACCATGTTGTAAATATGATTATGTATATGGATTATTTGGAGATACTATGGTATCATTACTTGTTGAAATTAGCTATGAATTTATTTTTATAATAATTGCTAAAATGAATCTATTTTTAATGAAATATAACATGAATGTGCTTGAAATTTTTTATTGTTCTCTTAAATTTATTGAGGGTAGCTAAGAAATACATGGGCATCAGAAGTTAAAGTGTTATGATAATAATTAATAGAATTAATGAAAATAATATAATGGAAAAATAAAGAAATTTGAGGTTCATATTTGATTAATGTGTTGTCAAATCCTAAGGGTAGTGTTCAAATAGCAGGTAAAATTTATTATTATAAAATGTTTGGACATTGAAGATAAAGCATATTAGATACCTGAAGGTGGTGTAAGAAGAGATTTGGATATCCTATATCCAATATTAATTATATCAAAATCAATTATTATATTTTAATGAGAATATGATTCAAACCTTGCACTATATAATATTTTAGAGTAGGTATTAATGTTAAAAATTATATAATGGTTGAATGATGAAGCTGAGAGTTGATAAATATAGGGAAGGAAAGAGTTTTTATTTAAATTAAAGAGATAATAATTCAAATTTTTTTAAAAATCATTAGAATTTATTTATTATTATATCATGATATCTTGTATAAAATGTTTATATTTCATATAATAAAAAATTTATTATTGTGATATCATGTTTGGATGGAAAAACATGATGGATTATTATCTAATATGATTAAAAAAATTATGGGATATTAAAATAAAACATTTTATCTACCTAATAAAATTTATCTGTATTCCACGTTTGAATCTTATTTTGGGGGTATTTAAATAATTACGAATCACTTATGATGTAACAAAGTAAAATGAAATATGAATTTAATGTTTTTTGTTATCCATTGAGAAATTTAGACGTGATATGGTTTTCTAATTCTTATTGTGTTTATGTGTGTCATGTTTCATATATTTATAAAATATATTTTATAATAAGATATTTAAAATTATTATTAATCTTGAATATGATAAAATTTAAAATAAACATAATGTTACATAAATATTTATCTATTTAATACTAGTCTAATACAATGTATAATTTATTCATTTTATTTTATGAATTTGGATAAATATATAGAATTTGATTTCAAATAAACAATTTGATGCAAAGAGATTCATTTTTAATTATTACCAATAATCTCAAGAATTTATGCCTAGATGGAATTATTTTTATGTTTTTCTCTATTTATATAAATAATGTTAAAACACTTCATAATATTATATATTTTATTGTAAAGTTATTTGAATGGATTGTTCATACTTTTAAACATATTAATTAAATATCCTAACCTCACAATTATCCAAATATACATTCATTATAGATTTTAAACAATTAAAACAATTAAATGGGAGAGATTATTTATCAAAAGTTTATATGATGGTGTTGTAGTTGTTACATAGTGATTTGTTAAGTGTTATATAGTTATACACCATATTTGTATAAAATCATTGATGGTCTTAAAACATAATTTGTTTAAGATATTTATATATCATGATGTGGGTATATTTATACTTCGTTGTAAGGTTTAGGGGGTATTTTATTGAAATTGTTTTAGGATTACAAAAATGTATCTTATAATAGTAAGTTATTTATTATATTTTATTCAAATATGTTCCAAATATCATTAAGAGAGAAATAATTATTAAAATAGAAGATTTAAATCTATAATTTATCTTCATTCAATGACTATGAAGGAAAGTCGTGTGTTGGTATGAAATTTTTGTATCATTTTGAGTATCAAATCATATAGATATTTACAGTTTCCTCGTGAGAAAAAAATAAGTATTGATGTTCTCAATAGATCTACTATGTATTCTATATGAAATTTCAAACATCATTTCATTAAAATTCTATGTGTGCATGCTTCATTATAATTATCAATTTGTTTTACATTATTTATTGAATGTAGTCTAATAATAGAGTTCATTTAATTGTGTTTTATTTCTATATCATATATGAAATTATACCAATAGTATTTGTATTATTTAATTATTGGATATTTTTTTGACATGTGTTTGCCTATAGATTATTTTAATAATTTAATATGGATAATATTTTAATGGATTTTTATAAAAATATATTTTAACAACATAAATTATTTTGGTAAAATATGGAATTGTACTATTGTAAAGGAGATTTTATGATATGAGTTAGGGTAGTCTTCCATGAAGGATTAATAATGGATAGAGAGGGATATTCATGGGAAATAAAATTTTGTCTTTATTAAATATTGGAATTCCACACAGACTGTTAAATATTGTGGTTGGAGCATATAGTTTATTTTGTTTTTAAAAATTATATTGATTTGTGAATAGTGATTATAGAATTTATCTAACTCATCTAGGAATGTGTAATAAATTATTAGATGTATTTTTCAGAAATTATTCAATGTGTTAAATTAGGTGTTAATTTTACGAAAACACAAAAAATTTATTTTTTTTATTTTTAAGGCATTAAAATACAGTTTTAAAAAAATTAATGACACATTCAAATTTTTAAAGTGGGTCATTCCATATGTTATAGTTTTATTATCAAATATTTATTCTTCTTTTAGATTCCAGATATTATGTTCAATTGGGCTTGCATCTAGTTGTGTGAGGGTTAAACCACTCACAATGGGTTGTGTACTCCAATACAGTCAGTTCTGTAGGTGCAATACAAAATAGAATAGGTCATGATAATAGTTTATATGGGTTATTACAAATAATTATGTATATTTAAATGCTTCATTTATAGAGAGGTTAATTAATTTAGTTTTTGAGGTGTGATTGAATGAGGACTACATAGACCAATAATTTTCATAATAAGATTTTAAATATTAATTTATGAATATTCATTACATATTATTATGATCCCAACAAAAATCATTTATGTTTAGTTTGTTTGGATACTAGGTTACATAAATATCTTTTTTGTTAGAGATCTATATCATCTCCCACTAAGATTCTCACAACCAGAAGCCTTCTAAGACATATCAAATTTGAAACTTTTCATTAACAAATGGGGAATGGGAACATTGGAAAGGGTGGGATCAAACGACCAGTAATGGTCAACAAGGGAGATATTTATAAAAAAATACAATAACATGGGAATAATTTTATTAAAACATCCTAATAAAATTATAAAATAATGATAATCATATCATATAACATAATATTGAGTCATGGCATAAAGCATCACAGATTATAAGACATAAATCAGAATTGAAATTATGAAAACGAGCCATTGGAGAGAAACATTATCATAAAACATAAGTTTTTAGAATCAAAATAATCATATAAAATGATTTTATTAGTACTATCTAAATACAAATACTGTCATATTATATTATTTTTACATTTCATTTCATAATATCCTTATTCAGGGTTCACTACCATGTTTATCAAACTAGATAAGTTCCCTTACTAAACTACATTCACTCTTTATTCCAATTCTTATTATCTAATAAGATTTCCATAATTACCTAATGAGTTAGAGGGATATATAATTTTGGACCCACCTATTAAATTGTTATATCCCTATTATATGCGTGCCACATAATCAAAAATCATTCATCAGATATGAAAACCCTTGGAATGGAAATGAAATTCATAAGCATTTAAAAATTTCATTATATCAAAACACATTGAAAATAAATAGGTTTCAAAAACTTATCATCATTATATTCATAAATGTTCCATAGTAATAATAATTATTGTATCCTTGAAACATAACCCCAATAAATCAAATATAACATCAAAGGTTTCCATCATTTATAAAATAATTACTTTAAAAATCACTAGAACATTTCATGAGAAGAATATACTTTTCAACATGAGATAACATATTTAAAATATAAAAATTTTCCAAATAATAATGAAAATATTTTTCCAAAAAAATATCCTTGGAAGATTATAATGTATTCATCAAATCACAGTTCATTCATGATGATTCTATATTCCATTCGAGTAATGTATTTTAAAAAGAATGATTCATTTCAAAATTTTGGTAAAAATAAAAAATCACGTCATTTTGTATATATAAAAAACATAACATTTAAAAAATTAATAAAAACAAAAATGGAAATAATGAATTTAAAAAATCAAATGATGAAACTGAATTTATTCTTGATAGCATTTTATTTAACATTTATATAGAAGAACAACTATTTTTCACTGAAGAGAGATATAAATTTGGTTTTACTCAAAATCATCTTCTAGGTCATCATATATTCCAAAAATTTTGAATTTATACTATTAATTAAAAATTAAATTAATAAACCTATTATAATAAAAATTATAGGTATTTCTCATATTAGGATCACCAATGTTTTTATTGGAAATTCATGAATAAAAAATCTCTGATAAAATGGGATTGAAATATAAATCCTTTTTTCACATTGAATACACCTGAATCATATTCCCCATGAAAGAATAACATAATTTAAATTTTAAATTCGATGAACATAATTATAATCTATATATAACATTTCAAGGGAAACGATACACCCCATATAAATTTAAATTGCATCATAGAAGCAAACAAGTCTCATTAAAACATTTTTCAAATGAATATCCTTTACCACTTAAAAATAATATTTGAATTAAAACCTTGTGAAAGGGAGAAATTTATGTGGATTTATAAAAGAAATAAATTTCATTAAAATAATTATCATATTAATTAATTTTTACAATGTACAGCACTCAAATTAAACAATTGGTGAATATGGCCTATGTCACAAAAAAATAAAATCGATGCGAAAAACCCTTAACTCGTGTTTGAATTTATTTGAAGTCACACTAACCTATTGTATAATAAATTTAAATTTATTTTAATTATATAAAAGATTCATTTATATTCTTATAATACAATCTAAGATTCATATATAAAATTTAAACACCAAATTACTAATAATTTCTTATTAAAATTTTAATTTATTGGTGTTAACTGTTTTATTTTTAATGAGAATTTTTGTTGAATTGTACTATTATATATACATGTATAATGGTTAAATAAAATAAATAAGGATAATGAGGATATAATTTTAATATATATTCTCTATATATATACATAAAATTTATAAATTTAAAATTTAATTACATCATTCATGGAGACGGTAAGTCATACGTGCACATGAATGTTGTTTTCATTTTTTAATGGATGAAAAAGGTAAATAATTAATAATCCTCAATAATTCATTATTATATAATATATATCATATATATTAATTGAAGATATCTTTATTAACATCTATTTAATGATAAAAAATGAATTTCACTAATTCATGGGAGCGGTAGTTTACATGTACGCGCGAGTGACATTATCATTTTCCAACATAATGTCATTTAAGAAGGTAGATATGAAATTATATTTGAAGAATTATAATTTTTTCCAAAATTTCATTTATATTTTTTAAACCCGTAAAAATGACTACCAAAAAAATTATTGTGATGGAATATTAATTATATCACTTTGTGGAGGCGGTCTCCCACATGTACACATTAGCGATACATTCACTTTCATTGGATGCAAAAGAAGTGCAATAAAGATGGATAATTAATGATAATAAAATTTTATAATATCTAGGATACAAAGGATACTATTATTTATGAATACCATATATTTGAGAATGTATAATATGAAATAATTTGAATGTGGTCTGGTAGGATAATTACATGTCCATTTGTTGGCATCCTTTTGATCCTTTCTAAATGGCCATTGAAAAATTACATTAAAATTTAAAGAACCTATAATTCATTTATATTATATTTTATCAGATACTAGGTCTACAATGGGTTGAGTTATATCACTTATTGTGATGGAAATAAGTGTATGAAGGGGTGTCCTTTTATAACCGATAGAGCAAGCACGCTTTGAATTTCATAATAGTTTAAAATATAATTTTTAAAAAATTAAGAAAAATGCTTCAAAATTGACAGATAAAATCTGTTTTTATATTATATAGTTGAAATATTTATGTAAAATTTGATTTAAAAATTTTTAATTAGAAAACATACCATTGTAAAATAGTTTAACCCCCTCTGTAAACCTATCTTTACAAAAAGTGTGACATTGAATTTTATTCATTTTTATTATTCATTCTAACAAAAAACATATTTGACCATTTGAGATAATGTTAATTATTATTATTCCAATTATGTAAATCATTTTTTGAAATTTAATTCACATATCTGGTAGAATTTAATTTTAGAATATTCCTACAAAACAATATGAAAATCAGTTTTCTAAAAAAAGGATTGGCTATGTATACAATGTTTTTATATAAATCATTAATATAAAATTAACTAAAATGACTAAAATATTATTATTATTTATATAATATTACTAAATATAATATTAACAAAAATTTAAAAAATATTTATCTTCAAAAATTAATTAATAGAAAAGGAAATCTGCAATAAAAACTAGTATACATCAATATTTATCAAAAAATCAATATGTGCAGAAAATTTTCAAAATTTCACTCAATGATAATTTTGATCTAATGTATTTAAAAATTAATATAGTTTTAGTAACAAAATTTCCTTAAATTGTGAAAAAATATTTATTTTGCTTTTCAAAAAACAATAAAAAACATTTTTGAGGAAAAATTTATTTTCGAAGCATATAATTAATTTACTAAAATTTCTGTACTTCATTATCAAAAAATTATCATTTTATATAAACTATAGACATATTATTATTGATGTGGTTATTCATACACACCTCAGAAATTTACTAGTTATATTTTAATTATATACTATATTGTGGTTCTTCTAGGCTCACTTTTGTACACATCACAAGCTATTGAAGAAAATAAATTTATATAAAGAAAAAAATATATAAAAATATAAAGGTGTAAAAAAATTGTTAATAATACTCAGTAAGTTTCCCTCTAATGAACACATTTTTGAAATGTTTTTAATTACAATGAATCATATATTGGTACATGGATCTAATACATCCTTATCATGGGCTAGTTCTTACAAATGATGATGATATATTATTAAATAATTTTTATTTATGATGGATTTATAGTAAACCATTATATAAATGTTTTTATTAATTATTATCGAATAAAATTTTTCATAATAAAAATAATTTTTATATCTATTTTGGTATTCATTAAAGTGATGATCATTGAAAAAATGTTTCAAATCATTTGTAAAAATTTTTCTATAAAATATTTCAAATGATGGGTTTTATTTTGAAAATTGTATCTGAATAGAGGATTTTTTCAATATTTTTTTTAAGATTTATTATAATATTTTTTGTTTTTATGAATCAATATTAAAATATATTTTTTATTATCATTATAAAATTTTTATTGTATTTACATCATAGATTCTTTTTATATAATAAATATTGGGATATTTAAAAACTAATGTTCTATAATAATGGTAGAAATTTTATGTGTTATCTTGTGGGTTTAAATATATAAAACCTAATGTTTTATACTATCGTTTGAGAAATGAAAAAAAAAACTCATTTTGAGAGTTTAAAATTTCTAAAACCAAATTATTTATCATGACCATAGAGATGTGTATAAACTAATGTTTCTTCATGATGGTTGATATTAGTAAAATTTTAATTTTTTGGTATAATCATATTATTATTTATATTTAATTATCTTAGAAAAATCTCATAGATCAATAAATGGTAAATTTATGTTTGATAATGTGTGGATGGTACCCTTGATTATTATTCCAATATGAATGCACTAAAAGGTGATTTTTATTTGCAAATAGAATTTACATATTCTTCCAATGAAATATAAATATGTTTTATTGCTAATTAATTTTAAAAAGTTATTATTTTGTAAATGTTTTACATCCATCCATTGGAATTTCATGTTTGGATTACTCATAAAAGGTATTTTATTAGAGTCATGAGGGGAACCATATATATTTAAAACTCTATCCATATGAATTCACCTCAATGGACATGTATATATTATTTAACATGATATAAGAAGAAATAGAGACATCTTTCTCCATCAGTGATGAGTTATAGTATCCCATTGGGGATACAGTATTTGGATTTGATGATTTGAGAATTAGTTTCCATGACTCATTTATCAGTTATTGTATTTTTTTGAATGTTGTTATAAGAAAAATTAAATTCAAACATCAAACATGAGGTCATACAACAGTTTTATTTTTGCCTCAGGATTTCAGTACTCATGATAGTTCATTTGACAATGTTATTAAAATAATATTCTTTTATTTAAGGAATTTAACTCTCTGATAGCTCGGAAGAATCATATGGTTGGGAGACATAATTTTCCCATAAAAATATAAAGCTAACAATTTTATGGAAAACATTGTGTTGCCTATAATTCAAGGTAAAATAATGGTTGAGGATTTTGGATTATTTTGGGTTTATAACTTCTCAAAATAAAGTTTTAATAAATTACTAAAGCCTATTTCTTCTATGTAATGTCCATTAATTTTAATTGATTAAGCTATAAATGAATAACACACCTCTTTCATTATCAAATCCAAAAATATTTCACAAATGGATGATGAATATTGTTGACCAGAAAAAAATTCATTACATTAAGGTCAATCCTATATCTTTTTGGTTGTTCTCAATGCATTTTATGGATTTCCCTACCTCACATCCTTTTAAAACCATTGTTAATCAATAATAATGAATAACAGATTTGGCTCATTAAGATTCTATATCACTAGTCTAGTATTAGTGTCTCATGATCTTGATAAACTTATATAAGAATAAAGAATGATCTTGGAAAACATTATATCATTAAATGATTCATAGATTTTAAATGTTTTGATAATTCTAAATGTTTTTCAAATGTTAAAGATAGAAAAAATTAAATAATAATTATAAAATTAAAACAACATTGTTAAAATATTTAAATATTAAAACATTTTCGAAAATATAGTAAAATATCCTTAACTCACCATCACATGATGATCCATATAATATATTATAAAATAGTTAATAGAAGAAAATAAGAGTTCTACATTATCCTAAAATGCATGCACATAAATGCACAAAACCTTGGTGGAGTTTCCATTTCAATTAAATGGTTTACTTCTGAATAAACCATGATATAGTTAAAAAAATAAGTCATGGTTTTCGTTTAGTGAATTTTTCTTTCAGTTTTATAAATGCACTAAATTCACATTGACTTTGTACATTCTAACCCTATGTATCATTATATATAACAAGTTTTTAAATCATATTAAAAAAATTCGTATAAATGTTTTACGAAATTACATTATATAATTAATCCATTATTTTCACCATATATTACTTCATATGTCGCAACTTATGAAAATTCATCAAAAATACATTTAGAGATCATACAATGAACATTTGAATTGGAATTCAATGTTTTTAAACACACTTAATACAATGGGATCTATTGATATCTCCACCAAACACATGTATCTATATATCCATGTATATGAGATATAATGACTGAAAATAGTTAATCCTATAATCAATTTGAAAAAGACATCTATATACCATTATGAAAAAAAGATTCACATATTATATTGTCTACTTAAACATTCTAGGTTCTTTTATTATATAGTGTCAAAATGTATGAACACATGACTTGTTGTTCTCTTAGATAGTTGGGAACATCGCATTCCATAACATGACCTAAACCACTGAGACCCCACCTGCGTCAGTGGAATGCTATCTGTTCCACCACAGGCACATATTGTTTTCACCATGAAATGAATAATATTAACAAGAACTTGTAATATACTTGGAATTAATTAAGCTATATCAACTTACAAAATTTATCTTTCATAAAGACATATTATAGAAAAAACCAATAAAAGTGTACTCATATATAGTGGAATAACAAATTCATGCATGAGATAGTAGTTATCTGGTATAATACCTTGGTAGAAACCATCGAAGGGAGATAAAAATTCATAATAAAAAATCACCAGGTAAAATATACTTCATGTATGTGAAGAGACTTCCTCACAATAAAGACTCTTTTAATAATCATTCTTATAGATAATATCTTATAAAAATTATTAAATGTTGTTAATAATCATAAAATAATATCTTTATATGCTCTACACCATCCAAATCCACCATTGAACTATACAGTGTATGCATAGACACAAAACATGTGGGTACACAACCCGTATATGGGTGAGTATAAAAAACACCATTGGCCTCCCATGAACATAAGTAAATATAAATCAGAATGTATTATCAAAACCACTGAACTAAGTAACAATTATGTGATAAACCATGACATGATCAATGGAAATGACAACAAAGGATGATAGAATAATATCGTTTTCAATGTTTACCCAAAAAGGGTCATATCTTATAAGAATCTAGAGAGACATTGAATTTTCAAAGTCTCATAAAATACAATGACATAAAATGAGAAGTATGGTACATATCTAAGACACCTGAGTATTCAATAAATGACCCAAGACACATAACAACTATATTAATCCTAAACCAAATATCCCAAACATCATAACGTAAAATATATCTTTTTATAATCGATGTTGGGGTCATACCACATTGAGAATTTATACTTAGTAGTGGGGGTGAGGACCAATTTAGAGGACACATACCTCACTATTTGGTGCAATCATCTGTTGATTTGGTTACCAATGTCATATGTAGAATACATTTCCCTCATTATAATGAATAGTTTCCAACTCAACTGCGTTCATATTGAAAAAATTCATTTGACCTAGAATGTTTTTAGGGGGTGTATAGACCTTGTTTCCACTTCAACCATATCACATTACATATTTATTTACATTTTTATAATATTTGGAACCCAAAATTTCAAAAACCGTAAATAATATAAATATTATGATTATAAATAAACCCACATGTTCTACATTGAAAAATGTTCGGAATGGACTATCCATTTTTTCTAATTCTAGCACTTTATTGTGAAACTATGTGAAACACTATAAAATACATTGTCCATGGAATTTATCTAAATGTAACAATTATTTTTTTCTGTGAGAGTAGTCATAATCGGATTATGTAGTTCAGATCACGTTATTTCTAACTTATATGGAATGTCAGAGTAGGTTATACTACATGTGAAACATGCATCTTAGTAGAGAATGTATCATAGATACATGGTTTTATATTGTTTTAACATACCTAGTTTGTAGTCATATGATACATGATGTGAGAATATTTTATGGTTAATTGGTATATAACACTATGACATGAGTCATTTTTTTGTTCCATACCTAACATGTACATTTGAACATATATATTATGGGACCAAAGTGTTTAGTTAGCTTGTAGAGATGGTACAAGATCAAAATGAGTAGCTCGAAATACATAGTATGTATCCCAAAGTCACACCCTTTATAAAATATATTAAAAATTTGAAAACCTATAATATTATAGGTCACATGATACATGGTAGGTGACCTATAGGATTAATTTTTTCATAATCAGAAATCCTAGATCTAAAACACAATAGATCTCCAATTCTATGGATTTTATTTAATTGTTTCCTTTGATTTCGGTAGACCCTTTTCCAGATGTACCTCAATGCATGTCCCAACCTTCAGTAACCACCTGTTCCCTTATAATGAGGTTGAATTGGCCATGTATTTATGGAACACCCCTTCAATATTGATCCACTGAATACCAAACAATCCCCCTATCTTAGCCCAACCACTATGCTAAATAGGTCACCTGAGAGTTTCTATTACTACTTCCTTGGCCATCTTCTCAATATCATCACCCAAGGTAGATCCATTGGATACAAAAATGGATACTGGTGAGAGGTTCTCATGAGAAGTAAATACTATAGGAAAATTAAAATTTTAATTTAAATATCATTATTCATCTTTCTTTTCTATTTGTCATCATTTATGAGACATTGAAATCACCAAAAAACATTTTCATAGAAACATTTAATTCAAATAATTCAGAACATGTCATCAATAACCACCAATGTGATGGAAATATATTTTTCGGGTAAATTAATGATCAATGATGAATAACAGTTAAAATAATAAAATTATTTAAATATTATAAAAGCCAACAAAAATAAATTATTTATAATGACCACCTAGATAGAGAAATTCGATTTAGAATAACTCATTATAATCGAAAAATAATTAATTTTTAGAACACATGATTTATCAAAAAAATCCATAATTATGATAATTATCTCCATTAATAAAAAATATTTCATTTGTATATAATTTAATAAAATAAATATTCTACCAAAATAAATAACTTGAGTAAATTTTTATTACAATGATAACATCACAAGAATTTAATTATTTTCATAATAGAATTAATATTCTTAATAACACAATCGATTATTCAATGATTAATTTGAAATGTTAATATATAATGAATGTATCTCAAAACTTAAATATAATTTGTGTTATAGTTACATGGGGATCAATTGGTTTAATCACGTTAAAAATATTGTGTAAGGAATGAGTATGCGTCCTACCTTATTCAGTCATAGTCGTTTGTTTAATCTATATTCCTCATAAATTCATGGTTAATACTCATCACCATGGAATTCATTATTGCTCCATAAATTCAATTTTGAAACTAATTGAAATTGGATCACAAAAACAACATCGTTAATCTTCACTTAGTTTCTTTGGTAAGAATGAGTCTTTTCATAGGGGAGATTTTATAATGTTAAATTTAATAAAAAATTGTGGTTATCCAAACATTAATAAATACCAAAAAAGGATATGTTCATAGTGTGATACTCTTGCACCCTACTAACATTTGTCCATGTTAAAGCACCCATTTTCATATATAAGTGATATTATTTTATTTATATCCAATCATCCATTTATGATATACCAACATCTATTAAGATAGGATAAATATTTACTCAATAAATAATCATTAAACTTTCGTTAAAAACTATCTACCTTGTAACCTCGCCAAAATAAACAAAAAGGTTATTTCTGTATCCCAAAAACAATGGAAATATCATAAATTTTTTTGTGGTTGTATTCTAGGTAAGATTTAGCATTTCACCCCTTTAAGAGATCAAAAATTTTAAAATTAAAAAAATAATTAAGTCACTCTTGAAAATAAATTCATGTTTAAACATCTACTATAACATTAAACCATATATTTGTGGAAAATGAATCTACTTGAGCCACAAAATTGTGAATATCATAGAACGTTGTGCTAAAAACCACCCATTTTTGTATTCACTTTGTTCACATTGTGAATTGTAGTATCTTAGTTAACATGGGACATGACCACACTAGAAAAATATTCATCCACTTTCTTTTAGTAATCTCTCATGTCAAGGAAATTATGGAAAATCTGTTGTAAAATAAGGATCTTTTATTTTGAAACTCATTCCAGTAATTTATATCAGAGACCTTTTTATCCTTAGGTTATGATCATCAATGAATTAAGTATACAATCCCAAACCAAAAATATCAAAATCAAGGAGGTTTGAATTAAGATCACAACAAGAGAGAGTATTACACACCCTAAATTTAATGAGAAACCCTGATGTTTTCATATGTAAATCATAAATTTATATCAAACCCTAGAACAATGTGATTTATCATTGGTTTTCACAGTAAATTTAAATGTGATCAATGAGAGAAACACCTTGATTAATTATTTAAATCCTCATTATTACTTAATAACTCACATCCCACTATTGCTATTATGATACTTAAAAAAATAAGAAACTAAGTATCTTTATCCTTGCTATGAAACCCATGAAAACTACATTACCAAAGCCTCAACTCGAAAAAAACACGCATCCCATGATAAATATTACTCACTTTGGTCATCATTTTTATTTATGAAGGTGACTATGGAAAACATCAAGATACAACATCTACCTCATTAAAACACCATGATACTAACCCTAAGCTCATAATTGTCCCATTTTGTAACAAAATAATGTTAGTGGACCTTATCCATTCTGATAACCCTACTCTATCAACTCTATACACTAAATATACAACTTCAAAAACACATGTATTTGAAAACCTAAACCTACATACCGATACCTTTTACTAAATAGGATGAGTTGGAACAGAATGAACACTAAACCTCATTTAAACCTACACCAATAATATTTTATACCCCATTGAAAACCTAATTTCAGAACACTCACCACAACACATATGATAATTCTTAAGGGAATACAACTATAACTCCCTATGGGATGGGGATTCACTCACCAACATTATGAGTAATTATCAAGTACACAAATTTCAAAAACCTGATCATATATAATATGACAATATATAATATCATATTATATATCCCATGGTCGTTGAGATGTAGGTTCCATCACAACTTATAGAATATATTCCATGTCTTTCTCATTACATGGTGCTAAATGCACCAAGGATAGTTTCTCAGAATCCCATCCCACCTTCTGGTCTGTAATTTCCTATCAATTTCATAGGCTACACCACAAATATTGAGAAACATTGATTATGCAATAAATCAACTATTTAATCATTATGTAATCCAATCGATACAAAATCCTCTTAAATACCATAAATTAATCGATGAATTTTTTACATCATGAATTCATGCCTTAAGAGTTCACCAAGCGACTTGTGTTGTCAAAGATATCTATGAAAACCCAAAAAACAACAGGGATACTCACCAATTACATTAATTTAATGATAATATTGTAAGAAAAGACTAGTAAAATTAATCCATGAGTCACATTAAATCAACAAATTCTTTCAATTCTCCAAAACAAATCACTATGATTTTATCATGTCCCTATAGATGCATGAACACTATTCCATAACTGTCATCATTGTGAAATTATAGTTGATTATGGATAAACATTTGTATTTCCACTCGAGTCCCATGAGTTTCTTTATATAGGTATTGGAGATTTTACTAACCCTAACATAATTATTTCTAATGAATGGAACCAAAATACACCATTATCTCCCTGATATTTTTCAATCCACATAATAAATATTATGCGATATTAGAATAACCTTGATGTAAATACTATATATAATATAATTTCATCATATATGATTCTAATGAAAGTATACAGATAGGTATGGCTCTCTAATGAAGGTTATACATGACCTATCTTCACCGCATCATCAATCATTGATACAATTACAAACCATCCAAACCATTATGAAGATTATGTCAAAGGATCCCATCATTATATGATAGCATCTGGAAAAAATATATTTCATAAATTAGGAAAAAATACAATTTATTAATACAATGAGAAAATAAATTTTCTCTACCAATTGAAATTTCAATATAATGATTTTTTGTTGAGTTATCCAAGAGAATGTACAACACCAAAATGACAATAATAGATAAAAAACATATCAAATTAACATTGATGAGTGTGATTTTAAGTATGTTGGACATATACCATATCTCTAATCATATTGATGCCACGTGTTTTGGTAAATTGAATATTCAAAATCATATGTAGATTTATAATCATCACACTACTTTTAATGAGGATATATTAATTGTGATGTGGATATATTTTAAAGCATCATAGTTCTCAAGTAACAATTATAATATAATCTATGCTATTAGAACTACATTATAGAAGGATAAAAATTCTAAAATAGGAGTCCACCTAATCTCAATGTTATATTTTACATAGTGAATCCTGTATAAAAATTTTATTTTTATCATCAAAAAAATAATTTCCAACTCAGAACCAGAGTGTATCACCACTGGGGATATATCTACTATTATTTCTTACTCAAGTAATTGGGGATATATAGTGGATATAAAGATGCAAAACAATAAACTCAAAACATTCCATAGAGTCATAGCTCGATCACTCATGCTATAATAAATCTATCCCACATCATTTCCATGGACTACCACATTTAATAAAAATCTATTTAAACTTATTCATGCACATTATACCATAAAAACAGTTTATCACCATTGAAACTCAATCCATCCTAATTATTTTTTTATTGATGTTCTTGTTCAGGAGATCAAACACAAACAATAATAGGGAAATACAAATATTTGTTCAATGAAATGTCAATCCCTTTCTTGAAACACCATTAGGGGAAAATTATTTAGAACCATTATATAATGAATAAGTGTTATGATTAGATGAAAAATACATGTCTAGAACTCTAAATAATCCTATAACATCAGAAGATCAAGATCTCATTATTAACCTATTAATAATCTATCACAAATTCATTAATCACATATATTCTACAGGTATTCATATCATGAATAGTAGAACCCACTATCCATTTTACATGGATGAATTCAATAAACTCAAATGATGAAGGATATTCTCCTTGATATCATGTCTTTTAAACTATCAAAATATTAAGTTTTATCGTCCACCTTAACTAGTATAATGATTTGTATGGTCAATACAAAATAAAGAGGTGAGTTTTAATATGGCATTATTATGAAAATAATCAATAGAAAGAATTAAAATCATAAGGTTATGATTAATGATTAATTCATTATAATATTAAATTTAATTACAGGCCACCTGATGATTCATAAAGAATTGATAGAACCCAATAATAAAGGGTATACAATTGATAAATCTTAAAATAATGAGTGGAATGAAAACAATAAGGATAGTTGGAGAAATAATTATGAATATATTGAACAAAAAAATCAAAAAATATATGAATTAATTCATAGAAAAAACTATCAGTTACCCATAAATATATATGTGTCTCGTTTCACTTCCTAAACAATCAATATTTTTTAGTGAGATAATTGGATCTAAAAAACCATAAATTTATTACCATCCTTATAATTTTCATTGAAAATATATAATTAATCAACATATTGAATGCCAAGACGAATGTATTGTGGATTTGAATAACAAAAAAAGATCAGGAATTAATTAAAAAATATAAAAAATTTATTCCCCAGAAAATTAATCTAGTTAATGTGCATGATTTATTAAATTAAATCACAAGCCAAATGATAAAAAATCAATTGTAAATGCGTAAAGATAAATATTAATCATTCATTTTCATTGTGGGAACTCTAATATTTCATCTATCTTAATATTGATTACCCCTTTAAGTGTGGTCGTTTTCTTTTACTCATAGTCACTACTCCAATGTTCTGACTTATCAACTCTTTCCCTAAAAACATGAAAACGTCCTCATATTCATATTAACTATGTTCAACCTTTTAATTTCAACCCATTCAAAAAATTTAAAATCACCGCCTCTAATAATTTATAACATATTGTAGAGAATAAATTTTTACCTTGAATCATTATTGATTTAATACCATATAAAACCGTAAAAACTTCCATCCTCTAGATCCAGTAATTAAATTCAACAGATGTTTCTACATTAGTATTAGTTTGGACTTCCCTTAGGATGCTTGAAATCAATAAACGAGCATGCCCACCACATCATTAGTTCAGTCACAAAATCAATCCCCAAGTACGCACATCATCTCAATCACAATTATGACTTTATCTAAGAAACATGCTGAGAATCAGTCACAAATTCATCAATGTTATAGTTTTCAGAAGACAACATGAATTATTTATCAGTGATCAAACAAGTACATATTAGATTCACCTACCATATTAAGAATCTTCATTATTAATGGTATCACCAATTACAAATTGAGAAAACGGGTTCATGAATGGAAATCAATTCTAATGCACTCATAGTAAAATGATCAAAAACCTTTCATGTGTTAAACACCCATGTCATAGCCTTACCTCTTTGGGGTAATTATAGACCCCTCCATTCATTTATTCATAATTAGAATGATTATGAACACATACCATTAAAAATAGATATATTTTCCCTAAACCAAGGTTATTCATCACCAATAATCGAATAAAATCAAGATGGTCAATCATGATTGGGGTGAGTTGTTTAATTAGTTTAAAATTAGTAGCCTATAGAATCATCAATATCAAACCAATAGTTAAACATATGTAACCTATTTAAGATCAAGATTTATATCATCAGTTGTCTTCTCCCATTTATTATCAGAAAATTTCATCATTTTTGATGAAATTTAAAATATCAGTGCTACAATGATTCTTTGATTATGCACGAATATGAAAAAATGGATTCATACAATAAAAATATAGAATTACTGATTGAGATTAGGATACATTATGGACAATATATAATTTAAATTCAGAATAATGGTCACATAATAGATTCTCATTGTCGATTGAAACCCCATTTCAAACTGCTAAGAGGATATGATAAATTATTATACATAAATCCAAGAACGTGAATCCCTTTTTCCATTCACAAGAATATAATTCATTGTTGATGCTATATAACATAAATGTAATTTTATTTAAGGGTATATTCAATTTATCTTAAAAACCATCCATCATGAAAATTTTATTTTAAAGTCTACTACTTTATTTTTCTTATGTGAATGCCCCAAAAATATAATACGGGCCAAGAATTGGAATTCTCTTACATAGTTTCACATCTGAAAAATATATTACGGGCTTGGTGAATCAGAAATATCATACATGGGTTCCAAATGAATAACATTTCTATCAAAAAATATCATAGGGAAAAAACCTCAATATTGACAAACAAAATGGTCATTTAAACATGAAAAGTAAAATGAGAAAACAAGACATTATAAAAAAATAATTTCATATCTCTACAAAATAATTTCTTACAAAACAATATTTCATTATGAAAACATGTAAATAATATGTATTTTATAATCAAACATGTGAATCCGAAAAATAATTTGACGACAATCAATATTATCAAATTAGAAATGTGTTTTATAAATTAATATATATATATATATTAAAATAAGTTAATGTTTAGAAATTAAATCACGCAACCACACTAATTTCAAACTCTAAAAAATTTAATATCCATAAAAGAAGTATATCAATATTCTTAAAATTAAATTTTTCCATAAAATAGAACACTTACAACTATTTTTAAAATCATTGATTTTCATGAAATTATTGAAAATATAATATTTTTTACATGAAATGATCAAGAATCAATAACTGACCATAAAAATATCATTAAAAGTAAAACAATGCTAAAAATTTCATCAAATTGATATATAAATCATCTCTCAAATAAATGCCACATTAAATTCCCCCAAGCCGAATATATTTTCCCCCTCAAGAAATAAATTGTACATTTTTAGTTGAAGATAATAAATATCTAGAATGAAAACCAATGTTCCATAAAGGATTGGTTTTTATGTCTATCATTAATGTTACAAGGCAACCATAATTTATTAAGAAAAAAATTATCCACTAATAGAAGTGTATTAAGTTAAAAATAATCGATTTGAAAAAAAAAATTATACATTTATGATGTGGACAACATTAATGTGCTGTTTAACACATTTAATGATTTCTCCACCACACATTAAACTCATCATTGCAAGTTATTGATTACTAAGGCAGGTGTAAAATTTTTAACTATAGTTTAAAAAATATTTTGTGATTCAATTGTATGATATTGTGTTCATGTGTCACAATGAAGTTCAATAATCATATTTTACACTAAAATAAAAATCATAACATAGAATCTATATTTTATATAATGTTTTTACATTAAATCATTAAAATAAATGAATTTTTTGAAAATAGTATTCCTGTTAAAAGACAAATTTAAAATAGATTTTCAAAATATAACAAAAATATATATGGAATTATATAAACATTTCACTCAATGTCACCAAAGAGTAGTTGAAACAAGATGTGTTTGTAAAATTAATTTTAGAATGAAACAATACAATTTGATATCATTTTTATCCATTAATATTCTAATGAAACTAGAATTTTCTTGTTTGTATGTTAATCAGTAGGGAAAATTTGAATAATAAAAAAAATTAACCCAATGACAAAAGAGTTCAATTCCTTGACTTTTTTCTCATAGTACTCTCCCTAAATGCATTGTTAATTGTCCCTCTTTCTAGAATTCTCTAGCACCAGGAAGTATAGTATGTTCAAATGACAATCCAAAATTAAAATTTTAAGATAGAACAAAACAAGAGTATAAATTAAAGGAAGGTTGAATCAGCGTTTCTCTACAATTTAGCTCTAATTAGCCTCAATGATTTAAATAAAATTATGCACCAATAGTATTTTCAATTTACTCATGAAACACATTCTGTGATATATTTTTTAATGTATATTATATTTTTATTTTTGTTCAATATAAAATTATTTTTCAATGAATCTCAAATAACATAATATTGAAAATTGAATTAAATAAGAACACAACATTTTAAAATAACCTAATAAAGTTATAAAAAATTAATGGTTTAAATATAATAATTTCAAAAATAATTCACAACGATTTCAAATAATATATAATTAAACATTATTGTTCCCACTTCAGATTTGTTGCAAATTAAAAATTTATTCTGATTTAGATATTGAAGGGAATTCCCTATAAATTTAATTTTCATATATCAATATATTATAAAACTAAATCAATTTCTTATAAAATTTTAAATTCATGAAAGTATGAAACTATAAAACATCATTAAATACGTGAATGAGTAAAAGGAATTAGTGAGTTTAATCCACTTAATGTTTTATTATTGATATTCTAGTTTACCCCAAGGATCACACTCTTAATGATACTTTATGTAACACTTTTCCCCCTCTCAATTATGAAAATAAAGAAGTAGAATAATTGGTATTGAATTCAAACAATTAAAAACAAAATATGAAACCAAGCATAAAGGTGATCAGATGTGGTAGTGAGAGTTACAAAAATGGATAAGAAATTTGTTTTAGTTGTACACTTCATGATAACATCAAAATAGGGATAAGATGATTAAAGGATCGGTACATAAAAACAAAAGGGAAATGGATATTTATTCAAGATAAATTAAAATTCAATAATGTTATATTAAATCAAGAGTATCCTGTGATGAAATATAATATTTTCAGTCATAATCCATACATCCCAAAGAATCTATCCATAATCACTCAGGGGGTGATAATTCATACATAAACCACCACTTGTATTTTTTCTATTCATTATGAGATAATTTTTTCTATAAAACATAACTAAGAAGATTTTAATCCTTTTTTATCATTAACTTACACCTGGAAATACTTTTTTCTAGAGCTAAACAACATTTTGTCCTGTTCTCAAAATTATTAAAAATAAAAAAATTAAAATTTCCAGGAATGGAAAATAATGTATATATCATTCCTAGGGGTTTGAAATGATCCTAATATCACTCTTCAGTATTTATATTTTTATAGAAAAATGGTGACTTTAGATATGTTTTGAAAACATGATTCAAGATAGTGTATTTGAAAATTTCATTAAATTGATTTTGAAAATGTGGAAATCAATAATAAATCCACATTCAAATTATTATCGCCATTATATAGAATTCAATGACGTAGAAAAATTAATGAAATCAAGGGAAAACATGGTAGAATTTATTTTTTTATATCTTGAAAGGGTTCAAATTAAGGTATAATTATGTTCTGATTTTCTTCAAAAATTTATTAATGAAATAAAACGTAATCAATATTTATTTCTTGTGAAATAATGTGTCTAACATTTAAAATTAGTGTTTCATAATTAAAAAAATCATGTTAAACTCTAATGAATTAATAAAATAATGAAAATGAATTAATTTTTTGGGTTTTTTATATCAGACATCGGGAAGGAGGACTCAAACTATATTCAAGCAGAAATAAACAGGTAATTTCCAATTTTCGACTCTCCTACCCTATTTGATTAATATTTCGAAACCAATAAACATTATGTTCAATACAAGACTTATCATTGGTGAAGTGATTTTGGAATTAATTATCTTCTATAGTTATATGATTGATGTCCCTTTACTATTCATATTCAATAATTTTCATTTGAAAATTTATTTGGTACACACAATTATATTATAAGGGATTACATTTGAAAACATGTTATAAAATTTCAGAATTCTATTCTTCCAAATTAATTTTGTCTTGTTTTATATTTCAAACATAAAACTCAAACTCATTTTTCATTATTTCAAAAAAAACATTATAGTCATTTTTTAGAATTTAAGTTCTCATTATCCAATTTTCCTCATACGAAGAAACCATGGGTTCAAAACATTGAATATTTTCTTATTTATGTGGCTTTACTATGATATGATATTCGTCATATTCCACCTATGAGACCTCTTGGAATTAATGATAAAATCATTATTGTAAAATTTGATCACTTTTAGGTTTTTGTTCAAAGCTTGGCTCTTCTTCCTCATTACACATTACATGCTCAATTTCAAAATTCACAAAGATTGTCTTTTTATTAAATATTAAAACATTATTGTGATAGTTTTATTTAATCATTTGTTTATACTCCGAAAATTTAGTGAGATTTTTTTATGATTTAGAATACTAGAAATCATTGTATTGATCAGTTTTAGATTTTAGTTAATGGAAAAATTATTTACAAACTAATTGATAAATGGGTTTAGTCTTTTTTGAAGAGTTTTTTAACTTGCAGTAGTTGCATATTTTGTGGATGGTTATATACACACTTCCACGTTTTCATCTAAAAAAAATCCATAGATTACACCAAAAAAAATTTAGTTGATTCTTAATCTAGTATTTATACTTTTTTTACACATTAAAGGATTTATTGGTCTGTTAAATAAAAAATGTCTTAGAGTGTTAGAAACTATTCCATTGAAAAGGGATTGCACTGAATATAAGATCAAAATCAATATCAATAATTTAATCCAAATTAAATATCTCAAACACAAACTAAAAATCAAATATATTTAAATTTTATTCTAGAAGTAGCAAGGACAAAATATTATTTATCTACATTGTTATAACATTGCATATGTTTATCATTATTATATTATTTAGTTTTATAACGCTATGACACCCAACCCACTACCTTCCCTAAAAATGGAAATAATTTTTTAGAAGATATCATTTGTACTACAAAAATTTCAATTCATATCTCCTATTATCACAAACATAGTGGTGAGTATGGTCAAACCCAAGTGGAGGTGGAGAGTTACTCGATGGGATTATTATGATCCAAATCTAAATAAATTAGTAAAATCATAATTTTTTAAATAATGAATAACAGAGTAATAATATAAATGAAGTATATGAGATGTGTTATTATAGAGTATTAGTGCCTATTACTAAATAGTATATACACATGACATACCATTATAATGAATGGAATGAAAATTAAGGATCATTTTAAATAGAAAATTATAAATAAATTGAAGAAAAAATATATACAAATAGAGGGAGTCATTCATAGTGAAACTATGATTCACCAATAAATAAACAATCATTTTTTCACTACTCAAATAGACAACATTTTGTAGTGATAGAATTGATTATAAATAGACATGACATTATTTTTATCTGATAAAATATCAAAAAAATATATATTGAATAGAAATATAAAAATCGAATAATGATGTATTTAAAACATGTAGAATAAGATAAGAGTTTAAATTAATTAACAAAACATGAAAAATGAATTCCCATAAAAATAACTCTAGGTAAATGTTGAAAAATAAGAAGAATAATATAGATTTATTGAGAAATGAATAAATGAGATGATAAATCCTTCCATATAGTTAGTGGAACTTTAATTGGTTATCCATATCAGGTTTCTTTTATCCTTGATGTGTGGCAAGTTTCACATACTACCAGCCTCTATTCTTGGGATATTAGATATAAAATCCATCTCTAGGAAAAATTTCATCTCTCTACCCTCATCTCTATTATATATTCCTCCTTTTTCCCTCACAATCCCCAACATTAAAATCAAAACCACCATTTTTTTCAAATCAGATTAGAGAGAAGAGTTTTGACCTCCAGTAATGGTACCATACCTATAGAAAAACTCCTAAAAACATCTAAGTGCCTCTTTATGAAATGAATTTTCCCAGATGTAGAATATATCTATATGAATCTAGACATCTACTCAACTTCTGTAAAGCATCATGATCACCTCATCTTTGGTTAACTTTAAAAAAATTCATCCAAGTACTCAAATAATCCTCTATATTATGTGTGACAAAATATGAGAACCCTAGATGTAATCAAGCACTAGTTCCTCATAGTTCTATTGATCTAATGAAAACACAGACACTTAATAATTTTTCAAAATCTTATAGCTTCTTGTCCTCAACCCACATCAAGAATCATCACTATTTATGGTATCATATGGCTTTAATGGATCTTCGAGGTTCATTAATAGTAAAAAAATGTAATTCTCTCATATCAGAATGAGAAAGCACTTTACATGTGTTGAAACCTGATGACATAGTCATTGTACTTTTGGGTAGAAAGCATCCTCTATTAGCTTCTTCATCATTGATATACATAGGGAACACACTCTATCTTAGAACATATCAATTCAACTTAAAATGATCTTATTTGTCATCAATAACCAAATGAACGTATGTCTATTCATCAATCATTGTTTGAATTCATTAGTTCATCCATATTTATGTGCTATTGATCTCACAGATATAGGAATCATATGTAAACTCAGGTTCCCTATTTTATCTCGAACACTACTCTTCATTTTTATTCTCCCATTGAGTCTCGTCCATTTTCATCATTGAAATTGAATTTAAAATATTAGGACTTGTAATTTGATTTTAATAGTCATGAAAATAAAAAATGGATCCATACACCAAATCTAATAATAAATTATCGATATTAAGTAGTTTGATCTTGCCCTAATGCTTACTAACATTGGAATCATTAATCTCATAATGGATACCAACTTAAATATACACCCTATCATCAAATAAAAAATAAGATATAACCAATGGTTCTCCTTATATCCAATCTCAAGCACCCCATTTACCCTCCATGAGCATCATCATTTTTTGTGGATATCAATAATGTAAATATATATTTAGTTATCGGATGAGTAAATTTATCTTACATAATGGAAAACATAGGATAACTATCTTATCATATTATTTTTAAATTTTCTTATGTGAATCCCTTGAAAATTTCATACGGGACTAGGATTTGAATTCCCCAATTTGGTTCAACATGGTAAAAGCATCATATGTCTTGGTGTATAAAGAATTTCATTCATGGGATACAAACTTATAACATGTCTAACCAATAATATGATACGAGATTTAGTAAACCATTTATTGAAAGACTAAATATTCATCCAAGAATGGAAATCCTTGTAAAAAAATTTGACTTTTTTAAAAAATTATAAAATTACAAACTCTCAAAAATAATGTTTTCCAAATAAATATTGCACTTTGAATACAAGGAAGAAATAAGGATTTTAAAATCAAACACCTGAATCTAAAAAAATAACACGAAGATAAAAAATTTCATCAAATTTAAAATTTGTTCCAAAAAAAACATATAAAATAGAATCATGTAACATTGTGAAATTAAATCACACAACCACAAAAATCCTAAAATCTCAAATAACATATTTCAATAACATCAAAAAAAAATTAAAATCATTCTTCTTATAATAATAGGAAATCAAATAAGAGGACATTAGATGATTTATTATGAAAATCATCAATTTTTTAGAAATTATTCAATGAGCAGTATTTCCAATATAAAATAGTCATGAATATAATGTTAACATTTAAAATCACATTCAAAAACAAAAAAAATCATCATAACATCATTAATGGGGAGGGATAAATGTTTATAAAATAAAGACCACATCTCCCTTCGCAACGTGAAAAATGAGTTTTCGAGAAGTCCTTTTTACGACGGGAATAAATCACGTCGCAAAAATTCCGTCCAAGAGGTTATTTGTGAAGAAATTTTGTCTCCGTCACAAAATGTTTGGTGCATGTAGTGCCCCAAATCGTGTGATTGTTATTTGCGATGGGCCCCGTCGCAAATAAACGCCAGTGGTTAATAGCAATTTGTGATAGGATGTCATCCCGTAGAAAAAGCTATGTCGGCAAAGACTATTTGTGATTGGTCTGGTCGCAAATAACTTTTTAATTACTGACAGTAATTAATACAGTCGTATGTATTTGCGATGGGATACCCGTCGCAAATAGTCCCATCAAAAATAATCTAACCTGTAGATACCACCCATCCATTTTCCTCTCATTCCGTCAATTTTTAGGTCATGTTTCCCTCTGAACTCCAATTTTACAGGGAACATTTTCCTAAGATAATTTTTTTGTTCAAGAAAAAGTTGTGAAGCCGTCTACATCAATAGAAAATCATGCTTAAAGATATTTATGTTTTATTTAATTTATAATTTATTCAATTTTTTATGTAAATTTTTATTATTGTTGATTAGTTGTAATTTAAATAAATATAAATTTTTTTCTCATGAGAATTTATTTGTACAAATAAATTGAAATTTTAGTAATAATTTTTAATAATTAGTAATGTATATAATTAATTTGTAGTAACTAATAATAATTGGAAATATTTACTAATATATATTAATAATTATTAATAAATAGTAATAAATAGTAATAATGAGTAATTAATAGAAATAATGTGTAATAAATTGTAATAAATTTTCATAAATAGTAATAAATTATAATAATTATTAATTAATTGTAATAATTACTAATAAATTTTAATAATTAGTAATAAATTGTAATAATGAGTAGTAAATATTAATAATGAGTAGTAAATAGTAATAATGAGTAGTAAATAGTAATAATTAGTCCTAAATAGTCAAAAATTGTATTAATTAGTAACAAATTGTAATAATTAGAAATAAATTATAATAATTAGTAATAAATTGAAATAATTAATAATAAATGAAAATAAATTGTAATAAGTTATAATATTAACTAATAAATTGTAATAATTAATAATAAATTGACACAATTACTAATAATTAGTTATAAATTGTAATAATTACTAATTAATCTTAATAATTAGTAATAAAATGTAATAATTAGTAATAAAATGTAATAATTAGTAATAAACTTTAATAACTACTAATTAAATTTAATAATTACTAATAAATTATAATAATTAGAAATAATGGGTAATAGTTATTAAAAAATCCTAATAAATAGTAATAATTGGTATTAATTAGTAATAAATACAGATAATTAGTAATAAAAAAAGATAATTAATAATTAATACAGATAATTAGAAATAATTAGTAATAATTATTAATAATCAATAATAATTTGTAATAATTTGTAATAATTAGTATAATTAGTAATAAATTTTAATAATTATTAATAATGTAACACCCCAAGATTTTATAGTGTGTTACTTCTTCAAAATAAATCAATAACTTTCACTACACGCAACACCGAGTTAAAGCGCACCATGACTTCCCAAACAAGACATACAAAAGAAGTTATGAATAGTATTAACTAAATTTTGAAATTTAATAAATTTCATTTATCAAAATGGACTTCATTTTTGGATTTGGAATATCGAGTTTATCTTAGGGTGAATATTTCGTACTTTTCAGATAACTTTAATATTTTGATGAATAATGAAAATTACTAAATTTTAAATAAAAACAACTTTTTTAATCAAAATAATTAATAGTGATAAATTATGAATTTTAGTGGTTATAAAGTGTATTTAGAATATATTTTTACCATTTAAATAAATTTTGGTCATTGAACATAATTTCACAATTAAACCGGACATAAACAAGTGTCAATCTTTTGATAGTTATTATATCGTAAAAACACGCTTTTTGTTTTGACAGTGGGAATTAATTTTAAATTAATTTTTTCCACTTCTGTGTTTTGAATTTGGAAAAAATGTATTACATGTTTGGAATCAGGATATCTAAATTTTGTAAATAGGTATCTTTTATTTTTAAAATTTTGAATAATTACTTCGGTAAATATTTTATTTACCATGGTTAAAGGGTAAATCTGGTAAATAAGTGTAACAAAATAATATTATAATATTATTAATTTACCCTAAAACGTGTACTAACCCTATATTTTGATACATGTCCAACCATGGTAATCTTTGGGACGATTTTGGGACCACTAATATGTGATAGTGACACTTTATATTAATTAAGTTAAAGTGAGTACAAAAATGAAAAAAGGTTATATCTTTTAGAAAAACAATTTTTTAACAATGTTATATATGTTGGATTTTAGATTATAAATATTAATTAGAAAGATAAAACTATTTACTACATAATGATATTTTATTTATAATTTTTAGACATGAAATAATTTAATTTATTTATGACACAATGGTGATGCAGTAATTACCATAATAGTGAAAAATCAGGACAATTGATATTATAAATACCCAAATAAATATAATATGAGACTTTTTATGAATTAAACTAATTTTATAAGTAAATATGACATGTTATTATTGATTTAATTAACCTTGTTCTAAATTATCATTCTGTTATGAGTTTAAAAAAAAATCAATTATTGAGTAATGTCAAAATTGACATAATTGAGTTTCTAAAACAGATATTATATTATTAATTTATATTCTATTACTAAAAAACTAGTATTCGGCCAAATGACTCATATAATTATTTTTATATCATTACTGGACCACTTTTGGGTCTCTTGGATGTATATCGTATGTTTATTAACTATATATTATAAAAATACAAAGTGACATGTTAAGTGGTAAACTAATTATCCTAGAGTTAAAACTAAAAGGTAAGGTTAATGTAATGACCCAAACCAGTCTAAAATCTATTGGATGAAATTATTTAGACCCATACCCACCTTATAATTTGAATAATCAACTTTGGAGCCATTAGAGACCGAAAAGTGTTTTATTATAAAATAATATTTTATGTTTTTCCTAAAGATCCCCTCACCCCACTTATAAATGGGCACTCCCCCTTCTCATTAATTCACACTTTCAAAGCCTTTTGGTTCGGCCAACCTCTACCCAAATACACACTCAACATCCCTCACTTCATCTTAGAGGCCTTAGTTTGATCAGAAAGCCATCTTATGGATCCATTTTGATCAAATCAAAATGAAGAACCCGAAAAAGGGGTAATGTTTTCACCACCCACTTTAAAGTTCCTTTCTTCATCAACTTCTTATTTCCTTATTATTTCCATTATAAAATAATAACTCCAGTATCTTTTATATACTGTGATGTTATTATAATTATGTAATAAAGAAATTCATTATTCTATCCATTCCTTGATTGACATGTCACCATACGTGCGTACATACAGCCTACCGTCTCCACGTCGTGGTGTAATTGTTATTCAATACACTATTATTTGGATGGGTATAATAATGATGTTTAATTCATCTAAAGGATAAATATAACATGATAATGAATCTGTATATATGATATAACATCTAATTATTTATTATTTTAATATCAAAAGAATGATATTTTCGCTCGTGCGTACGTACGGATTACCGTCTCCACGACGCGATGAGATTATTGCCAAGTTCACCATTCATCGACGATTATAAAAATATATATTACAAATAAATATGTAATATATGACATAATAATGATACTAGGGATATATATATTTATATATATAAGTATTTATGTATTTACATATATCTTATTCACTTACTTCCGTTCAATACTATATGAAAGCAGAAACATCATTTATGCGTACATACGGACTACCGTCTCCATAAACGGTGTATTACATTTCACATATATGTCTATTATTCATATTTATATTCTAAATATATATTATATATTTATCATGGTTTAAATTATGGATGATTTTAAAACATTATCTATGTGATACAATCAAGAGTAACAAGTTAAAACACGTACGATAATGAAAACAATTATTAGCTGAAATGTTAATTTAACATGGAAATTATTATTAATTGGGTAGTATAAAGTCATAAATGAATCACATATGATATCATACATATTAATATGGTTCTGGTATAATTTAATAACATACTACTATTTTCTTACTACAGGTTAAACGTACCCTCGACTAAAGGAAATTGCAAGGTAAGGGTTTACTTCACAACCTCTTCATTATCCAAGGTTGTTTATACGTAATTATCTACTGGGACCTCATTATCATTCACATCCATGTTTCTTAAAAATTCCATTCAAAAAAAATTTACTATTAAATAGAAAATGTGTTAAAGTCATTTATACCCTTATACGTTTTTGAAAGGAATCTTTCCGTCGTTTTCCAAACAAGGTACTTTTTGACCTTTTTGACAAATTTAAGGTAAGAATGTTTTTTTAACTTATACGGCGGGTGCGGCTATTTTCTGCCGTTATAACATCGTCAAAGCTTCCCTTAAAATCTTATAAGAATATTTTTAAAGTAAATTTATTATTTTATAATTATGTGACTTTTAAATGATTTCAAAAAAAGAGATATTTCTTTAAAATAGTTTTGAATTCATCTATGTCAACATCCTTTGAAGGATTTTAAGCTTATTTGAAGTTGATTCATTATGATAAAAAACATCCATATTGTATTTAATGTTTTGTGGTATGTTTGACTGTGGATGTGTTATTTTTATACCATTCATGGTATATGAAGAAAGTATTGACCTTTCGTATGCTAGTTTTAATACGAATGTTTATGTTATGTTAAAACCTATTCATATGAGGAATGTATTAGACTTAATAAGTGACGGGTGGAGACCGCTATAACTCCTCGATGCATCGGTAGGTCTCATGAGGCAACTAGACAAGGAATTGGCTGAGGACCTTTCCCAATTTGATTTATGGAATTGTCCGAGGCCTTAATCATTTTAGACATCTTGGCCGAGGCCTTGACAAAATGTTTCAGAATGTCCGGCATTATACATTCTCTCATTATGAAAGTGATTATTGATATTTCATGTGATTATTTTACTAGTAGAATATCCATGTGAGTAAGTATATGTCATTATTTGATTTTATCTTTTCCATATTATGATGAAGTTGAAGTTTAAAAGGCTTTTTTTAGTTATACATTGCCTTAAATGTTTATGTTTACTTATGAAAGTTTCCACTGTATTATTATCCTTACTGAGCATCTGAGCTCACCACTTTCAATGTTTTATTTTTTTTCCAGGATTCCAAGAAGTGTACTGTGATTGATATGCAGGGATAATCCAAGGGAATGATGGCGTTATCAAATCACTATCTATGTCGTATTCAATGATTGAAATTTTAATGTAATGTTCATGTATGTAATCTATTTTCCAAGACTGCTAAATTGATCGGTCCTTTGGGACTTGATTCCTTGTAATCATGACAATGTATTAAAATAATGCACCGACTCTGGGAAACTGGGGTCGGGGCGTTACAGTTGGTATCAGAGGAAGTTTAGCAATAACCTTGGAAACTAGATTTAGATAAACTCTGATTAGAGTACATAGCCCTAAGTTAGATTTTGAGGATTAGTATAGAAGAACTTCCTAGAATTTTCGTATTGTGGATATTTTGTGAGTTTTCCGAGCAATACATCCCTCTCTGGATACGAGCAAGTAGAGGTGGCTCTGGCACAGATGTACCTAGGTGTAAAACCCGAAAACACTGCTTTGAGCTAGACTCGAACGGGAACTGGTGCACGACAACGGGCCTTGTTGCACTCTTGGTCACGACACTCCCGAGGGATATGTTTAGGATAATTCTCATTTTACTTACAAACCATTATGAAGGGCTCACGAGTATACACTTACTCAAAGAAAACATTTTTTATGCTTATGGATTATATCCATAAACTATCCAATTTATGTTAGGTATTTTACATGTTTGGAATTATGAATTGTGATTCATAAATTGACCTAGTGTATGCCACTGTATAGAAATGGTGCCTAGTAGAAGGAATAAGAACTCCAGCAATACCTATGATCCAACGAGTAAGAAGGATCATATCTTCCATGGTAGTAAGCCATAATTAAGAAGGGAAATAGTCTCCCATGTACTCTCATCATATGAAGGAATAATGTCATGTGTTAAGAAGATAAGTAACGAATTCCTTGAGTCCTATGGATTTGAAGGGAAGAAAGAGATGAAAAGGATGGAAGATAGAAAGATGGATATATGGAAGAAGGGAAAGAAGGATTTTCCCATATGTGATAATTTTTGAAAGAATCACCTTGCTAAATGCCTGAAGAGAATTGGAGTTTGTTATAAGTGTGGAGAAAAAGGACACAAATTACGTGACTACAAGGATATGAAAAATATTTCCAATGTGAAATGCTTCATCTGCAAGGACTTCGGTCACTATGTAAATCAATGTTCAAATCATCAAATTACGTGACAAATGATGCTATTGGATAATAATCAGGTTATGATACTACCACAGATGAAAATCAATGACTAGTGCTCTTATGTTGTTATTTCATTTGAGTGTTGTATCAACAGTATACTAGTTATATAAATTATGGAGATAAATAAGGATTGAACTGCAGTACTATTTTATTAAGGATTTGAGATTATATGGTTCTAAAAAAAGTGACATAATAGTAATCTACATTTTTTGAAGGAAACGTAATCCTTAATATGGTCCCGATAATGAGGTAGTGATTTTGGAATAAGAGAGTGTTGATTTGAATAAATTGTATTGGATATTCTTGACTACCATTTTGAGTTTACAACATTTTTGGATAGAAATAGTATATCCAGTATCCTATAAGGAATAAGGGAGCATGAATTTAATAAATAAGTTTTTATTGTAATTCAGGGTGTTTTCGTGTTTTAAAAGAATACAAGATGAAGGTATTCACATGTTATTACAAAAAAGGGATCTTCAATGTGTTGAAATTCATTATAAATTTTGGACTGTGAGTTTGGATGATAGTATTTTGGAAAAGTCTAAAGGTTGGAATGGATTATGTTTGAAAGGTTATTTTTTGGATTTTTATAAATGGACAACATGCACACCGTGTGACATCCCATCGCGTCGGACAAAGCTGCGGGAATCGAACCCACAACCATAGTGCGATTGGGAATTACTGCCTTCCCCTGGACTACGTGATGTCCCTGGATTTTATAATGTTGATTTTTTTTTAAAAGTGTATGATATGTGAATTATAAATTCATTTTGGTACCCTATACGATTATGATAAATAGAGTATTTTTGAGTTGTATCATCTTTTAGAGTGAAAGATGAATTTGTGGTAGAACTTGGTTAAAGGACAGGACTCTACTTGTCATCTATGTATTTTTCTTTTTCTCTTATTCAATGATGAAATTAATTCATATACCTTAGTGAAGGGATCTTAAAACAAAAAATGTGTTATCCTAATACCATATTTTTTGTTGAACCGATGGTATTTTAAATCATCATAGATTGTTGAATTTAAGTCCCTCAATTTTACACTTTTTTGTGATTGATGACCTCAATCACTACCTATTTAAGTTTTTCTGCCAATTATTGTCTCTAATTGCCACCAATGTTCTCCTAATCTAGATCATGATTTGGTGGTGACCCTTTTATTTCTCTTTTCCTCTTATTAAGACTAAATTTTATTAGCCCAATTTCCGATGTGGGTTTTCCCACAAAGATATTTTCAAAAATTCAACCTTTATTTTCGAAGAACAATATCAAATTGCGAGGACACAATTTATTGAAGGAGGGAAGAATGTAACACCCCTTGATTTCATAGGGTGTTACTTCTTCAAAATAAATCAATAACTTTCACTACACGCAACACCGAGTTAAAGCGCACTATGTCTTACCAAACAAGACGTTCAAAAGAAGTAATGAATAATATTAACTAAATTTTGAAATTTTATAAATTTAATTTATCAAAATGGACTTCATATTTGGATTCGGCATATCGAATTTATCGTAGGGTTAATATTTGGTACTTTTCAGATAACTTTAATATTTTGATGAATAGTGAAAATTACTAAATTTTAATTAAAAACAACTTTTTTAATCAAAATAATTAATAGTGATAAATAATTAATTTGAGTTGTTATAAAGTGTATTTAGAATATATTTTTACCATTTAATATAATGTTGGTTATTGAACATAATTTCACAATTAAACCGGACATAAACAAATGTCAATCTTTTGATATTTATTATATCTTAAAAACACGCTTTTTGTTTTGACAGTGGAAATTAATTTTAAATTAATTTCTGCCACTTCTGTGTTTTGAATTTGGAAAAATGGATTCCATATTTGGAATAAATATGTCCAAATTTTGTAAATAGGTAAATTTTATTTTTACAAATTTTGAATAATTACTTCGGTAAATATTTTATTTACCATGGTTAAAGGGTAAATCCGGTAAAAAAGTGTAACAAAATAATATTATAATAATATTAATTTACCCTAAAATGTGTCCTAACCCTATTGGATGATACATCTCTGACCATGGTCTTCTTTGGGTCGATTTTGGGACCACTTATATGTGATAGTGACACATTATATTAATTAAGTTATAGTGAATACAAAAATGACAAAAGCTTATATCTTTTAGAAAAACAATTTTTTCACAAAGTTATATATGTTGGATTTTAGAGTATAAATATTCATTATAAATATAAAATGATTTCATACATAATGAAATTTTATTTATAAATTTTAGACATGAAATAAATTAATTTATTTATGACACAATGGTGATGCAGTAATTACCATAATAGTGAAAAATCAGGATAATTGATATTATAAATACCCAAATAAATATAATTTGAGACTTTTTATGAATTAAAAGAATTTTATAAGTAAATATAACATGTTATTAGTGATTAGTTAACCTTTTTCTAACTTATCATTCTGTTATGATTTTCACATAAATCAATTATTGAGTAGTTTCAAAATTGACATAATTGAGTTTCTAAAACAAATATTATATTATTAATTTATATTCTATTCATTAAAATCTAGGATTCGGCCAAATGACTCATATAATTATTGGTATATAATTAATGGACCACTTTTGGGTCTCTTGGATGTATATTGTATGTTTATTAACTACATATTATAAAAATACAAAGTGACATGGTAAGTGTTAAACTAATTAACCTAGAGTTAAAACTAAAAGGTAAGGTTAATGTAATGACCCAAACCTGTCTAAAATCTAGTGGTTGAAAATATTTAGATCCATACCCACTTTATAATTTGAATAATCAACTTTGTAGCCATTAGAGACCAAAAATTATTTTATTATTAAATAATATTTTAAGTTTTTCCTAAAGAGCCCCTCACCCCTCTTATAAATCGGCACTCCCCCTTCTCATTAATTCACACTTTCAAAGCCTTTTGGTTCGTCCAAACCCTGCCCAAATACACTCTCTACATCTCTCACTTCATCCTAGAGGCCTTAGTTTGATCATAAAGCTATCCTAAGGATCCCTTTTGATCAAATAAAAAAGAAGAACCCGAAGAAGAGGTAATGTTTTCACAACCCACTTTAAAGTTCCTTTCTTATTCAACTTCTTCTTTCCTTATTATTCCCATTATAAAATAATAACTCTAGTATATTTTATATAATGTGATGTTATTATATTTATGGAATAAAGAAATTCATTATTCTATCCATTCCTTGAATGACATGTCACCATACGTGTGTACGTACAGCCTACTGTCTCCACATCGTGGTGTAATTGTTATTCAATACACTATTATTTGGATGGGTATAATAATGATGTTTAATTCATGTAAATGATAAATATAACATGATAATGATTCTGTATATATGATATAACATCTAATTATTTATTATTTTAATATAAAAGAATGATATTTTCTCTCGTTCGTACGTAGGGATTACCGTCTCCAAGACGCGATGAGATTCATTTCCAAGTTCACCATTCATCGACGATTATAAATATATATATTACTAATAAGTATGTAATATATGACATAATATTGCTACTGGAGATATATATATATTTATATATATAAGTATTTATGTACTTACATATATCTTATTCACTTACTTCCGTTCAATACTATATGAAAACAGAAACAACGTTTATGCGTACATACGGACTACCGTCTCCATAAACGGTGTTTTCCATTTCAAATATATGTATATTATTCATATTTATATTCTAAATATATATTATATATTTATCATGGTTTATATTTTGGAAGTATTTAAATCATTATCTAAGTGATACAATCAATAGTAACAAGTTAAAAAACGTACGATAAAGAAAACGATTATTAGCCGAAATGTTAATTTAACATGGAAATTATTATTAAATGGGTAGTATAATGTCATAAATGAATCATGTATGATATAATACATATTAATATAGTTCTGGTATAATTTAATAACATACTATGGTCTTCTTATAGGAGGATAAATGTACCCAGGACTAAAGGAAAGTGCAAGGTAAGGGTTTACTTCACAACCTCTTCATTATCCAATGTTGTTTATACGTAATTATCTACTGGGACCTCGTTATCATCCACATCCATGTTTCTTAAAAATTACTTTCAAAACATTTTTAATATTAAATAGAAAATGGGTTAAAGTCATTTATACCCTTATACGTTTTTGAAAGGAATCGTTCCGTCGTATTCCAAACCAGGTACTTTTGACCTTTTTGACATATTTAAGGTAAGAATGTTTTTTTGACTTATACGACGGGTGCGGATATTTTCCGCCATTATAGCATCGTCGAAGCTTCCCTTACACGCTTATAATTTTATTTTCAAAGTAAATGTATTATTTTATAATTATGTGACTTTTAAATGATTTCAAATAAAGAGATATTTCTCTAAAATAGTTTTTATTTCATCTATGTCAACATCCTTTGATGGATTTTAAGTTTATTTGAAGTTGATTCATTATGATACAAAACATCCATATTGTGTTTAAAGTTTTGTGGTATGTTTGACTGTGGATGTATTAGTTTTATACCATTCATGGTTTATGAAGAAAGTATTGACATTTCGTATGCAAGTTTTAATACGAATGTTTATGTTATGTTAAAACCTATTCATATGAGGAATGTATTGGACTTAATAAGTGACGGGTGGAGCCCGCTATAGCTCCTCGATGCATCGGTAGGCCTCATGAGACAACTAGACGTGGAATTGGCCAAGTCCCTTTCCCAATTTGATTTATGGTTTTGGCCGAGGCCTTAATCATTTTAGATATCTTGGTCGAGGCCTTGACAAAATGTTTCAGAATGTCCGGCATTATACAATCTCTCCTTATGAAAGTGATTATTGATATTTCATGTGATTATTCGACTAGTAGAATATCCATGTGAGTAAGTAAATGGAATTATTTGATTTTATCATTGCTATATTATGATGAAGTTCATGTTTAAAAGGCTTTTGTTTTAGTTATACATTGCCTTAAATGTTTATGTTTACTTATGAAAGTTTCCGCTGTATTATTATCCTTACTGAGCATCTTAGCTCACCACTTTCAATGTTTTATTTTTTTTTCAGGATCCCAAGAAGTGTATTGTGATTGATATGCAGGGTTAAGCCAAGGGAATAATGGAGTTATCAAAGCACTATCTATGTTGTATTCTATGATTGATATTGTAATGTAATGTTCATGTATGTAATCTTTTTTCCAAGACTGCTAAACTGATCTGTCCTTCGGGACTTGATTCCTTGTAATCATGCCAATGTATTAAAATAATGCACCGACTCTGGGTAACTGAGGTCGGGGCGTTACAAATAAATTGTAATAATTAGTAATAAATTGTAATAATTAGTAATAATTAGTAATAAATTGTAATCATTATTAATAAATTGTAATAATTATTAATGATTAGTAATAATTAGTAATAAATTGTAATAATTACTAATAAATTGTAATAATTAGTAATAAATTGTAATAATTAATAATAATTTGTAATAATTAGAAATAAGTTTTAATAATTAGTACGAAATTGTAATAATTAGTAATAAATACTAATAATTCATAAAAAATACTAATAATTATTAATAAATATTAATAATAATGAATAGTTTGGAACAATTAGTAACAATTAGTAATAAATTGTAATAATTAGAAATAATTTGAAATAAATAGCAGTAAATTGAAACAATTAGTAAAAAATATCAATAATTAGTAATAAAAAGTAATAAATAGGAATAATTATTAATAAATATGAATAAATAGTAACATTTAGAAATTATTAGTAATAACTACTAATAATTAGTAATAAATTAGAATAATTAATAACAATTATTAAGAAATCTTAATAATTAGTAATAAATACTAATAACTACTAATAATTACTAATAAATACGTATAATAATCAATAATTAGCAATAATTAGCTATAATTAGGTTTAAATTGCAAAAATTGGTAATAATTAAAAATAATTTGCAACAATTAGTAATAATTAGAATTAATTATTAATAATTAGAAATAAATAGCAATAATTAGTAACAAATATCAATAATTAGTAACAAATAACAATAATATTTAATAAATAGTAATAAATATTAATAATTATGAATAATTTGTAATAATTTTGAATAATTAGTAATTATTAAGAATTTTTAGTAATAACTAAGAATAATTAGTAATAATTAGGAATAATTAGTAATCATTAGGAATAATTAGTAATAATTAAAAATAATTATAAATAATTACGAACAATTAAGAATAAACACAAATAATTAGTAATAATTAGTAATAAATTGTAATAATTTGTAATAATTTGAAATAATTGGTAGTATTTAATAATAATTAGTGATAATTAGTAATAAATAGAAATAACTATAATAAATAGAATACTTTGTAATAAATATTAATAATTAGTAATAAATATCAATAAATAGTAATAAATAGAAATAAAAAGTAATAAATTGCTATAATTAGTAATACTTAGGAATAATTAATAACAATTAATAATAATTAATAATAATTTGGAAAAATTATTAATAATTTAGAATAATGAATAATAACTTGGAATAATTAGAAATAATTAGGAATAATTAGGAATAATTAGGAAAAATTAGTAATAATTAGTAATAATTTTTATTAGTGAGTAATAATTATTAATAGATATTAATAGATATGAATAAATAGGGATAAAAAAGAATAAATAAGAATAATATGGATGAAATAGTAGTAGTTTGGAATAAATAGTAATAGTTAGGAATAAATAGAAATCGTTAGGAATAAAGAGTAATAGTTATTAATAAATACAAATAGTTAGTAATAAATATAAATACTTAGTAATAAATATGAATAATTAGAAATAAAAATGAATAATTAGTAATAAATAGTAATAATTAGTAAAAAATAGTAAAAAATACTAAAACATAGTAATAATTTTAAATAAATTGTAATAATTAGTAATAAATTGTAATAATTAGTAATAAATTTTAATAGTTAGTAATAAATTAGAAAAGATAATAATAAATAGGAATAATTATTAATAAATAGTAATAATTAGTAATAAATAGTAATAATAAGTAATAAATAATAATAATTAGTAATTAATAAGAATTGTAAGTAATAAATTGAAATAGAAAGTGATAAATAGGAATAAATTGGAAAAGATAGAAATAAATAGGAACAGTTATTAATAAATAGGAATATTTTGTAATAAATATAAATAATTGGTAATAATTAGTAATAAATAGTAATAATTAGTAACGATGTACTACAAACAAATTTTAATAAACTTTAATAAATTTTAATAAATTTTATGAACATGTCACAATTTCTAGTCGATTGATGACACTACTTTTACTCGATGACTTTTCTCCTTTCCACTCTCACCGACTAAAAACATTATGAAAAATGTGATGCTACATAGGAATAATAAATATAATATGCACGAAATCAGATATGCATTCAAAGGATCATATTTTTATAGTGTTTTTAAGAAGTGACAGTTGGAAGAAGACGATTCATCAACGAAAAGGGGGATCTTTTGTCGGACAGCTCATTTACATGCATCTTTCTCACACTGAAATCACAATTATGGCTCTGGTCAGAGATACGCATATTTATTATCATGCAAACATAAATGAATATGCATCCCTCTAAACAGATGTGTTCATTGCAATTTCAGTGTTAGAAAGATGGATGTAAATAAGCTGCTAGACAAAAGTGTAGCTATCAATCCACTATATATTGTGTCTCCCTTAATTAATGGTAATTATTAAGAAGTAGTAGTAATTATTTATCTTATTTTTTCATATAGTGTTCTTATAATTTCAAATTACTCAAAAAGAATTATTATTTTATAATTTGTATAAAAAAATGGATCAAGAATGTTGACATCAGTCATTTTTAGGTGATGTTGTTTGGGTAAATTAGTGCAGAATTCAAAATGGTTCTTGTTTAAATCCAGTATATATTGAGGGCGTTGAATCATTCTTAGCATTTTCATCATCAAACCCAGAAAATGTTTAAGATGGAACAATTATGTTTCCTTGTAAAAAATGTGCTCTATAAATGTTTGACACATTTGAAAAAGTTGGGGGACATCTATTGCGGATTGGAATTCAACCAGATTATGTTTTTTGGTATCAACATGGTGAACACAGTTCCAAAGAAGATTCTAATAACTTGATTCCATATCCATCATGGTTCCAAAAATTTAGTACCTGATGTTGTAGGTCCATATCTTCAACAAGCTGAAACTCACAATGATATTGATTTAGCTGCTAAGTTTGCACCATCTGAAATTAATGAGTTGTTGATGTCACGACCCGTCCCCAGGGGCCCGTGTCGTAACTATCCACAAGCCCACCTCCCGTAGGCCAGGGGCTAGTGACTAGCACCATAGGCGTAAACCCATAAAAATAAAATGCATTGCCTTTTATTAAGAACAAACCATAGAGTAAGCAAGAAAAAGTAAATACTAAGCAAACTGAGAGTACAAGTTAGTCCTAAATGTAAATGGGACAGTATACAAACCCAAACTGAAAATAAGTTCAACTGGAATGAAAGTACAACAACCAAAAAGTAAAGCAGATAGTCCGAGCTGTCCTCTAGAAATCCCACCTGATGGGTGGTTACAAATATCCTCCTCTGCTCCTCGGCTCCAGCCATCCACTCCTAGTACGCCATGCCCAGTGATCTACCTCCAGGTACCGTCCTGCTCCTCGGGTGAAAACCACGGTCAACGTTGTCCGTCATCAGCATCCAACACAACCATGTGTGGGCATAGCCCATGTAGGGGTGAGTAGACGCTTCTTAGTAGGGACCCCGAGACTCCCAAGGGTCTCCCAGGTTCCACAAGGATAACCACAAATGAAAGATAACCATCACAATGTAACAACCAACTTTACTTTGGTATATGCCCATACATATACCAAAGTCATCATTTCCAGCTCTGCTCATGAGGTCAGGTACAACCCAGTCCCCACACAGCTGTACAACCAAAATCCACATAGGATATCAAGTCAACTCATCGAAAGTGAGGACCGAAATTCAAGACATATGACACCTAGTTATGCCACAAAAAGATAGCTGTTAGATGATCAGTTTTAGCCACTGGATCATCTAAGTTGTTGGACCCACATAGGATTAATAGGTAGTAACCCCCGCAATGACCCACACAGAGTCGGTAAGCGCTGGTCAACATAGAACTACTGGTCCATAGAGAACCGGTGGTCCACACAGAACCGGTATGTGCTGACCTACACTAAGTCACTGAGCGTTGGTCCACACAGAACTGATGGTCCACACTAAACCGTTATGCGCTGACCCATACAAAGTCTCTGAGCGCTATTCCACACAGAACCACTGGTCCACACTGAACTGGTAGTCGGCATCGTCGTCGAACCCAAGGAGGATTCCAATACAGATGTCGATTCAGTCGCAGCCAGCTCTAGGGTTCCCGCACACAGCACACTCGTTCCAGGAGGTTCCGCTCCATGAGCCAAATGGTCGATACATCAACTGTCACATAGATTATAGTTGATGTATCGAAATATTCTGTCAAGTTAAAAGGAACTCAATGCGTCTGACGATGCGTCAAACGAACGCCTTGTCTGAGAGTTATTGGATTTTTCGTTCGAATGGCACAGTTAGTTTTTAAGTCAAAACCAACCTAAATGTACTCCAACTGCATCCAAACCTCGAGCAGAGTAATCCAAAAGGACCATCTCACCAAGAGGAAATCAACAATGTTGACGGCACGTCAAACGAACATCCAGGGCTCATGATATAAGCGTTTCCACTCCGAGGGCCCGGTTGGTTTCCTGTTCGAACCAACCCGGGTGAACCCAAAGATCTCCAAAACCTTGAGTATAATATACCAAAATGAACGACCCGATCCAAGGATCACATCGCAATTGACGGTTCATCAATCGGAGTTCTGTATCCCATGTTATGGGCTTTTAAACAGAATTGTCCGAAAAGGGGGGGTCTGGGCCCGGTCCGTCCTGGCCCAGTACCCCCTGGGCTGACCAGAACCGGGTCGACCCGGCCCAGCATGGCGGCGTGGTGGCACAGCGGCGCGGCCTGTGCGGCGGCATGGCGAGGTGACTAGCCTGCTCGCGCAGCGCGCCCACGTGAGCGCCAAAGGGAGGGGATGCTGCCCCCCACTTCGTTGAAACTGTGGCCCCTTAATAGGGCCAAACCTTGTGAAACAACTGGGCATTACACCCCCAGCTTCCCCCTGTAACGGCCGGCCAGCTAGGACGGCCAGTTTCTCGCTGCGAGACCCCGCAGTCCCGCTCCTTCTGGCACCGGCGACCGGAGTTCTGGCCGCCTCTTCGAGCATCTGGGCGGCCGGTTTTTCCAGCCTCCACTTACTAATTCGCCGCAAAATCTGTATGGTGCGGCGTGACGAAGCCGCACCCTTCTGTCGCAGCCCGACTACAGCTGCGGTGTCGTTTGCAACCAATGGGGCGCTGCGACGGCTCCGTTATTCTTCGTCACAGTCCGTTCCAGCAGCATTTTCAGCCTTTTCGTGTGGTGCGATGGCTCTGAGTCAACCCACTCCAATCCCCAACAACAACACTACCATAACGGATGTGGGTCGGTCATGTTTGTGCGGTCCAGACTCCTCCCATTAATCAGATAACAGGTGGTTTTAAAAAAATAATAATAACAAACGAAGAACGCCAGAAAACATGTCAGTAAAAACAAACCCCTACCTTGTCGTTCGTTGTCCAGAAGAAGTCATCGAAGAAAGAGGGTCACCACAGAGTGGCGTCGCGACGAAGGTGATGCCAACTTCGTTCGTCACGAGGGATGATGAAGTTCTCGTCGATCGTTGCACGCTTCCACTTCCGAGTTTGTGCGTCATTCCGTTGACGACGAAGAGGAAGCAAGGAGCTCCATCGGAGAAGACTCGCGTCGGAAGGTTCTGTGGAATAAACGTCATTCGATCTTCATCGAAGTCAGTACGTTCTTCGCATTCTTTGGTGAGAGAGAAGGAGAAGGGGCTCCAGTGCAACACTTCCTAAAAAAAATAAAATAAGGCTTAAGCCTTTATTGTTTTTTCCAACGATTTCAAATTTCAAAAAAAACATAACTTACACCATTAATTTCATGTGTGCTGATAAAATTAATTGGTTAGTTAGTGTTAGCATTTAAGGGGGAGTGTGGAGTGTTATGGAATAAATGGGTGGGGGTTTAGAAAGTTTGAAAAAGGGTAGGGATTGTGCGGGCCCCAACTAGTTAATCATCTCGAGGGAGGTTATGTGGGGGTGGGCCCATCACCATAACCTCTCATGAGAGGTTATGGTGTGGTGGCCCCCACCACAATCCACCATTTGGTGGTTTTAACAACCTCTAAAATAGAATAAAATTTGCATCAAACTTTTATTTATTCCACAATTTTTAACTTATCCACTCTTTCAAATGCAACTGTGGTGAAGGTCCCTTAAGCAATTACCAACATTGTGAGTTCATCGGTGCCCTCAGATTTCGATTCCGAGTAGCGGTTCAAAAGATAGAAATACCCACTCGTTCGTTCACTGAATGTACCCGAGCTAAATTTCAGAAATTGATTCATTGCACACCGGGCCACGGAATCAGGTGCTGTCAAAAACTGCGCACTCGTAAATACCCAAAAAAATTTTGAAAAAAAAAATCATTTTAATTTACTGGACGTTACATTGCTCCCACCGAAGGGCTTTATATCCCCGTAAAGATACATCATAAACTAGGGAAACAAATGGGGGTACTGAGCACGCATCTGAGCCTCCCGCTCCCAAGTGCTCTCCTAGAGGTTCCCGAGCTTCCACCTTATGCAAACAAGAGGTAACGACCGCCCACGTAGGACCTACTCCTATCGATCCTCGATCACCACCGGAACCTCAAAAAAAGTCGCTCCATAGTCAATGTCTAGTTCCCTATGATCGATGATATGCATCAGGTCGTGCACGTATCTCCTCAGCTGAGATATGTGAAGATGTCGTGCACCATGTGCTACTGAGGTGGTAAATCTAGGTGCTATGCAACCTCGCCTAACCTACTGAGAATATGAAAAGGTCTGATGAAGCGTGGAGATAGCTTTCCACCCCAGCCAAATCTCTTTAATCCACACGGTGGAGAGACCCATAAGAAAATGTGGTCACCATCCTCGAACTCAGGTGGTCTCCGCCTCCTATCTGTGTAAGTCTTCTATCAGCTCTGGGTTGTCCTCATCCACTCCTGGATGACCTGGACTTTCTGTGTCATGGCTTGGACCATCTCTGGTCCAACCAGTGCTGGAATCCCGGGTCTGTCCAGCACTGAGGTGATCTACAGGGTTGGCCGTACAATGCCTCGTAAGGTGCCATCCCGATGGTGGAGTGCTAGCTGTTGTTGTACGCAAACTCCACCAAGGGTATATGGTCCTCCCAGCTACGACCAAAGTCGAGGACACATGCACGAAGCGTGTCCTCGTGAGTCTGAATGGTCCTCTCCGTCTGACCATTAGTCTGAGGGTCAAAGGCGGTGCTCAAACGTAGCTGCGTCGCAAAAGAGTTTTGCAACCCCTTACAAAGCCTGGATGTAAAACGAGCATCACGATTTGAGAAGATATATGATGGAATACCATTAAGTCGTACGATCTCATGAACATAGATGCGTACAATGCTCTCCACTTAGCCCTTCTCTCTGATGGGTAAGAAGTGAGCCGACTTGGTGAGTCGGTCAACAATCACCCAAATGGAGTCATTCCCTCTGGAAGTACGTGGAAGTCCAGTAACTATATCCATAGATATCCCGTCCCACTTCTACTCCGAGACCTCCAAGGGTTGTACCAAGCCTGCTGGTACCTGATGCACTGCCTTCACATGCTGGCGGGTGAGGCATCTAAAAACAAACTCTGCCACATCCTTCTTCATACCCAACCACCAGTGCTATCGTCTTAGTTCCTGGTACATCTTAGCTTCCCCTGGATGTACAACCAAAGGTGAAGTGTGAAACTCTCTCAGCACCGCCTCCTATAGTGAAAATGGTACCATGTTCCATACTCTAAAATGGATGTCGTGCTCTCCTCCTACAGAAAATCAATCTGATGCCTGTCCAGTGGAAATATGTGCACACCGCGTCTCACAGTCAACATCTCCACACTACGCCTCTATGACCCGCTGAAGTAGTGGAGGAGTGACAGTGAGTGACAGAAGGAAGGCTTCCCCATCTCTATCCATGAAGGATATCTGCAAAGGGGCTAGCTGCTCGGTCGCCTCTCCTAGTAGCTGGATGTCCGTCCTCCTGCTGAGAGCATCATCTACTATGTTTCCCTTTTCAAATGTATAGACTATCTCAATGTCATAATACTGGAAGAACTCGATCCATCGAGGCTATCTCAGGTTTAGGTCCTTCGGCGAGAAGATATACCAGTGACTCTGGTGGTCTAAAAATATTGTAAAGCGCTCGCCCATCAGACTGTGTCGCCATGTCATCAGAACGAAGACCACTACTTCTAACTCCAAGTCATGGGTAGCGTAATTCTGCTCGTGCAGCCTCAACTGTTGTGATCCATAGGAAATCACTGCCCGCTCCTGCATCAGAACACATCCGAGCCTGGTCCCTGATGCATTTCAGTAGACAACGTACCCAACTCCCTCTTCCAGTAGCCTCAATATAGGTGGGCTGGTCAACCTCTGCCTCAGCTCCTGAAAGCTCTGCTGACATCTATCAGACCACACAAATGGTTTCTCCTTCTTCGTCAAAGCTGAATGTGGTGCCGCCACTCTAGAGATGTCCTGCACGAATCTCCGATAATATCCAGCTAAACTATTGAAACTTCGCACCACTGTCAAGCTCTGGGGTGGCTCCCAAGCTAGCACTGCCTCGATCATCGCATGATCCACATCAACTCCCACCTCAGAAATGATGTGCCCCATGAAGTGGACCTCATGTAACCAAAAATGACACTTCGAGAGCTTACCATAAAGCTAGTGCTCTCGGAGTGTGTCTAGTAGAACCTTCATGTGGTAGGCATGATCTTCCTCATTAGTCGAGTAGATCAAAATGTTGTCGATGAAGACTATGACAAATTGATCGAGGTAAGGCTGGAAGATCCTATTCATGAGACTCATGAACATTGCTGGAGCATTGGTTATGCCGAAAAACATATCCATGAACTCATAGATGCCATACAGACACCTGAAGGACATCTTCTATACATCCTCATCTCTAACTCTGAGCTGATGATAGCCTCACCTGAGGTCTATCTTCGAGAACCACTATGCTCCCTTGAGCTGATCAAAGAGGTCGTCAATCCTCGGAAGCAGATACATGTTCCTCAAGGTCACCTGGTTCTGGTGATGATAATAGACTCACAGTTGCAAGCTCCCATCCACCTTCATGGCGAACAAAATCATTGAATCCCAGGGTGAAACACAGGGTCGTATGAACCCCTTGGCCTGCAAGTCCCCCACTGTACCCATAGCTCATGAAACTCAGCAGGTGCCATCCGATATGCTGGTGTGGAATTTGGGGTTGTCCCTGTGTATAGGTCTAGGTATAAGTCTACCTCTCTGTGGTGAGGTAGTCCTAGAACATCGTTAGGAAAAACATATGCATACTGATCCACCACAACATGAAAGCTCAGACTCTACACGTCAAGTGATCTTATGATGAGGCTAGCCAACTGATGAGTGATTGGTTGTCCTCTCCTCTGCGTGAGTATATCATGTGTTGTAAAGGCTCCCCTCTCGCCGGTGAAGGTGAACCTGCTCCCATCAGTGTGATCACATCGTACCTTGCACATAATATATTCAATCTGAGGATGAAATGTGGATAACCAATCCATGCCCAAGATGACGTTGTAAGGCCTCGATGCCACTATCAGAAGATTCCAGCCGAACCTCTCGCCTCCTAGAGTAAGCTCACACTGCTGGCACCAGTGCGTAATCATCGAGTCTGCTGCCGTAGGAGTCTCTAGCTGTAAGGATTGAGCAAACTGCACCATCAGAATCTCTGAGCTCTGAACAAGGGCAGTGGAAATGAAAGAATGACTCACTCCTATTACTATATGTATTGTAGCATAGGTGTAGTAGACACAGATAGTACCTCGAATCATCTCTAGTGCATCATGGTCATCGGCCTCCGCTGCCTGAAGCTGAGCCTGCCTCTATCCTCCAGCTCCCTAAGGTCGGGCAGGACCACCCGGTGGTGGTGGTGGCAGTGCCTCAAAGCGTCACCCACCACCTGCTGCTCGGCCAGCTCCTCTACCTCATATTCCTGCTCCTTACAGACCGCCATGGTCGAACCTCTGCCTCTCACTAGGTGGTTCTTCAACCGTCTTCTGCTCCGTTGTACGACGGGTCGGGCAGTCACGAGCCATGTGGCCATGCCCGCCGCAAGTAAAACATAGTCTGATCCCTATATGACTGGCTATGGGCCTCGTGCCCTACACATATGAGATGGTGTCCTGAGGTCATCTTCCAGAAGGATGGTTCCACATCATTCCCTTTGCCATCCGTCGACTGCCAGCTGCAGAAGACTCAGCTACATGTCGCCATGTCGTAGGTCTCGCTGCTGGTTTAGGCTCAGTAAGAAAGCTATCTACAAGAAGGGCTCGCTCTAGTACTCCTGCCTTTGTCGGTACGCTGAGGGAGATAATCTAAGATATAATCTCATGCCTCATTCCCTGCTCGATGGTCCATGCCCAGAAGAATTGGTCTCTTACGATGTCTGTAGAGTAGCGCGAGAGATCAGTAAACCTCACTGAGTACTGGGCGACCGTCATGCTGCCCTACCGCAGCTGTAGTAGCTCCTGAATGCACACATCACGGAGGGTGGCTAGAACGAACTATGAGCAGAAGAGGATCTTGAAGTCCGCCCAAAGAAGGGATTCCACGTCATGCACCTGGAGAATGAGGCTCCACCATCTACCTGTTGTCGAATGTAGGAGACTCGCTGAAAGGATCACCATGAGGTCAGCTGGCATCCTCACCAGCCTCAAAACTCAAACTACAGCCTCCAGCCAATCCTCGTCTGCCTAAGGGTCCGTCTACCAACGGAACCAGGGTGGTCAATGATGCTAGAACTCGTGATGTGAACTATGATGTCGGGCACTCTCAACGGCTAGGGCTAGTGGCATCAGTGGCTCGGCGGGTAGAGTTACCACCGGTTCCCCCACTGTAAAAGGGAACTGCACCGAGGCCTCATCCCTTGGTGGGCTGTTGTCTCCCACAATGCTCAGAACCCTAGATCGCTGCCATCATGGGGCCATCCTGAAAAAAAATAGGTGCACCACGATCAATACAGTATACCTGGTGAGCTGACACAAAGTAATCATAATGAAATCATTGAAACACACATGCAATCAATGTTTTCATGTACCGAGTCGGAAATCAGAAGTCAGGGTCCTGGTGTATGGATACATCGGTCACTACAACAACACTAGACACCCTGGACTGATATCCACACTCAAATACCATTAACACTTTTTCTTCACATTGTGAAAGATCAGATTCCTGACTTCTGCGGTAGAACCAAAACCCTTTGATACCAATTTGTCACGACCCTTCCCTCGGGGCCTGTGTCGTAACTAAACCAAAGCCTACCTCCCATAGGCCAGGGGCTGGCAACTAGCACCAAAGGCATAAAACGGGTAAAAAAGGAAGGCATTACCTTTATGTATGAACAAACCACAGAGAAAGAAAGAAAAAGTAAATACTAAGCAAACATAAAGTACAAGTATGTGCGGAAAGTAAATGGGCCAGTATCCAAACCAAAACTGAAAACTAGTACAACTGGAAAAAAAGTACAGCAACCGAAAAGTAAAGAAGCTAGTCTGAGCTACCCTCTTGAAATCCCACCTGAATAGTGGGTACAAATATCTTCCTCTGCTCCCCATCTCCAGCCGTCCACTCTGAGTACGTCCTGCCCAGTGATCTACCTCCAGGTACAATCCTGCTCCTCAGCTCCAACCACGGTCAACACTATCTATCATCTGTATCCAACACAATGAAGTACGGGCATAGCCCATGCAGGGGTTAGTATACGCTACTCAGTAGGGACCCCGAGACTTCCAAGAGTCTCCCAGGATCAACAATGATAACCACAAAGAAAAGATAACAATCACAAAGTAACAACCAAACTTACTAAGGTATATGCACATACATATACCTAAGTCACCATTTCCATCTCCGATCACGAGATCAAGTACAACCCAGTCCACAGCGAACTATAAAACTGAAATCCACATAGGATATCAAGTCAACACATCGATGGTGGGGACCGAAAGTTATGACATAGCTCACACAGGTATGCCACAAAATGGTAGTGGTTAGATGACCAGTTGTAGCCACTAGATCATCTATGCTGTTGGACCCACCCATGATCGATAGGTACTAACCCCCGCAATGACCCACATAGAGTTGGTAAGCACTGGTCTACACAGAACCGCTGGTCCACACCGAACCGGTGGTCCACACAGAACTAGTATGCACTAACCCACACAGAGTCGCTGAGCGCTGGTCCACACAGAACCGATGGTCCACACAGAACCAGTATGCGCTGACCCATATAGAGTGGTTGAGTGTTGGTCAACACAGAACCGCTGGTCCACACAGAACTGGTAGTCGTCGTCGTCATCAAACCCATGGAGGATTCCAATACAGAAGTCAATGTAGTCACAACCAACACTAGTGTTCCTGCACACAGCACACTCATTCCGAGAGGATCCACTCCACAAGCCAAAGGGTCGATACATCAACTGTCATGTAGATCAGATTTGATGTATCGCAAAGTTCCGTCACGTTCAAAGGAACTCATCGCGACTGACGACGCGTCAAACGGGATCCCGGTCTCAGAGTTATTGGCTTTTTCGTTCTAGGGGCCCAGTTAGTTTTTAATTTAATACCAACCCAACTGTACTCCAACTGCGTCCAAAACTCGAGAAAGGTAAGCCAAAAGTACCGTGTCACTAAGAGTAAAGCAACAAATTCAACAGCACGTCAAACGGATGTCCGAAGCTCAAGATATATTTGTTTCGCTACTAGGGCCCGGATGGTTTCGTGTTCGAACCAACACGGACGAACCCAAAGTTCTCTGAAAACATGAGTATAATATTCTGAATCGACCGCCTTGATCCAAGGATTGCTTCACAACTGACGGTTCATTAATCGGAGTTCTATAGCCCATGTTATGGCCATCTAAACAGGATTGTCGGAACATGGGGGGGTCTCCGCCCGGTCCGGCCCGACCCAGTACCCCCTGGGCCGACCCGGACCGGGTCGACCCAGCCCGGTGGTGACCCGGACCGGCGGCTCGGCCCGGCCCAGAGGCTCGGCCGGCGTGGCGGCGCAGCCAGCACGACGACGCGACAAGGTGGCCAGTGCGCGCGCGCTGCAAGCCCGCATGAGCGCCAAAGGGAGGGGGCGCTGCCCCCCCCCCCCACATGGTGGAAACAGCGGCCCCATAATGGGGTCGCGCCCGATGATGTAGCTGGGGGATACACCCCCGGCTGCCCCCTGTAATGGCTGACTAGCTAGGCCGGCCGATTTCTAGCCGCGGGACCCAGCGGTCCCGCACCTTCCAGCACCGGCGGCCGGAGTTCCGGATGCATCTTCGAGCTTCCCGGCGGCCGGTTTTTCCTGCCACCACTTACAAAATCACCACAGAATCCGTCCAGTGCGGCGTGACTATGCCGCACGATTCCTCCATGGCCTAACTCTGGTCGCATCCTCGTTTGCAAGCAATGGCAGAGCGCGACAACACCGCTCTTCTTCATCGCGGACCGTTCCAGCCGCGTTTTCATCCTTTCGGCGTGGTGCGATGGCTCCGCATCAACCCGCTCTAATCCGCAACAACAAAAAAACCACAAGGTAGGAGGTCCGGCCATATTTGTACAGTCTGGCCTCCTCCCGTTAATTCGATTATAGGTGGTTTTTTAAAAAATAATAATAACCAATGATGAACGCTAGAAAACACGTCAGTAAAAAAACCCCTACCATGTCGTTCGTTGTCCGGATGATGTCATCGATGAATGAGGGTCGTCGTGGAATGTCGTCATGACGAAGGTGATGTCGGATTCAATAGTCATGAGGGAAGATGGAGTTTTCGTCGATCGTCGCACGCTTACACTTCCATGTTCGTGCGTCGGTCCGTTGACAACCAAGTGGAAGGAAGGAGCATCGTCGAAGAAGACTCGCGTTGGAAGGTTCTGTGGAAGAAACATTGTTCGATCTACATCGGAGTCGGCGCGTTCTTCACATTCTTCGTGTTCTTCGGCGAGAGAGAAGGAGAAGAGGCTCCAGCGCAACACTTCCCAAACAAAAGTAAAATAAGGCTTAGGCCTTATTTTATTGATTTTTCCAATGATTTCAAATTTCGAAAAAACATAACATACACCATTAATTTCATGCGTGTTGATAAATTTAATTGGTAAGTTAGTGTTAGCATTTTAAGGGAGAGTGTGGAGTGTTATGATATTAATAGAGGGGGTTTACAATTTTTGAAAAATGGTGGGCCTCGTGCGGGCCCCACCTTGTTAATCCTCTCGAGGAAGGTTATGCGGGGGTGGGACCCACCACCATAACCTCTCAAGGGAGGTTATGGTGTGGTGGCCCCACCACAAACCACTACATGGTGGTTTTAACCACCTCCAAAATAGAATAAAATCTGCATAAAAATTTTATTTAATCCACAATGTTTAACTTCTCCACTCGTATAAACGCAATAGCGTTGAAGGTCCCCTTAAGCAATTACCAGTGTTGCTAGTTCATCGGTGCCCTCGGATTTTGATTCCGAGCACTGGTTCAAAATATAGAAAAACCCGCTCATTTGTTCACTGAACGTACCCTAGCTAAACTTCAGAAATTGATTCCGGGCAGACCGGGCCTCGGAATCAGGTTCCATCAAAAACCGCACACTCGTAAAAACCCAAAAAAATTATGAAAATAAATTTCCGTGAAATTTATGGGTCCTTATAGTTGAGTTCTTCGGAGAATGAATTATATTTTGGTTGTATGATATGAAAATTAAATGTTTTTGAAAACATTATGGTAATTAAATCAGATAATGCAATGTCAAACAACTGTTTTGATCGAATATTTTCTTTGGATAAAATATTGTAACCTGAAGGAAATGTGTTTCCGGCAAATTACTATGAGATCCTGAGGTTGTTTTGTAATCGTGGCCATTGTTATCGAAATATTCATGAAAGAAAAAATGATTGCATATTATATTATGGTGAAAATGAGTCGTTTGATAGTTTCCCCACATGTGGACAATCTATGTATAAAGAAGCTCAACCTTGAAAGTCTAGATCGATTTCTGTATAACAGTTGAGATATTTTCCCCTTACACACAAGATGCAACGTTTATTTATTTCTCATAACACAGAGTCTATAATTTCATGGTACAAAACCAATATTTCAGCAGATAGAAGCATGAATAATCAATCTAAATGTGATTTATGGAATCATTTTGATCTTCTACATTTTCCTTTTGCATTAGAAGCCCGAAAAGTGTGATTGTTATTTCTACTAACGGCTTCTGTCTGTTTGGTTCTTATTTTAGTCAGTATTCATGTGGGCATGTCTTTATGGCTCCATACAGTCTACCTCCATGGATGTGGATGAAGGATCCCAAAATATTTTTGACTTTATAAATCCAAGGACATTCGAAAAAAAATATTGATGTTTAGTTGAAAACATTGATTGATGAGTTAAATGCATTGTGGAGTAATTGAGTTAGTAAATATTATGTTTCTATGAAACAAATTTCCACATTAAAATCTGTATTGATGTGGACGATTAGTGACTTTTATGTATATGGCTTGTTATCTAGATGGAGTAAACAAGGTATGAAATCATGACCATACTGTATGAAAGACAGCAATGCTCTTCAGATAATCTACGGAAAAAACATTTCTATTTTGGTTGCCATCTCAAATTTATTCCAATCGATTATCCTTTTCGAAGGAACAAATATCATTTTAGAAAAGTAACAGTTGAAAGGGATGAACCCCTAAAACTTTTCTCAGGTACAGAGTTAAATAGAGTTGTATTATCATTAACTCCTATAACATTTGGGCTAACAGTATACCAATATAAAATTCATGGATTTGGGAATGAATAGAATTGGATAAAACTAATCATTTTTTTGGACATCCCGTATTGGTATGATTTGATGGTCCGACACATGTTGGATGTCATGCATACTGTGATGAACTATTTGGATAATTTATTTCATACAGTTTTGGATACACCAGGTAAGACCAATGATATATTAAAAGAACAATTAGATGTGGATCAAATTTGAAGGTGACCAGAACTAAAACTATTTGAAAATATCAGATCACAGAGGTTAATGAAGCCAAAAGCATCTTATACACTGTCCAAAGAGATTCATTCATTTTATAATGGAAATAATTATTTCGATTGGATTCAGAGGATTGTTGAATTTTATGATTTTTGATTCGATAACAGATATATCATAATTTTTTGGAGTCATTTTTCCAGCGACAATAACTATGATGCACTATGTAAACTGGGAGATGTTATTGTAGTATCTATATGTAAACTTGAAAAAATATTTCCACCTTTTTCTATGACTCAATGGAACATCTGATATAAAATTTTCCACATGAAGCTAAATATGGATGAACAGTAAAATTTCGATGGATGTACCCATTCAATAGATGAATACAGAAATTGATGAAAAAAGTACGTAACGAACCATCTATTGAATTCTTGATTACTGAAGCTTATTTTTTAGAGGAAATTGCTTTTTTCTACTCTCACAATTATGATTCTCAATATCCCTCAAAACAAAACCACATGGGATAGAACAAGAGAAATGTTAATGATGTAATGGAAAATCAATTATCAGTTTTTAATCAGCCAAATTTTTCATTCAGTGTTGATCAAGAACGATGGTTTTCAGACGATGAACATCACAGAGCTCATACATATGTTCTACTCAACTTTGAAGAAATGACAAAGTCTGTACTATGATTGCTTCTATAACATATTTTATTATTTATTTTATTGTATGTAAACATATTTTATTTGTAGGTTATATGATAATCATATCAAGAAACAACTTCCACAAATTACAGCATCTGCTCATGAAGAATTTAGGCAAAAAAATTTCTCAATGGTTTCAAAAATGGGTAACATAATTTATTGATGATTTAATATCAATTCAGTTTACTATTTATTATATTCATAATTGTTTTAAAAGTTTTTTGGTGTCTCAACATGCTGATATAATTGATAAGAAACTGTTTATATTGATTAACACACTATCCAAAATGGTTAAATATTGTAATACATATGTGGAGAATGGATTTCAAATTCATACACGTGCATATTGGGAATCAAAAAAACAACGAACAGTGGAGTTCTCTTGAGAGGACCGCATCATAGTGAAACTGAAGTTGACTTTTTTGGCATTCTGGATGAAATTATTGAGCTATGTTATATTGGACAGAATTATATAACGATTTTTAAATGTCGGTGCCTGTATACTGAGAGACACTTGTGTGTTCATATGACTCATGTAATGGCTGATATTAAATAAAAAAGCCTTTTTGTAGTAATTGAATCATTTTTACTGGCTCAATAGGCACATAAAATTTATTATGCAATGTACTATGCAACTTCAAGAGACCTGAGTGAATGGTGGAGCATAATAAAAATGAAATCTCGAGAAATTATATTAACCCTAACTGAATGTGGTTTCGCTGAAGTGGAGAGAAATGAAATTTTTCAAGAGAAAACACAAAATACATTTTTTTCAAAAAATAATGTGAATATCAATGATGAAACATCCCAATTAAGTGTCAATGGTGATGGAGATGTTAATAAAGACACATATGAATTTGCAATGTCAAGGGATTATAATGATGAAACTCATATAGATTTTGATGATGTCGATGAAAAATATGAAGACATTGACATTTTCATATATGAAGATGATGATGAAGGTGAACATTGAAATAGTTGAATGTGTGTTATGATCATAACTAATATATATATATATATAAGTAATTTTCAATTATTTGAGAACAACAATAATTTTTTGTTTAAGATGGAATCTGATCTACTTCGATAGTTAGTAGATGATGAGCTACCTTTTGATGAGGGGGATGTGGGGTCCGCATACCCTCATCCTACAGGTGGATCAAAAGGTATGTGTAGGGGGCACGGTCTTGTGAGACTGATGATTCCGGGCCCTATCCCCGATTGACGTCCACATTTGGGCTTCGATCCATGCAAACAGAGGTATGGAAACCTGTATATTTTAGTTATCCACCATTAATATATTTATATAAATATACTAATTCTTGTATTATTTATTCTTTTTTCATAGTTTTTTACATATAGATGATGTACAAGGGAGCGCTATCATGCGCAATTATTTATCTCAGCCATTGACCACATGGGAATTGATTCCCATTGATGTGCAGCTCGGCATGTACAATCATTATCATGTACATAAATAAATAGTATTTATTCTGAAATTTATTTTATAAATAACTTTATATTATAAATTATTTTCCGGGTTTATGGAATCCCATTGATGATAGCATGCGGGACGATATCCATGCAGTGTGGGAGGTGGCTATGCATGAGCATTTGCATGAGTTTTTACACAATTTGTGGAAGACTGTCATTATGAAAGAATTAGAGAAATCATTTGATGAGTCATGTAGAGCCCACAAACCAATGTACGTTTCTTCTCAGGTTTGGGATGGATTATGTGCACATTGGTTGGGTGGTGGATTTCAGGGGAGGTCTTCATTGTGTCAGTAGAACCAGGGAAGACCAGAGTAGACACATCGAGCTCGTAGTCGTACATTCAGTATGCAAAGAGAGCATCCTATAATTTTTTTAAAATATTTTATATAACATAAAATAAAAATGATTATTTTACGTCATATAGGATCTCGAGCATCCCGATATTATAGAGTACAATGTTTATAGAAGGATTTACAATGATCCAGCCACTAGATTGATTAAAATTTTTCGCCAGCATCGGATTGTGGTTAGTTTTATTTTTTTTTTATGTTTGAAAATTAATTGCATATAATATTTTCACAATTTTAAATTCAAATGGGAATTGATGTAGTAATATGAGGCTATGACCTCTCAGACATAGGCTAAAGATAAAGATGAGGCGACTGATCAGAACATTGCCCCCCATTTCGACGCAATGGCATGGATGTAGGGGACTCAGTATGGCATAGAGAAGGGACAAGTAGTTGGTATCAGATCTCATGTTACTCCTGATATTTATTATGGTATTGATGCGATGTCTGCATCCAACTGGAGAGGAGCCTATGAAGAGGCATCATCTTCTCCCTCATAGTATCATGAGCAGTTCTGAGAACAGAATTTCATTATAGAGAGTTTGCAAAAGTAGAGTGAAGAGATGCATCAGCAACAACAGCAACATAAGTAGCAGCATGCGGAGAAGATGCGTCAACGGTAGTAGCTGAATCATTAGCAGATGGAGTACATGTGTAGTCTCACTCATAATTTAGGGATGGAGTTTCCTCCATCATCTACTTCAGCTCCTCAACCTCCTCTAGAAGACGACCCCCATTGATTTTTTTATGTTAAAAACATTCGAATTTAACAATTATTCTATTATGAACTATTTATAGTTTCTGTCTATTATATCTGTGTGAATATTACATAATTTAATTTTTAATTTATTATTAATTTATTGTGAATATTAAGAATTTTAATAACTTTCATTTTTTATTATTTTAATAATATTTATATGATTGTTTCATTAATCATAATTTTATTAAATTTATTTTCTTAGTATTATATTTTCTAATTTTTGTTCATCTTACTAATAATAATAATAACATTTTATGATTTATTAATATTTTTTTGTGAATATTAAGAATTTTAATATTTTTTATAATTTTTATTATTTTAATAATATTAAAATTAAATTTACGATAATCATAATTTTATTAATATTTTTTTAATTTATCTATTATTATATATGGGATCTGTTGTGATGGGTTCTTGTTGCAAATAGACTAAATAAAAAAATTACAAAAGAATTTGCGATGGCATTTGAGGCCCATTGCAAAAGATATTTGAGATGGGTCCTTCACAAATATACTAAATAAATATTTTCAATAAAGTATTTGTGACCGGATAACCAGACGGTCGCAAATACTTTTTGTGATGGACCCGTCGCAAAACAATTATATATATAATATATATAATCGACTACTTATTTGTGACAGTGATGTTTCTCATCACAAAAAAAAATATAATTTGCCATTGGCCCGTCGCAAATAATATTTTTTGCGAATATGTTTTCTAAAACAGGTTATTTTTTAAGGGACCCCATCACTAAAGCTTATTTTCTATGGGATCCCATCACAAATAACCCATCAAAAATACCTATAATTCTTGTACTGATTATTTATGGGGTAATGATACTTCACAATTATTATTTAAATTATGGTTGTTTTTCTCAAATAATTATTGTTGGGACGATCAAACACAAGCATGGGGTTACCACGAACCTATCACTTATCATGAGTTGGTTATCGTTATGAAAAATCCACAATTTTAAAGATAAATCTCATGGTCAATATAGAATAGCTATGTGTGCTATCATAGAAATGAGATTACTGATTTGGTTTGGCCACTATTTGAAGCATGTGATAACTTTCTTATACCCTATTAATGTTTATTTGGAGTTAGAGGATAGAAAATAGTTCATAATAGTCTTAAGGAATGCATATGTTACTTATTCCACATGAAATATGTTCCTTGTTAAAAAAACTAAACTCATTATCCCTTTAGAATCATTTTCCAAAATTCATTAAAAAATAACCACAAGATGCCTCTCTCTAAACTGTGTCACTTCAATTTGAACGATTCTTTGATATATTGTTTACATAACCCAACCTACTTGGACCCCACATTAGCTATATGTTATCCATTCATGCCATAGTATAAATTCATTATATTTTCCAAGGGATAGAGACTAACCCCATGGTGTCATAAAATTCATGGTAAGAAATAACCTATATCAACTTTCATCAGATAGGCATCATCAACATATTGTATATTTTTTACAACCACTAAAAATATATAAAAATAAATATGTATGAAAGATTAATATATGAGACAACATTTATCGAGGATAATGTCACATAGGCATAAACTGAAGGGCGATGAAAACGAATAATACAATATAATCATATATATACAAACTCCTACTATAAAAAGAAAACATCTCACTATAGACAATTTACAAACACTCTCTACGTTTAGACAACTCCATTATGAATTACCATAAACTATTATGAATCGGCCCAAAAAACATTACCAACATCACATCTCCTAATGTCACCATATAATTATAAAATATCTACATAGGCACAACACATGCACATAAAAGACCAATACGATATTTAATATAATGCTTCCAAATAGGATTTCACTATATAATAAGTTATGATAAATTATTATGTGAACTCAAAAACCCTAAAATAAAAAATAGGTAAGATATATACCAAGATATGGTTAATGTACTAGAAATTTTTTTTTGATAAATGAAATTAGTATTTATAGATTAGCACAATAAAGGTTCATATCTCTATTGAATCCAGTGATACCCAGAGCAACCAATGTAAATAAAACCTACATAAGACATGCCAACTATAAGTCACGTATCAAGGGAACATGAGTAAGCATGTCTTGAACAGGCCATGTAATATCTAAATAATTCCATATCCCAAATACCTCAACTTCATAACCCCCAAATTACATCATTGTAATAATAGTGGGTTTGTCGTGCCTCGTTGAGATGTGAAATCCTATCAATGGGGTATCAAAATGTGTATAGGACCAACACCTAATCACATAGTGTATTAATTAGTTGAGGGAGTTACTAAATACATATATAGAGGAACTATGTTCTATCATGAATAGGGTTACCTACTTTAATAAGATTATGGAGTATAATTCCCTGTAACTGGAATACATTTAAGAGTTACTAACACCATTTTTACTCCAACAATCTCACCATCCCTATTATTCATCGTCTATACAATAATTGTAGTCCAAAAATAAAAAACCTCATAAAATAGTATATGATGAAATGATAAACACTATCATGTTAAATATATATAAATGCTCAGAGTGGGCATTTCATGTTACAAATTCTAACACCTAGGTGAAAATTATTAAAAACACCATAAACTATCGAATACATGGTTTTTACCTATGTATACAAGGAATCCATGTCATTGTAATAATGGGTAATTTGCTTCTACATTTTTGTTAATGGGGATTATGATATATATAATATGTGTTAGTAGGGTATATTACATGTGGGGTTTGGGTCATTACCATGAAGGTGTCCTAATGCGTGGATTTATTTATTTTTGGTATACACAACATGTGATAAAATGATACATGAAATTTATATATTTATGGCTAATTAGATAGGTTCCATCAAGACTCGATTAATTTCTTTGTTTCATACACAACATGCACATTTGAACACATGACTTGTATGACAATGCATGTTTATGAGAGCATACAAATGGATGATGCTTATGTTACGTGGCCTGAAATTCATTGTATGTGACCTATAGTCACAACCCATGTAAAAATTATAATATAATGTAAAATTTATGACTGCATTAGGTTGGGGATGTACGATATGTGACGAAGAGGACTAGATTATATATAGTTGCAAATTCTAGATCCAATATGCTACATAGGTAGTGTTTTGTGTCTTATCAACTGACGATGCCTTTTCCATGATTAATGCAATCACTCAATGCATAAAAATTCTTCTTCACCCAACAAATAACTTCCACAAACCATAAATTGAGGTTCTTTCTGGACATAAATATTAAAAAACACCTCATATATCTCTATCATTTGAACACCAAGAAACACATTTTTCATGGCCAATCAACCAAACCTAATATTTTTTGGATTCACCATTTTTATTTTCCCAACCAACATCTCATTATGATCACCCATTTTTGAAATTTTGGATCTCAAAATAGATATTAGTGATAGTTTCTGACAATAAGGGAAAAAGTTAGGAAAAAAGAATATTATATTCCAAATTATTCATCATCACCCATTATCATCTTCCATCATTCATCACCATTCATCATCATTTGGTACATCTACAAACACTATAAATTATTAATAATAATGAAACTAAATAAAAATAATTTAATAATATGTTATTGACAACCATAAAAGTGATGGAAACCAATTAACTCATGTATAGAAATATATGGAGAATAATTATTATAATAACTAAATTCATTAAAAATAATAAAACTAATATCTTGAGAATCAAAAAATTATGAACACCTTGTTAATCAATAATTCATTTGAAATAATAATTTGTTTGATTTGATCAATTATTATTTATCAAAAATATTATTTTTTATGATAATTTTCCATTTTAAACTCAAATATTATGTTTAATGAAATTAAAATAAATAAATTTTACATATTAAACTCAATTAATTTATTTTAATTTTCCAAACATAATAATTTGACTTGAATTATACTTTGTTTTCATAATGGAATTAGTCTTATTTAAGAACACAATCCAATATCAAATTATTTATTTAAAATGTGATTATTCATGTATTTTTTCAAAATAATTCTTTAGGGTTTATTTTAAAACCAGGTGAGATTAATATCAAATCACATAAAATTGATATTTAAGTAATGAAAATTTTTTTTCCTCTTCGGTGAAACAGTTATTCTTCGATTCTCATTTTGATTCAATTTACAATTCATCATAGTTTTCACATAAATCCACAACCCTTCCATCAATTTGATGTCAACACCATTAGAAACTGAATGCTTTTGTAAATATCATCCACCCCTCCTACAGTTTTGGATATAATGTTGCTAATCCTAGGGGGAGTTATATATTTATATATTTAAAATACAATAACTATTTCATTTTTCCTTGTATTTATCATCTTAAACTGGATTAGTCCAATACCTCATATGTATACAAATTACTAAAATAATAATGAGGAAGAACACCTAGGTATAACCCTAGTGTAAAAAATCTATATAATCATAAATCATAATTATAAAAATGTTTAGTTTCATGAGAAAATTATTTATTCATTTAATAAATGTTAAATTTCCATTAAAAACTAACCAGTTCATACCATCACCAAACTTCAACACATTTGTACGTAGCATATCTATAATATAAAATAACCATAATGAATATTATAGGGTAATATTTTAATGCTATACCAATTAGGATGATTTCATTGATCTTTATAATTTCATACTCATTATATAAGAAGGGAAATCCCATCTATTTAAACCAAAATTATTCAAACAATCAACAAAAAACATAACCACACATTAATTAGCATAGATTAATGGCTATGGTTGGAATGGTTTCAATGAATGAATGTTTTCCAGTAATGTATCATTTCAACCTGATGTAAAAAGTATTGAATATGAAATATTATCTCCAAGTATACCAAAAATAATGTTTACAACATCTCCTATTGTATACATGGTTAGACTTCTAGCGTAGAAAACACCTTATGTGTCTCAATGAAAACAATGTAACTCTATTAAAAAACCATCCCAAACTAATTATCACATGTAATCACTACCTATAATACTACATGATGACCATATATTATGGAAAACTCATAAAAATACATTGATATGATAAATATTATGTTACTCAATGTATTATATATAGTTAAAATAAAATAATAATAAAGCAGATATACAAATTAGAAAAACCTGATAATTTCATAATATTCGTTATCACAATTAATAATATTGAATGTTATAGCCATAAGATATTCTATTATCATATAGAATATGATTTACCATTATAAGACCATTATGAAAATTATATTTTAATGGTCTGATTTAAAATCATAACATCTCTATATAATTCACGCCTCATCTCTATTTTACTATATGATAATACCAGACATTAAACAATTTAATTGAGTTAAAATATTAAAAAATCATATTTGGATTATTTTGATATTAATAATTTTAATCCTAATGCTAAAATATTTACCCATAATATTTAATCTTTTTTATTTCTGTTGTTCTCTTGTATGTCATGGAAATAAAGTACATGCATGTCTGTTGAATTTGTTGTTAATATAAAAACATACTATATTTAGAATATATAGAGAATATTTTTGTAAACAAAATAGATTCATTGTTTTAAATATTTTGGAATATCGATATTCATGTATATTATAATAATAAGAGATATAGTAAGGGGACACTATATAAAGAAGATGATTGGATCTATGAAATCGTATATAAGATAAATGGTAGGGTAAATGTTCAGAAGGACATATGATTCGACTTGCAATTGGATAATCAAAATTTCTACTAGGTTATGAGGTAATCCTTACATGACACATTTGCCTATAATCACACAACTCAGTACATGACTTGAAGCCATAGAGGCACAAGGCCCAATACATGACCTAAAGGACTGAAAACCTGACCACAATAGAACTCCCCCTTCACAACATCTACATCATTGATGGTTCCTAGATCCCCTCCTCACTTGGATGAATAGAAATTATTTCAATGTACAAACACTACAAGAATACCTCCATTTAGCGGCGGTTATGTTTGCATATGGAGGCGGTTTTATCTATCGCTACATGGTTTGACATCGTATTACAGAAAACAATACTAAATTTGGCATTGTCAATCAATTAGAGGCGATTATTTAAATTTAGTAGCAGTTTAAGAGAAGCATCGTAGCTGCCTCATTTCGCTTCTATTGTACCGAGCTTAGCGTCAGATTTTACGTACCCTACATATTATTTTATTGGCGGCGGTTATACCCGCTGTGAATAAAATGAAATCTAGCGGTCATAAAACCACATCTAAAGTCATGGAAACAGTCGTGGAATGCACGCGGGTGTCCCAAATCTGTAGATGTGGTTAAAACCACCATTAAACCTAAAAAATACATAAGTTTAGAGATGGTTTTAACTACCACTAATGTCTTAATATTATACTTTTCACGGTAGTTAAAACCACTCTGAAATGATGAACAAAATAAATAAATTTTCTCTTCCACTGCACCTCTACCCTGAAAATAAAATCAAACCAGAAATACCAATATCCTAAAAGATTAATACAGACATAATTTAAAAAATAATGGAATTAACTTGTAAAACATTTATGGTCATGATTCTTGGATAATATAGTGGAACATCATAAATGGATATGTGTTGTTAGGAAGAGTAAAAAATGACTTCAATTGACAGAGAATGGGTACAACACCACACAACACATTCAACACTTGATTTAAAATTAATTTTGTAACACCCCAAGATTTCATAGTGTGTTACTTCTTCAAAATAAATCAACAACTTTCACTACACGCAACACCGAGTTCAAGCGCACCATGACTTACCAAACAAGCCATTCAAAACTAGTTATGAATAGTATTAACTGAATTTTGAAATTTTATAAATTTTATCTCTCAAAATGGACTTCATTTTTAGATTCATAGTATCGAATTTATCCTAAGGTGAATGTTTGGTATATTTTAGATAACTTTTATATTTTGATGAATAGTGGAAATTACTAAATTAAAATTAAAAACAACTTTTTTAATCGAAATAATTAATAGTGATAAATTATGAATTTGAGTTGTTTTAAGGTATATTTAGAATATATTTTTACCATTTAATCCAATGATGTTTATTGGAATTAATTTCACTTTGAAATTAGACATAATAAATTGACTATCTTTTGATTGATATTATTTCTTAAAAACTAGCTATTTGTTTTGATAACGAGATTTAATTATAAAATTAATTAATTCAACTTATATGTTGGTAATTTTGTAAAATAAACATCATTTTTTAATTTGGAATATCAATTATTGCTTAGGATGAATTTTTGGTATTTTTCTGAAAAACTTCATTTTTTGATGAATAGTGGAACCACTAAGTGGTAGTTAAAAAATGAATTTTTCATAAAACATAATTTTACCGCTTCTGTGAAAAGAATTTCAAAAATCTGAGAGACACAATTGATATTAGTAAGTAAAATGTGGTTTAATGAGATGAAAATAATTTTTGGTGAATAGTAGCTTTTTACTTTTATTTAACGCGGTTAAAAGTAAATAGGGTAATTAAGGGTAAAAATGATATTATTATTATCCTAACACATGTCCTAATTCTATTGGAAAAGTGTATCTCGACCAAAAACAACCTTAGGAATAAAATATTATCATTTAGGTCCATTTGGAATAGATTAGGACATTTATTATTATTTAATTCAAAAAAGAGTTAAAAGAGTTAAAATCAATGTTTAATTACTAAAACATTTTTAGTATAGGGTTATACATAAGATAAATTAGATTGTAAATATTAATTAGAAAGATAAAAAGATATCCTACATAATGATATTTTATTTATAATTTTTAGACATCAAATAATTTAAATTATTTATGACACAATAATAATGCAATGTTTACGTCATAAATAAATCATTTAAATAAAATAAGATTATAATGATTAAAATATTATCTAAAACCAGTTCAATTCCTATTGGTTGATTATATTTCTACCATGAGTTATCATATCTTCGAATATAATGATTTTTGGACCATTAGAAACCGAATATCATTATATTATAAAGTAATATTTCCACTCTTTCCTAAAGAGCCCCTCATCTCCCTTATAAAAGGAGACCACTTCTAACCCATTCCTCACACCACTCAAGCCACTTGTCTCGACCAAACTCTACCCAACAAAGCTCCCAACATCCCTCTCCTCTCCCTAGAATCCTTACCTCAGGCAGAAGACACTTCAAGAAGTCCTTTGGTTCAAACCAAAGGAAGTTATCCAAATTAAAGGTAATTGTTCCTCTTAAGTTGTTTTTTTTTATTTTGTTTCTACAACCCATATACTCTTTTTATTTCATTTATTTTGTAACAACACCAGTATGCTCAAAATACAAGGATTTTTTTATAAGAAGTATTCGAACTACACTTACACACACCTTCATCTAATGGTTGATGAACATAATGCTTTCGTGGATGGCAAACTAACGCCTCACGAAACGATGATTGTTCAAATACAACTTACCGCCTCTCATGGTGGCCATTATAATGGAAATGTAATTAAATATGATATAAATGATATAAATTTTATATATAAGCTTTTGTAATTCCATTTTATATCATACCATTATTTGTTTCATGTTGTATATACATATGATAATTGTATTTGAGAAATTGCGGACTACCGCCCCCTTAAAATGATATGACTCGTTCATACCATACATGAAACATATAAAGTATGGTGTTAATGAAATTAAGTAACATATATAAAATATTATATTATACTGGAATAATAATATACCTATGTATCATTTGGATTCGATTCTTTTAAAATGAAAAATGAAATGGAAGTAGCGTTTGTGCGTACGTACGGACTACCGTCTCCATAAACGCGATTAGATCAATTCTCCATCGTAACCATTCAAGTATTATTCTCATTTAATGGTTAAAAATAATGTTAATATCATTTTGATTTTGAATAAGATACAACCTATCCATTACAATCATGTCTTACGTAACCAGACATATAAAGAGAATGAATCAGTTATCACTCAAACGACGATAATACTAAGATATTATTAATAAAGCAATGTTAAAAGATCATATTTGATATCATATTGATTTATATGATTATTGTATAATTTAATAACAATGTTTTAACTATTATACAGGAGGTTAACATACAATCAACTAAGGAAATGTTCAAGGTAATGGTTTACTTCACAACCTCTTCATTATCCAAGGTTGTCTATACGTAAATATCTACTAGGACCTCATTATCATCCACATCCACGTTTCTTTAAAATGACTTTCAAAACATTTTTACTATTAAATAGAAAATGGTTTAAAGTAATTTATACCCTTATATGTTTTTGAAAGCAATCTTTGTGTTGTTTTCCAAATAAGGTACTTTTTGACCTTTTTGACAAATTTAAGGTAAGAATGTTTTTTTAACTTATACGGCGGGTGCGGCTATTTTCCACCGTTATAACTTCGTCGAAGATTACCTTAGAATCTTATAAGAATATTTTCAAATTAAATGTATTATTTTATAATTATTTGACTTTTAAATGTTTTCAAGAAAAAGATACTTCTCTCAATTAGTTTTGATTTCATCTATGTCAACATCCTTTGATGGATTTTAAGATTATTTGAAGTTGATTCATTATGATACAAGACATCCATATTGTATTTAATGTTTTGTGGTATGTTTGACTGTGGATGTGTTAATTTTATACCATTCATGGTTTATGAAGAAATTATTGACATTTCGTATGCTAGTTTTAATACGAATGCTTATGTAATGTTTAAACCTATTCATATGAGGAATGTATTGGACTTAATAAGTGACTGGTGGAGATCGCTATAGCTCCTCGATGCATCAGTATGTCTCATGAGACAACTAGACGTGGAATTGGCCGAGGCCCTATCCCAATTTGATTTATAATTTTGGCCTAGGCCTTAATCATTTTAGATGTCTTGGCCGAGGCCTTGACAAAATGTTTCAGAATGTCCGGCCTTATACATTCCCTCATTATGAAAGTGGTTATTGATATTTCATGTTATTATTCGACTAGTAGAATATCCATGTGAGTAAGTAAATGGAATTATTTGATTTTACTTTTTCCATATTATAATGAATTTCAAGTTTAATAAGGCTTGTGTTTTAGTAATACATTGCCTTAAATGCTTACGTTTTCTTATGAAATTTTCTGCTATATTGTTATCCTTACTGGGCATTTGATCTCACCCCCTTCAATGATTTATTTTTCCTAGGATGTGAAGAAGTGTATTATGACTGACTTGTTGGAATAGTCAGTGGGGATATGAGTGTGGACTAAGGAGACCATGTTATTGTAGTTTTCGTTTTTATGATGTAATGTAAGACATATGAATATATATCTAGTGTTTTCTAGGCTACAAAACCAATCGGTCTTTCGAGGCATGATCTTTCTTGTGATCATGCCAATGTAATTTAATAATGCCCCGAATCTGGGTAACTGGGGTGGGGCATTACAGTTGGTATCAGTGGAAGTTTAGTACAAACCTTGATGCTAGATTTAGATAAACTCTGATTAGAGCACATTGCCCTAAGATTGACTTTGAGGATTAGTATTGAAGAACATATTAGAATTTTTGTAAAGTAAAGATTTTGTGAGTTTTCCGAGAAATAGATCCTTGTCTGGATATGAGCAGGTAGAGGCGGCTCTGGCACAGATTTACCTAGGAGTGAAAACTCCGACAAGGAGATTCGGGTTTGACCCGGGGTATCCTGGTACACGACAACGGGCCTTGCTACACTCTTGGTTACGACACTCTCGGGGGATATGCTTAGGATTATTCTCATTTTCATTACAAACCATTATGAAAGGATTATAAGTATATACTTCCTCAAAGAAAACATTTTTATGATTATGGATTATATTTATAAACTATTCAATTTATGTTAAGTGTTTTATGAGTATGGAATTATGTATTTCGATTCAAAAACTGATCTAGTTTAGGCCATTGTTTAGAAATGGCGCCTTATGGAAGAAATGGAAACCATATCAATGCACAGACTCCATGTAGGGATTGCCCTCTTGCTCAAGATAATTATGTGGGAGCTAGTGATACAACTGGTGCTGATCAGCTTCTCATCATATTGGGACAACTCACCCAGGATATGAATAATAACCTTACTCGTATGGAGCACCCTGATCTACAATGTGGAGGATCAATGTTAGAAAGTTTCATGAGGAAACAACCACCAACATTCAATGGGAATACAAATCCCATAGTAGTTGAGCAATGGATAAATTCTTTAGAGAAAATATTCCATGCCTTGGGGAGTATTGAAAGGGAGAAAGTTGTCATGGCAGTCTATCGCCTTACTGGAGATATTGATCAATGGTGGTCATTGATACAAAACACGAAGGAAGATAAGGAAGTATCAAGTATGGAATGGAGGGAGTTTAAAGATATTTTCTTAGAAAAATTCTTTCCTCATGACCATCGAGCAGATATGGAAAGGCAGTTTCTCAATCTGAGGAAAAATGAGGATGAGAATGTTCCCAAGTATGAGGCTAAATTTAAAAGGTTAGCGAGGCATGAAGCTAATTATATACGTTACCCAAGGAGTAAGATTGAACATTTCTTTGATGGGTTAAAACAGTTTCTCCGTTGAGCCTTAGTCTCTCAATATTTCTCAACATACGAAGATATTGTCTCATGCGCTATCAAGATAGAAAAGAATTCTCTAAGTTGTATGAATCTAAAGCAAAGCAGGAGAAGAAGAGATCTTCTGATCAATCTGGAAATTAAAATAAGGATAAGAAAGAAAAAGTTGAATATCAGTCCTGCAGTAGATGTGGGAAGAAACACCCTTGTACTTGCTTGAAGTGAATGGGAGTCTGTTACAAGTGTGGTGAAAAAGGCCCCCAAGCTCATGAATTCAATTGAAAGAGAATTGTAGTCAGTATGGAATGCTATATTTGTAGAGAGAAGAGACATTATGAAAATGAATGTCCTAAGCATCAGGGGAACTTACCTCAAAAAAGGGAAAGGGATCAAGGCCAGTCTTATGTTTTCACTACAGTTGAAGAGGAATAATTAATATATTGGTGCTTTTGGACTCAAGGATTGTATTATGGTTATAAGAATAATGTGATATATATATATAAGGATTTTAATGCAGTACATATGGTTTTCATTAGGGTTTTAATATGATTAAGGTAATCATATTTTTATTTAGTGACAATAAGAGAAATATTACTTTGTTTGGCAAATCTGATTTTACAATTGATTTTTGAATTTAGAGACCTTTTAGAGAAAGTCTATATAGAGGTATTTTGGATAAAGGATGGAATGGAGTAAGTTGAACATTGAATAGTATTGTTTATGGTTAAAACATTTCTGAAGATTATTTCTGTAATATTATAATACTATAATTTTAGGAAAATGATAACCTGCCGGTTGAGGGGATAACCCGTCACGTCGGACAAAGCTGCAGGAATCGAACCCACAAACATAGTGCGACAGACCTTTATTACATACCACTAGCCTACAGGAAGTCCCTAGTTATTACAAAATAGTTTTCCTAATCTAAATGTCATGTGATATTATTTGGATCCTTGTACGATTAGGGCAAATAAAGTATTTTTGAGTTGTATTATGTTTTGGAGTGAAAGTTGAATTTGTGGTAGAGACTCTACTTGTCATGTATATATTTTTCTTCTTCTCTAATTCAATGATGAAATTAATTCTTATACTTTATTGAAGGGATCATAAAACAAAAAAAATTGTTATCCTAATAAAATATGTTTTGTTGAACCGGTTGTATTTTAAATCATCGTAGATTAATGAATTTAAGTCCCTCAATTTTACACTTGTTTGTGATTGATGACCTCAATCACTACCTATAAATATTTACGTTTTTTCTCCAATTATATATCTCTAATTACCACCAATGTTCCCCTAATTGAGAACATGATTTGGTGGTGACCCTTTCATTTCTCTTTTCCTCTTATTAAGACTAAATTTTATTAACGCAATTTCCGATGTGGGTTCTCCCACAAAGTTATTTTCTAAAATTCAACCTTTATTTTCAAAGAACAAAATCAAATTGCGAGGATGTAATTTGTTGAAGGAGGGAAGAATGTAACACCCCAAGATTTCATAGTGTGTTACTTCTTCAAAATAAATCAACAACTTTCACTACATGCAACACTGAGTTGAAGCGCACCATGACTTACCAAACAAGCCATTCAAAAGTAGTTATGAATAATATTAACTGAATTTTGAAATTTTATAAATTTTATCACTCAAAATGGGCTTCATTTTTAGATTTGGAGTATCGAATTTATCCTAAGTTGAATGTTTTCTATATTTCGGATAACTTTTATATTTTTGATGAATAGTGAAAATTACTAAATTATAATTAAAAAAACTTTTTTAATCGAAATAATTAATAGTGATAAATTATGAATTTCTTTGGTTTTAAAGTATATTTACAATATATTTTTACCATTTAATCCAATGAATTTTATTGGAATTAATTTCACTTTGAAATTAGACATAAACAATTGACAATCTTTTGATTGATATTGTTTCTTAAAAACATGCTATTTGTTTTGATAACGAGAATTAATTATAAAATTAATTAATGAAACATATATGATGGGAATTTTGTAAAATATACATCATTTTTGAATTTGGAATATCAATTATATCTTAGGATGAATTTTTGGTATTTTTCTGGAAAACTTCATTTTTTTGATGAATAGTGAAACCACTAAGTGGTAGTTAAAAAACTAAATTTTTCATAAAACATAATTTTACCACTTATGTGAAAGGAATTTCAAAAATCCAAGAGACACAGTTGATATTAGTATGTAAAATGTGTTTCAATGAGATGAAAATAATTTTTGGTGAATAGTAACTTTTTTCTTTTATTTACCGCGGTTAAAAGTAAATAGGGTAATTAAGTGTAAAAATGATATTAATATTACCTAAAACGTGTCCTAATTCTATTGGACAAGTGTATCTCGACCAGAAACAACCTTCAGAATAAAATATTATCATTTTGGTCCACTTGGAATAGATTAGGACATTTATTATTATTTAATTCAAAAAAGAGTTAAAATAGTTAAAATCAATGTTTAATTACTAAAACATTCTTAATATAGGGTTACACAAAAGATAAATTCAATTGTAAATATTCATTAGAAAGCTAAAACGATTTCCTACATAATGATATTTTATTTATCATTTTTAGACATCAAATAATTTAAATTATGTATGACACAATAATGATGCAATGTTTACCTCATAAATAAATCATTTAAATAAATAAGATTATAAAGATTAAAATATTATATAAAACATGTCCAATTCCTATTGTTTAATTATATTTCGACCATTAGTCATCTTAGTTTCTAATATAATGATTTTTGGACCATTAGAAACCGAATATCATTATATTATATAGTAATATTTTCACCCATTCCTAAAGAGCCCCTCCTCTCCCTTATAAAAGGAGACCACTTCTATCCCAATCCTCACACCTCTCAAGCCACTTGGCTCGCCCAAACTCTGCCCAAATAAGCTCCCTACATCCCTATCCTCTCCCTAGAAGCCTTAACTTAGGCAGAAGACACATCAAGAATTCCTTTGGTTCAAACCAAAGGAAGTTTCCCAAATTAAAGGTAATGGTTTCTCTTAAGTTGTTTTCTTTTATTTTGTTTCTCCAACCCCTAAACTCTTTTTATTTACTTTGTTTTGTAACAACACCAGTATACACAATATACTAGGATGTTGTTATATGAAGGATTCGAACTACACTTACACACACCTCCATCTAATGGATGATGAACATAATGATTCTGTGGATGGAAAACTAACGCCTCACGAAACGATGATTGTTCAAATACATCTTACCGCCTCTCATGGTGGCCATTATAATGGAACTGTAATTAAATATGATATTAATGATAAATATTTTATATATAAGCTTCTGTAATTCCATTTTATATCATACCATTATTCGTTTCATGTTGTATATACATACGATAATTTTATTTGAGAAAGTGCGGACTACCGCCCCCTTAAAATGATATGACTCGTTCATACCATACATGAAACAAATAAAGGATGGTGATAATGAAATTAAGTAACATATATAAAATATTATATTGTACTGGAATAATAATATACCTATGTATCATTTGGATTCTATTCTTTTAAAATGAAAAATGAAATGAAAGTAGCGTTCGTGCGTACGTACGGACTACCGTCTCCACGAACGCGATGACATCCATTCTCCATCGTATCCATTCAAGTCATATTCTCATTTGAGGGTTAAAAATATGTTAATATAATTTTTATTATGAATAATATACAACCTATCCATTACAATCATGTGTTACATAACCAAACATATAAAGAGAAGGAATCAGTTATCACTCAAATGACGATAATACTAAGATATTATTAATAAAGCAATGTTAAAAGATCATATATGATATAATATTGATGTATATGATTATTGTATAATTTAATAACAATGTTTTAACTATTATATAGGAGGTTAACATACAATCAACTAAGGACAAGTTCAATGTAAGGGTTTACTTCACAACCTCTTCATTATCCAAGGTTGTTTATACGTAAATATCTACTGGGACCTCGTTATCATCCACATCCATGTGTCTTAAAAATGGCTTTCAAAACATTTTTACCATTAAATAGAAAATGGGTTAACGTCATTTATACCCTTATACGTTTTTGAAAGGAATATTTCCGTCGTTTTCCAAATAAGGTACTCTTTGACATTTTTGACATATTTAAGGTAAGAATGTTTTTTTTAACTTATACGGCGGGTGCAGCTATTTTCCACCGTTATAACTTCGTCGAAGCTTCCCTTACATGCTTATAATAATATTTTCAAAGTAAATATATTATTTTATAATTATGTGACTTTTAAATGATTTAAAAAAAATATACTTCTCTCAATTAGTTTTGATTTCATCTATGTCAACATCCTTTGATGGATTTTACGCTTTTTTGAAGTTGATTCATTATAATACAAAAAATCCAAATTGTATTTAATGTTTTGTGGTATGTTTGACTGTGGATGTGTTATTTTTATTCCATTCATGGTTTATGAAGAAAGTATTGACATTTCGTATGCTAGTTTTAATACGAATGTTTATGTAATGTTTAAACCTATTCATATGAGGAATGTATAGGTCTTAATAAGTGACGGGTGGAGCCTGCTATAGCTCCTCAATGCATCGGTAGGTCTCATGAGACAACTAGACGTGGAATTGGCTGAGGCCCTTTCCAAATTTGATTTATGGTTTTGGCCGAGGCCTTAATCATTTTAGATGTCTTGGCCGAGGCCTTGACAAAATGTTTCAGATTGTCTGGCATTATATATTCCCTCATTATGAAAGTGGTTATTGATATTTCATGTGATTATTCGACTAGTATAATATCCATGTGAGTATGTAAATGGAATTATTTGATTTTACTTTTTCCATATTATACTGTAGTTCAAGTTTAATAAGGATTTTCTTTTACTTATACATTGCCTTAAATGCTTATGTTTTCTTATGAAAGTTTCCGCTATATTGTTATCCTTACTGGGCATTTGAGCTCACCCCCTTCAATGTTTTATTTTTCCCAGGATGTGAAGAAGTGTTTTATGACTGACTTGCTGTAATAGTCAGTGGGGATATGAGTGTGGACTAAGGAGACCATGTTATTGTAGCTTTCGTTTTGATGATGTAATGTAAGACATATGAATATATATGTAGTGATTCCAAGGCTACTAAACCAATCGGTTTTTTGAGGCCTGGTCTTTATTTTGATAATGCCAATGTAATGTAATAATCCACCGACTCTGGGTAACTGGGGTCAGGGAATTATAGTTGGTATCAGAGGATGTTTAGTACAATAAATGGAAGCTAGATTTATATAAACTCTGATTAGAGCCCATAGCCCTAAGATAGACTTTGAGGATTAGAATAGAAGAACATCCTAGAATTTTGGTAAAGTAGAGATTTTGTGAGTTTTCCGAGCAATACATCCCTGTCTGGATACGAGCAGGTAGAGGCGGCTCTGGCACATATGTACCTAGGGGTGAAAACTCCGACAAGGAGTTTTGGGCTTGACCCGGGGTATCCTGGTACATGACAACGGGCTTTGCTGCACTCTTGGTTACGACACTCCCAGGGGATATGCTTAGGATTATTCTCATTTTCATTACAAACCATTATGAAAGGATTATAAGTATATACATCCTCAAAGAAAACATTTTTATGATTATGGATTATATCCATAAACTGTAAAATTTATGTTAAGTGTTTTATGAGTATGAAATTATGTATTTCGATTCATAAACTGATCTAGTTTATACCATTGTTTAGAAATGGCGCCTAGTGGAAGAAATGGAAACCGTATTAATGCACGGACTCCATGTAGGGATTTCCCTCCTTGTCAAGATAATTATGGTGGAGCTAGTGATACAACTGGTGCTGATCAGCTTCTCACAGTATTGGGAAAACTCACGCGGGTTATGAATAACATCCTTACTCGTATGGAGCACCCGGATCCGCAACGTGGAGGATCAATGTTAGACCGTATCATGAGGCAACAACCACCAACATTCAATGGGAATACAAATCCCATAGTAGCTGAGCAATGGATAAATTCTTTAGAGAAAATATTTCATGCCTTGGGGAGTAGTGAAAGGGAGAAAGTTGTCATGGCAGTCTATCGCCTTACTAGAGATGATGATCAATGGTGGTCATTGATACAAAACACGAAGGGAGATGGGGAAGTATCAAGTATGGAATTTAGGGAGTTTAAAGGGATTTTCTTTGAAAAATTCTTTCCTCATGACCATCGAGTAGATATGGAAAGGCAGTTTCTCAATCTGAGGCAAAATGAGGATGAGAATGTTGCCAAGTATGAGGCTAACATTACAAGGTTAGCGAGGCATGAAGCTGATTATATACGTAACCCAAGGAGTAAGATTGAACTTTTCTTTGATGGGTTAAAACCGTTTCTCCGTCCAGCCTTAGTCTCTCAATCGTTCTCAACGTACGAAGATAATTTCTCGTGCACTATCAAGACAGAAAAGGAATTCTCTAAGAATTGTGAATCTAAAGCAAAGTAAGTGAAGAAGAGATCTTATGATCAATCTGGAAATGAAAATAAGGAGAAAAAGAAAAAAGTTGAATATCAGTCCTACAGTAGATGTGGGAAGAAACACCCTGGTACTTGCTTGAAGTGAATGGGAGTCTGTTACAAGTGTGGTGAAAAAGGCCACCAAGCTCATGAATGCAAGGGAAAGAGAATTATTGTCAACGTGGAATGCTATAATTGTAGAGAGAAGGGACATTATGGAAATGAATGTCCTAAGCGTCATGGGAACTTACCTCAAAAAAGGGAAAGGAATCAAGGCCAATCTTATGTTGTCACTACAGTTGAAGAGGAATAATAAATGTATTGGTGCTTTTGGACTCAAGGATTATTTTCTGGTTATAAGAATAATGTGATATATATATATAAGGATTGTACTGCAGTACATATGGTTTTCATTGGGGTTTTGATATGATGAAGGTAATCATATTTTTATTATGTGACAATAAAAGAAACATTACTTTGTTTGGAAAATCAGATGTTACAATTGATTTTGGAATTTAGAGACCTTTTAGAGAAAGTCTAGATAGAGTTATTTTGGATAAATGATGGAATGGATTAAGTTGAACATTGGATAATATTGTTTAAGGTTAAAACATTTCTGAAGATTATTTCTGGAATATTATAATACTATAATTTTAGGAAAAGGAAAACCTGCAGGTTGAGAGGATAACCCGTCGCGTCGGACAAATCTGCAAGAATCGAACCCACAACCATAGTGCGACAGGCCTTTATTACCTACCACTAGCCTAAAGGAAGTCCCTGGTTATTACAAAATAGTTTTCCAAATCTAAATTTCATGTGATAATATTTGGAACCTTGTACGATTAGGGTATATAATGTATTTTGCGTTGTATTATGTTTTGGAGTGAAAGATGAATTTGTGGTAGAGACTCTACTTGTCAAGTATATATTTTTCTTATTCTCTAATTCAATGATGAAATTAATTAATATACTTTATTGATGGTATCATAAAACAAAAAAAAATTGTTATCCTAATAACATATGTTTTTTTGAACCGATTATATTTTAAATCGTCATGGATTGATGAATTTAAGTCCCTCAATTTTACACTTGTTTGTGATTGATGACCTGAACCACTACCTATAAATATTTACTTTTTTCATACAATTATATGTCTCTAATTTCCACCAATGTTCTCCTAATCGAGATCATGATTTGGTGGTGACCCTTTCATTTCCCTTTTCCTCTTATTAAGACTAAATTTTATTAACCCAATTTCCGATGTGGGTTCTCCCACAAAGATATTTTCTAAAATTCAACCTTTATTTTCAAAGAACAATATCAAATTGCGAGGATGTAATTTATTGAATGAGGGAAGAATGTAACACTCCAAGATTTCATAGTGTGTTACTTCTTCAAAATAAATCAACAACTTTTACTACACGCAACACCGAGTTCATGCACACCATGACTTACCAAACAAGCCATTCAAAAGTAGTTATGAATAGTATTAACTGAATTTTGAAATTTTATAAACTTTATCTCTAAAAATGGACTTCATTTTGAGATTTGGAGTATCGAATTTATCCTGAGGTGAATGTTTGGTATATTTCGGATAACTTTTATATTTTTATGAATAGTGAAAATTACTAAAATATAATTAAAAACAACTTTTTTAATCAAAATAATTAATAGTGATAAATTATTAATTTGAGTGGTTTTAAAGTATAATAAGAATATATTTTTACCATTTAATCTAGTGATGTTTATTGGAATTAATTTCACATTGAAATTAGACATAAACAATTGATAATCTTTTGATTGATATTGTTTCTTAAAAACACGCTATTTGTTTTAATAAAGATAATTAATTATAAAATTAATTAATGAAACTTATATGTTGGGAATTTTGTAAAATATAAATCATTTTTGAATTTGGAATATCAATTATAGCTTAGGGTGAATGTTTTGTATTTTTCTGGAAAACTTCACTTTCTTGATGAATAGTGAAACCACTAGGTGGTAGTTAAAAAACTGAATTTTTCATAAAACTTAATTTTACCACTTCTGTGAAAGATATTTCCAAATTCCGAGAGACACGGTTGATATTATTAAGTAAAATGTGGTTCAATGAGATGAAAATAATTTTTGGTGAAAAGTAACTTTTTACTTTTATTTACCGCAGTTAAAAGTAAATAGGGTAATTAAGGGTAAAAATGATATTAATATTACCTAACACATGTCCTAATTCTATTGGACAAGTGTATCTCGACCAAAAACAATCTTAAGAATAAAATATTATCATTTAGGTCCACATGGAATAGATTAGGACATTTATTATTATTTAATTCAAAAAAGTGTTAAAAGAGTTAAAATCAATGTTTAATTAGTAAAACATTTTTAATATAGGGTTATACAGAAGATAAATTCGATTTTAAATATTCAATAGAAATTTAAAAATATTTCCTACATAATTATATTTTATTTATAATTTTTAGACATCAAATAATTTAAATTATTTATGACACAATAATGATGCAATGTTTACCTCATAAATAAATCATTTAAATAAATAAGATTATAATGATTAAAATATTATCTAAAACCTGTCCAATTCCTATTGGTTGATTATATTTCGACCATGAGTCATATTATCTTCGAATATAATGATTTTTGGACCATTAGAAACCGAATATCATTATATTATAAAGTAATATTTTCACTCTTTCCTAAAGAGCCCCTCCTCTCCCTTATAAAAGGAGACCAATTCTAACCCATTCCTCACATCTCTCAAGCCACATGGCTCATAGACACTCTTCCCAACTATGCTCCCTAAATCCCTCTCCTCTCCCTAGAAGCCTTACCTTAGGAAGAAGACACTTCAAGAAGTCCTTTGGTTCAAACCAAAGGAAGTTACCCAAATTAAAGGTAATGGTTTCTCTTAAGTTGTTTTCTTTTATTTTGTTTCTCCAACCCCTAAACTCTTTTTAATTCCTTTCTTTTGTAACAACACCAGTATCCTCAATATAATAAGATTTTGTTGTAATAAGGATTCGAACTACACTTACCCACACCTCCATCTAATGGATGATGAACATAATGTATCTGTGGATGGAAAACTAACGCCTCACGAAACGATGATTGTTCAAATACATCTTACCGCCCCTCATGGTGGCCATTATGATGGAACTATAATTAAATATGATATTAATGATATATATTTTATATATAAGCTTCTTTAATTCCATTTTATATCATACCATTATTCGTTTCATGTTGTATATACATAAGATAATTTCATTTGAGGAAGTGCGGACTACCGCCCCCTTAAAATGATATGACTCGTTCATACCATACATGAATCATATAAAGGATGGTGTTAATTAACTTAAGTAACATTTATAAAATATTATATTATACTGGAATAATAATATACTTATGTATCATTTGGATTCAATTCTTTTAAAATGAAAAATGAAATGGAAGTAGCGTTCGTGCGTACGTACGGACTACCGTCTGCACTAACGCGATGAGATCCATTCTCCATCGTATCCATTCAAGTATTATTCTCATTTGCAGGTTAAAAATAATGTTAATATCATTTTGATTATGAATAGGATACATCCTATCCATTACAAGCTTGTCTTACATAACCAAACATATAAAGAGAACAAATCAGTTATCACTCAAACGACGATAATACTAAGATATTATTAATAAAGCAATGTTAAAAGATCATATATGGTATCATATTGATGTATATGATTATTGTATAATTTAATAACAATGTTTTAACTATTATACAAGATGTTAACATACAATTAACTAAGTACAAGTTCATGGTAAGGGTTTACTTCACAACCTCTTCATTATGCAAGGTTGTTTATACGTAAATATCTACTGGGACCTCGTTATAATCCACATCCATGTTTTTAAAAAATGTCTTTCAGAACATTTTTACAATTAAATAGAAAATGGGTTAACGTCATTTATACCATTATATGTTTTTTAAAGGAATATTTCTGTCGTTTTCCAAATAAGGTATTTTTTGACCTTTTTGACAAATTTAAGGTAAGAATGTTTTTTTAACTTATACGGCGGGTGCAGCTATTTTCCACCATTACAACTTCATCGAAGCTTCCCATACAAGCTTATAAGAATATTTTCAAAGAAAATGTATTATTTTATAATTATGTGACTTTTATATCATTTCAAAAAAAAGATACTTCTCTCAATTAGTTTTGATTTCGTCTATGTCAACATCCTTTGATGGATTTTAAGCTTATTTGAAGATGATTCATTATGATACAAAACATCCATATTGTATTTAATGTTTTGTGGTATGTTTGACTATGGATGTTTTATTTTTATACCATTCATGGTTTATGAAGAAAGTATTGACATTTAGTATTCTAGTTTTAATACGAATGTTTATGTAATGTTTAAACCTATTCATATGAGGAATGTATTGGACTTAATAAGTGACGGGTGGAGCCCGCTATAGCTTCTCGATGCATCGGTAGGTCTCATGAGACAAATAGATGTGGAATTGGATGAGGCCCTTTCCCAATTTGATTTATGGTTTTTGATGAGGCCTTAATCATTTTAGACGTCTTGGCCGAGGCCTTGACAAAATGTTTCAGAATGTCTGGCATTATACATTTTCCTCATTATTAAAGTGGTTATTGATATTTCATGTGATTATTCGACTAGTAGAATATCTATGTGAGTAAGTAAATGGCATTATTTGATTTTACTTTTGCCATATTATACTGAAGTTTAAGTTTATTAAGGATTTTATTTTACATATACATTTCCTTAAATGCTTATGTTTTCTTATGAAAGTTTCTGCTATATTGTTATCCTTACTGGGCATTTGAGCTCACCCCCTTCAATGTTTTATTTTTTCCAGGATGTGAAGAAGTGTATTATGATTGAATTGCAGGAATAGTCAGTGGGTATATGAGTGTGGACTAAGGAGACCATGTTATTTTAGTTTTCGTTTTGATGATGTAATGTAAAAAATATGAATATATATCTAGTGTTTCCAAGGCTACTAAACCAATTGGTCTTTTGAGGCCTGATCTTTCTTGTGATCATGCCAATGTAATGTAATAATGCACCGAATCTGGGTAACTGGGGTTGGGGCGTTACAAATTTAGATTAGTGATTCATGGACATGGAATACTCATTTATGGTTATATAATTAGGTCCATGTATTGATCAGGGAACTCAACCATGCTTGAGGTGGACTTCCTCGTAACCCCTAAGCCCTGGTGATCCATGCTTGATTAAAGAATCAAGGATTTTTATATTATTATAATTGATTATAGTGGTGATTCCAATGAGGGGATGAAGAGACCTGAGAAATATCACGATGACAATTACACCTTTTGAGAACTTGGAAGTGAAATGGGAGTAATCAACAGAAATAAAATTATTATTGGCCATGTCTGAATCATAGGATACCTGATCCGGTTGATGAAAGGATGAAAAATATCATGATATACTATTTAAGTATATCAAAGCATGAGATATTATTTTTATCAGTAAATGTACATCATTGAATGAGTGTGAGATAGTACGCAAGACAATATACCACTAAATCATTTCATTGAAGATCATTTTTAGATTTGTGGGATGAGGATTATCCCAATATTAGAATGTGTGAACCACACAAGTGCATTTTGGGATGTACAATATATAATATTAGGTTCCATGGGATATATTTCCTCATGTGCTCAACTGTTCTATTTAAACATGTGTGTTGACAAGATTTATTCCTGACCGAGAGGCAAATGTCCCCATGGTGAGTTGTGGATAGGGATGGGACTGAGATGAAATATACATGCATCAATATGTTTCTCCTCTTATTGGGCATCAATACAAACATTGTTTTGATACGTGACATGGTAAGATTATATTGTCGATGGAGTGTTTTCTTCTTTGGAAATATATCATATAATTTCATATTCGATGAAATACAAGTTTTATACGGGTAATGTTTGGTTCATTTCAAATATATCATATGAGGAATATCAGTTTTATAAGTGGTAATTATTTTTATATTCATCCCACACTTATCAAGTGAGGAGTCCTTATTTCATTTAATAGGGTATGGTTGTTAAATACTATGTTTTGTTGAGGACATTGGGATCTGATGTTTAAAATTATACAACATGGACTATGAGTACAACTAGTTTAAATTCCTAGAGCTCCAAATATAGGAATTGGTTTGAGTTAAATGTATCCATGCTTTGACCAAAGTATATATGATTGGGTGAAACCTATAATGAGTTAGTGATAGGGTTGTGCCCTGGATTAAATATTTATATGTAACTACTTATATTGTGATCATTGGAATCAATCAACATGTTATTTTGATTCAAGGTGTCATGGGATACCAATGCCAGAAGGGTCTACCTTCTTGGATGATGACATTGAATAATTACATATTATAATATTAGGCATCAAGAATTTATTAAAGGTAAAATTATCTCTTTTTAAGAGACATATAAATTTTTATGGAGTTATATTATCTATCATTAATAGGTATATATATTTTACACCAGGTAATGATATAGTTTAAATTCATCTTATTAAGATTTTAGAAGGGCTTTTGCATCTATATAACCACTATTTAATTCCTCATATAAGTAAATGAGAGAATCTTGGCCCAATTATGTGTCAACATAAATGAACAGAGATTATTTCTATGAAAATAGGCTCATGTGAGTGTTTTGGTGCAATAACACCTTATGTAATAGCGTATTATATGGTGAATCATCAGTTAGGCACAATGATAGAAGATATATGCATCAATATGTATCCCATAGAAATGGGAATCAATCCACTCATAGTTCTAGAATGTTGTAGAAATATATGTTTGCAGAAACTGCAGGGATGGATAAACCCATGTGATGGATGTATGAGCATATTTTATTGTCATAATTATTGGACTAGGGATCTCTTTGTATAAACTATTATAGTATAGATTGGCAAGGTGGGAGAATCAATAATGTTTTTATGATGAATGAAACCTGGGGTTATAGGATAAAATAATCCCTTCAACCCATGACAAAATCATGAATATGATTGCACACAATGTAAGATCATACTACCAAGACCATGATGAAAAATATAATGTCATGTCTTGAAGAAAATGATTTTTTTCCATCCAACACAATGTGATTCTTCCATGTTTCATATGAGGTAATGTTTTTGAATATATCATAATTATTATAAGATGAATCCAAATTTGATATAGTTTAAGACTTTCAAATCTTCCAATACACATCTTACAATGAATACAGATTTTATACGGTTTAATACCTTCTCCCATTAAGAGGAACCAGTGTTTTATATAGTGTATGACCATATTTTATCATCATGAATAGAATATGATAACCATTAACAATGCATGAAGATTCAATATCTACGTATTCTTCCTCAACAATGTGACATCAACACAATCTCCTTGATCACTATGAAATGACCCAATGTTTTCAACACATCAACAATGTTTTTTAATCCTAGTCATCCAAAATCTCAACTACCAATTCAAACATAGGGCTAAGTGAAATGATGTATACCACACTCGTGAAATCATGAAATAAAAGGAAACAACAAAAATCAATAAAATGCTTAAAAGGAAACATGAGAAATCAACAAAATGTTAGGACATTAAAATTCATGGAGGAATCTATATTCCACACATGTTACATATAAAAACCAATTGTTCCCTTAATTTTTCAACACATCAACATTACAACTACTCACGGCCAGATATGTTACTCGAATACCCATTAGATACCTTCACATTCATTAAAATTTGATGGAATGTATCTTATTCCTTATTTTTCATTGAAAAAATGGTCAGAGCATAATTTTCATTCTCATCTGGATTGATATCAGGTTTTATGTTAACAACTTGTAACTCTTTGCGGGAATTGAGATGATCCTTCGACATTCCATGCTCATTAAGTAGTGTGAAAATAAAATTATAATATACATTCTTTTCAATATGCATCACATAATTATTATGCCTCAAAAAATTATATTCCAAATATAGAAGTTTGAATAATATATTTTTTTCTTCCATCATTGCGTTCTGATTTCACCTGATGATGCACTTCAGACCCGTCTTCCTCTATCATTCAAATAATGAACATTCCCAAATTCTGTTTCATAATTTTCAAGCTGTGTCAATATTTTAGAACCAGTTATCATCATTGGAGGTGGCCTACAATCAATGTAACAATTAAATTTTGATGTATTCAGCTGAAATCTATGAGATGCATCTAGAAATCATAGATGTCATAAGAAGCACCAATTTCTCCTATGAGGTGGTTGTTTTGTCTCAACATCAATGTTACAAATGGGAATATCCAAACCCATGTATGTGTTCTAACCAGATGAATTCCCAATCCCATGGAAGTCACTAACAGTCCACATTAATGCATCATGCATTTTGAACATTGTTTTATAAGAAGCATCAATTGTCTCAAAATCGTTGTTCCATAACTCATGTGATTCGTCAATCAAAGGCTGCAAGTATACATCAATATCATTTACATGAATTTTTTTCCAATAATAATCATAGAAAGGATAAAATATGTTTGTTGCATACCCATGCATGGAAGTAGATTATAAGGGATCAAAACAACTGGTCAAATGCAATAACAGGTACTCAATGTCCCAAATGGGTTGAAACCATTGCAAGCCAATCACAATCAAACATCTTTAAGATCAAATGAGAAATCTATATGTATGGAATAAAATTTCATCCATGGTTGGGAATATCATGGATGTCTTATTAACCCATTATTGTTATTATCTATAGAATGCCACTTCATGTGTTCAGTAGTTTTTGATGACATGAATAATCATTGAAATCGAGACAATCAAATGAAAGTAACGCAAAACCTCTAAATGTGTGTACAAAATCTACTTCTCCAAGAAATTATTTTCATTCAGACTTCCAACATCACCATTTGAATACCATCTAGAAGAAGATCATTTCTTGTAATTCTATCTACATAAATCATCTCCCCAATAAAGCATTCAATCATTGAGAGATGCGTGTATTTTTGTATAATTCAGACCAATCTTGTAAACAAATTTATTGATAACATAAAAGGATTCTGAGATTTTTTTCTCCAGGAAATGCATCCCGAATCAATTCCAATATCATGGACATTTCCTTTTTGTAATTCAACATAGGCATTTGATATTGTATAACTTCAGTAGAAATGAAAGCATTGAATATTTCAAACAACCACTATATAACTCTTGATTTCCATCATCAACTAAATCATGAAACACATTTTCCTCAGTGAAGTTTTCTCTTACATGTGGCACTAGATAATCAAGAGGAGGATCCAATGAAATGTTACAATCTTGATCAGAGTGTGTTACAATCTGAAAATAATCACATGTCATGGTGCAATTTGTAGCACCCCCTTCTTGTTGTTCTTATATGTTTTGATACAGATAGTGGTGTCTTATGGTGCCAAATGCATCATTTATGAGGTTTTCCATTTCATTTTTCATTGTTGAAAAACATAGAACCAAATTTTGTGGACTAACATCAGTGCTCAATCATTATGTAACATTCGATCCTCCATGACAAATACAACACATATATTGACCAGGGAATTGCATTAGTATTAAATGTTCATAAACTTCATCTCTCAAAAACCATGTTCTAAATTTACATTTAGGACATGGATATATTATTCTCCCTTCAACAGATCAATTTGAAATTTCAAAATCTAAAAACTCATTCAAACCCTTAACATGCTGAGGTGTGTTCCTCAGTAATGAGATCCAACAATTATCCATGTGTATCACAATGTTCCTACACAATAATAAAAAAATTAAAACCCATAGTTGCTACTAAATAGAGAAATAGATTTATATATATGATAGGGTATGATTACAGAAACATAATATATTAATGGTAAACCCCTGAGTTAGATATGAACCCTCTAGTGTTTGGGATATGGGATGTTTCTTTGGTTGAGAGAAACAGTTTTCCAACAACGCGGTAGCTACATTACCCTGAAAACCAAACAACATTGTTAATTTGGAATAACCCCAACCTATGTTCACTATAGAGTCTTCATATAAGACTCTAATATCGAATAAATCTAGCATACAAAATGTTTTGGGAAAACCTTATGATGCTTACAAAATGTAACACATTCTTAGATACTGCCATGAATCCCTACCGAGGTCATATCCTATAATAACCTTCAATATATATGCATCCTTAATATAAAAAATAACCAAAAATACGTATAATATTTATAATGTAAACATTAAAATGAATACAATACATAATAGGAAGCGGGTGGTCGGTGTCTCTAGGGTCGCAGGGTCGCGGGGGGCTGGGGGAAGTAGGGTCACGGGGGTTGCGTTGGATCGTGGGAAGTAGAGTTTCCAGGGTCGCTGGGTCGCTGAGGTCATGGGGTAGTATAGAGTCGGGGCCTTATATTTGGATGAATTCATTATTTATTCCTTGGAGTAGAAATATCCACGTGAGGGATGGTAGACTTGAAGCGTGATAAGTGGTGGTGTTCATCGAAATTCATGATGAAATATCATGGGATATTTGGTTTTGAGGATCTGCAAACCTTGTGTGGATTGAATTCCTATACCACTCTTAGGTGTATTCACATAAAAAAAGAGTGGTGGTTTGACTGGTGGGTGATTTGGATCATATATGTGTTTGTGCTCAAGAGTGGAGAATTAAGGTAAAATGGGACAATTGTGGATCTGACCATGGAGTGAAATAAGAGTCAGATTCAGACTTCGGTATCGGCATTGAAAATTTTTATTATTACTTGAGTTTTAATGAATTGTGGTCGGGATATGATAGTGCATTGGTGGGTTGGATTGAGCTCCTTCGGTATAATTCATCAACAGAATGACTTACTTGTGTTCAACCATAAAAATTGATGTGGAATAGTGGAGACCGTATTAGAAATGTCGTTGAAGATTTGGATTATATCGTTTAGGGATCAAACTAGGGTATTTGAAGAATAGTTGATGTCTATGGGCTTGGGTTTTGGATATTCATAGTAGAATAAAGTCAGGAATTTGGAGTTGAAATGTGGGGTGTTTGTACTATTCAATTAAAGTGATTACATTCATCCAGGACTGTACATATTAATGAGAAATCATCTGGATTGGATAACATATACAGAATGAAAACTAAAATAATATTTAAATTTAAAATAATCCTTCTTTAACTACCTCACAATATAATTTCCCAAAAAAAATTCCCAACTTTATTCAAAACTCAAAACACCTCAATGTCATCCCTAAAAAGTCACTACATTCCAATGTCAATTAATGGAACAAGAGTTATCAAATAACTAGATATCATTATCTTTGTATTATAATGAAATGATAGAAGTTACACACCCACATGAATGTGTTTGAAATGTGTGATATAAATAGTCCTAGAAATATTTCACCATAGATTCTTTGTAATTCATTTTATAAAAAAGATTCAAAAATACTTATTTTAAATACAGTTCTAGAGTATATTATTCACATATAGAAGTTTTAAAATACATAAATCTAATTATTTATCCATTTTAATAATAAATATAAAATTCTTATATAAAATATTAGTATAATAAACACAATATATAGTAATCATTAAACCAAAAAATAACATAAATAAAAAATGAAATCAAATAAGAACCAAGATATTACTAAATAACTATATAAACATCCACCGTAAAATGGATCCAAATTAAAAAAAAGGTCTATGGGTTCAATCTATGTAGGAAATGGGATACACTATGTAATCATCAAAGGTAACCAAGAATTATGTGTAACTCGTTAGGTTATAACATGAATGATATTGGAACAAACATATGGACACAAATAGTTTTATCAGCCTTCCCTATTTGAACTAAGCTCCACCAAACCCTAGCTGATCATCTTAGTCTCATGGGGAGGTAACCCCAATAAGAATGAAATAATTCATGGTGAACTAGAAATTGAATAATCTCTAATATTTTAACACTAAACAAGATATTCTATTTTACTCCATCGGTTTCACAATAATTCAATAATTGTGGGAGTGGAAAAATCAAATTATTTGAGTATTAAATATATTATATTATTACACATTAAATTAACTTTATCTAACTTCCAATAACCTCCCAATAAAGAGTTATCTTTTACATCATCTCAAGAAATAAATTTTTATAAAATTATTCCTATTAAGGGAATATGTCACCACACAACATAAATATTCAATGAGGTAATAATGAGGGTATAAAAAAAACATGGAAAACATTCATTATTAAGATTACAAACATGGTTTTAATTAAATATTTGGATTCCAATCCATTTTTATTACTATTGAATCTTTTAATCAAATAAAATTTTTAAATAATTTTACAAATCAATGCATTCCATTAAGAAACATTTAAACTAATTATAAGAAAAAAAAGTTCTTTTTTCCATTAAATATTGTATAATGACTCACTTTTTTATAGGGCATACCTTAAAAATATAAAGCATCATTTGTAATAAAAAACTGGGGTCAATAATCTCTATAAAATATAAAATAACTTAGAAGGAGCATCAATGTAAATTTCCCAAATAAATTACCTGAATATCATTAATTATAGTATCAAAAGTAGATATAAATTAGAAAACCCTTTTATCTAAATATTTGAAAAAAATAAAAGACTCTTAAAAAACAATTACTTGATCCATAAAAATTTATATCTTAATTTGAAAAGAAACATTAGGCCATTTAAGAATTTCATGATATTATAAATCAAAAAAATTCATAAAAACAAATGCCTTGTCCAAGAAGAAAAAAATACATTTCTATTATAGAAGAACCAAATTGCATGTAAATGAAATCCACTAACACTAATATACCAAACCTCGAGATTAAATACATCCAAAACAAAAAAATATATCCTTTATATGTATTCTTGTTCATTGTAGAATTCAATAAAACGAATTGAGGTAAAATTACTAGAATTAAATTATTATGGTTCATATAGGTCATCTGGGTAGCAGGGGGCTGTGGGAATCATGACATTCTGGGTCATGTGGTGATGGCAGAAGCGGGGTCTCCATGGTCGATGGGTTGCCTGGTTCGTGGGGGGCCGGTGTCACCAGGGATGCAGGGTCGCTGGGGTCGCGGGGTCGCCGATGATGCGGTGTCCCATGTGTTGTAGGGGACCGAGGTCATGGGGGAAGCATGGGGCTGAGGATAATAGGGGAAACAGGGTGAGATGGGGGTCAGGGTTGGGGGAAGGGTCAGCAGTTTAAAAAAAATTGTTTCACGGTGATTTATTATAAAATGTTGTAAAACCATTTTAATTAATGGTTTAGGGGCGGTTCCAAAAACCACCTCTAAAAAACTATATCCAAAGTCAATTTCTGTTGTAGTGAAAGCTACATGGTGATTTCATGATTAGTGTGTTATATAGACAAACACTATCCAAACATATAGTGTAGTGGCATAAACATCTAATAGTGGTTTAATTAGTATTTTTATGTGTGTGTTTGTTGCAATTTTTTCTTGTAGATTATTTTAAATATGAATCCATATTATTGATATATAGTTTGATGTAACATATTATTGTCAATTTCATAACGAGTAGTGGATAATGAATATTTAGATTTGGTATGAATGGTGGATTTTGAGACGATCATTTAAAATCATGATAAAAAATGGATAAAATTATAGTTTTTGGGAGATTAAAGAATAAATCATGGATACATTAACATTAATGGTTAAATAATTCGAAGAGAAAATAAAATATGTCATGTAGATAAATATAAAATTATCTTATTTAGAAAATGTTTTAATTGAATTTTTAAGCCACAATTAATATTTCCATTTTCAAGCCATTATTCTATAAATTTTATAGAAAATTTTCATTGTGACTCAAAACTCTTACTCAAAATGTCATGGTTGATGTAAAATGATTGTTGTCATTATCATAGTTTCATAGAAAATTTATGTAATCGTTGAACAATATGGGGGAAATTAATTTTTTATAATATATTTCATTATTGTTTATCATGGAAATTATTAGGGTGTATTGATCATCATTTATACGATAAAGAAGTAATTATGCATAGTTTATTGAAAACAATCACAGTTTGACTACTATGTGGTGGTCTAATTAATGAATAATAATGGTTTAGGTGATCATCATTTTTAAATTTTGTTGAGGTTCTATGCAAAAAAAACATGAAATATATCAATGTAAACTCACTATGTTTTCAATTAAATATATAAGATAAAAAAGGTAAATTGATTCCTAAATTCATAGAGAGTTATGATATATGTGTTCGTTTCGAATCATGTTTTGACTCTGTGAAGCACATTATGGTGTTCATAAATTATATCATGGATTTTCAAATAATAAAAGATCCAGATATCTGAATTTTATATAAATTAGTGGTGTAGTTACTGTTATAAATGTGTTATCTTATTAAGATGGAGAATGTATTTGACTTGGAATATATTGGACCTACCCCGTTGACTAAGATGATTCATATGAACTCATGGATCGATAAAGACCACTGATAAAGATATTAAGATATAAAATACCAATATAATTATATCATCTTATCTTCTGTGTAAAGATAATGAATGATGAATTAGTTGATATGATTAAATAAAGGGTGGTCCACCCAATGAGGTCTCATTTTATTGATGAAAAAGTGCACATAACAACATTCATCATGGATATAGTTGAGGAATGTAGAGGAATATGATGATCTATAGAGAACATTGTCCCTCGTATTATCTCATAATTATTTTTGGAGTTTTGAAATATCTTATATCTTAATACACATATTTTTTCATCATTTAATTTAATTAATTGACATGGACATTATGATAACAAGTGATCATCACCCATGAGCTAATGACTCGATAACATGAGTTTGTCAAAACTATAAATTCAATTTTTTCAGTTCATTAATATTGTACTCTCTGGATATCTCTAATTATCTTCTTCACCATAACATTTTTCATCAAACAATCCTTTAAATAATGAGAAACACGGGGAAAGTGTTTTAAACGTGGGGAAAATTTCATATTCTACATGGAACACTAATTGAAACCTATCACCCTCCGTGGAATTAGAAATATTTTAAGAGAGCCTATCAATTTATCATCATCCAATTTTAATAAATTAAAATATTTCATTTTATTAAATACGTAGATCTCTTTCAAATATTATTATCATCTTTAAAATTATTTCTTTCAAACATTTATTTAATATAATTGTTAATAAATTACATTTTAAGTCATTAAATTAAGATTTTTTTTAAAAATATATCATAAAAACATTATATATATATAATGTGAATATCAATTTTAATTTAACTTGTATTATTATTTATGATTTTTTACATTGGATATCATTAAGTTCAAATATTGCACCACCAACCTATGAGGAAGTGAAGTATCTATAAATTATATTTCTATGACACAAAGTATTTCATTTTAGGAAACAATGCATATTTCCATCATAAAATTAATAAGAAAATAATTTTTATAATCTTATCATAAATTTAATTCTATGTGTTTGGTGAAATATTGTGAAAATACGATTTTATTAAATAAAATATTCCATTTTTTGGTGGTGTGAACCCATTCTCTATTGTTATAATTAGAAACATAGTCCACATTTTAATCATAGACAAAATTTATTTTATTACATATTGTTGAACATTTAGTTCTCTTTATCAATAATAAACCATGTCTATAAAAAAATGTATCATTTAATTAAAAATAGTTGTTTGTTTAGAACAAATATCTAATCCTAGATGTGAATAAAATTGGGGTAAAATAATCATATATCATTTTTAAGCTCTCTAGTAATCCATTAACTAAAACTCGATGATTAATTTTTTTCATTATCATATGAATATAAACTATAGACTATTTTATTTAACTATTCCACCATTTAAAATCTATTTCATTGTTTTGGAGTTTATATAATATAGAAAAAATGGGTTAAGAAATGGGAAATCCCGTTACTGAGAAATTATTATTAAAAAAATAAAATAGTGTCATTACATGGGGTTTTACAAATCCATGAGTTAGAAGTCCCACACAAGTCCAAATCGACAAAATGTGATATAAATAAAGGGGAAATAAATGTTCATCCAAAGAAGGAATCCACAATTACACACTTTGAAAGTGAATCAGAAACTTGATTGGCCTCCCTATAGATTTGGGTGACATCAAGTTGTATGCTTACAAGCATCTGTAGACAGTTGATCCAAGAAGGAACCATTCTCCATGGTACCGATCTGGATCTGGAATTTTGGATATGGACAGCAGTGGGGTAGTCATATTCAACCCAATGGTTCCTCTATCTATAGTGAGTGTCATACCTTATTACTTTGGTTATATCCCATAGCATTGCTTTAATCGATATATCATTACCAATATAGTTGTGGAAGTGACCTCTAATGATGCACTTATGAGTGTAGAAGATGCCACAACATACCGTAGGCCCTGGTGCACCTAAAGCTGCCTCATCAACATTCATATTCAGCCATCCTAAAATGGGTGAAATCTATCTAACGGATTTATGAACAAGTGATTTTTTTGACTCATCTAGTTACTGCAAAACGTCTCAGAATAACCAAGTCAAAAATGTCGTGTTTCATAGTGCCAATATACAGTTAGGAGGCAGTAAGGATGTCCTGGTATACCATGTATAATATGGAGTATAAGAATGGCCATTTTCCCTAAAAAACAGTGGCATTCTTGGATTTCTATATCACTTTGAAGACAGCAGTAATAGTCAAGATGAACATCACTCCAATCTGTTAACCGAGTTGTGCATGCTGGACAGATGTCACAAATGCCTCCATTCCATGGAAATAATATTACGTGACTGGAACACAATATGAATTTCATTAAATACCATCAACTATATTTTTTGAATCCATCTACAATGCTCATGATATAAAAAATGGAAATAATTCCCCTCTATCCGAAAATATATTTTATGTTTCAATGATCTAGGATAATTGTTGGAACCTCTAATCTACTTCTTCTAGATAAATCATATGTATTCACACAAAATTTTCAGCGCAATGGAAGCTAGAGACCCAATATCTTTCTTAGCGTCGGGCATTAAAGATTATATTAATTGACTTATACTAAAAAACCAAATCAACATAAACGTGTAATATGTTGTTTAAATAAGTTAATCAGTTTATTTCAGTTGATGAGAATTCTAAATTTTAGATTTCTTGTCTAATTCAGTTTGGTAACTTTATGTATTATTTACCAATCATAAATGAATCTAAAAATAAAATTAATCTATAAATATTATTTGATAGTGCAAGTGACAGTAAACATTTTATGATCAACGTTTTCAAAATTAGATATCTTAATTTATTTTTCAATATAATAAAAAGTGATAAACATGTACGATAATTAAGTGAATATAGGTCATTAAATAATAAAATTTTCTCATTAAATTGTTAAACCCCATTAAATATTTATCATATTGGTGGATTGGTTGTTTATCAAACCATTTCATCACTTTTAATATTGAATATATCACATTTTATTGATATTCTCATTAATTTGTTTATTTTACCCTTATCTTCTCAATATCATTAAATATTTGTTTTTTAAAATTTATGGTTTTATAAATTTTTATGAATCATCATTGTATCATGTAATTTTTTTATATATTTTCATAACATATATAAACTAATTTTAGTAAATATAAATTCGTATGTTTGGTATATGTTTTTTATGGGCTAATAATTTATATTTTTTTGTTTTAACATAATATATCTTTTTAATAGGATAGTTGAAATCAACAACATTAAACTATTTTGACCAATTATAAAAACCACTATATTTAGTTACCCTCAATGTAATGAAGAGATTGGGTCCAATTATATTTTACTTTTTTTATAATCTAACTCACATTGAATAGTTAGAATCCTTATATCTGGTGTTACTGAATAAATTATACATATATATCTAACCTCAATCGTGATCCTAGACACACAAATGCTTTGGTTTAAGAAATCATATTTAGTAAATAATTCAAAAATTAGGTTCCATTAGTATTTTTCCCACTACAAAATCATTATAAAAATCATAAATCTCACATCTTGCATATGTTTTAATGATGAAGTTTAGATTACCTTTCATATTTGATAAATATATATTCTATTTGTTTATTATACCTATATTCTTTGGATATAATAATAAGAGTATATAGTCAAAAAAATCCTTCTTATAGTTCTCATAAGCATCAACATTCTCTTATTTATTATCTATACCTATCTGCTTCTCATGAAGGGTTGTCTCCATCACCTAAAATATTCATTTATTCTTAATAAATAATCTACAGTTTCCATTCTATTAAAATGAGTTTATTCCATTAATATCCTTAATTTACATAATTTATCATAATGTATAAATTGATCAATATTCTGTATTTATCTATAAAGGATACCTTTATTATATCTGTATCTGGTTCAATAATAATTTCATATTTTATTAAATTAAATGTTTTTCCACAAAACAATTATCCATTTTAATATAATTTATATACAATAGTGGTGTAATATATAAAAAATTATTTGGATTTGAGTTTGGTTTGGTGTTTCTATATAATTTTGTTATTAGGTATACTATCATGTCAATTTCATGATATAAGAGTCTCGGATTTTTTACTGGATAAACAATTTTTGAAATCAATCATAATGGAAATCCAAACATTGTTCCTATTGTATCATATATTTTGGTTTTCTAAAAAAAAGTGTAATCATTACATAATAATTGAATTATTTTTTATAAATGTTAAATTTATCAAATTTTCCATGACTTACATATGATAATCCAAGAGAACACTACTTTTCCAGAACCTACATATTTAGATTATAATTTTATTTGAATGATTTTTTCATTAGAAGGATTCTAACACATATTGTTTTATCAGTTTTTGATATCTAACCATTTTATCTAATGTTCAATTTTTTTTTCATACATTTATGATTTAGTTTTGTATCATATACATTAAATAAAATTAATATTTTCAAAACATATCAATGAATACCATTTTATTTAATTCATGATTCCTATTACCTATCCAAATGTAAAACCATGCTATATTTACATATATATTATTAAATCCCATGAATAATTTACATTATACATTTTGTTGTAATTATTTATAATCCTACTAATCGAATATATATTAGATAAATTATAGACTCATAGTTATAAGACAATTAGTTTTCTTGAATTAACCTAATTCCAAAGGCGTATAAGAATTCCAACCCAAATTATCACAACACATAGATCAATAGTCAATAGATACATAAATTCTAATATAATCCTAATACATAATATATAAATCAGATCTAACTTTTACTCACGAGTTCATAACTCAAAAACAATTCATTATTGTTTGAACACAAATATATCATCTTTCGTAACTGTCACTTAACTCCTTATATGAATTGTATGATAGTTATAATAAGTGGTTAATAATTACCATTAAATTATATATTCCTTTATAAATTAATATTCATGAATAAAAAAACCACTAAATAAATTAAATAAATTAGTATTTCATAAATTTAGGCATAAGATATATTTTTATGATTGTTTTACAAATACCAAATTATGAAAAAAAATTATAATAAACATTCTTTAGAGGATTTTTTTAAGTAAATAAACAATAAAATTTCTCATTTATTTAAATATAAATTATTTTATATATTTTTATTTTACATGATGTTTAATATAATTTATTTCATATTTAAATGTAGTTATATCTATTAAAAATATGGATTTTTTATGTTATCTATGAAAAATTATATTTTAAGTAAAATAATTAAAACAATTTAGTGAAATATATTCCATGTAATTTAAATATTTATTAAATTAAAAAAACTATTTTTCAATGGATTAAATGAATTTATTAAAATAAAATTTTCAGTATGAGTAATCTATATTATATTTTAGTGGAATATCCAAAATTTATATCAAATTTTTTATATTTAGCATTATTTTATAATTTCTAAGCACATTATAAGTTAATAAACCATGTAGATAAACTATAGTCCTAGCTTAAATCAACTAAAATAATTTTTGTTTTCTTTAAATACCCATTTCTAATCAACATGGGATCTACATGCCCATGCTAAAAAATATTTTATAGTTTCTTAGAAAAGTGTTATATAAAAATCATAAAACTATACCATGTTTTTCTACAAAAAAATAAATGACTATACAAAGTGAAAAAATTCCTACTTGAACCATACCACTTATCTTTGATGGGATATATTTCGAGAAATGGATTTAGAAGTCATACATTTAAAAACCTTGTAAGGTTTTGTAAAATGATATATAAGTTTTCATATGGAAATATCATTAACCTACAAACCGTTGTAATTTTTTTTCTAATGTTAGGATGTCAAAACCATATTTTTACAATTTTATGTTTTTCTGAAAAAAAATTTCATGGATGGGTTTCTTAATCAAAAGCAATTTTTTATATTTTATAAAATTGTCATGTTTTTCCAAATCTGATTGTGAATATGGAAATCATCCTAAACAATTACTACAGTTATAAAACATATCATGTTTCTGAAAAGGAATTTTTATCAAGTAGTTCTCTATTTTGACATCATCTTAATTTAATATAATAGTCTATTATACCACTATTAGGATTCAATATGGATAACCAGAGTCCAAATTCAATGAAAACTAAACACCAAATAATTTTTTTCACAAGAATCTTCTTTTCATTTATTTGAATAAAAATAAAAATAATAAAATAAATTTCCATATCAAGGATTTACCTAATGTATTATAATATATTAAAAAATATTTGAGTATGGAAAATGTATCCCTCCGATAGAGGAATATCCGTGGGTAATTATGAATTTCCCAAAAACATGGACGGGTTTTCTATTCCTTACGGTCTAAGAGATACTTGGCTAAAAATAATGTGAGATTAAGAGTATATATTTAAGAAGTTTCTAAAAGAGAAATATTGTATTATAATATAATGATATTTTCATCTTTATTATGGCTTAAATGAAGCTCTATTATAACTTCATATAATTAAATTTTTTATAAAATTTCCATTCCCTATCATTCAAAACATTTCCTAAATAACAATTTAAAAATCATGTTACAATCTATTTGTAAAATTCCACCAACTATGATGAAGTATTTAATTAATTAAAATTTTAATAAACTATATTATAACTCTTTAAATAAATGAAAATGATAATCCAGTTGATGTATTCTATCTAAATCAGATGAAATAATATGTGTCAAGTGTTATCATATATCGTACACAATCCTAGGTAAAAACCATGATGGTGTGACCTTTTCGATGATACGGTTCACTTTAAAACCAACTATATCCTGGTTAAAACCACTAAATCATGTTTTTTAATTTGTATATATTTATATATGATGAAATCCAACCATGTTTTGTCTTATTTTTATCAAGCATCTGACCATATAGTATTATGATAATAATGTATTCATGAATCATTATATACAAGTGATAGTTTTATCACATGAAAAATGTTTTTTAAAAATAGAAAATATCACACAAAAGGATTGTTTAATTTTAAAAAATATTTGATTTATTTTATGAAAATATAATATAATTGTTTTTATTATTGATTAATTTCTTTGTAATATTTTTTGTCTCCAATGTATAGTCAAGGACATGTATGTTGATGATTTATTAAATGGATTCTATGTATATTATAAAAATAATGATAACAAGGATTGAGAGGAGTCTAAAAATGTCCAATATATCCTAAAATTATGAGTGCAGTTATAAAATCATTTATAATGATTGGTTGAGAGGATAATCAAAATATACTAAGAGATGTGGATTATTTCATAGAATTTCAAAATCAAACCCCAATATAATTTTGAGGTAATTTTACTGTAGAGTTGGTGAAGTATTAGTTTGGGAAAATAAATCCTATATTAAAGTTTTTAGAAATTCATAAAACATCAATGGTTGACTTCTCATCCTTCTTATAGAAGCATGGGATTGTAAATGGATGTAGTCAATGTTTAATGTAGAAGAACATAAGGATCTTGACAATAAGTGTTTCCATAATATCATTAATGATCACTATTTTTTTAATTTGATAAGTATCAATAATGTTCTGGAAATTATATAATTTAGATAAGGAAATATATATAGAATCGAATATGTATTCATATTTAGAGGGCATCTACACAATGTGATGTTACTAACAATAAAATGACAACCTCTAAGGAAAAAAGATTTAATATGTAATTTTAACCACATATAAATTAAGGATTATTTAACATTAATAATATATATATATATATAATTAATGAATATGTTGACTATAATAAATGTTGACATAGATAAGATCCATAGTATGATAAATCCCACTCCTAGTCTAACAGAGCAGAGACTTCTTTCAGTGAACATATGACATTGTTATAGAAATGTTTGAAGAATTATATAGAGATATATTCAGTTTATTCTCAACGATTATCATTTTCATATGAGTTAAATGTTGAGTAAAGGTAATTTAAAGTCTAATTTCATGACTATACCACACCTGTAAAACCATGTTACCTATTTTTCTGGTATAATATATCTTGTAATTCGGTTTTAATTGTATTGATCATGAGATGCTAAGTAGGATTTGGGAGGATACCTATAATTGTGAACTAATGGATTTGTTGAAATTTTCAGTATAAAACTACCATATTTTGCAACTTTCATGGGATTGACACAACATGTTATGGTGTTTCATGTCATGTAATCAATTACTCGATGATTCTATGAAATGGTTCCAATTTGTGCAATGTTACACGTAGTCTATTATTTAATTGTAGTGAAAATATTAAAAATCAGATTTTTACTAAAAAGGCAATGGGGTTTTTGGAGTATATGGTACATAACTATTACATGATATGTGATGGTGTTACACTCTATGTTATTATTTTGAAATGGAGTTTTATTTCTTCCGCTCAGATTATATTAATTTCATTAAATTTCTTCCATAGAACAATCAACGTTCATCATTTCCTTTGATATTTTGGTGTTCTATAATCTGTTTAGATAACCATTTAGTGATTGGTCATCATGTTTCTTATGGTGAATCTCTCTTGGTAATCAGTCTACTTATCTCTTACATCTCTCTCTCTCTTTTCCTCTTTAGAGTTTAAAATATCATTTATGGATTTACGGATCTGATCACTATGTAGTTGAATCTGAATTCTAGGTTGTGTTTTGGGATATTCTATGCCTTTGTTTTCCATGGGTGAGTCTCGTTATGGGAATAATATTTTCATGAAAAAGGGACGTGGTTACGTTTAATATTTCTATACTGATTAAACATTAAAATTATTAATGTTAGAACTTTTTTTTCAATTGATTTGTAAAAAACCCATTTGATGTGAATTAGAACATGGACTTAATTTGGAAAGAATTTTAGAGAAAACCCTCAGGACCAATTAATTTGGAAATTGGGGTGTGAATTGAAATTGATGTAAATTGGGAAATGATTTGAAAATTAATTTTTAACATGTCTTAAATTTAATTGATAAAAAATATGATTGGTTTTATTTAAAAAATCTTGAATGGATGTAAAATCAAATTTTTGGTTTCGATTGTGAATTGGCATTTTTAATAAGGAAATTTGTTAATTGATCTATAAATAACGATTTGTTTGAAATGAATTGATTTTCACCATCTATATTGATTTATTGAGAACATGTGAGCTTGTGTAGTTAGTGGGATATATTGGACATGAACGCATGGATTATAATTCGCAAACAATGGATTACTAATGAAAAATATAACAAAAAACTGGTTCAATAGATTTTGTCCCTGATGTGATGTTGATGAGTCTGATTCAGCTTGATCCTAAGGGACATGAATGCACTTATTTTATGTGATCACTGATATGAGATGCGTGGGGATCATATAACTAGAATTTATGATACTACAAGGAAGATGGTCGTGGTCCATATTTGGACTAATTTGACAACAAATTCCATTAATTTTGAAACTACATTACACATTCCTATTGATTTATATATAATGATTTATATTATGTTTTTATTTAATCCATGTATGAAATGATTACCATTATTTTGAAATGATGCATTCATTGTTTTAAATATTCAAATGTACAACCATTCCCATTTTGAATAATATTGTAAGAATTGTTATTTTTTAATATATTATTATGGAACAAATGGTGAGGAACTACTGGGCTTTTTTGTCACACCCTACCTTTGAATATGGGAATTTGTAGATTTTCTTCTACTATGTTTGAGTAAAGGGAAATATCCTTCTGGAGGAGGTGGATGTTCTTGATCCCTTGAAAATTATAGTGATGGGTCCCATGGAACATTAATTGTGTCTTGTCTATTTATGGTATGTTTAGGATGTAATATCTGTGTTTGTATATATCTATTTGGATTCTGAAACTATTTCTTCAATGTTTTTTTATAATAATTATATGTATCATTACCTTCCACTATTTTTCTGAAAATTTATTCCCTCTTTTTATTTGTATGATTCTAGGTGCTAGTCGCAAAAACATGTGGATTTGGAACACCCTTTAGGCTATGTTAGTGTTTGATTGGGTATCAGGTTACCTTGGTATATATGTTGGTTATTGAAAAGGAGTTATCACATGTGAACATTGAGCATATTTCTATGATGTTAGAATGCAATTTGAATATATTTTTGGGATTTAGGAGGTATTATGAGTGATTTTTTTGAAGGAGCTCATTATAGTGAGCTTTAAGATAACTTGTGGGGTTTTGGAATGATTCCCTTTGGATTTGTTCTAGTATTTTCGCTCTTTTTTATTTGGATAGGCTGAAATCAAAAACATTTTTTTTCTATTTGATGGGATTAATTCCTTAGTTACTCCTATTTTAGTTATTGATATTAGTAACATTATATTGTATTTAATGATAATTTTGGTTTATTTGGAGCATCATTACATTGAGAAGATGTGTGAATAGTATCCGGGGGAACCTATTAATGAACCACAATGATAGAATCCTCCCATGGACTAAAATTGATTTGATGTTGTTTTACACACTGTCCATGATTTACGTTAGGCACTAGAAACTATACCCATTTTGTCTTAAGATGTAGAACTGTAGAGGGATGAATCCTAGAATCCTGATCAAGTGTTCCTTTGAAATTATCCACAAGAATTCCTAGGTTCTTATGATCAACAAGAGGCATATGATTGGTTGAGAAATATTGAACTTATATTTTATATTTTGGAATATCCAAAAGCTATTGACGTAATATCTGATAAATTTATGCTATAGGGGAATAACATGTGATGGTGGGACGTGATGGTGATAGAGATGAAGCACAAGGGTTTCGAGTTGTTGTAATTTAATGGTATTTTCACATTCAAATTCTATCAATATATTTTTGTAATGGCTAAGGCTATATAGTTTTTCAAACTCAATCAAGTTGACAATTCCTTGATAGAATATGAAAATTGATTTATAGATCATGAATTCTATTCACCAATGATTGTATAATATGGGAAGATTATGTCACTAATGTTTGATATGAGACTTTTGTATGACAGCAATTTTTATTTTTTCTTGTTGTATCCCTCTTCATATCTTAACATTATGTTTAAGACGTTGATGGTCAAACATGATCTGGATGGTAATTATGTTTTGGAGGGAGTTACTTTTTGCTTATTGGTTGTTCTGTGATATACTATAAAGAGAAAGGTAATATTGATGAGTCTCCTTTTGGGTTTCGATTGTAGGGTTCTTCAAGGTCTTCTAAAATTCATGGCATAAGCCGATTGAATTTCTTCTAGTGTGGAAATAATGGGAATTTAAAATGGTATTTCACATTGGCACCCAATATATGTTGTTTACATGGCAGTTCCAAACCCTTTCTTATGTTATTTCATATATATAGTACTCCATATAGTGGAAAATTATCATCAACAACGAAGTTTATTTCATTGTAATTAGATTCTTCATGATTTGATGTGATATATACATATGAATTTAAAAAAAATCTTCTTCACGTAGTGGAATGTTCTTCAGAGGATGAAAATACATGTCAAACTACTGTAATAGGTTCCATACCTATAGGTTCATCTTTGGTGACTATATTATCTAATAATAGTGGATTGCATCCATTAATTTCAACTCGTATTGTGAATATGCTAAATCTTCCAATTGAGATTTAATATTTTATGATGCATATTACTACACCCCTTAGAAAAAATACATACCCTGATATTTGCGGTTATGCTTGTGTTTTCCCTTTATCAGATATTGATATTGCATATAATTATTTGGTTCTCAACATGAATCCTCTTACTTTCATTTTTAGAGGATTGACACATTTCTAATAAATCATGAATTTACTATTGTCTTCAACATGCATCCTTTACGTTGTTCAATGGGGTGTGTCCTCTATTTGAGACAGAATATGACCCGATGTTTAGTAGAGTTGGATCTTCTTATATGGATTTATGGAAGGTAATATCACAATCACTTTTGATATGTAGTTGGAATTTTTGAGTGAAGATATTCCACTGTTTTTCATCTTGTTTCCCTATGATTATTATTATAACCTTTATCATTTTTCACAGTTAAGAGAGGTTTGGGTTTCTATTGATTTAGATATTGGTTCGAAACCAATTTCTATACCTTCTTATCATATGAAACCTACACTAATGGATGAGTTGAAAAATCATTTTGAGATATTTTAGTTTATGGATTTATTTTCCTGAGCGTATCACCTTTGTTTGTAACTATTCTCATTGCTTAGAAAGATGATGGGACACATATTTTATGTATTGATTTTTGAAAACCCAATCGAATCAAAGAAAACAATACATGTTTATCTCTATTGGTTGATGATATGTTTGACCAGTTGAAATAGGTGAAGTGGTTCTCACTGAATTCTCTTCAATATTGTTATAACCATTAGAGATTAAATGAATATGAAATTCTGAAAACAATATTTTATAGAATGTATTGAATTTATGACTACCATGTCCAACCATGTGGTCTAACAAATGCCCTTGTAGTTTTTATATATTTGATGAAGGTTATATTCATGTACTACCTTGATATATTTTTGGTATTCTTTTTGGATGACATCCTAGTTTAATATATTTTTATAGAGGATCATGTGTGTCATCTAAGAAATGTTTTGGAATTTTTGAGATATCACTGAATTTATACCATGAAAACATAATGTGATTTATGGATTAGGGAAGTGAAGTTATTGGAATCTTGGTGTTAGAACATGGTATCTCAGTTGATCATATAAAGGTGAATGTTTTTATGAAATTGGGGAAGCCACAAATTATTATTGATATTCAAAGCCTCTTGGGTTTAGTGGGATATTATCATCAGTTCATAAATGATTTATCAAGACTTGGATTCTTTAGTGATAGATCTCACTCTGATGAGAGTGATATTTCCTACATATGAGAAATTTCAATGTTATTCTGTTGATCTAAAATATTATTTGACTACTCCACAAGTGTTGACACTTCGAAAGAATGAGAATGTTTTGGGGTTTTATAGGATGCATTAGTTTTCATTTTTGGTAGTGTTCTTATATAGGGTTATCATGTCATTTTATATGGATCATGGAATCTTATTCCACATGAGAATAATTATCTTACCCATGACCTTGAACTTGTTACTATGATGCAAAAAAATAAGATTTAGTGACATTACATTTTCTGAAAACGGTTTTTCGTGTATTCTTACCATGAGAACTAGTGTTATATATTCTCTCAAAAATATTTCAATCTCATCCAACTATATTGGTCAGAGCACCTACAATTTTTTTATTTCCACGTAGCCAATAACCTGTGGGATGGGAATGTAATTTCAGAGGCATTGAGCTGGAAACGTCTGACCTAAGCCATGAAAGACTAATTTGAAGAGTGGAAACTAATGGATCTTTTTAATGGTTTCATATTGGAGTTCAAAAAATAAGGGTTGAGGTTATCTTGGCCCATGATCAGATGACCTCCTCTCCTCTCAATATGAATCATCAGGAATAACATCTTGATGATGAATTTTATAGAATTAGAGAATCTCTTAATATTGGGGAGTATATTTCTGAGTGGATGTTATCCACAATGTGTATTCTATGTTTTTTGGAATTATTTTTTCTTTCTATTATCCATGAGAATATAAATGATGTGGAATTTACATAATTCATAGTGTTCAATACATCCTGGAACCACAAATATGTTTTATGACATGCAATAATGATTCTGGTGTCCCTGAATGATATGAGAAAATGTTGAATTTATTTTGCACCACTATACATCCGAACATGTCATGGTCGAGTACCATAATACTTTGGGTTTGATTTATCAACATATATTTTCAACATAGAAGAGAGATGATATTTCAATCAACGGTATTGTTCGGTTTCCACATAACAAGAAAAAAATGTGACATGGATTGGGATAAATAAACTAACCATATTGATTCACATTATTCCCATTTGAGATACAATAGAAGTGGTGAAGCTGGGAAATATATATATGAGAGAGCCTATTCATTGGCACATAGTTCAATATTTTCTAGTGTCTGAAAGAGATATTCATTTTACTTATCACATTTGGAGAGGCATTTGGGAGTCATTGGGATCTTTCATTTGTTAGATTATGGTATACCATCCATCGACAGATAACCAGACAGAGATGGCGATATAGATTCTTGAGGATATGCATTATTATTACATCCATGATTTTAGTAGAGCTTATGATGACCATCGTGGATTAGTTGAGTAGGATTATAGTAATAGTTACCAGTATGCGTTCAAAATATCTTTTATTAGGGCTCTGTATAGCCAAACATGTATATAATAACCCTACTCCTTATTACATATTAATACATGATTTATTAAAAAACAAAATACTTAATACATCAAAAAGTATGGAGAAGTATAAATTATTTGGAAATTAGGTACATTATATAACAAATTATAATATGGAATACCTCATATTTATAGAATTCCACATTAACATTATCATATTATTTCTTCATACATAACACTGCATGGGATAACCTGGGGAAATAAACAAGAAAGGGTTAAGCTGTAAATCCATGTAACAGAATAAGAATGGAATAAAATTAAGAGAATAATACATGTTATAAAATATCCTCATCGATGGATAATAAATGGAGTGGGATAATAAACCAGAACAATGATGAATGATATAGCATGAAAATCTTAATGGAATCATGAGAAATTTGACAACATCATAAAACACTACATCATAAACTTAGGTCAAGTCTAACATCCAAGAAATTAGGATGGAAAAATTCCCCTATATGAATCAAGTTTAATCTCTAACCAAATATGTTATCTCATGAGAGTAAATTGTACCCAATTCATTATAGCGCTAATTTATTATGGGTGCACCAATCATTTTCTTTTAATTATCATGATTAAATGTGCCACATATATCATACAACATCGATTCATTCATCGTTATAATTTATCTCAATATCAATGATTTATAAATACATACAATTAATTCCAATTTATAATATTATAATGTTTATAAATGTGAATACCCTTTATAAGAAATGGGTATGGATTTTACTAAAAACAAATTCATTATGGAAAATCACAGTTAAATTTCAGTAGCATAACGACGTCCCATAAAAATTCATGAAATTTACTAATGACAGAAAAGGTGGTCTATTATCATTTTGAAATCAAATTAGAAGTCATAGGTAACTGGAATGATAAATACCAACATGATTAATTGGAAATATAAGGCAAAATATAATAATGAAAATTTAATATTGAGGAGAAGGAGAGGATCCATTACAAGAGTTTGTGATTCTAAATGATTGGGAATAGCTGCTTGAGAGAATTGGGGAACCTGGGGTTGACTCTAGAGAGATCATAAAAGTGTTAGGATGTTCGATAAAGATTTTTAGTAAAGAAATAATGGTTGTTTTGGTGGGTTTATAAAATAATTTAGTGGGGATTTAATTATTATTTCTCAGACAGAGGTTTTGGACTCAATATTATAAAATAACTAAAACCACAAACATTCCCAAGGTTTTTTCACACAGTCACTACCAAATAGAATTAGATTCCAATATTTTATGAGTCCATGGTACACACTAAAAACAATAATAACCTTTATCATGTTGATGTGCGTCAAAATTTTAATGATATGATTTTAAAAACACAAAATATGTTGATGGTTTTAAATGATTCTTAAAGGATTTTAAAAATTAATAAGCATAAATATAAATAAAATTATTTTAAATGTAAAACATATATTTGGCCATGTATATCATTTATAGTATTTATTACATCTTTTTTCGGTCCTTTTACATATCCATTTAACCTGAAATCAAATGATATAAGAGTAAGTTGAACGATAGTGAGACTATCTTAGGGTGGTTCGGTGTACATGGTATGGGTGCTGGTCTTAATGTGTTTGAACTTATCTCGTAAACTATTTTTATCATTCGTATGTTGTTGATATCAAATTGCTAGTGGTGAAGGGAAAATTTCAAGGATGTTATGTCCTTCTAAATCACTAAAAAATGGGCTTCATAGAATTCGATCCTACTAGTTGGGGCCAACACGTGTTTCTCATTTGTTAATTGGATTAGTTAAAACCCTATATTTATACAAATCATGTGATCACTATTCAATGACTATATTACCAATGATAATGATATTTAACTGTAAATTAAATAAGATATGATATAATAAAACTAATGAGGGTAAAACTAATTCATAACCTAATACATTTCCCACTTTTATTATTCAAACATTGGGTCACTCCACAACACATTACCAGATGTATTGTCTAATTTCATAGATCATTGAGGATATGATATATGTTTTTTTCTGGATAATCCTCCATGGAAAGATAATTCTCCATTGGTATCACCTTTGGATTGAGAACATGTGAGGGTTCCGGTAGGACCTTCATCAAGAGGGACACATAGAATTATTCATGTACTTGAGACAGGTATGGTGGGAGTTATTGTCGATATAAAACTTCTATGATGAAATTGAGGATCTCAAAAGGGATGTTATATCCTGGAAAAATCTTCAATATATTCCCAAATCTTATGAATTTCATCCAAGAGGATATTTAGAGGAATACCTTTTCCACAACATCAGACTCAATGTCTTTTTGGTAATTCTCATCATAGATCTGTTGTAAACTCTAAGAAGCCATGATGTTCTTCTGAATGGCCATTACAATTGACACCATTTTCTCGACCATTTCAAGATCCCCAAGTTTCATTTTGTAACATCATCCTAGCATGTAGTTGTTATGCACCTCGTTCCATATTGGTCTTAAAATTAAGACATTTCAATTCTTGAGTTGAAACTATTATTGTGTTAGAACTCGACTAGAGGAATATGTGGATCCCATCTTCCTTTGGTGTCAATTTAGCATGATCACAACATCTTCTTATGTAACTATATAGTTCACAATAATTTGAAATTAGTTTGATATTGATAAGATATAATGAAGTAAAACTATATATTTTGAGAATGTCAGAGATCCTTCTATAATATATAGGTATATCTTGGATCTCAATTCGATACGATCAATAGAGGTGTTTCATCCATCCTCAGCACAATACTAATGTATATCGGTGAAATTTTATCAAGTGAGAAGTCCACTCAAATTGTAATGAAGTCTTCAACCTTTCTAAGATGATACATTACAACCCAAATAGCATTATTTCTTATTTATGTCTTTATAAGATCAGTGAAAATGTCTATGGTGATGTTTCCCATTTCATTTGAGGTTTGGGAAATGGTTTCATGATACCCATTGATTTGTTTCCTTTTCTTATTCACTTGCTAACATATAAGGCATCTTGATGTATATTTTATGATACCCTTCTTCATATTGTCCCACCAAATGTAATCTCTGGTATCTAAATACATATTTGGTCTTTATTGGTTGACAGACAAGGTGAAGCTATGTACATCATCCAACAACTCCTTCATTAACTCGGGATTTGATGGTACACATAGTATTGACCATAATCCCACAACTCCGTCTTCCTTAATATTGAGCTCTAAGTATTTATATTTTCATTTCTCAAATAATCTCTTTTACAATATTTAAGTTCACATTATGGGATAGATTACATATAATTTGTGAATGTATTGATGATGTTCTGTCCTTTATGATTTTCATGTCCATCCTTATTAAGTCTAAGATGATCAGATCCTTCTAAATTCTAATCAATGATAGAATTTTTTGGATAGCTTCTATATAGAACATGTTCCACTTAATTCACTTTTCTCATGTTTTATAGATTCATTTATTCATTGTTTTTGATAAATTCTAATCATCTTCATTGGATCATATTCACCTCTTTCTATGTGAATATATACTTGAGTATTTTGTGACACATTTATATTTTATAATTCTCCCCAAAGAGAAATTACCTATATATTTTAAAAGAAATTATCACTTCAGAAAACACTATAACATTATTTGGGTTTTTCTTTTTATGAATTTCAACTACCTTGAAGAATACTCTATCAGTATGTAATTTTTCATTTGCACACATTGGATTCCCTTATTCAAAGCATCACTGAATACTCTGAAAAGTTCCCTACTTATGGGTAATTTGTGTAAATGTACAATTATTAGGCTTTTATTAAAATCCTCGAATCACTCTTCACATTAATCATTCCAAGAAAACATAACTCACTTCTGATTTATATTGGATAGATATTTTTACAATCATGATAAATTCCTCACAAATGGACAATATTACCTAGAAAATTCAAGAAAACAATGAATTTATTATAGATATATTATCCTTGATCATCCTTCACTTTTTTTATTGTTGAATGGTATAAATATATTCCATTGGTTGTTATTATATTCCCTATAAATGAGACGTGATTTAACAAAAACACACATTTTATGAAAATTGATAAATGATTCTTCATTTTCCAGGCATTTGATATAGTGTTCACATGACTATCATAATATTCCATATATAAGAAAATATTACAATATAATCAATAAAGACAACCAAAACATTGTAGTGGTAGTCTAAAAATACTGTCTTTATTAATTCTAGGAATCTTTCAAGAGCATTAGTGAGTCTAAATGGTATTACTATGAACATATATGGATCATAACTTATACAAAAAGCAGGTTTGGGGATATCATTTGTCTTCACTAAAACTTATTAATATCCAAACTACATATCCTCTATGGAGAGGTATTATGTCCCAGATAGATGATAGAGAAATTAATCCATCTATGGAATATGATAATTTTTATTTATCTTCGTCTTATTGATCTCATGAAAATCAATGCAAATGAACATTGACCCATCCCTCCTCTTAAAGAAGAAGACTATTGCACCCCAAAGTGAAGCACATAGGTGTATGAATACGATATCCAGATTCTCTTTCATTTGTTTCATTATCATGTCATGTTCAAAACGATCAATTCTATATGGATTCTAGGATAATGGTAAGACTCCAAGTATATGTTTGATTTAATATTCAACCTATCTTCAATAAGGAAAACTAGGCAATTCCCCAGAAAACACATCAGTGTATTCCCTTAAAATGGGAATGTCTTAATGGACTATATTTTCCTTAGACACAATAATTTTATGTGGATAATATTTCATATAGAGAAATAATATTCATTCTTTATATGTTGGTGATAAATAATATTAATCATTTTCCTTGAACTTATACATAATTAGGGGCCAATTCATGAAATGAAGAGTGATTTATTTCTCGTGGTATCTAATGTTGGATCTATATAATGAAATCAAATAAATACATATATCATATTATAAAAAAGGGGGTATGAAAAGGTTTGTTTTGATGTTTATCAAACAAATTTGTTTTGGGGAGGAGTTATATACATTGGATAAAATAATTATTATAAATTGAGTTTTAGCTAATATCTCTACATCCTTGCCTTATGGTGGGGTTTGAAGAGTTCTACTATCCTTCATGATATGAAAGTATCCAAAGAACTAGTAAGAATAATGAAATTTACTATTTTGAAGTAACAACTAGAGTATGTTTCACCACATCTTTTTTGGGATCCTCTATAGCAGTTTTGATGGAAAATCGTTCCCTTACTACCTTGGAGGTTGTCGGTTGTCTATGAAAACCATTGGATAAGTTAGTTGGTTTGAAAAGTGTCCTAGTTATGTATAGTTAATGTAATTGAAAATTTTATTTGTTTTAACACTAGAATTATTATCCTCCAATGCATTAGTTGGTTTCACCTGTCGGTAATCATTAGTTAGTTGTCCTTCCTTCCCACACCTAAACCATATCCTCATACCCATTGGCAATTTTTGGGGTGCTTCATTACACATATTTGATGACTGAGATACTACAATTTCATGGAAAAAATAGATTTATCCATCTAAAAGACATAATTTTACTCCAGATTCCACTTATAATCACCAATATACCATTGAGATTCACCGATCTCAATCTTGGCTTGGAGGGAACATCAGAAAATTTGCTCATAATTATCAAGGAATCTGATAACTATGGCTTTTTGAAGAATAGGTTTTATCCCACCAACGATGTGGTAAATCATAAAATTAGGTGTAAAAATCAAATATATAGTGTGTCATGAATATATTTTGTATACTTCCACATACAACCTAATAAAATTCATCATATATTTTCATGATTTTAAGGAAATACATTTTTTATGTCAGAGTGTGAGGGGAATGTTTTTGTCAAAAAACACTTTTTGGAATTCCTTCAACCCCATAGATTTGATCGCTTCATAATGATTAAAATTTTTGATCAATGAACACAACTAATCAGCTTCTACCACTATTCAATAAACAAACTAAAAAACCCTCTCTAGTTTGGTAGATTGATGAATGTGGAAGATCTTCTTAAGGGATTTGATCTATTACTCTGCGATTATGGGAATGGATTATCCATTGAAATTTGGAGGCCATTGTCACCTAATGGCCTCAATTACATCTTGTTATCTCTTAGAGATATTTGGACACTCCTATTGTTCTGTTTTTATAATAAAAATATATGTAAACTGATATAGTATCATTATAATGTTTACTACTCCTACACCCATCGGGTTGGGCATCACGATTGGGAAGTCATCACATCACCATTCAGAATGGTTGTTAACCTGAATCATCATATTTACAGACCTTGGATAGAATAAAATGAAAATTATTAAATGGTATTATTAAACAATTAAATACATAAAGAGGAATACATTGAAATTAATGGGACAACATTAAATTACATTTATTTCCTTAACTTATGACTTTCTATGCTTTAATATATGTTTTCCATGATCTATTTAAAAATATATATTATTTTGTGTATTTTTTATTCACATAATAATTTCTCATAATGTGATTACGAATTTACAAAAATTATCCCCCATGAGTGTTAAACTAGGTGTGTTTCATGTCCCTTTTCTTTGCACTAGTTCTCGGTCTGGTCTAGCTCAACATTGTGTTTTCATGTTTTACCCCTATTTAAAATGTTTCAAAGCCCAATCAACCAATATTATTGAGTCATGGATGTATTTTCATTATGAACCACATAATATATACAGAGAATAAATTTTGTATGATATCTTATACTTAGTCTTACCCCGTAGGTTTTCTCTATAGTTTTATAATCCTAATCCTAAAAATAACTAAACATTTCCTTTTATACTTACTATAACAACCCTTATAATTATTAAATTTTAATACATGATTTATTACATAATATTAAAATTAATAAAAACTAAAATATTTATATGAAAATTATCATTGGGAATTATGTACATTACATAAGGTCATAAAATAGAGAATACATCATTTTCATTGAGAACCTCGTTAACATGATCAAATTATTACTTCATACATAACACTCCTAGGGATAACATGGATACATACACAAGAAAGGGGAGAGTTATAAAACATAATAAACGAATAAACATGTATTAACATGATGAAAATAGTACATTTCATATAATAGTAATATTATTGCTGTATAAAAGGAGTGAGAATCGTAATCATGAAAAACAACACATGATATAACAAGATGATAATAAAGGCTACAAGGGTAGTGTGAATCAAATTAAAACACATCATCATAAACCAATTTCATGGCTAAATTAGAATATATCATGATGGAAAAACTACAATAAAAAATTAGTTTTATTATATATCCCAACATGATGTATCGTGATACTAAACATTACCCAATGCATTGGAGGGCTATATAATTTGGGTCACACCTATCACATCCATTTCACTTTCATGATTAAGTGTGCCACAGAGATCATATGACATTGATTCATTCATTATCGAAATTTATTCCATGATCAAAAAATATGTAATAAATAAATTTAAGTCTCATGAAAAATAAGTATAATAGTATAATGGTGAATACCCTTTATAAGAAATGAGCATTGTATTGTATACACAATTTTAATGTCCATGAAAATTAAGGGGAAAATTTTCCAACATAATGATGTTGCTTGAAATTTCCTAAAATCTGTTGACGATAGAGAAAAGAGGATCCCATCATTTGAAAATAATGTTTTCTTTAATAGAAACCTGGAGAAAAATATCCCAACATTAGGAATTGAAAATAGAATGCAATAATACAATAAGGAATCTTTCATAAGGACGAGAATGAGAGGATCCCCTTACTTGAGTGTGTTTCTCCAATTTCTCAGGAGGGGATTTTTTTGATCTTAGGGGACGTTTGGTGGAATCTATAGAGTGGATAAAATAGTAAGTACGTAATACAAGTATTTTTAGTGTATAAAAATGTGGTATTTGGTGGATTTATATAGGAAATGAGTGGAGATTTCATTATAATTTTTCATACATAGGTTTTGGACTCCATATAATAAATTAACCAAAACCACAAACATTTCTATGGTTTTTGGCCATCGTTTTTTCCAAATGGGAGTGGTTTCCATTATTATATAGTAAAAAGTTACTTTATTATTAAATTAATAGATTTTATTATGTTTAATAGAGTCTTAATCATAAAGAAATGATATTTAAACATTAAAATATATTAATGATTTTGGAGTATTCATAAATGATTTTTCAAATTCATCAATGAAAATAATGACTCTATTTTGTCATATCAAAACCTAAATCTTTATGGGGTGGTTTGGAATACATGGTATGGATAATGCTTTTGATGATCTTGGAAATCTCTCATAAATAATTTCTTCCATGCTTATGGTGTTGGATCTTGGATTGGTATTGATCACGGGAAAATCTAATGATGATATCTCCCTCAAAAGCTCCAATAAATGGGCTTTATAAGATATGATCATACTGGTTGAAGCCAAAACATTATTTCAGTTTCAATTTGATTTGTAAAAAACTATATTTATAATAATCATGTGACCATTTCTCCAAAACAATATTATCAAAGATAATAATGATTAATTATAATTTATATATTATATGATACAATAAAACAAAAGAACTACATGTGTTTTCTATAACCTTATTACATAATAATTCATTTAATTAAATCACAATTGGAAATTTCTTTATAATAGTTTGGGTCATTACAATCTCCCCCCCCCCCACCTTCAATGTTTACATTATTGAAAATTTATTTTCCCCCACTAAAATAGATGAGGGTAACTCCATTTCAACACCTCCTATATCTCCCACGCAACTTATTAAAACATGTTATTTTTGAACAATACCATGACAAGGTGATTTACATTTTTATGACGAAATTTTTCTCTGTAATATATGTTATTCACTAGATAATCCTCGACAAAAGATACTTCTACAATAGTTCCACTTTTGGATTTAGTAAATGTGATGGGGTTCATATGTACTTCATTAATATGGATTTATTTATTACATCATATACTTTTGATAGGTTATGTGGGAGTGGATATCGATATGCCACCAAACTAATGTGATTAGGGATCTCAAAGGGTCTGATGTATCTTAGAAAACAATTTCCCATCATCCCAAATCTCATGATTTTTTAACATTGAGATATGCAATGGAATACCTTGTCTCCAACAATAAACACTACTTATCGTCGAAACTTTTCATCAAAACTCATTTATTCATCTCTGAGCATCCTTGATGTGGTGATGAATGGTTTTGAACTTTTCCAAAATTTCCTTGACCAATTAAAGACATAATAGTTTTCATTCCCTAATGTTATCCCAGTATGAAGGTGTTATGCAGCTATTACCATATAGGTATTCATAATGAGCAATTTATTTTGGGAAATCCCCCAAATTATGTTTTTTTATCCATATCTCCTTTGATGTTAATTGAGCATTATCTCCACATTTCCTCATGTGACTGGATAATCTATTTATATTAGCCATTGATTTGAGCATGTAATGTCATGATGAAGTTTAAATATATATTTAGATCATGTGGGATACACTTTTACAATATAGAGTTAAATAATGGAAATCAATTAGATACAATTGATAATGGTGTTCTATGTTGCCTTATTTCTTCTATAATGCTTATCCTCACATGTTTATCAAGTGATAAGTCTGCTCAAATGAAAATAATGTGTGAGGAATTTGTATGTTCATCAACCACAACCAAAAAATAATTATTTCCACTTGATGTCTTTGAAAGAACCATGATAATTTCCAAGGTAATTTTTCATATTTCCTTATATGTAAGGGTATTGGCTATATCCTTACCTTGGATTTTTTCTTTTTCAATTTCAGTGGCAGATATACAAGACATCATGATATATATTTTCTAATATCCTTTTTTATATTGTCCCACCAATAGTGATGTTTGAGATCTTGATATATATTTCTGTATCCAAGGTGGTTGGAAAAGGTTGAGCTATGTGAATCATCCAACAACACCTTTATTAAATCAAGATTTTATAATACATAGAGTATTCACCCAAATATCATAACTAATTATTTATTATGATTATTCTTCCATGATTTTTGTTTTCTTATAGTTTCTACTTTCTTCATAATTCCCAAATAATATATTTTAAAATCATTATCTTATCCAAAATGGATGGATTATCATTCATTTATGAAGGATTGATGATGTTTCATCCTTTATGATTCCAATTTTTATGTCTAAGAAGATCATATCCATCTCAATTTTAATCAATGATATAATTTCTTGATCCTTTTTACATAGAGTTTATACCAATTTATTCACATTTCCAGGATGGTAGTGATTTGTTCATTCATAGTCCTTGATCATCTCTAACCATCTTCATGGGTATATATTCAACTATCTTTATGTGAATATATATATATATATATATTTGTGTATTTTGTGATCTATATATTATCCCCAAATATATAATGTCCCCATAGTGTTAATGAAATGATCACTGTAACCAACTATAGTTCATCTTTTGTGTATTTCTATTCATGAAAATTCATCTTCCTTGAATCATATTATATAAGTTTGAAATTTTTCATTAACACACAGCCTAATCCCTTCTTTAAATCATCACTAAATACTCCAAAAATTTCTCCACTTTTGAGTAGTGTGAGTATAGGTGCTATGATATGCCTCATTTTCATATCCATGAAGCTCTGTTTACATTCATCATTCAAAAAAAAACATATCTCCCTTCCACGTTAGATTAGTATGAGGGTATTAAAATAGGGAGAAATTTCCCATAAATTGTCAAAAATAGCCATATAATCCAAGGAAACTATGGATATCTATAACTTATATTGGAATTAGATATCATTTAATTGCATCTATAATTGAGGGGTCTACAAAAATACAATTACTTTTTATTATATACACTAAGAATGAGACTTCCATAAATAAGAAATCACATTTACATTATTATTAATAATTATTCACCTTCTACAAGGTCTTTAGCATAGTTCACAAATTCTTCTCATGATCCTCTTTTTTTGAGAATATTAGAATATTATCTACAATGACTACCAAATTTATTTTGAGGTAATATCTAAATAATATATTCATTGTTTCCGTGAATATTTATAGAGAATTAGTGAGTCTAAATGGAATTAATATGAACTCAAAGAACGTATACTTTTTACAATAATCATTCTTGGGAATACCCTATTTATTCACCCTAACATGGCAATATCTTGACCACAGATCCTCCATGGATGATTATTTTTCATCACATAGCTAATCAAACATGTCCCCAATCCATATAAGATGATACTTTATCATTATCAAGATCATTATTTACTCATGATATTCAATGCAATGGTGCATTAACCCATCCTTCTTCATGAGGATGTAGACTGGTTCACCCCAAGCTGAAGCACTTGTGAATATAAACCCGTTATCCTTTTTATTCTGTAGTTTTTTCTTAAACACCTGAGGTTCCAAAAAATCCATTCTATACAGAGTCTTGGGTAGTGGTAATATGTGAGGAATAAGATAAACATAATATTCAACATCTCAGCTTGGAGGAAGACCGAACAATTCCTTAGGAAACACATCAACATATTCCCTCACAATGGGTATGTCTTAAAGGAATATATTTTCCATATACCAAATCATTTGATCTATATATGTTTTATCATACTGAAATAATGTATATGACTGAGATTTTGGTTCAAAAGAATATTCATCCCACTCCATGCACTTTTACAGAATTAGGGTTTAATTCATGGTATGTATATTAATTTCCTTCTCACAAGCGTTTATGTTGGCTCTATATAGGAAAATAAAATCCATATACATAATTTAATCAAATTACACCAAAGGGAGTATGATAAGGTTTTATGGGATGATCACACCATAAATTTTTATAGGGGAGGATTTATATATTTTTTATGGAATAATTTCCCAATTTTCTATTTTCACATATTTCACTACATCTATAAATTGGGCTGTTGTTTGAATAGTTCTACAAATATTTTATGATATGAACGAATTAATAGAACCAAAATCAAAATTTATGTACATTATTATTGAATGAATAACTATATTACCTATCATCAATTCATTTTCAGGATCCACCTCAGTGGTTGTGATGGGAAAATCATTCCCTTGCTTCTATGGAGTTTGTTGGTGCTCTTCAAAAACCCTTCAAATAGTGCACTGGTTTGAAAATTGAACTGTATACATGCAGTTATGGGAATGAAAAATGTAATGATGGTTGATTATATAATTCTACTATCCATTGCATTCGTGGGATTATTCTGTTGACAATATCTAGATAGGTGTCCTTCCTTCCCCCACCAAAAACATTTCCTTGTCACCCTTAAACAATTTTTCAGGTGCTTCTATCCACACGTATGACAAGTAGAATTTTGGAATTTCATGGAGACATTATATTTATCAATAAGACCACAATAATTAAACTCCAAATTCCACTTCTGATCTCCATGATACCCTTTAGATTCACCGATTTCCATATTGACTTTGAGGGAACATCATACAATTTCGTCACAGCTATCAATGTTTCATATCACTGGGGCTACACATAAATTAGTTTTTATCCCACTAAATAAGTTGTAATCCTAGTATTTTGGGATAATGAAAAAGTGATAGGAATATCTTATAAGTATTTTGATGTATTTATCATAATCCCAGTAATATTTTTCATCTTTTTTATGAGGGAATGTAAATCCCATTCCATTTTATGTTAAAGAGTTCTTGTAAAATATTTATCGAACTTTTTTCTATAATTATATCCACCCCATTACATTGATCTCTTCATCAGGCTTTGTATTTTTGATAAATGACCACCAATGATCACCTTCTCGATCCATATGATAAATTTCTAGTATAACCATATCATTTTCAAAACATTGATGGATATAAAATATATTCTCAATGGTGATCTATTCTTCCATGGTTAATGGATCAAATTATAAATTGATAGTCATAGAACATTACCACATTAATGTATAAACGATAGCATGTTCTCTATTAGGAGAATTTGAAAGCTCGACTAGACCCATGTGATGATTTTGAACATTATTCATTTAATATATTATCATCATAATGTTTATTATTCTTGCACCCATCAAGTTGGGCATCTTTTTACGGAAGTCATCACATTTCTATTCGCATTGGTTGTCTACCTGATTCCTCTTATTTTAGAACATTGGATAGAATAAATATAAAATTTGGGTTGAGTATTTTTAAACTATAATATACATAATAGGAAATACAATTACATAAAAGCTACAATTAAAAAATTATATTTATTTCCTTCACTTATGAATTTCAATGACTCCATCTATGTCATTTATGATCTATTTCGTAACATATAATATTATGGTTATCTTTTTATTCTATTAGTAATGGTTAATAATTTTCTCATAAATTTACCTAGGAATATCCCTCATGAGTGTTAAAATAGGTTTGAAACAAGGTCCATTATTAGGCACCAGTTCCCAGTTGAGTCTATCTCAACATGGTGTTTTCAGTTTTTACCCCCATGAACATCTATGCCAAATCCACCTTCACATGTCGTATCTAATCTACAATCTATATTCATTATAATCCACTAACTCTTTATTTACAAAAATTTAGGGATGTTCTCTTATATATAGTTTCATCACTTACACTTTCACTACTGTTTTTAAATCCTAATCCTAAAAAATAGCTAAACATTTCATTGGATTCCAACAACTACAACCATAGTCTTTATTAAATATAAAACATGATGCATTACATAAAATTACACATAGTAAAACCCAAAAGATTGATAATTCTATTGTCTTTAAGAATCATATGCATTACATAAAAACTTAAAACGGGAATACATCATCTTTATTGAAATCCTCTATAACATGATCATATTATTCCTTCATACATAACACAACATGGGATAACCTTGGGGCATACATAAGAATGGGTTGAGCTATAAAACCATATATGGGAATAAAATTATAATAACAATAAGAGAATAATACAAGTTAGAATGTAGGAATATCTATGGGGAATAAAAGAAATAAAATTTATAAACATGAATAGTGAGGCTTGATATATCATGATAATACGAATGGAAACATGGGAAATCCATGTACAACATAAAACATGCCAACATAAGAATTTTATGAGGCTATCTACCATGACATCATAATATAAGATGTACAATAAATGAATCAGAATTTCTCCATTTTTCAACATGATGTCTCATGAAATAAATCATTACCCAATTCATTGGAGAGTTATATAATTTTGGGTTGACCTATCACCTTCAATTAATTATCATAATAAAGTGTTCCACATATTTCATACAACATGAATTCATTCGTCATCATAATTTATTCGACAATCATGGAGTGTGTAATTTATTAATGTAATTCCCAATTAAAGGAATAATAATTTTATAAAGGCGAATATCATGGATACAAAATGGGTATGATATCCACCACACAAAGGTTTTGGCACGAAAACCCGCATTGAAATTGTGGCAGTATAATAGTATTGCTTAACATTTAATAAAATTGGATGATGAGAGGGAAATGGGTCTCTAAAAACATTGAAATGAAACTTCAAATAATAGTAAAATGTACATAAATATAAAAAAATTATGTGTTGGAAATGAAATTAATAAGATTAAATATAAACATTAATAAAGAGGATAATTAGAGGATCCCTTACTTGAGTGTGTGATTCCAAAACCATCAGAGGGGATTCATGGGAGCTTGGGGTCAGTGTGGGTGGACTATATAGAAGAAAGGGAAGTGTAAGGACATGATAAAATGATTTTGAGTTAAGATAAATGGGATCATGGGTAGGATTATAGTGTAAATTAGAATGGATTTTGTTCCTTATTTCTATAACATAGGTTTTGTATTATACATTATTAAATAATAGTATTCATAAACCGTAATGAGGTTTTTTACCATGGTCTCATCCAAAAGAAAGTTTTTTAATATTATTTTATAATCATGTTTGGTGAAATTAATAATGAAATCTTGTTTCTTATGTGCAAGCATCTCATGCTCTTAAAGAAATGATTTTAAAATACTAAAATATATTATGGGGTTTTGAGGATTCATAAAACCATTATAAAATTAATTAAATAAACATAAAATCTTGTTATCGTAATCGTAAAACATATATTTGGAATTTCATACCATTTATTTTATTAATTTCATCAGTTCTCGTTCATTATGATGTCATAATACACATTGTAAATTTACACGGTATTGAATTTTTTAGTAGAAAATTCATCTATCTCAGAAAAATATACAAAATTCCAAAATAGGTAATTTTTATGTTCTGATTTCAAATATAATATTAATTTTATATAAATAATTTTATAGATATATTTATTTACACATAAAATATTAATAAATCATTATTGAGAAATGACAGATTTTTTTGACCTTAACAGTTTTCGAGCCCTTTTAAAAAGTACATTTGATTTCATTAAAATTATATTATCATTAATATTTAAGTAAAATTGTAATAATAATATTTTATTAAAAAATTATTTATGTTAATAATTAATTAATTCATCAAAATAAATTCATTAATTGTATTTTAATATTACCTAAAACTATAATTTCAATTTTCTTGCATCAAAATATAAATCATTTAACAATTAACAATAATAGATTGAAAATATATTTATTATCATATAAAAATTATTTTACATACTCATATTTCTAGGGTCTTGATACATATCCCTTTAATACAATATAAAATTTACAAATAGTAAGGTGTGTGACAGTGAGACTTTCATTGGGTGGATCATCATACATGGTTTGGTCAATGATATCGATAATTTTGAACATATCCCATAAATGGGTTCTCTAATTGATAAATTATTATATTCGGTCTAGATAATGGTCATGTGAAAATCCTAGTGTTGTTATCTCCCTTGAATTCTATGGTAAATGGGCTTCATAGGGTATGATCCTACGGGTTGAGGTATTCACTTCTTTTGTAAATGTCAATTGGATTTTTTTAAACTGTATATTTATACTAATCATGTGATCACTGTTAAAATGGCAAATCATCATTAGTAATTATTATTAATTTTTATTTATATTATACGGGATACAATAAAACAATTGAGGTGAATGTGTTGAATGTTAAAATATTACATAATTATCCATTTAATTCAATAACGTGATGAATTTTATTTATAATATTTCGGGTCATTACATTATAAATCACTATTGTGTTGGTCATTAATCGATGAATGTTAGTTGGTTGGATTGAGCATGATTCAAGATATTTGAGAAATGATTCAGTTTCTTCATCTATGGATGATTACGACACATAACTGGTATAAATGTTTTGTTGATCATTTGTGTGGACTATTTGAATTGCTCGTTATTGATTAGTTGTTAATTAATGTTTCTCCCTCTTCATGTCATTGACAGCTAAGCTGGTAAGGGAAGCTTGATCCAAATTTTTTGGTACATTTAGATGAAGTTGAGAAGGTGGGGACTATGGATTACCTTATAACACCTCCTCTACAATTGATTTTGATACCTGGAAAGTTCCAAGTTTCTAAACTATGGGAATATATTTTGATCCATCAAATTCTTTGAGCTGGAATTATCTTGATATGGATCCTAAATTATCCCTGATTGAGAATATCATATAGAATAATGATTTTGACACAAATTTAATTCATGGGAGGATGATACATTTGGTCTATGTGTTTAGGTAGCACGATTCCAATTCTCATTTTACATTGTAGCATTAAGTTCTAACGAAAGAGAAGTGGCATCATCTTTTTGATATGAATGCTTCTTGACATGATTTCTAGTAATTAAAAGATTTTATGAAGGAGAGGTAATAATACATATTACATTTCTATCATGTATTTTCTAAACATTCTTTTTGGTTTTCCATTTTTTTTGTTTAATAATGCTATGAAGTTATTGGGAGGACACTTGTAACTGTTATGTCTATGGTTTTTTATATTTTCAGCATAAAACCATTAGTTTTTATAGCATATTGTGGGTTTAATTACCTTATAATAGGATTAAATGTTATTTAATGATTTCATAAATGATTCCGTGAAATGGGGACACAATATAAAAGGTTGCACACAGTGTACTACTTGCATTCCATGTATATATACAAAATTGGGATTTTAGTAAAACTCCAATGTGTTTTTCCACATATATGGGACTCAACTATTACATAACATATAATGGTCCAATATTCCATATAATTATAGGGACATGAATTTTTATTTCTTTCTCTTAGATTATTTTAATTTCATTTGATTTTTATACCTACCACTGTTGACCTAGAGCCTTTCCTAGGAACTTTTAAACATCCATAATCCCTTCAATCATTGGTTTTGTGATTGATCATCATGTTGTTTGTGGTAAATCACTTCTAGTAAGCACTGTTCCTATCTATTCCATATATATCAATTTCTCTATTTTCATAATTTGAGTTTGATATATCATATTGGGGTTGAGGTTTCTAAACATCGTATTGTTAAATATTCATTCTAGGCTAGGTTCATAGATATCATTTCTTTCCATTTCAATTTTTAGGTCCCATTGTGAGAATTTATATTCTATGAAAAGGTAGGTGATTTAATTTTTTATTTATTAATTGATTAAACCGTCATTGGTATGTTGTTTTAAATTTTATTCAATTGATTAGTGAAAATCTAATTTTATGGGGATTTGAAAATATATTCGATTTGGTATGGATTTTTGAAAAAAGGCCATATTCTATTAGAATTGTAATTTGGGGCATGAACTGAAATTTGAGGAAATTTTGAAATGATTAGAAAATTGATTTTTGAAAATTCCTTATTTTGAATTGATAAAAACATGTAATTAGTTTTTTAAGAAATCTATGAAATGATGAAAAATAAATTATTTTGTTTTCATTCTGAATTGGAATTTTGAAAAGGGAAATTGGGATGATGCATTTGGCTTAATGATTTATTTAAAAATATTTTATTTTCCTCATTTCTATTGGCTGATAGAGGACATGCGAGCATGGGTATTTAGTGGATTATTTGGGATAGGTATGAAAGGATAGTAATTCCCTAGATATGGAATTATAATGGAAACTCAAATAGAAAATAGGTTTAAATGATATTATCCTTAATGTGATGTTGATGAGTCTTATTCTTATTTAGCCCAAGGGATGTGTGTAGACATACCTATCAGGATCACAGATATGAGATGTGTTAGGATCCTATAAATAGAAATTATTTTACTCTATGAAGATGAAAATGGTTCTTATTGTGAGTATTTTTATTACAAATACAATTTATTATGATACATCTTTAATCATTAATAGTGAATATAAATGTTTATATAAAGTGTTTATTTAAGAAATGTTTGAAATTTTTTTCCATCATTCTGAAATAAATATTGTTTTGATTCCAATTTGAAAATGTAGTTACATGACTATTTTGATTAATATTAAAATCATTATTTTTTAATATTCATTCTAGAATTTTATTTTGAAACACTTGAGTGACCCTACACGACTTTTTATCTCACACTATAACTTTTCCTTCAAGTGTTTGCAGATTTTCTCCAAATATTGTCAGAGTAAATGGATATTTCCTCTTTATCGAGGTGGATGAAACATATCCCTTGGTTAATGGAGTGAAGGTTCCTTAGGAATATTGATCCTATCCATTAAATTTATTATATATTTATTATGTACATTTTGGTTTTTTGAAATAACTGTTTAGTTTCTAGTTCTATCATCTTTAGAGTATTAAGCATACTGATATGTATCTTTACCTTCATCCGTGTTTGGTGAAAAAATAATTCCCTTGTTTATTTATTATGATTACAGGTTCTTTTCACCCTCATGTGGGTATCAATAATACCTTTTTGGATATGTTAATGTCAACTCATGTATCAGGGTACTAGAGTATCTAGGCAGGATTGTGGTAATAACAATGCCAAAAATGTGGTGGGTTGGTTCATTTAATGAAAATTTATGGGTTTTAATATTTAATTGAAATGTTCGTCAAATCCAATAAAAAATAAAGATACAAGATTATTTTTTCTAGATATAGAAAATCATGTCTCAGAATCCAAGGGGGAATGAATATACTATATAAAGATTAAGGTTTCCTTTTTTAATCTGAGTAATAGATCAAGGAGTTTGATACCAAGGAATGAGCATCTACGATTCATGGTACTATTTTTATTTATTTTAAGATCATTCATATGTTATTTAGAAATGATGTATCATATTCTTCTATATATAAATATTTAGTAGAAATATTTAGATCACATGTCGAGGTAATTCATAATTTTTTGGTAACTGATACACTTTTTCGATGGATGAAATAAACAAGGATTCAAATATATATCACGTTCTATTATAATATATAATGTGGAATTATGATGACACTATCTATTCAATGACATGATATTATATTACATTATAATTAAAATAAACTATGATATCCAATGCACATCCACTAATACGTGCTAAATTTGAAGGCTTCACATTGTTTCTATTAATGGAGTTTACATATTCATAGGAGAATGAGTTATTAATCTAAGTAGATTCTGTATTTTTTTTGTATTTTTGATTTAAATAATTTGAATTAGAAGGTTTAACAGTTGAATATATTTATAAAATTATCTAAAATAAACTTATCAAGGAAGTGTAAAAATATCCTGATGTATTTCCCAATGGGTTTTCACTATTTCCTCTTGAATGGGATATTGAATTTTCTATGGATATTTTTCCAAGAACAAACATGATTTATCAAAAAAATTATCACATGATACAAATAAAGGTAAAATAATTTAATATTTAATTGGCAGAATTGGACTATAAATGATTTATATAGACTATCACTTCTCCTCATACAACACCATTATAATCTTATAAGAAGTCCAATAGTATTTTATAGTTGTATAGTTTCTACCAAAACATAAATCGAATTAAAATAAAGAATAAATATATTTTACCAGATATTGGATAATTTTTTGATTATTAAAATGAAGAAAAAATGTTTTCTAAAATTGATATATCCTTTATATTTCATTAATTAAGGGAATATGATGAAGACATGATGAAATTCACTTTCTGGAGTCATTATTGACATTACAGTCTATTATTTATTCCATTTAGTATTACTATTAAAACATCAATTCTCAAGTATTTGTTAAAACAAGAATCTATAGGTATTTAAATAAATCAGTGGAAAAATTTGTGGATGATGTATTGATTTACTTTAGATCTAAGGATGATTATGAGAAATATCTGGACGGTGATTGGTGGATTTTTTTAGCATAAACTAGATATAATTTTTCTAGATGTCACATCTTATTTAAAGAGATGAATTTTATGGGAAATTTCACGTCATATAAAGAAGTATCTATAGACCTTGATAAATTTAAGGATATGATGTCTTAGGAAAAACCTAATATTGTCTTCAAAATTCATATATCATTTTAATCGATGACTATTATTAATGGTTTGTTTAGAATTATTAAAACTATAATTCACTATAGAAACTTAGAATTAAAATGAAGATAAATTTTTATAGAAGGAAAGGTTAAACAAATTACCAAATTAGTGAAAAACTATTAATTTAGTGACGCTTTTTAGACTCCAGAAGTGGTTATGTGGTTTATTGGGATGATTCAAAAGAATATTTAAGAAGTTTCATTAAAAAATGTAGCTAATTCAAGGCATATGAATCATGTTTATTGAAACCAAAATATAATAATTACTCTCTTAATTATTTAGTGTTATCTGTAGTGTGTTATGGATTAATTATTTGGGGGAATTTTCATTTTAGTGAGAAGGTCATAATTTATACTAATCCTAAGAGTTTAATATATATCTATTCAAATGGGAACTTAACATGAGGTTGTGAAGGTGGATATGAATTTTTCAAACCATTGAATGTTATCTTTCATATACTTCTGGAAAGGAAAGTTTTTTAACTTTTTCATTATATTTGATTATTAAAGCTCAAGTTACAAACTAATTTAAAAGGATGTGGAAGTTGATGGGTATGTTTTCATTTCATAATCTTGAGACGTAAAAAAATTATAATATATTTTTTCATTACAGTTTTTTTGTTAATTTTATACTATAATAAAAAGGGAAGGATCTATAGTTATTTGACCAGGTGTGTAAGCAGGTGAGAGATACCATTTTATTTCATTGAGGAAGAATGTTAGGAAATTATCTTATCATTCCGTTTGGAAGGTGTACCAAGGGGATACAATGATATTCCATGATTTGAAGAATTAGTTTCAATTATTTTTATTGTATGATAAATGCGTTTTACATTTATGTAATATGATTATTAGTTCATATATAGGTGGCAGTAGATCATGAATGGCTTATTGAATTGTTTCCACTATTACCTATAAGGAACTGAAATCTAGAATACATTTCTATAAACATTTATATGATATTGTTGGGATCACCATTATGAAATATGTTATTTGGGTATATTTGGATTGACTCCTGATGTCAGACCACTTGTTACCAGTCTGGGTGACACATTTAGTTGATGATCTTAGTGGGATTTATATTAATAAGCATATATTATTTCATTGATTTCATAAATTTATTATTCCAGATAGAGATCCTACTATTTCCTCATGATTTTTTGAAGGACATTGAATTTTATTTTTGTCAATTAAGGATGAATTCAATTTACCATATGTATATGGAAGGGTAATCTGAATGGATCATATAGATTTTGGATGATATATATCAGGCATGGGTGCTTGATTTGGGAACATCTGGGGAATATCATTTATCTTTTATAAGATTTTCTAAAAATAATTATAATCATACGTCAATATACATTATACTATTTTAATCACATTTTGGTAGTCCCTTTTATTGACATTTTTATTTGGAATATATTAGTGAAAACCCATTTATTAAACAATTATAAGAGATATTAGACTGGATAAAATTAATTTTGAAGTGAATAGTGATTGTGCATAGAAAATAGAGGTTCTATGATGGTCATCAATTGTGGCCATGTATGGTTAGTGTTGTTCTATATACATTTTAGTTGATGTCTCCTTACATTAGACAGTAAAGTCATTGTAAATAAAGAAAACATGAAATATTGTTTGTGGATTTATTTATTATTATAGAATTTATTGGTGAAGTAACATATTTGGTAGTCATAGCACCTATATATGATTTTGTTAATAATTTCTTCCATGTATCTCACCAAAGGAAATATTTACTTGATCCATATCATACTGTAAATTGTAACATAAAATTACATTCATTAAATGTCTAGTAAAATTTTGTATTGAGATGAAATTTTTTTAAGTGGATGGTTTATTCCTCTTATCAAAGTGTTGTGGAAACATTTTTATATCTATGAAAAATTATTGGAGATCTTTTAGTAAATTATCATTTCTATGGGATAAGTGTAATTATCATTATAATAGTTTTATTATATAATTATGGGATAATTATACTTTACGTGTGAATGATGACAGACTATTTTCTTTCATTTAATATTGAAGACACATTTGACAATTTTAGGAGAAGTAAATATTACGCCGGTAAATTATTATAGTCAAATATGTAATTATATAATATAAATAAATATTTTACAATTTGAAAAGAGGTTGTATAATTGGTCTAAATTATCAATTTTTGGGGTAAATGTTTTTAAATATAATTTACGTTTATTATTGAAAGTGATTAGTGGTGTATAAGTATCTTTAAAATCCTCAATTTATTTATTATTATCTATAAGGTATTAATATTGGGTATTCAAATATTTAGCATAACTCATTCCAATTAATAATGTGGTCATTCCACATTCAATAACTATTTTATCCCATATTTCGTATTTTAAATTATAAACAGTGAGTTATATTGCGTTTGTGTCAAGTTGCATAAGGGTTTTTAACTCAATATGGTCCATGTATGCTAGTATAGAAAGTTCCATAAGAGGTGTGGATAAATGAAATGGGGAATACTTATATATCATGAGGGATATTCCAAATGTTTATTCCTTACAAAAAAATATTTTAATGGTATAATAATTCATTTTTCAGTGCTGATTTATTAAGTAATATTGATGGTAGGACTTGTTGATTCATGTAACGAACTAAGTTGAATACTACATCAAACGGGTACCTAACATGTTTTTGCGCATATGATAATGGAGTTCTTTGTCACCATGGGATGGTAAATACGTCTCATGAATCAAATAATAAAAATAAGGAACAATTTATCCCAACATGAAGAAATGACAAGGAACATAAATATAATTGACACAATAGTGGAAATGATAAATATATGCCATAATTGAAACCAAACAACTCAAGAGTATAATAAATTTACAAATATGAGTCCAACCACAAAGTAATACCAAAAACGTAAACACAACAACTCCATATGATAGTCTCGGAAGAATCCCATAATTTCACCACCATCTTCTCAACTCAGTAAACAGAGAACCTCCCCACCTTTCTATGGTGCCTTGTGTTTCCATGCATCTAAAGAGATAACCATGTCTATACACCGCTGAAGGGGTATGCATGGTGTGAGATAAGAGGATCTATAGTGTATCTACCATGTTCTCTATATCATGTATCTGAATAATAATCCGTGAATTCTAAACTTTTAAAGAAATCAAATCATTAAAATATATTAATACTCATTATATCAAAAGAACAACATAAGAGTATAATTTTCATTTATTACACATTTTCAATTAAATATTTTAATTATATTTTAAATCATTTTATTAACATATATCTCAACAGATATATAAAGTCAAAACAAAATACATCTTGCCTCATTTCTCATATCATGTATATGAAGGTACACAAAACTGTACAAATAAAAAAGTAAAATCCTATGTTGGTTTTGAAGCTACATAGTTTACATCACCCCTTGGATCAAACTAGGTTAGGTTAAATTGTACACTCATTCCTAACACATAAAATCATATATAGATCTATCCACTAGACTTATACATCAAGTATAGAGAGTAAAGGAACAACACATCAAGTCCTATTTCGAACATGTTTAACATGTCCCTAGAACAACATGACAAGAGAGGAGATAAAATCCCCATGATCAAACCCCCAAATATTAGATGAAACCTATTACTTTAAATTTCACTGATTTACCCATGTATTCCCATATAATCTATTTTCCAAATCAATTCATCAAACAATTTCAATAAAATCATAATTTTAATGCCATTTCACAAACCATTTCACAATGCTTTGAAGACCCATTTCCATTTACCAAATATTGGTGAAACAATTTTTTTTTTAAAAGAACATTTTGACATAAAAAATGAAAATAAATCATATCATTACATTCGATTTAATAAAAAAATATTTTAAAATGGGGGCAATGCAGATCACTAAAATAGGCTAGAGACAAAACTAAATAATTCCAAAATCATGGTCTCGCATTCCTACAATAGAACCTAGCTTAAGAAAGGATTAAAAAACAACAATAGAGGTCCTATAACAAATATATACTTCTAATAATTGATTTCGTTGAATGAAAAAGGATCATATTGGATGAGTAATAAACATATACCTCAACAACATACTCCTGTTGCACCACCACCAAAAAAAATGGCCCCTAAAATTAGATTACATAATGGTCCTAGAAGGAAATTCGAAGAAACATCAACACAGTTCAATGGATCTAATAACACACAACAACAACATTACCTAGTTCAATGAAACAAAGAATCATAAAGGATAACTCACATAGAAATACAAAATCCAACAACATTGTCGATAAATCACTGAATAAATCAATCCAAACATCATAGAGGATCCCAAAATCACAATAAAATCATTTTAGGTCATGTTCCACATGACTTGCTGATGAATAAAATGTCATATCACTATTATGGGACCCAAAAATCCAAAACCGCTATATTTTCACAGAGTGTATTCTTTTTACACTTCGTGTAGACCTCGAGGTTCTAATATGCCAAAAAACACCACAAAGTTTTATTAAAAATTGATTAATTAACATTACTTGGATTGTAGTCAGTACATGACTCATACTACCTTCATAATAAACACTAGATTCATGAGACACGCCATATTGAGATTAAATGTCATGTACTTCCATTACATGGTGTGTATTTATATTGTACACTGAAAAACAAATGATTTTTACCTAATCTATCAATGTACCATGAGCATCAATAAAACTCATGGAAACCCCTAAAAAATCACTGACACATTTATAATAAAACTGCATTAATTCAAACCAACACACAACCCAAAAATTTAAATAATTTTTTAGAAAATTGTTACATACTCAGGAGTCCCATGATGCACTCACTTAAGGAGGGAAACAATTAAAGAGAAGGTGTTACTATAATGTACGAAATGGGATGTTACAATCTCTCCATTATAATAATTTTCTTTATAGAGAATTATTGTGGATGAATAAGTCCTTGTAAATAGAAGACATCACTAGACCCTCTTTAACAACTCACACACCCATGTCTCTTGAGAATCTAATATGGGATACCATAAAACTCTGACTATCAAAATAGAATTTCCACATAATACATTCATGTGATATTCAAAGATCTCTAATGTCTACTCAAGAATAAAAACATGCTTTTATAACTCAATTTCATCCCAACTCATAACAAGAGTGGGATCTACATGATATTTATTGAGATGTGATACATGGAATACATCTATATATTCTATCAACTATGATATAAATTTCAAATGATATGCATCCCACTCAAGAAGCTCAATGACCTCAAATGGTACCAAATATCTCGGTGCCAACATTCCCTATTTTCCAAGATGTCAATGACCCAATTTAGGAGAAACGTTCATGAAAACCCGGTCACCTATATAAAACACCAATGGATGATGTAATTGATCTACCTAATCTTTCAATAGACTTTATGATATTACCAAACAATGATGTATATCATGAATCCACACACACATAACATGATCCAAACTCAGTCCCACCAATGAAGTTAATCCCACCTATGCCCAAAAATGAGGTGATTTTATTGATTGACCTTACAAAACCTATAAAGGATCCATTATCAGGATTGACTAATAACTATTATTGTATGAAAACTCAAACTGTCCCAAATGGATATACCAAGATTCACTAAAATTCATGACCCAAGAATCTGTCATATTCTATAGAACCTGAATTGGATGCTCCCTCTGACCATATATCTATGAATGATAGGTTGTTCTTAATTTGACATGAGTCCCCATCACCTCTTGGATATTTATACAAAACATAAAATAAACCTAGGACCACATTTTGGAACAATGGATTATGTTTTCCCATATAACCTAACAATTTCGATCACATACATATTACCTAGATCGTTAAATTTTGTTGTTTCAGTGATCAAAATAAAATGAAATTACATTATCAAAATATCCAACACCACCTAGATATAACTTCTTCCTTAGAGTCACAATGCTAATAAATCAATGTAATCTATGGATTCCTCATTCTATTTCCATACCTACATTGGAGATGGATGAAGCAAACCATAAGGTTTAAAATTCAATTTTTTAACATTTTGGCATCCATAATTGTGGGTCACAAAATCTGCAATGTCAAACTTCATACATGACCACCAGAATCAGTATCTCATATCATAGTACATATTTTTATTAATAGGATCAATAGACTATGAAGAAACATTACAATAAAAAAATGATCTCCGCACAGATATGAGGACACAAAACTGATCCCAAATTCTAAGAATACCATCTAATGATAGATGAAAAACTAAAATAGTATCCTTATAATATAGGGTTTCTAGAATTCATTTGAACACATCATCCTACAACTAAATCAGATGGATAGACTCCCAGATAAATGATGATAATTGAGAACTGATCAAAACCATTCTAAAAAAATCCACCTAAGAATCCATATGCATTTAAGAAAAAATTACACACAAGGATTCACTCTTCCTTCAATTCCTAAATAGATTTCAATGACACATTCATACTATGTGATTATGAAATGAAATTCCCCTTCCCTAGGGTGTATGAAATATTGATGTCAAATTTATAAATTTATTCCATATACTGCCTCGTTATAATATTATAGTTATCTATGAAAATATATAACTCGAAGTCTTATTGATAGAAAAGACTATGAACCTTTCCCTATAAAGATAATGCCACCAACTCAAAAGTGCAAGCAAGATTATGACAATATATAAATCATAAGTGGGGTAATTATTCACATGTAGTCAGTGTTTAAATGAACATTAGGTCACCACATGATCATCCTACATGATAACACAACCAAAAAAGTACAAAAATAATATCATTAAACTGCATACCCCTTACTAGACTCAAGTAGCAGAAAAATATGAGCCAATGGAAGAGGTATGGTAAACACATTGAAATAATACTAAAAATTTTTTCCATTTGAATTTTACCCCATTCCTCATATGATTAGTCAAAGGCTATAAAAATTTATAGAAAATCATGACGAATCGTCTGTAGTATTCAACAAGAATAATTAATATCTGAATATGAAAAAATATTATGACACCTCCCATAAGAAGAGGGCCCTTACCTTCTTAGGATTAAATGATAATCATTGTTAAAAAATCATGTGCCCTAACAATTTTACTTCATGAATCTAGAATATTGTTTTTCCAATCATTCCAGACAAATAGTGACACCTCATGATTTCCAAATCAAAACTCAGATTGTTCTCATGCTCATGCTTGGATCTTGAGTAATCAAAGATTTCATCTATAGTCACCACCAAAGTCTGTCAAGATTCTAATCCAAAATCTAATTCATCAAATTCATAAAAATATAAAGAGAATTATTCAAAAAAAACGGAAATACATGTTATTCATAATGGACATATCGTCGCCTTAAAGTTTTCATTGATACATCACACTTCTATAATATTGGTTTATGATAACCCGACCAGAGAACAATATTTAAAAACCACTTTTACTCATTTAACTAATCAATCAAATAAAATACAGAAGACAATGGAATCCTATTCTTAACTATTACATTGTTTAACATATGGGATACCACACATAATTTGATCGAACCATATTCCATCTGGGAAAAATGATTTGGGGTTTCACAAGGTAAAACACTAGGGAAAAACCATTTTGACAAGGTCATGTAACTGAATTTTTATATATTTTTAGCTCTATTGGTACCATATTATTTGAAGGTATCAATATCAGTTGCATCTGAGGAACTAGGTAATTAGTAATCTCAACCTATATATCAAGAGGAATCCTAGAGAGATCATCTATGAAAAAAATAATAAAATCTAAAAAATTGGTCCTAAGATCAACAACAGAGGAAAAGTCATCGATCTTAACTATAACAACTTTTAAAAAACTCTTAATCTCAGTGCAGGTAGGTCATATAAGACCATAACTTGGATCCAACTCTCCATATAACACATGTGAGCACCCATCTGTTGTAAGAATAAAAAAACCATGCTGATAGAAATAATCATTATAATGATTATCAACAAGAAAATCCATCCAAATGATGAAGTCGACTAAATCCTAATCAATAATAAAAAAAATCCATGACTAAATACTCATTAGACATCGATAGTACACAATGACACAAAACCCCTATTATTTCTTCTTCCCAATAAGTTTCAATTACTCTATAACAAAGGAAATGAAATTTAATGAAATTTTAAGAATATAAAGAAACATATATATATATATATATAAGTTTCAAGAAACATTATCAAATAAAATAATCACTATTGTGGTTCCAAAAAACATGGTTCCTCTCACAGTTCTAGACTTGTGTCTACCTCTTCTAAAAAGTCATCTATTGTGGGATGTTGATTTACTCCAATGGCATGAAGATGGAGCCCCAGTGTATTTGTACCATCTGTCTATGGCACAATAGCCATTGGAGTTGATGATCCATGACTATATCAACAAGTATTTATACCCTAACAGATGCATTGTAGAAGACCAATGTCACAAATGTTACCCATATTTATATGTGAAGGACAAGAATATCATGTCTTCCCAACCTTTTTGTACTGACGAAAAGTTAGAGGCACACCACTAACTATAACTTGTAGTGAAAAAGTGGCATGCTGTAGAGAAGAACCTATACCACTCCCGTGATGATCCTACCACTTCTGCTTTTTCAATGGTGTACCACTGAATCTTCCACTCGGTGGAAGATAAAAAGAAGAATATCCAAACATTCATGTCATTTTAATATATTCCAATATATACATCTCCACTTTCTCCACATATGTTGAAATATTCTTCATAAATAAATACAATATGATATTTGTTCGTAAACCCTATAGGTTCTTATGAGATTTTTTATGGACATTATTCAAAACCGCTGGAGAAAAACGAACTAGCTCAGCAAACTGATTAGTGTATGAAGACACCGAATTACCCTATATTAAAGTGATTCACTATAAAGAATTATACATTATCATCAAATATAGAAAAAAATAATGGGATTATAGAGTCTCAAAACCCTTCATGTTGGCACCAAAAATCCAATCTATATGTACCGTAGAATCCCACCAACATTTTTTAGAACCCTCATGTCTGATGGATACACACATCACTATGATATTCTCAGCTATATCCCAGAATTCCATGATTCCATTGATCATGTAAAGCAACTCCACTATCTTTTTAGGTTCATTCATTTCATTATATGATGGTTGATTCTAATCAAAGAACTCATTTGATCAATCTATTTCTCTTATAAGTCCATGATGTAACTTTTCAACTGAATTACGAGCTTGTGGAAAATATTGGTCAAAAACACCAACAACTAACCCAATATCATTTATAATGTTAAGATCCACCAAAGGACTCCATTTTGCAACATCAGATACATCCTCCTAAGGAACTCGCAGAACACATCTCATAGGCATATTGGTGCACATAAAAAAATTGAATAATTCATAATATAAAAAATTATCAGTTCAAACTATGAAAAATAATAAGAAAAAAACGGAAGTCAACATCAATAACTCTAGACAAGAGACACACAAAACAACTTCCATTGAAACTGGAGTATCATCATGATAAATGATTCCGATGAAATCACTATAATATACCTATTTTGTACCGAAAATCCTATATCCAATATACCAAATGACCCATGATAAGGACACTAGAGTATATACCACCATTGATATCAAACTGTAATTAACAGACCCAAATACACTGTCAAATTGGTAACTGAGTCAATTCCCTACAAACCTAAAGTGTGTTCCCAATCCCTATGTGATGATTACTATCATCATAGAAAAATATTGACGGAATGATTTCATCAATCTAATCTAATTACATTAAACATATATATAACAGATATAGTGATATAAAATATAAATATATGCCATAAATAAAACAAAATAGTGGAAACCAAACAAACTAATATGAAAAAAGTATCCAACTACAATTCCAACCATATTGGCTACCAAAAATAGGCAAAAACAACCACTCTATGTGATAGCTCTTCTAGACTCCCTCTTTCTCACCAGCCGCTACTCTACATAGATGATAGAAATCATCACCACCTCCCTAAGGCTCCTTAACAATAATTGCTTCAAAAAAATAATAAAGTATACCCACCACTGATGGAATATGTAGGGTGTGAGATAGTTTGATCTGTAGGGTCTCACCCATGTGTTCCATATCAAGCCATCGAAAAATTAACCAAGAATTCTAAACTTTTAAATAAAACAAGCCATTAATATAGTTAAACTATTTTTATATCAATTTCAAGGTAAAATTGTTGAATTTCCCCTTTTCCAAAATTTACATATAATGATTTTAAAAACAATTAGATCATTTAATTTTCATATATCATAGAAGATAAATCATGTCAAAAAAATCATACATCATTTTTCATATGAATTCTATGGAAGAACCCAAAATTGTATAAACAAAAAGAAGAACCACAAATTGGAAAAAAGAAATAATTGGTAACATCATTCCATGTATTACACTATTTTAGGTTTTCTAGGACACTCATACCTATCAATGAAAATTGTGTATGCATCATGACAATAGGCATATGCGTCGAGCTATGGGAGAAGAGGAATTCCATAGTAAATGATTATCCATAGAAATTGACTAAGTCAATTGTACAATATTCATAGAGTGAAATGGAAATCCCCATGGAATAAAAACCCGAGAGCAGATGAGAAAAGATATTATAAATTCCCCCTATGTTCACAAGGATTCCCAATTGTTCTATTCTCCAAATCAATACATCTATCCATTTCCACCCATTATTACTTAGAAATCCATTTCAAAAATCATTTCAAAACACTTCAAAACCCGTTTTCTATTTACAAAATCTAGGAGAGAAACTTATAGTATAAAAATAAAAATTATATACCGAAATATAATTCCTCAAATATTTCCAATTTATTTATTAATAGAATGTATCCAAACATGTCAAATTCAGTGAACTAAAACATGATATAGGCATTACCAACTACCTAAAAACTTGTGGTTTCACACTCCAGAAATGGAACCCACCATATGAATGGATGCAAAAACCTAAATGGAGGCCCTATAACTAATATTTTCCTATTAATTTGTTCTTAATGAATAAAATTATTAGAGGAGTATTGTAATCAACGCATACTTCAAGAACGTACAACTTCCTCTCCATGACCAACAATGGATTAGCCCCTTGAACAAGATAACGCAATGGATCTAGAATGGAATGAGAAGAAACATCACCACATGTCGATGTATTTGATAATGAAATGGAATTGAATTACAACAATCAAGTAAATGAAGAATAAGAAATGTTCAATAACTTGGAGAGATGAAAACAAACTACAAATGTGATCAATTGGTGGATGAATCAATCTGGTCTAAAGAGAGACTTAAAAATCCATTGGAGTTTCCTTCTGGGTCATGGACCACAAAACCTACTAAATAATGAAATAACATATCACTCGTATGGTTCTCTAAAATGAAAAAAATGCAACACTTAAATGGAATGTAATAATTAAATAGTGTGTAATTCCTTCATTTTGTGAACCTCATTCATGACCCCTTCCCCGATAGAAATTACATGTTGTTTATTTAAATTACAATGTGTGTATTTCAACTAAATACTGCAAAAAAACTAATCATTCTTACATCATAACACAAATCACCTCAAGAATCTTCCAAAATTAAGGTGAAACCCACATAACCATTAACACTTTTATACTCAAAATCTATTGATTCAAACAAAAATGCATCCATGAACATTTGTTTGTTATTCTCATAAAATGTTCTCCATCCCTAATAGCCCAATGATTTACCCAATTAATGGTAGAAACAATTAAAGAAAAGGGGATCACCTGAAAGAATGTAACATGATGTTACAATTCATCACTTTTTTATCATCAAATTGGAAACATGATTATTTATAAGAAAAAATATGCTTGTAGATAGATATATTATAATCTTATAATAGTTCAATCCTTATATATATTATTATTGGATTTTATATAATTATTATTTATTCATGATTTGTGGGAAATGTTTCTATATATATTTTCAATCATAATTTAAAATGCTATAATTTTTTGAGAAGATATATATTTTTATATCAATCTTAATATTTATAAAATTGATGGTTTTTATATAATCTGTTGAATTATTTCTAAAAATTGTTTTAAAAATATATTTACATGGAAGTGTTATTTTTTTGGTATTTTATATGACTAAATTCATATATAAATATGTTTTCCTTTGATTTAACAAAAATAATGTTTTCAATATGAAAATTAAATTATTAAAAGTAGTTTATATTATCTTTTAATAACAATAAATTTGACTACCTATACTTATTGTTCTAATACTAGAATTACTATGATATATAAAAACTCATTTTCAGTCATAGGGACAAGAATGTGATAAAAATCTTAAATATTTGAAACATTATATCTTATCATATGAATAGAAATCGTGAAAACATCATTTGTTATCATAAGGATAAAAAATTACGATACAATATGTTTTATCAATATGGTTTAGAAATGTAAAATATCATCATGGGGGTTGAAAATATTTGAAACATCATATTTTATCATTTGGGTAGAGATAAGAAAATTTTCATTTTTCTTCACAACGGTCCATATGAATAAAAAAATTGATTAAATTATATAAGAATATAATTATTGATGTTGAATTAACTAATTAAAAACCACATGGGATAACATTGGATGGGATATACATTATGAAATATTAATGATAACCTTGATTATTGTTGAATTATTATTGATCTAAATGATATTTCTTATTTTAAATAGATTATTCTATATTATCACGTGGAATAAATATATTTTTATGGTTGTTTTTTTGAAAAAATAATTAATTGTAAATGATTTATAGACCATGTATTGGAAATGAATTTTTTAACTACTAATTAATCACATAATATTGGGGTCAGTGGGGAATATTACTGAATTTATTCTCACCACAATTTATGAAAATTAATCTAAATTTTGAAATAATTGAATTTTATATATGAAAAATGAATTCTTTAGTCTTATTTGATGGTGAGTTGAGTTCCACATTCAAGGTATAATAAGAGGATTTAGTTACATGGGGGTGGAGTTTTTATGATTTATTTTTCCATCATTGTCTTGATTAGATATGATTATTTGTAAAACTAGGTTTCATTCATAGTTGGTATTTATATATTATAAATAAAAATAGTTTAAAGTATTCAAATTAATATTTCTATCAGGTTTATTAATTTTGAGACAAATTAATTACATAATTGATTTATTTTATACCTAAATACTAGTACATAGACTTATGAAATTGTGTCATAAAAATGTGGCCAGGTGGTGGTTTAATTTGGGTATCAAGATCTTGGTACTCATGATAGGACATTATAGTGTTCCCCATAATATGATGTTATCAAGGTACCATGTATTTAAACCTTCATGCAGTGATATTTTACTTATAACACCCATTAGGTTTAGAAAATTAATGGGTTCTTCGATGTGTTTCATACCATACGGTAGGTATTTATTACATAACTCAGGATTTTAACATTTTCATTATTGTTAAGACATACAGGACCTCAATTGAGTTAAAAAATGTATGTATTTAGAAAAACATAAATAAGTTATATGAGATGTTATTATCTATTTAGGTGAGTGACGTATGATGTAATCATATGTATAATCGTGTTACATGTGATGTATTCATTGATATTATTCCATCATGACTCGAATAATTAAGAATATATTGGTCGCGTATATGGTAGTTGTCACATACATGAATTATTTTGAAGTTAAATTTCATTTATTTTCCTTTCATCTTTTGTTTTGGATGGTTTCCAAAGGTTTTATGAAGAAATAGATGAGTTTTCATGAATTGGGCCAAACCGTGAGCCCAATTCCAGATTTAAAAATAAAATTTGTTTCCTTTATAACATTTTCTTTTTTTAATATTTTTCCTTCATTCCAATTCCTAAATTGTCTCTTCTGACCTATTAACACCAAAATATAAATTTGGAGCCTTTATAAATCCATAATCATGGTGGATATGGGTTTTTACTTAAGATATTGGGCCAGCCCGAAGGCCCATTTCTTGCATTAAAAATAATTTTTAAATTTTTTATATCTCCTTAAATATTTGCGTTTTTTCGGTGATTCCACCTCCCACCCGACCCTAAGAAAATCAGGCGCGCTCCCATTGTCTTCCCCCCCTCCTTGAAACTCTTTGATATCGCGAATTAGGGCTGATCTTCATAGGGTGTCTTAAATCGGCCAGAATTGAAGAGGTAACTTCATACCTTCTTAACTCTCTCAATTCTTAATCTTTTCCCTCCATTATAGTTCCCAAATTACCTCCTATATCTTGTTATAAGAATCCCAAAATTTTGGCTGTTTTCAATTTCAGAAACTATTGTTTTTGGAGTGATTAATTCAGGATACTTCAAGTAGGTGAGTCTATTTCTTTCCTCTTTCAAATTGCTTAGGGTTTTTCCCTAATTCTTGAATTATAAAAAATTCCAGAAGTTAGGGTTCATGCATAGGTTCTAAATTACTGTATTTTGGGTGAAATATTGAGGTTTTAGGTTTCTTTTAACTTCCTTGAGGTGCCGCGGTCATGCGGTTGATGTTTCGTCCCAATATTTGAGGGTTTCGACACATTCGGTAGGTGATTCCGTGGGTAACCATTTAATGATGAGTTAGTTTGCTTGATTAAATAATTTTGCATGTTCCTTATGTGTTGTGCATTATGAGAAAACCATTTTTTGTTGTAATAGTAAAGCATTTGTTTTTAGAGTTACATTTTTGCTTGAAGTGTGTATTTTTCAAATGTATTTCATGTGTTATATCTTGTGGTAGTTTTGTAAAATGTGGAAGTGATTTATTAGTTGTTGAAAGGGGCTACCAGTTATGGTTAGGTAATGATATAGTTCCATGTGGGCCTAAAAATGGGATGTATTTGAATGGTTTTATTTGTATAACCTTGTTATACTCCTTGAAAGTGTTTTATGGATTTGTGTGTTCTCATGGGTATCTTCTGTGATATTATTCAACGTGATTATATAACATTTGAATTTGGATTATTTCATGTTTATTGGGCTGAAAATTCTGTTTTGGTAGGGTCTTGGTGTTCTTTTGGCTTAAAAAGAGATTTTTGAAATGGATTTTATGTGCAAAGTTTGGGTATACTCTTTATAATTGTTTTATGAATGTTTTGAATGCTTTATTGGGTTGTGTAATAGGTGAAACTATATCAGCAAACTGTTTTGGTAGGAGTATATTTTTAAAAGGTCCATTTCATTTGTGAAAAGGCTGTTATGTGATATGTATCATCTTGGAAATATTTTATTAAATTTTTTGAAGGAGATATTTTGGAGTGAAAGTGATGTGAAAGTGATGTGGAGTGTTTTGTGTGAGTGTGATGTGAAAAATTGAATTTTTGAATATGAAAGAAGTGTTATATTCCATGTGTGTGGGCTGTTATATGAGTTTAAATATCTTATAATTGTTTTATAAAAGTGTTTAATGGTTTTTTGGAAGTGTTGAAGAAATGTGAAATGTGTTGTGGGCTATTTTGGTGTGATTCGGATTTCAAAATCAATTTGAATGAAAAATGGATTTTTGTGACTTGTGTGGTATACATATGGGCTGTATGGTGAATTTGTGATGTGGAAAGGATATTTTCATGTTCAATGTACATTTCTTGACTTGTTGAAATTGTTTGAGAACAAGGGGAAAACCTGGGTATCTAGGTGGGTGGACGTGTACTAGTATGCTAGTGAATCTGTGGGTTTGGCCTCAGTTTCACTGAGCAAGATTGACGCTTACAACTCTAACTAAACTATGATGATGATGATTGGGGACCAATAGGTTATGGGTATGTTCCCTACTAGTGGCTCGTGCATGAGAATGGATATTTGTGATGGTTACTCTCACCGAGATACGAGGTACCTGGGACCCACAGCTAGCTAGTGCCTAGGTGTTACTTCCTATTTCTTGTGCTCATTGTTTACTTTGTACTTACCGTCGGCATACGGTATAGTTGGCTGGGAAATTAAGTAGTGTTGAATTTTTTTTTAAAAGTATTGATTCTTAATGATAGCCCACTTGAAAACGGTTTTTATTCAAAGTAGCATCTTTTAGAAATTGTAACTAGCTTTTCATGTTTTTGAAAACTTGCATGGTTTTCATCTTTAAATGTTTATCACATGGAATCTCTTAGTGGTGGTATCCTACTGGGCATTGTCTCACACCCTACTTACACCCTTGGGTGTAAGTAGACATGGTTGTTTTTGTTGTCGCAGGTTGGGTACATTTTTTTGTTCCAGTGGTTCGGGTTTCTAGCAGGTCCTTGGTGGTGAAGTCTTGTGGAGGTGGCTTGTGGGCGGTGCCCCTTACCATGAGGGTTCTTGGGCTGTCCTTATTTGGATTTGTAACTTTGGTATAGACCTTTTGAGTTGTTTTAAGCCATGTAATTCAGTTCTGAATTTTTGTAAAAGATTGTTTGGTTTGAAGAATCCAGATCTATTTCATTGGATTCTTTTGTTGTTTTATGTTTATAAACTCGGGTAAATCATTCCCAATTTTCATTTTATGATACCCGGGCACTTGTGCCAGCCCGTGGGGATCGGGAACGCCCTTCGGGTCTTGCCATGGACCGGGTCGGGTGCCGATTTTGAAGGCGACCAGATTCGGTTCATGACAAAATGGTATCAAGGGAGGTTCAGGTTAACTCTTTGGGTCATGTTATTTGGGGAAGAGTCAGGATAGTATGGAGTTAGGATTGTTGGGACATGGAATTCTAGTTATGGGTAGTGTGCCTGATCACCACACCTCATAATGGGATTCATGTTTCCAAGAGAAGTCTGTATTTATCTAAGTCCTTCAGTTTTCTTGGTTCGATGATGATTAAGGGAAATGAAAAGAGAGTTCGGTTAATGGTCCTAGTGAGCTCGCAAGGCCTGGAAAGCCATGTAGAGCCAAGGATATTCCCTAGAGCACTCTCTATGACAGTGAGGTGATTATAATATGGCTGCCAACCATATTTCCAAGTCACCCACTGAAACTAGTTTCCTCTTGCACTGTTTTGTGCTTAGGTTTTGAAACCTTAGCACTTTGGTTTTAAGAAGTGTAAAGTTTTTGTGAAATGATTTCCAAATAAAGAGGGAATGGTTTGGTTTATGAAATGGCGGAACATAATTTTCAGAATTGTTTTGAAATATAAAACGGTGTGCTTACCCCTCTTTGAAAGTAGGAACTGTATTGGTGTTGGTTTTGAAAAGTGTTTCCAATAGTATTTTCTAAACAATCAGAGTGTGTTTTAATGGGATGAGATGTTTTGAAATTGATGTGAATATCTTGAAAGTGATTTATTTTCTAAATGATTGTGACTTTTTGAAAATTTTTGTAAGATGTCAGTCGGGATTTTGATCTCATAGTTAGTAGTTATGAGAAAAAAAGGATGTGTTGGTTGACCGTTTTGGTTTTGAAAAGTAGAAAGAATTTTTGTTTTAACCTTGGTATTTCCATTAGCGACCACATGCATGGGGTTATATGAGATGATGGATGGTTGATGGCCTGACTGGATGAGTGTCGGGATGGATATGAGGAGGGTGTCTGGTGTGGCACAAAAACATGCATGTGTGAGGCCCATGGGGTACCATTGGTGGATATGCTTACTGTTAAACTATTTGTTCTCAAAGAATTACTTTTAAAGAAAAACATGATGTCTTGATGAATATTTTTGTATGGTTTGTATTATGGGTTTTTGAAAATGTTGATGTTGTGGGATGTTTTGATCCAAGAACCCCTTCTGTTTGAATTGTGTTTTGGGTTTGTGTTTGGTCGGTAAGCTGTGTTGTAGGGACGGTTAGTGGTCTCTTTTGAAAAATGTTTTGGGATGCCTTTACGATAGTTCCCTTCATGCGTTTGGATCTGGTTTATGGCTTGTTTTGACCAATGGACCAGGTTGGTTGGGTCCTTGGGTTCTCTCATTGGATAAGGTACACCCCCATTAAAGTTTAATGCATAATTGAAGTGCAACCCAGATTTTTTCTCCATTGGAAAATCCTCCAGTTGATCAATATAAGGAATCCATTTCTTGAGCTTTTTAGATTGAGTATACACCCTTTCCCTTATTGGTTTTATGTATCCTCTTGTAGTGGGAGATTGATTATGGATGGTTGAAAGTGACCTTAGCCTCTTAAGTTTCCTAATTTTTCGAAGGTGGAAGTGTTCTGGGTTTGTTAGCATGGATGAGTATTTGGATAGTGTCTAATAGGAACTCTCGATCCTTCATAGTCTCTTCGAAGAAGGGGTTTATGTTAAAATACAATTGTGGGAAATCTGGTCATGAGAGGATATTATAGACACTTTCCAGAATTGTGTGTTGTTTTAGGATGTTGTACAAGTTACCTCTCTATTCATTGTTTATATCAGTCGCAATGGTCATGTTCGGTGATTCCTTGTGATGGCATGTGCTCGATTGACTGTTACGGTTAAAGTTGGGCAATCATCTGAGAGTCTCTATTATATTGGGAGAATGTCTCCGTTGAAAAAAAAACATAAAAAAAATATTCCATTTTAGAGGAAGGTCAGTATAAGTGTTCTTTACTTCTATTGTTTCTCACCCGAACAAACAAGGTGTGATGTGTGTAAATCTTCTAATCCCTTGTTTCAGTGAAATATCGAGTTAGGGTAAAGTGAGTTTGGAATGTGTTATGTCTTGGAAAAAAAACTTATCGGGGGGATTGCGGTGTAGTTGTCGTTTGCAACGAAAGAAGAATTCTCATTCAGGTGGTTTCCAAAGCCTAACTGCGAGGCCGAAGATGCTTCAACATTTTGAGCTCCAGCCATAGGTCCCGGAGAGAAGCTGGCGCGTAGTCAAGGGAAACCCCAGTGTCATTTAAACCCTTGTGCAAAGTCCTATCCTCAATATGAATGATAAGAAGAGTTTAAACCTATGGTGTCATCATATTTCTTCAGTTGTTCCCGTTCGGTGAAAATAGGTGGAGGGTCTTGTACCCATGTCATCACAAAATTTTATTCCCTCCCACTTTGGTTTCCATTGAGTCTTTAGAGAAAGGTATGAAGTTTGGCTAGACAGGTTGACCACACGGTTTAAACTTGGTTAGTAGTGACCATGCCCACCCCCAAAAAAAACCATGTAGATAGAAGAATATCCACTATTAGTTCATGGTTTCCCAAACCATGCAGACTAACCATGTGGTCGTCCCAACACTTTATATTTTGGTGTCTATCTATACCGGCCCATGCTGGTCGATTAAGATTGTTGGTTCTTATGGTGGGGAGCCTTTTTTTCCCCCGTACCAATAACTTAGACTTATCAATGGTCAAGGATTGGTGGTAGGTAGTATCATTTGGATCTATCAAGCAACCTAAATCTTACTTGGGTAACCATTGAGATTGGAGAGTTCTCAATGGTTTAGTTATATCAAGGTATGTGTAACCTTGTTCGATGTTGTTGTTCGTTTGAGTGAATTTCTTGAGTCTTGTTCGGATAGTGTTTGAGGAGTTTTACTTTGGGATAAAGCCTGAATGTGATTGATTTCTTCAGGAAAGTGTTATATAATTTTGTTCTGATGTTTTCCTTCCTTAATTGATCAATGGAGGTGTTTTGGACTTTGGGGGCGAAACTTGGAAAGGGAGTACATCTTGGTTTATCAGTTCGGTTTGGCTTTCGTATCTGGCATTTCTGTAGCTTTCCAGGGAAGGAAAGTTTTCATGGTGGGTAGAATTGTCACATACATGAATTATTTTGAAGTTAAATTTCATTTATTTTCCTTTCATATTTTGTTTTGGATGGTTTCCAAAGGTTTTATGAAGAAATAGATGAGTTTTCATGAATTGGGCCAAACCGTGAGCCCAATTCCAGATTTAAAAATAAACTTTGTTTCCTTTATAACTTTTTAATTTTTTAATATTTTTCCTTCATTCCAATTCCTAAATGGTCTCTTCTGACCTATTAACACCAAAATATAAATTTAGAGCCTTTATAAATCCATAATCATGGTGGATATGGGTTTTTACTTAAGATATTGGGCCTGCCCGAAGGCCCATTTCCTGCATTAAAAATAAGTTTTAAATTTTTTATATCTCCTTAAATATTTGCGTTTTTTCGGTGATTCCACCTCCCACTCGACCCTAAGAAACTCAGGAACGCTCCCATTGTCTTCCCCCCCCCCCTCCTTGAAGCTTTTTGATATCGCGAAATAGGGCTGAGCTTCATAGGGTGTCTCAAATCGGCCAGAATTGAAGAGGTAACTTCATACCTTCTTAACTCTCTCAATTCTTAATCTTTTCCCTCCATTATAGTTCCAAAATTACCTCCTATATCTTGTTCGAAGAATCAGTAAATTTTGGCTGTTTTCAATTTCAGAAACTATTGTTTTTGGAGTGATTAATTCAGGATACTTCAAGTAGGTGAGTCTATTTCCTTCCTCTTTCAAATTGCTTAGGGTTTCTTCCCTAATTCTTGAATTATAAAAAATTACAGAAGTTAGGGTTCGTGCATAGGTTCTAAATTACTGTATTTTGGGTGAAATATTGAGGTTTTAGGTTTCTTTTAACTTCCTTGAGGTGCGGAGGTCATGCGGTTGATGTTTCGTCCCAATATTTGAGGGTTTCGACACATTCGGTAGGTGATTCGGTGGGTAACCATTTAATGATGAGTTATTTTGCTTGATTAAATAATTTTGCATGTTCCTTATGTGTTGTGCATTATGAGAAAACCATTTTTGGTTGCAATAGTAAAGCATTTTTTTTAGAGTTACATTTTTGCTTGAAGTGTGTATTTTTTAAATGTATTTCATGTGTTATATCTTGTGGTTGTTTTGTAAAATGTGGAAGTGATTTATTAGTTGTTGAAAGGGGCTGCCAATTATGGTTAGGTAATGATATAGTTCCATGTGGGCCTAAAAATGGGATGTATTTGAATGGGTTTATTTTTATAACCTTGTTATACTCCTTGAAAGTGTTTTATGGATTTGTGTGTTCTCATGGGTATCTTCTGTGATATTATTCAACGTGATTATATAACATTTGAATTTGGATTATTTCATGTTTATTGGGCTGCAAATTCTGTTTTGGTAGGGTCTTGGTGTGCTTTTGTCTTAAAAAGAGATTTTTGAAATGGATTTTATGTGCAAAGTTTGGGTATACTCTTTATAATTGTTTTATGAAAGTTTTGAATGCTTTATTGGGTTGTGTAATAGGTGAAACTATATCAGCAAACTGTTTTGGTAGGAGTATATTTTTAAAAGGTCCCTTTCATTTGTGAAAAGGCTGTTATGTGATATGTATCATCTTGGAAATATTTTATTAAATTGTTTGAAGGAGATATTTTGGAGTGAAAGTGATGTGAAAGTGATGTGGAGTGTTTTGTGTGAGTGTGATGTGAAAAATTGAATTTTTGAATATGAAAGAAGTGTTATATTCCATGTGTGTGGGCTGTTATATGAGTTTAAATATCTTATAATTGTTTTATAAAATTGTTTAATGGTTTTTTGGAAGTGTTGAAGAAATGTGAAATGTGTTGTTGGCTATTTTGGTGTGATTCGGATTTCAAAATCAATTTGAATGAAAAATGGATTTTTGTGACTTGTGTGGTATACATATGGGCTGTTTGGTGAATTTGTGATGTGGAAAGGATATTTTCATGTTAAATTTACATTTCTTGACTTGTTGAAATTGTTTGAGCACAAGGGGAAAACCTGGGTATCTAGGTGGGTGGACGTGTAATAGTATGCTAGTGAATCTGTGGGGTTTGGCCTCAGTTTCACTGAGCAAGATTGACGCTTACAACTCTAACTAAACTATGATGATGATGATTGGGGACCACTAGGTTATGAGTATGTTCCCTACTAGTGGCTCGTGCATGAGAATGGATATTTGTGATGGTTACTCTCACCGAGATATGAGGTACCTGGGACCCACAGCTAGCTAGTGCCTAGGTTTTACTTCCTATTTCTTGTGCTCATTGTTTGCTTTGTACTTTCCGTCGGAATACGGTATAGTTGGCTGGGAAATTCAGTAGTGTTGACATTTTTTTTTAAAGTATTGATTCTTAATGATATCCCACTTGAAAACTGTTTTTATTCAAAGTAGCATCTTTTAGAAATTGTAACTAGCTTTTCATGTTTTTGAAAACTTGCATTCTTTTCATCTTTAAATGTTTATCACATGGAATCTCTTAGTGGTGGTATCCTAATAGGCATTTGCTCACACCCTACTTAATCCTTTGGGTGTAAGTAGACATGGTTGGTTTTGTTGTCGCAGGTTTGGTACATTTTTTTGTTCCAGTGGTTCGGGTTTCTAGCAGGTCCTTGGTGGTGAAGTCTTGTGGAGGTGGATTGTGGGCGGTGCCCCTTGCCATGAGGGTTCTTGGGATGTCCTTATTTGGATTTGTAACTTTGGTATAGACCTTTTTGAGTTGTTTTAAGCCATATAATTCAGTTCTGAATTTTTGTAAAAGATTGTTTGGTTTGAAGAATCCAGATGTGTTTAATTGGATTCTTTTGTTGTTTTATGTTTATAAACTCTGGTAAATCGTTCCCAATTTTCATTTTATGATACCCGGGCACTTGTGCCAGCCCGTGGGGATCGGGAACGCCCTTCGGGTCTTACCATGGACCGGGTCGGGTGCCGATTTTGAAGGCGACCAGATTCGGTTCGTGATAGTAGTGACATTCAATATATATCAGGATAATACTAAATTCCATGGATAATGTGATTACATTATTATTCATGTTGCATTAAAAATATTTAGTGTGAACTAGTATAAAGATACATTTTTTAGATGACGTGTTTCCCAAATCACTTTTTTTCTTGAAAATTACTATTAATTTTATATATTCTAATCCTTAAATTAAATTATTGCATAAAAATAATATTTGTTTTTAATACTATAAAATAACATGTGTAAACAATAAACATTTTTTAATTATGTTTATATTTCTTATCCAATGTCTATTTAAAAATGTGTGAGTTTAATAATTGATTACCCTAAAAGTGTTATCGGTGTTTTGGATATGATTATATTAGTAGTTGTATATGATGTGATATAGGGTGAAAGCATAATAATTATATATAGCATTAGTGAAAGTATAATATTGGAAATATTATCCACCAAAGCATAATACCATAATATGGAAAAGTCACCATGACATGGTTTGTGTAATGAAATCCATAATGTGTTGAAGATCACCTCATTATTGATTATGTAATTTCACTATTTATCAGTCTATGCCATGTGATTTATCGTGGAATAATGAGATATAACCAATCAAGTTATGATATGTCCATGTAAGATACCAATGAATTGGTAGGAAATATTTAATGATTTATAAACAGTTTTAATACATTACTCATTGATTATTGAACAGTTGGGTAATAAAACACATCTAGATTAAATATTAAATTATAATATAATAAAACTATTTGTAACATTCTCTTTGTGAATTGAGTGTATAAAACATGGAATATTTCAAGGCGAATCATTTTAGAATTATATGAATAAGTTCCAATATTGTGAAACATAGTATGTATAATTATGTGTATAGGTGATTTGAATACATTATGAAAAAAACATATGTATTAGTTTTCTTTATTAACATTAACATAATATTCTATTAGGTGATAAGAAAATATAGAATCATGCCTAAATGGTATGTGATTCACTAACTAGTTTCCTATTCAAGGAAGAAAAAGTATGTTGTGTTAAGGAACGAGTATTAGGGTTAGATAATTTTGGTATAATGGGTGAATTAAGAGGAATAAATTGATTCATTAGAGGTGTCAAAAAATATTTAAGGTAAAATAAAGGGATATGGAAAATGTTTGATGATCTATATTTGGAATAAAACATTTTTCAGGTACCCTATATGATGGTACTGAGTATGTGGTGTGCCATATAGAGGAGAAAGAATACCTAGCGTGTATTGTTTTGCTGGTGACCGTATGGAGGATATTTAATGAGGAATTGGGTACCTGGTGGAGAGTGATCGGGTACATGGAGGGTACAAAAAGGGTTTTTTAAAATTTATTAAAGTGATTATTTTATTTTTATTTTACTTTAAATATGTCTAAGACTAATTTGAGTTTAAATTTAAGTGGAGAACACACATTCTTCCCCAACCATTTATTCTTCTCTTCCATTGGAGGGATGTTACCCAATCATGGTTGGATCTTCTAGCGGACTAATTCAAAATTTCACTATGGGTATGGCTCAAAATTCCCTTATCAATTTTTAATAGTTTTTTAACAACTATATAAAGTTTTTAAAGAAATATTTATTCTTGGGATTTTCATCTATTTTCATGATTTATTGGTATATTTGTTGAATTCGTCAATGATTCTAGATTGAATGCTACTGCTTGTTCTATGTTGGTGGTACATAGATTCATCATATATTAAAATGTTTTTATGAATCATTTCATTTATAGGCATGGTATGGGTCCTATGATTGACCAAAAATAGATCTAGATATATAATTTGATGACTTTGGGATTTTACTAGGGTAGTATAATGTGGATCTTTATATCTATGTTCTGAATGGGACGACATCTGTTGTAACATTCTTGGTTCTAAATCTATTTTTAATTTAATACACAAGACCAAGAACAACTAAAACTAATTAAAATTAGTATAGGATATGCAACACCCAAGGTTAAACTGATGAAAAATGGAACATCGAATTCAATTGGTAAAACTTTGTCACAAATTTAAAAAATCTAATATAAACTAGTGTTGAATGAACTGACAAAATAGAAAATCCACAAAATGGATAAATGTAAGAGAATTTGTATCTATGAACAGTTATACATTATGTATGAATAAGTAAACCTAAAATTCAAAATTAATTATATTTTTAGACTCAAGAATTATTAGGGTATTTACATTTACCAATTATAAGAAAATAGTTACAACATAGGCATGTTGATATATCACTCAAGGAAATATATAAACCCCCTAAATGTATTAAAATAAATCAAAAAATTTGAAAGCAAGGTCAATCCATCTCTCACTACTCCACTTCCCACTCTCACATTTGGCTTTTCCCAAGCCACCCTCACTCCCTCTAGGTATCTAGGCAATTAAATATAGAATCTTTTCAATTCAATAAAAAAAAATAGGAAAATATAACTATCATGTAATAATTAATTCATGTCATACGTACCCCATTAATCATGTTCATCATATCCTGTGATTTGTACCCATATTAGTCAACTTATAATCATTTAAAAACTAAATAAGAGATATAGAAAGGTTAAAATAATTGTTATATTAAAAATAAAAAGTGATATAAATTTAAATAGAAACATCAATTTTATTTCTTTTGAAACCCACACAACAGTTCTGACATTAAACATATAAAAGAAAAGAAGAAATAAATTCTCATATATGATGATCCTTGGTTGGTACATCCACTCTCACATTATGATCCTCCCAGTTGTTAATCCCTTTGACATGCACGACTCCTTCTATTTATTAACAAATCCATCATAGATATCTTCATTATATCTTCAATGTATTTCAATAATTATCTATTTTATATATTTCTCATCATCCTTGTTCATTTAAATACCACATAGTTCACATGGAGTACAAATTTGACAATCCACATATATATCCGATGATATATATCATACATATACTTAATATCATAATATTTTTGGATTTTAGATATACCTTGTATTCATTCTTTATTTTGGGATCCCCTGAATCATCCTCCACCATATATATATATATATAATCACTAATCCATGTGCATATCCATCTTATATATCCTCCATGATATATCAACATTAAAATGGATGGATTGAAAATATCAAAATTTCTAGCTTCATTATTTATACATTCATTACTGTGGTGTTGGACTTGTGGTAAAATAATCTCTTCATGCTTCTGGTCGCAACATGGTCAATTGATTACGATGTAGGGATTCTTTGATCTAAAATTTCACATGCTATAAATTTCAAAATCTCAAATTTATAGTATATCACTAGGTCATACACTCCACCATAACAAATCAAAACATGAAAAAATCATTGTCCCATGTCATAAATATATTATATATTTCTATATTTTTTTTGTATTTCTATCCAGAACAAGATATAAATTCTCTATAAAAAATATGAATAAATTTCATGACACCACCCCCCAGAGATACCATAATGAAGGGTGATTGATAATAACCCCTAATTTCATCCCCCAGTAGACCCAAGATGGAGAATAGAACTGAAGGTTATATAAAAATCCAAAAAATGGGATGAATTCACTATATAATAATATAATATCTGAATATATTGTGAATCAGCCATAAGAAACGCCATGAAAAAATGTAAATTAAATAAAAATATTATATAAAATTGCACTTATAAAGAAACAAGGTATTGATAAAACATTCCAATGAAATTACCAAAATGTAAATATTCAAGAGTGAAATAAAAACAACTTAATGTTCTGATCCAGTAATGTGAAGAACGATCCATATAATCTTTCTGTAAACCTAAAAATCAATTTATATATAGAGGGTGAGTGTACAAGTATACTCAGTTGGATAATTAAAGTGTCTCATTCACATGTGAAATCATAATACAAATGAATCTATGATAAGACAGTCATACCAACAACACCTAAACAAGTCAACTATCCAAACCAAGCATCATGAAAACACACCCACCAAATAATGTAAGCTAGGTATGATGACTTAATAATAATAATATTAATAAAGGGTTCCCCTAACCACATTCAAACTATGTAGACACTCTCATGCCCCAACATCATTATTCATATTGTTTCCATATCTTCAATATAAAATATACCACCACCCACAACAAAGTCATATTAAAACATGACTAAACACACCTGGGCCACCACCCCACATCATAGTCCCATAACATATTTCCTGAAGACACTTGTGTCAACACATCATAATCATAACAAGAGCAATATAGAATCAGGAACAAGGACATAAATTTAAAATCCACCTCCTACCATGAATGACCCCCACCATCATCCACCATAGATCATCATCAAATCACATCACAGTTCCTTACAACACTATCACATCACATCTCATTACCCCACAACACAGTCTCTTCATATCTCACCCACAAACACATGCTCTATCATCTAGTTAAATAGTAGACCTATATCCATCAATGAATTTTCATATCAACCTTCATAGATGAGAGAATGAGAAAAAATAGGGTTCGCATACATCCATCCTCCTCACAAATATATTGGAAAAACACACCGCATTTATATATGGGTGTTGGAACATGGTTCTCGATGCGAGTGGAATTTGTATTCGAATCACAAGGTATATAAAAATTATTATAAATATATATATATATATATAAATAACTCAAACCTATGGGTTCACAATAAAGAACTATCCAACTCACAAAATCCTAACATTTTCAGCCACCTATAAGTACAAAAAACCACACAACAAGCCCCAAACCACATTAATAGCCAATATCATTTAAAAATTACATTTCAATATTCATCAATGACCACATTTATCCACAGATAGAAATATTAATTATTTCATTAACCATTTCCTACCCATTAAACATACCATCATAATCCATTTAAAACATTATGAACCAGTTCTTCCATTACTCAACAATCATCTAGTAAAAAAACCCTTATCCTCTCATCTGGCTCATATCATGACAACACATCACCGCAAACTGCATCACAACCACACATATCCATCCCACAACATGTCCTTATATTAAACAATAATAATCTCTTCATATCATGATCTCACCAGAATAAATAAAAAAATAGAACCCAAATAAAAACCACACATCACCCCCACAGGATGACCTCAAATAACTCATAATCCTTATGCACCACAACCACACATCACCTCCAAACATCACAAACACATATCACATAACATCAAAAAACATTTTACAAATTTATAAAGGGTATTTTTATCAATTACACTTCTCTATTTTAGGGTTATTATCACATAAGCCATGAATTATTTGGAAAACCATTTTATTAGATGAATATAATTGGTTATCCAATTTATATTTTGGGGGTGATGTTAAAATAATATGAAAATCATTTTACTTATCAAATCATCTAGAACTCAATTAATGTATTCTAATATACATGATTTTCAGTCTTATGTCAATATCATCAATTCATAATAACAATATAATAATATCAAAGCTACAAAAAAAGAAGATCAACCCCCTTAACAAATCAATTTTGATTAATAAATTATTTTATCTTGAATATGATATAAAAAACCATAAAAATAGATAAATAATAGTAAACACCAACCACATGATACATAAAATATGATAAATGTGTGATTTTCCCCCTTAATTAATCTTTCAAACTCGTAGTGCTCTGCCTGGTGAGAAACAAATGACAGAAATCATAACTGCATATAGTAAACCATGGATCATCCCAAACTGCAACAATTGATCAAAAAATGCATCCCACACACACCAAAAAAAATCATAACATCATAGTGGATCATCAAGGAAAAATTAAAGGGAAAACAATATAGAAAAGAAGACGACGTACAACAGATTGTTGAAACACCACCATCGGAACCCAAGGATTAAAGAACATGAACAGTGGTTGAATTATCCTTAAAAATCACATAGGATTCCTCTAAAAAAGATAGATATATAGTGTCCTAATAGGGAGAAACGTTTTTTGAAAAAAAGGTAGATGAACCTAGAATTGTCCCATTTCATGTTGTAAATTCAATTAATTGTGTGAGTTCCATAGGAAGTCATCATAATTAAAACTTCCACTAAATTTCACCTCACCTCAGTCTGAATTAATTTAACACCATGAATAAATTTCATAATGTGAATTCATTTCATTATTTATCACAACCACCGCCAAAAAAATGTGAATCCAGTCAACTGTGCTAGCCGTGAACTTCCACATTATGACTTAATTTTTTTTCACTTCATGAACAACATCTTCTAGAACATTGATAGATCCAACCACAATTGAGCCCTCTTGGATATCCTACAAAAACTCCCTAACTAGAAAAATCTTAAAATTAATAGGTAGGGAAGTGACAATATTTTATGATCAAATAAATTAAAATCATGGACAAGAATTATCAATTAATAAATATATTTACCAAGATAAAATTTATCAATGTATTCAAAAAATAAAGTCAAATAGTACAACCAAACATAAATTATGATTATATTTAACAATATGTGTCAAAATAAAATGCATATGAGGTGTTACTCTATGAGATTTATTGAAATATTTCTCTTAAAATAAATTCAATCTTTTTGACAACTTGTAATACATGTAACCATGAATTTAAATGAACTTTAAAATAGTATAAATTTCTAAGATAGAAATTAAATTTGTTGTAATAATATGAATAAAAACATTTCATAAATATTTATAATGGTTTTATATAAAGAAAGTATATTTTTATTAAAGACTTTATACTCTTAAAAAAATACATTTTAATTAATATAGTTTTTATTTTTTGTGGCAGAAATAATATAAGTACCTTTTAATGTTTTAGAAAAAAAAATTGGAAAATTTAAATTATTTTTTAAAAAATATTAAAAATTATCAAAGATTGAATTTTTGAGAATTTTAATAAATAATTATTTATACAGTGAATAGCGAAAAATAATTATTTTATATAAAAATTATCTTTTAATTTAATGATTTTATAAAGATTCTTGTTATTTTAAAATAGTTTTAAATGTAAAACATATATCAATTATATTGTCAGCAATCCTATTTATTTCATTTTTTGTAATTTTTTTTGTAATTTTTATATAAAATATATTTATAAATGGAAAATCTATTTCTTGGGAAAACATTTACCATGGTTATGTTCAAAACATGTTATTGAGTGTTAAATTAAATATATAATGGTTAAAATTACGTAAAAATTATCAAAATTCTACTTTATAGACAAATTTCAACCGAATATTATCTAATATTCATAAATTTTATTTTCTGGATCTATTGTTTTTGAATAAAATGTTAATATATTTTATTCTCTTGGAAAATTCCATGTTTGTCCTCTCCCCCACTTTTGTTTCCCATCACCACCTCCCACGACGGGATATAATGATGTATTACATATATATATATATATATACATATATATATATATATTTGTGTTGTCTATGAAATAATCATACATCAATAATTAAAATATTACATCTACCTTATTACCTTGCAATCAGTTGTAAAACATATAACATCGTTTGGGTGTATGTGTGTACTACCCCATCCAAGAAATGATGTGGCACATTTTTTAGTTTATTTGTACCTAGATAGTAATAAGGATATATTTAATAAATATAAATGATATATATGATATAATAATTATTGTTTAATTTTTAATTACTATTTAAATTTATTTTCATCCATCCGGTGAAAAATAAAAATAACGTTCATGCGTACGTACGGACTACCATCCCCATGTACGGTGTAATTAATTTTTAAATATATAAAATATTACAATTAATATAAATAAAAATATAATGAAGATATATTATATTTATATCATGATTAAAATTCTATATATGATGTAACCATGATAAAACTTCAAGGATTTAAACTACCTAACTAAAAAATACATGAAAAATGAAGTAGTTATTACCAATAGTAGTGATTTTAAAAATGAATAGATAATAAAATAGTGATAAAATATATTAATTCAATAAATATATGGTATGATATATGAATATGGATCTATAATATTTTTATAATAAATCTATATTTATTATACATGAGTTTCATACACCTATGAAGGTTGTCGAAGTTGATGTAATAATCTATTTAACATTCTCACTTTTATTTGGGATTTTTTATATGTAATTATTTGATTGGGGTATTATATGGTCATTATATCCTAAAATATTTATTTTTTATCCTATGTTTAATAATAATAATAATCATTATCATTTCATTTTCCAATCATATGTTACTGAAGACAATAAAACATTATTTTTTTTAAAAAACTGACCATATATTTTCCACATAGCCAAGAATATTTCCTTTCCATGCCAATAATTTTCCTTAAAATTTCTAAAATAATATTTTAACATCATATAATGATAAATTAAAGAAATTTTTTTACCCATATTTGTATTTTTATAAACTTGTTTGAAAGCAATCTTCTTAGCATTTTCTACATGAATAATTTCATATCCTTTTTATAAATGTGTGAATGAATTGTTTTTTATAAATTATATGGAATGAATGTTTTTTCATATAATCAAGAACAATCATAAATTTCTGGATTCCTTTATAATTTTAATATTTTCCTTCCAATGAAATGTTTTTCATTAATATTTAAGCAAAAATTTATAATTTAAATAATTTATTTCAAAATGATTAGTATATTTTCATCAAAAAAAATCAATGATATTTTAAAATTATTTTTATCTATGTGAATATCGTTTTGTTAAATCTTATGTATAGAATATAATCTAATGATTCTATCCATCATATTTCATAATAATGGTTATGATCGGTTTTAACAGGGAGAGTATTGATATTTAAGGGGCTAGATCTTCCAATACGGGTGGTTATTTATTTTTAATGCTTATTGATTAAGCTATATTATATTTTCAAATGGAAAATGTGTCATAATTATTAATTTATGATTGAAGACCATAATTAGATATTTCCATGATTAATTGGTATGTCTAAAAAGAAAAAGAATAATTGGTATTTGGTTGAGGCTGTAGCAATTTATGTAATATTTATATGCTTGAGGCCTCAATAATAATTTTTAGATGTCCGACATTAGAAATTTTGTCCTTATGAAATTGGTTATTTATTTCCATGTGATTAATTAATAATTATGATATCCATTGATATGATTCAATATCATGTGATTATTTATATGGCATTAATTTATTTTCATTTATTTATATCATATTATACATGCCACGTTATTGTCCATTATACGCATACCCTTATTGTGCCTTTATGCTCACTCATTTATTCTTTTTTCCTTTCTATAGGATGGTAAGAAGTGTATTATGATTGATATTTATGGATATTATAATTTCATTAATTTTTTTATCAAATAAAATATCATGATTTATTTTATGTATTCAAATTTAATGTGGGAATGAAGTGTGTATCTTGTTTTCCAAAACTACTAAACTATTCAGTCCATTTAGTTGTGATTAATTATATCTTGTAAAAATTTAATAAATTATTAATTAATCTGGGCTACTGCGATTGGGGTCTTTATAGTTTCTATAATACCCAAGTTTATTATATCCCTTGGGATTTTTTTTTATAAAAACAGACATTAGGAAATTTAATCATTTGATGGACTTTAACGATATGTCGAAAAATTGGATAGCAAGATAATTTTTTTGTAAAATATTTATTATATGATTTTTCAAGAAACAAATACCTTTAAGTAAACTAAATGTACATATAGTATTTTATAAATTCATCTAGTGGTAATAACCTAGAAAAGATTTGGTTTCAGTACATCTTGATCGTCATTATAGATCACGGTGGTTGAACCCTTATCGTGCACCTAGTTGGACACTCCTAGATGATATTCTATTGTTTATGCACATTAATTTTACAAAAAATTATCATATATTTGAAAATATTTTAATGATTTGATCATATTCCCAATGAATCCATTTTTATGATTATGATTTTAGTTATTCATAAATTCCTCAAATTATTATAAGTGTTTCACTAGTTTTGACATTAATGATTATGATTCATAAAGTAATAATATAATGATTTGTATTATGTTGTTTATAAATGAAACATAATGTAATTAACTATATCTATATCAATGGAAATAATCCTTGCAAGAATTCCCCACCTGATAAATATGGTGAATCTGGAGTTAGAGATACAGCTCGATTTGAAATATTTATAACCCCTATTGGGGCCGCTATCATAGGTTATGACCAATCACCTTGATCTAATGGAGTATCATACTAATCCATAATTTCGTGTACCAATTTTATACAACTTCATGCATCAAAACCCTATATCATTTAATTACTCTAAAAATCAAAGTGTAGCTGAGAAATAGATAAGTTCCATAAATAAAATATTTCTCACATTAGGATGTAGTGAAAGGTAGAAGGATATCCTTGTATTTTATCATCTTTTATGAGATTATTATCAATTGTGTTCATTTTTAAAAAAAGAAAATGATTAAAAGAAAATAGAATTCATGAAATGGAAGTATTTCATGAAAAATGTATTAGAAAAATATTTTCCAAATGAAAAAGAGAGGATATGGAAATATATTTTCTGAGTTCGAGACAAAATGAAGAGGAAAGTGTTGATAACTATAAAGAGAAATTTACATGGTTTTAATTCCATGTTATGAAAAAATATACGTAATTAAAAGAGAAATATTGGATATATCTTTTACATTCTTAATCCAACTATTCAATGGGAACTAGTATCTAAAACATTCTCATCATTTGAAGATATAATATAATGTGATATTAAGACAGAGAAATAATTCTCCATTTATTATGGATTTTATATAAAGAAATATAACAAGAGTATGATGTAGAAAAATGCACTACAATAAAAAGAAAAAATATAATTTTCCAATATGTGGTACTTTTGGAATGAAAAACCATGGTATAGGCCAAGAAGGAGAATGTGTTTTCGTAATGTGTGGAGAAGAAATCCATCATTCTCATGAATGAAAATGTAATAGAGAAACAATAAATGTAATGTTCTTTAAGTGTAAGGATACAAGAAAATATTCTAATAAATTGTCCAAATATCAAGGTATGTTACCAAAAAAATAATCCAACGGGAGAATGGAAATGCAAGGAAATTACTACAACTGATTAGGATGTTTTTAGAAATGTTGTGAAAGGAATTCTTGTCATCCAATCTATGATTTTTAATGTATTATTTGATTAAACGTCTATCCAATATATTATATTTATTAAATTTTATAAGGGTATCACATTATATCCATAATGATTATATATTGAGTTCAAGGGGAAAACTCACAATGGTATGATGATCCCATATCTTGTCAATAAAACCTCTTTAATAGAACAATGTGAGATGAATCTTCCTATAGATTATGTTATTTCATATCAGGTTGAATATGTAAAAATCATGGTATTAATTCGATCTATCAGTAAAAATACCATATCAATTTTCATGGATGTGATGATACATATGATATTCAGAATCAACCTTCAATCTTTAATCAGTGTGAGGATGAAATAGAACACCAAATGGAAATTACATCCATCATATAGAGTTTATTAACTATTCATATATGTTATTTATCTGAAATGGTTGGGATGAATCTAGACATTGAAAATGTTCCTATTGTTAAAGAATATGCTAACTTATTTCCCGAGGACATGCCTAGTATTATAGAAAAGTATAATGTTGATATTTCAATAGAAATCATACATAGTGCTACAACTATTTCAAAGACTTAATATAGAAAAGAACTGATTGAGGTTAATGAATTAATGTATAATATATAGGATAATATATATTAGGGATTCATTTATAATAGTGCATCACAATTAGGTTCACCTATTTTTTTGTAAAGAAGAAATATGGGTAACAACATATATACATTGATTATTTGGAACCATATAAGATCACTATTAAGAAATGTATCCTCTAAACTATATTAATGAATTCTTTTATCAATTATGAGGAGAAATATATTTTTCCAAGATTGATCTTCAATATGGGTATCGTCATCTAAGGATAAAAAATATAGTATACATATGGAAACTTTCATATATGTTATGTTCATTATTTGTATAAAGTAATTCATTTTTTCATTTATGAATGATCCTAATATCATTATGGATTTATTTAATTGATTATTTAGAGATTACGTTGATCATTTTTTGGTATACATTGTAGATTATATTTTCATATATTCTTTGATCCATGAACAACATGAATAACATTACAGAATTTTCCTAATGTCTAAGTGGAAGGAAAAGTCGTATCTTAAATTGATCAAGTGTGATATTTTACATCATCGAGTTTCATTCATGGGTCATATAATAACAATTAATGGTATATTATGTTGGATCATAATATAAATGTATATGAATATGATATTTTATAATACAATATGTGGTGAATTGTAGGTCTTATTTTTTTTAATTTTAACACTTTAGAATGTGCATAGTTTAAGAGGTATTAGACTAATACAATTCATTACCAATAAAAAAGACAATATATGCCATGGATCTGATAAATATGATATGATATGATACAATTTGATATTGAAACAATTGTATTTTTATTGAATAAAATTATCAGAGTAAAAAAAATATAAGTTATTCTACCATTTAACGTATATAATCTCTTAATGCAGTATGTAATGAATTTATATTAAGTAAACATATTTCAATAGAAATGAATATGAATAGAAATAAGAAATAATAAAATTTCATCTCTATTAGAAATATCTACAAAAAATAAAAATTATTACAATTATTTTATCCAAACGATTAGGTTTTCCTTCCACCTAGAATAAAAGGTCTTTCATAACAACCCCTGGATAAGGTCCTGATATGTTGAACAACACATCTATCTTCATATCCCCATAATACCTCGATTAATAATGTAATTTTCACTTCTATCTTTCAAATAATTAAAATCCATCTATATAACAATTGGTACCACCATCTTCCTATCCCTGGAAGCCTTTGATCATTATAACAATGATTGGAGGAACAATGAAAAACAAAGCACTTATTGAAATACAAGAACTAGAAACAAGCTATTCACATCTTGTATATTCAAGTATTTCTCACAAAGCAAAAGAAAATTAATACAGTTGATTTATAGAACATGATGGTGTAGTTGTTGTGATGATTTATTTTAATGACATCAAATTTATAGGCATCATGTTCTAACAGTCATATTTTCCCCAACGGTTATATTTCTCTAGAAAATTCATAGGGACTTGGAAACCTAGCATTATAATGGTTAAAACAAAATGAATACACAACATCATTTCGATTGGTATATAAATAAATCAACTACATAAATTTTATTAGAAACAAAATAAGTACCAATGTATGAATAAATGAGTAATATGAAATATAATAAAAATCATGTATGCGGTATCGGAGTAATACATGAGTTTAATTAATTACATGAGAATGATAAATTACATGGTTAAGATGTATATAGTGATTATTATGCATATTGGTATTATGATACAAAGCATGGATACAATGCTCAATGAGATTATGATGTATAACATAGTTATTATACATAACATGGTTGTGATTCATAATATGTGAATGACACATAACATGGTTATAAATTATAATATGAATATGATACATAACATTGTTACAATGTATAATGTGATTATGATTTATAACATGGTTATGATACATGGTTACGATTCATAAAATGAATATGATACATAACCTGGTTATAATGCACATTGTTATGAAAACCCCATATATTTTTTCGATTGTAAAACAATTTCGGTGGTTATTATGAGAAAACATATATGTGATTACAATTGAAAAAAAACAAGATATGATTACAATTTTGAACAACAACATGTGTGGATACTATGGAAAAAAACTATGATTAATATTTTAAAGATTTATTATATGATTTCAATATATATGATTATTATATATGTGACTACTATTGTAAAACACCATATCTAGTCACATTGTAAAACAATGTACATTATAAAGAAGAAGTAAATCATGATTTATAAAACAAAATGATCAATGAGAAACTCATAACATATTTGGACTCAACAATATACCCATTTTTAGAAAGCACAAAACAAACAATAATGAATTATCTCCCTCTGAGTTCAGTAAATCTGTTGAATGTAATAGTGATTATGACTAAATTCACCCTCAGAAAAAAATATCTCTATCGATCATATTTTGTTTATTTTACTTGTGTGTTTCCCCCATTAATAAGGTATTCACCCTTTATAATTTTTATGAATGAAATTTCTTCGTATCCAAAATATTCTTCCTATTTATGATTTTCAAAAATAATAAATGAAATCTTTCATATTTTGGATAGAATTAGAGTCATAGATTATACAACAATAGTCTTTTATTGGAAAAAAATAGAATTTTTTACAAATAGAGCTCAAATGTTCATTATAACCCCATTTTGTTTTCTAAGAGGTTGAAAATTGAAAGATGCATCTTCTTGGATACTTTTCTATCATCCATCTGTTTATCATGTTCTTGTGGCTGAGCCTTAATCTTCACATCCTATTCTACAATAACCATTTCATGTTTCATGAGCTTTTGTTCTAGAAGCTTCTTGATTGCTTCCTAAGCATTAATCCTTTCGTCCTATGTATTGAAATACACCATTATAACTCTATATTCATTTTCCAAAATTAAAACACTATTTGATAGAAAAAACCACATTACAATCATTCTTCAATTTTTCCGTTAGACCATCAAGCTCTTCATATGCAATTCTTTTTTAGGAACCCAGTCTATGAAAGACTTCTTGTTTTTCATTCAAATAAACCACCAAAATTTTATAGACATAATTGATATCATTTAGACTCTTCACAAATTTTTCATGCTAGTCTACACTATACTTGAAATTATCATCAATATTGTATAACAACTTGAAAATTTTATTACAAGCATTTTTGTTCTTAGCATCACGTTCCTTGAATTTCATGAAATCATCACCATGATTTAGAAACTTTCCATTCATAATATTGATATAGTCCATCGTTTCATTATGACTGTTAAAATTGATTTCTTACATGGATTAAATTTTTGGAAGGAATTGTATCATCTCTCCCAGTCTGTTCAAATCTTGTTCAATGAACTGAATTCCCTTCACTGTGATTGTTCTTTCTGAATCTATATATTCAATTTATTCAAGATGATCTACAAAATGAGTCTTAGTACATATAAATTGATCTAGATGATTACAATTCATATTGGATTCCTCTTATACTTTTTTATTGGAAATGTGAATGATTTTCTTCAAAGAAACCCTTTGGGAAAATTCCATGGCTGGCTAAGGATCAGGAGATGGAAATCAAAAGGATAGAGATTTTGATGATTCTACTGAAACATATCTTACATTTTCAGCTATATTAACTGCCATTTCTACTTATTTTCCTCGTTATTATTCCCTTAGCTCATCTTATTATATTAAGATTTTTTATTAAGATATAGTATAGTTAATTATAGAGATGCCTGTTTTTCTTTTCCATTGTCAGCTGCTTCTGATTGAGTCTGAACAGGAAGTTCGTGTATTACAATATCGATTTTTTCTTGATCATCTATTTTTAGAAGACTATAAATGTCTATAGATTTATCCTTTATTTTAATTATTATCTTCTTTATTTCTTCTTATATTAAGGTTTCTTTTGAAATTATTTTCAGTACTATGGTTTCATCTAGATCCGAACCAAATTGATGATCCCCTTATTACCTTCTATCATTTTCCTCTACTCTAAAGAAACCTCATCAGATTAATACTTTTTTTATTTATTAATATGTTGTGTAGTCGTAACATACTTTCATTTGATTGAATTATAATTGGAGGTCATATAAAGTTTTTCTCTCCCGTTTGATACTTCTTTTACTTTATCATCTTCCAAATCTTATTAAAACATTTTTTATTTAGGATTGAATCTTGACTTAAGTCACCTAATTGTATCATTACTAATGATAGGATCCTTAAATTTATTATAATTTGACTTGATTGCAACATTTAATAGAGTTATGAATTCTTTCAAACACATTCTGAGAATGTTAAGAATCATGATCAACTATGACATTAGAGAATTGGATTAAAGTTTACTAATTATCAAGAACATGAATCCCATAAAATTGAACATTATCATATTCACCAAATAGTTATGCACATAAGAATATAAAACATTCAATGATTCCTTGTCACCCATTCACGAAACATGAATTCCTTACATCTAGAGAGAAATGAGTCAATAATATCCAGAAAAATGACATACCTTTCTCTTGATATCATGAATATCAAAAAGAGATTCTTTTGCATTACACCGATCAAAATTCCCATTATGTTCTGGTAGTTTGTGGTAAGGACATAGGGAATCACTCTCACATGGTACTCCTAGGAAGTTAGATTATTGTTTTATAAAAGTTATTTACTTTTTATCATACATCATAAAAGAAATCTTGAGACCATTATCTATGTCCCTTGTTTTATAAAATTGTATTACCTCCTCATAGAACTAAAAGTCTTGATCTGGATCTGATTTTTCAACACAAATGGATTCCAATCCTTGGAAACATATTATACTTTTCAAAGATGAATCAATAGTCTCATAAATGTCTCATGTAACTAACATTTAACCAGAGAATTCCATTGGATAGGAATCTTTTGGAAACATTTTCTTTGGAGATGAAGCAGTTGAATTAGACATGAAAGACTATCTCAAACCCTAAAGATTACATGATTTGAAAAGCTGAGGTCCTCCCTAATTATGAAAATTTTTGTAAAATATGATTATGAACCACGTTGAGTATTTATATAACATCAAGATTGGATATAAATTTATTTCAATTTGATAAGTGGTAGCAAGGGAGGGGTTATTTAAAAAAAATTATGATTTGGATTGAGGATAAAAGATCCAATGGTTGATAATGACATCTAACTCATGAGTTATTTCATAAAATAAAATCATATTTAGAATGAATATAATTAGTTGTTAAAATAATGAATTGAAAAAATACAATTTGAAAAACTAAAATATGGATTTAGAAATTATACCTTCTGAAGTATCTCGATATATATATTGGTATTAGTATATTGTTCTTATGGTAGTAATACAAACAAAATTGTAAAAATAAAAAACACATGAGAGTGATAAAAGTAATAAATATAATAAAATAATTAAATACCGATAAATTAATCTAGTACCAATCACATAAAAACAATAATTATGATACTAACAAATATGAAACTGATTGTAATGAAACTGATAAACATGAAACCAATAATTATGTAGCTGATAAACATGAAATCAATTATTATAAAACATAAAAAATGAAATCTACTAAAAGTGAAATCGATAAAAGTATAACTGATAAATGTGATACAATTTAAAATCTAAAACTGATAAAAGTGAAACCGATTAAAAAGTAACATTGATATTATTGGTGTATACTCCTCCATTGAAAATGAATAACATAATGTAAGGATATGTTTTACTCAAAAATTAAAAGTGATTGATTACTTTACAATGATCATTCCAAGAATTTTTTTAATGTATTCAAATCAATTGGATGATAATGGTTTGTGAAAATGTGAGCATGATGTTCTTGCATTATGATGAATTATAAAATAATATTTCCTTGTTTGTGTGATCACTTAGAAAGTGATGACGAATATTTAAGAGTTTTTCATGTGAGGGTTGTGCATGATTTTTACTAATATAAATTGCACATGTATTATATCATAGTTTTGTTTTTTAGAAGAACATATTCTATAGTCATTGAGTTTGTGTTGAATCCACAACACATAAGAACCACAACTTCCAACTGCTATATATTCATCATCAGTAGTGGAGACTACTACTGAATTTACTTTTTCATGACCAAAAATCTAATGAATAATCTAAAAATTGACATGTTCTGGAGGTACTTTTTCTATCCATTCAATAAACCGCAAAATCAACATCCTAAAAACATTTTAAAAATTAATCATTTCCTGAAGAATAATATAGTGCTAAAACTATAGTTACCTATAAGAAGAGAAAAATTATATTCCCTTCATTTAAATGATATTACATTGAATTATATTGATATGTTGTACATAAAGAAACTACAGACATTATGTCTGGATGACTATCTAGTTAGTATAACAAATTTTTATATATAGGATCATTCTAGTTTTTGAGATACTTGAAAACCTAAAAAATTGATTCCTCGCCCATCATACTCATTACAAACTCATATTTAATTATTTTTATAAAATAATCAGTTATGGATTGCTTAGTTGATCAATATATAATGTCAACAACATTGATTTGAACAACATAAATGTTTTTATTTATGGATTTTAAAAAAATTATTGGATCTTTAGTACCTTTTTCATAATTGTTTTTTATATAAAACCCTATTGGACTATCATACCAAACTCTAGGGGCTTGTTTAAGCCCATATAATGATTTAGACAGTTTAAAAACGTCATCATAATGTTTTGAATCTACAATGCGTGGGGTTGTTATACAAAAATTTCTTCCTGTACAAAATCATTAATAAAAGAACATTTTACATCCCTTTGAAATATTTTGAAACTAATGAATGACGAAAATGCTAATAAAATATTAATAGATTCAAGTCTTTCTACCAGACCAAATGTTTCTTCATAGTATATTCCCTCTTGTTGATTATATCTTTTATCAACAAGTATTTCTTTATATTATATATTGAATATATTTTCATCACATTCATTTCTGAAAACCCATTTTTGTCTAATTATAGTACTTTTTTTCGTCTTTCAGCCTAGGTCTAGACATATTTCCTTTCAAATTAATTTAGTTCATCTTGCATTTCATTAATCCAATCCTTATCTCCTAAGGCCTCGTTAGAAATTTTAGTATCAAATTGGGATATAAAATAAAGATGTTCAATTTCATTTCTCAAGGAATTACTTGTTATTATGGGATGATTTACATAACAAATGATATTATCACAGGGATGATTCCCAATAAACAATGAACATCAGTTTTGTAAAAAAAGTTCATCAACATAAGATAGAAAGTATTCTGGGGTAAATATTTTAGAAACATTTTCATGAGTATTTCCCTTTTAAAAAGAGTTTTTAATCAAGGGTTGATAATCTGTTTTTGAAAACACATCTGTCTATATAGGAAGGTTTTGTTTAAAAATTTTATTAGTTTCACCAACATTAACATGCACAATTTTTTCAACAAAACATGAGTTTTTGTTAAAGACTCTATAAGTCGTCGATGTTTTGGAATAAACTAGAAATATTACATAATTGGATTTGTGTTTGAATTTGTGTAAATAATCTGTAGTATTAAATATGAATACTTTTGATCCAAATACTTTGATGTATGATTATTTGTGATTTCGGCCAGTCCATAATTAATTAGGTGTTTTATTAAGAAATGTACTAGTTAAAACATGATGTATAGTATAATGTATAATACATTCAACTTCATCACAGAAATGATAATCAATTGAGTTTTCACTCCACAAGGTTCTTTCCGTTTTCTAAGGAATATGATTTATTCTTTTAATAACAACATTTTGTTGATGGGTTCATGGAGGTAAAATGTTATGAGTAATACATTTATTACTACAAAATGTTTTGAAATCCATATCTTGTAATTCTCCACCATGATCACCTAGAATAGTTATCAGTGGTCGGTTTTTCTCATTCTTAATTGGGTCTCTAAATTTTTGACAATGAAAAATAATTCTTTTTTCTTTTTTCTAAAAAATAGGCTCATGTAAGTCAAGTGTAGTCTTCAACTAAAACAAATTAATAGTACTTTCCTCAAAAAATATAGTTAGTGTAGAACTGAAAATATCCATGTGCACAAACTGTAATTCATTAGATGTTGAAAATTTATTTGTTGATTTAAATAGAGGTTTATGTTTCTTTCCATATTGACAAGTGTCAAAGACATTTTATGAGTCAATTATATGATCTGGTATATCCTTAACATGACTTTCGTTGTGAGTATAGAAATGGTTCCTAAGGTAACATTGTCTTTGCCTTCTATTTCACAAAAAATTTTGGTCTTCCATTGTACTTTAGAATGGTATGTCTTGGATCCTAGGTATTCTAGGTTAATTGGGCATAAATTATGCTTCGTCAGAGCATAGAGAATGAATTCATCCTTAGAATGGTGAATTAATCATTTATCATTCCTAAAATTCATAAGTTAACATTCATCACATAATTGACATATGCTTTTATAGTTGTTCTAAATAACTTTAACGAACAAAACATTTGAAATAAAAAAATCCCTAAAATTACAATATTACTTATACCGGTGATATTTCCTTGAGCATTATATCTTATGTTCACTCCTCCACCTTTCATTTTAGTGATCCTTTCAATGAAATATTTATTTCTAGTCATATGTCGAGATCAACCAATATTCGTGTACCAAATTTTATTTTGTTGGTACACTTATTGTTTTCTTAAAATGGAAACAAATAGTATTTAAGAACCCAAACATGCTTGGATACGAAAATTTTGGACCAAAGAAAATTAGTAATCCACATTTTTTATGAAAAGTGGAACTTATGATATCCTAAAGATTCAGTTTTATTAGGAGAAAAATTCCATTCCCAATGTCAACCATATTGACACATGGTGAGGAATTAAGAACCTAGGGGAACAATATAGTTTTGACTAAAAACTAGTTTTAAATGTTTATAAACAATTCCCGGACTATTCCACAGAGGAGGAATTTGGGAATATTTTTTCAAATATTTTCTTCGAGAAATAAAATAAATGAAATGTTTCTAAAGATAAAAAATTTCATATTTTAGTTCCAGGAATAAGTTATCATTCACATAGGAAATTGTTTTTGCAATTGTTTTTTGTTTTAAAAAAAAATTTATTTAAAAAAATTTATTCAATGACCTTTGAATGTTTATCCTTCTTAGAATTTACATCCATAATATTTTTTGAAATATTTTTATAAATCATGATTTTTCTGATCATGATCAATTAAATCATCTAATTCTTTTTTTATATCGATAACTATTCTAGAATTTTACTTTTCATTCTTTTCTTGAGATTGGAATTTCTATCTCATGTAATTTTGAAAATCAATATAATTCTTCAAAAGAAGTTATATTATCCTCTAATGAGAAAGATTATTCATCCAAATAGTAAGAATGTTTCTCATCAGGGTAATTAACATTTAAAGATACATTTGTAAGGAATTATGCATTGTGAAACTTATCCATAAGACAATGACTTCTAATAGATATTTTGGATAAATGTCCAATATTCTTCTGACCAGAAGATTCGTTTGGTGAATTACCACCAATTTCACTCAAAGTATCAATTTCCTTCAATAATATCTTAGACATTTATAATTTTTTGTGTTTATTTTATAATGTTTATCATTCCTGTTTATTATTTTTAGAAAAATAAAACATAGTCTAACATGAACTGATCTTTTACATTCATAGGAAGTTACTTTTACGTATTTCATTTTCATTCTATTTTTCTTTTCGAATCTGTCTTGAAGGTATTTCATTCCAATAATCCTTTCAATTTTTCCAGCAAGATTGGCTCGTTCACTCTCTGAATGATCACTCTCACTAGATTCTGATATAATAACATATTTTATAGATTTAGATCTAGTTTCCCTTTCTGGTGTCTTAGCTTATGATGTAGTAGTAAAAGATACACATTCATTAGCATTCTTCTTCGTATTAAAATCTACACTTTTTGATTATTGTCTCTTGTTGTAAGTTACATCAAAATAATTTATCAAGATCGATTTTAGTAACATCCATGTTCTCATCAATAGCTATCCTTTTTTATTCCTACTCCTTTGGAATTATATCAATTATCATTTCAATAAGAACATCGTCATAAAGACCCTTTTATCCCATGGATTTATGACTATTTACAATTGTCAAAAATATTTGTTGAATAATTCATAATAGTTCTCCATAGGGAAAAACAAAACCATAGTAATCTGCTCAGAGTGTGGATATTATTATTTCAATTACATTAGATTTACCAAATTGTGTGACATCATATTTCATTCAGATACAGTTGGATTCTATGCATAAAGATATCTGACTATATATAATCTATGTCATAGAACATAATGAATTATTGTGTTCCTTGTAATTCAGTTGGTATTCCAGTTTCTCCTGGTTGGTGAAGGTTTTGACTTCATTCTCTGAAATTTGGAAATCTCCAGTGAACATCACAAAATTATCTTCTCCAATATAAATAACAAATATCATCATTCAATCACACTAGTATTCGTAATCATTCCAGTCAAAAAAATGTGGTCCAGTTGGGTTCATATTGTAATTTTATCAAATATTCATTCCTTTCATATTATAAAAAATACATTTCACTCAACAATTTATTGTCATATGTAATTATAAACAAATAATATGTAAAATAAATACAATTGTTTTAGAGAAATAAATAATGAAACTAGTACAAAACAGTGGAAACCTGCTACAATACCATTTGTCGGATTATAATATAAATGTAAATTTATATGAGATGACATAATACAGGGTGTGAAATGTAGGTTTTAAACTTTTGTATTTGAACACATAAATATGAACATAGTTTAAGAGGTCATAAACTAATAAAATTCCCAGCGAATACAAAAGACCATAAGGTTCCTAGATCCAGTGGATATGATATGATATGATACAATATGTTATTCAAAAGATTTTATTTGTATAGAATACAATAATTAGAGTAAATCAAATTTATTTTATTCTACAATACATCATATATAATCTCTTAATGCAATATGTAATAATTTTATCATATTTAAAAAAATTACAATACAAATGAATATGAATAAAATAAGAAACAATACAATTTCGTTTATATTAATAATAGTAATGGAACATAAAAAGAATCGAATTTATTTTACTCCAAAGAGTAGGATATCCTTTATCCTAGGATAAAAGGTCTATCTTACCACAACCTAGGTAATTCCACAATACAAAAATCCTCAAATATATCACACATGAAGGTTTTGGGAACAACCGAAGCATGTTTGGGGTGGGACCCAATATTTATTTTTACCATAATCAATGATTATTCTGGGATCAATATGAAGATGAATTCCAGCTTCCATAGAATATAATTGATGATTTAGATAAATAAAGAAGAGGCCCAAAAATTTAGAGGGTATCTTGCAAATCATTCTTATAATTAATATAATTAATTTCATAATAAAAATAATACTAGGATCTTCGGTATTTTTATTGTTAATGATGTTGATTGTCTGGAATGACCATTTTAGATTATCTCATTTCACTTATAAGTTTCCAAACATGAATCCCTCTAGTCATGTTCCACACATGATTTGATGTCCTCTGATTGACATTGCTAGTTCTCTGTGTGCTAGCACGGAGAAGTGAGTGTCTTTTTTCAGTTGTTCTTGATTGAATGCTTTTTCTTCCTGAAGAATGTAACTCTTTCTTAAGAGGGGATAGAAGAGGATTCAAAAGTAAAATTTTTTGGCTCAACAATTCTCAATTCACCAGGAATGTGGTTTATTAATTGGAATAATAGGTGTACTTATCTATTTATATATATATATTTTCAGTTACAATATTTGATTTCATAGAAAAAATTAAATACATACATGATCTTAGAGAAATTCGAAGCTCTTATGTCATTATTTATGGTGTTCCAACTTCTACAAAAAGTAATTATATATAAAATTCAGTATCACAAAATAATGGCCACATTATTTTAATTTGTTCCAAATAGTTTAATAATTATTTTTCATCATGAAAATAATTATTTTACTACTAGATTGGCCTTGGTCCAATAGAACTCCACATCCATTTATTGAGCTACCAAATAAATAAATAAATAACTTATTCCTTTAAATAAATATTATATTTACAAACTAGTAAATAAATTTATTTTACCCCCAATTAGGTGAATAAATATTTATTTAATTCATTCAATCATTTTAGATTCAATAAAATTATTCCATGGTCTTGTGAATAATAATTGTTTCATTAATTAAATTAAAATAGAATTTAACTGAAACCACAAAAAACACATGGTGTGTTACCCTCTATGATTATTTCTCATTGTCATTAGGTGGGCTTTGATAAATTCCAAGAGTAATATGTAGAAATGGGTCAATGAACCCAAGAGAAAGAATATAAATTCATAATAATGACATCCACATATGAATGGCCACAATGTAATATAATCCCATTGTCGTAATATCTCATCATGTCGGTTTCATGATTGCATCATCAACTTTTATGCATGATACGTTGTTCTTTGACAGCTAGAAATAAACTCATTGTTGCACCATCACTATATAATTTCTTACGACGGTTTTATTTTCATCAAAGGGTCGAGATGTGAACTTCAATAAATATCGTGGACTAATCCTTCTTCGAATTATCCATTAATAACATGCCACTCGTGACGTACCCAATGTACCCTAGTTTCTGTCAACTGTCAGAATGACGGTTATCACCAGTAAATAAAAGTGTGCGAGTAATGACACATATTAATGATAATATTAAATTATAAGGATCATTATACATGCTGGTAGATAAAAATATTTTATGACACCAAATCATTCAGAATTTCTACTGCTGGGTCTATCTCATAATTTCATGTCATGGAGATTACCAATTGTGAACTTAATGAGAGGATGTATTATCTGCTTACATGTACTCACAATAGACATTTGTCATTCTATGTGTCTCATCATATGATTTCATTCAATCGTAGATATATATTTTAGAATATTTTTATATTATTTCAAGGATCACATCAATGCGGGGAACTACCATGACCTTATCAATACAATAAATACTCTTGGACATTATTACTACATATTCATGTAGAATAATGAACAAAATGTAATATGATGATTAATATTTAAATACCTTAAATGTCCATGTAATAAAAGAACATCCAGTTGGTTCTAGGACACAAAATCTTAAAAACACCAACTTGGACTAGAGTCAACTTCCTACGACTTTGAGTCCACTAGACCCCACATGGTGATCATGTTTATGCTGATTCAAGGTTATAGTCAAGAAATCCACCATGTATTATTCTCTGGTAATTCTAATCATTAAAACTTGCCTATCTAAGAAAAATCTCTTAAGACATGATACTTTCGATGTATGTGCTTAGTCCACTAATGTGGACATTGAACTTTTGGGAGATCTACCGTAAAAGTATTATCACAGTACAGTGTGATGGGATCATTAATACCGGGTATCCCATCCATCTCATGGACTATGCTTCCTATACAAAATGCTTCTTTAGATTCCTCAAAAGCTATGATATACTCATATTCTGCTATAGAATCTTGGACCACATCTAGTTTTGAGATCTTCCAGCCAATTAAACCTCCATTAAAAGTGATGATGAATCATATTTGTGACATCATGTCATCTAGATCAGTTTAGAAACCAGCAACTTCATACCCTTTTATGATTCATTCCTCATCTCCTCCATAAACAAGGAACATATCCTTAATATGCCTCAAACTCATTAGTATATGCTTTAATACCATCCAATGTTGGTAATGTGGGTCATCATGATATCTGACTACCTCACTCAATACATAGGTGACGTCAATCATAGTACATAGCATGATATATATGACTGACCCAATCACTGATTTGTATGGATTCCTTGCCAATATATTTCATTCCTCATGTGTCTGGGGACACATATTCAGTGAAAGATTAATGCCATGTGATGCTGGAAACAATCCTCCATTGGATTGTTCCATACTAAATATCATCAGTATCATATCAATTTATATACTTTAAATTAGGCCCAATAGTCTCTTGGATCTATTACGATGGATCTTGATCCAAGAATATATGCTTCCTCACCCAAGTACTTCCTGGAGAAGCATTAATTCTACCATTTCTTAACATGTTGTAATACTTGTATCATGTTTCTAATAAGTAATATGTCATAAATATATACTATTAGAAAATTGAATGCACTCCTACTAAACCATATATAGACACAAGTCTCACATTCATTCATGATAAAATCAAATTCTATTATGGCTTCAGCAAAACCAATGTCTGATGTCCTGGATTCTTAATTTAATCCATAAATTGATTTATGGAACATACCAAAATTATTTTCATCCTTTGGAGTCACAAGACCTTTAGGTTGTGGCATGTAGGCATCTTCTTAAAGGTTTTTTTAAGGAATGCTGTTTTTACATCCATTTTCCAAATCTCATAGTCATGGTAATCCATAATAAGAATTAGAATTTTCATGTGTTTTAGCCTTATAACTGGTGAAAATTTTAATCGTAGTCAATTCCTTAATGTTGTTTAAACTGTTTTCCATCCAGTCGTGCCTTATAAGTACTAACACTTCTTTCTATGTCTGGTTTCTTCTTGAATACCCATTTCCCATCAATAGGATTTACATCAACTAGAGGATCTACCAAAAATCAAGACTTCATTTTGGTGCATGGAATCTATTTTATAATTCAAGGATTATTTCCACTTGGAAACATCTATTCCACATACTTCTTCTTTTTTAGGTTAGAGGACTATTATTATCATCTAATAATGTGTCACTATCTTCAGTAACTAGAAAACCATACCATCCAGGTTCTCTACCCTCTATTGTACTCTTATGCAGTACTTGTGTCTCTAGAACATATTCTTCTTCAATGAGTATTTGTGGAATCTATTCCTACACAATCTCTTATATACCTTGATCCTGAACATAATTAATTTCTATCTCTCTGCCACTATCACTTTTAGAGTTGTTATCCTTCTCAAGTAATATGGAATTTCTTTCCAATATAACCTTTTTGTCTGAGGGGTTGTATAGGTAATATCACCTTGTTTCCATGGGGTATCCTATAATGGTAAAAATTGTTCCTCATGATTTGAGTTTGCTACCTGAATAGGCCTTAACAAATTCTTCACTACCCCACACATATAAATTCGATAACATGGATTTTCTTCCACTCTTAAACTCATATAGAATACCATTTATCGATTTAGTTGGTACTTGGTTTCGTTTCTGTGTCACTGTTTGTAATGCATACCCCCAAAAGGATAATGGAAGACTTGCATGACTCATCATTGATCTCACCATGTCCATCAAGGTGTGGTTCCTCCTTTCACTTACACCATTCCATTGAGGGGTGTATGGATGATTGAGTTTGTATAAGATCCCTAACTCCCGTATGTAATCAATGAAGTACTGATTATGATATTCCCTAACTCAATCTGAGCGGAGATTCTTAATCTTCTTACCATGCTGGCTCTCAACTTCATTCTTGTATTCCATGAACTTATCAATGAAATCAAATTTATTCCACATTAATTAGAAATATCCATTTATACAAAATTCATTAGAAAATGTTATAAAGTATGAGTTCCCACAACTTTATTCAATAAGAAATGGTCTACACACATCATTATAAACCAATTAAATAATTTCTTCAGCCCATTCCCCTTTCACACCAAATGGGGATTTGGTAATTTTTACTTGTAAACATGAATGATATATGCCCAGTGGTTTTAGTTCAAAATAATATAAATATTCATCATGATGTAACATTGTTAAGTGTTCCTCATTTGCATGAACTAGTTGGTGATTTGAAAGTTGGGTGTGGTATGAGTCATGGGAAGTGTCTTTTTCAACGATTTCCATTACATGGTTTGTGTAATCCATCATAGAAAGACCACTGTATAAATGTGCCATAGAAAAAAATGATTTCTTTATAAAAGAAGAAACATTCATTTCCAGACATGAAAAAAACCATATATATCTAGTTTGGATATAAAATTTTAGTTTTTTGGTTAAGGAACCTAAAAACAACCCTTTAACCCTAGGATCATCCCAACTAGTAATGTGAGGTGGTAGTCCCCAACAGCTACATCATCTTGTCTCGCACAGTTGGCTACTTCTAGATATACCTCCCCTCGATCAATCTTCAAAATATACATGGTTCTTATATTTTGATACATATTTGAGCTCTACAAGATATATCTAATACCTAATTTTTAGAAATAAATAGATTAAATTCGATAATAGGTTCACCTTAAGATTCTCCCGACTTCTTAGGTTGGGTGCAGTTCTTCTTCAAATGGCCCTTCTTACCACATCGGAAATAAAGAGCCCCATGTTCCCTTATCTCCCATTTGATCTTCATTTTCATGGAAGATCATGTAAATTTTTTGGCCTTAAATCTCTTGAAATTACCTTTTCTCTTATTCATTATAAGGATATAAGGATTTTTAAAACCCCAAGCTTCCATGGTACGTTTCCTTTTGAATAATGAAAGAGCATGCATTGAACACAACATCAGGACTCTAACACAACGCGACAAATAAAACTAGTCGTTATGAATAGAAATAACCAGTTTTTGAAATTATTAAATTTTATCTTTCCAAATTGAATTCATTTTTGGATTTGGAATATCAAAATTATCATTGGATGAATATTTTTTATTTTAAAAAAAGCATTATATTTTAGATAAATAGTGAAAAGGCATTGCATTATTGGTTAAAACCAACTTTTTATTTAAGTAATTATTTATTTTATTTTAATTTATTTTTGTTCAAAATAGATACATAATACATATATATGTTAAACATGATTCATTGGATTAATTCTATAATAAGTTTACATTTATAAAATTGTATTGAACTTTTGACTATATTTTACCGACCTCCTAAGAACATTTAAAAATTTGCATAAAACATAATTTTACCACTTCTGTGATTGGAATTTCATAAATCCAAGACACACGGTTGATATTAATAAGAAAAATGAGGTTCAATAAGATGAAAATAAATAATGGTGAATTGTAACACTTTTATCATTTAATTACAACGGTTAAAAGTAAATACGGTAATTATGTGTAAAAATGATATCATAATTACCCTAACACATTTTCTAGTTATATTGGTTATGTGTAATTAGACCAAAAAACCCTAGGGAATAAAATATTATCCATTAGGTCCACATGGATTAGATTAAGACATTTATTATTATTTTATTTAAAGAAGTGTTAAAAGAGTAAAAATAAATGTTTAAAAATTAAACCATTTTTAATTTATAGTTATACAGAAGATAAATTCAACTATAAATATTCATTATAAATATAAGAAGATTTCAAACATAGTGGTATTTTATTTATAATTTTTAAACATTAGATAATTAAATTTAATAAATGAGACAATGATGATGCTGTAATTACCTTATTAATGTACGAATAAAATAAATGATATTATAAATATAAAAATAAATAAAATTGATACTTTTAATGAATTAAATTAATTTTATAGTTTAATATGACATGTTAGAGTTGATTAAATGAATATTTTTTGATTTAAAAATGTTGTTATGAATTTAATAGAATCAAAATACATAATAGTTTTAAAATTGATATAAAATAGTTTTTTTTAAATATTATATTAATAATTGGTTTTGTATACCTAAAAATTCTAGGGTTCAGAAAAAGGTCTTAAATAATATTAATGAACCACTTGTTGTTTGATTGGATGTTTATAGTATGTTTATTAACCATATAATATAAAAATACAAAGAGACATTGTAAATGTCAAACTATTTAACTAAGAGTTAAATCTAGAAAACAAGGTTAATATGATGACCTAAACCTGTCTAAAACCTATTGGTTGAGAGTTTTTAGTCCCATCCCCACCTTAGCCGTTAAGTAATTTATTTTGGAGCAATTAGATTCCTAAAATGATTTTATTATAAAATTATATTTCAGGCATTTCCTAAAGTGACTCTAACCTGTCTTATAAAAGGGAACCTCCATTCTCTCAGAATCACACTTTCAAAGACATCATACATGCGTACGTACATATTAATATCTCCACATTGCTGTAATGTTTGTTATTAAAAACATCATTATTTGGATGGGTATAATAATGAGTATAAATGGTATAAATAAGAAATATAACATGATAATGATTATGTATATATGATATGACATCCAATTAGATACGATTTTAATATCAGAAGAACAATGTTTTTTCTCGTGCATACATTTGGATTACCGTCTCCACGAGTGCAGTGAAACTCTTACCCCTTCATAATCATTCAAGAATAATTTTTATTTTATAATTAAAAATAATTTTATGAACCTAATATCATTATGTATATGAATCAAATACATCATATCCATAAAAAACATGGCTTACGTAACCAATCATATAAATGAAACTAGAATTAGATAAACACATATTCGTGAACAGAACCCTAAGATTGACATTGAGGATTAGTATAGAAAAACATCCTTGAATTTTTGTACCATAGTTATTTTGTGAGTTTTCCATGAAATACATCCCTTTCTGGGTATAATCTGGTAGTGGAAGCTCTACCACAAATGTACCACTTTGTGCAAGACTCGAACGCAAACTGGTGCACAACAACGTCCCATGCTGTACTCTTTGTTATGAAACTCCCAGGGGATATGCTTGGGATAATTTTAATTTTCATTAAAAACCATTATAAAGTGTATGTGACTATAAATGTAACACCCCAGGTAAATAAAGAATATTACATTTTCTTATTTACCCATATTTGTGAATAAAATATTAATATGACTTTAAAGGGGACGCTATGCTCGATGGCGTACCCAACACGCAACAATGAGTTTCTTGGGAATCTTACGTTGCACTCTAATAATAAAATAATATTATTTTAAATGGTAGTTAACATGTAGCTGTTGTATTGGCGGGAATGGATAGAAATAACTAAAATATTATTATATAGGTTTTTAAATGTTTTTACATTTATCCAATAAAAGATAAAGGCTTAAAATACGAAAACATTCAATTTTAGGCATATATGCCCTAGTTTTCATTAAAGGTTCACTTATCACCTTTTGATGGCGAACCATCATAAAATATAGTTTTTTTCACTCTTATACATTCTATTGGACCAAAATAAAACTCTTCTTAAGAATTGGGACATCAAAATATACTTTGTGTAAATTTTTGGTATCTTTCCGATAAAGTTCATTTTTTTAATGAATAGTGTAAAATGTTGTATTTTAATTCAAAACCTCTTTTTAATCTAATTTATTTATATTATTAGATTATCTTTTGAATTGATTTTAAAGTGAAATTAGAAAATATTCTTACCATTAAATCCAATAGTGGTCGTTGAAATTAATTTCACTTTGAAATTGGACTTAAAGTAGTGTCCATCTTTTGATACTTATTGTTTTATAAAAACACGCTTTTTGCTCTGACAGCGGGAATTAATTACTAAATTAATTAATGTGACTTATATGTTTTTAATTTTTTAAAATAGACTTCATTTTGTAATTCAAAATATCAAATATAGCTTATGGTGAATTTTTGGGATTTTTCTGAAAAACTTCAATTTTTGATGAATAGTGAAACCACTAAGTGGTACTTATAAAAACTGATTTTTCCGTTTAAATGAAATTTTGCCATCTTTGTGTTTTGAATTTCAAAAATCCGACATAAATGGTTGTCATTAATAAGTAAAATGCGGTTCAATGGGATAAAAATAATTTTTTTGGTGAATAGTAACTTATTAAGTTTTTAATCGTGATTAGTGGTAATTAGTGTAGTTTAAGGTAAAAATAGTGCTTTAATAAAATAAGATGAGCTTGACACATGTCCTACACTCCTTGGTTGTGTCATGGCCGACCAAGACAAGCCATGGGTCTACTTGGGGACCCCATGGAGCCACTTTGGTTGGGAAATTACATAAATAACTTTTTATTTAATGTAAAAGTAAAAATGACACAAACATGATATGTTTTACGAAAACAATTATTACATGTGGTTATAAAGATAAGATTTTTTATTATAAATATTCATTGGAAAGCTAAATATATTTCCTACATCATAATATTTGTTTTATAATTTTTATACTTTAAATAAAATAAATTATTTATGACATCATGTTGATGTAGCGATGACATCATTATTTAACGATTTAAATAAAATGGAAAGATGAGGTAAACTCTAAGACCTAAACATGTCCAAAACCAATTGTATAAGTGGATTTAGAAGACTTATCACCTTATACACGAATTATATCATTGTGGGACCTTTTAAAACCGAAACACATTTTCAAATAATGTAATATTTCTTACTTTCCAAAAGTGCCCCTCCTCTCCTCTTATAAAAGGCCCCCACCCCTACCTCTTTTCCCACACTCCCCAAGCCTTTGGCTCATCCAAACCCTGCCCATTTACTCTCTCCACATCCCTCTATTCATCCTAGAGGATTACCATTGGGCAGAATCCTTTCGAAGGAATCCTTTAGGCTCAAATCAAAAGGAGTAACACTTTTAAAGGTAATTCATTCTCTCATGTTCATTTGTTTTATTTTGCTTCTCCAACCCCCTAAACTCTTTTTATTTACTTCTTTTGTAACAACAACAGTATCTTAAATATACTAGGATGTTGTTATAAGATTTATTCGAGCTACATTCTCACACACCTACATCAAATGGTTAAAGAACATACGGTTTCTGTGGATGGCGAAATTCTGCCTCCCGAAACGATGATTGTTCAATACTCATTTAACACCTTCAAATGTGGCCATTATGATGTCACTATTTTTATATATGATATATAATATGTTTTTGGTTTCCTTAAGCTTCGGTTTTTTTTCATTTTGGGCATACCTTTATGGTTTCCATTATGGGTAAACACGATATCTTCATTTAAGGAAGTACGGACTACCACCCCCTCAAAGTGATTTGATTCGTTAAATACCATATGTGGGACGTATAAAGGATGGAACTATGATATTATATATGATATTATACTGGAATTATAATATACCTTTATATCATTATTATTCCATTCTATAAAATATGAAATAGAAATGAAAGTAGCGTTCATGCGTACGTACGGCTTACCGTCTCCATGAACGGTGCATTTCATTTCTTACCTCTAAATGATTATGTAATGTTATAAATGAATGAATGTACTAGATATATATGACATATATGATATATACATCATGAATACAGTTCTGGATATAATAAACATTTGGCCACAGGAACAACATGTAATTGTAAGAAGTCCACATTCGACTTAAGAACCAAATATCGGCAAAACAAATATTATTAACTTAAATGATTAAATAATGTTTATGACATGGTAATAAGTGATATAAAAGGAATAATGAACTTGAAAAATGTTCTTAAGGAAGTATAAATTAATTCAAGTTTATTATTCAGGAGATTAAATAACGATTTAGTCAAGTCGGACCTGAGGTAAGGGATCCTACTCCTCTCTTTCTTTTTAAGTACACACTTTTATGTCATTTCTTTTAAAGCTCATGTTTCTTGTTATTGGGATGATCTTTATTATATTACACTTATGTAATTTTTATGTTCATGTGATGAGAGACCCTATTATCTCTCATCAATCCATTTTGGATGTTTTGAGTGGTGCCGTTAGGCTGCCGAACTTTCGTAAGAGATATAACCTCTCTCTTTCTTTTTAAGTACTCTCCTTTATGTCACTTCTTTTAAGATCCTCTTTTTAATGTTGGGGGATGTTCTTTTATATTCCTCTTTCTGTACATTTTATTTTAATGTGTTGAGATACCCTATTTGATCTCATCAGTCCATATTCAGAAGTTTTATGTGGCGTCGTTAGGCTGCCGAGTTTTCGTAAGGGATTTTTCATCTCACTTTTATTCCTGTGAGATTTATGCTACATTTGCCACAAATTCCATTGATTGGTGTATGTACTGCCCATTATTCTACTCTTTTCGTAATATTATTTCGTTTATGGGTATTTACATCAATGATCTATTGTCCTTATTTCATTGGGTGTATGTTTTGAATGATACTCAAGTCGGTAAGGGAACCTTTCACCCTCCTCTTTTTTAAAATAATTCTTTTGTTGGGTCTTTTAATTTACATATTGTTATGTTGGGATATGTTCTCATATATCCTTATTCATGTAAATTTTATGTCCAAGTGGTGAGATACACTTTTTATCTCTCATCAACTCATTTTTATGTGACGCTGTTAGGATGTCAAGGGAACTTATTAACCCAATTTCGATTTCTTTGGGTTAAACATGTAGTTATTGAATATGTCATCCTTTGAATATGTGTGAATGACCTTTTATTGTTTCACACATAATATCCACTTATATTGGGTGTATTTATATTGGTCACACATAATTTTTAGATTGATTTATCCTTAATTTAAGGATACCTTCTTTATAAGTGATTTAATCACATTTGACATTTCTATTGAGGGTTCATTGTTGTTATGCATCAATTCACTCATATATGGTGTATATACTGTCCTTTGGAGTATTATATCATGATTCCATTTATTATCATGATATTATAAAGTTCTGACTAAATGTTATTTGTCAATTATTGTATTCAAGTGTCTCTAATTTTGGTAAAACCCCTTTAACCAAAATATCATTTTAAATGTTTTAATTATTTGTTCTTATTAATATCCATGTTTTCAAAATGGTTTTAAGGATTTTTTTATATGGATATTAATGGTTTATAATTTTAAGCTTCAAGGTGGTATGGGACACTTTGATTCAAAAATATCTTTATTAAATTTTTTAAATGGTTTTGGAAATGGTTTCTTTTTGAATGGATTCATTATTTCAATATACTAATGTGTTATATTGTGATTGAAATGTGGAAATGTTATGTTTCCTTTATTCATGTTTTATGTGATACATTTATGTTATGGTTCTTGGGCATTGTTATGAAAACGGGTGGTTCCGTGATAAACTAAGGGCGGGTGAGCCCGATATAGCTCTCCAATGCATTGGGTAACGCGAAGGAGTGAAATGTTAAGGTTTCTCCGAAGATATTTTAGGGAATATACTGTGATGGGTATTCCAAACCTAACCAAGAGGGTTACTCCCTATGTAAGAATGTTATGAATTCCTCAAGTTACCTTAATGTCTTATGTTTTCTATGATTTATTCATGATTTTATATGCCTATGTTTTATGGGTAAAGTGTGATTTCATTCTAATGTATTTATGAACTCATGTTTCCTTTCCATATTTTTATAACTCTTACTGAGCTTTTTATGCTCATCCCAAGTTTTTGAAATGTTTTTCACAGGTCAAGGGAAAGGTACATGATGTGATGATAGTGTCAAGGATGTGTCAAGAAAGAATCCGTGTTATATTTTAAATATGTTTCCGCTAATAGGAAGAATGAATACTGTCTTTTATGTAACCAATTTGTTTAAACGTGGAATGTAATGCAAGTTTCATGATCTAATTCTCTAAAACTCTAAACCTGAAAATATCCTCAATGTGTAATCTTGTAATAACTCAAGATTAAGTAAGGTTTACGGCTGGGGCCTTATAGTTGGTATTAGAGGTCAGTTTAGATAACTTTAGAGGTTAGGGTATTCTCTAAGCACAAGCGACATTACCATAATGGTTAGGATTTCAGAAAGAGTCATAGTTTTAGATAAAGTGAATGAGTAAGTATATCTTAGTGTTTATCTTACTCATTAGTACATGATGGCTTTGTTGATATACTCACACTGACATTTCTGTTTTTAGTGAATGGATGGATCTAGTAGGCACCAAAGAGATAACAGGTTTGAAGGAAACTGTGGTGGTTCTATGATTAAGATACTAGATAAAATGGGGGATTTAATGAGGAAACTCGTGGTTGTTCTAAACCAACTATCAAGGAGTCATGATCAACCACTTGAACCTTGGTATGATCTTTAATGCATCATGTACGAGATGACCTATCGATGTGGAAGTTCAGGTAATAATTATAAAGGTAACCATTAGAGTTTATATGATCCTTAATTTTTAGGTAATTATGGGTAACTCTATGATATGATGGAGAATGAAAGGAATGAGATAAACTTGAGGATAAAATATGTTATGATCATTTTTGCAGATTTTATCTCTTTTTGGGGAATGGTTTGAGAATTATATAGTTTTGGAAAAAGGACAACATGCAGACCATGTGACTACCCGTCGCGTCGGACAAAGCTGCGGGAATCGAAGCCACAACCAAAGTGTGACTGGTATTTATCACCTACCAATGGACTATGTGAAGTCCCTGGTTAGTTTGACCGATTCTTTTTAGTTAGATGATTTTATGAATTAAGAGTAACTTGATTTTGGGTTATTTATGAAAATGATTAACCTATCATGGAGGATATGTGATTAGGTTAATTACTTTTCAATACGAGACATTAGGAGCAACTGATGTTGTTTGGACATAAATGTTATGATTTAACTTGGAAGTCTATGTGACTAAATCCTTCAAATATTTGGGTTTCAATATTAGATTGGTTTACATTGAAGAATTTTATGGACAAATTGTTTATCTAATGGTCCTCGTTGATCTTTGGGTTTTGTTGGACAAATTTTGGAGATTAAGAATAGATTTTCTTTTTATAACGGGTTATTCCTTTCTGGATTATCTGACCATGTACTAACCTTTTTGGTTTTGGTTTTGGTTAAATCCTAACGACATGGGAAGTATATAGTTCTCTATTTTGGATTAGGTGCTCCTCTAGAAGTTGTTTATAGTACTCTTAATGTGATCAAGTCTTCCTAAATACTCGCCTTTTGGAGAAAATATGAGTTTGTGTAAGGAATCTAATAAAAGTTGAAAGTCAACATGATAAGTGATTATGTTTCCTTATGAATAAATTCCTCAATAAAAAGTAACTTAAAACAAAAATGTTGTCTATTAACCTTTCCTACTGGGGAACCCAACACCGTTTAACCCATCACAAGTTTGGGATTTTCTTATTGTTAACTTTCTCCTAAACATGTTTTCTATCACTCTCCATCAGAAAATGACCCTCTGTTTTCTCCTCCATGTCCATGTTCTCCTACATGGAATCCTAGTATGGGTTAACTTGGGTGACCTCTGTACTTATCTTTCTTTATTTTAATGTTATTGTTTTATCGACTCTTGTTTCGATGTGGGATTTTCAAGGATGTTTCCAAGCGCAATTTTAAAAAATTGCGAGGACGCATTTCCCAAAAGGGGGGAAGGATGTAACACCCCAGGTAAATAAAGAATATGACATTTTCTTATTTATCCATATTTGTGAATAAAATATTAATATGACTTTAAAGGGGACGCTATGCTCGATGGCGTACCCAACACACAACAATGAGTTTCTTGGGAATCTTACGTTGCACTCTAATAATATAATAATATTATTTTAAATGGTATTTAACATGTAGCCGTTGTATTGGCGGGAATGGATAGAAATAACTAAAATATGATTATATATGTTTTTAAATGTTTTTACATTTATCCAATAAAATATAAAGGCTTAAAATACGGAAAGAATTCAATTTTAGGCATATATGCCCTAGTTTTCATTAAAGGTTCACTTATCACCTTTTGATGGCGAAGCGTCATAAAATATAGTTTTGTGCACTCTTATACATTCTATTGGACCAAAATAAAACTCTTATTAAGAATTGGGACATCAAAATTTACTTTGTGTAAATTTTTTGTATCTTTCCGATAAAGTTAATTTTCTTAATGAATAGTGTAAAATGTTGTATTTTAATTCAAAACCTCTTTTTAATCTAATTTATTTATATGATTAGATTATCTTTTGAATTGATTTTAAAGTTAAATTAGAAAATAATTTTACCATTAAATCCAATAGTGGTTTTTGGAATTAATTTCACTTTGAAATTTGACTTAAACTAGTGTCAATCTTTTGATACTTATTGTTTTATAAAAACACGCTTTTTGCTCTGACAGCGGGAATTAATTATTAAATTAATTAATGTGACTTATATGTTTTGAATTTTGTAAAATATATTTCATTTTTGAATTCGGAATATCAAATATAGCTTATGGTGAATTTTTGGTATTTTTCTAAAAAACTTCAATTTTTGATGAATAGTGAAACCACTAAGTGGTACTTATAAAAACTGATTTTTCCGTTTAAATGAAATTTTTCCATCTTTGTGTTTTTAATTTCAAAAATATGACATACATGGTTGTCATTAAGATGTAAAATGTGGTTCAATGGGATAAAAATAGTTTTTTTGGTGAATAGTAACTTATTAAGTTTTTAATCGTGATTAGTGGTAATTAGTGTAGTTTAAGGTAAAAATAATGCTTTAATAAAATAAGATGAGCTTGACACATGTGTTAAACTCATTGGTTGTGTCATGTCCGACCAAGACATGCCATGGGTCAACTTGGGGAACCCATGGAGCCACTTTGGTTGGGAAATGACATAAATAACTCTTTATTTAATGTAAAAGTAAAAATGACACAAACATCATATGTTTTACGAAAACAATTTTTACATGGGGTTATAAAGATCCGATTTTTGATTATAAATAGTCATTGAAAAGATAAAAAGATTTCCTACATCATAGTATTTGTTTAATAATTTTTATACTTTAAATAAAAAAAATATTTATGACATCATGATGATGCTGTGATGACATCATTATTTAACGATTTAAATAAAATGGAAATATAAGGTAAAATCTAAGACCTAAACATGTCCAAAACCAGTTGTATGAGTGTATTTCGAAGCCTTATCACCTTATCCACGAATTATATCAATGTGGGACCTTTTAAAACCGATACACATTTTCAAATAAAGTAACATTTCTTACTTTCCAAAAGTGCCCCTCCTCTCCTCTTATAAAACGCCCCCACCCCTACCTCTTTTCTCACACTCCTCAAGCCTTTGGCTCGGCCAACCCCTGCCCATTTACTCTCTCCACATCCCTATATTCATCCTAGCGGATTAACTTTGGGCAGAATCCTTTCAAAGGAAGCCTTTAGGCTCAAATCAAAAAGAGTTACACTTTTAAAGGTAATTCATTCTCTCATGTTCATTTGTTTTATTTTGCTTCTCCAACCCCCTAAACTCTATTTATTTACTTCTTTTGTAACAAAAACAGTATATTCCATATACTAGGATGTTGTTATAAGATTTATTCTAGCTACACTATCACAAAACTACATCAAATGGTTAAAGAACATACGGTTTCCGTGGATGGAAAAATTCGGCCTCCCGAAACGATGATTGTTCAATACTCATTTAACACCTTCAAAGGTGGCCATTATGATGTCACTATTTTTATATATGATATATAATATGTTTATGTTTTCCTTAAGCTTCTGTTTTTTTCATTTTGGGAATACCTTTATGGTTTCCATTATGGGTAAACGCGATATCTTCATTTAAGGAAGTGCGGACTACCGCCCCCTCAAAGTGATTTGATTCGTTAAATACCATATGTGGGATGTATAAAGGATGGAACTATGATATTATATATGATATTATACTGGAATTATAATATACCTTTATATCATTATTATTCCATTCTATAAAATATGAAATAGAAATGAAAGTAGCGTTCATGCGTACGTATGACTTACCGTCTCCATGAACGGTGCATTTCATTTCTTACCTCTAAATGATTATATAATGTTATAAATACATGCATGTACTGGATATATATGAAATATATGATATCTAAATCATGAATACAATTCTGGATATAATAAACATTTGGCCACACGAACAACATGTAATTGTAAGAAGTCCACTTTCGACATAAGAACCAAATATCGGCAAAACAAATATTATTAACTTAAATGATTACATAATGTTGATGACATGGTAATAAGTGATATAAAAGGAATAATGAACTTGAAAAAGGTTTTTCTGGAATTAGAAATTAACTCAAGTTTATTATTCAGGAGATTAAAGAATGATCGAGTCAAGTCGGACCTGAGGTAAGGGATCCTACTCCTCTCTTTCTTTTTAAGTACACACTTTTCTGTCATTCCTTTTAAAACTCATCCTTATTGTTATTGGGATGATCTTTATTATATTACACTTACTGTAATTTTTATGTTCATGTGATGAGAGACCCTATTCTCTCTCATCAATCCATTTTTTAAGTTTTGAGTGGCGCCGTTAGGCTGCCGAACTTTCGTAAGAGATATAACCTCTCTCTTTATTTTTTAAGTACTCTCCTTTATGTCACTTCTTTTAAGCTCCTCTTTGTAATGTTGGGGGATGTTCTTTTATGTTCCTCTTTCTGTAAATTTTATTTTAATGTGATGATATACACTATTTTATCTCATCAATACATATTCGGAAGTTTTATGTGGCGTCGTCAGGCTGCCGAGTTTTCGTAAGGGATTTTTCATTTCACTTTTATTCCCGTGAGATTTATGCTACATTTGCCACAAATTCCATTGAGTGGTGTATGTACTTCCCATTATTCTACTATTTTTGTATAATGCTTTCGTTTATGAGTATGTACATCAATGATCTATTGTCCTTCTTTCATGGGGTGTATGTTTTGAAAGATACCCAAGTCGGTAAGGGAACCTTTCACCCTCCTCTTTTTTAAAAGACTTCTTTTGTTGGGTATTTTAATTTACATATTGTTATGTTGGGATATGTTCTCATATATCCATATTGATGTAAATTTTATGTCCAAGTGATGAGATGCACTTTTTATCTCTCATCAACTCGTTTTTATGTGACGCCGTTAGGCTGTCAAGGGAACTTATTAACCCAATTTCGATTTCTTTGGGTTCAACATGTAGTTATTGAATATGTAATCCTTTGAATATGTGTGAATGACATTTTATTGTTTCACACATAATATTCACTTATATTGGGTGTATTTATATTGGTCACACATAATTTTGAGATTGATTTATCCTTAATTTAAGGATACCTTCTTTATAAGGGATTTCATCACATTTGACATTTCTATTGAGGGTTCATTGTTGTTATGCACCAATTCACTCTTATATGGTGTATATACTGTCCTTTGGAGTATTATATCATGAATCCATTTATTCTCATGATATTATAAGGTTCTGACTAAATGTTATTCTTCAATTATTGTATTCAAGTGTCTCTAATTTTGGTAAAACCCCTTTAACCAAAATATCGTTTTAAATGTTTTAATTATTTGTTCTTATTAATATCCATGATTTCAAAATGGTTTTAAGGATTTATTTATATGGATATTAATGGTTTAAAATTTTAAGGTGGTATTGGAAACTTTGATTCAAAAATCTCTTTATTAAATGTTTTAAATGGTTTTCGAAATGGTTTCTTTTTTAATGGATTCGTTATTTCAATATACTAAAGTGTTATATTGTGATTGAAATGTGGAAATGTTATGTTTCCTTTATGCATGTTTTATGTGATACGTTTATGTTATGGTTCTTGGGCATTGTTATGAAAATGGGTGGCTCTGTGATAAACTAAGGGCAGGTGAGCCCGATATAGCTCTCTAATGCATTGGGTAACGGGAAGGAGTGAAACGTTAAGGTTTCTCCGAAAAGATTTTAGGGAATATACTGTGATGGGTATTCCAAACGTAACCAAGAGGGTTACTCCCTATGTAAGAATGTTATGAATGCCTCAAGTTACCTTTATGTCTTATGTTTTCTATGATTTATTCATGATTTGAAATTCCTATGTTTTATGGGTAAAGTGTGATTTCAAATTAATGTATATATGAACTCATGTTTCCTTTCCATATTTTTATAACTCTTACTGTGCTTTTTATGCTCATCCCATGTTTTTGAAATGTTTTTTCATAGGTCAAGGGAAAGGTACATGATGTGATGATAGTGTCAAGGATGTGTCAAGAAAAAATCCGTGTTATATTTTAAATTTGTTTCCGCTGATAGGAAGAATGAATATTGTCTTTTATGTAACCACTTTGTTTAAATGTGGAATGTAATGCAAGTTTCATGATCTAATTCTCTAAAACTCTAAACCTAAAAAGATCCTCAATGTGTAATCTTGTAATAACTCAAGATTAAGTAAGGTTTAAGGCTGGGGCCTTTTAATAAACTACCTCAAAGAAAACATTTTTATGATTATAGAATATGTACATAAATTGTTCAATTTATGTTAAGTATTTTACCAGTATGGAATTATCTATTGTGATTCATAAACAAATCTAGTATATGCCATTGTTTAGAAATGGCGCCAAGTGTAATGATTGGAAACTGTATCAATGCATGTAATCCATGCAGGGATTTCCCTCCTAATCATGATTATTATAGAGGTGTTGGTGATGAAACAGGTGATGATCAGCTTATCACCATACATGGACAACATACTCAGGTTATAAATAATTACCTTACCCGTATGGAGCACCCTGATCCATGATGCAGAGTATCAATGTTAGACGGATTCATGAGGAAACAACAATAGACATTCCATGGTAGTACAAATCTATTAGTAGCTGAGCAATGGATAAATATCTTAGAGAAAATATTTCATTCTTTGGGGTTTTGCAAAATGGAAAAAGTTTTCAGGGCAATTTATCATCTCATGGGAGATGCAGATCAATGGTGGTCATTGATTCAAAAAACAATGGAATATGATGAAGTATCAAATATGGAATGGAGGGAGATCAAAGTGCTTTTCTTGGAAAAATACTTTCCTTGTGACCTTTGAGCGGATATAGACAGGTAATTTCTAAGTCTAAGGAATATGGAGGCTGAGAATTTTGCAATATTATAAAGCTAAATTTACAAGGATAGAAAGGTAGGGTGATGATTATATACGTTTCCCAAGGATTATGATTGATCAATTCATTGATGGGTTAAAACCATTTATTCGTTGAGCATTAGTCTCAAAATCCTTCTCATCAAACAAATATATTTTCACATGTTCTATCAAGATAGAAAACAATTATCTAAGTATTACGTTTTTAAATAAAATCAGGAGAATAAGAGATCATCTAAACACATTGGAAATGGAAATTAGGGTAAGAAGGGAATAGTTTAATATCCATCATGTGGTAAATGTGGGAGGAAACACCCCAATACTTGCCAGAAGGGAATTGGTGTCTGTTAAAAGTGTGGTGAAAAAGGCCACCATTCTCGTGATTGAAAGGGGAAGAAAGAGGCCATCCATTTTGAATGCTACAATTGAAGGTAAAAGGGGCATTATGCAAATGAATTTTCTATGCATCAAGGGAACATAACTCAGAAAAGGCCAAGGGAGCATGACCAGCTGTATGTGATCACTACTATTGAGGTTGAAGCACTGAAAGATGTAGTGGTAGGTAAATTAATTGTTTCCTCAAGATTAGCCAATGATTTATTTGATTCTGGATCATTGCATTGTTTCCAATCTTCCCAGTTTTCAATGAAAATTATATATTTTTAATTTGACTTAACAAAGGAGTTGTCAGTCAAAACACCTAAGGTAAGTATCATCGCAACAATGTTTTGTGATTCGGTTCCCATTCGATGATGATATAGAGTACATTATCATTAGAGAAGAAACGCCACAAAGTGACTCTTATATAGATACACCCCTAGTAGCTCTACAAAATTCAATTATTAGAGAGGATGAGAATGAAATAATTATGTAAAAGGAAAATAATGAATGAATAAAGGATGTACATATTGTGAAAGAATATGTTGATGTGTTTCCAGAAGATTTCCCTGGACATACTTCAGAAAGATAAATTTAGTTTTCCATTGATTTAATTCCTGGTTCAAGGCCTATATCGAATACCCATAATAGAATGGCCACTGTGTAATTAGTGGAACTAAAGAAACAACTAGATGAATTGAGTAATAATGGATTTATTCACAAGAGATTTTCACCAGGGGGATCCCCTGCCCTTTTTGTTAAGAAGAAAGTCATATTTATGAGGTTTTACATTAAATATAGGGAGATAAATGCTATAACTAAAAATAAAAAGTATCCCCAACCGTCCATTGATGATTTATTCGATCAAATTCGTAGATCTAAATATTTTTCAAAATTGAACTTCGATCTAGATATCATCAAATGTGTTTGAAGAAGAAATAAATTCTGAAAGCAACCTTTCGAACCAGGTATGGGCATTACAAGTTTAGAGTAATGCCTTTTGGGCAGACAAATTCACCCTATTTTTTCATGGATCTAATGAACAATGTTTTCATGGAATATCATGATAACATTTTAGTGGTATTTATTGAGTATATGATAGTATACTCCCAATACTATAAAGATTAATAAAATCAGTTGTGCACCATTTTAAAAACCCTCAAAAGAAATTAATTATATGGGATGTTTAGCAAGAGTGTATTCTGGCTTCATGATATTTCATTTCATAGCCACATTGTCTCTAAGGATGGAAAATTTATTAATCCTTCAAAGACCAAGGCAATAAAATAATGGCCATCACCGATGAGTATAAATGAGGTACACAGTTTTATTGGTATAACAGGTAATTCTCAGTGTTTTGTCCTGAATATTTCATAATTGGGTAACCCATTAAACAAGCTTACACATAATGGGGTTAATGTTTTTTGAAAAAAAGTTTGGGAAGAATGTTTTGAATAACTAAAGATATGATTAGTCAAAACAGTTATCTTGAATCTACCACCACTGAATGAAGGGATTGTTATTTATAGTGATGATTCAATGAAAGGACATAGTTGTTTCATTATGAAGAATGATATATTTATTTACTTTGCATCAAAACTACTAAAAATAAAAAAACAAAACAATCCAACTCACGATCTTGAATAATCAGCTGTAATCATTTCATTGAAAATATGGAGACACTGTCATTATGGTTAAAATGTGTTATTTATACTGATCACAAGATTTAAAAGTATATTTTCTCAAAAAAAAGAACACAAGAAGAGGCATAAGAAATGGATTGAAATACCAAGAGATTATGATTTTACAATACACTACCACCAATGGAAGGAAAATAATGTGGTAGATGTTATGATCAGAAAGGATCGTGGAGTTTTGAAGAATATAAGAGTTGAAAGGGATAATATTATCATGGATCTAGTGAAAATGTATATCAGAATATTCATGAATGGTGAAACATCAATTCATTTTCAAATGGTTACCAAACCATATTAACTAGAAAAAATAAATTGTTTGCATTATGATGATGAGGAGTTTCAAAAGAAGAATAATGTTGTGAATGATGGGAGATTGATTGACATCATATATGAAGATGGGATATTGAAATTGGGGAAGAGACTTTGTGTTCTAGATATACTGGATCTAAAAAGGGAATTGTTAGATGATGCTCACAGCTCCAATTTTTCTATACACCATTGTACCACCAATATGTGTAGATATTTGAAGGAACATATTTGGTGGGACAACATGAAGAGGGAGATTTCTGATTTGGTGTCATGATGTTTGGTTTTTCAACAAGTGAATGCTGGAAGGCAACATCCTAGAGAAGTCATGCAACCACTTCCCATACTTGAGTGGAAATTGGATAATATTACGATGGACATCTTCATGGGGCTACCAATGACTCATAGAAGGAATGATTCAACATGAGTCATCTTTGATCTTCTTACCAAGTCTCCACATTATCATTATATAGAAGAATATTTTCCACTACAACATCTAGAAAGACTATATATTGAGGAAGTTGTAATACTTCATGGAGTACCCTTATCGATTTTTTCTGATCATGATGCCAATTTTATATCCAGATTCATGAAAATTCTTCAGAAATCCATGGATACTAAACATTAATTGAGCACTTCCTACCACCCTTAAACTGAGGGACAATCAGAATAGAATATTAAAACCTTTAAAAACATGTTGATATCATTCTCACAAGACATTTAAGGTATGTGAGATCAGTATTTACCACTGGTAGAATTTTCTTATAACAATATGTTCCATTAAATTATTCATACAGCACCAAATCAATCTTTATATGGAAAGATATGTTGTACATTAACATGTTTGGATGATGTTGGTGAATGAAAACTTGTAGGCTCATAATTTGTTGAGGAAATGATAAAAAAGGTTAAGGTTATCCAAACCCACATCAAAGATTCCCAAAGATGGAAGAAGTGTTATGCCGATATCCAAAGAAAGGATTTGGAATTTCAAGTAGGAGACCATGTTTTTTTGAAGGATTCTCAAGGGAAGGGTGTTAGATGTTGCATTAATTAGGGTAAATTGAGGCCCAAGTATATTTTACCTTTTGAAATTCTAGAATGAATTATAGTTTTAGATTATCGTATAGAAATTTTATTAAGTCTCTCCAATGTTCATGATGTGTTCCACGTATCACTATTGAGAAAATAAATTTTGGACCCAACACATGTACTCACCTATGAAGAAATTGAACTGGAACATGAACTTTCATATTGTGAAGATCATGTCAATATACTTTATGTAACACCAAAAGCTTCCATGGTATGCTTATCTTTGAATAATAGAGTCGTGTGTGTTGTACGCAACCTCGTGTTCTTACACACTACGACCAATCAAAGTAGCTGTTATGGATAGTAATACCCACTTTTTGAAATTATATAAAATTTATATTTCATAATGGACTTCATTTTTGGATTCGGAATATCGGAATTAGCCTATGTTGAATTTTTGGTATTTTTCCGAGAACTTCCAATTTTCAATGAATAGTGAAAAATAATTAAAAACAACTTTTTTATGAAAGAAATTTATATTGATAAATTATACTATTGAGTGGTTTAAAAGTATTTTTAGAATATTATTTTACTGTTTTATCCAATGGTGGTCATTAGAATTAATTTCACTTTGAAATTGGACAAAAACAGATGTCAGTCTTTTGATTGATATTGCTTCTAAAAAACACGCTATTTATTTTGATGACGGAAATTAATTATAAAATTAATTAATTCAACTTATATGATTGTAATTTTGTAAAATATACATCATTTTTGAATTAGGAATATCAAATATTGCTTAGGGTGAATTTTTGGTATTTTTCTGAAAAACATCAATTTTTGATGAATAGTGAAACCACTAAGTGGTAGTTAAAAACTAAATTTTCATTCAAATTAAACATTACCACTTCTGTGAATTGAATTTCAAAAATCTTACATACATGGTAGTCATTATTAAGTAAAATTTGGTTCAATGGGATGAAAATAATTTTTGGTGAATAGTAACTTTTAAGTTTTATTAATTGATATTAAAGGTAATTTGTGTAATTTAAGGTAAATATAATCATATAATAATATGAAATTACCTTTAAACTTGTACTACACTTATTGGATATGTCATGGCCGACCGAGACAATCCATGGGTCATGTTGGGGACCCCACGGGGACACTTGGGTATGAAAATGACATTAATAAATTTTTATTTACAGTAAAAATTAAAAGTGTCACAAACATGTATTGTTTTACTAAATCAATTTTTAGAAGAGGTTATACAAGTAATATATTTGAATATAAATATACATTGGAAAGATAAAAAGATTTCCTACATCATGGTAATTATTTTATAATTTCCAGGCATTATATATATAAATTTATTTATGACACCATGATGATGCAACGATTACCTCATTAATGAACAATTTAAATAAAATGAAAAGATAATGTAAAATCTAAGAGTTACACATTTCTAAAGCCTAATGGATGGGTGGAATGTGAACCCGTATCACCTTATCCTCTAAATATATCATTGTGGGACCTTTAAAATCTGAAATGAATTTCATAATAATGTAACATTTCATAATATTCCAAGAGTGCCCCTCCTCTCCTTTTATAAAAGGCCCCCAACTCAACCACATTATTCACATCCCTAAATCCATTTGTCTTTCCCAACCTCTGCCCAAATACTTTCTCAACTTCTCTCTCTTACTCCTAGAAGCCTCACTTTGGGAAGAAGACTTTCCAAGGAATCCTTTGGCTCAAATAAAAAACAGTTACCCGATTTTAAGGTAATGTCTTCTCTTATGTTTTTTTTGTTTTATTTTTATTCTCAAACCCATTAAACACTTTTTATTCCTTTCTATTGTAACAAAACCAGTATTTTAAATATACTAGGATGTTGTTATGATATGGATTTGTTTTACACATACACACACCTTTGCCTAATGGTTAATGAACATACTGTTTCTATGGGTGGTGAATTACAACCTCATGAAACGATGATTGTTCAATCATATATTATCACCTCTCTTGGTGGGAATTAAGATGTAACTATATTTATATATGATATATATTGTGTTTTTGTTTTTGTTTTTATTCTGTATTTTTCATTTATGGCATTCCTTTATTATTTCAATTATGGGTAAACGCGATAATTTCATTTTAAGAAGTGCGGACTACTACTCCCTCCAAGTGATTTGAATCGTTAATGCCATATGTAGGATGAATAATGGATGGATTAAATGATATTATATATGATATTATACAGGAATTATAATATATCTTTATATCATTATGATTTCATTCCATTAAATATGAAATAGAATTGAAAGTAGCGTTCATGCGTACGTATGGATTATCGTCTCTATGAACGGTGCATTTAATTTATTACCTCTAAATGTTATGTAATATTATAAATGTATATATATAATTAATATATATTATATATATTATATCAACATCATAAATATATTTCTGTATAAAATGGATATTTTACCACTTGAACAACTTGTAATTATAAGAAGTTCATTTTTGACTCAAGTACCAAAGATTGAAAAAATTACCATTATTAACATAAATAATTACATAATGTTCATAACATGTTAATAAGTGATATAAAATAAAAAATGAACATGAAAAGGGTTCATAATCAAGTATAAATTGACTCTTCTTTATTATTCAGGAGGTTATAGAATGATCGAGTCAAGTCGGACACGAGGTAAGGGACTTCGTCTCAATCTCCTTTCATTGAAGCATATTTTGTTTTATACACAACATTATTTCATACTATGTATAAACCCCTTTAAAATTTATGTTTATTCAAAAGGAATATTTTTATATGAAGAGTTTTACTAAATGTCAAAAAGGAATGTTTTTCTATCGTAGGTATGCGGCGACAATGAATCTCCGCCGCTGTGACCATTATTTGAGTTTCAGTATCCTCTACAAGCCTTAACATTTTTTTAAATGAAAAAAATAAGTATCATGTTTTACATTTCTTTTATTTTGGTATTAAAAATGGTTTTATGATATCAATGTTTTGTATTGATATCTTATGATTGAAATGTGGAAATGTTATGTTTCCTTTATGCATGCTTTATGTGATACTATTATGTTATGGTTTATGATATGTTTTAACCTTTTCATATAAGGAATGCATTGAACTTATTATGTGATTGGTGGAGCCCACTATAGCTCCTCGATGCATCGGTAGGTCTCCTGAGACAAACTAGTGTCTTGGCACAAGGCCTTGTCAAAAATCATAATTGTGGTCTTAGCACAAGGCCTTGGCCATGTGGTTATGATAGTCAGGCATTATGCATTCCATCATTATGAAAGTGGTTATTGATATTGCTTGTGATTATTCGACTAGTAGAATATCCATTTGATTAAATAAATGGCATAGTTTCATTTTATTATTTCCATATTATGCTGAAGATCACGTTTAAGAGGATTTTTTTTTATTTGCACATTGCCTTAAATGTTTATGTTTATTTATGAATGGTTCCACTATATTATCATCCTTACAGAGAATCTGAGCTCACCCATTTCTATGTTTTACTTTTTCAGGATGTGAAGAAATATTTTATGACTGACCTACATGGAAATTCTTAAGGGGATTTTGGTGTGGACTATGGAGACTATGTTATTGTAGTTTTTCACTTTGTGATGTAATGTAACTTTTATGAATGTATCTATTGTTTCCAAGGCAACTAAACTAATCCTTCTTTCGAGACTTGATCTTTTTTGACCATGAAAATGTTACATAATAATGAACCAACTCTGGGTAACAGGGGTCGCGGTGTTATTGTTGGTATCAGAGGCAGTTTAGTAATAACCATGAAAGCTAGATTTAGACAAACTCTGATTAGAGCACACATCCCTAAGATAGAAATTGAGAATTATTATAGAAGAACATTATAAAAGCTTGGTATTGTAGAGATTTAATGTGTTTTCCAAGCAATTCATCCATGTGTAGATAAGAGCAATTAGAGGCAGCTCTGGCACAGATGTACCTGGGAGTGAAAAATCTGACAAGGTGTTTCAGGCTTGACCCAGGGTATCTTGGTCCACGACAACGGGCATTGCTTCACTCATGGTTACAACACTCCAGGGGGATATGCTTAGGATAATTCTCATTTTCTATACAAACCATTATGAAGGGTTTATGAGTATATACTTCCTCGATGAAAACATTTTTATGATTATGGATTATATCCCTAAACTATTCAATTTATGTTATGTGTTTTGCAAGTTTGTTATTATGTATTTTGATTCATAAAATAATCTAGTTTATGTCATTGTTTAAAAATGGCAGCTAATGTAAGGAATGGAAACTATATCGATGCACGCGATTCATGCAGGGATTGTCCTCCTGCTGAAGATAATTATAGTGGAGCTGGTGATACATCTGGTGCTGAACAGCTTATCACCATACTAGGGCAACTCACTCAGGTTATGAATAATAACCTTACCCATATGGAGCACCCAGATCCGCAACATGGAGGATCAATGTTAGACCGCTTCATGAGGCAAAACCGCCAACATTCAATGGGAGTAATAATCCCTTAGTAGCTGAGCAATGGATAAATTCATTAGAGAAAATATTACATGCCTTGGTGAGTAGTGAAAGGGAAAAGGTTATCATGGCAGTTAACTGCCTCACTAGAGATGCTAATCAATTCTGGACATTGATTAAAAACACAAAGGAAGATGAGGAATTATCAAATATGGAATGGAGGGAGTTCAAAGAGCCTTTCTTAGAAAAATACTTTCAACCTGACCATCGAGCAGATATGGAAAGGCAATTTCTGAGTCTGAGGAAAAAGGAGGATGAGAATGTCGCATAGTATGATTCTAACATTACATGGTAAGTGAGGCATGCAGAATATTATATACGTAAACTAAGGAGTATGATTGATCATTTCTTTTATGTGTTAAAACCTTTTCTTCATTGATCATTAATCTCACAATCCTTCTCATCCTACGATGATATTGTGTCGTTTGCTATCAAGAAGGAAAAGAAATTCTTTATGTCTTAAGATTATAATGAAAAGCAAGAGAAGAAGAGATCTGTTGATCAATCTGGAAGTGGAAGTAAAGGGGAAAGGGAAATTTTGATTATCCAGCCTGTAGTAAATGTTGGATGAAACAACTCGGTACATGCTTGAATGGAATGGGATTCTGTTTCCAGTGTGGTAAAAAAGGCCACCATGCTCGTGATTTCAAGGGGAAGAAATAAGATACATATGTTAAATGCTACAATTGCATGGAGATGGGTCATTATTCAATTTAATTGCCTAAGAATCAGGGGAGATTACCTAAAAAAAGGCCAAGGGATCAAGGCCAAGATTATGCTAACACTTCTGCTAAGGTTGAATCTTCGAAAGACATGGTGGCATGTAATTTAATGGTTTCCTCAAGTTTAGAAAATGAATTATTTGATTCTGGATCATCTCATTGTTTAATATCTTACTAGATCGCTATGAAAATTAGACATTTACAATTTGATTTAACAAGGGAGTTGTCAATCAAAACTCCTAAGGGAAATATCATTGCAATAATGTTTTGTCAATCAGTTCTTATTAGAGAACATACTTGTTCTTTATATGATGATCTCATCATCATACCCATTATGGAATTTGATGTAATCCTCGATATGGATTGGCATTCGTACCATGATGTAAAGATTTATTGTAAGAATAAAGAAGTTACAATTTTTGACCATGATGATAACGAACACCTTATCTTTATAACAGAATCATCACCACCTAATTCTTAACAATATCCACCCCCAGTACCTCAACTTAATTTACTTATTGTGGAGGAAGATAATGAAATAACTGCGAGTGAGGAAGGGGATGTTCAAATAGAGGATGTACCTATTGTGAGAGAATATGATTATGTGTTTCCAGAAGACTTACTTGGGCATCCTCCAGAATGAGAAGTTGAGTTTTCTATTGCAGTAATGCCAGGTACAAGGCCCATATCAAAGACCCCATATAGAATTCCCACTGTGGAATTAGTGAAACTAATCAAACAACTATAGGAATTGTGTTATAAGTGATTTATTGGCCCTAGTGTTTCTCCATGGGAACCTCGTGTTCTTTTTGTTAAGAAGAAATATAGATCTATGGGGATGTGCATTGACTACAGGGAGATCAATTCTATAACAGTAAAAACAAATATACACTACCTCACGTTGATTATTTAATTGACCAACTGCAGGGATCTTAATAATTTTTAATGATTGACCTTTGATCTGGATATCATCAGTTGTGTGTAAAGAAGGAAGACATTCTAAAGGCGGCATTTCGAACCAGGTATGGGCATTACGAGTTTATAGTAATGCCTTTTGGATTGACTCATGCACCCTCTGTATTCATGGATCTAATGAATAGATTTTTCAAGGAACTTCTTGATAAGTTTGAGGTGGTATTTACTGATAATATCATGGGATAATCCAAAAGCTTCGAAGATCATGAAAATCACTTGCGCATTATTCTAAAGACTCTTAGAAGACATAAATTTTATTTGATGTTTAGCAAGTGTGAATTCTGGCTTCAGGTGATTTTTTTTCATTGCCATATTGTCTCCAATGATAGAATCTATATTGATCCTTCTAAGACAAGAGTGATCCAAGAATGGCCAGCACTGACATGTAAAACTAAGGTACGTAGTTTTATTGGTTTACCGGGTTATTATAGACGTTTCGTCTAGAAATTTTCTCGGTTGGATAACCCATTAATGAAGCTCACGTGTAAAGGTGTTAAATTTGTTTAGACAAAAGAGTGTGAAGAATGTTTCGAAAAACTAATGAGAATATTATTCAATTCTCTTATATTGACTCTACCATTGAGGAAACATGGGTTCGTTATTTATATACATGCATCGAAGAAAGGACATCATTGTGTCCATATGCGTAATGATAGGGTTATCGCTTATGAATCACGACAGCTAAAAATTAATGAGAAAAACTATCATAGTCATGATCTCGAGTTAGATTCTGTAATATTTTCTTTGATGTTATGAAGACATTATATCTATGGAGAAAAATGTGAGATATATATCGATCACAAGAGTTTGAAGAATATTTTCTCACAAAAAAAAACTCATCATGAGGAAAAGGAGATGGATTGAATTACTCACGGATTATGATTGCACGTTACACTACCACCTGGGTAAGGAAAATAAGGTGGCAGATGCTTTGAGAAGAAAAGATGATGGAGTTTTGAATAATATGAGAATTGAAAGGGATCCTATTTTCATGGATCCAGTGAAGATGGACATGGGAATAACTATAGAAGGTGAAACATAAATGATTTTTCAAATAGTTTCCAAACCATCTGTACTATAAATTATTAAGAGTTCTCAGACCAATGATGAAGAGTTTCAAAAAAAGATTAAAGTTGTGAATGATGGGAGATTGAGGGACATAGTGTATGAAGATGGAATTTTGAAATTTTGGAAGAGATATTGTGCTCCCAATATAGCTGGTCTAAAAAGGCAGTTATTGGATGATGCACACAGTTCAAATTTCTCTATACACCTGGGTAGCAATAAGATGTATAGGGATTTCAAAGAATATTTTTGGTGGGACAACATGAAGAGGGAGATTGTAATTTTGTTTCAAGATGCATGTTTTTTCAACAAGTGAATGATGGAATAAAACAGCCTTGTGGAGTATTGAACTCTCTTCCAATACGAGAGTGGAAATGGGATAATATTACAATGGACATTGTCTGGACTACCAAAGACTCCTTGAAGGAATGATGCAATATGGGTCATTGTTGATCGTCTTTCCAAGACAACACATTGTCATTCTATAAGAGAAGATTTACCACTTGAACATTTAGCAAGACTATATATTAACGAATTTGTATGACTTCATGGATTACCCCTTTCAATTGATTTGGATTGAGATCCTCGTTTTACATCAAGATTCTGGAAAAAGTCTTTTGAAATCCCTGGACACTGAACATTGTTTGAGCACTGATTACCACCCTCAAAGAGATTGACAATTAGAACAGACTATTCAAACCATAGAAGACATGTTGAGGTCATGCTCACTTGAATTGCAAGGTATGTGGGATCAATTATTACCTCTGGTATAGTTTCTCTTATAACAATAGCTTCAATTCATGTATTAGGATGGCAACATATGAAGCACTATTTAGAAAGAGACATCGCAGACCAACCTGTTAGGATGATGTTGGTGAAAGAAAACTTGTAGGCCGAGAACTGGTGGAGGAAACGATGGAAAAGTTGAAGGTAATCCAAAACCACATCAACGTATCTCAATGTAGGTAGTAGAGCTATGCTGACAACCGAAGGAAGGATTTGGAATTTTAGGTAGGAGATCATGTTATCTTGATAGTATCTCTATAGAAGGGAGTTGTACATTTAGGTAACATGGGTAAATTGAGTCCCAGGTACATCAGACCTTTTGAAAATCTAGATCGAATTGTGGATGTAGCTTACCGTTTGGCAAAGCTGCCAAGTCTCTCCAAAGATCACGATGTGTTCCATGTATCACTGTTGAGAAAATACATGCCTGACCGAATGCATGTACTCACCTATGATGAATTAGAAAAGGAACCCAATCTATCTTATTACATAGGGCCTGTCAGGATTTTGGATACAAGAGAACAAGTGTTGAGAAACCGGATGACTCATCTAGTAAAAGTTCTATAGAAGAACCATAAGATGGAAGAGCTTACGTGGGAGCCTGAGGAACATATGATGAAGAACCACCTAAGTCTTTTTATGCATCAATATTCTAGAAATTTCTAGGATTGAATTATTTGAAGGAGAGGAGATTTTAACACCCCAAGATTCCATGGTGCGCTTGTTTTTGAATAATAGAGAAGTGTGTGTAGTACGCAACTTTGAGTTCTTACACACCTCGACCAATCAAAGTAGCGGTTATGAATAGTAATATCCACCTTTTGAAATTATATAAATTTTATATTTTAGAATGGACTTCATTTTTGGATTCAGAATATCTGAATTATCCAATGCTGAATTTTTTTTATTTTTCCGAGAAATTCCAATTTTCAATGAATAGTGAAGAATACATAAAACAACTGTTTTAATCAAAATAATTTATATTGATAAATTATACTATTTAGTGGTTTTAAATTATTATTAGAATATACTTTTTCCATTATATCCAATGGTGGTAATTAGAATTAATTTTACTTTGAAATCAGACATATACAATTGTCAATCTTTTGATTGATATTGTTTCTAAAAAATGCGCTATTTGTTTTGACAACGGGAATTAATGATATAAATAATTAATTCAACTTGTATTTTTTAAATTTTTTAAAATAGAAATCATTTTTTAATTTGGAATATCAAATTGAGCATAGGGTGAATTTTTTATATTTTTCTGAAAAACATCAATTTTTGATGAATAGTGAAACCACTAATTGGTAGTTAAAAACTAATTTTTCATTTAAATGAAACTTTACGACTTCTATGAATTGAATTTCAAAAATCTGAAATTAATGGTTGTCATTAGTAAGTAAAATTTAGTTCAATGGGTTGAAAATAATTTTTGGTGAATAGTAACCTTTAAGTTTTATTAATCGCGATTAGACGTAATTAGTGTAATTTAAGGTAAATATAATGATATAATAATATGAAAATACCTTTACACATGTCCTACACTTATTGGATAAGTCATGGACAACCACTATAATCCAATGGTCATCTTGGGGACCCCATGGAGCCTCTTGGGTAAGAAAATGACATTAATAACTTTTTATTTAAAGTAAAAAATAAAAGTGTCACAAACATATATTGTTTTACTAAAACAATTTTTAGAATGGGTTATACAAGTCAAATTTTTGACTATAAATAACCATTGGAAAGATAATAAGATTCCATAAATTAGGGAATTTTTTTTATAATTTTTAGGGATTAAATGAATAAAATTATTTTTGACACCATGATGATGCAGGGATTACCTCATTAATGAAAGTTTAAATAAAATGAAAAGTTAATGCTAAATCTAAGACGTACACTTGTCTAAAGCCTATTAGATGGGTTTATTTGAAACCCATATCGCTGTATCCTGGAAATATATCATTGTGGGACCTTTAAAATTAGAAACTCATTTCATAATAATGTAACATTTCAAAACATTCTAAGTGATCCCCACCTCTCCTCTTATAAAAGGCCCCCAACTCTACCACCTTATTCACGTCTCTAATGCAATTTTGCTCGGCCAAAAACTGCCCAAATACTCTCTCAACTTCCTTATAGTACTCCTAGAAGCCTCACTTTGGGCAGAAGTCTACCCACGGAAGCCTTTGGCTCAAATCAAAAGAGTTACCTGATTTTAAGGTAATGTCTTCTCTTATGTTATTTTGTTTTATTTTGTTTCTCCAACCCTTTAAACTCTTTTTATTACCTTATTTTGTAACAAAACCATTATTTTCAATATACTAGTATTTTGTTATGAGAAGTATTTGGATTACACTTATACCCACCTTCGACTAATGGTTAAAGAACATACTATTTCTGTGGGTGGCGAATTACTGCCTAACGAAACGATGATTGTTCTATCTTATTTTGACACCTCTCATGGTGGCCATTAAGATGACAATGTATTTATATATGATATATATTATGTTTATGTTTTCATTATTCATCTTTATTTTTCATTTATGGCATATCTTTATGATTTCCATTATGGGTAAACGATATAATTTCATTTTAAGAATTGTGTACTGCCGCCCCCTAAAAGTGATTTGAATATATAATGCCATATGTGGGATGTATAAAGTATGGATTAAAATATATTATATATTATATTATACTGGAATTATAATATACATTTATATGATTATGATTTCATTCCAATAAATAAAATATAGAAATGAATGTAGGGTTCATGCTTACGCACGACTTGCCGTCTCTATGAACGGTACATTTCATTTATTACCTCTAAATGTTATGTAATAATATAAATTCATATATATATATATAATGAATTTATATGATATTTATGATATTTATATAATAAATATAATTATGGATATAATGGATATTTTACCACATGAACAACTTGTAATTATAAGAAGTTTATTTTTTACTCAAGTACCAAAGTTCGAAAGAACGACCGTTATTAACATAAATAATTACATAATATTTATAACATGGTAATAAGTGATATACAAAGAATAATGAACTTGAAAAAGGTTCTTATGCAAGTAGAAATTAACACTACTTTATTATACAGGAGGATAAAGAATGATTGAGTCAGGTCGGGCATGAGATAAGGGACTTCGTCTCAATCTCCTTTCACTGAGACATATTTTGTTTTATACACAACTTTCTTTTATACGATGTATAAACCCATTGTATTTTACATTTATTCAAAATGAATCGTTTTATACAATGTTTTTTACTAGATGACAAAAGGGAATGTTTTTTATCATAAGTATGCGGTGACAATGACTTCTCGGCCGTCGTGACCATTATTTGAGTTTCGGCTTCCTCTACAAGCCATAACTTTTTTATATGAAAATAAAATAAATACCATGATTTAATATTCAATTATTTTTTTATTGAAAATGGTTTTATTATATCAATGTTTTTTATTGATATCTTGTGATTGAAATGTGGAAATGTTATGTTTCCTTTATGAATGTTTTATGTGATACGATTATGTTATGGTTTATGATATGTTTTAACCTTTTCATATAAGGAATGAATTGGAATTATTATGTGACAGGTGGAGCACGCCATATCACCTTGATTCATCAGTAGGTCTCATGAGACAAACGAGTGTCTTGGCACAAGGCCTTGGAAAAATTTTATTTGTAGTCCTGGTACAAGGCCTTGACTATGTGATTATGATAGTCTGACATTATGCATTCCATCATTCTGAAAGTGGTTATTGATATTGCATGTGATTATTCGACTACTAGAATATCCAGGTGAATATGTAAATAGATTTTTTTCATTTTATTGTTGCGATGTTATATTTATGATCAAGTTTAAATGGCTTTTGTTTTAGTTATAGATTGCCTAAAAGTTTTATGTTTATTTATGAATGTTTCCGCTATATTGTTATCCTTATAGAGCATCTAAGCTAACCCCTTTCTATGTTTTATTTTACCAGGATGTGAAGAAATATTTTATGACTGACCTGCAGGGATAGTTTAAAGGGGATATGAGTGTGGACTATGGAGACTATGTTATTGTAGTTTTTCACATTATGATGTAATGTAACATTTATCAATGTATCTAGTGTTTCCAAGGCTACTAAACTAATCGTCCTTTCGAGACGTGATCTTTTGTTATAATTCCAATGTTATGTAATAATGCACTGACACTGGGTAACTGGGGTCGGGGCATTACACTTGATACTAGAGAACATGTGCTGAGAAACCAGACGTCTCGTCTGGTAAAAGTACTATGGAGAAACTCTAAGATGGAAAAGGCAACGTGGGAACCAGAGGAACATATGATGAAGAACCACCCAAGTCTTTTTGTGAGGTAGTATTATAGAAATTTTGAGGATGAAATTATTTTCCAAATGGATGAATGTAAAACTGCAAGCTTCACGGTAAGTTTCACATTGAATAATTCAATTGCTAGTATTGTATGCAACTTCGAGATTCTAACACACCACGACCAATCAATCTAGCCTTTTTGAATATTAATACCCACTTTTTTAAATTTTATAAATTTTATCTTTCTAATTGGACTTAATTTTTTGATTTGGAATATCAAAAATTAAATTACGGTGAATTTTTTGTATTTTTCTAAAAACGTGCAATTTTTTATGAATATTGATAAACATTGGGTTATTGGTTAAAACTGACATTATATTTAAGTAATTTTTTATTTTATTTTATTTATTTTAGTTCAAAATAGATACATAATACATATGTATGTTAAAAATAGTTCATAAGAGTCATTTTATAATAAGTTTATATGTATAAAATTTTATAAAATTTTTTACCGTATTTTACCCACCACCCAAGAGCATTTTCAAATTTTCACAAAACATAATTTTAATACCTTTTTGAGTGGAATTTTAAAATTCTGATAGAAATGGATGATATATATAAGAAAAATTAGTTCAATAAGATAAAATATTTTTTGGTGAATAGTAATCTTCTACTTTTATTTACTACGGTTAAAAGTAAATATGGTCATCAAAGGTAAAAATGATATTATAATTACCCTAACAGATGTGTTATAATTATATTGGATAAGTTTAAATCAATGTAAAAAAACTTATGAATGAAATATGATCCTTTAGGTACACTTTTATTTTATTAGGACATTTATTATTATTTCATTTAAATAGGGGTTAAAAGAGTTAAAATCAAAGATTAAAAACTAAACCATTTTTAATATAGGGTTATAAATAGGATAAATTAAAAAATAAATATTCATTATAATTATAAAATTATTTCCTGCATAATGGTATTTTATTTTTAATTTTTAGACATTAAATTATTAAATTTATTTATGACCTGATGATGATGAAGTAATTACCTTATTAATGAACGATTAAAATAATTGATATAAAAATATCCAATTAAATTTAATTTGAAACTTTTAATGAATTAAAATAATTTTCTAGGTTAATATGACATTTTAGTTTTGATTAAATTATTTTTTTTTCAAAGTAATAATGTTGTTATGAATTTATCAAAAACAAAATACCAAATAGATAAAAAATTGAAAAAAAAAATTTTTTATAACAAATATTATATAATTTATTTGTATTCTATTACTAATAATATATGGTTCATAAAACAGAACTAAATAATATTAATGAACATCTTGATGTTCTCTTGAACATTTATATTATGTTTATTAACCATATAATATAAAAATACAAAGAGACATGGTAAATGTCAAACTATATAACTAAGAGTTAAATCTAAAGTATAAGTTTAATATGATGATCTAAACCTATCTAAAACATATTGGTTGAGATTTGATAGACCCACACCCATATTAGACATTAAATAATTCAAATTGGAGAAATTATAAACTGAAATTTATTTTATTATAAAATAATATTTCACGCTTTTTCTAAAGTGACCCTAACCTCTCTTATAAAAAAGAACCTATCCTACTCTAAACATCACACCTTCAAAGCCATTTTTCTTAGCCAACCCCAGTCCAAATATACTCTAAACTATAATAACATCATCTTAGAGGCCTTACTTTAGTCATAAAGCCAACATAAGGAGACATTTTGATCAAATCAAATGGAAAAACACGAAGAAGAGGTAAATATTTCATCACCTCTTTCAAATTCTTTTCTTCTTCCACTTCCTCTTTTATTTTATTCTATGTTATAAAATAATAACTCCAGTATCTTCAATATAATATGATGTTATTTTAAAATGTTACAATCATATTAATTATTCTATTCATCCTGTAAATGACGAAGTCACCATACATGTGTACGTACGGATTAAAATCTCCTCGTCGTGGTGTAGTTTGTTATTGAAACACTTCAACAATTGGATGGGTATAATAAAGAGTATAAAGGATGTAAATAATAAATATAAAATGATAATTATTCTGTATATATGATATAATATCCAATTATATACCATTTTAATATCAAAATAATGATATTGTCGCTCGTGCGTATGTCCGGATTACCGTCTCCATGAACGCGATAAGATTCACACCCCTTCATAATCAATCAGGAATAATTTTCATTTTAGGATTAAAAACATTGTTGATGAACATAATATCATTATGCATATGAATCAAATACATTCTATACATAACAAAAATGGCTTATGTAACATAGCATATAAAGGAAAACGAATCAGTTAACAACCGAAACGATGATACTACTAAAATATCATTAATAATGAAACATTAGAAAAAAATATATGATAACATATTAATGTATATTGTTCTTGTATAATTTAATAAAAATTATCTCACCATTATACGTTATTTTAACCAACACTCGACCAAAGAATGGTACAAGGTAAGGGTTAATTTCCAAATCACTTTATTATCAGATATTGTTTTTACGTAGGTATCTACTGGGACCTCTTTATCATCCACAATCATGTTTTCTTAAAAAATGTATTTCAATACATTTATATAATTTTATATAAAATGGGTTAAGTAACTTATACATTTGATTGAATTTTTATAAAATAGTATGAAATGAATCTTCCCATCATTTTCCAAACAAGTTGCCTTTTGACCTTTTTATCAAAAATTAGGATAATATTTTTAACTTATATGGTGGGTGCGGCTCTTTCCCATGGTTATAACATCATCGATGCATACCTTACACGATGATTACTGTTTTTTCAAAAGAAATGTTTTCTTTTATAATTCAATGACTTCTAAATTTTTTTAAAATAGAAATAGATATTTCTCTCAAAAAAATTTGATATCATCAATGTCAACATCCATTGATGGATTTTAAGCTTCTTTAAAGTTGATTTATTTAGATAAAAAAACTTCCATATTTTATTGAAGACATTGTGAATTGTTTGACTATAGATGTGTTGTTTTTACACAGTTCATGGTTTATGGATAAATTACTTACATTTTGTATGCTAGTTTTAATATGAATGCTTATGTTATGTTTAAAAATTTTAATATGAGGAAGGAATAGGACTTAGTAAGTGATAGGTGTCGCCCGCTATAGCTCCTTGATGCGTCGATATGTCTCATGAGACACACAAGTGTCTTGGCACAAGGCCTTGACAAAATCTTATTTGTAGACATGGCACCAGGCCTTGAATATGTGGTTTTGAAGTTTGGAATTATTCATTCCATCATTATAAAAGTGGCTGTTAATATTTCATGTGATTATTCAGCCAGTAGAATATCTTTGTGAATAAGTAAATTGAATTATTTGATTATATCATTTACATAATATGATTAAGTATAAGATTAAATGGATTTTGTTTTAGTTATACATTTCCTTAAATGTTTATTCTTATTTATGAGTGTTTTTGCTAAATTGTTGTCCTTACTGTGCATCTAAGATCACCCCATTATATATTTTATTTTTATAGGATGTGAAAAAATATATTATGACTGATTTTTAGGTATATTATAAGGGATATGAGTGTGGAATATGGAAACTATGTTATAGTAGTTTTCCATTTTATAATGTAATGTAGAACTTATGAATGTTTCTATTATTTCCAAGGCTACTAAACTAATAGGTCATTTAGACTAGATATTTTGTGATCAAGACAATTTTATTTAATAATGTACCAACTCTCAGTAACTATGGTCGTGGTGTTACAATAACTTAGTCCACATGGGAAATGAGGATAAGAATATCAGATAGAGATTTCTCAATGTTGTTCATATTGAAATTGAAAAAAAAGTTAGTGAAGCTCTAATGGAGTGACAAGAGAACGAGATCGGTTCCTAGTTCATCTGGGAGTTTAAACCCTAGAACATCTAGGAAAATAATGTAGCCAATGGTCATGACTACATGAGGCCTAGATGGGGCACCTTTTAAAATCATACTTAGAAAGAGTGCCTTAGAAATCTCAAACAGATCTTGTCTTTCTCTCTACCGGTAATGACCATGGAGGAGGTTGATCATGCTATAAGCATCCATGTTTTCATTAGACTTCATGAGCTCACTAGCCATTGATGATAACCTCAATTATTGAACGTCGACGACATCGTTCGTATGTTTCTCATAGACCATTAAATCCACATCACATGCCTCTTTGGAAGGTGGATCATGAAATGATGACTCGATCCTGTGAGACATCTGTTAAGGGAATTGGATAACCTGTAGGAGTATAATCCATTCCTCAACATTACTACCATTGAGGATGTTGTCTTTATCTAGAATTGATCGTAGGGATAGTGAGGTTGTCGAGATTGTTATTTTTATACTAAAATTTAAAAGGGATGATCATTATTACTTTGTTAATAACATTTTATGAGAAATTATAAATTTCATGAATTATCCTTTTATTTTATAAAGTCAGAATGGCCCTCACCATTGATCTCAGAATGTCCAGATTCAATGATATTCTAGTGTAAAAAATCCATATTCCCCATTTTATAACCCCAAAAATAGTTGGTCTAGCTATTAGAAGGTATTTATGTAGGTAGGTCTTTTCCAACTGTGGGCATTCATCTCCATTATCTTCTGAGTGAACTCCCCAATCCTGAAATCATGACATTGGATTTCCTCAACTCTTGCCTCTAATATTACACCATGTCTATAGAGGGCTACTCCCTTTTATGTTATATAGTTTTGTCAACCCGAATCTTATCATAAGGGCTTCCTTAATAAAAGTAAGTGTCCCAACAAGGGTTGGTAAAACACATAGTCTTATTGATTTTTTCCCATAATCATGTAATTTATGTCTTGGTCCGACATAATATTTTATTTGAGAGATATTTATATCTTATGTGGGAATTCCTTATTATCATTATAGTATGATTTTTAATATTATGTGGTACTTAATTAAGTGATTAACAATGTTTTCATATTATTTATGCATAATTTTGTTTTATTTTAGTTCCATGTTGCATGCTTATTTAATTCCTTAATTATGTGATTGTGAAAACACAACCATTATGATAAACTAGGAAATTGACAGAAATTAAACAAAGAGAATTATCTTGTGCTTTTCTAATGGTTTGGATAACTATCATTTCATACACTAACCCTAACCTAGGGGAACAATATATGGATCCTTTTGGGTTCATGTTTACAACATTCCACCTGTCTACCTCTATATCTCCTAGGATTGGTATTGTTTCGTCTCTAGCTTGAACCCCCTCAACTAGATTCGGAGTTCCATCCATTATATATGCCATTTTTTAACTCACATGCAAGTGAGGGGTAAAATGGGGTATTACATAAAAGAAACCCTCAGCATGAAGGATCTATATATTAATTGGGAGAGGTGGCTCTCAAGACAATAAATATAATTTAAATAAATAATTTAAAAGAAATCATCCACATACAAAGTCCTTGTTCTATCTCATGATCATCCACCAATGCAATGATGTTTACACATAAATAAAACTAGAATTCATTTACTTAATCATTCTTGTTTAAGATAAATCAAACATGAAACAATTAATAATCAATTTTAATTAATCAATCCTATTTTCTTAAACCCTTTTTCTAAATTTCCTTGAGATTGTCATCCATCATAATTAAAAAAAATATTCTTTTAAAATTATCCATGTATGTAAACTATACCTTGGAGGCACCCCGATGAATTCCTATTTATAACAACCCAACGATTAGAATGGAACATTTCACATATGTTCAATTAAAAAATATATATACATATACAACCTATCACCTGTTTCACCTCAGATTTATGCCCACACGATGGTACACGTCTCAAGGGTTTGTATAATATAATAATAATTTTTAATAAATAATTATAATTTGGATGATTAAAGGATGTGTAGTTTCCACTAAATGGTGTGCACTATTGTTCACCATCCTTCTGAAGTACATGCCTGGTGAAAAGGCTTGTGAATGTACTTCGAAAATCATCGAAGTACACGGCATGTTCGCTGGGCCACACACTATGTAGTTCCTTGTTACATGGTATCTAGCTATAAAAGCAATGAATGTTGTACACGTTCCAGCCGGGGCATGAAGGAACTACACACGGTGTCCAATGGACAACATGGCTTGTATTTTGGAAACCATGTTCTACCTATTCCAGGTCAACACATGGAGTAATTTAAGACATAGAAATACTCCAACAAATGGCTTGGTTTGGCAGACAGGTCTGATGGATTGAAACATTACTACATGGCATGTACTACTGATTACACACCATGTGTTCTGGTGTTGTAAGTCTAGGAAGCTTTGGAACCTCTGGATGATATCTTCTATTTTATTTTAATCAAAATAAAACGAGAAGATTAATTTTTTAAGGTGAATGAGAAACCAAATAAGAGGTATATATATTGAAATTAAGATTTTCAGAATGATTAACTTGAATTTAAACAACTAAATTATTTAATTTTTATGTCATCAACGAAATATTTAAATAATTATAAACTATGATGTAACTGCTCTTATACCACATGATGGTTCTAGGCGTTGTGGAAGCGTTGTTGGGATGGGACCCAACATTTATTTTTACCATGATCAAATATTGTTCTGGAATCAATACGATGATGAATGCCAATCTCCTCAGAATATAATCAATGATTTAGATAAATAAGGAACATGCCTAAAACCTTTAGAGAGGATATTTCGAATTATTTGTATAATTGATTTAATTATTTCATAAATAAAATAATACCTAGATATTTGATATTTGCATTTTTTATGATGTTTATTATCCGGAATGTCCTTTCTGGATTATATCATTGTGCTTTTAAGGATACAAACTAGAATCCCTCTAGGAGTGATCCGCACATGCTCTAATGACCTCTGATTATCAAAACTAGTTCTCTCGGTTCAAGCAAGGTGATGTGAGTGTCATGTGTAAGACTTTCTTGATCGAGTTTTCGTTCGACTTGAGGAATGTCTCTCTTTATTTAGAGGGGAGATAAGAGGATTTGAAATAGAAATTTTTTGGGTCAACAATTCACAATTCACCAGACATGTGGTGTAGTGTATGGAATAATAATTACATTTATTATTTATATACCTGGAATTTCAGTTCCAATATTTAATGGTATGGCGACAATTAAATAAATTCATGTACTTAAATAAAATATATTCATTTAATAATAATTCCATGTCATTATTTTTGGGGAGCCCACTTGCACAATACAGAATTATAAATAAAATTCCATGTCACAAAATAATTACAGCATTATTCTAATTTGTGACAACTTGTTAAATAATTATTTATCATCTTGAAAATAATTATTTTACTATCAGACCAACCTAGGTCTGCTCGAACTCCACATTTATTAATTAAACACCAAAATAAATAAATAATTTATTTATTCCCTTAAATAAATATTTTATTTACAAACTAGTAAATAAATATTTATTAAATGTTCAATAATATAAAACTATTTTATCAAAAATCTGGTCAATAAAAATTTATTTAATTTATTCAATCATTTTAAAATGAATAAAATTATTCCATGGTCTTCTGTATAATATTTATTTAATTAATTATATTAAAATGTAATTTAACGGAGGCCAACAAAAACACTTAGTGTGTGACCCTTTATTATTCTTTCTAGTTGGCATTAGGTGGGCCTTCTTAAAGACTAAGAGTACTTACTAGAAATGGGTCAAGGAACCCAAAAAAGGAACGTAATGTCACCACAATGTAAACATCATATGAACACTCACTTTATAATATAATCCAATTGTCTCATTATCTTATCATGCATGTTTCATGATAGATTCATCAACTTTTATGCTATGTACATCATTCTTTGACTATCAGAAATAAACTCATAGCTACACCATGACTATGGAATTTCATGTGATGATTTTATTTCAATCAAAGGACAAAGATATCAATTTCCAAAAATAGAAGGGACAAATCCTTCCTTGACTTATCCATTAATAACATGCCACTCGTGACACACCCAACGTAACCTACATCCAGCCAACTGTCTGCGTGACAGTTTTCATCAGATAATCATAGTGCTTGTGTCATGACATATAATATAGATAATATTAAAGTCTTGGGATCATTACACATTCTTGCAGATAGAAATATCTGATGACACCAAAACAATTAGAATTCCTAATGGAGGTTCTATTCTCATAATCTCTTGTCTTGGAGATTACCAAGTGCAATCATCAAGAGAGTAAGTCTCATCTACTTAGAAGTACTCACACCTAACGATATTCATACTAAGTGTACCATCAAAGTATTTCATCTAATCGTAAAACAATACTTAAGAATATTGTTATTTCATTTCTAGGTTCTCATCATAGTGGGGAACTACCATCACTTTATCAATGCAACGAATACAATAGGACATTATGACATTGTATTCAAGAAGAATAATGATCAATATATAATAAGATATTTAATATTTGATTAAATAAAATTTCCATGTAATCAAATTACAACCAGTTGGATCTAGGACACCAAAACATACAACACTATCCTCAGAAGCCCATGATTAAGAAGGAAATCAGCACCACTGTATTTCAAATACTTGAATGACCTCGATACAACGACCTATACCATAGCCTTCTAATACACATATGTACTCAATTGTTATCACAATGATCAAATTAACAAAGAATGAAAAATCACTTGTTTAAATACAATTACTAGGAACAAGTCATTCACATCTTGTATCTCCAAGGATTTCACACAATGTAAGAGAGAAGCCACACAGTCTCTCTCTAGAACTAGAATATGAAAAAGTTGATATGTTTGGATTCAATGGACTCCTATTTATAGGAATTAGGGTCCAATGGTTATATTTTCTCCAAAAATTTTATTTCTCTAGAAAATTCAGAGGGAAATGTACACCTGGCATTAGAACGATCAGAACAAACAAAATACAAGAGATCGTTTCAATTGGTATATAACTAACTCATAGACATTGTTTCTGTTTGAGAAAAATATGTATAAGAGTATTACAAAATGATTATGGTAAAATATAATGACAAATATGTATGTGGTATTGGAGTATGACATTAGTTTAATTCATTTCATGAGTATGATACATTACTTGTTACAATGTATATCATGATTATGATGTATATCGTGGTTACGATGCATAAAATGGTTATGATTCCGAATGCGAATATGATTTATAACCTTGTTACAATACATGGTTATGATTCATAATATGAATACGATACATAACATTGTTATGAATCATAATATGAATATGATACATAACAAGGATACACAACACAATGTAATTAAAATGTATAACCTAGTTAAAAGCATGGTTACAATTCATAAAATGAATAAAATACATAATCTGGTTACGATGAATATGGTAAACAAAATATTATATGTGGTAATGATTATAAAAAAATATGTACTTTCAATGAGAAATAGAAAAAGTTAGTACTATTAAAAACAAACAACATATGATTATGATGTATAACAACATCAAGTGTGGTTACGATGGAAATCAAAATTTATGATTATGATTATAATGTATCAGTATATGATTACGATATATGTTATATTGATATATGTTATTACGATTGTAAAACATCATTTCAGGTTACGTTGTAATATAACATACATAATAAACAAAAAATAATTTTTGATTTATAAAACAAAATTATGAACGATAAAGTTGAATCTTATTTGTACTCAACATATTAATAGATCCTTTAAAGATGCCAGTTATTGAGAAAATGTCCATGGCCAACCATAGTAACAAAAATATGTAGTTTTCATTAGTTGGTGCAATATTAATTATTATATGTGTATTACTTATAACAATCATCTAATCCACTCACCAACATTACTTATAATTGGGTTATGTTCTTGAGGATATATTAATGTGAATTTTTCTTTCATTAACTAATGAGAAATTTAGTCAGTGTGCCTATTTTTACACTACCCAAATATGTATAATTGATTGTGATCTCTTGTGAAGAATCAAAAATAGGATGATGATTTTTCCTAATGTATAATGACATATATTTGGCATATACCTACCTCTAATTAAAAACTCATGTGAAAAATTAATTGACTCATTATTTGGAATTAACAGTAGTAATTTTCACATTGAATATTTGGGGGCATTGTCCGTCTGATGAAAATTTTGATATGTACATATATATATATATATATTGGACATAAAATATTTAATTATATATATATATACATATTAATATATGAATAAGTTCCAATGAAGTTGAATGGAGAAAATAAAAGATTAACATTACTTAATACACTACCACAATGGGATGGAAAGAAAGGTGGTTAAAACACTAAGTTGAAAAGACCACTCTAGTTTACCCATTAATAGGATAGAAAAAGATCTAATATTTATGTAGTTGTATAATATGGATAATTAAATCACTAGGATGGAATAAATATCATTTCTTATTTAGATTAATATTTAACCATCCATCCATGAGATTATTATGAATGCATAGAAGAAAGATTTGGAGTCAAAGATTATGGTGATGAATGCTCCAACGTATAAAAATGGTCATCATGGAATAATAATGTTTAGAAATTGATTATGTGTCCTATATATACCAAAAATGAATATATATCTATTTGATAAAGATTATTGTTTACCATTCTCAATTTATGCGGGATGTAAAAAATACATATTGTGATATGAAATAGTATTTCTGGTGGGACAACATGAAAGGAGAAATTGTCAAATATGTATCTCAGTTGATAGTATATAAAACATTTAAGGCCAAGAGATTCAAATTTGATAGTATTTTATAACCATTTCCCATTTCATAATTTAAATTGTTAAAAAATCACATTGGATTTTATCATTAGACTCTCCAGAACATCAAATGGAAATAATTCTATATGGGTAGTAGTTGATTTCCATACAAATTCAAAACACTTCATTACTATAAAATAATATTTCAATCTTGATCATAATTCCATTATATATTTTAATTAACTAGTATGATTTAATGGGATATCATATACTAGTTTATCAAATTAGGTTCTAATGTGTACCAAAATGTTACAGAAAAGTCGTTAATGAGATCTGGATTAAAGGTTGAGTCTTAGTTCCACATATCTTCCTAAAATTTATTTTTTATCTGAGTGAAACACCCAAACACAAGATGAAATATTGATATCCAAATTTATGTATTTTAATGACTACTGGGATCAACACCTTTTTTTGGTGAAATTTTATTATAGTACTATTTTTAACCCAATCATTCATAAGGATCTTTATAGAGCACTCTAGGGTGGGAGGTGCCTAACTATAATGTTTTGGGAAAATGTTAGTGAAAAAAGAAAATGTTACCTAATCTAGCTAAATAAATAAAAGATAATCTCATATCCATTGAACAACACATAAGGGTCGAACGAAATTGAAAAAAAATTGCACTGATAATTTCCACTGAGATCTAGAGTATAAAGGAGGTAAAAAAGTATTCCTATGAATACCTCCTTAGAATAATGTAATTATATAAAAAAATGTGAACCATATCCCTAGGTATATATTCCCAATTAGATATTCTTGATCGTATTGAAAGAGTAGTTTATCACCTGACACTTCCACCGAATCTCAACCATGACTAGGATGTGTTCCCTTTGACTCTCCTGAGGAAGCACAAACATGATCCTTCACAGGTACTGAACTCAGAAGTTGTACCATTAGAACAATATCTATTTGTAAAGATCAATCATTAATGATTCTGGATCATATGGAAAATGAGATACAAAACAATACAACTCACCAAGTTAATGTTTTGTGATGAAACCTTAATATAGAGGAATCTATATAGGAAAGTAAGAATGTGATGAGAAAGATGTATACTCATCTATTTATATTATAGTGAGATAATTTCAAGGGTAAAATTCATTTCAATGGTGATATATGTTAACAAAACCAATTTTTTAGTATATATTTCTTTTTAAATAAATTTAATCTCTATTATATATTTTTGATACATAAAACCCTGAGTATAAAAGAACTGTAATATAGTATATCATTACAAACTAGATGTTAGTTTGGAGGTATGAATAGAAATAACCACATTTTAAAATTATATATAAATTTTTAAAATAATGATAATATATTTTTAGTAAATATACCATATTCTAAAAAATTAACTTTTTACTAAAATAATTTTTAGTTACTCTTAAATACAATAAAATAATTTTTTTTCACTTTTAGGAAATTTATTTTAAAAAATTAACATATTTTTAAAAATCAACCGGTCAAAACTATAATTGTTTATATTTTTTATAGTTTTTTGAATATATTATTTTTTCAATGAAGAGTAAATTTTTTTCATTTTATTTAAAAATTATATTTTCTTTGAAATATTTAAATTAGATACATTTTATATTAAAATGGATTTATATGTAAAATTGGTTTCATTATATAATTATTATTCCAATTAGGTTCATCGTAACCAATTTTATGCATCATTTTGTTTCACAAAACTTTTATACCTAATAAATTTGGTTCATTGGAAAACAACTTTTTATTGAATTTATATATTTAATTTACAATTAATTTATGTAAATTATATGTATTTACTTCGGTAAATTGGATTTAATATTTATAATATACATTATTAATATTTTTTTAACAAGGTGAAATTGAGTTTTGGTTAAATGAATTGTAAAAAAATAAAAAATTTGTTACCGCGATGATTGTTAAATTAGATTAATAGTGGTTAAAACAAAGTGATTGTGATTAAAAAAAACTAAAAAACTTCTCTAATTTATATTATGTTGTTATGTTGGGAGCCTATATCATCTAATATTTTTTAGTGTTCCATATGAGCCATTTTGGTTAAATAATATTTTAATATATTTTATTATTTTCAAAAATTCCATGTGTGTCCTCTCCTACAATTATAAATGAGAAACCCATCTCCCATACTCTACATACATCATGATTTTTTTCATTTATACAATAAATATACCTATACCATAATTAAATCAATAAATATGAACTAGAGTCCTTGTATTAATTAAAAAACCTTCATATGAAGGCTTTACATGTAAACATAAAGCGGTTTTCTGAATAAGAGGAATAACACTTACCATGCATTTTTATTTTATTTAAACATCAACCTCCCTCCAATATTATTAATATAAGATGAAATAACCACAGCAGATTCATAGAAACAATGAGATATTCTTATGTGATTGTAATATCTTATATCTCTATCCTCTACCATCCAATGGGAAATGAAATTATCGATCAGGTGTATGGTGATCTACGGCCTCGGGAATCAACATAATTCATTTTTCATTACCACATCCCAAATAATGATATAATGTTAGATTAAATGTATATATAATTTTTTTTTTGATATAATTAGTCTAATTTATTTTTGATAACACATAGACCATCTTACTGTAATGCCCTGACCCCAGTTATCCCGAGTTAGTTCATTATTACATAACATTAGCATGGTCACAAGAAAGATAAACTCTCGAAAGACCGATTAGTTTAGTAGACATGAAAAAAATATTCATACATATGTTCAACATTACAGCTTGAAGTGGAATACAGAAAAAATATTACATTAGAAGCATCGAGGCCTCATAGATTATGCCTGCAGGTCACTCATAACTAACATCTTCATATCTTGGGAAAATGAAACATAAGAAAGGGGTGAGGTCAAACGCTCTGTAAGGGTAAGTAATACAGCGATAAATGACATAAATATAAAGCATGGTGACTATTTGAAACCCCATGCCTTTACCAATAATAAACATGAATACTTTTATCGCACGAATATGAGCTGAGTAAGTAATAACATAATAAAACATAATCATGTGTATTCTACTAGTCGAATAACTACATGAACCATCAATATTATTTCCATAATGAGGGAATGTATAATGTCAGACATTCTAAAACATTTTGTCATGGCCTCGACCAAGACGACAAAAGTAATTAAGGCCTCACCCAAAACCATAAATCAAATTGGGAAAGGGCCTCGGCCAATTCCATGTCTAGTTGTCTCATAAGACCTACTGATGCATCGAGGAGCTATACCGGGCTCCACCCGTCACTTATTATGTCCAATACATTTCTCATATGAAAAGGTTTAAACATATCATAAACATTTGTATTAAAACTATCATACGAAATGTCATTACATTAACTATAACTCATGGATGGTATAAAAATATCACATCCATAGTCAAACATTTCACAAAAACATCATTACAATATAGACATTTTGTATCATAATAAGTCAACTTCAAATAAAGTTTAAATCCCTCGAAGGATGTTGACAAAGATGAAATCAAAACTATTTGAGGGAAATATCTCTTTTTTTTAAATCATATAAAAGTAAAATAATTACAAAATAATACCTTTATATTGAAAATATTCTTATAAGCTTGTAAGGGATGCTTCGATGAAGTTATAATGGCGGAAAATAGCCGCACCCTCCTTATAAGTTAAAAAAACATTCTTACCTTAAATTTGTCGAAAAGGTCAAAAAGTACCTTGTTTGGAAAATGATGGAATGATTCCTTTAAAAAAAATATGAGGGTATAAATGACTTTAACCCATTGACTATTTAATATTAAAACTGTTTTGAAATACATTTTTAAGGAACATGGATGTGGATGATAACGAGGTCCCAGTTGATAAATACATATGAACAACCTTGGATAAGGAAGAGATTGTGAAGTAAACACTTACCATGTACTTTTCCTTAATATATTTTATTTTAACCTCATGTATAATAGTTAAAAAATTGTTATTAAATTATAAAATAATCATATACATCAATATGATATCATATATAATATTTTAACATTGCTTTATTAATATTATCATAGTATTATCTTCGTTTCGGGTGATAACTGATTCATTCTCCTTATATGTGTGGTTATGTAGACATGTTTGTAATGGATATGATGTATCTTATTCATATTAAGAATTATATTAAGTCTATAAACATTATTTTTAACCATCAAATGAAAATTAGTCTTGAATGGATACGATGGGGAATGAATCTTATCGTGTTCGTGGAGACGGTATTCCGTACGTACGCACGAACGACAATATAATTATTTTGGTATTAAAATATAATTGAATGGTATATCATATATAAATAATCATTATAATGTCATATTAATTATTTACATAATTTATACTCATTATTATACCCATAAAAATAATAATGTATTGAATAACAATTACACCACGACGTGGAGACGGTAAGCCGTACATACGCACGTATGGTGACATGTCATTCAAATGATGGGTAGAATACTGAATATGGTTGTGCCATATTTATAATAACATCACAGTATATAAAAGATAATGGAGTTATTATTTTAGAATAGAAATAATAAACAAAGAGGAAGTTGAAGAAGAAAGGAACATGAAAGAGGGTGGTGAAAACGTTGCGTCTTCTTCGGGTTCTTCCTTTTTATTTGATCAAAAGGACTCCTAATGATGGAATTATGACTAAAGGAAGGCCTATAGGATGAATGGAGAGATGTTTATAAGATAATTGGGAAGAGGTTGGCTAATCCAAATGGCTTTTAATGTGTGATATTGAGAGAAGGGGGGTGCCCTTTTATAAGAGGGGTGAGGGGCACCTTAGGAAATGCTAGATATAATATTTTATAATAAATTCATATTAGGTTTGTAAAAGCTAAAATGTAATTTATTTCAAGGCTACGGTAGGTATGGGTCTAAAACCAGTCAACCTAGAGGATTTAGACTGGTTTGGGTCTATAAATTAACCATATCATTAAGTATTTACTCTTATTTAATTAGTTTCACATTAAATATGTCTCTATGTATTTTTATATTATATGGTTAATAAACATACTATAAACATCAAATATAACCTCAATTGGTTCATTAATGTCATTTATAATAATATTTAAGCCCTTTGGATGAACCATTTATTTTTAGTAATAGAATAGCATTTTATAATATTGTATTGGTTTTAAAAACTCTTTTATGTCAATTTTGACACTATTTGGAAAATTGATTTTTTTGAAAATCATAACAGAATGATTACTTCTAAAAAAGATAGAAAATTCAATCCTAATATGCCATATTAACCTAGAAAATAAGTTTAATTTATAAATAGTCTCAAATTATATTTATTTGGGTATTTATAATATCATTTTTCATAATTTTTCACTATTGTGGTAATTATTAAATCACCTTCGTGTCATAAATAAATTAAATTATATAATGTCTAAAAATCATAAATAAATTATCATTATGTGGGAAATCATTTTAGATTTATAATTAATATTTATAATCGAATTTATCTCATGTGTAACCCTATATTAAAAATATTTTAGTTATTAATCCTTGATTATAACTCTTTTAACTCTTCTTTGAATTAAATAATAATAAATGTTCTAATCAAATCTAAGTGGGCCAAAAAGATTCATCTTTTATTTCTAAGGATGTTTTTCTTCCAATTATGGTTATCCAATAGAATTAAGACATGTTTTAAGGTAAAAATTATATCATTTTTACCATTAATTACATTATTTACTTTTAACCGTGTTAAATAAAAGTAAAAAGTTACTATTCACCATAAATTATATTCATCTAATTGAACCAAATTTTACATACTGATATAAACCATGTCTCTCAAATTTTTGAAATTCAACACACCGAAATGCTAAAATTAATTTTTATGAAAAATTCAGTTTATTAACTACCACTTAGAGGTTTCACTATTCATCAAAAAATAATGTTTTTCAGAAATATACCAAAAATTCACCCTAGGGTAATTTCAGTATTCCAAATCCAAAAATGAAGTCCATTTTGATAAATAAAATTTATATCATTAAAATAAGTGTTTATTACTATTCAAAACAGCATGTTTAATTAGTTGTGTTGTGTTAGAATTCGTGGTTGCGTACAACACACGCTATTACATTATTCTAAGAGAAGAATACCGTGGATGCTTGGGGTGTTACATTCTCCCCTCCTTCAAATAATTTCTTCCTCGAAATTTTTTATAATATTACTAAATAAAAAGACTCGGGTGATTCATCATCATAAGTTCCTCAGGTTCCAACGTTGCCTCTTCCATCTTGTGGTTTCTCCATAAAACTTTTACCAGACGAGTCGTCTGGATTCTTAGCACTTGTTCTCTCGTATCAAAAATCCTGACGGGCTCTTCACAATAAGATGGATCAGGTTCCAGTTCCAATTCCTCGTAACTGAGTACATGCATTGGGTAAGGCATGTATTTTCTCAACAGTGATACGTGGAACACATCGTGAACTTCGGGGAGACTCGGCAGCATCGCCAATCATTAAGCTACAACCCCAATACGATATAGAATTTCAAAAGGTCCTATGTACTTGGGACTCAATATACCGTTATTACAGAAATGTATAACTCCCTTCCATAGAGATACCTTTAAGAAAACATGATCTCTCACCTGGAATTCCAAATCCTTCCTTCAGTTATCGGCATAGCTCTTCTACGTACTCTGAGATGCTTCGATGTAGTTTCGGATTACCTTAACATTTTCCAACATTTCCTCCACCAGTTCTGGGACTACAAATTTTCATTCACCAATGTCATCCCAACAAGTTGGTGTGTGGTATCTCTTTCCATATAATGCTTCATATGGTTCCATCTGAATGCTTTAATGGAAGCTATTGTTATAGAAATATTCTACTAGATTTAAATATTGATCCCACATACCCTGAAAGTCAGGTGAGAATGATCTCAACATGACTTCTAAGGTTTGAATAGTTTTTTCTGATTGTCAATATGTTTGATGGAGGTAGGCAGTGCTCAAAAGAGGTTTAGTATCCAAGGCCTTCTGATGACTCTTCCATAATCTTGATGTAAAATGGGGATCACGATCAGAAACAATCAATAGGGGTACCTCATGAAGTCTCAAAAAAACATTAATATATAGTCTTGCTAGACGTTCAAGTGGTAAATCCTCCCTTATAGAAAGAAAATGTGCTGAAATGGTAAGAAGGTCAATAATGACCCATAATTCATCATTCCTTCTAGGAGTCATTGGTAGTCCCATGACATGGCCCATCGTAATATTATCCCATTTTCACTCAGGTATTGGAATAGGTTGCATGACCCTCCAGGCTGTTGCCTTCCAGCTTTCACTTGTTGACAAACCATACATCTTGACAAAAAATTAGCAATTTTCTCTTCATGTTGTCCCGCCAAAAATGTTACTTCAAATATCTATACATTTTGGTGCTCCCAACGTTTATAGATAAATTGGAAAAATCAGCATCATCCAACAATTCCCTCTTTAAATTATGTATACCGGGAACACAATGTCTCTTCCCAAACATCAAAATTCCATCTTCAAAAACAAATTCAATTAATCTCCCATCATTCACAGCATTAATCTTCTTTTTAAACTCGTCATCATCAGGCTGAGAACTCATTATCCTTTCTAGTAAATATTGTTTGGAAACCATTTGAAAAAGTTTTGATGTTTCACCTTCCATGGTGATTCCCATATCCATCTTTACTAGATCCATTAAAATAGGATCCCTTTCCACTCTCATCATGTTAAAAACTCCCAGATCTTTTCTACTTAATGCATCTGCCACTATATTTTCCGTCCCTGGGTGGTTGTGTATCGTGCAATAATAATTCTTGAGTAGTTCAATCTATAACCTTTGCATCATGTTGAGTTCTTTTTGTGAGAATATATACTTCAAACATTTGTGATCGGTATATATCACATATTTGTTACCATAGAGATAAATTCTCCATATCATCACAAAAAAGATTATAGTAGCTAAGTCAATATCATGAGTAGGATAGTTTTGCTCATGAATTTTCAGCTATCGTGATGCATAGGCAATAACCATATCATTCTACATAAGAACACAACCAAGTCCTTTCATCAATGCATCACTATAAATATTGAACCCATCATTCCCAAATGGTAGAGTAAATATAGGAGCATTGACTAATCTTCTCTTCAGTTCTTCGAAAAATTCTTCACACTCTTTTGTCTAGATAAATTTAACCCCTTTACGTGTGAGCTTCGTTAATGGGTTAGCCAATCAGGAAAAATTCCGGATGAAACATCAACAATAACCTGCTAAACAAATAAAACAGTGTACCTCAATTATAATCGTCGGTGCTGGCCATTCGTGGATTGCTCTTGTCTTAGAAGGATCAACAAAGATTCCTTCCTTTGAGACAATATGGCCATGAAATGTAATCTCCTACAGCCAGAATTCACACTTGCTAAACATCCTATATAATACATGTCTTCTAAGAGTCTTCAGGATAAGGGTCGCAAAAAACTCCTAATGCCAGAATTCACACTTGCTAAACTTCAGTTATACTCGTCGGTGCTGGCCATTCTTGGATTTCCTTGGTCATAGAAGGATCAACATAGATTCCATCATTGGAGAAAATATGGAAAACAAAAGAAATCTCCTAATGCCAGAATTCACACTTGCTACACTTCACATATAATTCATGTCTTCTAAGAGACTTCAGGATAATGCGCAAGTGATTTTCATGATCATCGTGGCTTTTGGATTATACCAAGATATCATCAATAAATACCACTACAAAGTCATCAAGATATTCCATGAAAACTCTATTCATTAGATCCATGAAAACAGATGGTTCATTAGTCAATCCAAAAGTCATCACAGTAAACTCGTAATGCCCGTACCTTGTTCGAAATGCTGTCTTCGGTATGTCTTCCTTCATCACACACAACTGATGGTATCCAGATCGAAGGCCAATCTTTGAAAAGTATTGAGCTCCATGCAGTTGGTCAAACAAATCATCAATGCGAGGTAGGGGATACATGTTCTATGTTGTTATAGCATTGATCTCCCTATAGTCGATGCACAACCTCATAGATCAATATTTCTTCTTAACAAAAAGGATAGGGGCTACCCATGGGGAAACACTAGAGAGAATAAATCCCTTATTACTCAATTCCTCTTATTGTTTCTTTAGTTCAACTAATTCCACAGTGGCCATTCTATAAGGGGTCTTCGATATGGGTGTTGATCCAGGAATTAAATCAATGGAAAACTCAACTTCTCATTCCGGAGGATGTCCAGGTAAACCTTCCTGAAACACATCAACATATTCTCTCACAATAGGTACATCCTCTATTTGAATATTCCATTCCTAACCCACAATAATTTCATTCACTTCCTCCCCATTAATTGAATTCAGTTGAGCTATTGGGGGTGGACCTAGATAAGAATTAGGTGGCAACAATTATGCTCTAATGATAAGGTGTTCCTTATCATCATCATAAACAATCGTAACCTCCTTCTTCTTACTGTAAATCTTCACATCATGGTCCGAAAGCCAATCCATACCGAGGATTATATCAAATTCATTCATGGTTATGACGATGAGATCAGCAGAAAAAGAACATTTATATTCCCTAAGGGGAACGGATCTGTAGAACTTTGTAGAAATTATTCTTCCCTTATGGGTTTTGAAGACAACTCTCTTGTTAAATCAAATTGAAAATATCTAATTTTCTTCACAAACTGGGAAGATATGAAACAATTTGATGATCTAGAATAAAATAATGCATTTTCTAAACTTGAGGAAACCATTTAATTACCTGCCACCGCGTCTTTCGGAGCTTCTAAATCATCAGTAGTGATAGCATAGCTTGGCATTGATCCCTTGGCCTCTTCTGAGGTATGTTCCCCTGACACATAAGACATTCATTTGCATAATGTCCCATCTTGCTGCAATTGTAGCACTGAAAATTGGTAGCTTCTTTCTTCCCCTTGCAATCACGAGCTTGGTGGCCTTTTTCACCACACTTGTAATAGACCCCCATTCCCTTCAAGCAAGTACCATGGTGTTTCTTCCCACATTTACTACAGGACGGATGTTCAACTTTTCCCTTATTCCCCTTATTTCCGTATCTAGATTGATCATCATATCTCTTCTTTTACTGCTTTTCTTTAAAGTCATATGACTTAGAGAATTTCTTTTCTGTCATGATAGAAAACGAGACAATGTCTTCATATGAAGAGAAGGATTGTGATACTAAATCTCAATGGAGAAATGGTTTTAACCCATCAATAAGTGATCAATATTACTTCTTGGGTTACGTATATAATCAGCTACATGCCTTGCTAACCTTGTAATGTTAGCCTCATACATCGCAACATTCTCATCCTCCTTTTGCATTAGATTGAGAAACTTCCTTTCCATATCTGCTTTATGGTCATGAAGAAAGTATTTTTCTATGAAAATATTTTTAAACTCCCTCCATTCCATACTTGATACTTCTTCATCTTCCATTGTATTTCGAATTAAGGACCACCATTGATCGGCATCTGCAGGGATGTGGTAAACTGCCATGACAACTTTCTCCCTTTCGCTACTCCCCAAGCATGGAATATTTTCTCTATGGAATTGATCCATTGCTCTACTACTAGTGGGTTTGTACCCCCATTAAACATTGGTGGTTTTTTCGACATGAAAAGATCTAACATTGATCCTTCACGTTGCGGATCATTGTGCTCCATATGGGTAGGGTTATTATTCATAACCTGAGTGAGTTGTCGCAGTATGTTAATTAGTTGTTCAGCACCAGTTTCCTCACTAGCTACACTATAATTATCTTGGGCAGGAGGACAATACCTACATGGAGCAGTGCAATGATACTGTTTTCGTTCCATCCACTAGGCGCCATTTCTAAACAATGGCATAAACTAGATTAGTTTATGAATCAAAATAAATAATTCCATACTTGAAAAAAACTTAACATTAATTGAAAAATTTATGGATATAATCTGTAATCATAAAAATGTTTTCATTGGGGAAGTATATACTCATAAACCCATCATAATTGTTTGTAAAAAAATGAGAATAATTCCTAAGCATATCCCACGAGAGTGTCGTAACAAAGAGTGCAACAAGGCCCATTGTCATGTACCAGGATACCCCTGGTCAAGCCCGAAACTCCTTGTCAGAATTTTCAATCCTAGGTACATCTGTTCCAGAGCTGCCTCTACCTGCTCGTATCCAGACAGGGATGTATTGCTCTAAAAACTCACAAAATCTCTACATTACCAAAATTCTAGGATGTTCTTCTATACTAATCCTCAAAGACTATCTTAATGTTATGTGCTCTAATCAGAGTATCTAAATCTAGCTTGCAAGGTTTCGTACTAAACTTATTCTGATTCCAAATGTAATGCCCATACCCCAGTTACCCAGAGTTGGTGAATTATTACATAATTTGCACGATCACAAAGGATCAAATCCTGAAACACCGATTGGTTTAGTAATCTTGGAAACACTAGATATATTCATATGTCTTACATTACATCCTAAAATGAATAAAAATATAACAAATACTTGTCTTCACATCCCCATAGACTATTCTTACATTTCAGTCATAATACACTTCTTTATATCTTAGAAAAAATAAAACATTGGAAGAGGTGACCTCAAATTCTCAGTAAGGATAACAATATAGCGGAAACATTCATAAGTAAACATAAGCATTTAAGGAAATGTATAACTACTTCAAAATACTTATTAAACATTAACATCAGCATAATATGGCAATGAAAATATCAAATAATTCCATTTACTTAGTTTCATGGATATTCTACTAGTCGAATAATCACATGCAATATCAAAAAGCTCTTTCATAATAAGGGAATGCATAATGCGAGACTATCATAACCACATAGTCAAGGCCCTGTTCCAAGACTAAAAATAAGATTTTGTCAAGGCCTTGTTCCAAGACACTAGTTTGTCTCATGGGACCTACCGATGCATCGAGGAGCTATAGCGGGCTCCACCCGTCACTTATTATGTCCAATGCATTCCTCATATGAACTGGTTTAAACATAACATAAACATTCGTATTAAAACTAGCATACGAAATGTCAATACATTCTTCATAAATCATGAATGGTATAAAAATAACACATCCTCAGTCAAACATACCAGAAAACCTTAAATAAAATATGGATGTTTTGTATCATAATGAATCAACATCAAATAAGCTTAAAATCCACCAAAGGATGTTGACATAGATGAAATCAAAAGTATTTGAGAGAAATATCTATTTTTTTAAATCATTTAAAAGTTACATAATTATAAAAGAAAACCTTTACTTCGAAAATATTCTTATAATATTGTAAGGGAATCTTCGAAGAAGTTATAATGGCAGAAAATAGCTGCACCAACCGTATAAGTTGAAAAACATTCTTATCATAAATTTGTCGAAAAGGTCAAAAAGTACCTTGTTTGGAAAACGACAGAAAGATTTAGTTAAAAAATGTAATAGGGTATAAATTTATTTAACACATTTTCTATTAAATAGTAAAAATGTTTTGAATAGCATTTTTATGAAACATGGATATGGATGATAACGAGGCCCGAGTAGATAATTACGAATAAAAAACCTCAGATAAGGAAGAGATTTTGAAGTAAACCCTTACCTTGTACTTTTCCTGAGTCGATGGAATGTTAACCTCTTTTATAATAGTAATAAATTGTTATTAAATTATTCAATAATCATATACATAAATATGATATCATATATGATCTTTTATCATTGATTTATTTATAATATCTTAGTATTATCGTCGTTTCGGGTGATAACCGATTCTTTCTCCTTATATTTTTGGTTATGTAAGAAATTTTTGTAATGGATAGGGTGTATATTATTAATATTCAGAATTATATTATGTTTATAAACATTATTTTTAACCATCAATATGAAAATTAGTCTTGAATGGATACGGTGGGGAATGAATCTTATCTCATTCGTGGAGACGGTATTCTGTACGTACGCACGACAAAAAATATCACTTTTTGATATTAAAATAAAATATAATTGGATGTTATATCATTTATACAGAATAATTATCATGTTAGATTTATTATTTACCAGAATTATACATCATTATTATACCCATCTTTATAATAATATATTGAATAACAATTACACCACAACGTGGAGACGGTAAGTCGTACGTACGCACGTAGGGTGAAATGTCATTCAAATGATGGGTAGAATACTGAATATGGTTATGCCATATTTATAATAACATCATTGTATATAGAATATAATTGAGTTATTATTTTAGAATGGAAATAATAAACAATGAGGAAGTGAGATAAGGATGTCACTTGGAAAAGAGTGGTGAAAATGTTACCTCTTCTTCGGGTTCTTCCATTTGATTGATCAAAATGACTTTGTAGGATGGATTTATGTCTAAAGTAGCACTTCTATGATGAAAGGATAGAGGTTGGGATAGTATATGGGCAGGGTTTGTCCAAACCAAAAGACTTTGAAGGTTTGATATTGAGAGAAGCGGGAGTGCCCATGTTATATGGAAAAAGATATTCGGTTTCTAATGGCTCCAAAGTGATTTATTTCGAGTATAAGGTGGGTAAGGGTCGCAAAAAACTCAACCAATAGGATTTAGACAGGTTTGGGTCACTAAATTAACCTTATCTTTAAGTATTAACTCTTAGTTAATTAGTTTTACTTTAAATATGTCTCTTTGTATTTTTATATTATATGGTTAATAAAAATACTATAAACATCCAAGCGAACCCCAAGTGGTTCATTATTAATATATATATTCTTATAAATGTCATTAGGCCTAAATATAGATTTTTAGGAATAGAAAATCAATTAATAATATAATATTTGTTTAAAATACTATTTTATGTCAATTTAGACACTATTTGGTAATTGGTTTTTGTGAAACTCATAACAGAATGATAAGTTAGAAAAATGTTAATTAAATCAATAATAATATGTCATATTAACCTAGAAAATTTATTTAATTCATAAAAAGTCTCAAAGTATATTTATTTGGGTATTTATAATATCAATAATCTTAATTTTTCACTATTATAGTGATTACTGCATCACCATTCTGTCATAAATAAAATAACATATTTAATGTCTAAAAATTAAAAATAAAATATCATTATATATGAAATGTTTTTATCTTTCTAATTAATATTTAAATAGAATTAATCTTATTTAAATCACTATATCAAAAATGTTTTATTAATTAAACATTGATTTTAACTCTTTTAACTCTTCTTTGAATTAAATAATAATAAATGTCCTAATCTAATCCAAGTGGACGTAAATGATAATATTTTATTCCTAAGGTTGTTTTTGTTCGAGATACACTTGTCCAATAGAATTAGGACATGTGTTAGGATAATATTAATATCATTTTTACCCTTAATTACCCTATTTACTTTTAACCGTGGTAAATAAAAGTTAAATGTTACTATTCACCAGAAATTATTTTAATCACATTGAACAACATTTTACTTACTGATATCAATCGTGTCTCTCGGATTTTTGTAATTCCATTCACAGAATCGGTGAAATTATGTTTTAGAAAAAATACATTTTTTAACTACCACTTAGTGGTTTCACTATTCATTAAAAAATTATGTTTTTCAGAAAAATACCAAAAATTCACCCTTTGCTAATTTCGATATTCCGAATCCAAAAATGATGTCCATTTAGAAAAATAAGATTTATACAATTTCAAAAAAATAGGTATTTCTATTCATAACGGCTAGTTTAATTAGTTGTGGTGTGTTAGAACTTGAGATTGCGTACAACACACGCTATTACATTATTCTAAGGAAAACATACCGTGGAAGCTTGGGGTGTTACATAATAAATATATATGATATATATAATATAATAGAGATTTTTTAGTTTTTAATTACATTTTATCTTTCTATGTTTTTATCCTTCAAAACATGAAAGCAGTGTTCATGCGTACATATGGCCTATTATCTCTATGAACAATGTAATTTATTTTTCTATATCTAAATTTTCTAGATAACTATAAATTTTTAGATTATTGATATATAAACATTATATATCAGGAATAAAATTATTTATATTATTGATCCATGATCAATGTAAAAGTACTAAATATACATAATTAAAGCATACATGAACAATGAATAAGTTATTACCCAGAATAATTATTTTTAAAAAGAATTGTTAAGAAACAGTTGAAAATAAATAGTTAGTAAATAATTTTTGGTATTTTATATATATTAACATGGTTTTTAATATAAATTAATAATATATATATGTATATATATTATATAGTAGGTTGAGACACAAATGAAATAAGTCGAACCTAAACTAAGGGTTTATTTCAAAAACCATTCATTATTCTGGACTATTAATATTTAAGTCTCGAAAGGGAGTATTATTTAATAATTCAACATAAAACATATTTATTTTCTTAAACATTGGTTATTTCTATAAATTAAGAGTTTTCTTATAGTTTTACTTCCTTTATTTTGATAAGTTATCGAAATAATGTTTTTATGGGAAACCAACCTTGTATTTTCAACTCATTAGGGAATATTCTTCTTCTATGTCCAAATATACCGTTAATTTATTATATAGTATTTTAAATCATCCTAAATTAATTTAATAAGGAATTTATACAGATGTTTTATATTTCACAGAATGTTAAAAAAGGGAACATTTATTTCTAAAGAGGTAATTTTTGAACATTTTTACAAAAATTGTTAATGGAATGCTTTTTACATTTATATAATGAACATAACTTCCCTCTTTGATGAACAATAATCAATTTAAAATTAATTTACAAATTTATATGTTTACATTAAATGAAAATGTTTTAATTAATATTGGGGAAATATTTAAAATTATAAAAAATTTATTCGAAAGTGAAATGTCTTTTTTCTAATGAAATTTTCTAATATTATTTATAATGTATTATAATTGATGTCAACATCATTTGTTGAATCTTTTTCAAAATATATAATCTAATGATTATATCCACCATATTTCCCTCAAGTTATTATTTTTGGATTTATTTGGGAAGTTATTGATATTTCATATCCTAGATCTTTATATACGTAAAATTATTAATTTTTACTTCTGGTTGATTAAGTCATATATGATAAATAAATTGGCTACATTAAGTGATGGGTGGGTAGATAAAATTAAATATTCCCATGATGCATTACTGGGTCTCAATTAGGATAACTATATTGATTATTTGGATGAGGCCTTTCCCATTTTTTATATATGTCTTGAACGAGTCCTTGATTGTAAGTTTCATATAATCGAAATTATAAAAGACATAATTATAAATTCAGTTATTGATTTCTATGTGATAATTTTATTATTTGAGATATCCATAGATAAATTTCAATATCATGTTATAATTTATTAGGAATTTTTTTATTATAATTTATCTTTTTCATATCATTCATGTCTCGTTACATTTTTCCATATGCATATCCTTACAGAGTATCTGATCTGACCTTATTATTATGTTTCCATTCCATAAGAATCCATGAAGTATATTATGATCGATATGTAGGGATATTATAAAGGGAATAATGGTGTTCTCAATGAAAATACCATGTTTTATTTTCCTTTTTCAATTGGAATGTGACATTGAAGTAAGTATCTATTTTTCCAATACTGATAAACAATTTGATCCAATGGGATGATATCACTTGTATCTTGTACCAATGAAATACAGTATCCATAGAATCTAGGATTCATCGATCGAGGTCTTTATAGGTTATATATACAACCATTATACATAAACCCTTATTAAGAAAAATAACAATTATAAATGTTTAAGATAATATTTCTATCTTATCATAAGAATATATCATCAACTATTAATTTTTTATAGGAACCAGAAAACCATGTATTTTACTCAACCAATTGATGTTGATGAAGTTTATTCTAACATAAATTAAATATTTATTATTTATTATTTTAAATAAGGATAATCATGATTAACCTCACTATTATTTCTTCGTTCACCACTAAATGTAAATATTTGATTTTATTTATCTCAATATTTTAATATATGATCTTTACCATAGGGTTTAATGGGATCTCATATCATCTCCCATTATGTATAAATGTCATAAATAATCATTAGGAATTAAAATTTCTGTTATGATTATTCTATGGCCTTATGTAGGTAGTAAAATAATGTGAAATACTCTAATGGATAAAAGGTGGTTAATCGCTTAATAATATTTCATGATATAAAAATGTAGACTCAATGAAGATATATTGCAGTGATACCAGCCCCATTTCCAAAACTCAGAGAAATGGTCATGAACATTATGAAGGCACAATGAATGTATCCCTCTTGTATTATTAAATATTTTAATAAAAATAATGCTTCTGTAAAATCTAACATATATCACCCAACAAAAATTATTTATTCATGACACTAATTTTAAATGTTATAATATTTTAATTTTTCATGAAACACATTTTTCTTTTAATATTTTCAATTTTAATTATCTATTCAATTATTTACAATAGTGGTAAATTGTAAATAAAATAAATTATATACAAAAAACATTCCGCAAAAACCAATGAAAAACACCTTTCACTCTCTCTTTAATGAAAACACATCCATTTCATCATTAAAAAACTCTTCCCTACAAACAAATAATTTGATATCATAAAAAAACAAAGATCAGTGTAGGTTTAAAATAATTTGATTTTAATATGTCTCTTACCTATTAAAATCATTCAAATATTATATGGACTATAATTTTCCTTCAATGTTAATGTAAGTCTCAGGGATAAAAATTTATAATAACATAATGCCTCAATAATATTAAAGGGGGTTTCTTAAAATAACATATTAAACAATATTAAATTTATATTTATAGTGGGTAACATATCTTATGTATATCTCATGTAAATGTATATAAGAAATAATTGGAAAAAAAATATAGATTTCTCTTAGGAATGAAAATATATGGTATAGAGTTAATCACACATTCCTTATATAGTAAAAAATTCATTAAACATGAATTTTAAAAAATAAAAGAATGAATGATTTAGTATAATTATATATATATATATATAAATTAACTAGTCCCCCAAAATCTTGATTCATATAATTTATACAACTATGTTTAACTCTAATCATCTAAAACTCTATATTACTCCATACATCTCATCAGAAATTAAATATAAAATATAAAAACATGTTATTATTAATAAAATTTCTATCACATATTAATATATATCATAAATCAATGATATGTCATGAATTTTTATCCAGATTAATTATATAAGAAAAATATAAAAAAATAAAATATGGTGGATAAAAATAAATAATTTTAAAAAATACTTCCCTTTCCCCAATAATATTTCCACTATTTTCCTGTTCTTTTCCTCTTGTTCATTATCCATAATGTACTTATAAAAGTAATAACCAATGACAAATAACAAGTTACATGAATTTGAGATTACATTAATAAAGTCATTTAGAATTTCATTCTAAAATTGATTCTTAATAAATAATTTCATTTAAAGAAATAAAAAAATTGAGGTTGTCTCCAAAAAAGCAGTCTTGTTAAGTTTTTTTAAGAATTTCCTTACCTTGTTGGATCATGTAATTAAAGTATGGAATAAATAAAATAGGCATGAAATTTTCCTCGTCCAACATGGTTTATCATATGGTGTGATTTATTCCCACCTACTCTTTTAAATCGAATCAATATTATTTGTGGAGAGAACCATGTAATAGTTAGATTTAGAGTGTGAATTAAGAAATCAAGGACTATCTATACTAGACACCACTCCTCATTTTCACCTTCATCTAGCATCACTTAAAATAATTATTTATTATTTTACAATATTTTAGTTTCCCCTCTCTTTCTCTTTATCTTCTTTCGTCTACAAAGTTTTAATGTCTTTTTATTTCTTCAATGATTGACTACTCCACCTTGATTTTGAATATTTCTGTCCATATTTCAAAAATCATCACCCATATCTTTTCTTTCTCCACATACTAATTTTGTTCTACATTGTAGTGTTATTCTTGTTTTTCATCATCCTCTAGTCCATCATTGGTGATGAAATATTATAAAGAAAAAAACATCATTTTAGAAAAATGTCACTATAGATTGAACTTTGGACTCAACAACACACCAAAAAATATCTTCCAGTGCTACCAAAATTTTTGTTTTCATCCTTATACAATAGAATTGAATCCTAAACTTCCTTAACCATCTATCCATAATATTGATATGCCTATTCAAATGAAAATTCCACTACACATAGTTTTATATCATTCGTACTTTGGTACGAATGTCGGATCTTTGATCCTCGATTATAGATCCTTTGAGGATATTTTATTTGATGTGAAAGTCCATAATTTGGATATCAAATTTTTTTTCCATGTTAATATGCATCAAAAATAATTTCATCACAACCAAAAATTCCAACCGTATAAAATTTATTCAAAATAAAAACTACTCTATATTCAGAAAAGATAATAGATGGTGGGAAAAATATTTAACTAACTATTGAATTAAATTTATAATAATTTCCCCAACAATGGTGAAAAACATTACTAGTGTTGTAGGTGAAATAACTTCCTAGGGTCTCAAATGTAACACATTAGGCTTCCACAGTATGTTCCCCTTTGAATAATGCAATAGCTTGCCCTATAGAAAAATCGAGTTCTAACACACCATGACAAATCAAACTAGCCATTATGAATAGTAATACCCCCTTTTTGAAATTTTATAAAATTAATTTTTCAAAATTGTTTTCATTTTTGGATTCAGAATATCAATATTAGCTTAGGGTGAATCTTTGGAATTTTTCTGAAAACTTTTAATTTTTGAAGAATTGCGAAAAACAACGCGTTATTGTCTAAAACTGAATTTTTTTAAATAATAATTTATTTTTTTTAATTAATTTTAAATAAAATAGATACATAATACATATAGTAGTTCAATTTAATTCATTTGAGTTATTTTATAATAATATCTCATATACAATATTTTATTGAACATTTTTCCGTCTTTTACCCACCTACTATGAACATTTGAAAATTTGCATAAAACTTATTTTTACCACTTATATGAATATTATTTAAAAACAAATCTGAGAGACATAGTTGATATTGTTATGTGAAATTTTGTTCAATAAGTTCAAAATAATTTGTGTTGAATTATAACTTTTGACTTCTATTTACCATGGATAAAAGTAAATAGTATATTTAAAGGTAAACAATATATTATTATTACCCTAAAACATTTCCTAATTGTATAGGATAAATGTATTTTGACCAAAATAAACCTTATAAAAAGATGTGATACTTTTGTTCCACATGGATTAGATTAGGATGTTTATTATTAATTAATTAAACAAAATGTTAAGTGTTAAATTAAAATTTTTGTAAATAAATAATTTTTAATATAGGGTTATATATAATAAAAAATTATATTATAAATATTAATTAGAATGATAAAACTATTTAATACATATTTGTATTTAATTTATAATATTTAGAAGTTAAATGATTAAATTTGTTAATGACACAATGATGATGCATTAATTAACCTATTAATGAATGATTAAACTAATTGATATTATAAATATCCAAATAAATGTAATTTGAGACTTTTGATGAATTAAACTAATTTTATATGTTAATATGATATTTTATGGTCGATTAAGTAATTTTTTCCATAGTGATAATGTTTTTATTACATTAACAAAATCCAAATACTAAATATTGTCAAAATTGACAAAAATCTGTTTGTAAAACAAATACTATATGATTAATTGATATAATATACCTAAAATTATACATACTATCGATAATAATTATATAAGGATATATATATATCAATAATGAACCATTTGAGGTTCTTATGGATTTCTATTGAAGATTATAAACCATTTATTATAATAATACAAGAATACATGGTAAAATATAATCTATTCAACTAAGAGTTAAATCTTGAATATAAGGTTAATTTGTTGACCTAAACCTATCTAAACACTATTGATTGAGTTATTTTAGACTCATAACCACCTTATACATGAAATAAATCTTTTTGAGTCATTATCAACCGAATGGAATTGTTTAAGAAATTTATATTTTCAGCTTTTCCAAAAATCAACCTCGCCTCTCTTATAAAAGGATACTTCCCCTTCTCTCAAAATCACACCTCCAATGCCAATTGGCTAAGCTAACCTTGTCAGAAATATCCTACCAAATATCCTCACTTCAATCGAGTTTTCATACTTTGAATAGAATGCCATGAACTGGAGCCCTTTTGATCAAATCAAAAAATGTACTCGGAGATGAGGTAATAATTTCATCACCTCTTTCAATGTTCTTTTCTTCATCCACATCCACCTTATTTGTTATTTACATACCAAAATAATAACTCTAGTACCTTTTACATACTATGATGTTGTTATATATATGTTACAAATATTTTGGTTATTCTATCTATTCAGTGAATGACAAAGTCACCAAACATGCATACATACGACTTTCCATCTCCACAAAGTGGTGTAGTTTTTTATTCAACACATCATTAGTTGTATTGGTAAAATAATGAGTATACATGAGGTAAAAAATAAATATAACATGTTAAAGATTCTGTATATATGATATAAAATCCAATTTCAAACTATTTTATTATCTAATAAATGATATTGTCGCTTGTGCGTATGTACGGATTACCGTCTCCATGAATGAGATGAAATTTATGTGACAACCGGGCCCCGGTGACGAAAAGGCTAATAACTCACAGACCGGGCGTCCGATTGACGCGCCGTCTATTGCATTGAGACCCCTATGACGAGGTGGTCCTTGGTAATACTTCATCGTGGGACTTTGATATACTTGGAGTATCGACCAGTAGCTTGTGGAGCGGACCCTCCCAGTGACGAGCGTGCGGAGTACGGAGACCGTGTAACTGGCTGAGACCTGACGACTGCTTGACCGACTCGACTTGGGGTGAGTCGACTAGCCCAGTGGACGGAGCACTACTTTCTAAGGTGCAGACCCATGGAGGATGGAGCACTACCTGTGTGACAGTGAAGACCCGCGGTACTCGTCTGGAGAGTACCTCAGCAGGCTACAAGGGGGTGTGCACTACTGTGTTTGGGTGACATACCTCGGCGGGAAGCACTACTGTGTCTGGGTGGCTAACCCGCGGTACTCGACAGGAGGAGTACTTCAGTAGTCTTAGGTTAGTGAGCAGTACCTCGGAGTCATGAAAGGACCACTATACACTCCAGAGATGGAGCTCTTCAGCAGTTACGGTTTCGATAATGAAAATCCTGGTTTGAGCTGAGACTTTTGAGCTTGTGATTACCTCATGATTGAGATGGGTCACTTGCTAACTTAGGTATATTTATGGGCATATACCTGGGTCGTGGTTATCCGTTGATTTCACAATCCATGTGTTTCCTCATGATTGAGATGGGTTACTTGATAACTAAGGTATATGTATGGGCTAATACCTAAGTAAAGGTTATCTGTTGAGATCTTCTTTGTGGTTATCCTTGTTGGTTTAGTGAGACCTTGAGGGTCTCGGGGTCCCTACTGAGTATCGTTATACTCACCCATGCACGGGCTATGCCCGCACCTCGTTGTGTTGGTTGCAGACGATGGGCAGTGCTGACGTAGGCCGAGTGTTCGAGGATTGGACAGTACCCGGAGGTGGACTACACGACGAGTCAGTACACGGAGGTAGACTACACGACGTGACGACTCACAGAGGAGGTTGACGGACGAGAACGTGGAGGAGGCTATCTGTACCTACCCTTCTGGTAGGATTCGTGGTGGACGACCAGGAGCTACGCTATCTATACCTACCCTTCAGGTAGGATCTGAGGAGGACGACCCAGGAGCTGCTTCCTTCTTCCAGCTGTTTGTCTTTTTGCTATTGTACCTTGTTCGGTTGTAGTCGTACTTTATTTTGGGTTTGTATTCTGGCCCATTTACTTTTCAGCATTTCTTTTGTACTTAGTGTTATGCTTCCTCTTGTACTCTGTGGTGCTTGTTTTCTTTTATAAAGGCAATGCCTTCCTAGTTATCGAGATTTTACGCCTTTGGTGCTAGTCGCCAGCCACTGGCCTATGGAAGGCGGGCATGGGGTAGTCACGGGACGGTCCCCGAGGACGGGTCGTGAAAAATTGGTATCAAAGGAGTCGGTTCTACCGCAGAACTTATAACTCTGATGTTTCTTCTGTGAAGCAATAGTGTTAAGAGTACCGAGTGTGGTTTTCAGTTCAGGGAGTCCAGTGCTGTTGCGGGCGGCCGACGTATCCATACTCTGGGACCCTGTCAACTAAATTCCGACTTTGTGCACGAAAACACTGATTGTGTGTCTGTTTTCAAAGGTTTCCCCCTTAAAACAGCTCAAACCAGGTCAGCTCACCAGGTATAATCTTTTAACAGTGTCACGTTGTTTCTTTCAGGATTCCTTTTCTCGGACGAACAACTAGAGCCCAGAGGGATGTGGGTGCTGATAGCCTGTCGAGCGACAAGGCTTCAGTACAGTGCCCTCTTGCAGTTGAGGCACCAGCGGTACTACCATACGTTGGGCCACCGATGCCAATAGCCCCAGCAGTAGGCGATGCACGCCACTTGAGAGCGCTGCACGAGTTCCAGAGCTAGAGGCCACCCAGGTTCTGGGGAGAGACGGACCTGCAGGTGGCTGAGGATTGGTTGGAGGCTGTGGTGAGAGTCTTCAGGCTAGTGGGGACGCTGGAAAACTTCATGGTGATCTTTTCTGTCAGCCTCTTTCAGGCAGCAGCAAGCAGGTGGTGGAGCCACTTGTTTCAGTTTTGCGATTGGATGGTCTTCGCATGGGAAGACTTCAAGACCTTCTTCAGGGTGGAGTTTGTGCTAGTAGCTCTACACCCCGAGCGTGTACATGAGCTTCTGCCTTTACCGCGATATTTTCGATTAGTAGCTGAGTCATCTGTGGGCAGTAGATAGATGATGCAGAGGTCTAGGAGGACCAGATCAGCAGTTGGATGATATCGGGTTTTAGAACCGGTGGTGCGGGGCACCCGGGGTGGGGTCAGAGCCAGGCGTGCCAGAAACAGACTGTGTTACTCATGCGGAGGGAAGGGTCACCTGGCACGTGTCTGTCCGACTTCTCATGCAGTTGATTCCCAGGCATTGGAGGAGCCACCGAGGTAGAAGCAGCGACGAGTGCTTGAGCAACAGCCAAGTAGTGGACAAGCCAGTAGAACTCCGGGAGCAGGTGGACAGGAGCGGAACTAGTGGATACGTCCCTTGTACTTCTAGTTCCATGTTGTTGTTGTATTCGTGTCTTTATACTATGAGCTGCAATAACAAAAAGACACTCATCTTTGTTTGCTTTCCTGTCCTTTTGTTTGGTTGATACTGAGTGGTCCCGGTTAAGACTGTCGACTTGACCCTCACATTCGAGTTTTATACTGAGGGAGACCTAGTAACCACACACTGATGCCGACAGTGTGACTCGACCCTTGGAGGCTAGAGTGACAGTTAGATCTCTTGGTAGTTGCGTCGAGGCCTTACGACGTCATCCATGGCATGAATGCACCATTCATGTCAGGATTGACTGTATTAGGCAATGAATGTGGTTCAGCTAGGGGATGAGACCAGATTTCTCTTATCGGCAAGGAAGAAATCATAGCAGCTCTTGCGAGACTAAAGAAGGTCCAGTTCATCCAGGAGCGGATGAAGACTACACAGTGTAGTAAAAAACAGGAAACCGGTTCCAGTCTTAGAGACTCAGGCATGTAAAATGTTTCAATAAGAGGAAGCTTTAAATAGATATGAGTCTGCGAAGCGGCAGACGTCGAGGTAGAGCTAGGAGAGCAGCGTGAGGTGGTGTACATCTAAAATGGTACAACCACCCACCATAGTTATTCCCTCCAGGCTCAGGGAGCTGGAGGGCGGAGGAAGAGTGCGGCTACACGCGGTCAAGGAGTGTGACCCAATGGCTCTAGAAATGATTCAAGAGACTGTCTGTGTCCACTACTAGCTGCTGAAGTAACGGACGTCGATATGAATCATTCCCTGCTTTCACAATCTTGTTCCAGACCTAGAGTTTCCGGTAATCCGTGGACTTGACCCTTATGTCTGGAGATACCTTGGGAGGAGACTCAATAATCACACTTACGCCGACGGTGTGGTCAGACCCTCGAGGCGAGAAATTCTGGTTGGAATCTCTTGGTGGCAGCGTCGAGGCCTTACGACGTTAGTTTGAGTATGGAATGGGCAATAACTGTTCATACTCAAATTGATGGTTTTAGGCAAACGTCAGGATAGGTTTTCCTTGGTCGGCGAAAAGGAAACCCCAGACAGCACAGGATAAACTCTTCCACAGGAGGGTGCGACTGATCACTCTTGAGTCGGTCAATGATACCCTCGAAGTGGAAGTCGTTTTGAGTTCCAGTTCTAAGAGAAAATGGAGACCTCTAGAGTTCAAGGATGACCATCACGTCCTTATAGGAGTCTCACCTCGACGTGGTTTACGGAGATGTGTCTAGGGAGGCAAGTTATCTCCGAGGTTCAACAGACCTTTCTAGGTCCTCAGCTGGGTAGGGGAGGTGGTTTACTGCTTGAACCATCCACTTCAGTTGCACTTGGTGCACTACATTTTCAACGTATCTCAACTGAGTAGATACGTGCTCGACCCTCCGCATATCATCGACCATAAAGAGATGGACGGTGGCGATGAGGTGACATCTATGGGGGTTCCTATGGGATCGAGGATCGACCGGAGCAGATCCTACGAGGATGATCGATTCCTCAGGTACAATTTCTTTGGTAGCACGGAAGCCTCCGGGTGAGCATATGGGAGCGGAAGGCTCAGATATGTGCTCTGTACCGCTTTTGTAACCTTAGTTTGTGTTAAATCTTTATGAGGACGTAAAGCCCTGAGGTGGGAGTAATCTAAAGACCTGTAAAATTCAAGGAAAATTTTTTCTTAATTTTCTTTAGAATTTTACAAGAACGCAGTTTCGGACGGCGCATGATTCCGAGGCCCGGTGTGCCCGGAATTAATTTCCGAAGTTTGGCTCGGGTACGTTCAGTGAACGAGCGAGAGGGAATTTCTATCTTTTGAACCGGTGCTCGGAATTGAAATCTGATTGCACCGATGAACTCGCAATGCCAGTAATCGCTTAAGGGAACCTTTACCTTAGTTGTGTTTGTGCGGGAGGAGAAGTTAATTTTTGGAGTTTTATTAAAAAAGTGAATAAAATTGTTAACTAAATTTTATTTCATGCGAAGTTGTTAACTTCTCCCATGGGAAGTTGGTCGTGGGTCCACATCCATCCAACTTCCCATGTGTGGATATTTGAAAGGGTGGGGCCCACACAAACCCCTCCCCACCTTTTCAAATTCCTTAAACTCCCTAACCCTCTTAACCCCTCACATTTCAACTCCCTATTAACTCACATTCTTTAATATTTGACAACTTGATTAATTAATGAGGTGAGTTAAGTATGGTTTATTTGAATTTCAATCTTTTGAAATTCTTGCCAACACTTTGCAATTAATTAATTAAACCAACTTAATTAATTATTTTGAGTGTTTGAATTCTTTTGAATTCATTTTGTCAACATTAAATAGAGAGATTATATTCTTCTTTTTGGGTTGGCATAAACCTTTTGGGGAGAACTAAGGAGAGGAGAAGAACTCTTGGATGATCACTAACCTCTCGAGGAAGAACGTTCCACGTTTACAAAGAACATGAAGCAACACCTCCGACCATCTTCAACCGGAGTAAAGAAGGGAAGCACCACCGCCTACAAAGAATACAGAGGGTGACGTCTCGGCTCGACTTCACCGAGCTCTTCTCCCACCAACCTAGACGGAACGATGCCTGACCTCCGCAACGCTTGTCTTCCGTGGGTCGTTGAAGAACTCCGTTCTTGAAGCCGAGGTAGGGGAATGAATTTAATTTTGGTATTCTCTTATCTTCTGAGAAAAGAACGACGAGCGCGGACCAACCAATTCCGGGTTGATCCGCGGATCATTCGTTCATGCGGATTGATGTTGAAGTTTATTATTTAATTATTTTTTTCGTGAATTCTGTCTTGTCATCCTTCGTGATTTTACAACCAGTTGTTATCGGATTAATGAGAGGGGGACGGACAGCACAAACACGGCTGACCCTCCTCCGTTTTTGATATTGTTTCTAATATGGATGGAACGGGATGGAGTGGTGTCGTCGCACCACGTGAGAATTGCTCGGTAGAATTACGCGACGCCATCGTGCCACACTGAGAAGCCGAACAAGAAGGCGACGCCGTCGTGCCGCGTTGAAGAAAGTCGAAGACACCGCGGGCGGAGCGAGGCTGCGGCAGAAGTGCGCGGCGCCATCGCGCCGCATGGGAAAACCACGAAGAAGCCAATATTTAATTAATTGATCTTTGAGCGCGGATTGACGGGCGATAAAAAATGAGGCCACAGAGCAATTTTGAGGCCTCCGTAGTGAAGTTTGGGTCCCAAGAGGACCATTGGCGAAGACGACAAGAGGAACGGACCAGCGGAGCCCATCCGGTGGTCCGCGGAAGACGGCGGCGGCGCGGCACACTGGCGCGACGGTGCCGGTGACCGGCAGCGGCGGCGCGCCGCCGGAGAGGAAGAGGTCGGCGAACTGCCGGCCTCAATCAGCGGCGACAGGCGGGGGATCTGCGCGCCCCGCCCTCGATTCGGCTCGGCCACGCTGGTCGAGTCGCGGCCGGCCGTTCGGGCCGGACCTAACTAGACCGTGCCGGACCGGGCGGGGCCGGGCTGGGTCGGACACGGGTCGGCCGACCTGGGGGGCGGGGGGGTCGGGCCGGGTCGGCCCTGACCTGGAACCCCTGTTTTCGGATCGATTTCGGTCTTTTGCTCATAACTTGAGCTACGGACCTCCGATTGACGAACCGTCTGCGGCAACGCGATCCTTGGATCGAGATGGTCGTTTCGGTTTATTACACTCAAGGTTTCGGAGAACTTTGGGTTTGGCCGGGTTGGTTTGTACACGAAGCCAACCGGGCCCTTGGAGCGGAAACACTCATATCTTGAGCTACGGACGTCCGAATGACGTGTCATCAACTTTGTTGAGTTCCTCTTAGTGAGACGGATCTTTTGGCATACTCCGCCTGAGGATTGGACGCAGGTGGAGTATGGTCGTGTTGGTTTTACCTTAAAAACCAACCGGGCCCCTGGAACGAAAAAGACAATAAGTCACAGTCCGAGCGTCCGATTGACGCGCCGTCTGTCTCGTTGTGTTCCTGATGACGATACGGAACTTTTGGAATCCTTCTCCCGAGTTTTGGAAACATTTGGTAGTGGCCGGGTTGGATCGCACCCGAAATCCAACCGGGCCCCTGGAATGAAAAAACTGATATCTTTCAGACTGCACGTCCGTTTGACGAACCGTCAGCGGTGTTGGTGATCAGGTTGAGAAACAGTCCCTATGAGCATACCCTATGAGAGTTCGGGATATAGTTGAGATACAGACGGGATTGGTTCGCTCACAAAGCCAACCGGGCCCCTGGGACGAAAGGGCTAATAACTCACAGACCGGACGTCCGATTGACGCGCCGTCTGTTGCGTTGAGACCCTTATGATGAGGCAGTCCTTAGTAACACTTCTTCTTGGTACATTGAGATACTTGGAGTATCGACCTGTAGCTCGTGGAGCGGACCCTCCCAGTGATGAGTGTGCGGAGTACGGAGACCGTGTAACTAGATGAGACCTGACGACTGCTTGACCGACTCGACTTGGAGTGAGTCGACTAGCCCAGTGGACGGAGCACTACTTTCTGAGGTGCAGACCCATGGTGGACGGAGCACTACCTGTGTGACAGTGCAGACCCGCGGTACTCGTCCGGAGAGTACCTCAGCAGGCTACTAGGGGATGTGCACTACTGTGTTTTGGTGACATACCTCAGTGGGAAGCACTACTGTGTCTGGGTGGCTGACCCGCGGTACTCGACAGGAGGAGTAATTCAGCAGTCTTAGGTTAGTGAGCAATACCTCGTAGTCGTGACAGAACCACTATACACTCCAGAGATGGAGCTCTTCAGCAGTTACGGTTTCGATAATAAAAATCCTGGTTTGAGCTGAGACTTTTGACCTTATGTTTACCTCATGATTGAGATGGGTCACTTGCTAAATTAGGTATATGTATGGGCATATACCTGGGTAGTGGTTATCCGTTGATTTCACAATCGATGTGTTTCCTCATGATTGAGATGGGTTACTTGATAACTTAGTTATATGTATGGGAATATACCTATGTAAAGGTTATCTGTTGAGATCTTCTTTGTGGTTATCCTTGTTGGTTTAGTGAGACCTTGAGGGTCTCGGGGTCCCTACTGAGTATCGTTATACTCACCCCAGCACGGGCTATGCCCTCACCTCGTTGTGTTGGTTGCAGACGACGGGCAGTGCTGACGTAGGCCGAGTGTTCGAGGATTGGACAGTACCCGGCGGTGGACTACACAACGAGTCAGTACCCGGAGGGAGACTACACGACGTGACGACTCACAGAGGAGGTTGACGGACGAGAGCGTGGAGGAGGCTATCTGTACCTACCCTTTAGGTAGGATTCGTGGTGGATGACCAAGAGATGTGCTACCTGTACCTACCCTTCAGGTATGATCCGAGGAGGATGAGCCAGGAGCTGCTTCCTTCTTCCAGCTGTTTGTCTTTTTGCTTTGTACCTTGTTCGGTTATATTCGTACTTTCTTTTGGGTTTATATTCTGGCCCATTTACTTTTCAGCATTTCTTTTGTACTTAGTGTAATGCTTCCGCTTGTACTCTGTGGTGCTTGTTTTCTTTTATAAAGGCAATGCCTTCCCAGTTATCGAGATTTTACACCTTTGGTGCTAGTCGCCAGCCCCTGGCCTATGGAAGGCGGGCTTGGGGTAGTCACGGCACGGTCCTCGAGGATGGGTCATGACAATTCATTCCCCATCATAACCATTCAAGAATAATTTTTATTTTATAATTAAAAATATTGTTTAATAAGTTAATATCATTCTGGATATGAAAAAATACTTTCTACCTATAAAAAATTGTCTTATGTAACAAAACATAAAAAGGAAATTGAATAATTTAACACCTGAAACAATGATACTACTAAAATACTATTAAAAAAGGAATATTTGAAGATCATATTTGATATTATATTTTTATGTGTGGTTATTGTATAATTGAATAACAGTTATTTAAATATTATAAAAGTGGTTAGCATACACCCGACCAAGAAAATGTACAATGTAATGGTTTATTTTACAATTTTTTACCTACTCGTGGTTGTTAATACATATGTATCTACTTGGACATATTTATCATCCAGATTGGTGTTTCTCAAAAATGTATCTGAAAAAAAAAATAGTTTCTAGACAATGCGTTGAAGAAATTTATACACTTTTTGACTTATTATAAATTGGGTTGAAATGAATAATTCCATCGTTTTTCAAATAATGTACATTATGGCCTTTTCGACAAATTAAGGTATGAATGTTTTTTAAACTTATTCCACCGGTGCAGCTATTATCTGCTGTTATAACACCTTTTAAGCTTGTCGTAAATTCTTCTAATAATATTTTCAAAATAAATGTTTTCTTTATTAATTACGTGACATTAAAATGATTTCAAAATTTCTCTCAAATAATTTTGATTTCATCTATGTCAGCATACATTGATGGATTTTACACATGTCTTATGTCAATCAATTATAATACAATCTTCTATAATGTATTGAAGGATTTTTGATTTTATCGACTATGGATGTATTATTTTTATACCATTCATGGTTTATGGTTAATGTATTAACATTTTGTATTCTAGTTTTTATACTAATGATTATGTTTTCTTTCCAGTCGTTCATATGAGGACTGTGTCGGACATAGTAAGTTACGAGTGGAGCATGGTATAGCTCCTAGATGCATCGATGGATGTCATTAGACAAACTAGTGTCTTGGCACAGGCCCTTGAAAAGGTCTTATTTTTTTGGCATGAGGCCTTGACTATAGGGTTATGATGTCTGGTATTAAGCATTCCATCATTAAGAAATTGTTTATTAATATTGCATATGATTATTTAACTAGTAGAATATCCATGTTAATAAGTAAATAGAATAATTTGACTTATTTTTAACATTTTATTGTGATGATTAAATTTTAAAAGGCTTTTGTATTAGGCTTATACATTTCCATAAATTTTTATGCTTATTTATGAATATTTTCGTTAGATTTTCATCCTTACTAAGCATCTGAGCTCTCCCCTTTCTATGTTTATTTTTCCCCATATTTGAAGACGTATTTCATGATTGACCTTCAGGGACAGGCTACGGGATATAATTGTGTTAAAACGGGGGGAAATGTTTTTATTGTTTGTATTTCATGATGTAATGTAAAACATATGTATGTATCTATTACTCTCAAGGATACTAATCTAATTGGTATTTTGATACATGATCTTTTTTTATCATTCCAATGTTAGGTAATAATGCACCTACTCTGGGTAAATATGATCATGGTGTTACATAAAATCTATTTATAATAGGAAACCCAGAATAATAAATAACTGAAACAATAATGAAGTATTATAGGATATAAAATTATGGAAGACATTCCTCTAGAAACTGCAGCTTGTAATACAACATGAATACCCATTTTAAAATTTTACTAAAACCAAACACAACTAAAATTATCTAAGGAAAAATTAATTCATTGAATAAAAAACAAAAAAAAAAGGATGAATGGAATGGAACTAGTATCCCGGGTTGGGTTAAAATTAATTAATAACAACTCTTATACTCCATTGAAATAAATCATACCATTATCCCAAATAATATATGGGAATATATCTGTAGCTCAAAAAAATATAGCTAACTAGGCTAAATATTAACTCTCTCAAGGTAATCTATAACAAAACTAGATACCTTAAATTTAATATAAAAAGTATAAAATAGTGTTAAGTCATATATTTCTCCCCCAATCACCACCATTACATCTGGTCTAGATCTCTATACACCCTCACACTTTCTAGGTAAATAGGGAATAAGATATTTAATAATATCAATTGGATACTAAATAAATATTAAAATTTCCAAATCATAGATGAATTTATTAATATAACACACACCACATTCATCAATTTAAAACCTCCTATGAAATTACCCAATATATTTGATTGATTATCAGTTATAAAATAATTTAGTTATATAGATAAGGGAATGAATGAATTAGATTTAAAAAATTTAAAAACAAAAACCTTTTCTATAAATCGTTTTAAAATGATTCAAGAGTTCAAAAATTATAAAAGTAATATAAAAATGAAATAAAAAACATATGTTGTGTAGCTCCTCTATGTAGTTGATCAACACTACGTTCTTGATCCTCTCAAATTCTGATCTCTTTGATAGGCACCACTCCTCCTATTTGTACGAAAAGAATCGGTATATATCATATTTCCATCTCCACTAAATTTTATCCATTATCTAATATCTATATTTCTCCTCATATTTTTCCACTTAAATAACACTTGGTCATCCTGAAATCCACATGAGATTGTCTAATTATATCTCCCAAGAGATATTCCATATCTATATCTCATTTCATCATAACATTGCATCATAGATATATCTCTTTATATTTCAATATTGATACTTTTGTTGAATTGGCATCAATAAATTCTACATATAGAAATTAATCTAGGGACATATCCCTGTTATATATGCACCATGTTTTTTATCATAATGAACATTCATGGTATGAATAAATAAATATTTTTATCCATATTATATGTAATTTATGTGGATTAGTACTATTAATTTGGGATAATAAAATTATTCATACTTCAAGATCTATCCTAGATATTATTTTCCAATATAAGTCTCCTTTGGCCTGAAATTTCATCCATTGTAAATTTCAACACCTTCACTATATAGTTGGTCATTGTGTAGTAGCCTCCTCAAATGTTGATCAAACCATAGTACAAGTTGGTGTCCCATGGCCCAATTATCTTTTATGTTATTTATTTTTTCTTCATTTCTCTCTTAAATAAAAATTATATGCTCTGATAAAATTATTTAAAAAATCAATAAAAAATATGGGCATGAATAATGAATTTTTATATTAACACACTATGATTAAAATTAGAAATGTATTAAAACAATATAGTCATTGTGTGTTAATATGTGTTAATGGGGTGTTGTGGTGTGATCATTGGACCAATGATTCAAATGAAAATTCATGATGATGTTTCCATAAATTGGTTAGATACTTGTGTTTGAAATTACTTATTGATATTGTTGGTGTGGAATACCCTGGTACAAATGGGTGGCGATGATCACCGATGATGGTGAGATAGTTGTTCACTAGGATGGGGATGTAAGTTGTTAGTGATATTACTCAATATGCATTTTAAAATATTGTTATTATTTACACAAGGGACATGGACCACGAAGTGGTATTGATAACTGGTTCCATAGTTGTATCCTCTATAGAGTAAATGTGTACATTGAAAGATGGTGAGTATCATTCTAGAGGATGGATACATCTTATGGATGGACATGTGGAAAAATTGTTGATTGGGAATACTATATGGGAAGTGGGTTCTCATCAAGGATAATATTTTAAGGATATTGAGTATGTAGTTAAATGGGTATTTTATAATGATGAAAATTATGTTGGGTATGTACATGGTCCCTAGGGTTGTAATTATTAATATTTTATGATTGACCTATAGGCATTGTGTTGGAGTGTGCCACCATGTGGCATTGAATTGGTTAAAGTTCCAAGAGTTCTTCTATTGTGATAGACTATGTGGACATAATTCCACTTAGATACAAGATAATGTAGGTAAAGTATTCACCCATAGCTGGTTAATCACCCAGTGTGGAAGGTTTTTTATTGTATTTATCCAAATTTATGTAACACTTCATATAATTTTATTATGGACGTTATGTAGGGATGTCGATTGTGGGGCACATCTGAGTTTATAATTGGACTATATGTGGTCCCTATGATAGGTATGGATCATTTAATGTTAATAAAAGAGTGAGGAGAGAATTATTGGTTTCTAGATCTTAATAGCACGTGGTGTTTTGGATACATGTATATATTATCATTGGACTTTTGAGAAGAATTAGATGGATCCTCATAGTTGGGTTGCTAATATTTTAATTTTTGGATATGTATTTAATATTATTAGCCCATAAGATATCATGTTAGATATATATGTAAAATGTATGATTTTGTAGAAATTTATTTTCAAGTTCGTTACGATTAATATTCAGAGTATTGTATCCTCAATTTTATATATTTATTGTTTATTTTGATTTCATCAAATTGGGTTCGTTGTCTATTATTATTAAAGGGTATTATTTAAACTATCAACATTTTGACCCACACTACTATTCTGAAAATGTTTTCATACTAGTAGGTGTGCATGTGGTTAGTGGGACTCTAGCTAGAGTGTCATTCTAGTGTTTCATGTTAGGGTTGCAACAAATATGTATCATAGATGGATAGAGCATGGGTTTTCTAATGTAATAACATGTGGGTTTATGTCGTAGCCTTGGGAATGGTATATAGAGTTTTGGAATGCATCTGTAATTTTTATGGATGTCTAATTATGAATTTTTATAGCATAAGTACAGTTTGAAGCCGGTGTTTCCAAAGGAAATGGGATTGTTATTTTGGTTTTTATAATTACGGTTGAGTTTTTAGATATACATAAATAAGGTAGTTTATGTAATTTATTAATGTTTTGGATCATGAATCTATGTGTTATGAGGTTGAATCAGGTATCATTGTATGCATATAAGGATCATGAGACATTCATGTACCTTTTTATGATTATTATTATTCTAGTTATTGAATGGATTATGTTATTTAATATATAAAAAAACATGTAGGATGTTTTTCTATATATATTTTAATGGAATAATACATAGATAAATTTTCATTGTGACTACTTATTTTATCATGTATATGAATCCAACGTGTGTCTTGTAATAGAGGAACATGACCATAGAATATCTATGTACGGTTGAGAAGTAAGATTATATGAGACCTATGTTATTGGCGGTGATGTGTAAGAGATAGTGACATGTTCTTCATATTATAGATTTTTCCATATGTTTTTATTTATGTTTAGATATTGGTATTTGGTTTCACATGGTATTCCACCCTAGTTGAATATTTTATAGAATCAACATGTTGGGGATATAGTTCCATTTAAGAATGCACTGAATGATACCCTTAAGGATGGATATTATCATGAGCCATGTTTGTTGGTTCATAAATTCATGGGTTATCGAAAAATTATAGAGTTGTTAATATAGTGGTTTGATGATTTTCTCAGTAAGAGTCTGATGAGGTTCATTTTGAGCATTAATCTTGGATCTTGGGGGGATAATGCTTTAATTTAATATTTTAATAGGGGGTTCCTATCTCAAAATTATCCTTTATTTTAGGGGGAACAAAAATTATTTGTTGTTGAGTATTAATTCTTATATGATCCGACTATATGAGATCAGATTGATATACCACTAGGGAAATAAAATTAGAGATGAATATGCTATGGGTACCAGTAAAATGCTAGGGGGACATAATGGTTTAGTATGTCATGTATGAGGGAATGACATCTAAGGATTTTTTGGTTTGGATTTTTTGAACATGTTTTCTTGACAAGCTAAGGGAAAACTAATCTGGTGTGTTAAATTACTTTGTTTGATGGAGGAAATTGATCATGGATAATGTTTTATAATCCATGGATCTGATATGGAATAGAGTAACAATGGTGGGAGATGATATCACTAAGAAATATTTATTTGAAGAAAGTAATCAACATATTTTCGTATTATATTTGATACATTCACATTGAAGTTGTTTTCAATGGTAGTGAACCAAGATAGAATATCTAAGTATAACCTAAATGATATAAGTGTGCCTAGTCAACCACTAATGTCCTCTACGATTGGTTATAGATATATAGTTATCCATAAAAATGATACATAGGATACCTAATAGTACAACTAGGGTGTATGATTTACATTACTACTATAGAGTGGTTCATTAATGAGGTGTTACCTATGTGAATAGACAAGGATTCTTCTATCACATAATGATTAACTACCTATGGGGTGTAAAGATTGTATATATATGGAGTAATTGAAGTGTTTTTTCTATATTATCTAACAGTCAATAGGTGGTCAGGTATCTAGTTGGATTCTTGAATCTAATATAGGCATAGGAGCTCTGTTGGGATGTAAATACTTGGACTCATATCAATATACATGTGATAATAGCGGGCAGGATACTCATGGGTGGATATAAATCAATGATTGTGAATTGGAGTCAGATAAAAGTGATCAAGTTGGCATTCTCATAGAAGAGATATCTATTAATTGTTGGGGGTAATTCATGAGTATGTTTGATTTTTGATTTATCATGAAGGATACTAGTGCACGATATGTGTCATTTGTAAATTGAGATACAATAAGTTAATTTAGGTATGGTAATGTTTCGCAATGATTGATTATGTTTATTGGTATAGTTGGTGATTTGTGAATATGTTTAACGTATTATAAATGTGTAATTTTTTTGATAGTTAGTGTGGTTACATAATTATTCTAGGTACAATAATTGTTATGATATTGAAATGTGATTTATATGGTGGAATAAAACCATAGAATGAATCTATCTATTTTTAATTATCTAGAATAATTAGAACAAGAATGATTTGTTTATCATCATTTCAATGTTTTGATATTTTAATGAGAGGGATGCATATATCTCAATCATGGAGGGTCAATATTGTGCACAATCACAGTTCAAGGATTCATTTTCATATGATGAGAGGTTATGATTTCATGAGTATTTGTGTATGGTAATAAATTAATTAGAGTGGCATTAACATTTTTAAGAGGGAGTATTTTATGTGAAAAAAAGTTTTGAGAAGGATCAAAGGTCTAATTAAAGAGGTTTGATGGGATTTCAGACTTGATCAGTAGAAAACAAAGGGCATGGGGTACCTCGTTTGTTAGGAAAGGTAGTTGGAATCCCATGGGTAACACAATAAGAAAAGGGACATGTCATGTGAGTGACCAAAATAGAAAGTATTCATGGTATTCATGATAATTGAGCGATGCCCTAATGGAGTCTTGGGAGAAATAATGTGGTTATAAATTGATATTTTTTATGGGGTATTGTGTGGTTATCAAGTAACTACTGATTAGAATAATAATTCATACTTGTAAGGCTTTAAATGGGTTTGTAACATCAGGATTTTCCATGTAATGTTTTTTAATTATATGGAATTATTACATGTCAGCGAAAATTGACGGCGAATGATTCGGAGGCCCTGTGTGCCTGGAATGAATTTCTGGACTATTTTAAATGTAAATTAACTAAAAGAATAAGCGTCATTTTGACACTTTTAAACCCTTGCTCAGAATATAAATTTGATGGCACTGTTGAATCCACAGTGCCGAGATTCTCTTAAGGGAGACTTTACATTGACTGTAGATGGTCTGGGATAAATTTTATGTTTTGGGACTTTTTAAAATAAATAAATAAAAATATCTTTATTATTATATTTTCATTCTTATCAACTAATAGACATGATGATGGTGGGGCCAGCGATGTGGCAAGCTATAATATGGCATGACATGTCAATCATAAGTAAGGACGTTGTTGGGAAATTAGGAAGGATCCTAATTAAGGATCCCCCTAAATTACTCACATTGTAAATTTCCCTCACCCTCACCTATATATATGGAGCTTGTGTAGGGTTATTGACAAAACTTCACCATCTAGTGATGTGATGATAATGTGTTGAGACACCAAATCATAAGAGGACGGAGCCGGTTCCAAGATGAGGTGACATAAGACCCTCATCCTCGAACTGAAGGGCGACGTACGAGCGGTGTTGTTGGAATCCAGTTGTTCAAACGAAGAACACTGGCCCACCTTCATGTATAGACACTATCCAACAGTTTTAAGAGGTAGGTTAGTTAATTCTAATTTAATTCAAGTTAATTTTGTAGAGGAATTATCCTCCCACATGTTCTAGCTAACATGGAGGGAGACGGCCTAACAATCTCACCTCCGAGCCTCTCCTACTTTGGTACATCATTGTCATCTATGTGGAATACCGCTAGTGTGGAGGAACCGACCAACTATAAAAAAGGCAGTGCCCCAACACATGCCGGAAGGGGAGGCCAATGCACAAAGCTGCGATGGTCCTCGGACCGACCGACACATGCAGGCTGTCGAGGAAGTGCGGCGTGCCGTCGTGTGCCGCCATTGAGATAGGGGTTGTGGCTTATCAGCTATGGAAGTCGGAGAAGTTGGTCGACCATGGATGGGTAGGTGGTGCGACCAGCACACCGTTGACGAGCAGAAGCCATGACAGAAGAAGAAACCATTCCTCTGGTGGGTTCCACTGTGACCGGGAGATGCCCATATGGCACCACCATTTCTAGAAACAAAATGGCCTCCATGCTATTCAGGATACCGAGGGGTGGGGGTTCTTCCTCACCTTTCCAGCACGTGCACTCACAGGCTGCATCTCATGCAGTCGGGCCGCCCTTTGTGGGCCACCCCTTTGTGGGCTGGGCCGCCATTTATTGTGAGATGGACCTAACCTCTAAATAGTTGGTCGATCCCACCTCGGCTTAGCCCATACGTGGCCAGGTTCTGTCAGTCTAATGGGGTTGGATGGGGCCTGAGCCCAATCAGGCCCAGAAACACTTAAACGACCATTTTATGAGAACCAGATGCCTGTTTGCCGATCTGTCTACGGTGTTTAGATACATGGAACTAGATGGTCCTTTTTTTATACTTCACATGAATTTTTAGGATTGATGGAGTATATTCGAGTTAGATTGAACCCAAATCCAACTGGGGCCCCAGAGTGAAAACTCTTATTACTCACAGATTGGGTGTCCGATTGACGCACCGTTTTTTTCGCATTGGAACCCATATGACATGGTGGTACTTTAGGTTATTCATTTGTAATGCTTAGTGATTTTATAGGAACCACCTATATCTCGAGGGTAGATAATGCAAAAATCGAGTGCACCGGGTGCGTGGAATCCAGTGGTTGGTAGTGAGGCGGAGGTTGGAGATAGATCCTATATGAGTAAGCCTTCAATGATCGAGTGTGGGTGAGTGCATAAAAATATTGTGTGGGTCAGATCCTATGTTGATTATTGAATTCATTAGTTACCTTTCGATCCTTTGTGAGTCATATACTATGTGGGTCATTGCATGGGGTAGTTACCTTCCGATCATGTGTTGGTCAAATCATGTGTTGGTTAGCGGGGGTTAGTTACAAATTGATTATGGGCTGATCAATCCTGTGTGGGTAACTTTGGGGGTTTGTGCCTATCGATCATATGTGTGTAAGATGTTGTATGGTCGACAGTAGTTCCTCTTGATATAGTATGACGATATAGCTTCATGACTAATCATTTGTACTTCTATAATTCACATAAACCATGTTTGACACTAATGGAAAATTACCCTATACCCATGGTTCAAAACTGTGGGTATAGCCCCCAACACCGTGGTTGGATCCTATACCCACGGTTTTGGGAAGAATGGGCTGGAATGGCATCGGGATAGGGGTCGGGCTATACCCACGGTTTTCCGAAACCATTGGAATAGGATTGCCACAGTGTGGCAGATGCATGGCCATGCTGGCACAATGTTGACCCCATGGTTCTGAAACCATGGGGATTTATAATCTTCAAAATAGAAGTTAGGGGGTTTCGAACCACGGCCCCACACCTCACCTGGAGAACGCACCCGACCAATATACCACCAAAATTATGACTTCAATCTATTATATATACATGTATCTTATTATAAATATTAATATGTGGTATTAAAATTACAACAAAACACCTGGCGTGATTCGAACTTGTACCTGACACAGAGTCCAGCGACTGCACACCAACAACCAACCAACTAAGTTGTCAATTATATTTGATATTTATATATACATCTGCTTATATGTATAAATATATTCCACGTGGGTATTTAAATTCAAAAAACGTGGTCGGCGGGATTTGAACCGGTGACCTACAGTAGACACCGAGAACATTTTACCAACAGAGCTGCTGAGTTTTTGTTATTAAATATTTACATTTACGTAAATATATTAATTCATACCGCGAATAAATGACTTCCGGTAAAAAATTTCATGTGTCCCACCTAATTTTATTTTCCCGCCATAACTCGGGATAGCTATATCCAATGATTTGTAGAAACGTGGGTATAGGTCTTCAAAAACAAAAACTAATACCCACAGTTTTGATGAACCGTCGGTATAGGTATTCGCAAAATACCCTATACCCACAATTTTCTCCAAAACCATGGGTACTGGTATTAATAAAACTATACCCATAGTTTTTTACACAATCGTGCGTAATGGTGGCCTATACCTTCAGTTCTAGAAAACCGTGGGTATATGTTCACATACTATCCCTATACCCACGGTTTTGGAAAATCGTGGGAATATGGGTACCCTATACCCACGGTTTTTTGCAAAACTGTTTGTATAGATCTATTTTCCTGTAGTGTGATTTGAGACTCTAATTGAGATGTTTCAATTTCATTGCGTTTTGTGATTGAGATCATGCTTTGTGGTTTTCCATTGTGAAATTATGAGAGACCGTAAGGGGTTTCGGGATCCCTATTGGGTATTGTTATACTCACCCCTATAACAGATTCACCCGCACCATGTTTTCTCTTGTACAGATGGCGAGAAACTGGGTTGAGGTTTGAGGGATCCCAGACCAAGCAGTGCGTGCAGGAAATTGGTGGATGTGGAATGTTGTGGAGGCAATATGTACATACCCATTATGTAGGATCCTCATTGGATGATCCAATAGTTTTTTCCTCTGTTCAGTTGTACTTAGACCCTTCAGTTGTGCATGTATTCCATCCCCCTTCACTTTCATAACTCTTTACTACAACAGTTTAGTTCATGGTTGCAGCTTGTTGTGTTCTACTCTTAGTGTTTTTACAGTTTTTAAGTCAATGCATTCCCATTTTTGGAATATGGCTTTCTAATTAAAGTCATCAGCCGATGTCCTATGGAAGGTGTGTATGGGGTAGTCATGACACAGGCTGTAAGGGGTGGGTCATGACCAAGTGGAATCTGAGCAGTCTGTTCTACCAAAGAAATAGGACTATGTAATTTTCAATGTAGCAATAGTGTTAATTGTTGTGATTGTGGTCTTCAGTTTGGGTATTCCAGTGTTGGTGTTGCAGCTGAGGTATCTCTACACCAGGACCTTGAATTCTAATTTCTGACTCAGTAGATAGAACCACTGATTGTGTGTATTTTTGAGTAGTTTTTCATGTAATCATTTTGAGTAAGCTCAATAGGTATAACGTTTTGTCCATGGAAAAAATTTCATCTTTCATGATTCCTCAACATAGATAGCTAGCCATGATTCCGGATAGAGTACATGCTGATGACCCACCAAGCTATGAGGTTGTGGTGCAGGGCCCTCTTATGGCATTACCACCTTCGGGTGGTGTTCTAGCAGCACCAAAACCCATTGTACCTCTATTTCCACTAGCCCCACCATCATAAGGTGCACGCTGAATGAGCGCCTTGCACATGTTTCAGTGGTAGAGGCCTCCAAGGTATTGAGGCGAGATGAACCCACATGCGCTTGAGGACTGGATGGAGGTTATAGTATGAGTTTTCTGCATGGTTAGTATACTGGCTGATCTTATGGGGATCCTTGAAGCCAGTCTTTTTGGGCAGCAGTATGGAGATGGTGGAGCTAGATGCTCGAGGTACATGACAATGTTATTCTCATCTGGGTGGACATCGATAGCATTTTTAGTGAAGATTTCATCCTAGCGACCTTATGCTCTATAAGTATATAAGAGTGGCTTCTCCTACAACAGCGCAACATGACTGTGGCCCAGTACTCGGTGAGGATTACTAATCACTTCGGCTACTCCATCAACATGGGACAAGACCCTTTCTTTATGGCCTAGACCTTTGAACAGAGCCTCTAAAGGGATATCTAAGCATCGATGATATCACTCCGCATAACGATGTAGGATAGTGTTCTAGAGCGAGCGCTTCTGGTGGAGAGCTTCTTAGCTGAGGAGGAACCAACAGAGAGACTCAACACTAGGAGAGAGATAACAGAGTCATATGTGGATGGTAGTTGGTAGGTGAAACAGAGGTCTTAGTGGACCAGACCTTCTGGTGGATGACCCAGGGACATAGGGTCAGAGGGGTGGGGCTCGAGAGGCAGAGGAGGTCAGACAAGGGACAAAAGGTGCTACTCGTATGACATGCAGGGTCCCATGGGTCGCGATTTCACAACCCGCTGTATGGAAGACTAGAATATGTTCTATGGACCACTTAGGTAAAGGTAGAGGTTCAGTCATAGAGGTCTGTAGGGTGGTATATTTGGTAGGGGAGTCGTCCGTGCAGTGAGTGGTGGGCGGCGATTCGAGTTTCTATCACCACACGCACCAAGTGGCCTACCCCGACCATAGGGAATGGTTTTACAGGGATGAGGTCAACTCTAAGAAGCTAATGCCTACAACCACAACACTCCATAAAGGATTAGAGGTACATTTTGTGTCTACTCTACCTTAGCTGCAGTACTTTTAGACATAGGTTCTAGTCACTCTTTTATTGCCACTTCTCTCATTCATAGATTGGAGATTCGGGTGGTGACATTGGTTCGATCTATACGGCTAGTGACTCCAACGGGTGTAGATTCGATGATTAAATACTAGTTCCAATATAGTGATCTTAATATAGGAGACAATAGCTTTTGTTGGGATCTCATAGTAGCGGTATCGAGGCCTTGGGACGTCATTATGGGTATGGACTAGTTATCTATAGTCCATGCTTAGATTGACTGTATTTGGCACAGAGTGTGTTGTATTTGTGCAGAAGGGAGCAAGTTTTCCTTCACCGGTGATAAGGAAACCATTGTAGAATATTATGGACTTTCCCAAAAGAGAGTGTAACCAATCACTTATCAGTTTACGAGTCCTACCCTCAGAGTAATAGATGTTTAGAGACCAAACTATCCTCTTGTGGGGGACCAGTATGTCACTGTCTTTCCTAATGATGTTCCAACACTACCTCAACGAAGGGAGGTAGAATTTTACATCAACCAGTACCCCAAGACAACACTAATATCAACACTATCATATCAGATGTCTCCTGTAGAGATTTATGATTAACAGGTATAGATGGAGGACATGTAGTGAAAGGTGTTCATACGGCCCAGTGTTTCTCCATTGGAAGCCCCAATTTTGTTCACCAAGAAGGCAGAAGGGTGATGGAGACGCTGTGTGGACTATTAGTGAAAAAATAGGGTGACCATTAAGAACAAGTATCCACTTTCGAGGATTGATGATCATTTTGATCTACTGAAGGGATCTCGTATGTTTTTGAAGATAAACTTGATATCAACCTATAATCATCTCTTGAAGCGATATGAGGATGTGATGAAGACGACCTTAAAATGTTGGTATGTCCATAATGATTTTTTGGCAATTCTATTCGACATGACCAATTCCCTAGCAATGTTCATGGGACTCATGAACAGGACCTTTCAGCCATACCATGATCGCTTTGTGGTGGTGTTCACCAATGACATCTTGATATAACTCAGCGATGGAGGAGGAGCATGACGATCATTTGTAGATAGTTCTGGATACACTCTGAGAGTACTGTCGTTATGGTGAGATCTCAAAGTTCCAGTTTTGGATACAAGATTTCCACATTCGAGAAAACGTTAACCCAGAGTCTAGATTTTCAAGGGATTTAGTGATGATGGAGGTTATACTTTCTTGGGAGCCACCGAGGATTGTGATGAAGGTGCATAGTTTCTTGGGGTTGGCTGGATACTAATGGGTATTCGTGCCTGACCTTTCTAGAGTTGTGGAACCCTTGTAAGCATTGACAAAGAAGGGAGAATCCATTGTATGGACTGAATGATGCCAGTGGAGTTTCCCAGAGATAATGAAAAGAATGACGAGTGCCACATCTTGAGGCTACAAGAAGTGGTCTTTGGGTATGTGGTATACTACGACACATCAGGTACTGGACTTGGATGTTTCTCGATGAATGAGAAAGTAGTGATTGCCTATGGATCGTGAAAACTATGGCACAATGAGAAGAACTATGCTACTCATTACCTTGATTTAGTAGTAGTGGTCTTCTCCTTAATGTTGTGGTGACATTACTTGATGAGCGAACGTTTTACAGTCTACTCTGATCAAAAGAGTCATAGGTATATGTTCTCTCAGAAATACTTGAACCAGAGACAATGATGATCGATATAGCTCCTCAAGGACTGTGACTATGAGATTTTCTATACAACTGGTAAGGAGAACATGGTGGAATATGCACTCATCAAGTGGTCTTGTCTACAGTTTCATAGTGATGCGACAGAGTAGCTAGTCGTGTTGTAGATATCCTTCATGAATAGATATGTATAATGTTACCTTCAGTCTATGATAGTCACTCCCCCACTCCTTCAATGAGTCTGGGAGTCACAACATGGGGAAATTGACTATAGGGATCATCGTACTGAGATATCCTCAGTGTAGGTACCTAATTGATTTTTTGAAGGTGGGGATAAGGTCATCCACTTTAGATGACGTACCAAGGTACTGGTGGCACTATGGGAGGAGGTGTTTAGGGAGTTCCACACATCCCCTCTGGCAGTACATCCTGATGCGGAGAAGATGTACCAAGACCTCTGCCATCAGTACTGGTGGCCAGGGATTAAGAATGAAGTGGCGAGGTTTTTTTCTAGATTACTCACTTGTCAGTAAGTGAAGGTCGGGCATTAGGTTCTATCAAGCTTAGCTCTGTCACTATAGGTTCTGGAGTGGATGTGGGGTGGGATATCCATTGAATTAGTGGTAGGGATTCCACGTACATCCATGGGACATGATTCTATCTGGTTGATCGTAGAACGATTCACCAATTCATCCCACTTCCTACCTATCCGAGATTATAGATTTGTATAGGGATTGGGACACCTCTACATAAAATAGATTATATGGCTTCATGGGGTTTTATCGATGATTGTCTATGACCTTGACACGCATTTAACTTTCTAGTTTTGGAAGGGATTGAAGGAGGCATTCATGACTCAACTATGTTCGAGCACCACCATTCATCCTCTAACAGATGGTCAGACCGGGCGGATCTAAAAGACTAAGGGGGGCATGCTTTGTGCCTACATCCTACATTTTTTCTTTAGTTGGGAGGATCAATTCCCCTTGGTGTGGTTCTCATGCAACAATTTTTATCATTCCACCATCGGTATGGAACCATTCGTGGAGTTGTATAATAAACCATGTAGATCACATCTATGCTGAACAAACCCATGGGAGTCCGTACTTAAGGGTCCAGAAATGTTATGGTCTACCACTGAGAATGTTCAACTCATCCAGGAGTAGATGAAGACTACACAAAGTAAGTAAATGTATTATGCCGATAGAAGATGGAGACCTTTGGAGTTTGAGGTGGTGGACCTCATATCCTTGTGAGTCTCTACTTGACGGGGACTATTGGGATTTGGCCGAGGCAAGAGGTTATCACGAAGGATTATCAATCCTTTTATGATACATCAAAGGATATGTGAGGAGGAATACCTCGTGGCTATACCACCGTAGTGGGAGACGGTGCATGATGTCTTCTATATATCCCCGCTAAGGAGATATGTGCATGACCCATCTCCCATCGACGTCCATGGAGAGCTGTACTTCGATGATGGGGATATGTTTTCAGAGGTTCCAGTGGAGATTGAGTATATACACGAGCGATTCCTTAGTGGGTGATCAATAACTCTGGAGAACATTCACTGGTAGCATAGGAACCTCTCAAAGAGCACATGAAAGCGAGAGGATCAAATTCATGCTCAGTACCCTCATTTGTTTCCATAGTCTATGTTGTGTCTTTGGGGATTAAAATCCCAATGGTTTGGAGAATGTAAAGACACATATTTTCCATGTAATTTTTTTATTATATGGAATTATTTTTAGCCTGTGAAAATTTATAGCTTGTGATTCCAAGGCCCATTGTGCCCGAAATGAATTTCTGATGTTTTTTAATGACACGCTCAGTAAACACGCATGAAAAATTTTCAATCTTTTCAACCATTTCATGGGATAAAATTTTGAGGGCACTGTTGAATCCGCAGAGCTGGTATTTTTTTATGAGAGAATTTACATTGAGCTCCGTTGGTCTAGAGGAAATGTTATTTTTTGGGACATTTTAAAAGAAATAAAATAACATTATTATGTAATTATTATTCTTATCCTCCTACAGACAATTAGAGTGTGGGGCCAATGATGTTTCAATCTAATAAATGGATTGTCCAATCATTCTTATGTAATGACATCATTGGGTAATTAAAAAGGTTCCTAATTAATGAACCCCCATTAATTTCCCACGTCATTACTTACCCACACCCTCCTCTATATATATGGATACTGGGGAAGGGTATCAACAGAGATTAACCATGATAATACGCGATGATAAAATGTAGAGATTCCAAACGCTTTGAAAAATGGAGCTTATTCAAGCAAGAGGTGATGGGAGACACCAAACCTAAAACTGAAGTATGACATACGTGCAACATCATTGGAAGCCAGTTGTGGTATAGAAGAACACTAACCCACCATTATGTGTTTACGTCTTCAACAGTTTTACGAGGTAGGGGATTTTATTCCTATTTAATTTAAGTTAGTTTTGATGAACACTTATTTCCCCACATGTTAAGAGCTAATGTAGAGGTCATGGGACTAACGAACCTCGCATGGACCCTCAACAAATTTTATATGCACATCCATTAACCATGGAATACCACCAATGCGGCGACACTGACCAACTACAAAGGAGGCAGTTCTCCGATTCCCGCTGAATGAAGAGGCTATGACATAAATCCATGATAGTCATCAGAATGGTCAGCACAAGCTAGTCGTAGAGGAGGTGTGGCGTACCATCGCGCGCCGCCGATGAGAATGGGGCCATGACTTGCCAACTACGGTGGTTGGAGGAGGTGGATGTCATGACAACAATCTATTGAAGGACAGGTGGTGTGACTTGCGTGCTACAAGGATGTAGAAACCTCGGGCGAAGCCGCGGTGGGGGCAGAACCTGCGCCTCCAGTGGGTTACATGTTTAATGGTGGCACCAACGTGGCATCGCTGTTTCACAAAACCAAATTTCCTCTGGGATATTCGGGATACCGGGGCGGGGGGGGGGATTCCCCCCTTTAGCTCTAGAAAATAGTGCTTGGGTTGCTGTCTCGTGGGTTGCACATCATGCTGTCGGGCTACCCTTTGCGGGCTACCCTGTACGGGCTTGGTCGGCCTTGTGGGCCGCCCCCCCTTGTGGGTCGGGATTTGTGGGACACCCAACATGTGGGTCGGGCTTGACCATGGCCTACCGGGCCAGGCCTCCCATGGCGCAGCTTAGACTAGGTCAGGCTATGTTGGTCTGATAGGGCGGAAAGGACTCGTGCCCCAAAACACAGAAAGGGCTGTTACTTGTGGACCAAACGTCTTTTTGATGAACCATTTGTGATGTTGGGATCCTTATATCGAGAAGGTACATTAGGTATACTTCAATTTATTTTTGGAGATAGATGGAGTATGATTGGATTGGATTGAACATGAATCCTGTAGGGGCCCCACATTAAAAATACTAATAACTCACAGACCAGGCGTCCAATTGATGCAATGTCTTTCTCATTGGAACACTTACCACAAGTCAGTCATTTGTGTTACAACATAGTTGATATTAGTGGCAGTAAATGTATGACCGATATATTGAGAAGATGATACTACAAAACTCGAGTGCACCGGGTGCGAGGAATCCAGTGGCTGGCAGTGAGGCAAAGGTTGGAGGCAGATCCTGTGTGGGTCAGATCACATCGATCCTATGTGGGTTAGTGCATAACGATCCATTGTGGGTCAGATCCTTTGTGGGTCAGTGGGGGTTAGTTACATATCAATCCTGGTCTAATCAGATCCTCTGTGGGTCAATGCAGGGGATAGTATCTATCCATCCATTGTGGTCCATAATCCATATGGTTAGTAGTAATGCCTCTTGATAGAATATGATGATTTAGCTTCGTGAATAATCATATGTACATATATATTTCAATAAAACATGGTTTGATCTGTTACTCTAATTGAGTTTTGTCTACTGATTTTTTCATTGTGATTCAGATCATGCTTTGAGGTTTTCCATTGTTAAATTATGAGAGACCTTCCGGGGTCTCGAGGACCATACTATATGTTGTTATTCTCACCCCCGCACAGGTTTCACCCGAACCTTGTTGTATATTGTGAAGACAATGAGCATCTGGGCTGACATTTGAGGGATATAGGACCAAGGAATATGCGGATGAGACATACATAAGTGGAGTAATATGGAGGAAATATATACCTATCCTTCACGTAGGATCCTATGTGGACGATCTATGAGTTGTTTTCTATTTTCAGTTATACTTGTAACATTTATTTGGGCTTTTATTCTAGCCCCCGTCACTTTCAGAACTCTTTACTACAGCTATTTACTTCATGGTTTCATCTAGTGGTGTTCAACTCTATGTGTTAGTACAGGTTTAATGGCAATACATTCCTGTTTTAGGGATATGCCTTTCCGATTCAAGTCCCCAGCCCCTGGCCTAAAGAAGGCTGGCATAGGGAAGTCACCATACGATCCACGAGGGATAGTTTGTTATAGGGATGGGTTATTTTTATTAAAATAGTACATGGATATTGGTGATAGTGAATACAATGGTATGATGTGGGTGATATTGACCACAGAGGATAGGTCGATGGGGGTCCACCATGTTTTGGTCGTAGGTTGATTGTGATTCTTATCACTATAAGACCGTTGTCATTGGGATTATGTACACACCTAATAGGGACCATGTGGATGTATTAACAACTAGTTATTTGGAAATATCATCCGTAGACAAGCATCACATGTATGAAAATGATGAACATCATTATAGATGGAAAACATATATGGATGACCAAGATATATTGATAATTATTTCAATCATCACATTGGGTGTGGGTTCTCTGTATTCATGGGTTCTATTGGGATATTATCATAGTATTTGAAATTGAAATTATCTATCCATAGAACATGTTTTGTAGTATATTTATTTTCCATTGGGTCTTGTTTATAATGATTTGAGATAGTTATATGGGCTTTGTGTTTCTCTATGTCATCATGTGGTGTGTAATTTGTATGAAGTCAAAGGTAGCCTTCAATGTGAATGAGCATTGGAACATCCCTACTCTAGCATTGACCAATGAAGGTTAATTACTCAACAATTGATGATCAATCATAGAGTGGAGAAATTATTTGATTTAATTGGACGTTATTTTTTGATCTTTTTATAAACTCATATACATGTGTATATTATCTTGGGATACCATTGGTGGGGCCGTACATCTCCATAATCATACCCTACATGGTCTATTTAGCACATGTATAGACATTGCAGTTTGTTACATATGAAAGGGAAAAGGTGGTTTTTTTTACCTTGGTTATTGGATGTTTTGTGGTTACATTAGCATGTTTTCATTGGATTTTTGAGTAGGACAACATAAATCCTCAGTGTCAGGCTGATTATATTTATTTTAGATCAATATTTTATATGATCTTCCAATGGGTTATTGATTTATGTTTCTATATAATTGTCAAGACACAAAGATATTTATTTATTTCATTCAATATAACATATATTTCTAGTCATGCATCTAGTGAATGATATATTAACTATAGATTTGTATAGCTTATATAATAAATTTTATTCTGTTTCAATCAGTGGGTGTATTCTCCAAACTATCATATTTTAGACCCTCACTAGTATTCAGTATCATTTATCATATGGGGAGGCATTCTTGGGGATAGTGGCTATTTTAATCTAGTGTCATACAGATGATTTGATTCAATGATGAAAGATGTTGATTTCTTATAAGGTATTTATCATAATTACATATTATTATTACAAGGTTTAGATTATTCAAAAATATTAATATGTATTTTCATTATATTATTCCAATATATTAAAATTTATTTTTTGATGAATATTGTGTCATTGTTTTTTGGGATTATTTTTATTGCATATGGAAAAGTGTTGTTCCCACTAAAATCCAGCATAAATAGCTACCACAAATCTACCTAATATAATTCTTAACATGACTTTTTCCCTTTTTCATTTAGACACATAGTCTTTAAACTAGCACACATTTTCCACTAACTTATATATAACTTATGAAACGTCATAAATCATCATTAATTTTCACTAAAACATGGAATAATGTATGATTCTCCTCTATTTTTTCAACGATTCTGTGACCCTTGTATCTAGTATATTACTTCCAATTAGAAAACTTATAAAAATGAAATAATTAAATTAAATAAATAAATTGTAAAAAAAAATAAGATCACAAAAAATAAAGGAATGAACTTTTAGTTTCATGTAATGAATTAAAAATTAACTAATTATCGTTTTGACATATATATTAAACCATAAATGACCATATCATATGTAAAAATATTTTATAATATTATGAATGATTAAAACAATATATTATAAATATTTTTAGGGTTTTGGGATGAAGAGGATAGTATTGGAATGAATAAAGGGATGATGACAAATTATGGAATATAGAGTCGGTTAAGATAGAGATAAATTATTTATTGACTACAATATTCACCCCAAAATTAATAATCATGTTGTAATTAGAATGCCAATAATTGAGGAGGACAATATCTACAAAAAAAATTATTGAACCCAGATTATTCTTATATTTATTCTTCTACATTTATAATTATTATTTCATGATTTCAAATTGACCATGAATATTTCAATTTGATTATGTAGAGTACATATATGATGTAATTTATTTATTTAATGATTAATAATTATATGAATGAATTTTTATTTATTTAATAAAATTGAAATTATTAATTTTATTCCCATGAACCCTAAATAGTTATACATAGGTATTAGTTGATGAATTAAAATTGGAACTATAATTCATGCACTATAATGTTGAACATAATTCATAGATGAATGATGTTTTCAATGATAATTTTTAAATCATATGATAATCTGTAAATAAACATAATAAAACTAGTGGTTAGTTGTTTTAATTAGATGTTGGTTGAAAGAAAAAGTATAATTTTTTGTGTAACTCAATCATTAATATCTATAAACTAGTGACTATTATAAAATATATTTCCATAAATTTACATACTTGAATATATAATTTTAAAATAATACAACGACTTCACAGTATCTGATCAAATGAAGACCTCTCAAATTGTTATTAGAAATTCCCCTACATAAAAAATTTTTATCTAAGTTTTCCATAGTTAATATTAATATTTAAAGTTATATTTTTCTATAAAACTAACACATAATTCACATATTAAAATCTTATATAATAATAATATTTAAGAATCATGATCTATCCCTATAGAATTCATAATAATAAAATAGTATTTTTTTATTACACTTATGATTTGGTACTTGATATAATTTCATAAATTTTCCAAACCATGACAGAATAAGATGTTGCTCAAATTAAATTTATATAAAATTCTACCTATGGAAAATAACGAAACTAATGGGATTGTTTTTTTACTTCTCAAAAACACTACGACATTCATCAATTTTTTTTCTTAATACATACCATGTAATGAATCATGAAATAATAAATATATAATTACCATTCTTTAAGATATATCTTATAATATAATTATTGAATACATATCATTAATCAGTAATCAAATAAATAAACTTTCTATGAGAGAAATGAAGTGGGACATAAAAACAAAAATTGGAGAGGGTTTTTTCACCATTGGAAAAAAGGAGAAGACACAAATATCCTTTTATAAAATGTCTCCCTAAATACAAAAATTTTCTTTGTCAACATAATTTTAGATTGTCACACTAGAAAACTTATATCCCCATTGTTGTTTCACTACTCAACCAAAATGATTAGTCTAGGTCAAAAAAAAGTTTTTGAAATAATTGTAACCTGGCTTATTGTTTGCAACCCCACTCCCCCACCAGAACTCCCGTGGGGTATCCATAAAACATATATTATATTTTTATTTTTATTTATATGAAGAAAAAATAATTTTCTAAAATTTCAAAACAAAACTCCAAAAACCAATGATATTTCATTTATGTGTAAAATTATTCCTAAAAATGTATTTTTATACACGTGCGATCAATGATTGGATAATGAAGGTGTATTTGAGAAGCTAAAAATATTTATTTGAAAATATTAAGGGTAAAAAAGATACATTGTGATTAATTTTTTTTGAAACATAGGGGATATATTGAGATAATTTTTATTTTTTTTTTCATGGCATCGATTTTTAATGATTTCTCAATGATGGACATTTACTATTTATAATACAATTTATTATCAAATGTTGGGTTATATATATGACTAATAATTTTTATTTATCTAACTATTATTTGATGGAAATATATCTCATGTAAGAAATTATATATATTTGATTAGTTTTCCCTAACATATTTGATGTCATATTTTTGATATATATTACTATCTATGTCGTTTGTGTGAGAGGGTGTGAATGGGATATGTTTTGTGGCAGTTAAATAAATTTTTTTTGGAATTAATTCCATTCAATAATGGTTTAATCCATGTAATATTTGAGTGAGGATTAACCACATAATTAATATGATTCATGAGGGAATAGATTAAAAATTCAAAATAAGTATACAAATAAGACAATAATTAGGAAAATTAAATATATGAATCTTGTACGAAATGTAGCATTATGTTTTATATGATTTAATATAATGGGGTTCTTAAGATTTAATAACACTTATTAATGAAACAAAAAATAGATGAAATCATAACCATGATCATCCATAATTTGAAATAAATGTCATGTATCATATAAAATGGAGAAAATATTCCTCACCGATGATGGCCATGCCTTCTCTCTATAACTGTATTATTGATTTATATCCCATTTAAGTATCTAATGGACTCTTACCAAATAGGTTATCCATGCATTAATGATTCACCCAATTCTTGAAAATTATACTCCTTTTGTGCATGTTTTGGTAGTTCCTCGGGAATAAAGGATTTAAGATAAGATAGATTGGGAATACCGAAAATAAATTCCATATATAAAATTTAATGATTCCATTTTTAAGAAAATAATTTCTTATATTGGCTAAGAGAATGATCCCCAATACATGAAGGAATTTAATTGAATGTTATATAAAACAATATTAATTATATTTTATTATAAACCCCTTATCAGCCATGAAAATGTACCAGAATTTAAATTTTCATTTATATTTGAATCTATCATACATTTAAAACATTATTTATATCCCTACATGGATGGGACCGAAACATTATCATTTAACGTTTGATTTACTTTATAAATTTTACAATTTTATTAATACATATCACTCCACTATGTTATGACTATATCATACCCATTTATATAGTTATGCTACTATCATGATTTAACTATATCATGTCATATGATATTCTTTATATCATTGTAATTCAATCCATTTAGAATTATTATACTATATATTATGATATAAGATAATATTACATATATATAGTCACACATCAATGTTAGGCTTTAGAATATTTGTTATATCTTAATCAATCTCTCACAATAATTTAAGCAATAAATACTTTTTTCCATCTCACCATATATAATATCATATAAAAAAACTTTTGAAACCATTAAAAAAACACTTTTCACATATTTTTAACACACAAGAAAAATAATAATAAATCTCAAATTGTGTCATATAATATAAAATAAAATTAAAATATCCATCTTAAAATTTATTTTTGTAAACTCAAAATCATTTTATAGAAACCCTCTATGTTTCTTAAAACATAATATTCACTCAGTAACCACAATGTGTAACCCCATTGACTTTGTAGTATTAAAACCCAGTATGAATTCTATGATCCATAAATGTATGAAAGTAGTGGCTCTTAGAAAATAACTGATGCCATGCTTTCAAGAGAAGGAACTTCCATGATCTCTATCAGACACAAGTATCTTTATATTTAGGTCAATTGGTTGTATCATATATACATATACATATTTAGATAATACCATTATATGATACATAATGTCACCACTAGAAAAAGAATATATAACTAATGTATATATACATCACTTGATATTCTCTAGGTATAGACTAACCAAATTGATGAACACATTACCTTAAATTCACCCAAATATATGATCACATTCCATGCCGCTCTCCCAATCGATAAAAACATCACAAGTCACATAACATTGTACAAATATGTACATCATTATTCCTTCTCATATGAGAGATCAGAAGTCATACTCATCATTAGAGAGGAAAAATATAATCTTAGTTATACCCAACTGTTGACATGATCAGAAACATACCAAACCACCATATGATAAGATCAGACTAATGGTTGCAGTAATACTGATTTTAAATTATGATAGTTCAAATAAAAATTCACTCATAAAATCTCTGGAATTGGGTTTTAATATTAAACATGTACCCCCATCATACCAAATACAAGTGTATGACACTCTATGTGGCATACATTATAGGTCGTCTGATACAAAAAACCTTTTATATATATCATGAAAATATTTTGATTCTCTCAATATTAAATACTACCCATGCTAACATTACTATTTCATCACAACCTATAATATTCCATGGTGTAAATTGATTTGGGATTAATAAAATTTATAAATTTATTGGTAAAATGTTATTTTAATTAATTAATGTATGGAATCAAAATTAAAGAATGATAAATTAATGAATCCCTGAATTTTTAACATGAGATATTTTGAACTCATAAAGACCTCTATAAATAAAAATAACACCATATATAATCTCTCTTCTAATCATAATATATATCTCAAGAATTTCCTTATGTTGGCTACTCATTTGGGATCTTTTAAAACCCTTTACACATCCATGTAATTTTTTCCTCGTCTTTTTGTGACCCTATGATAAGACCCCCCATTATACTTTTTCGGTGAGTTCTATCTATGAAGAAATATAGTTTTGAGTAATATTGACAATATGAATCATATTAAAATTGTTTAAATCGTTTAATTAGAATTAATAAAATTACATACTAATATCTAATTCTATTATGACAGTAAATTTTATTTTATACTTTTAACTCTTTCTATGTTCATCATTATTATATTAGAACCAGTCTTTTCAACCATTTCATTGAGATCATTTTGGTAAAAAAAAGTAATTCTTTACATAGTCGATATTTTCCAACCCACCCTAATAATATTGAGGTATTAAAGTGATATTCCATATCAATTTTATTAATATAATCATTTTTATAGGCTTCTAAATTCTATGTGATCAATCATAGTCCCAATAGCATTTTAGGAACAATATTTTATTTAAAATATATTTATATGTCACAGAATCCTTTAGGTTAGGAAATAATAAATTCTAATATAAGTAAAAATATATACAAATAACTAAATAAAAATTATATTTCATATAATATTATATGCATTTTAATTAAAATTTTAACATTATATTTTATTAATTGAAATATAACACTAAATGGATGTGGATATCATTCCCTTATTTTTATCAAATATTATTCAGAAAACACCATTATCAAATTTAATTTTTTTTTACAATTTATTTATTTATAAACATGTCATATAAATTAATAAAAATATAACTATACTTATCAAAACAGTCATATCATTTTTCCACAATAACCCTTGTTTTTAATAACCCCTCATATCAAATAATAATAAAATAATATGAAAATTATAAAATATATATTTTGATCAATTAGATATTTTAATGTAATCCATTGAATTCAACTCTTTAGTGTTAAAACCCATTTCCCTATCACATTAATTCTTACTATAATACATTAACATAATCCTTATTTTTTTTTAACTTCGAGACACATTTTCAACAATTTTATTGTTATCTGGTTTCGAATCTTATACCCCACAAAATAGAAGAATTCAATTCTATAACATTAATACATGACAAGTAATGATAAAGTATATCCATTAATCCCTTTATATATTTTTAAAAATTCCCTCTCTAGAGACTGTAATTACAACAACGGAAGCATTTACCCTCTTTCATGAATCTACTCTTAAAGATCAATAAAATCAACTAGTTATGGGAAGAAGCATTGAATGAATTTCCAATATAATATTTATGAGTTAAATTTAAATTTTTACCCTCTTCAATTTTCTATATACCACATGGGATTAAACCTCCCATGTTATTCTAAACTATCTTTAAATTATTTAGTAGATTCGTGAAATTATATCAAACGTATTTAATCCATAATTTATAATGTACTATTAATACATTTCAACAATGAATATAGAATAAATCATGTATCTATATCAAGACATAAAGGAGAATATAGTCTCAAACAAACACTAAAATAAACAATCATATGTTGTAAATTATTGGAGACTAAATTTTTTTCAGACTTCCTCCCTATCAAAAATTCATTTCAAACCTAATATCTCTCATTCCTAGATTCTTTCTAAAATTTAAATTTTCGGAAATATATCATTATGAATATATCTATATTTTAATTTTTGTCTTTGATATATGATATATGGACAAATTATTAGGGAGTCAAATAAATACTTCAAACTATAATCGTAATAATCTAGATCAAATTATGGAATAAATTAATTTATCAGTTGCTCAAGATAGGGATAATCTAAAACAGAAAAGATTCATTCATGATTAAGAATTATTCAAAAAAATATATTCAAAATAAACATTTGCATCCATTATTCTTCTCAGATAAAAATATTGATCTCAATATCATGATTTATGATGATTAATTTTTTCTATATGAAAATTTATTAGATGAGTTTCATCTTTTACATTTATTTTATAGTGACATCTATTAAAATAACACCAATAAAAATTTTGATCCCTTTTATTTTACGAAACTTCATTATAAGAAAAAGATCCATATTTTACTATGTAATGAGTCTAGTTTTGAATTCCACTAACTACTTAGATATTTAGTAAGAACAACATGAAAATTATTTCACATATAACCCTGCTATAGTTGAGTGAAAAAATATTTGACCAATCTGTCATAGGAATTATCACAACTCCCTTCCTATAGTATCCTAACTCTTATAGTATTCCAGTTATGTGAAGAAAAATTATAATTTTTAATATGGGGACCAAATCCTATTAGGACTTCCAAAATCATTATTTCCTTATACAAGATAATACATGGGAACCCTCCTATGGATGAAATTAGGGTCTTGACACAAATATTATTTTGAATTAATATAAACATTAGTATTTTTAAGGTGTTTTATTTTCTCGTTTTATTATATTATATATATTTTTACATGTATTCTTTATTTTAATGATTTTGTTTTTAAACTATATTATTTTCACCAAATCAAAATTCTTAATCCATATTGTAGTATAACTCTTTAAACAACTCATATTTTGTGTTATTAACATAAATTAATGTCTAAATATAATTTTACATATTCAAAAGCATCACATGTAGAAATTTCATGAATCCACATTCTTATAAACTCTTAGAATAATATGAAACAATAATCCACACATGTGAAAGCATGGTGTGATCGATAGAGAACCCCCACTTTGCTAGAAATAGAATAACCTCCCATGTTATAGAGTAGTATAAACTCAAGTCCTACAAAAAATGATTCAATAATGATGAGATAACATAATAAAATCATATTCATAATTACTAAGATGTGTATGCTATATTTAACTTCTAAATTCAATCTAACAACTCTTAAATAATATAAAATCTAGGTTGAAAAAACTAAATTCATTATTATTCAAAATTGAGAATTACATATATGAATGTATGATAATTTAAATAAGAAATTTAAAAACATTTAAACTAAATCACATATCAATTCTCAATATAAAAATTTATTTTCATTTTACTTATTATTCCACTATGTAATTTCTATTGGGTGAAAAAAATTTCTATATAAAATTCTTGAAATATTGTATCGTATAAATTCTCATATAGTCTCCTGACATCCATATAGCCATATAAACATTTAATGATTGGAATTTAGAAAAAAAATTAAATGGTATGATCCATATTTCCTGCATTGAGAATCACTAAACTTGGGTCATTTCATTTGTGATTCAATATCCTTAAGAAACAATATAAAATTATTTATAAATTCGTGTATCGTTTTGGAGATCATTCCCATTAAAAGTATCATTAATTTATTATAATATATTTGAAAATGAATATTATTATCTTTCGGTAAAATATCCATCATGAGATTAAGTGGTTTTGTAAAGCATTTTTCACTCTAAGAAATTACAATTTTAAAATTATATAGATATATTATGTATATAAATGTTTAATATTTAGTATAAAAATATATTAAATTATTTTTAAAGATCATTAACTTCTAAAATAGCTTTGTAAAATCATCATGGTCATATTCAACTACTTTATTAATTTCATCATTACCATTCCTATCATCATTTATAGTTTCATTAATATCTGATAATCTATAAACCATATTAATATACATGAATGTGGTAAAATCTTTTTCTACACTATTATTTTTCTAACATTTATAATCTCAACATAATTCATGATAAATCAAGTATGCTTCCTACTCAAAAAAGTAAATTTCTCTTGAATAACAACATTTTAAAAATGAGAAAATTATTTGATAAGGACCACATATATGCAATGTTGTAGCCTTAATGAAATCTTTAACCACATCCTCAAACTCTTTTATCATATTATAGAATTCCATACATTTTTCATATTAATTTAAATTGGTTCAACAATATTAATGTTTATCAAAAAAATAAATATGAGGTATATTTAAATGTATCAATTTTTTAATACGTAAATTATATATAGTATAAAAATAAAAAATATACATATAAATAATAATGCATTCATGTATAAATAATTTAAAATAATAGATGTAAATCCTAAATTATATGTTAAATTATTATATAAATGTATACATTATTTATATTTAGAAATACCCTTAACATCAAATAAAATTGATAATTATGATTCTCAAAAATAAATATTGAAATTCACCTAAAAAATATGTTCAGTATTAAATTGAAATAATCTTAAAACAGAATATGAATTTTAAGAAGGATTTTTTATGCTCTTAAAATAATTTATATGAATTAATGACACAAATCTTATATTAAATTAATAATATAAAGATAAAGTCATATTATTAAAATTAGATATGATCCATATGTTATATGATAAAAATTTCATAGAACAAATGTTTTTTAATGAGAATGTTATATCTCATTATAAAAAATTAAAATTATCCATACATAAAAAATCAATGTCATATTTTTTATCTGTAAGATTAAAGACATTTCAATATATAATGAAATATTTTACAACGTAAATAGTTTATACCTCAGAACAAAAATTAGAAATTGATAACATATAATATATATATATATATAAATAGACACAAATACATATAGATATATATAATTGATTCTAACACAATCATTGATATTCCCTTATTATGTTATCTCGGTATGTTTAAATGACTTTTACCTTATATCACATTAGATAAAATTCACATTTAAAGTGTTTCTAAATAATCATTATGTGTGAATGGACAATTTAAATTATCCACATATAAATTATCCACATAACTCTATAAACAACATACAAAAAAATATTAACAATATAATACCATACATTGTCATTATGGTTCTCTTAATTCTTAAATATTTCGTGTCATCAACATGAAAATTATACAACAATCATAGTTTATATCCCTCTGTATTATATTTTCTATAAGAGTAATTAAATGATAAAAACCAAATATTATTTAGGTATTTATATGACCAAGGCAATCATTGTGATATTTAATGATTCTCTATAATTTTTTTTTCAGAACATTTATTATTTGTAATGTTGACTCATAAGCACTATCTATGTTACTCGTCTTTGAATTAATTTGAGACAAGTTATTCTCATTGTGGTTTCTTTATAATGAATTTAGTAATTTTCAAATAAATAAATTTTTAGAGATATATATATATATGCATATAACATTTTATAGAATTTTTTATTAAAATAATTATTTTTTTAATGAATTTAAACGACGATCATTTAATTGATATTAGCTATGTCACCCACAATTCAAATGAAAATAACATTCATTATGACATTCTATCTTATATTCTACACCTTTTAATTTTTATGTTTTTAATTATATAGATATTATACTCATCAAAATTGATATAATATATCCCCATGGTTTCATTTTTTGACCCAAAAAAACTATATTCCTTTAAAAAAATATAAATATAACATTCCATTACTTCTAATAGAAAATCACTTAATATTTGAGATATATATATATATTAAAGATAATTTAATTTATATATAAGTGTGTGATGAAAAATATATAAATGGATATGAGAATATATTTTTATATTTTTTTGTACTAGCACACATATACATATAATGATTAAGGAGAGAGATATACGTGGAACAACCCGTGTCACTAGGGGTTTTAAAATTCATAAGAAATTTGAAATTTTTATCCTTGATATGATAATATTTTAGGAATAAGGATTACAAGGTATGGAACATCTTGATTAGATATATTTGGATATAGATCTAGACTTGAGATGTTTTCAATGTTCTCGTGTGAATGTATATTTTGGGTTAGGGAGGCCCCTACACTAATTTTAGATGCATCCATCTCGTCAGACCTTGAAGGGTGAAGGATAAAATATGATGAGGGTTTGGTTAATTAATCTTTTCATGGATAAGGTATTTTCATTGTTGATGGTTCTCCATAGGTGTAAACTCGTTTTTTATGAGTGCGGTAAAATTCTAATTTTTGGGAATGTTCATTGGGAATTGTAATAACCAGTTATTTTCATTGTGTGGTGTGTTTTTTTATTCAATTATATTATTTGGACCTTTTAAAATGGTGGTATACCATGAAAACTTTATCTGATTCCATGATGGGACCTATTTTAAAAAAATTGAGGGGCATTAATTTTATCCTTTCGGATATTCACCAAAAAGGATGATTTCATAGAAACCCTTCTCAAACATTGTGAAGGATTATTGATTGAGATGTGTCATGGTGGGGGTGAACAAGGGTCATTACACAAAGAATGAGGGTCACATCATAGGATATGGAATGTAGTGGCATAATGAAATAGAAAATATATGTTATTCTATGAGTGGGAGATTATTCCTTGTGGTCTTGGGGACTTAAATATTTTGTTGATGGATAGAGATATTGTGAGAGATAGATCATGGTGATAAAGAGTAACTATAGTTGAGTAATCACACATTGACATAACCCATGAATGTGTATCACTATGGGACCACATAGTTTCATTTGATGTACCTTTTCATTTTTTTTACTAAAAATGTGAAGACCAATAATTTCAAGGTCGCACATATGTATATAGTTCAAGAAAGATTTGTATGGGGATAAATATTTTCCCTCCACTCTCCTATTCATCCACCTTTCATTGCATCTTATAGGGTCTTATCCCTAGTGTTTTTTGACAGTAGATAAATGTTATTTCATCCCCCTCTTGCCAATATTTATATCTTCTCGTGATATTAACTAATTCAGATGTCTCAAGTCTAGGGTTTTGTACTGATTCCACTGAATAATTGTATACTTGAGTGGAATAAAGTGATATTTCATATGATTCACCCATCGGATGACATGGGTTAGTGATCACCTAAAATTTATTACTAGGTCATTCAAGGTAATTAGCGTATAAATGTTTCTAGGATTCTGATTAAATTTTATAAATTTAGTAACTGATAAAATTTTAAAGGATAGGGTCATTTGAGATTGGGTTGGGATCACGTCCAGGGATGTTGACTTGTCATTATTCGGGGTTTTTGTGAGTGGAAACAACCTATAGAACTTACAACGAATATGAATCTTTATATTAAATTGAATATTTAATTATATATTTTTAATAATTATTTAACATGGAGTTATGGCCTGATATAGGAGCTCAATTTTTGATACATGATTAGTCAGGCTCTAGATATTTCAGATAAACATTTATTAATGATTATCACATTATATTTGGTTGGTTGTCCCCAAATATTTCCTATATAGTTTATGAATATTGATATGTACATGTGATATGTATTATTTCCACTCAAGTGGGATTGACCTTATATTTAAATGAAGAATATATTTTTTCTCATGTTCTCCCTTGAATAGAATTCAAGTGACATGTGTCATTATAATACCTTGAAACTAATATGCTTCATCATCCACATATGGATAAGGTCTAAAATATAAGTATGTGGTACAAGTAACATTGACCCTATAGGGGTTTAGAACGAGTAATAAAATATTGTGGAGTAGAAATAAGGTTTCTAAAACCCCATTAGACTAGAGTAGGTGCACCAATTTATATTGTGGGGAAATGGAGTCACCCCGTAATAATATCATCTAGTGAGAAAGGATGTCAGTTGTATTTATGAGATATTATAGATATGGTCTTTGGAATTAATATTGGTCAAAAATATATTAAGTTAATTTTTTAAGGCTAATCATGTATGCATGTGGGTCTTTGGACCAATGATAATATGTGAGATAATCGTACATCTCATGCATGATAAGAAACACACACATAAGGGTGTATTGGACTCATAGTGAGTGTTTTTGTGTAGGGTATGTTATTCAGGAGTTAATGAAGTATGGTGAGATATTTTACTCTAGGATATGGGTTGAGAACTCATTTAATGAATATGTGGCATGATACCCTAGTGATATTTGTTGCAATGAATAATTTTGACGTGTTTTGGACCAACAACTTGATGCTAGGGTCTGAAATGGGGATACTGGCTATGAATTCCCCTTGGGATGTTGGGAGATTCTTGGTGCCGGAGAGTGGGGACCAAGATGTGTCTAGAGTATATTAGAGGATGGAAATATTGTTGAGATATCAATTTTTTAAGGTTCATTGTGTATTTATTGTTGGATTTATTTATCATGTCGAGAATAGTCCATGTTGAAAGATGTACATTGAGGCATTCCTTAAAATATGGAGACAAGTGTGATTGGTTAGCACCTTGGTGATGAGTTGTTTATCTTTTGGGGAAAGATTTGATACCCTACATTGCATCTATTATATGATTTTTCATGGGTGGGTGTATTCCCCAAGTAGTATATTATATATGAGTTATGTTTCAGGAGGGGAGTATTATCCCATGTAATATGCTATAGGGTATTATGGGGTAGACAATATTTGTTGGATTGTTATCCTATAAGAAATTTTTTGTATATTTATTACAATAATATTTAATGAATTTAAATATTAAATATTTTATTAAATATTATACATTTTTCTGTGAGATTATAATGTAATAATGTCCTAAATTATTTATCATAATAATGAGTTCATAACAGTTCCATGCATTAATGAGAACCATGAAGTGCTATGAGAATATTAAAAATTATAGTTCTATGGTTGGATGAAATAATATGATGTGAATCATTGAATTCATACTATTAGGTGAAAGTACTTGTAAGAATATGATACTTCTTCTCATGATGTTAGAACTTGGTAATCTCTATGACTGGAGATTATGAGAACAGACCCACAAGTTTAAATTCTTGCATGTTTTGATGTCACCAGAGAGGGCAATACAAGACTTGTTTGAGATCTCCAAGAAACACTATAAGAGTAATCTCAGAGAGGGTGCCCCATGTGGGCCACAAGTAGTCAACCTTATTGGATACATTGAGAGTCTATACGTTCAAGGGTTTAGACCCCCCAAATAACCGGGTACCAATCTCATCCTTGCATCACTCCCATAGAGATTCTCTAGCATTGTTGTAGATATCAATATGAACAACATTGAGAAGTTTGTACCAGATATTTTAATCCTCCTCCTCCATGCGGACAATGACATGAGGTGTGAAAAAACATATACCCTTATGGTTAATAAGATGAAAGTGAAGGATATGATATTTAAGCACAAAGATTCTTCACGCCATTCAAATAAAAGGAAGATCATGTTATGGAATGGAACATGAATCTGTTTGTTTATCCTGTGGAATGAAGGGCCATGGGAAGGAAAAATACACATAGTTAAAGATGCAAGGAGATGTTTCAAGTGTGTTTGTTATCTAGTGCAATTTTCCTATTTCTAAAAATTGTTTATTAGATACATCCTGTGTTGATCATATGTGTATCCAAATATTGGAACCACATAGATTCATGAAAATTTTCCAAGGGGAGGTTGATCAACTAGACATCAACGAACCTAGACATGATAATTTAGCTGTCAAGGACTACCGCCTCAGGTTGCTGACTGGGATGATCAACATATTAAAAGGATGTTATTATGTGATTTCTGTAACCAAATTATTATTTTTTTATCTAGACTAGAAACATATGGATTTATTTTCATGTACTTAAATGAATGTTTATTCTCTTATAAAGATAGAATTTGATTTGGAAAGTAAAATTTATATAAATGTCTTTACATGTTGGATTACACAAACCAAGTAATGGAAATAGATAACGAACCTACATCACATGACTCATACCACACACAACTTTGGCATCACCATCTAGGTCATGAAAATGAGAATATATTGACAAAGTGACATCAAGATGAATATTTAGATTATTTGGATCTAAAATCACTATGTGTATGTCACTCATGGTTACAAGAAAAATTACCAATGCCCTATTTAGTGGGAAAGGTGAAAGAGCCAATAATCTACTTCAATTATTTTATACAAATGTATGTGGACCATTTCTAGTTGATTAAATGGGTGTGTAAACATACTTCATAACATTTACAAATGAGTTTAATAGATATGAATATAAATACTTAATGAGGTATAAGAAAGATTCATTGGATAAGTTCAAATAATACAAAAATGCTGCTAATAACCGACATGGTAATTAGATTAAGAAACTCCACTCAGACTGAGGTGGAGAAAGTATTAATCAAGACTTCATTGATTACTTACTGGGGTTTGGGATCCTTTCCCAACTCACTCATCCTTACAATCTGAACTGTAATGGTGTGATTGAATGGTCGAACTACACCTTATTGGACATGGTGATATCAATGATATTTCATGCATTTCATTCATTATCCATCTGGGGATAATCCTTTGAAACAATATTACACATACTTAACCATTTAACAACTAAATCCATAAATGGTATTCTTTATGAGTTCTTGAGAGGAAATAAAACCATGTTAATAAAATTTACATGTTTGCGGGAGAGATACGTTTTTTAAGGCCACTTTAGGTTAAAAAAAATGGACTTGAGTCACAAAGTGTTCCTTTATAGGATTCCCCAAGGAAACATGGGGATATTTCAAATACAAACTCTCAGCAAAAAAGATTACTAGAAAGCCACTCCATATTCCCTGAGAGGGACAACATCTCTAAAAGATATTGTGGGAGTGATATATACATTGATGAATTCGAGGCTCAAGGTATACAAGATTTAGTATAGGATAAAATTTAATAATGACCCATGGAGGAAACATCTATTGTATAGGCACAAGTTCTGCGTAGGAGTACAAGAGAGGGTAGAGAACTAGAATGGTATGGTTTTCTAGTTACTGAGGATGGAAACTCATTGTTTGTTGATTACAGTGATCCTCTAACCTTTAAATAAATAGAAAGTGGCACAAACATTTCCAAGTGGGAGAAAGCCATAAATTATAAAATGGTTACCATGCAAAAAATCCTTGTCTAGATTTTGTAGAACCTCCATTAGATGTAAAAAAAAAATTCGGAAATTGGTATTCAGGATGAAAATGGACACAGAAGGACAAGTAAGTAACAATAAGGTATGATGGTTACCAGAGGGTTTAAATACCATCACTGCATTTACTATGACTAAAAGTTTCACCATATGCAATTCTGAAATCCATGAAATTTATATTGAAAATTACAGCTTAAAATGATATGGGATTCAAAAAAGGGATGTAAAAACATCCTTCATTAACAATAACCTCTAAGAAGATGTCTATGTGACACAACCTAAAGGTTTTGTGAATCCAACGGATTTCAATAAGAAATGAAAGTTTCAAAAATCTAATTATTTATTAATGAAATCCTCATATTCATTTAAAATTTATTTTTATAAATCTATAATAGAAATTGGTTTTATAAAGAACGAATGTGAGCCTTGTGTCTAAAAACATATTAGTGGTATTGCAATCATTTTTATAATAGTATATTTTGATGATGTATTATTTACACGAAATGAAATACCTGTCTTACAGTCTATTAAGGCATGGATGAATAAATGATTCTCGATGAAGGGATTGGGTAAGGCAGCATATATTCTTCGGATAATGATCCATCATGATATTTCCAAGAGATTAATAGGCCTAATTCAAAGTACATACATAGATATGATATTGAAGATATTCAGGGTGAATCAACCTTAGAGGGTATGGCTTACAGCATCCCATAGAATTCATCTTTCCATGAAAATTTGTCCCCAGATTTATGAGGAAATAGATAGAATGGAAATAATTCCATATGCATCATCTATTGGGTCAGTCATGTATTCTATGATATGTACCAGGCTAGATGTCATCTACATGTTGATTGTAGTAGGAATATATCAAGTTGATCCAGGTGACTGCGATTGGATGGAAGTCAAGAAGATCCATGAGTATCTAAAGCGTAGTTAGGAAATGCTCCTAGTTTATGAAGGATATGATGAAGTATTCATTAGATGACATTCATATTCTAGTTTATAGACTGATCAATATGACATTAATTCACAAATGTGATACATCTTCCCTTTGAATAGAGGTGTTGTGAGCTGAAAGAGCTCAACAGAAGGTGTGGTCATAGATTCTTCATCAGATTTTGAGTATATCATAGTTTTTTATGTAGATAAAGAATTATTTTGGATTCATGGATACATCCAAGAGCTGATGTGTTACCTAGAAGTAAAATTACAATCACACATTTTTGTGAAAATACTACAACGGCGGTTCTCACGAAAGAGACAAGGTCGCATTAGCGAATATAGAACATACTATAGATGTTTCATATCTTAAGGGATTTTTCATAGAGTGGTTATGTTTCAGTGAGCATTATTTCAATGGAAGACAGCATTGTAGACCCCTTTTATAATGACTTGACTCTATATAAACATGACCATCATGTGAGGTTTAGCGAAATGAAATTCATTGGAAATAGGCTCTAGTCCAAGGGGGAGTATGTTAGAGTTTATGTCCTAGAACCAAATATATTAACATTTATTACATGAATATTTAATGTATTCATATATTAAACATCTTATTACATATTTTTTGTTGTTTTTTATGACTATAATGTAATAATGTCAATGAGTATTTATCACATTAATAATGTCATAACAATTCCTCTCTTTGATGAGAACCATGAAGTGCAATGAAAATATTTCTAAATATAGATTTGTAGATATATGTCATACAATGATGAGATATATAGTTTACAAACAATCATGTTGAAGGACTCATAAGATGATGAGACATCGTCTACTAATGTTTGTACTTTGCAATGTCCAAGATAAGATACTATGAGAATAGACTCGCGAGTAAGAATTACACATGTTTGGGTGTCATAGGATATTCCAATCTGCAAGCATGTGTAATGGTCCTTGGACTTTAATATTATCATTTTATGTTTCATTAATCATGAACATATAATTACTGATGAAAACCATCGCACCTCATTTAATGGGAGTTTTATGCATTGGGTGCATCATGAATGACATGTTATTAATGGAAAAGTGGAGGAAAGATTTTTCCCTTTCATTTTTTGAAGATGATATCTCATACCTCTAATAAAAATAGAACAGTCACCCTAAATTTAATGGCCATGGTGTAATGATGAGATTATTTCATGTAATCAATGAATGACATAACAATCATATAGGTTGATGAACTATAATGAAACCTTATTGATGAGATACTGGGAAAATGGGATTATATTAAATAGTGAGCATTTGTATGAGGATGTCATCATTGTGATTTTAACTTCTTTGTCTTTCGTTCCCTGGCCCATTTCTAGACATCAACCTTCGACAATAAGAATGATCACCTAATGTCAATAATAATGAATCATAGACTGTCACTAACAAAGTGTTACTGGCCGTCTCAATTAAATTCTATTTGAATTTAATTAATTGAATAAATATTAATCTCAACACCAATGAGAAATTTTATTCAAGCTAAATTTATAGCATTAATTAAATAAATATTTATTGACCATATTGGGAATAAAATATATTTATTTTTTTTAAAGTAAATTTAATAAATATTTATTTACTAGTTTTTAAATAAAAATAATCATATAAGAGAATAAAATATTTTATTTTATTTATCATTAAATGAATGAAGAATTTGAATGGTCCAAGACCATGTCTATTGATAATTTAATTATTTACATGTCGGTAAATAATGTTTTCCAGTTGGTGTAATAAATAATAATAAAACTATTATCATTATGGGTCATTGGATTTCATTTTTGGTTTTTTTACGCGAGTTGGAGCACCACAACTAATGGGGATGTTATTGTCATTAAGTGGCATGGATTTTCTCTAATAGTTATACTTTCATTTAATTCTTATTTCACAATTTAATATTGTATCTGAAACCCCATGTTTATTAATATGTATGTATATCTATTTTTTCCAAACACTATTGAATTGAGAATTTCGTAGCCAAACATTTTATCTTCGGACTTCCCTCGTCTTTCCTCTCAAAAATGGGAGAAGATCTTCCAGGCTGAAGAACAAGAAATCAAAATTGATCAACATAAAACATCCAGTCTGTCATTCTAGTACATTGAGAACAATTGACGTTGATCAGATACCATTGGATCATATTTGGTTCACAGCTGGAGGGATTCAACTTTTGATCTACAAAAGCACAACGAAGGCAATACAGAAGGGTCATTCTAGTTGATCAATGATCGTCAACGAAGAAAGTACCAAAGACCCGAGTATTTAGTCTTATTTAAATTATTAAATTAACTATAAACATGTCATGGAAGATCCTCTTTCTTAAATCTCGTTTTATTATTATCTTTGTCTAAATCATTAATTTCAATCTATGGATACTGGCATTCATCGTTGTATTGATCCCAGATTGGTTATTGATTACAAAAATGGAAAAGTTGGGCCCTTATAACCACCACTATTCTATTGCATCTGAATCCTAAAATATTCTCTTACATATGATATATTATGGCATTACAATGTCAGTTTTATTCCCTCCATCAATATATGAGGTATTACAGGATGATCACTTTTCTCTTTGATGTAATATATATGATGGTACAATGAGTTGGGAATAATTATCCTTAATGATATATGAGTTATAATATGGTAGTTTTTGTTCCCCCTGATATGATATATGATATTATTATGAGGTGGGATATATTCCCCAATGACGATATGCATGGTATTACAGGGTGGGTGATTGTCACCAAATATGATAAATAATTCTATTTGGAGGTAGTGGGTATTCCCCAACGTTGGTATAAGAGATATTATAAATCCAGAATTATTCTCCTGGATATGATATATGGGGTTATTACAGGGTTGGATCTATTCCCCTTGGGGATATATGAGGTATTATGAGGTGAGTTTTATTCCCCATGATATGATATATGGTGGTATTGTGAGGTATTTTTTATTCATTTGATGATATATGTCGTATTATGAGGCAGGTTTTATTCCCCATATATGAAATATGATGGAGTTATGAGGTTATAGTTATTCCAATCAATGATATTTGAGTTATAACAATGTAACAATTATTCCCCTAGATATGTTATATTATGGTATTGTGAGGAACACACTGAACCCTCAATGGTAAATGAGGTATCACATATTAAGAAATATTCATCCTTGTATGATATATGACGTATTATTGGGAGGGGCCTATTCCACGAGATATGTAATATTAATATATATGGGTGTGAATTATTCTCCCACCCCCATAACCAATTTCATTTGGTATTATTATCTGAATGCACATATTTGTCCCATAATGGGGGGTATGTATTATGCTCAGAGACATACAACCCCAACCTAAGTAGGAAAGAAAGATATCTAGAATCACCTTAGTACATAAGGATCCGGATTGATTTATTTAATGGGTATTAGTAATATAATTATTTATTGATTATATTATATATTTCCTGCACTGCATTATATTTTATGTTAAGGATAGTTTTCATTGTATCCTACTATACATTATTCAAAAACAATTTGGGTGACCTTAGCAATTTGTTACGCTAGCATCACATCTGTTTGTAGGTCTAGGTAGAAGAAATTCCAAGAGTTGGATGATCAATGAAGTGAGCTTGATCAGGGTTTGGATATTGGGAGGTGTTAAGGCTTAGGGATTTAAGTAGTTCAACATATGTATTTTCATATCTTATAATTTATTTTTTATATGTTATCATCCTGGAGAGTAATTAGTTTTGATATAATCTTGTATGATAGTAATTTATTTGTTACAAAATTGTATGGTTATTTATTTAGAAATATTATGATTATCTTTGGATGTTTTAAGTTGTTCTTAAAATCATTTAGCTCATTTTTGTAATCAATGTCATTTTTTTGTCTAGATCACATGTTTGTGAATTTGTGTGTTTCTGAAAAATGTGTTATTGAGAAAAAAAAATTGAGTTCTTAATCATACATATTTAGACATTGTATATTGGTTTTCACTATTTGGAACAACATTATTAAAAAATGGATTTCATTTTTCCAACCGATGATTCTAGAAAAAAATATTTTTCATAAATTTTATGTTATAAATATTGTGTTTAAAAAAATAAATGTTATTGTTATGAAGTCATATAGGAAAAAATATATATGATGTCCATTAGATGAAGAGAGATTCTATGGTCAATACGTTTGAGTTTTGAAGTTCATTTAACATCTATACAAATATCAATCTACATTTTGATTAAGTTACAAATTTTTAATTGGATAGAATAATGTGAATAATACCTGAAACATGTAGAACAGATAGTGTTTTTTATAGATGAATTTTAAAAATCAATATAATCATAAAAATAAGGAATCTTGTTATTATACATAACAAAGGAAACTATTTATATCAGAAAAATATATATAGAAGTTTAACCATACAAAAATATGAATGATCATTATATGGATGAGTATCAAATTGAGGTAATATTTTTTTATTATACAGATGATTACATGAAGTTGTTCTGGACTATGTTTAATAGACTTATCTCCACTTGGTGGTCATGGTAGATGTAGGATCATTAGACAAGGAAGAGCTAATTCATCAGATAGATCAGCCTAAAAACATCATTATTTATAATGGAAACATGAAACCATTGAAGAGAACTATATTACGTAATCCATATATTACAAATCTAAGCTAATTAGATGATAAATTATAGATAGAGTCATGTCAGACAGAACTGTACTTGATGAATAAGTTCATAATAGAATAACTGAATTTGGAAAATGTTTTAAGAAACATCCAAAATATTGTAATGTTTTTAAATATGATTAGGATGAGATATTCCTTCAATATTAATGAATCTTGAATTATTAAAGAAATATTTAATGACCAACTTTGATGATGGGATATAATGAATGTCTGATGAAGATTGTTGATTTTGAACATTAAGTTGATTTGATTTCTATCAAATAAATGATGATTTGAGTAGGGAAATTCAAATTGTATCTCATGATTATTCATTAAATTTTAGAGTAAGTCTTCCATATAAATGGATACATTTTCATGGGGAGTTTATATAACAACTATCATAGATTGCAAGTGCAAATGTTTTTAAAATGTGAGGATCTATCAAAGGAATATCATAGTTGAGAAAGAGTTATTAGATAATGGAGTAAAAGGCCAAGGTTTCCCTAATTGAGGTGTACTGGATGGAATCATATTGTGTTTATATTGACACACAATATAAAATGGAGTACTATATATATATGTTTTCGTGAGACATAAGGTCCTTGATAAGAGTTAGAAGAGTTATTATCAAATTATTATATAGATCACATAAATGGAATGATTGTTGATAACCAAAAAAGGGTTTATTCACCCACACTGGGTGAGAACCATCTTAAAACTTGTGTGAAATTATTTTTATTCTTATATTTTCACACGATTAAGGTTGATTATAAAATATTAGGGGATATAATCCTTAATAGGATACATGTGATTATATCAAAAAAATGAGTAATGTAAAGTATTATCACTGAATCAACCCCCCCAATGCTCTACTTGATCCTAAGGAATTTAAATTGTTATATGTGATAGGTCCCAATATATTATTTGTATTACTTATTGAACTTATATAGGATCATTTTGAACCATTGATAAGGGAGGGTTGAATCATTGGGGACCTTTTATGATTTCAAATTCATTAAAATTAAACCCTAAAACCTATAAGGGTTTTTCCATTATTAATTTTTATTGCAAACCCACTAGAATTAAATGATCTGAATGTAACGTATGGAATGGACGATTTACATATTTCAGCTTTAGATTGAGAACCTACAACATTTCCATTGAAACTCCATTTTGTACAAGTAAATTTAAAATTATGAACAAGTGAATAAAACATAGAAAAACCCAATTAGACTCCATCTATCATCTGATAAGAATCATTTCACTTACTCCCATCCATTTGTAACGTTTTTCTTACAAAATTGGGCCAATATAAATGATATAAAATACTGTAAAGCAAAATCCAAATATTTCATCCTGAAACATCAAAACAAAATTCTCTATCTATTATGTTTTCATTCGATAAGTGTTTTTCTGGTGCACCTTATTTCATCAAAAATACGTTTCTTTTATCTCCTCAGTAAAACTGTGATAATTTTTTAAAAATTTTCTATCAACTGAACAAAACTATTGTGCCATAAACTCTACATAGAAACACTATATATTAATATCAATTCTATTTCTTTAAAGGGACTATCAATCTAAACCATCTTCACTAAAACATTGTCTGTAACTTCTCTTCAACCTGAAATCAATGTTTGAAACTCAAATATCACAAGAATTTCCAAGGCTTAAATTTTTATACATGTCAACAGTTCTAAATACAATCATACTTTTCAAACCATTTATATATGTTTTACTTATGTAGAAATGGTGAAAACAAAATTTCAACTTCCTTCTCATCTAAATTCATTGAATGTTTATCAAACATTGTAGAATATTTGAGAAAGATCCTAAACATTCATGGAAACTCTATAAATTTAAACCATCCAAAAACATATGTTACCTCATATATTATGAGCTCATTCAATCTTCTATAAATAACACAATAATAGAAACCAATTTTGAAATATCTCAGCATAATCATATTAAAAAATAATTCCAAAACGTTATGTAATTTTTCTCCTAACTCGGTTTTAAAAAGATTGTTCGATAACATCATAAGTAATTTTTATCCATTTTTTCCTCTAAATACATTATGTAAACTCTTCTCTATCTTAATAACTCAATCTTATCATCCTCCCTCAACTTATAATTCATTTGTTTCTCTGATTCAAAATACTTTGTCTTTTGCAACATCTATGAATCATTCGTCCATCAGAATTGATAATGTCTATTCGATGTTCATTTTTATGAAGGGGAATTATCTATCACTTGATTCCTTCAAGATCACAAATCCTAACATTGCATCCTAAATCATCGTATAATCTTTAAAAAATTACAAACAAAGCATCATATAAAATGTCAATCCAAAACATCCTATCTTCTTCTATCTAGTAATGTTGAGACCTTAAAAAAAGTTGACTACATTGTTTGAACTTATAATGAATAATTTTATTTTCATCTTCTATTTATCATTCCCTATTTTTTTCTTCTTTCATTTTATATCAAAAATACAACATGATATCTATATATTTGGTTTTTCATAGATATAAACATGAATTCTTAGATACCATTTCGTTAATTCTACCAATTTGAAATTTATTTATTATAGTCAAACAAATTATCCTTGTTTATATAATCCTAAAAAATCAACATATTATCTCTTTAAATTCATTGTCTAATATTAAATATCTCTATAAATAAATGTTGGTTATAAATCATACTACATAAAAAACAATTATCTTCACTTTTTTAGAAGAATAGTAATAACGATTTCATGAAATATTTTGTCTAAATATGTTACTGTACATTTATCCCAATACAATTCATATACAGAGTCATCTTAATACACAATCATGTATCAAAAAATATGTGTATGTTGATTTCTATCTAGTAATGATCTTCTGGTGAAAATATTTCACTACACTCCTGTTTCCCACTTGTCCATCTGTTTTCCATTCATCTACTAAACAATGTCTAATAGACTACAACGATTATCTTTTGATAGTAAATTTTGTTTAGTGACCGGGTTGATATCACCCTCTATTCAAACACATAGATTTTGATATTTTTATATTATTACAATCTTTTTTATCATATTAGTATCATCTGACTTTTTAATAATGTTTCATATCAAATTTTTGGAAACATCCTAAAATCATCAATAGAATTATAATGGTTCAATATTAATAAAAATATATCAACATATTTCTCACCTTTTTAATAAAAACATTCTGAAAAAAAATTTCATCAAATAAAATACTATTTTATGAAAATAAATAATAGATCTCTAATCCCCCCTTTATATTTGTTTGCATCATTTACAAAAAAAATTACCAACTCATTTTTTAACAAATAAATCCTCAAATATTTTAACAATTATAAAAACATTATATTTTAGAAAAATAACATCCTAAAACAACACTACTAGATAAAAATTATTTTTAATATAATTCTATTAAAAATTGAAAATAAATTTTCGGCCTTGTTATGAAAAAATCAAAAATTAATGTTTCTCTCTTTCTCTATCCACCATTTTATGATGACCACCTCTTCAGATTAATATAATAAATAGTGTAAATTACTATTACAATATTTTTTATTTTATCACCCCTTATGTTTTCATAACATAAATGACAGTGGTCATATACCTTAAGGACTATAGGATGTCTTTGGTAGAGCCTGAACATGTCGTTGTATCCCTAATTCTACAATTTTTTCCTTGGCAAAGATATGGTGAAAACATCTTCAATTTGATATATTTTCTAAAATTTAATAATGGAAAAAATATACAAAATCAACTTTATCATTAATGAAATGGTACTTAATATCAATGTACATTGATCATAAATGTTTTAAAGAAACTTTTTAATGATCAATGACATGCTAGTTGTCATAGAGAATCTACAATGATATAGAAACATTTAACCTCAAATATTCAATATAAACATTAATCGATATCATTTTAAAAGAATCATGTGTTGTGGAAACATATTTTTCCTCCATATTACTCAATGTAATTGAACTCTATTTATTTCTATGTTATTTAAAATAACATTTTTACAAGAAAATTGTTCCTCCTGATGTTGATTATCTATCATTGCAATCTCTAGTCAAATAAGCATCAATGTATCCATGAAATTTCATGTCACAACTTCTTTTATATAACATCCCATAATAAGATGTTCCTTAACCATATCTAATAATTATTTTCCTATATTTATGATTTTATATTTTCATACAAATAGAAATTGGAGGATAAAATCTTTGGAATCCCTCGTGCAAATTTTTTTTATCAAATTAATGTCATATTATTATCCTGATTGGATAATATAACTTTCCTTCTAATTTAATTGTAATTATATAATTAATGTTAATATCTTTATCATTTTCTTTAATTTTTTAATTTATTTCTTCAAATATATATTTGAATACATTGTTTCTATCTCTGAAAAAATAATATGTCATCAGTATAAACAGTAATAATAAGCATATTATAATTCACCTACTCCATACATAATTTTCTATAAAATTTTACATTATAAATGTTCAACATCTTTAGGAAATTTTCAAGTTTGTATCACTAAGTATGGGGATCTTATTTTATCCCATATACAACTTTCATCAACTTTCACATTTTTTCCATCTTTATCAAGTAAGAACCCACTAAGTCTGTCAATGTAAAATTATTGTTCAATTTATGCATTAATGAAATCTAAATTCAAATCCATCTTATAAAAATTGTAACAATGATGTGAAATAGGTGTCAACAAAACTCTTATAGTTTTCAATCTCAAAAAGTTTGAAATTTGTTTTTCAAAGTCTAAACCATTCACTTTTGAGAAACATATGAAAACAAGTTGAGGTTTATTTATAAACATTTATACATGTTTATTTAGATTATTTATATACACCCTTTTTCCCAAATAATATTCTTTTTTATTTGACATGGAAAATGTTTTCAATATTCTTTTTTATCAATTTGATCTAATTCTTTATCCATAGCATTAAACAACTCTTTTGGTTCATCTGACTCTTGTTTAATTGACGAGATAAGTGATGTATAATTTTTTAATCTGATCTTTATTCGAGTCTAAATTAAATCCATTTGAATACAAATGATGTTATATCTTTTAACATATTCTTATAAAGTATAAAACAATATATATTTTATTCTAATGTTACTTTATTCATCAAATGATTCTTCTTTAATCTTCATGTGTTGATTTAATATAACATTCATCTTCAATTTCTCTCATTATTGGAATGATTTAATATTTCTTCAATAAAATGATCAATTTTATAAGGGATCATTTATCTTCAATAAATATAAAATCATATGATACCACCAACTTTTGTAAATGATTATTTTGTATTTATATCTGCTTATGTTCAATTAATATCATATGATAATTACATCCTTGACATTTTAATCAAATTTTCTACGATCTATATTTTTATCTTAAGAAAGAAAGGTCTCCAAAAAATCATGAAATATTTCACAGAAGGCCTATTATTACACAATATCTCAAATGGATTAATGTTGGATTTGAACAAATAAATTTATGTTTTGCATATGTGCAATAGTACTAATGTATTATCATTATAAATTATTCAAAATTTTAAATTTAGTCGGTATACTTCTTCCATTTTCATCTAATAATATGTTTTCCTATTCCAAAACTCCATTTTATTGAGCAGTTTATAGACAAATATATTTGTGTTAGATTCCATGTTTCATCATACTACATTCAAAATCATTACTTGTGTGATCCTTTCCATTTATTAGTTCTCTTCTTCTCCATTTAAAAATCTTCTCACTTTCAACTTACCTTCTGTAAAATATCTAAACTTCCACAACAAATAATTTTTTTCTTCATAAACATCATATTGCTCATCAATGTGAATTGATAAGTAAATTTGATAAATTAAAAATTCCATAATTTCTTTTGATGTCTCATAATTACAAAAATATTAGACTGAATGATCTTACGTGGTCAGATGGATCAGATATTGACTTTATTATTTCTTATGCAAATTATCCACCATTCAACCATATTGTATAAAAAATATCATATTATATTTGCAATGGTGGTACGTTTATAACATCATATATAATAGACATTTTACTCATATTTTTTCTGGATAATGTGTCCATGCCTTCAATGCCAAAACTTTTTTTCATCCCCATCAGTCATGTATCATGAGTTATAAAGCATTCCAAACTAAAAAAATTTACACCAGTTCTTTCTCCCATGGTAATAATTATTTCATCATTAACACTTCTGATGATAGAAGAATCCTTATTAAAGAAATCTTCCTTAATATCATCAAAATATTGTATAACAAAAATTATTATGTTTTTATGCCTATTAACAAATAGAACATCCTTAGATTTCGATTTTGAGTATCAATATTATGTGTCTATATTCCACTTATTTCAATAGAACCATCATTTTTGAAAGTAAGTAATCTCACATCATGGTTTTCAACATTTTTATAGATTTTCAAATCAGTCGTTAGGTTTGGGGAATAAAACACTAAAAAATGTATGGTTTACTTGTTTTTCAAGATTTAAAATTCATCTCAATAATAATATATATTTGATCAACTTTCTTATTTATGGTTACCTTTTAATTTCTATTACAGAAACATGGTTATGAACAGTTGATAAAAATTATTCAGCTACGTATATGGTTTGGTTACATCTCCTATAAACATCATCTAAAAATCCAATGTGATTTTTCATTGGAAACATTCTCATATCTTATTTTTTTACTATATTTATTCCTATTTCTTATGAATGCTATTCACTTATCATCCACTATTTATCCCATTCATTATTATTTCAGATTATAATTTATTTATTTCATTAAAATTACCTAGATAAGAAGGACAAGAAAACTATGGGGGCCTAATGAAAAGTAGGCCAAAGGAATCCCCAAGAATAATGCCATCCCCCATAGTGGGAAATGACCCAAGGCTAACAAAAACCAGTGAGAGAGTCATTAGGAATAGTATAGGAAGTAATATAGTCGGCCACTCTATTTCCCCCACACAAAGTTTGGGAAATCTCTAGCCCACCCCAAATCATCCTCTTGATTTTCCAAGCATGATACACGGTAGACCATGGAGTGGAGGCAATACCCATGATGGACTTGTGGAGAATTTTAGAGTCTCTCTCCAATAAACCAATGTAGATGTTCACCCTTCTGCATTACTCAACGCCATCCAACATCGTTGAAGCTTCAGATTGACGTGATGTTTCATTCTTTAAGAAATCCAAGAATGAAAGGGTCATAATGGAAAGGGAATACTGAACCAAAATGAGACCTCACATAACACCCAAGGAACACGAACTATTCGTATTATGATTCATCTCCCATTTGGTGGGAGCCAACTGATCCATTGGCTAGAAGTGGAAATGGTATTATTTGGAGAACACTAATAGGGCCCAAGAACAACATGAAGGGAGAGGTAGATTCCCAGTTGGGAATGAGTCAGGAAAATCCCGAGACCAGGAATATTGCACAATAAATAATGGCAATTCTAGAGGCGGGGGGGGGGGGGGGGGTTACCTCGAACATAGACATGTTCCTTGCCTTCCATAAGTAGCATCTACCAGCAGAGAGAATGGATACATGCACTTTAAGCTATGTGTTGTTCCTCCCAACCCCTTATTACAATTAAGAAATGGAACAAGACCCCATCAGCCCAAGGGGATGCTTTATGAAAAAGAAACCAATGGAAGATTATACCTGACTCACCCATTGTCCATCAGAAAATATGTAGTTAGTGGATTCCTCTTGGATGATGATGAAATAGCTTCATGGAGACTCAAAAGGGATACCAATGCACTTAAAAATCACATCAGTAGAAAGGGACTTCTTCAAGATATGCCAGACAAGGAAGATATATTTTTCAGGTATCTCCTTCAACCATGCCACCTCACTATATTCCACAAGACCAGTTGTTCCACATATGATTTTGTAGTACTATTTACCAAAACAATTACCAGACGATGCTCCTGTGAAGACACAAACATCATGGGAGTTTGAGAGTTCAATTATTTCAAAAAAAACATATGTTAGCTTCTATTTAAAATAGCATGGATCAGCATTAGGTAGTCACATGCTTGGAAAAATGTTTGTTCTAGAGTTGGGAAACCTAGAAAGCCAATATTTTCACCAGCCCAGTTATAGAACAAGAAGCTTATCACACCATCTCTAATAATCCAATGGGAATGACTTTCCTCCTTTGATATGTAGAGTTTCACCAAGAACCAAAGTCTGGAAGCGCAACCCTTGGGAGGCTCCTGAACATCCTGATTCTTCTTTCCCACAAAGTGACCCTAGAGGGACTGGCCAGCCTGAACTTCCCATGTTATCTTACCATGAAAACCATGAATCATTTCTGAGATGATTCTAACACCAACACCACCTTCATAGACAGAACAATCCAACATACCCCAAGTGGCCTAGTGGTTCTTTCCCTCGACGTGGGCATCCCATATGAAGATTATTTTCTACGTTTTTATATGAGGGATTTCACATATACGTTATCAATCCAATAATTCAAAATAATTTTTCTAACACATTCATGGTTAGTATTATCTGATGAACTATATTGTTTAGTGGATGTGGGTTACATATGATTTTTGGAATGAATTTTCTCATTTTTATGAAAATATTTATCTTTTATATCTAATTCCATGATAAAATTTTAATTCTTTTTAATTAGTTTACTTTCACCCCTAACTAATATAAACTAAGATTTACAAAATTCATCATCCATTGTAGAATGATTATTATAGTAATCTTAAACAATATTTTATTGGTTAAAAAATCATTTTTTGGATTAAAATCTTATAGATATACACATATTCATACTAGAAGACATATTTTCATTATTCATAATTTTTTCCACATTCCTTATTAAACATTATAATTTATTTATTTTATTTTTTGATTAATACGTTCAAAAATATTTGGTGACAGATGATACACCCTATGTGTTTATCCACCTTCTTTGTTTTCACCACTTGACTTATCTTCCTTCTTTTCAAAATAAGAAAATATATTTCAATACATCTCTATATTTTTATATTCAAATGAATTGTTTTCAAGAAAATCGTATGTGAATTTCTTACATTCAATAATTATTTCATTTATATAAAAACATTTCATACCAGCATAGGATTTATTATCTTCTTGAAATGTTTTTTTATTCCCTCGTGGTTTTTCATTTGAATCATCTTCATATACTCCAAATTACATCTTAGGACAATTCATTGAAAAATTTCTAATTAATCGACCCTCAAAAAATTGATTTGGTTCATACCTACGAGAATTCCATTATGTTTCAAATAATTTTAGGAGAAAATAGACATGATTCATTCATTTTATTCAATATCAACATCATTATATACTGATTCACAGATTCCCACTAACTCATGACCATCATTTTGGATTTTAAACTTTCTCATTTCATAAAAATTCATTTCATCCAGGATCTTATATTAGAATGTTGGAAATTTCCTTATACTATACAAAAAAAATTAATGTTATCAAATTCATAAAAATATAAATCATCATTACATTGTAAAATATATATTTTAGAATAAAATATAAAGAAGGATTCCCATGCTATTATTATCAATTATATAATATATGAATACAACTCCAAATATATTGATGATACCGAAAACATTATTTTTTATAGTGAAGTACTCATCAATAGTTTCTTCTTTTACCATTCAGATATATTTAAACTTCTTACATCAGATTTTTGGCTCTTCCTCCTTTACATTGATGTTTCCCTCATATATGCTTTCATGTTTGAACTATGTTGTGTTTGATATTTTGATACATATCACATTCATGGATACATTTTTTGATAAGGAAATTATAATATATTTTCTATAATTCCCAACAATCTCAAAAGTTATTATTTTAGTAATCATAGTGGTATCGATTACCCCAATGGGTTCAAACACAACTCTAGTTTCATAAATAACCTCTAAAAAAGATACATAAGATAGGTTATCATTGTATATTTCATCCATGATAATTTTTCATGACTAAATTCAGTAATAACTCCATTTTTTACTATGTTTTAAATTTACATGATAGTTATATAATTGGGGAACCATGGATCTTATACCAATTGACATTTCATTGTACAATTTGGAATCACATAAAGGAGGGGGTATAATTAGAGGATAACTTTTACAATTTATAATTCTCTATAATTAACCTCTAAAACGTGTTAACAATTTCACCTTATCAATTTTTTTAAAAAAATAAAAAGAATAAATTTATATGAATATAATGAAAGGCATACCAGATTGATATGTTTTGGCCACAATTTGAGTTTCTATATCATTTCCATGGTGACGCTCATTAGTATATGCAAATTCACTATTATGAAGAATTGAATAAAACTTATGAAAACATATATTATACTCTTACTATTTCATAATAGGAATTATTATTCTAAATATCATCAAATTACCATGTTTTTATTTCCATAATTAGACGACATAAATGATGCAAAACTATATAAAACTAGCCCCCAAAAGATTATTCTAAAATATCTATCTGCATTTATCCATCTAGTAAGATTATATTTGGTGATCCATCATTTTCCAAAATTCATTTTCTATTTCACCTCTATGAATCTATTATACTTTTATAACAAATATTATGTCTACAGAAAAAATGTATTATGCCTCAAACTCTGATTTGAAACTATTTTTGTTACTCGCTATCTGGTTTCTCTTACAGATTCAACATTACGGAATCATGTTCCATTACTTCACTTAAACATAGAAGCAAGCATAGAAACTCAACATTCACAAAAAAAATTATTTTTATCGTTCATACATGTGAATAGTGTTAAGTATAGTCATTCTTTTCACCCACTTTAAATATGTTCTCTAAAAGTATAAATAGTTGGATGTCAATTTCATTTTCATGATCAGATAAATTTGTTGAATGATTATAAATAATTATGGGTTATTATAGAATAATATTCAACATTATTAAAAACTCTATAAAATCATTATGTTGTGTCTTTTTACTCTCTTTGGTCTATTATAATTCATCTGGCTGACTTTGTGCGGTCATAATGCTTTCCTTAAAACTTTTTATGTTTCTCTTATACTCAAAAAATTGTCTAGTGAGTAATATGAGAATAACCACACTAAGAGGATAGATAATATCCAATTGATACTCATCGTTATGTTGGGGAAATATTTTTCTATGTATTCCTTCAAAAATCAAGCCTCGTAACATTTCATTCCTGAATATCATTTATATTTTTAAAAAAACTATTTTCTAATAGAAATTTCCGAAAAACATTCAATCTGGAATAATCCATCTAGCTTTGTCTAATAATCTTGATCACATAAAGATAGTTGAAAATATAATTTCATCTTTAAAAGAATCATGACACATGAAACATTCAAGGTAATGTACAAAATTCTCCCACTTGTTAGTTCTGGTTTAAGTGAAATGATTCTTGGTGGAGCTTGGACATTTTACTTCTTGTATAGGGTTCTCAATTTATCAATAGAGATTCATTTTAATATTTATTACTAATGAAAAATGAACAAAAAGGATCAATAATGGGTTGGGGTTATGCTCGAAACATCCCAATATAGTGATGAAACATAGTAATGATGAATCATGTTTTGGCATGGAAATGAGAGGAGGTTGTATGATATGGGATAGTATAGACTCTATCATTTTTGTATTAAATACATTTTAAGCCCAATGAAACTCCATATGAGTAGAGAATAGAGATATGGTTAATGGTATCATGATATGTAAAAATGATATCATTAACACAGTATAGTTCAAATTATATTCCAATGTTCTTGTTAAGATCCTCCATGGAAATTCTATCTTGCTATGGGAAGTGACTCTTTTTATCATGAAGTGTAGGATGATCTATGATCATGGTATTGTGGTTTTCCAGACATAGAATGAAGTAAATTTCACTAATGTTTCCTTGGATGGTAAGGGGGATCATAGAGATACTATCAATTTATATTTGTGTATGAGATCCCTCTCGAATGATTGTAAGCTCATTGTTAGCGGAGAAGCCCTTTGTCAACACTAATTTTAGCCAACTAAAATTTAGTATTTTTCTATTTTTATTAAATAAAATGATAATCATCATTCCATATATTTGTTCTATGAAAATTCTATTTCAGATTACCTATTTGGATTTTAACTACCATTTCATACCAACATAAATATTTATTTAACATAATTTTTTGTATCAATAAGAATGTATATTAGGACTTCTCTATTTTTAGGATTCTTCCAATTTTTACTATATTTATCAATGTTGAAAATTTTCATATTTTTAATATACCCTAATAAATTCTTTATATGGTTTTGGTATAACCCATTGACCAGAACCTATGCCTGGTTATCTTTTTTTGTTGCACAAAATCCCTTTTGTTATTAATATATTTTTTACATGCTAATTACAAACATCATAATAAATATTTTAATAAAAATATCAATTTATAAATATTGTTGAACAATTATATACATGGACTTCATGAACTATTTCATCTCTATACACATTCATTAGTCTAATTTTCGTTTTTTTCTGATATTTGTTTGGTAATGTGAATATTCTAATAATGTTGTACTACACTAAAATTTCGTAACTTTTTCATCTCATTGCCATTGGTTAGGTGATCTGTGTTTGGTGGACTTCATCTAGTAAATTTTTCTCATAAAATCCTCCCTATAACAAATTAGATCTCCCCTTTCTTCTAATTCAGGGATCATGATATTTTCATGTTATCAAAAACATTTTTATTAGATTCTCTTCATCCAAAATTATAAGAATGATTCATAAAAAGATAAGGAAACATATTAGTCTTAACAAGAAACATTATATGAAAACATTCACAGCCAAATCCAAGAAACTTCTATCCCACCATTTTAACAAAACCATTTAAAAAACATTTTCAAGAAACACATAGTTTTTTATGGGAAAATCAAAAATATTCGTCAATTATCATGGATAATATCATCCATTTTAGTAGTATATTTATTATTACCATTGAATGAAAAATGTATCATGGATGAAGAAAATTGAATGATACTCTATATCTTTCCTCATCTCATAGTGGTAAATAATATATCTACTGTTGGACTTCCACCCATGGAGAAATAACCTTTGATGAAATTTTATGAAAAATGGAATATAATGGTTGATGTAAAATATCAAAATTCTATTGTAATTCTCTTTTCAAAAAATATTTCCATGATGATGATAGGTCTCATGAATAAAAAGGAATCAAGGTAAAAAATTGAAATTATCATCAAGAGAAATATAAAGGAATAGGATGAATAGATAAAAGAACTAGACAAATATGTTTGAATATATCATAATTCCATAATATGAAACTTTTGATGGTTACATTGTCTGATTAAATGAAATTCTCTGTAACATTAGAAGATCCCAGGATCCCATGGAAAATTTTTCTATTGTTAGAAAGCTAATGCGTACCTTTTTAAATAGGTTTACTCCTAATATATATAATTTTGAAGATAAATATTATTAAATCTCTGATGAATTATATAACATTCATGTTTCAGATGAATTTAAGAAAACACATGCCTTCAAAAAAAATACAAAGGAAGCAACATATTTTGAATCCATAAAGAATTTGAAAATATAAAAACATAAATATAAGGAAATTGGAATTAATTAATATAAATATAATGAGTATTTTGATGAAATGAATGATGGAATTAGGTATCTAATATCAAAAAATTAACTGAAAGGTGTAGGTAAGTACAATGGATAAATCCCACTTAAATTTTTTGAGTGTGGTTTCATAAAAAATTCTTTAATGAAAAATCCTAAGAATAAATATGTAGAATATAATGATGGTTTTGATGAATATACTAAATAAAATACTTAAATAATCATGTGGAGGAAAACATACAAGGAAGTTATGCATCCTACCATATTTAATGAAAATGTCAGAGAAAAAACAAAATTATTATTTTGAGTATAATGGTAGAGTATGAAATTATTGGTAATAGATCATCCTATGGTGAAGCTCTAGAAACATTCAAAACCTCTAGGGCCTATGCAGTAAAAAATGAAGATACTTTAAATGGTAATGAATAATAAGGTGAAGAAACTTATAAAGAATATTATCTAAATTTAAAGCCCATGGAATGTCTTAAAAACACAAATCCCATGAAAAACTCTAAGCAAATGAAGAAGGAATATAAGAACAAGAATGATGGGAAAGAATAATTTCTCATGAAGGAAGATGTGTAGATTAAATAATTTAATAATATAAAGATTAATGATTGGGAATAATTAAAAATGGTGAATGATCTTAATGAAAAACTTATTGCAATATAATATGAGGTATATAAGATATAATAAAGATAGATTTAGGACAAACATATGTCAAATAAAATAAAAGAGATTTTCAAAAAAAGTTAAAGGTCGAAACATTTCATGCTGCTGGAAAAGTCATCCCAAGAATGAGGTAAAATCTACAGCCACAAAACTCAAAAATTTATTATGAATGTACTAGACAGATAGTTGTAATAACTAGCAATGGGATAGATTGGGTTTCGAAAGGATGTGAGAAACACATCACATCAATGGAAGTTAAAAATAAATATTGAAATAAGGATTACCCATGATAATATAAATTGAATACTGAAATGTTAGTCAAATCTCATAAAACATAACACAGAGAAAAACCATACATCAATAAATGATCTTGGTTCAATAGATATTCTTTTTTTTGTGACATATAAGAGAATAATATGTATAATATTAAGAAATCAATGTATCTCTATGAGAGTTGGAATGAATTAATGGAGATAAATAGTGTAAGAATATAAGAAAACATTCCAAATTTTCAAGAAGAAACAAAATTAAATTCTTCATGAGTTAAGAAACACATAAGAAAAAATTGAATAGACTATTTGGTGGAACATTTTGCAAGATATAACCAACAAGGTCACTATATTAAATATCATTTGACAAGACTTCTATGAAAAAATTATTATACTAGAAAAGAAAAGTAAATATTGACGATTTACTATAAATACAACGATTTTGTTATTGATACTCTACTAAAAGATATATAAAAATAATTAACCAGGGATTCATGATAGCCGTTGTGATTTACATATAACAAGTGATAGAAAAATATTCAATCTTATTTTAGAAAATGAGTATGGGGTAGTTAATATCATAAATGATATTTCATTAAAAATAAAGGGAAATTGAACATGCAATATTGTAGATAAGATGCCAAATTCCACGGATGTCCTTTTTAGTGATAGGATTAAGAAAAACTGACTATGTGTAAGTCAAATATGTGATTGTGGATGGGATGTTATCTTCAATTAATATTCATATATCATATTATGTATAAAAGTTAAAGAATTTGTAACACAGGGGGAGAGAACTAATGGGTATATATTCTAGAATAGATATTCTAGAAATTATTAATATATATGTATTTGTGAAGAATACAACTTATGGAACCAAAAACATGGGAATCTTACCTAGAACTATATAAGTACAATTCTAAATAATGATTCAATTTGATACTTACCTAAACTAAATAAGAAATAGGATGATTTTTATAAAATGTATTTGAATGGTAATATGGTTAGTTGAAGGAATAAGAAGGTTAAAATTCAATCGCTTAGAATAGGAGAGCCTATACACACTAATCTATGTATATTGATGATAAATAAAAAACATTGATTATAACTTTAATAATTTCATTAATTATTTTACTCAGATTATATTGCTAATGTTTATGAAATAAAACCAATGTTTATAGAAATATTTAAAAAAATATAAGGTATTCGGAGAATGAATTTGTTGTATACATATTGTAAATTGGGATAAACAGATTAATAGAGTAAAAAATTATCATTATCATGCCAAAAATGTTGAATCCTACAATTAAACACTATTATAGTTATCCATATTCTCTTGAGAAAAGCTGTGTAGTGGAATATAAAAATATAATATTGGTTGAAATGGGATGAATTATTCTCATTGAACATAAAATTTCAATATATTTCGAGGGAGAAATTGTATGTATATCTTTTCATATTAAAAATAGAGGTATTTTTTATAGGAATCATGGAATTATCCATAACATTATTTGTATAATAATACATATAGTGAAATACATAATGTTTTTTTTTATTTCTCACTTAATAAATACTAAAAATTCAGATTTATGAAACCATGATGATAAATATGAAGAAGGTGTATTCATGGGATTCTCATCCAACATAAAAATTTATAAGATTTGGAATAATTGAGTAAATAAATTGGCTAATTCCATTAATGATAATGTTTTTGATGCCTAATCCTCCAAAACAATGGTTTTAGATGATGATGAGGATGTTGTAATGAATTTTATAATGTCTACATCTATATAAGTTAATGTGATGGATCATGATTGTTAGCCCAATCATCTAAAAGATTATTTTGATCAGTCTGGTGATGAGGATGGATGAACAAATGAAAACCATAGAAAGTAAAGGTATTAAAAAATAAGTTGAATAAGATAATATTATTAGTGATCACAAATATCCATTTCCAAACATTTATGAAATGTGGATTTAGAATCAGATGACTCTCAACTCACAAGTGGAATACCAATCTGTCTTGGAAGTAGTTGAGTGAAAATAATGGTTGATAATGGTGAATAAATATTTGTATCGATTTAAAAAATATAAAACATAGTATATTATCCCTCAATCTAAGGGAATGTATTTTATCATGAAAAATTTGGTGTTAAAATATAACATCAACAAAATGGGATAAATTTAAAAAAATAAAGCATATTTAGTTTCTAAAAGATACTCATATATAAGAGGAATTGATTTTGAAGAAACGTTTTCCCATGTTACATGGATAGAATATATCAGAATGTTCTTGGTTGATGCTTCTCATTAAAATAAAAAAAATATCCAATGAATTTCATGTTCACCTTTTTAAATAGAGAAATTGAAGAATAGTTTTATATTGAACAACCTAGTGGATTCATAGTTGATAATTATGGAACCCTGGTTTATAAATATAATAATTTGTTGTATGAATTGAAATAGTCCACTATTAATTTGTATTATAAAAATTAATGTTCCTTTGTGTATTTTAACATTCACAAATGGAAATTTAATATTATCTTTTACTTGAACGAAATAATCATTGGTAACCAAATTTTCATTATTTGTGTTGATGATATAATTTTTACAAGATATAGATATAATCCTATTGATGATTTTTTGAATGAAATGATCAATTATTTTATATTTTTAAATCAGAGGCCATCAAAGATATTTCTAAGATTAAACGTTTGATATAATGTAATATATATCATCATCTCTTCTAAATACTTTTCCCTGTAACTGCTACAAAATTTTGGCATAGAAGCCTTTAAATAAGTTTTTATACATAATTCTATTGGAATTAAACTGTGTATTGATTAATCTGTGAATATTACAAATCAGGACTTACAAGGAATATTTTTCTATGTTACAATTCCAATAACATATATTTCCTATGCTGTGAGTTTTTTACAATATGTCATAATGATTCAACGGAATCACACATTCATGTAGTAAAATTACTAATCAGGTATATTAAAGGAGCATAAAATTATGTCTTAGTGTATAAAAGGGATAAAAATATGACCTTTTGTGGTTTCAGTGAAGTTAATTGAGATGTAAATTGTAATGATCCATAATCAACATCAGCAGGAACATTATCCCTAGGATAAATTTCATGATCTGGTTGAGTAAGAAATAATGTTCGGTTACATTCAGTATAGAAGAAGAAAAATATTTTTTCACTAACAAATATTGTTCATGAATATTGTGGATGATATTTAAACTAGTATATTTAAGGGTGAATGTGGAAAAACCAATAAACAATCATATTGATAATCAAATTTCTATTGGACACTCCAAAAATCTAATGCAACATTCTATATAAAATCAAAATTATAGTAAGTATCATTCCATAAAATATAAAATTACCCGTTATGATATAATGCTTGAGTATATATAAAGTAAAGAACAAATTTTTGACATTTTCAAGAAACCTATGCCACGGGAAAAAATTATGAATTGGGGAAGAAAGAACATGTTCATCCCCAACCACTAAACTAAGAATGTTCTTTATTGTACCCCCATGTTTCTTTAGATTATACCATCAAAGTGGATGAATAAAGAGAGAATAATTAAAACACTACACTCAATATTTTCTGAATCGAAATCTAGTTTTATTAAAATAGGGCTATTATAATGTTTTGGAAATTATAATATCATGTGTTCCGATCCCTAAGAGAAGTTTAAAAATATCATGGTGCCATAATTTCTAATCACCATGGGATATAGTTCCATGAAAAATGTTCTTAATCTAAATGTGTGAATTTACGAAACTTTTTATTATAATGGATGTGGTTTGATAACATTTTAGAAAATAGATGTTTGTTAATTTTTCTAAAAATCCATAGGTGATATTAAATATACATTGATTTTTTAATAAATATTTTGTATTTGTTCTAAAAAAATATGTGTGGATGTTTTTATACTGTAAAATTTGTTTCTGATTATTAAATATTGAAATCATACTCATACACAGTCAGATGATAATATTCTTCTCCTATATTTCTCCCAATTCCTGAAAAATAAAAATCAATCATGGTTCAATAATAATTATATAGACAAAGATAGTTTTTATGAATTTTATGTTTTAATTATTATAATTCCGACAATAAAATGTCCAATGTATAAAGTCATATCAGATAGAGGTATATAAAGTACATTAGATGAAGAGGGTATTGATGATCAAAATGTTTGAGTCATAAAGTCAGTGTTTTAAACGTACAGTGTCCAAGATAAATTTTCACGATGCTATAAATACTGTCAGAACTGAGTAAGTATGAAGGATTATATATTGAGATTCTCAGATAGTGAATTTTATAGACGTGTTTTGTATGTTGAGAAGATCAGAAAAATAAGGAATATTTTCATTATATTGAACAAAGGAACACATTACCAGCGAATGAAAATTTATTAAAGACTGTCCAGATAGACTTATGAGAGATCATCAAATAGATGAGCATCGATAGAGACACATAATATGGAGAGGTAATTGATAGAAATACCCTATATAGCTACCATAAAAATGTAGAATAGATATATTATAATGGATAGACGTACATTGAATTGAGGTACACAGAATGGAAGCATTCTTTATTGTGACTTATTCACAAAATATGAAGGCATACAAGATAGAGACACATTAGACAGAGAGGTACTGGATAGATTTTTCTTGACAATATTACTTATTTTATATATTCTCGGATGTAATGTGTATGAAAATATTATATCTCTTGAGAATCAATATAATTACTTTTTGGGAGAGAGAATGTACTTAATGGAAGCTAGAACATTTTTATTCACTTTATTATACTTTTCTAATTTTGTACCACATGGAGTTGACACAAAATGGATATAGTCACCCACACTAGGGATTGACCACGTAAAAACATGTGTATAGTAATTTATTTTCTAATCATTTCGTACAATTAAGGTTGATTTATAATGTTTAGGGGACACAAACATAAATTGGCTTCAACATTTCATTTCAGAAAAATGAAAATTTGTCATATATTACAACTCATTTACCCCCCCCCCCCCCCTCGCAATGATCTATATGATCATAAGGAACATCTATTTGTCTACAATTTTTTCCCATATGTGAGGTTATTGTATCCCCAGTGCAATACCATAGACCATCATTTTTAATAGAAAGCATCTAAAATATGGGGAGGTATTCATAACGTCACATAACACTCTATATAGGGAACTAGTGTTTTGTATCGATTTATATCATTAAAAAGTGGTATCATATTTCATTTTTCGTTATCATAAAATTAGGAATATGGTGGATAGAAAATATTAATGACTCATTACTTTTCATGGATACCAATTTGGTGAGTTATGAACACATTCTTTGTGCAACATCTACGTTACTAGGGTTATGGGATGGTTATTCTTAACTATTAGTGATAGAGATGAGGTATTAATTCAGACATGTTGTCTATATATGATATTATTATTTATGGTTTTGGATCATGGAATATGGTTCCAGGAGGCCTATGTATATGCATCATATTTGGAATTTTAGATTCACATGAAATTTTGGGGCATGTATTAAATTGATTTCACTGACAATGGGGGTTTAGCTGTTTAACATTTCAACAAAAATTTATTATTTCCCAATATAATGTTTTTTTGATATTCAACATTGAAAAATTATGTTATTTAATTATGATAGTATGTCATATAAATATTATGGTGAGATTTTTACCCACGATAATGGATATATCGATCCACCATATAAGGGGTGTTTAGGTAACCTATGTGGGTTGGTACATGCCTTATATTCCTTATCAATAAATCCATTATGGGTGATCAGGATGTTGGTTTTGATACATAAATAATCAATAAAACATATAAATGTTTTTATTAGGTTTTATAGGGTTAGATTAAGACTAAATCATAACAATGGAAGCGATTAGAAACTCATTCCAAGACTTCCAACCTATTTATATATTTTGTGTAAAAACTAGAAATAATGAACAAAAATAAAACTATATAAATGTTACACAACAAAGATACTATTACATATTCATACTATTAAATGGTTTAATGAAGATCACTAAAGGGTAGTAGAAAGACATTTTCTCTTAATGACAAATCCTTTAGTTGTGTTACATCTCTCTTCACATGAGAGGGATATATTTTTCCTTCCTAGCATTCTAGTGATTTAATCATAATGATGGTTGAAGAAATGTGTAGGTAGTAGGGTGTATCATCAAAGCATCAGGCTAACATCTAAACACACCATTTAATTAGATGACCCCAATTAACCCTGTCAGTGCAGTATAACATTACATTGGAATAATCATATGGGATCAAATACCAAAAGACCAATCATTTTATAATCCTTTGAAGTAATAGATACATTCATAAGTTTTACCTTGCATCATGAATTACAAACATGAACAACATTTTGTCTCCATTGACCACACTTATATCCTTATCCTATCCCTACATGTCAACCAAAAAATAATTCTTCACATCCTAGGAGAAATAAAACATATAAAGGGGGGGACTCAGATGCTTAGTAAGGATAAAAATATAGTGGATACTTTCAAAAATATGCACAAACATTTATGGAAATGTATAATACTAAAATAGAACCCTTTTAAACCAAATCATCAGTATAAAATGGCAATCATAAAATCAAATAATTATATTAATTTATTAACATGGATATTCTACTAGTTGAATAATCACATGCAATATCAATAGACACTTTTATAATGATGGAATGCATAATGTCAGACAACATAACCACATAGTCATGGACATGTGCAAAGACTTCAAATAATATTTTTTCAAGGACATGTTCCAAGACACTAGTTTGTCTAATAAGACCTACTGATGCATCGAAGAGCTATAACTTGCTCCACCAGTTACATACTATGTCCAATGCATTCCTTATATGAAAATGTTTAAATATAACATTAATTTTTATATTAAAACTAGCATAAAAATGTCAATACATTATCCATAAATAACGAATGATATAAAATTAACACGTAAACTGTCAAGCATATCACAAAACCTCTAATAAAAAATGGATGATTTGTATCATAATAAATCAACCTCGATCAATATTAATATCCACTACAGGATTTTAGCATAGTAAAAATTATCAGTAAAAATCATTGAGAGAAATATCACATTTTCTTGAAATCATTTAAAAGTCAACTAATTAATAAAGGAAGTCATTTAAAATATAGTTTTGAATCATAGTGTCTCATACCACTTTGAATCTTTTGAGTGGAATCAACATGTTAAATCATTCATGTCCAAATAAATAAATCCTTAAACCCATTTTGAAAACATTGACATTAATGAGAAATGTTTAGAAGAATTAATAATTAAAACATTTAAAATTATGTTTTAGTAAAAAAGTAACTTAAAAATAACCCATTTGAAAACACTTTTATAAAACATGGACATGGATAATAATAATGTGATAGAATATACTTATGTAAAAATACGTCATACAAAATATAGATTGTGAAATTAAATCTTACATTGCACATTACATTGGTCGAGTGTACATTTAACCTCCTGAATATTGAAAAAAGTAAGTTATTAAATTATAGCACAACCATATTAAGATTTTTTATATCACATGTGTTCCATAACCCTTGTGTTTTATAGAAAATAAAAAGTGATGTACACATTTTTTACTCATTGATTTTTGGTACAAGAAATATGTTTTTGAGTTTGAAATCATACTTTAGAAAAATGAAACTAATTACTCTTGCTATATTTAGTATTTTTTCTATATTTAGTGAATTAGTTATTTAATAATTTCAAATGATTTAAATTTTACCGTGTATATTTTTAATCCTTGGATGAAGAAAAATTTGCTTTTAATTAAAAATAAGTTTCATATTTTAAAATATAATACTAGTGTGGTATTTATTTTATGACATAATAATATTTTATTTTTTATTTCGAACATTGAAGTTTTTGAAACATAAAATATTAAAAACTAATGAGATTATTGGATCATTATGATTTTAACCATAATAAAGAATTTATATTTTTTGGTTTTTAAGTCTGATTTATATATACAAATTAATTTTTATTTATAATAAATAAATGAATAATGATTTTCTTAAAATTAGGTGAGTACCCCACCTAACCAAGGGAAACATAGAAGGATAATGCACACATGGTCTTTTGGGCATCTCAATCAGATTCTCTAGGACAAGGACCTATGGTGGTACACACATGGTGCATGCTGAGTCGCACATTCATGTGTGCATAATAAGTCCCTAATCATGCATGGGTGGGTTAAAAGGTTCCCAAGAGCGCGCCACCATGCGAGGCGACACAGTGGCTAGGGTGTGTGTAGAAGCACACCCATAGAGACTTGGTATGGGACCATATTGGGGATGGGGGAGGGGGATTTTTTACCATAGTCCGAGAGATCCTGCCTTATAAATTTATTATAAAATCAATCGAATTTTGATGTGGGACAAAAAAATATAATTGAGATCGTGTTTTAGCCGTCCGATCTCACCATGTGGGATTTGGACCATCTGATCGGTTCGGCCTTCAATTATTGTCCATGACATTTTCCCCCAAGTTTATGTTTTTCTGTCAAATCCTCTCTATAATATAATCTTACATGTCCAATTTGTTGAACCGAATGATCGATCATCTCATCACTCATAGCAGTCAGATCTAGATATATTTGTATCGCAGCCGTCCAAATCATTTGAAAACATGTGGTCTCTCTATAGTCATTTGATCATGGCCTTGTTAATCCAGAATACACATTTATTTCCACACCATTCCTCTATCTCGTTATTCTTCCTCCCACCTCATGCCGCAGCAGTAGCTTTCTCTATAATACATTCTTCATTTTGATCCACTCTCGTGACATCCAGTGGCACCTTCTCTTTCTCATCTTCACAAGACTGAACAGACTTGTTCTTATTTTAATCAATACCTCCTCAGATATCCATGTAATTTTCCTTAAAATATATTATATATACATATTATATATATATAAACATTTTATACCGAGAATAATTTGGGTTTTACACTTATAGTGCCTCCATTATCCTCTGCTCGACTTCTTATCCTTCTTCGAACCAGGTGAGTGTCATAGGGGTTTCCCTGCTTTGATTTTTGTCATATATATATATATATATGCCCATGATCTTAAATACTGATGATATCTGATGGATGATCATAAAAAAACAAATTCTGTTTGTTTTAAAAGATGTTCTTGTCCTGCAAATCATGATAGGGTTTTATGATATTACCTAAAATTCGTTTCACTACATATAGACAAATTTTTATATGTATATTTTCATAGTATATCATTGATAGATTCTTTTATTTAAGGAAGAATTACATCTACTCTAATGGAATTCATAATAAATGTGAACCATGATAGGTTTTGTGTTGTTTTATAATGATGAAATTATATATATATATATATATATATAGTTTTTTATTTATGCAACAACCCCATAGCTTTACATTATGGTTTTAAAATATTGAACATTATTTTAAGTAATGTTTTTATTATACAAAAATTAATCAATGGATTCTTTAGTGTTGACGAAGAAACCTAATGAATGTATTGATATATATATATATATATATATGTTTGGATCATGATATTTATATGGGATCACAATATGGGTTCACAAATGGTTGTTAAAATGTAATAAAAAGTGTGTTCAAGTTTGAAAATTTTTTAATATTCAATTAGGAATTTGTTTTAGTAAAACAAACCCTTTATAATTACTTTATGTATATATGGATTAAAAATTTATTTTTTTATGTTTAAATGGTATTGGTTATGTTAGTAATTTTTGTGGTTGATTTCCAAGCTTTTCTATTTATAAAATTCGGTTAAAATAGTTGTATGCAACATTGTGTTATGATATACACGGCTTTAATGGTTGTTTATACAGTTAAACATTCAATACCTCACATGAAATATTTTGATTATGTTTAAATTGATGATGTTTTCAATCCAGAATGAATTTTACATCATGTATGTTTTTCATTATTTGTGTTTTTGATTTATTAAATTTTTTATTTCCATTTATCAATGCATGACAAGAGCTTCAATAATATATATCTTGAGTTCATAACCATGTATTTATTTAATGTTAACTACAATGTAATTTTTTTAAAATTATTATTTCATGAGATAAATAATACAATCTATTATTCATTTATCCCATATTATTATTTATGAATGCAGAATTTAATTTTTCAATGTGGTATGTCACACATTTAATAAAATACATAATTTTATAAATCAATGTGGTATGGGACACATTGATTTAAATAAAATTAGAAATAAGAGGAATGTTATGGAATTAGTATATAATGGGTTGGGGTCTGTTTAATAAAACCACTATGGGTTGGGTACCAGTTAATGAAAGCCCCATGATTCATCATTAGTTCTCATGAGACAAATCAGTTTATGGAATTGGGCCTTCTCACAATATAACATTAGACATTAACCCAATATGTTAATAGGTTTTAGTTGACCAAGTGTGTATTCAATTATAGAATATGCATGGTTAAGAGAATGTACTTTTGAATATCAAAAGATTTAAATTCACAAGGCATATTGTTTTAATCACCAATAATTTTCTAAGAATTAATTCAAATACCATAAATTTATTTGCCAATGTTTGATTTACAATTAGTAAGGATAGAAATTAATGTTTTTATTTTATACGCAACCATGATAATGTATTACATTCATATGTAAATCTAGTACTTTCACATTCTCATGTCACACTTAGTATAGTTAGAATAACTCTTTATTTATGTTATGCATAGAACATATTTGGTATAATCATTATTATGATTGGAATTTTTTTATTTTATCCTTTTTAGAGTTTTATATAATATTCATTGGTAAATTATGGTAGACTATTATGTTATGTTTAACATAATGAAGATTTCATTACGAAATTGTTCTATTTATAGTTTTTAAATTGGAAGCTTATAAATGGTTCTATTTGACATATTATAATTTTAAAACCACACTCACTAGGCATTCTTATGCTCACTATAAATTTTAATTAAAAGTTTACAAGTTTAGTATATTTGAGTTACAGTGATTGGTGGATGCTTTGTAGAGTCTTTTCTGAACATTTTTTTGATGGATAGTAATATTAGAATCTAGTTTTCCAATACCAACCGCAAAGATCTTCTGAATGGATCATTATGTATAATTTATAAGCATTTATTTTTATAAATTTTTTTTACACAAAATGTTTTATTAAAAACACACCGGCTCCGGGCTGTATGCTGATGGGGCATGATTTTTTTTATCAGATGATCAGTTTAGTCAACCATTGAAAATTTTAACAATAATAGAAACTTGATTATGTCTTACTAAACAGAATCCTTCATAAAAATTTCAGATGGCAGATGAAGCAATCTTTTAGTCTCATCCAATCGAAATACTAGACACTATGGCTTCCAAATCATGTTTAGAAGGCTATGAGACTTTTAAAATCATTAATTTGTCATAAAAACACCTCTACCGTGTATCCAACTATCCTCATTTACTCCAACTCCACTAAGGATCGGGACTTGACTACTTCATTACGATGCATACAAAATTTCCATTAAATTCATGTAAAGGAATGTATTTTGAGGGTTTTTTTAAATTCCTTACCCTAGTAGGGAATTACTCTACCCTAGTGGAATTCAAAGAAGCATCATACGAGGGTTACCATCGAATGACATTTCTTTGTCAAATATTGACCTATGGTCTCAATGGTCATGTTTGAGACTTCAATTTTTTTGGGACAATTCTTCCTTTTTGTTTTATAGACATCATGTTCATGCTAATATAGATTTACTTCATACACATCAATCATTTCTAACATGGGAATTTAGATGTACACACCTCATTGATCCATGTTTCCCCTGCTGCATTTGGACCAATGATATCGAAGAGTTTTGTACCGCTTTAAGGATCTGCTAAATCAGGAACAGGGAAAATCACCATTGCTAGTGGGAATAATGATGGGATGTTATGATGGATATCATTAAATCCATACCAGTGAGTTTTATGAGGTTTTAAATGGTTATGTAACACCTTGAGTATTATAAACTATGTTCAAATGAATACTGATAAATTTTATGTTTTTGTATTTTAATAAGCTTTTAAAAAATAATGTCTCTCTTTTAATTTGGTTATTCCTTACGGAGTACATCATTTAATTTAAAATGTTTCAATTTATGTCACGGGATTATCAACAAAACTCCAATCACTTCTTACCCAACTACTATAGATTATTATTTTCAAGATGACTTCAGAAGAATACTATCCATATGCTACCTTACATCTCTCTATCAAAAAAACACCATCGTGTGTTGAACAGTCCAAATACCCTCAATCTCTACCAAGAGATAGATTTGTCTATTACCATATTAAAAAAACAATTTTCATAATATAGGTAATGATAAATGTTTCACAAAGGTCTCATTCTACGTTTAACATTCACCAATAACTACCAAGTTGTAGGAAAATTTATAGAAGCTGCAATGGAGGGTGACCATTTTGCAGCCTACTAATTCATGGTTATGAGTTTTTGTATGTATGGGTAACTCTACTATATCAATTATTTCATGCAATATATAGTTCAAGGTATTTATTGAAAATGATTCCACTGTGAAATCTCTGACTTCCACACCTCTATTGGCTCTCATTGGATGGAAGTGTGTTTTATACAAAGGATTGTGCCTAACTGCACACATTTTTTTTGGAATGAGGAAGTCAAGTAGCTGAATACTATATTAGGAATACACATGAGGTTCAAAATAGCCTATCAACATTGGTATTCCATGTGATGGGACATTGGGAGTAATGTGTGACTATTTTTTCTGGTGGAATTGTATGAATGTTTTAGATTTATGAGGGGACAATTCGATCAAGGGGGGATAATGTAACACCCTGAACATGTTTCATGTGTAATAATAATATTGTATGCTTTACTTCATGTAATTTTAATTCTACACAAACAAATGTTAAAAAAACATATCATATTTTTTTTAATTATTTACCAAAAATGATTACATTACAACAAGGCCAAGAGAATCATATGAACCTAAAATTCCTACCAAGATATCTATAGAAATCACTAGGAGACCAGAAAATACCAAAAAATCCCTAGAAAATAGTGGATTTCCTTTGGGTCTGCCACTATGAAGAACATTAAAGCTAGAAATACATCAACCGCGATAATCATTAGAGGAATGAAGATCACCATCTTCTTTCGCACAATTTTTGAAGCAAGAACACCGTAATCATGTTTTTATAAGGTAATATGGCTAATTCAATTGTTTCTTCCTTTTGGAGATCGATTAATCTATAACATCTATAAGAAATTATATCTATTGGGTATTCTGGAAATTTTATTTTATTTTTATATGTATATTGAATTTACTATGTGATTTAAATGTGCATTATTGTTATGTCTTTAAGAATGTTTGTAATTGAATCTTCTTTATTTTCTTAAAGGATAATGTTATAATGTTTTTATTGGATTTGAATTCATAAAACTCGGGTTTTAAAGAAAATACCAAGAGAAGTATAGAATATTTACTTCTTGGATTTTTGTACTAGACATATGTTATTGAGTTAGAAATTATACATTGGGAAAATGAAACTTATTATAATAGTTGTTTTTAGTATTTTATCTATACATTGTGAATTAGTTATTTGGTTATTTAAAATGATATAAAAGTTAACTTTAGAATTTTTCATCCATGGATGAATTAAAAAAGGTTTTAATTAAAAAATGTGTTTATGATTTTAAAATATAATACTAGTCCGTGTTTTCTTTTATAACATATTAATCGTTGATTTTTTATTTTTAAATTGGATGTTTTCTTAAAAAAATTTATAAAATACTGAAATAATTTGATCTTTTTGAATTTTTTTAACCATAATTGTTACATCCCAGGTAAATAACCAATGTTACTTTTTTTTATTAATATTTGAGAATAAATATTAATAATTACTTTAATGGGGATGCTAAGTTCGTTATCATACCCAATACGCAATAATGAGTTTTTGTTGGAATATTACAATAAACAACAATAATATAACAATATGGTATTTCACAAATAGCCATTGTATTGGTGGGAATGAATATAGATAACTAAAATATGATTATATATGTTTGTTAAATGTTTTTACATTTATCTAATAAAAGATAAAGTCTTAAAATAAGAAAAGAATTAAATTTTAAGCATAAAATACTTTAATATTCACTAAAAGGTTGATTTAGCACCTTTTGAAGGCGAACCCTCTTTAAATGTAGTTTTGGTCACTCTTATACATTATTTTGGACCAAATAAAATCTTTCTTTATAATTGGGACATCAAAATTTACTTTGTGTATGTTTTTGTTATTTTTCCGATAAAATTCATTTTTAATGAATACGTGAAAAATGTTGTATTTTAATTCAAAACCTCTTTTTAATCTAATTTATTTATATGACTAGATTATCTTTTGAATTTTTATTAAAGTGAAACTATAATATATTTTTACCATTTGATCCAATGGTGGACTTTGGAATTAATTTCACTTTGATATTTGACATAAACAAATGTTAATCTTTTGATATAAATTGTTTCATAAAAACACGCTATTTGTTTTGGCAGCGGGAGTCAATTATTAAATTAATTAATTCTACTTATATTCTTTGAATTAGTTAAAATAAACTGCCTTTTTGAATTTGTAATATCGAATATATCTTAGGGTGAATTTTTGGTAATTTTTTGAAAAACATCAATTTTTGATGAATAGTGAAACCACTAAGTGGTGATCAAGCAAACTGATTTTTCAGTGAAATGAAAGCTTACCACTACTGTGTATTGAATTTTCAAAATCCTACATACATGGTTGTCATTAGTATGTAAAATGTGGTTCAATGGGATGAAAATAATTTTTTGTTGAATAGTAACTTTTTTTCATTAATCGCGATTAGAGGCAATTAGTGTAATTTAAGGTAAAAATGATGTTATTATAATATGAAAACACTATGACACTTGTCCTAACCCTATTGGTTGAGTAATTGTCGACCCTTAAAACCCATGGGTCGATTTAGGGGTCCCCATTGATCCACTTGGGTGAGATAAAGACATTAATGCTTTTTTTTAAAATAAAAGTAAAAATGTCACAAGCATAAATTGTTTTATTAAAACAATTTTTATAAGGGGTTATAATAGTCAGATTTTTGACTATAAATACTCTATAGAAAGATAAAACGATTTCCTACATCATGATATTTTTTTTATAATTGTTTGACATTAAATAAATTAATTTATTTATGACATCTTGATGATGCAGTGATTACCTCATTAATGAGCGATTAAAATAAAATGAAAAGATAATGAAAACTCTAAGCCTTACACATGTTCAAAACCTATTTAAGGAGTATATTTAGAACCCATATCAACTTAGATTCTACATATATCAATGTAGGACCTTAAAAATCCGAAACACCTTTGAAAATAAAATTATAATTTCATGATTTCCAAAAGTGCCCCTCCTCTCCTCTTATAAAAAGCCCCCACCTCTACCTCATTTACCACACTCCTCAAGCCTTTGGCTCGGCCAACCCCTGACCATTTGTTCTCTCCAAATCCCTCTCCTCATCCTAGAGGATTTACTTTGGGCAGAATCCTATCCAAGGAAGCCTTTAGGCTCAAATCAAAAAGAGTTACACTTTTTAAAGGTAATGCTTTCTCTTGTATTCATTTGTTTTATTTTGCATCTCCAACCACATAAACTCTTTTTATTCATTTATTTTGTAACAACTCCAGTATCTTCAATATACTAGGATGTTGTTATAATAAGGATTAGAGCAACACTCACACACACCTACATCAAATGGTTAATGAACATAATGTTTCCGTGGATGGCGAAATTCTTCCTCCCGAAACGATGAATGTTCAATACTCATCTAACACCATCAAAGGTGGACATTATGATGTCACTATTTTTATATATGATATATAATATGTTTATTCATTCTTTAAGATTCTTTATTTTTCATTTATGTCACTCCTTCATGGTCTCCATTATGGGTAAACGCGATATCTTCATTTAAGGAAGTGCGGACTACCGCCCCCTCAAAGTGATTTGATTCGTTAATGCCATATGTGGGATGTATAAAGGATAAAGTTATTAATATAATATATGATATTATACTTTAATTATAATATACCTTTGTATCAATATGTTTTCATTCTATTAAAGTATGAAATGGAAATGAAAGTAGCATTCATGCATACGTACGGATTACCGTCTCCATGAACGGTGTCTTTCATTTCTTATCTCCAAATGTTATGGAATAGTATAAAAGGAATATATACTGGATATATATGATATTAAAATCATTAATACTATTCTGGAGATGATGTAATTATTACTTCATGGACAATTCTTTTCAAACAAGTTCATTTTTGACTCATGTACCGAACATCGACAAAAACGTCTGATATGAACTAACATAATAATATAATTATTATAACATTATAATATGTAATATGAATTGAATAATAAACATTAAAGGTGTTCCTTAAGCAATTATTAATTGACCAAATTTTATTATTCAGGAATATAAAGAAACGAACAACACAAGTTGGACTGAAGGTAAGGAAACCTACCTATCTCTTTATTTTCAAGTACTCTCTTTTATGTCATTCCTTTTATGCTCCATGTTCTTATGTTGGACGATGTCCTTTTATATTAATCCTACATTCCAATTATTTTAATATGATGAGATACCCTATTTGATCTCAACAATCCATTTTTGGGAGTTTTAAGTGGCGTCGTTAGGCTGCCGAATTTTCATAAGGGGATTTTTCATCTCACTTTTATTCCCGTGAGATTCATGCTACATTTGCCACTATTTCCTTTTGTGTGATTTATGTACTGCCCATTATTGTACTCTTTGTGTAATATAATCTTATTTATGGTTATTTACATAATCATTGTATGACCCTTCTTTCATGGGGTGCACATTTTGAAAGATTCCCACATCAGTAAGGGATTCTTCCACCCTCCTCTTTTTAAATGACTTATCATGTTAGTTCTTTTAATCATCTTAAGTTAGGATGTGTTAACATATATATCCTTATTTATGTAAATGTTATGTACATGTGATGAGATACCCTTTTTATCTCTCATCAACTCATTTCTGAATTTTAAAGTGACACCGTTAGGCTGTCGACTTTTTGTAAGGGAACTTTTTAACCTAATTTCATTTTCTTTGGGTTAAACCTATACTTCTTGATTATGTCGTACTATGAATATGTGTGGATGAACTCTGTTTGTTTTACACTTAATATCCTTCTATATTGGGTGTATTTATATTTTTCACACATTATCATGTGATTGATTTATACGTAATATAAGGATACCGACTTTGTATGGGACTTCGTCTCAATCTCCTTTCATTGAGGCATATTTTATTTTATAAACAACCTTCTTTTATATGGTGTATGAACCCCTTTGACTTTTACGCTTATTCAAAAGGAATCATTTTATACGAAGCGTGTAGCGCCCCGACCCCAGCTACCCAGAGTCGGTGCATTACTTCGTAACATTGGCATGATCACAAAAGATCAAGTCTCGAAAGACCGATTAGTTTAGTAACCTTGGAAACACTAGATACATTCATAAATGTTACAAAACATCATAAAGTGAAAAACTAATAACAAAGTCTTCATAGTCCACACTCATATCCTCTTCTGACTATCCCTGCAGGTCATTCATAAAATACTTCTTCACATCCTGGAAAATATTAAAACATTGAAAGGGGTGAGCTCAGATGCTCAGTAAGGATAACAATATTGCGGAAGCTTTCATAAATAATCATAAACATTTAAGACAATGTATAACTAAAACAAAATCCTTTTAAACTTGAACATCAACATAATATGGCAAAAGTAAAATGAGATAATTCCATTTACTTCTTCACATGGATATTCAATTGGTTGAATAATCACTTGCAATATCAATAACCACTTTCATAATGATGGAATTCATAATTCCAGACATTCTGAAACATTTTGTCAAGGCCTCGGCCAAGACGTCTAAAATGATTAAGGCCTCGTCCAAAACCATAAATCAAATTGGGAAAGGTCCTTGTCCAGTTCCACGTCTAGTTGTCTCATGAGACCTACGATGCATAGAAGAGCTATAGCGGGCTCCACCCGTCACTTATTATGTCTAATGCATTCCTCATATGAGTAGGTTTAAACATATCATAAACCATAACATAATCATATCACATAAAACATGGATAAAGGAAACATAACATTTCCAAATTTCAATCACAAGATATCAATACAACACATTGATATAATAAAAAAAATTTCAAAACCATTTTCAATACCATAATAAAAGAAAGTTAAAACTTTGTATTTATTTTTCATTAAAAAAACGTGATGGCTTGTAGAGGAAGTCGAAACACAAATAATGGTCAAGGGGGCGGAGAAGTCTTTGTCACTACATAAGTACGGAAAGAAAAACATTCCCTTTTTGTCGTTTAGTAAAACTCTTCTTATAAAAAAATTCCTTTTGAATAAACGTAAAAGTCAAAGGGGTTTATACACCGTATAAAAGAAAGTTGTGTATAAAAACAAATATGCCTCAATGAAAGGGGATTGAGACGAAGTCCTTAAAAAGATCATTTTTAAAATAAAATAGATCTATTATGTGTATTCACTATAGGTACACATAAATAAAGTAAAAATACAAAATAGGACATAATAATATAATGACATAATTTGACAGTAGGAGATTAACCCAAAGTATGGAAGTTGGGTTAAGAAATTCCCTTACCTTGTGTCCGACTTGACTCAACCGTTCTTTAACCTCCTGAATAATAAAATAGAGTTAATTTATATTTACATAAGAACCTTTTTCTTTTTCATTATTCCTTTTATATCCTTTATTACCATGTTATAAACATTATGTAATTATTTAAGTTTATAACGGTCGTTTTGTCGATATTTGGTACTTGGGTCAACAATAAACTTCTTATACTTTACAAGTTGTTCATGTGGTGAAATATCCATTATATAAAGAATTATATTCATTATTTAGATATCATATATATCATATATATCCATTATATACATTCATTCATAATATTACGTAACATTTAGAGGTATGAAATGAAATGCACCGTTCATGAAGACGGTAAGCCGTACGTACGCATGAACGCTACTTTCATTTCTATTTCGTATTTAATGTAATGAAATCATATTGATATAAATGTATAATATAATTACAGTATAATATATCATATAATACCATTTACTCAATCCTTTATACATCCCACATGTGGTATTAACTATTCAAATCACTTTGAGGGGGCGGTAGTCCGCACTTCCTAAAATGAAAATATCGCGTTTACCCATAATGGAAATCATAAAGGTATGTCATAAATGATAAATACAGATGCTTAAGTAAAACATAAACATATTATATATAATATATAAATATAGTTACATCTTAATGGCCACCTTTGAAGGTGTTATATGAGTGTTGAACAATCATCGTTTCGTGAGATAGAAATTCACCATCCACAGAAACCGTATGTTCTTTAACCATTAGATGTAGGTGTGTGTAATTGTAGCTCAAATACATAATATAACAACATCCTAGTATATTTAGGATACTGGTTTTGTTACAAAAGAAAATAATAAAAAGAGTTTAGGGGGTTGGAGAAGCAAAATAACACAAAACAACAGTAGAGAAGACATTACCTCAAAATCGGGTAACTCTTTTTGATTTGAGCCAAGGGCTTCCTTGGGAAGAGTTCTGCTCAAAGTGAGGCTTCTAGGAGTAAGAGGGGGAAGTTGGGAGAGTATTTGGGTAGAGTTTGGCCGAGCCAAAGGGCTTGAAAGTGTGAATGAGGTGGTAGAGGTGGGGGCCTATTATAAGAAGAGAGGAGGGGCACTCTTGGAAAGTAATGAAAAGTCACTTTATTATAAAATGTGTTTCGGATTTTAGAGGTCCCACACTTATATAATTCGAGGAAAAGGTGATAAGGGTTCTAAATCCACCCATCCAATAGGTTTTGGACATTTTTAGGTCTTATATATTACATTATCTTTCCATTTTATTTAAATCGTTAAATAATGAGGTCATCGCTGCATCATCATGATGTCATAAATAATTTAATTTATTTAATGTCTAAAAATTATAAACAAACTACTATGATGTAGGAAATATTTTTAGACTTCCAATTACTATTTATATTCAAATATATGACTTATATAACCTTGTGTAAAAATTGTTTTAGTAAAACAACTCATGTTTGTGTCATTTTAATTTTAATATTAAATAAAAATATATTATTGTCATTTTCCAACTAAAGTGGCTCCATGGGGTCCCCAAGTTGACCCATGGCTTGTCTTGGTCGGCAATGACTCACCCAATAGGTGTAAGACAAGTTTCATTGTGTTTTCACATTTTTATAATATCATTTTTACCTTAAATTACACTAATTATCTCTAATCGTGATTAATGAAAAAAAGTTACTATTCGCCAAGAAATTATTTTCATCCCATTGAACCACATATTACATACTAATGATAACCATGTATGTCGGATTTTTGAAAATCAAAACACAGAAGTGGTAATATTTCATTTAAATGAAAAATCAGTTATTTAACTACCACTTAGTGGTTTCACTATTCATCAAAAATTGAAGTTTTTCAGAACAGTGCCAAAATTTCACCCTAAGCTATAATTGATATTCCAAATTCAAAAATGATGTCTATTTTACAAAATTCCAAACATATAAGTTTCATTAATTAATTTCATAAATAATTCCCGTTGTCACAACAAATAGAATGTTTTTAAGAAACAATTTATATCAAAAGATTGGCAATTGTTTATGTCCAATTTCAATGTTAAATTAATTCTAATGACCACCATTAGATAAAATGGTAAAAATATATTCTAATTATACTTTAAAACCACTAAATATTATAATTTATCATTATCAATTATTTTTATTAAAAAATTTGTTTTTATGTATTTTTCACTATTCATAAAAAATTAGAAGTTATCAGAAAAATACCAAAAATTCAACATAGGCTAATTTCGATATTCCGATTCCAAAAATTAAGTCCATTTTGAAATATAAAATTTCTATAATTTTAAAAAGTAGTTATCACTATTCATAACGGCTACTTTGATTAGTCGCAGTGTTTTAGAACTCGAAGTTGCGTACAATGCAAGCTATTGCATTATTGAATGAGAAGTGTATCATGGAAGCTCGGGGTGTTACATTCTCCCCTCCTTCAATAAATTGCGTCCTCGCAATTTGAAAATTTTCTTTGAAAATAAAAGGTTGGAAATAGAAAATACCTTTGTGGAAAACCCACATCATAAATAAGGTTAATAAAATTTAGTCTTAATAAGTGGGAAATGGAAATAAGAAAGTCACCACCAAATTATGATATCAATAAGGAGAACATTGGTGGCAATTAGAAACATATAATTAGAGGAAAAATGTAAATATTTGTAGGGAGTGATTGAGGTCATCAATCACAATCAACTGTCAAATTGAGGGCCTCAAAGCCTTCAATCTATGTTGATTTAAAATATCATCAGTTCAAAAAGACATAAGGTATTAGGATAACACATTTTATTGTTTTAATATCCCTTTAATAAAGTTTAAGGTATATATATATTTATGCTTGACAATTAGAGTTTCAACCTTCAACTCATCTTTCACTCAAAAAGATAATAGAACTCAAAAACATTATACTTATCCTAATTGTATAAGGTTCCAAATGCTAACACATACCATTTAGATTAGTAAAATTATTTTTTAATAACCAGGGACTTCCTGTAGGCTAGTGGTAGGAAATAAAGGGCTATCTCACTATGGTTGTGGGTTCAATTCCTACAGCTTTGTCCGACGCGACGGGTTATGCCCCTCCCTGCAGGTTGCCCTTTTCCTAAAACTATAGTATTATAATATTCCTAAAATAATCTTCATAAATTTTTTAACCTTAAACAATACTATCCAAAGATCAATTTAATCCACTCCAACCTTTATAGTTATCCAAAATACCTCTTTCCAGACTTCCTCTAAAAGGTATCTTATTTCCAAAATCAATTTATCAGATTCCCCAAACAAAGTAATGTTTCTCTTATTATCACATACTAAAAATATAATTACCTTCATCATATTAAAACCTTACTGAAATCAACAAGTACTGCAGTACAATCCTTATATATATATATCACATTATTCTAATAACCGAAAAATAATCCATGAGTCCAAAAGCACCAATACATTAATTATTCTGCTTCAACTGTAGTAACAGCATAAGATTGTCCTTGATCCCTTGGCCTTTTCTGAGGTAAGTTTCCCTGACGCTTAAGACATTCATTTGCATAATGCCCCATTTCCCTACAATTGTAGCATTCAATATTGATAGCCTCTTTCTTTCCCTTGCAATCACGGGCCTGGTGACCTTTTTCTCCACATTTATAACAAACTCCCATACCTTTTAGGCAAGTACCAGGGTGATTCTTCCAACAATTATCACATAATGGAAAATCTTTCTTTCCCTTTTACCCTTTGTCTGTCTCTTGTTCCACCGTTATTTTCTTCTCTTGCTTTACTTTTTTGTCATAAGACTTAGAGAATTCCTTTTCTGTCTTGATAGCACATGAGACAATATCTTCGTATGTTGAGAACGATTGTGATACTAAAGCTCGATGGAGAAATGGTTTTAACCCGTCAAAGAAACGATCAATCTTACCTCTTGGGTTACGTATATAATCTGCAGCATACCTCGCTAACCTTGTAAAGTTAGCCTCATACTTTGCGACATTCTCATCCTCCTTCTGCCTCAGACTCAGAAATTGCCTTTCCATATCTGCTCGATGGTCATGTGGAAAGTATTTTTCTAAGAAAATCTCTTTGAACTATCTCCATTACATACTTGATACTTCTTCATCTTCCTTTGTAATTTGAATCAAAGACCACCATTGATTAGCATCTCCAGTGAGGCGGTAAACTTCCATGATAACCTTCTCCCTTTCGCTACTCCCCAAGGCATGGAATATTTTCTCTAAGGTGTTTATCCATTTCTCAGCTACTAATGGATTTGTACCCCCATTAAATGTTGGTGGTTGTTGCCTCATGAAGCGGTCTAACATTGATCCTCCACGTTGCAGATCAGGGTGATCCATACGAGTAAGGTTATTATTCATAACCTGAGTGTGTTGTCCCAGTATGGTAATAAGTTGATCAGCACCAGTTGTATCTCCAGCTCCACAATAATAATCTTGAGCCGGAGGGCAATCCCTACATGGAGTGCGTGCATTGATACGGTTTCCATTCCTTCCACTAGAGCCATTTCTAAACAATGGCATAAACTATATTAGTTTATGAATCAAAATACATAATTCCATACTTGTAAGATACTTAACATAAATTGAACTATTTATGGATATAATCAATAAAAATTTTTTCTTTGAGGAAGTATATACTCATAACCCTTCATAGTGGTTTATAAGGAAAATGATAATTATCCAAAGTATATCTCCCGGAAGTGTCGTAACCAAGAGTGCAGCAAGGCCCGTTGTCGTGCACCAGTTCCCGTTTGAGTCTAGCTCAAAGCGGTGTCTTCGGGTTTTACCCCTAGGTACATCTGTGCTAAAGCCGCCTCTACCTGATCATATCCAGACAGGGATGTATTGCTCGGAAAACTCACAAAATCTCTATAATACCAAAATTCTAGGAAGTTCTTCTATACTAATCCTCAATGTCTATCTTCGGGCTATGTGCTCTAATCAGAGTTTATCTAAATATAGCTTCCAAGGTTAGTACTAAACTGCCTCTGATACCAACTGTAGCTCCCCAACCCCAGCTACCCAGAGTTGGTGTATTACTTCGTAACATTGGCATGATCACAAAAGATCAAGTCTCGAAAGGCCGATTAGTTTAGTAGCCTTGGAATCACTAGATATATTCATAAATGTTACATTACATCATAAAGTGAAAAACTAATAACAAAGTCTTCATAGTCCACACTCATATCCTCTTCTGACTATCCCTGTAGGTCATTCATAAAATACTTCTTCACATCCAGGAAAATATTAAAACATTGAAAGGGGTGAGCTCAAATGCTTAGTAAGGATAACAGTATTGCGGAAGCTTTCATAAATAAACATAAACATTTAAGACAATGTATAACTAAAACAAAAGCATTTTAAACTTGAACATCAACATAATATGGAAAAAGTAAAATGAGATAATGCCATTTACTTCTTCACATGGATATTCGACTGGTTAAATAATCACATGCAATATCAATAACCACTTTCATAATGATGGAATGCATAATGCCAGACATTCTGAAACATTTTGTCAAGGCCTCGTCCAAGACGTCTAAAATGATTAAGGCCTCGGCCAAAACCATAAATCAAATTGGGAAAGGGCCTTGGCCAGTTCCACGTCTAGTTGTCTCATGAGACCTACCGATGCATCGAGGAGCTATAGCGGGCTCCACCCGTCACTTATTATGTCCAATGCATTCCTCATATGAATAGGTTTAAACATATCATATACCATAACATAATCGTATCACATAAAACATGGATAAAGGAAACATAACATTTCCACATTTCAATCACATGATATCAATACAACACATTGATATAATAAATATTTTTTCAAAACCAATTTCAATACCAGAATAAAAGAAAGTTAAAACATGTATTTATTTTTCATTAAAAAAACGTGATGGCTTGTAGAGGAAGCCGAAACTCAAATAATGGTCACGGGGGCGGAGAAGTCATTTTCACCACATAAGTATGGAAAGAAAAACATTCCCTTTTTTTTGTTTTGTAAAATGCTTCGAATAAAAAATATTCCTTTTGAATAAACGTAAAAGTCAAAGGGGTTTATACACCGTATAAAAGAAAGTTGTGTATAAAACCAAATATGCCTCAATAAAAGGGGATTGAGACGAAGTCCATAAAAAGATCATTTTTAAAATAAAATAGATCGATTATGTGTATTCACTATAGGTACACATAAATAATGTAAAAATACAAAATAGGACATAATAATATCATGACATAATTTGAAAGTAGGAGATTAACCCAAAGTATGGAAGTTGGGTTAAGAAATTCCCTTACCTTGTGTCCGACTTGACTCAACCGTTCTTTAACCTCCTGAATAATAAAATAGAGTTAATTTCTATTTACTTAAGAACATTTTTCATGTTCATTATTCTTTTTATATCCCTTATTACCATGTTATGAACATTATGTAATTATTTAAGTTTATAATGGTCGTTTTGTCGATATTTGGTACTTGGGTCAACAATAAACTTCTTATAATTTACATGTTGTTCATGTGGTGAAATATCCATTATATTCAGAATTATATTAATTATTTAGTTATCATATATATCATATATATCCATTATATACATTCATTCATAATATTACATAACATTTAGAGGTAAGAAATGAAATGCACCGTTCATGGAGACGGTAAGCCGTACGTACGCATGAACGCTACTTTCATTTCTATTTCGTATTTAATGGAATGAAATCATAATGATATAAATGTATAATATAATTACAGTATAATATATCATATAATACCATTTACTCCATCCTTTATACATCCCACATATGGTATTAACGATTCAAATCACTTTGAGGGGGCGGTAGTCCGCATTTCCTAAAATGAAAATATCGCGTTTACCCATAATGGAAATCATAATGGTATGAAATAAATAAAAAATACAGAAGCTTAAGTAAAACATAAACATATTATATATCATATATAAATATAGTGACATCTTAATGGCCGCCTTTGAAGTTGTTATATGAGTGTTGAACAATCATCGTTTCGTGAGGCCGAAATTCGCCATCCACAGAAACCGTATGTTCTTTAACCATTAGATGTAGGTGTGTGTAAGTGTAGCTAAAACCCTTCTTATAAAAACATCCTAGTATATTTAGGATACTGTTTTTGTTACAAAAGAAAAGAATAAAAAGAGTTTAGGGGGTTGGAGAAGAAAAATAAAACAAAACAACAATAGAGAAGACATTACCTCAAAATCTGGTAACTCTTTTGGATTTGAGCCAAGGGCTTCCTTGGGAAGAGTTCTGCCAAAAGTGAGGATTCTAGGAGTAATAGGGGGAAGTTGTGAGAGTATTGGGGCAGAGGTTGGCCGAGACAAAGGGCTTGAAAGTGTGAATGAGGTGGTAGAGGTGGGGGCCTTTTATAAGAGGAGAGGAGGGGCACTCTTGGAAAGTAAAGAAAAGTCACTTTATTATAAAATGAGTTTCGGATTTTAGAGGTCCCACACTTATATAATTAGAGGATAAGGTAATAAGGGTTCGAAATCCACCCATCCAATAGGTTTTGGACATGTGTAGGGATTAGATATTACATTATCTTTCCATTTTATTTAAATCGTTAAATAATGAGGTCATCGCTACATCATCATGATGTCATATATAATTTAATTTATTTAATTTATAAAAATTATAAAACAAATACTATGATCTAGTAAATCTTTTTATCTTTCCAATGACTATTTATATTCAAAAATATGACTTATATAACCCCATGTAAAAATTGTTTTAGTAAAACAACTCATGTTTGTGTCATTTTAATTTTAACATTAAATAAAAATATATTATTGTCATTTTCCAACTAAAGTGGCTCCATGGGGTCCCCAAGTTGACCCATGGCTTTTCTTGGACGGACATGACTCACCCAATAGGTGTAGGACAAGTGTCATGGTGTTTTCACATTTTTATAATATCATTTTTACCTTAAATTACACTAATTACCTCTAATCGCGATTAATGAAAAAAATTACTATTCACCAAGAAATTATTTTCATCCCATTGAACCACATATTACATAATAATGATAACCATGTATGTCGGATTTTTTGAAATCAAAACACAGAAGTGGTAATATTTCATTTAAACGAAAAATCAGTTATTTAACTACCACTTAGTGGTTTCACTATTCATCAAAAATTGAAGTTTTTCAGAACAGTGCCAAAATTTCACCCTAAGATATAATTGATATTCCAAATTCAAAAATGATTTCTATTTTAAAAAATTCCAAACATATGAGTTGCATTAATTAATTTCATAATTAATTCTCGTTGTCACAACAAATAGCGTGTTTTTAAGAAACAATTTATATCAAAAGATTGGCAATTGTTTATGTCCAATTTCAATGTTAAATTAATTCTAATGACCACCATTAGATAAAATGGTAAAAATATATTCTAATTATACTTTAAAACCACTAAATATTATAATTTATCACTATAAATTATTTTTATTAAAAAAGTGGTTTTTAAGTATTTTTCACTATTCATAAAAAATTAGAAGTTCTCAGAAAAATACCAAAAATTCAACATAGGCTAATTTTGATATTCCGAATCCAAAAATGAAGTCCATTTTGAAATATAAAATTTCTATAATTTTAAAAAGTAGTTATTACTATTCATAACGGCTACTTTGATTAGTCGCGGTGTTTTAGAACTCGAAGTTGCGTACAATGCAAGCTATTGCATTATTGAATTAGAAGCGTATCATGGAAGCTCGGGGTGTTACAAAGCGTTTTACTTAACGATAAAAGGGAATGTTTTTCCTGTCGTACGTATGCAGCGACAACGACTTCTCCGCCGCCGTGACCATTATTTGAGTTTCGGCTTCCTCTACAATCCATACCCTTTTTTTAAATGAAAAATAAATACCATGTTTTACTTTGGTATTGAAAATGGTTTTCATAATGTTTTTATTATATCAATGTGTTGTATTGATATCTCCTGATTGAAATGTGGAAATGTTATGTTTTCTTTATACATATTTTATGTGATACGAATTAGGTTATGGTTCTTGGGCATTATTATGAAGACGGGTGGTTCCGTGATAAACGAAGGGCAGGTGAGCCCGTTATAGCTCTCCAATGCATTGGGTAATGCAAAGGAGTTAAACGTTAAGGTTTCTCCGAAGAGATTTAAGGGAATATACTGTGATGGGTATTTAAACATAACCAAGAGGGTTACTCCCTATTCAAGAATGTTATGAATTCCTCAAGTTACCTTGATGTCTTATGATTTCTATGAATTATTCATAAAACTTATGATTTCATGAGGTATTTTAAAATGATTATGTTTTATGAGTAAGTATATTTTCATACATGTACTAACGTTTTCAATTTGTACTCTTATATCCCTTACTGAGCTTTTTATTCTCATCCCAAGTTTTTGAAATGTTTTTCACAGGACATGAAGTGGAGTAGGGTCAAGAATGAGATCAAGGAAATGACATGTTGTCTAAACATGGAACTAGACATGAATATTTTGTTAAAGAGTTTTTATCTTGTGGAAGGAATGGATACTGAGTAGATGTGTATACTTTGTAATATTTTGAGATGTAATAGTTATGTCCTAATTCTCTAGAACTCTATACCTGAAAAGATTCTCAATGTGAATTATCCTATTTAATTCAAGATTAAGTACGTTTTATGGTCGGGGCCTTATAGTTGGTATCAAAGGTCGGCTTAGACAACTTTAGGGAATAGGAGTTTTCGTTATACACATGGTTAGTCCCAATGACTAATATCTCAGTTAAATCCTTGTTTTATAACTTTTATAGATCAAGGAAAGTCAGTCACAAATGGAAGGAGGAGGATATCAATTGACATTCCTATCCCTTCTTGATGACATGCTCGCAATAATTATTGCAAAGTCGTGTTCGGATGATTGCGAATCTTTCTCTAGTGCGCAACTCACTTGCAAGCAGTTGTTTGAGATATCAAAAACCTCCACTATACCCCGTTATCATCGTGGATCATGGGTTGTATTTATAAAAATACTATTTTCACAATATTCTCATATTTTTAAGAAAGGTAAATATTATCAAGGTATTTTCAAATATTTTACCTTATCACAAGAATTTGAAGCATATTATGATTTTAAGAAAGGTGTTGAGGAAGGAGACCCTTGTGAAACCTATTTATATTTGATTTTAAAATATAGTCTCACAGCATATACTTATGGTATTTTAAAAGGACCAATAATAGAATGTTTCAACTCAATTTTGGTCCGACTATTTTATAGAAATCATGTTTTATCAGATGTTTTGGAATTATATGTCCTACATGATTATTTTCCAAAACTATTTTTCTGTGAACACCCATATGACCCATGTTGTACGAGGTGTATTTGGATGGAGGAAGCAAATGATTTTGAAGGATCTCTAAATCATTTTTGTAATGCATGGGAATTCTACCTACGTGAACAAGATGACGATGAAACCGAGTGGACGACATGATCAAGGTATGTTGTTATTCTTTTAGGGAATCATTTTATTTTATCTTATGGTGGTAAAATAAGACTTCAAGAATTAAGATGTTGAGATCGTAACATATTTGGATGAAAATGAGAGGTATAATGAAACTATTGAGGGTAAAACATGTTAGGGTTATTTTTTGGAGTTTTGTAAAAAGGACAACACGTAGACCGTGTGACAACCCGTCGCGTCGGACAAAGCTGCGGGAATCGAACCCACAACCAATGTGCGACTGGTATTTATCACCTACCACTGGACTACGTGAAGTCCCTGGTTAGTTTGAATAATTCTTTTTAGTTATATGGTTTTATTATTTAATAGTAAGTTGATTTTGGTTTATATATGGAAATTATTATCCTATCAGGGAGGATATGTGATTAGGATAATTACTTTTCAAAATGAGACTTTTAGAGAAACTGATGTTATTTGAAGATAAGTGTTAATTTGTACCTTGGAAGACTATGTGACTAAATCTTTCAAATATTTGGGTTTCGATCTTAGATGGGTTTACAATGAATAATTTTATGGAAAAATTATTTATGGAATGGTCCTTGTTGATCTTTGGGTTTTGCTTGACAAATTTTGGAGATTAAGAATATATTTTCTTTTTATAAAGGGTTATCCTTCTGTGGATTATCTGAAATCATACTAACCTTTTTGGTTTCGGTTTTGGTTTTTGTCTAAAGATATGGGAAATTTATAGTTCTCTTTTGTGGATTAGGTGATTCTCAAGAAGTGTATTATAGTATTCTTAATGCGAACAAGTCTTCCTAAATTCTCATCTTTTGGAGAAAATATGAGTTTGATTAAGGAATCTAGTAAAAGTTAAAAGTCTACGTGACAAGTAAGTATGTTTCATTATGATTTAGTTAATCTCAAAAATAAATTCCTCAATGAAGAGTAACATAAAACAAAAATTTTGTTTATTAACTTTTCCAACTGGGGAACTCAACACCGTTTAACCCATCACAAGGTTGTGATTTTATTATGGTTAACTTTTTCCTAGACATGTTTACTATCACTATCCCTCAGAACATGACCCTTTGTTTTTTCTTCCATGTCCATACTTTCTTACATTGAATCCTAGTATGGGTTAACTCGGGTGACCTCTATACTCCTCTTTCTTTCTTTTAAAGTGATTATTTTATTGACTCATGTTTCGATGTGGGATTTTCAATGAATTTTCCGAGCCCAATTTTTAAATTGCGAGGACGCAATTCCCAAAAGGGGGGGAAGGATGTAACATCCCAGGTAAATAACCAATGTTACTTTTTTTTATTAATATTTGAGAATAAATATTAATAATTACTTTAAAGGGGATGCTAAGTTCGATAGCGTACCCAATACGCAACAATGAGTTTTTGTTGGAATATTACAATGCACACCAATAATACAATAATATGGTAGTTCACAAATAGCCATTTTATTGGTGGTAATGAATAGAGATAACAAAAATATGATTATATATGTTTGTTAAATGTTTTTACATTTATCCAATAAAAGATAGAGGCTTAAAATAAGAAAAGAATTCAATTTTAAGCAAAAAATACATTAATATTCACTAAAAGGTTGATTTAGCACCTTTTGATGGCGAACCATATTTAAATGTAGTTTTGGTCACTCTGATAAATTCTTTTGGACCAAATAAAATCCTTCTTTATAATTGGGACATCAAAATTTACTTTGTGTATGTTTTTGTTATTTTTCCGATAAAATTCATTTTTAATGAATATGTGAAAAATGTTGTATTTTAATTCAAAACCTCTTTTTAATCTAATTTATTTATATAACTAGATTATCTTTTGAATTGGTTTTAAAGTGAAACTATAATATATTTTTACCATTTGATACAATGGTGGACTTTGGAATTAATTTCACTTTGAAATTTGACATAAACAAATGTTAATCTTTTGATATAAATTGTTTCTTAACAACACGCTATTTGTTTTGACAGGGGGAGTCAATTATTAAATTAATTAATTCTACTTATATTCTTTGAATTAGGTAAAATAAACATCATTTTTGAATTCTTAATATCGAATATATCTTAGGGTGAATTTTTGGTAATTTTCTGAAAAACTTCAATTTTTTATGAATAGTGAAACCACTATGTGGTGATCAAGCAAAATGATTTTTCAGTTAAATGAAAGTTTACCACTAGTGTGTATTTAATTTCCAAAATCCGACATACATGGTTGTCATTAGTATGTAAAATGTGGTTCGGTGGGATGAAAATAATTTTTTGGTGAATAGTAACTTTTTTTCATTAATCGCGATTATGGGTAATTAGTGTAATTTAATGTAAAAATGATGTTATTATAATATGAAAACACTATGACACTTGTCCTAACCCTATTGGTTGAGTATTGGCCGACCATTACAACCCATGGGTAGATTTAGGGGGCCTCATGGATCCACTTGGTTGAGATAAAGACATTAATGTTTTTTTTAAATAAAAGTAAAAATGTCACAAGCATAAATTGTTTTACTAAAAAAAATTTTAGAAGGCGTTATACTAGTCAGAGTTTTTAATATAAATACTCTCTAGAAATCTAAAAATATTTCCTACATCATGATATTTTTTTATAATTTTTGGACATTAAATAAATTAATTTATTTATGACATCTTGATGATGTAGTGATTACCTCATTAATGAGCGATTAAAATAAGATGAAAAGATAATGAAAACTCTAAGCCTTATACATGTTCAAAACCTATTGGAGGAGTATGTTCGAACCCATATCAACATATCATCGACATATATCAATGTGGGACCTTAAAAATCCGAAACACTTTTGAAAATAAAATAATAATTTCATGATTCCCAAAAGTGCCCCTCCTCTCCTCTTATAAAAGGCCCCCACCTCTACCTCATTTCCCACACTCCTGAAGCCTTTGGCTCGACCAAACCCGGGCCATTTGTTCTCTACACATCCCTATCCTTATCCTAGAGGATTCACTTTGGGCATAATCCTTTCCAAGGAAGCCTCTAGGCTCAAATCAAAAGGAGTTACACTTTTTAAAGGTAATGCTTTCTCTTGTGTTCATTTGTTTTATTTTGCATCTCCAACCCCCTAAACTCTTTTTATTCATTTATTTTGTAACAACTACAGTATCTTCAATATACTAGGATGTTGTTATAAGAAGGATTCGAGCAACACTAACACACACCTACATCAAATGGTTAATTAACATAATGTTTCTGTGGATGGCAAAATTCTTCCTCCCGAAACGATTATTGTTCAATACTCATCTAACACCTTCAAAGGTGGCCATTATGTTGTCACTATTTTTATATATGATATATAATATGTTTATTAATTCTTTAAGCTTCTATATTTTTCATTTATGGCACTCCTTCATGGTCTCCATTATGGGTAAACGCGATATCTTCATTTAAGGAAATGCGGACTACCGCCCCCTCAAAGTGATTTGATTCGTTAATTCCATATGTGGGATGTATAAAGGATAAAGTTAATAATATTATATATGATAGTATAATTTAATTATAATATACCTATGTATCAATATGTTTTCATTTTATTGAAGTATGAAATGGAAATGAAAGTAGCATTCATGCGTACGTACGGATTACCGTCTCCATGAACGGTGCCTTTCATTTCTTATCTCCAAATGTTATGGAATAGTATAAAATGAATATATACTGGATATATATGATATTAAAATCACTAATACTATTCTGGAGATGATGTAATTATTACTTCATGGACAATTCTTTTCAAACAAGTTCATTTTTGACTCATGTACCGAACATCGACAAAAACGTCTGATATGAACTAACATAGTAATATAATTATTATAACATTATAATATGTGATATGAATTGAATAATAAAAATTAAAGGAGGTATTTAAGCAATTATTAATCGACCAAAGTTTATTATTCAGGAATATAAAGAAACAAACAAGACAAGTTGGACTGAAGGTAAGGAACCCTACCTATCTCTTTATTTTTAAGTACTCTCTTTTATGTCATTCCTTTTATGCTCCATGTTCTTATGTTGGAGGATGTCCTTTTATATTAATCATACTGTCCATATATGTTCATATGATGAGATAACCTATTTGATCTCAACAATCCATTTTTGGGAGTTTTAAGTGGCACCGTTAGGCTTCCGAATTTTCATAAGGGGATTTTTCATCTCACTTTTATTCCCGTGAGATTCATGCTACATTTGCCACTATTTCCTTTTCTGTGGTTTATCTACTGCCCATTATCATACTCTTTGTGTAATATAATCTCATTTATGGTTATTTACATAATCATTGTATGACCCTTCTTTCATGGGGTGCACGTTTCGAAAGATTCCCAAATCAGTAAGGGATTCTTCCACCCTCCTCTTTTTAAAAGACTTATCTTGTTAGGTCTTTTAATCATCTTAAGATGGGATGTGTTAACATATATATCCTTATTTCTGTAAATGTTATGTACATGTGATGAGATACCCTTTTTATCTCTAATCAACTCATTTCTGAATTTTAAAGTGATGTCGTTAGGCTGTCGACTTTTTGTAAGGGAACTTTTAAACCTAATTTCATTTTCTTTGGGTTAAACCTATACTTCTTGATTATGTCGTACTATGAATATGTGTGGATGAACTCTGATTTTTTTACTCTTAGTATCCTTCTATATTGGGTGTATTTATATTTGTCACACATTATCATGTAATTGATTTATCCTTAATCTAAGGATACCGACTTTGTATGGGACTTCGTCTCAATCTCCTTTCATTGAGGCATATTTTATTTTATACACAACCTTATTTTATACGGTGTATGAACCCCTTTGACTTTTACGCTTATTCAAAAGGAATATTTTTATATGAAGCGTTTTACTAAATGACAAAAGGGAATGTTTTTCTTGTCGTACGTATGCGGCGACAACGACTTCTCCGCCGTCGTGACCATTATTTGAGTTTCGGCTTCCTCTACAAGCCATACCCTTTTTTAAATGAAAAATAAATACCATGTTTTACATTGGTATTGAAAATGGTTTTCATAATGTTTTTATTATATCAATGTGTTGTATTGATATCTCATGATTGAAATGTGGAAATGTTTTGATTTCTTTATGCATTTTTTATGTGATACGAATTATGTTTTGGTTCTTGGGCATTATTATGAATACGGGTGGTTCCGCGATAAACTAATGGCGGGTGATCCCATTATAGCTCTCCAATTCATTGGGTAACGCGAAGGAGTTAAACATTAAGGTTTCTCCAAAGAGATTTAAGGGAATATACTATGATGGGTATTCCAAACATAACCAAGAGGGTTACTCCCTAGTCAAGAATGTTATGAATGCCTCAAGTTACCTTTATGTCTTATGATTTCTATGAATTATTCATAAAACATATGATTTCATGAGGTATTTTAAAATGATTACGTTTTCTGAGTAAGTATGTTTTCATACATGGACTAACTTTTTCAATTTGTACTCTTATATCCCTTACTGAGCTTTTTATGCTCATCCCATGTTTTTGAAATGTTTTTCACAGGGCATGAAGTGGAGTAGGGTCAAGAATGAGATCATGGAAATGTCATGCTGTCTAAACATGGAACTAGACATGACTCTTTTGTTAAAGAGTTTTTATCTTGTGGAAAGAATGGATACTAAGTAGATGGGTCTACTTTGTAATATTTTGAGATGTAATAGTTATGTCCCAATTCTCTAGAACTCTATACCTGAAAAGATTCTCAATGTGATTTATCCTATTTAATTCAAGATTAAGTAAGTTTTAAGGCCGGAGCCTTATAGTTGGTATCAGAGGTCGGTTTAGACAACTTTAGGGAATATGAGATTTCTTTATACACATGGTTAGTCCTAATGACTAATATCTTAGTTAAATCCTTGTTTTATAACTTTTACAGATCAAGGAAATTCAGTCACAAATGGAAGGAGGAGGATCTCAAATGACATTCCTATCCCTTCCTGATGACATGCTCGCAATAATTATTGCAAAGTCGTGTTCGGATTATTGCGAATCTTTTTCAAGTGTGAAACTCACTTGCAAGCAGTTTTTTGAGATATCAAACACCTCCACTATACCTCGTTATCATCGTGGATCGTGGGTTGTATTTAGAAAAATACTATTTTTAGAATATTCTCATATTTTCAAGAAAGGTAAATATTATCATGGTATTTTCAAATATTTTACCTTATCACAAGAATTTGAAGCATATTATGATTTTAAGAAAGGTGTTGAGGAAGGAGACCATTGCACAACCTATTTATATTTTCTTTTAAAATATAGTCTCACAGCATATACTTATGGTATTTTAAAAGGACCAATAATAGAAAGTTTCAACTCATTTTCGGTCCGACTATTTTATAGAAATCATGTTTTAACAGATGTTTTGTAATTATATGTCCTACATGATAATTTTACAAAACTATTTATCTGTGAACACCCATATGACCCATGTTGTACGAGGTGTATTTGGATGGAGGAAGAAAATGATTTTGAAAGATCTCTAAATCATTGTTGTAATGCATGGGACTTCTACCTACGTGAACAAGATGACGATGAAACTGAGTGGACGCCATGATCAAGGTATGTTGTTATTATTTTTGGGAATCGTTTTATTTTATCTTATGGTGGTAAAATAAGAATTCAAGAACTAAGTTGTTAAGATCGTAACAAATTTGGTTGAAAATGATAGGTATAAGGAAACTATTGAGGGTAAAACCTGTTAGGGTTATTTTTTGGAGTTTTGGAAAAAGGACAACACGCAGACCGTGTGACAACCCGTCGCATCGGACAAAGCTGCAGGAATCAAACCCACAACCAAAGTGCGACTGGTATATATCGCCTTCCACTAGACTACGTGTAGTCCCTGGTTAGTTTGACTAATTCTTTTTAGTTAGATGATTTTATGATTTAAGAGTAAGTTGATTTTGGGTTATCTATGGAAATTATTATCCTATCAGGGAGGATATGTGATTAGGAAAATTACTTTTCAAAATGAGACTTTTAGAGCAACTGATGTTATTTGAAGATAAGTGTTAATTTTTACCTTGGAAGACTATGTGACTAAATCTTTAAAATATTTGGTTTTCGATCTTAGTTGTGTTTACTTTGAAGAATTTTATGGACAAATTTTTTATGGAATGGTCCTTGTTGAACTTTGGGTTTTGTTTGACAAATTTTGGAGCTTAAGAATATATTTTCTTTTTATAAAGGGTTGTCCTTCTGTTGATTATCTGATCTCATACTAACCTTTTTGGTTTCGGTTTTGGTTTTTGTCTAAAGATATGGGAAATGTATAGTTATATTTTGTGGATTAGGTGATTCTCAAGAAGTTGATTATAGTACTCTTAATGCGAACAAGTCTTCCTAAATACTCATCTTTTGGAGAAAATATGAGTTTTATAAAGGAATATCATAAAAGTTAAAAGTCTTCGTGACAAGTAAATATGTTTCATTATGATTTAGTTAAGCTCAAAAATAAATTCCTCAATGAAGAGTAACTTAAAACAAAAATGTTGTTTATTAACTTTTCCTACTAGGGAACCCAACACCGTTTAACCCATCACATGTTTGTGAATTTTTTATGGTTAACTTTCTCCTAGACATGTTTACTATCACTATCCCTCAGAACATGACCCTTTGTTTTTTCTTCCATGTACATGTTTTCTTACATGGAATCCTAGTATGGGTTAACTCGGGTGACCTCTGTACTCCTCTTTCATTCTTTTAAAGTGATTATTTTATTGACTCATGTTTCGATGTGGGATTTTCAATGAAGTTTCCGAGCCCAATTTTTAAATTACGAGGACGTAATTCCCAAAAGGGGTGAAGGTTGTAACATCCCAGGTAAATAACCAATGTTACTTTTTTTATGAATATTTGAGAATAAATATTAATAATTACTTTAAAGGGGATGCTAAGTTTGATAGCGTACCCAATACGCAACAATGAGTTTTTGTTGGAATATTACAATGCTCACAAATAATTTAATAATATGGTAGTTCACAAATAGCCATTGTATTGGTGGGAATGAATAGAGATAACTAAAATAAGATTATATATGTTTGTTAAATGTTTTTACATTTATCCAATAAAAGATAAAGGCTTAAAATAAGAAAAGAATTCAATTTTAAGCATAAAATACATTAATATTCACTAAAAGGTTGATTTAGCGCCTTTTGATGGCGAACCCTCTCTAAATGTAGTTTTGGTCACTCTTATACTTTATTTTGGACCAAATAAAATCCTTCTTTATAATTGGGACATCAAAATTTACTTTATGTATGTTTTTGTTATTTTTCCGATAAAATTCATTTTTAATGAATATGTGAAAAATGTTGTATTTTAATTCAAAACCTCTTTTTAATATAATTTATTTATATGACTATATTATCTTTTGAATTTATTTTAAAGTGAAACTAAAATATATTTTTACCATTTGATCCAATGGTGGACTTTGGAATTAATTTCACTTTGAAATTTGACATAAACAAATGTTAATCTTTTGATATAAATTGTTTCTTAAAAACACGCTATTTGTTTTGACCGCGGGAGTCAATTATTAAATTAATTAATTATACTTATATTCTATGAATTAGGTAAAATAAAAATAATTTTTTAATTCATAATATCGAATATATCTTAGAGTGAATTTTTGGTAATTTTTTGAAAAACATCAATTTTTGATGAATAGTGAAACCACTAAGTGGTTATCAAGCAAACTGATTTTTCAGTTAAATGAAAGTTTACCACTAGTGTGTATTGAATTTCCAAAATCTGTCATACATGGTTGTTATTAGTATGTAAAATGTGGTTCGATGGGATGAAAATAATTTTTTTGGTGAATAGTAACTTTTTTTCATTAATCGCGATTATGGGTAATTAGTGTAATTTAAGGTAAAAATGATGTTATTATAATATGAAACCACTATGACACTTGTCCTAACCCTATCGGTTGAGTAATGGCCGACCATTACAACCCATGGGTCGATTTAGCGGACCCCATGGATCCACTTGGGTGAGATAAAGACATTAATGCTTTTTTTAAATAAAAGTAAAAATGTCACAAGCATAAATTGTTTTACAAAAACAATTGTTATAATGGGTTATACTAGTCAGATATTTGACTATAAATACTCTATAGAAAGATAAAAAGATTTCCTACTTCATGATATTTTTTTTATAATTTTTGGACATTAAATAAATTAATTTATTTATGACATCCTGATGATGTAGTGATTACCTCATTAATGAGCGATTAATTTAAAATGAAAAGATAATGCAAACTCTAAGCCTTACACATGTTCAAAACCTATTGGAGGAGTATAGTTCGAACCCATATCAACTTATCATCGACATATATCAATGTGGGACCTTAAAAATCCAAAACACGTTTGAAAATAAAATAATTATTTCATGATTTCCAAAAGTGACCGTCCTCTCCTCTTATAAAAGGCCCCCACCTCTACCTCATTTCCCACACTCCTCAAGCCTTTTTCTCGGCCAACCGATGGCCATTTGTTCTCTCCACATCCCTATCCTAATCCTAGAGGATTCACTTTGGGCAGAATCTTTTCCAAGGAAGCGTTTAGGCTCAAATCAAAAGGAGTTACACTTTTTAAAGGTAATGCTTTCTCTTGTGTTCATTTGTATTATTTTGCATCTACAACCCCCTAAACTCTTTTTATTCATTTATTTTGTAACAACTCCAGTATCTTCAATATACTATGATGTTTTTATAAGAAGTATTCGTGCAACACTCACACACAACTACATCAAATGGTTAATGAACATAATGTTTCCGTGGATGGCGAAATTCTTCCTCCCGAAACGATGATTGTTCAATACTCATCTAACACCTTAAACGGTGGCCATTATGATGTCAATATTTTTATATATGATATATAATATGTTTATTCATTCTTTAAGAATCTGTATTTTTCATTTATTCCACTCTTTCATGGTCTCCATTATGGGTAAACGCGATATCTTCATTTAAGGAAGTGCGGACTACAGCCCCCTCAAAGTGATTTGATTCGTTAATTCCATATGTGGGATTTTTTAAGGATAAAGTTAATAATATTATATATGATATTATACTGTAATTATAATATACCTATGTATAAATATGTTTTCATTCTATTAAAGTATGAAATGGAAATGAAAGTAGCATTCAAGCGTACGTACGGATTACCGTCTCCATGAACGGTGCCTTTCATTTCTTATCTCCAAATGTTATGGAATAGTATAAAATGAATATATACTGGATATATATGATATTAAAATCATTAATACTATTCTGGAGATGATGTAATTATTACTTCATGGACAATTCTTTTCAAACAAGTTCATTTTTGACTCATGTACCGGACATCGACAAAAACGTCAGATATGAACTAACATAATAATATAATTATTATAACATTATAATATGTGATATGAATTGAATAATAAACATTAAATGAGGTCCTTAAGAAATTATTAATTGACCAAAGTTTATTATTCAGGAATATAAAGAAACGAACAAGACAAGTTGGACTAAAGGTAAGGAACCCTACCTATCTCTTTATTTTTAAGTACTCTCTTTTATGTCATTCCTTTTATGATCCATGTTCTTATGTTGGTGGATGTCATTTTATATTAATCCTACTGTCCAATTATGTTCATATGATGAGATACCCTATTTGATCTCAACAATCCATTTTTGGGAGTTTTAAGTGGCGTCGTTAGGCTGCCGAATTTTCATAAGGGGATTTTTCATCTCACTTTTATTCCCGTGAGATTCATGCTACATTTGCCACTATTTCCTTTTGTGTGTTTTATGTACAGCCCATTATTGTACACATTGTGTATTATAATCTCATTTATGGTTATTTACATAATCATTGTATGACCCTTCTTTCAGGGGGTGCACGTTTCGAAAGATTCCCAAATCAGTAAGGGATTCTTCCACCCTCCGCTTTTTAAAAGACTTATCTTATTAGGTCTTTTAATCATATTAAGTTGGGATGTGTTAACATATATATCCTTATTTCTGTAAATGTTATGTACATGTGATTAGATACCCTTTTTATCTCTCATCAACTCATTTCTGAATTTTAAAGTGACGCCGTTAGGCTGTCGACTTTTTGTAAGGGAACTTTTTAACCTAATTTCATTTTCTATGGGTTAAACCTATACTTCTTGATTATGTCGTACTATGAATATTTGTGGATGAACTCTGATTGTTTTACACTTAATATTCTTCTATATTGGGTGTATTTATATTTGTCAAACATTATCATGTAATTGATTTATCCTTAATCTAGGATACCGACTTTGTATGGGACTTTGTCTCAATCTCCTTTCATTGATGCATATTTTATTTTATACACAACCTTCATTTATACGATGTATGAACCCCTTTGAATTTTATGCTTATTCAAAAAGAATCCTTATATACAAAGCATTTTACTAAACAACAAAAGGGAATGTTTTTCTTGTTGTACATATGCGGTGACAACGACTTCTCCACCGCCGTGACCATTATTTGAGTTCCGGCTTCCTCTACAAGCCATACACTTTTTTTTAATGAAAAGTAAATACCATGTTTTACATTGGTATTGAAAATGGTTTTCATAATGTTTTTATTATATCAATGTGTTGTATTGATATCACAGGATTGAAATGTGGAAATGTTATGTTTTCTTTATGCATGTTTTATGTGACACGAATTATGTTATGGTTCTTGGGCATTATTATGAAGACGGGTGGTTCCGTGATAAACTAAGGGCGGTGTGCCCGTTATAGCTCTCCAATGCATTGGGTAACGCGAATGAGTTAAACGTTAAGGTTTCTCCGAAGAGATTTAAGGGAATATACTGTGATGGGTATTCCAAATGTAACCAAGAGGGTTACTCCCTATTCAAGAATGTTATGAATGCCTCAAGATACCTTTATGTATTATGATTTATATGAATTATTCATAAAACTTATGATTTCATGAGGTATTTTAAAATAATTATGTTTTGTGAGTAAGTATGTTTTCATACATGGACTAACGTTTTCAATTTATACTCGTATATCCCTTACTGAGTTTTTTATGCTCATCCCAAGTTTTTGAAATGTTTTTCACAGGACATGTGGTGGAGTAGGGTCAAGAATGAGATCAAGGAAATGTCATGCTGTCTAAACATGGAACTAGACATTACTCTTTTGTTAAAGAGTTTTTATCTTGTGGAAATAATGGATACTCATTAGATGTGTCTACTTTGTAATATTTTGAGATGTAATAGTTATGTCCTAATTCTCTAGAACTCTAAACCTGAAAAGATTCTCAATGTGAATTATCCTATTTAATTCAAGATAAAGTAAGTTTTAAGGTCGGGTCCTTATAGTAATAGAGGATTTATAATATCTATTTTTAATACACCTTTATACATATAAACATATTCTTGTGTTTAATACATTATAAATTTTAATTTGCTGAAAATAAAATGTGTACCCCACCTAACTGAGGGTGAATGAGAAGGCCAATCCACTCAAGGTCCAGTGGGCATCTCACTCAAATCACCTATGCCCAACACCAACGGCGGTGTACAGAATTTGCATGATAAGTCGCACAAGTAGGCATGCATAAGAAGTCCCAAAGTGCGTATGATTGTGTTCAAGGGTTTTTTTAGAGCACACCAACATGTGGGGAGTCACTGTGATAGGGGGCGTGGAATCGCGCCCCCAGAGACCCGGTATATGGTGGTACCGGGGAGGGGTGGGATTTCTGAGTATAATTCAAGAGATTTGGGATTATAATGCAAAACTAATATCCTTCGACTTTCGATGTCTGACATACTTTGTAAGGGAGATCTTGTCTCATCTGTCTAATCTTGTCACACATGATCTGGACTATTCAATCAATTCAGCCTTCAAAATTACACCATCGTGGTTTTCCCTAGGTTTTTTGTCAGACTTCTGATCTTCTCCATGATCGAATCTTAGCAGTCCAAGTCAATAATCCAAACAATTGATCACCGTGTCACTCACAACTGTCAGATCTGGATGCGGTTGAATCACAACCATGCAATCCTTCTAAAAAAGGTGGTCTCACTACAAAAATTGTATGAACATGCATTTAATGCTGACCATCCATTTTTTTCAACACCTCACCTGTGTCACCATATTCATCCTAATGCCTTGCGCAACACCAGTATCATTCGATACACTACTTTCTTCATTTTTTACTCTCTCGGGACACCTGGTGGTCCCTTCTCTTTCACTTCTTCCACTAGACCGAACACACTAGGACTTTTTTTAAACCAAATCACATCTAATTACCTTGTATGTTTCCATAAAATATATCCTATATACATTTTATATATATAACTATTATTCACCGAGAACCCTAATGTTTTTCTCCTTCAAGAACCTCCATCAACCTCCACTCGACTTTTTTTCTTTCGTCGAACTAGGTGAGGGTCTTAGGTGTTTCATTGAATGTGTTTTTATGGTTTGTATATATGGATATATATATACATATACAGATGTTCATAAGTCCTACTAATTTTTCATGGATGAACATATAAAAACAAATTCATTTTGTTTAAAAATATTTTTTTGTCGTGCAAATAATGATAGGGTTTTATAATTTTACCTAAAATTAGTTTTACTACATATAGACACATATGTTTATATATATATCTTATTAATTGAACATTTTTTATTTTCTTTTAATTAAGGTAGAAGAACCTCTACTATAGTGGAATTAATAACAAATGTGAACCATTCTAGGTTTAGTGGTGTTTTTTGTTGATGAAATTATAAATATTTATGTATGCATATATAGCAATAGTTTTTTTCATTATTGTATCAAAACCTTTGTTTTACAACATTGATTTAAATTATTTAACTTTGGTTTAATTTATGTATCTATTATACTTAAATTATGAATTGGGTTCTTCAGTTTTGATGAAGAACCCTTAAGTACATACATTTATATGTGTATAAATGTATATTCATTGATCATGATATTAATATGGGTTCACAATATGGGTTCACAAAGGGTTGATAAAAAGCATTGAAATTTATATTGAGGTGTGAAAGGTTTTCATGAAACAATTTGGAATTTGTTTTTATAATAAAAACCCTTTATAATAACTTTATATATATACAAATTACACACTTATTTCCAAATGTATAAATTTAATTGGTTAGGTTAGTAATTTTTGTTGTTTATTTTCATGCTTCTTAATTTATAACATTGTTTTAAAATTGTTGGATGTACCCTTGTGTTTTATTATACATGAATTTAATGGAATTTTAGACAATGATATAGTATATAACTCACATGAAATATTTTTTTAACGTTTAAACTTATTATGTTATCAATCTAGGATGAATTTTTAATTAGGGATTCTTTTTTTTTATTTATGTCCATGATTTAGTTCATTTGATATTTCCATTTATCACTGCATGACATGAGAATGAATAATATATATAATGAAGTCATAAACATATATTCATTGAATTGTTTATATCATGGAATATGTTTTTTTATTATTTTTATTTTATGTGATAAATCAAACAATCTATTATTTATTTATCGCTTATGATAATTTATGAAATAAGAATTTAATTATTCATTATGGTATGAGACACTATTAATAAATGATAGAATATAATAAATCAATGTGGTGTTGGACACTTTTTTTAAAGACTTTTAGACAAAAGATTAATGTATTGGGATCAATATATAAATTGTTGGGGACTAGTTAATGAAAGCCCTATGGGTTGGAGATAGGTTAATCAAAGCCCCATGATGCATCAATAGTTCTCATGAGACAAATTAGGTCATGACACAAGGCCTTGACACTGTCTAGAATTATATATTCCATCATTATGTTTATAGTATTTTGTTGACCGTGTGTGTATTCTACAAGAGAATATTCTTGGTTAAGAGAATGTACTTATGAGTATCAGAAGAAGTAAATGAACATGACAAACGTTTTTATTCAGCAATCATCTTCTGATATTTTATAAAAATTAATGATATTTATCTCCCAATATATTATTTAAAGTTAGAAAGAAAATAAATTTGTGTTGTAATTTTATGTGCAACTCTGATTATGCATTACTTTCATTTATAAATCATGTACTTGCACTTTCGCATCTTACACTTAGTATTGATACAATAACTCATGATTTATATTCTTCACACAATATATTTTGTATAAGTATTCTAATATATTGAATAAGATTTATGGTAGCCCTATTTATGTTCATAAAAATACTCACATGTAATTCATGGAAAACTAATTTGTTATACTTCACATATTACAACATTCTTTAAAAAAATGTTATAGAATATTTTTTATGGTAATTTTATAAAATGTTTATTTGAAATATTATATTTAACAAAAAAAACCTTACTAGGAAATCTAATCCTCACCATACGTTTTATTTTAATTTTTACTATTTTAGTATATTTGAGTTACATTAATTGGATGTAGCTTTGTAGAGTAATTTAAATACAGTTTTTTGATGAATTTTAATATTTGTATATCGTTTTATAGAACATAAACTACAAAGATTATAGGTATTGAACATGATATGTAATTTATCAGAATATATTTTTATAAAAAAATTAATACACCCCATGTTTTATTAAAAATTCACCCTCTCCGGGGAAGTCTGGGGCTGGGGCATGATAAATACCCTATATAGACAGAATCAATTTAAGGATAAATACAATATTTTTTATTTACATTTAACATTTCACATAATTTTAGATTATTAATAATCTATTATTTATCATTATTACAATTATATTTCATTAGTTATCCATCTGAAGGGCATGAACTCCAAGAATAATCAAATGGAGTCCTTGGTTTCTCAAGATTAACATTCACATTTTAAATTCATAAAGAACTAAAACCATTGGTTAAACATTTATTAATTTTCATAACTATTCCATAAATCTAGGTACTCTCTAAACACATCAAAAATAACCATTAAAGTCGTAATCAAACACATCCATTAGCATTGAGTATTGGGGAAATAAATTTAGGTAATAGATGAAACCCAATCATCCAGCCAATCGGTGGATTCATTAACAAGAAATCATAGTAGATTTCATAATTACAATGACTAAGTCAATCATTACCTATTTCCACTGTCACTTATGTCATCCCAGACACTCACTTTCATATCACCATTCATCTCACCATCATTGCTGTCAACCACTAAAACAAACATGGACGTCCCAACCCGTATCTCATATACCATACAAGCCTTATATAAAATATCCTAAAAAGTATCATGTCATTATCACACATAAGGTGTAAAGTATAAAACATATTCAAGAAGTAATCTTGTCCATAAAAACAAGGAATACAACATTCAAATTCAAACAAGCTCTCATAGACCCAACACAGTACACTAAGCCTTCATATGATAATGATAAAACATGGCCCCAAACATTTATATCTATTGGACAATCAGTTTTATTAAATATTTAATTAACTAATTAAATAATAATTGGTTCCAACTGTTGTAAACCCAATGAATGGTCTTGAATAAATGCTATGGGGTAATTGTGTAATACTACCCCCAATAAAAATAACACAAAGAACCATTGAATACACAATATGGTTTAATTAATAATAAAAAATAGAAAAATGAAGTTGATTAAAATAATAATTCAAAAAAATAGGGTGCTAGCATTGGAATAAAAAAAAACCAATTAAAGAAGATGTAATGAAAAAATAAAACAACGTCAACACCATGATTTATATTCTTCGGTCCCTTTGGGATCTACAAAATTGAAAAAACACCACCCACCAATGATATTGTATTAGATTCTAAAAAAAATTATTATAATTCATAGAAGAAAAAGATGATAAGAAACTAAAATGCATAAAATCACTAAAATAGGAACTATTCACTAGATGTGGAACACATGAAGTGTTGTGTATAGGAAAAACATACTAACCAAAAAAATGTTAGGGCATCCAGATCACATCAAAATCCAAGAAAATCAATCAAACTCTAATTCATTTGATATCACTATATTTTGTTCATTCTAGTTCCTCAAATTTGAGTATTGTTCACCCATCTTCAACTGGTAAGAATACCGAATGGACCCACCACGATCCACACACTAGCTTTGTGTAGGGGGGTCAGCAAGACACCCTAGGAGTCCAATGGTGTGGATTATGGCACCACCACATGTTAGATTAAAGACAATGAAGATGATTCTCAAACTTAGGTGAATGAAAAAGAAAACCGAAGCACCTGTAAGAAGAAAACAATCACCGAGTGATGAGGGGGAATAAATTTCATAAATTTTGAACACCTCTTACCAAATGATCTTGAACACATATAAAGAAGATTTTCATATTAGTTTAGTATATTTAATTCTAGGGCAACAATGGTCATGAAACTCACTACTATAACCATAAATAAATAACTATACATCCAAGGGGAGGATTCCATGATTGGAATTGTAAAATTCCCACATAATGGAACATGAAAATTTTTAAATCCTTGGATGGGTAGGATAGATTATGTTTCTACATCAATTGATGCCAAAAAATGAATGCAATATGTATACATTGAATAGGATGAATCCCGAATCAATAGGGTGAAACATTTGAGTGAGACAGATAAAAAACATCATGTGATAAAATACAACCATAATCCAGAATATATTAAAATGAGAAAATATTTATTAACAAATTTCATGTATTTAAAAAAAAATTAAATGGAAGAAAACTTTAAATGAGTAAATTTAAAATTTCCACATGAAAACAAAGAATTCAAAAAAAAATCCCCACCATTTTCAATTGAAATTTAATGATGTTATTGAACCTAATTATTATTCATGTGCACCCATTTACTTGATATCTTGGTAATTAATAAAATTTCTTAAAGTATCGGCCTTAGAAAAATAATCGACTGGGTTCTTGTCTGTGTGCATCTTAGTGACACAAACATCTCCACATTAAAAACAACTCTAATAAAATGAAACATAATATCTATTTTCATTATCCTTCAATGTATTACATTATTTTTTGACCAAAAATGGAATAATGGAAATCAAAATGTTCAGTAAAAACAGAATTACAAATACAATATTCTGAAATGAAACCCTTAAGCCATAAAGCATATTTGAATGCTACTGTTAGTGTTATGAACATAGATGCAATGTTTTAGAGGGTCACCACGGATTTAATATTTCACTTCTATGAAAAAGTTCCATCACATAATATAAACACCAAATCACTTAGTGATTTCCAAGTATCAATATTTTTAGCATAGTCAGAATCTATAAAACCACTCAATAATTCCAATGAATTAATATTATTACAGTTGAAAATTGAATGAGATGAAGTAAAATAATTCTACCTAAACAACCCTTTAATAGCACACTAATATGTTTTTCAATGATTGTGTAGAATCATTCTCAACGTACATATAGAAAATACTTCACGTATTGAAAAATAAATCATCATAAACATAACAATTCCCACTACATTATAATAAGGGGATCTACTAATATATTCAATATTATAAGTTCTTTAATTTAATTGAGATAATGAATATTTAAAATTTTGACCAAAAGGAACACTAACATGCTTCAAAGAATCAAAAAATACCTCTTATTCGCTTTAAGTATATAGGAATGTTGAGGTAAAAAAAGAATATTATGATTATTGTCCGTAAAAATTTCCATGCATAATTTTCATAGAACGACCAAGATATTTCATTTAAAAATATAAATTCAATTAAATTTTAACATGGGTGATTAATTTCATTTATTTATATATGTGTAACATGTCATCTACATAGAGTAGTAAATAAAGCATTGAATTTTTTGCAGATTTCTTGTATACACTTGCATCAATCTGACTCCAAATGAAACCATTTTATTAATGAATATAATAAAACTTCATATATCAATATCTTGAAAATTTATTTAATCCATATAATTTTTTATTCAAAAATCAAACATTTTTATATATAAATTAATGTTCCAAACATGTAGGTGGCTTTATGTATAGTTTGTCAATTAAATCACCATGCATGAAAGTATATTGGACATCTAGTTAATCTTTATGAAAATCTAATTGTGATGAAAAAGAAAGAAGAATTAATATTGAAGAGTTTTTCTCTAAATAAGTATAAATATCTGAGTAATCCATTCCTTCTCATTGATGGAAGACTATGGATACAATAATACCTTTATACATAATTTTATTTCCTATTGTATTGTGTTTATTGGTTTTATTTATCGATTTACATCTAATCACTTTTGTAGTTAGTGGTTTATTGACTGTAGACCGAGTATGGTCCTTTTATATTGATTTCATCTTATCATCAATATCTAAAATCCAATTCATATAGTTGTTTTTATTGACATATTGATTATAGCTTTGGGGTTCTTCTCCACCTACCAATATCTACTACCTCTTTAATGGAAAAAGGAAACCATATCGGCATGGTTGTACCTAGGATGCGGTGTAATAACCCCACTCTGTTGATCCATAGTGAGATGATAACCCCTAAGGTCACTAGGAATTTCATCATTATGAGTATAATTAGAATAAGACCAAGATGATGGCTCAAGATGAAAAAAGTGTATTTCTGAGGTATAATAAGTGACAACATGATACTTACTTGCACTAGGATGATCAACCTCAGGATCCCTCTCCATAGAAGTATAAAAACATTCATCAATGGGAGTTTGAACTCTAATATAAACAGGGTCTTAAAACACCACATACTAGAAAAGAATACTTTTTTGAAATCTACCTTTATCTAAACAAAATTAAAAGCCCTTCACTACCACTGGATACCCTATGAAAAATAATTTTATAGCTCAAGGATCAAATTTAGCATCCTTAACTAGATCATAGGAAGTGTATCCCAACAACCTATGATATTATTATGATGGTGGTGATTGGTCTGCAAATCTATAGTCATCTTAATTTTATTAGCTGGTAAGGGAAACCTATATATTATGTAAAATATTTAGTGACAACTTCTGAACAAAAGGATTTGGGGTTGCTCCATCATGTTAGCAATATACAAACATGCACACAAATAGTATAATTTATATGATCATTTACACAATTATTGTGAGAAGTATTACTCTCCATCTAGAGCTTTAAAATTCCATCACATTCACAAAACTTTAGAAACTCGGAAGACATGTATTAAACATTATTATCATTCCTCAAAGACTTTCACTTCTTCACAAATTTATTTTCTATATAGTTTGTCCATGTAATAAACACATACAATACATCCGATTTTTTTCTCAAAATATAAACCCATACATTCCATGAAAAGTCATGTATAATTTTGAAAAACTAAGAGTCTCCACCAACGGAGGTAGTCCAAGCGGGACCCCGAAAATTAGAGGGAACATACTAATGTGGGATAATATTTTTAAAGGTGGTTCTATGAAAACTGACTCTTTTAGACATACCCAGGACATAATCATAATAAAATTGTATGTCAAATTGTGTAACATTGATGAGCATCTCTTTCATGATTAATTTATATAGACCATTATTACTCACATGACCCAACCACATATAAAATAGCAGAGTGTTTCCATTGTTAGTGAAGTAAGTGTATCCCAACTACATGACATGTGTTATTCTATATAAAAAAATAACTCTCTTAAGAAGTATCATTTAAGAACCATATGGTCTCCCTCAAATATTTCAAGACGAACATAATACAATTTAATTATAAATCCTCTCTAATCTAAGACACCTAGTAAGATTAGATTCACATGAAAATACAGGACCCATATCGCATCCTATAAGGTAAAAAAAGTGTTTTCAAAGTTCTCTAGTATAACATAACCTCTACCCATGACACAACATCTCCTCTTATGTCCTATAAAATCACTCCTTCATCTCCCTCTATCAGTCCTGAAATGGAACCCCTATCTGGGCTCATATAGAATGGAAATCCTGAGTCTAAGACCCATTGGACATCATGAGTATCTTGGGACACAAAAAAGCCTCAACACCATTGTAACCTTTTTTAGAAAAGAGAAATTGATTACTAGACTTCATAGAATGGTCATAGATTTTAGATTGGGTCATTTGGGTATAATATGCCAAGGTCCCCCATTTTTGTAGTAGGTAACCACGTTTGGATTGTTTTAAACCAATGTTATTATGAATGGATCTAAATATTACTTCCATTTATATGTTTCACATTCATTTTCCATGGAATATTTTAATGGACCCTTAGATTTTGAATCGTGGATTTTGGTTTATCCTTATCTTTGTTACACAAATCATGTGAATGTAAGTCCTCAAATGTGAAGGAATACCTACCATACATTGTAGAGTCAATAATATGTTCACATGAACTCACAAAATATATTAAAATTATGATGTATTTATCCTCATAATTAACATCATAATTTATTTTGGAGATCCCAAATAACCTTTTATTAAACTCATCAAATAGTTTCTTGATGGTGGTTCTAGGATTAATCATCAAGGTATATTATTTATGACTCTTTTATAGACAGCTAACTAAATGTGTTTTCATGTTTATTTTATCATGATTAGACAAAACACCAGATGAGGAGGTCTTTAAAGGTCATCTTGATGACTTTATTGGAAAAATAGTTTACACATTTTTAATCATCACAAATTAAGAATATTTCACCCATCTAATCATCTTATTTCATATTTAGAAAACTCCATTTTACATACGGGTGTCCCTGAGACCACTACATTATTGGGTAATATCGTAGTACCAAACGACCCCTCAATAAAAATAATTCCAAATAAAACCTAATAAACACTATTTTTTCCTCAATGTATAAAATAGTGAAATGAGTTTGATTAAAATGAAAACATATCCAAATAAAGTTCTGATATGGATGAGTAAAACAAAAAAAATGAATAAGATGAAAACAAAATAGAAAACACTAGATTCCCTAGGATTTATGTGATTTTATCACTATGTGACCAACAATAAGGGAACACTACCACCCAAAAATGCACACATATTATATTCTCAAAACAATGAGGAATTAAATTATACAGAGGAAAACTAGTTAGCCAAATGAAATGCAAAGATGTTCCAAAATAGAAAAAATGCACTTGAAGCAGCAACACATAATGAATTGTGTTTATGAAAAACATTCATCCTCAAAAAAATGTACGAGAATCCAGTTCAATAAAATATCCAAGAACACTGATCTCATTGCTTGGATCATGCTGTAAGATCATCACGCTAGGTCTCTAGATTCATGAAATTGTCACACATGTTCAATAGTGAAGAAACCCTATAGCATCCACCATGAATCATGCACTAGTGGAATTTAGGGGTGTCATAGGGGGCCAATATGTGTTAATCAATGAGGATGATAGCACTACAACCTAAAATATTGATACTGAGGATAGAAGTACTCCACATCGGGTGAGAGGAAAAGCAGACTGCACCACCAACTGGAAGAAGAAAACCACCATTAGTGAGAGGGAATCAATTTCCAGAATCTGGATAACATTTTATTATATTAACTCAACCATCGAAGAATGTTATTTTCTGATTTGTTTTTATATAGAATGTAGTAACTGTTGGGGAGATGACAACTCCCTTCGATAACCCCAATGGTATAACTATAAAGCCATATGGAGGCTAACATGAATACAATGCCAAACGACCCACGTAGAGACACATGGAATGGATCAAATAAAGCAATGGACATGATAGATAAGGTGGTAACATCAATTTAGCAGAAAACATTAAGAGAATAGGTACACATTTGAATGCAATGTTGGAATCCCAAATTGATCATGACAAACAATTGAGAGGGTATCATAAATCAGCTCATGCGGTAAAATAAATACAAAATTATGAAGATATTAAAATGAGAACATATTTAAAATTAAATTTCAAGATATTAAAACAATTAAAATTTTATAAAAAATTATTCGTGTTAACTTAAATTTTAAAATTTTAAACAAATAATACCCAAATAAACAAGTTATTATATTATTTAATCATTCTCTATGACATAATATTCTAGTTTCAACAAACATAAGAATGAACAAAAATAATTACTCATGAATTTTATAATCATAAGAAAGAATTCTAAATTCATCGTATTTATCCAATTCCATTAATATACGAAATAACACATTCATTTAAACATTCATACTTGCATCAATTTGATTACCATCAAATTATGAGAGATAACTGATTTGTTAAACATGTCTCCTATATAATTCATTATCCAACCCAAAAACATTATTGGATTTATGTATTTTATCCAAATTATTCAATTTCAATATGATAAACCCCGAATAAACACATGTTATACAATTTATTCCATAGATATAACACTATCTAGAAAAACAAGAATAAAACCATTATCATGGTGGAAAGCTAAAACATGTAATAACTAAACCTAAAAAATCCCATTATTTAATCTAATTTAATAGTTACGAGTTTAATTATATTTTCATAAAAATGGATAAGACATGTTAAATTTATGGTTTTAAATAATTTAATATCATAATAAATGAATCGCATACTTCAAAGATTCAATATTCATCGCCTAATAATGAATTAATGTAGTGGGTCCTTAATTACTTATACCATGAGTAAACTACGATATATCAAGGATATAATTCCATGAATTAATTGAAAAATGAACATTAAAATCCATTAGAATGATGGAGATCATATTACATTACATGGAATGATGTTTGGAGAGGAAACTAGATCAAAGAGAGTGAACACGTTATAAAAGTGTAAGAGACTAACTTAGATAACCATGGATTGAACCTAAGAATTTACAATTCATCCTTATCGTTATTGGGCTTCAAAGCCATAAAAAATCACCCTTGGGTTCCTAGGGATCAAGATGTAGGGTTTGGAGAAACTCACATATAAGGGCCTTTGGGGTTTATATAGGCAAACCTACTTTTATAGGACCATGATGCAACCCTTAATATAACATAGTAGACCACCAAGACATCTACACAGTGGGAGGAGACCATATCATGGTCCTAGTATATCCTATATCATGGATCTAATGATAGATCAATAGTTCATATCCATTTTATCCATGGGATGGACTACAAACAAGCCTACAGCCCACGTTGATTCCTCTATTGATTTTGTTGTAGCCTAAAAACCACTATGGTGTAGATACCATGCTCCATGAAACAACACTCGATGATGGGAAATGTACTACACTATAGACAATAACCATGAGTCGTCCAATTAAAAAAATGTTAGTAGCCTCAATTTTTTCCTTCAAGCTTCAATATTCCACAGTCGGGAAACCACAATATTGAAGACTCCCATACGAAACCACCCATTGATCAACCCCACAACCTGGCATCAAATGGTAGTGGAACCCCACTTTATTCATTATTTGTCTTACAAACTCCTTGAGATTTATTCATCTTCTTTCAATACCCACAACACACAAATGGAAGGGCAACTATGGTTCAAGCCCTCAAATTATTTATGTAGAAAATATATTAATAATATCCCATGATTTATTATTAAATTAATTTTTAGAATTTTATATAACATAATTTATTTATATAGACATATTTTAAGCATTTTTTAAAATTATTATTTTATATGGATCACTAATTTAGAATAATTAAGAACATTTATCCTGAATAACAGATAAAATGGAATCAAATATGTCTAAAAATTATCAATATATTATAAAATCCTCTAATGACACCCCATATGCATTATAGTGATCATAATTTCAATGACCGTGTTATAAAAATTTCTATTAATTATTCAATATAATTATAGAATCATGAAACTATTGTCACTATATATAATTGTGTTTCAGTGTATTTTCATACTCATTTTTTAATAAAATATATTTTATTATTGTATTTATCTTAGTGTTTTCATACAATTATTAGTGTGACCTATTTAATATATAAATATGCTAGTATAAAATGTCATCTAACTATATATCTAAATAATACTTATTTAAATAAGATTCTTAAAAAATCCATTATAATGTTAATTTGTTTTATTTCTATTGAATATAAAAACATAGAGTCCAAAAAAATAATAAATAAGTAATTTAATTTAGTTTCTACTACATGAAAAAAATGATTTTCATGTTATATAATTTTTAATATTTTTATTATATTCTAGTATATTAATATAATAAGGTAAAACAAGAGAGTGAAATCCTTACATTTAACATTTTCTAAAACACCTCCTATGATTAAATGTTTTGAAATGTAGATTTTGATATTCTTTTCTTCCAAGAGAGATTCTCTTCATTACAAACAATAATATTTTTTTGGAATGAGCATACTTGAAAAGTATTATTAGATAGAAGAGAATGAATAAAAATAACAACAAATTGACATTGCTAACATCTTATCTTATTAGACTAGATAATTGGACTGGGAAATGGTATGGAGATATCTGTACTAAATAATATGACTCTTATAATTGTTTCATTAGTATTCTAATAGAGTTATATTATTTTCATTGAGAAATAGAATGTTGGAATTAGACAACGAAATCAGACTGATTATCATTACAATGTCAAGTAATTTTATAGTACATATTGGTTATGAATGAGAGATATTGTTTTAAAAGACCATAATTTTGAAATTAAATCAATCACCATCAAAACATGATTATTACAAAACTTTTAATTTGTCAATTTGTTCTACATGATGCGCATGTACTTTTGGACAGAACATATTTGTACACGAGTGCTTGGGGGTATCCTAATCATAGTATTACACAAAATAGAATTTTTTTCTAGTGTATTGTGTGGAATTATATTAATTTCAAACCATGGTAAGTAATATCTACTCTAGTTGAGTTATGACCATTGTAAATACTTATGTTTTTGCGGATAGGTGTTTAATTTTACTTAAGAAGATAAGGAAATAATTAACTAGATGATAAGGTTGTTTCTTAAGAAAAGAAATTTAAATTAAAAATATATCACTAATTAAGCTCTACCCTTCTTAGTGCTACTTAAATTCTAGATGGGTAATCTCATCATGTTCCAACAATGAAATCCTATGTAATCAACTATAATAAATGATTAAATTATTTAAACATGCTCTATATCATAAGATTCTTGTTTCAAAAAACAGAAGGATGAACATAACTCATTAATTGTGAAATTTATTATCATCAATATGTATTAGAACTTCATGATATTTATCCAATTCCAATAACACATGGAATATCACATTCAGTTAAATAAACATTAATTGTAATATTTGATTATAATCAAATTATGAGAAATATCTATTTTTTTAAGATGCCTACTTTTTAATTATTTATCCAAACAATAAAATATTATCTAATTTATTTTCATTATCCAAATCCATTAATTTAAACATGATTAACCATGAATAATAACAATATATACATTGACTATTACAAATACCACACTATCTATTAAAATAAGAAGAAATCCATCATTGAGCTGTAAAAAAGCACAAGAAATAACTAAACATAAACATGTTCTATTTTTTAATCTTATTTATTAATTTTTAGTCTAATTCCACTACCATTTAAAAGTGTTATTCCTATTCAATTAATGATTTATAATAATTAAATATGATATTTAATGAATCCCCTACCTCAAATATTCAAAATTATTTTCACATGAATGAATCATTTTTGAAGATTAATGATCACATATATCATGAGGAAACTACATTCTCCCATGGATTTTGTTATATTAATGAATTGACAAATGAAATATAAATCTCTATTAGAATTATGGAAATATTCTACCACTAAATAAAAATATGGAATTTTATGAAATGATGTTATGTGAAGAGAAACCATTTGAAAAGAGGAAGATCAATTCTAATATCACCATAGTTTTAAAAAGGGATGTCAGAATTGATCTCTGTCAAAAGAGGGCTTCAAATTATTTGAAATGAACGTATGGGTGCCTAGGTTTCAAGGGGTAGGATTTGGAGAAAATTGGTTCCAGGAGCCTTGGGATATTTATGGGATAAATACTTTTTAGAGGAAAATAATAAAGACCCTAAGACCATGTAGTACACCACCTAGACGACTACACATTAGGAAGAGTCCATATCATAACCTCTAGTAAAACTAAAATCAGTGATCCATTGTTGGATCAATGGTTCATATCCTATTTACCCAGGCAAGGCACGATGAATTATATTATAACTCTCATTGCAGCCACCCTTGATTTTGGAGTATCCTCAAAACCCACTTCGGTGTAGCCACCTCACCCCATGTCTCATAACTTGACACCATGGATGGGACAACAACAATAACAGCCAACACGATGAAACGATGATTAAAAAGATATTATCCCCAATTTTTCAATTTGGAAAATAACTAAACATCCAATCGAATACAATGGTTTAGAAACCTAAAATATGGAACAACCCATTACTTCATGTTGCCTCCTAGACTCAAATTACAATGGCACTCGCATGTTCTATCATTTACCATCCATATTACATTCAACATACTCCATGTTCCTCTAACACAAATAACACATTATGTGAAATTTTGTTGTGGTTCGATCAATTACTCTATATATGTACAAAAAATAGTTACAATTAGTAAAATATTAATTGAATTTTTTGAATTTAAGATCTCATAATATATTTAAATAGTATCGTGGTACATATTTAAAATAAATATTATTTTATAAAAATCACTCTATCTAAATAATTCATGATATCTAGCATCAATAATTGATAAAATAAACTAAAATTTCTTTTCAAAATACAAATATATTATAAAATCCCATAATGATTTACCATATCACATTATAATTATCCCAATTTCATTGACCATGTTAAAAAATTAAATTCATTCCCAAAAAATACAAACATACAACTTTCACTCTATATATAATGATGTCCCCATTTACGTTGGAACTCAGTTTATTAATATTTTTATTTACTCCTATTTTTATTATAAAATATTTATCAAATAATGATATTATGATCTTTATCTTATATATATTATGGTATATAAATTTTTTTAACTATACATCGTAATAATATTTCATTCAATATGATTAGTAATAACACCATTATCCAGTGATGAACATGTTATTAATACCACATAATATACAACATAGAATCCAATGAATAATAATTAAATAATTCAATTTATAGTATACCATTTAAAAAAAATCAAAATTATGTTTTATAATGATGTATATTTTTCATATATAATAGTTTAATACGAACCAATGTCAATATTGAGAGAAAACCCCATCTATTTATTGTATTTTTTAACTCCTCTGGTATGTCAGTGTGTTGAAATGTTTATTTTGTTTAATATTTTTTTGTAAATATATTATTAGTTGGATAAACCAAATAAATATTCGAAATCATGAATTATAGATGTATTTATGATATACATTGTTAGGATTCCAAAATAATTGTATTTTGTTAGAAAAATTTCAATTCAATATAATTAAATAACAGCAAAAATTCACTCAATTAATGTTCAATAATAAATAAATCTACTTTTTTTAATAATAGACCAAAATTTATGAATGAACATTATGTGAAGTAGATGGAAATAAAATATTTTTCTTGACTCTATAGTAGATAAGATAGAACTCAAAAATATAATGGTTTTTCAATGAATTAATAATACATATAGAAAATAGGGTTTACCTGCCGAATCATGGGACTAATGGAGGGATCAAGAAAAATGAGGACATTAGGGCCGCAATGTTATTGGGATTGGAATAAATTAATGTCAATTGAAATTGGAATTTATGATGAATGGAATAAAGGATTGGAGATAGGCTCTGGTACTTTGGTGGCGGTGGTGACGGTAGGTAGGGGGTGTGGTAGTTAGGGGAAAGAGCACAATCAGGTTATGGAGGGCATGAGTAGAGTGTGGGTGATATGTAAGGTATTTTTTCATTTTAACAACCACCAGTGATGGTCATCTATGTCAAGGTCTAAAAAATTTCAACTATCTTGTAGTGCATTACATGTAAGTTTTTGACATTAAGGGGAACATCATTATTGAAAAATTGAAAATTCAAATTCATAAAATTGAAATAGATTTAAGTTATTGGATAAAATCCAAATCACGAGATCATTTTCACCGTGATTAGTGTGTGAAATTGAAGTCATGGAATTTATTTTATTTAGGATATATTTTTCTCTATATAGATGGTGAAATAAAAGACATGGTCATGTGGATATTTTATATTTATTTAAAATTAATTTGTTATCAATAACAAGAAGCACATTGAAAAAATGATTAATTTCATTCCATAGTTGAAACTCACAAAAAATATAATACAATGAAAATTGTTTGTATAAGTGAACATTTTAATGTTAAAAATCAATGAATATTGGAATGATTACAGAACACAAAGAATGTCATACAAAGAACATGGTTGATATAACTAAACAGGGATGACCCGAGGGCGAGCCTGATGAGCTGTGGTGCTAGGGAAACACCTGACAGGGGGGAAACCGAAATCCCTCTTCCTCCCTACCATTTTCTCTATACCCCTAGAATTATTAGTCAGTTCTAGCCATTTCCCCACACTACGTCCCTCGATGACCTCATTGCATTGTTGTTTTCCTCGGTGAATCAACTTTGGTGCCACTGTGTTGGGTGATTTCGATGCGTAATCATTTCATCATATTTGTAATGATTCCTAGTGCCTTAGAGTCTTCATATTTATTTTGTTACTATTCATGAATGCTTGAAAGGCCTTCCTATAATGAACATTTAGGATTACTTGTAATCCATGAATTTTATGTCACGATCTATAATCGTATAATGGGGAACATTGCTTGTGAAATGATGGGTTGGGTCTGCCTTCTCATCACGATGCTTCTTCTCTGACCTAAATACTCACATTACATCATTTTCTATGAAACTATTCACAAGGAAAAATCACCATACCTAATGGTGACCCATCCTCCTCATCATCCACGTTTAAAATGAAAACCCCTCACATTGATAGATAAAAACAAGACTCTATCATCCCTGAACTATGTAACATCATATTGTTGATGTGGAGGTTGGTCTTCCATGATCAAAGATTTATGAATTTTGATGGATGATCCACTAATGAGATTAATTTATTTTAACTCATTATATTTAAAATAGTTATGTCAAATTACTAGAATTGAATTTGATTAAATTGTCCAATCAGATAAAAATATGTAATTAGATCACCTCTAAGATTAGTTAAATGATCTTATATTTACCATTGATTTTATTAATTTCTTCTTCTATGTTATAATAATTTTTTCATTGATCATAATTTCCTAGTTTAAATCTATCATAGTAATATATATGTGGTCTTTTTTCTGGCATTTATATATCTTTAATATCGGGTCACATAAACATTTTATTGTGTGTGTTAAAGGTTGTTCTATTGAGATTTATTGTAATAATCATACATGTTCAAATTTTAATTTTATGTAATTGATTGGACCTATTTAAATTGAAACTCTTATAAATTAAGCATAAAGATAAAAATATGTAAAACAATATAAAAACATCCAAATAAGATAAAATTATCAAGAAGGAACTATTTCAAAAAACATTATTTTATAAATATGATTCCTATCCCTGAGTGGCGGGAGGTGACTAGATGAGATAGTAAAACATAGAGTGGATAAATTATTTTTCTTACCATTTTTGGGTTATTGATTTATATTCAGAATAATAATTGTTTTTGTGTTTTCTTTATTTTGAATGATACAACAATTTAAAACTAATAAATTATAAATATAAAAAATTGGATGTTTTAAAATATATAGGAAATTTTGACATATATTTTTTATATAATAATACATATTAAAAAGTTAATATTTTGATAATTGGGCTTGATCAACAATATTTTATTGGAATCTATTAGTGAACATGTAAATGATAATAATGGGTGATATTTTGGAAAATAAATTAATGACATATTCCAAGTGTGGTTACCTGAGAATTAAAACATAATATGAGTCCATGAGTACTAATGATATATGTTAGACAAGATTATGGTAAGAAGGATTTTTATTCTATCTAAGATGTTGAAATATGATCATGTTCACACAATATCATTTGTGTCATCAAAGCAACTCAATGTCTAAAACATCTATAATGTTGTGATTTTTTTAAAACACCCTCTTACATAAGAACTATTTGCCCTAATTTCAGCTTACCATTATTCATACATAATGGTCTCAAAATTTATAATCCAGTGTAAACTATTTCATGGTTCTTACCCACACCACCATGTGAGACAATTATATTTTTATTAACTGTTTTTATTTATCCACATTTGCACTGATAAAGAATAAATTGTTATCCCTGGTAACAATAATCATTGATAAATGATTCAATTATCCGTGATTAAACAAGAAATGATAAAAAAATATTCTTTTTACCCATTTTATTTAGAACTATTAATGTAGTCCATTTATCATTATTTTTTTAATGGTGATAATGTAAAACATGATGAAATTAATTTATGTATAAATATTTATATATTTTAAAATATTATATATACACTATTGTTAAATGGGGTAATCCCAATGAATCTATACTCACAGTTTAGATAAACCATGAGTATAGAGAGGTTATATTCAATCTATAACATCGGTTTATGTAAACTGTTGGTTTAGAAAATTCATCCTAATGGTTTTTAAAAAAAACATGGTTATTGGTTGACATATACTAAAAATTTGTTAAAAACATTGGGATATAGTTCTCTCACATCCCTCGGCCTCACACCCTCCCTGATTAACTCATGAGCCATAATCTCCCCTCACTCAAGCATCGACAGACTATCTTCCCCTCCCTCCCTCTCTCATAATTTAGAAATATTTCGATTCTGATCTTCTTTAATATCTTATAAGTTACATCCAAATTATTTTTCTCAATTACATAATATTGTTTTCATTTTTATTATAAGTAAAATAAATGTGATTGTAATAGATATATATGATTTTTTAAATTAGTTATCCACTAATATTTCAATAATCCAACACATTTTTTGGTAATATTTATTAAATTATTTTTTAATTCATTAATGAATGAATTTTTTTATTAATTTATGTGGAGGTTATTTAATGTCATTCAATTATATAGAATAATTCATGAGTTGCTTTTTTTATATCGGTATACCCTTCCATAGCCTTTATATTTTTTTGATTACTATTACATTGGTCTGTGTATTTTTTACCAGCCATTATATAGGCATTGACAATCCTAAATGAAACTTATGTAGATTATTAAATGTATATCTCATACACTTACACATGGGTGAGGAATATTCCACCTGATGAGATAGATGAAACTAATAGCAATCCATATTTTCCAATTTATCGAAAATTAATAATTCATTATATTGAAATTTTTTTGAATTATGCGCCAATATTTATCTCCCACTAAATATTAGAAGCTCTATATGCCTCATTTTCAAATAACTTATTTGGTATAATTATTTTTTCAATTAGTTTACAAGTATCCTAAAATGAACTCAGATAATACCAATATGTTTTTTTATAATAAATCGTAATTTGTTTCAAAATATACAATATTCATTAGTAAAACATAACCCCTGATTTGAAAACCAAATCACTAAAAAATAAACATTATATACAAAATTATATTAATAATTTTGTAGATTCATATATACTCCAACATGTATAATAAAATTAAAAATTCTCTACACTTAATTCATGGGGTGTTCAATTTCATATTTATCAATAAATTTAATTTTATCATGCAATCTTATATTTTTAATTCACTATTTAATACACATGTGGTTAATACCCCCCATGGATTGTATTTACCCATTAATCCTTCATCACTCCAATTATCATATATATCAATATTATAAAAGGGGAATGGGGAGCTCTGACATCCTCATGTTAATGGATGTTGATTTTCATTAAGAACCAACTCTTTTCATCCACTCTCCCCCCAAGCCTTGCTAATGGAATATTTTTTGAAAAACTATCAGTGATCATTCATCTTGAAATGTTCTCTATGAGTTTATTTACCATCTTTTCCTTGGGATGTAAAAACATTATGTGACCAGTCCATCTAATACATGTCTTTTCTTTTGAATCATTTTTCTCACACCCTTAATCATGTTTCTACTTCTATGTGAGGGAAATTAAACATAATATGAACAACTTCCATATGGATTGATTTATGAAATCATTGTGGAATTATTTATTTATTTCATGTTCTTTGGTATCCAAAATTGTCACTATAGATGTATTCTTCCTTAGTCAATCCTTATTTAATGGAACTTTCATCAAAAGTTGTGCACACACTATGAGTATGTAGAACCAATTTCCTTTTATTGTTGTAGTTTAATGTTAATGTTTCAGTTAGTGAATGATCATTGTATATTATTCAGTCTTATGGAAGAAGACAAGCGATACGTGTTTCTTTTCCAATTAGAGATGAGTAATGTTTTCTAAAAAACATTGTATTGCATTTCATATATAATGAAACATAAACAATCCAGATTAATTATTAAATTTTGTATATATTTTTTAAAATATTAGTTTCTATGATTTTAGGATTGGATGATTATTTATATTAATACTAATTATGGTTTAATTTTTATAATATTATTATTACATGTGATGTGGTTTTGATGTTTGGTGACACATTGTTGTTATTCTAGAGTAAATTTTTTTCATCATGAATAAAAGTGTACATTTTATTCTTATGTAGATTATGAAATATATTGATGAAGATAAATGGAAGATATTATTTTATAACTATATATGTATGTTTGAAGTTGGGATGATCCTCTATTTTCCTTATTATCTATAATAACTATAATGTTTTTCTTCCACATTACATTTAATTCCATGATATTATTCTGTACCAAATTATTTTAGTGACATAAAACTCAACAAGAGTTGACTTCTTCTCAACCTTATAGTATGGTTCTATGTGGGGGATCTCCTAAAACTACACGGGGTACCATTAGTACCCATTCACACCCTATCCTACAAACATAATCCCCATCTACAACTCTATTTCATCCTCTACTTGAGCCTCTACGGTTATTCCCACCATGGCCTCCATCATCATCCAATTTATCCTATTATTCTCATACATTCTCTACATTTCCTTATTAAATATTTCCACCTATACCTTATCTATATACTATGATGCATCCCCATCACTTTTATCGTTATCCCCCCATGTCTATATCACTTCCATTTCCTACTATACTTACAGGATGTAATGATTTTGTTTTCATCTGGTTCAACTATAGTGCATGCAGATGGCCTAGTTTATTCATTGGAACATAGGCATACATTAATGTTTACTGATATAGGATATCCCAAATATCCATCTGAGTATAATGAGCAGTCTGCATCACATTTTTTATATATATTCTAAATTAAGTGAAATTATTTTTTATACTGTAAATTAAGTAATATTTTTTTCATTTTTATTTAGATCTTTTAATATGTAATGTGGGTGCATCCACATACATGATGTTATATGTGGTAACAACCTAAGAGTGCATTTCACACAGAATGTTCGTTGTAGTAATCCACATTGATGAGATACCAGATGTTTCAAAATAGTATTCCAAAATTAATATTCTATAGTTGGATGATATCATTTAAAGGAATAAAATGATATAAGATATTAGTGGTGGGAAATCATTGGACTTTGAGGAACATTCTCATTTTAGACTACCTTGGTAATATCCAATTTATGAACAAGACCCACTAGTAGGAAATCCACATATATATGTGTCATTGGATGTTATTATCTACGAACATGTGCATTGTTCCTTCGGCTTTTTTATTATGATTAATGAATATTATAAGAAATTTAATTTCATGTTTTGATGAAAATATTAATAACATATGATTTAATTGAGGTAGGATATGTTGATTTCATCTTGAGTAATATTTCATTAATAAATAAGTTGACAAAGGAGTTGTCCCTTCTAATCTTTGACGAAAGATTAAATATTAGGCCACTTCAAGAAAATGATATAGAATAAATAAATACATGACCATGGTGTTTTATAGGAATCTTCAATTTATTGAAAATAAATATGGGGACATCAAGAAAATTGGTTGATGACACGAGAAAAAAACCTTTTTGATTAAAGATATCATGATAAATACATTATACTACTTAGTTATCTCCCATATCATGTATTATTTTATTGTCTCGTTAACTTCTTTCTCTATAGGAGCCATGGCATGTTTCCAAATTCTATGTGTAGACTTTAGAATGCTTCACCTAATGCCATTGAGAAAGTGTCATAGAGGATCACACAGTAAATGAATTCAGAATCTCATTTAAATAATATATATCATTTTCTTATTTTAAATGGTAAATAAATATTATTCTCTTAGTTGGTTTAATAATTATACATTTTTCTTGATTTTAGAAATTCAGAAACTAGTTATTTGATAGAATATTATGTGAGAAAATTTTTAAATAATTCTTTATTTTCTGTTATTAAATATAATATATACATATTTTTGGTTTGTAATGTGGTGATATTTAATTATCAAATAAATTGTCATTAATGATTGCCCAAAAAATTGTTCTGGAATTGTGGATCATGTTTATAGGTTCAATGAGAATTAATATATATTGAATAATATTTGAATAAATGGTATTAAATACTAATTCATAGCTTTAGTGCTTTCCATGAAATAATATTATTATTAATATTACTATTGAAATGGGGTTCTTAAGGGGTTAACTAAATTACAGGCTGCACGTGTGAAATTATTTATTTCTAACCCTATTGGTATTGAAACCAAATTTTATTTTTTAAAGAGATTCAATTTCAATTTTGTTATTCATAATGATAGCAATAGAAAATCATCCATTCCCTAGGGATCTCCCCTACAAGAATTCTCCCAATAATGTAATGAAATATTCCACCAATATCTACTCTCAAATCTTGAAATATCAAGGATAATCATGTGTAAGAGATTTCCAAGGAAATAAAAATTGAACAACATATGAATTAGGATCTTCTATGTAATCAACCAAAGAATCCTACAAGGATGTTCAGAGAATTGTTGTGCACATATGGATCACTCTATGTAACACCCCCAACCATAATGCAACTAAACCGGTACTCAAATCATATTTTCCACATGACTTCAATCTTGCCACCCCATTTTATCGAGGATTATCACTAGCAGTGAGGGTCTAATTGGTTATTTGTGGAGAATATACCCTCTTTTAATTAAATTACTAAAATAGACAACATATCATATAATAAAATTTAGACAAAAAACTAGAACATGCATTTCAAACCATTTCCCAAATTTGGTACAACAAAAAAATCAATATTCCATTCCATGATAAGATGCCAAATGTAAACAAAATCCAATATAATGAATAACAGAAACATCTGAAAAAATGTATGTTGAATCCAAGTCGAAATCCACATACATGCACATCCCAATCCCAAATCAACTCCTTATCATAGGCCATTTTCCCTTGTCCATTCCAGCATTAATAAAATTTTCACATCTTCCCAACGAAAGATCGAGAAGGGTTTGAATACAACCTACTAACCCACCACTAACAGTGTCTACAAAATTTCCAATCTAATTAGATAGTGTGTGAAAGTACTAATAAATGGAAATATTAAAAAAAGTCAACAGATTATTAATTAGTTAACAATATTCACATAAGAATAATAGATCATTTATTATATTCGACCACTTAATCCATTTCCATCACATAATCTATGGGTTAGGAATTTACATAATTTACAGTCTTGCATAAGGCAATAAGTTATAAGACATAAGGGAATATGTTTAGTTATCTATCTCAAAAGAGATATTCATTTCATAAAAAATACGTCAATCACACCATGGAGCCTATGTGTAGGTTGTATCATAAGATGAATCTATAAGGGACTTAGATCCCTAGTCTGAATCCATAACCCCTTTAATTATAGGGGTAAGGGATAGAGCCTTAATCCAAACCAACCCAATGGAGGATCCTCAATACAATACCCAACATACCTCCAATCCATGTGAACAAGACTATTCATAAAATTATAACATATTACAAATTCTAAACAATGCATCATCAATACACATATCATTCAGAATTTACATAAAGTTTCACTATAAAATCATCATTGGGACATAACCCATTTTCACATTTACCACTCACCTTACATATCACATTTATCCCAATTATCTTTCATATCATATCCCAAATAACATTTTCAACTATTTCTATACATTTTCCCATTTCACATAATTCATCATTTCACATTTTTTCTCATCCATACATTTTAATTTCAATGTCACATTTCATTTGAATCTTTTAAATTATTATATTTAACCCTCTTTACATTGTTCTAATAAAACATTTTTCCATTATCAATTTCTTATTAAAACTATTAATATTCCATTTTCCTACTCAACTGACATATCAAAATGATCATCATGGGATCAGATTCATCACAAGACAATACCATACTAGATATTAAAATTTTTCATGTTAAGGAAATGTTGTCACACCCAATGGGTGGACCAATATATGTCTAGTCAACCTCAATCAATCCCATGGGGATCATGTGGGGTTTAATTCATCATTCATAAATTTTTTTAATAAATCCATTAAAAGAAATAAAATACAGAATAAGAGAGAAACACCGACACAACCACACATGCACAAATCTACATCAAGACTATGGAATATATATTTATGACCACCTACCTCAATGCCTGATATGAATGCATTCTAGAACATAAACATAGATTATTTTAAGATGTGAGGCCTTATTCAAAATACCAAAGAAAAATTTATTTAAAAGAGAAGAATAAAAGATTCTAAAACACGATATCATTTTACAATCATTCACATGTTGAAAAAAATGTTGTCTAAGAGATCCACTAGCCAGGTTATGTCCTGTGCAATTTCATTATTGGTGAGACCATCAGCAACCATATTCACCTCTTGGTAGGTATGGGTTGAAATGAAATTGTTTAATTGAAGAGAACAGAGAAAATTCATCTAATGCGTAGTAAGTGACCAAGGTATATGAGCCATTCCTTTCCAAATGGCCTATACCATAATCGTAGAATGACGTTCAATCCACATGTTATTCCAAACATGATGTGTAGAAAAAGAGATGGCTTGAATCACACTCATCATTTTATCTCCCAGTGAGGTTTCAATACAGCAACCATTATAAAGGAACACAATTATTTGACCAAGATGATTTCTGTTGATATGGCCTCACCCAGCAGGGCCTGGATTTCATAGGAAGCTCTGTCCACAATGATTTTAATCCACCCTATGAATAGTGGTCTCTAGAAAAACTCAACAGTACATCTCGGCTGGCTGGGATTGGTAGTGACCTGATGACATTGCAGAACCATAAAATCACAAACCGAGATATAACATCACCCTTACTGAATTAACTCATATTCACACATATAGATATAAATCTCCATTATACCTGAATTGATGTTCAAGATGAAATTTTGGTGATAAATATCATTTATATCACACCAAAATTCATGTATATTCTTTGAAACCCCATCTAGAAATAGTTTTTTTATTTTTTGGGAGTTTTCATATTCCACACATCGTTTTAAATAAAAATTGAAAGAATCATGAATCATCCATCTACAAAGAAAGGTGATAAAAATCTAGTTCTAAAGGAAAGTGGCAGTAGCACAAGACAAAAATAAATTTTTTCCCTTTTGATGTTGATTACAGAGATGAAATGTAGAACAATGATGGATCCCAAAATTTTTGAAACTTGAATCGACTGAACATTGTCTAAGATCTCGATTAAATTCCCCTTTGAATCACAAACCAATGATACAGTGGATAAATAAGGGTCTAGTGTTTTAGAAGAACAAGAATTAAACTATAAACCCTAATCATTTAAATTGAAGAAAGAGAAGTGTAAGTCATACCCCTAGATTTTATGTGAAACTAAGGAAAATACAAATGTCTAAGAAACAAAGAAGATTGTTCCATGAGATGATTCGGTTGTTTCGGTTCTTCAATAGGGCAGGAGGAGGAAGAATTTATACCGAATATGAGTGAGTATCATAAAATCCTGAGGTAGGAAATGGTAAAATTCTACATTTAATGGGGCAATGATCCAGTCACATGGTTTTCTAAACAGTGCAAAAACCGTGGGCATGGTTTTATCCAAGAGGTGTCGAGTCACATAGTTAATTAGGGAGCCATTCAAGGGTTGACAAACCTTGTTCCAACTGTGTGTAGTGCCTTTTATATGCCTTCACAGTTTCACCTCCCCTCTTTCATGAATTAATAAACTGTGGAAACCTTCTTCTTGGCTAGTACAGTTTTGGTGCACAGTTATTAATAACTATGCACCAACTGTGAAACATGGACATATTGGCCAAAATATCCATTATTTCAAATCATAATCCCTTGAGACATCACTATGTTTCATTATACATCCATAAAACATTTCATTAATCACAATAAAAATAAGTAAAGAAAATATAAACAAGAACATATATTGAGAAAATTAATGATCTTACAACCTCACTAGCATATCATTGATCATACACCGGACAGATTCCAAAGTATCACTAAACATGTAAAGAAAAGTGATCAGGCCACTTAGGCAATATATCAATTTCCCTCTACTAGATTTCTTTCTAAACACTATCATGCTTCCAAAAACCTTGAACTAAACGAATATTCATTCCTTGCCAGTAATTCTCACTATGATCCACAATAAGAACTTGATGCCCTAAGGATGTATCAACCATAAGCATATCATCCTAGTCATCAAACACATTAGATGGGTCAGGGTAATACTGTTGTAGTTGTGACACGCGAAAAACATCATGTATTCTACTATACTTCTATTTATGAGACAATCGGTATGCCACTGGCTTGATCCTCTCCACATTCTCAAATGGCCCCATATATGTGGTTTCCATTTTTCCATATTTTTGTATCTGATGGTGACCCAACCACATTGACAACCAATGAAACACATGATCACCAGCAATAAAATCATGAAGTCTATAATGTCGATCCACATAAAACTTCTGTATGTATTATTCCCTTTAAATGCATTTCTGAATAAATTGAACCAATTCAGATGTCTCCTTCACAGGACTCAGCCGAAACAATTCAGATTCTCCTACCATCATCCATCACAATGAGGATCTATATAGTCTACAATAATCCTCATCATACAATGCTATATGAATCTTCACCTAGTAACTACTGTTATTGGTGAATAAAAAACCACCAACAGATTCTCCCAAGATCCACCAAAATTTAGAACAAAATCCATCAACATATACCCATGTATTTGAATAGTTTTCTCTGGTATCTTGTCTATTTGTGGGTGGAAATCTATATACAAAAACACCATAGTAAAAAATGGTTTTTGTAATCTCTATGAGAATCACAATATAAAACGTGCATCACAACATGAAACTATAGTCTATTGTATACCGTGCAACAACATTATTTCCCAAACATACAATTCAATCAACTAATTATCAGATAATCTCTTTAAAATTGGTTTGAAATGTGCCACCATGGTCAGTTGATCAACAATTACACTTGTCTCATTATTTTCTTGAGTATTCCTCTATAGACCTAACCAAAAATCTATTGTTACGTCATCGCATATGCATTTTGAAATTTGAAATGGTTGAAATAGTCCACCCGACCATTGATGCTCGACCTTCGGGTTCTGCCAGGTTTGGCATCACACCACGAAACCTTCTACCACTTTTCATTCATTGACACAAAACATATCTTCGAAGAGCATGATACATTTTGGTGAAACCAAGATTCACCATCCTCCTTTATTCATAAAACTCATACATTGACTCTCCCCACAATAAATATGGCACAACATCATGACCTTGAACATAAACTATCACATCATCCCTAACAATCCAGATGGATGATGACGCCCCACATTTATAAATCTCCCATAAAACCAAACATTAAGAATCATCGTGATATATTTCCTTTATCTGTCTTAAAAGAATTAAATCAAACACCAAGGAAGAAATGGGAACATGCCTATCCTCAATTTAAAGCTTGAGAATTATCTTAGAAAACAATTCTATCATCCTACATTCAGAACTATAATCCTAAACTTCTTAACCATGATTCTTCCATCACAAGTCATCTGTAGCACTATTCCACTTTTCCAGAGTGAAATCCTACTTAATTTTAAAATACTTCAAGTAATCAACCCATATTCACATCAAAAGATTCAAACCACTTTGAATGAATATGCAATTAAGTATTTTAGGATCATTATACATAGGAAATTATTCTCTCAACATCTAGTTTCCTCAACACATTAAATCATAACCCATTGAATCTATCTCAAGATCATGAATAGGGTAATTTCTATTAGGATGCCTCAATTTCCGTAAACCATATTCCAAAAAATCTATCATTCTACATCAACACTGCCACAATTTCAACACCAAGAACATACCAAAACATGTTAAACTATTTACCTAGGTTGATTATCACCATAATTACTGTGTACATAAACTTATTCATTTACTCTTGGAAGAAATTCCAACATTCACTAGAACATTCCTACATGATTCCATTTTTAGAAATAACCAAAAGTTGGGTATCCAAATTGAATAAGTCCTTAGTTAAAATTTGGTAATATCTAAAAAAAACATGAAAACTGTGGATATTAGAATCATGCATTGGTTGTTCCCATGATAAAAGACATCTCACTTTCTCAAGATCAACTAACAAACCTTCCTCAGAGATGATTTGACCACATAAATTCACTATAACAATTAAAAAATTATATTTGGAAAGATTGGCATATATCCTACACTATTGTATTGTCACTAATCATTTTTTCCATTTTCAAAAGCCGGTTTATGGGATCCCGGTACCCTACTACAAGATTTTAACCTAACCACATTAACCAAGATAGAAAACACCAAAAACCAGAAACCATGATCAAGAAAAAACCACCCAGGATTACCTTGAACGTCCCCCGGCGCGACCATCGACACCGGCCCAAATCCTCCTGTTGGTAAATTCCAGAATAATTCACCCATCCGTCAATCGAAAGAATGGACCCCCAGGATCCACCCACTATGACTTTAAAGAAACCCAGAGTGAGGATGACCATCTCCTGACACCATATGCATCCTGCCCACAGACAACAAAAAATCCCACAAAACAACTATAAAGAGAAATTGAGAGACAAACCCAATCAGTCCGGAGGCGAAGCCTCATAAGAAAAGAAGAAGTTACCAAAACATAGCCTTAACCTATTAGTGCTTTCCTCCCTAAAAATATTCCAATTCATTAGCCATACCATAGCATCAGGATCTTCCCCGATAATGTCTTCAAAATGGTCCACCATTTTGTCCCATGTTCGGATATATTCTTCTTTGCTGATTTTCGGATCATTGAAGCCTCTCATCTGGATCAAATCCTGTTTGTCAATCCACTTAGCCTGCTCGTTATTGACCACTACTCTAACAGCTCTTCCCATCGTATCAGTCTCTTCCAGTGGGATGTCAACATATAGAAAATCCTCTACCATGTCCTCCTCAGAGCAAAGGATGGGTGCCTTTATGTTCCTTACCTTTCCAGAAGGACTTCCCATTTCATTGTTGCTCACCTTGATCAAAACCTGATAATCCTCCTCCACATCATTGAGCAATACCACTAGTAACTTCTTCGCCGAACGAGTCTCCAATGGTGTGGGTAGTGAGGAGTAGTCCTTATTCACCTTCTTCTTGTTCATTGGAATTGAGACCTCTTCAGACGAATAGTCCAGTTCGTTCAGACTGCATCCCTCCATGCCAATTTCAACTTCCTGACATGGTGTAATGTGTTCCAAATTCCAATTATCCTCTGATAAACCTTCAAATCTGTTGCATAGGGGAACTGAGATCTAAATCGAACCAGGACCCCTGCTCTCGTCCACCATTTGTAGCTCCCTTCCAGGTGTAGAACCACTGCAACCCAACTGCTTATTCGGTGAACCCAATCCAGCCTCCTCAATAGGCAATATTCTGCCATCTGCTTCAGCCTGGTTGGCCTGTAAGAGGCCGCACCCCACGAACTGATGTTGTCTACTAGTATCCTCTAAATCCACTTCACAGTTTGTACAAACAGCTTGCTTCATAGACCTTTTCTCATTGTGTTCTGGTTGAGAAACACCTGTAAGGAAATCCAGTTTATACCTGCCATTTACAATATCGATCGAAACCAAGTCTATCCTGCTCACTCCATTATGGTCAGCTAAAAGCCGGCAAAAGCCATCTTGGTCATTCGGCCCAGGAGTTAGAGAAAGTGGCTTCTCTAACCTCACTTGATTTCCAGCGCCTACTATCATTGAGACCGAGCCAGCTGAAATAACACCTGCCTCTTGTTCATTTTGAACCACACCATCAACATGGTCAACCCGAGCATGGCCTGCTAATTCACTGCCTTCAAGCGGTCTATTGGAGGTATCTTCACTAGGATCTTCCACCAACGGATTCACCATAAAGAGGTTCTCTGAAATTATACGCTCACCATTCCTCTCATTTCTAGAAATGTTACAATCCCCATTGCTCACATTCTTCTGTGAGCTGGTGACCCTTGCCCCCCACCTGCAATTCTCCAGTGAGTGGCCCAGCCATTTGCAATTGGAACAATAATGAATCCATGATTCATAAACAACCAGTGGTTTACACCGGAACACCTCACCGACGGTGATCCAAATGAAGTCCAACGAAGCTCTTGAAACATCCACCTCCACACAAACTCTTGGATTAACCGGATGACAGACAGTCATGGTCCGGCTATCAGAGCAAAGGTATCGCCCCAGTATATTTCCAAGCATTTTAACAATCGAAGGATTTTGAAAAGTTAGAGGGAGATTCGGAAAACTAATCCAAATCGCCACGGATGGAGAATCACGCCTCATATGGAAGTCGTACGACCAACGATACATATAGAACCGTGATCTGTTGTAGTTTCGAGGGGCGCTCGACCAAGCCCTTATCTAGTCTTCCTCCGACGAAAACCTAATCAATATATTCCTGTAATCCAGCAATCCTACGGTTGCCTTCTCCTACAGATCCTAGGAACCAAAGACGAATCTATTGAACTGATCAACAGGAGGACTTCTCTTAGAAAATCGAGCAACCAGCGTCAGACTATGCAGAGCTGAGGCTTCGTTAAACTCTGCAAATGAAATCGGAAGATTAGGGCGTCCATCGTGAAGATCTGGCACCTTAGGGATTAGGAAACTTCGGGTGAAAGATACAGTTCATTAGTTCCATAAACATTAATGTTCCATTGGAAAATCCAAATGGAATTACCAAAAACATATATAGACAATATCTCTTCTTGAAGGAAGATTATTATATACAAGAAGGCCTCACCCTTAGTTGATGAAACAATGATATTATATTAATATTAGAGAACATGTTTTCAACCCTTAGCTAGTCAAACCGATCATAAAATCATGGAATATGTTATATATTCTATACAGTCATCTGATTCAACTTCCTATAGCCAACAAACAAAAATAATAATCTGTCATACATCTTATGAAACAATATTGAAGATCCCTAAGGTGACATAATCATGTGAACCAAACTCTTGAATTCCAATTCCTTATAATGACTTATAATATCGCGGAGTTCTGATAGTGTCATTCTATATGATGGAATTGAAACTGGCTCTACTCCGATAAAAACTCTATTCTTAACATGAAGTCTCATTCAGTCGACAACCATATGAAGTCCTTAGGAATCACTTCCTATAATTAATCCACCACCAGATGATAAAAATATATTCTACTCCACCATAAAAAATAAAATAAGACAAGCCTCTTGAGTTGTGTGCTCACTCAACCTCTGAGAAACTGGCCCTTCACAACAGGCCTGAATGTCCCACTCCCCACAATGCACATAAGTGTCTTCTTCAAGAAAGTTTAATGTTATCCTAAGGAAACAATCTCCATGGGGCAAGTTAAACAGTTTCCAATCCATTCAAAAAATATGAATGAAACCTGATATTTCAGGCACAAACAAGTCCCATAGGAAGTGGATCCCACCATCTTCGAGAGAACACCACTTACAGTAGCCAATATTATCGGCTTGCATCCCTAACGATGTATTAATTGAAATAATCACAAAAAAAATTCCTCTTTCTAGACCAAACATAACCACATTATTAGTTGGACTTATAGAATGTGATGCACCTATATCTATTAAAGCAATAACAATCATGGAATCTTTATGGATGGTAACAAAAATTATTGATGGTCCATCCTCTCCACCTTCTGGTGTAGACTAAACTATAAATAGATGACCTCCCCCCCAACCATGGGGATTGTCCAAAATTCATAGAACTACACTACCCTACTGATATGTATGCTATTTCATGATTGTACCACATCTGACACTATGATTGGAATGACCAGTAGAGCACCAATTACCCCCAGATATAAGGTACCCAACCCCTACCTTCATTTAGAATCTGCCAAAAAACTATATCATTTCCCACCTATCGTGGGTTCATCCAGAACCTTAATACATGAAAAATTCTCTCGCATGAATGATGGAAAATATGTGGTTTGGGACACTAACAATGCATTTTCTCCATCCATCAAAACTTATAATAGGATACATTATTACTACCCTGAGGGGTTGGTTTTGTCTTCTGACTACTAAGTCCATGACCAAACTAGTGAATATTCTCGAAATGGTGCTTCCTATTTTTGGGCATTTCACTAATGGATTACTAATTTGGAACTACATTCCCACTAATAGGGGCCTCCTAGAGGTTTCCCACCAAAATAAGAACCTGGTCAACCACCTAATCAACACATTTTAAGCATAAAATATTATCATTTTACTTAATCACATGTTTATGTCTATCAAAAATATTTCATTACTTAGCCACATCATCCCTTGTGAATGCTGAAATAAAAAGTTTCATGTCGGTGAAATGACTAGCATATTCCATAACATTCTTTAACCACTAGTCCAGCCCCATAAACCGTGAAACTGTTTCCTTCCTCAATTTCTCTGAATAGATATGTTCTAAATACAGTTCCTATAAAATTTCCATGACATAGCATTAGCCCACTGATTCTAATTTATTATTTCTGACCAGCAGTTTCCCTTCCCTCAAAACATGTAATTCTCCCACATGATTATATTATCAATAGAAGTCTCTATGTTAGAAATAATTGTCAGGATGGAATATATCCCGAACTAAATTGCATCTGATGCACCCTCTCCAGCAAAAGATAGAGGGTGTTCTATCTGAAACTCCCAAGTCTGTTCAAACATAATTGGATTTACCCTCCTTTGGTCACATTCCATCATCTCCATATAACTTGTGATGTTATCATAAAACATCGAGTCTCCTATTTTACACTAAACCCTAGAGTTTTCATACTCTGCTTCTGGATGAGTGTTCTCAATGATTTCCTCTTATTTCCCAACTAGAACAGGATAGTGTGGTAGAATATTCCTACAATTATGATTCACATCTCAAAACATAAAACATAAAACATCGACAGTTTTCATTAAAGAAGCCTCTCTATTAGGCATAAACAATACTTTTTTCATACACTTCTCCCAAAATAAATCATCTCACTTTGAACACTATCCTCGACAGTCCCTGTTGTTGGTCATCATACAAATGGGGTAATCCAACTTACATTGTCACGATTCATTCATTAGACAGCCTTTTTATCCATTTCCACATTCGCAATGTGAATTCTTCTATTTTATGATCCCTTCTCATCTAACCATTTATTATAACCAAAATTTTTTCTCATTTAATACTTTCATCAAGGATGCTTATTTAACCATTTATTCACAGTATTTCCATTTTCCCATTCTTATCATCTTAATAAGATATTGAATTCATTATATATTAGGGAATGTGAAATGAATTTTACACTTCCTATCTCACACATCCATATCTGGTGTGTCAATTATGATGCACTTCACCTATACCCCTACTTTCCTATAATAAAGAATGAATGAAAAACCTCATTTTATTTTGGCTATATGAAAAATATCAAAAAAACCATCACATCTCACAAAATAAGCATCACATAATGGTGAAATATAACTCAACTATAACAACACATATAAAGAAAAAAAATTACCACAATGGGTACTTGGATATCTCTGATGGATGGGTTAGTTATTCCCAAACACTATCTCATTACCCAAACCTGACACATCTGATTCTCACGTATACCATACCGAAATAGAATTACGAGAATAAATAAATACTATGAAACAACATAGTAATGTCACTGACCCGAAAGCAGATAAATAGGTGCTTAGATCCGGGTCACCACATGGCATTAAGAATGGCTCCATATATACTAGATGTTCCTGACTAGCATTGACAGTATAATAGGTCATCTAGGGAGACTATAACCTCTTTACTAGAGTAATCCACTATAGATAACATAAGAAATAAGGAACAATATAGACAATTTAATAGAATTTTCATTACTAACCATTTCCCTAATATGGGGCAACCACAACATAAAGTGGAATATTCCATTTGATACTATAAGTTCCCAACAAGAGAGAAACCCAAAATAAATACTAATGGAAATATCCCCTAAAACGGGTCTTAAATCTAGGTATGGATCCTTATCCATGCTCGTCTAAAGAAAAATTGAAATCTGTATCATATGACCTTTTTGGTTGTATAATCCTGCAATAATGACATTTTCTCGTGTACCCAATAGTGGCCCAAGAAGAGTGGCAGTAAAAATAAATAGGACACCACCAAATATTTCTACCAAATATCCACTCAAAACAGATAGTGTATATTTGTACTAAATAATTTTATTGATACACAAAAGAATGTTCAGATTCCATTAGTTAACATCATTCACAGTATAATCATTCATTGTTTATTCCTTTCAATCACTTAAACAATTTCCATTACATAATCCATTGGTTTGGAATTTAGTTCATTTTAAAATGTGGCCTAATTTGATGAATTATTATACATAAGTAAATAATCCATGTTACCAATCGAACTAGGTATAAGCATTTCTTAACAAATACATCATAGTCACCTTTGTGTCTAAGTCAATGGTGTATCATCCAAAGCAATTATTAGGGACTAAGATCCTAAATCTGATTATGTAACATGTTCATTCTAGGGTTGGGACTTATAGCCTCAGTCAAAAAAAGCATGTGGGATGATTCTCAATACAATATCTCTCATACCATCATTCAATGTGTACATTATTATTCCTCCAATTACCACATATAGCAATTCCAAGACCTTTCATAATCAATACACATAACATTAAATATTCACATACAATTTAAAAAATAAATAATATATTGTATTAGCCAATAATAACATTTACCAAAAACCATACATAGAATGTTTAATCAAATTCCATTTCAAATCTCAAACTACAAAAACCAAATCATAGACCATGCATAATCAAAATACAGAACATTCACTATTAACATTCCACTTATCACTTAAATCATCTTTCTGTCTTTACTCATTAACACATTTTCATCACACCTTACAAAGAAATATTAGAAAAATTCCCTCACATATCCCAATCTATATAACATATTCAAAAATTTCCATCAGTTAATAAATATCACATAATTCATCATTTCATAAGTATTATTACAGTCATTTTTTTCAATTTCAATATCAAAGGTCATTATACACATTCACCTTATTCTATTATACCCTTTATAAATTCTACCAAACAAACCCTTATGCAATTTTCCAATTATAGGAAAAACTACCATAAATGTACTTTCCAACTCAAATCAAATATCAACATGTTTATCATGAAACTAATTTCTCACAAGTGATCTCCACAGTTATCATTAATGTTTTCATGTTTGGGAATATTGGAACACCCCATGGGTGTCCATGAATCAGTCTATTCAATCTCAATTCAGCCCATAAGGATCATGAAGGGTTAAATTCATCATTTATCCAACCAATTTACAAAATACATTTAATTTAATCAAATGAAAAATTGGTCTGAATCATTAACACAACTACACAAACACAAATCAATATGATGACAATGGAATATATCTTATAGATCAACTACATGAAAACTAGAGATCATCACCCACATAACCTTAGAGTTAGATTTGTATCCAAGAACCCTTTGAATCCCCAACCTAATATCCACTAGAAGAGTGGAATTTGGGTAATTGGTAGCTGAAGAACAAAACCACAATCCTAATCAAAAAAATAAGAGCAAGAGGATCATATGGCTTACCCGGAATTTCTAGCACTTCCAACGACACTCCAAATGTACTAGAAATCAATGAGATTCATCAATGGATGATTTGAGGGATTAGGTTCATCATAAGGTATGTAGGAAGAAATATGATGTAGAAATTTATGTGAGGAACATGAAATACTGAGTGAGTAAAATGGTAAAGTACCACATTTAATGAGCTAAATGGTTTGCCAAGATGGTTTTTCAAATGGTGCTTCAATCTTGCATCTACCTGTTTCCAAAATGGACCAACTGATGAAATTACTTTGGGATCCACACACTAATTGAAAATGTATTCCCCAACCATTCATAATTCCACAATCCAATACCACATGGTTTGTCCTCCACAAATACATTGTTTAGTAAATTGTGTACCCTTTTTTCAAAGCTAGAATCATTTGTGGGCATGATTACTACCATCGTAGACCCTACCATGAGCCATGCACATGATGGAAAATATCTCAGATCATTAATGTCCCTAACCCCTCATAAAACCTCAATATTCCTTATACCATTAAAAACATTCCATTAACCACAATATGGCATCATAAATCAAATCATAAACAACAACATACCTCAAGAATATATGGGATCTTACACCACTAGAGGGAGTCTACCCTTGATTCCTGTAACACAACAAAATAAAATTGTCAATATGTTCTCTGATCCATCACCAATGAAATTAATTCTTACATGATAATTTTTTAACTAAGTAAATTAATTATAAATAATATGTTATGATCAAATTCTATAGCTGTATCAATTTTCCAATTTTATTTTTTTATTCAATTCCATTGATAAAAATTTGTGTCATCATGTAAATATGTTATTGATAATTGATTATGATAAAATGGAATGTTGGGAATGAAAAATAACATGATTTTATTACAATAAGAACCATCATGTTTTATGTCACATACATATTTATAATTATTTAAATATCATTGATTTTTTTATGAATTTTAAATTTAGTTTTAAATTTTAGAATAATCATTCCTAACTCTAAATTGTCAGACCTACTTCATCATTTTCATATATCATAAGTATAATAAAATTCTATAATTTAATGAATGAAATAAATTTGAATATCTCATCTAGAGTTGATGTGGAATCTGGATGGATAACAAAACCGTGCATGCCACATAAGCTGTAGCTACATGTAGTGAACCACTGTTCAACACAACATGAATTAATGTTGGGAAAACAATGTCCCTCAATTGTTCATAGATAATTTACTAACAACTTTTTCCTCTACTATGTGTTCTATATCCAATGAATTCTATTTTTTTTAATTTCCAGTTAATTTAAAAGTGTAATGAAAACATTAAAAGATTGTTCACAGAGAGAAGTCTACATAGAAACAATCATCAAGAGAATATGATATGAAAAATATGATTCAATTTTTATAAGGATGATTAGTTTTAAATACTGGGATAATGGTAATATAGAAAAACCATATAGGTGTTTTTATTTTACATTTTAATGTAATTATAAGAACATTTTTTGATACTGTTTGACACAGAAATAGAAGTAGATGAAGAGGAATGGAAAATGAGAATGAAGTGGGAGAAGATAATGACAATGAAGAAGGATAATGGTAATATGAAGTATACGATGATGAAGTTGAAGAAATAGAGATTGATGAATAGTTAAAAGAAAAGAAAACTCCAGAATCAACATTATTTAAAATATTTTACCATTCAAATCAAATAAGGATACATACATGGAATAACTAGGGCATGAAAAATCATCATCGAAGGATGTATAGAATTCATCAACAAAAGTTAGGAAAGAATATACACAATCCCAAAAAATCTATTTTAGGCAAGCTGACCCCCTCTCTTCCATCCTCTTATTGATTATATAAGACTAACTTAGTCACCTTCTCATCCATCTAGTAGCTCAGAATAAACTAAATCCCATTAATGTTTCTAGTAATGTAGATTCTTCCACCCACCTATTAAATGTAGACGACATTATTCTTTTCCTTTAATGTGATAAAAGAAACATTATTTACCTCAAAAGTTCTCTCTCTCATTATGAAGAAGTTTCTGGTCAATACACTACACAGAACAAATACTATATATTCTTTTTTATTAACATTCCTCCCATTTTGAGATGTAACATTATCAGTGAATTAGGTTGGAAATATGGCTCACTACCATTTACATATCATGGTGTTCACTTTTTTTGGGTAGTCCCAAATATTTCTACTTTTCCACAACAGTTGACCATGATCGTATCAATATTTCAATGTGAAAAGGAAAATATCCCCCTATGGATGATAGGACATGTCTGAAAAAATCCACTATTATTTTAAAGATGGTTTTCTCCTTGTTGGTCTATAAATAGATGGTTGGTCTTATAAAAAATGAACACCACAATAAATTTTTTTGGACGGGTAACACTGTTGAATGAAAACTTCTAACAATTCTCGGGTCCACATATAACATACCTAATAAAAATAGTTGTATTTCCAATAAAAGAAATAAGTACTTTAATGAATCCATACATTTCAGACTCACTTGGAACAATCTTCAAAATACATCTAATTCTATTTAATTCCTAAAAAATTTATTCCTTGATAATCATAATAAGGAAAATTAAAATTTGATAAAGTATTCTATTTTGAAATAAATTAAATGATATTTCTCAAATAATAAGAAAAATAATTTATGGATGGATTCCAGGGATTCCTCAATGAATTTCTTGTTAGAAAAATGGACTGGAATGACCTTAATTTATGTGATCCCTCCTGATAAAAAACATGACTGTACCATCTAATCAAATAGAGATTTGGTAAAATATCAACATGAGCGTCTCCATAAAACTATAGTGAATGACATTGACAACTATACTTTCTAAAATATAAATTCTTTTATTATTTGGGTGAAATCTCACAATAGTATTCTTAACAATAAAACATACTATAACCATTAGTTTTGTAATTCGGAATGTGATTTTTGTTGGATTAAACATTTTAACAAACCCTGGATTATTCCTTCAAGATTATTTCTTATCTGGAATCTAGCTCACAATAGAGTCCCCATAGAAAGGGCCTTCAGTCATTTCGTATCCAATGTTGTTCTAAATGAAGTCTCTAAAATTAATATAAAGAATATGATAACCATGTTTTTCTTCCTTGTGTTATTTATTCCTCTTTTTCCAACTATATTCTTGACATTTTCGATTGCAGATGGTTGATTCATGACTCCATCAAATCTCACCTAATGAAATGAGTAAATTTAAGGCTCTTAAACAATTATGAAAAAATTTCTTACTGAAATGGCTGAGCTCCACTATTTGACCTGGTATGAGCAGAATTTTATTCCTCATAACAATTACTCATTAAATAATAATGATGATTGGCTATGGATCCTTATTGTGAAATGTGAAACAGCTTCGATACAAAATGGATATTGCAACAACACTGTGTAGGACATTGAAATCCTAAGACATCATGAATTTAAATAGGATTTATGCTAGCCTCGTCAAATTTTGGAAGTGATCTAGAGAGATCCTCTTCCTAGATAGATTAATGTAAATGTAGATGGTTACACCAAAGGCAATCTAGGCCCTGTGGGTTGTTGTGCTACCTCCAGGAATTACCATGGTAAAATCCATGGGTACTTCATTGATAGTTATGGAATTTCCTCCTTTGTTGAAGCTGAAATGATGAGTTTGATACATGATATTACCTTTTCTAATCTCTATAGATTGAACAATCTCCAGAATTAATGTGATTCTACTACCATTGTGCTAGCGATTTTGAAGGGCATAACACATATTGGATGACCAATTACAACCTGTTGGATGGACTACTCCCATTCTATTTTCTATATCAACTACATCCATCACTCATGCCTATAGTGAATCAAGCATTGTTTAATATTGTCTAGAAAACATGGGTTTAAATCAATCATTTACATGGTTGGATGATCTCCCTAATGATCAACTTCATTTTCTTGGAAATGATTGAAATATGATTCAATATTTTAGACTATTTTAAACTATGAATTTTATAATATTTTGGCATTGGTCTTTTTGGGCCAAGAAATCATCTTTAAATAAATTATAAAGTTGTTAACATCAATAAATCATGAGAAGGATAAATATTTTCTCCGAAAGGCAATGAAAAATATTGGAAGAAAGAAAACCCATATGTAGTATCCTCTAGACAAATTGATCATAATGCTTTATCCAATCCATTAAACACTAAAGGGATAGTTTCGTAGGATGTTTTTAGTATATTTTTTAAACCATGAAAAGGTTATTTGATTCCATTACATCTCATCCGAACATTGAAGCATGGTGAAAATTAATTCAAAACAGTCTAAATGAAAAATCATAATAACTGGATTTTTTCACTGAAATATTTTATCACAATAAGGAAGATTTTAAAAACTTCAAAGAAAACAAAAAGACCAAATGATGATTCAACAATCATATGGTTATGTTTTTAAAAAAAGTGTAAATTTATCTCATGGATCACAATGATCATTTCATATAAGTAAATAAAATTTTGTTTAAAATGGAAATATCTTTTGATAATTTATCAATAGATGTCTCTGATAGAGTGATGTTTGTTGAAGAGTTGAAGGATAAAAATGATCATTATAATGCATAATTAAATGTTTTGAATGAAATAGATTACAATTTACAGTCATAAATAAAATGAATGATAATTTTTGAAGAATAGGATTCCATGTGAAGGTGGAAAACAAAAATATATCTAAGATAGTTGATTGACATAATTAAAAAACACAAAAGAAAATTATAGTAGAAGACTAGATTTTTATTAATAAATCATTGGTCGTCATCGAATAAATGAATCATAATGTCTTTATTAATTTGAATTTTATTATGAAAATGTTGATGAATAAGAAACAACGTTTCATTATTAGAACACTTCATGTATATATTGGAATTTTTTTGGAATGAATGTTAAATGTAAATTTATTTTTCACCCAAAATCATTTTGTATGAATGTATTCCAATTAATTTGATATGTGTGATATCTATTTTATTATAATAGATGATTAATTATTTCACATAAAATTGTTTCATATGTTATCTCATTCTAACCTTTCAGGATATATCCATTCCCTATTCATTATGTAAATAAAAAAATTAATAAAAATTTACAAAGAGAAAGAATTTTATAAAAATAGATATGTTTATAATGACTATATATTTTTAGATATTATATTAATGGTGTGTTATTATCCTATTGGGGAAGAACATTAATACCTTCCATCATATTATAAAGATTTTATAAAATCAAGTAGAGTTTTGATATTAAGTATAACGTTGATAATCATTAAATTATAATGAGATGCATTTAAATTTTAATATTTTTTCATTTTATATTTTGTTTCTTGTGCCTTCCGGAAATCGGTTATTATTGAGTTATATGTTTTACATTTTACATTTCTATTACATTGTTTATTAAATCAGACTAACTTCCTAAAAACACTGATGTACTAATTTTATATTTCCAAAGTGTCAATGTATGTTCTTGTAGAAAACATTACATTATGCCATACATAGAAATAATTACAATGAAAAAATATTAGTATATTATTCTTATTTATAATGAATTGAAATTATGGTATGCACAATTAATTAGAATAACTAGTGGTGTGATTTGTGGTTATAGATACGACTTACATAAAATAGTCAAGACTATTTGACTAACCTTAGTATCGATTAAGCAGACTAAACCTTATTCAGTTTATTTGATTAAAAATAAATAAGGATGTCCATAGTAATATCCAATTATTATAATTAGTTCTATTTGAATTATATACATCTTAACGAATCCAAAATTTCACATTAATTGTGCTAATGTAAATGATGTTGAACTATCTATGTACAAATCATCCATAGCTTGCAAGTTGGAGATCTAGATCATTATGAGATGTTAGGTGCTAGATGTCTAAGACCATTTCAACTAACTCTGAAATATGACCATCGGAAAATACCTTACAAAAAGGAGGTCATTTGAATTTTTGGGATCTGATTCTATTCTGTAGCCACGAAAAATATCGGACGCACAAGGGAGAAGAAGCGATCCACCCAGGGAAGGCCAGGCGAAGCAAGGACGCAAAGCCCTAGAGGCGGACAGCTCCGCGAGCACCCTGACGTTTGTGAACCAGCCGTGAAGCCCCAGAGGCGGACAGCTCCACGAGCGTCCTGATGTTCACGAACCAGCCACGAAGCACCAGAGGCAGATGCCTTAGCCAGAGCCCTGACGTTCACGAACTAGCCGTGAAGCCGCAGAGGCGGACGCCTTCGCGAGCGCCCTGACGTTCGCGAACCCTCCGCGAAGCCCCAGAGGCAGACCCCTGCGCGAGCGCCCTGACGTTCGTGAACCAGCCGCGAAGCCCCAGAGGTGGACCCCTGCACGAGCACCCTGACGTTTGCGAACCAGCCACGAAGCTCAAGAGGCAGACCGCTCCGTGAGTGCCTTGACGTTCGCGAACCCGCTGCGAAGCGCCGAACCCCTTTCCCGCCGAGTGATCCCTGCTCTGCGGCGCCCCTTGCCTATAAATACAGAGCTCCCCCTGAGCTCTCGGGGGGACGAACGGGAAATCAGTCAGAGAATCAGACAGACAATCCGAACTTTTGGCTCCCGAATCGCGAAGCACCCGCCGCTCTGGGAAGGATAAGCCCTGCGATGTATCTTGGCTCCGCAAGAGGGCTTCGTCTTGTCTTTTCTTGAGTCCCTATTCTGGGAGGGATTCCCATCGCGAAGCCTAAGGGCATTCGCGAAGGAAGGGGAATCCCCAAGGGGACTCAGGCATCCGCAGAGCGTTTATGCTTCTCGAAACACCCATCAAGTAGACGTGATCCGCTTGCTAAGGCAGGGACACTGTCCTTCGCAAAGCATACTACTGAGAGACACTCCACTTCGCGAGGTACCTAAGCCCCGTGAAGCGGTGCTCTGAAAACACCATTCCACTTCACGAAGCACCCCCCAATCTCACCCCCGCCATGTGCCAAGGTTGAGGCGCACCACCTCATGAAGCACCTTCGCTCGCAAGTGTCCTCCCTTATGCAAAGAAACTAAGCTCTGTGTGGCCTATGCCTGTGGACCCTTCTATTTGGCAATCTCTCTTTCCGTGCGGCCCTCCAGGCCCACACGATGTGATTTAAAAGTCCCTCGGGCAACACCTCCTATAGCGTTGCTTTGCCTAATGCTCCTTCGCATAGGCACGCTAATGGCTAATGCTTCTTCTCATAGCCACGCTAACGCGGGCCCCTCGATGGTTCGCTCCGCGATCCCCCACCTACATGGCATTGCCAATGCCTTCCCTCCCATAAGGGGTAGAGGGAATCGGTTATGTAAGTCATAGGGGTGTGGAGTAAACCCACATCGTCCGAGCTGCAGGATGTTAAACTTCCAAGCACCTCATCCTCAACACACGACGTTAAACTGTGACAACACCCCGTGCCTCTCGCACCGGGTGCCCCCCCACCTTGGACTCTCTGTGCGTCCCCCCTGGTCTCCACAGGGGATGATATCGTCCTCTTTGGATTGGCGTTTGTCCGTGGGGAAAAAGGGTAGCCACCTCAGTGTGAGCCCCTTATCCCCTCTTGAGTAAGGATGCACCCATGCACCTCCTCGCTTCCTCGGTGTCGGAGCCAGTGAAGCCCCTTTCCGACTGTTCTTTGTCGCACCATGGGCCTCCATCTTGGAGTAAGTCCCAACACCACGGGCCGCCTAATGCGTAAGCCCCTCTTCTCTTCTCACAGAAGCACCCTTCATGACGTGATCGTCCGGACCATGCTGCCTCTTGTTTCCCACACCGAGCACTACTCACATGGGATTAGAGTGTGCATCAGCCATGACACCATCCCATGGGCTGCCTCAGAGCATAAGCCCCACACCGGAACTATGTGGTCTTTGATCCATGTCAAGGCACGGTATGTAGGACGCCTCCACGAGGCTCAAGCCCACCACTGGGTCATCTTTTCACAAAGATTGCCCTTGTCCCTCATGACGTTAAACTGTTGACCCTCGTCCGACAAGACGTTAAATCGTCCGCTTCGTCCCTCATAACGTTAAACTATTCACCTTCGTCCAACATGATGTCAAACTGTACACCTGAACTACGAGGTCCTTGATCCATGTCAAGGCATGGTACGTAGGAAGCCTCCATGAAGTTCAAGCCCACCATCAGTGGACCCCCCTGGGTTCACCATGATGCCAGCCTTCCGATGTTCAAATCCATAGTGGGCCACTTCAGAGTGTAAGCCCCACTTCATCCCACCACCACCATTATCTATCCTGATTTCCACCCAGGCCGCCACATCCCGGTGAGATCATGCAACTCTTCCCCCCTTCCATAACGTTCGGGAAGCCGCCCACGCGCTGGCTCCAATGTCGGTGTTCCTCCTATGGGGTTCTCCAATCTGATCCACTCCAGTCAGTGTTCTGATCAGTCTGATCTATCCCCGCTGGACGTTAAACTCGTGGCATACCCCGTGCTAAACATGGGAAGATGAGGAAAACCTCAGAGACATGACTATGGCATACCATTCCATGAATTCGATGTGGGATGCCTCGGGATTCCGCGCCCTCGAGAATCCCTATAATGAGGGACCAGAACAGACATGCCAATCCCCAGTGCTCAGATGCGTCAATGATGTCTCGACGTGACGTCTCTCCCAACTGAAGGTTGCTGCCCTGACCGGACCCCTTGGAATGTCCTGACAGAAACATCGTAATTAACCAGAATCCATGAAGATATGGCACTAGGAATAGTTTCACGAACAAGTATTAAATCTATGAGGGAGACCCGGACTAGGTGACGAGCTCTGAGGAGGGATCCTCAGTAAGATGAACCGACATCCCATCATCCCGATTTCGATCAAGGAGCAAATGTCCCTGAACAAGGAACAAATGTTGCCCGCCTTTGGAAAGCGGGAATGCGGGGCAATAGAGCCGCGCGGCCTCCACAGATGGACGCGCGGGCCCCGGCGAAAGCGTCGGAAACAGAAATGGTGAACCCGACATGAAATTCTTCTCCTCAATGTGGAGATTAGTAACGTTTGGGGCATCAATAGATTGACATGTTACCAGATCTAGATATCCAGCCCTGGGTCCCGCTGAGCAAATAGCGGGCCTGGCGTGAAACTCACAACCGTTTGGGGTAGTGGAACGTAGAGAAATCCGTTCTGCGATGTCGTCGGCGTGGATCCATCTTACCGATCACGGAGGACAGAGTGACGTTGGGGCAATGGTTTTTGATTCCTCTCATCGCAGTGCTGATGATTTAACCTCCCTGTTTCCCAGGAACCAAGTTGCCGCTACGAAGTCACGATCATCACCCACTCATCTACACAGAGGAGGAGGCCATACCGGTGCAGCCATACCGTGTGGCTCCACCATGGCCACCACATCATCGACATCCACACATGCGGGATGCCCACGTCCCCTTTCCCCGTTGGAGATTATTCAACGACGGGTGATCAACAGCCTTGTACGAAAGTACTAGGTGGAAGGGGTCATCCCAACCTAGGATATGGCCTGCCTGGACCTAGAGGCGTCCAGGCCCCATCGCCACTACCGCCCCAAAGGGCCGCGTAGGGAGCCCCTGCTCCCCGTTCTGACGTCCAACCATTTCGGGAGTCTGTCCCCGGAACACTCTGACCACTCCCAGCCTCATGCCGACGAGGTGGGTGATGCCTGTCGCCACCCAATCAGGGCCCCGGTCCAAGGGTCCCAGGCAAGGGCCCCCACTCGGCCACGCCAACGCCACCGTTCGGTCCTACCGGAGGAGTAGGTAGGTTTTGACCCTGCGCCGCCTGCACCGGCCCGCCTGACCCGATGCCAGCGTCGGGCCCGAGCCAAGGACGCCCGCCAAGGTGCATCCACGTCAACAGCTATTGTGGCCCCAGCCACCATCGACGAATGTTACGAGGTCCCTGAATGTGTTGAATCGGGATGCTCCATTGCCCGACCAGGACCGAGCCTCCAACCGCCCCATGGGCAGGCTGGGTTGACTCCCCGGGTCGCGGGCTCGAATGGTGACCGCCGCTAACCTATCTGTGGAAAGGTCACCGCGTACGGAGGACTTCCCCGTACCACCATCCAACCGGGCGTGGGCCTCACCCGCTCTGATGCTCGTCATGATGGTATGCCTCATGCTACCCTCATCCCGAGTGAAGACCTGCCTCGAGGAAGTAATACTCAGCGCGGAAGCCTCTCCCATGCCCACCACTCAGGGCATGGAGTCCCTCCAGCCCCAGACTGTCGATGTGAAGCTACCATCCATCTGGTCCCCCTCAACCATCGGGGTACCCCCTACGTCCTTTATGCGACTGGCGAAGGTCCTCCTCACCCTGGCAACCAGAAGGATGAGGGTCAGCCTCGCACCGCCCGAACCAAGCATGGAGGTCCTCCCCATGCTCTCGCCGGATCATACAGGGGTTCTGCCCATGCAGGTGCCGTCCATGGAGGTCCTCCCCATGTGCCCTTCGACATCTTCCCCAGTTCCTCTCGCACCCCGGTCGTCTCGAGCGGAAGTCATTTCCGCCCCAGCACCAGCGTGACCCCGAAATTACCTATCAGGAACTAGCCCTATATCGAAGAGCTGTCCCAGGGCAGGAGAGCGGGTCGTCACCGCCATAGGAAGAACCCTAGGAAGTCCCGGGTCGAGATCAAGCCAGTCCTCTTTTCGGATTCCGAGGTGGAATGTGAGTTGACAACGGATTCTTCTCCTCGGTCCACCGTGTCAAGGACCGGGGCAGGGACAAGCCGTGTCAGCCTCATTCTCCCCGAGTGCGAGATCCATCGGAATCCCGCCTCTCTTCTTCGGTACATCTAGGAGGAGGATATTGTGGGAAGTTTGCAGGTTCCGACCGTGCAACCACCACCATCACTGCCAGAAACACCCTCTACCTCTACCAAAGATCACGGAGAGCTGTTTTGGGGGCCAACGACGGTTGAGCAACGACGCGAACCGTCACCTGTAACCGCAACCCCTGCACCAAAAGCTCTGGTCGTCAACCCGTCCTACCGGGACATCGTGATCAGGTCACCTCACTCTTCGGATGATGGCCTAGAATTCGGTGGACAGTCGGCACGTATGTCGTTTTCTCCACCGCCCAGTATGCTATCCCAGCGGTCCGCCTCGGTACTGCTACTGGTTCCTCAGCCACCCCCGATCAACGAGTGGGGTAACACATGGCCAGAAACTGAATCCGAGCCCAGGAGCTTCTGGAGCATTCTCGCAGAGGATCACTCCCCGGAGAAGTTCTGGCCCGTGGAAAAGCCGGATTTTCGGGCACCGGAATCCCCCACCCCCGAGGAGGTAGGATGCTTCCGCCGAACCCTGTGGGCGACGCACATCCGCCTTCGCTACGAATCGGTGACGTACCCATGGAGCCACCAGCACCGTGAGGAAATCGGCGAGCAATGTATTTTGGTAGATTTGGTCGCGCTCCCCGTGGCTCAGCGCCCTGAGTCGCCTGGTCGTCGAAGCACCCTGTAACTGAAATACGTTCAGAGTTTCAAAGTACTGCACAGAATCATCAGGGAAGCTTCCCCCCATGTGCATGTCTGTGGCGGGGGATAGTACGATGCCCTCCTCTTCAACCCCATCCGTCAGCAACCCGATTCTCTATGCGACATTGAAGACATGCCCTTGAGGAGGGTTGCGGTCTACTTGGCTGATGTGGCAGACAAGGAGGACGTGTTGGATCTTCTTGATGAAGACTTCCCCCCTGTGGATGTACCACCATTCCTGGACCAATACTGGAGGGTTTCCTGTCAATAGAGGAACCATCTGGGACTCCCTGTACCCACCGAATCGTTGGTACTCGGCCGAAATACCAGAAAAGGTAAGGAGCATGTCAGAGCTACTAAACACTCCGAAACATCCACTTCGGTGAAGAAGGCGGATGAAGACCCTGAGAAAGACACACTGCGCCAACGGCTCGTCGAGCAGAAGAGGCTAGTCGATGAACTTCTGGCCGAGCACGTTGTAGAGCGGCGACCCGATTAGGGTGATCCTAGGCTGGAGCAGCAGGGGTAGGAGCAATTTCACCACAGCAGGATGCCTACAGGAAACCCTAGTTATGCTACTCTCGCAGATAGGATAGAGGCCGGGTCTCACAGAAAAAGGGCAAGGTATGTCTCTCCTAACCCTCCTGAACGGCGTGGTAATCCAAAGAATCTAGCCCGAGTTCTGCCGACCACCCCACTGGCCGTCCAACCAGCCGCTCCATGAGCCGTTGAAGCTGACTACCGTGTCGAAGAACCCGACAACGCACTTGTGCTCAGGGACCCTCGTCATGATGGGGACCCTCTCCAGGACAATCTCATAGTGGCACTCATTGCCCATCATGAGGCGTTCGAAACACGGCAGGTGGCCATCCCACCGGATGGCAAGCCGTATCCCGGGTGGGTGGATGAGATGCCCGCACTTCCCGGTCTTGGGAACCCCACTTTCTATCCCTTCAACTGGACGGGGGACCCACCTCAGAACTTGGCCCACTTCTCTTCAAGGTGTGGACCCATGTTGGGAACCCCAGCACAACAAGAAGCCTCCATGCTCCGATGTTTTGTACAGACATTGGGGGGCCCTGCGTTTGTCTGGTACAACCAGCTCCCTATCGGGTCAGTGACCAGTTGAGAGGATCTCGGCCGGTAGTTCTTGTACCAGTTCAGCTCCACCACTTGAAAGACCAGTATTGCAGACCTCTTCAAGTGCAAACAAAGGCCAGATGAGTGAGTCGCGGACTTCATCGCCCGGTGGAAAGGGTTGACATACTCCCTGGATATGCCATTGACTCATGAGAAATTACTAACGATGTGTGTAGGGAACGTCAGGACTGAATTAGTCCCATCCCTAATCACCCAGAACTGTCCTGGAGGATTTTCGGATATCTCAGACAAGGCCCAGCGCCTCAAAGAAGCTCTGCATCAGGCGATTCAAGCACGTCTGCCGCCCCCGGTGATCCCAGAAAGGAGGGCCAGGGCCGAGCTCGCTGTGGTGTCCTAAGCAGAGGCCCCAAGGCAGTTAGAGTTGCTACCAGCAGCGCCAGCTCTGCAGCCCCGCTAGAATCCTCCACCCCAGGCATAGATTCCTGCCCTGCAGAGACCGCCTCAGAACCGACTGGTTCCCCCGCGCAATGTGCCACTGCCGCCAAGGCAAGACAATCATGCGCCGCCTCCCCGGCAGGCCCCTCAGGTCCCTCATCAGAACCAGGCTCCTAGAGCCCCCTATCTAGAATAAAGGCACCTTACATACTCGTTCAGAGAGGATCAGGTCCCTGGTTTCTTCCGAAGTGCCATAAAGCAAAGGATCGTACGCTTGCCTGAGTGCAAAAGGCCAACAGAGGCCCACCTTGCCGATCGTCCTGACTACTACCCCTCCCACCAGATCATGGGGCATACCCGCAAGAAGTGTTTTTTTAAAGACTGGCTCCAAGACCAGGTCAATAACAACATAATCAGGCTCGGCCCAGCTCCCGCCCAAGTGGCGACCGTCTCTATGAGGCTAGAAGGCGGTAGTGACGACAATGGTGGGTGGCAAAATGTTCCCAGTCGCAGGTCTCAGAAGTACGACGACTATATGCCCTGTAAAATGGTTGTGTGTTCCCATTGTATCATTCGGGCATTCCTGAATCAGCCATGCCCTTCAGAGGGAGCGACCAGCGCCTCGGCGTCGTCATCTCAGTCGGCCCCTTCTCAAAAGAGTAAGTAGTGACGACATAAGAAGAAGGAGCACGCACCTCCATTGTCGTCCTCATCCCGTACCCTCGGTGACTTCATGCCCCACGAGTTAAGTATCCCTCCCAGAATCTGCCCAATGGTGGACGATTCGCCAAGTGACAATCAAGGGTATGCTTCGGTTAACACCGTAGAGCTGGTAAATCCCTACATGACTCTTGAAGATGGAGAACTCCAGGCGAACCTCCCCAACGTCCCCATTCGATGTCAACGCCGACGCGACCACAATCATGTGGGTCACCGAGTCACCTCAGTGGGTACTTTCAACCAGGCAGTGCATGCTACTGAAACCAGACAGCAGGTCCAGCGTAGAGCTCATCATGCGCAAACTCATCTGGTACCTCCGTGTTTACCTACACTACCGTACGTGCTATTGGATCTGGAAGAGAAATCTAGCCCGACTACAGGCCAACCTCAGTGGTCTGGACGTCCGACAGTCATCCATCAGGCATCGTCCAACAGACAACGGGATGTACCGAGCCCCAGCCAGCTGACGGTCCAACCCACAGGGCCTGTCGCGCCTCCAATTGCAGAGAGACCACCTATAGGCAGATGCCCACATCTGGCATGGATGTATGACATCCTGAAGAATCTTTCCGGAATCCCGAAAATATTCTCTATCTTGGAGGCTTGCCGCTTATCACCCTAGATTCATGAGGCACTTGTCGAGGACCTATGGAGCCCCCTCCAGTTTGAGACGGAGGTCGCAGCCGTGGAAGATTTCCACGCCGACGCGACTGGGGACGCCGAATTCCAGGTGGTCATCTCGTTCTCCGGTAAAGACAAAGACCCTCCCATACAGGGGAACATCCGCCCACTGTATATTACCGGACAGTTTAATGGCGTGGAAGTCCGTCGCTGCCTTGTCGACAAGGGTTCTGAGATTAACCTGATCCTGACTCGAACATTGCGGAAGCTGGGTTTATCAGAGGATGATCTAACTCCCTCCGACCTCAGAATCCAGCGGTACGACATGACCAAACAGACTCTAGTAGGCACGATCCATTTGAAGACCCAGTTCGGCAGCCTAGTCGCCAGCACCGAATTCATGGTTGTCTCCCAGGACACCGCATACAACACATTGATGGGCAGACCATGGCTCCATCTGCATCTAGCGGTACCCTCATCGTATCACCAATGCCTCAAGTACTCCCTCAATGGTAGAGTAGGTGTTCTTCAAGGAGGCTCCTCCCCCTTTGCCTCTTGTGAATCCCGCTATCTAGATGTCGACTATTACAAGAGCAAGGACAAGCAAATCCTGGTGGATGAAGATGAACCCGACCGGTCAAAAGTGACCCCCGGACAAGCCTGGAAGACACATACGTCTTCCCAAACCATCGATTGGAGGCCACAACCCCCGACACGGGGCAGTGTTTTGTTGTGTCGGTTACTAGAGGAATACATATTCTTGGGTCCAAGCGACGTCAGGAGATCACCTCGTACTCCTACACCAATAAGGATCAAGTGATCCCAGATCCTCCTACCCATGTGTTGTACCGATGCGTCAGGCGCATGGAAACAGTAGTACGTCATACGTACCTCTTCCGTCGGGCTGGAATCAACTGGATCGAACCAACGCGTCACCACTGCTTTGATGTTATTAAGCGTGGTCCCTTGGGCAGAAGGCCGTATGGAATCGGATCGACCTCCTTCTTCACTGTGGTCTCAGTGGTGTATGAGCCAGCTGACTTGAGAACCACTACCACTCGAGCCGGCCCCAACCCTCCATTAGAGTCTAGTAGCTTGGAAGCAATTCCCCTTGCGGAAGACCCGACCATGAGCACAGAAGAGGATTTGGAGGATGCTCCCCCTGCCTTTGAAGAAGGCGTCTCTACCACTGTCGATGAACTGGTACAGGTAAACCTCGGTAGCAAGGCAGAACCGAGGCCCGCGTTGATCAGTGCCGCCATGTCCCTCGAGGAACTACAGCGGTACGCGGAATTCTTGAAGCAGCACCGTGACATGTTCTCCTGGTGTTACGACAAGATTCCAGGACTAGATCCTCAAGTAGCCATCCACCACCTTGGTCTTCCTACAAAACATCGTGGATATAAGCAGCCTCCCAGCAAAATGGACCCTTCTCATGGTGCCATTATTGAGGCCGAAGTTGACAATCTCATCAAAGCCAACTTCATCAAGGAGGTCCAGTACCCCAAGTGGTTAGCGAACATTGTGCCGGTGAGGAAGAAGAACGGGCAGATCAGAGTCTGCATCGACTTCCGTGATCTCAACCGCTACTATCCGAAGGACGACTTTCCCCTTCAAGTGACAAAGATGTTGATCGATGCCACGACCGAGTTCCAGGTTCTCTCCATCATGGATGGGTATTCTGGGTACAACCAAATTCGAATGGCCCCTGAGGATGAGAAGTCCCCCGCCTTCAGGGCTCCCCAAGGTACGTTCTATTAATGGGTTATGTCCTTCGGCCTGAAGAATGCAGGTGCCACTTATCAGAGGGCCATGCACCTCATATTCAAGCCGATTCTTGGGACATTGGTGGAATGCTATGTGGATGACCTGGTAGTTAAGTCTCGTTAACGCCAGGGTAATATCAAGGACCTTGAAAAAGTGTTCGACTTCCTCCGCTCCCGTCACCTAAAGATGAAACCGCTGAAGTGTGCCTTTGGGGTCACCTATATAAAGTTCTACGGCTTCGTTGTCAGATACTGAGGCATTGAGATTGATCCAGATAAGATAAGGGCCATCATCCAGATTCCTCCCCCGAGTAGTATTCGGGAGCTTCACGGTCTCCATGGCCACTTAGCCTACATATGCCGATTCATTGCGAATCTAGATGGCAAGTGTAAGCCCTTTTCCAGGCTCATGAAGAATGGCTCCACCTTTCAATGGGATGAAGAGTGCCAGAACGACTTTGAGGGAATCAAGCAGTATCTACTACAACCTCCGGTCCTAATGCCACCAGTCCCCGGAAATCCGTTGGTCCTCTTCGTGACCACCTTGGAATGGTCATTGGGCATGCTTCTTGCCGAGAAGAACAACGAGGGTACAGAGAACAACCTCTACTACCTCAGCCGCATGCTTCTCGACACAGAGACCAGATAATCTCCCATCGAGAATAGCAGACTTGCGCTCATATTCGCCATCCATAAATTGTGGCATTACCTGCAGCATCATGAGGTACAGCTGGTCTCTCGGGTGGACCCGCTGAAATACATCCTGAATCTCCCTATGATGACTGGCCGACTAGCACGGTGGTTGGTGATCCTCCAACAGTTTGACATCAGGTTTGTGCCTCAGAAGGCCATCAAAGGAAAGGCGTTGGCAGATTTTCTAGCAGCCCATCCAACTCCTGCGGATCAACCCCTGGAACTGGATTTTCTTGATGAGGACATCCTCAAAGCCAATCATGCCATCTCATGTTTGCAGATTCACTTTGACGGTGCCTCCCGGAGTCCCACCGGTAGGAGGATCAATGATCCTAGGCTCAACAGAGTAGGTCTGGGTGTCATCTTCATCACCCCGACAAAAGATATCCTACCATACTCGTTCTTGCTATCAGAAGGCTGCACCAACAATGAGGCAGAGTATCAGGCCCTCATCATCAGCCTTGAGTTGGCCCTTGAAATTGATGTGCCCCATTTGCATGTAAAAGGGGATTCCGAGTTAGTCATCAGGCATGTCAACGACGATTATGTTGTCAGAAAGCCATAGATCGTGCCGTTGTGGGAGTGCACCCTCCACCTAATGGCCCAGTTCCCTTCTCGACCAAAGGTTACCCATGTCCCTCGGTCGCAGAATGGTTGAGCTGACGCCCTAGCCAGCTTGGCTGCATCACCCACATAACCCGAGAAAATGACCTGATCATACATGTGGCTCACCAGAGAGTTATCACTCCCACCACCCCAGGGGATGATGACGGCCCACGAGTAAGCCATCTTGCCACCAGCCCTCCACATTTGAGACACCTGGGTCTCCAAATGCAGTAGCTGAGGCCACCCCCGACAGGAGGGAACCTTTTGTCGAGTATCTCCAAAATGGTTGCCTCCCAGATGATCGAGTCGAGCGCGAGTGGATACGACGCCGCACTCTTCAGTTTACCCTTCAGAGTGGTCCCAACCTTGAGTGGGTTCTTTACAAACATATCTTTGATGGTGTTCTCCTCCAATGCATGCACGGAGACGAGATTTCTCAGGTCATGCAAGAGGTTCATGCCGGTTCCTACGGTGCCAACCAGGTTGGGCCAAAGCTGTCCCATCAGATCCGAAGATTGGGGTATTTCTGGCCCTCTATGATCCATGATTGTATTGAGTTTGCCAAGAGATGTCATGCTTGCCATGTACATGCCAATTTCCTGCATCGACCGCCAGAGCTTCTCCACTCCATCAAGTACTCCTGGCCATTCGTTGTGGGGGGTCTCGATGTCGTAGGACCTTAACCATCGGCGACAGCTCGCCAATGCAGGTTCATCCTGATAGCTACGGACTTCTTCTCCAAATGGGTAGAGGCAGTCCCACTCAATGAAGTCAAGGCCAGGACTATCGTTGACTGCGTGAGCTCCAATATCATCCATAGGTTTGGAGTCCCACATGTTGTTCTCACCGATAACAGCAACAATTTCTGAGTAGTTGAGTTGAAGAAATTGTACGCTAAGTACAACATCTGTTGGAACCATACATCCCACTATCATGCATAGGAAATTGGACAGATCAAGGCATTCAACAAAACCCTCTCTCAAATTCTACAGAAAATGGTTGGTCAGAACAAGAAGATTTGTCCGGACAAGCTCCCCAATCCCCTCTGGGCATATAGGACGACGACTCGCAATTCCACTCAGGTGACTCCATATTCGCTGGTGTATGGCGTGAAGGCTGTCATGCCCATCAAGATCCAGCTGTCGTCTTTACGCACTGATGTCTATGACCAGCAGGCGCCCGATAAGGTGGCTGAAGTCTGTCTAGCTGAGTTGGAAGCATTGGACGAAAACAAGTTTCATGCCTTGCACAGTTTGGAAAGGCATCAGAATAAGATGTCCAGAGCCTTCAATAAGAAGGTCCATCTTCGCTCTTTTCTGTAAGGTGACCAGGTATTGGCCCTCCGGACGCCAATGATCCCCGGCAGGAAGCCACCCAAGCTAGAGCCCAAATGGGAAGACCCTTACGTCATTCACAAAGTTTACCCCAATGGAGCGTACTCCTTGGTGACAACGGATGGTGAGAGTAAAACTCCTCCCACCAACGCCAAGTTCCTCAAAAGGTCCTTTGCCTGAACTCGTATGGTCCGGGTTGACCTTAAACTATATGGTCCCGCACTACCCTAAACTGCACAACCCCTATGGTCCCGCACGACCCTAAACTGCATAACCCCTATCGTCCCGCACGACCCTAAACTGCACAACCCGTATGGTCCCGCACGACCCTAAACTGCACCCTATGGTCCGATCTATAAGAACTAAAACTAAGATCCTCGTATGGTCCCACACGACCCTAAACTGAACCCTACGGTCCGAGATCTAAGACCTAAAACTAAGATCCCCGTATGGTCAAACACGACCATAAACTGCACCCTACGGTCCGAGCTCTAAGACCTAAAACTAAGCTCCCCGTATGGTCCCGCACGACTCTAAACTGCACCCTACGGTTCGAGCTCTAAGACCTAAAACTAAGATACCCGTATGGTCCTGCACGACCCTAAACTGCACCCTACGGTCTGAGCTCTAAGACCTAAAACTAAGATCCCCATATAGTCCTGCACGACCCTAAACTGCACCCTACGGTCCGAGCTCTAAGACCTAAAACTAAGATCCCTGTATGGTCCCGCACGACCCTAAACTGCACCCTACGGTCTGAGCTCTAAGACCTAAAACTAAGATCCTTGTATGGTCCCGCACAACCCTAAATAGCGCCGTATGGTCCAAGCTCTAAGACCTAAAACTAAGATCCCCGTATGGTCCCGCACGACCCTAAACTGCACCCTACGGTCCGAGCTGTAAGACCTAAAACCAAGATCCCCATATGGTCCCGCACGACCCTAAACTGCACCCTACGGTCCAAGCTCTATGACCTAAAACTAAGATCCCCGTATGGTCCCGCACTACCCTAAATTACACCCTACGGTTTGAGCTCTAAGACATAAAACTAAGATCCCCGTATGGTCCTGCATGACGTTAAACTGCACCTATAGAACTACGTCCGGCTTGATTCCCTTCTTTATGGGATATGTAGAAATGCTCGGACGTTTTGTCTTGTGGCCAGCCCATTCTATTCCCTATGACTATCCCCTCTGGGTATAGTTACCTTGGAGGGTCCTCGCATGTTATGGAGCAGGCTTTCTTGCCCCCACTCCTACAAGGACTATAATGGTCACGCTACGCGCCCACCTCCTTTCTTTTATTCTCCCACGTCCATACTACATGACGTTAAACTGCATGGCCTTCAAGAACTATGTATGGCTTGATTCTCATCCTTATGAGATACGTAGGAACGCCCAGACATTTCGTCTGTCGGCCCAGCCCAAAAGCCAAAATCCACCCCTCGGGATAAGGAGCATGGTAGGGTGCACACTTGCCCCAACTCACGTCGAGTAAGTCTCGACCGGTCATCATAGGGGCGTTGTGTTTTCAAACATGGTCAACAGTGCCCTGAATCTTTGGGTCCACCCCAAGGTCAATGATGCATCCCACACCATCCTGGAGTGACAAACTTCCCTCCAAGTGGTGTCAACGGTCGGGCCCACAACCATGTTTCTCCTCTATGAACTAAGGGGGTGTATGGCGTAAGCATGGGACTATGTCCCCATTCACGTCGGGTTACTGGCTATGTCGTACCCACCCCCTGATCAAGGATCCACCTCAGGCCTCTCGGCCATTCTGGGCTCATGGCCCCTGTCCTTGCTGCAAGACATTAAACCGCAAGCCGGTCAGGCCTTCCTGACTGAATCACCCATATTGGACCCTTGGACTTTTCGGGCCCCTCGGCTCAGATCCTCCATAAAAAAGGGGTGGGGATACTTATGGTGTGAGCATGGGGTTATGCCCTCATTCACGTCGGTTCGCTTGCCACACCATGCGCCTCCCGTCTGGGATTCCTCCCCCCTCCTCTTCTATCCTTACTGTAAGATATTAAACTACAAGCTGGTCAGGCCTTCCTAACTGAATCACCCATATTGGCCCCTTGGACTTTTCGGACCCCTCGGCCCAGATCCTCTATAAAAAAGGGTGGCGGAAACGTATGGTGTGAGGATGGGGTTATGCCCTCATTCACGTTGGTTTTCTTGCCGCACCATGCGCCTCCCGTCTGGGAGTCCTCCCTCCTCCTCTTCTTTCCTTACTGGAAGACATTAAACTGCAAGCAGGTCAGGCCTTCCTGACTGAATCACCCATGTTGGCCCCTAGGCCTTTTCGGGCCCCTCGGCCCAGATCATCTATAAAAAGGGGAGGGGAAACGTATGGTGTGAGCATGGGGTTATGCCCTCATTCACGTCGGTTCACTTGTTGCACCATATGAATCCCGTCTGGGAGTCCTACTCCTTCTCTTCGTCCTGCACGACGTTAAACTACACCATTAGAACTACGTATAGCTTGATTCCCATCCTTATGGGATACGTAGGATCGTTTGAATGCCAAGGCTTTAGGTCCAGCCCCTTCTCTCGGGAATCTCTATCCCGCTTCAGGCCCCTGGCACAAGTTACACTTTGCATGAAACATATGGTCTGAGCATGGGGTTATGCCCTCATTCATGTCGGTTCACTTGCCGCACCGTATGCCTCCTGTTTGGGAACACCCCACTCCCTCTCTTTGTCCTGCACGACGTTAAACTGCGCCTTTAGAACTACGTATAGCTTGATTCCCATACTTATGGGATACGTAGGATCGCTTGAATGCCAAGGCTTCAGGTCCAGCCCCTTCTCTCGGGAATCTCCATCTCGCTTCAGCTCCTCGGCCTATTCTACCCCATGAGTCGTCTCAACAACCCTTTTCGGCAGTTCGCCAATGTGCCTAAGGGCACCGTGGTTATTACCTGGAATGTCGGACTCTGTTTAGGACATGTTCCTTCCGCTTTTCAGGCTTCGTGCTTCTCTTCATCAGGGATTTCATTACCTTCCACACCCGAAGGGGCACCCAAACAGTTTTAAGGCCTGACCCACGGTCCGCCTGCTGTCCTGGGCCAACATTCCAAGGAACCCCCAAACAGTTTTAAGGCCTGACCCACGGTCCGCCTGCTGTCCTGGGCCAACGTTCCAAGGAACCCCCTAACAGTTTTAAGGCATGATCTATGGTCTACCTGCTGTCCTGGGACAACGCCCCTGAGAGTTTTTCGGAAGAAAAATCGATAAAATCCAGCGTTGCGAATATGGTCAGCGGTTGATGCTCGTTTGTTGTTCCACCATGGGTCAGTGCGATATCGATGCTGCATTTCTGCCACTATCAGAAGTACTCTTATGTCGTTACGCCCAGAATCTCATTATGCCCAAAATTTTGGTTGCGCGATTCACACCCTCCTTCACTTCATCATGACCAAGTAGAGTCTCAACACTCTTGGTACTACTCCTCAGTGCGCATCTGCACATAGGAGAATGAATCTGTTTTAAGGTGTCCTCGGGGCCGTCCACTGGCATCCCTCTGGTATCTATTCTGAGTATCGTGATAAGGACCTCCCCCCCTTGTTTCCCACACCGAATTTCACTCACGTGTGCTTAGGGATTGGGTCAAGTTATATGCTCACTCGGAAAGGTATCATCCTCCTTTGTCCGAGATCTAAGACCTTAAACTAACATCTCCATGGTTCGAGCTCTAAGACCATAAACTATGATCCTTGCAGAACTACGTCTGGATTGATTCCCACCCTTATGGGATACGTAGGAATGCCCAGACCTCCTGTCTTTGGGTCTAGCTCGAGTTCAACCAATTCGATTATGCGGTCCTACCTTCGGGACCCAGATCACGAGACTGTGTGCGCATGAGGTTATGTCCACATTCACGTCTGGTTTGCAATAGCTGCACCACGCACACCCTGTTTTAAGGATTATCCCTTCTCTCTGTCCCACATGACATTAAACTGCGCCCCTTAGAACTACGTATAGCTTGATTACCATACTAATGGGATACGTAGGACCGCCCGGACATCACCTCTTCGGGCCCAGCTAGTTTGGGGAGATAGTCCCTCCCTTAGGTCATCACCTCTCACCTCGCCATAGGCCCCTCGGCTTGAGGTCTCCATTTCGGAATGGTGCACGGTCTGATGCAGGATCATGTCCCTATTCACGTCGGTTATGGTTCACGACACCGCGCACCTTCCCCTTTTAGCATCGTCTCTGCTACGTCTGTGATGCATGACGTTAAAATGCATGTCTGGTCCTATCACAAGACCCTAAACTGTGACATTATCGTCCTGGCCGCACGACGAAAAACAGCGCTACATTGTGTTGACCTCATTATGGAGGACATCGCGTTGGGTATTGGCCATGAGACATATCATTTATCAACGCCTACTATGACTTGATTATTGTGGCGACACCAGGACTTGCTACCCTAGGTCTGTCGTTTCACAAAAAAAATTCCACTCTCCTTAAAGGACCAACGAGATATATCAAATACCACTTCTCTTGGCATGGGGGCCAGACCCCGTACCCCTTTCATCCTTTGCACTGGTAACTCACTATACCATGCCACTTTCAGGAACTACGTTTGGTTTGATTCTCATCCTTATCAGATACGTAGGGGCGCCCGGGTATTCTCCGCGAGCCCAACCTCATCCTCGTGTCCAGTCCCTTGACTCGAGCACCCCTCCAGAGAGCGGAGAACACATGGTAAGAGGGGCTCATGCCCTCATTCATGTCATGTTGGTAACCACCCTATCGTGTGTCTCCTGCTCTCCATCCACCCCATGGTCTAAGTTCTACGACCTTAAACTATGATCTCCCATGGTCCGAGTTCTACGAACTTAATCTAAGATCTCCCTTGGTCCGAGTTCTACGACCATAAACTAAGATCTCCCTTGGTCTGAGTTCTACAACCTTAAACTAAGATCTCCCTTGGTCTGAGCTCTACGACCTTATACTAAGATCTCCCATGGTCCGAGCTCTATGACCTTAAACTAAGATGTCCCTTGGTCCGAGCTCTACGACCGTAAACTAAGATCTCCCACGGTCCGAGATCTACGACCTTAAACTAAGATCTCCCATGGTCCGATCTCTACGACCTTAAACTAAGACCCTTTCGAGAACTACATGTAGCTTGATCCCCATCCTCATGGGGTACGTAGGAACGCCTTTGCCTTCGCTCAGGCCCAGCTCCACTCCTGCTTTCGGTCCCTTGACCTGAGAGAAAGGGGAGGTCATGAGGAGTGGTATGGGGTCATGCCCTCATTCCACCGCACCATACACACCACGGTTGTCATCCACATTGGGATTTTCCTCATTTGCCCGCTATGCGCCTCCGGTGTTTCATCCCATCCATGGTCCGAGTTCTACGACCTTAAACTAAGATCTCCCTTGGTCCGAGTTATACAACCTTAAACTAAGATCTCCCTTGGTCCGAGTTCTACGACCTTAAACTAAGATCTCCCTCGGTCCGAGATCTACGACCTTAAACTAATACCCTTTCGAGAACTACGTGTAGCTTGATCCCCATCCTCATGGGGTACGTAGGAACGCCTTTGCCTTCGCTTAGGCCTAGCTCAACTCCTGCTTTTGGTCCCTTGACCTGACAGAAAGGGGAGGTCATGCCCTCATTCCACCACACCATACACACCACGGTCCTCACCCGAGTCGGGATTTTCTTCATTTTCCCACTACGCGCCTCCGGTGTTTCCCCCAATCCATGGTACGAATTCTACGACCCTAAACAAAGATCCCCCTCTTGGAAGGGACTCGACCCCCTCTGCCTGACACCTCCTTTGATGCATCCAGATGCATTTAGACAAAATCCTTGAGTGCGGAATCTTCACAGGGACATCCCCTCATTCCATGTCCAAGCATCGTGGGCTCTCCGTTTGGATAATCGCCCACTTCTAAGTCTGGAGGGACCCCCTAACAGTTTCAGGGCCTAACATATAATCCGCATGTTATCCTGGGACAATGTTCCAAGGAACCCCCTAGCAGTTCTAAGGCCTGATCAATGGTCCGCCGACTATCCTGGGCCAATGCCCCAGAATACTTCAGACAACATTTACGACAAGGTCCCATGTTTCGAACATGGTCAGCGGTTGACCTTCATTTGTCTATCCCCATTCGAGGCTAATGTGGTATTGATGCTACTTTTCTGCCATGGTTAGTAGTATTCCCATATCGCCATGCCGTCACCTATGATCCAAACTTCAAGTGTCATGATTCACACATTTTCACTTCCTCATGTCCAAGTGGAATTCTAACACACTCGGATTTGTCTCTTTGCGCGTTTGAGTGAGCCACATGGATGTGTTAGCGCCGTTGGGACGGTTTTTCATCGAGCGTCCCATCTCCCTAGCATCCCCCCTCTTGTGTCAAGGAAAGATATTCATTACTTCTTGTTTCCCACACCAAGTATGACTCACGTGGGATTAGTAGTTTTGGAGGAATGTGTACCAGCACAAGCAGGCATCTCGTCCTACAGGACGTTAAACTGTACATTCAGAACTAAGTTTGGCATGATTCCCACCCTCATGGGATACGTTGAGACACCCCAGTACCTTACCCTGGGTCCATCCCCTAGGAATTGTAAGACATGTTCTTCCCCTTTCCAGCCCTCTGTCCAGACCCCTCAAAGGTAATCGAACAACCACAACTCCGCCCTGGATAATTTCAGGATGCCCCAAGATATTGGGAGCAACAGACCCCCTCACCAGAGAGGCCCTGTATGAAAGGAGGAATGATCTATGATCAGACCGATGCGCCTGTTTGGCGTACTCCCACCATGGTGGTGTAATCTCATGAGTGTTGGAATCTGTCTGAACAAACCCTCACTCCACTTCCCATGCTTTGCGTGCCCCATATTTGGACTCTCGTCCTTTTCCATGTTTGAAGGGACTCCCGAACAGTTTTAAGGCCTGACCTATGGTCCACCAGCTGTCCTGGGCCAACGTTCCAAGGAACCCCGTAACAGTTTTAAGGCCCGACCCACGGTCCCCCTACTGTCCTGGGCCAACCTTCCAAGGAACCCCCTAACAGTTTTAAGGCCTGACCCATCGTCCGCCTGCTGTCCTGGGCCAACGTTCCAAGAAACCCCCTAACAGTTTTAAGGCCTGACCCCTGGCCCGCCTGCTATCCTGGGCCAACATTCCGGAAGACAGGGCGACAACATTTGTGACATGGTCCTATGTTTCGAACATGGTCAATAGTCGACACTCATTTTTTGTCCCCATTTCAGGCTAACGCAATAAGGACATCGTTTCTCCGCCACGGTTAACGATCACCCTCTATTGTCTCGCTGCCACCACAATGTCCCGAATCGTGGGTATCGTGATACATACTTCCCTTCCCCATCTGTTCGGACTGATTTCAGTTCCCCTGGCATTGCACCGCCTGTGCGCAAGAGCACGCTAGAAGCGGTAATTCGGCTGTTCTGAGGATTACTTTCTCCAGTCAGGTCCCTCATACTTCTCGGAACCCCAGACTGGTTACCCAAACCCCGGAGGCCCGATGCCTGGTTTACACTACAATGAAACGATGCAATGAACCGGTGAAAACAGTGGAAATCATGCATGCTACGGATTCGAAGAAGAAAATCGAAGCACGAGAGTACTATTAAAGGGTTTACAATTGTTACAGTACTCGAGGGTCAACTCCCCCCACGGATGGATTAACCTCTTCAAAAGAGCGTTGCAGCTCCGCCACCCTCTGACTTGTGGCATCCAATGATTGCAGCCGCTGACTTAGCTTCCGCTCTTCTTCAGTGGCGACGGGGCGCAGCTCATCAGCCTCAGTTCGGGCCCATTGTACACTGGCCTAGATGATGGAAATCTCTTCGGAAGCCTTCCTCAGGCCCTCCTCGGCCTCTTCCAGCTACGCCTTCAGCCGTGAGATCAGCTCATATTGCGCTTTGAGAGTGGTCGAATGCTCATCCTCCCGGATTTGTAGCCATCAGACCTCATTCTCAGCCTTCTGGAGCTTCTTGATGCAGGTTTCCTTCCTTCACTGCCAGCCCACACTGAGCCTGCAATCATGCTCCCAGATCTTCTCAGCCATAAGGTCCCGGATGAGCGCATGAGGACACTGGGTGTCCACTCCCCCAGCGCACAACTCGTGTAGGCGTGAGCGGAGTCTTCCCATCTCATCCAGCCACAGCCCTTGGGGGTCTTCTCAATAAAGTGCCTGATTAACTTCCACGATCGGACACAGAAGATCTTGCTGTCCTCTTCATCGGAGGTCGTTTCATCCTAGTCCGCCCGATCAGCAGGCTCATATGTTGGATATGCCCGCAAGAAGTCTTCTGCAGGATCAGCGTCTCACGTTGAACTCGAAGCGACATCCGGCACTGAAGCAGGCACAACATGACATGGGGTGGTTGGTTGATCCTCTCCATCAGATCCCACCTCAACAACCTTAGGGACGACCCTACTGGTGGTCCCGCCAGCGATAGGGAGTGCCATCAGATGGTAGGCGAGGTGATTATTTCCACCATCATCGGCATGCCCCTGGGAAGGACACCGCCTGATATTCCGACCAACCTCGCCACAGCAGCCCATGCCAGTCGAAGAACTACACATGACGTCGAAAAACATGGACATCAGTTAAGCGCAACCTGTGCGCGATGGCAATGAATCAAGGGAAAAAACATACAAAGGTCGAACTCTTGGTGCTTCTCTTGAGCCAATGATGATGAGGCCCCTATGCATGGCCCTCCGTATATTTTCGGATGATCCAGGGATTCTGGGAGAGCCACATCAGGCACCCCAGCCCCTCCGGACACCGAACCGGACAGAGCCGCAAAATCAGACTCCGAAGGCCCTGCATCGTCACCCGCCGAGAGAGACTGCGGCTTGCGCACCAGTTCCTCCTGCGCGGTTTGCGGGTCCGTAAGAAACTCATTTTGGCCTAAAAACGGACTATAGGGAAAGAAGTTCAGGATGCTACCTCAATGATTTCCGCGAAGTCGTCGGAGTCCGAGCCTTGAGTGCCGACCTCGCCCTCCTCCAGCGGACTCCCTACACCGGCCTCATCTCCCCAGGAGGATCCCTCTGACTCCTCTAGTAGAGGAAAGTGCTCCCTCAGATCAGCGGCTGACAGCTGCGGAGGAACCGTCCGATCCAAAAGTACCCACACCCGGTCTATCATTGGACGCGGGACATCGCGGGAGTGAACATAGTCCTCCACCTCATTCAAGTACTGCTCCACCTCCGTTGGAGCCACTGTGAAGCCATCCCGGATAAGGCCTATGCCCGGCAGCTCCATCCCAAGGTGGTTCAAATGTGCCCACCTCTCAGGTGGGTTGAGGAATTTCCGGTTGACGTCCCAGATGTCCCAAGCTTCTGGGATGACGACGTTCTCTACTAGGTCGATATGGCGCAACCGCTTCCCCGGAGCCTGGGTGGATATTCGGCGGAACCCCCTTGGTGGCCGCCCCTTCGGATGACTCTACTTGTCCGGGACCGCCGGATCCGCCACTGCTACCTCCTCGACTGGTTCGGCTCTCGCCACCATGGTAGCCCCGCCATCATGAGAAGCCCTCATCACCCTCAGACCCCGACTTCGAGACGAGAGAGGCCCGCCGTTGCTAGCCCGAACGGTTGGCTGCTTTAGCATTTCCCTAGGGTATTCCACCTCCCAGCTAATGGCATACCCCTTTACCTGCCCAAAGGCGGTAGTAGGCGGAGGCAACGTCATTCGCATTTTCTCGTCTTCCCACGTGAACATGAGCCATAGCTGCCTCATCACGCACGGGTACTCCTCATGACGCACTCCTCGATAAACATGCAGAGTCAGCCGTTGCAGGCACCAGAATTGCCTCGCGAACCGATGTGGGGTATAGGGTTCATAGATCGGCTCGCGGTCCACCCACACCACCAAAACTCCGCCTCAAAAGGCCAGGAGATATGCCCGGTGCTCCTCCGTCCCCTGACCATCGTCAGTAAGCACCCCCGTTGGCAATGGGAATGGGTGGAAGTTGAACTCATCCGCTTTCCATACCCGGTTTAGCACTATCGGCACGGTCAGCATGTTTGGAAAGCTCCCGGCAGCGTTCAGGATGGATGGTCGAAAACTCGACCCCGGTGGCGATATAGGATTTGGGTACTCATAAACCCCCTGATGTGCACTGCAATCCACCCATAACGAAGGTGGAAGGGCCCGCATAACCTCGGTGGCTTCTTTCCCTCGCTGACATTCCGCAACATGTTGTACATCTTGGCGAGCATTGGGATCCCCAGGTTGACCCGCCATCCCGTTGCCAGCATGGATGCCATGAGGAACGAGCTGGGCCGCACCACCATATTGGTATCCCTCACAGGCAGGATCCAACCGCAGATAATGGCTGTGATAAAGGCCGCCATCCTGACTATCGGTTATTGTTCAGTGCTGACACTGAAGCCCCAGGTCTTCCACTGGATGTCCTCCAGGAGTCGCCAGTACAAGTTCTCTTTGCCCCGTTGAGCCCCCTTCGGAAAAGTTCGAGGCCTTGGAGGGAACTCTCGACACTATAGGAAGTTGGGGAAATGCTTGAACCACCTCTTAAATCGGACGTCCCGCACCGCTTCCTTGTCCTCCCCCAGGACGAATCCCATCAAAGCCAGCGCCAGCCACAGAATCTGTTCTGCGTCCTTCCACACGCTCATGATGGGAAGGAATTCGTCATACATGTCCCCCAAGATCGGGACCCCTGAGATCTGTTGGACATCCCACAGGCTGATACCCACCTCTCCATTGTGCAGATGAATGGTGTTGGTCCCAGATGACCACCTGCTTAGTAGCTCCGACATCAACTATTTCGGCTGGTAGATGTGGAATTTAGAGGCACATGCTACCTTATATAGGCTCAATCTCCACAGCTCGGACATGAACTCCTCGCATGACGCACCTACCCAGTAGGACCATTCCGAGTCATCGATGAAGTTGCCGCTTGGCGCAGGTCCCACTCATCAGACTAGCCCTTCTGCAGATTCCCCAGCGCCATCTTCATAATGGTGTGGTACATGCGAGGGGATGTCTCCGATCGCAGTGGCTTCCCATCAATGTTGTTCAGATGGTTGTACTGACAGTCGGCAGTTATGGGTATGAAGTCCTCCCACGTTTGACCATCATCCGCCCAGATCCATTAATGCTGGCATGGCGTGCTCCTGAACCAGCAAACAGGCTCGTCCCTGCTTGCCTCAGGGATGAAGACATCGTCCCTCAGCCTAATGCCGTACAAGGGCAACTTCTTGAACAACGGATAGTTCTTCTGGCATTCCAACAATAGCTCAGTCAGAGAATCATGGTCCGAACTACTTCGAATCAGTTCCCCCAGGCCAAGCCTATCAGCCATCTCGTCCCTCCGGAAAGCATCGACAAGTACCCTTGGTACAACTCCTAATCGGGCCATCGCGGTTCGCGGAGATCATCTGTGAAGGTCCCCGGCAAAGCCCTTTGGTGAAGTCAAGCTGCGGAGTCCAGGCTCGGCTTGAACGCAGACAGTCGCTTGGCGCAGTCGCGGAGTCGGAGACTCACGTTCGCCGTGAATCTCGATTCGCGATGGGCAGACGCAGAGTACGCGGAGCTTCATGAATCGAGAGAAAAATCCAAGAGGTGCGAAGATGGATGAAGAAAAAAGAGTGGTCAGCACCCCTATATATATAGGCGGCGACCCGGAGCATCGCGGCGCGTCTTTCCCGCTTGGAGCCCCGTGGTGCGTCCGCTGCTGTCTGCTTCGCGCGTCCTCTTCGCGAGACCTCATCGCGGACCGCCGGTGATTTTGGCGATTTTCCCTCAGACACCGACCCTTGAATCCTCTGCAGCTCCCAATCTGAGGGGGGGGGGGCATTTTCAAACGCCAAAAATATCGGACGCACAAGGGAAAAGAAGCGGTCCACCCAGGGACGGCCACGTGAAGCAAGGACGCGGAGCCCCAGAGGCGGAAAGCTCCGCGAGTGCCCTAACATTCGCGAACCAGCCGCGAAGCCCCAGAGGCGGACAACTCTGCGAGCGCCCTGACGTTCGTGAACCAGCTGCGAAGCCCCAGAGGCAGACGCCTTCGCGAGCACCCTGACGTTTGCGAACCGACCTCAAAGCCGCAGAGGTGGACTCCTTCGCGAGTGCCCTGACGTTCGCGAACCCACCGCGAAGCCCCAGAGGCGGACCCCTACGCGAGTTCCCTGACATTCCCGAACCAGCCGTGAAGCCCAGGAGGCGGACCGCTCCACGAGCGCCCTGACATTTGCGAACCCGTCGCGAAGCGCCGCACCCCTTTCCCGCCGAGTGAGCCCTGCTCCGCGGCGCCCATTGCCTATAAATACAGAGCTCCCCCTGAGCTCTTGGGGGGACGAACGGGCAATCAGTCATAGAATCAGACGGACAATCCGACCTTTCAGCTCCCGAATCGTGAAGCACCCGCCGCGCTGGGAAGGATGTGCCCCACGAGGTATCATTGCTTCGCAAGAAGGATTTATCTTGTCTTGTCTTGAATCCCTCTTCCGAGAGGGATGCCCTTCGCAAAGCCTAAATGCATTCGCGAAGGAAGGGGAATCCCCAAGGGGACCCGGGCAGCGGCGGAGCATTTATGCTTCACGAAACACCCATCTGGTAGACGTGATCCGCTTGCTAAGGCAGGGACATTGTCCTTCATGAAGCATACTGCTGAGCGACACTCCCCAATCTCACCCCCGCCCCATTCCAAGGTTGAGGCGCACCACCTGGCAAAGCACCTTCACTCGCAAGTGTCCTCCCTTATGCAAAGCAACTGAGCTCCGCATGGCCTCCACCTGTGGACCATTCTATTTGGTGATCTCTCTTTCCGTGCGGCCCTCCAGGCCCACACGATGTGATTTAAAAGTCCCTTCAGAAACACCTCCCGTAGCGCTGCTTTTCCCAATGCTCCTTCGTATAGACACACTAATGGCTAATGTTTCTTCTAATAGCCACGCTAACGTGGGCCCCTCGATGGTTCGCTCCGCGATCCCCCTCCTACATGGCCTTGCCAATGACTTCCCTCCCATAAGGGGTAGAGGGCATAGGTTATGTACGTCCTAGGGGTGCAGAGTAAACCCACCTCGTCCGAGCTGCAGGACGTTAAACTGCCAAGAACCTCGTCCTAAACACATGACGTTAAACTGTGAAAACTCCTCGTGCCTCTCGCACCGAGTTCCCCCCACCTTGGACACTCTGTGCGTCCCCCATTGTCTCCATAGGGGATGATATCCTTCTCCTTGGAGTGGCATTTTTCCATGGGGAAGAAGGGTCGCCACCTCAGTGTGAGCCCCTTATCCCCTCTTGAGGAAAGTTGCACTAATGCACCTCCTCGCTTCCTCGGTGTCGGAACCAGTGAAGCCCCTCTCCCACTGTGCTTTGTGGCACTATGGGCCTCCATCCTGGAGTAAGTCCCAACACCATGGGCCGCCTAATGCGTAAGCCCCTCTTTGCGTCTCACAGACGCACCCTTCGCGACGTGATCGTCTGGCCCATGCTGCCTCTTGTTTCCCACACCGAGCACAACTCACGTGGGCTTAGAGTGCGCATCGGCCATGACACCATCCCATGGGCTGCCTCAGAGCGTAAGCCCCACACTGGAACTACGTGGTCTTTGATCCATGTTAAGGCATGGTACGTAGGACGCCTCAACGAGGCTCAATCCCACCACTCAGTCATCTTTTCACGACGAGTTCCCTCATCCCGCATGACGTTAAACTATTCACCCTCGTCCGGCAAGACGTTAAATCGTCCGCTTCGTCCCTCATGATGTTAAACTGTTCACCTTCGTCCAACATGACGTCAAACTGTACACTTGAACTATGAGGTCTTTGATCTATGTCAAGGCATGGTACGTAGGATGCCTCCATGAGGTTCATGCCCACCATCAGTGGACCCCCTGGGTTCACCTTGACGCCGGCCTTCTGGTGATCAAATCCACAGTGGGCCACTTCAGAGTGTAAGCCCCACTTCATCCCACCACCACCATTATCTATCCTGATTTCCACCCGGGCCGGCACATCCCGGTGATATCATGCCACACCGCCCCCCTTCCATAACGTTCAGGAAGATGCCCACGCACTGGCTCCAACGTCGGTGTTCCCCCTATGGGGTTCTCCAATCTGATCCACTCTAGTCAGTGTTCTGATCAGGCCGATCCGTCCCCGCTGGACGTTAAACTTACGGCATACCCGTTGTTAAACATGGGAAGCTGAGGAAAACCTCAGAGACATGCCTATGGCATACCATTCCCCGCGTTCGATGTGGGATGCCTCGTGCTTCCGCGCCCTCGAGAAGCCCTATAATAAGGGACCAGAATAGATATTCCAATCCCCAGCGCTCAGACGCGTCAATGATGTCTCGACGTGACTGCTCTCCCAACCGAAGGTTTCTGCCCTAACCGGACCCCTTGGAATGTCCCGACAGAAGCAGCATAATTAACGGGCGTCCATGAAGATATGGCACTGGCAAGAGTATCACGAACAAGTATTAAATCTATGAGGGAGACTTGGACTAGGTGACGAGCTCTGAGGAGGGATCCTCAGGAGGAAGAACCGACATCCCATCATCCCGATTTTGATCAAGGAGCAGACGTCCCTAAACAAGGAATGGATGTCGCTCGCCTTTGGAAAGCGGGAATGCGGGGCAATAGAGTCACGTGGCCTCCACGGACGGACGCGCACGCCCCGACGAAAGCGTCGGAAAGATATTCACATCAAAATTCATCAAATTATATTTTTACATGATTACATTATTTCTAGTCAATGTAATTCTTTAGAGATTTCACATTGTTAGGAATCCTTAAGAGGATTATAACTCCTTAGGTACTATTTTATTTTTAATCACATGTTCAATTGTTATTTAGATCGAGGGATTATTTTTAAAGGAAGACATTGAATCCAATCCAACAAATTGAGTTATTTTAACGATATGAAGATAGACATCGATTAACATATCAATGGATTTCTTGGTTGAGAACAACATAGTTGAATGTATTCATCGTATCAAAGAATTATTGGGGATGGAATGATAGAACTGATTCTTATACATTAGATTAAAGGATTTTGTATTACTTAATGACATACCATATAGTAGGTACTAAAAAATGTGGACAACTTTAGATATGATTTCCAAATACGTTAACTCAAATGGTAAAAGAGTAAATTCATTTAAAAGGAAAAAGTAATTCTAAATATTATAATCAATTGAATTTATTTTTTTATAAAACATCAATATTATATTTTTCATGTGTGTTTAAATTTTATTTTTCATACTTATCATTCCAAAAAATATCCTTTTTGTGTCAATGATACCAATAATGTTAGATTTAATTGGATAATATCTGTATATGATTGTATTATTCTAATACTTAGATAATTCATGAGTTCGATCATTTATACTGAAGAAGTCTTGTAATTTGTTTTTGTTTAGTTTTTTATCTACCACTCATCCCCACTTGTATCCATAAAATTTTGTTTAGTTCCAATAATATTTGGTCTCATTAAAGATCTCTCAATCTTATTAGCGCTTCTATACAAAATAAAGTAGTATAGGGTTAATAGGTAATGGATATTGAACTATTTCATTGAATTGGATTAAACAATGATATATATCAGCAGAATTCTTTCTTAGGATCATTTAAATTTCTCACATTTATTTTCTAGGAATCTACATTTGATTCTATAATTTTCTTGCATTAATATAGAACATAACACAATGATTGTGCTATACTAATATGTACGATTGCAAAATATATATATTAATAAGTCATTAGAATATTAAATAACTGACTCATGAACACTCCTTAGTAAAATATCTTGTCCATCCCTATACATCATTCCATTATATAATTAAATACAATTGATTGACTAGGGTCCATAAAAAACATATGATCCCCCATTTTATATGATTTTTCACATAGATCCAAATTTGACAGATAACCCAACATGTGATCATGCTGAAAAATTGTAGATATCTGATACTTATATTAAGATTCATATAGATTTTAAATTCCAAAAATATCATTTGGAGGATATTTCATGTCAATTAATGCTTGTTTGGTCAGTTTTAACAACTACTAACATGCTTTTTCTGTTTTTATAAAAAATTTATTAATTTCAAATAATAACTAAAGTGTTACTAAAAAAATGAGCATCATATTGATATTTTCTAGATTCAATTAAATAAACATTGAGTTGATGAATTTTATCATCTATTTTTATTTCAATCAAAATTCATTTTCTCATTTGACCCCCTAATGGGAGATATGTCAGTTTTAAAAATTATAAAATGTTACCAGCAGATTTTCATCATACTATGTGACATGAGAATCTGATGGATGTGTTGATTATTCTTATAGATCACATATCGACTTGGTGATTCTTCTCATATGATTTCATGTAAATAAAAATTTGTTCTCTTGGAAATAATATTTTTTTTGTGATTTTTCCTTTAATTGTAAATTCAGAGGAACCACATTCAATCATACAAAAGCATGTGAATATATGATCTATGTGACAATGATATCTACAACTTCTAAATGACATAAAATTCAATTTTATAGGATTTTTTTGTTAATAAGAGCTGATTTGGTGGGTTTTGACCCCTAACCATATTATTTTTTAACTATTACAAAATGTTAATAATGTAAATTCATACCAAATGTAATACTAATAATTCATGGAATAAAATTTATTATTGGTTGATTCAAAATTATTAATAATGATTGAAGGAATTTTATCTTTGATTTTCACATAAATTCAAATTAGTTTTTCTATTTTTTACCTCTTCCCCCCAATGTGATATATATCATTTTAATAAAACTATGGAATGTTACTCATTTTTTCCCATTATATCTATAGACATATGAATCTAATAGATGATGTGTTGATTCATATAGATCAAAAATATCTTCACGATCATTCTGACATTATTTTATATCAATACAAGTGTTATTATATGGAGTTAACACCTTTTTTGTGATTTTTGATGTAACTCCAAATTGGAGAGAAAAACATGACATTCAATTATACTGACAAATTACAATATCTGATTGAAGTGATAATGATTAATATAGATTATAAATGGATTTGATATCCCATTAAAATGATTTCATGTCAATCAATTCTCATTTGGTCGATTTTATCTCTTAGTCACTGACCTTAAGCCAAATTGATCAATTTGGGCATCAAAGTGACATGACGCTGATTCCAACAAATCACAAAGAATATGAGAAATATTCGCGATTATTTTCATAAAAATTTGTTCTAATTCTATAAATTTTAACCCCTTTTATTGGATATATTTAATTTTAATTAAACTATACAATTATTCCATGTATGTTTTCAATATAGTGTGGGACAAATGCAGTCAATGGATGTGACGTTCAATCCTACATGACAAAATTGACTTTGAGATTTTTCTCCCTGTATTTCAGGTCATTCCAAAAAGTTTTCTCATAAATATCCTTATTTATATGATTTTATACATAACATTAAATCTGAGGGACAACTGAGACTTTTGATCAAACCAACCCATTGGGATATCATATCGATGTGTTGATGAATTCTAGGGATTGCAAATGACTCAATGATCATTGTCATAGTATTTCATTGAAATCAAAGATCATCATTCCCCTATTATTTTTAACTAATCCAAGTATGTTTACCAATTTTGACTCCAAAATTAGTAATAAGTAATTCTATGAAAATAATACATTTCAAAAACCACCATAAATTGAACAAACTATTTTTAGCATACAATTGAATTGTGTTTTATATGTTAAGGTAAAAATAAATTAATGGTATTTTAGTCATTTTTCTCATCAATATAAATTAATTTAGTTGGGTTTGAATCAACACTTGTTCATATTTCATTTTGATGTACGTTTAAATTATATATGTGAGATTACTAAAAATTAAAAATAAATGAGACATTGAAATTGATTGGGAAACCAGATTGGTAAAATGAAACATACATCTTGGATCTGATGCATCTTGTAAGACAATCAATTCAACATATATCAATTATAGTAGTGTTCTACAAAAAATAAATATTATAAATAAAATATATATTCATATAACAAATAAACAAAAGAGTTAGTATAAAGTTGTATAATTGGATCCCATGGACCATCCCTTTGGAAGATATATTCCAAGAGTTCATTGACCTATTCATGTAGTAATGTATTTAACTTCTTGGGGGAATTCACCTAGCCTCCAAATGTTTCACCTATCATGTCATCCCAATAACAATATGAACCAAAATCATAGCACATGAATCTATTGAATATGAAATCTCTGTTCCAAATGTCAATCTATTTCCATTTCCACTATGATCAATGATGTGATGAAATATCTCATCCCTCTACATGAAATGTTATCGATGGTCATCTGGATGCTACAATAACACTACCTTAAATAGATCATGTGTAATAAAAAAAATATATGTATATTAAGATATACATAAATGTTAATAATGTTAATTAATATGAGAACATTCTATAAGAGTCGTAACCTTGGGATCATTTCGATCTCGAGTAATCATCCATATAGATATTCAATCAGTCGATGTACCTTTCCCCCATAACTATAAAAAATTAAGATATAAATATAGAACACTGAATAATTTAAAATAATAAATATAAATACTAAATGATAAAAACATCATATCAAATGTAGGACCGGTGATGTGTCCCAAGAATGTGAGGTAGTCCATGCATCACATGATTTTAAGAATGACAGGTCACAAAAATGAACATTAAATTATTTCAAATTAGAAACATGTAAAATGAATATCAATATTTGAAATATATATACAAAATAAATAGGCTCAATTTCTTAGCCTCAGTATTCCAATATATAACTATGTCACACCAAAGAGATGGGGGAACACTACATGAGACTATATGCAGAATGTCTAGGGATACCATATTTGGTTCCATGGGATCTCACATCACTCTAAAATTATAATATTAACATATTTTACAAAAGTTTCCATACAAACTAGCCTAAACAAATAGGGGAGAATAGACATATTTTTCTATTTGAGATAAAAAATTATCACAAATTTAATTGTTTTTAATGAATATCTAAGATAGTAGAATGATTATCCTACCTAAACACCAATCAATATTCAATCTAATGTGTCCAAAGGGAATGAAACCCAATAACATCTTTTCAATGGAAATCTATGTGAGATGTGCATGATATGACCGATCTAGAAAATAAATAAAGAGGGTCCCTCTATCATGAAATGGTATGTCTCATAAATTGATATATCATTGGGTTTTCATGAAGAAATACATCAACCAAGGCCTCTCCTATAATAGGAAGAATATTTTGAGTCTAATGTTATTGAATACGATTTCCTAAATAAATTAAATGATGTGCATATATATGTTTAACTATTTTGAAACTATATAAACAAAATATAATTCTTACATAACTTAACATATAGAAGTAGATGCCTCTACAAAATAATGTATGATATTGTAACAAACTAAGTTTATGAATATAAATATTGAATATATTTTATATCTGTCTATTAAACACATCTTTGGTTATTCTATGTTTTGGATTTCAAAAAACAGCCATCTGGATTTGTGATCAGTATGTAATTTGGAGTCTAGTAGAACGAAAATGATTTTTGGTGAACAGTAACATACCATTATTAATTGAAATATGAATATTAATATGACCCTTATTAATAGTAAATAATGATATTATTTTATTATCATATGTTAATAAGATAATGATATCTTAATTAATTTTTTAATGTGATATAATACTAATTATACATTTATAATAGTTATTTTCCTAATTAATTAAAATATTATATAAAAATTAAATTCATAATATTTTGAAAATTATTCTTGATAAATGGAGTTCATTTTTTAATTCTATGTGTTGATAAATTGTAGGGGTGAATTTTTGGGATTTTTATATATTACTTGAATTTTCACTGAATAGTAAAAATATAGTTTTGAGTTTTTGGTATGATTAAATACATTGTAAAGAAGTTATAATTAATATAAAATTGTGGTAGAATTGTGTACAGTAACATATGACATGAGGTTTCCCATGTGGATAAAACCACTATCAAAATCCTTGGAAATGACCATGGTTTTGCAAAAACCACTAATGGAGTGTCTTTTTATATTAATTAATAATTAACTCCCTTTTACGATAAATACCCTCTTATCAATTTGGTTTCATTCTTCAAGAATCCTAAATCCTAGATTCTATAGTGTTTTTACCTCCCAAGGAGTCCACTCAAGCTGTCCTTAAGCCGCCAGGGTCCCAATCTTCATGTTCTAGGTGTTACTCTACAATGTAAGGGAACCTTTCACCCTCCTCTTTTTGTCAACACTTCTTTTATGTTTTCTCTTTGAAATTACATTCTCATTTTTTTAGGTTTAATTTAATGTATCCTCGGACATTAATTTTTATTTCCATATGATGATATTCCCTTTTGATCTCATCAATTATTTTTATGATATTTTATGCGGCGTCGTTAGGTTGTCGAATTTTTATAAGGGATCTCTCAATTTTTATTTTATTTTCAAGTTCATCTCTTTTCTTTTTCTCTCACCACATCATCTATACAAATGAACATGATATCTTCATTATAAACTATATAATGGAATTATCTCATGTTAATGGAAGAACCAACATCAATATACTTACTCTCTACATTTTATTTTTATAAACGAAATCAACGTCCATGAGGTTCCAATTTGTAGCCTTCGTTGAAGACATAGTTTAGTTCTTCAATTTCTCTTTATTACTAGACATGATACATTTTAGATTCTTGAAATAGACTATAATATATATATTATAACCAAATTAATATTTAGAAACCTGTATATGTACAAATTATTAAATCATAATTCCAAATTAGTTCTAAATAATCCAAATACCGCTTAAATAATCTTACTGAATTCAATTAATAATTCATCCAATGATTCATCCTATTTCAATGTAACTAAATGATATAAATCACCATAAACACTTCTGGATGATCATAAATAATATTTTATCTCAATTATGAAGATTTTCATCCATTCTAGATGTACTCCATTACATAAAAACAAGAGAACTGATTACGATCATCAAGAAAACAAACACTTCATAACAACAAAATTTGATATTATAACTTATCAATAGTGGCCTAAATGAACTAAAGAGAATTATGATAAAATAAATACATGACTAATATGTTATGAATTATGTTATAAATATGTGAAATTATTTATAATAGAAAAATTAGGTGAAGGGAGGAGCACATTTGATCTTAAGGTATGGGTTTTCCAACTGAACATTAATTTTCATTTGGGTAACTTTTTTATGGCTAATTACTTCAATGATATTATTTTTTATTTTTAAGAAATACTAATAAAATATTTTTTAGTATTATATAAATGTTTACCAACTAGAATCCTTTCATATATAAAATATAGTTACATGTTCTAAAAAGGATCTTTCAAAATTGTGTCCAAGTGACAAGCATTATTCAGGGGAATTTGTCAAATTTTTACCCATTTTCAAGGACACCCTATATTATCTTTTTGTATACAATAATCTTTATAAAATAAAATATTTTATTATTAAAATACTACCTTTCTTCAAATCAGGTTTTATTCAAATATTTTCCCAAAATTAATCTTCTTTTCAAAGTAAACGTGTTTTTATATCACGAATTACTCCAGAATTTTATAAGTGTATCTTCATATATTTCAACTCTCTTTTTTATGATTATATATTATTGGGATTACTATTTCATGATATAATATACCATGTTTTATTTATTGGTTTATTATTATTTTGGTTGTTGATGTACTATTTTAGAACCATTCACCAATTTACTCAGAATGGTTAGAGTTTATGCATAATGTTCGGGGAAAGTTATTTAAATTTCATGTATTAGTTTATATTTGAATATAATAGTTGATTATATTTTTTCCCTATTCTTAGGTGGAATTAATTAGACATATTAAGTGTTGGGTGGGGCCCTTTATAGCCCCTCAATGTGTTGGTAGGTCTCACGAGACAATCTACGGTCTTGGCATATGTCCTTGACAAAATGATTATGTATGGTCTTGGAACGAGGCCTTAATGGTATTGATATGTTGTCCTGAATTATGAATTTACTCATTATGAATATATTTTATTGATGATTTATCTGGTTATTATACATCTAGAATACCCATGATTATGTTATATTATGGAAATATTTATACAGCTCGTATTTTTGGCATATTATGTTCATGTTTATTTTTAAAATCATGTGTTTTCAAATATTCCACATGTCTAATGTTTGTGTTTTATTCCGCTATATTTCTTACTCTTACTGAGTTTTTGAGATCTCCCCTTTCTTAATATTTATTTTCTAAAGACATGAAAATTTTTATAATGAATGACATGATGAAATAACCTAGGAGTTATGGATGTTATCTAAGAAGAATCTGTGTTGACTTTCATTTAAAGTTGTAATGTTGATCTTATGTATGTTTCTTTTTACGAATAATACTAAATGACTGTATCCAGTGGGAATCTTATTCACTATTTATATTGCAATGTAATAAAATAAAGCACCAGCTTCAGGAAACTGGGGTCGGTCCCATAAATTTGGTTTCAAAGGATGTTTAGTAGGAAAATGAGAATATAGATTTAGAAAAATTAAATTAGGGAAGAGTATATAAGATTGTATTTGAGGATAAACATACAAGAATTTTCAGATATTTTTGTATGGAATATATTTTGTAGATTATTTAAGAAGTACATCCCTATTCCGATACAAGCAGGTATAGCCGGCTCTGGCATTGATGTTTCTAGTGGTAAAAACTGAAAACACAACATTGAGCTAGACTAGAATGGGAACTAGTGCACAAAAATGGGCCTTGTTGTACTCATGGTTACGTCACTCCCCAAGGATATGCATAGGATAATTATGATTTTGTTTACATGCAATTTTGATGGATTTAAATGTAAATTTTCCCTTAAGGAATCCATTTTTTTAATTATAGGATTATCTATGCGTATGACTTCATTTATGGAAAGTATATTTTTAAAATGATTATACATTATGATTCATAACCTAATACTGTGTATGATATTATCTAGATATGAATCCAAGTGGATGAAATGGAAGCCACACGAATGTGGGTGTCCCCTTTAAGGATTTCTCTCTGATGTATGATAACGATGTTGGCTCTGGTGCAGTGATTGGTGATGAGGACCTTATAAATATAATGGAAAAACATAATTAGGTTATGAATAATAACCTGACTCGTTTGGAGAATATGGATCCACCACATGGAGGAGATATTTTATATCCATTTATACAACAACAACCTCTGTCATTCTGAGGGTCTACAAACCCATTTGTTGTTGAATTGTGGATAAGTTCCCTCGATAAGATATTTCTCACATTGTGATGTAACAAAAGGGAGTAGGTAATCATGGAAGTTTATCATCTATCAGGAGATTCGAATTAGTGGTGGTTTTTAATCCAAACCACAATGGAGGGGGAAGAAAAATGATATATGGAATAGAGAGACATTAAGGAAATCTTCATAGTGAAATACATTCCATGTGAACAACAAGAATATATGGATAGTCAATTCTAGATCTAAGTCAGAAGGAAAATGATAATGTCACAAAGATTGAATCTAACTTCATAAAGTTAACAAGACATGTAGTGTACTTCATACAAATCATGAGGAGAAAGATTTATCTATTCCTTGATTGACTAATTGCATTACTCAGGTTGGCTCTGGACTCCCAGAGTTTCTCATCATATGAAGATATAGTATCAAGTACTATCAAGACCAAAAATGATTTTTCTATGTCATATGACATTAAAGGAAAAAAATAAATTAAGAGGGATACTGAAAATTCAGGAAAGGGAAATATTGAAATAGGGAAAACGGAAGAGTTTAATTTCCACACTATAATAATAATGTGAAGAAACCCCCTGGCACTTACATGAAGGGAATGGGAGTTTGTTACAAGTGTGGATAAAAATTCTACCTAACTCAGGATTGTAACGGGGAGAATGATGCTACAAATGTTCATGCTAAAATTGCTGGGAGGAGGGACATTATGCACATGAATGTCCTAAGAGCTAGAAAAATGTTCCCCAATGATGGCCAAGGGAGAAGGGAGAGGATTATGTGGTCAAAACTTATGAGGTTGAAGTTCCAAATGATGTGGTGGCAGGTACATAAATTGTTTCAACAAACATAACTAATTATTTATTTGATTCTGGATTGTCACATTGATTTATATCATTCCAGTATTCCATGAATATTAAACATGTACCATTTGATTTAATATGGGAGTTTGCAGTAAAAATCCCCATGTGGTTGTATCATTGCAACAAAGGCATGTTGATCAGTGCCCCTCATGTCCCATTAATGTGCATTAGTTTCTAACAGTATCATCATACCAGTGGTTTTCTATGATAAAATTGTCATTATGAATTGGCTCTAAAATTATTATGTGACAACCTATTGCAAGAAGAATGAAGTTATAGTTTTTTGGAATGGTGTAGAATCCCTTATTTTTAGAGTAGTAACTTCACCATTTGATTCACATCTAGATCCAACCCCAGTAGCTCTATTGAGTTCAATTATTGGGGAAGATGGAAATGAAGTCAATATAGTTGAGAAGAAGAATATAATGATAGAGTACGTACCTATTGTGCATGAATATGTGGATGTCATTTCACAGGATTTGTCACACCCCGACACGTGCGTTTATTGTATTTTATGATTTCTTTGACATTAAATTATTTTGATGCGGATCATGTTCAGTATCGGACCAGTATTTTGAGTTTTTGTTAAAAAGTGTTAATTTTTATGCGACGTCGTTGGGCGCATGAGAGGAGCCTGATTTAGAAACCCCGTGTATCCCTGACCTGGTATTTGCGCATCCCGTTGTCTTCAGAGTTTTGAAATAAAGAGAATTTATATTTAAAACATGCATTGATTGTTGTGTCATTTAAATTTTTACTATGTTATGAATTTTATTTTTATATTATGACTACTTTTATTATCTTTAAATTTTATCTTCATGTTTTCATTATTATCATTATAATTGTCATTCTAATTATTATAATTAAATTTATATTAATTAATACAATTACTAGAAACTATTTTATTGATGAATTATAATGATTAATATTTATTTAGGAGTTTAAAAGTATATAAATACACTTATATATAGATATATATAATATTTTATTTGTTTTTAATTTTTAATTTTATTGATATTATTATTTTTAATATTTATTACCCCTCCTTTTTTAGGGTTTTTGGAAACCCTTTTTCTTCCTCCCCCACTTCTCTTTTCTTCTCTGTCGTGTACCACCACCCTTATTATCTCCTTTATTCCTCCTTGAGAGGTAGCTCTAGCCCTTCCCTCTTCTCTCGCACGACCCAAGGCGCATCTCCTCATCCATCCAGCCAGCTCGGCCTCATCACCCCTATCTGCCGTGTTACCCCCCCCCGCTCTGTCGCCCCTGCATCCTCTGACATGACTCCCCCAAACTGTTTGTCCTCAACCGGCGCCCCTTCCAGCCGTATGAACTGTTGACACTCCACCAACTGCCTCCTTCTTCCTTGCAGTGCCCGGTCAATGTAGCAGCAACCTGCACCTAGGCCAGTCGTGCATCTCGGTGCCTCTGCTCCATCCTCTTCTCCAAGCAGCCAATGCCGCACCTCCCTCTCCTCTTCTCAGATTCTGCCAGCTGACCCCCCCGCAACCCATATTTTTTTCCGACACGGCTCCTGCTCCTGATGGAAGAGCCTCCTCCAGCGGCGCACACCCTCCCCCTCGGCCTACCCTACGCTGCACACCGCATCTCCTCTCCCTGACTATTTTCCTCAGCCCCACCGGTGTCGACCTCACCTGCCTTCACCCTCTTCCTTGCACCGGCTCGAACAGCAGCCCCTTCCAGGTTTGTTTTATTTTTTAAATTTTCATTCAAACTATTATTATTATCATATTTATTGTTATTATTATTATTATTATTATTATTATTATTGTTCTTGTTGTTATTGTTATTATTATTATTATTCCCAATATTGTTATTGTTATTATTATTATTAATGTTATTATTGATATCATTATCATTATTATTATTATTCATATTATTGTTGTTGTTGTTATTATTATTATTATTATCATCATCATTATTATTCTTATTATTCTTATTATTCTTATTATTATTGTTATTATTCTTATTGTTATCATTATTGTTATTTTTGTTATTATTATTTTTGTTACTATTATTATTATTATTATTATTATTATTCATCCTTTATACTTTTCTTTGTTAGGGGGTTATCAACTTGAGTATGTTTTCGGTAGGATTATTGCTTTAGAACCTGCGCGGAGTGGTTCTGAGTTTGCGTCGTCGTCGCGCTTTAGTTTCGAGGTGAGAGTTTCTCCCCAACGCTTGGTTTCACATGCTCTTGTGAGTTTTTGTATGTGTTTGAGTCCTTGATTTTTTTTATATGCAGAGATTCGGACTTTATCACGTGGCTTCGGACACACATTGTGTCATCACGCCTTAGTTCCAAAGGTGTTTTGTCGTCGCGCTTTGATCTTGATGTAGGTTCCCTTTGCACTACTTCTAAAATTTATGTTACATTATTTCCTGCTGTTTGCACACACTATTTGTTCAAATTAAATATTTTATTAATTCTAGTAAACGTTAAATAGTATTAGAGAATTTTTTTTGTAATTACTCAGTGTATGAATGTGTTGTTTATTTTATACACGACACATGGAATATTTTATTGACGAGCGGACACTCAATAATGAAAGAATACCCGTTTGGAATTTAAACATATATCATAGAATATAAAATAGAGTTCTAGTTTAATGATAAGATATTTCTTTTGATGCGTGAAAAAGTACATTGGTTCTTTTTAGAAATTGTCCGGTTGGCTATTAATGTTTATTTGGAAAAATAAAATGGTATGGTTTGGTTTTTATAAAAATGTTGGCAACCCGCGAAGTATTGTTTTGGGGGTTTTTAAATGGTTTAAACTGGTTTTGGTCTTATAAAGAAGTTGTACTTTTTTTAGAATAGTGATAGTGAAAAGTATTTAATGCCCTTTTAGCACTTTATGGAAAGAAATGAAAATGTTTTGATAAAAAACCTCTTAGGAAAACCCTCATGCCTTAGTTTCAATTGATTGTTTAAGAGGCCGCGCTTAGAGGCTTCCAGGTACTTGAGTAGTTAAAGTCAATATGTTGTCTCATGGAGTGGCTCGGGGTGATGATTGTTGTGCTTTATATATAGATTATATCTGATTGGAATCTTTGTTGGCATCGGTTGGCTCTCCCCCTTTTTAAACACATGAGACATGGGAATCTGGAATTTTGAAAGAATATTATTAGAATGATTGTTGCACTGGTAGGTTATGGTATTGACCAGTGGAAAATAATATGTGGATATATTTGGTTTATTACTATGGGATTTTCCATCGACCTACCTCAGAGAGGACGGTCAAGCGTATTATGCGTTTTGATTTCATCGTTACATGTCGATAAGGATGATTTCACATGTATTGGTGTCTTCTAGTTTATTCCCGATTTCCAAGGGTCACCCATGTCTTTTAGGCTCTTAAAACTTACAGTAGTGATTATGATGCTCATATGTACACCTACATTTCCCTTGATATGTGTTTTACATTCTGCATTTCAGGTGTATTGTTTTCCTTGGAAAGTGGTAAGTTGCTTTTGATTAGGATTCTAAAAGTGATTTTCAAATGAAAGTGTTTAATTCAATTTGTACAAATTTGGATATAAAAACATCACTTTCCCTTTCAAAAAATTCATTGACACTAATGAAATGAACACAATTTTGAAAATGGTTAAGGGCAATGGTTCGTACTTTGTTTTTAATTAAAATATTTATAAAAACATACTTTTAAAATTTGTAGTTCAAACTTGAAATGATGTTCTTTTATTTTAAATGTAGTGCATTGGGAATAGATATCGGGCTAGCCTACTGAGTTTTAACACTCACGCCTATAGTTCTTTTCTGTTTTTAGTGATTGTGCTGGCTATTACTTGACTGTGGTCGCCTTGGGCGACGCTCGATCATTGAGTCGGAGAGCGACCCATGAGGTCACATGAAGTTAGATCAGACATCATCTTTGGTTAGTTTTATTTTTCTTTTGTTCATGTTTAGTCCTTTATAATTGGTTTAGTTTTCTTGCGCTACTCATTATTGTTTTTTCTGCTTTATTTATTTATATTGGGAGAAATTGTTCCCACAACCTCTATTGATGCCATGGCGCTTGTCGCCAGCTCGGGACGATCGAGAATGCCTCTCGGGACATGTCACGGACCGGCTCGGGTGACCGGTTCAGGGTTGGCCAGGGTTGGTTCGTGACAAAATGGTATCAGAGCAGGTTAGCTCTTGGGAAACCTCTCTTTTCAGACCGCCCATTGTTATTTGGGATGTCAATGTAGACGGAGTAGGATTATCGGGACTTGAGGGGTAGGTGTGGGAAGAGCATCGCGAACTCTTGCACATACTGATCCTCAGGTTTCCATGGGAAGTCTGGTTTAACTTGTTTATTTGTGTTTTTATGGAAATGTTTTGTGATTGGGGTACGACAAATGGAGTTCGGCTAATAGTCATATGCCGCATGGCCTGGCAAGCCATGTGGAGCTAGAGACATGGTCCAAAAAGACACTTCGTGTCGGTGATGTGATTGACATATGGAAGCCAACCATATGGTCAAGTTACCCACTGACACTAGTTCCCTGCTTGATTTGTTTTGGGTTTCATTAGATTTCTGGAACCGGTTTGAATCAGAAATGTCGGTTTTGAAAAAAAAATAGTTGTTTTGAATGACATGTTTAAATCGTGGATTGTTTTAAATGAAGTGGTTTGAATGATTTGTTTTTGGAAAAATGAAGATTCTTTGTTTTGGCATTGGTATTCATATGGGTTCTCACATGCATAGTGATATGTTAGAAATTTTATCGGATTAATATTATGGTTAATGGATGCCCATGGTGGCACGGATACATGCATGTGAGTGAGAAAATAAAGAAAACCAATGGCGAGGGTTAAAACCACCAATCTTATTTTAAATTTAAGATGTTTTCAAAATAATTTTTTTTTGTTCTTATGATTGATCATTTTCTTATGTTTGGAGCTTTTCATGTATGCAGTGTTTGTTTCTACGTATTTTTGTTTATTGAGGTAGCCTTGAATGAGGTTTTTGACTTTTCTTTGTCCAGTGGTTATTCCTTTAAAACTTCGATGCATGATCGTAGTACGGTTGATCAACATAAGGATTTTATGCATGAGTTTTGGAAGCTGGATCCACCTCTCTTTTATGGTAATGCAAAAAAAAAACAATAGCAGAGGAGTGGTGTGGAAGATTGAAAGGGACTTTCACCTCATTGAGTTGCCCGAGTTGTTGAAGGTCATGTTTGCGACCTTCTTGCTTGAAGGTTCACCGTGGATGTGGTGGAAGTCGATGTCTCGGAACAAGCCCCATCAAGTGATTACCTGTGAGTTTTTCATGGCTTTGTTCATTAGTCAGTATTTCTCTGAGAAATAAAGGGTCAGAAAAGGGATGGAGATGTGTTGTCTACATCAGAGCAATGGATCCGTGATGGAATATTTCCAGCTCTTTGTAGAGCTAGTCCCTTATTATTCAGGGTATGCCACGAATGAACCCATGAAGGCTCGATGCTACGAGGTGGGTCTCCGTCCTGATCTACAGTCGAATGTGTCAGAGTCTAACCTAACTTCTTTTGTCGATGTGGCGAGACAATCTTTTCATGTTGAAGCCATGATGGCAGGAGTGCTCGAAGTAGTCCTCCCACCTTCGATCAATATGAGCAGTGGTGAAGATTCCGAAAAACAGTTGAGTAAGTAAATGAATGTGGAGGGACTAGGATGTGGAATCAAGAGGCCTCTGGATCTTTCATCAACCTCATCAGAGTTAGAGATCCTCATGTGTTATCAGTGTGGCAAGTCAGGTCACAAGAAGTCGTCATGCCCAAGAACTCCGAAGCCCTGCCAGGCATGTGGACGCCTGGGTCACATGCGACGATTCTATTGGGGCGTTGCAAGGAAGCGCCGCAGAGGATGTTCTCAGAAGTAATTTTATGTTAGGTTATTGTTCAATTATTTTGGTGTATGTTTACTTTCGGTATAAGGGATCATTTATTGTTGTAGTGTACTAATGGTGTTTTGGGTGTTGAAATGTATGGGGATGTCGTGGGTTTTTCATGAACTCCAGTTTTCAATGTCGGTGTAGTTTTCATTTCAAAACTCATTCCCTTCTCTTTTGTCAAATTAAAATGATGTTTATTTTTATTGGTATTATCATAACCTGACTGTGAGGTAGATGATGATTCATCCATCAGTTCTCCAGCCAAAAGGTCTCATATTGAAGCTGGCGCGTAGTCAGGAACCCCGGGGGAATTTTAAAGAGTCTGGTTAAAGTCGTGACTCTATCGTCGCGGTGAGAATGTTTTAGCATTTTTCTTTGGTATCTCTGTCGTTGTAATTTTCCTCTTGCCATAAAGTGCGGGATGGAATTATCCCTCGTTCAATATCATTAATTGGGCATTTTGGATGTAAGATGCTGATCAGTGACCTCATGTGGGAAAACGATGTGAATCGGTTATGGCTTTGGTTTTTGTCCACCCCTAAGCGGTGGTATGTGAGTAGTTTTCTATCCATGTTTCAGTTATCCAATCCTTGGTCCCTCCCTCAAGACCCATGGGCTATGTGTTTTTGGTTTGCGCAAGCTTTTTAGGTCAACTCTTATCCCTTTTGGATGAGGGTAAGTGTTTTAATGGTCCTTGTTGTGCTATTTCTAGCTTGGGTGAGGCCTGATGCAGGTCTATGTTGGTTTTCTAGTTGGTCGCTATAGGCCGGTCCTTTATGGTGGGGAGACCCACCATGAGTCTCTTTGGGTATTCTCTTAAATCATTATCGAATGCCGGTTGAGTTCTTATGGTGGGAAGCCTGTTCATGCCTCCCCTTTGTTGGTGATTTATTTCTGGCAATGAGGTTCGGTCCCACTGGTAGTCATTGTGATGTCCTTGGGTTAAGAGGTTGGATCGTGTTGTGTGGAATCCATAGTTGTTGATCAATTGGCTGGTTGGTGTTTTGGATTTACGGGTGCAGAAAGCGTTATTGTGGGGAGAATTGTCACACGCCGACACGTGTGTTTATTTTATTTTCTGATTTCTTTGACATTAAATTATTTTGATGCAGTTCATGTTCAGTATCGGACCAGGTTTTTGAGTTTTTTTTTTTAAAAAGTGAGCTTTTTGATGCGACGTCATTGGGCAAATGAGCGGAGCCTATTTTGGAAACCCCGTCCGTCCCTTCCCAGGTATTGGTGCATCCCGTTGTCTTCAGTGTTTCAAAATAAAGAGCGTTTATATTTAAAACGTGCATTGATTGTTATGTCATTTAAATTTTAATTCTGTTAAGAATTTTATTTTTATATTATGACTACTTTTATTATATTTAAATTTTATCTTCGCGTTGTCATTATTATCATTGTAATTGTCATTCTAATTATTATGATTAAATTTATGTTAGTTAATTCAATTACAAGAAACAATTTTTTTGATGAATTATAGTGATTATTATTTACTTAGGAGTTTAAAAGTATATAAATAAAATTTTATATAGATATATATAATATTTTTGTTGTTTTTATTTATTTATTTCATTGATATTGTTTTTTATATTATTTATTACCCCTCCTTTTTTTAGGGTTTTTGGAAACCCATTTTCTTGGATATTTTTTTTACGTTTAAAAAAAATATATTTTCCAGAAAACGATTCCGGCAAAAAATATTTTAAAAACACACCTTAAAGGCGGAATCCCGGATGCCGCCTTTGCATTTCGGGGGCATGGCGGCATCCGCGATGCCGCCTTTGCACTGCGGGTGAAAGGCAGCATCCGCGATGCCGCCTTTCTCCTAATAAAATATTTATTTTGAAAATTTTTATTTTTATTTTTTTTGTTTTGTTTATATATATATATATAAACAAAACAAAAAAATTCAGCAGAATTTCTCTTCTATTAAAGATCCAGCGCTACAGCCATTACAACAGTCTGGATTCGGACAGAAACTCTTACCCAGGCCTCCCTTTTATAAGAGGGTTTGCCCTGAAAATCATTCTGCATTTTCGATGTGGGATTCAGGTTCTATCTTTACTGCGCAGTATATTCTGCATTTCCGATGTGGGATTCTGTTTCAAGTACGTGACTTTGAAATTTAATAAAATATAAACTATAAGTCCAATATAAATGAAATTTTAAAAAATGATTAAACATATAATAAATAGTTGAAAACAAAAAGAATTTCCTCAAAAATGTTGACGAAAAATAATCTATAACCTTTCAAAACCGCCTACTTGAAACTTAAAAATGTTTCAAATACGTGAATTTGAAAGACTGTAAAATGTAAACTATAAACAGAATATAATTGAAACTTTAAACATTGATTAAACATATAATAAATAGTTGAAAACAAAAGAAATTTACAAAAAAATGTTGATGAAATGTAATTTATAAGCTTTCAAAACCGCATACTTGAAACTTAAAATTTTTCAAGTGTGTGAATTGGATAGACCATAAAACATAAAATAGAAGACCAATATAAATGAAACGTTAATCATTGATTAAACATATAAGAAATAGTTGAAAACAAAAGCAATTTCCAAATAAATTTTAATGAAAAATAATTTATAAGCTTTCAAAACCGCCTACTTGAAACTTAAAAATGTTTCAAGTACGTGACTTTGAAAGATTATAATTATATTACTAATTAACTAATTAATTATTATATAATTAATAGAGAAATTAATAATTAACTAATTAGTTATTATATAAGTAATAATTAATGAGTAATAATTAATAATTAATAATTTAATGAATAGTTATAATTAATATTTATATTACTAATTAACTAATTAATAATTACTAATTACTTATTAATAATTATTAATTACTAATTACTAATTATAATGAATAATTATAATAAATATTTATATTACTAATTAACTAATTAATAATTCATAATTACTAATTAATTAGTTATAATTATTAAATATATTTCTAATTAACTAAATATTTATTATATATGTAATAATTATATTACTAATTAGTTATTATATAATTAATGATAATATTACCAATTAACTAATTAATTATGACATATTTAATTATTAATAATTACTAATTAATAATTAAAAATTATACTGAATAAATGTAATTAAAAATTATATTACTAATTTACTAATTAATTGTTATATAATTAATAATTATATAACTAATGAACTAACTAACTATTATATAATTAATTATTAATAATGAATAATTAATAATTATAATGACTAATTGTAATTAATATTTATATTACTAATTAATAATTAATAATTAATAAATACTAATTACTAATTACTAATTACTAATTAATAATTATAATGAATAAATGTAATTAAAAATTATATTACTATTTTAGTAATTTATTATTATATAATTAATAATAATATTACAAATTAACTAACAAATTTTTATATAATTAATTATTATTAATTACTAATTAATAATTATAATTAAAAATCATATTACAAATTTACTAATTAATTATTATAATGAATAATTATAATTAAAAATCATATTACAAATTCACTAATTAATTATTATATAATTAATAATAATATTATTAATTAACTAATTAATTTTTACATAATTATCTATTAATAATTACTAATTAATAATTATAATTAATTATTATAATTAATTATCTTATTTATAATTAACTAATTAATTATTATATAATTAATAATGATATTACTAATTAAATAATTATTTATTATATAGTTAATAATTATATAATTAATCATTATATTACTAATTAAGTATAATATAAATAATAAATAATAATTAATAGTTATAATGAATAATTTTATTGAATAAATATATTACTAATTAACTACTTATTTATTATATAATAATTTTTAATAATTACTAATGAATAATTATAATGAATAATTATATTACTAATTAACTATTATATAATTAATTATTAATAATATTAATTTAATAGTTAAATAAATTATTATATGTTTAATCCATATTTTAACTTTAAATTATATCGGTCTTATAGTTTATATTTTAGTCTTTCAAAACTGCATAATTTAATCATTTTAAGTTTCAAGTAGGTGGTTTTGAAAGCTTATAAATTATTTTTCATTAACATTTTTTACGAAATTATTTTTATTTTCAACTATTTGTTATATGTTTAATCCGTGTTTTATATTTCATTTATATCGGTCTTATAGTTTATATTTTATAGGCTTTCAAAGTCACGTGCTTGAAACATTTTTAAGTTTCATGTTGGTCGTTTAGAAAGCTTATAAATTATATTTCATCAATATTTTTTACGAAATTATTTTTATTTTCAAATATTTGTTTTATGATTAATTCATGTATTAAGTTTCATTTATATTGATCTTATAATTTATATTTTATAAGCTTTCAAAATCACATGCTTGAAACTTCTTATGTTTAAAGTAAGTGGTTTTGTAAGCTTATAAATTATTTTTTATCATCATTTTTTATGATTTTGTTTTTGTTTTCAACTATTTTTTATATGTTTAATCCATGTTTTAAGTTTCATTTATATTGGCCTTATAGTTTATATTTTATAGTCTTTCAAAGTCACGTACTTGAAACAGAATCCCACATCGGAAATGCCGAATGTTCTGTACAGGAAATGGAGAACCAGAATCCCACATCGGAAATGCAGAATGATTTCTAGGGTAAGCTCTCTTATAAAAAGGAGCCCTGGGTGAGAGCTTCTGTCAGAATCCAGATTGTTGTAATGGCAGTACTGCTGGATTTTAAATTGCGGATAAATTCTACTGAAAATTTTATTTTTGTTTTTTTGTTTTGTTTTGTTTATATATATATATATATAAACAAAACAAAACAAAAAATAAAAATAAATATAAATTCTAGAAAAAATATTTTTTTTCTGTTTTAGGGGAAAGGCGGCATCTAGGATGTCGCCTTTGTGGCGTATTTTCGGAAAATTATTTAACCTAGCCTGTTTTTAAAAAAATTTTTTTAAAATTTTTTTTTTTTTAAAAAAATTATTTTAAAAAAAAACCCCTTCAGCTCCACCCCCTCTTCTCTTTTCTTATCCACATGCGCCACCACCCTTATTCTCTCCTTTCTTCCTCCATGAGTGGCTGCTGCAGCCCTTCCCTCTTCTCCCGCACGACCCACAGCGCCTCTCCTCTGGCATACATTCCACTTGGCCTCCTCCCCCCCTGTCTGATGCACAACACCCCCCCAGTCTGTCCTCAACTGGCACCCCATCCAGCCGCACGAACTGTTGGAACTCCCCCAACTACCTCCTTCTCCCTTGCAGCGCCCAGCCGTAGCAGCGCCAACCGGAACCCCGTCCTGCCATGCATCCTATTGCCTCGACTCCCTCCTCATCTCCAAGCATCCAACGCCGCACCTCACTCTCCTCTCCTCCGATTGTGCCAGCCGAACCCCCGCAGCACCTATTGTTTCCTGGCGTGGCTCCTTCTCCCAACAGCAGAGCCTCCTCCAGCGGCGCACACCCTCCCCCTCGGCCTACCCTACGCCGCACACCCCATCGCCTCTTTCTGACCGTTTTCCTTAGCCCTGCCGGTGTCGACCTCCCCTACCTTCTCCCCCTTCCTTGCACCAGCTCGAACAGCAGCCCGTGCTAGGTTTGTTTTTTTTTCGTTTCATTCAAACTATTATTATTATCTTTTTTATTATTAATATTGTTATTGTTATTATTATTATTGTTGTTATTGTTTTTGTTATTATTATCCCTATTATTGTTATTATTATTATTATTAATGTTATTAATATTATTGTTATTATTAATGTTATTATCATTATTATTATTATTCATATTATTATTGCTCTTATTATTATTAATATTATTAACATTGTTACTATTATTATTATTATTATTCTTGTTATTATTCTTATTATTCTTATCATTATTGTCATTATTCGTATTGTTATCATTATTGTTATTTTTGTTATTATTATTATTGTTATTATTATTATTATTATTATTATTATTCTTGATTTCACCTTTGCATTGTTAGGGGGTTATCAACTTGTGTATGTTTTCGGTAGGAATATTGCTTTAGAACCTGCATGGAGAGGTTATGAGTTTGCGTCGTCGTCGCGCTTCACTTTCGAGGTGAGCGTTTCTCCCCGACGCTTGGTTTCGCATGCTCTAGTGAGTTTTTGTATGTGTCTGAGTCTATGATATTTTTTTTTATATCCAGGTCATCAGACATTAGCATGTGGCTTTGGACACACGTTGTGTCATCGCGCCTTGGTTCCAAAGTTGTTTTGTCGTCGCTCTTTGATCATGAGGTTGGTTCACATTGCACTGTTTCTAAAATTTAAGTTACATTATTTCCTCTTGTTTTCACAAAGTATTTGTTCAAATTAAATATTTTATTAATTCTAGTAAACGTGAAATAGTATTAGAGAATTGTTTTTTTGTAATTTCTAAGTGTATGAAAGTGCTGTTTATTTTATACACGACACATGGAATATTTTACTTAAGAGAGGACACCGAGTAAAGAATGAATGCCAATTTGGCTTTTAAACATATTACACGGAATATAAATTAGTGTTCTGATTTAATGATAATAGATTTCATTTGAAGTGTGAACAAGTACATTGGTTCTTTTGATAAATTGCCCGTTTGGCTCTTAAAGTTTATTTGGAAAATTAAAATGGTTTGGTTTGGTTTTTATTAAAATTTTGGCAGCCCGCGAAGTAGTGTTTTGGGGGTTCTTTAAAAGGTTTTAAACTAGTTTTGGTCCTATAAAAAAGTTGTACTTTTTTTAGAATAGTGATGGTGAAATGTATTTAATACTCGTTTAGTACTTTATGGAAAGCGATGGAAATGTTATGATAAAAACCCTCTTAAGAAAACTCTCATGCCTTGGTTGCAAATGATTTTTTTGGAGGTCGCGCTTAGAGGCTCCCGTGTACTTGAGTAGTTAAAGGCAAGAGGTTGTCTCATGGAGTGGATCGGGGTGATTCCTATTATGATTTGTATATAGATTATATCTGATTGGATGCTCGGTTGGCATCGGTTGGATCTCACCCTTTTTAAACTCTTGAGACATGGGAATCTAGAATGATGAAGGAATATTCTAAGAAAGATTGCTGCAATAGTAGGTTATGGTACTGACCAGTGGCCCATAGTATGTGGATATATTGGGATTATTACTATGGGATTTTACCTCATCCTTCCTGAGAGAGGATGGTCGAGCGTATTGTGCATTTTGATTTCATCGTGACATGTCGATAAGGATGATTTCTCATGTATTGGTGTCTTCGGGTTTATTCACGATCTCTTAGGTTCACCCATGTATATTCGTCTCTTGTTGCTTGTAGTAGTGATTATGATGCTCATATGTATAACTACATTTCCCTTGCTGTGTGTTTTACTTTGTGCATTTCTGGTGTATTTTTTTCCTTAGAATGTGGTAAATTTCTTTTGATATGGTTTCTAAAAATGGTTTTCAAATGAAAGTGTTTAATTCTCTCTGGACAAATTTGGAAATAAAAACATCACTTTCCCTTTTAAAAAATCCATTGAAACTAATAAATGAACCCAATTTTGAAAATGGTTAAGGACAATGGTTCATACATTATTTTTAAGTAAAATATTTAGAAAAACATTCTTTTATAAATTATTGTTCAAACTTGAAATGATGTTCTTTTATTTTAAAAGTAGTGCATTGGGAATAGATATCGGGCTAGACTACTGAGTTTTAATACTCACGCCTATAGTTTGTTTCTGTTTTTAGTGTTTGTGAAGGCTATAGCATGAGTGCGCTAGCCTAGGGCAATGCTCGATCGTTTAATCGGAGAGCGACCCATGAGGTCGCACGGAGTTAGTTCGGATGTCATCTTTGGATAGTTTTATTTTTCTCTTGTTCATGTTTAGTCATTTTTAATTGGTTTAGTTTTCATGCAATTCTCTGTATTGTTTGTGCTACTTTATTTATTTATATTGGGCGAAATCATTCCCACAACCACTATTGATGCCCTAGCGCTTGTCGCCAGCCCGGGAGGATCAGGAATGCCTCTCGGGCCATGTCGCGGACCGGCTCTGGTGACCAGTTCAGGGTTGTCCCCGGTTGGTTCATGACAGGATTTACATGGACATCCTCTAGATTGGGAAATTGAGTTTTTTATTGACATAATTCTTGGTTCATGGCCTATATCAATGATCCATTATAGAATTTCTACAATAGTGTTAGTGGAACTGAAGAAACAACTAATGGAATTGAGTGGTAAAGGATTTATTCGACCTAGTGTTTCTCCATGGGGATCCCATGTCCTCTTTGTCAAGATGAAATATGGGTCTATGAGGTTGTGCAATGACTACTGGGATATCAATTCTATAACAATAAAGAATATGTATCCCCTTCCTTGCATTGATGATGTATTTGATCAACTACATTGAGACCAATAATTTTCCAAGATTTACCTTCGATATGGATATCATCAGGTGCTTGTGAGGAAGGAAGATATTCCAAAAACAGCATTCCGCACTATGTACGGGCATTACGAGTTTACATCCATGCATTTTCGACTAACAAATGAACCATCTGTTTTCATTGATATGATGAATAGAGTTTGTAACAAATAATGCAATGAATTTCTGGTGGTGTTTATTGATGTTATCTAAGTATACTCTAAATGTTATTAATTTCATGAAAACCATGTGTGCACTATTCGGAAGACTTTTCGAATAAATTAATTATATGGGATGATTAGAAAGTGTGATTTTTGGATCCAATCATTTTCTTTTCTAGGCCACATTGTCTCTATGGATGGAATATCTATAGACCCTACAATGACAATTGTTGTGCAAGAATGACATACTCTAATGAACATTACTGAGGTACATAGTTATATTGGATTTGCAGGTTCTTATTGGTGTTTCATTCAGAGCATTTCCTGTTTAGCTAAACCAATGACCATGATCACACGAAAAAGAATATAATTATCATGGACAAAGGAATGTGAATAATTTTTAATGAATTTTAGGGATGATTAGTGAATGCTCCAATCATGAATCTTCCATCAGGTAATGGTGAATTTGTGATCTATAGTGAGGAATCTATGAAGGGACAAGGCTGTGTCCTTATGCAAAATGATAGAGTGATTGCGTAAGCATCATGTCTTCTAAAAAACCATGAACAACACTATCCAACTCATGATATTTATTTAGAATCGGTAATCATTGATCTAATGATTTGGAGGCATTACCTTTATAGGAAAAAATCTCAGAAATATATAGATCATAATACATTGAAATATATATCCTCGCAGAAAGAAGTAAACATAAGACAATTTATATGGATTGAGCTACTGAAATATTATGATTGCACAATAATTTACAACTCGAGGACAAAAAATAAGGTGGGAGATGATTTGATTAAAAAGGACCACAAAATTCTTAACAAGATGAGAGTTTGAAGAAAACCTTCTCTCATGAATCTAGTAAGGATGTATATGAGAATTATCAAAGAATGTAACACATCACTAATTTTTCAAATTTTTTCCAAACCTTCTTTTCTGGAAAGAACAAAATGTTATTAGGATGATTATGAGGATTTTCAAATGAAAATTGAATCAATAAATGACGGGTGTTTGATTTTCGTTATATATGAAGATAGTATATTGAAATTCAGAAAGGGGGTTTCTACTCCACCTATTCCTGATCTAAAGAGGGAATTATGGGGCGATGCTTTTATCTCTAATTTTCCTATTCATTTTGTTTTCACAAAGTTGTATTGATATATAAAGGAACATTTTTGGAGGGAAAAAATAATATGGGATATTGCATATTATGTGTCAAGATGTTTTATGTGTCAACAGGTGAAGGTTGGGAGAAAACATCCGGGAGGAGTCAAGCACCCCCTTCCTATTCTTATATAGAAATGGATTTATATTATGAATGAAATTATTATGGGGCTACCAAAGATGACGAGAATGAATGATGCGATATGAGTCAATTTTTATCGTCTTACAAAATCATCAAATATTCTTTCTATAAGTGAATATTTACCACCTGATCGTTTAGAAATAGTATATATTAATGAAGATGTAAGACGTCATTGCATACACTTATCAATTATTTTTTATCGTGATCCCCGTTTTACAACACAATTCTGGAATAGTCTTCAGAAGTCCCAAGATACTAATATTCATTTTAGCACCGCCTAAAACCCACATACTGATGGGCAATCAGAATGGACTATTAATACATTGGAAGACATGTTGATGTCATGTTCAGTTGACTTTCTGCCATGTGGGATCAATATTTACCTCTTGTAAAATTTTCTTATAACAATAGCTTCTATTCAAGTATTAAGATGGAACCATATGAAGTGTTATATTGAATGAGATGTTGTACACCAATATGCTGAGATGATGTTGAATAAAAAATTCTTGTTGGCCCAGAACATATTGAGGAAACAACAAATTTTTTGATGATTATCCAAACCCATATCGAAACATCTCAAAGTAGGCAAAAGAGCTAAGCTGATAACCGAAGGAAGGATTTAGAATTTCATTAATGAGATCATGTTTTCCTAAATATATCTCATTGGAAAGGGTATTTTAGGATTTGGTATGATGTTAAAATTATTCCCAGTTATATTGAACCTTCTGAAATGTTGTACTGAATTGGATTCGTAGCATACCGTTTGGCAAAGCCACCAAGTCTCTCAAAAGATCTCTATGTGTTCCGCGTATCAATGTTAAAGAAATACTAGACAAAACCAGCACATGTACTCACCTATGAAGAAATAGGACTTGATTCTGATATATCTTATTGTAAAGAGACTACCATGATTCTTGATTCTAGAGAACATGTATTGAAAAATTAGACGACTCTTCTGGTAATGGTTTTTTGGAGGAACCATAAGATGGAGGAAGAAACATGGGAGACTGATGAGCTTATGTTGAAGTCATATACAAATTTTGTAGGTAACATATGATGAATTTTGAAGATGAAATTTTATTAAAGAGAGGAGAATGTAACACCACAATGTTTTGAAAATAAATATTTAATTAATTTTATTATATATCAATTGAACACAACTTTTCCTATTCTATGTTTTGAATTTTGAAAAAACAGGCATCTAGAGTTGTGATAAGTAAGTCATTTGGATTCTGATAGAACAAACATGATTTTTGGTTAACTATAACATACACTTATGTATAGTAATATGAATTGTAATATGAACCTTATAAATAGTAAATTATGATATCATTTTATTTTCTTAGGATAACAAGATAATGAAATTTTAATTATGTTTTCAATGCCATATATAACTAATTATACCTTTAGAATATTTCTTTTTCTAATTAAGTATTATTTTATTTAAAAATTAAATTAATAATTAATTGAATTTTTTATTGAAAAATTTTGCTCATTTTATAATTCTGCACTTCGAAAAATTGTAGGGGTAATGTTTTTGGGAATTTTCTAAAATTTTTCAATTTTTTATGAATAGTAAAAATAATGTTTTGAGTTTTTTGAAGGAATAATGAAATCATAATGACATAATAATTAAAATAAGAGTGGTGGACTTGTGTACAGTACATATGACATGAGGTGTCACATGTGGCTAAAACCATGGGTAAATACCAAGGGAAAGCCCATGGTTTTGCAAAAACCACTAATGAGGTGTCATTTTAAATTAATAAAAAATTCCATCACTTTTTCTATAAATACCCACTCATCAATACGGGTTATTTCTGTCAATATCTCTCATCCACGAAGATATGGTGGTTTTACCTCCCTAGGTCTACTCCCAAGGTGTCATTATGCCCCTAAGGTCCAAACCATCATGTTCTAGGAGTTACTCTACAAGGTTGGGTAACCATTCACCCTCTGCTTTTCATCAACACTTATTTTATGTTATCTCTTTGAAATTCCATTCACATATGTTGCGGTTTGATATTATGTATTCCTCTTACTAATTTTTTTTCCCATATGATGAGATACCCTTTTTCTCTCATCAATTCTTTTTATAAAATTTTATGCGACGTTGTTAGGCTAACAATTTTGTTTAGGGATCTCTCAATTTTTCTTTTAGATTCAAATTCATCTATTTTCTTTTTATATCCTCACCTCCTCTATATAAAAGAACATTATTACTACAATATCAAATCTAAAATGGAATAATATCATGTAAATGGACTAACAATCATCAATATTCTTACTCACTCTCTTTTAATTTTATAAAAAAATCAACGTCCAAGAGGTTTAATTTTATAGACATCATGGACGATGATGTTTATTTCTTCAAATAATATTTATTAATGGATATGAAACAATTTAGATGGATGAACCAGAAACTAATATATATATTATAACCAAATTAATATTCCAGAACAAATATATGTAAATATTATTTAATCATAAGACAAAACTAGTTCCTAATAATAAAAATACTCCTTAAATAATATAAGTTAATGTCATTAAAAATTCATCTAATGATTCATAATATTTCTATGTATCCAAATTATTGAAATTACCATATAATATTCTGGATTATCATAAATATTATTTATTCCAAATTCTAGATATTTATATCCATTCCACATGAACTCCATTACTTAAAAACAACAGAACCGGTTATGAAAATCATGAAATGGGAACATTGGAACGAAGAAATTCAATGTTATAACTTATCATAAAAGACCTATATGAACTAAAGATGGTTATGATAAATTTAATAAATGAATAATAGTTTATAAATTATGTTATTAATAAGTCCTATTTTATATTCTAGGACCCAATTTTTAGAGGGGGAACACATTTAGACTTATGGTAAGGGATTTCCACCCGAACATCCATCTTCATTCGTATAACATTTATTGTATAATTAAAAAAATTAAATTATTTTATATTATTAATTAATCCACATAAATTATGTTTGAGTATTTATATATGTTTACCAACCATAATATGTCATTATTTTAGGTATAATTACATGTTTTAAAAAAGAAGTTTCAAAATTTTGTCTGAAAGACAAGCCTGATTCAAGAGATTTTCTCAAATTCATACATGTTTTTAGGGGAACCATATAATCAGTTTTTAGAAATGATTATCTTCCTAAAATAACTAATTTTATTATGAAAATACTACTTACTTAAATTCTGGTTTTATAAAAATTATTTTCCAAAAAACACTTCTTTTCAAAGTAAAAGGGTTATTATCTCATTAATTACTCTATGATTTTATAAGAGTGTCTTCATATATTTCAACACTCCAATTGATTCATAAGTATTATTGGGATTAATATTTATTTATATAATATACCATGTCTATTTAATGGTTTTTATTTTTTTGGATGTGGATAAACTATCATAAAAGGACTCACTAATTTATTCTAAATGGATAGTGTTTATGCTTAATGTTTGTGGAATGTTATTTAAATTTCATGTATTAGTTTAAATATGAATTTATATGTTATTTAAATTTATCCCCATTCATATGAGTAATTAATTGGACACAATAATTGTTGGGTGGGGCCCACTATAGCCCATCAGTGTATCAGTAGGTCTCATAAGACAAACAACCGTCTCGACACAAGGCCTCGACAAAATTATTATTTATGGTCTTGGAATGAGGCCTTGATAGTATGGATATGTTGTCCTTAATTATCCATATACTCATTATGAATATTTTATTAGTGATTCATGTGGTTATTCAACTACTAGAATACCAATGATTATTTCATATTATGGAAATATTTACTCAGTTCATATTTTTTCCATATTATGTTCAAGATTATTTTTAAAGGTATGTGTTTTCAATTTTCCACCATGTATATTGTTTATGTTATCTTTTTCTGTATTTATTACTCTTACTGGGTGTTTGATCTCAACCCTTTTATAAGTATTATTTTCTTAGGACATGAATAATTTAATTATGAATGACATGATGAAATAACCAAGGAGTTATAGAAGATGACTAAGAAGAATATATATAGATTTTCATTTCATGATGTAATGTTCAGATTATGTATGTATCTTGTTTCCAATAACACTATACTACTCTATTCTTCAGGATGAATATTCCTTTTTTATATTCCAATTTAATAAAATAAGGCACCGTCTCTGGGCAACTGGGGTCGAGTCCTTACTGTTGGTATTAGAAGTAGTTTAGTAGAAAACTTCGAAACAAGATTTAGAAAATGTAAATTACGGAAGAGTCCCTAAGATAGTCTTTGAGGATATAAATACAATAATGTCCTCATATTTTGGTAAGGAATAGATTATGTTCATTATTCATGTATTATATTCTAGTCTGGAAACAAGCAGGTAGAGGTATCTCTGGCATAGATGTATATAGGGGTAAATCAAGAATACCCCGCTTTGAGCTGGACTCGAATGGGAACTAGTGCATGACCATGGGCCTTAATGCATTTTTGATTATGATACTTCATGGAGATATGTTTACTATAATTTAAATTTTCCTTACATGTCTTTATGAACGATTTAAATGTAAATTATTTCTCAAAGAAACCCTTTTTGGGATTATTGGTTTATCCATGCATAGGATTTTAATTTTTACTATGTATATTGTTAAGATGAGTTTATACATTATAATTCATAACATAATATAGTGTTTTCAATTATCTAGATATAGCGGCTAGTTGGAGAAGTGGAAACCACATGAACGCATGTGGCCCCGGTAGAGATTTCCCTCTGATGCAAGATAACGATGTTGGCTATGGTGTTGTGACAGTTATTAAGGAATATATAACTATAGAGGGACAACATACTTAGGTTATTAATATTAACCATACCCGTAGGGAGCATCAGAATCTGGCACATGGAGGGGCTATGTTAGATCGCTTTATGCGACAAAAACCTCCATCATTAAATGGGACTACAAACCCACTTGTTGTTGAACAGTGGATAAGTTTCTTAGAGATGATATTTCATGCATTAGGATGTAACGAAAGAGATAAGGTTATCCTAGTAGTTTATAGTCTATCCGGAGATGTAGATCAGTGGGGGTTATTAATCCAAAACACAATGTATGTTGACGAAATAGAAGATATAGAATGGAGAGACATTAATAAATCTTCCTAGAGAAATACTTTCCTTGTGAACAATAAGATGATATGGAGAGAATATTCATAAATTTGAGGCAGGTGGAAGATGATAATTTTACAATGTATGATTTTAACTTCACAAGGTTAGCAAAAAGTTTTAAGGACTACATAAAAAATTTGAGGAGAAATATTGATCGATTATTTGAGGGCCTAAAGACTTTCCTCTGGTAGGATTTGGCCTATCAGAGTTTCTCATCATATGAACATATAGTATCAAGTTCTATCATGTCTGAAAAAGAAATTTTCCATGTATTTGGAATTTAAAGGAAAATAAGCAATGAAGAGGGGTATCGAAAACTCTACAAAGGAAAATAAGGAAATAAGAAAAATTGAAGAGTTGAATTTCCACACTGTGAAAATTGATGGAAGAAACACCCTAGAACATGACTAAATGGAATGAGAGTCTATTAAATGTTCGGAGAAAAAGTCCACCAAACTCATAATTATAAAGGTAAGTCATATGCTACCTATGTTCAATGCTACCATTTTATGGAGGTGGGACATTATGAACATGAATGTCCTAAGTGTTAGGGAAATTTTCTTCAATGAAGGCCAATGAAGAATGGATATGCTTACGTGGACACAACTGTGGAGGATGAAGTTTCTAATGAAGTGGTCAAAGGTAAACTAATCATTTAATCAAAATTATCAAATCCTTTATTTGATTCTGTATTGTTGAATTCATTTATATCTTCCAAGTTATCCAAAGAATTATGACATGTCAACTTCAATTTAATAAGGGAGATGGTAGTAAAAAACTCCTAGTGGATATATCATTGTAACAAAGGGATGTTGATTAGTCCCCCTCATGACACATTCACGTTCGTTGGTTTCTAACCTTATCATCATACCAATTGTTGGCTATGATATAATTCGTGGTATGAATTGGATATCAAATTATGATCCGATGATCTATTTAATGAAGAAAGAAGATAAAATTATGAAGCATGGTTTACAATCCCTTATTTTTAGAGTAGAAACCACTCCATTTTATTCTCATCTAGATCAACCCCGAGTAGCTCTACTAAATTCAATTTTTAGGGAAGAAGGGAATAAGAATAAATACGGGAGAGGTTATGAATGTACTGATAGAGAAAGTAGCTATTGCACAATAATATGTTGATGTATTTCCTGAGTATTTACCTAGATAAACTTCAGAGGGGGAAATTGAGTTTTACATTGACTTAATTCATAGTTCAAGGCCTATATCAAAGACCCCTTATAGATTGTCCACTGTAGAGTAAGTGGAACAAAAGAAACAACCTGAAGATGTGAGTAGTATTGTATTTATTTGACCTAGTGTTTCTCTATGGGGTTCCCCTATTATCGTTATTAAGAAGAATGATGCTTTTATGTGGTTGTGAATTGACTATATGGAGATCAATGCTATAACAATAAATAACAAGTATCCCCTACGTCACATTGATGATTTATTTTATCAACATCATTGAGCCCTATATTTTTCCAGGTTTGATCATCGATATGGATATCTTCAATTTCTTGTGAGGAAGAAAGACATTCCAAAAACAACATTGTGAACCTAGCATGGGCATTGCAATTTTATTGTAATGCCTTTTAGGCTAACTAGTGATCCATCATTTTTCATGCATATGATGAATAGAGTCTTCAAGGAATTTCGTAATGAATTTTTGGTGGTGTTTATTAATGATATCCTAGTATACTCTAAATGCTATTAAGATCATGAAAATTACATCCATGCTATTCTAAAGACTCATTGAACAACTGAATTAGAGGGGAAGTTTAGAATGTGTGTGTTTTAGCTCCAAACAGCATTCTTTCTAGGCCACATTTTCTATAAGGATGGAATATCTGTAGATCATGTATAGAAAAAGACTCTGCAAGAATGACCTACTCCAATGAATATTATTGAGGCAGGTTGTTTTATTGTTTTAGTAGGTTATTATCATTGTTTCAATGAAAATTATCCTATTTAGCTTACCCAAGGACCAAGATCACCTGAAAAGTGGTTATGTTCATAAGGATCAAGGAATGTGAATAATGTATTAATGAATTGAAGTGAATATTAGTGAATGCTCCAATCATGAATATATAATCAAGGAATTTGGAATTTATGATCTATAGTGATGAATCAATGAATGGACATCGTTGTGTCTCTGTGCAAAATGATAGAGTGATCGCCTATGCAAATAGGTAGCTAAAAATCCACATACAAAACTATCCATATCATGATCTTGAGTTAGGTGCGGTAATATATTATCTATAGATTTGGAGGTATTACCTTAATAGCAAGAAATGTAAGATATATATAGATAATAAGAGTTTGAAACATATATTCTCACTTAATGAACTAAACATGAGACAAAAGAGATGGATTGAGTTACTCAATTATTATGATTGTACTATACACTACCTCCTGTGGAAGGAAAATAAGGTGCCAGATTCTTTGAGTAGAAAGGACAAATGAATTCAGAACCAGATGAGAGTTGAAAGGGATCCTTTTTTCATCGATCTAGTAAAGATGTATATGGGAATTATCATGGAACATCACACATCACTAATTTTTCAAATGGATGACAAAATTTCATTACTATAATGGATAAAATGTTCTCAGGATGATGATGAGTATTTTCAAAAAAACATTAATGTGGAAAATGATCGGAATTTTATTGAGGTCGTATATGAAGAGAGTAACTTGAAATTCATAAAGATGCTTTGTGTTCATGCTATTCTGAAGCTAAAGTGGGAATTATTGGACGATGCTCATAGCTCTAATTTCTCTACACAACCGTGTAGCACAAAGATGTATAGTTATATAAATAAACATTTTTGGTTGGAAAACATGAAGAGGGAGACATCTGATTATGTGCTGAGATGTTTGGTTTGTGAACATGTGAATGCTGGGAGACAACATATTAGAGGATTCATGAAACCCCTTCCTATGACTATGAGAAAATGGGATGAAATTATGATGGACATTGACATAGGGCTACTATAGAGAACGAGAAAGAATGCTGTGATATGGGTCATTGTGGACTGTCTAAAAAATCAACACATTTTCATGATATAAGAGTACAATTACCACTTGAATTTTTAGAAAGAGTATATATTAATGAAGTTGTAAGAATTCATGGTATACCATTATCAATTGATTCTGATCGCAATACCCGTTTTACATCACAAATATGGAAATGTATTCAGAATTCCCAAGATACTGATCTTCGTTTTATAACTGCATACCACCCACAAACTGAAGGACAATCAGAATGGAATATTCCAACATTGGAAAACATGTTGAAGACTTTTTCTATAGACTTTCAAGGTATATTGTATCAGTATTTAACTCTCGTAATGTTTTTGTATAACAATAGTTTCCATTCAAGTATTCTAATGGGACCATATGATGATTTATATGAAAAGAGATTTTAGACACCAACTTGATGGGATGATGTGGGTGAATGAATGATCTTAGTCCCAGAACAAGTTGAGGAAACAAAAAAAGGTGATTATTATCCAAACTCATTTGAAAACTACAAAAAGTAGGTAGATGAGCTATGTGGATAACTGATGGAATGATTTGGTATTTCAAGAAATAGATCATGTTTTCTTAAAGGTATCTCTATGGAAGTGTATTATATGATTCAGTAAGAACGAAAAATAATGTCCTAGGTATATCAGACCTTTTGAAAATATGGACCAAATTGAAGCCATAACTTACCGTTTGCAATGTAGCCATGTCTTTCAAAAGTTCACAATGTTATCAACGTATCAATGTTAAAGAAATACATTCCAGAACCAGCACATGTACTCACTGATGAAGAAATAAGAATTGATCCTGATTTATCTTATTATGAAGAGCCTATCAAGATTCATTGAAACTAGAGAACATTTTTTGTGAAATTGGATGAATCATCTGGTAATGTTTCATTGTAGGAACCATAAGATGGATGAAGAAACATGGGAACCTAAGGAGCTTATGTTAAAGACATACCTGAATCTTTTAGGTAGAATTTTGTGAATATCAAGGATGAAATTTTTGTTAGGAAGGGAGAATATAACACCCCATGGATTTGATAATGAATATTTTCTGTATTTTAAAATATATATATTAAACACAACATTTCCACTTCTATTATTTCAATTTCTAAAAATTGTCATCTAGAGTTATGATCAAAAAGTCATTTGGAGACTGATAGAATAAAATTGATTTTTGGTGAACAACAATATACCCTTATGAACAGTAATATGAATATTAATATTAAAACATATGAATATTAAATAATTGTTTTATTTTATTTTCTTAATGTAATAACATAATGAAATATTCTTTAATTTTTCAATGTGATATAATACTAATTATACCTTCAGAATAGTTATTTTCTAAATTAACTATGATTTTATTTTAAAATTAAATTAATAATATTTTGAAACTTATTTATGAAAAACTGATTTATTTTTTAAATTCTACACATCTAAAAATTGTAGTGGTGAATTTTATGTATTTTTCTAATATACATGAATTTTTTGTGAATAGTAAAAATACAGTTTTGAGTTTTTGGTATGATTAATGTCATCATAATTACATAATAATTAAAATAAATGGGTGGTATACTTTTTTACAGTAACATATTACATGAAATGTCCCAAGTGGGTAAAACCATAGGTATATAAAATGTGAAATCCCATGGTTTTTCAAAAACAAATAATGATGTGTCTTTTTAAATTAATAAAACATTCTCTCTCTTTCACTATAAATACCCACTCATCTATTCAGTTTATTTCATTCCAAATCCCTCATACATGAAGATCTGGTGTTTTTACCACCATAAAAGTCTCCCCAAAGCGTCCTTATGCCCCATGGTCCCAACCAACATGTTCTAGGCGTTACTCTACAAGGAAAGGGAACCTTTCACCCACTTCCTTTTCTCTAAAATTCTATTATGTTATCTCTTTGAAATATTATTCTCAAATGTTGGGGTTTGATATTATGTATTAATAATAGTATATATTTTTTCTCCATTTGAATAGATATACTTTTTATCTCATCAATTATTTTTATTAAATATTTTGCGACGTCGTTAGGCTGCCACATTTTTATAAGAGATCTCTCAATTTTTCTTTTATTTTCATGTTCATCACTTTTATTTTTCAATCCTCACATCTGCATTAAAAAATACCATGATAACTCCAATATAATATATATAATAGAATTATATCATGTGAATATAAGAACCATCATCAATATTCTTACTCCATCCATTTTATTTTTATAAAATAATTCAACATTCAGGAGGTTACAGTTTATAGTATTCATGGATGACGATGTTTTGTTCGTAAATTTCTCATTATTACTGAACATTAAACCATTGATATGGTTTAACCAGACTATAATATATGATCTATATCATAATTAATATTCATAATCCATTTTATGTACATATTATTAAATCATAATACCAAAATAGTTCTTTATAATTGAAATACTGCATAAATAATCTAAGTGAATAGCATTAATAATAAATCTGATGATTCAACTTATTTCCATGTAAAAGAATGATATAAATGACCATAAAAACATCTGGATGTTTATAAATAATATTTAATCTCATTTCTAGAGATTTACATCCATTCTACATGAACTCCATTACGTAAAAACCGTAGAACCAATTATGAAAATCAAGAAAATGTACACTTTAGAACAACAAAAATTGATATTATAACATATCATTAAATTCACAAATGAACTAAAAATACTAAATATATCCAAAATATAAGAATAATAGTTTATGAATTATGTTATTAATAATTCCAATTTTTTATTCCAGGAACATAAGTATAGTGGGGAACACATTCAGAGTTAAGGTAAGTGGTTTCCACCTGAACATCCATTTTCATTAGGTTAAATTTTATTGTCTAACTACCTCAATTAAATTCATGTATATTTTTAATTAATCATAATAAAATATTTATATGTTTTCTATATATGTTTACCAATCATAATCCTTTCTTAATTTATGGATAATTACATGTTTTAAAAAGAATCTTTCAAAATTGTGTCTGAAAGACACGCCCGATTCACATACCCATTTTCATGGGCACAATATAACCTATTTATGGAAACCGTTATCTTTTTTAAATGACTAATTTTATTATAAAATTACTAAATAACTTCAATTTGGGTTTTAAAATAACATTTTTCCAAAAGAACTCTACTTTTCAATGTAAAAGGGTTTTTATCTCAAGATTTACTCTATGATTTTATAAGAGTATCACCATCTATTTCAAAAAACTAAATGATTATAATATATTATTGGGATTAATATTTCATTATATAATATACCAGGTTTTATTTAATGGTTTATGATTATTTTGGTAGTGGATGTACTATTGTATAACCATTCTCTAATTTACTCTGAATGGTTAGTTTTTATGATTAATGTTCGGGGAATGTTGTTTAAATTTCATGTATCTGTCTATATATTAATGTATATATTGTTTATATTTATACCCATTAATTTGAGGAATTCATTGGACATATTATGTGTTTTTTGGGGCTATTTATAGCCCATCGGTTCATCTATATGTCTCATGAGGCAAACTATGATCTTGGCACAAGGCCTTGGAAAAATGATTATTTATGGTCTTGGAAAGAGTCCTTAACGGTATGGATATGTGGTCCTGCATTATGAATTTTCTCATTATGAATATTTTATTGATGATTCATGTGGTTATTTGGCTATTAGAATACTCATGATTATGTTATATTATGGAAATATTTACTCAGCTCATATTTTTTCCATATTATGTTCAAGATTACTTTTAATGGGACGTGTTTTCAAATTTTCACCATTTATAATGATTATGTTATCATACTCTATATTTCATAATCTTATTGATAATTTCATCTCAACTCTTTGTTATGTTTCATTTTCTGAGGACATGAATAATTTTATTATGAATGACATTCTAAAATAACCTTGATGTTATGGATTTTAACGAATAAGTTTCTAAGCTGATTTTCATTTCAAGTTGAAATGTTGGACTTATATATGTATCTTGATTGCAATAATAATAAACTACTCGGTCCATCATGATTCTTATTCCTTTATTATATTCCAATGTAATAAAATAAGGCACCAGCTCCGGGCTACTAGGTTCGGGTCCTTACAGATTTGGTTCTCATTCCTCTAACCTGCCTGCATTCATAGAAATTATTAATAGTCGAACACACATAGAATATATATTAATTAAAGAGACAATATAAAAAAAATCAAAATTTTTATATAGATTTATATTGTTAAAAATAACATTAAAACCACAAAACATGGAAAAATAATACTATTCACCAAACATGAAAATTGATCATTTGTCCTTCAAATGTCTGTATAAACTATTTAATATATTCTTCAAATAGATATATAATGTTTTAATTTATCTATTCTGAAAAAATTAAATGTTTATCAGTTTATATCATTCAATTAAAAACTCTCCTCACCTTTACATTTTCACAGAAACATTCTTATTTGGACTGCATAACAAGGCGATGAAAATTTGTTCTAGTTGGGATGCCAAATTGGAAGATATGTTATTAGTCATTCATCTCTATGTGAAATGTTGTTAATGTTAACAAATGAAAATTTAAATTGATCAACTATAGTTCAATGGAATGGATGAATCAAATATCACATTAACAATATGTATTTTAATCTATTTGTATATATAGCATAAATGATGTCTTTTAATTGACCATACTAACACACTACTACACATTCAATAACATATCAATTAAAATAATTCCTAATATTTATATTATTAGGCCTACAATGTCATGCTAAATTTAGAGACAAATAAAGGGATGATTGAAAATAAAAAATTTAAATAATAATAGAATTACTTTTTAAATGTTCATAAATCAAACCCTTAATCTATATGAGGTCTTTGACTATTTCTATCAGGGCTATATACTCAGCTGCAGTGGATGATAGGGTTACCAACAATTGTATGTTTCACTACCAATATATAGGTCCTCCACATTCAGAAAATCCATAACTAGATAGTGATTTCCTAGTATAAACATTTACAACAGAGTCATAATCCACACAACCATTCAGTATTTCTTAAAAATTAATATTCATGAAATAGAAAATTGAAAGAGTTGAAGTATGAGTAATGTACATCAAAAAACATTTAAGAGCATGATGATGTGGTTTTCCTAGATTTAACATAATCCTTCTCAAAATAAAAAGAGAAAAATAAACATCTATTCAAGTACAAATCATTGCATACATAATATAAGCCACTACATATAAATATTGAAATCAACTCTTTTATTCAATATCAGATGTTGTAGCAGGTGATTGATATAAAGATAATTTAAAATGATGACTGAAAAAACATTGACATCCTCAAAATCATAAAATATCATATTTATCACATTATGGATATAAGAATGTTGTGATACATAATGAAGATTGTGCTTCCTATCTCAATTAACTTTCATTCCAATATTTTTTTAGCACAACCTAGATATTTCATTGAAGAATATTTATTCAATTTAATTTTAACATGGGTGATTAACATTATATCAAAATGGATGAGTTACATGTAAAATACATAGTATAATAAATCAAGAGTGTAATTTTTACTGGATTTAAAATATATACAAGCAATAAATAGACTCCTTCTGATTCCATTTCCGAAAAAATGAATCTAACATATTAAAGCATCATCTTGAAACATATTTTATTCTATATAATGATCGATTAAGAAAAAAAATATGGATAGATTTAAATTCATTTTCAAATCTAGTAGGAGGATTCATGTATAATTTTTTAATAATATCACCATGAAGGAGATTTTGTTTTTATCTTTCTATTCTATATGAAAATATAAATGTGTAGCAAAATAGATAATAATTCTTATGAAGAGTGATTTACTATAGGAGACAAAATTTCAGAGTAATCAGTTGCTTCTCTTAGAAGGATGACTTTGGGTACACGTGTAGCATTAAGAAATCTTTTATTTCGTATATTATTTTATTCTATTTATTGATAACTCTATTTACAATCAATCACCATCGTAGTATATGTTTTATTTACTATGGACCAAGTATGGTTATTTCATAGGTATTTTATCTCATCTTCTATAGATTATATCCAAATCTTAGAGTTCATTCATTGACAGCATGATTATAGCTTTGGGATCCTCTCCACCATGATCCACTACCACGTATAAGGAAAATGAATCCATATCAACATCATTGTACCTAGACAGAGGTATAATGGCCCTCCTCTTCCTATCCCTAGTGAGTTGTTAACCACTAAGGTCACATGAAACATCATCATCCTGATTATCATTAGAAATAGACCATGATTATGGATTAGGATGAGAAAGGGTCACCTGATAGGTAAGAGGAGTCTCTATAGAATACTCACTAACACTGTGAGGATCATCCTCAAGATCCTTAAACTGAGAATGATCTACACTTTCATCAGTGGGAGGATAGACTCTAGAAGGAACAGAAAATTGAAACACCACTGTTGGAACTATACAACTCATCCAAAAGATCCACCATATTCATCTATCTATGACATTATAGCATATCCCATTTTGATGGTTTTAATTTTACTGGTTGTTGAGCCTGAACGATGTTACATTTTAAAAGTTATTGGTTTTTCAAATTTGGATTGATAACTATTTCATGTAGCCCATTGGCGAAGATCCCTTCATGAATGTCATGAAGTTATGATGGAAGACTATGCAATCTGATGAATATGTTTGAATCCACCATTGAGTGTCATTACAGAAGCCTTTGCGATCTGACGGATAAATTTTGGATTGCACTATTGAATAATGATGGAAGAATTTTGGAGTCTAACGGAGCATCCTCTGATCACGAAGCACTATCCTCTTAGCGGCATCCCTTATGCTTCAATTCATGCTTTTGTAACCTCTATTTCCTATAAATAAGCATCCCGCCCCACTATATAATCATTATTATGGGGACCTTCTATTGGATGATCTCCCATTTGTGGTGCCCTGAGAACCACGAAGTGTTGCACTTCACTAAATCATCCTCCTTACTCAAAGGAGGGAGCTCCTTTAGAAACATTCAAGGACCTTCGAAGCAGTAAGCCTTCAAAGAGAACTCACCAAATAATATTCTCTTTGCTGAGGTGAAGCTCTGATTTGATGAAGTCCATCCTTTATAAACCCTCATACATTGTGAATCCCTGAGGTCTATGAGGCAACCTTCCATCACGAAGCCCCATCATTTGTGAGACATTATGCTCCATGGACCTCATTCCATCATGAAGCCCTATCCATCGAAATGTTCCCAGCTTCATGCCTACCAAACAATAAAACTGGGCCTTCACCCCAAATATCTACTCGGGATCACTATCGACCTACAACCTCGCCCTATGGGCTTGTCGCTACAATACTATCACATAACTCCATGAAAAAAGTGGTGTCACACAACAAAAATTTCAGGCCTGGTCGGTAACATTTTACCTTGATCCCTTATGTGAATCCAACCTCCACCTATTGAATAACATGGTTTGAGATACTACAATGACTCATTGAAACTCCATGGGATGATATATTCCCATTTTTTCCTTTCACTAATCATGAGTTGTGATTCTCATCATCCATTCTCTGAGTACCAAGAGACAAAAAATCCTCAATAAAAAACTCCAACCCCCCTCACTTGCCTCCTATGATAGGTTTGACCAGAATGGGGCCACTCTTGTATAACTACCACTAAAACAATTTCGTGGTGCCTTATGCTTAATAGTCTTCTCTTCAAGACTATAAACTTTAGTACACCCAAAACAACAAACATAGGATGCATGTTTCTCAAAACAAGATAATTCTTATATGCCAAGGAGAAGATGTAAATAGTACTCACTACATGACAATAAACTATATCGTTTCCTATAATTCAATAACAAGACGCCTCTTGATCTAAATAATAGATTCCTTCTCTGGAAAGAATAAATGCCTCATGATATGATTAAGGTGGCAAAATTTCAAGATCATGGGAATCCATTCAAGCATTCCATCACTCCACCTCATTCATCATGTGTCCTTAATTCAACGTTCATCCTATTTCATGTCTAAACAGACCCCTTAAGAGAAATGTCCCATGATTATTCGGCTCACCCACCATTTTGTGTCAATTCCCCGAAATACATACAATGACACTACTTGTTTTCTCCCATATTTCTAATACTATAAGAAGATGGACCACAATTTTTTTCTTCCACATTTATCTAACACGATGTGGTTGGTGCATTGTTAATATGAATAGTAGTTATCACCCTTCATCATGCCACGATCATTATTTTCCAAATTTTGGTCATATGATTCAAACTTTTTGTCGTTGTTTGTCCGGATTGAATCCAACTCCATTGAGATTATCCCGATTGTGTACTAGTTCCTAGGTGTATGCCTATATTATATGATTGAACCCCCTAGTGAGTTGGGATTCCCTAATGTCCAGAAATGAGGAAGACATTATGGGCATCGTCCATGGTTATGATCCATCCACCATTTTTGCTCCATAGTGGCAACTGTGCAGCATCCATGTGCAATCCCCTATCACCATTGTCTCTTCATAGAAGCACCAAGGATGGTTTCATTCATAAGACTCATCCATAATTGGTGCTCCATAGTGTCACCCATTTATCATCCATGCATAATCCACATTCACCATGGTCGCTCTATAGCAACACCATAGAAACTTCCATGCATAAACACCATCCACCATTGTCACTCTATAGCCGCACCAGAAAAACATCAATCTATTTTCCCCTATCACCATTTCCACTCCTTAGTAGAACTAGGGATGCTTATATCTGTAATCCTCATTCACCATTTCTACTCCTATGTGTCATGTAGGAATCTAGCAAGAATAATCCTCATCCATCATTACAACTTCATAGCAGCACCCGAGATGCTTCCACGTGTAAGCCCCATCCACCATTACCGCACATCAATAAAATAAGGGTTGCATCTAGGCATAAGACCCTTTCCTCATTGAAAGACCAATGAAGCACCCAAGAAGCATCCCTGCATAAGACCCTTTCACCATTTCCTCTCTATAGTGTTACTCAGGAAGCTTCTATTGGATTTCCTTATTCACCATTACTGCTCCTTAGAGGCACCCAAGAAGCTTTCATGTGTAACCCCGATCCACTATTTTTCTCTATAATGTCACTCAATCAACATCCCTGTATAATACCAATTCACTATTGATTATCCCAAGTAGAACCCATGAAAAATCCATGTTTAATACATTTCCACCATTGTTGCTCCCGAGTAGCACCCGGGCAGTGTCCACACGTAAGTTGCTTTCACCATTTTGGATCATTAGCAGCACCCGAGCTGCTTCCATGCATAAACCCCATCAACCATTGTCACTCCATAACTATGCATGGGATGCATCCATACATAATCCCCATCCACAAATTCCACTCCATAGTGTTACTCAATAATTGTCCATGCATAAGCCCCTTTCACCATTGCATCTACATAGAGGCACCCAAGTATCTTCCATTCATAAGCCACATCCACCATTTCGGCTCCATTACAGCACACAATAATAATATATCTATAATCCCATTTCACCATAGCTGCTTCATAGTGCACCTAGGATAATTCCATGGGTAGTCCCCATCCACCATTGCATCTCCTTGATGGCTTCCAGGCAGCTTCCATTCATAGTCCCCATCAATCATTTCAACTTCATAGTTTAACATGGGCCTCTACCATTGTGTATTCCCCATTACCAACATAACAAAACATTATGGAATTTGATACCTGAACTTTTTAATAATGATACATTGGTAGCCTCCTTGAGGATCAAGCCGGTCACCCATAGGTCTCGGCCACTTCACGTCAGTTCAACCCCATCCTGCATGATGTTCAACTTTATTCCACATTCATACTGCATGACACTAAACTATATGCTTTCAAATAATATGGGTTTTGATCCATGTCTCCTTGATAGGGAATATTGGAAGCCTCCCTGAGGTTCAACCCTAAACACTGTTAACCTTTAACATCCCCTTTTTTTGGAAACTACACCGTTGGTTCACCCCATAATAGGGCCAGACTAGTTCCTTATCCACTAACCAGGCATTAGACCTGCACTCATTTCACACTCCTCGAACCAAGAGTACCCCTAATGTAATAGGATTCTAACCAAGAATAAGAAAAAACATGTATTCATGCTGTTTTCCTGCGTGTGCTCTCCAATTCTATGCCCCATCCCAATCTTTGAGGAATTTTATTTCCTACCATGGAGATACTTAGGAGGCCTCCCTCAAGTTCAATCCCATCATCCATTTCCCATAATAGTCCTTCCGCTGAGCCTTGGTGTTTCAGGAAGATCATGCCATTGCCTAGATGATCTATTCTCTTCAGGTCCCCATCCATGTTTTACATTCTCACATGTCACCCATCAGGTGTCCCATTACCACACCAAACTACGTGGACATTTATTCCCATTCATATGGATATGTCTGAATCCTTCTTAATCATTAATAACAATAATACCACAATCTTCACATTAGATCCATATCGTTCACCATCCACACTCTTGGTTAAATCCCTAATAATCCATCTGGATCCTTACTCAGGCTGCCGTATCACATTGATACCATGACATCCGTCCAATTGCAGCCCTTTATGACACATGATATGTCGACCATTCATAAGCCACATAGAATCTAGATCCATCCAACTAAAGAGTGGCCCTTTCAAAATGGGATGCTAACCATAAGAAATATCCAGCATATCTTGAGGTCATTGTCCATTGTGTATACCCTGATTTCAAGACTAATCCCTTTGAACAATGTGGGTTTCAATCTCGGCATTCAAAATAGGTTGTGAGGGAAGCCTCATTGTGTTTTAATCCCAACCAATGGTAAACCCTAGAGTTCTCATTTCTGGGGAGAACATTTCCTGATTTTCCCATAGTAATTTCTAGATTAGTCTTAATGGTTGGATATCTTCCCTTTATGGGACACACCACCCATGGTCCAATCTCATTGAGTGTTCTTATGAATTCATCCGGTGTCCCCCCTTTTGGGGTGAACCCTCCTGGATCCTCCCTCAATGGTGTCTTGATCGGTCTTCACAGTGTGATACCTTATCATTTTGGGACACACAATCCTATTTCCACTCTTTATTATTATTATAATCCATCCATCTGGTAAACCTTCTACTTTCTCCCACCTAGGGATGTACCAGTCTGATCAATCTCGATGGGGAATTTTTACCACTCTCATACCATCTTCATAATATTTTAAACTCACAGTCTACCCCATGATAAACATGGGATATATGAGTAAAACCTCGGAAACTATTCCTTCAAGGTACCTATATCCACATGATGTTAAACTCGCGGCCTACCCTATGTTAGACATTGGATGACCGAACAAAACCTACGAAACTCTAAATTTGGTTTAACTGTCACCATAAGATGTTAAAATCATGGAATTCACAATGTTAAAAAGGGAAGCTGAAAAAAACCTTAGAGAGATTCCATTGGAATCATATACCAGGAAATCAATGAGGGATTCCTCAGGTGACAGACCCTTGAGAATCCCTCCTATAGTGATGAGAAAATGTGACCAACATTCAGGAATCAAGTGAATCCATGACATTCCAAATGTTACCATGTACTCCGACCAAGGATTTCTTCCTTGATTGGACCCCTTGGAATGTCTAGAAATAAATAGTGTAATTAACCAACATACATAAAGATATGGCATTGGGTATGAGTTTCACAATCAATGTCTTACTATATGAGGGATTCCCAAATTGAGAAACATGTACAATGGAGGAATTCACTAAATGACGAATCAACAATCCATTATTGTAATGACCCATTATTTTTGAATAGTATATTAATTTACTATTAAAGATTTAACATATATGTTAATGGTTAATGCAGAAAAAAGAGTCGATGGGTTTATCCAGTACACTCGAACCATATGAAGCCCACTTATCAGAGCTTGGAAAGAAGGTGGCGCCTTTGGGCTTTGCTTTGGACCAAGCCCAAGTCGAACTCCGGCGTGTCAAGCATGAATGGAATCGCCAACATGAGAAGTTCGAGTTAGTGGAGGTTACTACTATGGAAATGTTATCCGAGCCTCAGAAATTGTATTTAACAATCACACAACCTGTCATTAGGTCATATGCATGTGTTTTATGGGATTATGTTTCAAAGCCCTAATATGTAATCTCATAGTATTAATAAAATTATTGTTTAATCATTCTTATGTTACAACAAGTTTTTCTTAATAAAATATATGTTTATTGATTTTAGAAGTTGCAAATGATATTTAAATGATTTCCCTTACATAGAGAGTTTTTATGGAAAAATAATCTTCATTTTTGAAATAGAAATTTCAAAATTAATCTTGGCTGAATTTTTAGGTGTTTTCTAAAAAGATTCATTTTTATGAATAGTGCATGATGAATAGTGTATTTATGAATAATGCATGATGAATAGTGTTTTTATGAATAGTAAAAATATTTTTATTAAATAACTATTTTTGTGAATTGATTTTCACAAATCTGACAAGAATGGTTGTAATTAAGGTGAAAAATGTGGATCATTGTGATCAAAATAATTTTTGTTGAATAGTAACTTTAACCCTGGAAATAGTATTATAAATAAAATATGAATGGTAATTTGGATAGTATTGAGAACATTCTAATTAGTAAACCATATTATTATTTTATCATTATAAGGTTATAAGGTAATCGAATGATGACTAACATTCAAGGGGCTAAAAATTAGTTATAGATTTTGAATTATAATTTTTGAATAAATTATGATTTTTAAATAATAACTAAATAAAAAAATAAAAAAAATCAAAAAATATAGTTATTTTTTTATTCTACAAGTCGAAAACGGATTAGGGTGAAATTTTTGGATTTTTCTGAAAGAATTAATTTTTCAGTGAATAGTAAAAACACAGATTATGGTTTCGAAATATTTACTGATATCCTGACTACATCATGATGATGTCTTGAATTATTTTTAGTGTTAGTAGACCAAAGAAGAGGAATTATTGTATGAGGGGTCCCATGTGAACAAAACCATGGGGAAATACTGTGGGCAAGCCAATGGTTTTTCCAAAACCACTAGTGAGGTGTACATTGAAATTATTAAACTATCGCCTCCCTTTACCCTATAAATACCCACACTTTACTACTATATTATTCACTCCCAACTCTCCCTAAACAAACCTCTGGTCTCATTGCCTCCTAAGGAGTCATTCCATGGTTCCCTCATGCCTCCAATGTCCCGACCATTGAGTTTTAGGATATATGTTTTAAGGTAAGGGATTCATTCACTCTTCCCATTTTCAAAGTTAAACATTCATGTCAAGTCTTTCATGTTCCTTATTTCCATGTTAGGGTATGATATATTTATTCATCATACTTTCCTTTTATTTTCATATGATGAGAGACCCTATTTAATCTAACCAATTGATTTTTTTGAAGTTTTATGTGACGTCGTTAGGCTGCTGAATTTTTCATAAGAGAAATCTTATTTTTGTATTCCTTTCAGGCTTTTCATTTCATATGGTATGTCCTTCAAATTTAATTACCATGTTATTATAAACTTTATATTATGTACCTATACTATTTTATGGATAATTTATGAGTGGGTGACCTATGTCCCCTCTTTTATCAATGTTTTCTAAAGCCTTGCAACACAACCGTTATGGTGCTGAATTTTCGTCTCAAAATGTCTTCCACCTTTTCCCAAATTCGTTTATTTTATTAAGTGAATACTGAAAACTCTTTATAATAAATTGTTATTCCCAAATATTTAAAACAATTTATTTAAATTTTTGAGTGTTACATTCATGAATCCCGCTTTACATTTCTGTTGGATTAAATTGACATAAAAATCATGTATTTAAAGCAGTTTTTAAAATGTTACGATTCTAAAATAAAACACATTTTTTTGTTATATGGGTCAATTATAAAATTATTGATGATGATATATGTGGCTCACATGATAATAAAGACAAATTAAGGGTGTTCCCTAATTGCATTCTGAATCATTGTGTAAATACATAATCTTTAGAGATGACCATTTTGAACGATACCTTGGTGAATAACCTTAGTAATTTATTAATGACACCTTAGGGATAGACCTTCGTGATACAAAAAATGATTGTATAAGATAAATGTTGTGTCAATATCTTCATCTTATGAAATACGTTATTTTTATTATGATATGCATCATGATCTCTTTCTCATTCCTTAATGTTATTTTTTCATGACATTATTGATTTATCTCAAGTTCACATGTAAAATTTTTCCCTTGTTTCCCTTACTGGGCATTCTTCTCAACATTTCATTTCATTTATGTCCATAGGTTATGAGATTTATTAATGCACCTAGGATAAACATAAGGAGAGGCCTTTCAAGTGTTTTATAAGATCCTCCTTTATTCATGTAAAATGTTCTTTTTTTCCAAGACACTAAACCTTAATGATACTCTATTTTGAATAATGTAGCGACAATTTTATGTAATGAAATATGTTGGATTCCATAGTTTGTATCAGCTGACGGTTTAGGTATTTATGAAAATTAGGATATGAAAACATTAGGAATAAACCTATAGAATACTTATATTTATGAAATCTTCTTGGTATATTGGCGAGTATAGAGTAAATGGTTTATCAAAAAAATACATCCTTGTCTTGATACGTGCAGGTAGAGGCGGCTCTGGTATAGATGTACATTGGGGTAAAAATCGAAAACACCGCTTTGAGCAAAACTCGAATGGGAACAAGTCCATGAGAATGGGACTTGCTGAATGTAACACCTGAGATTTTTATGAGAAATATTTTCTTTTTATGAATTATGTTATACGCAAAGGAATCTTATTTTTACACACAACACTAGCTTGGCTTGCTTTACACACAATCGTGACCTTCCTCGATACACTACTGGAAAACCAACCTTTACCAACGGTTTGGAACCGTTGGTATAGGCCTCCAAACCGTTGGTATAGCCTATACCAACGGTTTGGAGAACCGTAGCCAAGTAAGCCGTTGGGATAGGTCTATACCAACGGTTCTCCGAAAACCGTTGGTATAGACCTATACCAACGGTTTTGGAAACCGTTGGTATAGGTAATATGAAATCTATACCAACGGTAATGGAACCGTTGGTATATAAATTCCAAAAATAAAATCACCGCTGGGATTTGATCCCAGGACCCCCTCGTTTATAATCGAACGACTTAACCACTAGGCTAACATCACTTTGTAAACATAATTTCATAAATATATATATGTATTATCATAATTATATAAATTTTTGATTTATATAATGTTCTTCGTTAGTAGATCTGGAAAAACATCAATGAACCTATCCCAACGGTTTTCAGAACCGTTGGGATAGACCTATCCCAACGGTTTTGACAACCGTTGGGATAGGTTCTGGGTGGGTATATTTTTTTTCACAACGGTTCTTGAGAACCGTTGGGAAAGAGTAACCTTTCCCAACGGTTCATCAAAACCGTTGGGAAAGGGCCTAAAAACACACCCTTTCCCAACGGTTTTGGTGAACCGTTGGGAAAGGGTACTCTTTCCCAACGGTTTTGATGAACCGTTGGGAAAAAGTGGGAAAACATCCACCCCTTTCCCAACGGTTTTGGTGAACCGTTGGGAAAGGTCACTCTTTCCCAACGGTTCACCAAAACCGTTGGGAAAGGGTGTGTTTTTAGGCCCTTTCCCAACGGTTTTGATGAACCGTTGGGAAAGGTTAGCTATACCAACGGTTTTTACAAACCGTTGGTATAGAAGTGTTGGGAAAGATCATGTTTCCAGTAGTGATAGCGTATGTTGTACGCAATATCGAGTATCACTAAACAACGATATGTTATATAAAAAAGACGTTATGAATATTAATAACCACTTTTTGAAATTTTATAAATTTTATTTTTCAAAATTGACTTCATTTTTGGATTCGGAATACTGAAATTAGCCTAGGCTGAAATTTTTGTATTTTTCTGAAAACATTCAATTTTTGATGAATAGTGAAACCACTAAGTGGTAGTTACAAAAAAACTGAATTTTTCATGAAACATAATTTTACCGCTTCTGTAAATGGAATTTCGAAAATCTGAAACACACGGTTGATATCAGTAAGTAAAATGTGGTTCAATGAGATGAAAATAATTTTTTGGTGAATAGTAACTTTTTACTTTTTTTTACCCCGGTTAAATTAAATATGGTAATTAAAGGTAAAAATGATATTAATATTACCCTAACACATGTCCTAATTCTATTGGATTAGTGTAATTAGACAAAAAACAACCTTATGAATATAATATTACCATTTAGGTCCACTTGGATTAGATTATAAAATTTAATATTATTTTATTTAAATAAGAGTTAAAATAGTTAAAATCAATGTTTAATAACTAAAATATTTTTAATATAGTGTTATAAATAAGATAAATTCGATTATAAATATTCATTAGAAATATAAAACTATTTCCTACATAATGGTATTTTATTTATAATTTTTAGACTTTAAATAATTTAATTTATTTATGACTCAACGATGATGCAGTAATTACCTTATTAAGAAAATATTAACATAATTGATGTTATAAATGCCCAAATAAATGTAATTTGAGACATTTTATGAATTATACCAATTTTTCTAGGCTAATATTACATGTTAGTGTTTAATTAATTACTTTTATTGAACTTATCATTATGTTATGATTTTCACAAAAATCATGTACAAAATATTGTCAAAATTGACATAAAATAATTTTCAAAACAAATATTATATTATTAATTGTTATTTTATTCCTAAAAATCTATGGCTCGACCAATTGACATAGATAAGGATATATATATTAATAATAAACAACTTGGGGTTCATTTGGCATGTTATATTAAGTTTATTAACCATATAGTGTATGAAAACAAAAAGACATGGTAAAAGTTAAATTATTTATCTTAGAGTTAAATCTAATTGATAAGGTTAAAATAGTAACCTAAACCTGTCTAAAACCTATTGGATGAGAGGATTTCGACCCATACCCAATTTATCATCGAAATAAGACCCTTTGGAACCATTATAAACCGAATGTGACTTTAATATAAAATAATATTTTGAGATTTTCCAAAGGTGCCCCTCTCCTCCCTTATAAAAGGGCACCTCCTCCCTCTTCTCCTCACACCACATTGAGCATTCAAGCTCGTCCAACCCCTGCAAAAACCTCTTCTCCACTTCCCTAGAATCATCCTAGAGGTCCTGGTATTCTTTAAAGACCAATCTTAGTTACCTAAGTGGAGGATTCAAAGAGGCGTGTCAAAAAGAGGTAATATCCATTACTGATCTTTTTCAATTTAATTCTTCTTCAACTTCTTCTTCGTTAGTTGTTTCATGATAAAGTAATAACATCAGTATTACTTACATACTGATATGTTATTACAAATATTAAACAATCCTATTTCACCTTCTATCCATCCTACGAAAAATGAAATCACCGTGCGTGCGTACATACGGAATACCGTCTCCACGCCTTGGTGTAATCTATTTTCCACCACCACCTTACTTGGATGGGTATAATGGTGTAATGAGTAACTATATATTATTATTGTAAAGTGATGTTGATTATTAAATAGTATAAATACACTTCAATACAATTCCAAAATCATGGGAACGATATCATCACTCTTGCGTACGTACGGCCTACCGTCTCCACGATGTGATGCGACTCGTTCTACATGATCTTAACTACATAGTAATTAGATAAATGAATTTAATGAATAAATATGATATATATTACTCTAATTCCATTCTGGATATGAGTTATCTATAACCTAAAAAGAAGAATAATAATTTATTCGGCAAAACACGTATAAGAACAAAAAGCAATAAACAGCCGAATAACAAGTAACAATGAAAAATTACTAATAAGAAGCTAATAATATGTCCATATATGATATCATATCAATGATTATGATTATTTTATAAGTCAATAACCTTATTTAAATTATTATACATGAGCTTCGGACATGTACGAATAAAATCATACCTAAGGTAAGGAAAAAACCTACAATCTCATTTTTATCCGAGATTGTTTATACTTTGATATTTACTGGGGTGTATTTATCATCCACATCCATGTTTCGTCAATATGTAATATTATATCTATCCTTCTACAATTTTTTAAATCCAATTTCATCTATTGGTGAGTTTTTAGTAAAATATATGAAATGAATCTTTTGTTGTTTTCAAAACGAGGTACTTTTTGACTTTTCTGACCAAAGTACGAGAAGAATGTTTTTTTAACTTATACGGAATAAATGGATTCATAGACATTATTTCAACAAATAATCCATTACATATTTTCAAGTTTATTTTTAGTTAACTTCTTTTAGTTTATAATTATATGACATGTTAAGAATGGAGAATGTTTTTGAAAAAGAAAGGATATTTTCCTCAACAATGGAGTTCAAATGTATTATCAAAATTATTTTCCATCTAAGCCAATATAGGGTTTAGTTTCGATCCCTATTATTACATTTATTTGAGTATGATATGATGGAATTATTTTTATTAAGTACTTTATCTTATATTAATCATATTATAATGTCATATTGTTTATGAATCCCATTTTTATTACTTGGGTTATGTTATGAGGTATGATTTATGTTTTTGAGGCACACATAAGAAAGGAATCATTATGAGATGGGTGGGACATATATCTCCCTCCAATGCATTGGGTAATGATTTATATCTCATGAAATAGACATGGCAGGAATGACAGGTTAATCTGGTTCAGTAAAACAGGACTCAAACGAAGAGTGAACTCGGTTCAGAAATGGACTTTGTCCGCTAAGATAGTATTGGAAATGAGTCTTGACTACTAAGAAATGATTCACTATGATTATGTGTGTATGCCACAAAGTTTCAAGTTTTATGTTGTGATTATTGGGAATTCATTTTCACTTCTATGATTTATCCCATGTTATGATTTTATAATATCTTTTGCAGGTTATGATTTTCAAAACGTTATGATATGATTGATATTACCTTTATTTAACTTTACTGAGAATTTGAGCTCACCCTTTTTATGTTTTCTTTTCCCCTGGTCAGGAAGAAGGATATTAAGTGGAATATGCTAAATGTGACTCTAGATATGAAGATATAAATGGGAGACACTGTATATAATTTATGAACCAGTTGTTTATGTTTCCCAGTTTCTAAAGACACTATACATATATGGTCCTTTTGTGGTTTTTGTTATATGTTATACTAACTATGCTTCAATAATGATGTAAAGAAAATGTATGTTAAGTATGGGTTATTATAGTTGTTATCAGAGGAAAGGTATAGTCAACCTTTGGAATCAAGAATGTGAAAGCCTCAGTAAGAAACCTAAGGATATATCTAAGCCTAGAACAATCTTAGTGTATTAGAAATGGCCATGAAGAACCTAAGATAAGACATTAAGCGTGAATGTTTATTCATTATTATGTGGGTTTCTTATTATAATTAGTGTTGCTCACACTATTCTTCATGGTTTTAGTCAATGGATGGAACCTGAAGGAACCGTGTTAATGCGGAATGCGACAGACAATGCAATGATTGTCGCCCTGAGAAACCAAACGATATGGGAGCTGGAATGAAAAATCTTGTAGCCATGCTCACACAACATTCTCAAGCTATGAATCATGCAGGACTTCCAAACGAGCAAAGGAAGTAACAACATTCTGTTGAATCTTTCATGAGGCAGTGTCCACCTTCTTTTAGTGGTTCAACTGATCCATTAGTGGCTGAACAATGGATTAGTACCACTGAAAAGATATTTTCAGTTCTTCAATGTTCTGATCATGAGAAAGTCATCTTAGTGGTATATCGTTTGGAAGGTGAATCTGATCAATGGTGGAATCTTATCAAGAATACGAGGCCAAGAGATGAAATTGAGTCCATGGAATCAGACGAATTCAAGAACTTATTTTTCAATAAGTACTTCCCTCGTATTCATTGAACAAAGATGGAGAAGGAGTTTTTGATCTAAACCAAATGGATGATGAATCTGTTGGTACCTACGAAGAAAATTTTAAAAGACTTTCACGGTACGCTCCTGGGATTATTATCCAACCTGAGAGTAAGATCGATCGATTCTTTAGTGGCTTAAAACCAAGTCTTCTAAGGGAGTTAGCCATAAGGGACTTCATTAGCTATGAGGAAATTGTTCAATGTTCTCTCAAGGTTGAGATGGAGATTGGAGTAACCCATCAGTCATATGGGTTTGATAAGAAGAGGAAAATGAAATTCAAAGGGAAATCTAAAGATCAAACTGAAAAGAAGACGAGTTTTCCCTTATGCTCAATGTGTTGAAAGAAACATGGAGGGAATTTTCTTAAAGTGACAAGTAAATGTTTCAAATGTGGAAAAGAATGTCATCGGGCATTTGAATGTTTTAATGATGGGAAGAAGATGTCTAATTATGTGAATAAAGAAAGGGATACACAGAATGCACCTCCTACAGTTCAATGATTCAAGTGCATGAAAATGGGGAATTATGCTAATAAATGACCTAATCCAAGGGTTGTTGATGATGATCGATGTCAAAAAACTCTTAAGGCTAGAGACAAAGGAAAGTCACATGCAATTTATATTGGCGATGTGGAGTGCGATAACGATGTGGTGAAAGGTACACATACCGTCCAATCTAAAGTAGAAAATGTTTTATTTGATCCAGGATCCACCCACTCTTTTATTTCTGAATAATTTTCTAAGGGTATCAACATATTACCTCAACAATTAGATGTTGAGTTAGCCGTGACATCTACTAATGGCACAACAGCTGCATTAAAAGTTTATAATTCTCCTCCAATTGACATTTGTGGGAAAATGCTTCCTGCAAATCTTGTGATCCTCCCTATAGTGGAATTCGATGTGATTCTTTGCATGGATTGTCTTTCTTTATACAGATTTCATATCGATTTCCAAAGAAGGGAAGCCACATTTCATATTCCAGATCAATCTATGATCATCTATCGATGCAAGGATGAACATAACCTTCCAGTGGAAATTTCATCCATCTTATGGGTCCTGATTCTACTAAATGAATGTTATTTATCTCAAATGGTTGGAGATAAACTCGCGATTATGAATATGCCCATTTTCCGGGATTTTGATGATATCTTTCCGGAGGAATTTCCAGGTCTTCCACCAAATCGTGAAGTTGAGTTTTCAATAGAACTCATACCGGGTGCTATGCCAATTTCAAAGACACCCTATAGAATGGCCCCAATTGAGTTGCAGGAATTGAAGAAGCAACTTCAAGAGAATCATGATAAGGGATTCATACACCATAGTGCATCACCTTGGGGAGCACCTGTTCTGTTTTTTAAGAAGAAAGATGGATCAATGCGACTCTGCATTGATTATCAAGAACATAACAAGATCAGTATCAAGAACAAATATCCTCTCCTGCGCATTGATGAGTTATTTGATCAACTACGCAGAGATCAATACTTTTCCAAGATTGATCTTTGTTCAGGTTATCACCAATTAAGGGTCAAAAGGGAGGATATACCAAAGAAGAATTTCCGTGCAAGGTATGGAAACTATGAATTTATAGTGATACGATTTGGTCTTACTAATTCCCCTGCTATCTTCATGGATCTAATTAATAGAGTCTTTAGAGAATATCTTGATCAGTTTTTGGTAGTCTTTATAGAAGATATTCTTGTTTATTAAAAGAGTAAGGAAGTACATGAATATCCATTTGAGAATTGTATTGAAGACCCTAAGAAAGGAGAAGCTTTATGCCAAATTTACCAAGTGTGAATTTTGGCTACAAAAAGTTTCATTTCCGGGTCACATAATCTCAAAAGAGGGGATATCTGTGGATCCAGCAAAAACAGAGGTTATTAAAAGGTGGTCGAGACCCACAACAGCAACTAAGATATGAAGTTTTCTCGGTTTGGCTAGATATTATCGACGTTTTGTGAATTATTTTTCACGATTATCAAATCCACTCACCAGGTTGTCTCAAAAAGGTGTTAATCTCATGTGGACCGAGGAGTGTGAAGAGAATTTCAAGGAGTTAAAAATAAGGTTATCCAGTGCACTTGTTCTCACACTACCTTGTAGTGGAGAAAGGTTTGTGATCTACAGTGATGCATCCAATAAGGGACTTGGGTGTGTCCTTGTGCAAAGCGATATGGTCATTACTTATGCCTCACGATAGTTGAAAATCCATGAGAAAAATTACCCAACTCATGATTTGGAGTTTGCTGCGGTAATATTTTCATTAATGAATTGGAGGCATTATATTTATGGTGAAAGGTGTGATGTTTATACTAATCATAAATGTTTGAAGTATATTTTCACACAAAAAGAGATGAATATGCGCCAATGAAGATGGTTGGAGCTGATTAAGGATTACGACTGCTCAATTCATTAGCACCCTGGGAAAGCGAAAAATGTGGATGATGCATTAAGTCGACAAGACCATGGTAGCTTATCCATGATGAGGATCTCAAAAGATCCAATATTTATGGATTTAAAAAGGATGGATCTTGGTATCACAATGGAAGGGGAAAAATCTTATCTTTCTTAAATGAATGATCAGCCATATATGCATGTGAAGATTAAAGAGGTACAGAAAGAAGATGTAGAATTACAAAAGAAGGTGAGAAATGTTCCTGAATTCCACATTGATTGTGATGAAATAATAAGGTTCAGGAATCAGGATTGTGTTCCTCCCATCCTAGAATTAAAGAAAGATCTACCAGATGAGGCTCATAGTTCTTCATTCTCTATTCATCCTAGAAGCACAAAGATGTTTAGAGACCTGAAAGAGTACTTCTGGTGGGATGCAATGAAAAGGGATATTTCTAAATATGTCTCTCGATGCTGGGTTTGTCAGCAAGTTAAAGCTGAGAGACAGAAGTCTAAGGGTATGTTACAACCAGTACCCATACCTGAATGGAAATGAGAAAACATCACTATGGACTTTGTCACTGGACTTCCTAAAACATCCAAAGGCAATAATGCTATATGGGTTATAGTTGATTGTCTTACGAAGTCGGCAAACTTCATTGCTATTAGAGAGGATTTCACTCTCGATCAGCATGCCAGGATATATGTGAAGGAAGTGGTAAGATTGCACGGAGTACCACTTTCCATTATATCTGATCAGGATCAGAGGATTACCTCGACGTTTTGGTGAAGTCTTCAGCATACTCTAGATACAGAGTTGAGTTTAAGCACTGCTTATCATCCTCAGATAGACGGTCAGTCTGAGAGGACAATTCAAACTCTAGAAGATTTGTTAAGAGCTTGATCTATGGATTTCAAAGGTGGTTGGGATCAACACCTACCATTGGTGGAATTTTCTTATAATAATAGCTTTCCCTCCAGCATTCAGATGGCTCCCTATGAAGCTCTCTATGGAAAGAAATACAGAACTCCAACATGCTGGGGTGAAGTTGGGGAAAGAAAGCTATTAGGACCTGATATTGTTGATGAAATGGTAGAAAAGGTCTGATCTATACAATAACACATAAGAGAAGCTCAGAGTCGACAAAAAATTTATGCTGATAATCGAAAAAAAGACCTAGAGTTTGAAGTGGGTGAAAACGTGTTCTTACGAATATCTCCCTGGAAGAGAGTAATGTGATTTGGGAAGAATGAAAAGTTAAGCCCTAGGTATATCGGTCCTTTTGAAATACTGGATCGTGTTGGGAAGGTAGCTTACCGATTGGCGCTTCCACCAAATCTCTCTCAAGTTTATGATGTGTTCCATGTATCGCTCCTAATAAAGTACATACCCGATCTATCACATGTACTCAGCTCCGAAGTTGTACCGTTGGAGCAAGATATTTTTTATGAAGAACAGCTGATAGAGATTCTGGATCGTAGCGAAAAAGTTCTACAAAACAAGACCACTCTCTTGGTGAATGTTTTATGGAGGAACCACCATTTAGTAGAAGCTACATGGGTGTTTGAGGATATGATGAGGGAGAGTTATCCTCATCTGTTTGTTACAAAGTGACGAATTTCAAGGGCGAAATTCATTTTAAGGGGGGTGGAATGTAACACCTGATATTTTTATGAGAAATATTTTCTTTTTATTAATTATGTTATATGCAAAGGAATCTTTTTTTACACACAACACTTGCTTGGCTTACTTTACACAAAATCCCGACCTTCCTCGATAGCGTATGTTGTATGCAATACCGAGATTCACTAAACAACGATATGCTATATAAAATAGCTGTTATGAATTGTAATAACCACTTTTTGAAATTTTATAAATTTTATCTTTCAAAATGGACTTCATTTTTGGATTCGGAATACCAAATTTAGCCTAGGGTGAAATTTTTGTATTTTTCTGAAAACTTTCAATTTTTGATGAATAGTAAAACCACTAAGTGGTAGTTAAAAAAACTAAATTTTTCATAAAACATAATTTTACCGATTCTGTGAATAGAATTTCGAAAATCCGAGAGACATCGTTGATATCAGTAAGTAAAATTTTGTTCAATGAGATTAAAACAATTTTTTGGTGAATAGTAACTTTTTACTGTTTTTTTACCTCGGTTAATAGTAAATATGGTAACTAAAGGTAAAAATGATATTACTATTACCCTAACACATGTCCTAATTCTATTGGATAAGTGTAATTCGACCAAAAACAACCAGATGAATATAATATGACCATTTAGGTCCACTTGGATTAGATTAGGACATTTAATATTATTTTATTTAAAGAAGAGTTAAAATAGTTAAAATCAAAGTTTAATAACTAATTTTTTGTAATATAGGGTTATAAATAAGATAAATTCAATTATAAATATTCATTAGAAAGATAAAACTATTTCCTACATAATGGTATTTTATTTATAATTTTTAGACATTAAATAATTTAATTTATTAATGACTCAACAATGATGTAGTAATTTCCTTATTAAGAAAATATTCACATAATTGATGTTATAAATGACCAAATTAATGTAATTTGAGACTTTTTATTAATTAAACCAATTTTCTAGGTTAATATGACTTGTTAGTTTTTATTTAATTAACTTGGATCGAACTTATCATTATGTTATTATTTTCACAAAAATCATTTACAAAATAGTGTTAAAAATGACATAAAATAGAAGCCGGAGAAGGTTGTTAGTTCAATACCATGTCTTATTCCACACTTATGCACATCCCAACCCCCACTCAACTTCCTAGAAAATTTCCTTTTCCCCTGTCCAATCCTGTAATAATAAAAATTTCTCGGGTACCTAACAGTAGCCGGAGAAGGTTGTTAGTTCAACTTAGTAGTACATCACCAATGGTGTCATCGAAATATGCAGTCTAAATAGATATTTCTTTCTAGTACAATATAAATGTCATGATAAACAAAGGGAGAATTGGGATCCATTAGTTAATAATATTGATTTTAATGACAATGATCATTTATTCCATTCATTATCATTATCCATTTCAATCACTTAATAGGTGGGTTTGAAATATAAAACAATTAAACCTGGGGTAATAGTGATCAATTAATAGAAAATATTGAATATGTCATGTTCCCAATCTCATAGAGGATAAAAAATTCATCAAAAATACATCATTGTCACCTAGGAGGTGTAGTCCAGGTTGTCTCATCAAATGAAACTTTTTGGGGAATGGTGCCTGATTATGAGTCCCTAAACATTGCATTCTTCAGGTGGGATTTAGAGCCTCAGTCTAGCCCGACCCATGATAGCTACCTTAGTCCAATACCCCACATACAACTAAGCTATGTGTAGATTATTATTCATATAATTAATGTATATAAAAAATTAGAAAGATTGAATAATCAATAACTGTAACATTAAAAATTCAAATTACATTTGACACTTGAATAATATTTGGGCCTTAACCCATTATCACATTAAACACAAACCATACATATCTTATTTTACCAAATTATCTTCTATATCCCAACTCATTTAACATATTCAATAATTTTCATACATTAAGCTGTTTCACATAATTCATCATTTCACATGTAATATCATATTCTTTAATTTCAATTTTTATATCACAAGCTATTATAAACATTCACCATAATCCATTTAACCCGCTATACATTGTGGAAATCAAACCCTAATTCCATTATCAAAGTCCAGGAACACCTATCAATAATCAATTTCCAATCTCAATTAACATATCAACATGTTGATCATGGGATCTACTTTATCCCAAGTCAATTACATACCTAAAATTACAATTTTTCAATGTTATTGAATATTGGAACACCCAATGGTTGGCTAGAAATTGATAAAGTCAACCATATTGTATCCCATGGGGGTCAGGAGGGGCTCAATTAATCATTTAGAAACTATTTTACTAAATCAACTAAAATTCATAATGTGCACAACCAGAGAGAACCATTAATTCCACCACACATTCCAAAATATATTTCAAGACCATCGAATATAACATGTTTCCCACCTACCTTGAACAAAGTGATTAATGAACCATTAAACATAGACATATATCTATATTAAAACCTCCTTTCAATACCCAACATAAGATCCACTGGAAAAATACGGTTTTGCGGAATTGGAAGAAGAAGAATGAAACCATAAGTCCTAATCCTTAAAAGTTAATAAAGTTTATTCTAAGACATACTCTTATCTTCAATACACTTCTAAGGGCACTAAAAATGGCCATGAAATGAAGGTGGTCGATCCATGGGAAGATATGGGTGTTTTGGATCCTCACTAGGGATGGTGGAGAATGAATGAGATTGAAATTTAGGTGAGAAACATAAGGTATTGAATGTGAAAATGGTAAAATTTCACTTTTAATGGGTCCCATAGTTTGGTAACACAGTTGAATAGACTGTGTTCAAGTCTCTGTCCAAGAGGGGCTGAGTAACACTATTTTCATGGGAGCCACACACAGTTTGACAAACCATTCATCAACTGTGCAGAATGCCTCTCTCCCGACCCATATGGTTTTTCCTCCCCTCTTGTATGGTTTACTGAAATATAATATCCTTCCTATTTAAGAGCATGGTTTGGTCTCATGGTTACTACTAACCATGATCCAACCACAAAACAGGCACAATATAGATAAAGTGTCCCTTATATCTTGTCTCAAGTCCTTGAGATACCTCCAATCAACAACATATATCTAGTAAACATTACATTAACCCCTAGAAGTTGAATTAATCCAAAACATAAACAATAAAAACCCCTTCAAAATCTAGAATCCTACAAACTACCCACATTGTAACTGCTTTCCCTCGATTCTTAGTCTTAAGAATAACATAACATATAAATAAAAGTGAACATGCCACTGAGACCAAATATTTTTCTCCTTCTCCCAAGATTCGTCTAGAACTTTAGGACGATTCCATAAAGCTCAATCCAAAGGCATAGTCTTTCCTTTCAAGTATTTCATTATAAGACCAATAGTTAAACTAGATGCTCCTCTGTGGACACATCCTTCTCATGTTCAATATCTGCATACTCAAAAACATGAGATGGGTCAGGGTGGTACACCTGACAATGTGACACATTAAAAGCATCATGCATTCCATTATATTTCTATAAATGATCTAGTCGGTAGGAAATTGGAATAATCCTTTCCACAACATCAAACAGCCCCACATAACAGGGAGCCATCTTTCCTTCTTTCTGTATATGACGGTGACTCAACAATGGAGACCCCGTATGAAATACATAATCACCCACCATATACTCAAGATTTCTACAATTCTGATCTACATAATACTGTTGCCTAATCTAAACCACTTCCATATATTTCTAACCAAGCTTAACCTATTACAAAATCTCTTGTATGAGGCATAACCCTAACAATCAAGATTCTCTTAACTCCATCCAACACCATGAGGATCTACACTACCTACCTTAATGTTCATCACACAATGCCAACTTAATAATATCCTAGTAAAAGTATTTATAGGTGAATTCAAAAAGCAATATGTGTTTATCCCATGATCCACCAAAATCAATGACACAATCCATCACTAAATCCTGTTGTAACTGAATAGTATGATGAGATTTTGCATCCCTCTATTGGAGGATATCTATAAAAAAATTAACTGGGTATGAAGAACAATATATAATCACTTCTTGAAACATGATGAAAAAAGTAGATCATGATCCAATATTGTAGTTTATGATACTGTATGAATCAACACAATTTCCCAAAAATACAATTCATCCAACACATCAATGGTGAAAGTCTATCAAATTGTAGTGAAATATTCAACCAAGGTCAACTGATCCACAACTACCCATATCACATTATTCTTTTGAGGCATCCTTGGAAGACCTACCATGATATCCATCATTACATTATCCCAATTACATTCAAGAAATGGAAATAGTTAAAACAAACTACATGCTAGTTGATTCTCTGCCTTCACTTTCAGAGTGTTAAGGAATCACACCACAAAACCTAAAACCTCTTTCTTCATTCCGGTTAACCAATATTGATTACGAGGATCATGATAAATTTTTGTCAAAACCGGATGCACCACCCACCGTGATGCATAAAATATGTGAATCATCTCTTCCAACAAACATAATGGCCTAATAACCAAATCATGGATATAAATGATACGTCATCACTAATGGTCCTACTGAAAAGAGACCCCTCACCATTTAGACTCTCCCATAAATACAAACATTTTGAATCCTAATGTTTCCATTCCTAGATGTACCTCAGAAGCATGAAATCATCTTCCAATGAAGCAAGTGTTGTCTATCTTTATTCATGCAGCACATTGAGAAGTATCTCATGGAACAAAACAATCATCCTCAATTTAAAACTATATTCCTAAACTACCCAAATATTAGTCATCCATCTCAATGAATCTAAAAAATTATTCCTCTTAACCAGAGTGTAGTATTGATTAATGTCCAAAAAATTCATGTACTCATACCAATTTAACATTTTAAGATTCAAATCATGATAAAAGAAGATGTAATTAAGGATTCTATTATTGCTGTACATGATAAAATGTTCTCTCAAAATGTAGTGTCACTGTCACATTAATGAATAATCCAAGACGGTCATCTCATGATCATGTGTAGGGTAATTACATCATTAGCCCTCACAATCCTTGACCCATACACCACATATTAATGATTCTACATCACCATTTACACAATCCTAACACTAGACACATCAAAAATCTATGTATACCCTTTACATTGGTATAGTATGATTAGATTTGTTGATGATGCTAACTGATTATTTAACTCTTGGAAGATATTCTAACATGTCCCATACCATTTAAACATGATGCCATTCATAGTCAAACACAAAAGCAATAATTCCAAATAGGATAAGTCTTTAATTAATCTTTGGTAATAGTCAGCCCAACCTAGACAAATTTTGATATCAAAAATGTTCTTGGGTTTTACCCAAGATACAACTGGTCTCACTTTCTTCAGGTCCACTATGACACCATACTATGAGATAATGTGATCCAATAACTACCCCCTATCAATTTAGAAATGAAATTCGGATATATTTGGGTATATAAAATGCCTTTTTAGTGTACTCCGGACAATTTCCAGAATTTTGGAATGATCATCACAAGAATTTAAGTACACCAAAATATCATTAACAAAAACAACTACAAAATTATCTATTTACAAGTGATGATTTAGTTTCTTAGGGTCAAAAACACTACAATTGAATTGTATAATACAAATAGAATTACCAAAGAATCATATAATATATATATTCTACAGCTCATAAACCACTATATATTAAAAGGTCTTACTAATAACCGATGATTCATTGATCTCAGAATAATCATAGAGACACTGAATGAACCCTTGGTAGGTCAAAAATATCATCGATTTGTGGAAAATGTCATCAATTATTAACTATTATCTTATTTATCTACCAATTAATGACACACAACAACATTGATCCATTTGAATTTTTAGGAAAAAACACTGTAGATCCCCAACGTGACATAATCCGGTGAAAAACCCCATGATTTTATTTCCACAAATAGTTTTTTATGCTCACGGAGTTCGGCCGGATCCATTATATAAGACATAATAGAAACTTTATCTACTCCCAACAACAACTCTATCACGAACAAGAAATATATTTCAGGAAACAATCACATGATTTTCATAGGTAAAAATTATAAATCTGATCCAACACAAGCGGAATGTCTTGTTTTTATAATTCCCCTTCATCAAGAAAACAACAAGCCACTTGATTTTCAAGCTCACCCAACCACTGAACAACAATACTTGCATGGCCTACCCAAATGTCTCCCTCAACATTATAGACATAAGTGTCTCCTTAAAGGTACATGAATGGTAACCTATGATGGTAGTAGTTTATATGGTTCTTTTAATACACAATCAAATCCATTCCCAAAATCAGATCAAAACCTTACATCTTGTGAACAAACACATCTCTTCTAAAATGGTACCCGACAACATCAATAGCCCACCCTTTACACTGCTTAGTATTCTTTGATCACAACCCTGACAATGTATCTACCGAAATGACCCCAAAAAATATACCACCACTAGAACCAGCATAAAAACAATATCCGCAGAAAGTAATAATTTGGAAGAACCAGTATCAAATAAATCTCTAAAAAGAATGGAAGCTATATGTATCGTTCCTCGAACAGTTGATGGTCAATGCTTTCCACCATATAGTATAGACTAAATTGTATAAAGATGACCTACCGCACTACCCTAGTGTCTAGTCTAAAATATTAGAACTACACTACACTAATGATATGGATTATTCCACCCTAGAGTACCTCATCCTCCTCCTTGACCAGTACCATCAGTAGAGCTCTAGCTGCCTAACTCATAAGGGGTATCCTAAAATATCTAGCACTCATCATTGGAATCATCCCTCCATCATTTCCCATTGATTTATTAACCTACAAAACCTCTGTACATTCTCTATTCTGTTGCTTTCTCATCTCTCAACCCGTGGTTTAGGACACAATCCACGAATGTACCTTGTCCTTCCACACTGATATGAGAAAACATGATATCAAATCTAAGGGGATGCTTCAATATTCTATATACACTATTCACCACCACAAACCTTGTGAGTATCCTTGAAATGGAGCTTACATTTATAGGTTTTATCACAATTGGATTGTCCAACTGCAACTGCATGCCTACTACAAATTCCCTCCTTGCAGTTTTCCTCCAAAATATGGTTTTGATCCACCATATCATCAACTATTTTTAAACATTTTTTATTAGCCCGAGACACAATCTATTGAATATTTCTTTCATAAAAATGTTCTTCCAAATCCACCCTATCCCTTGACAATGATGAAAAAAATGGCATGTTGGTGAAAAAAGTATCTTATTCGATCACTATCTTCATCACATGAGTCAACCTCATAAACATCGCATCATTTTCCTACATCGAGTTCCCTGAATATAAATTTTCACAAAACATTTCTTTGAAATATTTCCATGAAATACCATTATCCAACTGGGTCTACACTAGAATTTCCCACCAACACTTTTACTTCCATCGAAACATGTAAGCCTCCAACATGATTGTCTTCTCAACATGAATCTCTATGGGAATAGGAAACATCTTAATTGAATCTATCTAGAACTCATCTTAATCGGTTTTACCTACTCTAGAAACATTTGACGGTGTTACATCTAAAACTACGTAGTCATCTAAAAAATACATGACATGACCCACCATAGGTCTGGCTCCATCATCTGCATCAAATTATTGAAGTTCTAACCAAAATTCTCTTATATATTATTTTATAATTTACAAATATGTTTTCATCCTCTAATTTTAAAAGGATAATTCTCAATGACATACCCTTATATCCCAACCATAAAATGATTTTGTGTTGGCATATTCCTACAATTCCAACACATATGCCAAAACCCACAACATTTAACATCCATATTTTTTATAAAAGAATGTTCTTAACTAGCCATAAATAACCCCTTTTCACACATTATTCCCAATAGACTTCATCTCACATTAAACAAAAACCTCATCCATCCCAACAATGGATAATGGTCAATATGGGGTCTACCAACATACACAGTCACAAGCAATTAATTAGACACCATTGTTAAACCATTTCAACAATCATAATTCTAATATTACTCTTTTATGTGCCCTTATTGTATAACCATTAACTATAACAAACATTTTCTCTCATTTACCTCCTTTAATCAATTACAATTCATTAAAAATTATTTCACAATCATTAAATTTACCCATTAGTATCATATTTATTAGACATTACATTTTCCATATTTTAGGGACTGCGAGAAGCATTCTACCCTTCATGTCTCACACAACCATCTAATGTGTACCCATAATGATGCATTACACCAATATCCCTAGGTGCCTAAAATACTGCATATATGCACAAACTCATTCTCTTCCATCCAAGATAAAAATATTAGAATACAATCCAATCACAAAACAAGTTCATCATATAATGGTGAAATATCAATCATTTTTTGGTACACATATAAAAGAACATCAATTCTAACCCATGGTAAATGGGTTTTCACCCATGGATGGTTTATCTACTCCCTAACATGAGTTGATCAAAAAAATCAACACTTACTAATATATTTTAATCCCTCATCATGTTGTAAGAATGCAAAAAAGAACTATGCTAACAAAACATTGTAATCTTACCAACATAGAAACAACTAAATCGGTTCTCTGAATTGGGACACCACACAACCTAAATGCACCTCCCCATATGATAGAGGCTTCCAACTAGCAGCGAGGCTCTAATAGGTCATGTGGTATGTAAATAACATCTTTACTAATTTATGACATAGTAGGTGACACAAAAAAATGTAAAATGTATAAAATAATCTCAAACATTCATTATAAATTATTTCCCTAATAGGGTACAACAAATCAACTCCCTATCACATGGGCCTTCCAGGTGTCCAATCCTAGAATAATGAAACCTATTGGCATACATAATGACATCCTGAGAATGGTTTGACTAAAACTCTATAGTCCACCACCAACAATGTCTACAAAATATCAATTCAAAGTAGATATATCATGAATGTACTAAATAAAGGGACTGATAAACTAATGAAAAATCAAGATTCATTATTTAACTATATTGTCTTTATAAAAATTCATCATTTATACAATTCAATCAGTTATACCATTTTTTACAATTAATACATGGGTTTGACAATTAGATCATTTATACTCCAGCTTAATCTGATCACTTATCATACATAAGTAATAAATCAAGATCACTATCTCACTAGGGACAAGAATTTCATAACAAATACATCACACTCACATTGGAGTCTCAGTCTAAGTGGTTTCATCAAATGAAGTTATTAGGGGAATTGAGTAAAAATCCAACTCCCAAACCCACACATTCTATAGGTTTGTTGTAGAGCCTCAATCCCAACCAATCCATAAAAGGATACTCACTCTAATATTCCACATTCCACAAAACCATGTGAACATTTTTATTTATCCAATTACCATATACACTAAATCACTAACCAAACATAATTAATACCCACTGTATTCACAATTAACATTCCATTAACACGTAAATCATCATTGCTACTTGACAGATTAAAATATTTTCCAAATACCATACATGTCCCATTTTACCCTAATCCCTTTCATATCATAACCCATTTAACAAATTTGACAATTCTAATATATTAACCCATTTCAAATAATTCACAATTTCATATTATTTATCCAATTCATGACTTTTAATTTCAATCACACAAGTCATTAGATATATTCCCAATATTCCTTTTAACCATCTTTACATTACGCCTACCAAAAACTTTTTCCATTTCCAAAGTCTATACTGAAATTTCACTAATCTATTTTCTCTCTCAAATAACAAATCAACATGTTCATCATGGTCTACACTTTATCAATTGCCAAATAAATTGTTAACATTACAATTTTCAATGTTTGGGAATATTGGAATACCACATGGGATACCCTATTTTTTTATAGTCAATCCCAATTCATCCCAAGACTATCACGGTGGGTTTAATTCATCATTTAGAAAACTATTTTACCAAATCCATTCAAAGTCATAAAATGAACCACCATAGATAATCACTAAAAAACCAAACATGCACAAAAAAACATCATGGCCATGGAATATAACATGTGGACCACCTATAAAAAACAAGATATGAATGAATGAATAACCCTAGCCTTAGATATTGAATATAATTCCCTTTGAAGACCCAATATAAGATATACTAGGGAAATAGTGTTTCATGTTTTTATAATGGAATGAACAAAACCATAATCCATTATCTAGAAAAGGGAATACATAGGAGAATAATTCATACCTGTAGTTTTGACCCACAACCAATGAAACTCCAAATGACCTTGAAATAAAAGAAATGAATCCTTCGGAATATTTTGGAGTTTAGGCTCATCATTAGGTCTTGAGGAGGAAGAATTAGGAAGAAATTTGGATGAGGATCTTAAAATCCTGAGTGGGAAATGGTGAAATCAAAATTTTAATAGGGTGTGTGGTTTGGTGGTATTTTTTTTCAAACCATACCCTACTTTTGAATCTACCTATATCCAAGAGATTCTGAGTCACACAGTTACCTAGAGATCACAACACAGTTTGAAAAACCATGCACCAACAGTTAAGAATGTCTCTATCCAAGTATTAATGGTTTGGTCTCCCACCATGAATGGTTTACTAAACAGTGATCCCCTTTATCATGGATTTCATTTTTGGGTGCACACTTTTTACTGGCCATGCGTCAACCATGAAACATGCCCAGGATGGAACAACTATCCCTTATTTCTGATCTTGAGCCGCTATGACATCTCTGAGCATACATATATATCCAAAAATCATTCCATTAACCACAATTAGTAGACTTATACCAAAACATAACCAAGAATGTACCTCAAGAATATATGGAATCCTACACTTCTAGAAGGTATCTACCCTTCAATCCTATAATGAAACAATAATACAATGCAGATAAGTTGTCCGATCCATCAACAAATAAATAATTTCTCATCAGGTAAATTTTTAATTCATTAAATTAATTATAATTAATATGTGATGATCATGTGCTCTCTTTCTGGTGTTTTATGAATTTTTTGTTTTTATCAATTCCATTGATCATTATGTTTATAGTCATGTAAACATTGAATTGATCATTGATTAAGATAAAATGAAATATTATTGATGACCCATTCCATTCTTCTATTTAAATAGGAACCTAAATTTTTAATCAAGACAATCACATATTTATTTATAATTATTTAAATATCATTGATTGATTTGAGCATTCATAATTTTGTTTACAGTATCCATTTAATCATTCCTGAATCAAATATATAGAACTATTTGTTCCTCAATTATTTCTCACAAATAAAATAAAATTGTATTATTTTATGAATGAAATAAATTGTAAGATATTATCTAGAGGTGATTGGGAACCTAGTCAGATAACAAATGAGTACATTTGTGGTAACACTGAGGTACAAACCATGTGCTTGTGTTTAATTCACCAATAATTAATTCACAATTAATTCATGTATTTTACATTCATTATATGATGATCCATTAATTTTACACCACATGTTGAATGGGAAAGTCCAGCACACAATCTACTAGTGTACACACTATGTAACTATTTTACATGGTGTTCAATGTTTTAGTCCCATATGGGTCCTGTATCTTCTTACATGGCCTACCGGACTGGTGAATGTATAATTCAGAGACCGCACAATTTGTAGCTTAGGTACACACCATGTACTCTAACTTTTTTCCCAAGGAATGTTTTACACACCATGTCCCTAAGCATGTGTCTCGGATAGATGATGAAAATAGAACATGTTATATTGATGGAAAGTATACATTGTTTACTTTTATCAAATTACAAAAAATTTAAAATTAATTTATTATAGTATAAGAACCTTATCAATATGTTCTTTTTTGTCATTATGTTGATAGGACATGCAATGTGATGAATTTTAATATATATAAAATTTTAATTAATTTCATTATAATTTTCACATATGCTTATAATTAATGGTTCATATTATAATTTTTATCTATGTACATTGAAACCTAACACGTGACAGAAAAATCATGTAATCAGTGTAATCATTAAGTTGATAGTTCATATCCTGAAAGTAACTCATAAGATTTGTTTGACACATATCTCAGTTGTATGTAGTATAAAAGTATAATAAAAGTTGGGATGTTTGGACGGTACATTCCATTATTCCTCCAACATACACTTATGTACATAGTTAATTTTAAATATATTTATATAATCATATAAAATTTTGATAAATTAGAATCTAAAGAAAATTTAGTGGTAAATTTAGATAAATGAATTTATTAATTCAAGAATAAAATCATTTAATAAAAACCAAATTTATAATAAATAATAATGATTTGAATTCAATAATAATTTAATTAGTTTCACAATTTGCAGTAAGAATGCGGATTATCATGTGCATAGAGAAAAACATCAAATCTCATTTGTTTTATTAAATTAATTATTAACTTAATATTTTCACATGTGTTTCATCTCCCCTATTATTAGGTAAGGGTATATAATCCCATTGTTTCTTATATGTAAATATATATCCCTCACATATGTAGGAAAAATAATATTTAATGGATGGAGCTCCCAATTAGGTGGTGGATGATCATGATTGGAGTTTAGATGAAACCATTCCAAGAGTGATACATAGGTGGATACATTGAAGTTTGCATTAGAAGACATAAATGGTTCCTACTATTTTCCCTCTTAAAAGATACCCTATCATCCACCACATAAACTAACCATTGGTTAATTCTTGAAGAAGAAGATACATTTTTTTGAAACAACCACAACTTACATCTTCATATATTATTTCTAAAAAAACTATCTTCGTTAAAGTTTATTATTATGAGAAAACAACTCAAGAAGATATTTATGAAGTTTTTAATCAATATTATTCTCAACCTATTATTTAAGAACATACATTTGAATACTGAAATATTCAGTTGTTTCATAAGAACCATCCTTGTGTTAATATCATTGGTGATGTAGAACAAATAATTACCACAAGAATTTATTTTCAAAAATAGTATTTAACATCTATAATTTTTATGAATTTTTTAACATAATATTCTTGACGAGGCATTAGGTGATGAGTGTTGTATTAAATAAATTAATGGTGAACTAAATGTGTTTGAAAGGAACAATGTTTAGTATTTTGTCGAAGTTCCAAATAAAACATCTATAATTGGAGTAAAAAGGATTTTTCCAAAAAAATCTGATGAAAATGGAATAATACTTAGAAATAAATATATACATAATAATAATGGTTATAATCACCAAGAGGGAGGATTATATAGAGATTCCTATGCACCAACACTAGGACTTGAACGTATTCATATAAATCTCTGATTTATCGAATTCTTAACATTTAATATATTCCTAGTGAATATTAATTGTTACTCCACTAATGGATATGTTCAAGAGATAGATTATGTATATCAATCCCCTTGTATTAAAAATATAAAAACATCCAGAAAATGTTTAAAAACCAACAAAATTGATTTATTGACATACCAAATACCCTATAGCCTGGAATGATATGTTAATTATATTTTTTGTTACAAAACAACATTATATATAGAGCTACATATCCAAAATATTTATAAAAATAAGTTAATAAATAAATTATGATTGTACAAATATATTTTGATGACATTACATTTGGTTCAAATGAATTTTTAACAAATTCCTTCGTAGGTCATATGAAATCTGAGTTTGAAATGGTTATGATGGGTGAGTAAACAAACATTCTTGGTTTTCATATTTTAAAAAACAAAAATTAACTTTTATGTCTAAACATAAGTACATAAAAGTTATTTTTATGAAATTAAGGAATGGAAACCTTGAATTTATTAGTTCTCCCATTGGAATAATTAATATTTTAAATCATGATTAATATATAAAAATAGATGATTAAATGATTTTTAGAGGTATGATTGGGAGTTTAAATTACATAATTACAAGTTTTATTGATTTAAATTTTCAATATGAATATATGACAGATTTTGATCCAATCCAAATGAATCTCATCTTATTGATATAAAAAATAAATATTCATTATCTTATGGGAACAATGGATTCCGATTTATTAAATTTTTCTGGAAATGAATTTGATCTATTTTTGTTCAGATTCAGATTTTTGTGGATGTGGAATGGATACGAATAGTAGTTTTGGAACAAGTAATATCTTAGTATATGCATTAGTTTTTTGGTTACATAAGAAAAAACACTCAATATCACATTCCACTTCTAAAGAAAAATATGTGGTATCTAGAAGATGTTATGCCCATGTGTTTTAGATTCAACACACACTCACTAAATATGTCTTGAGTTATAGTGAAACACAAATTTTGTTTCACATCACATATTCCATTATGCTGTGTAAAAACCCATCACATCACTTACATGATAATAAAAGAGACATACTAGATCATTTCCATTGATATCACTCACATAAATGGGATATTATTTTACAATTCATCAAAACCTAAGAACAATTTATTGATATTTTTATAAAACCCTTTAGTTATTTTATACTGGAGTTCATTAAACCAAATCACTGAATAATCTATATCTTGTGATTATTCATATCCACTTCTTGTTATCAGTCACCTTAAATTGATGAACTCCAAGTCAAAGAAGGAGTACAGATGATTTTTTGTTTCTAGAAACTATAGTTTTCTAAAAAGATTCAGTTTTCATAATTTTTTTAGTTTTGTATTTACTTTTTCACACTCAAAAATATTTCAAAAACATTAGCGAGTAATATTTTGTTTTAAAAAATATTCAATTCAAATTTTTATACAATATTTTTGAGTAAAAAATTATTCCATAACCTTAATAATTTGTAAAAATGTTAATATCAAATTTTTTTATAAACATTTCATACAAAAAAACTATTACACAATATTCAGAAAATATTTTTTTGATAAAAAATATCACTATTAATTTGTATAAAATAAAAAAGAACATTATTTTACATTTAATGATGAAACTATTCAACTCCATAAGTTCTTAATATTTTATTTTTATGCAAAAGCATTACATTTTTTATAATCATTCTTGTGTAATTATTCTTTTATTTATAATACATTTAATTTTTTTCAAGATATAAATTTTTAAATCATATAAACTCTCATTCTAATGAAAATTTTTATTAAATATATTTTTTGTTAAATATTTTCTTTATATTAATTCTTTAATTAATTCTTGACCATTAGATAAAATATGTTCTTTTAATATAAGCCATAAAATTTCCTAGAAAACCAAAAATTATTTTCATACATATATAATGGTTGGACAATGTGTCTCCCTCATCTGTTTTCGCATACAATTATCCTAACTCTTATCACTACATTATTTTATATATCAAATATTTTTTAATTTCTCTATTCACCAGTTTAAACTTCTATATAATAAAAACATTAGATGAATTCTTAGAGGGATAAGTCTACATAGAAATAATCTTTGAGGGAAACTAGTTTTAAAAAGTATGATTCAATTATTAAATATATCATTAGTATTCAAGGTTGGGAGATTTTTTGATTAAAAAACAAGATAACTATTTTGATTTACATATTCCAAAAATTAGAAGACAATTTTATGTTAGAGTACGTGACGGAATTAGAAGAAGTAGATGAGGAACATGATAATGAGAATGATGTGAGAGAAGAATAAGACGACAGATAATATGTGGAATAGAAATATGAGGTATATATTTATGATAAAGAAGCAAAAATGACAATTGAAGTGTCAAAAGAAAACAAAACATCAAATTAATTATCATCTTAAAATCTGGTACCTTCACTATTAGGTAAGGATGCACACTGGGCATAATTAAGGGAAGAAAATTCATCATCCAATGACAAATAAAAGACATTATCAAAAGAAGATGAATAAGAAAAATATTCCAAATAGATTCATTAGACAATGTTTAATCTGAATATGAATTAGATTTTATTAAAGTATGAAAATTTTGAATTTGATTCTTAGAAATTCAATTAAAATGTTGATAATGAAGAAAACCCAGATTTGGAATCCTCTAGATCAAACGATCTTAAATCATTATTAGATTCATCAAACTCTGATGGTAATGTTTTTCGGGATGATTTTGGCTATATTTTTAAAACAAGTAATAGGTTATGTGATTACATTACATATTTTACAAACATGGGAGAGATGTGAAAATTGATTTAAATTTCCCTAAATGAAAAACCAAAATCACTGATATTATTGAATAATATATTTTTTCACATAAATGATGATTTTAAATCATTCAATGAAATGACAAAGGCATAAAATAGATCATAAAATTTACTAGTTTTGTCTTCAGACATGGTCTAAATTGATCTCATGTATTATAATGATTATTTCCTAAATGTAGAGAACCTTTATATAATAATGGAAATATCCTTTTATAATTTTTCAATGGATGTTTCTGATACAACTGATAATTCTAAAGAGGAAGTAAATGTTTTTAAATAAATGGTTCATAGTTTAGAGTTAGAAAAAATGATACATAGAACGTGTGATTTTTAGCTTTCTCTTGTGAATGAGGAAAATAAAAATTTCTATGATGAATTTGAAAGACACAAGTAAAAATTTCAGAAGTATACCATTACAGGGAACAAAATCATGAATAATAAATCATCAGTTGAATAGGCGTAGAATGATAATGATATATTTATGAAAATTCAGATAAATTAGAAAAAATGATTAATAATGAATGATATTTTTCATTTAAACACATGATTTATATTATTAAATATTTTTTGAGTAAATGTTAATTTTAATGGAATTTGTCACCCAAAACCATTATGTCTGAATTTATTATAGTTAATTTGTGATGTATAATTTTTTTTATTTCTCAGATGATTAGTTATTTCATGAAAAATTGTTTCATATGTTATCATTTTCATTAATTACATGAGGTATCTCTTCCTAATTATTTTTTTAAATAAACAGGGGATAACTTTATAGAGAGGTAGACATTTTTAATTGGGAGATGTCTTTGATATTTTTTCCTAAGGGTGCAATATTATCCAATTAGTGGAGAAACCAAATTAATACATTACATTATTTTTTAAAAATGTTAAAAAAATAGGAGGAGTTATGATATGAGAATGATCTATGAATATTATATAATTATAAAGGGCTATATGTATTTTTCATTATAATAGTTTCTACATTTTAAGTGGTTTTTTGTACTTAAAAAATGGAAGGATTGTGGGATCAAATTTCATACTTTTTACATTTCCTTTCCATACATTTTGAAATCATAAACACTTCCATAAAACACTAATTTACTATTGATTTATTTCCCTAGTGATTTATTATATATTTTTAGAAAACATTACTATATACCAAACAATGAAATAATTCCTATGAAAACAAATATAAAATTGTTATTCATTGTTATGATCAATAATATTAAAGGAGAATATGATATAATGGACTAACTAGTGGCTTTATAAGTAGTATAAGTTTTGTTATAATAAAAAAGTCACAACCATCACACAAACCATGGTACCGATTGAAGAGACTAACACATATACATTTTATCATATTGAAAATTAATAAGGATGTCCATAAAACTATCTAATGGATATAATTTGATTTATTAAAATTATTTCTATCACAAGGAATCAAGAATAGTAACAAAGTGGTGCTAATCTAAACGATGTCAGAATATTAAAGAAAAAATCATCCTTAGTTAAGAAATTGAAGATCCGGATCATTATGAGCTAACAAGTCAAATATTTCTGAGGTGGATTAAACTAAATATATTATATGATCATTGAAAATAGCTTATAAATAAGAGGTCACATGAAAATTTGGGAGGCAATTCAATTCAAAACCCAACTGGTCTAATGATTTCTCTGCATGAACACCTCATTCCATGAAATTCTAAGGATTTAGAGATTTGAAGTTCTAAGGAATACATTTGAGGATTATAATTAAATAACAAATAATTGCATTTTTAATCACTTGTCAAATCATGGAACTAATCAAATACTATAAGGGATAAGAATACGATAAATCCAGTATATCTTATTAAGGGATTTCGAGGATAGAATTACTGATATCGATCATTATATAAATTTATTTTATAGTAATGAGATATAGAATTTAATATGGTCATCATATAAAGGGATTACATGGGATTAAAGGATATAGGTGATTCTGATCCATTATATTGATGGATTTCCGTGTATGGAATGACATTTCTTATTGTAGGTACTAAATATTGTGGATATTTTTAGTCAAGATTTCGGGAAACCATTACTCACAAGGGTAAAGTGTAAATTCTTTATTAATCATTTAAATTATTCATTATATTATTATATTTAATATTTCCTATTTATAAAATATTTATCTCATGTTGATCATGGGTAATAAAAAAATATTTTTTATAATTATCATTCTATTAAACTATTTTATCAGTTTGTTTGTGAAACCGATAAACATTAATATAATTAGATTGTGTTTGGATCTATTTTTATAACTCTAATAATATTACTTTATTTGATTCTAATCATTTCGTACATAATAGAATTTTTATTTAGTATTACATTAATTTTTAAACTTTAGTTCACCCCCTATTGTTGACACCAATTCCAATTTTGATCAAATAATTTTCAGTTTTTAGGGTTCAATCAAGTAGATTATTGATTTTATGTAAAATAAAACAGTGGATGGTGAAAAGGTGAATGATAATGAACCTTTTAATTGAATTGGATGATTAAAAAATAAATAAATTTCTATAAATCTCATTGGAATTCATCCTTAATTATATTTACATTTTCCAAATTTATTTTATGTGAATGTACATTTTGATTATATTGTTTTTTTCATTCAATAAAAAACATAATATTTTTTCATTTTAATATTTATAAATCAAATATATTAATTAATTATTATAATAATGAAGAACATACCCCCACACACTCCTTGGTAAATGATCGTGTTCATCCCTATTCATCATTATAGGATTCTAATAAAATTATTTGATATAATACGGTACACAACAACTGTGCGATCACCCCTACAAAGTGATTGGTCACATAGCTCCAATTTCAAGGGATAATTCCACATTTGAAGAAACATATAAATTTGATAAAACTACAATGTTTTTAAGATTCATTTATATTTCAAATTATTGAAATACATTTTTCATATTACTTCATGTCCAACAGAGCTTGTTTTGTTACATTTAACACCAAAAAAGTTTTTCTATTATTATATAATGGACAATAATTTTAATTCATACATTATTCCATAATTATCAATCTGAGAATAAAATTGACATTTGGATGATTTCAAATGAAAACAATGATTTTGGGAATGATATACATAAATTTTAGGTCCATTTTAGGTCATTTGCTTATTTTTTTGATTCCCTGATGAGAGATATGTGATTTTAATATATCAATAAAATGTTACAAGTTGTGTTCCATAATACTGAAAAACACGAACATTATATGGATGTAGAGTTTATTTCAATATATCAAAATGAACTGGGTGATCATTATACCAAAATTTCATGTTTATCCAAGTGTATTTTCTTTACATTATTCCATTTTAGGAGATTTTCCACATAACACTACATTGATATAGGAAATGCCACTTTTGATCATACTATGAAATTTGGGTATTCGGTCGATGTTCAAATGAATCCTATATATTTTGAATGACTTAAAAAACTTTTTCCTAGGATATGACGTTCATTAGATCTCTTTTTCTTGGTTTTGACCACAAACCATTCGATTCTATCATTATTATAAAAATGTTGACAATGTCAAAGCATACCTTATGTTAAAATGGTCATCATGGGCATCAAATTGCTACCTGGCTGATTCCCAAATATTAAAAATGAATCATGGAATATTCTTATGCATTTTATTATCAATGAAAAGTCATTTTATTATTATTACCACCCCTCCACCTATGAGAGTTATTTCATGTTAATAAAACAATGAAATGAAGCAAATTTTTTTCCATCATATCTAAAGATACCGGAATATGAACGATGTGGAATTGACTCATACCAATAAAAAATTTCTCTGTGATGTTTCTCCCGTAATTTCACATCAATCCATTTGTGTTTACATGGTATTATACATTTTATTTTGTTATTTATATAACTCCAAATCTTTGAAATAAACAAAATATTCAATTATATAGATAAATTCATGTATCTGATCGAACTGCAATTAGTTCCTATATATTATGAATGAATTATAGATTATAACACATGTTCCATATCATATCAGTCATCGAAGCCTCATATAGTTTCAATTAAAAAGACATATATCTTGATCACACAGATGGTATAATGAAACAAACATATTCATGAAGGAAATTGGTCCCTAAAAGAAAGGCATCATTCTTCCACAAGACAACAAGATCCCAAAAATCCCACACAAGTCATTAAACCTTCAAATGAAAATGGAAATCCTTGTCTCCAAACATTTAATTTTAGTAAAAAATATATTTTTATTCCGTATTATGTTATCTAGTATAATTATCATAGTATCCAACTATGCGTAACCTATGAAATCATAAATAACATGTGTTATGAGGTAATGGAAAAATAACCCCCCCCCCCAATTAATTTGAAGGACCACCAAATAATTAATATGCTTCAATTATATATATAAAATAGAAAAATGAAATTGATTAAATTTTAAAAATTATCCCAATATTGAGCTGATGTGGGAGAAGCAAAACCACAACAATTGTGAAAGTTTAAATGAGAATAGAAAAAAAAGGCCACACCACGATTTATGTGATGTGGTCCCTTTTGGGAATATTTCACAGAATGAACACCACCGACACATGAAAATTTATATTATGCTATAAATAGATTATAGTGTAAAATGGTAGTGAATATATTAAACTGAGATGCATAGAAGTGCTAAAAAGGAAAATTCACTCTAGAAGAAGCAACACAAATGGAACATAGTTTAAGAAAAACATAAAACCTTCGAAAAATATCTGGGCGCCCATGTCACATAAATATCCAAGAACATAGATCCCACAACATCATTGGATATATTTATAGCATGATCACACTAGGTCTCTGTATTGGAGCAATGGTCACATGTCATCAATTTGAATGAACGCCGATAGTCTCCACCATGAGCTGCAAACTAGTGGCGTGTAGGGTGTCAGTGTGCCACCAGATTAGTCTACTGATATGAATGATAGCACTACAAACCATGGGATTAATTCTGAATAAAAATATTCTCATCAATAATTGAGATCAAATTTATTCTTACCACCAATGAGTGGAAAAAGAAATCAATGACAGTAGGGCTACAATTTTGGGAATATGGAACTCTGCTTACAAGATGAACTCGGTTGCATAAGAAGATGATTTTCAGATATATTTCATATATATAATTTATGTTCCAAATGGGTTATGAAACCCCCTACTAGAACCATTACTGACTAACTACATAGCCCATAGGAGTATTTAACAAAGCTGATATTGAACATCCCACCCAGTGGCACATGGAATGGCTCAAATCAAAGGATGGACATAATAGATTGGGAGAAAACATCCGATGAAGGTCAGAAATGATGATAATTGGTATAAAATGGATACCCAAGGTTACAACCCAAATCATGAAGTCCAAAAAAATGAGAGGGCTACGTAAATCAGCTCATGTAGTAAAATTTAACCAAAACCTAGGAAATATTAAAATGATCAAATACTTAATAATAAATTTCATGTATTGAAAAAAAATTAATTGGAAGGAAAATTTAAATTGTTTAATTTCAATTTTCAATATGGAAATAATGAATCCCAAATTAATAAACGACCACCATTTTTAATTGAATATAGGTGATGTTATTTTACCTAAAAAATATATATGTAAATCCAAGTTCATTAGATCTATGTAATGCACAAACAATGATAAAGTTGAACCGTTAGATGAAATATCAGTTATGTTGGTTTCCATATGTATCTCAGTGAAACACAATGATCTATATTAATTACTTATATAATAAAATGAGGCCTGATATCTATGTGATTAGACCTACCATGAAATGCTAAATTTTTAGAAAAATAAATGGAATATTGACAATCACAATGTACAATAATAACAGAATTACAAATAATTTTTCTAGAAATCAAACCCTTTAGAAATATGACTTCATTGGCTATTTTCGTTGGTGCTATGTACTCGACATCGGTGGTCGAGAAGGTCACCATAGATTTCATATTTTACTTCTATGATATGGGTCCTCAACATTTATTAAAGACATACCCAGTTAGTGATTTCCAACAAAAATAATTTCCATCAAATAATATTCCACATAACCAGTCACTAATTCAAAATAATTAATGTTATCAGGAAGGAAAATTAAAAGAGTTTAAATATAATAAATGCACCTCAACATTCATTTAATAGCATTAAAATATGTCTCTTAATGAATTTCCATAAACATACTCAAACTAAATATACATATAGAATCATCTAGTCAACTAGAAATCATTACATACATAATACTTCCCACTATATTATCATATAGGATTATACTCATATATTTAATATCCAAAGCTATGTTAGGTGGCCAAGATAATGAAAATTTAAAATTTTGAACTAAATGAATACTAAGAGGCTTGAAATCATAAAATAAATAAATCTTTAGAATTTTAATTATATATGATTGTTGATATACAAAATAAAGACTATGATTCCTATATGAAATAATTTTTATGCCCGAAATTCTCCTAGATCAACCTAGATAGTTCATTTTAAAATATAAATTTAATTTAATTTTTACAATGGTGATTAATTTCATATCAATACAAATGAGTAACATGTCATCATCATACAATATTAAATAAACATTGATTTTTAAAAGATTTAAAATCTAAAAAACCATCAAAATGACTCTTATTAAAACCATTTTCTATCATGAATGAATCAAACTTATTATATCATTATCTTAAATCAAATTTTAATCCATATAACGTTTTTTTAATATAAAATTTTTTGGTTATCATTAAATTATTATTAAAAAATAGTATAATGTTTTATGTATAATTTTTCAATTTAAACAAAATGAAAGAAGGTTGTTTTGACATCCAGATATTATATAAGAATATCTAAAACTATTAAAAAAGAATGATTAATTTTTATTCAAATAAGAATAATTTCTGGCGAAAATGTTTTAGAATAATCAATTCCTTCTCTTTAATGAAGCCTTTGAATATATGTCTTGCTCTAAACATTATATTATTTTTGTATAGTATTTTTTTCATTTGTTTTATATGTCATTTTTCAATAAATCACCTTTGGAGTAGGTGGTTTATTGACTATGGACCAATTATGGTTTTTATAGTGTTTTAATCTCATCTTCTATAGTTAAAATATAATTCTTATAGTGGTTGACATTGATGACATGATTGTATCTTTGGGATCCTCTCTACCAAGAAATGGTGCCACAATTAATGATAATGAAAACATATCGTCATCGATGAAAATAGAAGGAGGCCTAGTGACCCTCTTCTACTTATCACTAGTGATAAGATAACCCCTAAGGTCACTAATAAATCTATAATCAAATGTATCATCATAATCAGACCATGATTATGACTCAGAATGGTAAAGGGTCACCTGATATGTAGAAGGATTCACAACAAGAGACTCACTAACACACTAAGGATCATCTTCCAGATCCCTCTCTTGAGAAGGATCAACACTATTGTCAGTGGGAGGTTAGACTCTAGTGTGAACATACCCATAAAATAACCACATCCCTTAAAATAATAAACTATATAAATCCATGTTTATCTACCTATAGCTTATACACAATCACCACTTAATAATACTCTATGAAGATGCACATTACTGCTCTAGGCTCAGGTTTATCATCCTTAACATGAGTGTAGACTATTCATCAAAAATCCCTATGATATTTATTGGATAGGGGGATATTTATATACAATTAAATAAGAGTATTAAATCTTTATGAATACAATGGACAATAATTTATTACTTAAACCGACCTAATGATTATTTCTTCCCAAAAGGATTTGGGAAGCCTCGATCATACATGATTTCTATGTACCAACTTAATAATGGTACTACTCATACACTCTACAGTAACATTATTCTAAGGATTATGAATCATAGTTCAATTATTTAAAATTACCTCACATTAAAAAAACATGATAAACTATGTAGACATGTATTAAAGGCTGATATCAGCTTTCAAATCATTTTTCTTCTTCACATATTGATTTTAAAAATAGTAAATACATGTTTTAATCACCATAGAGATATCATATTTCATTCTGAAAATATAAACCCATTGCTCCCATGAAAAATCATCAACAAATCTTAAAATGTATGAACCTCCACCATGGGAGGTAGTCCAATAAGTTCCCCACAAACCTAAGCGAATATACTGAAGAGGGTGAAAAACATTTATCTTGGATATATGTAAACTAACTATTTTAGCCTTACCCATGACATTGTCTTCAGAAAATGGTATATTACATGTTGTAACATGTGTAAGAAGCCCTTTCGTTCCCAATTTCCTGGTACATATACCATTCACATATCCCATCCACCAATGATAAAGCATAGTGTATTCCTTTTTTGTGGAAATAAATTTTCCCAACTACATCCTGTGTGTTCATCCATGCAAGACAAATATAACATTCATCAAAAATCCAATAAGAATCTTATAATTTACCAGGGATATTCAAAGACACCAAGAATTAGATTTAAACTTCAAATCCAACTAATATAAGAAACCAAGTATGATTTTATTTTAGTGTAATTACAAAAACCATATATCCTCCAACAACATGAAAAGAGAATGGTTTGAGAGCACTAGCATAACAGAACCTCTACCCATGAAGTATCATATATTTTTGTTGACTATAAAAACCACTTAATTAACACCCTTAGTAAAAAATCGAAAATTAACCTATATTTATGAACTTATGGAATAAACATCTTGATTCTATCCCACATGACATCAAGATTATGTCAGGACACACACAACACCTCATAACATTGATATTATTGGTCAAAAAATAGAGAAAGATAAAAAGACATATTATAATGTTTTCCAGATTTTAAATTGGGTTATTTGGGTCTAATATGCCAACGTTTTACATTGTGTTAACATGTAACCTCCATAAAATAGGGTTTAGACTTATTTTTGTGGGATGTGCAATGACACTTTATTCCCTTTCTATTTTTACTATTTACCATAAACTGAAAACTACACTCCCAATTAGACGCAAGGCTTTAGGTTTAACACCATCCTTTCTACACAACTCATGTGAATGAAAGGAAGTTTTGACTTCCTGTAATGTCAATAAATATATACCATAAGTCATAGCATAGATAATATGTTCATATGAACTACAAATGAAATTAAATGTATCACATCGTGGTTCCCATATTCAAAATTTATATTTATACAAGGGATCTCTAATAATATTTTATTAAACTAATTAAGGTTTTTCGAGATGGTGGTCCCATGACACATCTTGAAGGTATATAATTTGTGATTCTCAAGGATGTCATTCCATGAACTCATTTATAATGAAAAATAAAAATACATTAGAATGATGGAGATCATCTTAAATAACATGGAATTAGGTATGGGAGGAAACAAGATTAAACAGAGGGAAACTACTATAAAAGAGGATGGGCTTACATGAGAACACCATGGATTGAATTCGGTAATTTGGAATTCATCCCAACCGAAATGGGGCTTCCAAGCCATCAAAAATTAACATTGGGTTCCTAGGGTTCAAGAGGAAAGTGTGGGAGAAAACATGGTCCAAAGGATATTGGGGTATTTATTGGAAAACTAATTTTTAGAGGACAATAGTGCATCCCCAATGATCAAATATCAGAGCACCTAGACCACAACACAAATAGAGGAGACCATATCCGGATTCATGGTAAAACCGTTGTATGTGACCCGAAACTAGATCCATTGTGAATAACCCAATTCTATAGGGGCTACAATGGCCCAATCTACATCCCACATTGCAACCACCTCTATTTTGGTTGTATCCCCAAAAACCACTATGTTGTAGCCACCTCACTCCATGTCGCAACACATGACACCTGGGAAGGGATTACACTATATCCAACTACCACGGTGAAACCAGTACAAAAAAAAATAAGTACCACCATTTTTCCTCATTTGATTTTCTCTATGACACATTCATGAGGCCACATAATAGATTCCAAGATAACCACAAAACCCAAGGATCCATGTTGCAACCGTGCCTCATAATGAATAGGAAACCGACTATTTTCCATTTATCATCAATACTCCTTGAAGCCTCTTCATGTAACTTCTAACACCCAAAAAACACAGAGAGAGGTCTACAGTGTTTTGATCCCATAATGTTTTTATGAAAAAAAGTAACAACTGAACAAGAATTCATATATAAGATGTTTTTATAATTTTAGATCACATAATATATTTAAATTGTTGTATAGTGCACATTTTTTATAATATATATTTTAAAAATGTTACACTATAAGAATAATTTAGGTAACCTGTAAAGACCCGACCCCAGTTTCCATGAGACCATGCCTTATTTGATTACATTTAAATATAATCAAGGAATATTAATTCTAATGTAACATGTTGGTTAGTATTATTAGAAACAAGATACATACATATGTTCAATATTAAATCTTGAAAAGAAATACAACATAGAAACACCTTTGAAAATATCCATAACTCCAAGGTTATTTTTACATGTCATTCATAATAAAATTCATCCTGTCCTAAGAAAAAGAAGCTTATGAATTGGGTGATCCGAAACACTCATTATGGTTTTGAATTATAGCGGAGGATATCATAACATAAACATTAGGAATGTTAAATAACTAAAAACATTTTCCTTTAACCAATACATGAACACATTATGGGAGGAAAAGGAGATGAATAAATAATTCCATAATCATGGGTATTCTTCTAGTTGAATAACCACATGAACCATCAATTATACTTTAATAATTAAGGAATTTATAATACGTGACAGTATATCCATACCATCCAGGCCTAATGGCAAGACTATAAATAATCATTTTGTCAAGGCCTTGTGCCAAGACTGTTGTTTGTCTTTAGAGTCATACTGATACACTAAGGGGAAATAGAGGCCCCCAAATGACTCATAGATTATCGAATTCATTCATCATATAAACAGTGATAAAAATAAACATAACATATATTAATATTGAAACTAATATATAAAATGTAAATAACTTTATGTGAACAATATGTATAAACACTAACCCTTCAGAGTAAATTGTTGAATGGTTTTAAGATATCTCATCCACATCCTATATATTTAAAAACCACTGAATAAAATATGGTAGATTATACCAATAAATATTAATCCTAATAATAAATAATAATCAATAAGAAATTCAATATAGTTAAAGATACACTTATAATGTCTTCGAGTAATTTTTGAGATAAATACTCTTTTACTTTGAAAATAATAATTCATTAGGAAAAATATTTATATAAAACAAGAAATTATGTAATATATAATTTTCATTATAAAAATTGTGATCATATTAATATAATTGTTTAAATAAATATATTATATAATACCCTTGATAACAGGTAATAATTTAAGAAATTTCCATGAATCAGTCGTGTATTTCGGAAACAATTTAGAATGTTCCAATAAAAATGTGTAACTATTCATAACATAAAGAAGGATTATGGTTGGTGAACTTATATATAACACTCAGACAGAATTTATGAGTTATAAATATGAATAAAAATTATTAATTGATTTATGTAGACTTTATGAGTAACTAGAATGAACATGTGGGTTCATGTGGAAAAACTCTTACCTTATGTCTGAATGTGTTCTGCTCTTCAACATAAGGTCTTATAATATGATATTAAAAATATTTATTACTTAATTATGAACATATTTTACATTTATATATTATAACATAGTTTTCATATGTTCATTAAGTTTTTATTGAATAGTTATAAGGTGTAATTCTGTTGTTTCGGAGTGTTAATTTTCATGATTTTCATAAAAGGATAACTTTTTAAGGTAACAGAGACCATGAGGAATGGATGTAAACATCCATAATTGAAATTACATATTATTTATGAACATATAAAAGTGTTAATTTTGATTTCAATCATTTGGTTACAAGGCATGAGGATGAATCATTAGATGAAAATTTATATCACAATATAAGTGATTATTTAAGTGGTATTTTGATTATTACGAATTAGTTTGGTATTATGATTTAATATTATGTTCATATAATACATCCTGAATATTAAATTGTCTTTAATACTAATATTATAGTATGGTTCAACAAAAAAATTCTATCATGACCAGTAATGAATGAAAATTGGAAGAATAAAACATCGTCATCCACGAAGGTTATAAATTGGATCCTCATGGACGTTGATTTCATTTATAAAATAAACAAGAAAGATTTAGAATATTGACGATGGTTCATCCATTAACATGATATAATATTTTATATAGATGATACTGAATTTATCATTTTCTTTTGAATAGACTATTTGACAGGAGGATAACAAAAGAAGATAATTTGAAATGAAACTAAATGAAAAATAATGGTGTTTTACCTCATGGAATAACCTCCATGAGAACCTATTTAAAAGAATTTGTTTTTTACTTTTGAAAAATCCAAGACAATATTGGATGTGGGGAGTGACTAGGGAAGGGTATTTGGGAAATAAATTTAGGGTAATCAAGTCAGAGAGGAGAGAAGAAAAGTGGAAGTGATTTGGGTGGGGGGGGGGGGTTGTTGTGGAGGAGAGGATTGAATTTTGAATATTTTAATCATTATTATATTATTTCCCTCTAGAAAACCAATAGTGTTTATTCAAGTGGCCCCTAACAGTTATAAATTCTTGTGAGTTAGAACCAATTGTATTTACATCACTCATGATGTCTTAAATATTCTATTAAACAAGTAGTTTGTATATATCGTATTTTTCTGTATTTCAGTATCCATAAAAAATTCATGAATTTCAGAAAAAAATTAAAAATATTCATTCCAACCATTTATCGATGTGTAGAATTCAAAATATAACTATATTTTTTTAAAAAAGATTTTTAAATATATTTCATTTTAATTTTAAATAAAATTATTGTTAATTCAATAAATAACAATTTTAATGGTAAAATTAGTTTTATATCTCGTAGAAAAAATAATTAATATCTCAATATCTTATTACCTTAAGAAAATAAAATATTATTATTATTTAATATTTATAAGGGTAATATTACAATTCATATTAATATTTATAAGGGTATATTTCTATTCATCCAACTTTTCATTTATCACAACATCAATTTTATTTTATAGGTTATCATTATCAGACAGTGAGAAACTTTATTACTTTGTAATAAATACGGTTGGGAATCTAAATGATTAAGTATTGATATTTCACTTTCATTGATAATTCTCATATCCATCCTCACTAGATCCATGTACAATGGATCCTTATCAATACTCACCTTTTTTAGAACACGATGATCCTTACTAATCAATGTGTCAGCTACCTTGTTTACATTTACTAGGTTTTAGTGTATAGTACAATCATAATCCTTGAGTAGTTCTGGCTATTGTCGTTGGATCATGTTGAGTTCATTCTTTGAGAAGATATAGTTCAGACTCATGTGATCTATATATACCATAAACATTTCACCATAGAGATAATTAATCTATATCTTCCTAGAAAATATTTTTATTGGTATCTCAAAATCATGTGTACGATAGTTTTATATGAAATTTTTTAACCACTTTAATGAATTGGAAATAACTTTATCATTTTGTATAAGGACACAACCAAGTCCTTTCTTTGATGCATCACAAAAGATCACAAACCCATCATTCCCCAATGAAACGGTTAGGTTTAGAGCATTCAATAATTTCCTCTTCTACTATTCCAAACAGAACTCACATTCCATGGTCCATACAAACATAACAACATTACATATATTCTTGGTCATTGGGTTGGATAGAGTGATGATGTTATAAATGAAACACCGATAATAAAATGCTAAAGAAATAAAACTTCTTGCCTCATTTCTGTTCATTGGAATAGGAAATTATTGCACTGCCTTTGTCTTTACAGGATCAATAGATATTCCATCTGTTGAGATAATGTTTACCAGAAAAGAAACTGATTGAATCCAAAATTCATACATCCTAATTTCCCGAAATAATTAAATTCTTTTGAGAGTCTTCAAAAAAGTTCGTAAGTGATATTCATGATCATCATAGAATTTAGATTTTACCAACATATCATTAATAAATTCCACTAGAAATTCATTAAGATATTCCATGAAAAATCTATTCATTAGATCCATGAAAACAAAGGGTGATTTAGTCAGTCCAAAAGGTATGACTATAAACTCATGATGCTCATATGTAGTTCGAAATGCTATTTTTGTAATGTATTCCTTCCTCACATGCAACTGATGATATCCATACCGACGATCAATCCTTGAAAAGTATTGGGCTCTATGATTTTTTCTTTTAAATCATCAATGTGAGGTAGGGGATAATTGTAAATTATTGTTATATCATTGATCTGCCTGTAGTCAATGCACAACCTCATAGATCCATCTTTCATCTTAACTTAAAGAACTGGGGCTCCCCTGGGAGAAACACTCGAGAGAATATATCATTTATCACCATATTCCTCTAGTTTTTTCATCAATTACATTAACTCCACTGTGTCCATTCTATAAGTGGTATTTGATATGGTCCATGAACCATGAATTAAATTAATGGACAAATCAATTTGCCACTCTGGAGGATGCCTTGGTAAATATTCAAGAATGTCGTCAACATATTCTAGAACAACATGTACATCAACTATTTGATCATTCTTCTCCTCACCCATTGTTATTGTATCGAGTTTCCCACCAATAATTGAATTTAGAAGAGCTACTATTGTAGGATCTATATAAGAATTAGATGGTGATGTTTCTTCCATAATGATAAGAGATTCCAAATCATCCTCAAATATTTTAACCTCTTTTTTATTGTAATGTATTGATGTATAATGGTTTTAAATACTATCCATACTGATGATTATATCAATGCCAATCATGGGTATGAAAATAAAATCAGTAGATAAGGAAAGATTATATTCCATAATGAGGACCGCCTGACACATCTTTGTTGCAATGATACTTACCATACGAGTTTTAATGTACAACCCCTTATTAAATCAAATTAGAAATATCTTATTTTCTTGAAAAAATAGGATGATGTGAAAGAATTTAATGTTCTTGAATCAAATAAATCTTTTTCTTGATTTGATTAAAATATTGAAGTACCTGCAACCACTTCATTAGGAACTTCACCCTACATATTTTTGACAATAAAAATGTGGCCTTTCTCCCTTGGGATTTTTTGAGGAACGTTTCCTTGACTTTTAGGGAATTCATAGTCATAATGATCCTTATCCCGAAAATTTTAGCATCGAAAATTAGTAGCTTCATTTTTCACCTTCAAATCTCGAGATCATTGGACTTCTCTCTGCACTGGTAACAGGCTCAAATTCCCTTTAGAAAAGTGCCAGAGTGTTTCTTCCCATAATTACTATATTATGGAAGCCTAATGCTTCCCTTCTTCCCCATTTCCTTATTTCTGTTTCCAATGTTTTTGGTAGCCCTATTCTTATATTATTTTCATTTAAAGTCACAAGACATAAAAAATTCATTTTAGGCCTTGATTGAACATGAGATTATATATTCATATGATTTGAATATTTGGATGAATAGTTTGCTTTGGTTGAATGGATTTAATCCATCAAATAGTCGATCAATTTTTCCCCTTGGATTATGTATATAGTTCACATCATTCTTTTACAGCCCTGTAATGTTGGATTCATACTTGGAAACATCTGTTTCCTCCTTCTACCTCAAATATATGCATTTAATATATATATCTTCTTATTGTTCACAAGGAAAGTATTTCTCTACGAATATTTACTTAAATTATATCCATTTTATCTCTTCTATCACTTCTGCCTCGTTTGTGTTTTGGATTAATAACCACCACTAATATGAATATTTTGATTGAAGATAAACTACCATTATTTCCATTTTTCTTTCGTTACAGCCCGAATCATGAAATATCCTATATCGGACCTTATACATTTCTCACCTACGAATGGTTTTGAAGTCCCATTGAATGACTGAGGCTGTTGTCACATAAAATGATCTAAGAGTACTCCTACCCATGGTGGATCTGGAAGCTCCATATGGTTAAGTTTATTGTTTATAACCTGAGTATGTTGTCCTAGTATAGTTATAAGATAATTAGCACAAGTCACATTACCAGAGCCAACATCATTTCCTTGATTCAAAGGGAAATACCTACATGGGACACGTGCGTTCATGGAGTTTCCATTCCTTCCACTATGCTCTAATTATAAATAATGGCATACACTATATTAGGGGAAGAATCATAATGTATAATCTCAATTTAAACATATTCATAGGATAAATTTAAATTCTATACAAATCTATCGCTTAAATCACAAAGAAAGTTTTTGTGAGGGAAATTTACATTTAAATAAATTCTAATGGATTTTAATTAAAATGTGAATTATTATATGCATTTACCTTGGGAGTTTCAAAAAAAGTGCATGGTAAGGCTCATTTTCATTTATCAGGATTCCCTTGATCATTCTTGAAACACATTATCGGTGTTTTCATGCCTAGGTACATCTCTACTATAACCATGTCCAAAAGTAGTATACAAAAAGATATGTATTTTCTAGAAACATCCTCATAATCTATTCCTTTACAAAATACCAAGGCATTATTGTATTCTTATCCTCAAATACTATCATAGGTATTTGTTTCCTGATAAACTTTTTCTAAATCTAATTTCTATAATTTTACCAATCCTCCTTTGATACAAACAGTAAGGACCCAACCCCAGTTTTCTAGAGATACTTCCTTATTTGATTACATGGAATATAAAAAAGGAATATGAATCCTAAAGGATCAAGTAGTTAATTATTATTGGACATAAAAACAATCATAAGTTCAACATTACAAATTGATATCAAATACAACATAGAAACTCCTTTGACAACATCCATAAGAACTTATATATTTCATCATGTCATTCAAAAAAATATTCCTCATATACTAAGAAAAAGAATCATGAGAATGGGGTGAGCTCAAATGCATGGAATGTGTAAGAAATACAACAGAAGATATCATAACATAAACATTAGGCTTGCTGAATAACTAAAAACAAATTCCTTATACAAATACATGAACACATTATGGAAAGAAATAAGTACTGATTAAATAATGAAATAATCATGTGTATTTTACTAGATGAATAACAAAAAAACATCAATACTATTTTTATAATGAGTAAATTCATAATTCATGACTCCATAACCATACCTTCAAGGCATCGTGCCATGACCATAAATAATAATTTTTTCAAGGCCTTCTGCCAAGACCTTTGTTTGTCTCATTGGACTTACTTATGCACTGAGTGGCTATAGAGAGCTCCACTCGACACATAATATGTCCAGTGAATTCTAAATATGAATGGGGATACATATAAAAACATATACATTCATATTGAATCTAATATATGAAATGTAAATAACATTCCTCGAACATTAAACATAAACACCAACCATTCAGTTGAAATTGGTGAATGGTTTTATTATAGCACATGCAAAGGAAAAATAACCATAATCCATTAAATTAAATATGTGAGATAATAACATGATATATTATTCTAGAAAAATACATAATAATAATCAATATTGTTGAATGATATAAATATAAACTTATAAAATCATCGAGTAATTTCAGTGATAAATAATCTTTTACATTGAAAAAAGAGTTCTTTTTGGAAAATAATTGTATACAGCCAGAATTGAAGACATATAGTATTTTCATGACAAACTTTTTGATTTAATTATGATAATTGTTTCCAAAAACATATTATATAGTTCCCTTGAAAATAGTTAATAATTTGAGAAATTTCCATGAATTGAAGTTGTATTTCGAAAACAATTTTTAATGTTCCTATTAAAACATGTATGTATTCATAAAATAATGAAGGATTAAGGTTGATAAATATATATTGAACCCTAAAAATTTATTTATTAGTAGATTATATGAATAAATATTATTTTAATTTATGTAATTTTACAATATGAGTAATCAGAATAAAAATGGAGGTTCGTGTTGAAAAACCCTTACCTTAGGTCTGAATGTGTTCTGATCATGAACATAAGGTACTGGGATTTTAAATAAAAATTATTAATAACATAATTATTAACATATTATATATTTATTTAGTTTATATTAATTTGTGTATGATTATCATGTCCTTATGGATAAGCTATTGGGTTGAATTTTGTCGTTTAGGAGTGTTTGTTTCCATGATTTTCATAATTGGTTCACGTGTTTTTATGTATGGGGATCACGAGGAATAGATGTAAATCACCAAAATTGAAATTAAATATTATTATTGAGCATATGGATGTTTTAATGGTAATTTATATAATTTGGTTACATGGCATGAGGATGAATCGTTAGATTAAATATTAATGAAAATCAATTAGATAAATTATTTGTTATTTATTTATTTGGAACATCTTTTGTCATATGATTTAATATTATGTACATATAATGGTCCTTGAATATCAAATATGTCATAATAAATATATTATTGTCTGGTTAAACCATAAAAATAGTTTCATGACTATTAATTAAGGAGATAGTGAAGAACGAAACCACTTCGTCCATGAAGGTTGTAAATTTGAACCTTTAGGACGTTGATTTTGTTTATAAAATAAAAGTTAGAGAGTAAAAATAGTGATGATGGTTCTTCCATTAAAAACATATAATTCTAGTATATATTTTATACTAGAGTTATTATGGCCATTTAGAAAGTGTATATAATGATAAGATAACAAAATTAGATTAATTGAAATGAAACAAAATTAAAAAGTAGGGTGATTTACATTTGAAATAACCTCCACGAGAACTGCCTTATGGAAAGGGGTTTTGGTATTTGGAAAGACGAAGAGATTTTTTATGCGGTTAGTGACTATGGAAGGGTATTTGGGTATATATTTTATGATATTCAGGTCTTAGAGGAGTGTAGAGAAGTGGAAGTGAGGGGAGGGTGTTTATTGTGGAGGAGAGAAGTGAATTTTGAATATTTTATTCATTAATTTTGTATTTCTCTCAAGACAACCAATAGTGTTTTTAATGTGGACACAAATATTAATTTATTCATGTGAGTTCCAAACATGTGGCCTTATAACTCTCATGATGTAATAAATAGTTTATTTTACTTATAATTTGAATATATGGTATTTTGTCGTATCTCGCTACTCATCAAAAATTCAACTGCTTTTGAAAAAATCACAAATATTCACCCCAACCATTTATCAGTATGTATAATTAAAAAATGAACTCTATCATTCAAAAAATAAAATTCTAAATATTTTGTAATTTATTTTTTTAAAATAATCAAAGGTAATTTTGAAAATAACAATTTTAAAGGTAAAATTTGTATTACATCACATTGAAAATTAATTATGAACTCAGTAACTTATTACCTTAACAAAAAATACATTATTTACTCTTCATATGGGTTATAGTAATAATCAAATTCAATTTCATAATGTACTGTTACTATTCACTGAAATTTAGGTTGGTTTATTCAGACTCTAAATGACTTATTGATCACGAAAATAGATGATTGGTTTATAAAATTCAAAACCTAGCAGAGGCAATTTTTTGTTTAATGGATAGATTATAAAATGTGTTGATTTTAGAGACTAAATTTTTCATGAATTCAATGTTTATATTCAAACCATTACGGTGTTACAAGATATATGCTCAATAATTGATAACATAGACTAAAATATATATGAAAAATTATCAACAGGTAATGAAATACCATAAAAAATCCCCATATCAACAAATAGTGATCACAATTTCACTGAAAATGTAAAACAAATTTTCAATTGATTAATTAAAAAATATAGAAATATGAAAATATTTCCGTATATATAATGATCTTTCTATTAACATTCAAACTCAAGTTCTAAATATTTTAATTTATTCTTATATTTATCATACTATTTTTATTCATCTATCATATTTACCCCTCTATCATATAGATACACTTGTATAAAATTTCATCCAAATATCCGTCCTAATAATATTTATTTTAATTAGATTTATAATAAAACCATTATCCATCGAAAGAAGGCTTATATCTTTTGAATATAAAACATAGAATCCAAATAATAATAAATATAGAAATCAATTTAGTGTCTACTACTTGGAAAAAAAATTATTTTAATTTCTATAATGTTTAATATTTTTTTGTATCATAGTATAATAAGAAACCATGGTCAAACTAGATAGAAAAATCATTGTCATTAATCTATTTTTAATCTATTCTTGTAAGTCAGTGTGTTGAACTGTTGATTTTGATAAACTCTTCTTCCATGAGAGAAGCACTGAATTTCTATAAAGAATAAGATTTTGGGTTTAGATTAATTGAGAAAGTTTATCTGATAGAAGAAAAAGATTATGAAGAAGAAGACAAGATAGATCATATTCAAAATGTTTTCATATATGGATGGATAATCCTACTAGATTAATCATATTGAGATTTCTGGACAATAGAATTAAAATCACATAATTGATTCAGTGGTATTCAGATAGAGTTATATTTTACATTATCAATCAATCAAACATGAGAATCAGATAATGAAATCATAATTAGTATCATTAAAAGTTCCAAGATGTTATTACTAGCTTCTAGGTAATAATGTAAATATTTTTTTTACAGATCATATTTGTGATAGTAGATCAAGTAGAACAATAACAAGTTTTTTATAAACAAAAATATTATATCATTTCATGCTACCTGAAGAATAAGAATTTTTGTATCGCATATAGTGTTACACATGTGTAAGGGAATACCCTAGTCATTATATTCCACTAAAAAGTATTTTTTATTTTGGATTTTATGGTATTAGATTATTTTAAAACCATAAAAAGGAGTATGTAATCTTGTTGATTAGTGAACCATGTAAATTATTATGTTCATGTGATTATTTGTTTGACTTTATTCTAGGGGAGGATGAAATTTTTAACTAGAGGTAAAGGATGTTTAATAATAATGGAATATTAAAATAAAAAGTATAATGACCTGACCAAAAACATAACTTAATCATGTTACATTTGACTAGAAGATATATTAATTTATTACAAAATAACGTTTTTTTAGATTTATAGAAAAATAGAATAATATCTTATATAAACATTCAATATTTCAGAGTAGATATGTCTAAATGAAATCATTTATTTACAAAACAAAAACTATTAATGCGAATAATTGTTTTTTACATGAAAAATATTCATATAATATAATCATAGCATCTTATTTGACCATACCAGCCATAATACCTTTGAAAAATAGTTAGCAATATTTGATGATCACAAAAATCATAGTGAGGGAAAATAATGGAAACAATTTACATGTGATCATGAGAGATATTAATAGGAAAATGAGGACATTCATAAAAATATGAGAATGGGGAATATCAAAACAAAAAAACCTAAATCATTACATTTAATTTTTACTTAAATAATTAATTTATAAATTAAGAATTTTATCACCATGGTCCATCACCAAGGTGTTTTATCACGGAGGATCATCCCCAAGGTGTCATCAAATTACCAAAGTTATTCACAAAGGTATCGTAAAACATGGCATCCCGAGAGATTAAATTTTTTACCCAATGAATGGGATCAAATTTAGGTGAACCCTTTATGTGTCTTTATTTTTATGTGATCCACATAGATCATAATAAAAAATTTCATAAATAACCCAAATAGAATATGTGAAATGGGTTTCATATCAAAATCGTGTTCTTTTAAAAATTGCATAATAAGATGATCATTGTGTCATTTATAAATAATGGAAATTGAATGAGGGTTTTATGTATGTCAATTCCAAATTAAAATATATCATTTATGGGTTGATAAAAACCCTAGGAAATGAAAATGTTTTGGGTACTCACATAATTAAATTAAGATAATTTCATGAGATAAAGAGAGAGATTTTGAGATGAAAATTAAATAGCATTATGGCTATGCCACTTGGTTTTGTAAAACAATAAAAATAGAGGGGAAAAGGGTATCTCAAAAATAAATTACTCAAAATAGAGTAGACGGATATAATAAAATGAATTTAAGAACATGGTAAGTAAATTCTAAATACCTACCAAATAAAAGAGAACTTCAAAGGAAAAGATAATTTTGAAAATTCCCATACTCTAAAGAGTAAATTCAAAAACTCTTAGATTAGGATCATTGGGGATTATGGATAGCATGGGAGGACTAAATGTGAGATATAACTATAATAAAGTCATGTAAAATGATTTTAGAATGAAATTTAATGAAGGAATTGGAGGGTATTTATAGAAAAGGTGAGAGAATATTTTATTAATTACAAAGGACACCTCATTAGAGGTATTTGAAAAACCATGAGCTTGACCATGGTATTTTCAATGGTATTGGCCCCATGGGACTCCACATATCATTTTGTAATTCATAAAAGCACACCAGCTTCATATCATACGTATTACATTATTCTGACACATTTTTATAGTCATTTAACATTCTAAAAAACCAAAATTGTATTTTTATCATTCTTAAAAAATTCATATTTTTCAAAAAAATCCAAAAATTAAACGCAATAGATTTTTTTATGTTTCAAATTCATTAGAAAAATACATTTTATTATAATTAGATTCATTTTAAAAAAATGAAATAAATAAAAAACTAATACCTAACTAGTAATTTCTAAAATTTTTATTTAATTATACTATGATATAATTATATCACATTACCACATAAGATGACAAAAACAAATTTATACACCTATTGGTGAGGTTACTATTACAATGGTCAAATTACCATTCATAAGGGTAAAATTACTATTCCAAAAAGTTAGTTTAATATTAATGAAAACATTATTTTGATCTTATGGATGAACAATTTTCTCCCGGATGACAACTATATATGTCTGATTTTCAAAAATCATTTCATTGAAAATGTGGTTTAATATTTATATATTTTATAATATTTATCAAAAAAACTATTCCTAAAAGAAACTATATTCATCGAATAAACATTCATTAAATTCTTTAAAATTGAATATTCATTGAAAACATCTAAAAATTAAGCCAAGATTAATTGGGACACTATTTATAACATGGAATTTTTAAAAGTATCATAAAAAATCAATCATCCTAACCAAATGAAATAAATAAAAATTAACTTGCCTTAATCATCCATAATATTTACGGATAACATAAAATTTTTTATATTATATATATTTTAATATTAATATTATCATTTATTTTAATCATTCATTTATAAGGTAATCATTTTGTCTTCATTGGTTCATCATTAAATTTATTTTCTTAATGTAAAAAAATATAAATAAAATACCATGATGTAGGAAATATTTTAATATTTTTAATAAATATGTATAGTTATTTTTATCACATATAAAACTCTATAATAAAAATATTTTACATATTAAAAAAATGTGTGAGAGATACTTTATACTAACTTCAATTATACGATTTGTCCTATTAATTAAAGAATCTTCCATGTGAATCATTATACTGGATTCCATGAGAAGATTTTAATTTTTATTTAAATAATCTTCTATGATAATATTTATAATTTCTTCCATGGGAAGCATATTTAATTTAATTTAACAATCTTCTTCGTGAAGCTTTATAATAGCTTCCATGGGAAGTTTTTTACTTTTAATTAGACAAGCTTCTATAAAAAAACATTATTTTACCTCCCATGGGAAGCGTTATACATCTAATTAAATGAGATTATATGATAAGATTTAAGCTATCTCATCTTATAAAATTATTACATGTGTTAGGCTAATATTATAATTTTTTTACCCATAATTACCTGATTTAACCTTAACATTGCTAATGAAAATTAATTACTAAAGTTTTTATTCATAATGATTAAAAATAATAGATACATATTAAAAAAAATATTTACCTTCTCATTCCTAATATTAATTCTATTTTTCCAAATTTAAAACAAAAAAGGTATTGTATATAATTATAATGAATTTTCATTGAAAAAATGATAAAACATGTATTTTAAAAGTAATACCCTTCAACGGATGTACGTTTTATAACCAATTTTAATGTGAAATTACTTATAATGACCAATATTAAATTAAATAATAAAAATATAATCTATATATAATTTAAAAAAATTCAATAAATTAATTTAACAATAATTTTTATCTCTATGGGAAAGGATGTTTCAATTAAAATTTTATTTGTTTTCACTATTCATCAATAATTATAGTTATAAGAAAAATATATAAAATTCATCCTATGTCAATTTTGATGTCTCGATTATAAATAAGAAGTTTTTGTTTTGGTTAAATAAAACATATAAAAGTAAAAAAAAACAGAATTTAAAAATTATACTCCTTCAAAAGGTGGTAAAACTACATTTTTATAAAAATACTTCTTTTATCCGAAAAATAGAATTTATTCTCATATCATATCCAAAAAAACATATAAGATGAATTTAAAACATTACGTTGAATATAGAACATATATTTATTATTAAATAAAAAACCATAATGTATGATTATATTTTATAAACACAATTAATCTATTCTTAAATAGGTTTTCGTAAAATCACATCATTTATATTTCATTGATTTTTATTTCCATTTCTAATAAATTTGGTATCCATTGACATTATATAAACATGTGTATGCCATATTTTCAAATTTTCATTGATATTATTCATTTCTTTTATTCTAAATGATATCTTAAAATGGTAACATTTAAATAAGATTATTTAATTGTTCGTTAAAATCAATGTACATTATCTGGTATGCTATTGACATTTTTTTTCTAAAAACTCTGAAAGTTGCATCTTTCCACCAATTTTTAAATTACACCCTACCAATATTAAAATTCGGCTCAGAAACATCATGGAAAACCAAACATCATAATAATAGTAATTAAAAAAATTATATTAAAATAAAACAAATAAAAGTACAGAGGTCACCCAAAATAACACATATTAGGATTCCATGATGTAGATATAGATATTGAAGGTAAAATAACACTCATTGAATAATATATAGTAATAGAGAAGATTATCACTGGACATTAGCAATCACAACACCATAAATTTTTGGTTTGGAAAAATTCTTTTGACAGAAGCAAGCGCATAACATTTTTTCTTCAAGATCCATTAAATTGAGTTAAAGAATAGAATTACCACTTATCCTATGATAACATATAAATATAATTACAAGAAATGTAGATTTACATCCATTAATAAATACACACGACACACTCATATTTTTTTCCAATCAATGAGTATTAAATATGACTTGGTGACTCTTAATGCACTAGAGTCAACTTCTAGAGAATCAAATAACTAAAAAAACATTAACCATATATTTTTGATATCTTTAGTCATTATAAAAAATTAAAATTTTTAATAAAAGATTAGATAATTCATAAAATAATAATCTTCAATAAGGATAAGAACAATTTTTATCTCCAAAATTCAATAGTAATACCCATGTTTTACATAGTCCATTCAATAAACGAATGTCCTTGAAATTCCACAAAACAATCCAGAGTAAACATAATACATAAAATAAACGATGGATTCATCTCATAATAAACAATGATAATGTTTTACATTTGTGTCAATATAATATCAACAATTCTTTGTGTCTCATTAAAATGCACTTAACCTAATAATTTGTTCCCCAAGATAGGGTAATGATTTCCTTATTCCCATATGTCCAAAATTTAATAATTCAACCAATAATCATCATATAAAACGTCATATTATTCTATTCACCTTAATTATATAAATTCCACAAAATAATGAACATCATCCAAAATAACATTTATCACTTAATCCCCAAATAATTTTCTAATCCCATAGTTATCTATTCAAAGAAAATATGTCTCCGAAATCAAGTTATTCTTATTTCATTAAAATTGATAAATAAAAAGAATGATGTCATAATAACTAGGTACTACACGTAGGTCAGTGGTCGGAAATAAATGCATATCAAACATCTGTTGTGGGTTCAATTCTAGTAGCTTTGTCTAAATCGACAGGTTGTAACATGGTCTTCATGTTTTAAATTATTCTAAAACTATATAATACATATAACATTATAAAAATATGAAACAATCCTAAAAAAATAACAATATTATGTTTTGACCACAATTGTTATCCCATGTCTTTCAATTGACATTCAAAAAGTAATAACCGATAACGACTTAAAAATAAATGCCTCCAAAATACTATTAATAAACACGAATTTCCTTAATGTAAGACTAAAATTTTATTCAATGAATATAAAATTAAGATCATACATAAATTTATAATCCCACAGGTTGACTTAATAATCTCTAATGTTTCATAAACCCTACTCTAATACCCAATATATAGAGCAGATAATAAACATAACTTTTATAGTAACATATTAATAGAATTTATTTTCATTAATTCAAAAGGTTATTTTAGGATTATTATTTTATTGAATTCGGGATAAAAAATTAATAATCATTGAATATTAAAAATTATATAAGTTGATATGCCATCCTTGTTTATAAAATATAAATTATTAAAATGAATCGTGGTTTCTTTTAATGACCAAACCTCAAATAATTTGATAATTGAATCTTAATAATCCATACCAGTCTAAAGCCCAATGAAAAACATTCAAAAAACTTGGATGAGCAAAAAAATCCCAATAATGGGAAATAAGGGATGAAGTTTTTATGTGATCTTGAGAGATATAAATAAGAACATGAGGACTTAATAAAGGAATGAGATATAGGAATATCATTACAATAAAAAATTGGATCATAAAAAAATACGAGGCTAAAATATTTAATTTATACACTCATAATCATATTACCATGATCCTGTCCCATAGTTTCATATCCCTATGGTCTATCACCATGCAGTTGTAATAATTAAAAAGGTAATTCACCATGCTATCGTAAAACATGTCACCTCGAGAGATTAAATTCATCCAAAAATTTATTATTAAGCTATCAGGTCGAACCCTTAATGTGGATTTATTTTCCTTTGAGACACATATATCACAATCAAACATTTAATAAAGAACCCAAAGTGAATAAAAGAAATGGGTTTCAGTTCAAAATCAAAATGTTTTAAAACATGGTAAAATATATGATCATTATGTCATTTATAACCCATGAAAAGGGTATGTGTGTTTTTTATTTAAATTAAATAATAAAATGTATTAGTATTTATATTTAGGAGTTCCATGTGATATAATATATGTTTTGGTATTCAAATAATTAAAATATGATAATTTCTTGACAAAAAGAGAGAAATTTTGAGATAAAACATCTCCAGCATAATGACTATGCAATATAGTTCTAGAAAACACCAAAAAGTGAGGGTAAAAGGGAATCCAATTCATTAATAAATAATAATATAGTATAGGGATATAACAATATGAAAATAATTACACTTTATGTAAATTTTAAAGACATACCATATAAAATAGAACATGAAAGAAAAATAAATGTTTCAGAAATCCCTTACCTTGAGGAGTAACTTCTAAGACTCATAAATTAGGACCTTGGGGGATTGAGGACAGCATGTAAGATATAATTTGGTGGAATAACTTGTATAAATTCAAGGATAGGGATTTTTGAATGATGGATAACAAAATAATGGTGGGTTTTTGTAGCAAAAGTGAGGAAATATTTTATTACTTTTGAAGGACACCGCTTTAGTGGTATTTTCCAAACCATTAGCTTTCCCCTTGTATTTTCCATGGTAATGGCCAATTTGGACACCTCATATCATATATTAATCCATAATAATCTAACAAAATCTTATATTACATATTAAATTATTATTACATAGTTAGGATGTCATCAAACATACCGAAAACCCAAAATTGTATTATAACAATTCATTGAAAATTGAATTGTTTCAGAAAAAATCCCAATATTAATCATAACAATTTTTCAATGATTATATTTAAAAATTTAACTCCATTTATTGAAAATATAATTCATTTTAAATTAAATATAATAAATAAAAAATAAATACATACAAAATAATTTCTAAAACATTAATTATTTTAAAGAATGATATAATTATGTCACATTACCAATTTTGATGAATAAAAATATTTATAATTTCATAGGTAATGTTAATATTCCATTAGTAAAATTACCATCCATAAGGTAAAAATTAATATTATAATGGATAATGATACAATTCACTAAAGAAATTATTTTCATTAATTTGAAACAAAATTTTAACCCAAACTATAACCATGTATGTTTGATTTTCAAAAATGATTTCATAGAAGAAATCTTTTTAATACAAATATTTATTTTAATATCCATATAAAAAACATAAAATCAAATAATATTCATAAAATAAACACTATTCATAATGTACTATTCATCAACACTGATAAATTGAAACTTCATAGAAAACATTTAAAATTTCCGCCTAGATTAATTTTAACACTATTAATTACATGTTTTTTTCATAATATACAAATATCTTTATTCCATCGAACCAATTAACTTAAATCAAATATTATATGTTTTAATCATCTAAAAAATTCTAGGATAACTTCAAAAGTTTCATATTTTATTTATTTTAATACTTATAATATCATTTATTTGAATCGTTCATTAAGATGGTAATCAATACATCATCATTGTGTCATAATTGAATTTAATAATTTAAGTTCTAAAAATACTAAATAAAATACCATGATAAAGGAAATAATATTATATTTGTAATGACTTTTTATAGTCAAGGATATCACTTATAAAAACCCATATAAAAATGTAATACATATTAAAAACATTTGTGTGAGAGAAACATCAAACTAACTTATATGGATAGATTGGTACTTTTAATTAAAGAAGCTTCCATGAGAAACATTTAACTGAATTCCATGTGATGCGTAATACACTTAATTTACAAATATTATATGAAATTATTTAAAATGTATTCAATGGGAATCATAGTTCTCTAAATTTAATAATCTTCTTATTTTAAGATTTACTATAGCTTCCACGGGATGCCTTATACTTCTAAATAAACGAGCATCTATGATATTCTCTATGCCTACTTCCATCAGAAGTGTCATCCTTTTAATTAAAGAATCATCTTTCAGAATATATAAACCATCTCATCCAATACGCTTATAAAATTTGTTAGGGTAAGATTATAATTCTATTTTTACCCTTAATTACACAATTTACTCCTAACTGCGTTAATTAAAATTAATTACTGAAGTAATTATTCAAAATGACCAAAAATAAAATATTTCTCTTTATACAATTTGTTTAATATTATTATAAATATGGAATGAATTTTTCAAAATTAAAAACATTGAACTTGTAGTAATTAATTTAAAATTTAATTTCTATTGTCAAAAATGATAAAACAGGGTTTTTAAAAATAATAAACATCAAAATATTAAATGATTTTATATCCAATTTCAATGAAATAAACATTCAATGACCAAATATATATTAAATGATAAAAATTAAATCATTTTTTCTTTTAAAACCATTATATAATTTAATTTATCAATATAAATTATCTCGATTGAAAATGTTTTTCTCTATTAAAATTTATCATATTTTTACTATTCATAAAAATATGTTATTCATTAGAAAGATATAGAAATTTGTTCCAAAAATAATTTTTTTTGTCCCTATTCTAAATAAGAAGTTTATTTTTTCAAATAGAATATATTATATTGAAAAAAATAAATTTAAAAAGTGTTTAAAATCAAAAAGCTATAAAACTGCATTTTTCGTAAAATAGTTGTTTTATCTGAAAAATATAATTTTTTCTAATATCATATCTAGTAAACATATAAGATGAATTTGAGGCATGACATTGAAAATATAAAAAAATATTTTTTATTAAATAAAAATTCATAATGTGTGATATCATTTATTAAATTAAACTATTCTCTTTTTAAATAGTATTTCCTTAAAAAACATCATTTATATTAAATTTATGTTTACTACCATTAATAAAAAAGTATGTATCCAATGAATCATTATGTAAACAATAATAAACAATATTTTTCTAATTCAATTGAAATTATTCATTCTGGCCATTGTTACGACTTGGTAATAATGGTATCGTTTAAATAATAATTTTTAGTTGTTCGTTTAAGCTCATTATAGCATATAATGTATGCAATTTAACATAGTGTTTCCTTCTTGAATCTGAGGATGTTACATCATTAACTAATTTTCGAAATTTCATCCTCACAATTTTAAAATTGGGCTCTGAAACATCATTGAAAATCCCACATGGAAAAAAGATTCTATAAAACTATCAATTTAAATGAGATAAAGAGAAGTACCAAGATCACCCGAGAGAACACATACTAGGAATCCATGTAGGAAACATGGATATGTATGAAAAAATAACCCTCATAGACTTATAACGAGTGATATGGAACATTATCATTGAAATTTACCAAACACAATACAACAAAGTTGTGGTTGATTCAAAGTATTTTGACAGATGAAAGCCTATAAATGATTTCATCAAATACTTTTCATAGAGTTGAATAATTTCATTACCACATAGACTATGATCATAAGGAAATATACTTACATGAAATGTATAGATTCACCCATTATTTAATTTCAACCACACACACTTATTTTTCTCCCAATGATGAGTATTTAAGATAAATTAGTCAATCCTAAATCACAATAATCAGCATCTAGAGAATCACATAATCAACACAAAAAATGAACCGTATATTTCCCTTATAAATAGACATTAACAAATACCAAAATTTTTAGTTTAAGATCAAATAATCCGCACAAAATAGTAATCCTTTAAAAGGATAAAGAACTAATTTTACACTCCAATATTAAATAGTATTACCCAAGCTCTATATAGAAAATTCAACAAAATAATGTCCATAAAATTCTTCAAATTATTACAATCTAAAATTAAAACCTAATATTCAAAAATATTTATAACATAATCGTCTACGATAAATTATGAAATTTATCTCCAAATAAAATCAACCACTCATAATGTCTCATACCAAAAAGTAATTAACCTAATCACATGTTCTATAAGTTATGCTAATCATTTTCTAATTCCAATAATTCTACAATTTAATAATTCATCCTTTAATCCACAAATAAAAATCCATATTATTCTATATACCTAAATTCTATAAAGACCCAAAAATAGTGATCATCTTCCAAAATTACATTATCACATAATCCCCAAAAAAATTTCCAATCCCAAGGATATCTATTCAACAATATATAGGTCTCCAAAATCAACTTATTCATATTTCATCAAATCTTTTATCTAAAAGCAATGAAGGCATACTATAGATGGACTACACATAGGTTAGTTTTAGGCAAAAAAGGCCTATCGCACTTCAGTTGTGGGTTCGATTACTACAGCGTTGTTCGACATGATGTGGAGTCACACGATCTGTATGTTTTCCATTATTCTAAAACTATCCAATTCTTATAAAATTAAAAAAAATGATAAAATCCTAAAAAACCAATATGATGTTTTAAACACAATTATTATCAATTGAATTTCATTATACATTCAAAAATTAATAACTCATAACAACCAAAAAAATTAAATGTATCCAAAAATATTGTAACTATACTTGATATTTCATATTATAACCCTCAAAATGGTGTCTATGAAAATAAAATTAGGAATGACCAGAATCTTATAAAATCATTAGTTGACATCCTAATATTGAATATTCTGTATGCCCTACTCTGATTCCAACTATAATGACCAAACATTAAACATAACATTAACTTTTTTCTTTTTACTATAATTTAATTTACATAATTTGAAAATATCATTTAGGTATTATTTTTAGAGATTTATTAAAAAATGTTACATAAATAATCAATTTTACACATTAGATATGTCTACAAGGCATCATTTTTTTATAAAAGAAAACAAATAAAAAAGAAACGTTGTTGTTTTCAAGAAAAAACATCAAATACTTTTATTATAGAATATTATTTGTCTTTTCTAGAATTAAAACCTATGAAAAAACATTTAAAAACCTGTAGTGAGATCAATATTCTCATAATTTAAAAAAAGGGAAGTAATTTACTTGTGATCTTGAGATATATAAATAATATCATGGGGAAATTCACAAATGTAACAGAAAGAAGAATACTATAAAAATATAAATGTGGATCATAACATGAAAATGTGGCTGAAAATTTTAATTTAGACATTCATAATCATATCACCAAGTTACATCCCCAATGTGTATATCACCACGGTCTATTCCCCAGGTGTCATAAAATTTAACATAGTTTTTCTCTAAGCTATCGTAAAACAAGTCTTCTATAAATATTTAATTCATTACCCAATGAATTAGAGTTATATTAATGTTCACCCTTAATAGGTATTTATTTTTATTTGATCCACATTTATCATAATAAACATTTTATAAATAACCAAATGTTAATAAAATAAAAGGGGTTCATATAGAAATCGTGACGTTTTAAAAAGTGCATAAAAACATTATCATTATTCCATTTATAACGCATGTAAAAAAAGATGGTTTTATGTATATCTATTAATGAATAAAATATATTTGTTTTATGTCTTGGTGAATACCCCAAAAAAATAAATTGGATTGGGTATTAACATAATTAAAATATTTGTATTGCTTGATAAAAATATAATGATTTTTAGATGAAAATTATGCAGCATTACTTCTAACCAGCATGGATATAAAAAATATTAAATATAATGAGGGAGAGGGTATCCCCTTTATAAATGAATCTTAATAAAGAATAGGGATATAATAAAATTATAATAAGAACATGGTATCGAAATTTTGAAGACATACTACAAAAAAGGGAACGTGAAAGGAAAAGAGAATTTTGAGAATTCCCTTACCCTGAAGTGTAACTTCTAAAAATCAATGATAGGGACCTTGGGGGCTTGGGGATTCATTTGGAGGACTATACGCGAGGAATAAATTGTATAATTTCACTGTGAAATATTTTTGAATAATGGTAAATGATGTAATTTGAGGGTATTTATAGAAAAGCTGAGAGAATATTTACTTCATTTCAAAGGAGTCCTCATTAGAGATATTTCTAAAACCATGAGCATGCCAATGGTATTTGACACATGGGACTCATAATATAATATTTTAATCCATATGAGTCTACCATATGAATTATTAAATTATTATGACATTGTTTTGATGTCATTAAACATTTGGAAAATCCAAAACTACATGTTCTCTATTCATCAAAAATTCAACTGTTTTAGAAATCTCCCAAAAATTAACTCTAATTTTTTTATACTTATAATTAAAAAAAGAACTCCATTTTTAAAAATTAATTTCATTTTAAATTGAATTAATAAATTAAAAACTAGTACTTAAATAATAATTAATAAAACATATATTTATTTATAATGTGATATAATTATATCAAATTACCCCATAAGATCACTAAAATATATTTATACATTCTTATGATAGTTTACTATTCCATTTTTAAAATTACCATTCATAAAGGTAAAATTAAAATACCAAATTGTAGAGTAACAATTCACTAAAAACTTATTTTAATATTATTCAATCATATTTAACACCCCGATTAAATCCATGGGTGTTCAACTTTTTAAAATCATTTAACATAAAAAATTATTTAATAATAAAAAATCATAATTATTCATCAAAAAAATATTCATCAAATAAAATTCATAATATATAAACTATTAATCAAATAATAAAAAAATGAAACATCTTAGAAAACATCTAAAAAATCATCGTAGATTAATTTTAACACTATTTATAACATGACCTTTTTCAAAATATCCTAACTTCATTCCTTAAAACCAAATGAATTAAATAAATCACAACATGTTATAATCATCCAAAAAATTCTTGGATAATATCAAAATTTTCATGGTATATTTATTATAATATGTATAATATCATTTATTTGAATCTTTCATTAATAAGGTATTCACTACAACATCATTGTGTAATAATTTAATTTATATATTTAATATCTAAATATTATAAATAAAATACAATGATGTAAGAAATATTATTATATTTTTAATGATTATTTATATTTGAGGATATAACTTATAAAAACCGATTCTAAAAATGTAATACGTATTAAAATCATGAGTGTGAGATAATCATTAAACAAGATTCCATTAGAAGAATTGTCCAAATAATTAAAGTATCTTTCATGGGATTCTTTGTACATTTAATTAATGAATCTTTTATGATATGTTGTAAAATGAATTATATTGGAATCTTATCTCTATAAATTTAACAAGCTTCTTTGAGAAAAGTTATAATAGATTCTATGGGAAGCATTATACTTTAAATTAAAAAAACTTCTTTGAGAAGCATTATACCAGCTTACATAAAATTATTTATCAATTTAATTAAAAAATATTCTATGATAATCTATAAAAATATCTCATCCAATAATATTATGACATGTGATAGGGTAATAAATTTAATATTATTTTTATCATTAATTAACTGATTTACTTTTAACCATTGAAATTAATATTAATTACAGAAGTTACTATTCATAGTATTGAAAAATAAAATATGCCTATTTAGACACATTATATATTATGATTCAAAATAAGGAGTACTTTTTTAGAAATTCAAAAAATAAAAAGGTTTATTAATTAATTTAAAATTATTTCACATTGTCAAAAAGATTAAACATACTTTTTAAAAGTAATAACCATCATAAGATTTAAATGAGTTTATATTAAATTTAATTGTCAAATTAATTCCAATGATACATAATACATTAAATAAAAAAAATATTTTCTATTTATACTTTGAAACCATTCAATAATATAATCTAACGATATAAATTATCTCAATGGAAAAATTTGTTTTCAATTAAAATTTAGCAAATTTTTAAAATTCATCAAAACAAGATTGTTATTTGAAAAATATAATTAAAATTATTCAAAAATGAATTTTTATTTCACTATTATAAAGAATAATTTTTTCTATCAAATAGAACATATAATAGTGACAAAACCAAAATTTTAAAAGGGTTCTCCATCAAAAGGTTGTAAATATAAATTTTTAGGAAAAAAATTATATATCAAAAAAATATATCATATAATATCTAGAAAACATATAAAATTAATTTAAAACATTTCATTTCATATAAGACATATTTTTTATTAAATACAAATCCATATTGTGTTATAGTATTTTACAAACACGATTATTTCCTTTTTAAATTGGTTTTCAAAACAACAAATCCTTTATATTCAATTGATTTTTATTTACTTTTCTAATAAATTTGTATACCAATGAATAATTATTTAAAATATGAAAACCATATTTTCATAATATAGATGATATTATTAATTCCATAACTTCTAATGGGTAGGTTATATTTGATACATTTAAATAATAATATTCAATTTTTTGTTTATGATCAATGTCGGGTATCATGTATTCTATTTAGCATATTTTCTCTTTTGTAAAACATGTGGTGTGACATATCACTAACTCAAACCCTTAACCTATGTGTGAAACTGAAATCCTATTTGTAAAATATCAATAAGTTCAACTATGAAAACAAAAGGAATCATCCATATCTAGCTATTAAATTATTTAAACACGCTCTCTAGAATAAGCTTCATGTTTTCAAAATCATATGGAATAAAAGAAAAAATTAATCATGACTTTTATAATAATTAACACAAATTATAGATCCATATTATTTATAAAATTCTATTAAAACATGGAATAAGACATTCTGTTAAACTTGCATAATTGGCCAAATTTGATTATCAACAAATTATCTGAAACCCCAAATTTGGTAAACAAACCTCCTCTTTTACTCTTTATCTTATTAAAAGAAAATTATTGAAATTATATTCATTACTCAAATTTATAATTTTCTACATGATAAACCAACCATAAAAACATTCTATATAAATAATAGAATAAATTGAACACAATCAAACAAAACAGGCAACAAACCATTATCATGGTGGGATGAAACAACATGACACAGCTAAATATAAACAGATTCCATTATTAATTACTTTTTAATCATTATTAGGTAAATTTCACTACCATACAATGGAATAAATCATTTCAAATTTATTATTTATTATATATATAGGGGATTAAATGAATCCCCTACCATAGAGCATCAATATTATTTTCATGAGAATTAATCCGTTTTGTTGAAATCTGATCACCTAATCCATGAAGAAATTATGATATCTCTGGGATGTTGTTCCATGGAAAAATTGATAAACACAAAAACTCCAATTTTACTGATAGATATCACCCACTATAATAAGGAAGGATGTAATATGAGGAAAAGAGATCAAATTGATATGAAACTATTGAAAAGAGGAGGAGATTATCTGGGATCACCATAGATTGAACATGGGATGTCAAGATCGATCATTATCAAGAGTGGGCTTTAAATCCATTGAAACGAACCCATGGGATCCTAGGGTTCAAGGGGAAGGATTTGGAGAAAACCAGGTCTAGTGGTCGTGTGGGTGATTATTGGCAGTAATATTTTTAGTGGACTATAGCGCCACCCCTAAGACCATGTTGTAGGCCACATAGACAACTATATAATTAGAGGAGACCATATCAGAGAACATAGTAAAGCCTGCCTCTGAGATTAATGACTAAATCGAAGGAGTAAATCCTATTTATCCAGAGATAGAAACTATGGCTAAATCTATATCCCATGTAGTAGCCTCCATCTAATTTAACGTACCCTTAAAAACCACAATGGTGCATCCACATCACTCCACGATGTAGCAATCGACACTAGGTATAGGCCTATGATGTATCAAATCACCATAGTCATGCCATGTCTAAAAAGATAGTAGCCTATATTTTCATCTGTAGATACTCCCTATGTTGTATCTAGTATACAACGTTATAGAAACCTTGCTTGTGGAATGGACAATGGCTCCACACTGCAACTAGGCCTCAAATGGAAGTGGCCCTGACCCTTTTTCAGCATTTACCCTAAACAAACATTGAAACCACTTTTATGAGTCTCCAACAACAACAAAAACACAAAGGGAAGGGAAACTATGGTTTGAAACCATACACTACATACCTATAATAAATAGTTACAATTAAACAAATATTAAGTGAATTTGTATAATTTCATATCATGTAATACATTTACAGAGTTTCATAGTACACATTTGAAAAACAGTAATTTTATTGGGTTCACTCTACCAATATAATTCATGATATTTATCTTCAATAATTGATTACATTTGCTCAAATATGTGTGAAAAAACATGAATATATTTTAAAATCCCCTAATTACTCAGGATATCACCCTATAGTGGTCTCAATTTCAATGACCTTGTTAAAAAAACTCAATTTGATTCAACAAAAAAAAAATTTATAGAACCATGAAACTATTGTCTCTATACACAATTGTGTCCCTATTTACATTTGATCTTGGATTCTAATTTTTTTAATTTAATCTAATATTTATCAAAGTAATTTAATCCAATTATCATAGTGATCGCATTATCATATAGATACACTGGTATACAATTGCCTCCAACTATACATTGTAATAATATTTATTTCAATAAGATGCACAATAATGGCATTTTCTCCTGAAGCAAAGGATTTAGCAGTAGAATATACAACCTAGAATCCAAATAATAATAATTACGAAATTACATTTAATATCTAGAAATGGATAAAACATATTTTTAATATTATATAATGTTTAATATTATTCTTATATGGTAGTATAATAACCAACCATGGTTAATCTAGAGAGAACAATACTTGTAGTTAATGTATTTTAATACTCCTTTTAAAATTCATTGTGTAAAAATATATAGTTCATTAAATTATATCATTGAAATATAATATCAGATGGATACCATCAATTAGTTCATGAAATAATGTTTTCCAGATGTAGTTATCTTATAAAATGTTAGGATTCCAATTTGATAATATTTGATTTGGGAATTTTCATTAAAATATAATGAAATAACATCATAAATTCACTCAATTAATGATTCCTAATATGTAAATATTAGTTTTTTAATCTTTTCCTGAAATAGATTAATTAACATAAAGTGAAAGTGAGGGAAATAATATTATAAACAATTATGAAGATAATAGAAAATATAATAATCACAATATAGTTTAAACATATTTAATAATTTTTTCATAACAACATATTCAACGATGTTATTTTTTATCTGTCATTTATTTTTTAAATAACTATTCAAATGTGGGGATTCTGATTTCCAATTTCATTACATCTTTTTCATGTTTAGGGTTTTATATATCAATGTAACATTTTATTGACTTCAAAAATAATTGTTGAATGAAGCTAGGGGAACTCATTATCATAAATACAGATATTTACTATGATTTTAATTATATAAAATACACACAGATTCTTAAAAATGATTTGCAGTGCAATTTAGGAATGAATTGGATTTCATTCATAACAGAAATATAAATTAATTTTATAGTATTTATAAAAATATTTATCTAACATCCCAAAACAAAAGAAATAATAGTAAAACATTGCAAATTATTTATAAAAATCATTGAGGAAATTTCATTCCAACCTTTTCTAGTGTAGGGATTTATATTTTATATCATTCTTTTTCATGGAGCCTTCCCACCCAAACAACATGATACATTTAAATATTAATTAACTTTATTTATTTAGCATTTTTTGATAAGATACATCACCACCAATCTAAAAATATTTTACTCTACTCTTTATCATCATTAAAAAACATTCATAATGGATTTTCTTTTATCACCACTGACAAATATCAATGATAAATGATAACCGTATCAAGCTTCAAAGAAACTATGAATAAAACTTTTTCTCTCCATTTTATTTAGCAATGATCAACAGTAACCTTTATTATCAATTTTTTTGTTTATAAATTATAACATGAATAATATAATTCATATATAAGTATTTATATATTTTAAAATTTTATTTATACACTACTGGAAAATGGAGATAAACCCAAGCATATATACTAACAGCTTCTATAAACTATGAGTATAGTGTGGATGGAATATTTTTATACGAATAATTTAAGTAATAAATTTGTATAGAAAATTTATCCTAATGTTTTTAAAAAAAAACTTATTATCAGATAATATATGTCAAATGTATTTTAAAATTATTTTGGATTGATTTATCTCCAATAAACACATATATCCATTAAAATTGGAAAATTTTATTTTAACATTTGTAAAAAAGTGATGTTAATCACAACAGTGAAAAATGGAACCCTATATCCAGGATCAAGATGTGGAAATAAAGGGAACCCTTTATTATTTATAGTTCAGCTATCATAAATGATACCCTCAATCAGTTCTTGAAATAGTGATGATAAAGACCTGACTGCCAACAATGTGATGTTAATATAACAACACACCCAGTAAAAACCTATAATTCAAGAAAATCCCTATAATTTTAAAGAATTCTATATACATTTAATTTTACACTATGAATACAAAAATTTCATCACTTTTTATACAGAAAAAACACTACTATATAAATTTCATACAATGTTTTAAATAATTACATTTTAAAAATACCCAAAAAACCTTTAAAAACATTAATGTTTCCAATTTTGTTGTACTTGATAACCTCTTAAATGGTTCTTACCAAGGTATTAGTTTATGACCAGGTCATCTCATCATTGGAAAAATAATATTTCTATATAAATAACATACTATATGTTAGTAATACTACTATGATGTAAATTAAACATTAATATGAACAAATGCATTAATAAAATTTCAATATATAAAAAATGCATGGAGTCATACTGGTAGCACCATGATTTAGATTGAGGTATGGTTCAGTCCAACTTGTTAGAAATGACTCTTAGAGCGTTTTCCTAATGTATCAAAACAACTTAAATGTGTTTTATAAGTTTTCAGTATGTCAGTTTCTATTTTTTTGTAAATTCATATCAATTTTATATAAAAGGACACAATTGGAGTCATACCTATCACTATAAGAATTATGAGAAGTGGCCGAATCATAGTCATCAATAATTACTCATGGATCATTTTCTGATAGAATCAATGCAATTGGAATACATTGGATTTTTTTCAGTATAAAAATTTTGTTTTTATCTAAAATGTCATTTAAAATAGGAAACATGCATTTTGAGCCATATTGATGGAATCATTTATCAATTTGTCATAAGACATCATCATACACATTAAAAATAACATATTAATATCTATAATAAATTATCAAGAAAATTAGATCACGTTTTTGTGGATTTCATTGATTGAGAGATTTTGAACTAAAATGTTAGTTTTAAACTGATAATGGTAATTTTTAGTCATAATGGTCACCCGTGCAACCGATTGAGGTGGGGTTAAGTTATACACATCACAACTGACTTATAATTTGACATCTTAAAGTATCAAAACAATCCATATGTGTTTACATATTTTTTAGTATGTCACTTTTTCTTTTTACATAAATTAATTTCAATTTTATATAAAAAGACACACTTGGAGTAATACCAGCCACACCATTCATCATTTTGATGTGTGGATGACTCCTAAGAATCACAAATGACTCATGGATCATTTTCCTAATATATCAACACAATATAAATGCATTTTTTGTTTTCAATGTGTCAGTTGTATTTTTATTACTAAAATGTCATTTCAAAATGAAAACAATCATTTTGAGTCATACAAGTCTCATCATGCATCGGTTTTATGTGAGTCTAATTCAAACACGTCACATATGTCATATGAATTGTTGTCCTAAATTATTGAGCCAATCATAGTGTTATTACATGGCTTTTAGTGGGGAAATGTTTTGAACAAAAATGTAAATTTTAAATTGATAACATACACTTTATGTTACATATATCACACCATGCAACAAATTGAGTTGGGGGGTGATTCATATAGGTCTAAAATGACTGATGAATCAGGGTCTTACTATATAAAAACAATCTAAATTTCTTTCTTGGTTTATATTATTTCATGTGTTTTCTTAACAAAAATTAATTTCCATTTTAAATCCAACATCATACATGGAGTCATACCAATCACATCATGAATCATATTGAGGTGGGGATGACTCCTATAGATCACAATGGAGTCTTGAATCATTTTTGATGTATCAAAACAATCTTATTGCATTTTATATGTTTTCAGAATGTCAGATTTTCTTTTTCTTTTTACTAAAATGACTTTTCAAACTAGAAACACACACTTTGAGTCATTCCAGTAACATCGTTCGTTTGTATGACAAAGTAATGATTCCTACTTTTCCCATAATGACATATGAATCATTAACTAATATTATCAAGAAAATCAATACATGTTGTATTGTATTAAAGAGATAAACATGTTTCGAACAAAAATTTAAATATTAATAGGATAACGAACTCTGCTAGTCAACCTGTTCAAAAAGTGAATTAGATTGAGGTAAGGTTTTATACTACTTATCACAAATAAAGCATGCATTACTACCCTAACTTATAAAAACAATCTGATTTTTTTGTCCCAATTTTCATCATGTCACTTGTTTTTTACAGAAATTTATACCAATCTGAAATAGAAAACACATTTGACAACATACTGGTCACACAGTGCAACATATTGAGATGAGGATGAATCTTACACATAAAATTTCTCATGGATATGTTTTTAAAAGTATCAAATTAATCTGAATTTTTTCTCAGTTTTTAGTATGCCTATTTTTCTTCTTAATAAATTTCATTTCAAACAAGAAACATGAATTTTGAGACACACCAGTATCATGATCTGCCAGTTTTTTGTGTGACTACATCATTCACATAAAAAAGGATTTATAAATATCAACCCTAAATTATCATGAAAATGAGAGCATGTCTTCTTTTTTTTAGTGAAGGATATTTTTTGAACTAAAATTTCAATTTTACATCGATAACACACACATTTAGACATATTAGTTTCTATATTTTTTAGATTAAGGTGGGTTTGAGTCCTACATGTCCAAAATGACTCATAGATCATTGTACTAATGTATCAAAACTATATGAATGATATTACATGGTATCCATATGTCACATTTTCATTTTCTCAAAGATAATTTCAATTTTTAATAGAAACACATAAATTGAGTCATATCAGTCATACCATGCATTGTATTGAGGTGAATTTGACTCCAACACATAAAAATGACTAATTAATAGTTTTCCTAAATTTTTTGAACTATCCAAATTAATTTTCAAAATTTTCTTTATGTGAGTTTGGATTTTTTAATAAAATGTAATTTCAAAATGGAAATATACATTTTGATTCATACCAGTAACATCATGCATTGGATTAATATTAGAATATATCAAAAATTTCAAAAGGAATTGTGAAATACAATCCAAAATCATCTAGACAATCAGAGCATGTTTTCATGGTTCTCCTTGAGTGATAAATTTTGAACTAATATTTCAATTATTAACTATAAATAGACACTTATAGTCATACCCATCACACCATGCCTCATATTGAGGTGGGTTTGAGTCCAAGATGTGAAAATTGACTCATAAATAATTTTCCCAAATTATCAATATAATATTAAATTATATTCATAGATTTCGGAATGCTAGTATTGTTTATTTAATAAAAATCAATTTAAAATGGGAAATATGAATTTTGGGAAGTAACAGTCACATCGTGAAACATTTTGACATGAGACTACTTCATACACATAAATAATTTATTATCAATCACTATCAAATATTTTTATGAAAATTAGAGCTTTCATGTTTTTCAATGAGTCAAATATTTTGAACTAAAATATAAATTTTAATATAATAACACACTTTTAGTCATACTATTCACATCATATGTCAAATTGAGGTGGGGTCGAGTCCCTCATTTACCAAATTAATTAAGGATTTTTGTCTAAATATATCAAAAAAATGAATGATTTTTCATGGTTTTGAGTAAGTAACTTCATCTTTTTACCTAAATTAATATAACATTTCTATTAAAAGAAATTCATGGGTTATTTTAAATTTTAAAAAAATTCTAAATATGTTTTCATCAATATGAGGGTTTTCGTTTTCTTTTTATAAAACAAAATAATCTAAATTTTATATAGAAAGAAGGAAATGGAGTCGAACCTATCACACCGTGTGTCAGGTTAATGTGTGGTTGATTCGTACACATACCATAGTCTTGAAAAAAACCATAACTTTCAATGTAATCATGCATTACATTGAATTATTTGTTCAAATATCAAAAATTCATCTATAATCAATGTTCATTGCATAAAATCCTTTCTCTTTATTAAAAACTAGGAGAGTGGATGAGTATTTAGTGGACATTATATAACATGAGGTCTCTACAATGAGAACACATGCATCATCTACTCTTCTAGTTTTCAATGAGAATGGTTTTCATACTAGAAATCATCGACTCTATTTTGTGTTGTATTCTTGAGAAATGAAAAGGAAAAAGAATGAAAAATTAGATGTGAGAAACATAATAAATGTTATATAAAAATGATAATGAAAGTCCCTTACAAATAGTGCATAACAAGATGTAATAATTAATTAAATAAGTACTAAAAATTTTCCTTTTCATGATGGTTGTATATATTTTTCACACATTTCATTGTTGTCATTATCTCAGTTACTGAATTGAAGCCCAATCTCTCATGGCAATGAGCATCTTCAAACAAAGGAAAAAACATGAAACAAATCAACCTATATAAGAACACAATTCATATGTGAGAGATTGTAAAAAAGAAATAAATTAATCCCAAATATGGAACAATCTATTATTTCTATGGAAGTCACATATTCATGTTATATGTGTACATTAATTAATGTATTATGTTGTCCATTTTTTTCTAATAAATATTGAATCATGTTTTGAATATGAGTCTTTTAGATAGTCAGAATTGTACTACAAAAATATAATTCACAATTGATTAATAAATATGGAAAATGAAATAGTGATAATCTTAAAAAAACCACATTTTTTATGCTACATTGTTCATGAAAAATGATCTCACTCAATATTTGTACAAGTGGTTTAAAATTTAATCTATAGTAAATAAATTCAGTAGAAAATAGGATAACAACGTGAGGTAACATAGTGTATATTACAAAAAAATATAACATGATTAATGAACAACCTTTTTTTAAAGGATGATGTTATTTTACGCATCTATCGACTATCTAAATCCCATCATTTTTTTGGCCCAAGGACATTCAAAATTCCAGTTGCATTGGGACCCCTCTGAATGGATTTTAAAATCCCAACGAAAGGGTCACCATTAGTTGACTTTTCATCTAATCCATCAATGGTTTTGATCGATAATAGAACATTTTACCCCTTTCATTTTTCTGGATCTAGAGCATAAAATACTTATATTACATGTGATGCCATTATAAATGGTTCTTCATTAGTCCCTTCCTTTCTAAAATCAATATTCATGAATCCCATGTCATTTATTTTAACAACAATCCATTTATCAACCCATATTCAAATAAAAATTTCTGGTTTGAATTTTGTATAAAACAACACCCTTATTTTTTCATGATTCCATAGTATATCAATTCATGTAAATTGGATTATCTTCCCTAATACAAGAAACACGAATTGCTTCATCCACAAGTGTAACACCACTATTTCTCATGTTACAATTTTCATCATGTTCATTTATAAATAATGTACAAATATTAATTACAAATCCATTGTAAGATAATACATACGCACATTTTTCTCTGGCTATCAATTGTAGTCACCCTAAAATTGAATCTAGATTTTCATATATATCCCTTAAAATAAATTCCCTAAAACATCCATAAATCATCTTATAATGTGTATTTGATAGCCATATTTTAATCTCTAAATGGTGTTAAATTCCTATGATTTTCATTTTGGGTTTTAACATATCAAGAAACCTCTATACTTTTATAAAAAAACGTAATGTTTGACAACCTCCCGACCAATAATATTAACTGTGACAACATCCCATCCAACCATTATTTCACCCACAAGACACCCATTGCGATGAAAATTTGATACGCAAATGATTTCCATCCTAGACACGTATTTGGTACAAAATTCTTCATCTTCCCCAACAATATATCCCTCCATCATACAACCCACTGGATAATTTCGATTTTATACATACCCGTTCAAAATCAACATATATCGTTCAATGGGGTACATCTAAAAATAATATATAAAACAACCTAGTGGATTCTCTCTATCCAAGTGAATCATCTAATGAATCTTCATATCACTGAATGATCATGGAAAAAATATTTTCAATTCAAATAAAATTAATGAAATTAATCTTTCCATAGTTAGAAATTTCAATGGGGAAAAATCATTGATTCATATTGCATTGAATATGAAACAAATATTCTTAATATATGATGGATGTTTTGGGGAAATTTCTATTGTAAAGCAATAGAAATTTGATATTTCCTCAGAACATGGTTTTCATGTGATTTATTACCCTTTAAGATTAAATCGGTATTTGAATCAATGTTCTTAATATTCAATAAAAACCCCTATTGAACCTTTAGGTCATACAAAATATTTCAAAATTGATAACTCTCATACCTGGAAAAAGTGTAATCAGCTAGAGGAATTAAATTGTGTTTTTAAACCTTCTCTAATTCAAATTCTTCTCATATTACCAGGTCAATGATATCTATCCTAGCCTTAATTCCGTCATTTTTTTCTTGGTATATTTTACTATGTAATGATGACACTATCACATACATTTTTTTTCAACATGCATATCATCAAGAAAATTTTTTATGTATAGACAACTCCAGTATGGAAATTAATAAAAATGATCTCTTTTCAAACCTTTTTGTATGTTTAATTGAAAATATTTTACCAAAAGTAGAGTTCAAACCTTTTACATTCTCAAACATTTGATCACCTATTAGTGATGATGGTGTTGTATGTTTTCTTGAACTTACGTTAAATTATTTTATCCTAGATCAATACTTAAGTCATTGGGGATGAAATAAAAAATGTACAATAAACATGTTTTTGATTATTGTTTAAACCTAATTGACTATATACCTTGTTCACACATGGGACACCCTTGAGATCCTTTAAATATATATAATGACAAATTTCAATGTGAATGAAAGTCATTTATCATCTTGTACAACATTTTTCACAATATAAAATATTAATTTCTATTAGAAAACTACAATGTTATACCAAAACACCATAATAATTTCAAATACTAGATCAGTGGATCAAAATAAACATCAGTATCATTACTCGGTTGTATTGGTCCTTGTATAAGAATAAATAACATAATTTTTTTTATTTTAATTCATAACCACCATTATGTGTTATAATTTACCAACAAAACTAGCCTTGTACTGTGAGTGCATTTTTGAAATCCAAAAGGATTCACTCAATCTATATATAATACCATATAGTGTTTAACAAAAAATTTCTAAATTCAGGATTATCATTATCAAATCTCTTCAATTCAAGATATTATTTCAGGCGATGTAGTTAATGTCTTATTATTCATGCATTTTCATACCACATAAATAGTACTAAAATGTCCACACTTTTTTATATGCACCTAACCTTCAAATGGTTGTAATGTAGTATAAAAGTTTCTTAGTACCTGATTCATCATTATTCTATTGAGAAGAGACACACATTGGCCATTCTGTAGTAGATTTCTCTTCTTTGAGAAATAGTATACAATCATTTTGGAATGTGTTTATTATTTTCAAGATCATACATATCGAGCATAGAATTCATTTGGTGTAGTATGTTTTTCTTGGGAGATCATTATATTCTAGGATCATGTCATTCAAGAGAGCACGAAGTTCCAAAGAAATATTGTTACTCTATACGTGTCTTGTTTTGAAATCATACAACTTCAATACATCTGACATTGTTGCATATTTTTTGTAACCAGCATAAAATGAAATCATTTAATAAATGTTATTTTGTCAAATAATTTAGGAAAATCATAAAGTTCATCTTCAATTGTCCTACACAATTCCTCAATATAATGATCATAATCAATTATATCTAATATCACATCCTTGTTATTTTCAACTTCATTGTCCACAATTTTAATCATATCAAATAATCTATAAAAAATAATGATATCACAAACACTATCTATATTCTCTTTTTCCATGTGATTAGTTTGATATTTATAACATCGATCTATTCGATGATAGATTAAGTGTTCTTACAACTCATGTGGACTAAATAATGTTGACCAACAACAATGTAAAAATAGAAAATTGATTTTAGAATCATCATTTTCACGTTATTTTGAAAACTCGGTAAAGTCGTTCGATCCATCTTCATACTCTTTTTTATAAGACTTCCATCAATATATTATTTATTAATATCCATCCTATTTTATTTAGTAATATAAATATTTAACCAAATAAATAAAGGAATACATGCACACTTTTAAAACAAATTTTTTTTTGAAAAATAAAATTCATTACATTCATGTCAAATTGTTTCCAAAATTTCCAAAACTATTTTATGATTATTCATAATTAAATCAATTGTATTTCAAACAATTATAATTAAATAAATTTCATCCTACATGAAATTCTAAAAAAATGATAAAAAAATTAATGAATTTCTCAAAATCCTATTTTAATTTCAAGAGCAAAAATTCCAGGTAAAAATGAAAAGAGAAGAAATATCATATATAAAACATTTTAAAAAAAATTAAAATAATTCCCATTACCAAAAAAATTTTGGTTATAAATTCAAATCACTCAATAAAATACCATTTTCCATTCAAAACAATTCTTTTCCAATTACAAAAAATATTTTTATGTACTAAAATAGGATATTATTGAAAAATTATGTGATTTGGTATATATTGCACTATTAAAGATTAAATGATTGGGGAAAACAATATAAATTTGAAAATTAAGGTTAGTAAAAATATAGGAAATCAAGGAATCAAAATATATCCCAATGAAATGTTAATCCTGACACATATAGTTCTATGAAATGGAACACATACATATATTGGTATCACACCAAAGGGGAATATAATAGTTAAAGATAAAAAAATGTCAAATTATATCAAAGATCTTAACATGGATTATCCAAATATGAATTTAATCTCACTTCATTGGATGTTATATATGGTCTTTTAAAACACCATTATATAAAGATGACTATTGTGATTCTAAAAATCACTAACATATTATAAAAATGATCCAATTATTTAAAATAACCAAATCAAAATAAAAATATATATAAACCTCTTGGAATACTTTTTATTTACAGGATTACTAATTAAATGAAAAGATATATTTTCCTAAATCAGTATGTATCGAATAAAATTAGTCATTATATATTATTCTTCAACAATAGTCAATAATATCCATCATCATAAATAATTGTCAATGAATACAATATCACAACTAATATAAAACATAGTCATGATTATGCAATCAACCACTAATCATAAATGAAACAAATTTATATTTAGAAAATTGGAAGTCATTGATATTTCTATTTAAACCTAAAATCTAGATCAAATACCCCTACATTCATGAAAATCTTCAATTATATATGTCAAATTTTGAGTGCTACCAAGATTAAAATAAATTTAAATTAAAAATAATTTCTATATCCACAAATTATGTATAATTCTTCGATGTTACAATCTGATTATAGGGACGATGGAGGAAGAGAAGGCAGTGGTGGGGGTAGTAGCGGTGGCGACAACGTGGACAGTTGGGAAGGAGGTGGGGGAAGACAAGGGGTTGGGGGTAGTGGAGGAAGAGGTAGTTGAGAAGGGGGCGGGTCTGTGGAGGTAGAGGTAGGTGCATAGGTGGTGGAGGCAAAGGATGAGAGAGGCAGAAGATGTAGTAGAGGATGGGGATGGGGTGGAGGCAGCGGAAGTGGAGGTGGAAGAGGTGGAAGGGGAGGCGCAGGAAAAGGATGGAACATTGAAGGTAGGGGAAGTAGAGACCAAGGCGGAGGTGGAAAAGGGTGGGGGGATGTGGATGTGAATGCATAGATAGTGGAGGTGAAGGAGGAGGGGTTGAGGTGGAGGTTAAGGATGAGGCGGTGGAGGTAGAGATGAAGGCAGAGGCAGAGGTGGTGGCTGCAGAGGAAGAGTTCCACTTCTGGAAATTCTTGATGATCTAGTAGAAATTGGATCTGATAGAGTTCAATTTATAAAAATGTGAAATTTTTTTATCTGTTCATTATTAGTAGGGATGATAGAGCATTTTTATAAGCTCTAAAATATAAAGCACTGATAAAAAAAATATCTTAATCATCACTCTTTTTTTGCACTGATAAAGGTACCCCTTTATCAGCGCAAAAAAAGTGCATATATAACATTCCTTTATCTATGCTAAAAATATAGTGCTGATGAATCATATCATTATCCATTCTAAAAAAGCATTGATAAAGACAAACTATTAATAAATATAATTAATATAATTTTATAAATATTTAATTATATATTTATTATTTATAATTATAATTATAAAATCATGTATATATGAATAAATATTTGTATAAATTTATAAATATATTTCAATAATTATATATATTTATAATATTATAATTATTATAAATATAATTAATATAATTAATAGTTATGTAAATATATATAAATATATATATAATTTTAAATATAATACATATATATATATTATATTTATAATTATATATAATAAATGTATTAATAATAAATTTTTATATAAAAATAAAAATAACGTAGATATTTATTATAAATATAAATTTCTAAATTTATAGTTACAATTCTAAATAATAGTATATTTATTTAAATAATTATTAAATTATAATAAATGTCTATGTTATAAATATAAATACATAATTGTATATAATTTATATATTTATTATAAATTTATAATTATTTAAATATATGTAGATGTATTAATAACTATAAGTATAAATATTTTTATATATTTATAAATATATATATATAATAAGAATTATAAACACAAATAAATATTTACTTATTATAATTTATTAATTGAAAATAAATAAATAAATAAATATATTTATTTATTTATAATTATAAATAAATTTATATTTATTTAAATAATTATAAAATTATAACAGAATATTTATTATACATATACATCTATAAATATATATAATTAAAGAAATATATTTTTAAATATATAAAAAATTATAAATAAATAAAAATAGCTCAAATTATGATTATAAGTATTTATACAAATATTTAAATTTTAACAAAATTATAATAAATATACTAATTATATATATATATAGATATATATATTTAATTAAGTTGTAAATAAATATATTGAAATACATTACAATATATTATTTTTCTATTTTAGGTAAACAATAATGGAAACATATCACATTATACAACAAATAACAAATAAAACATTATCCGGTCAATGAATAACCCAATGAGAAGTCAATTTAGTGATTAAACACCTTTGAAACACGAAGTGAGGATACATGCATTAAAGAAAATAAGAAAAACACATATTTAAAAATATATTTATTTAATTATATATATTTATAACTTTGTAAGTATAATAAATATATTTTTAATTATATGTTTTTTCTTTTTTTCATTAAAGAGTGTATCATCATTAGTATAATAAATATATTTATTATAATTTTATAATTATTTACATGTATATATATATATATATTTTTAATTATAAAATTTACTACATATATTTATAAATTTTTGTATATAATTGTAATTATATATTTATTAACATATTTATTTATAATATATGTACATATTTTAATTATATATATATATATATATTTATAATAATAAAAATATATATTTACAATGTATTTATAATAAACTTAAAATTGAACTATACAAATATAATAAATATATTTAATTTTTAAGTATATTTATTGAAATTTTATATGTATTTATGAGAACACATATAATAGATTTATGTGTATAACATTAATGAATCATATACCTAATAATGAATAAGTCATAAAAAATGATTCATCACCTATATAGAAAACATGAATACTAATGAGGGTGTAATGAATAAATGAACATTCATATTGAATACATTAAATATGAACATCAACTATTCTCATGTAATAATACATTTGTTGACCAATTTTATGGGAAACATATAATTATAATTATAATTATAATTATATATATTTAAAAATTATTTATATATAATATAAATATATAAATATATATATTTTTTATATAGTTTATATATCATAAAATTTATTAAAAAATATATAATAATTTAAATATTTATATTTACTTATAATCATATATGTTATTTTTTTGAAATATTATATATATAAATATTTGTATTATTAAATATATATATATTAATTATAATCCTTTATTTTTATTTAATGTATATAATTAAACATTATTTTTTAATATAAATATAATAATTTAATATAAGTTAATAATATTAATTTTCATAAAAAATTATTAGTGAAAACAATAGTGCTGATAAATAGATCTTTTATCAGTGCTTTTAGCATGCACTGATAAAAACCCCACTTTAATTGTGTTTTTTCAAAGCACTGATAGAGTTATATGATTCCCTTGTGCCGACATGTGGTAGTGCTCATATCACTTGGCCTCAAACCCTCCCATATTCACTCATGATCCTTATTCACCCATCACCTGAGCATGGAATGACACTCTTCTCCTCCTGAGTTCACTCATAATTCATAGATTTCATTATCATGATCTTCTTGGACGTTATATTAGTTAATTCCAAATAATTATTCTCCCTTGTAGACTATTGGTTTCTTTATTATTATATTAGTATTAAATTTACTTGTAATAGAAATATTTTTTGTATTAATTTATTTATATATTATGATTACATAATTCCAATTCTATTTTTTGTAATATATATTATTGGATTGTGAAATTAATTAATGTTGTAATTTTTTTGTTTTGTTAAGGTATTAGGGGGTTATTCTATGTCGTGTGGTAATTATATCATTATACCCCTATGTAGAATTCATGTTTTTTTGCATACCATTACATTGGATAGTGTACTCTTACACACCTTTATGTAGGTATAGAAAATGTTTAATGAAAGTTGTGTAGATTATTCAATGGAATTATCCTACCATTACACATGGGTGAGGAACATTCAATTTGAAGAGCTAGATGACATAACTAGTGCTGCATGTATTCCTGTTTCTCTATAATGAATCATTATTTCATGTAAGGTACTGATGGAAGGTTAGGGAATACAAATAGTTTCCAACAATTTGTATTGGTAGGAAAACCATTGGTATACCCAATACCAAATGTTTTCAAAACCATTGGTTACTATGGCATGTGTATATGCCAATTCAAATGGGTATTCATCAACCGTTGGTATAGGAAAATCAAAATTTTAGTATAAAATGATTTTTGGAAGCTTTGGTATAGATATATACCAACTATTTGTTACCTATTGGTATATATCATAATCTACCAACATTATAAATGGTTGATGAAATTTTGGTAAGGAGTTTTACCAATGATTTACTAATAAACATTGGTATTCATATGGATTTCAAAACTATAAAAACATTTATAAAACCTTAGTATTGTGATTATCTAGAATTCTAGACAGTAGACAACATCCTCCCCTCCTTTTCATTAAAGGCCTGCATACAAAATGTACATAAAAAATAGCAAAGGAATTTGTCATAATGTAGAAAATATATTAAATACGGTATTCTTAATTCAGATGTTTAGAAGGCATTCATACCCAATTAATCCTTAAAATGTAATGATGAAATAACATTGAAAAAATTGATAATGATTATTCAGTTTTGGTAAGAACATATATAAATTTTTTATATGTTCAATTAGATATTAATATGTAAAGGAATGCACTTAATTGTAAAAATAATGATAATTATAATTGGATTATAAATTGAAGAAAATATGTATTACATGGGTTAATCAATGTGAGATTTATGATTACTACCTTTTTATAGTTATCCAATGCATCATTTTTTAATGCCATTACTTTTACATAGTATAAAATTATTGAATTTTCATTTTATACAAAAACATGTTAATAGATGAACCATACAGAGTGATGTAAAACATAGAAGTTCAATGTTATTGCAAAAAATTAAAATAAAATACCCTTCAATCGATGAATCCTTATAGCACAGTCATGATCTTTTGATTCCCATCACTATGTTACCATAGATAGTGAACCTCAAATTGTGGCATTGGATCATGTAGAGATTGCAATGGAGGCGGTGCATGGTACACATAACAACACTTGTCAATGAAAAAAATAAGTTGGGGTAAATAAATACAAAAAATTCTATAAAAAATTCATGTTCCACAAAACATGACCTATAAAATAATCATAAGTAGTATTAATGAGCACCATTTACATTGAATCGTGGAAAAAATGTTCTCATTTCTCAAATTTTCGCTCATATATTGAAGACGTATTTGAACTGCAGCCATGGGCCAAGGACTGGGAGAAAAAAACTCATCTAAATAATATTGTCCCTTGATCTATTGTAAAAAACGATTACGTCAATTGATCTTTTTTTTATCTTCATGGACATATTAATGGAGAATGAAACATGAACTATATGTAAAAACATTGTAATATAATCCTCATCAATCCTCACCTCCCTTACATCCAACAAACACAAAACCAAATCATAATTATGCTTAACTGTTAAAATTAATATATTTTATCCATTTTTAAAATCAATATAACATAAAATATATTTTTTTTTGAAAATTAAAACATAAAATATATGTTTTAAGTGGGGAAATTACTCTTGTGATATAATAAGAAATGTTTCTGTTTTCCACAACTAACAGCAACCCATGTTCCTTAAAAAATGCAACACAAGTTCACAAATAATGTAGAAAAAATTAGAATATTGACACAATGTCACAATATTGAAAATAATCTATTTCATAGATTTTAAATAAATTTACATGTGAAAAAATGAACATGATCATTACACATAATTTAGCTATATCTTTTACTATAAATGATTCCTTTAGAGATGAATACAAGTTCATTAAATGTTTTCCATGATTTCAATGAAAAGATAACACCCTCATCTAATGAATCCCCATGGAATACAAATAAAACTGGATTAAAACGATCCTCCCAAAATCTTATAGGCTAATGATTGTCCATGACATCACATATCAAAAAATTTGTTTTTGAAAAATCCTAAATTTTGAAAATAAATTTTGTAATTTTTGTTCAAAATAATCACCTAGAATGGTAATGGGAAAACACTTACAATGTAAATAATATAAAATATATTTTTATAAATTCTTAATTTATGTGTTCTAAAAACACTGATATATATTTTTAGGCATATCATAGGCTCAATTAAACAACACTAATTTATAACTTCTTCTGACAATTATCACTTAGGATAAACACATTGAAAAAATAAATGATTGTTATTCTTTCTCCCAAAAAAGAGATCTGCAAAAATTCTAGAAGAAAATTAATTTAATAAGTAATTGAAAAAAATATTAAAAATGAATATAGAAACACATCTACATAAAACATTATTAAAATTGATCTTACATATAAGATATTTTTAGTATGTTCCCTTAAATAGATACTAAATCATGGTTCCTAGGAGGGAAAAAAAGAATCTAAGGTGGGATATCCTGTTTAAAGACATCCGAATTAAATTTCCTCGTTCAGGATGGTTGTGAATAATATGTCATACAAATCATGTTCATGTCGGGTTTATTATCTTTTGAACACATTTAAGATTAATTTTGTTCATTATTTAGAAATATAAGATCAAAACTAACAATTAATCTTGTGTTTCTTTATGTTCATCACGTTATGCTTTACTATATACACAGGGATATCTCATTTTACCATAGTTTTGTTGGAACTACACCATAAATATCCATAAACCAATTACCACATGTAGCATCAAGAAATAGTCTTTATAATAATTTAATTCCACTAAATTCACTTCATGGGTTCATAGGTATTCATAACATTCAACCCTTATGGATTCCAATATATCAATTATTAATGGAAATTATTCAATAAGGGTATTTTACAGAACCATCATTACATCGATGTAGAATACAAACATCAACAATAAAAAAGTCATATAAATAAAGAAATGAAATGAATTTGGACTTCTATTCTATAATTAGATTTAACTATTAGTGTAACCACATCATTAAATAGAAATCAATATGCCCAACACACACACACACACACTTAAAGACACACAAAATCAAAGGATATCAGTTTTCCTTAATTTTTTAGTCATGATTTTTATAATTGATCAGAACATGAGGGGGTGATTAGAAAACAATTATCACTATTTAACAATTTGATTCATAGATTTATACAGACAACCAATATTTAATATTTTAGTAATTCAAAAATGGCCAAGTGTCGAATCAAAATAACATTAGAAGTAAAATCATATACTAGAGTCTCTAACTAAAAGAACTCTAACATATCTACATTATATTCAGACATTAATCACATTTATCACTTTCACATTCCCTACGTAGAATATTTCTTACGAAACCATATAAAAAATAAGAAATCAAAATAAAACAAGATTAACGAGTTTAGTTGATAAATAATGGTTTGAATTAACTCAATGGTAATGGATTCTATAGAAAATCATAACAGACTTGATGTATGAAATAACAATTTGAGGGAAATGAATGAAAGAAATAAAAATTAAAAATTTCATATACCATGCACAAATGACATCAAATTTGATCAAATCATAGGGTATCATATCATATAATGAACTAAAATTAATGAAATACACCTTATCACCTGAACACTTGCAATGAACCTCAAAATGACTTATAACAATTACATAATTCACTAACATCAAAAGATAACAACCTACAATGTAATGAATCTTCAAAAAAACATCAAAACAAAATTCACCTGCAATTAGAACATCCATCAATCAAAATAGAAAATATAAAATAATGAAACTATTTAACCACTTTAATCAAAACAGCAATGGATCATCCTCAACTTGAAATGAATCTAACAAAACATCATCACAAAGAAAATCCTACAATGTATCCAATAGGGAATCATCAAATAAAAACAAACCAATACATAAATAATAATGAAAAAAATAAATAAATGCATTTTACCAATGGCAATAGACATAAAAAATATCAAACATATAATCAATAATAGAATGTCATAAAACATCAAATTTCATAAATTTCAGTCAAAAATCTAAGGGGTCAATTTTTGGCTCATCACCATCACTATAATAATTATCATCATTGGCCTTACCAACTTTCTCATCATCATACCCATCGTCATCCCAAACTTTATCTCAATCCACATCTTTAGCCACTTAATTTCCCTCATCCATTACCTCTACCTCGACCTCATCCTCATCCTCAGCCACTTCCTCACCATCATCATCTCCATCACCATCACCAAGAAAGATATTATCTCAACCACCACAAGGACTTCCACCTAGTGAACAATATAATGAATATATCGAAGCCTTATTTTCATAACATGAATCGAAGGAAATTGTGCGATGTAATAAACATAAAACATTCATCAGCTACATAACATGAGTGTTTTCACATTCAAACCATTTTTCGTCCTATGTGACCCTTTTATCATCATGTTATGCATGTTCTATAACCTTTTCCAAATAGGTGGTACTATAAATGGTACCTAAAGGGTCCTAATACCCCATTAAGAAAATACACATCCCATGTTGGTAGTAAAATTTTCTGTGCTTCCGATGTCCAAAAATCTGAATTAAGTGATTTGTTTGACCAAATTATCACATTCTTAGGTGTCAATGGCCTCCAAAGGATCTTGTTAATAATTTAAATAGATTATTTTGTTAGAAAATACATATTAAAATTTTAAATTAACAATATCAATATTACATTTTGTTGTTCTATCAGTTAGTAGACCTCAAGTCGATCATTTTTTATACTAGAGGAATAATGTTTTATATGAGGCACCACGTCCTTCAATATTCAACACAACCCACTAAATTGAAATTCAATTTCGGACACCCAAATCTAATTTAATTTACTAATAATGAATTTCATATATAAAATTATATCTAAACATTATAAATCGAATTAATTATGGACGAAAAAATTTATAGTGTATATCATGAAAAATTTATAAACAACTATCATACCTGAATATACTTATAATCTAACATCATAGTATTCCTAAAATGTGGAATTATTATTTAGTATAAACATTATCTTTACTTTTTCATGTTGATTCATAAATAATATTCAATAGTAAAAATTTACGTATTAATTAAAAACATGTATATTTTCATTTAAAACCCATCAAATTGATTAATATCCTAAACTTCGTACTCGTAGAATGAGTAATCATTTACCAATAATGTCTAATAGGAAAATCATATATCATAGGCATCTCCTTTAAATACATTCCATCTCTATCATTCCCTCAAATATAAAACTCATTATAATAGGCTCTCTGAAGATCACCTGATTCCATTAGACATGTAGGTTGCACAACCTCTCCATTGGAAAAATTAAAACCATGATAGAATCAAAATATTATTTCATATAAATACAATAAAAAGATAACCTTATCTACAATATTTTTTTTATCCATTTATTTGTCCAAGATTTATCCTTGACTTCCATTGAAATGATTCTCTCTAAGAGCGGGCGGATGGGATTGATGTCGGAGTATTTAAAAAGCATCACCACAAAACATAGATATGGTTTCCCTATTTTTTCGATCATTTGGTTGTCCCTATTTTATTCCTACATCAATAGTGTATTGAGGTACTACACCACACACTGGAGTCTAGGCCTCTTCCACCTATCAGTAAATCTAGCTGTTATAGAATAAAAAACAAATATTATAAAATTACATGATAAAATGAAAATAAATCATAGTAAAAAAATTTATTATAGTTCTAAAAATATACCTGAGTCAGTATGATCAATGGTTACTTCTTGATCAATATGCATGGAAGAAACATCACCCTAGATAGGTCAACTGGGTCTCATTGTTTACTCTGAAGGCACATACCTTGTTGGAGGAGGAGATAACGAAGAAGTAATATAGATGGTCGAAGAGATGCAAGTAGATGGAAAAAGAAATGGAATGGATGTCTAGACAAAAGCATGATATGGTAAAGGAGTTGGAATCATCATTAGATACGATAAATATGGGTGAGGAGGATAAGATTTAATGTCTGTTGAAAACATGGGAGGCCTAAATAAACTGTGTGTCCCTAATGAAACTATAGGATCGTAATGTGTGGTATATAGTACAACATTGGGAGGGGCAGGTTCTAATTAGGTAGGGAAACTATAGCTCCAAGCTCTTGTACCACCCCCTAAATCCACATATCTATGTATTAGGACCACAACAAGGCATTTCATCAAATAACTAGAAACAATGTGGTGGATTGTACATAAATGATTAAAAAAAATTAATCACACGACATTATAGGACTTATATATATATATTTCAAATAATATACTCAAAATAAAAATTAATTGAGGAATTCCCATCTTAGAAATTTTTTGATTGTAATTTGTTTTCATTTTTCTTCCCATCCCCTAAATATGTTTCATTTCCTACATTAGAAAAAAATATGCATATGATTAGAAAATAATAACTAATGTCTAACCAAAGAAATAAAAAACTTCAGACTTTACATATTGATCTAATATATTTGGTTTATATATTGATTTTGGAAATTTGGATAATTTTTGGGTTTGGTGATTATTTTAAATTGTTTTAATTTTCATATCAATAATTTTAATATGTCCAATTCAATTCTGATATTTTTATTCTAGTTAAATATTTTTAATTTTGTTTGGTTTCATAGTTTTGAATAGAGTGTAATAAATAATAGAATATGAAATTCAAATAACAATACGATAAATAAATATTGAAAATTTTCATTATGGTCATGTTGGTTAAAGAATACATATAATAAAGATTAAATCAATTTTTAATTCTCCATCTTTAACATCCCAGGTATTGCTAAACCAAAAGAGCTAATAACACTGATAAATGATTCTATAAATTTCATACCATAATATCAGGTTCACAATAAACTCGCAAAAATGAGAAACTTTAGTCATCATAAGTAATTAATGTATTAGATCTAACGATAGAAGGGATGGACTCAACTACATCAAAACCATCCTAAAAAACATGTCTTAAAATTACTTTAGTAATGAATCTATATTTTGGTCGAAGATGATATTTTAAATAAAAACTTGTTTCATCGTTGATGACAATATAATTGGTTCATTAGTAGAAAGATTGAATGTAACAATAATAACTCAAAATCCGTAATCATTAATAAATGATTTTTTCCTCCTCATCGAATCAATCCACAAGCATTTTATCATAGTGACATGACCATGAGAGTAGTAATCCAATTTTTCCCAATGACACAATAAAAAGAACCATTTTCAAAAGAAGTTCAATTATATAATACACCTGCATAAAATTATACTGTGGATGTTAGTATACCCCTATCATGCCGTGTTGTCATGTTATATTATTATTCAGTGATAATAAATATGTACTCGTTTATCACAATTTATCTGCATTCATGAACCATGATATTATGGCCAAAATCCAAAGCTAATTTTTTCTCAGAGATAGAGTTTGTATTAAAACTCAATGCCTAAAATATAAATTGATATTAAACAAAATTAAATAATTTATTATCAAAATACTTTTACATTTAATTTCAACCAACTAGAACACTCATTGGTATTAAAAGTATCTCTCATTGTCAGTGATAAACAACAATGTTTTCGATTTTTCATTTTTTAAGTTTCCAATAGAAAAAATAAGAATAGTTTAAGTGATAAGTCAAATTACTAGAGATGAGATAAGATACAATTGTTCAATTTATTTACATCATGCAGTCCTTGAGAAAATCATATTTTTACAAAACAATGTGATCTTTCAAATCCCTATCATCAAGGCCTAATGACATCAATGAATATGATCTAGTAATTCTTCCTGTTTGAGGAAGTGATGGAAAATTGGGATCAATTTTATCATATTATTATTATTCAAAATTTCTCATTGGTCTATTTATTCTCATATTAGTATAAGGAAAATACATTGAGAAAAAATACATGATTTCTTAATCTATGTAACAGTTCATGAGATAACCATTGTTTTGATTTCTATACCAGACATAAGATTTCAATATGCACAGATTTCTATCATTTGATACATCCAATGAAATGAAACGAGTCCTCTAAATTGTACATCAGTTGGATGATATATAGTCAGACCTTGCATGCATGGGAAAATGATGGATGATACATTTTCTCAAACACCTAAAATATTAATATTCTGTAGAATTTTTTTTGATGAATGACATGGAAAATTTATAGAACAATGATCACTAAACAAATGGAACAACCGAATAACTAACACCCTTACACATTTGAAAAAAAAATATGATAGAATTTTTTTGGAATCAACTAATGAAGAAGGATATTATAATCACAAGGCTTCAATGATTTTATCTTTAATTCTATTATAATGACTTGTCCTAATATATTGTATGAAAAGACATAAAGAACATTAATTGTGTCTAATACATCTAGAAATAATTTTTTTCTTTTGGTGTCTTTATATATAAATCACAAAGATTGTCTCATTTATTTTTATTAATATACATAGGATAAAATTTTGGTCTGATCCCCCAATCCACCATGTCACACCGATATCCTAATTCATCTTTTTTTCTTTCCCATTACATTTATAAAAAATTAAAGAAAATTTTCACATATATTATTTTCAAGGTGAATTAAGTCAAAGAAATTATGTAACAAGTTGGTTAACCTATAATTAAACTGAATGAAGATACACTTCTTCTTTCAACTATAGTAGGTTTAATTGAAAATATTCATCCTCATTATACATTTGATTTGAAACTTCCATTATGAAAAAGGATATCATGAAATTAATAAACACATCTGTTCCAGACATACACTGAGGTGGATCATCAATCGCCATTTTTTTATTGTCTTTGAATAATATTTCTATATGGATGGTCTATTTGAATGAATTATCAATGTCCTATATGATTAAAACATAGATAATATTTCTGTCTCATGCATCAGGTATTCTTCATAAAAATAGAACATGATAGTTTTAATTTCATTTTTCATCAATAAATCATTTCATAAGAATAAATATCAACGATCACCCACATAAGTGCAACATGCATCTGAAATATATCTTTAAAAAATTCATCGTATATCTGAACACCATCATCACAATGAAGTTTCAACTCTTTTATTAATGGTTTCGTGTTACCTATATATACTTTTTTGGATCAGAAGGGATAAATTTGAGTATACTCATGTGAGTAAATGTTTTTTTATACAGAACCATTTTGGAATCTATGATGTGTATGAAAACTAGAAATGTGATGTGAGATATAAGCATATATCCCAACATATTAATAACATCACGCAAAAGACTCATCCAGAAATTACGAACTCCAATTATGAAATCAGGATATTGAGTGTCAGATATTTATCATGAAAATACATTTTCATGGTGACCCAACAAATTATTATTATTTCTTATCTCTGCATCATTGCATCAAATTTTTATTCATATTTCTTTATACATGAAAATATTACAGAGTTTCATGATTAATGAAAAGAGCCACATAACTTTATGTAGTGCAAGAGAAGGTTTTCAATAATTTTTGGGCTTCAATTAGGATGTTCCACATCTTATACAATCATTTTATTCAGTATTTTCCTCTTAGAAAAAGATTTATTATTTTAGGAAATCATTTGATTTGATTTTTGATAATCCATGTTCTCAAATAACAACATTTTCATATAGTCGTTTGAAAAAATATATGAATCATTTTGATGTATTTCCATTAAGATGGTAAAAATTTAAATCTATTTTAGTATTAGAAATACCATTCATGGTTTTCCAATGAATCGATCAGACTAAAAATTCATGTTTTTCCATTTTATTGCATTACCGATATACTGGAGTTGGGGTAGCATCATTCAATATTCATACCCCATCAACATCATTAATTTCATTAGAGGCATCATGTGTATTTATATTGAAGTATTATTTGTTTGTAATCCTTTATTACTCATGATGAAAAATAAATGTAAACTAGTCATATAACAATGTTTCAAATCCAGTCCTCGAATTAGGATCATTAATCTGTTTTCATTCCATTTTCTCCACATTGTAATACCACATATAATAGTTGTTTTTGTAAACCATATTTGGTTATATTGTATCAAAATTCATCATTTCTCAACCAAGGTATTCCAATATAATAATTACTTGGGAAATGAATATGAACACTATCTGAAAGAATTTTAAAATTTAAATACTAAAATCACCTCCAATTTGATTTCAAAATCACTTTATATAAGATAGTTGTCATACATTGAACATCTATCCATTCCATAAAAAAATTTACAAATCATTTCATGAATAAAATTAAATATGATTCAATTTTTATCAAAAATATATTTATTTATTCATAATCCTTTCACATTATATAAAACCATAACTGAAACACTACTTTATATGAGAATCATAATATTAAAGACAATAAAAATACTCTATATATAAAAACATTCTATAAATTTAATAAAATGATATTAAATTAAATTATAAATAAAATACTAAGATATTGGTTGGTTTTGTTTATTTTATTTGTATTGGGACGGTGCATGACTATTAGTTTGTTGGTCGATGTGGACACTCCAGAGGAGGGGTGAATTGAATTCCAATAAAAAATTCTGTTAAAAATATCTCATTTGAAATCCCCAATTTAACGAACAAGTTAAACTATAGTGAATTTGTAAAACTATAAAAGTTCAATTAGGTTTTCACAGATTGATTAGGTCTCTGTTAATTTAATTTGAAGATTAAATTATCTTTTGAAACTAATATACTGATTTACAATAGTTACAAACACTTGCTAGATTAACTATCAAAGTAACATTAAAAATGTTTTGTATTTCAATGTAATAGAAGTGGAATATAAATTAGATATTGTTTAATTCATGCTTAAACTAAAATGCATAGTAGATATAACCAAGAGGTTCAGTCTCAAGCCATGACTTAGTCCTCTTAAACAATTTATATAAAAGTGATCCACACCGTGCATTGGGGATAACAACAGTAGATGACTGTCCAGGACACACAGGGACCTCTACCACAGTTCTTCGTGGAAAAAATAAATAAATACTAGGCCACACAAGGACCTCTTCCACAGTTGTTGTTGGTAAACAAGTGTAAGGAGTTTTGGTGTGAGGATTGTGATTTCCTCCAGTTCAGCCCATGAGTCAGTGTGTGTGTAAGATATACAGAGTACACACACTACTCAAAGAAATAAATAATGAATCACAAAGAGAGAGTATATGAATGAATAGAAAGATCTGGTGATTGGCAGTGCAGCTCTAGACTCCTTGGATTTAGCAAAAATGCATCTCAGTCCTTATCTGGTATTGTGTGGAAAAACAGAGTGTTGAGGTTCAGCTTGTGTAATTCACAACTGATAATGTTTTCTTGATTTTAGTTCCTCTAGAAGAATTGGATTGCATGCATATGAGTTCTTGAAATATCTTTCGATCTCTTCATCGTGCCCAAGAATGTTGTTCTATTCAGTAAAGAGCTCACGTGTATTGTATGTAGCTTTGTGTATGTTCTAGTATGTGTATTTTTTGTATATATATATATCCTCTATTTCATCTCAATCCACCATATATTCCTCGAGGAATGGCAATAGGAATTATTACCATTTCATAGGTACGAGGTACGTCTTCCTGACATGCCAACAACTATCATTAAATATCATTAATTGCATTAAAAACTTCAAATATTACCATTACCAATATTTAAATAATATTGACAATAAGGTTATGAAACAGTGTCATAGGGATTATGTAAACGATGTCTCTTTCATGGTATGCCCATCACATTATGAGCTTCACATTATATTGCTCACGATGTGTCCTTCATGGTATGTCCTTAACGGTATGACCTTCATGGTATGTGGCTCACAGTGAGTCCATCACGGTGTGCCCTTCATGGTATGACCTTCACTCTATGACAATCATGGTATGACCTTTACTATCTCTGAGTCACGGTGTCTGACTTACATTGTCTGGCTTCCGGTGCCTTTCTCATAGTGTATGGATTCAAGGTGGCTTGATAACTGTGTCTTGCTAACTGTGTCTTAGAACATTGGAAATCTGAGTGTCTGGCTTATGGTGTCATGGTGTCTCATTGATCATGGTGTCTAAGACATAGACCTCATGGTGTCTGCTTCACTGTGACTGTGTCTTGCACACAGTCTGCCTTACTGTGTCAAGCTTCACAGTGTCATTATACATATACAAATACCTATATTCAGACATAGATAGTAATATACATAAGATGATTGGAAGATAACCAATATAACAAATAATAGATAACTTGAAACATAAATACATTAGTTTGATATGATAAGTATGATTTGTGATCATGCATAATATTTTTAAATAATAATGAAATTAATTAAGAGTAATATGATTTTTGATCATTAAAATAAGATTAATACATGAGGAGTCCAATGATATCCCCCTTTTTATGATCCCAAATCATGTATAGTTAATGTATAAATGAAATGTAACGTTAGAGAAAATAACATATAGAATAATAAAAAATAAAATACTAAGAGATATAAAATAATAACAAATAAAATACTAAGAGATTACTCTTCTCACTTGTTCCCCCACTTTGGGATTATCAAAAGGTATAGAGAATGCAGTGAAACAAGCCAATTGTCATTAAAAATGTTCAGAATAGATGATATAGTATAAATACAAAAATTAATGAAAACCCCATCAAAAAGTAAGTAGTTATTGGACTTCTTCATGATGTGGCCTTCTCATTGTCATTAGCAGTTGCTAATGTGGAAGAAGGCATAGAGGTAGTAGACAAAGATGGTAAATGTATACCTTCAAAAATAGATGGACCCAAAGAAGGAGTAGTAGAAGATCTAGTCTGTGGTTGGTCAAGAATGATTGGTCTTATCTGAGATAGGGCTTGGCGGACTAACATGGCTGTTGAGGCTAATGCAGGAAGACCAGGTCTAAGTGGTGCATCAGCAGGAGAAACGATAGTAGTACACTACACATGAAGATACAACTTTAAAATATTGATGAAACCAGTAATGATTTCTCCAATATATTGAATATCCTTTTCAAAATCATCCTTATTCTCCATGAATTTGTCCAAAAATATAGTAAACACTATAATCTTCTAAACTTGATCTTTAAAAGCATGATTCACTGGAGGGATTTTCAAATTCTCCACAAGATACATAAAGTGATTAGTCATGTCTCTTTTAGAGAAAATCAGGGTGAGTTAAATGTCTATCTTCTTCGTGATCTCCTATTGAGCATCATTGGAAATCTTAGAATGAATGAAAACCAACTCAAGTGATCTATCATAGTTCTTCACAATGTTAGTTAAAGAAGACAATTCTAAAACACTATGGGAATTGTAAATTTCTTCCTTGATTATGGATCTGAGAAGAGAATAATCTAAAGAAGGTGTGGAGATCTAACCAGAGGGAGGAGAAGCCATGATAGATATGGTTAGAGCTTTGAGCTATTTCAAAACCATTTGAAGGCATATAGTGTACTCATCTGTGAGCTTATTTAGATTTTCTACAAGCTCTCTCATGTGTTGCAGCATCTATGCGTGTCTTTCTCCAATCATCTCATCAAACGATAATAGATAGGGATTCATTTGGGACATAATCCTCCAGAAATGTTGGAAACATTTGGTTCAGGAGAAGCAACAATAGGTGCAGTACCAGGCTCTGACCTTGAAGACAGTTTATTCTACATTTCTTCTACCATACCTTTCAAAGATGAAACATTAGCACTAAGAAACATACTTTCAACTCTGACTTCATGAATTTCATGGATCATCCTTGGTTGAATATGAATAATAATGTTCTCTACAAGCAACAAGGCATCTTCCTGACATAGTTGAGTAACGGGACGAGTTTGAGAGGACATAATCATCTCCACTACAGCTATGATAGTCTCTCCAAAGACATTCTAATCTTCTTTACATACAAAAGATTGCTGATCAGGCAAGGATTCAGGTGAAAAAACGGTTACAAGGGTAGGTTCAGGTTCTGGTTGCAGTTTTGTGTCATTTTCAGTTTCATATTCTGATTCAGGTTTTTGTTGAGTTCGAGGTTCAAGGTATGTGAATGAATTCAAATGAAATAGAGAAAAGAGATCAATACCAGTTGCAGTCACTTGTTGTGATTCACTCAAATCATAAAAGCTTGTAAATTCATACTGAGTATACACAGATTATGACTCAGTTAGAGGAGATGCATCACTACACTCAGCTTCATCAGCCTCAAGATTTTTAGGTTCATCCCCCTAAAAATGTGCATCCATTTCAGATTCTTGAGGCTCAGCAGCATGATCAAGATCCATAGGATCAATTCTTTACTCCTCAGCCATTTCATGCCTTGACATCTGAAATAAATTTTCATCCTCTCTTCAGCAGATGGTATGTACTAAGGAAGTTACTGTTCCATAGGCTGTACTTCCAGAAATGATTCTTTTTCAACAAAAAGTTCTTCTAGACTAGCTTCTAGCATTGCAGGGAGGTTTTCTGCACCACCAGACTCTTCTATGGCATGCTTCTAGATCCGGAATAATCATATCTCTTGCAGCCTCAGGTTCAGTTTCCTGATCAACATCCTCTCTAGAATCTTGATCCCCTTCCTCTCCAACAATAGTAGGAGATTATTCTTCTCTAAAAACAATAGAAGGTTCTTCTTTACTATGAACAACAGAAACTTCCTCTCTAAGAGTTATTTCAGTAGGAACATCAGCAGGGACAAAAACCTTTGTTTCTCTACAAGAGTTGCTTCTTCATGAGGTATTTCAGCCTCTTCTCTAAGAGGTGCTCTAGCTGCCTCTTCTTCCCCCTCCTACTCTTCCGGATATTCATCCACTTCATCTAGTTCCAAACCAAGATCAGTAGTAGTCTTTAGCCTTCCTGGATAATCAATAGGATTATACTTCTTATATAGTTGATCATTATCCTCAACCCACTACTTCTTCTAAGGGTTCCAATTAATTTTCATCATTCTAATGATAGTCATGGTCAAACAAAAATCAAAATCCATGATTACATCCTTATTTGGTCCAAGCACTCTTTTGGAAACTAACATAGTTGAGATCATCCTTGTGTAAAACAAGGAGGTGGATTTGGAAGAGACCTAAATAAGTTCACACATATGGTGAATAATATATTTTCATAGACTGATCATATGGCCATTCATCATCCTATGAATTAGGAACACATCCTGATACTTCAACACAGAAAAGTTTTCATTCCTCAGACTAATGAAATTCTGAACAAACTTGAACAAGAGACTTGTCTCCCCATCCAATTCAGCTGTTATGACCCTTCTCTTGGTGACATTTCTGGTTATGATTTACAAGTAATTTTCTAGATCAAATATGTTGGTTGAAGAAGCATGATCTCTTTGGTAATCATCAAAAATCTCTTTATGAGGGATCCTCAGGCATGCATCCCAGAGCCTTGAAGATAATGATCTATTTGTCCATTGATCTATCTTGTTACAATCAAACATTCTCCAATAATAAAAGAAAACATTACACACGGGTAAAACAGAGATACCAACCTTGGGTAAATAGTTCTATCTTTCTAGAGAATCATTTGAGCCATCCTTGTTCTCTTATGATTTCTTGAACCAATGACTTTCTAGACGGTAGCCACTCAGGGAAAATCACTTTCATAGGAACTACAATACTGCTTACTAGCATAGGAATCAGGGGTCCTTCGGGTGAAAGCTTTGATGTCCTCTTCTATTTTATAGAGTAGTGCTTCTCATTTGAGCACAAGATGGATGCTTCATCATTGGCATTCATAGAAGGTTAAGGTGAGAGAGAAAAAGAGATGAGGTTTTCAAAATAAATAGGGTTCGAGAGAGTGAGTAGGAGAGAGCTCGGTTGAGGAATCGAATGAAAACACTTTTTTTATCATATGGGAATGTCAAACGTCATAAAAACAAAAACACGGGAAAGTAAATAGCAATGAAATAAAAGTTACTGTGATATAGATTAAATTAAATGCATAAATAATCATCACTATGAGAAAGTGTGTAGGCGTTATGGTGAGATGAAAAGCAGTTGTCACGATGAGACAGTTTGTGGTCATTACGGTGAGACTGTGCGTGAACTGTTCTATCGCGGTGAGACAGTTTAGTGACACACCGTGAATAGAAGGTGTTAACTTTGAGACAGTAAGCATGAAATAGTAACTAAGAAACAGTTAGCATGAAACCATAAAGTAAAATATAGATTAATAGTAAATAGTAAGACCTTTAACATGTCTATTTATGATTAATCATACCAAGATCATGTATGTTGTAGTCTAATCTCTCAGAATTTAATGGTCTAGTGAATATATCATCATGTAGATATTCAGTACCAATGAATTCCAAAGTGATATCACCTTTTTGATAATGATCCCTTAATAAGTGATGTCTTACATCAATATGTTTTTTCCTAGAATGTGAAATAATATTTTTTAGAAATGTTAATAGCACTTGTGTTGTCACAATTTATTGTTACATGTCTGAATTGATATCCATAGTCTATTAAAATGTGTTTCATCCACAAAATATGGGCACAACAACTGCCAACAGCTATGTATTCAGCTTCTTCAATAGATAATGCAACAAAATTTTGATTCTTACTACACCGTGATTCTAGTGACTTGCCTAAAAGGTGGCATGTTCCATAGGTGATTTTTCTATCTATCTTACATCCAGAAAAGTCAGAATCAGAATAACTAACTAGTTCAAATGATTGTCCTTTAGGATAAAACAGTTCTATATTGGGTGTATGCTTGAGATATTTGAAAATTCCTTTTATAGCATTTAAATGTGATTCTTTAGGATTTTCATGAAAATTAGCACACATACACACACTAAAAATATATATGGATGACTATTAGTCATTTATAGTAGAATTCAAATCATTCCTCTATAATTTGTTTGATCAACAAATTTTCCATCTTCATCATGATCCAACCTATAGGTGGCACTCATGGGAGTGTCACTACTTTTTGTGCTATCCAATCTAAAACGTTTTAAAAGATCTCTAGTATATTTACTGTGAGTTAAATTAATTACATCATTATTTTGAATGATTTGAAATCCAAAATGAATTTATTCTCACCAATTATACTCATTAAAAATTTTTTTTTCATCATTTTAGAAAAATCATTACATAGTGAACTTTTTGAAATTCCAAAAATAATATCATCTACATAAATTTTTACAACTAAAATATCATTAGAAATTTGTTTTCTAAATAGAGTAGGATCATATATTCATTTTTTAATACCTTTGGAAATTAGAAAAGTACTTAATCTATCAAACCATGCTCTTGGATCTTACTTTAAATGATATAAAGATTTTGATAGTTTGAAAATATGATTTGGAAAATGAGGGCTCGTAAATCCAGGTGGTTGTTAAACCAAAACATTCTCAGCTATAAACCCATTTAAGAATACACTCTTGACATCCATTTTATATAGTTTAAAATTCTGATGTGCATCATAAGCAAGTAGAATTTAATGGCTTCAAGTATTCCTATTGGAGAAAAAGTCTCCTCATAGTCAATTCCTTCTTCTTGACTATAGCCTTGTGCAACTAACCTAGCCTTGTTTCTATGAATGTTTCCAGCTTCATCTACATTATTTATAAATATCCAGTTAGTGCCTATGGTGAAAGTGTCCTTAGGTATTTCAAAAGTTCCCAAAAATTATTTCATTCAAACTGATTGAGTTCTTCTTTCATAGAATTTACCCATCATTCAACATTAATAGCATCATCAATGTATTTAGGTTCAATCTGTGACAAGAAGGCTTGATGTTCAACCTGATTTCTAAGAGAATCTCTAGTCTATGTCTTTCTATCCAGATTTCCAACAACAGAATCTAATGGATGATTCTCTAGAATACTATATGATCTAGTAAATGTAGGACTAGAAATTTTAGGTTCTTCTCTAGGTTCGGGTTCATTAGGGGCAGATTCTGAAATTTTTCCAGAACTGGTTGTCTTTAAAGTAGGTTCGTTGATTCTATCAGTAAGGTTTAGAATAGATAAATCTTCTTGATGATTTTCAAGAGAAGTCTTACGTTCATGTGGATCAGTTTCATCAAATTGGATGTGAACATATTCTTCCACACCCATGGTTCTCTTATTGAAAACCCTATAGGATTTTCTTGTTATAGAATATCCTAAAAAGATTCATTCATCACTCTTTGAAGAAAAATTGTCCAGATTAGCCTTTTTATTGAGAATAAATAATTTGGAACTAAAGACTCTAAAGTAGCTAACATTATGTTCCCTATTTTTCCATAGTTCATAAGGGGTCTTTTTTAGAATAGTTCTGACTAAGACTCTATTGATGATATAACAAGATATATTTAAAGCATCAGCCCAAATGTAAATAGGCAGATCATACTCATTAATCATAGTTCTAGAAATTTTTTGAAGGGTTCTATTTCTTCTTCATACGACACAATTCTGATGAGGTGTCCTAGGGGCCCAGAATTTGTGAGTATAGCCATTTTGTGAGAAAAATTAGTCAAACTCATGATTTTCAAACACAAAGCCATGGTCACTTCTCAGGGTCTTAATCATAAGTCCACTATGTTTTTCTGCATACATGGAGTATTTATCAAAATATGAACAAGTGTCACTATTGTAAGCTAAGAAATATACCCATCTGTATCTAGAAAAGTCATCTACAAATACATAGACATAGTGCTTCACATTTAAACTAGAAACACTTCAAGGACTGAACAAGTCCATGTGAACCACCTTGAGAGGTTGAGAAGTTTAATATTCTTCCTTTGGATTGAAAGAGATTTTGTGTTGTTTTCCCTTTTGACAGGGATTACAAACTTTGTCACTTGGAAACTCAATTTTGGGTAAGTCTCTAACTATGTTCTTCATAGTCATCTTTCTAAGTGAGTGTATATTATAGTGTCCTAATCTTCTATTCCAAATCCATGATTCTTTATGAATGACATTTAAACAAGTAATGTTTTGTTTAGCTAAATAATTTAAATCATCTGCATAGACATTTTCATTTCTCAAAGCCGAAAATACTAAAAAATTCTTAGAATTAAAAACAATAAAAGAATAATTTTCAAATATAACATTAAAGCCATCATCACATAACTATGAAATACTTAACAGATTATATTTAAGTCAATTAACAAATAAAAATTTAGAAATTAAAACTCAGTTAGTGATACCAATTTGGCCTAGGACAATGATATTTTATTTAAAATTATAACCATCGATGACATGGCTTCTATAATCCTTGATTAAGCTCATGAAACATGAGTAATATCTAGAATTATGCCTTGAGCATCCACTGTCTAGATACCATATCTTCTTTGTGGGAACTCTTCAAACAGATTTCCTAAATAACAGTTTTATATAGAGAATGATTTCGGTACCCAGATTCTCTTGAGTCATGAATGGTTAACAATCAATGATTTTGGTACCCATACATATCTTATGGGTCTCATATATTTTATAGAATCAATATATTTTGAATTATAATCTCTATTTGATCTATAACTATGTCAATAACTAGTTGATGAATATGAATCTCTAGAACATGAACTAACAGTATTCTGTCTAGATTTAATAATTAATCTAGTTTTCTTGAACTGTCTTTTTCTAGGTTGGTGACCTATTCCAGTAGTTTTCATTGCTGCCACTTGTTTTTCTAGAATTTGAGTTTGAGTATCCTTTCAATTTGCAAATTTTTCTTGATTTTTTACAATTTTCTCATTAGACATTTCAATTCAGTATTTTCATTTAATAGTTGATCATTGATGTATTTTTCTACTTCTTGAGAATATTTAACATTCGAGGTGAGAGCATGATGTTTCTTTAATGAATATATTTTTCCTTAAGTTTATTATATGATTCTTATAGCTTGTTAGAATATTCAAACAGTTCCTCACTAGGCATGTCTTCAGATTCAAAATTAGAATTAATTCCAAAATAATAATCATTTAGCATAGAAGAAACATGTACCTCTGAATTATTGTTCATGAAACACATGTTGACATGATTCTTTTCAGAGTCAGAAGCTTCAGAATAACATGTTCTATCTTCTGAAGCACTCTAAGTAGCTTTAATAGCATTCTTGAACATACTATCCTTATAGTCATGTTTCTCTTTGAACTTCAGTTTCAGACTGTTAGCTTTTATGTGTCCTTTAATTTTTCATTCATAGAAAACAACCTCATCACTCTTATCAGCTTTCTTCCAGTCCTTTTTTCAATGACCTTTAATTTCATACATTCCGTTGTAGTTTTATTTTTTGAATAATTTCTTTTTCATATTGAATTTCATGAATCTCTTGGCTATTTGAGCCATCTCAACATCACTATCACAGTCTTAATCTTCACATATTGAACTTTATGTTTGTATTTGGACTTTATCTTTTTCCTTGCTCATTGACGTAGTAGACTTAAATGCCACTGAATTCCTTTTTTGTTCATCATCTTCCTCCTTGTTCACTTTGAGTTCTTCCTCATATATCATAAGATTACCAATCAGTTCTTTGACTTGCAGTGCTCCAATGTCACAAGACTCTCTTATTGAAAGAGATGTGCCTCTCCATATATCTGGAAAATATCTCAGTATCCTTATAATTTATTCCTTTTCTAGAACAGCTTTACCAATTGAATTCATAGTGTTGAAAATCTCATTGAACCTGTGATACATATCAGAAAAATGTTCATCATTATTCATTTTAAAATTATCATATTTAATAGTATAAGTGTTTAATCTCGTTTTTTAACACTAGTTTTTCCTTCATGAGAAACACTCATGTAATCCCAAATTTCATAGGTAGTTTTGCAAGTAGATATTCTGTTAAATTCATCATCTCTTAATTCACAATACAATTCATTCATAGCTTTAAAATTGTTATTGTAATATGTTTTAGTAAGTTCATCCCATGTTGTTCATTCAGTTTCTGGAATTTTATATTGACTCTCTATAGAAGTTCAGATATCAAATCCCATACTTTCTAAATGTATTTTCATCTTATGTTTCGACTGGGCATTGTTGGAACCATGGATGAAAGGTGGCTGGTTAGTAGTAGCATTTTATAATATATTGTCCACGACTATATATTAGAAAATAAATATTAAGTGATACATTTTAGAACAAGCAGAAATATAAGATCATAAAATATGCAACTAAAATAACAGTTGAAAAACAGAGTGTTTTGATATTCTTTAACAAAAACAAATCCTCTGATACCAAATGTTGGTTGGAGTGGACACTCAATAGGGGTGAATTGAGTTATAAAAACATTTCTGTTAAAAATATCTCAGTTGGAATCCCCAAATTATAAAACAAGTTAAACTATAGTGAATTTGTAAAATAGTAAAAGTTCAATTAGGTTCTCAAAGATTGATTAGTTCTTAGTTTAATTAATTTGAAGATTAAATTATTTTTTAATACAAATCAACTAATTTACAATATTTACAAACACTTGCTAGAGTAACTATCAAAGTATCATTAAAAATGTTTTGTATTTCAAAGTAATAGCAGTGGAATATAAATGAGATATTGTATACATTATGCTTAAACTAAAATTCACAGGAGATATAACCAATAAGATCAGTCTCATGCCAAGATTTATTCCTCCTAAACAATTTTCATAAAATTTTTCCACACCTTGGATCAGGGTTAAAAATAGTACAAGACTTTCCAGGCCACGTAGGTCCCTCTACCACAGTTCTTCATGGAAAACAAATATAAAGACCATGCCACACAAGGACCTCTTCCACAGTTGTCGTGGGAAAACAAGAGTAAGGTGTTTTGGTGTGCGGATTGTGATATCCTCCAGTTTAGCATAGGATTCAGTGTGTGTGTGTGTAAGATATACAATGTACACACACTGAACAACGAAGTAAATAATGAATCACTTAGAGAGAGTATATAAATGTTCAGAAAGCTATAGTGATTGGCAGTGTAGCTCAGGACTCATTGGATTCAGCAGAAAATGCTTCTAAGTCCTTCTCTGGTTTTGTCTGGAAAAACAGAGTGTCGAGGTTCAGCTTGTGTTCTTCACAACTGAGAATGTTCTCTTGATTTCAGTTCCTCTAGTAGAGTTGGATTTCATGCATGTGAGTTCTTGAAAGATCTTTCAATCTATTCATCATGCTCAGGAATGTTCTTCTGTTCAGTTCAGAGCTCGCGTGTATTGTCTGTAGCATCGCGTATGTTCTAGTATGTGTATTTGTTGTATATGTATATCTTCTATTGCAGCTCAATTCTTTATGTATTCCTCATGCTCCGGAAATAGGAATTATTATCTTTTCAAAGCTACAAGGTACGGTTTCCTGACATGCCAATAACCATCATTAAATATCATTAATTTCATTAAAAACAACAAATATGACAGTTATCATTATTTAAATAATATTTACAAAAAGGTTAAGAAACGGTGTCATAGTGATTATGTAAATGGTGTCACATTCATGGTATGTCCTTCATGGTATGACTATCACGGTATGTGGCTCACAGTGTGTCCTTCATGGTATGTCCTTCACGGTAAGACATTCACTGTATGTGGCTCACGGTGGGTCCTACAAGGTATGTCCTTCATGGTATGACCTTCACGGTATGACCATTACAATGTCTGTGTCACGGTGTCTATCTTATGGTGTCTGGCTGTCGGTGCCTTGCTCATAGTGTCTGGATTCACGGTGCCTTGATGAATGTGTCTTGCTAACTGTGTCATAGCACATAGGGAATCACGCATAAGATTTGTAAATAATAATGAAATTAGTTAACTGTAATAATATATGTGATCATTAAAACATGATTAATACATGAGGAGTCTAACATAGAGTTTTATTAACGACAGTTCAAATTAGTTAATTTATTATCATTATTGTAGAATTTATTTTAGTTATTTTTAATTTAGTTCACTTTTATTAGATTATTTTGATGCATTTTAGTGTTGTTTGGGTCTACACATGTCTACATGGGTCCTATAATGTTATTTAAATTCGATTCAGTTCATTTAGCCAACTCAATTTGGTTATGATATAGATTGGATTTTTTAGTTCTATTGTGATTCATTTTAAAAGGTTGATAGTTTCAGTTAATATATATTCAATACAAGATTGGTCATTATATTATAGTTCATTTATTATAGGGCATGATCAATTCATTTCAATTTTTTTAGTGGGTCATCATAAAGAAATAAAGTGGTAGATTATGTGAAACATAGTTGATGTTATTGAATATATATGTTTAAAGACTATATTTGTGAATGGTGTCCTTACATCCTAGCAATTTATCGCTTTGTATTAACACTATATTTAATATCACTAATTTCACAATAAAACCCCTAATTTAATAATATGTATAATGAGTAATATTTCTATTATTTATCTAATATTACATAGCCAATCAATTTAAATCATTATTCATATAATAATATAATATATATATATCATAAAATAAATTTTCAATCATTTTGCATCACGCCACAATATCTTCCTCTGAATACTACCCCCCAACAACTAACACCATATTATAATGAATCATGTTGTATATTATTCATATATCATATGTACATTGATTTTTATTTAACAACCATGTTTATTGGGGTTTCTACATACTGGTTCGAAAATGAATGGTTGTAAAGAGTTTCCAATATCATCCAAATGGAATGATTCTATATGTAGTATTTATATATTTGGTATTATAATTGTAAGAGTTGATGTTAGATAATTTTAATCCATAAAAATTTACAAACCATTGTTTCCCTTGTTCTTTATTATCTATAAAACACTATTCAAAAATCAAATGAACTTATTTTTTTAATGAAGATTGAATTTATGAACAACACATTTTTTACCTCTCAAGGCGATATAAGAACCAATTTGGGGATAAGAACCCTCTATGTGTTCTAATTATAATCATAGGTATCCCTTGTGGCTTAACATGATTATAGAACACAACTACAATAATTATTTTTTAGAACTAACTAATATTTTATGATTCTATGAAGTCTCAATTACACATACATGAACTCCTGTGCCATATTGACTATATTTATTATCAAAAAACCAATCATTACCAATATGACCATCATATAATGAGCAAAAATGAATATATTCTTAGTGATAATGTAAGGGAAAATCCACCCTTAAAAAGATTGTGAAAACCATGTCATTATAATGGGATGAATCTCTTTTGATACCATATATTAATAAGGGAAAACTAAAACCCACAAAAATTTGTGACTTTGGACAAAAAAAGAAAGATGACTAGGATAACTATCACATAATGGATACCCAAAGTATAAATTACAACTAAGAGACTCAATCTATAAATGGATTAATAGAAAAAAAAGATTAAAGGGTGGAAAAAAAATAAAGATTAAGGATATAAGGAATCATGTGTGACTCTTATATTTGATAGAAATAAAAAGAGAAGGGGCTTGAGATATTTCTTTTTTATTTCACATTATTTTAAAAAAAAATTCATCTAGATACCTTATACATGTTACACATCCACTTGGTACCTGAGAGATTAACATGGATAACACCTCTATTCAACCCCTCATTGAGTTTCTAATGACCCAATGGAAATTTTACTTTTAACATCACACACAACATGGAACTGATATTTTTCTATACTTATAATAAATATTAGATATAACAGAATGATTATAAAAATAAAACCAAATAAATCATCAAGAAAAAAAAATTTATCAACAAATAGTAAAAATAATAACCATGTCTTTTATTCAACATGAATAAATGACAAAAAAATAAATTTAGTGAAAAACATTTACTCGGTTAATGCATACAGACTTGATGTTTAACAAAAACAAAAATAACAAGAATATGGATCCCTGATTGGGAATAATGGTTCTCATGTTGGGAAGAAGAGGGGAGTGAACATTAAGGGAAACTCAATCACAAATCAAAAAATAACATGAGGTATAAAAAATATAACTATTTTAAAAAATATTGATTATAAGTGGAATAAATAAATAACATGAATCAAGGATGGATCGCCTATTGGAAAGAAGGATTTGCAGGCTGTACAGAAGGGGGATCTAGTTTAAGGAAACAAATAGGTTCAACAATTCTAGTGGGGTGAAGCATATTTGGGGTAAACCATCCCAATAGTTTTAAAAACCTATTGGGATGCCATTATAGAATGGTTCCAATAAAAATAGTTTGAACATACCATTGGGATAGGGTGGTCCTATCCCAATAGTTGTCTAAAACAATTGGGAAACGTGTTTCTCGAAATCCGTAAACCAATATTTTGATAAAACCATTGGTATACAGGCCGTATTTTGATTGTTTTTATTCCATTTTTTAATTTTTTTTGTTATAGATGTTATTTACAGTAGTGAGGATAAGAAGATTTTTTGAGCTTATATTTATCTCCCTTTGATTTTTTGAAACGTAGACCCTACCTATTGAAACCACTTTTTGGAAGAATTATCTTTCCCACTGGATTATGAGAATCCTAAAAAGAAGCCATATGATTCCAATATTCTAGTTTATAATAAATCAGTTGAATTTTTTTCCGAATAGCCAATCATCATTAGAAAAAACAAATCAAGGATTTGGAACATAAATCACTACATAATATTCTTCAAATCGACCATGTCATTAATATTTCACTATATTGATATATATTCTCGCATGTATGGTCAAATTCCCAATGTTCTATACATAATTCATGATTTTTATAAATAAAATTTCTTGAGAAATTTCATTTCATCATGAACTCTTTTATTTGTAACACTCATTTTCATGAACATGTCGTGAATAACCCCCATGGATTGTATTTAAACTTTCATACTACATAACTCAATTTATAGAATTTATAAATAAATCAAAAGGGTAAAGGGGTATGAATGACATCATCATGTTAATTATTGTTTTTTTCTTGATGAACTAAATCCTTTCATCCAGTCTTCCTAAAAACCATGCTAGTGGCATTTTTTTGAAAAACCACTTCTGATGATTCCACATCAAATTTTCTCTATGATATTTTTTATCCTTAATGGCCTCTATTCCTTCACATTTAGAAGTCCAATCCCACTAATACTTATATCTTATTTTGATAATATTTTCTTTCACCCTTCAACATGATTCCACTTCCAACGGGGGTTCTTCCAAAAAATTTGACCTCATGCCTTATTGCATGATGTCTGAGAGCATTAAAGAATCCTTTTTTTCTTTTAATCTACATCTATATCCATAATATTCACTACATGTTTATTTTCTCATTAGTGAATCCTTATTTAAAGGGAACTTACTTCACAATTGATGAACACATTATGTGTTTGTAGACCCAATGTACGTTTTTGTAGTGGAATGTTACAATTTGAGTTAGTTGATGATCATTGGATATTATTTTACATTATAGAAGGACAGAAAGTGATACATTATTCCTTCCTAATCAATGAAGAGTAATTTTTTATAGAATTTTTCATATAGCATTTCATATATAGAAAAACATCAAGTTTCCATCACCATTATTAAATTTTAGATTTTTTTTATAAATCCTAGTTTATATGATATTATGATTTGATGATTATTTAAATTCATATCAATTATTTTAGAATATACACAATATTATTATACAATGTTTTTATGTTTTGATGTTGGGTGACACATAATTGTTTTTATTAAGATAATGATTTATGTTTAAAGACATATAATGATTTTGAATGATATCACAGAAGCTCTAAGTAAGTGATTATTTGATACTGATTGATGGATGTGAGAGCTATGGTCGCCTACATTGGTTTCATTAGTGATAATAATAATTTTAATATTTTTATTCCAAATTAAATTTAATTTCATGTTCTTATTCATTATCAAATATTATTAAGGAAATTTGACTATTGTATAGTTGACTTCCTCTTAGCATACTATAATAGGTCCAAACGGGGATGATATTAGAGCTACATGAGGTGCCTATCATACATGTTCAAACCATGACCATCAAATATACATCCCATCTATCGCACCTTTTTATCCTCTACTTGAGAGTCTAGGGTTGTTTCCACCCATACATCCATGAAGAATTTATTTTTATACATATTATCATACCATGTATATGTTACCTCCAAAAATATTGAAATCTATTCCAAATCAAAATCCTATGATGTATCCTCTACCAATATATTTGTATACCACTATGTCTACACTGCCTCTATTTCCATATATCCATCCAGGATCTGATAATTTTGTTCCGTCAGCCTCAAATCTAGTGCATGCGGCTGGCCCAATGCATTCAATGGAACAAACACATCCTTTAGATGTTACTGATCTAGGATATCCCACAGATCCATTTGATACTAATGAGTAGTCAACATCTATTTTTAAAAGTGTTTTAAATTATTTCACATTATTAATTTCCCATTGTACTATGATTTAATTGTTAGTTTTTTCATTTTATATTTTTCAGTGAGATATTCTATTATTAAATGTGGAAGAACATTATTGATTGAAGTTTAGAATCATCAAACATACATAATGTGGGATTATAATGAATACAATCAAATTATAGATAAAAAATGCAAGGTATTTTATAAGTTTTATTGAAACTTTATCCATGTACACCGATATCATTCTGGTGAAACCAATCTCATGGTGGAATGTTAGTAATAAAATAAAGAATAATGTATTGGAAGAGATATGGGTACGAAAATTTATTTAATTGACATCTATATTATTGTTTTATTTCTAATATTTAACATGTTTGCTGTAGAATTAGGTTAAATTTCCTGACATTGAAGCTTCTAAGTTCACATGGTTGATGGATCTTGGGATGTTGTGGTGATCTTATCATAACAAGTTATATGTTGGTTATGTTGGATTTGGTTTCTAAGAACCTCATTCTATGTACCCATCATGATTGTTCTTCTGCATCGCATGGTATGTGATAAAATCCTTAGACTAGGTATCATACTGAAAGGTCATTAATGTTTTCCACTATGATGGGAACCTATAAGTATCACAATAGTATTCATAAAATATATATTTTATAGTTGGATTCTATAAATTTATGGATATAAAATTTAAAATTAAATAGGGGTAGAGACTCATTGTACAATGAAGAAACTTTCATGGTGTACTCTCTTAGTAATACCATCTGTAGGATATTCTGAGATAAAGGATTTCTTGAAGAAAATCTACAGTTATATGTGTAATTGGATGTTCCTATCTATAGTAGTGATTATTTATACATAGACATTAATATTATTATTAATTAATATTATAAGTATGGTACTTTTATGTATTGATAAATATCATTATGACATATGTGCATAGTGTGGTAGGATACGTTGGGTACGTCATGAGTAATATTACATTAATTCATAACATGAGAAATGATTTCTCAGTTATGTTATATAATAGACGGTGATATCCTCTGCACTTTTGTGAAAATGATATATCCTATGTAAATCAATTTCCATGGTGTTCTATAGGCATTTTCCATTTCCATAAACTCAATGAAAAAGGAAACCTTCACATAGGTTGATGATGCCAGCATGCAACATGCATGATTAGAGTAATCATGATAAAAGGATTATATTATACAATAATCACCCGTATGAGTTATTATGTTGTTGCACCAATAGATTTATTATCTATATGTTCCTTATCATGTTGCTAAATTATAAACATAGACATTAGGTTGCATCGCAACTTCCCACCAAGAAGGATGCATAGAGAATCACACACAAAATGTTTCTAGAATCATTGTTAAAAATAAATTACTATTTGTTATTTAAAAAGTTTATAAAAATATTCTAAAACATTGTTTAATAAATATTATTGTTTTCTTTATCACATATATTTTGTCAACAATTATTTAAGGTAATATTACATTAGAGGACTACTTAATAAATACATATATTTAGTTTTTTGAATTTAATATTTATTTATTTATTGGAGAATAATGCACTGATATTTATTTTTTAAATAAATTTTAATTAGTCAAGGATAGATAAATATTATCAATGAATGGAAGATTTAGTTTATAGGTCTAGTGAGAGATAATTAATATTGAATATTATTTTATTAATTGATATTTAATTGATATTTTTGTGATTATCGTATGTGATGAAATAATAATATTATTAATATTTTAATTTTCATGGGATTCGACATGGATTAAATAAAAAATAATAGGCATTGAACAATTATTTATTTCATTCAATAGTTATATATAAACAAAATTATATTATTATTAAAGTGAAGAAATTTTTTTTTGTGCACTATGATAGCCTAATAGAATAATATCAAGCATTGTGAGCTACCACTCTATTAATTCTCCAATGATTGGAGAGTGACCATCCACCATTGTCTCCTCTCAAATCAATAAATATCAAAGAGAATCATTTTGCAGCGATTATAGCAGTGATTAAAATAGAACAAATGAATCATTAGGATCTACCACATTAGCACCCCATAAGTTCTTATGGTGATGTTTGAGTATTTATGGAACGTGTGTGGATCCATGTTATAATGTCCCCAACTCTGATGCCAATAAACTGGTGCTCAGACCTAGCTCATGACATGACATCGAGCATGCCTCCCCATATCCTATGGGTTACCGATAATCAATGAGGGTCTAATAGGTCATGTGGGGGTAATATACCCTCTTTATATGAGTTTTTTATAATATATAACAACAAAATATGTAAAACATTTGAAAATAAACCAGAGCATGCATTACTAACCATTTAACAAACATCGTACAACCAAAACATAAAGATAATTATTCCATGTACAGCTAAAAGATTCCAAATTAAAGGAAACCAAACCTAATTACTAACTACAAAATCCAGCAAAACTGGATCTTACTCCATGAAAAAATCCTCATCCATTCACATCCCAAGCCCAACTCAACTTCCCAGAACAAGGAATTTTCACATTACCAATCATGCAATAATTAAATTATCTCAGGTACCCAATGATGACCTGAGGAGGGTGTGAGTACATCTTAGTACGCCACCAACAATAGTTTCATCAATATATTACGTCTAAATAGATATCCCATGAATGTTCTATATAATGATATAGATAAACAAAAGTATAATCAGGTTCCGTTAGTCAACAATATTCACATTAATAAGATTGATCATTCTTTCCATTCAATCACTGAAACAATTTTTTTTCACTTAATCCATGTGTTAGTAATTTACATCATTTACACTCAAGCTTATTATGATTAATTAACAAACATAAGGGTATGAGGCCTATACAAAAAAATAAAAGTTCATCATTATGAATTCCCTTAATATGGAAGTTTTTAGTGATATTACATGTGATTATTCGACTAGTAGAATGTCCATGTGAGTAAGTAAATGGCATCATTTCATTTAATCTTTGCTATATTATGCTGAAGTTCAAGTTTAAAATGGCTTTTGTTTTAGTTTCACATTTCCTTAAATGTTTATGTTTATTTATGAAAGCTTCCACTGTACTATTGTCCTTACTGAGTATCTGAGCTCACCCTTTTCAATGTTTTATTTTTCCCAGGATCCCAAGAAGTGTATTGTGATTCATATGCAAGGTTTAGCCAAGGAAATAATGGAATTCTCAAAGCACTATCTATGTTGTATTCTATGATTGAAATTGTAATGTAAAGTTCATGTATGTTATCTATTTTCCAAGACTGCTAAACTGATCGGTCCTTCGGGACGTGATTCCTTGTAATCATGCCAATGTATTAAAATAATGCACCGACTCTGATAACTGGGGTCGGGGCGTTACAGTTGGTATTAGAGGAAGTTTAGTACAAACCTTGGAAACTAGATTTAGATAAACTCTGATTAGAGCACATAGCCCTAAGTTAGACTTTGAGGATAAGTATATAAGAACTTCCTAGAATTTTGGTATTGTAGAAATTTGTGAGTTTTCCGAACAATACATCCCTATCTGGATACGAGCAGGTAGAGGTGCCTCTGGAACAGATGTACCTAGGGGTTAAACCCGAAAGCACCGCTTTAAGCTAGACTCAAATGGGAACTGGTGCACGACAACGGGCCTTGCTGCACTCTTGGTTATGACACTCCCGGGGGATATGCGTAGGATAATTCTCATTTTATTTACAAACCATTATGAAGGGCTCACGAGTATATACTTACTCAAAAAAAAACATTTTTTTATTCTTATGGATTATATCCATAAACTATCCAATTTACGTTATGTATTTTACATGTTTGGAATTATGAATTGTGATTCATAAATTGACCTAGTGTATGCCATTGTATAGAAATGTTGCCCAATAGAAGGAATGAGAACTCCAGCAATACCTATGATCCAACGAGTAAGAGGGATCATATCTTACGTGGTCTTAAGCCAAAATTAAGAAGGGAAATAGTCTCCCACGTACTCTCATCATATGAAGAAACAATGTCTTGTGTTAAGATGATAAGTAAAGAATTTTCTGAGTCCTATGGATTTAAAGGGAAGAAAGAGAGGAAAAGGATGGAAAAGATAAATATGGATAAAGGGAAGAAGGGAAAGAAAGATTTTCCAATATGTGATAATTGTGGAAAGAATCACCTTGGTAAATGCCTGAAGGGAATGGGAGTTTGTTATAAGTGTGGAGAAAAAGGACACAATGTATGTGACTGCAAGGATAAAGAAAGGGATTCAAATGTGCAATGCTTCGTTTGAAAGGAGTTAGGACACTACACAAATCAATGTTCCAGTCATCAGAGTATACTGCAAATGATGTTATTGGATAATAATCAAGTTATGATACAACCACAAATGATAAGGAATGACTAGATTTCTTATGTTGTTTTATTTGAGTGTTGTATCAACAGTATACTGGTTACATGAATTATTAAGATAAATAAGGATTGTACTACAATACTATTTTATTGAGCATTTGAGATTATATGGTTCTATGAAAAGTGACTTAATAGTAAGCTACACTTTTTTTTGAAAATACATGGTTGAAGGAAAAGTATTCCTTAATATGGTCCTGATATTGAGGTAGTGATTTTGGAATAAAAGATGGTTTATTTGAATAAATTATATTGGATATTCATGACTACCTTTTTGGAATTTACAACATTTTTAGATAGAAGGAGTATATCCAGTATTCTTTAAAGAATAATGTAGCATGAACATAGTCAATATGGTTTTATGGTAAAAGAATACATTATGAAAGTGTTCACATGTTATTAAGCGGAAAAAAGGATCTTCATTGTGTTTACCTTACTTATAAGTTTTGGACTTGGATAGAAGTATTTTGGATAAATCTAGTTTGAGATTATTTTTGGATATTTATGAAAAGGAAAACATGAGGACCGTGTGACATCCCGTCGTGTCGGACAAAGCTGTGCGAATCGAACCCACAACCATAGTGCGATTAAGATTTACCGCCTTCCACTGGACTACGTGAAGTCCCTGGATTGTATAATGTTGATTTTTTAAGGGTCTGATATGTGAATTATAAATTCATTATATTTGGGACCCTATACGATTATGATAAATATAGTATTTTTGAGTTGTATCATCTTTTAGAGTGAAAGATGAATTTCTGGTAGAACTTAGTTAAATGATGAGACTCTACTTGTCAAGTATATATTTTTCTTTTCTCTTATTCAATGTTGATATTAATTCTTATACCTTAATGGAGGGATCTTAAAACAAAAAAATGTGTTATCCTAATACCATATGTTTTGTTGAACCGATGGTATTTTAAATCATCATAGATTGATGAATTTAAGTCCCTCAATTTTACACTTATTTGTGATTGATGATCTCAATCACTAACTATAAATATTTACATTTTCCTCAAATTATATGTCTCTAATTTCCACCAATGTTCTCCTAATCAAGATCATAATTTGGTGGTGACTCTTTCATTTCTCTTTTCCTCTTATTAAGTCTAAATTTTATTAACACAATTTCCGATGTGGGTTTTCCCACAAAAATATTTTCTAAAATTCAACCTTTATTTTCAAAGAACAATATCAAAATGCGAGGAGACAATTTATTGAAGGAGGGAAGAATGTAACACCCCAAGATTTCATAGTGTGTTACTTCTTCAAAATAAATCAATAACTTTCACTACACGCAACACCGAGTTCAAGTGCACCATGACTTACCAAACAAGCCGGATGTAACATCCTAGGTAAATAAAGAATAAGAGATTTTCATATTTATTAATATTTGTGAATTAAATATTAATTTTAGTTTAAAGGGGTCTCTATGTTCGATAGCGTACCCGATACGCAACAACGGGTTTCTTTGAAATCTTACGTCATACACTAATAATATAATATTATTATTTTAAATGGTCGTTAACTCCTAGAAGTTGTATTGTCGGTCTGAAAAAAACAAAATACAATATGATTATACATGTATTTACAAGTTAGAGGCTTAAAATATGAATGAATCTAATTTTAAGCATAATTTACATTGAAAGGCCGATTTACCGCCTTTTAATGGAGAACCTTTTTTAAATATAGTTTTGGTCACTTTAATTCATTATATATAAACAAATAAAATCATTCTTTATAATGGGGACATCAAAATTTACTTTGGGTAATTTTTTGGTATTTTTCTGATAAAGTTCATTTTTTATGAATAGTGCAAAAGTACTACATTCTAATTAAAAACAACTTTTTTAATCAAAATAACTAATGGTGATAAATTATGAAATTGAGTGATTTTGAAGTATATTTAGAATATATTTTTACCATTTAATACAATGTTGGTCATTGGACATAATTTCACAATTAAATTAGACATAAACAAGTGTCAATCTTTTGATAGTTATTTTATCCTAAAAACAAGGTTTTTATTTTGACAGCGGGAATTAATTTTAAATTAATTTCTTCCACTTCTGTGTTTTGAATATGGAAAAATGGATCCCATATTTAGAATCAGGATGTCCAAATTTTCTAAATTGGTACCTCTTATTTTTACACATTTTGAATAATTACTTCGGTAAATATTTTATTTACCATGGTTAAGAGTAAATCAGGTAAATAAGGGTAACAAAATAATATTATAATAATATTAATTTACCCAAAAACGTGTCCAAACCCTATTGGTTGATACATGTCCGACCATGGTCAACTTTGGGTCGATTTTGGGACCCCATATATTCAATTATATGTGATAATGACACTTTATATTAATAAAGTTAAAGTAAATACAAAATTGACAAAAGCATATATCTTTTAGAAGAACAATTTTTACATAGCGTTTTACATGTTTTATTTTCGGTTATAAATATTCATTAGAAAGCTAAAACGATTTCCTACATAATGATATTTTATTTATAATTTTTAGATATCAAATAATTTAAATTATTAATGACACAATAATGATGCAATGTTGACCTCATTAATAAATCATTTAAATAAAAAAGATTATAATGATTAAAATATTATCTAAAACCTGTCCAATTCCTATTAGTTTTTTTATTTAGAATATGAGTCATCGTATCATCGACCTCAATGATTTTTGGACCATTATAAACCGAATATCATTATATTATAAAGTAATAATTTCACTCTTTCCTAAAGAGCCCCTCCTCTCCCTTATAAAAGGAGACCACTTCTACTCATTTCCTAACACCTCTCAAGCCACTTGGCTCGTCCAAACTCTTCCCAACTAAGCTCCCTACATCCCTCTCCTCCCCCTAGAAGCCTTACCTTAGGCAGAAGACACTTCAAGAAGCCTTTTGGTTCAAACCAAAGGAAGTTAGCCAAATTAAAGGTAATGGTTTTTCTTAAGTTGTTTTCATTTATTTTGCTTCTCCAACCCCTAAACTTTTTTATTTAATTTTTTTTGTAACAACAACAGTATCATCAATATACTAGGATGTTGTTATAATAAGTATTCGAACTACAATCACCCAAACCTCCATCTAATGGATGAAGAACATAATGTTTCTGTGATGGCAAACAAACGCCTCACGAAACGATGATTGTTCAATTACATCTTACCACCTCTCATGGTGGACATTATGATGGAACTGTAATTAAATATGATATTAATGATAGATATTTTATATATAAGCTTCTGTAACTCCATTTTATATCATACCATTATTCGTTTCATGTTGTATATACATACGATAATTTCATTTGAGGAAGTGCGGACTACCGCCCCCTTAAAATGATATGACTCGTTCATACCATACATGGAAAGTATAAAGGATGGTGTTAATGAAATTAGGTAACATATATAAAATATTATATTATATTGGAATTATAATATACCTATGTATCATTTTGTTTTAATTCCATTAAAGTAAGAAATAGAAATGAAAGCAGCGTTAATGCGTACGTACGACTTACCGTCTCCATGAACGGTGCATTTTTTTTCTTACCTCTAAATGTTATGTACTATTATAAATACATTTATATACTGGATATATATGATATATATGATGTATAAATCATGAATACCATTCTGGATATGATGAAGTATTGACCACATGGACAACGTGTAATTATAAGAAGTCCATTTTGACTCAAGTACCAAATATCGACAAAATAAATATTATTCACTTAAATGTTTACATAATGGTTAAAACATGGTAATAATTGATATAAAAGGAATAATAAACTTGAAAAAGGTTATTAAGCAAGTAGAAATTAACTTTAGTTTATTATTCAGGATATTAAAGAAGGAACGGGTCAAGTTGGACACGAGGTAAGGGATTTTCACCTCATTACTTATTCCTATGAGATTCATGCCATATTGGCACTATTACTTTTTGTGTGGTGTATGTACTACCCATAATTGTATTCTTTGTGTAATACACTTTAATTAATGTGTATTTACATATTCCTTTTACGATACCTCTTTCGTGGGTTGTATGTTTCGAATGTTACCAAATTGGTAATGGTTTACTTCACAATCTCTTCCTTATCCGAGGTTGTTTATACATATTTATCTACTGGGACCTCGTTATCATCCACATCAATGTTTCTTAAAAATGTCTTTCAAAACATTTTTACTATTAAATAGAAAATTGGTTAAAGTAATTTATTCCCTTATACGTTTTTGAAAGGAATCTTTCCGTCGTTTTCCAAACAATGTACCTTTTGACATTTTTGACAAATTTAAGGTAAGAATGTTTTTTTAACTTATACAATGGGTGTGGCTAGTTTCCACCATTATAACTTCATCGAAGCATCCCTTAAAAGCTTATAAGGATATTTTTAAAGTAAATTTATTATTTTATAATTATGCGACTTTTAAATGATTTCAAAAAAAAAAAGAAACTTCTCTCAATTAGTTTTGATTTCATCTATGTCAACATCTTTTGATGGATTTTAAGCTTATTTGATGTTGATTTATTATGATACAAAACATCCATATTTTACTGAAGGTTTTGTTATATGTTTGACTGTGGATGAGTTATTCTTATGTCACTCGTGGTTTATGTTTAATGTGTTGACATTTCATAAGTTATTTTTAATCCGAATGTTTATGTTATATTTCAAACTTCTCTTCGGATGAATGTGTTGAACAAGTATGTTCCGTGTTGGGGACCGGTAAAAGTAAGCCCTCCAGGTTTGGGACTGGTAAAAGTAAGCCCTCCATGTTGGGGACTGGTTAAAGTAAGCCCTCCAGATTAGGGACTGGTAAAAGTAAGCCATCCAGTTTGGTCTCCGGTTATTAGAGGTACTCCGGGTTGATGTCCGGTTATTAGAGGCACTCTGGGTTGGTGTCCGGTTATTAGAGGCACTCCGGGTTGGTTTCCGGTCAGAAGTAACCCCTAGGTCTTGGGATGAGGCCTAGACAAAGAAATTAAAGTTCAGCATTATGCATTCCCTTAATATGAAAGTTGTTAGTGATATTGCATGTGATTATTCGACTGGTAGAATGTCCATGTGAGTAAGTATATAGAATCATTTAATTTAATCTTTGCTATATTGTGCTGAATTTCATGTTTAAAATGGATTTTGTTTTAGTTACACATTGCCTTAAATGTTTAGGTTTATTTATGAATGTTTCCACTGTACTATTATCCTTACTGAGCATCTGAGCTCACCCTTTTCAATGTTTTATTTTTCCCAGGATCCCAAGAAGTGTAATGTGATTCATATGCAGGGTTTATCCAAAGAAATAATGGAATTCTCAAAGCACTATCTATGTTGTATTCTATGATTGAAATTGTAATGTAAAGTTCATTTATGTAATCTATTTTCCAAGACTGATAAACTGATCGGTCCTTCGGGACGTGATTCCTTGTAACCATGCCAATGTATTAAAATAATGCACCGACTCTGGGTAACTGGGGTCGGGGCGTTACACAACTGCTGAAAAACTGGCCCTACACAGCATGGATGAATGTCACACTCTCCACAATGGAAATAAGTGTCTCCCAAAAAAGATTTAATTGTTAACATGTAGGGACAAAAGTCGATATGATCATGGTAATACACTATCCAAACAATTCTCAATGTAAAATCAAAACCAGAAATTATCTGAACCAAAAAGTTCTATAGATAATGGTACCCCCCCCCCCAACATCAAGAGAACCCCCTTATAATGCCTAGTATTATCTACTCGCATCACTAATATTGTATCAATCGACTATCCTCACAAAAATGATCCACCACTAGAAGTAACATAATCACATTATGAGAAGAAATCACATAATGTTAGGAACCTATATCAAATAGAGAACTAATAAATGTGGATTCTAAAAGGATAACACCTCGAACAATCAATGGTTCACCCAAGTTACCTCCTAGTGTAGACCTAACCTTATAAGGTTGACTTGCCCCTCTATGCCAAACTCTGATTTGAACTCCCCACACTATACAACCCTTCTGATATGAATGCTCTCTCCCTAGAGTCATACACCAACCACCTCAACTGGTACGACAATTAGATCCCCAAATTTCTATGTAATATAGGAAAACTAACCCATGTCTTCCCTCAACATCATCCTCATCCATCTTTCATTTCCAATCAGACAAAAATTTCTTCAGAACCTCTACACATGCCCGATTCTATTCAATGATTGGAACTAAACCATGGTTGGGGATAATAACCATGCATGTTCACTATCCTAGAACAATGATATAAAAAATCTTGACCAATACCCTAAGGGGATGGTTTTATCTTCTAACTAATCCTTCCACCATAACCCCAGTGAATGTAATCAAAATTTTGTTTCCTTAAATTGGATGTTCCACCACCAGATAACCCATCTAGAACATCATTCTCACCACTAGGGGCCTACTTGAGGTTTCCATTTGAAATAAGTGCCCAATCCAACATCTCTTCAAATATTGTTAAACTTAATATTTTAAACAGGTACTAAATCTCTTGTTTAAAACCATACTAAAAAATAATCACATAGCAGCCTCATCCACAAATTAATTTTGATATAGACATTGCACATAGGTTAAAAAACTAGCACATTCCATGTTTCGCGCGGAATCCGGGGATGACCTCCTGGACGGGAGATTCAAACGTTCCGATCGGTTTCTAACGGGTTTGTTCGTAGAACCGGAAACATCCAATGATTCCACATCCGTTTGGACCTACTTTCCAAAGGCAGGCGCTCATTAGCTTGTGGGCTAATGAGGCTTAGGAATTTGCATTGGTCGAGAGGATGGGAGGTCGGACTCATCACACCTTTTTGAGGGGAATTATTGTCTACTCCGGGACTCTCTTTATAGATTTAAGTTAAGTTCGTGAATCCTTATTACATTACCAAGTATAAAATGAGCTTTCCTTTAGTTTTAACAATCAATGATTAAATATGCAAGAAATTTAGAGAATCTTTTATATGTATTCGAGGTTCTTCATCAATATAGAATCATCTATATTTGTTTAGAGATTCTTGGTCAATGGTATCCTTCAAAACATTTATATAAAAGTCTCTTGGTCATTTTGATGACCAGGCTGGTTTTAAAGCCACTCAGTGGGGCACTTGAAGTTTATCGTCATTCAGAAGGACAGAGATTATTTCAATGTTGGGATCGAACCCATGAATGGGCTACCTACGTATCCTTTGTTTTGAAAAAGGAATCAGAACCCACGTAGTTCGAGGAATGGGATATGATGTTTTATGATTGATGGCTCAAAGATGAATGTCATAATTACTTTTACACTCTAAGCTCACGTGAGTCATGCTCGGTGTGAGAAACAAGAGGTATTGGTAAAATTTAGACAATTGTGCCATAAAAGATGCAATCATAAGAATTTGTTTTGGGGCTTATGTATAGATGACTGCCCAGATAGGCGAAGGTTTAGGATTTACTTTTAGGAAGAAAATCCATGAACAGGGTCCACAAAGTTATATGTGCTTCATAGAGATTTGAATACTCTAATCTTGGGGCTTACTCCTAAGGAGGATGCCCAAGTTAGGAGGGGACTTATGATTGGGTTTTATTCCTGAAAAGGAAACCCAAATCAAAGGAAATTTATGACTGGTTAAGAGAAATTTTAAGAGACTTGGGGATTACTCTTAAGAAAGATGCCCAAGATTTATGACTAGGACTTATTCCTGAGAAGGAAGCCTAGGTTTAGGGGACTTGGGGCTTACTCCTGAAAAGGAAACCCAAGGTTATGACTGAGTCTTATTCCTGAAAAGGAGACCCAGGTTAGGGATTAAGGTTTGGGGCTTACTCTTTGAGGAGGATGCCCAAGTTTAAAGGACTTTGATTGGGGCTTATTCTTAAGGAAGATGCCCAAGATTTATGACTAGGACTTATTCCTGAGAAGGAAGCCTAGGTTAGGGGACTTGGGGCTTACTCCTGAAAAGGAAACCCAAGGTTATGACTGAGTCTTATTCCTGAAAAGGAGACCCAGGTTAGGGATTAAGGTTTGGGGCTTACTCTTTGAGGAGGATGCCCAAGTTTAAAGGACTTTGATTGGGGCTTATTCTTAAGGAAGATGCCCAAGTTTAAAGGTTTTATAACTGGGGATTATTCCTGAAAAGGAAACCCAGGTTAGGATTCTCTCATCTTAAAGGATGAGGTTGAATGAATGAACTCTCAATCTTTGGTGACATAAAGATGTTTAAATCATTAGGTTTTGAGAGATATTTCACATAATTCCTTTCAGATAAGGATGTCAAATCAAGAAATCATGCCATAAATGGCTTTGAAGAGTATCTTGAAGACTGAATCTTGAATAGGAAGGGTGAAATGGCTTAAGAGGGGTGAAAAAGGGCAAGATGGGCACCCAAAAAGATAGGGGCGCACAAGTATTGAAGGTCGCGCAAGTCCTGCGGCGGCGCGCAAGTATTGGTCGCGCAAGTATACTTGCGCGACATAAGGGATACTTGCGCGATTTTCAACCAGAGTTGAATTACTTGAGCGACTCTTTATTAAACCCTTTCCCATCCTCTTGAGGTTCTTCCAGAAGGGGGACGCGCAAGTTATATTGAAGGAATTAAGTCGGCGCGCAAGTGTTTGATAAGTTTCAACACTTAGGCCTTCCTTCTTCCCTTTAGATCTTCCATTCTAGGTACGAAATTACCTTAGAAGTGTTCTGGAAGCTTTGAGAAGAGACTTGGGCGTCGGGAGCTTTGATCCGAGTTTCTGGGAACTGATCCTCTCGAATGGGGGGCCCACAGGGTCTATTTATAGGCAAAAGAAGACCCCGGGCGGTTACTGGGCGGTTATCAGATCTGTCGCGCAAGTCCCTTGCACGACCATGATGGGTCGCGCAAGTATTGAGGCGGCGCGCAAGTGTACTTGCGCGACCAAGATGGAACTTGCGCGATACATGGGCAATGTTCTCCTTTTCCATCCCTTTGTCGATTTTTGATGTTTCTTCAAAGGATTAATCACTTTTAGCTCAGATATTCCCTTTTCCGAACTTTAGATTCCGTGACGAAAGGAGCGTCAACAAAAGTCCCCCCTCAGAGTTGGATCCGGAGAGAAAATGAGGATTTGACTCTGAGGAAATCGAATCCCTCTAAAGGAAAAGGGTGGCGCGCAAGTCTCCAGTCGGCGCGCAAGTCTTCGTCGCGCAAGTGTTTGAGCGCTCTGGGTGCGGCGCGCAGATAGGCCCTCTGGCCTATAAATATGCTGCTTCCGGCCGTAGATGGTATCTGACCCCGAATTTTCTCGAGCTCTCGCCGCGCAAGTCTTTGTCGCCGCGCAAGTCTCCTATTTTCGCCGTTTCCTCGCTGCCGCGCTACTCTCAAGGTAATAAGGCTTGCGCGGCACACACTTGCGCGACAAATACTTGCGCGACATATGTACCACTTGCGCGACATCTCCATACTTGCGCGCCTTAATGCCTTAGCCATTTTTTTTCAGATTTTCTCACAAATTTTATGAAAAAATAAAACCCATTTAAGAGTTTAATTTATTCAACTCCTGTGCAGATTCAATGGCTCTTAGACCTGAATTCCTTGATGAACTGGCTAGCAAGCGGATAGATGATATGATGAATATCATTGGCCCTGATTACTATACTGTCAAAAACAGCACTCTTCCAGATTTGGCTAAGTATCTGAAGAAATATCATCACGACTTTCCTCACTGCACTTATCTACCTTTGTATGGTCATGGTCATCTGCAAGAAGTCATTATTCCAGAAGTAAAGAATTATCTTCCATTTTCTTGGTTTCAGAATTATACCAATTTTGCTTCAGCAAATATCTCAGGCGGAGGAGTATTTCAAACTGCTGGAACAGTAGAGAAGGCGTATGTGATGCATCATAGCCCTTGCACACCAGATCTGAAAAAACATACACCTGAGCTTCAACCACATTGCCATCCTTCAATCTTCCGAGATGCTCAGATGGATCAGTCCAAAGGCTGGAAGAAAAGTTGGGATTTCCGCCCTGGGGGAGGTGTGAAGCCAACTTGGATGTGGGCATACTGGGTGCGACAGACTTGCGCAGAGTTTATTGAGGATCTGAAGAGAGCTGCAATATATGAAGCTATTTGGGTTGGGCAGACATATATTTACAGACATGATATCTTCGTGCCAGAGATACTCAGTCACTGGAGTCCAGCGACTAATTCTTTCCACTTGACTCATGGAGAAGTAGGTATCAGTTTGTGGGATGTCCACAAGATTTCAGGAGCTCCAATCTTGGGCGATATGTATGATGAATTTATTCCTCCCAAGGTGACTTGGAATGATCCAGAGAAGACTCCTGTTTTGGCTCGAGAATTATTCAAAATCTTTCATAAGCTCAAGAGTTCAGAGACCTCATTAACTCATTTCAGAAAAGATATCCATCCGGAAGAATGGATGAAGGTGTTTCTTACTGAGAAGAAAGGGATGGAGCCAAAGGAAAAAGGATCCAAGAAAAAGAAATCCAAGGATACCCGGCCCAGACGTCCTACCACTTGCCCAAAACCTGAGAAGAGAGGAGCTCCTGGCACATTCTGGCCAACTCTAGAAGCAGGAGAGTTTGAAAAATGGGGCTATGAAGTGAATCAAAGAATTCCAAAGAAAACTCGTCTGGCGGGTTTCTTGGCAATGTGGCTCAGTATTTACCTCTTGCCGGTCAGAGATTCGAAGGGAGGCGTTAGGCCAGGGACCTTCGTCATTGTGGCCATGTTAGATGAGGGAAAAATGGTTGGGTTAGCTACCCCCATTTTAGCAAAGATTCACAGGAGTTTACTTCATGTCTTCCAGGGTAAATCTCCTTTAAGAATAGTGGGACCATTCCAGGTTTTGTGGGGATGGATTGCCACTCACTTCAGGACTTACAATGTACAGAATGGGTTACAAATTCCTGGAAGCTCCTTCAGACCGTCAGTGCAAGCATTCTCTGGAATTGCTCCATTAGATGTCAATGGTTATGACATAAAAGTAAGACTAAGCATGTATAAGGAATTCAACTTCTTTCCTTATGGAAGTCCTCCATCTGGGCGGTTTGTTGATGATGGGAAATCCCCTTTGGATTTGAGGGCATACATGCTAGCTTGCAGGGATGGCGTATTAGTAGCCAGGGTTGATGGAGAAATCATATGCGAGGCCTATGCTCCATATAGATTTGCACGCCAATTCAAATGTTTACAACAGATTGTTGTATCCCCTCCAGTACACGTCAGGTTAGAGCAACATCCGATGGTTGCTCGACAACTATGGTTGCTGACGTCAAGAGAGAAGACTGGAGCAGTATTTGATCTACCAGTTGAAAAAGCGGCACATTATCTGACTACTTTTTATGCCGAACACTGGATAGCATCATACCCTAAAGGGATATTGAATCACCCTGTATATCAAGTGGGAAAGAGGAAGAGGACTGTAGAGAAAGAAACTCTTCCTCATGAAGGTGCTGCTTCTCCTCCTGAAATAGGTTCAACAGACTCCTCCTCTAGAACTGATTCCTCGGATTATCATGATGGGGATGATGAGGCACAACCGGCAGCAAAGCGGTTTCGTGCCCGATATAATCCTCCGGCCAGAGTTAAAAGACCCACTCCATCAGCTCCTGGTGAGTTATTTGATTGTAATAACTTCAATCACTGCTACTTTATAAAGTAATAAGTCTCACTTTCTTATTCTCTATCTGTAGTTGCAGGAGTTGGGAAGAAATTAAAATCAAAAATTGTAGGACCTTCCTCACAGCCTTTATATCTAAGACCAGAGGCTGTTCAGCTATGGCAGAGCTTATACTGTGATACTGAAACCGCCTGGCTGGATTTGTGTGAGGGTCTACAACTTCCTGGGATAGGATATCTTCTAGCTTCAAAAGACCTTCAATACGGAGATAACCCCAATGAAGTGCGGGCTTACATCAGAGAGCTGGAAATGCTCATATATGCCACCGATAATTCAACTCCTATCACCAGGCGGGTGAAGGAAATGATTGATCGTGGCACCATTAAGGGGGCTGGTGGTTCTGGAGATGAGGAGTGGCAAGAGTACGTGGCTCCTGAAGATGTAAGTTTTCATTCCTTATTTGCAACTTGATTTCAGTTGAAGCTTTGTTTCTTAAGAAAGTTATTTTCTTCATCTTGCAGCTTGCAAAGAAAGGGACCGGGGTTCCTTCGCCACAATATAGCCCTGGTGGTACCGCTGTTGGGGCTGCTGCTGATTCTCCTCGCGAACCAGGCGAGATATCTCCAGGCCAGCAGTCCATGAATGAGGCACTGGACATAGCCTTTCATTCGCCAATCCAAGTGCCAATAAAGGAGACAGCTGAAACTCCAAAAAAGCAAAAGAAGCCAAGGCAACGAAGGAGGAAATCCTTAGCTAAACGTTTCATTAGCAGTGGTAAGTCCTTCGAACAATCATGAGTTTATACCCATAATCATATGGTTACTCATATTTCTGAGGATTGCAGGGGCTTCTTCAATTTCCCCCTTGAGGGAAGGGACTGATCCTTCTTCAAAGGCCGTGGAGGGTGCTGTAGAACAACCACAAACTCAAGCTGACTTGGTAGCTCCTGGAGAAGAGCTGCCATCCATTCCCAGTATCCCTCCCACTACTGAAGATGCTGTCCAGGGTCAGGGGTTGCAGGACATAAGTCAGCAAGAAGACATAGCAAATGCTCCCACTGGTGAGACTAACCAAGATTCTGAAGTATCATTGGATGAAATGATGAATCAAGGAATGACTTTTGAAGAATTTTATGATCATGCTAGATTGTCATGTGATTTAGAAGACCTTGGGCGTGAGTGTTACCCTTCGCCCAAATTTTTCTTTTAAAAGAAAAATATTTCTAATCATGATGTAAAATAATATGCAGTTTCTTCCGTAGAAGCTGCTGAACTGCCAATGCCTGAAGAGGGTGTGGACACTGATGTCAACCCTATCATTGCAGAAACATTAGCTCAAGTAGAGCTAAATCCAATAAACTCTCCTGAGACCCATCTTGAAAATCCTGTTGAAACCGGGAAAGATGGGGAGAAGTCTTCTCATGTTGCTGAACCACCATTGGGTAAGGGATAACAATATTTGTGATTGTACTTTATTTGCAAGACAATCCATTCTTTTGTTATTCTTTAAGATTCAACTAAAATCTTTCAATTGATCATGTAGGGCCATCAACTGTAATGGCTAGATCCGGAGATGAGGCTTCAGCCTCTGCCCCAATGGGAATTGAAAGTGAAGAAGCCCAAGTCAGAGGGGAAAGAGCAGAACGAGGCACTTCTTTAAGCATGTTAATTCCAGATTACATACCCTCTTCTGACGAAGATGTTGAATCAGATCCAGAGATGCTCAAAGCGTTCAGCTTTTCACGACGTAAGGCGTGGAACAATATATGGAACATCATATCGGGGGCGCCCTTAGAAGAGCTACCATCAAAAATTTCCCGATTGTCATCCCAATTTGTTATAATGGGACTTGGTGGTTTTGGGTATGAAAAGATCCATGCTACAGTGAAACAGATTATCTTCAGGAGGGAGCAAATGCAGACAAGTCGCGAAGATTTGACCAGAGTGAAATCGTCAGTCAATTTAGGCGAATTTGAGGCTGCGATATCCCAGGCTGAAGCTGATTATGTTGTCAAGATAAAGGATCTGAAACAAAAAATCAAAGAAAAGGTCGTCCAGCAGGTGCAACTCCAGCAACAGTTAGATGCTGTTACTGGGGAACTTGATCAGCTTAATGAATCATTGGATGAAACTCATATAAATTGCATGAAAGCCATTGCAGATGCTAAGAAGGCACTTCAGCAAGCTGAAAAGAGTGAAGCTGGTCAAGTGCACGAGCTTCAAGCAACTGTTGATAAGGCTCAGGATGCTATATATCAAATGAAGACTTTTGTTGACAATCTCCTGTAATTTCTTGAAAAAGAGAAGAGATTCCAATCTGTGGATGTTCTTCTAACTCTTGTGTATCAATGAAAAACACTTTTGTCTTCAATCATTTGTACTTGCATTCTTCCATTACCTGCTTCAAATTTACTTAAGCCAATGGGCTTAGTAAGCATAGTTTGATTTTTACTAGGATTATTACAAATAACCCTACAAACTTTGAACCTTTTAACTGCTCAATATTACCTAAATCATACAAAAAAAAAATGTATATTTAGTGAGCTGGAACTTGACTTTTATTCAGAGTTCCTCTGTCTTTTGTGCGGGCAGTTTAAAGTCATGCAAGCCGGACATAAAGGGGCTAATGTTTAAGGTCGAAATAGCTTTGACCGAAAAATGGATTAAAATGGATTCAATTCCTTGATAATTTATCTGAAAACAAATTACCATACTCAAGTATGAGAGAAAATATGTAAACTATGACTTAAGAATATTTGAATCTGAGGAATGATATGAAAAAGAGCTAAATAGCATTAGAAGAAGTAGTTTCCAAGAATGAAGTTACTATTATTTAACAAAACCCGTTAGGGGGTTGAAATATGCAGGGCCACCTATGGGAATTGGCTGCATAGTCAAATAAAATAGCATCTTTTGGCTGACAAGTCTGTTATGTGGACTGTTTATGCAAGGCCACCTATGGGCACGTGCTGCATAGTTAGGCAAAAGAACTCTCAGAAATTTACTTTCCTAGTGCTAAAAGCCAGTGAAAGTTTATGGAGATTCAAATTTTCTAAAGCATAGAGTTTGTTGTATGGAAAGAGGTACTTGAATATGGAGAAGATATTTTCAAACAAGAATATCGAAGAACTGGATGAATATCACTCCTACGAAGGTCTGACCCAAACGTAGGGAAGAAGAATAAACCATAGACTTGAATACTTTCAGATCATGAAAAAAAGATATGGGACAAATACGTTAAGGATGGCTATTTTTGCGGATCCCTACATACTGCCGTTTAAGACAAATAAGGACAAAAGAGGCATTCTTCCCAAGAATGAAGTTACTATTATTTAACAAACCCGTTAGGGGGTTGAAAACATGCAGGGCCACCTATGGGCATTGGCTGCATGGTCAAATAAATAGCATCTCTTGGCTGACAAGTCTGTTATGTGGACTGTTTATGCAAGGCCACCTATGGGCACGTTCTGCATAGTCAGGCAAAAGAATTCTCAGAAGTTTGACATTTTTGTGACCATAAGTCATGAAAAAGGGTTATGAAGATCTGAAAATATTTAAGGTTAGGATTATAATACATAAAGATGGGTATTTTCCAATGTATATAGAGATACATAGGTCAATGAAAACCATAATCATGTTGTGGCTGGGTCCTGAATTGAAACTTGGACTTCACTACGTATCTCATAAGAATGAGAATCAAGCCATACGTAGTTCTTGAAATACAGTTTAACGTCGTGCAGGACGAAAGGATGAGTGATCTTAGTTTTTTGGGTCATAGAATTCGGACCATAATAATGAATACACAGTGTGTGTTTTCATGAGGACTTTTCAGCCAAGGGACTGAAAGTGAAATTTGGGGTTAGGCCCAAAAGACTTGGGACTGGATTCGAGGGATACTCGAATGTTCCTACGTATCCCATAAAGATGGGAATCAAGTCCACGTAGTTCTAGAAACCCTTTGTACAAATTTGGTTCGTACATGTGAAGGGTGAAAAGGGACTTTAGTGCAATGATGGTTTTAACCTAAGATAAAAAGTTTAGGCATTACCATGTATGTACGTAGTCTTTTGAAAAAAATGAAAACCATGATTGAAAAAAGAATCAATGTTAATAATGGTTCCTTCTCAAATGAGGAAATCAAAGAATATTGTAGTTTATTGTCGTACCGGACAAAAGTGTTGTATAGTTTAACGTCATATAACAAGGACAAAAGTGAATCAATGTAAAGATATTGATTCCAAGGGTGGTTTCACAAATCATCATCATATGAGATTGTGGTGAACCAATGTGAAAAGATTGTTTTTGGGCTTGAACCTTTGGGAGGTTGCCTACATACCCAGCCCGGAGGGCAAGGATCAAAGTCTGTGTAGTTCAATTAAGGAATGAATTAATGATCAAGTTGTTCTTGTGGACAATGATCTAAAAAAAAAATGTTGTTGGGACTTACACATGGTTAGTGGCCCAAAGGGAGTGTTATGGTTGATGTTCGCTCTAAGCTCACGTGAGTCATACTCGGTGTGAGAAACAAGAGGTAATAACAACCTTAAAGATGTACAGTTTAATGTCATGTAGGACATAAAAAGGGACTTTCTGTACAGTTTAGCGTCATGTAGTTAAGACGAAGGGGACAATATAGTTTAACATCATATTGGACGAAAGGGGGATTGTGCAGTTTTAATGTCATGCTGGACTTTTGATGATTATATAGTTTAACGTCTTTCCGGACGTGAGGGACTTTTATACAGTTTAGCGTCATGTAGTTAGGACGTCACAGTTTAACGTCTTGCTGGACATATTTGCAAATAGTTTATGGTCGTATACATGGACCAGGAATGATGCAGTTTTAAGGTCATGCTGGACTGTTTATGGAACTTTTTCACAGTTTTAATGTCGTGTGGGACGAAGTTGCAGTTTAAAGTCATACTGGACCATTGCTGTATAGTTTTAGCGTCATATAGCAAGGACGAACTGATGCTGTACAGTTTAAAGTCATGTAGCTAAGACTAAGGTGAATCAATATGAGGATATCAGTTCTGTTCTTTTTACAGTTTATCGTCATGCTGGACATTGAAAGTGCCACACAGTTTAATGTCATGTCGCTAGGACAAAATATAGTTTAATGTCATCTCGGACAAAATACAGTTTAGTGTCATGTAGGACAAAATCAGGGACTATGCAGTTTAAAGTCTTGCAGTTAGGACTATTGGTGCTGCACAGTTTAGTGTCATGTTGCAAGGACATAAGTGCGAATAGTTTAAGGTCATATGCACGGACCATACAGTTTATCGTCATGCTGGACGTAGTTGTAGTTTAAGGTCATACTGGACCATTGCTGTATGAACCAAATGTAAGAGTCTTAGTTCTGTGAACAATATTTTGTGTTTATACAAAATACTTCTTCAGAAATCTGGCATTAGTTGGAGTCGTGATGTGTTCTCCATCCATTGAAATCAGAGAATACGCTCCATTGGAGTAGACCTTATGTACTGAATAAGGTCCTTCCCATTTTGGTTCAAGCTTGGGAGGCTTCTTTCCTGGTATCATTGGTGTTCTGAGAACCAATACCAATTCTCCCTGAATGAATGAACGAAGACAAACTTTTTTGTTAAAAGCTCGTGCTATTCGATTCTGATAGATTTCCAAGTGGTGCAAAGTGCACAATCTTTTCTCATCTAACTGTTCCAATTCATTCAACCGCTTTTGGGATTGCTCATCTGTTGATAACTGATCACAAATGGCTATTCTGAGTGAGGGCAATTGGACTTCAATTGGCAAGACTGCTTCTGTTCCATATACCAATGAATATGGAGTAGACCGCGTTGCATTGCGAGTGGTAGTCCGATAAGCCCATAAAGCATGATAGAGTTTATCAGGCCATGACCTCTTATCTTTATCCACCATCTTTTGCAGTATATTTGAAAGAGTCTTGTTGAAGTCCTCTATATGGCCATTAGCCGCTGCATGATATCGAGATGAATGGTTGGACTTAATGTTGTATTCTTGATACAATCTCTTTACCTCAGAAGAGCAGAAGTTGGTGCCGTTGTCTGTCAATATGGTATGAGGGACACCAAATCTAGTAATGATGTTAGACTTGATGAAGCTAACAATGCATTTAGAACTGACTTCTTTGAGAGGTACTGCCTCTGCCCATTTGGAAAAGAAATCAGTAGCAGTAAGAATGTACTTAAACTGCTTGGCCGTAGCTGAAGGGTAAGGTACCACCACATCCATTCCCCATGTGGAAAATGGCCATGAGTATTTAGCTGTATGAAGCAACTCTGGAGGTTGATGAATGAAATTGGCATATACTTGGCATGAATGACACTTCTTTGTGAAATTAACACAATCTTGTATCATTGAAGGCCAGAAGTATCCAAGTCTTCGAATTTGATCAGACAATCTATGTCCAGACTGGTGGGCACCACAGACTCCTGCATGCACTTCTTTTATGACAGCCATTGTCTCTTCACCATCAATACATCTGAAGAGAACTCCATCAAAACCACGTTTGTAGAGAATTTTCTCGAGGTGGTTTGGACCATCATAAAGAGTAAAATTGACCACACGTCGCCGAATTTGTTCTCTCTTGGCTCTATCAGGTGGAAGTGTTCCATTTTGAAGGTATTCCCTGATAGGTGACATCCATCCTGTAGTATGACCATATGGTTCAGGAATGGGACTAATTTCATTAATTTCCTCTGTTCTGACTTGAACATAAGGTGAAATTGCACGACGGTGGGCAATACCGATGGTTGTCTCGTCCCGATTTGGATCTGCTAAAGCTGTGGCTATATTAGCCAGTGCATCAGCTTGAGCATTTTGTGATCTTGGGACATAAGAAAATGTCGGTTCTGAAGGGAATTCCGACATTAACTCTCTGACGTAATCATACAAAGGGATTAATTCTTCTTTTCTGATGGCATAATCCCCATTGACTTGTTTGATTACCAGGTCTGAATCACCTTTTACCTTTAAGTGATTCACTTGTGCTTGAAGCGCTAACTCCAAGCCTGCAATGAGAGCTTGGTATTCAGCTTCATTATTGGTACCACCTTCCCACAACAAAAAGGAATAAGGTAACACTGCCTTATCTGGAGAAATGAGCACAATTCCTAAACCAACTTTGTTGAATTTAGGATTTTCCATTTTCTTCCCTGTTGGACTTCTAGAAGCACCATCAAAATACATTTCCCATGTTTGAGGATTCTCTTGAATAGAAAAAACTTCCTCTTCAGGGAGTTCGATATCTGAATATGTGTCTTCCACTGAAGGGTGTTCAGCCAGGAAATCAGCCAGAGCTTGGCCCTTAATTGCCTTTTGAGACACATATTGAATGTCGAACTGCTGTAGAATAACCGCCCACCTTGCCAGACGTCCTGTAAGCATTGGACGACTAAGGATGAATTTGAGTGGATTATTACGAGATACCAATTGGACCTCGTGATGTTGCAGGTAGTGTCTCAGTTTCTGAACTGCAAAGATTAATGCTAGGCAGCATTTTTCAATACTCGAATACCGGGTTTCTGCTTCAAGCATAGTTCTACTGAGATAGTAGAGACTATTTTCATTCCCAGCATCATTCTTTTGAGCGAGAAAGGCACCCAATGATCGCTCTAAAGCTGTCACATAGAGGATAAGAGGTCTACCATCAACAGGTGGCATGAGTACTGGTGGACTTAAGAGGTATTTCTTGAGAACATCAAATGCTTCTTGACATTCTTTAGTCCACTGGCAAGTGACTCCTTTCTTCAATAATTTGGTAAAAGGTAAACTTTTGCCTGCCAAATTGGCGATGAAACGACGAATATAGGCTAAGTGTCCTTGAAGTCCTCTTAATTCTTTCAAATTCTGAGGAGGTGACATACCAAGGATTGATTTGGTCTTCTCAGGATCGACTTCAATACCACGATGGCGTACAACAAAGCCGAGGAATTTTCCTGAGGTTACCCCAAAAGCACATTTTAAGGGGTTCATCTTCAAATTATGTTGTCGAAGCTTGTGGAATATGATTTCCAAATCAGCCAAGTGATCAAAACGTTGTTTGGATTTAACCACCAAATCATCTACATAGCATTCAACAAATTTCCCTAGAAAAGGTTTGAAGATACGATGCATGGCGCGTTGATATGTTGCACCTGCATTCTTTAAACCAAAGGGCATCACCCGGTAACAAAACACACCTTGAGGAGCTCTGAAGGCTGTATATTCCTCATCTTCTGGGGCCATTCGGATCTGATTATATCCAGAATATCCATCCATGAAAGAAAGTACTTCATAGCCAGCCGTCGCATCAATTAAGAGTTCTGTAATCGGAACTGGAAAATCATCTTTGGGACAATACCGATTAAGATCTCTGAAATCGATGCAAACCCTAATTTGTCCATTCTTTTTCTTTACTGGGACAATATTAGCCAACCACTTGGGATATTGAACTTCTCTGACGAAGTTAGCTTTGATAAGCTTATCCACTTCAGCCTCGATTTTGGAAGCATAGGTTGGGTGTGTTCTTCTCGCGGCTTGCTTGAATCCTCGATGTTCTTTTGGCAAACCCAAATGATGGGTGGCAACATCAGGATCAAGGCCAGGCATCTCTGTATAATTCCAAGCAAAGATATCTTTATTTTGCTTTAGAAAAGAAATATACATCTCTTGTTCTTCAAGGGTCATGGCCGCACTAATTAAAGTGGGGCGTGGATCTTTCTCTGTACCCAGATTTACTTCTCTGAGTTCATCCACAGTGGTAGAGATACCCTCTTCAAATGCTGGAGGAGCATCTCTAAGATCTTCCTCTTCCTCTTCATCATGTGTTATATCTTCCATTTATACTTGCAAAGTAGATGAAAAAACGAAATTCTCATGATCATAAGAGATGTCAAAATTTTCACATTTTGAAGAAGAAGCTTCCATTTCCGTCCCTATTGATGAACAAGGGTCTTCTTTGGGAAATAAAGAGGAGATGATGGATTGAGAATCGACATCAACATTCACCTCTAGTGTTGCTATAACTTCTTCTGGCCTGATTAGCGAAGTATAGACTTGTTGGATTTCAGCAGACGAAATGAAAACGTCACCACTTATGCTTTCATCATTGCTTGGTAAGTTACCAATTTCTCCCATGTTGTCTGGCTCGATTGCCGTAATTGACATTATGGATCTTTCCATAAGAGTATTTTGATTTGGGCCTATTTTGTCAATTTGACTGATAGGTAACACATAATCTGTACTCACATGTGAAAATGGATTTATTGGAATTTTTTCCAAACCATATGGAGCATTAACTTTGGTAATTTCCTTCATTGTAGATTTTTCTCTTCCCTTCATGTGATAAAATTCCGCCTCAATGTATTGAGACTCACATATTTTGAACGGGGCCTTATCACCATATAATGTTCCAACTTGACCATCAAAACAGTATTTGAGACATTGATGGTATGATGACGGAATAGCTGCATGCTGATGTAACCAGGGTCTTCCAAGCAAGATATTGAAAGCTGAGTCTTGATCAACAATCATGAAATCTGAATTGGAAACAAGATCTCCAAACTGAGTTATGAGCGTAACTTCTCCCAGTGGTTCTTGTTCATTTTTATCATATCCTTGCAACATCATGGTAGAAGGAGATAAATCAGATTCTGTGAGGCCCAATCGACGAAGTGTGCGAATGGGCATGAGGTTGACTCCTGAACCATTGTCAATGAAAGCTCTTCGAACATCTATACCATTGACTTTGCCAGATAAGTACAAAGGTTTTATGTGCCCATGCACAACATCATCCTCATCTTTATCAGTAAAAGATATCACTGCATGGCATTCTGCAGGATTATTCTCTATGTGATAAATTTCAGCTGCAGCAATCTCAGCTTCAAACTCTTGAGGACTTGACAAAGCTTCGATGAGTGCTTCCCGAAGATCTCTTGATAGATTCAAAGCATCCAAAATTGATAATTTGGCTGGTACTTGGGCCAGGTGTTTCAATATATCATACTTTTGATCTAGAGGCCTGCGTTTCCCAATAGGAATATGTGGTTTAGCAGGTATCTTGGAAGCAGATGATTTGGAAGCTGATGCATCTTGTATTGAAGTTGGCAACATCTTTGGTTTTGGAAAATTAGACTGATTAGATCCATTTGCTTGCTGAGATAAAGAAGATGGAACCTTTAATCGGTCTTCCAAAATAATTGTGCCGAAGCTGAGTTGGCCATTAGCAGAAGAACTTGCTTGTTCATTTTGAGCTCGCTGAAGGGCTCTACCATGAGTTTCTGCTGCATATACAGTGCTAGCAGGGGTAGAATTAGAGTAGTGGCTTCGGAAAGATCCACGTCTTCCCCTATATCCTGAACCTCTAGAACTTCCTCGGGTTCCTTTATTTGATACAGGGAATTCAGGCTCATCAAGACTGGAATATGAATCTGTTAATTGAATCATATTAACAGAACCAAAGATCAATTCTTCGTCTGATAAAGACTCTGCCTGGTTGGCCTGTTTAGGCTGTGCCGTTTGGTGGGACGGTGCCCGTGACTTTGAAGTAGATGGCATGAAATCTGCCAGAGTCAAAGACAATTTAGGCTTTGATGCATACTCATCTTCTTCTGATTCCTCTTTCTTCTTTGAATTACGCTGCCCTTTTGAGGATTTGTCCTTTGATGGAGGCTTTACTGCAGCTTTTGTAGGAGACACAATTGGTTTCTTCAATTGTGTTCGCAAAATGGAATGGGTCCGATTGATTGTCTTTCTGACCATCCAATCATCATATTTTTTCGCAGTTTTGCTTTTGACTTCCTGCCACTCGCCTCCTTCCTCTGGATCTGTAGCGGTAATACATGCTACATGAGCTGAAGAACCCTTCAATTTGACTTGTCCCAAGTCAACCATCTTTTGTAGGAGGTCTTTAAAGACAAAACACTCCTGGATGGGATGTCCCAACATTTGATGAAAGGGACAATAATTGGGACGGTCTTCATCTCCTTCCTTGTTTTGTCTCTTCGGCACTGGTAATTGAACCAAATTATTTTCCAGAGCTGAAATGAAGTAACCAGGAACTTGCTCACTTCGGAAAGAGTATGTTTTACTCTTCATATCCTCAAATTGTTTTCGTCGTTGATCTTTTTGATCATTTGGACGAAACAGCCTTTGTTGTTGGCGTTCAGGAGGTGGAGCCCTTCGAGAAGATGAAGGTTTTGAAGTAGAAATAGGTACAGGTGCCTGTTTAAGCATAACTGTAGCAGTTTCTGCTTTACCCATTCTTCTTCCTGGAGCTGATGGAATTACACGAGATTTAACCTTAGCCTGCATAAGGGAATCTTCAATCTGTTGAGCGATTGAAGTAAGGTCTCGAAACCCTCCTGTGTATTTCACAGGGATCAATGGCGTGCGTAATTCGTCACGCAAATTTGCCACACAGATTGGCAATAATTCCTCCTGAGGGAGTGATAAACTCAAGGAATACGTTAATCCCTTCCAACGAGCAATGAAATCAGAGACTCTTTCATTCTCCCTTTGCTTGCAGTTTGTAAGATCGAAAACTGTCGTTTTTGGCAAAGTTGAGATGAACTGAAGAAGGAATTTTTGACGAAGATCCTCCCATCCGATGACTGCCCGGGATTTCAAGCTTGTATACCAGACAAAAGCTGGTCCTTGCAAGGTTCGCACGAAGCATCTGAGTTTCACTGCTTCTTGTTGTTCTGGAGTTCCCATCATAGGATCACAACAAGACACGTAATGCGTCAAATGTTGTTCAGGGTCGCCTGATCCATTGAATGTAGGGAAAATAGGGTTTCCAAAACTGGATGGAGGAGAAATTGAATCTACCCATTCAGGGTAAACTTTCTTTTCAGGTTGAACTTGCGCCCGTTTCCCTTCCATAGTTTCTAACCGAGCTGTTAATGACTCAATAGTAGTTATTAACTTTTGAGAAACGTCAGGTTGAACTTGGTTTTGGGTAGGTGCAATGAATGGAGCTTGGACAGCCGTGGAGGTTGGTGCTGCAACTAATGGTAGTGCTGCCAACCGTTGTTGCGTTTGACCCGTAGGATTAGACCTCTGTGGGTGTACTGATAAAGGAGGATATTCCTGATCCATCTCAGTAGTTACAACAAATTCCTTCGGCTGTCGGACCTCAGCATTCTTAAGAAGAAGACTACTCTGAAGTAGTTCTGCATTCAACCTTCTTAATTCTTTCATTTCTTCCTCCTGTTGTGCAAGCCTTTGCTCTAATGAGAGCGATTGACCTCCTTCAGAGGAAGGGTGAGAAGTAACCTGATTCTTTCCTTTCCCCTTATTGGATCCTTTTCGGAGAGGGGGAAGTGGGTTACTTGAAGGAATACCCAAATTTTGGGTAAGCCATTGATTACGTGTGCGCACACCTTCTTCATTTAGGTCTGTGTGCGCAACTTCTTGAGCAGGAACCTCTTCATCTGATCCCTCTGATTGAGCCTCATCTGGTGAATCAGCAGCAACGGCAGTGATGACATTAATGGATGCATATTTCATGAAATCCTTTCTATCAGCATTTCTATGATATTGTCTCCTTTTATGTCCATGATAAGACATGGCATTCCGTTGACTTGACCCCTCAGGAATTTCTTTGTGAACCGTCACTTGGAGAGAATCTCCTGACATCTTGGCTCTTCGTTCCTCTTGAGGCTTATTCCCTAATCGAGAGAATACTGACTTTCTCTGAGGGAGGGATTGAAGATTTGAAAAAGTCCCCAGTCCGGTGGACTGGGGGTGTTCCTGTTGCTTCTGCTCAACTCCTCGAATCCCATTCGTTGATTCTGAGGGTTGGGTTAGAGAAGTCCCCAGTCTGGCAAGCTGGGGTGTCTCTTGACATGCTATGTCTGAGATCTTCTTGAAATCTCTCTTGATCTTGCGGATCTTAGTTCGGAAATTAGCTGGATGCATTAACCTGTATCCACTTTTATTACCTGGTTCAACAGACCGTTGGATGATTTCCGAATCATCTGTCATTTGATGACGTGTTTGCTCCAGACGAGAGGCTTGCGCAATATTCTCGCCTGCTTGATGTAGGAGCAATTCAACAACCTGTTCTCTATATACTTGATTTTGAGAGGAACTAGTTGAAGCTTGATCTCGAGCAAGATTTTGATTATGAACAAAGCCCATTGACTGTGGCCGGCCATGGGCAATAACATTGCATGAGACCATTTTCGGCGGGCTTTGCTGACCGGAAAGCACTGTGAAATGTAGTGCTCCGTGAATACCCCATCCTCTGATATGAACATTAGATGGAGCATTGGAAATTAACTGACGCAATTTTCTCAGCGCGCCAAGGCATGAACGTTGAAGGGTTCTCTGTTGCTTTTCAGCCTTCGGATACCGAGAGACTGATAGAGATGCCAAATCAATCTGGCGTTGTAACCCTTCTATTATCTTAAGATGATTTTCATATTCATCGTAAGATAATACCTTCTTCTTTAATTGACAAAGAGTTTTCCATATGTTAAGACGAATATCATGGATTCCATCATCCGTCAACATCTTTGGAATGTCATACTGTGAATCAGCCAAAGGCCAAAACATGACTGGTACTTCACCTTTTGCCAGTTTTTTCCTCATGTTCAACATTTCCTCTTTATCATTAAATGAAGATTCTTCTACCTGTTTGGACCAGAGTTGGTGTTTCCTTGTTGCTTCATCGGATTCAACAAGATTGGTAGAGGAATCACTATTCATGCTGGAAGATGAATGACCCAGGGAAGGTTCGGAGAATAACCTGAACCCCAAGCTATCTTCTGATGGAGAAAGAGTTTCACCTGCCGATAGTAAATCCTCAGACATGACTGGTTTTATGTTTGCAAGTGCCTCGAGATAGGAGGGCTTTCTCGTCACTACATTGCCTTCTGAAGAATTTTCGAGACAATGTGAATCACTACTGCGGAGAGGACTTTCGCAGCGAAGTTCATCACCATGAGGAGGACCTTCATGATGGGTTACAGCAAAAGATGATATCTCTTGCTCCTTGGTCTTCTGACCACACAGAGGGTTCCTGTGGTTCTCATCTGAAGAAGAAACTTCAAGATTGACCGAATTTTCATGAAGCAAGTCTTCATGAGGAAGTGTCTGTTGAAGACCTTCGGGATTAATGTTCCTGTTATTGGGAACTGAGGGAGTAGAATCTTGAATTCCGACAGATAAATGTCTGAGGGCTTCAAGAACTCCATCATCGAGCAAGGCCTTGTTGCAGATTGGCCTTTGATCTCCTGACTGTGCTGGGCGGATCTTTTTCTTAGATGCCTTCTTACTCGCTTTAGAAATCACTTGATGACGAAAGTGATTGCTCTGAGCAGGTGTATGTGCCTGATCAGGAAAGATGGTCAGGTTAGGCTGACGATCATCGCTCAAATCAGATGTATGTGCCTGACTTGGTTGTCCATATGATATGGGGGAGTAGGCCCCACAACCCTCTTGGACTGGAACAGATGTGTGTGTCTGTTCCGGAGTGAATTGTTGATGTGTCACTCCACTGCTAGGGATAGATTTATGTGTCTGTCCCTGAGATGATGCTGAAGCTGTTATGATATCCTGGCAAGCATCCAGAATATGAGCAGGAATTTGCTTCTGCTCTTTCACCATTGACAAAATATGTTTGGTGACTTCAGCCGCCGGAACAGGGATATACGTCCATTCCGGGCTTGGAGTAGGTGTATGTGCCTGCTCCTGTCCTCCTTTTCCTGTCAGTGAATCCTGACAGTACTCAAGTGTGGAGGCAGAGAGTTTAGTCTGCCTCCTGTTTGTCGTCGGGGCTTTCCGACTGACTTCTCCGTGCGCTACCAAACGAGACTGTTGGTAGGCTTGATTAGTATTAGCAGGTGTATGTGCCTGCTGATTACACTTCGCCAAACGCTGTTGACGAGATCCATCATATGTAGTCAGACGAGCCTGCTGACTAACTGCTGATGTATAAGCAGGTGTATGTTTCTGCCTATGGTACTCCGCCGGAATTGCCTGGCGGGATCGGCTTGATGCTGCCAGACGAGTCTGCTGGACAGCGGGATTAAAACGAACAGGTGTGTATGCCTGCTCGTTATTTGCCACCAAGTTAGGTTGGTGGACTTCTCCGGAGATGGCAGGGATGACAACCTGCCTATTATTAACCGGATTCCGTCTCTGGTGATACATCTTGCCTGCTCGGGTTCGAGGAACCTGAGCTGAATGCCTGGAGCCGGTACCCTCATCATGTTGAGGGTGCACTACCGCACGAGTCTGGCGGCGATTGTTGATGGGAGCCCTTGAGAAGGACTCCTGTCTCTTTGAATTAAGGTCCTGCGGGACCTGCTCATTCACTTCCTCAGAATAAGGGAGTGAATGGAAATTGCGTTCCGGGGATAACGACCCGAAACGGTTGGAGACGGTAGTCAGCACCGCCTGCTTCTTGATTGCTGGTCGCCGTTGTCCGGACGACCAGGTAGAATTGTTAACTTGGAGGGCTTGACGAGCGGCCTCCAGAGTTGGGATAGTACCGTTATGACGGTACTCCTTAACCAGTGCATTTGAAACACAGCGTTGAAGACGCTGAGTTGGTGATGTCATCCTCAGAGCGGATGACATTCCAGCAGGAGTAGCAGCATTGGTTTTCATGGCAGCAGACCTCACAGTAGAGGTGTTCTCAGCAGCAGTATTCACAGGGGTGAATTTAAGGAAAGCCATTTTTTGTAGAAGATCTTGAAAAAAAAAGTGCCTGTTCCATATAACAGACATAATCAAGATGAATCCGGCTACTGCATCTTTTGGATGATCATATGTCAATGATTGCCTTGTTGGCCCAAGGGGCCTAACATCTAAGAAGAACATCACTTTAACTTGGTTAAGGATTCACGTCGGGTTCACCATTTTTTGTTTCGCGCGGAATCCGGGGATGACCTCCTGGACGGGAGATTCAAACGTTCCGATCGGTTTCTAACGGGTTTGTTCGTAGAACCGGAAACATCCAATGATTCCACATCCGTTTGGACCTACTTTCCAAAGGCAGGCGCTCATTAGCTTGTGGGCTAATGAGGCTTAGGAATTTGCATTGGTCGAGAGGATGGGAGGTCGGACTCATCACACCTTTTTGAGGGGAATTATTGTCTACTCCGGGACTCTCTTTATAGATTTAAGTTAAGTTCGTGAATCCTTATTACATTACCAAGTATAAAATGAGCTTTCCTTTAGTTTTAACAATCAATGATTAAATATGCAAGAAATTTAGAGAATCTTTTATATGTATTCGAGGTTCTTCATCAATATAGAATCATCTATATTTGTTTAGAGATTCTTGGTCAATGGTATCCTTCAAAACATTTATATAAAAGTCTCTTGGTCATTTTGATGACCAGGCTGGTTTTAAAGCCACTCAGTGGGGCACTTGAAGTTTATCGTCATTCAGAAGGACAGAGATTATTTCAATGTTGGGATCGAACCCATGAATGGGCTACCTACGTATCCTTTGTTTTGAAAAAGGAATCAGAACCCACGTAGTTCGAGGAATGGGATATGATGTTTTATGATTGATGGCTCAAAGATGAATGTCATAATTACTTTTACACTCTAAGCTCACGTGAGTCATGCTCGGTGTGAGAAACAAGAGGTATTGGTAAAATTTAGACAATTGTGCCATAAAAGATGCAATCATAAGAATTTGTTTTGGGGCTTATGTATAGATGACTGCCCAGATAGGCGAAGGTTTAGGATTTAATTTTAGGAAGAAAATCCATGAACAGGGTCCACAAAGTTATATGTGCTTCATAGAGATTTGAATACTCTAATCTTGGGGCTTACTCCTAAGGAGGATGCCCAAGTTAGGAGGGGACTTATGATTGGGTTTTATTCCTGAAAAGGAAACCCAAATCAAAGGAAATTTATGACTGGTTAAGAGAAATTTTAAGAGACTTGGGGCTTACTCTTAAGAAAGATGCCCAAGATTTATGACTAGGACTTATTCCTGAGAAGGAAGCCTAGGTTTAGGGGACTTGGGGCTTACTCCTGAAAAGGAAACCCAAGGTTATGACTGAGTCTTATTCCTGAAAAGGAGACCCAGGTTAGGGATTAAGGTTTGGGGCTTACTCTTTGAGGAGGATGCCCAAGTTTAAAGGACTTTGATTGGGGCTTATTCTTAAGGAAGATGCCCAAGATTTATGACTAGGACTTATTCCTGAGAAGGAAGCCTAGGTTAGGGGACTTGGGGCTTACTCCTGAAAAGGAAACCCAAGGTTATGACTGAGTCTTATTCCTGAAAAGGAGACCCAGGTTAGGGATTAAGGTTTGGGGCTTACTCTTTGAGGAGGATGCCCAAGTTTAAAGGACTTTGATTGGGGCTTATTCTTAAGGAAGATGCCCAAGTTTAAAGGTTTTATAACTGGGGATTATTCCTGAAAAGGAAACCCAGGTTAGGATTCTCTCATCTTAAAGGATGAGGTTGAATGAATGAACTCTCAATCTTTGGTGACATAAAGATGTTTAAATCATTAGGTTATGAGAGATATTTCACATAATTCCTTTCAGATAAGGATGTCAAATCAAGAAATCATGCCATAAATGGCTTTGAAGAGTATCTTGAAGACTGAATCTTGAATAGGAAGGGTGAAATGGCTTAAGAGGGGTGAAAAAGGGCAAGATGGGCACCCAAAAAGATAGGGGCGCGCAAGTATTGAAGGTCGCGCAAGTCCTGCGGCGGCGCGCAAGTATTGGTCGCGCAAGTATACTTGCGCGACATAAGGGATACTTGCGCGATTTTCAACCAGAGTTGAATTACTTGAGCGACTCTTTATTAAACCCTTTCCCATCCTCTTGAGGTTCTTCCAGAAGGGGGACGCGCAAGTTATATTGAAGGAATTAAGTCGGCGCGCAAGTGTTTGATAAGTTTCAACACTTAGGCCTTCCTTCTTCCCTTTAGATCTTCCATTCTAGGTAAGAAATTACCTTAGAAGTGTTCTGGAAGCTTTGAGAAGAGACTTGGGCGTCGGGAGCTTTGATCCGAGTTTCTGGGAACTGATCCTCTCGAATGGGGGGCCCACAGGGTCTATTTATAGGCAAAAGAAGACCCCGGGCGGTTACTGGGCGGTTATCAGATCTGTCGCGCAAGTCCCTTGCACGACCATGATGGGTCGCGCAAGTATTGAGGCGGCGCGCAAGTGTACTTGCGCGACCAAGATGGAACTTGCGCGATACATGGGCAATGTTCTCCTTTTCCATCCCTTTGTCGATTTTTGATGTTTCTTCAAAGGATTAATCACTTTTAGCTCAGATATTCCCTTTTCCGAACTTTAGATTCCGTGACGAAAGGAGCGTCAACATTCCATTAATGACTTTGACTCCTAGGTCAAAATCAATATCTGCATTTCTTTTTCCTATAGCAATGACACCAAATAGTAATGTTCTAGAAATATTTCCTAGAAATATTTTCATTACATACCATCTACCTGTAAGGTCTTAACCAAAGTGCACGACCAAGACATTGCTTGACACTGCAAAAAGTACTCCAGCAACATGATTGTCTTCCACGTATGAGTCTTTATGTCACCAAGAATCATCTAGAAATACTATATTCATAACTCATCAACATCTAGTCAACCGTCTCTAAACAAATCCGAGGGTGTTGTAGCTATTACTTCCTAGTCATATTATACATACATGGAATGACACACCCTAGGTCTCATTCCTTCAACAGCAAAAATTTAGTAACATTCATAGGAAATGTATCCTCTACAATGTTAATGTGAACTAACCGTTTTTCTTACTCTTCTTCTATAGAAAATTTCTAATGACACCCACTTTTTTACCAAATGGAACACGAGACTGTTTTTTATAGTCTTATAATGAAGACTCACATCTCAGAACACATAACAAAAAATATACTTAGTTATTATAATATATGTCTCTCTTGAAGCCATAAAAAACACATTTTTGTATACCCTATCACCAACAGGAATAGTCTCAATTTTATCAATACCCTCAACTATCCCTACCATGGGCCTTTGTCAACATCACGTAAACCAACATACACATTCATGATAATTTCATTATCAACAATTTTTTAACATTTTCCACATTCACAATGCTAATAATTATCTATTAAGTACCCTTATAATCTCCAAATTTATTATACCATATATTTTAGATCATTTAAATCCTTTTATCAAGAACAATTATTCGACCATTGTTTATCACTAATTTGATTTCCTCATTCATTTCATCATTATTTCACATAACATTCATCATATTTTAGGGAACATGAAACGAATTCTACACTGCATGTCTCCAAAATCAATCTCATTTGTGCACATCAAGATGAATTCATCCAATGTCCTTATGTTACAATAATGATGTATGTCTTTACAACCTCATTCCATTCCATCCAGTTGAAAATTATGATAAAACAATATCATCACACCACTAGTGCATCACACAATGGTGAAATGTCTTCCAACTATAATAACACATATCAAGTAGAACAACTCCCACCCAAGGTATTGGGTATTCCTTTATAGATGGGTTAGCTAGTCCAAAACAAGTGAACATCACCAATAACCAAAACATACTAATGCCTCATATACCATCCTCATATCCTTAAACCATATAAAATAAATACCTTGATACAACTTTGTAATGTTCAAAACCAAGAAGACACAAAACTGGTGACCCAAGCTTGGTCAACACAAGCCCTTAATCACACATCCTCGTAAGTTAGAGGATGCCGACATGCAGTGAGGGACTAATAGGTTATGTGGGGAGACTATAGCCTATTTACTAGAGTATTGCACAAAGTATAATATAATTAATAAAAATTAACAAAAAATTAACATTATCATTCACTACCAACCATTTTCCAAATATGGTACAACCAAAACCAAATGATTAATATTCCGTGTCAGGCTAATGGTGCCAAAAGTTATGGAAACCCAAAATAAATAAAACAGGAAACATCCAACAAAATAGGTACTATCTCTATGTTTGGATTTTTATTAATGCTCATCCCAATCACAACATAAAAACTTAGTGCATGGCCTTTTACCTTGTCCAATAATGAAATTATGAAATCTTCAGGGGTGCACAAAGGTAGCCTGATCAGTGTGTCAGTACAACTCAATCATCCACCAACAACATTGTCTAAAAAATATATCGTCATAATAGATAGTGTATGCAAGTACTAAATTAATGGAAAGATAAAAAAACAACCCCGGTTCCATAAGTTTATAATATTCAGATTAGTAAAAGTCATTATTTTCTTCATTCAATCACTTAATCAATTTTCATCACATAATCCATGGGTTACGAACGAACATAATTTACACATTTTCCAAAGATGATAAATTATCAGACATAAGAGAATAAGTAAAGTTCCATATAACTCTATGTGTAAATATTTAATAACGAATACATCATAATCACATTGGAGTCAAATTATAGTTGGTATCCTTAAATTCTACTATTCGGGGCATATAGCCTCGATCCGACTACCTAAACCCAGCATTTTAGGGGTACAGTTTAAAGCATCAGTTCAAATCGACCGGTGGGAGGAACCACTGTCTATTATTACACATACCACCAATCAATGTTCACATTCATATTAATCGAATTTACATATATAATATATCGTATACCATGCATAATCAATACACATAACATTCAAAATTCACATTTCATTTAACACTTAAATCATCTTTTGGCCTTAACTCATTTTCACATTTACCACACACCTTGCATATCCAATTTATCCCAATTACCTTTCATATATCATAACATTTAACATTTATAAAAATTCCTTACATTTACCAATTTCACATAATCATTATTTCACTATTATTTTCGGAATCATGAATTTCAATATCATTCTCATAAGTCATTATTCACATTCACCTTATTCCATTGAACCCTGTTTAAACTGTACCAATCATACCATTATTCCATTATAAATTTCTAGGAACAACAATCACTAATCATTATTCAATATATAAAAATATGTCAACATTATCATCTGGGGATCTACTTTATCACAAGTCAACTCCATAGTTAACGTTACAATTATCCATGTTCCAGAATATTAGCACACCCCATGGATGAACATAAATAAGTTTATTTAATCTCAATGCATCCCACATGCATCAAAAATTGTACAATTAATCATTTAGCAATCCAATGGATGAAATACATTCAATGGATTTATATTAACAACAAGAGAGACCCATTAATGCAAGAACACATACACAAATCAACATTAATAACATGGAATATAACTTTTAGACCACCTAACTAGAAACCAGATATGAAAACGCTCTTAACAATACCCTAAGATCCATATACGGGCACCCTGTGAAGCGTCGACCAATGATCCCCTGAAAAAGGGGACTCTAGGGCTTAAGAATAAGAAAGAAACCAAAAAACCTAATCTGTAAAAGAAGAGTAAACATATCATAAGACTTTCCTAGAGTGTCTATCAAAAACCAAGGACACTCAAAATGAACTAGAAATGAAGCTGATCGGTCCATGGGATGATTTGGGTTCTTAGGATTATCACTAGGGTTCTAGGAAGAAACATGAGGAATAAATTTTGGCGAGGAACTTAAAAAAAGATAGAGAAAAATGATAAAATACCACATTTAATGAGGAACACGGTTGGGACACTCGTTCTTCCAAACCATGCACTAATTGTGCATCCGCCTCTATCCTATAAGGGATGAGTCACATGGTTACATGGGGATCTTATCACGTGTGGAAAAACCATGTTACCAATAATTAGAATACCTCTGTTTAGCCCCATATGGTTTTTATTCACCCATGAAGTATTTTCTAAATTGTAAACCCCTTCTTCTTGGATAGCATGGTGTAGGTGCACGGTAACTACTACTAATGCACCGACTATTAAACATGCATATGATGGACAATATCACCCTTATTTCATGTCTTAGGCCCATGTGACTACCCCAAGATTCTCCATAAATCCCAAAAACATTCCATTAAACACTATAAATACACTTATCATAAAACATAAATAAAAACGTACATCTTGAAAATCTAAGATCATACACGGCTAGATTGAATCGTCCCTTGATTCCTATAATGATATGACAATGCAATTTAGATATATTGTAAAAACAAAAAACTAACAAATAATATATCACAAGGTATTTTTTTAATTGTATAAATTTATTATAGATAATATGTGATGATCATGAGCTCTAGTTCCAGAATTTTATCCATGGTCTATTTTTTTTCATTTTCATTAGTCACAATATTTATCATCATGTAAATATTTTATTTATCATTGATTATGACATAAAATAAAAATTTGGCATGAACCATCACATTCTTCTGTTGTGCCCAGAACCAATAAGTTGTATCATATTAGTCACAGAATTATATATAATTATTTAAATTTCATTTATTGAATTATTAATATGTAATTTTTTTCTCAATTTTAGTTTAATCACTCATAAATTCAAATTTCAAGATCTTCATCTTCATATTCACCAATCAATTCTCATAAATCTAATTAAATTGATTAATCATATGTATGAAACATATTCAAAGATCTCATATGGAGGGGCTGAGGAATATGGATTGATAACACAAGAGTACACTCTGTGTAACGTGGAGGTACACACACATTACTAGTGTACAATGTACTAAAAACTAATTCAGAATTAATTCAATGAGTGTGCATTTATTACACACAGTACTATTAATTTGACACCAAATGTTGACCATGGTAGTCTAGAACATATCATGTCAGAGTACACATCGTGTAACGTCTATACATGGTGTGTACTCTCTTTGTCATAGATGGTTCATGTATCGTCTTTCAAATCCTACATGACTAGAGATCGTGAAACTCCGAGACCACACGACCTATATCCCATTTACCCATCATACAATCTAACATTTTCCATTTCATGGTATATAAGCCCAGTCCCTATGTACATGTCCCGAATAGAAGTTTAAAATAGTTCATGCCATGTAAATGGCATGTACAAGCCATGTAAATTTACCGAACTATGAAAAATTAAAAATTAATTTATTATACTATGAAATCCATATCATGTTGTTCTTATGTGTGGCCATTATGATTACACAACACTCCATGAGATGTGTTCTAATATATATATAAATGTTTAATTAATATCTGTATAATGTTTTAATCAACATAAAATGTATGAATCGTATTAAAGTTATCTCTATAAATATAATGAAGCATAACACATGACAAAAAATTCTTGTAATAAGTGTAATAATTAATTTTATATTACACTTCATGAATGTATTTAATAAGTCAAGAATGTCACATATCTCCTGAGAAATTGTAAAGTATTATAATATATATTGGGTTGTTCGAATGGGTGCTCATTTTGTTATCTACATGGTAGGCTTATGTATACAATTAATTTAAAATAAATTTATTTTACTATTTTATTAAATTATGATGGATGAGAATATGATGGATAATTAGATGTGAATGACGAAAAATTAATTGATTAATTGATGTTTATAATTAATTGATTACATCAAGATTTAGATAATATATGAATGATTAGAATTGTAAATTAATATTATTGAATTCATAATCCATTTCATGAATGTTTATGATCAAGAGATGATAGCATAAAATTGAATGTGATTCAGTTCATTTAATTTGTTCTAAAATTAAATGGTTCGCATGTGATCCATCACTCCTCTTATTATGAAAGGGTTTGAGTGACATAGTTTCTTTTATGTAAACCACTTCCCCTCCAATAAATGATAATAAAAGAATATGTAATGTATAGAGCTCCAATTTAATTGGAGGCATATCTTGATTTGAGACTTGATTAAACCAATCCAAAAGAGCAACATAGTTAAATAGATCAAAAATTATACACGGTCCATAAAAGGTTCAAGCTGTTTTCCCCTTGGTGTAACGACCCAATGATTTTAATGGAAATTCAATTATTAAAAATATTCCATAAATTTACATATTATTGAACTATCAAGTGATAAGAGACCTTTAAACATAATCTTTCCAGTTTTATGTTTGGAATTATGAAAATCCAATATACCCGGTTGTGTTCAAGATGTTTTTTGGAGTCTAATAATAAAAAAATAATTTTTGGTGAATAGTAAACTACCATAATGAATAGTAACATACCCTTATGAATAGTGAAATTCCCTAATGAATATTAACCTCACCATTGGTGGTATAAAAATAATTTTCATATTGAATGTATGATATACCTATAGTTTAGAATGAGTTAATTAATGTTTTTAAAACTGGTTTTGTTAATGAGTTATTATTTTATTTCAATATTAAAATAATCATATTTAGAAAATTATTTATAAAAAATGGATTTCATTTTTTGATTCTACACGTCGAAAAATGGTTGTGTTAAATTTTTGGGATTTTTCTGAAATACTTGAATTTTTTATGAATAGTGAAATACCGTAATTTACAAAAATAAGTTAAATAAGCTATTATTTGAGTCATCAGTGATGTTTTGCTGATGTAAGCCCACTTGGTTCAGGATTAAATTATAAAATTAATATTCTTAGTTATTAAAGACACACTATTCCTTGTCTTTTTGGGAAATAATAAACTAATAAATATTATATTAAGAAAACCCCTCTCTCCTCCACTATAAACCCCCCCCCCCCCCCTCACTCCCCTTTCTCTACACTCCTCTCAAGCCTTGTGCCTTGCCATTATTCTGCCCAAACCTCTCCCCAAGGTGAACCCCCATGTACAAATGCTCTCAGCCTCCTCAAAATACAAAAACCTCTTCCATTAAGAGGTTCTCAAAGGAGGAAGTCTCAAGAGGTAAATTCCTCTTCCCAATTTCTCCTTTTCTTTCAAGTTCTTTCTTTTTTATTTCTTTCCTCGCCTCCCTTCACCATGATGATATGATAAATCCAGTAACATACATGTACTGGAATGTCTTCAACCTAGTGATATATTTCTTTACCTTCTTCCCTTTTCCCTCCCTTTTATTTGAATGAAATGAAAGCACCGTTTGAGATGTGCTAATTTAGCCCAATCAAGGACAACAGTTTATCAATCTATATTAGTATTGTTAATTCTGGTCATGAAACCATTTGTGTTATGGTTGAATCAGATTATTATGTAATATATATCCTTTTTTTTGGTTCCGTAATCTTTTGGTACAAATGTAATTAAGTCATAATGGATAACACTTTTTTTGTAATCAAATCTATCGATCAACAAAAATGGTTATCACTATGATTATATATGTAATAATTCAACATCACTCTAAGTAGTCTAATTAAAATTAAAACCAAGTAATCTAATTTATATTAATTAAATAATTTAATTTCAAATCTGGAAAATCCCATTCATCTTACTTATAATCCATACATGAATATAAGTGAACCCATCTTTTAAAGCCAAGTAAACTAACAAGTCCGAACAATGAAATTGAACCTTATAACTAATCAAAAAGGATTTGAATGAACTAAAAAGGGTTATAATAAATAAATTACATATAAAATAGGTTTTTTAATTATGAATTAATAATCCTAATTTTTTTATTCAGGGCTTTAATAAAAAGAGAAGAAAACCACCATATTTAAGGTAAGGGATCCTCTCAATTTCACTCTTATTCAAGATTGTTCACTATGTTAAGACATGATGCATGTAATTGTTAATTATGGGGTATGATTTTGCACCTCCCCCATACTGCCCTACATATGTATAAGTAATGATAATTCCATTTCATCTCTCTCACTAAGGCCCCTCAAGTACTCCCGATACCATGTTGATAATCTATAATGAATTCTACCCGAACCACTTTTATTCCTTCGGGTTGTCTTGTCTACCTTTCTACAAAAATGATGTTATCATATCATTTCTTGTGCATACTCTAAATGTTGTGTACATGTTGAAAGGTTATTTATCAAGACTCTTTCATCAATCTCTTTCAGGGAAATGCATGTTCTTAAGTGATTCTCTCCTCATTACTTCCCGATAAGTGAACCCGTTTTAAGGGAACTTTCTGTATTCTTTCCTATTATCAAGTGTACTCTATCCTCTGTTTTAAGTAACCTTTGTCTTTATAAAATCAGTCTTTTATTTTGAAAAGCCTCCTGGTTTACTTCTGGTTTTATAAAAAATATTATGCCGCTTTTAGTTTTAAGAGATATTCGATGTTTTCTTAAACATCACTAAAAATGTTTTGACTCAAAGAATCCTAAGAGCTATTTTTATATGTTATGACTTCAGTTTTTTACCTCTTGACATGATTTATGCCTTTATACATAATTCAAGTCTATTTTAGAATTAATTCCCTTCTTTCATGGACACTTGTATGTTTCGTCCCTTTTATTATGCTTCATGACGTGATTGTGTGCCCATTTCTTTCTGTGGGTACTCTTATGTTAATGTATGATTGATTATGTGAGATTATTTATGTGGAAAGCATATACACGAATAAGCTTATATGGATGCACCCAGATAGCGCTCCAATGCATTGGGTAAAGTTAATGTCTCATGAGAAGATTATGGTCAAACGGTCTGGGCAGTTAGCCTTGGCTTGTGCTACTATGGGAAACGAGATTGGCGGTTAGCCTTGACTCGTACTAAAGTCATGTTTAAAGATGTGGCCACCTCTCTATAGAATTTTGCTTATATAATCTCATGCTTATATGATCCCATGATTATTTTATTCCATGTTTTTATGATCCCATGGTTATATGTCATGATTCCATATGTTCCATGCTTCCAATGTCACTATGTCAAGCCTCCTAACTCATGTGCTTAAAGTTTATTCTCATGTTCTTTTCCTTACTGGGCTTTTTAGCTCATACCATTGTTCATGTGTTTCCCCAGGGTACCCTATGAAGATGTAAGGGCTCGATGGAAGTTAGGATCTCATTATGAAGATTAAATAAAATCTTTTTCCCCATGTTTTGTGATTTATGTACCTTGTCTTCCATGACACTAGACTTAACGATCCTTGGCTTATACTCTGATGATAAATTATGTTTAAATCATGAAGTGTTATGTGTAAAAGGCTTGGGGCGCTATAGTTGTTATCAGAGGTTGGTCTAGTTATTTTTGGAGATTAAGAATAGAGCACCTTAGTGAAAACCTTTAGGATGAGACTAAGTATTAGAAAACATTCCCAAATTTTGGTGAGTATTGAGTAAGTTGTTTATAGAGAAAATACATCCCTGTCTGGATACGATCAGGTAGAGGTGGCTCTGGCACAGATGTATCCTAGGGGTAAAACCCGAAAACACTGCTTTAAGCTAGACTCGAACGGGAGCTGGTGCACGACAACGGGCCTTGCTGCACTCTTGGTTACGACACTCTCAGGGGATATGCTTAGGATATTACATTTTATTACAAGCCATTATAAGAGATTTAAAGTAAATTTTCCACATATTATTGGGTCGAATAAACTCTAGAAACTAGAACTGAACAATTAAAAACTTGATTAAACAATACTAAGAGAAATGTTTTCTTAATTTGCAGATGGAAAATGAAGGTACAAGTCTTTTACCCCTTCCCATGGAAATCCTCGAGACTATAATCGTAATGTCATGAAAGGAAGACTATGAACCCTTTAGAAACCTCCGACTATCTTGCAAGCTTCTTTACAAAGTTTCGAACAACTCAAATATCCTTCGAAACATCCGGGGATCAGAAGTTGTCTATAAACAAATGGCCAATGCACTGTTTGAGAATTATAAAAATAAAGGGAAGTACTACGAGGGACTCTTCCTGTGTTTCACCCTAAATATGAAATGGTTGGCTTTCACAGCTTTCGGAGAAGCTGCAAAGGAGCTGGATTTCCGCGCAGTCTATATGTACCAAATCCGGTGTTTTAGCATGCTTGGGGACATCTGCGATTTTGAATCTTTCATCGAATCTTTTAAATATGAGGTGTTTTGAATGATCTTTAGGAACCAAATCCATGCGAATGTCTCGGAACTTGATGTTACTCGTGCCTACCTCTGGAAAACCACCTGTATCAAGTGAGAGCTTGGGTTTAACCATGATCCAAATTGCCGAGAGTGTATTTGGGAAGAAGAGACTCGCGAGGTTTGTTCTGCCTTGTTAGTGGTGTTGAATAAAGCCTTCCTCCTTTGGAGGTGGAGGTAGAGGGACATCACCATGGTTGTCAAGAAGTCTGTACAAATGTTTTGTTAAAGGAAGTTAGAGATTGTGTAATTTTTTGAGTTTTATAAATCATGTCTAAATGAATGATGTTGTATTTTTTTATGTGTTTTTATAACATGGTTTAAAATATATTTTCCACACTGAATGTCGATTTACTAAAACTTTTCAGATAGAGGATGAGTCAACAAACCAATATTTTATCACTACATACCGAGTTGTTAGAGACTATAATTGTCAAGACATGCTCTGAAGAAGACCAGAACTAAGCCAACATACGTCTGACTTGTAAACAGCTCTATTGGGTATCGAATCGTCCAAACATTCCCCATCTTTACCAAGGAAGCAATCTTGTCTATTACCGTATTTCATATACACAATTTCCTGCATATAGGAAAAGAGGGAAGTATCATGAAGCTCTTTTTCTATGCTTCACTTTGGCTGATAACTACTGAGCTATGGGTAAATTTCTGGAAGCTGCATTGGATGGTGACCATCGAGCAACCAAATAATATCAGACCATGAGTTTTAGTGTGTCCGGAGAGCTTTATGACATAAATATATTCATGAATGATGTGGTGCGTAGGAATTATAGGGATTTAGTCCACACTGAAATTTCCGACCTCCACACTTCTCGGGCCACTCTATGGAAGCCTGAGTGCTTTAAGCACAGTTTTGACCCTAGCTGTCTGGAGTGTGTTTGGGTTAAGGAGATCGAGCAGCTAAATACTACCTTAGGAATTCACCTGAGGTTGTCAGCACTCTAGCATCAGTGGTGTCCCCGGTAAAGGGACTTCTGGAGTAAAATGTGTTTAGTGTTGCGTATGGTTCTGGGAGGTTGAAAACATTGACCTAGGTTGGGGATTTGTGTATTGGGGGACTCAGGAAACCATTAGCCTAGTTGTACTTTTTGAACCAGTGGTTATATAAGAATATAGCATGTTGTCTATTCTTTTCGTTATCCTTTCATTCGTTATACTTTTGAATGAGTATCACTAAGTGAACTTTTATAATCAATTTTCAGATGGAAGGACAAACCCATATGTTATCTCTTCCTATGGAGATACTGGAGATTATTGCAATAAAAACCTGTGAAGAGTGGTGCCTACCTCTCGAAAACTTGTGAAAAACATGTAAACAACTATATAATGTGACAAACAGTCCGGACATTCTCCGCACCTGTTTTTGGCTTAGTATGTAAAACAAAATTTCGAGGGCAAAATTTCTTAAGGGGGGAAGAATGTAACGACCGAATGTTTTTAATGGAAATTCCCTTCTTATAAATATGCCATAAAATTACATATTATTGAACTATCAAGTGATAAGTGACCTTTAAACATAATCATTCCATTTATATGTTTGGAATTTTGAAAATCCAACATACCTGGTTGTGTTTAAGATGTTTTTTGGAGTCTAATAAAACAAAAATAATTTTTGGTGAATAGTAACCTACCCTAATGAATAGAAACATACCCTTATGAATAGTGACATTCCCTAATGAATATTAACCTCACCTTTGGTGGTATAAAAATAATTTTTATGTTGGAAGTATGATATACATATAGTTTAGAATGAGTTAATTAATGGTTTTAAAACTGCTTTTGTTAATGAGTTATTATTTTATTTAAATATTAAAAAAATCATATTTAAAAAATTATTTTTGAAAAATGGATTTCATTTTTGGATTATACACGTCGAAAAATGGTTGGGGTAAATTTTTGGGTTTTTCTAAAATACTTTAATTTGTGATGAATAGTGAAATACTGTAATTTACAAAAATAAGCTAAATAAGCTAATTTTTGAGTCATCAGTTATGTTTTTCTGATGTAAGCTCACATGGTTCGGGATTACATTATAAAATTAATATTCTTAGTCATGAAAGAGACACAATTCCTTGTCTTGTGGTGAAATAATAAACTAATAAATATTATATTACGAAAACCCCTCTCTCCTCCACTATAAAACCCCCCCTTCACTCCCCTTTCTCTACACTCCTCTCAAGACATGTGCCTTTCCATTAATCTACCCAAACCTCTCCCCAAGGTCCTCACCCACCTCCAAATTCTATCAGCCTCCTCAAAATACCAAAACTTCTTCCATTAAGAGGTTCTCAAAGGAGAAGGTCTCAAGAGGTAAATTCCTCTTCCAGATTTCTCCTTTTCTTTCAAGTTCTTTCTTTTTTATTTCTTTCCTCACCTCCCTTCACCATGATGATATGATAAATCTAGTAACATAAATGTATTGGAATGTATTCAACCTAGTGATATATTTCATTACCTTCTCCCATTTTCCATCCATTTTATTTGAATGAAATGAAAGCACCGTTTGAAATGTGCTAATTTAGCCCATTCAAGGACAACGGTTTATCAATGTCTATTACTATCATTAATTCTGGTCATGAAACCATTTTTGTTATGGTTGAATCAGATTATTCTGTAATATATATCCTATTTTTTGGTTCTGTAATCTTTTGGTAGAAATGGAATTAAGTCATAATGAAAAACAATTTTTTTGTAATCAAATCTATTGATCAACAAAAACGGTTATCACTATGATTATATATGTAATAATTCAACATCACTCTAAGTAGTCTAATTAAAATTAAAACCAATTAATCTAGTGGATATGAACTAAATAATGTAATTTTAATTCTGTAAATTCCCATTCATCTTGCTTATAATCCAAATATGAATATAAGTGAACCGATCTTTTAAAGCCAAGTAAACTAACAAGCCCGAACAATGAAATTGAACCTTATAACTAATCAAAAAGGATTTGAATGAACTAAAAAGGGTTAAAATAAATAAATTAAATATAAAATTGGTTCTGTAATTATGAATTAATAATCCTAATTTGTTTATTCAGGTCTTTAATAACAAGTGGAGAACACCACCGAATTTAAGGTAAGGGGTCCTCTCAATTTAACTCTTATTCAAGATTGTTCACTATGTTAAGACATGTTGCGTGTAATTGTTAATTATGGGGTATGAATTTTCACCTTCCCCATACTTCCCTACTTATTTATATGTGATGAGAATTCCCTTTCCTTTCTCTCTAATCCCCCTCATGTACTCCCGATACCGTGTTGATAATCCATAAAGAATTCTACCCGAACCTCTTTTATTCCTTCGGGTTGTCTTGTCTACCTTTCTACAAAAATGATGTTATCTAATAATTTCATGTGAATACTCTAAATTTTGTGTACATGTTCCAGGTTTATTTATCAAGACTCTTTCATCTCTCTCTTTTGGGGAAATGCATGTTTTTAAGTGATTCTCTCCTCATTACTTCCCGATAAGTGAACCCGTTTTAAGGGAACTTTCCGTATTCTTTCATATTATCAATTGTACTGTATCCTATGTTTTAAGTCACCATTGTCTTTATAAAATCAGTCTTTTTATTATGAAAACCCTCCTGGTTTACTTCTGGTTTTATAAAAAATATTATGCCGCTTTTAGTTTTAAGAGATATTCGATGTTTTCTTAAACCGCACTAAAAATGTTTTGACTCAAAGATTCCTAAGAACTATTTTTACATGTTATGACTTTAGTTTGTTACCTCTTGACATGATTTATTCAATTATACATTATTCAAGTCTATTTTAGAATTAATTCCCTTCTTTCATGGACACTTGTATGTTATGCCCCTTTTTATTATGCTTCATGACGTGATTGTGTGCCCATATCTTTCTATGGGTACTCTTATGTTAATGTATGATTGATTATGTGAGATTCTTTATGTGGAAAGAATATACAAGAATAATCTTATATGGGTGCGCCCAGATAGCGCTCCAATGCATTGGGTAATGTTATTGTCTCATGAGAAGATTATGGGCAAATGGTCCGGGCGGTTAGCCTTGGCTTGTGCTACTATGGGAAACGAGATTGGTGGTTAGCCTTGACTCATACTAAAGTCATGTTTAAAGATGCTTCCACCTCTCTATGGAATTATGATTATATAATCTCATGCTTATATGATCCCATGATTATTTTATTACATTTTTTATGATCCCATGCTTATATTTCATGATTTCATATGTTCCATGCTTCCAATGCCATTATGCCAAGCCTCCTAACTCATGTGCTTAAAATTTATTCTCGTGTTGTTTTCCTTACTGGGCTTTTTAGATCATCCCTTTGTTCATGTGTTTCCCCAGGGTACCCTATGAAGATGTAATGGCTCAAAGGAAGTTAGGAGATCATTATAAAGATTAAATAAATTCTTTTTCCCCATGTTTTGTGATTTATGTACCTAGACTTCCAAGACACTAGACTTAAGGATCCTTGGCTTGTACTCTGATGATAAATTATGTTTAAATCATGAAGTGTTATGTGTAAAAGGCTTGGGTCTCTATACTTGGTCAGTGATTATTTTATCATCCACTAGATAAACTAACCGCTATTAAAATTGTTTTTGAAATGATTATAACACCTAATATTTCATGGAACATTTCTTTTAAAATAAATTTAATAGCTTGCACTGCATGCAACACCGAGATAGAGCATACCATGATATACTAAATTAGTCATTTATAAAATGATTTTTCATATTAGTAAACACATTAAGAAATTTAAAATTTTAATTTTCCAATATAGATTTTGTTTTTTAATTTTAAATATTAAAATTATCTTAGGGTGATTTTTTTGTCTTCTTTTTGGAAAGATTCAATTTTTGATGATTACTGAAATATATTTCATTATAGTTTAAAAATTAAATTTTCATTTAAATAATTATTTTACATTAAATTGAAATTATATTCAATTTATATTGATAATCAATATAATAAATCAATTTAGTTCATTGGAGTCATTCTTATAATATAATTAAATATAAATAATTATTTAACTTCTGATTGTCTCTTTTCCCCACCTTCTAGAAACATTTACAGAATTAGAATTAAATGTAATTTTGATTCGACAATGAATTTAATTTATAAAAAGTCACAAAAATTTATAATTAGTAATTTATTTTATATCTAATTGGATCAAATTAATATTTTTTGAATATTAACATTAGTATATTTTTATTTATCAATCACAGGTAAATGAAAAAATGGGTAATTAAAGGTACAAAAATATTATATTATTTAAAAGATACCATAACACATAACTGAATATCATTGGATTACTTTTTTCATGAAAACTAAACCTAAGGATGAAATGATGATTTTCAATCCCACTTGGGAATGAATAAAACTTTTAATATATTTTATTTAATGATTGTTGGATAATTTCATACTCAAACTTTTAATAACAAAGTCATTATTAATATAAGATTTTATATAAGATAAATTAAACTATAAATATTCATTAGAAATATAAGTCATTTATCTACATCATGATAATTTATTTTTAATTTTTAGACATTAAATAATTCAATTTATCTATGACACAATGATTAGGTACAAATTGACTTATTAAAGGAAAAAATCAAATAAATGAAACAAATAATATGAAAATAAATATAATGTGATTTATTTGATCTAATACATGAATTTTCTTGATGAAATTGACATGTTAGGGATTATTTAAAGTTGTTTTTGCGTAGGAATCAAGTTGATATGATTTTTTTTTTGTAAAAACTATATTTTTAAATATAGTACTAATTGACAAAAATGAACTTTTAAAATAAATAATATTTCATTAAATTATATTAAATCCTTAAAATAATAAAATTCATACAAATAACAAGGATAATGTTCAAGGTGTCAAAAATTATCCAATTGGAGTTTTTTTCATCTTATATTTACTATTTTAACCCCACAGTGTAAAACTAAAAGTAGTCACGGAAAGACATATACTATTAAAATAAAGGATAAACAAATAAATAATGATTCCAATGATAATAAAAATGGTAAAATTTATCATATGAAGAATACAAGAACCTTATAACCTATATTTTCATATTTTATCATTTAATGGTCACATGTTCATGAAAATGACTTACATGTTTTTGAAATCAATTATTGTTGAAAAATGTCACACCCTCATTTAGTATAAGTATAATAATAATAATATGTGGATAAAAAATATATAAATTTGATAATAAATGGTTTATGTAATTATAATTAATATCATACCTCATAGTAGATTATTTACTATTTTTTTATATTATTTATCTACCATAATTAATGACACAATAGGGATTATGTTATTGTTTCGTTAAAAGTTATATAAATTAAGTGACATTGAAAAAAATTAAAATAAATATAATATGGATTAGTTATGGTTCTCTAAGAAATTTTTAGGTGATTATGACATGTAAGAAGTGTATTCAGTGGTTTTTTTGAAGCTATCTATTTTTTAGTTTTATTTAATGTCAAAGAAATGAATTCTTCCGAAATTTACACCATTTATATTTTATAACAATAACATTTTATTAAATTTTTTAAAATCAAAAAAATCATTTCAAACTACAATGTGATAAATATAGGTCAATAATTTCAAAAAGGGTCAGTTTTTTGACAATATACACCATATAATTAAATATTTAAACCATTTAATATTTAGAATATTATTACCAGAATAAAAATAAAATATGTTAATTAAGTATAATTAAAAATTATAAGGTTTAACATAAAATTAAAACATGTAAAAAATTTATTGGATGTGAGGATTTATACAAATCGTCATATTATACATGAAATAACTCAATTTTGATATATTTGTGATCAGAAATCCTATTATAATTAATTAATAATTTTGAAATTTTAAAAAGTAACCCTACCCTATTTTCCTAAAGGGAATCTCCACTTTTCTTTTATTCACACATCAAAACCCATTTATCTCAGACATGAAATGACCATTTATCCATCAAACATATATTAATTCATACTATATTCTATACTTTGGGCAGAAAGGCAACCTATGTAGTCTTTTTAATCAAATCCAATGGAGATAATCAAAGAAAAGGTAATTGTTTTACCAATAAAATTATATTTTTCTTCTTCTTCTACATCCTTTTCAATTGTGGTTTCAATAATAATTTAATAAATAGAGTATATAATATATGCATATATTTTTTATGATTATGGGATAACCATATTCCACCTTTTACCCATCTTATGAAAATCTATGTCACCATGTGTGCATATCTACAACTTATCATCTCCAGGTTGTGCTGGAAACAGTTTCTTGGTATTCATACTTTAGATGGGTATAAAAATGAATATAAAAAAATATGAAATGACATGTATTCTTAATAATTATTATTCAATCCATTTCCATACCAATTAACTATTATGGGAATGGAACTATCACTCGTGTGTATATACGACCTACCATCTCAACAATGCGATGACATTAATTCTCCACCTTATTCATTCATGAATGATTATAAATATGCATATAAATATATAATTGAAAAGAATAATATACAAGAAATAATAATTCTACTATAATATATATATATATATATATATATTCATAAGTCATTTAATTTTGTCAATTAAAAACGACATGAAAATAGAAACGTGTTCATTTGTATATACGGCCTACCATCTCCATGAACGGTGTATTCAATTTCAAATATCTTTATAATATATATATATATATGTAATTATATACTGAATACATATGATATATATGACATTTATTACACTATATAATTAATTAAATAATTATCCATGTAATATAATCAAGAACAACAAGTCAAAACATGTTCGATAAACAGATCAATTATTACATGAAATGTGACATTAACATAGAAATTATTAACTAATGGGTAATATAAATTCATTAATGAATATTATATGAGATAATAAATATTATTATGATTCTCTTATAATTTATTAATATGTTTTAAACCATTATACATGAGTTTTAGACATGTATGAAGCGTATTGGGCCAAATGTGTAAGAATTCAATCTCACTTTTAATTTACATGAGATATAATCCTTTGTCACAACCATTTTCTTATGAATGATGTATATAATCCACTATTATATTTTATATCATGAGTAAATTTATCTTCATAATTTTTAATGATTCTTCTGATGATATCATATTTATGATTTAAATACTGATATTCGTATGGGATGCATTGAATGTTTGAAGAAGTAATTATTTTTCCATTTCAATATTCTAGAGATTATTTTACATATCTATTTATATGGATATAAAATTATTATAATTGATATTTGATTTCATTGGTTATGTTCATTCAATTTTTTTCAAAAGGGAATATTTTTAGGTTTTTATGTCAGGGGCACATAAACAAAATAATTGTCTTAAATCATTTAAAGATTTATTTTTCAAAAAAAAATCTCATTAATGAACATGAATTCAATATAATTTTAAGGACATATTTATATAGAAAATTAATTTCAAAAATTTAATGTTCCTTTTAAATAACATAATTTGGAAATGGACACTTTGATTCAAACATCCCTGTTTAAATGTCTTCTTTTATAAGGACGTGACTTTTAAATAAATTATTTCATCAAAACGGGAAATTTGTCTCTAGATATTTATATTTATTGTTATATATTATTTATAATTAGTTAAATTTCCATTTTTAGTCTTATGCTTAACTGAGGTTGATCTATTATGATATCATATAACATATTTTATTAAATTGTTTATGAAAAGTTTGATGGTTGATGTGATAATTAGACACCATTAATGGTTTTTGTTAATGTATTCGTATTTCATATAGTATTTTTTAATATGAATTATTATGTTTTTTGGGATTAAAAGTATTCATACGCATGATTTATTATAATTATTAAGTAATGGGATAGTCCCTCTATAGCCCCTCGATGCATCGGTATGTCTCAAGAGACAAACTATTTTGGGTTTTTACCCATTTATGTATTGTTTTTTCTCGAGGCAATGATAGTATACTTATGATATACAAAATTATTCATTCTATAATTATGAGATTAGTTACTAATATTTCATGTTTTTTATTCATCTCATTGAAAATACATTTGAATGTTTAATTTGAATTATTTGATTTAATATTTCCATATTATGTTTATGTTTATGTTTAAAAGGTTTGAGATTTTGTTTTATACTTGACTTAAATGGTTATTCTTATTTATTAAAGTTTCTAGTATATCATTTACCCTTACTGAGAATCTAAGCCCACCCCTTTCTTATGTTTTATTTTCTATGGATACCATAATTTTTATTATGAATGGTATGCAAGACTATTCTAGAAGAATAATGGAATTATCAATGAATTATCAATGTTGTCTTTTATGTTATAAATCATAATGTAAATGTAACGCCCCGACCCTAGCTACCCAGAGTCGGTGCATTACTTCGTAACATTGGCATGATCACAAAAGATCAAGTCTCGAAAGACCGATTAGTTTAGTAGCCTTGGAAACACTAGATACATTCATAAATGTTACATTACATCACAAAGTGAAAAACTATAATAACATAGTCTCCATAGTACACACTTCTATCCTCTTCGGACTATCCCTGCAGGTCATTCATAAAATACTTCCTCACATCCTGGAAAATATTAAAACATTGAAAGAGGTGAGCTCAGATGCTCAGTAAGGATTACAATATTGCGGAAGCTTTCATAAATAAACATAAAAATTTAAGGCAATGTACAACTAAAACCAAATACTTTTAAACTTGAACTTCAACATTATATGGAAAAAGTAAAATGAGATAATTCCATTCACTTCCTCACATGGATATTCTACTGGTCGAATAATCACATGCAATATCAATAACCACTTTCATAATTATGGAATGCATAATGCCAGACTATCATAACCACGTAGCCAAGGCCTCGTGCCAAGACCACAAATAAGATTTTGTCAAGGCCTTGTGCCAAGACACTAGTTTGTCTCATGAGACCTGCCGATGCATCGAGGAGCTATAGCGGGCTCCACCCGTCACTTATTAAGTCCAATGCATTCCTCATATTAATAGGTTTAAACATATCATAAACCATAACATAATCATACCACATAAAACATGCATAAAGGAAACATAACAGTTCCACATTTCAATAATATATTAATACAACACATTGATATAATAAAAACACTTTCAAAACCATTTTCAATACCAAAATAAAAGAAAATTATAATTTTGTATTTATTTTTCATTTTAAAACAGAGGTATGGCTTTTAGAGGAAGCCGAAACTCAAATAATAGTCACGGCGGCGGAGAAGTCGTTGTCGCCGCATAAGTACGGAAAGAAAAACATTCCCTTTTTGTCATTTAGTAAAATGCTTCGTATAAAAAATATTCCTTTTGAATAAACGTAAAAGTCAAAGGGGTTTATACACCGTATAAAATAAAGTTGTGTATAAAACGAAATATGCCTCAATGAAAGGAGATTGAGACGAAGTCACTTAAAAAGATCATTTTTAAATAAAATATATCTATTATGTGTATTCACTATATGTACACATAAAGAAAGTATAAATACAATATACGACATAATAATATCATGACATAATTTGAAAGTAGGAGATTAACCCAAAGAATGGAAGTTGGGTTAAGAAGTTCCCTTACCTTGCGTTCTGTCCTGACTCGACCGTTCTTTAACCTCCTGAATAATAAACTAGAGTTAATTACTATTTACTTAAGAACCTTTTTCATGTTCGTTATTCCATTTATATCACATATTACCATGTTATGAACATTATTTAATTATTTAAATTAATAACGGTCGTTTTGTCGATCATTGGTACTTGAGTCAACAATAAACTTTTTATAATTACAAGTTGTTCATGTGTTGAAATATCCATTATATCCAGAATTATATTAATGATGTAGATATCATATATATCATATATATCCAGTATATACGTTCATTCATAATATTACGTAACATTTAGAGGTAAGAAATGAAATGCACCGTTCATGGAGACGGTAAGCCGTACGTACGCATGAACGCTACATTCATTTCTATTTCGTATTTAATGGAATGAAATCATAATGATATAAATTTATTATATAATTACAGTATAATATAGTGTAAAATACCATTTACTCCATCCTTTATACATCCCACATATGGCATTAACGATTCAAATCACTTTGAGGGGGCTGTAGTCCGCACTTCCTAAAATGAAATTATCGCGTTTTACCAATAATGGAAATCGTAAAGTATGCCATAAATGAGAAATACAGAAGCATAAGTAAAACATAAACATATTATATATCATATATAAAAATAGTGACATCTTAATGGCCACCTTTGGAGGTGTTATATGAGTGTTGAACAATCATCGTTTCGTGAGGCAGAAATTCACCATCCACAGAAACTGTATGTTCTTTAACCATTAGATGTAGGTGTGTGTTAGTGTAGCTCGAATAATTCTTATAACAACATTCTAGTATATTTATGATACTGTTGTTTTTACAAAAGAAATGAATAAAAAGAGTTTAGGGGGTTGGAGAAGAAAAATAAAACAAAACAACATTAGAGAAGACATTACCTCAAAATCGGGTAACTCTTTTGATTTGAGCCAAAGGCTTCCTTGGGAAGTATTCTGCCCAAAGTGAGGATTATAGGAGTAAGGGAGGGAAGTTGGGAGAGTATTTGGGCAGTGGTTGGCCGAGCCAAATGGCTTGAAGGTGTGAACAAGGTGGGAGAGGTGGGGGCCTGTTATAAGTGGAGAGGAGGGGCTCATTTGGAAAGATTGAAATGTTACATTATTACACAATGATTTTCGGATTCTAAAGGTCCCACACTTAAATAATTCGAGGCTAAGGTGATAAGGGTTAGAAATATCCTCATCCAATTAGCTTTGGACAAGTGTAAGCCTTGGATTTTGCATTATCTTCCCATTTTATTTAAATCGTTAAATAATGAGGTCATCGCTGCATCATCATGATGTCATAAATAATTTAATTTATTTAATGTCTAAAAATTATAAAAAAATATTATGACGTAGGAAATCTTTTTAGATTTCTAATTAATATTTATAATAAAAATTTGGACTTGTGTAACCCCACTTAAAAACTGTTTTAGTAAAACAACTCATGTTTGTGTCAATTTAATTTTAACATTAAATAAATATATATTAATGTCATTTTCAAACTAAAGTGGCTCCATGGGGTCCCCAAGTTGACCCATGGGTTGTCTTGGTCGTCCATGACTCATCCAATAGGAGTAGGACAAGTGTCATGCTCATCTCATATTATTATAACATTATTTGTACCTTAAACTACACTAATTACCTCTAATCGCGATTAAGAACTTAAAAGTTACTATTCACCAAAAAATTATTTTAATCTCATTGAACCACATTTTACTTCTTAATGACAACCATGTATGTCGGATTGTTTATAATCAAATCACAGAAGTGGTAATATTTCATTTAAACGAAAAATCAGTTATTTAACTACCACTTAGTGGTTTTACTATTCATCAAAAATTGAAGTTTTTCAGAACAATGCCAAAATTTCACCCTAAGCTATAATTGATATTACGAATTCAAAAATGATGTCTATTTTACAAAATTACAAACATATAAGTTTCATTAATTAATTTTATAATTAATTCCCGCTGTTACGACAAATAGCGTGTTTCTAAGAAACAATTTATATCAAAAGATTGACAATTGTTTATGTCCAATTTCAAAGTGAAATTAATTCTAATGACCACCATTGGATAAAATGGTAAAAATATATTCTAATTGTACTTTAAAACCACTCAATAGTATAATTTATCACTATAAATTATTTTGATTAAAAAAGTTGTTTTTAAGTATTTTTCACAATTCATAAAAAATTAGAAGTTCTCAGAAAAATACCAAAAAATCAACATAGGCTAATTTCGATATTACGAATACAAAAATGAAGTCCATTTTGAAATATAAAATTTCTATAATTTTAAAAAGTGGTTATTACTATTCATAACGGCTACTTTGATTAGTCGTGGTGTTTTAAAACTCGAAGTTGCGTACAATGAAAGCTATTGCATTATTGAAAGAGAAGCGTATCATGGAAGCTCGCAGTGTTACATTCTCCCCTCCTTCAATAAATTGCGTCCTCGCAATTTTAAATTTTTCTTGGAAAATAAAAGGTTGAAAATCGAAAATACCTTTGAGGAAAGCCCACATCGGAAATAAGATTAATAAAATTTATCCTTAATAAGAGGGAAAGGGAAATGAAAAAGTCACCACCCAATTATGATCTCGATTAGGAGAACATTGGTGGCAATTAGAGACATATAATTGGAGGAAAAATGTAAATATTTGTAGGGAGCGATTGGGGTCATCAATCACAATCAACTGTCAAATTGAGGGCCTCAAAGCCTTCAATCTATGTTGATTTAAAATATCATCAGTTCAACAAGACATAAGGTATTAGGATAACAAATTTTTTTGTTTTAATATCGCTTTACTAAAGTTTAAGAATTAATTTATTCATTGAATAAGAGATAGGTATATATATATTTATGCTTGACAATTAGAGTTTCAACCTTCAACTCATCTTTCACTCAAAAAGATAATAGAACTCAAAAATATTATACTAATCCTAATTGTATAAGGTTCCAAATGTTAACACATACCATTTAGATTAGTAAAATTATATTTTAATAACCAGGGACTTCCTATAGGCTAGTGGTAGGAAATAAAGGCATGTCGCACTATGATTGTGGGTTCGATTCCTGCAGCTTTGTCCGACGCGACGGGTTATGCCCCACCCTGCAGGTTGTCCTTTTCTTAAAACTATGGTATCATAATATTCCAAAAATAATCTTCATAAATGCTTTAACCTTAAACAATACAATCCATGGTTCAACTTAATCCATTCCAACCTTAATATTTATCCAAAATACCTCCGTCCAGACTTTGTCTAAAGGGTCGTTAAATTCCAAAATCAATTGTAACCTCAGATTCCCCAAACAAAGTAAAGTTTCTCTTATTGTCACATACTAAAAATATGATTACCTTCATCATTATAAATCTTTAATGAAAACAACATGTACTGTAGTACAATCCTTATATATCACATTATTCTTATAACCATAATCTAGTTCATGAGTCCAAAAACACAAATACAATAATTATTCTGCTTCAATTGTAGTCACAGCATAAGATTGGCCTTGATCCCTTGGCCTTTTCTGAGGTAAGTTTCCTTGACGCTTAGGACATTCATTTTCATAATGCCCCATTTCTCTACAATTGTAGCATTCAACTTTGACATCCTCTTTCTTTCCCTTGCAATCACGAGCCTGGTGACCCTTTTCTCCACATTTATAACAAACTCCCATTCCTTTTAGGCACGTACCAGGGTGATTATTCCCACAATTATCACATAAGGGAAAATCCTTCTTTCCCTTTTTCCCTTTATCTGTCTCTTGTTCCACCGTTCTCTTCTTCTCTTGCTTTACTTTGTTGTCATAAGACTTAGAGAATTCCTTTTCTGTCTTGATAGCACACGAGACAATATCTTCGTATGATGAGAAGGATTGTGATACTAAATCTCGACGGAGAAATGGTTTTAACCCATCAAAGAAACGATCAATCTTACTTCTTGGGTTACGTATATAATCGGCAGCATGCCTCGCTAACCTTGTAATGTTAGGCTCATACTTTGCGACATTATCATCCTCCTTCTGCCTCAAACTCAGAAATTGCCTTTCCATATCTGCTCGATGGTCACGCGGAAAGTATTTTTCTAAGAAAAGCTTTTTGAACTCCCTCCATTCCATATTCGATACTTCATCATCTTCCTTTGTGTTTTGAATCAGCGACCACCACTGATCGGTATCTCCAGTGAGGCGGTAAACTGCCATGACAACCTTCTCCCTTTCACTACTCCCCAAGGCATGGAATATTTTCTCTAAGGAATTTATCCATTGCTCAGCTACTATAGGATTTGTACTCCCATTGATGGTTGGTGGTTGTTGCCTCATGAAGCGGTCTAACATTGATCCTCCACATTGCGGATCAGGGTGCTCCATACGAGTAAGGTTATTATTCATAACCTGAGAAAGTTGTCCCAGTATGGTGATTAGCTGATCGGCACCAGTTGCATCACCAGCCCCACTATAATTATCTTGAGCAGGAGGGCAATCCCTACATGGAGTGCGTGCATTGATACGATTTCCATTTCTTCCACTAGGTGCCATTTCTAAACAATGGCATAAACTAGATTAGTTTATGAATCAAAATACATAATTCCATACTTTTAAAACACTTTACATAAATTGATCTATTTATGGATATAATCCATAATCATAAAAATGTTTTCTTTGAGGAAGTATACACTCATAAACCCTTCATAATGATTTGTAATGAAAATGAGAGTTATCCTAAGCATATCCCCCAGGAGTGTCGTAACCAAGAGTGCAGCAAGGCCCATTGTTGTTCACCAGTTCCCGTTCAAGTCTAGCTCAAAGCAGTGTTTTCGGGTTTTACCCCTAGGTACATCTATGCCAAAGCTGCCTCTACCTGCTCGTATGCAGACAGGGATGTATTGCTCGGAAAACTCATAACATCTCTATAATACCAAAATTCTAGGAAGTTATTCTATACTAATCCTCAAAGTCTATCATTGGGATATGTGCTCTAATCAGAGTTTATCTAAATCTAGCTTCCAAGGTTAGTACTAAACTGCCTCTGATACCAACTGTAACGCCCCGACCGTAGCTACCCAGAGTCGGTGCATTACTCCGTAACATTGGCATGATCACAAAAGATCAAGTCTCGAAAGACCGATTAGTTTAGTAGCCTTGGAAACACTAGATACATTCATAAATGTTACATTACATCACAAAGTGAAAAACTATAATAACATAGTCTCTATAGTCCACACTTCTATCCTCTTCGGACTATCCCTGCAGGTCATTCATAAAATACTTCCTCACATCCTGGAAAATATTAAAACATTGAAAGGGGTGATCTCAGATGCTCAGTAAGGATTAAAATATTGCGGAAGCTTTCATAAATAAACATAAAAACTTAAGGCAATGTACAACTAAAACAAAAGCCTTTTAAACTTGAACTTCAACATAATATGGCAAAAGTAAAATGAGATAATGCCATTCACTTCATCACATGGATATTCTACTGGTCGAATAATCACATGCAATATCAATAACCACTTTCATAATGATGGAATGCATAATGCCAGACTATCATAACCATGTAGCCAAGGCCTCATGCTAAGACCACAAATAAGATTTTGTCAAGGCCTTGTGCCAAGACACTAGTTTGTCTCATGAGACCTGCCGATGCATCGAGGAGCTATAGCGGGATCCACCCGTCACTTATTAAGTCCAATGCATTCCTCATATGAATAGGTTTAAACATATCATAAACCATAACATAATCGTATCACATAAAAGATGCATAAAGGAAACATAACAGTTCCACATTTCAATAATATATTAATACAACACATTGATTTAATAAAAACACTTTCAAAACCATTTTCAATACCAAAATAAAAGAAAATTATAATTTTGTATTTATTTTTCATTTTAAAAAAGAGGTATGGCTTCTAGAGGAAGCCGAAACTCAAATAATAGTCACAGCGGCAGAGAAGTCGTTGTCGCCGCATAAATACGGAAAGAAAAACATTCCATTTTTGTCGTTTAGTAAAACACTTCGTATAAAAAATATTCCTTTTGAATAAACGTAAAAGTCAAAGGGGTTTATACACCGTATAAAATAAAGTTGTGTATAAAACGAAATATGCCTCAATGAAAGGAGATTAAGACGAAGTCACTTAAAAAGATCATTTTTAAATAAAATATATCTATTATGTGTATTCACTATATGTACACATAATGAAAATATAAATACAATATACGACATAATAATATCATGATATAATTTGAAAGTAGGAGATTAACCCAAAGAATGGAAGTTGGGTTACGAAGTTCCCTTACCTTGCGTTCTGTCCTGACTCGACCGTTCTTTAACCTCCTGAATAATAAACTAGAGTTAATTTCTATTTACTTAAGAACCTTTTTCATGTTCATTATTCCATTTATATCACTTATTACCATGTTATGAACATTATTTAATTATTTAAATTAATAACGGTCGTTTTGTCGATCTTTGGTACTTGAGTCAACAATAAACTTTTTATAATTACAAGTTGTTCATGTGGTGAAATATCCATTATATCCAGAATTATATTAATGATTTAGATATCATATATATCCAGTATATACATTCATTCATAATATTACGTAACATTTAGAGGTAAGAAATGAAATGCACCGTTCATGGAGACGGTAAGCCGTACGTACGCATGAACGCTACTTTCATTTCTATTTTGTATTTAATGGAAGGAAATCATAATGATATAAATTTATAATATAATTACAGTATAATATAGTGTATAATATCATTTACTCCATCCTTTATACATCCCACATTTGGCATTAACGATTCAAATCACATTGAGGGGGCGGTAGTCCGCACTTCCTAAAATGAAATTATCGCGTTTTACCCATAATGGAAATCGTAAAGTATGCCATAAATGAGAAATACCGAAGCATAAGTAAAACATAAACATATTATATATCATATATAAAAATAGTGACATCTTAATGGCCACCTTTGGAGGTGTTATATGAGTGTTGTACAATCATCGTTTCGTGAGGCCGAAATTCACCATCCACAGAAACTGTATGTTCTTTAACCATTAGATGTAGGTGTGTGTTAGTGTAGCTCGAATCCTTCTTATACAAACATCCTAGTATATTGAGTATACTGTTTTTGTTACAAAAGAAATGAATAAAAATAGTTTAGGGGGTTGGAGAAGAAAAATAAAACAAAACAACATTAGAGAAGACATTACCTCAAAATTGGGTAACTCTTTTTATTTGAGCCAAAGGCTTCCTTGGGAAGTATTCTTCCCAAAGTGAGGCTTCTAGGAGTAAGGGAGGGAAGTTGGGAGAGTATTTGGGCAGAGGTTGGCCGATCCAAATGGCTTGAAGGTGTGAATAAGGTGGGAGAGATGGGGGCCTTTTATAAGTGGGGAGGAGGGGCTCTTTTGGAAAGATTGAAATGTTACATTATTACACAATGCTTTTCGGATTCTAAAGGTCCCACACTTATATAAGTCGAGGCTAAGGTGATAAGGGTTCGAAATATCTTCATCCAATTGGCTTTGGACAAGTGTAAGCCTTGGATTTTGCATTATCTTCCCATTTTATTTAAATCGTTAAATAATGAGGCCATCGCTACATCATCATGATGTCATAAATAATTTAATTTATTTAATGTCTAAAAATTATAAAAAAATATTATGATGTAGGAAATCTTTTTAGCTTTCTAATTAATATTTATAATCAAACTTTGGACTTGTGTAACCCCACATAAAAACTGTTTTAGTAAAACAACTCATGTTTGTGTCAATTTAATTTTAACATTAAATAAATATATATTAATGTCATTTTCCAACTAAAGTGGCTCCATGGGGTCCCCAAGTTGACCCATGGGTTGTCTTGGTCTGCCATGACTCATACAATAGGAGTAGTACAAGTGTCATGCTCATCTCATATTATTATAACATTATTTGTACCTTAAACAACACTAATTACCTCTAATCGCGATTAAGAACTTAAAAGTTACTATTCACCAAAAAATTATTTTAATCTCATTGAACCAAATTTTACTTCTTAATGAAAACCATGTATGTCGGATTTTTGAAAATCAAATCACAGAAGTAGTAATATTTCATTTAAACGAAAAATCAGTTATTTAACTACCACTTAGTGGTTTCACTATTCATCAAAAATTGAAGTTTTTCAGAACAATGCCAAAATTTCACCCTAAGCTATAATTGATATTCCGAATTCAAAAATGATGTCTATTTTACAAAATTCCACACATATAAGTTGCATTAATTAATTTTATAATTAATTCTCGTTGTTACGACAAATAGCGTGTTTTTAAGAAACAATTAAAATCAAAAGATTGACAATTGTTTATGTCCAATTTCAAAGTGAAATTAATTCTAATGACCACCATTGGATAAAATGGTAAAAATATATTCTAATTATACTTTAAAACCACTCAATAGTATAATTTATCACTATATATTATTTTGATTAAAAAAGTTGTTTTTAAGTATTTTTCACAATTCATAAAAAATTAGAAGTTCTCAGAAAAATACCAAAAATTCAACATAGGCTAATTTAAATATTACGAATACAAAAATGAAGTCCATTTTGAAATATAAAATTTCTATAATTTTAAAAAGTGGTTATTACTATTCATAACGGCTACTTTGATTAGTCGTGGTGTTTTAGAACTCGAAGTTGCGTACAATGCAAGCTATTGCATTATTGAAAGAGAGGCGTATCGTGGAAGCTCGGGGTGTTATAGTAAAGTTTATGTAAGTAATATATTTTTTAAAACAAATATATTTGTTTAGTACTAGGGTATTTTATTTTTTGTAAAAATGAAACTGCGTTAAAATAATTCACAGACCCTTAGATTTCAGGGCCTGGTTCTTACTCTGATCCTTTTGTTTTCTCACAACCCCAACATATATCAGTAGATTCAATTTCAAAACACCGATTTTCAACATATGAACGAAAGTTATTATTATGATAAAACAACTCATGAATACATTTTGAATGTTTATAATCAAGAATATATTCAACCTTTTATGGAATAATAGGCTTTGGGAAAACCAAGAAGTTAGTTGTTTGCTAAAAATAATCATATTCATTAGTATCATTTGTGATTTGAATTTGATAATTAGAAGTAGAATTTCATTGACAAATAAAATTAATAATATTTCATTTTTATCACAATTTGAGAAAAATAATCATAATGTGTCAATGAGTGAATTTTATTGTATTAAATAAATGCAAGATTAGTACAATCAATTCAAAAGGAACAAATTTGGGACTTTATTTTAGCATCCCAATTATACTTCTTTATTTAGAGTAAATTAGGTTTTATATAATAGATGTGATGAAAATATAATAACAGTTTTAAATAAATCTGAACATTTTATTAAAGGTTATAATCAATAATATAGAATTGAATATTAAGAAACCAATTCACTTGTATAAATACATGATCTTATTCATATACTTTAATCTTTTGTTGCATTCATAAATTTTAATATATTTCAAATTGACGTGACAGATGATTTCCATAATTGATATGTTCAAGAGTAATTTAATTTATGAAAAACCCCTAGAAATGTTAGTAAAAAACATAAATAATTTTTCTATAAACATACCAAACTCATTTATGGACTTAAACAATCCCTTAGATATTAGTTGGCTATGATTAGAAGATTTTTGTTCCAAAAAAACATTGTTAAGGGATCTACGGATAGAACTATTTTTGTAAAAGAAGATAAAAAAATTATTATGATTGATGAAATATATATTGGTGATATATATAATTGGTTCAACTCAGTAATATTTGACAGATTCTATTGTAGATCATATGAAATATGGGTTTAATATGAGAACGTTTGGTTAGTAAACATGCATTCCTAGTTTACCAATTTTCGAAAAACCAGATAGAACTTTTATTCCTCAACATAAGTATATAAAATTTATTATTATGAAATTCACGGATGACATCACTAAAAGTACTTGTACTCTCTTGGGATCCTCCAATACTTTAGATCCTGATTGTTCTTTAAAAATAATTGATCTAAATAATTTTAGAGTTATGACTTAAATTTTACATTAATCTACAACTTGACTTCAATATTTAATATATTCAATATTCTTCATTTCTATATATCAATATAATCCCAAATAATCTCATCCTAAATATGTAAAATTAATTTTACATTTTCTATTGGATGATTGGGTTTTGTGATATTATATTTTTATATAAATGATATTAAACAGTGATGTTCTTCATATGCTGATTTTTGTGGACGTGTAATGGATAGAAAAAGTAAATTTGGAAAGGATAAGGTTTAGTTTCATTGTTTTTAATATACAATACTTAGTATAAAATTCCACAACTGAAGCCACGTATATGATAGTTAGAAGTTTTTGTGCCAATGTGTTCTACATGCAGCAAATACTCACTAACTATGGCTTGTTTTTTTACTAATACTCAAATTTTGTGTCATAACACAAGTTTCATTCGTCTAAGTAAAATCCCAACACATCACTTACTTTAAAATAAAATAGACATCAGACAACATTTACTTAGAGGTCACACCCATGGAGGAGATATAATATTACAATTCATTGAATTCCAAGAACAACATACTAAAAATATTTCTAAACCCCTTAGATTTGATATATTTAAATACGTTAAAAATAATCTAGGAATGATCAGTATCAAGTGATTATTTATATCTTCTTCTACTTATTAATATCTTTATATTAATGAACACATTTTCAAAGGGGATTTAGATAAAATTTTACGTTTCTAAAACCTATTTATTTCTTAATACATTCATTTTTTTAAAGAAAGTTATTATATTTACATTTATGGAATCGAAATCAATTTTAAAATATTTCAGAGTGATATTTTCATATAAAAATACATCAAATATAAAATGTTTTACAAATAATTATTTGGAGTCAAAAAATATTCCTAAATAAAAATATGTACCAAAATGTTTTATATATCAGAAGTTGTTATAAATTATTGTCATAAAAAATTATTAAAAATTGTTTAGAGAATATTTTTCCTATAAAAAATATCATAATTATATTTCTTTACAAAAACAAAGATGATTAGTTTTATGATATTGATGAGACTTTTATACTCCAAAAGGTATTATTATTTATGTTTTCACACTAATACATTACATTGGTTATTAATGTTCTTGTTTATATATGTTTATAGTTTTAATAATTTTTTCTAATTTAAACAATTTTTTTTAAATATTACTGATAAATTTCTAATAAAAAGTTTTCTTCCCAACATTAAGAGTTAAAAATTTACTTTAAAATTTTCTTCATTTAATTCATTGTAACTTGATCCGATAATAACTCCTAATCTAAGGCATTGAATTTCATGTCATTCTACGCATTTTATTCTTAACTATATATGGTTGGGACAACATATATCCCTTATTGGTTCTCAAATACTATTATCATGGATCCAACCAATCCTTTATGGGATCTATCCAATGTATGAGAATTCCATTTATCATCATATCATGTCTCAATAAAATGGAAACATGAGAATATTTTTTAGGAAGACAATTCTATTGAGAATGAATCATCAAGAAAAAAATGAATTAAAAGTTCGATTAAATTTTTAAAAGAATCATTATTTATCAAGGCTTGGAGATTGTTTTTATTGAAAAACCATATAATGATTCTAATATACATTATCCTAAATTTTTTTGAGATTTTTATACTGTATATTGAGAAGAAATTAAAATAAGAGGAAGACAAATGGGAAGATGGGAATGAAGTGGGAGAAGAAGAACAAAAATAAAAATTGGTATATAAAGTGGAATATGATGATGATGATATACAAATAATTATAGTGAAGGCGTCAAAAAATGACAAAAACCAACTCATCATTATAATAAACTCTCATACCTTCCCAATCAGAAATTCATTTGGACATTGAAATATTTATGGAAATAAAAAAAATCATCCAAAGTTTAAAATAATTCAACATAAAAAGTCTAGGAATGAGATAAACAATATAAAACAAAAGTTTCAAAAAAAAAATTAATCTGAAAAGAGAGTTGACATTATTCAAATATCAGAAGAAGAATATGTTTTTCAAAAAGGAATGGAAAATTTTGATAAGGAATAAAAACCATATATAGAATCCTTAGGACTAACTTCTATTAAAGCATTACAAGGTTCATCAAACTGTAATGGTATAGTGGGTCATAATTGTTTTGACAATATTTTCCAAATTAGGAGAGGGATAAGTTATTTCATTCCATATTTTCCAAACATATAAAAAAAAATTTATATTTATTCAAAATATTATAAATGGAAAATCAGAATCACTAAATATTTTGATTGAATCAGTTGATCTGGATGAAGTAGATTTGAATCATTCCATGAAAATAAAAAGTCTTAAAACATATCATATAATTAGATGGTTATATTTTCAAATGAAGATGAAATTGATGTCAAGGACTATAATGATTAAGTCATCGAATTAATTAATCATTATTTAGAAATGAATAATACCCATTAACTATTTATCAATAAAATCTTCTGATATCATGGTGTTTGTAGAAGAGATTAGATATATAACTGATGATTGTAAAGTGAAAATAACGTTTTGACAAAATTGTTCGTAGTTTAGAGATTGGAAATAGAAGACACAAAATGTTTGAAGATGATATTTTCCTTGAGAAAAATTAAAATAACTAGATCACTAAAATATTCGAATGACTTGAGTCATAAATTAAAAAGAAACCAGTGATTTAGGGATACATCATGAGTCATAAATCATCATTTTTAATGGCCTAGATGGATCATGATTCTTTATGAAAATGAAGGTACTCGTGAAAAAATTATATGAATAGTGAATGAACATTTTTTATTTCAACTCTTGATGTATGGTTTGAAACATGTTTTTGGAATTAATGTTAAATAGGAATGAATTTTTAATAAAGAAACCTTATCTTTGATTGTATCACATTTAATTTTGGATGTATGTTCGTTCTTTTATTTTGTGGATGATTAGTTATTTGTATTAAAATTGTTTCATTTTTTAAATCATTCTGAAATTTTTGGCGATATCCATTCCTAATTCTTTTTGTAAATAAAAAATAGGGAGATATTTAGAAAGTGGGAAAATTTATAAAATGGGAGAAGTTTATAATGGGCTAAGAATTTGAGATAATTTCCAAATGGGCAGATATTATCATAAGGGGGAATGAATTAATAATACCATCATATTGTAATGATGTTATAAACTAAAAGATAGTTAAAATACAAGGTAAATCATTGAAGAACATAAAAATATAAAGGGATGGATGATTTTTTGAAATATTTTATGTTTTATTTTTTTTGTCTTCTGCTTTGGGATTTCTAAAATGTGGGATTGTTGAGTGATAATTCTTACTTATATTGTTTCCTTTCCTTGGTTTTGCAAATCATAGACACATCCCTATAAAAACAATTTACTATATTTATATTTTCTATGTGTCTCAGTATGTGTTTATATAAAAAATTAAATTATAGAAAACATAGAAATAATTCTTATGAAAACAAATTTAAACTTATTTCTTTTCATTCTTATCATTCAGAATAAAACTATATTAGATAAATAGGAATCTGTAGTTGTTTGATTTGTGGTTATCATTACAACTTACTAAAAAAATAAATACCATCATACTAATCCTGGAATGAATTCACCATACTATACCTTATATAATTTATCAGATTGAGGATCAATAAAGAAGTCCATCAGACTATCCAAATTTTATATTTTATCTGATTACAATTACAACTATCATAAATAATCAAAAATATCATTGTAATGGTCCTAATCTGAATGAAATAAGAGTTTTACAGTAAAATTCATCCGTAGTTAGAATGTTGATGATCCAAATCATTATAAGCTGTCGTGTGAGAAATGTTTGAGGCTATTGCAACTGTCTACAAAATATGACCATTGGAAAATCACCGATAAAAAGAAGGTTGTATAATTAATTGGGAGTTGATGCAATTTACAACTCATGTCATCAAAATATTTCTCTACATGTACACCTTGTTTCTAGTCATTGAAATGATTTATAGAGTGGATGTTCTAAGGAATAATTTTGAGGATTGTAACTGTATAAGAAATATTTTCTTTTATAATCCCATGTACAATCACAGTACATCTCGAGAACTTCTATGGATATGAAGATGAAGAATCTGATTCATTCGATTGAGGACTATCGTGGATATTAAGATAAATGTCGGTCATCATATTGAGTGATTTCATGTTCAAGAAAGATAGAGTCGAATATGATAATCATATTGAGGGATTCAGTGGGATTAGACAATAGAATCGATTATGATCCATTTGATCAAGAAATTTCTAGGTAATGATAGACATAACTTATAGAAGGTAATAAAATCTTTGGTTATCTTTACATATCATTTCTGACTACAATAATATCATGGATAAATATTAAATTCTTTTATAAGATTATAAGTCATTCTTACTAATATAAGGTTTTGTATTTATTCTTTATACCAAATCTATTTTCTATTAGGCATGTGTATTAGAAATTTATTATTTATACATATTATTCAGACAATCTATTATATATGTGTCTCTGTGATATTGATAAACACTGATTTTATTGTATAACAACTAGATCAGATTTAATAACTGCAATAATCCTATGATTTGTGAGGCATATCATTTTAAACAAAGCAGTTTTGTATTTGGTTTTAATTTTATATTTTAATCAATAATTAATCCCTATTATATAAATATAATACAATTTCAATCAAAAAATAGTTTGTTGGTTTATAGAACACTAATGTATATTTGTGGTTCCATTACAAAGAAAATAGTTGATGGTGAATAGTTGAATGATATTAAACTTGTTGATCAAACTGTATGATTTAAAATAAAAAGTAAATTATGATAGATATGACCAGAATTTATCCTTAGAAACATTTATATTTCTCCTATTCATTTTATGTACATCTACATTTTGATTCTGTTATTTTTTAATTTAATAAATAAAAACATAATGTTAGTGGTATTTTAAATTTTATGAAAACAAAATAAATATTAATAAGTGATTTGAATAGTGAAGAACCAACCCACACACCCTCCTTGAGAAATGAGGTTGTTCATCTATATACATCAATCAATGATTTTAATGAAAGATTGTTTCATTGTGGTCCACAACAACTATCTGACAACCCCTTTTATAATATTTTTCACTTACCACAAAATTCTAGTGATAATGTCCCTTATGAACATAATTATAAATTTGGGTATCCAATAAATTTTTTTAATGATTCATATTGAATTTATATTGATTAACTTAAATTTTTATGGTATTTCATGTCAATCAAAGCTTTTCCAGAGAGTTTTAACCCCTATAAAAAAGATTTTTTGGTTATTTTAAAAATAAAAAATTTAATAATGTCAAATCATTCCTATATCCATATCAGTCAACTTTAGAATAATTTGGATGATTGGATGATTCTAAAAGATAAAAAATGATTCAATGAATGTTATCTAATATTTTCACCTAAATAAAATGTCATTTTTTATTTTTGACCTCCTCCCAGATGGGGGATATATTATTTTAATAAAACTGTAAAATGTTACCTAATGTTCTCCATCATACTAAGTGACACATGCATCCGATGGATGCAGTATTGATTTATATAGATCAAAAAATGACAAGGTGATTGTTCTACTATGATTTCAAGACAATCCATGTGTTTTCTCTGGGTATTATTTCCTTTTCTTTTATTTGTCAAATAATTGTAAATTGGTGGGGCTCCACTTTTGATCAATCTTAGAAATTCAGAAATCGGATTAATATTCCAATGTGTACAATATATTGAAAAGGAAATAAATATAATATTTTTGTATTTATTTTTTATAGATCCTATGGTTGGTTGTGATCCCTACCTATATGATATCCCCATTATTAAGAAAATATTAACAATATCAAATCATACCTTATGTGATACTGATCAATCAAGGAATAAAATTGATTCTATGTTGATTCCAAAAGATTACAAAATATTTAAGGAATATTATCCTCCATTTTCACTTCAGTCAAAAGTTATTTGTGTGTATTAACCCCCCCCCCCAATGGGGGATATTTCATTACAACAATACTTTGTAATGTTACTCATTATTTTCTATCATTTCTAGAGACAGTAGAATCTGATTGATCCTGAATTGAAATCTATGGATCAGAAATGTTCTAATGATAATTATCCTAAAATTTAAAGTCCATACATGTGGTTTTACCTTGTATTAAATCCATTTATGTGATTTCTAACTTAACTCGAAATCGTATAGACAATCAAGACATTCAATTATACTGATCTATTCAAATATCTAATTGTAGTGATAATGTTTCCAATAGTATAAAAATGTATTAACAGTAAAATTAAAAATATTCTTGTCAATCAAATAGAGTTTGGTTTGAATTATTCCCTATACACATAACTTAACCCATAACGATTAATATGGGAATCATATTTACATGATAGTGATTCCAACATATCAAAAAATATATATGTAATTTTATCCTAAAGATTCACAACAATATGTTGTCATTTTCTCATTACATAAACCCAATTATTGTTGATATGACAATATAAAAAACAATACAATGTGACCAATTGTTTTCTTTTATTCCAAGTGAATGGAGAATTTGATGGATTTGACAATGAATCCTATAGATCAAAAACAACAGTGTGATATTTATCACTCGATTATATGTCAATACAAGTCTCTTTTCATGGTATTAGCCCCCTTTACATGATTTTTTACATAACTCTAAATTTGATGGAAATGAAACATTTGATCATACCAACCTATTATAAAATCTGAAAGATTGGTTGATGATTCCAATAGACTGTATACGACCATAAGATCATTTTCCATGGATAATATGTTAATGAAATATTATAGTTCTCTTATGCTATCAAAAAAATCCAATTTTGTTTCACCATTTTGACTCATAAACAGTTAACAACTCAATTTAAGAAAATAATAAATGTAAAAAAGTACCTTATATTTCACAAACTATTCTGAGCATAAAATTAACTTGTTTTTTTGAATTAAACAATTATAAGTAACATAATTTTTATTTTCTTATGTTTTATCACCAATCTAAATGTATTTAGTTGGTTTTAAATAGCCTTTTGGTCAAATTTTCATTTAATTAAAAGTTTAATTAGATAGTTTACTTTACTAAAATTAAAAATTAAAATGTAAATTCCATTTTAATGGGATACTGGAAAGATAAAATGAAACACACATACTTGATCTGATGCATCTTGTAGGACCAGGGATTCAACATACACCTGTTGAAATAGGTTCCCAAAAAGAATAAAAATTATAAATATAATAATAATGAATGTAATAAAAATAATAATAAAATACATTATAAGACTATATCATAAGATCCCTCGTACCATCACCATAGAAGATATATTACCATTGTTCTCTAACATCATCTAGAAAAAAATATAGAACTTATTAGGACCATGTAGCTATCCTCCAAATACTTCACTGGTTATGTCCTCCCAATAGTAATAGGAGACACAAACATTACACATGAAACTATAGTAGAAGGAATATATGCTCCATTTTTCAAGATATATCAATATCTATTACAGTCAAGGATACGATAAAATATCTCATTCCCCTACAATGAATATTATATATATTCATATGATAGTTATGTTATCTAATCCTCAAATATATAATTTTTAATATATAAATATAAACTTATATGTATATGTAGATATTTGTGTGTATGTTTATTTTATAAAAGTACATTTTATAATTTTGGTATCCTTGGGATAATTTCGATTTCGACTTATCATCCACAATGATATTGTAATATTAAGTGTACCTTGATCCTGTAATAATAAAACAATAATATTTATCTATAGAAAACAAAACCATATTAAATAATAAATATAAATGTTAAATGATAACTACATCATGTCAAATCAAGAACACTTTATGAGTCCCAATCTAGTGATGCAGTCCATAGATCATATAATTATCATAATTATGTTCCACCACCAAAACATTCAATTAATTCAAATTTCATAATTGTAAACCATTAAACATTAATTGAAATATATAAACAAAAAATAAACAGGATCATTGTCTTAGAATCAATGGAAAAATATTTAATCATGTCATTGTATTTGGATGGGAGAACACCTTTGGGGACTCTATAAAAAAAGTCTATAGAACCAACAATTTTTATCAAGTGCTCCATCTTCCCTATTTGTTTATAATACTTCTATATTTTTCAACATTTTTTCATACACACTAACATGCTGGTTATTCTCTTTAATAAAAAATTATCATAAACCAACGTGTTTTCAAGCATAGATTAGAATGTAATATGATTCCCTTATCTGAAGTTCCCTCCATACTCGATCTAATGTGTCTTAAGGGAATGAAGCCCAGTCAAGTGTTTATAGTTGAATGTTATGTGGGTCTTGTGTGATATGACATAAATCATGAATAAAATACGGGTGATCCTATCTCATGGGATGTTATGTCTCAGAAAATGATATTATAAGTGTCTTGTTATGATGAAATCCAAGAACCAAGCCCTTTCATATGTGCGCTATAAGAGGTTGAGTCAAATCCTATTGAAGAACATTTCATAAATAATTTGAAATATTTAAATACATATTTTTAACTATTAATTTAAAATATAATAAACTGTTTACTTTCATACGTACCTCAAAAAATAAATATAGATACCTGTATAGAATAATATTGAAATAGTCCAGTTCTGCTATTATGTTTGAATTCATAGAAGGAATTAATATTTTATAACACATATAATGTATATCAAATAAAGATACATTAAATACATTAAAAAATTAAATGTTTCATGTAGTGTTAAATACGTAAAAATATCCTTAAAAACAAATATCTTAGAAAACATCATACCTTTCACTACACTTGAAAATTGATTATTTCTCCCTCAACTATAATGATAAACTATTGAATATATTCTTTACATTGATCTATAGTATGATGATCTAGCTCAATTTAAAAAAATAATCATTCTCAAGTCCATCAAATTCAATACCCCCCACCCACCTTTATATTTTCATATTAACATTCCAATTCAAATTTGTTTGTAAGGCGTTTAAGAAAAGGTACTCTATTTTAGTGATAAAATAAAAAGTATATCGCTAATTAATTCATCTATTTATAAAATACATGTAACAGCCCAAGATTTTATAAAAAAATATTCTTTTTAATTTTATTAATGTCTTGTGTTGTACGCTACACCAAAAGGAGCTTTCACAACACGCATCCTTGACTTGCCTTGCATTACACGCAATCACGACCTTCCTCGATAGCGTGTGTAATACGCAATACCGAGTTTCACTAAACAACGATATGCTATTAAAATATTATTAAAACTAGCCGTTATGAATAGTAATAACCACTTTTTAAAATTCTGTAAATCTTATTTTTCAAAATGAACTTCATTCTTGGATTCGGAGTATCGAATTTAGCCTAAGGTGAAATTTTGGTACTTTTCGGATAACTTTCATATTCTGATGAATAGTGAAAATTACTAAATTATAATTAAAAACAACTTTTTTAATCGAAATAATTAATAGTGATAAATTATTAATTTGGGTGGTTTTAAAGTATATTTAGAATATATTTTTACAATTCAATACAATGTTGGTCATTGGTTGTAATTTCACATTTAAACCAGACATAATCATGTGTCAATCTTTTGATATATATTGTTTCCTAAAAACACGCTATTTATTTTAACAGCAGGATTTAATTATAAAATTAATTAATGCAACTTCTATGTTATGAATTTGGTAAAATAGATTTCATTTTTGAAATCGGAATATGAAATATAGCTTAGGATGAAATTTTGGTATTTTTCTGAAAACTTTCAATTTTTGATGAATAGTGAAACCACTAAGTGGTAGGTTAAAAACTGAATAATGCATAAAACTTAATTTTACCACTTCTGTGAATGGAATTTCGAAAATCCGAGAGACACGGTTAATATCAAGGACTAAAATGTGGTTCAATGAGATGAAAATAATTTTTTGGTGAATAGTAACTTTTTAATTTTTTTTACCGCGGTTAATAGTAAATATGGTAACTAAGGGTAAATATGATTTTACTATTACCCTAACACATGTCCTAATTCTATTGGACAAGTGTAATTCGACCAAAAACAAACTTAGGAATAAAATATGACCATTTAGGCCCACTTGGATTAGATTAGGACATTTATTATTAATTTATTTAAAGAAAGGTTAAAATAGTTAAAATCAAAGTTTAATAAGTAAATCATTTTTAATATGGGGTTATACATAAGATAAATTCGATTGTAAATATTCATTAGAAAGCTAAAAATAGTTCCTACATGATGGTATTTTATTTGTAATTTTTAGACATCAAATAATTTAATTTATTTATGACACAATGATGATGCAGTAATTATCTTATTAATGAAATATTGACATAATTGATGTTATAAACACAAAAATAAATGTAATTTGAGACTTTTTATGAATTCCACTAATTTTATAGGTTACTATGATATATTAATGTTGATTTAATTAACTTGGATCGAACATTTAATTCTGTTATGACTCTCACAAAAATCATATATCAAATAGTGTCAAAATTGACACAAAATAGTTTTTAAATCAAATATTATATTATTAATTGTTATTTTATTCCTAAAAATCTAAGGCTCGGCCAAATGACTTAGATAAGGATATATATATTAATAATAAACAATTTGGGGTTCGTTTGGAATGTTATAGTAAGTGTATTAACCATATAGTGAAAGAAAACAAAAAGACACGGTAAAAGTTAAATTATTTAACTTAGAGTTAAATCTAATTGATAAGGTTTAAAATAAGATCCAAACATGTCTAAATTTGATTGGTTGATGAGATTACAACCCTGTCTCATCTAAGCTTCGAATATGAGTCATTTTTGGAGGTTTGTAAGTGGGGTTAGATTTATTATAAATTAATATTTTTTAGAATTCCTAAGGTGCCCCTCTCCTCCCTTATAAAAGGACACCTCCTCCCCCTCCTCCTCACACCAAATTGAGCACTAAAGCTCGGCCAACCCCTGCCATTTTCTCCTCTCCACTTCCCTAGAAACATCCTAGAGGTTCTGGTCTTCCTCAAAGACCAATTTTAGTACCCTAAGAGGAGGTCTCAAAGAGGCGCTTCAAAGAAGAGGTAATTACCGTTACCAATTCTTTCATCTTTATTTCTTCTTCCACTTCTTCTTATTAGGTTGTTTCATTATGAAGTAATAACATCAGTATCACTCATATACTGATATGTTATTATAAGTAAGAAACATCCTTATTTCACCATCTATCCATCCTACGGAAAAAGAAATCACCGCGCGTGCGTACGTACGGAATACCGTCTCCACGCCGTGGTGTAATCTATTTTCCACCACCACCTTACATGGATGGGTATAATGGTGTAAAGAATAACTATACATAGTTATTACAACATCATATTGATTCTGATATATTGTATAATCCACTTCAATTCAATTCAATATTTTTAGAAATGATATCATCGCTCGTGCGTACGTACGGACTACCGTCTCCACGACGCGATGAGATTCATTCTCCATGTTAACCATTTAAGAATGATTATAAAGTATATATAAGAAATAATAATGAAATATATGACATTATAAAGCTACTGGATTTATGTATATATATATATATGTATGTCATCTACTTACTTCCATTCAAGACAATAAGGAAAGGAAAATAGCGTTCATGCGTACGTACGGACTACCGTCTCCATGAACGGTGTTTTTCATTTCATTTATCTATCTATTATATATATATATATATACTGAATATATATGATATATAAATAATATTTTATATTCTGGAAGTAATTAAATCATGATATAAGTAATAATAATGTCAAGAACAACAAATCAAAACACCTACGATAAATGAAACGATTTTACCCAAAACGCTTCTTTAACATGGAATTTACAAAAGAACGGGTAATATAATGTCATAAGTGAACCATATATGATATCATAACAATGAATATGATTCTGTAATAAGTCAATAACATGATTTAAATCATTATACAGGAGGTTCGGACACTTACAAAGCAAGTCGGACCTAAGGTAAGGGAAAAATCACAATCTCATTTTTATCCGAGATTGTTTATTCGTAAGTATTTACTGGGGTGTATTTTATCATCCACATCCATGTTCACTCAATATGTAATATTATTTCCATCCTTCTACAATAGTTTATATCCAATTTTACCCTTCGGTGAGTTTTTAGTAAAAGATACGAAAGGAATCTTTTGTCGTTTTTTTTCGTACGAGGTACTTTTTGACTTTTCCGACAAAAGTACGAAGAATGTTTTTTTTAACTTATACGGCATGAATGGATTTTTAAAACATTATTTCCAAGAAGCTTCCTTTACAAGTTTTCACGTTTATTTTTAATCAAATTCTTTTATTTTAAAGTTATATGACATGTTATGAAAGGAAAAATGTTTTTGAAAAAGAAAGGATATTTTCCTCAAGAATGGAGTTCAAGTGTTTTATCAAAATTATTTTCCATCTAAGATAATAAAGGGTTCTGTTTTTATCCCTATTATTACATTGATTTGATCATGTTGTGATGGAATTATTTTTATGAATTCCTTTATCTTATATGAACTGTTTTATGATGTCATGTTGTTTAAGAATTCCATTTTTATTACATGGGTTATGTGATGATGTATGATTTATGATTATGTGGCACGCATAAGAAAGGATTCATTATAAGATGGGTGGGACCTATATCTCCCTCCAATGTATTGGGTAAAGATTTTATATCTTATGAGATAGACATGGATGAAATGGTAGGTTATACCGGTTCAGTGAAACAGGACTGAAACGAGGGTTACTCGATTCAGAAAGGGACTTTGTCCACTAAGATAGTCTTGGCAATGAGTCATGACTAACAAGAAATGATTTTCTATGATTATGTGTGCATGCCACCAAGTTTCAAGTTTCATGTTATGATTATGGGGATCTCATTTTCACTTCTATGATTTATCCCATGTTATGATATTATGAGCTCTTTTGCAGGTTAAGATTTCCAAAAAGCTATGTTCTTATGTATATGATGTGATTGATATTTCTTTTGTTTACCCTTACTGAGCATTTGAGCTCACCCTTTTATGTTTTCTTTTCCCCAGGATATAAAGAAAGGTTTATAGGTTAAAAAAGGGAAGATCTTTATGGGAGATATTGAAGATCTTTCACCACGATTAGAAGATTACGTTCCGAGTTTCTAAAGACACTAAACTATTACGATCCTTGTGTGTGTGTTTTTGTTATGTACTAAGTATTCCGCAAAAGTAATGTAATGTCCATGTACGATAAGCTTCGGGTCTCTACAGTTGGTATCAGAGGAAAGGTTTAGTCAACCTTTGGAAACTAGGACGCGAAAACGTTAGTAAGATCCCTAGAGATATTTCTAAGGTATGTCTAGGGATGCCCCTAAGGATAAGTATACGTATAGGATATAGTTCTAGAACTATGGTAACGATATTAGATTAAACCAAATATGATAGATATTTAAGTTACTCCCCCTTTATTACGATTTTTGCATCTAACACTATTCTGTTTGGGTTTTAGAAAATGGCTGGAAACAAGATGATTCACAATAATGGAGGATATGATGGACAATGGAATGATATTCTTCATGAGCAACCAAATTAAATGGGATTTGGATGTCCAAACATCATTATTATGCCGAATCAGCAATCTCAAAACATGATCAATAAAGTAACATTTGGTAAGTTTCCTGACTCGACTAATAAGAGAAAGATGGAGTTCCATGATGATCATAGAGGAAAGAAAGTTCAATTTCCCCTATGTAAATCATGTGGGAAGAGGCATCAAGGAGAATGTTTCAAGGGAACTGGAAGATGCTTTGGGTGTGGAAAAGAAGGACACAAAGCAAGTAAGTGCAAAAGAAAAGGGTCGGTTAACACCATGAATGAGGATAATGGTATTGCTACGACATCAAAAATGGTTAAGTGTTTTAAATGTGGAATGTATGGGCATTATGCAAACAAATGCCCTAAGGGAAAGACTCATGAAGAGAATCAGTATGGTCATATGGGAAGTATTTATGTGGATGATGATGAAGAGACTACCAATGGTATGTGAGATGAAAGAATTGTTGAAGCTCGGTCAATGGTTTAAGAATGTAGTGGGATGATTACATGTTTATCATGTCTAATGTTGTATAAGAAATCTCATGGTACTATGGAATAAAGAGACATCTAAGGATTGTTACACTGTTGTCTTTCCTTGAGTTTTGAAAGTGTATGATGAATGGTACCAGTAACCATGAAAGGTTATTCAGATACATTTGGAAAGTAGATGATAAGTGCATAATGAAATGATAAGAATATAATGAGATGTTTGATTTTATTCATGAGCTCATGATTGATATAAGGACTAAGTGATATCATTGTTTGAGTATATAGAAATTTGAGGATTTTGGTATGTGGAAACTGTTAAATTTTAACTGCATTCATGTTTTCACTAAGGTTTTCAAGAGAATACATGATTGAGGACTTTGAATGTTTGGAATGTGACCAACAAAACATATCTTATGATATATGGGGATCAACGATGGTATTAAATCTCTGGTAATCGTTTTCACTATGTTATGAGAGTGGACTACAGTATTATGGATAAGCCTAAAGATTGAAATGGATTATGTTGGACATAAGTTAGTATTGTTTAAGGATTGAAGATTTTTGATATTATTGATGGGATGTTATAGTAACGTTGTTTTAGAAAAAGGACAACCTGCAGGACGGGCGACAGCCCATCGCTTCGGACAAGGCTGTAGGAATCGAACCCACAACCGAAGTGCGACTGGCATTTATCGCCTACCACTGGCCTACAGGAAGTCCCTGGTTAGTATAAACTAGTTTTATTTTATTAAGAGGTATGATATATGAAGTATAAGTTCATTTTTGGAACTATATACGATTAATCTAACCAGAAGACGGACTTATAACTTTTGCTAACATTTTGTTTGAAAGAGATGGAATAACCCATCATTCTATCACATGATCTACTAACACATCACGAATAACAAATTCAACTTCATTTCTTTAAGGGATGAAGTGGAAATTGTTAAATTCACGAACAACAGTTAGATTGTACCAAAATCAAGTAAGTATTTCTTCTAATACAAAATTTTCAACTTTAGGGGAAATGATCTTGAAAACCAAAAATGTTGTCCTAGTGATCTTATACCTGAAGAATCAGATGGTACCTTATATCATCACATATCTATGGATTTGTGATTACTGGATTTTCCATAGCCATGTTCTCTACCACTCTCCATCAGAACATGATGGTTAGATTTCTCTTCCATATCCATATTTTCACCTATGTGGAAACCCAATGATTAGTTTATTTGGGTAACCGTCACGTTTCATACTTTTGTTTTTAAAGATTGGTTTTGATATTCCTTTTTACGATGTGGGTTTCTATTAAAGAAACTTTCGAATAGTAAACCATTTATAACCCCGACGAATTTCGAGGGCGAAATTCATTTTAAGGGGGGTAGAATGTAACAGCCCAAGATTTTATAAAAAAATATTCTTTTTAATTTTATTAATGTCTTGTGTTGTACACTACACCAAAAGGAGCTTTCACAACACGCATCCTTGACTTGCCTTGCATTACACGCAATCGCGACCTTCCTCGATAGCGTGTGTAGTACGCAATACCGAGTTTCACTAAACAACGATATGCTATTAAAATATTATTAAAACTAGCCGTTATGAATAGTAATAACCACTTTTTAAAATTCTGTAAATCTTATTTTTCAAAATGAACTTCATTCTTGGATTCGGAGTATCGAATTTAGCCTAAGGTGAAATTTTGGTACTTTTCGGATAACTTTCATATTCTGATGAATAGTGAAAATTACTAAATTATAATTAAAAACAACTTTTTTAATCGAAATAATTAATAGTGATAAATTATTAATTTGAGTGGTTTTAAAGTATATTTAGAATATATTTTTACAATTTAATACAATTTTGGTCATTGGTTGTAATTTCACATTTAAACCAGACATAATCAAGTGTCAATCTTTTGATATATATTGTTTCCTAAAAACACGCTATTTATTTTAACAGCAGGATTTAATTATAAAATTAATTAATGCAACTTCTATGTTATGAATTTGGTAAAATAGATTTCATTTTTGAATTCGGAATATGAAATATAGCTTAGGATGAAATTTTGGTATTTTTCTGAAAACTTTCAATTTTTGATGAATAGTGAAACCACTAAGTGGTAGGTTAAAAACTGAATTTTGCATAAAACTTAATTTTACCACTTCTGTGAATGGAATTTCGAAAATCCGAGAGATACGGTTAATATCAAGGACTAAAATGTGGTTCAATGAGATGAAAATAATTTTTTGGTGAATAGTAACTTTTTAATTTTTTTACCGCAGTTAATAGTAAATAGGGTAACTAAGGGTAAATATGATTTTACTATTACCCTAACACATGTCCTAATTCTATTGGACAAGTGTAATTCGACCAAAAACAAACTTAGGAATAAAATATGACCATTTAGGCCCACTTGGATTAGATTAGGACATTTATTATTAATTTATTTAAAGAAAGGTTAAAAAAGTTAAAATCAAAGTTTAATAAGTAAATCATTTTTAATATGGGGTTATACATAAGATAAATTCAATTGTAAATATTCATTAGAAAGCTAAAAAGATTTCCTACATGATGGTAGTTTATTTGTAATTTTTAGACATCAAATAATTTAATTTATTTATGACACAATGATGATGCAGTAATTATCTTATTAATGAAATATTGACATAATTGATGTTATAAACACAAAAATAAATGTAAGCTGAGACTTTTTATGAATTCCACTAATTTTATAGGTTACTATGATATATTAATGTTGATTTAATTAACTTGGTTCGAACATTTAATTCTGTTATGACTCTCACAAAAATCATATATCAAATAGTGTCAAAATTGACACAAAATAGTTTTTAAATCAAATATTATATTATTAATTGTTATTTTATTCCTAAAAATCTAAGGCTCGGCCAAATGACTTAGATAAGGATATATATATTAATAATAAACAATTTGGGGTTCGTTTGGCATGTTATAGTAAGTGTATTAACCATATAGTGAAAGAAAACAAAAAGACACGGTAAAAGTTAAATTATTTAACTTAGAGTTAAATCTAATTGATAAGGTTTAAAATAAGATCCAAAAATGTCTAAATTTGATTGGTTGATGAGATTACAACCCTATCTCATCTAAGCTTCGAATATGAGTCATTTTTGGAGGTTTTTAAGTGGGGTTAGATTTATTATAAATTAATATTTTTTAGAATTCCTAAGGTGCCCCTCTCCTCCCTTATAAAAGGACACCTCCTCCCCCTCCTCCTCACACAAAATTGAGCACTCAAGCTCGGCCAACCCCTGACATTTTCTCCTCTCCACTTCCCTAGCAACATCCTAGAGGTTCTGGTCTTCCTCAAAGACCAATTTTAGTACCCTAAGAGGAGGTCTCAAAGAGGCGCTTCAAAGAAGAGGTAATTACCGTTACCAATTCTTTCATCTTTATTTCTTCTTCCACTTCTTCTTATTAGGTTGTTTCATTATGAAGTAATAACATCAGTATAACTCATATACTGATATGTTATTATAAGTATGAAACATCCTTATTTCACCATCTATCCATCCTACGGAAAAAGAAATCACCGTGCGTGCGTACGTACGGAATACCGTCTCCACGCCGTGGTGTAATCTATTTTCCACCACCACCTTACATGGATGGGTATAATGGTGTAAAGAATAACTATACATAGTTATTACAACATCATATTGATTCTGATATATTGTATAATCCACTCCAATTCAATTCAATATTTTTAGAAATGATATCATCGCTCGTGCGTACGTACGGACTACCGTCTCCACGACGCGATGAGATTCATTCTCCATGTTAACCATTTAAGAATGATTATAAAGTATATATAAGAAATAATAATGAAATATATGACATTATAAAGCTACTGGATTTATGTATATATATATATATGTATGTCATCTACTTACTTCCATTCAAGACAATAAGGAAAGGAAAATAGCGTTCATGCGTACGTACGGACTACCGTCTCCATGAACGGTGTTTTTCATTTCATTTATCTATCTATTATATATATATATATATATATACTGAATATATATGATATATAAATCATATTTTATATTCTGTAAGTAAGTAAATCATGATATAAGTAATAATAATGTCAAGAACAACAAATCAAAACACCTACGATAAATGAAACGATTTTACCCAAAACGCTTCTTTAACATGGAATTTACAAAAGAACGGGTAATATAATGTCATAAGTGAACCATATATGATATCATAACAATGAATATGATTCTGTAATAAGTCAATAACATGATTTAAATCATTATACAGGAGGTTCGGACACTTACAAAGCAAGTCGGACCTAAGGTAAGGGAAAAATCACAATCTCATTTTTATCCGAGATTGTTTATTCGTAAGTATTTACTGGGGTGTATTTTATCATCCACATCCATGTTCACTCAATATGTAATATTATTTCCATCCTTATACAATAGTTTATATCCAATTTTACCCTTCGGTGAGTTTTTAGTAAAAGATACGAAAGGAATCTTTTGTCGTTTTTTTTCGTACGAGGTACTTTTTGACTTTTCCGACAAAAGTACGAAGAATGTTTTTTTTAACTTATACGGCATGAATGGATTTTTAAAACATTATTTCCAAGAAGCTTCCTTTACAAGTTTTCAAGTTTATTTTTAATCAAATTCTTTTATTTTAAAGTTATATGACATGTTATGAAAGGAAAAATGTTTTTGAAAAAGAAAGGATATTTTCCTCAAGAATGGAGTTCAAGTGTTTTATCAAAATTATTTTCCATCTAAGATAATAAAGGGTTCTGTTTTTATCCCTATTATTACATTGATTTGATCATGTTGTGATGGAATTATTTTTATGAATTCCTTTATCTTATATGAATTGTTTTATGATGTCATGTTGTTTAAGAATTCCATTTTTATTACATGGGTTATGTGATGATGTATGATTTATGATTATGTGGCACACATAAGAAAGGATTCATTATAAGATGGGTGGGACCTATATCTCCCTCCAATGCATTGGGTAAAGATTTTATATCTCATGAGATAGACATGGCTGAAATGGTAGGTTATACCGGTTCAGTGAAACAGGACTGAAACGAGGGTTACTCGATTCAGAAAGGGACTTTGTCCACTAAGATAGTCTTGGAAATGAGTCATGACTAACAAGAAATGATTTTCTATGATTATGTGTGCATGCCACAAAGTTTCAAGTTTCATGTTATGATTATGGGGATCTCATTTTCACTTCTATGATTTATCCCATGTTATGATATTATGAGCTCTCTTGCAGGTTAAGATTTCCAAAAAGCTATGTTCTTATGTATATGATGTGATTGATATTTCTTTTGTTTACCCTTACTGAGCATTTGAGCTCACCCTTTTATGTTTTCTTTTCCCCAGGATATAAAGAAAGGTTTATAGGTAAAAAAAGGGAAGATCTTTATGGGAGATATTGAAGATCTTTCACCACGATTAGAAGATTACGTTCCGAGTTTCTAAAGACACTAAACTATTACGATCCTTGTGTGTGTGTTTTTGTTATGTACTAAGTATTCCGCAAAAGTAATGTAATGTCCATGTACGATAAGCTTCGGGTCTCTACAATACAGTTAATGTTCACTTATGTAAACTGAAATTCATCAACGTTGCTTCCACATGCTGGATCGAACCAATTACACGTTATTAATATGTTTTTCAACCTTTGTGTATATAAAATATCATTGATGTCTTGCAATTGACCATGGTAAAAACAAAAATCAATTAACGGATAACTTATGTCATGGTTTTGCGTTTCTTTTCTATCATCAACATATTTAATGTGAATTTGAGAGGAATTACAATCTAATGTTTTGTAATGATTGGTCGTAATAGATTGATTTTCAACTAGTTGTTTATATTATTATGTCAGTGTAGGGTCACCTAATGCCTTTTGGATATATACCAGTATATGTCAAAGAATTCAATAAATAGTTACGCAAAAAAGAAATTAGTATCATACTTCAATCATATGTAAAATGCATTAATACATAAATAATCCATGAAAAAAACCATGAAATGATGCATAAAGAGACTGTTGAATCTGATAAATAGTAAAAAAAGAAATATCTTATTTATCTTCTTAATGTATTTCATTCAAAAGATAATTCTATTTTTAAATGATCAACTTCTATAGAAAAAAACACATAATAGTTTAATATTAAAAGTGAAAATACAATTGCTACAATAATGGTGTAAATAATGGAGTACTAAACAAGATGTATTTATGAGTTTGTATAACATTTAAGTTGTCCAAATTAAATATAGTTCATTATATATCTAACTGATCATGAGTCTAAGTGATATTATCTAAATTTTTTCAACATTCATATGATATCCAACACAAAATGTTGTACATTCATCCATTAAATAACCATTGCCTATTGATACCTATGGATGAGCTATACAATAGAAAAATAATATTAATGTTCTAAATACAAGTCAATATGATATGTACACATGAAATTCACAATACCAATAGTAATTACATTAATGGTTAAGGGTACCAGCTAATGAATCATATAATTAAAAATTGAGGGTGGAAATAGTTTCTGCACGTGGAAATGTGTATGTAAAATCTAATACTATAAATTTTTTATATAACTTAATCACTGATTATTTGCAAAAATAAATCTAAAAATTACTTATCTCCATAAATGGTTAAACAACATTTGAAATAAGCACTCATAAATTCTGGCTAGAATAATGTATCGATGTATTATGTGATTGTCCTGAATTTTCAACCCTTACTAGATGAGTACCCATATAGAACCATCGGCATCATCATAATGGAATGAAATTTCTAATTTAATCATTAAATATTCGTTAGAAATCATTTTTTCTCTATTACCCTCGCCAAAGTATTAAGGAATTTAGTTCCTTAATCCCATTTCTACTAATCACATCATTCATTTGAAATAGTCCTATTATTTTCCACATATACTCAATATGGTTCCCAATATATAATCACAAAAAAATCAATGTTCGTGACATCTACATTAGGCCTTAATATGATGATTTTCTTGTATCATAGATTAGAAAAATATTGTATCCATCCTATTAGGACACTATTTTCTCCATGAACTATGAATAGAGGTAAATGTAAGAGACAACAAATCAAAAAATTCATATACCATTGTAATGTTTTCTTTCTTAATCTTTGTTAATAATTTAACTCATGACATGATCTATGTTGTTTGTATGAATTATTTATAACCATGTAACTCTAATTGGACATTCTAAACTTGTGATGAGGAGGAATAAAATATATGTGGCTCATATATGCCTATTTTTTACGATGTTTAATTAGTATATAATTCTTCAGATTAATTTAATCAAGTGAATGAAAATTCTACATCTGTACTCCCAAATGATAAATTTGTATTACTCCACTAGAAGTTAAATTTCTTTATAAAAAAATATTATGGAAAATTTTAAGAACCCTACATGTTCATCAAATTATCAAACACTATAGAAATTTTTTTTATTAAAATACAACATAAATCTAATAGATGAGACGTCCTTAAATTATTTCATGGAAAAATATTTTAAATTTATTTCTTGTTCAAATTTGACAATCTCTTTTAATTGAAATAAAAATTTTTCCCACACTTGCAAGAAGTCCTCCACCGTTATCTTATTCTCATTGAATCCTATGCTCATAATTAAATGTTCTTTGTAAATCCATTTTCCCTGATTAGTGTTCATGTCAAATAGAATAGATCTTTGATTCATCTGTTGTACAACCTCATTATAATTCTAAATGACCAAGACCTCTTCAAGAATATCTTTCTCAGAGTGCATAAGAAAATCCTATGATTCTTTCATAATTGCAACATCTGCGTGTTCCTCTCCCATGCTCCCAAATTCTCTACCTACATGTATAATGTTGACTCTATCCTTGAAATCTCCAGTACCTCAGCTCCAACCTCAAATGATTTTTTATATTTATAAAATGTATTCTTTTGTATCTTACCAAAAACCAATTCCAATTGGTTATTCAATGATGATTCACCTGGGATAACCTATGAACCTTTACCTCTTTCCTTACCTAACAATCTACTTTTTGTTTTCATTCTGGAGCTCAAATAATCTTTTTTCGGTCTTGGTTTATCCCCCTTCAGAACTGTAATATTTCTATTCATGTGGTATTCTTGATTTCGTTTACATAATCCAAAATGATACAAATCATCCTTCTCATAGTCTGAACATGTCAATGAGACCCCATTAGTGTCACCTGAAAACCACATCTTTTGAGTTTCTACATCTAATAGGTTTACACTTCCATCTTTGAATGATGGTTTTCCAACATCCATGATATTGATTTTTTATTCCATTCTCATTCAAAATTGAGAATTGGTTATAAACTAGTGTTTTCTTTGTAGTCATTCATGTATCATGAACATGTTGTCTAGATGACACTACCTCATTCACATTTGATACCAACATATCATTGATCACCATAACATAATCATGGGAATCGACCCCATCATGATCAATAACCTGAGCTTCCACACCCCTATCTGCCATATCTACAAATCTAAAAGAGTGATAATCCATGTGGAAAAGACCTCCTCAGGATGGATTTTTCAACATTGGATCACCCATATCCTTACCTTACAATGATACCGCCATGTCCTTGTCGACACCATGAACTCACGTTGTCTCCTCGTTACAAACAACTGCATTCTATTTTGATTCCATGGGACTAGATGCCTTCCCAACCATCAGGTCACAATGAAGTCCTCTAAAGACATTACCACCATTTGGATAATAGGAGACCCATGTGGCTCCATCAATATAGAATCCTCCTTCACTACAACTATAGAGAACGAGGTTTCGTCTAAGATACCCCATGGGTGGTTAGACCCAACCAGCTCCACATCCATGAGATTTCTAGTTGTCATTTCTTTATAGAGCCTTCATTAGAAACACCAAGCACAATTAATGACAAAATCCTCGAAACATGTTCCAATAAACCCTCCTTTGAGTCCCTCATCAAGTGTTAGAAGAAAACTCTTACCCTTGTGCATACATGTTGTCGACACATGTCTAATTTTATTACATGATGAACAAAACATAACCCATGATTTGTAGTGGACTGATTGTTTATAAAAGAACTCCTCGCCAATAGAAATACAAATTTAATTATGAATAACATTTGAAAAATAAATTTCAGCCTATATATGAGGAGAACTTTTTGGACACACTGAATGTTTTCTGCTATATTTGTAAAAATATCCACCAACAAGATTTCATAAAATTAGAAAAATTGACAGATTCTATAATTGGATAAGATGATTAGGGAACTGTAAAAAAATAGATTTTTTGGAGAATCCCCCTTAATATTAAATTCATATAACCATCATAATTGGAAATATATGGATTTGTCTCAGATGTGAGATGTACCAAACCATTCATGAATCAGATCCTCCTCTGAGGTGAATATGACTATAATATGTAAACTATTGAAAATCACCACTACTGAACATTAATATGACACTCTATTATTCAAGATAAATCTATCATATGAGTCCATTGATGAGAGGCGGTTTGTAAATCATGTGTTTAATGCCTTGTTCAAAAATTAAAATGATTAACTGAAATCTAAATGCGAGAGTGGACGTAACAGAAGACCATTATAGAGTTCATGATTTTGATGAAAATTATTATTTGAGGGAAATAAGGAAGAATATCAAGGATCATAAAGAGAATTAATGGGTGAACACAGGCTCCCTCCAATGGGGATGATGGTTCCTCCCACGCTAAGGAGGGAGGAACTACCATGGTGGCTGTATTCATTTGGGAGGGATAGAGTGCCACGATGGTTTCATCCATTATTAAGCCTCATTTATTCATCTCATTTCAATTCCTAAAAATATATATGATATATATATATTATAAATTTAACCTACATACAGATTTTCCATTAATATAAATCCCAATAAATTTTTATTTTTCATCAATTAAATTGTTCTATTTAATAAAATATCCTACAAATTGTATATTTCATTCATTTTAAAGTTGTGGGTTATAACATGATCATGACACAATTCGTTCATAACATCATTTAATGGATGTATTTAAACATCATTATTACCCCTTATATATCTAGGTCCATAAATAAGAGTGGAAATTAATAGAAATTTTTGATTCATAAAAGTTCACTAAGGATGATTATACAGAATCATCACCACAGTCTTTGTGTTATGAGTTTCACCAACCAAAGAACTGAATTAAATAAAATTATCCACTACAAAACCTAATAATACATTATGAAAATATTTAAAAATGTTAGGGTGCCTCTAATTAAGAACTTACGTTACAAGAGAGTCTTTCAGGTGGGTTAGCATATCACTTATATATATATATGGGATGATCATAATAGTACAGTCAATGAGATCCACCCAAAGACTCTCAGGTAAAAGATAATGAAAAAATTCTAAATCCCAAAGAACAATTAGTGTGACTTACTCATCACATAAATAAGTATAATAAGTACCAATCCACACAATGGATATCTTTAACCATGTAAAAGATATGAGAGAGGCCATATAATTTTATAATGAACCAACAAAGGAACCCCACTTCCACATTCCCACTAGACTCATGCTATGAACAAATCTCCCATGTCTGGAACAATCTCTCGACCAATGAAGCATGCATGAAGACACATGGGCTATGTATCATTACATACATCTAAATTATAATATAATTTCATCAACTCATTCCATATACCCCTATAGTAACAAAGTAGTTTTTAGGATCCACCATAGCCCATATGATGTATATCATACATCTGGTATTATACCCCAAGCCATCAAATCCCTAAAACCATGTATGGTACATCAAGCCATCACATACGAGGCATGTCATCCCTATAATAATTAATTGGATAATATATCTATATATACATGTGTGTGAAATAATCACAATACATAAAATCCCTTAACAGACATATATGGGTAAACTAACCACAATGAATACCAGTATATAATATTGTTAGAAGATGATAGGAGGACAAGAGGGTGTAGTGAGTCATCTATCGTTGTCCATCATAGCTTTTGGTGAAAAATCCCTCCTAGAGACTTTTGGGTGTTATTATACGTACCTAAATTGTTGGGGTAGTGTTTGAAATTCCATAACATGAAAGATATAGTATTGACCAGGACCACCCTATAGGCATTAACCTAGACCTAGGCTCAACTGTATTTATCATCTCTTGGATACCGGACTGAAACATCTAATTAATATATATCATGTAAGAATTGATGAAAATAATAGAGATATAATAAATTCATAGTTTTCATGTTCAATTTCACTTCACAATAATTTAATCATTAATTATTAATTATATCCTTTCTATTATATTTCATTAAACTTCCAAGTGAAGTACAAGAACTCCAAGAATAATTCAACTGAGTTCATGGTTTATCAGGATTAACTTGAAAATTATCATTTTATCTTATACTAATACAATGGGTTAATCATTTATTAATCAATATAACCATTCCCTAATTCAAGGTAATCTAGGAAAATATCCTATTGTACCATTAATAGATGTTTCCAAACACATCCAACTACCTTTAGGAGTGGAGAAATTAATGTTTTTAAAAGAAGAAACCCAACCATCTGACAGTTAAATAGATTCATTTAAAAGCAATCATGTCATATTTAAGAAAAAATGATTAGGTATAACTTTAACTCACTCTATAAACTCTTGTTTCATCCCTGACACCCTCTTGCATAACACCATGCATCTCACCATTATGGTTATCAACTGCTTCCCCAAACTCATACCTCTCTATCCATATGACATCATTCATCCCAATCGCATATAAAATAATATAAAAAGTTTCATATCTATATCACAATGATGGTATCAAGAATCAAATATAATAAATAAATCAACATGGCCCCACAATCCTGCCCTCCAACCTTCAAATAAAGAAGGGCTCTCACAACCCAACACAAGACTTTAAACTTTCACATGAAAATGGTTAGCCTTAGACACAAACATTTGTCATTATTAATAAATTGTTTTTTATATCATCTTGATCTGATCAATTCAATTAGAATTTATTCTAACTATGGGAATCCTATAGAATCAGCTATAACCTGTGTTATGTGGTAATGACAGAATAAAACCCACCTCCCCCCAATATACATTATTATAATGGAAAATGAATAAGTAATATGGTTTAATTCAGTATATAAAAAAATTAAAGTGATTATAATAAAAATAAACCAAAACATAGTGTTGTTGTAGGAATAGTGAAACAAAAACTATTGAACAAGAATAAACAGGGATATAAAACAAAGAAAACGACAAGAATTTGGTGCTTCCATCCCATTAAGACCTACGACATAGAAAATAAAACCACCCACACACAAAATAATTTATTAGACGATAAAAACAATACAGATTTCAGTGTATTGATGAAAAGTATAGTGTCAACTGAAATGCACAGAAGTGCCAAAATAGATGCCGCATACTAGATGCAGCACCACTGAAGGAATCAGGTTTAAAAAAATAAACAACCTTCAAAATTTTATTAGAAAATAAATCACATGAAGACCAAAAAATAATGAACCCATTTATTCCTTGGATGTTACTACTGAATTATCACACAATGTAACTATATTGGATAAATGATCACACATCTTCAACTAAGAAGAACCTTGGGAGGCTCCAAAAGGATTCGTGCACCAATGGCCTATATGGGGGGTCAGTGGGCCACTAGATGAGTCCATTTATAAGAAAGATAACATCACCCTTACTTTGAATGAAGTCGAGGAACATTATTCTCAACATCGTGTAGGAGAAAAGGTAGACTGAACCACCCGTGGGAAGAAAACAAACCAGAAGTAGAGAGAGGGAATCTATTTCAAGAATATTGATCTCTTCATAATAGATGAACTCAACTACTTAAGAAGAGGATTTTCATATATGTTTCTTATATTGAATATAGGGGTCTTTGTGGTGATAAATCTCACTACCAAATCGTTAAATACATATATTTAATGGATGGGGGAGGCTTCTTTTAAGAAAATGTTGAACTACACATATTGTGGCACATAGAACCTGTTAGATCAATTAATAATTTACATCCATTGATGTAATAGAATAAAGACAATAAGTATATAGAAGATATCCAATGTTGAATCACAAAACCAGTAAGCCAAACAATTGAGCATGCCATGTTAATTTGCACATGTGGTAAAATGAAACCAAAAAATTGCAGATATTAAACTGTGAAAATGATTAAAAATAATTATCATGTATTTAAACAAATTATAATGGAATAATAATTTATATGAATTAATTTATATTTTTAATATGGAAAATAATGAATTCCCAAATTAAAAAATTTCCACCATTTTCAATTGAATTTTTTTGATTTTATTGACCCTAAATGATATTCATGTTTTGTAAAGTTCATGATATCTATGAAATACATGACTTTGAATAATGTTTTAGCCATAGTGAAACTATCATCTAGGTTTTAATTAATGTGTATCTTAGTGACAAACACTTCTCTACTTTAAATAACTTCTCCAAAAATGTGGCCTAATATCTATGTTCTTTTACTTACCATGAATGAATAAATTTTTAGACATATAAAGTGAATATTGACTATCAAAATGTATAGTAATAATATATTTACATATAATTAGTTTAGAAAATAAACTTACAATCCATATAACGTATGGGACTTCTTCTGCTGGTGCTATGTACACGGTTGTAGTGGCTGAAAGGGACACCTTTAATTCCATATTTCACATCCATGATATAGGTCCTCTACATGCATTAAACACATAACTGATTAGTTATGTCATAGTATCAACATTTCCAGCATATTTGTAATCCACAAAACTAGTCACTAATTCAGAAGAATTCATTTTCTTACTATTGAAATTGAATGAGATGTAGTTGAAGAAATGTAACTCAAAAACCATATAATAGCATGCCAATGTGGCGTACCGGGATCTTCTGTAAACCTACTAAATGTACATATAAAAATGAAAATTTTGGTTGAGTTCAAATCAAAGCTTACATAATACATCACACTAAATCAGAATATTTGATTCTACTCATATATTCAATATCAAAAGTTTTTGTAGGTGACTAGTAAAAAATAAATTTAAAATAGAGAAATAATGGAAGACTAACAAGATTCACAACATCAAATAAATACCTCTTAATAGCATTAATGATACTAGAATGATGAGATACCTAAAATATTATATGCTTCAAATCCCTAATAATTACAATGCCCATAGTTTTATTAGCACAGCCTAGATCATTCATTTCAAAAGCTGAATTAAATTAAATTTTAGTATGGGTGATTAATTTCAAATCACAATATATGAGTAATGTACCATCTACAGAGAGAAGTAAATAACGAATGGATTATTTGACATATTTAAATTATTCACAGGCATCAAATTGACTCATGCTGAACAACTTCTACATCATAAATGAATCAAACTTCTTATACCATTATATTAGATATTGTTTTAATCTGTATAATGACTTATTAATCAAACAAACACGATTACCATTAAATTATTTTTAAACATTAGAAATAGCCTTCATGTAGAAGTTTTCAATTATATAACCATGCATGATTTTTTTTTTGAAATCAATATTTTATATATGAAAATATAAATCAGAATAAAATGAAAAAAGAACTATTATTGAATAATGAATCACTATAGGATATTAAATTTAAATGTAATTTGTTACTTATCATTGATGGATTACATTGGAAACCCATCTATATATAAAAAATAATAATTTCTTATAAAATTATCTTATTTAACTTTATTGAGTATGGACCATGTATGATTGTTTTAGATATTTAATCATTTTTTATATAGCTGAAATTGAAATCCTAGAGTTGATTTCATCTATAGATTGATTATATGTTTGAGGATCCTGTCCCACAAGATCTACTACAACATTTAAGAAAACATCATCCATATGAGAATGAATGTACCTAGAAGGAGTTCTAATGACCCTACTCTACCTATCCCTACTGATCTTATAACCCCTAAGGCCACTAAGAACACTTTCATCAGGACTATCATCTGATTCAGACCAAGATTATGGTTCATGATTCGAAATTGGTGCCTACGTGGTAAAAGGAGTCTCAACAGGAGACTCACTGACTCTTGGATGATCCCTCTCAGGATCCCTCTTTTGAGAATGATCAACACATTCATTAGTGGAAACCTAGAATCTAGAAATAACAGACAATTGAAACTCTAAGTCCTAGCTATGAATACACTTTTGAAAGCTGGGTTTATCTACCAAAATATTGTTCCCCTTTCAACCCCATAAGATACACTATGAAGTAGCACATGACAGCTTTGGGCTCATGTTTATCATCCTTAACATGAGCGTAGGTAGTATTTCCAAACACCCAACGATGATCATAGGATTGGGGTAATTTCTCCAGAATTCAATTGCAATCTTACATCTATTGAAATATAAGGGACACATATTTATTACGTAAACATCCATTGTGACAGCTTCTGTCTAAATTGATTTGGTCCAGCATAAGCATTGGAGGATGCTATAAACCCACTAATGAATGTTGTGATTCATATGCTTAGCTAGACCCTTCTTCTAATAAGTATTAATAATGTATTGTGCATCAAAATCGTTTTACTTTCACAACACATTATAAACTCAATATATTTTAATTCATTTCCATTATAAGTATTTAATAACTTTAACTTCTTCACAGATTTATTTTTTATAGAGGATTTCCGGGTTTGAAACTCCTCAAAGGCATCCAATTTATTTCTCAAAAACATAAACCCATAAATTTTCTTAAAATCATCAATAATGGTGAAAGAGTAAGATCCCCCACCATGGGAGGTAGTCCAAGAAGGTCCCCAGAAAACAGAGTGATCATACTCAAGAGGGTTATCATATTTAAAGCTATAAATTTGAAAACGAAATCATTAATTCATACCGAGGACAGATTATCCACAAATGGTTAAGTTACATTGTGTACCTTAAGTGAGAAGTCCTTACTTGATCTTTTTATCTTGGACTTTACAACTCACATATCCCTATTTCCTATGCCAAATCATAGTGTTGTCATTTATTGTGAAATAATTGTTTCCTAATAACTTTATCGGAGTTCTTCAATCAAAAACATATAACCCATTCATAAAAGAGTGTTTAAGAATTGTATGGTCTCCCTTTGAGATTATAAGATGAAAATAATCATATTTATGTTAAAATATCTTTTATTTAAAAAATATTGTGAGATTTGATTTTAGTGTGAATTCAGAACCAATATCTCATTCCAAAAAGGTGACAAGTGAATTTTTTGAAATCTATAACATAAAATAACCACTACCCATGATGAAACATCTCTTTTTGATTCCAATAAAAAACAATCCATCAAATACCTCAGTCAAAGATGAAAATTAAATCAAAAAAGTGTATATATAGTGAGGACATCATGAGACTAGGACCAACTTGGAATCCTGAGTATCGCCATACAAACACAAAACTATTATAGTCGTTCCTAGAAAATAGAAAATGATCACTCGAATCCATAGAGGGTTTTCCATATTTCAAAATGGTTTATTTAGGACTAATATATCATTGTTTCCAAAAGATTATGTAGGTAACCTTTTTTTGGTTTTAGACTGATATTTTTGTGATTGTCTATGACTTTTACTTCACTTCCAATTTTAACCTTTTGTTTGGTCCTTGAAACTCTAAATTAACTATATCATTAACACCCTCAGCTTCAAGATTAAACTTCATAATTCTACGCAACTCACATGAAAGAATGGAATACTTGAATTCTTATAATGTCAAGGAATATATTTCATATTTCATGTCATTGATACGATGTTCATATGAACTATTCAAATAAATTAAATGTATGTTATATTTTTCCATATTGTCAACATTAAATTTATTTTGGCAATATCTAATAAAATTTTATTAAACTCATCATGGTGTGTGTAGGAGGTTGTTAAATGACGTATATTGAAGACATAATATTTTTTCACCTTATATATATAACCAATTATAGATGTTTTCATCTAATGATTATCAAAATTAGGCCAAATATCAGCTATGTAGGTTTCATAAGAATCATCTCTCTGGACATTTTCACTTAATGAAAATGTTAAAGAGAGATGTTCTTTCATCAAAATATTAGGAGATACATATGAATATGTTGTTACTATTGTTCCATCAGTGAAAAAACATATATGGTGTATATTTTTTTGTAATAGAGAATCGTATATCCCATGTTGAACTAACATGGATTACATTTTTAATCTCCACAAATTAATGTAATCGCACCAATCAAAATTTTCTATTTCATATATTTCATATTCAATTTTTTATATTGGTGGCTCTAATACCACATTGTTGTAGGGTTATAGCCGAATACAAACCACCCCCAATAATTCTTTGGACTACCGAATAAACAATATGGGTTAATTCATTGTGCAAAATTAATAGTGAAAATGAATACATTGCAAACCAACCCAAATACATTGCTGATGTGGGAATATTAAAACAAAAATAATGACTGAAGTAGAAATGCAAATAGTAAATAATAGAAACACTAGGATTTACATTTTTCAGTCCCTTTAAGACATACATCATAGTAATAACACCACCCATACCTTCATTTTTATTATATTCTCAAGCTAAAAATGGATTACTCTATACAAAGGAATAAATGATCAGTAATTGAAATGAACCAATGATCTAAAATAGATATTATGCACTAGAAGTAGAAACACAGAATGAATCAATTTATTGAAAAATATAAATACTCAAAAAATGTCCAAGTGTCCAAATCAAAACAAGATCCAATAAAAATGATCTCATTACATCATTTGTTCTTATCGTTGGATGAGCACGCAAGTTCTTTAAATTCATGCAATGGTCATGTGCCTTCATCCAAGAAGAACCCCTATAGTATCCACCATGAAGCATGCACCAGAGGCATGATGGGGGTTAGTTGGACACTGGAGGAGTTCACCTATGAGAATTAAATAACAACCACTAGAGATAATGATGTTGAGGAAGATGATTCTCAACATCATGTGAGAGAAAAAGCAGATCGAACCACAAGAGAGAAGAAAAAACCTCATGTTTGGGGGGTGTCAATTTCTGAAATCTGGATATCTTCATACCAAATGAACTCCTTCCCATGAAGATTATTTTCATATTTATTTCATTTATTGAATATAGGCCATGTGGAGATGATCAACCCACATTCCAGAACACTAACATGTAATCTGCATAGCCCCAGTGAGGCTGAAATGATGCCAACATCGAACTACCCACCTAGAATCACATGAAACTGATCTAATCAATAAATAGGAAAGATATATTAGGTGGAAAAATCAACAGAATCCCATTAATTAATTGAATATTTATATAGAGGATATCCATGTTGTCTTCCCTAATCGAGCATGCAAAATAATTGAGAGAGACACAAAAATATGATCATGTAGTAAAATGAAAAAAAATATAATAGATATTAAAATTAGAAAATAGTTAACAATAAATTGAATGTGTTTAAAAAAATTAAAATGTTAGAACAAATTATATATGTAATTTTATGTTTTCAATCTGAGAACCAAGAATACCAAAATTAACAAAATGATATTAAATTATTTAAACATGCTCTATGACAAAATCATTCATTTTCATGTAACTTAAGGTAGTACAAAACTCATTAATAATTCTTTTTATTATCATAAAAAATTCAGATTCATGTTAGTTATCTAATTCCATTAACACATGGAATACCATAATCAGTTAAATATGCATACTTGAATAAATTTTAATACAATAAAATTACATGAAATAGTAGATTTGATAATCATGTCTCCTCTTTATTCTTTATCCTACCAAAATAAATATTATTGAAAATATATTCTTTATCCAAATTCAAAAAATTTAAAATGATACACCAAGCATAATTAAACTATATACAATGCATATTATATCTAGAAAAACAATAAGTAATCCTTTATCACCGTGCCAAGAAACAACATGACACTGCTAAACATAAACTTATCTGATTCATTAATCTAGTTGAATCATCATTAGGACAAATAAACTATTGTACAAATGGTTAAACCATTATCAATTTATGATTTTAGAAAAATACATTTGAGAAGAAAAAAATCACATGCCTCAGTACATCGATATTCATCACAGAAGAATGAATCAGTATCCCAGATCATTGATCACCACCACCGTGAACAATCTATAATCTCTCATGGATGTATTTATTTGAATGAATTGATAAAAAAAGAAAAATCCATTAGAATTATGGAGATCATCATAAAAAAAATGAATTAATGAGAATTATGTAACACATTCAAATGGAGAGAAACTTATTGAAAAGAGAAAGACCCTATGTCAGGTGACCACAGATTGAACTCGGGAATTCATGATTCATCCCTATTTAAATGGGGTATCAAAGTCTTCGAAAAGATTCATTGGGTTCATAGGGTTCATGAGGAATGAGTGGAAGAAGATTTGGTCCATGGTAATTGGGTGTATTTATATTCAAACATATTTTTAGAAGTCCACAACACTACCCCTAAATCATATAAATACCACTTCGACCACAGCATGGTGGGAGCAGACCAAGTCACGGCCTCGGGAAAACACATTTCTAGGATCCACTGCAATATCCATAGTGAATAACCTTTTAATCTTGGTATGGATAGAGGCCCATCGTATATCCCACATTGTAGCCACCCTTTATTTGGTAGTATCCTCAAAAACCATTACGGCGCAACAACCATACATCACATCCTAGTGTTTGACACCAGGGAAAGGCCTAGGTTATAACTAAAAACAATTACATATCCATTCCTTGAAATGTAATAGCCCCAATTTTTGCACCTTCGATCATACCTACGCCACCGTTGGTTTAAAAAACCACCAAAACTAGGCTTACGATACATATCATGGCTCTATGATGCATCCTAGCCTCAAATAGTAGTGGCACCCTCCTTTTTTGTTCATATATCCTCCAGATGCCTTGAAAAAACCTCCAGGTCCCTCCAACACCCAAAACAGACAAAATTAAGGGCCACTATAGTTAAATCCCTTATACTTTTATGTATAAAAACCATAACAATTAAAACAGTTATCATATTAAATTAATTTTTTGAATTTCATATCACATAATATATTTAAAGAGTTTTATATTATAAATTAAAAAAAAAAATTATACAGATCAAACGACTAGAATATTTCCAGATATCTAGACAAAATAATTGATTATATAGTCTCAGATATATATGAAAAGTTATGAACATATTTTAAAATTATATAATGAATCCTTATATCACATTATAGAGATCACAATTTCAATTACCATGTTAGATAAATTTTCAATTGGATAATCAAAAAAAATTAAAAACATGAAACTATTGTCTTAATATATCTTAATGTTCTCATTTAAATTTGAAATTAGTCTCTAAATATATTAATTTATTCTTATATTTTACTTAGAGTTTTTATCAAATTATCATAGTTACCTCTTTTTCATGAAGATACAGTGGTATGAAATTTCATCCCACTATACATTCTAATATTGTTTATTTCAATAAGATTCATAATAAAATTATTATCATTTGAATAAATCGATATTTCTAAGGAATATAAAATATTGAACCAAATTAATAATAAATATGGAATTAAATTGACTAAAACTACATGAAAAAATTATTTTTATTACTAAATGTTGAATTTTTTAATATATGGTAATATAATAAGAAACAATACTCAAACTAGAGGGAAAATTCATGAAGTAAATGTTTTTTCAAACACCAATTATAAGTCAGTGTGTTAAAATGTAGGTTTTTATAAAATTATATTCCATGTTATTAGCACATCATATCAATCAATGAGATGGTTCAATATTGAGGTTACATGAAAAATATTATCAAAAATAAGAAGGAAAATAATAATAATAATAATAATAATAATAGATAAATAGATTGTATTTAGATTCTTATCATATTGGTCTGTATAATCAGATTGGGAAATCATATTGGGATTTATCAACTATATAAAATGATGCTAAAAATTGATTCATCGGTATTTTGATAGAGTTATACTTAATGTATTGTGCAATCAACTTGCTAACCAAACAGGGAGATCAGAATGAGTGTCATTACAAACTCCATATGATATCACCATCTTCTCGGTATGAAAGTGATGAATTCTATTTGAAATATCATATTTGTGAATGTTGATCAAGTAGAACCATAACATTTTTTCCAAAAGATTATTATATTTTTTCTACTAAATGCACAAGAAGAATTGTATTAAAATTAGTTTTACACATGTTTAATGAAATATCCTACATGTTGTATTGCGCACAAAATGATTGATTTTGAGGGTATTGTATGATATCATATTTTTTCTAAACCATACCAAGGTCTAGATATTTTTAATGAATAGTAATCCTTGAAATTTGTATGTTCATTTGGTCATGAATTTTTTTTGGTAATGAATGAAAATTTTAACATAAGGAAAACTTGTTTCTTAAGAATGGAAAGATAAATAAAATATATATCACAGATTCACCCTCTTTCCCTCTCTAAAATACATAGATCATGGTTGGGTCATTTAAATAAGATTTAACTAGAACCATGCAAGTAATCATCTATATTAAAAAACTAAATTATTGAAATATTACCTCTCGCTAAGCTTCAAATTTCACCTAACCTAAGGGAAAAAATCCTCAATCATTCCTTTTAATATCATTCACATGAATTCTAGCTTCAGGTTATTTATCTAAGTCTAATAAAAAATTGAATAAAATAGGTAGTATAACATTCATACTTGAATCTATTTTATTTCGATAAAATACTGAGAAACATTATATTTGTTTAGAATTCCTCTTCTTTAATTCTTTACCCAACAAAAAAAAAAGATTCGCCTTTATGTTCTTTATCCAGGTTAATTAATTTCAACAAAATAGTGCATTCATAAATTTTTTTTTACAAAGAACTATATAAATATAACACTGAATATAAAAACAATAAGCAAACCATTATCACAATGGAATGAAAAATCATGTGATATTTAATCATTCTCACGGTAGGTGGTACTTATTCCTGATTAACATTTCAATTTTTCAGTGAACATCAATGAAATAAGGTATTTACTATTTCATCTTTACATAACTGTGATTGTTTTATAAATATTTAATTATCCCTTTAAATATATTATATACACTATAAATTTTTGCAGTGATGAAAAATGAGTCATATCACTATGTGGAGGTGGTTATCCACACATAGACATGAACAGTGTTACCATTTTTTCAATCAATTTAAAATTAAGAAAATACAAGATGTATATAAAGACACATTATATTAATACATTAATATTAAATATATTTTGTAGAATAGTATAGCATTATTATAACATATTCCCAGAGATCATAATTTTCCTAGTGCAATTGGAAACAAGAAAACATTAACACATGTACATAAATGAGCAACATCATCTTCACTAGTTCTTCATGACTAGAACACTTCGTAGATAACTCAATCATAAAAAATATAATCATAAAATAGGTGAAAGGAAACATAATAGGGGTTATATTAGATACTCAGTAATTGTAAAAAAGGGATACATGTAAGCTTAAACCCGAACATATGGGGTATGGGAATGTGATCATGAAAATAAAAGAACATACCCTGCACATTAATGTTCATAATTGGAATAATGACATAAATATTGGATGTTAAAAAGACTTGAATAATAATGAAATAATGAGAACAATCCCTGAAATGGTAACATAGGAATAAAACCTGGAATTGCATCATACCAAAAATCATAAAATATATTTCTATAGTATGAAGGAATTATTTCCAAGACCATCATAGTAGAATGGGATCACTCACCATACCATATCGGATGTCGTGGTTCACCCCATGGACATCGTAGTAGGTTGAGTTTACTCCTAATACTATCATAGTAGTCATGGTCCACTCCCATGGCCATCTTAGTAGGGATGGTTTATCCCAAGATCATCACAGTTTATCTCATGAGAAATATATCATTACCCAATGTATCGGAGGGAGATATAGGTCCCTACCATCTCAAAATGAAATCATAAATACATTGTCCATATGATCATAAATAATAGTATCATAATCCATTAAATGAAATGGGTATCATACAAATGTTAAAATACCATAACTCTTGGAAAGAGACTGGTTTTATAATCCATTCATCATAATCATAACACATGGATAATAGCGGGTTTCAAAATCATATAACCCATGAAATCAAAATTGTTTTCATAAACATCATGCCATCAAAACAAAATGCATTAAGAAAAAGAATTTAAATATAAATATTTAATAATATCCAATAAATTAAAGAAAACCCCAATTGGTTGTTATATAATTTGGGAAATAATTTTATATATCTTTAAAAAACATTTAATGGTGAAAATATCATTTCTATGAAAAACAAAATCGTTTTATAAGCTAAACAATTATGATAATGTTTTTCTTTGAAAATTCCATTCCAAACAAAAAATTTATGATTTCAAAACAATATTATATTTTAAAAAACATTTTTAAAATAAAAGAATTTCCCATTATATTTTGAAATCATTTTAAAAAAATCATAATCAAGGTTTTTCAAAACAATAGGATTTCTACCGAAGAGAGAGAAAATTATATTTTACATAAAAACCATATCTTATATTCCCAAAATTAGAAACAACATTACTACCAAAGAATAATATCTTGAATAAAAAGAGGCAAATTAAACTCATGAGTTTCCTTGAGAAATGGATAAAAATAATTCATCAAAGGACTCAAAACATAAACAATCTTGAAAATCAATGAGGTTGTGTCAATAAACTCTTATAATTTGGTAACATGGGATATTGCCCACCATGTTTGAAAAGGTAATTAAATGAAGATTAAAATATAATTAAGTGAATTATATTCATAATATTACATTTAAATGGATTTATATTCACCTCAAAAATAAATTCTAGGTGTATAACCAAAAATGAGTCTCAAGGAAGTCAGATTGACCAAAATTGTTATACTGTTGAGTAAATTTCATAACCTAAACCACAAAAAAAGATTATAAAATAAACATTTGAATAGACATAAGTTTCTTTATAATATGTTGATAAAAAAATAACTTTATGTACATACACCCACAAAAATAAAATAGTGGCAAACATACCATGTGTCTTATAGAAATTAAGAGTGAGATGAAATCTCATTACACTGTTTCTTGATTCTCTTTGTATAAAAAGTAGTTTACTATATATCCAATATATGTTTCTTATATTTATATTATAAAAGAATATAAATATATATAATACCTCATATGGTTTTAGTATGACCGTATAATTACCCTCTTTTAAAAAATCATATGTTAAGGGTTTACATCGTGTAATATTCGCATTGTTCTTCAAATTTTCCTAAATTTGTTATATCATTTCTCCATACACTTATATCAGGATTAATATATTTAAATAATTATATAAATATCATGAATATTCATTATATTTATATTATAATAAACAATAGCATATAGAAATATGAAATGGAATACACCATTCAATGAGATAGTAACCTGTACATACGAATGACCATTTTTCTTTGTTAATTGTTGTTTTGAACAAAGGTATGTAAATGAATTGTGTTTATATATATGTTTGTTTATATATAGTAATTTTTCAATAGAAATAATATATCATATATGTTCATTAAACCCTTACTTAGTATATTCTATGTGGTGTGTAAAAAAATCACATCGCTTTAAAGCGGTGGTAGTCTACATCTCCTCAAACGAGATAATCATATTAACACCAAATGGAATGTAAAATGGAATGTGTAGTAAAAAATAATAAATAATCATAAATACATATTTAGTTTAATGTATAATTTATAAATATATATACCATCATTGTAGACACCATGATTGGCGGTAAAGTAATAAATGAACAATAGAAATTTCATGAGGTAGTGGTTTTCCAAACAAATAAATAGTATATTCGACATTAATTAGATTGATGTGTATGAAATTTTTGGAAATAACCATATGATAATAATATTCTATTTTTTATAGAATAGTTTTGTTTTCATAAAATAATTTAATAAATATATTGTAGTGGGTGGAGAAATAATATTGTGAAAGAAGCCTAAGAGGAAATGTTACCTCTTAATCGGTTAAATCCTCTTGCTTTGTGCCAGAAAAGATTCATTGTGATTTTTTCTATCAAATGGAATTATTCTAAGAGTAATTGAGGAAATTTGGGATATTATTTGCAAATAGTTTTTGCTATCCTAGGAGCATGAAAGGTGTGATGAAGTGGGGATAGGTGGTGGAATTTTATTATAGGGAGGAGGGGAACTTTAGTAAACTACAAAACAATGAATTTATTAAAACTTTATTTTCTAATTAAAATATAAGAACAGTGAGTTATTTAAATCATGAGATTAGTATGTGTATAAATCGTCTCATAATATATATTTTATACATGTTAGAGTTATAGGGAAAACCTTATCTTTTGGATTTAATCTTTAGTTAAGGAATTTAACTTTTACCATGATAACTTGTATTTTTTTTTAAAGAAGGACAGATAAAATTAATGAAGATGATCTGAAGACGTACAAGCGAAAATCCCTGAAGGATAATTGTCTAGCCAAAGTTGTTTGATAATGAAGGGGCCTGAGGCTTCCAGCTGATTGGAGGCATTGTTTCCATCCCTTTTGGTAAAGTAGAAGGTACAACGAGAGAAGCCTTGGTGAAGTGAGAGAATTCTCTTGATGATGAAGCCAAATGACTAGAGTTCTCCATTGCTGTTGTTAATAGCATTGATAATGGTGATGCAGTCATATTCAATGATGATATCAACCCATTTACAATCTATAGAGAGCATCATACTGGCAAGGATAGCCATGGCCTCAGCAACAGCAGGTTCCCAGCAAGCCTGATGTTGTTCGTATTTTGCAGCGAGGATTTTCCCCACATGATTTTGGGTCAAGAGTACTAGGGCGACAAGCCCATCCTTTGAGAGCGGTGCGTCCACGTTAATACTAGGGGTCCCTTCCATTGGGGGATTCCAATGAAGGGTAATAGAGAGGGTTTCATCTGTTATAAAATGTCCATTGTGGTATTTCCATCCCTCAATCTTGGAGGTGGCACATTCAATCCAGAATTCGGGGGGTTTGTGAGCTTGATGAAAAATGGCATCATTGCGCTGGACCCAAATAATCCAGGATAGAGAGCAATGTGAACCTGATGAAGCAGAAGAAAGAGATTAGAACCACCGTGTCAAGCGATTTGAAAGGTCAGAAGCCGATTCCCTTGAAGTGGTAGAAGTCCGGCCCCATTTATTCCAAATTTTCTCACCTCCCGGGCAGTGTATGGTGGCGTGAAAAGGAGTTTCTGGAATTTTCAGGCAGAAAGAGAAAAAAGAAGTACTAGCCATATGTTGGTGAGCGAGGAGGCTCATGGTTGGGAGAGAACCCGGGTAGACCTGCCACCAAAATTGTAGAATTTTAGGGGGGACGTTGAGCTTCCCCACCAAATTCAAAGGCCCCTCAACATGGTAGACTGAGTGGTTTCCAAGAGCCAGTTTGTATCCGGACCTCACCGTGTATTCACCCGATGATTCATTGATCCAGAAAAGCTTGTCGGGGCCTGCATTAGAGACCCATGGAATGCTATGGATAATTCTACGATCCCTTTCATTAAACCAATCATGGATTTTTTCCAGACACCACCCCTGTCCCTGGTCAGAAATGAGGCAGCTGACAATAGCGTTTTCAAGGACTGGTTGGAATGGGGATGTAGCCCGCATACCATTATTATTGATAAGAAAAGGATCAGTCCAGATATTGACCGATGATCCAGACCCAATCCTCCATCCTAGTCCTTTTTTCTGGAGAATTTTAGCCCCCTAAATACTTCTCCAGATGAAGCTAGGATGCGGACCATGAGAGGATGCACAAATGTCCGCGTGGGGAAAGTACATAGCCCATAGAACCCGTGGACAAAGAGATAATGGGCTGTTATCAAGGGGCCATTTTTTCTTAGCCAACATTGCATCATTGAAGAGACACAAATTCTAGAATCCTATCCCTTCCTCTGATTTTGAATTACAGAGTTTCTCGTAGGACATCCAGTGGAGCTGATACCTTCCATCATTCTTCCCCCACCAGAAATTGGTAGTGCGTGTGTGGATCTGGTCGACGATGAATGTCTAGATCATAAACAGGGACATAAAGTTAGCTGGTAATGGATTGTATGACAACATTGATGAGGGTCTCTTTGACAGCATTAGAAATTTCTTTAGGTGACAAGCCTAGAATTTTTTTTTGATCATGTCCATAATAGATGTAAAGATTTCTTTTTTGTATCGACCAACCACCGTGGGAAGCCCAAGGTACATCTGATGATTCATGACCATATGGATACCAGCAAATAAGAAAAGCTCATCCTTCTTAAGAAGAGGCACCCCAGCACTAAAGGAAATTTCAAATTTTCCATGATTGATCGATTGGCCAGATTCCCTCTTATATAGTTGGATTGCTTGGTAGATCAACTGGCATTCATTAATTGTTACTATCGAAAATAGGAGGCAGTCGTCGGCGAAGAAAAGATGCGACACTAGTGGGCTAACACATAAGACCATTGCCCCATGAATAAATTTAGAGGATGCAGCCCAGGAAATAAGATTAGATGACACATCTTCCACCATTATGACGTGAAAAGGGGATCGGGTATCTCCCTGGCGAAGGCCTCGATATGGGGCGAATCCTCTGGTGAGATCCCTGTTGATCTTGATCTTGAGGGAGATGGTCTAGATGCATTCCATGATCATATCTATCCATTAAGCACAAAAAACCCTTTTTTCTGCATGACTATACGAATGAAGTGCCATTCCACACTATCGTAGGCATTGGTCATATCCAGTGTCCAGGCCATGGTTCCTCTTTTCGCTATAGAGAATGATTTAATAGAATGGAACACTTCATGGGCCACAATCGCATTATCAGTAATCAGTCTTTTTAAACAATAGAGTTATTATATTTACTAAAAAATGAAAAATGAACCATAATTGGAATATTTACAAATGATTTGACACTATAATGGTTATTTGGTCGAATTGAATATTTTTATGAGTTTTATTACATTTAATATAATATTATTTACTTTAAAGTACCATTTATATTAGTTTTGATACTATTAAATATTTTTTATTTTTTGAAATTTATAAATAATAGTATAACTTTGAATAAAACACATCACATATATCACTAATATGTATAATTTATCAAAACAATATGTGGATGTCATTAATTAAGTAAATTTATTTATATTTTAATATTTTTTATATCATTTATTTGGTAACTAAATTAGTTAAAAAATTACTACATGATTTTTATAAAAGCCACTAATTAAGTAATATCATTTCTAAAAATTAAATGTAAATTATCTGAATGAAGATAAATTTCTCTTATTTGAAATAGAAAATTATAGTCGAATTTATCTTATATATTACCCTATATTAAAAATAATTTGTTAATTAATTTTTGATTATGATAATTATAACTCTTTGTTAAATAAAATAAAATAAATCTCTTATAAAAATCAAGGGGCATAAAAGGATCATAGTTTAAACCTATGGGTTATTTGTGTCAAAAAACACATATAATATGAAATTTTGACATGGTTTAGGTTAATGTTATAATATTATAATGTTAATTTTTTCCTTTAATTATATTAGTTAACTTTAACTATGGTAAATAAAATTCAGAAGACACAATTAACAGAAAAAATTATGGATCCTATTAGACAATGTTTTTCATATTGATTAAATCTATTTATATTAGTTTTTTGAAATTAAATTAGTAGAAGTAGAAAAATTACATTCAATTTTAATCCAACAATGTTCATAGAATGTGAGTAAAAGAGATGTTCAAAAGTTTCCTAATTTTATTATATCTATTAATATTATAAAAATTATTTTAATAAACTAAATTTGATTAAAATATATATTATTTACCTATTTTGACTATAAAATCAATTTTATATAAAATTATTTTTTAAGTAAAAATGTTTTTTTAAATATAATTCATTAATTTTATTGTTCATCAAAAATTGAAACATTTCATAAAAATAAAAAAATCATCCTACATTAATTTTTCATTATGAATTCCGAAATAATGTTTATTTTATCAAAATTAATTAATATGAGTGTCCAAATTTTATTTAATTAATTTTCATTGATGGAAATGAAAAGGAGTTTATTTCATAAAATACATATTTTAACCATATAAAGACCCTAACAAATATTTATATTTTTAAATTATTGAAACCATTATGACTAATATATAAAATTTTTATTTTACTATTCACATTACATGATTAATGTGTAGGTTAAAACAATCGTATTTAAATAATCATAATAGTAAAGTGTTGTTTCACAGAAAATTATTGTTCAATGTTAAGCAAACCTAGTGGGTGTTGCGTATAGTTCAAGATTCCATTGGGGTTTCAAATAACATAACCCAAAATCGTGTGTTATTATATAATAAATAAACATATAATTAGTGTCATGTGAATTGAAAATCTCAAAAGATAAAATTAATATGAAAAAATAAATTCACAAAATCTATGGGTGTTACAGTATATTATTTTTAAATATTTTAGAATCTTTTATTATCTTCATATAAATAAATTAAATTTGTCACTATGAATGACCATTAGAGGTGATAATTGGATATTAAACACATCACATGGTGGAGGTGGTAGTCCACAACTACTCCCTAATGATGAATTAGTTCAATATAGATACAATATTTAAAAACATTTTCTCATGTAATTCAATGTTTTTAAACACATCGTAATTTTATTTTATGGGAAATTTTCATAAATTTATGATTTTTTGTAATTTTTCACTGAAATAAAAAAATGAATTAATTTTGGAATTTAATGTGTTTTTAATAAAATCGGTATTTCGAGTATACCTTTTTTCATTATTGATCCAAATTATTATCTTTTTTATGAACATTTAAGTCATGGGAAAAATAATTTTCAATTGTACTAGATCATTTTTCAGACATATAGACACCCAAATAAAGATGTGTTTATAGAAAGGTTCCGTAGACAACATGGTTGAACCCACATTAGTAATTGAGGCATAAACCTGGATCAATATCTCATTGTACATTGATTTTACTTGGATATGAAATCCAACTCATCTATGTGAATCGATAAAAAATTAACATGGAAAATTCATAAATTAATGAATTCATTGAATGTTTCAAATAAAGAGAAAATTTAATATCCTCTTAGGTAGAAAATGTCGTATTCGGTAACTAAATAATAACAATGTCCCCATGTTTCTAAATCATCTAATATTTTCATTGTAAAAAAAAAAATTTAACATCAATCAATTATCTAGATACTGTTGAGGGTGATTCATCCATTCAATCGTAGAAAATCTAGAATAAATTCAGGGAAGTAGTTCTAGAAGACATGCCATGAATTCATTACATGATATGAAAAAACAGTACATGTCTTGTAACATTATTACATGACGTGACTTTTTTGGTCTTCATTAAGTAGAAGTTCAACTTGGATTCATGATGACTGTTGACTGAAAAATTACACATCACGTATTCCAATTACATGAAATGACAACATTGGTGATCATTAAATTCAATACATAAACGGTTAATCTTTGAAGTGATGTTTCCTATAAATTCACCCTCAATCCACTGCATAGAGAAATTATGGGTAGGGAATAAAGGAATCCAGGTGACACAACACAGAGGAGTAAAATTCTATCTTTACATTTTCTATTATTTTTTTATTGCATTTTTTGATTTCCTTTTTCTTTTAATATATTAAGCTTCTTCTTTATTATCTATTCATCCATTCCATTTATTATTTGATTCCCCAACTCTGATTTTTCTTAACATCATTATTGTGGAGAGCTAATACACATTGCTTTTTGATGGGGGAAGTGGCGGTATTTTAGTTTCATACACTAATGATTAATTATGTTTTCCTCTAAGGATTAAATAGTGGTTAAAATTATTATGATGAGTTTTCAACCCACTTTATCTACTATGGATTTCCAATTCCAAATTATCCCACCTTCATTCCCGTTGATATCAGATTCATTCAAATTGTGGAGTTTTTCATAGTTATTGATGTCGAAGAGATTACTTCTACATGCCAAGGCCTCAGTGTATGGTAATACCATCCAAATGAGAGGGTGTACAGTAGAAGGTATATATCTATTCATTGACTAGAATAATGAGAAAACATTTCGAATAATAAGGATAAGTCCACCATGAAACCCAATGAACAATAAATTTCATCCGATAACTAATTTTTGTACATTAATTATTTTACATTATGATTTTCATTTTCATTTTCTTATAGATTATATTTCATTTATTATCAATCACCCTGATCTATATATTACTTATGCAACTTTTATATTTGTTCTAATAGAATGATTTTTTGTGTTAAGAAGCATCCTAATGATTGACCATAGGGTGTGACACTACTGTACATTATTATGAAAATAAAAAATTATTTGATATGTTGCTCCAAAAATTCACAAAAAGATTATAGGATTTGAGAAACAAACTAAACAACTTTTCCACCTTCATTTAAGATTCCATTGTTCAACTATTAGAACAGACTCAACAAAATGGAAATTGAGATAGAAGAGATCAAGATTATTAAACATAAATTTTATGTTGGGGAAGATGTGTGATGAATGAAGACAAAATTTGAAGATCTAATTCCCTCTCCAACAAATGAGTTCCAATATGCATTTCATGAAGATAAAGAGTTTGACTTTAGAATTTTTGTGGGAGCATTAGTTTTTTATCATTTTGTTATTCATATATTATCAATTATGAATTTAAATCTATTGTCCGTTATTTTTATTTTGTAGATACAACATCAATACTGAATGCCATGGATGAAGAAGATGTTGAAGATTTATTTCATTAGGAGAATATGGCGGAAGCAATCGAGTTGTTCACCTGTGAAAATGAGGATGATGGCACAAAATAATAAATCATATATGAATCATTTGATGAACCTAAACTAGATGTCAAACAACTTCTTATTCAACTACCATCACAACCAGTGTACATGACTCCTCTAATGGAACAAGATAGGGAGAACTACTGTATTCTTTTCCCTCCCCCTCATGATCTCTAATTCATTCATTCATATTAAACTGGTGTTCGATATAATTGTATTTTCATTCATGGTTATCACTCCCCTCATCTACTAATAGATGTTAGCACTATGGGAAAAATTGCTATTTGCGACATGTTATTTGCAACGGAAATAAATCTCGTCGCAAATAACTCGTCCATGAAGCTATTTGCTATGAGGAAATGTGCCCGTCGAAAAAAACCAATTATTTGCAACGGGATTTCGTCTCCCGTCGCGAATAGTTTGGTGCGGCTTGCGCACCGAACCACATGAAAACTATTTGCGACAAGGAGATCTCTCCCATCGCATATAGTATGTTGCGGTATGCGCTCCAACCCACGCGGTTGCGCGCCAAACCACACAGGGATATTTGCGACGGGTCCTGTCGCAAAAACCCGGTGGCGGTAAATAACTTTTTTGGACGGGATGTCGTCCCATCGCAAAAAGACTGTCGACAGGTTTTATTTGCGACGGGACCCATCACAACTAACCTTTTAACCGCCGACTGTAATTAAGATCTGAAATCATTCAGATCTTGCTCTCTCGCTCTCTCTCTCATTATTCTTCAGTTTCAGAGAGATTTTTTTGTTCATGTTTTTTATACAAGATCATTTGAAAGGCATCAATATCTTCTGAATATCAATGTTTAAGGTATCTATATTTTATTTTTTAAATATTTGTTTTATTTTTTTATGTTATATTTTATTGTTGTTTATTAGTTCTAAATTAATTAGGTTACAATTGTTTTTTCTTTATATTTAGTTTTACTATGAAATTGATTATGTTAGTTATAATTAAGAATAATTAGATATAATTAGTAATAATTAGATATAATTATTAATAATTAGGAATAATTAGATATAATTAGTAATAATTAGATATAATTAGTAATAATTAGATATAATTATTAATTATTAGATATAATTTCAGAAAATTTTGAATAAATAGCAAAATTAGAAATTATTTGGAATAATTAGGAATAATTAGCAATAATTAGCAGTAATTACGAATAATTAGCAATAATTAAGAATAATTGGCAATAATTAAGAATAATTAAGAATGATTAGCTATAATTACGAATAATTAGAAATAATTAGGTATAATTAGCAATAATTAGGATCAATTAGAAGTAATTAGATATAATTATGTATAATTAGAAAAAATTAGGAATATTTGGGAATAATTAGAAATTATTAGGAATAATTAGAAATAATTTGGAATAATTAGCAATAATTAGAAATAATTAGAAATAATTAGCAATAATTAGGAATAATTAGAAGTAATTAGGAATACTTTGGACTAATTAGGAATAATTAGGAATAATTAGGAATAATTAGGAATAATTAAGAATAATTAGGAATAATTAGGAATAATTAACAATAACTAGGAATAATAAGGAAGAAAAAAAATGAATTAAGAATAAATATCAATAATTAGGAATAATTAACAATAACTAGCAATAATTAGGAATAATAAGCAATAAATAAGAAAAATTAGAAATAATTATGAATAATTAGAAATAATTAGAAATAATAAGCAATAATTAGCAATAATTAAAAATAATTAGGAATAATTAGCAATAATAATGAATAATGAAAAATAATTAGGATAATTTTCAATAATTAGACAAATTAGAAATAATTAGGAATATTTATGAATAATTATGAATAATTAAGAATAATTAGGAATAATTAGGAATAATTAGGAATAATTAAGAATAATTAGCAATAATAATAAATAATTATGATTAATTACGAATAATAAGGAATAATTAGGAATAATTAGAAATAATTATCAATAATTAGAAAAATTAGCAAAAATTAGAAATAATTAGCAATAATTAGAAATAATTAGCCATAATTAGGAATAATTAGAAATAATTAGCAATAATTAACAATAATTAGGAATAATTCTAAAAAATTAAAAATAATAAGAAATAATTTTCAATTATTAGGAATAATTAGCAATAATTTGCAATAATTATTAATAATTAGCAATAATTACAAATAATTAGGAAAAATAAGGAATAATTATGAATAATTAGGAATAATTTGGAATAATTTGCAATAATTATGAGTAATTAGCAATAATTAGGAATAATTTGGAATAATTTGTAATAATTATCAATAATTAAAGAAAATTATCATTCATTACCAATAATTAAGAATAATTTGGATTAATTAGAAATAATTAGGAATAATTAGGAATAATTTGAATAATTAGAAATAATTACAATAATTAAGAATAATAAGAAATTATTAGTAATAAGTAGCAAAAATTAGCAATAATTACGAATAATTAGCAATAATTTGCAATAATTACCAATAAAAAATTGTATTATCAATATTTACGAAATGACAATATTAATATTATTAAAATATTAAAAAATTTATAAAATAATAAAATTATCAATATTCGCAACAGGCTTTGCTCTATTCTAAACATTTTCAAATCTCAAAGGGTCGCCAATTGTCAGGTCATACGGCAATAAATAGTTTCTACCAGCCATGTCCCATGTAAATTATATAATTGTCTATGCAAAGTTGATCACCTCGCATGTAGTTCTGCAATCGGACAATCCAAGTCATACCCTTCTTATCTATAAGAATTATCTCACATGAACCATAACAAAGACCATTCTTAATTGAAAATTTAATGGAAAAATATTGATATTCTTTAAAATTTCTATGGAAGAATGATCTATGTGAATTGTCATGTGAGATGATTCTTAGAGATGAGAACGTCATTACTTAGGTCATCCTATCACAACTCTACATTCAAGGTGATAAACCATGGAAGTTCAATTATAGAGTTTACATTAGATATGAATGACACAATGTTTTTATTTCTCATGACGTGACAATTGATGAACGTTTGAGATTTGAACAGGTTAGGAATAGAGAAAAATGTGTTGTGAATATTGATAATTTTAATAATTTATAAAAATTTTATTATTAACATAATATTAATATTGTTTTTTCATAAATATTGATAATATAATTTTTTTATTACTAATTATTACTCATCAAAATCTTCTTGGATAATGAAGGGAAAATTTGTAATCATCTCCACAATGATGATTACCAAATTTCCATTCATTATTCAAGAAGTTTTCCTTTTTCTATGTATTGGTAAGAATTTCTAAATTACTAATAAATAGTAATAAATAGTAATAATTATTAATAATTAGTAATAAATTGTAATAATTAGTAATTAATTGAAAAAATTAGTATCAATTAGTAATAATTTATAATAATTTGATTTAATAAACAATAATTAGGAATAGTTAGGAATAATTAGCAATAATTAGCAATAATAAGATTGAGAAAGATGAATTTAAATGAGTTGTTGGTCAAAAGAGTAGCTGTCAATCCACTGGAAATTGTGTCTCCCTTAATTAATGATAATTTTTAAGTAGTTGTAATTATTTCTCTTCTTATTTAGATAGTGTTTTATAATTTGAAACTATTCAAAAACAGTGATGATTTTATAATTTATGGACAAAAATATGGAACAAGGAATTCGACATCAGTCTTTATTAGATTAATGAGCATGGATAAATCAGCGCAGAAAACCAAATGGTTCTGGTTTCAATCCTATAAATATTGAGGTTATTAATGCTTTCTTAACATTTGCATCATCAAAACCAGAATATGTTTCCATAGGAACAATTATGTGTCCTTGTAAAATATTTTCTCTATGAATGTTTGACACATTTGATAAAGTTGGGGGACATCGGTTGCAGTTTGATTTTCAACCAGATTATGTTTTTTGGTATCAACAAGGTAAATGAAGTTCTAGAAAATATCCTAATAACGTGATTCCAGATCGATAACGGATTCAAAATTTTGTACATGATGTTGTAGGTCCATCTGTGAAAAAAAACTGAAACTCACGATGATATTGACTTAACTCTTGAGTTGGCACCATCCGAATTTTATGAGTTGTTGAGGTCTTATAAGGATGCATTATATAATGGATGCAAGATAAGAAAATTATAAGTTGTCACAAAAGTTATGGCTATTAAATCAGATAATGTAATGTCAAAAAATTGATTTGATCAGATAGTTTCTTTGGTTAAAACAACGTTACCTGAAGGAAATGTGTTTCCTGCAAATTAATATGATAGTAAGAGGTTGATTCATAATTTGGGCCTTAGTTATCAAAAGATTCATGCATGTCCAAATGATTTCATCTTTAATTCAGGGGAAAATGACTCATTAGATATTTGTCCCACATTTGGACAATCGTGGTATAATGATGCTCAACCAGGGATGTCACGATTGATTCCAGTAAAACAGTTATGATATTTTCCCCATACACCCAGGTTACAACGTATATTTATGTCTCATAACATAGCGTCAATGATTTTATGGCACAAAAACAAGATTTTCACTGATAAAAGATTCAATCATCCATCTGATGGTGAATCATAGAAACATTTTGACTGTTTGCATCCGTCTTTTTCTATAGAAGCCTGAAACGTGTGATTGAGTCTTTCAACTGATGGTTTTTGTCTTCTTAGTTCTTATGGTATTCAGTATTCATATTGTCATGTCTTTATAACTCCATACAATTTTCCTCCATTGATGCTGATGAAAGATCCTTATATCATTTTGACTCTATTAATCTCAAGACATCTGAAAAAGAATATTGATGTTTATTTGAAACCATTGATTGATGAGTTAAATGCATTGTCAAGTGATTGTGTTAACACATTTGATGTTGTTGTGAAACAAAATTTCATATTAAAAGCTGCATTGATGAGGATGATTAGTGACTTTCTGGAATGTGGCATGTTATCTAGTTGAAGTACAAATGGTCTGAAATCATTTCATTACAGTATTAAAGAAATCAAAGCCTTTATGCTAGTCAATGAAAAAAACCTTACTATTTTGATTGTCATCGTAAATTTCCTCAAACCGATCATCCTTTTCGGAGGAAAAAATCTCATTTCAGAAAAGGTACAATTGAAAGAGATGAACATCCCATGATGATATCAGGTAAAGAGTTAAAAACAATTGTATTTTCATTACCCCCATCACATTTGGACCAATGGTAAACCAACAAAAAATCCATGTCTTTGAGAAAGAACATAACTGGATAAAACGGATCATTTTTTGGGATCATCCGTATTGGTCTGATTTGTTAATCCACCACATGTTGGATGTTATGCATATTTAGATGAACTGGTTGATAATTTATTTCATACAGTTTTGGATACACCAGGTAAGACCAAATATATTGTAAAGGCACGATTAGAACTTGCCCAAATTTGCAAGCGACCAGAACATGAACTATTTGAAAATTTCAGATCATAGAGGTTAAGGATACCAAAAGAAGATTATACACTGTCAAAAGAGAGTGACTTATATTTTTTCAGTGGATTGTAGTTTTGAGACTTCCAGATGGCTATGCTTCCAATTTCTGCAGATGCGTTAAAAATGATTATATAAATGGATTAAAAATTCATGATTTTCATGTTATAATGGAAATACTTATGCTGATTGGATTCAGAGGTTTGTTGAATTCTACGATTTGGGATTTTATAACAAACGTATCATATTTTTTTCGAGACATTTGTGTTGAGCCAACAAACTACAATGCGCTAAGAAAACAAGAAGAAGATGTTGCTGTAATTATATGTCAATTGGAAAAAAATCATTACATCAGTATTCTTTGATTCAATGAAACATCTGATATTACATTTTCCTCATGATTCTAAATGAGGAGGCCCAATACAGTTTTGATGGATGTACCCATTTGAGAGATGAATGCAGAAATTGGTGAAAAAATACGTAAAAAGGATCAGTTGAAGGCTCAATTGTTGAAGATTAATTGCAAGGGGAAATTGATTTTTTCTTCTCTCATTATTTTGAATCTCAATATCCCTAAAAAAATCCAATTGGTCGAAACTAGGGGAATGTTAATGATGAAATGGAAAATCAATTAATAGTTTTTAATCATCAAAAGCATGTTTTTAGTGGAGTTCATGAATGTTGGCTTTCAGATGATGAACATTATAGAGATCATACATACGTTCTGCTCAACTATAACGAAATGACATCGTTTTTCCTGTGTGTGCTTCTATAAATTATTATACAGTTTATGTTATATTTTTTAAACTTATTTTGTTTATAGGTTATATGATAATCATATCAAGAAACTACTTCCACAAATTACAGTAGCTGCTCTGGAAGAACGAAGACAAAAAAAATCTCAATGGTTTAAAAACTGGTAACATAAATTATTGATGGTTTAATTTCAATTCTGTTTATTATTTATTATTTTAATAATAGTTTTACAAATTTTCAGGTGTCTCAATATGCTGATTAAATTGATAAGAGAATATGTATATTGAGTAACCCACCATTTAAAATGGTTAAATATTAAAATTCATCTGTGGAGAATGGGTTTCGATTTCATACACTTCCATACAGGGAATCTAAAAAACAATGAACAATGGTGTTTTTTTGGGAGTATCACAACACAGAGAAACTGCAGTTGACTTTTATGGAATTTTGGATGAAATTATTTAGCCGTGTTATCTAGGACATAATAACATAATAATGTCTAAATGTTGGTGGTTGGATACTAAGAGTGGTTTGCGTGTTCAACCGACTCATGGAATCGTTGATATTAAATATAAAAGTCTTCTTACAGTAAATGAACCATTTTTACTGGCTCAATAGGCGCATCAAATGTGTAATGCTAAGTGTTGTGCTACTACAAGATACTTGAGAGATTGGTGAAGCATAATAAAAATCACCCTCGGGAAAATCAGTTTACTCAAATTGAATGTTGATCTAGTGAAGTGGAAGAAATTTAAATTTTTTAAGAGGCGGCTCGAAATCCATCCGATTCACAAAATGATGTGAATATCGACGATGACACCCCACAATTAAGGATCGATTGTGATGAAGATCTTAATGATGTTACAAATGAATTTGAAATGACAAGAAGTGATGAAACTGAAACTCAAATGGATATTGATGTTGTTGTGGATAATGATGAAGACATTGACATTGAGACCTATGAAGAAGAGGATGAAGATGAACATTAACACAGATAAATGTGGGTTATAATCATAACTAATATATATCTATATATCATAGTTATTTGTAACTATCTTCTAACAACAATCATTTTTTTTGAGATGGACTCTGATCTATTGCATGAGTTAGAGAAGGATGAGCTACCTTTGGATGATAAAGATATGGGATCAGCTGACCTTCAGCCTACTGGTTGTTTAGGAGGTATGTAGAGGGCGTGCGGTGTTGCACGAATGTGGATTCTGGACCCCATCCCCGAGTGACATCAACATCTTTGTTTTCGATCTATGCACAAGAAAATATGGTAACCTATATATTTTAGTTAGATTTCATTTATTTATTTATATATATACTAATTTTTTTATTTTTTATTCCTTTTTCATAGTTTGAAGCATGTAGCTATTGGACAAGGGAGGGCTATATTGTGCAATTATTTTTCTCAGCCATGGATTACTTGGGAACAGATTCTCGTTTATGTGCGACGCGACATGTTCCATCATTGGATGGTATGCAAATAAATAATATTTATTTTGAAATTTATTTTTTTGAAAACATGATATTATATGTTATTTTTAGGGTTCATGGCATCCTATCGATGATAGCATGTGCGGTGCTATCCACACGGCATGGCGAGTTTTTATGTGTGACCATTTCTACCAGTTTTTGCAAAATTTGAGAAGGACAACCATTAAGAAAGTTGGGGTGACAGAATTTGATGAGTCATGTATAGACCACCGACCATAGTACATTTCATATCATTTTTGGGATGGATTATGTTTTCACTGGTTGGGTGGTGGATTTCAGAGGAGATCTTCAGTGGGACGACAGAACCGGGTGAGACAAGAGGTGACACATCAATTTACTAGTCATACTTTCAGTTCGCATAAAGAGCATCCTGTAAGTATATTTTTTAAATATTCTATATATCTTTAAATATAAACAGTTTATTTTATATTTCTATAGGTAATCAAGCATCCCATTATTACAGATATCATCATTTATCGGAGGATGTACAGTGATCTAGCAACTAGAGAGATTGGAGGTGATCGCCCGCGTCAGATAGTGGTTAGTAATATTTTTTTAGTTTATCAATTAATGTCATATAATATTTTTAAAATTTTAATTTCAAAATGGAATTCATGGAGTCATATGAGGTTGCGACCTCTCAGATACTAGCTGAGGGTCAGGACGAGGCAGCTGAGCAGACTAGTGCCCATTATTTCGATGAGGCGGCATGGATGCAGGCCTCTCAATATGGTTTTGATAAGGGAAGAGTAGTTGGGATTGGCTCTCATTTTACTCTTGGTAAATATTATGGTACTGATGAGATGTCGGCATCCATCTCAAGAGGTGCTTGTGGAGAGGCATCATCCACTGCCTCACAATATCTGGAGCAGTTGGGAGCTAAGGCTGAGCATATAGAGACTTTGCAGAAGCAGCAAGAAGGGATGTGTCAGTGCCAGTAGCAGTAGAAGCAACATTTTGATGGGCAGAGCTGTCAATGGTAGTAGCAGAAGCTGCATTATGAGGAGCAGATCAGTCGATGGCAGCAGCAGCATCAGGAGCAAATGGTGTAAATGCGTAGTCTGACTCGTAGTTTAGGGATGTAGTTTCCTCCACCATCTTTTTCACCTCCTTCACCTCATCCAGAAGACGACCCCCGATCACCAGTGATTTTTTTATGTTACAAACATTTGAATTAAAATCTTAATATGAATTATTTTCATTTTCTATCTTTTATAGTGGTAAAAATATTACATAACTGAACTTTTATTATTTTTTTATTATTTTTTTTTATGAATATTGAGAATTTTAATATTTTTTATTTTTTATTGTTTTAATAATAATATTATTATTTTTTTCATTAATCATAATATTATTAAATTTTATTTTATTTTATATTAATTTATTATTTGCAATGAGACCTTTTGTGATGGAACCTCGTTGCAAATAGTCTAACTAAATATTTTTAAAACCATATTTTTGACGGGAAAGTAGTCCCATTACAAATAATTTGTTCTGATGGGCTCATCGTAGAAAGTTATATATATATATATATATATATATATTTCACTGAGACAATATCCCATCGCAAATAGTTTCGCGAATGGCCCGTCTCAAATAGTTTTGCGACGGGCACGTCCTGAAAACATTTATGTATATATAATACATATAATCGGAAGCTTATTTGCGACGAGCCTGTTGCAAATAATTGTATTTGTGACTGTGTTTTTTGCAACGTGCTAGTTGCGACGACACCACGTCGCTAATTCCTATTTGCGACGGGATCCCATCCCAAATATTTCATCCCAATTAACAAGAATTCCAATAGTGTAGGAAAAATAATTTGTGTTATTTTCTGGGAAATAAACCCTATACACCATTGGATTGGGGTTAAATCCCTGCAACATCTGATCTATGGGTAGTAAACACCTAGCACCCTCATGGGGGTAAAACCAAGAATTATCCCATTTATTTTCCCAACCACATTATTTTTCATTAATTTTCATATATATTTTTTTCAAATAATTCTTCTTAGTATTAATGGGCTATCATTTAGAATCATAACTCAATTATTCCACTAAAAAATGATCATAGATTGCATCCTTGATTCTCTTTTGTAATTCTTCCCTTATTTATATTTTTTGACCGGAAATGAAGTGTATTGAAATTTAAGTGTGGGGGGATAGTGACAACCTTCATTGTGGTTTTTATGTGATTTTACATTTTTTATCTTTTTATGATAATTCTTATTCATTGAGTATTATGATAATTTTTCACACACATATAGAGATTTGGAATATTTAAATTTTTATTGAAAAATGGAATTTAAATGATTGTTGATGTGGTAAAATTTTGTATCATTTTGATCTAAAATTAAAAAAACATCCTAATTCAGTAATTTTAAATACTTTTAATAACATCTATATTTTAATTGTAAATTTTTCATTATTTATCCAAATAATGTCATTGTTTTTTAGGAACCCTTAATTCGTGGTATAAATAATATTCAATTGCACAAGATAATGATTAAGACATATAAAGGTCCAAAAAAATTTATCATCGTGGAATATTTTTTTGGATAGTATTGGGGACCCCACATAAATAATGGATTCTCAAATCAGGATCAATGTTTCAAAATACATTGATTCCACTTTTATAAGAATGAAATATCAACTATTCAAATCCATGATAAATTTCACTATAAAATGATTTCATTAAAGTGTTCATTGAATGACTCAATCATGGAGAAGATATAATAATATTTCAAGATGAAAGAATTGTATTATGTAATTAAATCCTGACTATCTTATAGTGATTCCAAATGATCTGAAATATTTAGCATCAACAAAAAATTTAATTTCAAACTATTATCGAGCATAATTCATTGGGATATTCACCCAATCAATGGGAGAAAAACTAGAAAACATTATAGGATGAAACACAGGAAGACATGTCATTACCTCATTACAGGACATTATAGAACATTACACAATGTGTAAATTTATTAAATGATATTACTTTTTAGGATGAATTTTTAGAGAAGATAAGGACAAAATTCATGATCACTGTTGTCCGGGAAATTTCACATCGTATAATCCAATTCCACGTCATCATGACGGTGACTAGTAGAAAATTAAATTCTGATGTTGTTGTTCTTTGATCAGATGTTTTGTATAAATTAACCTCTCATTCACTATTTTGAGAAATTCTAGGTATGTACTAGTGGATGCAATATGACACCACACATAAGAGAGAAATTAAATGTGTCCATTTTCTATCATTTTCTTTTTATTGAATTTTATTAATTTATAATTCTTTAAATATATTATAATTATTATTCCTTCTTTGAAGCTCTATTTCACTTATTTTTTGCTTCCCCCCCATCGAGATTCTCCTTAACAACATGGTTGTGGAGAGATAATCCTCATTTTTTCGATAGGGGATGTAATGGTATTTGTGTTTTTTGTTAATTAACAGTTTATCATGTTTTATTTTTATAATTTTATAGTAGATAAAATTATTGTGGTGAGTTCTCTCCCCACATTTCTATTATATATTTTTTCAAAAAAATTATCTTCTCTTCTTTCCTGATGATATCTGAGTAACTCAAACAATGGATTTTGGATTAGGTATTGATGTGGAAGATATTACTTCCACATGTTCAGGTCTCAATATTGGGCAATACCACACAAATGATATGGTGTATAGTTTATTGTCTTGATCTCTACATTGAGTAAAATTATGAGAAAATATGTGAATAAAAATGATAACTCAACCATGAAACCTCGAGAACAACAATATTCTTCCATGAACTACTTTTTGTTCTTTAATTTTCTTTTTTTAATGCATTTTTCATTTAAATATATTTTATATTTCATGTATTCTTAATCAAGAACCCATATATATATTATATATTTTAGTTTTATGTAAGATATAATAGAAACATTTTGTGTTGTAAGTGGCCTCCTTTAGATCAACCCTTGGGTGAACCACAAAGGTAAATTCATAAAAAAAATAAAAAATATAATTCAATTGTGGTTCACAAAAAATCGATACCATCATTTCCAAATAGGATCTAAAAGGAGATGAAAACGGTTTGTTACATAGTCATAATAAACCATACATATATAAGAGATATTTTTGTTACTATGTCATCATGGTTTAACAATATTTGAAGAGGTAGAAGAAGAAATAAATTTTAATAGGTTGGGATGGATGATAAGATACTCTTTGACAGTCTTTATCTAGATCCAATCATAAGGTCCACTGGAATTTTATTTAATAAGGGAAAAAATATAATTCATTTAAATTAAATAAGAGAATATAATTGGTTTTGTTTTGGTTCAGACAGAAGGCTCAATTCTTTTTTAAATAAGAGAAAGGATGGGTGCCCTTTTATAAGGGAGGAGATGGGCATTTTTAAATATTTAATAAATATAAAAACACAATAGTTGCCGAAATCATGTAAAATGGTTCCTAAAGGACATGTATTAAAATATATCTAGTAAATATTCTTGATATAATCGTAATATCAAATTTATATAGGTTTAGATATTATTTTTATCTTCATTTTGGTTTTAACCCCTTTATTAACCAATTTTAACCATAACTGTGGTAATGTAATTTTCAATCTCAATTGGTTATAATTTTACTTATACGGTGAAAATTGATTCCTAATTCATAAATAGATTAAATAATAAACCATATATAAACATAAATTTCTTCTTTAAATTATTTAATGATTTTTAAATTAATTAATTAAATATAATTTATTCTAAAATATCATTAATGATATTAGGACACTATTAATTTTCTTTTAACTTAACAAAAATTCTATAGTAATGGTGTCTAAATATAAACATTTAAAAATCCTCTAATATGTAATATTTGTCATAAAAATTTTTCTGACACTATAAAACAATCAATATATTTTATTTTTTATTTTTTAAAATAATTTTCATAATTTTTAAACTATTTTCACAAACATGGGGTAAATGTTGTGTAAGAAATTAAAGTAATTAAATTATTACTTAAAATTAAAAAAATTACAAGATAAAATATAATTTTACATTAAAATATTAATTTATAACTTTATAATGGTTTTTTATGAATTTAAAAAAATATTATAAATATTATTAGTAAGAGAGTGTCATTTCATACATTATGCATTACATTAAATATTATAAAGAATTAAATCAATGATAAAATTAGAAAATTGCCATATATTCAAATTTACATTCTTTATGGATTAACTATACACATCTAATGAAATATATGAATGTTTTTGAATGAATTTTAAACCATATCACATTATTTTTAAAACCAATAAACTTATTTTACCATTACTGAGGCAATAAAATCTACTATCATTATTACTCCTATTCATCAAAAAATAACTTTTCATATTAAAATAGTATTAATTATTTTAATTAAAAATACAAAATCTATTTTATCAAATTTATTTCATTTAATTAATAGGGTTAAATTTTAATTATAATCACAAATTGTGAAAATTTGATTTTTTAGACATATCTATTTTATGTATATAATTTTCATTACCATATTCCAGTATAACATTGAATCAAATAAAATTTAATAGAAAATACATAATAATAATAATTAATTAAATTTTTAAAAAACTCAAAATATAATGTTACATTGTAATTACATAAAAAAGGATGATTTAAAAAAACATTATTTATCACTTTTTATTGACAATTCATATGTTTCATAAAATTATAAACAATTCATCTTAAGAAACCATTGACATGATGAAATAAAATATTATATATTTTTCTTCAAATAAAATATATTATTTTTCATACAATTAATTATAATAATCATTCATAAAAATATGTAAGCCCAATTTTTATGAAATCAGATTTTTTATGGATAAAATGATTATGTTGGGAAATTGAGAACTTATTTCCTAATAATGAATCAATTAAATTGTATTGAGTAATAAATTTATATATATGTCATAATATAGTTAATCTTATTTATACTTTCCAATATTATTTTTAGGTTATAACTAAAACCTTTAAATATTAATAATTCGTGGTTCGTGTATGATCAGTATTGCATGTTGCATACGCTATCAAATGTAGTGTTTTTTTAAAATGTCTAGATATGATAGATGATGAATTAGATGAATAGTTTCCCATGTTATATTCTCTATTGAGTGAGGGTCGGATGCTACATGAAGATCTGGACTCATATAACATGTCATTTCATCTTTTTGATCATTATCTGAAGAAGAATATAATAGTGTGATATGACATCAGAGGAACATTTGACATGAATGGTTATAGAGGGGTTCTATTTAGACCTCATGTAGTCAAGATGATTTGTTATATTGGATACTTATTCATATTTGGTTTCATACTACCAGGGGAGATTCTTCCATATCACCTACTTTATATACTACCTTGATACTTATCATGTTTTATTATGAAATATAGTATGAGAAATATTGAAAATTCATGTATGGAACTCCTCACATAGATTGACTACGAAAATAAGGACACAAGGCATGAAAAAACCAGTATCCTTACAGTAAACACGGAAAATGGAATGGAAATTTTTCTATGATCAGTTCAAGGAATAATGATTCTATGCAGCGTTAGACTATAAAGAGGATGCTCCAGAGGTATACAAATGAACGGGATATAATATGTTTTCATGTGGAATGCATACCAACGGGACAAAATGAACCTTATTGAAGAAGAATTTTGTATATTATGGCGATTTTTTTAGAAAATGAATCCATTCTATATCTACCGGTTAGGTGTTGAACACAAAAAATGGATCTAAAACATGTGTTGAAATATAGGAACCATGTAGATTGAACAAGGATTCCATAGGTGATGTGGGTCTTCAAGATATCAACAAAGAAATACCTTTTTCATTGGCTACAAGAGACTAACACCTTACTTTTACAAGAGTTATTATTTTTTGATGATTTTTTACTATTTTCTGATTTCTAACCAAGACATTACATTTGTTTCTAGTTTAAAACCGGATGGGTTTATATTCATGTTTTTAACAGAATATAATAGTTTTCTAAACATATCATTTCCCATGGTGTAAAAATAAAAATATGGTCATTGTATAATAGAATTTGGAGACAAGGTGTTAGATATCTATAATGAATCATGTTTTCTAGAATCATATCACACCTATTTGTTGTATCACATACATGATTGTTTAAATGATATTTTCATAACAAATATATATATCAATGTGTGTATTTATATTCATATGAAAAATATGACCATATAGATTTCACACTTGTTTGGTAGGAAAAATGCAGAATCCTCATTCTTGAGGAATGTCAAAAAGGGATATAGAGAATATATGTTTTCTTCAAACATAGGTTTATAGATCATTTCCAGTTGAATCTTGATGTGAATACTAATACTTCAATACTTTTAACGATGGATTTATTAAATATAGATATATCTAATTAATAATTTATATATTATAAATATTTTATAGATTTATGGATTTATAAAATAATGTATGGAATCTTATAGGTATGAGGACGAGGATACATCGATCAGTTCATTGTATAAAATATCGTAAATAAGATTTCATCGACTATCTTAAGAAATATAAAATATTATCTAAACTCTATCATCCCAATACAACACAATGGTATGGTGTTAGTGAATGGGGGAACTAAAACTTGTTGAACATCGTGAGGTCGTTGATGAGTCATGTAGATATTATCGTGTAAATTTAAAGATGTAGATTTAAAATTATTGTGTATACACTACATCATGTTTCATCCAAGGAGGGAAAAGTTATTCTATTTATGTTTTTGAGTAGAATGAAACTCATGTTGTCACATACCAATATATAGTGTTGTGAGGCATTTATCATGGTCTATTACGGTAAAAAACAAATACCACAAGGAATTAAGAATATCCTTATTAGATTAACCTATATGAAGGGGATACAACATAAAAAACCCCTGATACATTATGATAATAGTATAAATACATGTCATATTCATTATGATAGTGTATATCTCTAATAAATATTAGAGGAGAAAGATTCAATTTGATGAAGATCATGCATAGCATACAATTGAGTTGGCATAGGAATCAATTCCATTAGATCCCATAAAATTGGTTATTAAAGAGGAACAAGTGCTATATAGGATCACATGTTAGGTTATAGTGCCAAATATATATGGTTTTCTATTCAATAACAATGTATACTGGTTATTTTTTAATAATGATAAACCTCTATCCAAAAAGGTGATAGAAAGTTTCATATAACCTATAAGATAGAAATAATACAAGAAATTAGATATGGTTTCCATGTGTCATAAATATTTTTATTATATGGGCAATTTATCAGTAGATATAAATATTGGTTGGGGAAATTATTATTCAATAATAATCTAAAAATCGATGGTAAATTTTGTACATATAATTCATGGCTAGTGGATAAATTGTTTATGAAAAATCAATTTATAGAAAATTTTGAAACCGTTTTACTAGTTTTTGGTATAAAATTCATTATAATTCAATATTACATAACAACTAACCCTAATTATGAGACTTGATAAATGGATTTCAAAAATACATTACATAGTAGGAGCCTTATGGAACTTGTATATATGATATAGATAGTGGGTTTTGTGAAAGCACATGAATACAACTGAGTCATGGGACATTCAAATTGATGAATCCGTAATGTAGTTGTGATTCATAAGGAATGAATGTGATGCCTTATGTATTCAAGTGGTTACGTGGTAGTGTATTAATTTTTTTTAATACTATATGTTAAGGAAATATAACATAATAGAAATGAGATAATAGTCTTGTAGTTAGTCTAGGATTTTTGATAATTGCTTTTAGACGAATGACATAGATGAAGTAGCCTATATTAGAGGGATTAATATCACTCGTGATATTTATAAGACGACTCCTTGACTAAGTCAAGGAACATACATTCTCAAGATACTAAATATATTAAATAGGGAACAATTTAATTGTTAATTGTTTTAGTTTCACATTGTATATATGTCTCCAAGAAAACATTTCTGTTGACCCAAGAGGATATTGAAAGAGATATAGAGAGGGAAGAAGTGGAAAAAATCATTCTTCTATGATGGATATATTTATGTATGTTATGCTATATACCATACTAGATATTTCTTGTTCCTTGAACATTGTATGAAAATATTATGAAAAATTTGGAAAATTATAAGTTCGGATGTTAGAACTATATAATAGTGTTTGAAAAGGTGAATTTGTATCAGTTCAAGGTAATTTGGAAACTAATTATACTAGTTACTAATGGGAAAAATAGTATTCATATAGAATAGTTTCATCTATATTCATGGATAGGATATGGTAATATACACGAGATAAATCACCACATCCCTTGGTTTCAATATCTATATAAATTGACTAAATTACATACTCTAATGTAGCTTAAGAAGATATTAATAAAACCTTTGTTCTAGATTTGGGAGTTGTAGCAAGATAGAAATGTGTAATCATTTTATTATGAACATTATAATATGGTATCATCCACGACTTCAATAAAAACATAGAAAAAATTGAATATAATTGATGATTTCATCTCTTCAGTTATTTTATTAGAGGTATGAAGTTATGGTAAGTAGAACAACCACCCAAACATTATAGGCCAAAAAAATAAAGCTATATCTAAATAGAAATGTTTTAGTCATGTGAGGTAGACTAGTTAAGATTGAAATAGGATCTATTACAAGTACGAGTGTATAAGAATGTGTTCCCTACAACCAACTGACTTTGAACCTTCAATTACAGGTATATTTAAAATATTTAATATTTATAAATACCATATAACATGATGATTATTAATTCACATAACATTAAATGGGATAATTTTCTCAGAATAATTTTCACATCAGAAGGATATAATAGCCCTGATAATGGTGAGATTCTAGAAGTGTGATAATAATATTCCTAAATAAAATTTACATGGCTAGATGACATCAACTAGTTGGGAATAGATGATACAAAGTGGAATAATAATACTTTGAGACATATTCTCATAAATTTTAAACATAGTAATCTTTTAGAGAGTAGCGTATGGGAAATCACATTCCTCTATAACTTATACATGTTGAATGAGTCATTGGATATTCTATTCAACAAACATTTTTATTCGTTACATAAATTGAGATTGTTGTTAATATATATCATAATCCACATACATTAATGTACAAATGAAATAAATGATAACATATGCTCAAAACTAGGTATAATACATTGTATTTATCATGATTGATATCAAATTAATGAATATATCAATAAATGAATTATCTCCTAAGTGTTAATGGAAGTTGATATCTCAATATATTTGATGTAAATGGAACTGCCTAACAATTTACATAGCCATAGAAATTTATCAATGAGTTTATTTATGTAATGTCAAGGAAGGATATATGATGCATATATATTAATGCCACATATGATGGATCATTTAAGATGAGATATCAAGATATATATATATTATATTACACAATTATTATTCATTTCGTGTAGTCCAAGCTATAAATTATCCTTTAACATTAGGGGTTATGATTTCTTTCTAAACACAGCCCTTACTCTATGATTTTGACTCACCAATACCGATATGAGACCCTATAGGATCAGATAAAAAATTTAGAAATATTTTCTACCAATTTGAATGAATTAGACATCCAGATTAAGTGGACGCCAGATATAGTGACCAATGAATATCCATGTGAATGATCATAAGTAAATATATTCTATTATATTATTTTTTATTATTGGAATGAAAATAATATTTATTTATCAATTTATTAACAAGGTATATAATTATAAAAGTAAATTAGTGAAATTCTTATATTTTAGTCAAACTTTTTTGGTCAAGGTTTATTAAATAAATATGTGGAGAATATGATAAGTTAATATTTCAGGGTTCATCATTTTTAATTTAGTAAAGTAACAAGGGTGTGGTGAAATACTTATTGTATGGATGTCATGTTTACATAGTTATTCAAAGCATTTTGTGCCCATTTAAGATATTTAACGAATCAATTAGATGAAATGAAATTTTAAACATATCATTCTAGGATCATTTTTAGAAAAAATATAGAATGATATTTCAAATAATCCTATTCTATGTTCTCCAATATTATCCACCCTTCTCTTAATAATTTAGAGTGAGAAATATCGATAATTGATCAATCCATGTTTTTGAACAGTCATATTATCTTTAGGAAACCACCTGAATATTGTGTGGAAATTAGTTTAATGTGATGCCTCATTAGAATTAAATAAATTTTTCAAACAATGACATTTTACATATGTGGATAATATATAAGGAATTTATATTGGTGTCTTCAGTATATGAAAATACCAAAAACTAAAGAGAACACTGGGATGGTATTGGTCCATCCAGGTACCATTTCTAATTCATTTTCATACTTAAATTGAATTTCACAATATAGATATAATGTATATACAATATTAATATTAAATTAACAATGTTAGATATATTAAATTTGAAATTTTTAAAATTATTTTCGTTATTCTTCCTTGGTATACATTGTTCTTCCCAAATCGTTCTAAGATGGTCCCTAAACCTACCCCAGGTTTCAGGAAAATCCTCTTCGTTCACTAGAAAAAAACATGTGATAATAATTTTATAATATGAATTCATCCTAAAATGGTAAATTTTAAAGAAAAATTAAAATATAAACTTGTATTTATGTTTCAAAAATTATTGAATCTAATTAAAGAATATAGTTTCTAGAATTTCTCTTATAGAAAATAGAAAAACAATCAGTTTTATCTCATTCTCATTTATCCCTTGAAGTTGGAGCAGTTTCACTATTATATAAAATTGCATAATTAAGGATATAAATTCTTCATTGAGAATGACCATAAATTCATTTGGTAGTGAATTAAATGGTTATTTAATCTCATTTTTTGATCTACCTAGTTTACCCTTATTAAAATTGTGTTTTCTGAATCTTGATGGATTTTTAATCCCTTATTAACAATGTTCTTCTATATTTTGTTGCATGAATTGTTTATCAATACCAATTTCTTACTCTTAAAAGTATTGTTTCCCTACATCCATTTCATTCTACAAATCTCATTGATTTTTATGAATTTATGGATTTAATGTATATTGGTATTCTTATTTGGAACCAATACACATACAATAGATATTTTTTAAAAACTATTTTTAAATAATGTTATTTGTTTATTATTTATTAGAATAAACATTTCCTTACCCATTAATGACATTTAATTTTGGAGGGGTTATTACAAAATCATAATATAAATGTAAACCTACTAAACACTAGTATAGTTATATGAATGGTATAATGCACACTAAAGTACAAAATTTTCCAGATAAAAATAAAATGACATTAAAATAAAAATAATATCCTATACAAAGAGAAAATAAATGGTGAGGATTGGTTGTGTGAAGTGAAATTTAATTTCAATATGTAGTGGAATAGTTCCAATTTATAAAAAAAACATAGAAATAATGAACACAATCACAAAATAAGAAACATTATAAGCTTAAAGTGAATAAAATATTGGATTTTTAATTGATGTAAATTGTGAAGAAATAAACCAAATATCTTGATATGGGGAGTATAACAAGATTTAACACCACAAAATGATAACCATTGCTCTTTTGAGCGATGATCTGACAATATTATCAATTCTAAACCTCTTAATTCATAACCAAGTAAACAAAAAACGAATTGGTGAATTCAAAATAAAAAAATTTGACAACCAAAATTGATTTTTCTATTCATGATTGATAATTATATTTTATTCAAATTGGGTTTTAATTTTTTTTTTTGAAAACATGTCTACATTGGATTGAGAACTAATATTTTTGAATGTTTATAATATTATAATTTTTTTAGTGAAACATGTAGCAATGAGATAATAATTATCCAATATCACAAAATAGGCTAGAGAATAGTTAAAGGAATGAATTTAATAAATACTACAACCCAAAAATTATTTATAAAAAAAGTATTTTTAATATAATATAAGGAACAGATTACATGGTGAAATATATATTTGAAATTGAATGAGTAGTGGGAGTTGAATCTTCTATGTCATGTTGATCATTCCATCCCCACTTCGGTTATCAAACCCCAAAGATATTTTTTCCAATTGAGGATGTACAAGTTCCTTATATATATATTATTCCCTAAAAAATTAATATTTCACCCATTCATAAGAAGTATCCATTTGTCCCTTCCATCATAGTCAATAACTCATTTCTTTATATCTCAATTCTCTATCAAAATTCTTCATTATTCACTATCTTCTCCATCTCAAATAGGATTGACTCCATAGAAAATACCAATTCTCTACATGTCTCATGATTTAGACATCAATATATTCTTTTTAAAAACCTTGTACCTTCACATGAACCCAGATTTTAGTTCAGGTATCCCTTATTAAATGTTTTGAGATTAATGGAATTAGGTCTCCTAAATATTTCATCTTGATTTTAAGTCTTCATAGTTTATGTCAAACAAAAAAAATAGACTATGTGTATTATATTTTGTACTATACACATAGAGAAAAGAATATCATACATTTCAAAATTTTACTTCACTATGAAATCAAACATATCCATGGAATAATGAAAATTATGATGTGAATGAAATGAAACCCCAAAAATATTATTTCATATAATTATTTTTTGAAATTTTCAATCTCTAAAAACCCATGAATGAAAATTATAATCTAAAAAATATATTATGTATAATCTTTTTTAATTTTTGAAAAACTACAAAAACAAACACATCTATTTTTTACTATAAAATATATTGTGTGTGAACTCTTTTATCAAAAAATTAAATAAATTATATATCATGTTCCAATTATATAATAAGATAGTTATGAAATCATTTTCACAAAAAATGTTATGTATAAATATTCATTACAATAATACCATACATATTATTTTTTAATGTAGAATTTAATATTTTTTAAAATTTTATCAATTCAAAATGTAATATTAAAATTAAATTTAGATTAAAAAATGGTTGAAATATTTCAGAATATGAATTAAAATATATTCTAACCAAGTATATTAAAATTATAAATATGGAAGTTTGAAAGAATTAAATCCAAAATAAAATCCCCCATAAAACCCTTAAATTAATATTTCAATTAAACTATTAGAAACAATTAAAAGATTTTATCATGAAATATATGAAATTGAAAAAAAAAATCATTTAATTTATTTTTCACCATAAATAAATATTTTCCATTATATATTTATGATAAAAAATCATTTCTATTTAAAATGAGCTGAATTCAAAATATAATTAGTTAATTCAGACTTCAACATCAAAAAACACATGAATTTATCAAAATAATACGACATCACTGGACTATTATTGTGTTGGTTTTTTGGAAGTTTAAGCCCATTTAAATTACCTATATGAGTATTATGGCGGTTAATCATTCCATAGATATTCATAATGTGAACTCATTTTGAAGTAGAATAACCCAATACTCCCTTAACCATCATCATATAGAATCCTATTCATAAATCCATTATCTGGGATAGATATAAAATAATGAAAAACTTGATAAGGTAGGATAAGGGACATGTGAGATTATTTATATGGTGAGGGACAAGTATATAGGGAATTTGGTGGCACTAAGAAGATGTGTCTAAGGATACACGAGGAGGGTATCCCTCCGAATGCACTACTAGAGGTATCAGTACATGCAATGCTCTACAACTCCATCTATATCATCCATATTTATCATATGAATAACATTAATAAGAATGTAAATGATATTAGTATATAATATCATAGACCTCAATAAATGAATCACCCCCCTCAATAAGGTATACCCCAAACACACCTTAAATCATATATACTATTCAATACTATCTCTGAAAAGGTCTCACCCACTACTATAACTGTGGCATCCTCCATTTTGATCATAAACACATAAATCATCTAATTCATATGTACAATTGAATACTAATGATTTTATATATTATCATTGGTAAATATTTTACCATACCTTAAAAAATAAAGACTAATGAGATCATTATGCTCTAGTACTGATCCCCAAAAGTGTTCCTAGGATCAAATCATTACTTGACTGACATTGATATGTGTAATATTGGATAATTATTACTAAAATTACTAGAAAGAAAGATCTATTATAGTGGGAATCTTATTCCCATATTTAATGTCGATTGAAAAACATTGAATAGATGATGGTTCATATTAGGACTAGCACATGTATCCATATTAGGAGCCTCAAAACCTATCCCATTTTGTTCCATCACTAAGACATGAATGAATTTATATTTTTTCAATGATGTCGAAATATGATTCCATATAAATAATCTCAGTAATTTCATTAGAATAACTCATTTGGAAATACATCAATATAGTTCGATTTTTTTAAAAACAACCATCTCCTACACTGTCATTGAAAATAATAACCAACCATTGAACACAATTGTGTGAAATGATAAACAATTCATTGATTAAATAAACAAACCATGTCCTACAGTACATTTCAATTTTCACAAATTTAATTATACTCATTATATATATAATAAAAATAAACCATGCCATCAAAAGAAGTCTATTAATATAAAAATGATTCGTGAGTATAGAATTTAATCCAATCCCCCAAAAATCATCCCCATGACTGACATATAAAATCAACACTAAATTTATAGATTCCCCTAGGAAAATCACATTGAGTTAGGATAGTCCTCCTCTATCCCTCCTAGAAAAAAGAGCAACAATAATGTGAATGATCACATTTCTTTCTACTTTAAACACACATACCTTTAATTTCTATGACATATTAAGCACATAAATTTCTATATAAATCCAACTATAAATTGATTATCCTCATCTTGTGAAATAAAAAACACTCAATGTAGTAGTAGAAGTTAGGTTCATCTAATTAAAAATAGATTTTTATAAATCCATAAATATATTGTCATATGAATTACTATAAAGTAACACATAAGTTTCTATATATTTTTCACTAATTACAACTTCATTAATTGACATGGAATCATTGAATAGATATTATAAATCATTATAATTGACATTGTATAGTATTTTAACCTACCAAAAGGAAATGAATTTTTTGGTAACGAGATAATTCGTGGATTGACTATTTAAGAGAAAAGGAGGGGTCCCTCGCTATAATGTTATAAGGTAATGTGTGAATAACTAAACATTTTCCGTCAAAAGTAATCATTTCTGGAAGATATATGAGAAATAAGTTATTTTTTGGGTTTGATTTGACAGAAAAATACTTCCTGGAATGCTTAATCAAAACCCTATTAATTTTCAATGTCTAACAAAATAATAAAAAATTTATATGTTCTCCACCTTCACGCACCCATGGTTCAATTTTAAAAAAGAATTCTCCCCAAATCCATCGACACTGAACTACAATGCATAGCATAAAATCATATAAATATAATTACCACTGAATAAATTTTATCGAAAAATCAGAAATTAAAGTCCATCCATAGTAATATAATTAACATAGAATCAAACTAAAATCCTCAAACCATCTGAAACAAGACCCAACACACTCAAAAACAACTAAGAGATAGATAGAGTGAAAAAGAAACAAAGATAAGTATAAATGAGTGAAAAATAGGATCTATAAAACATACCATTATCAAGTGACATTAATTGGGAACACTTATTTTAGAAATATGTAGTTTTCTTATCCTCCTATCCTTATATAGAAACAATTAAAACATATATTGTTGTTCAAAATAATCCATCTCATAAGAGAAATATGTGTTTTTTATTTTTTAGAATCAAATGTTGTAAATATTTCAGAGATGAAAAACTTACCATCCGAAATTTTTACTACCATCCAGAAAATTATCTAAGGATAAACTTCTCATCCCATAAACTACCATTCTTTTCTCAGTCATTAGCACATCTACCAATTTTGTAGTATGACTGACCATGTGAAACTATTCAAGATGTGGATTTCCCATTAAAAAGCACGTATTGTGGGGAACTCACCATTATGCAATTGTTGGGTTGGCATGATGGATTAGAGTATCAAGGGTGAGGGGCATGTGGTGTATCATTATTTGTCAGATTGAGGTATGTGGTCTTTGATTCATTTAATGATTATTGTCTAGATTATAGAGGATTCACCAAATATATATTGATCTGTTGATGATGGAGGATTTGTGGAATATATTGATTTATCAGGTGGTCCAATAGTTATAAATTTTTTTTCCCTCATATTAATTTCAACAAAAATTAAATCACCAAATATATTTAATGTAGCCAATTTTTATCATTAATATCACTACTTATCCTTCAAACAAGGATATCATCAAAGGCATTTATGTTATTCATATAATGACTCAAATTCTCATTTATATGATTAATAATAATAAATAAATTCAACAGAATCAATCATAAATAAATCTTGATCCACTATAATTGATTCATTAATATTATATCACTAAAAAAGAGTAAAAAAACTTTAAAATTATTTAATTCAAAATTTATTATAATTTATCGGACAATAAACAACCAAACAAGACCTTAGATTGTATTTTTGACAACTTTCCCATGAATTTAATCATAGTTATGTGTAAATTGGATTTCATCATCTCAATTACCCACCTAATAATTAAGTATAAATTACCATGTGGAGATGATGAGGTATAAAACTAGAAGGAAAGAAACCATCTACACTAATCTATCTTTTTTAAAAATAAATTTATACACCCAAAACCACAATAAATACACCCCACACATTATTCTTTATATATATATATATATATATATTAAACTGGACATGTCAACAACGTTTAATATAAATATATTTATAAATAAACATTATTATAAAATTTTACAATTCCCTTTTTGAAACTATTTTTTGTATTTTTTAAATAATATATTAACATTTATTAATATAATTACTTTTTTAAGTATATTTTAAACATTAAAATACTATTTTTTATTTTAAAGTTACTTTTTTATAGTTTTTTAATATAATATCATTTATAAATATATATTAATTATAATGATAATGTTTTTATATTAATTGTTTTCTATATTAAGGATTATATATTACTATATATATATTATTTAAAATAAATTTAATATGTATTTTTTCATAATTTAACTTATGTATTTAATTTATTTTAATATGCATATTATATAAATTCATACAAATATGAGTATATTCATGAATACTTGCACGTATTTTTGTGAGTATTAAATTAATTTATTAATATTTTATTACACTTTTAGAAGTATAATTGTAATTATTAGATTTTTTATATATATTTATTATTATTATCCTAAACATTGTACCTTACTAGATTCTTTTAAATATAATATATTAATCTTATATAATAAAATAAACTATAATTTTTTAAGAATATATACTTATATATACGAAAATATTATATGGTTTCAAATTTATAAATATTTTAGAACAGTATATGTCAATATTATTATTAAATATATTTTATGTGTATTCATTAAAGGTATTATTTAAAAACATTAACATAAAGCATTTTTTTATAAATATATATGAAAATTATATAAGACTGCATATATCAGTATTATTATTATAATTACGTTTTTTAAGAATTTATTATTATTCTTATATATAACATTTTGAAATTAAATTAAATAAATTTAATAAATATAATTGAATATTATATACATTTAAAATTGAAATTATTTAGTGTAAAAATATAATTTGATATCATGATTTAGGACACTCAGTCGCCACTATGTCTCACAGAAATAGAGAAACAAAAATGTGCAACAACTTCCTTCTTCTTAATCAAGGAATAGATCTTTTAGATTTATTTGGTGGTGTTTTTTGTACTGGTGTTGAGGTTATGCACAATAAAAACCAAGACTCATTGATTTATATGTTATGGTTGAAATTGTTTCTGATAAATCATTTTTATTAAAAATAATAATGATCAGTATCAAATATAGACACATATGAGCACACGTACAAAGAAAAAATTATAATAATAAATAACAAGACATAACTTGTTCTGGTCTATGTTGATCCTATGTGCATAGAAATAGTGCCAACGTAAAATGATTTATTACTAATGAATTGAAGGATATTATAATACTCAAAGAAAATGGACCATATAAACTATCTGAGGATTCCAATATTCCTAATCTATATAAAAGTGATCAATTCCACCATGTGGAGTTAGTAACTGCCATCTAGGATAGACTCTCAAACATTCCTGACATAAAAGATACAAAAATAGAAATAAAGAAATTATCTAAACCACTTATTGAGTTTGATATCATATAATTAAATGTATTTAATATTATGAATATAAATCTACAACATTTGATGAACCCTTTGTCCAATTATCATCCCTTTCCCATGCATCGTGTCATCTTTAGAAAGTTTCATCCAGAATAAATCTACGATTTTAGTGGATCAGTATGTTATAGAGTAAGGGAAGTTACAGAGGATTTGAGTCTATTTTCTCACAAAATAACATCTAATCTTTTATAATTAACTAGTGGTGCCTTCCTATTATAGTCAGCAAGAACCAGAAAAATGAATCTATACTCACTGAAATGTTAAAATAAAAAATTATAGTGAATTAATGCATCCAACAATATGTGATTGGCAGAACATGCCAGGATGTGGGATGATCAACACATGAACAAGAATAAAAAACATGGAAAATTTTTATACCAAAAGAACTATAAGTGGTGAAACTATAAAATCAAATAGTAAGTATCTATAATAAATCATTGATTTCCAATGATCAATTTTTCAAAACACACATGACACAAAAAACAGTTCCTTAGGGTGCTGGTTTATATATATATATTAATATACCCATATAATCCAACTAAAAAATTACTGCAATATAATAGAACAATGAAAATCACAAGGAGGAAATTAATTATATGATAAAATTCTCCAAATATTCTGAAATACCAAAAATAAATAATAGCATGTCTTCCATGAAATAAAAATAAATTTTAGTATTAAATATAATCATTAATTAATGAAAATGTGTATAATAATATATTGATTGCAATAAGATTTAAATATGTGAGAGCATTATTAAATTTAAAAATTCAAAACCTGTAGATTAAATCATTACCTAATACTTGTTTTGTAAAACCTTAAACTAGTATAGAGTTCCTTAAACTAAAATAATGAGTAATCATCTATGATGGACTAAATTTAGTTAGACAATCAACTTGTCTGTCATCTATTAAAATCGGAAAGACACACACCCTTTTAGATTCAATAAAATCCACAACAATGAGATTTCAAACATCTATATTCCTCATTCATACATGTATAAAATGGATTTTGGACAAATATAAATAATACTAACTCTCACAATTCTCCACTATACATGATTTTGAAAATGAAATTTATTTTTTAGAACCATTAACCAAATCACTTCTTTTATACATTTAGTTACCACTATTTCTTGATCCATTTTTGTGGAAAGGGTAACGAATAATTCTATTTTAAACTTCTATGAAGCATGAGAACCAAGGGCATCAAAAACAAAGCCAACAATAGATTTACATGTATCAATCTTGGAAATATAGTCAGAATAAACAAAACCATCAAAATCAATAGAATATATACTATAATTTACCAATCAAATACATTAATTAATAATCATACATACATTCTTGAGGTTCCATTTCATATAATTTCTGTGATATTTAAGAGGTTATCCAATATACCTTCTTAGAGTATACACAATAAATGAAACATCTGATCAAAAATAGACAATGGAATTCATTTGACTACTACCTTTGTTAACATCTAGAATCTTATTAATAAATTCTTCTATATAAACACAATCATGGTATTGAATAAAGGGTAACATGAAATTTTAACCTTTATAATACTAAATAGATTAATATTCTCAAACATATACCTTCATAAAATCTTATTTACATATGAATATGAAGAAAAAAGAAAGTATATAGTCCCTTTTTCTCTAAAATATTCATATTCTAAAATTTATTTTGATTTTTCCAAATTTTCATTTCTATAGAAATATAGTTGATATTTTATATGAATAAAAAACCACGTATTTCAATAGATAATTATTGTTTTATAAATATATAAATGTGGCTAAATCATAATGTGTGAAATCTAGAAGTGATTTGTCCTCCTTCATTTCTCATAATTATCTAATAGATTTAGGCTTCAAAGTAGAAAAGTACACATGGTGCAATAATCATAAGGTCCACACATGGACCAGGTGTCACATGGATCAGTGCTTAAGAAAAATGATAGTGATATCCTAATTTTATATTTCCTCAATCAATGATCCTGTTCATGATCTCTCTGATAATTCTCTAATTCTATTTTCCCTAAAGTCCATGGATTAAGAGAGTTAGGGCTTCATGTTCTCTAGATGTTTTACTTCATATCTTCACATCAACTATGATATTCTTTACTCATAGGAACCCCCTGTTCAAGTAACCCATTTGATTGGTCCTCATAATAAGTTATGACATCTATGGATGTCCCAGTAATCCTGAAGTAGCAGGAATAGTCTCCTATAGTAGCGGTTGGATTACTTAATATAGTATATTGACTAGATTGAGAAACAACCTATGTTAGGATGTAATGAAGATCTCACTAGCACCCTTCTTCATAATAGGTGCCTTTTGGAGGATAATATCCCCTTACAAGAGAGGTTAGCAAGGGAGAAATCGAGATCCCTCTAGGTTTTTGGGGAAACAAGAACATGGGATACTATAATTACTTCATTATTGAAATGAATTCCATCAAGAAGCCAAATATTATTTTCAGTGATGGATCGTTCATTAAATATATTGAAATATTTTGTGGTATGGAAAAAGACCTTTTTAAATCACAGCTAGTTGGCCATAACCCTTCTCTGCATAACCTATATCCAAGTGGTCTATCCCCTTATTTTTTATAACATTTTAAGAGTGGTGTTTGATGCCAAAAATAACATTTTTGAAGCCATTCCAAAGATTAATGATATATGTGAGGCAGTTGTAGGCCTTAATGCGAAATGCTCGCCCAGTCTGGATGAATTTTTCATATCCTTCTATGCGACACTATGGAGCATTATGAATGTGGATATATTTGAGATTTTGAAGGATGTAATTCATGGGGGTAGGCTTTTCTGAGTGTCTTGTGTTACTACTGTAGTTATTTTTTCAAAATTCGAGGACCCACCTATTCTAAAAAAATACAGGCAAATAAGTGCGTAAAAAATTGATTACAAAATCTCTCAAATTGTTTGCAATAAGAGATTTGGTAGCCATATTCCATCCCAGATAGCTGAAAAATAACATGGGTTTGTGAGTTGTAGGTCCATCTATGGTGTAATCAGGCTAGCTAAAGAGATTATTGAACATTTTAGTAGGAAATATCATTGATTGAGTATGGAAATTTTGTTGGATATGGAAAAATCCTATGAAAAAATACAGTGGTACTATATTATCAATGTTCAATAAATAAATAATTTTTTTCCATCAGAAACTTATCTAATATTTAGATGTTTGAGTTCACTATAACTCTTTTTATTCTTAATGGGAAGGATGACTAGATTACATAAATAAATCTATTCTTTTAGACAGGGGGACCCATTATGTCTCAGTTTATTCTTTCTGGGCCAGGATGCTTTGAACAGATCTATTATAGACAATATGCTTTAGGACACTATTTCTCCATTTCCTATCTGTTTTCATTTCCAAAATTTTTTCCAACTAATGTTTGTACATGATATGGTACTTTTCATATACAAGGGCTCTAGATCTATTCAGGGTATTAATTAAATTATTGAATAAAACTACAAATGGAGATGGGGATTTTTTAATATAGATTAAAGTAGCATCTACATCTCAAGGATTTTTTTAGGGAGACATGAACATAGCATTGAATCCAAATTGGTTATTAGAATTAGGAACCATCCTATAGACTATCATGGTTCCCCCATTATGTTGAGGTGACTCTGAATCAACCATATTGTTAAATTAGATGGTATGCTCTCTACCCACATCGATAATTTTAAAAATTGCTTCCTATTATTTAGGGGAGATCACTCTAGTTAATATCGTTCTTACATAGATCCCAATGCACATTCTCTTAGTCCTCAAGGTTCCATAGATTGATCTTAAGAATATTGAGGGGATCAAGACCACTTTTATATTCGGATCACATTTAAAGGGTTGGTTCCATTGGTCCTCATGGTCTAGAATTCCCCTAGCCATGGAATAAGGTGTTATAGGACTACATTGTGTCTCTATCATGATACACAACCATCACATATGTAAGAATCATCTTCTAATTCTTAAGGCAAGGGTTTCTACTTTTCCTTTTTAAGTGTTTTTGGGAAAATATGGAAAATGGGGAAAAATACTAATTTTTTGGTACACACCATTTACTTTTCTACACGTCGTGTACATTGGCCGTGTGAGTTGAGTATACAGGGCGTGTAGTCCAGTCGTAATGAAGGGTTTAAAAATTAAATACATGTTGTGTACTCAGTATAAACGCCGTGTAATTAGTCGGTAGATGAACAATAAGGTGGTGGGAGTAGCCGCCGGTGTAACATTACTACACATCATTTCCTTAGAAATACATGTTATGTAATCATGTCGATGGATGAATAGTGTGGTGGTGAAACGTATCCACCACAAGAACAATTAAAAAAATGAAATGTACACACCGTGTACTTGAGAATACATGCCATGTAGTTTTTTATTTCGAATATAATGGGAAGTAGCCTCCTCTTTCTATAGAGGATGCTTAGAACGTAAGAAGAATGCGGGAGAGAGGGCTGGGTCTTGGAGGTGCTCTAGAAGACACACGAGAACTCAGATTCCTACACTGATGGTCTTGATTGAACTGTGTGGGTGATTTTGTCACGCTTATTGAACCCTTACTTCTAATTCCTTCCCAAGGGGATGTTATTTGAGATTGAACAGACAAATTTTTATCGCAGATCTACGTTGTTCTTGGATGTTTTGGGTGGTGTCATTCGAGTATACCAATTAGTGGAGATCGAGGTAGGTGGTCTAGTGTATAATTCCTACTGTTGAGTGTTTTTTTGTACCATTGTACTCTGATCTCATGTTTGGGGTGTAATATGGCTGAGTCGGTTATTAATTAAAAAACTATAATTACAAATGTAATTTAATGAATATGTATAACTGTTGTTTGAGATCATTTGTTTGATCAAGGGCCACCTCATGTATTCATCCCCTTGTTTAGTCCTTTGGCCATGATACCTAAGGGTATGCCGTGATTTAGCATGCTTTTAGTTTTCTTGAGAGGAAATGGATATAAATTGTTTTCTTACATGTTTAGACTGAGGGAAGTGTTTTGTTTATCCTGAGGGAAAGCTTCTATTCAGCTTGAGCGAATGCGTTTTATTTACCCTGAGGTTAATGTTTCATATGCCTGAGGGTATTTGCATCCGTGCCTGGGGGAATTATCTCATAAGCCTAAGGGAAATATTCATTATGCCTGAGAGAAATCACCTGAGCATTTTGATTCTGATTATCCCGAGGGTGTGGTTCTAATTAGCATTAGTGTGAGGTTTTTATTAGCCTGAGGGAGTGGTTTTGATTACCAGAGGGTAAGGGTTGAATGTATAAGGACTTAGTTTACTTTTCATGTTTTCACATATTATACCATCCAAGATAAAGCACATGCTTTGTATTGTTTACCTTATACTTGTTAAATATATGGTTTTAGTTTTGCAGTGCCATTATATAATTGATTTTCGGTTGAGGCTGTGTCTCGGAAATGTAAAATTCAATTATAATGAATTGTTAAATAATAATGAAATGTAAATGGAACTGATAGGAATGTTTACTTTTAAGTACTTCATAGTTTACTACATTTCATTATTGCACACTACTGTTTCACAAACTCACTGACAGTATGGCATGGGCCACTAGTGGCTACCTACTGGGATTTATTTCACACACTAGGTTTGTGTCATGTCTTGGGCCCAAACAAATTATATTTCTACAGGTTTCGATAATGGAAAGAGTCCCTATAGAGGTGGTTGATTGTTGTAGAGGAGTAGGAGAGCATGGGACTGAGCTTAGGCTTGCGATGCTGCTGAATTCTTGCTGCACTATTTTGTTTTGCATTGTTATACTTGTACTGTATTGTGTTTGATTGAAGTATAATCTGTTTGACTATTTTCATAGACATTAGACATATTGCATCATCATATATGTATGAATTCCACTTTTCTTTCCTTCAGTTCTTCGTTTCTTCTTTATATTGTTTGCTGCTTCCCATATTGTATGTATCTATTTATCTCCACAATACTATAATTTGACAAATGAGGGGATAGATTCCCATCTATTAGAAATAGGCCCTCGCTGCTAGTCAGCAGCCTCTAGTGTTTGGGGCAATGCTCTTTAGGTCATGTGACCAACCGGATTCGGGGCACCCGTAGAGTGGCACTCGGATCTAGGACATTACAAAGTGGTATCAAAGGCTTTCTTTTTTTACTTATTGTTTAGAGCCTAAAGTCAAGAATATGATGGAATAGGTATTTGGTTATATGTTGTGCATGGGCGTAGGTAACCAGTGTCCATTGAAAAGTCGATATACCTCATATTGCAATTTTACTGATTTTGCACATTTACATTTGATATGATTCTACAATTGGGTGATGAACTTGTGGTGTGATTTTTATGTTTTTATAATGGGTTATATTTAGTCGCAACACGATGAGATAAGGGTATGCTATCTCATGCATCATTAGACAAATGTTATAATCACATTCCATGTATAGTTTCCATGCCCTATAGATGCATTAGAAATATCATTTTTTGATAGATTTTGTGCTATAAAATCCATTCTGTTGTGATAGGTACCTTGTTAGGTACACCTACAACTGATAGGGTATTGGTACATGTTTTGGTTGCGTTTATGGTCGATAAAAATTGGTTCCTAAGAAGTATGGGATTTCGTGGACCAAAATTTAGCGGATCATGATCCATATTTTTGTTGGATTTTGTACTACAATTTGAAAGGTCTGGTGCTAAACATTGGTTCGTGGGCAGTATGGTTGCCCCTAGATCGGAATTTGGCATACCGACGCTTGAAATTTAAGGAACAAGGGACTCCAGAGTAGTTTATATGGTCTACTGTCCGGAAACCTAGACAACACGATGTGTGGTTCTATAAACACTTTCCATGTACTCTTTTGTTCGTGATGAAATGAAAAAAATGTACAAGCTATGTACTAAATGTACATGACGTGTTGTTTCTATCTATGTCATAGGCTATGTAGGTAGAAACACGAGATGAAAAATATCTAGAGGGAAAACATCGTGTACCGATTGTACATGTTGTGCCGTGTTGACCCTATGTCTACCCATATGACTAACAACACGGACATTGAAAACCTTGCATAAACACACCATGTCAATGATTAACACGCCGTGTAGTCTAATCATTGGACCCGACCATGTAAGTAACAACACTGGTCGGTGTTACCTCTTTTAGTACATGTCGTGTTGTATGAGTTGTGTATCCGGTCATGTCACGAACAACATGGGTCAGTGAATGATTTTCTTGTACACACCATGTACTTATGGGACACACAATGTAGTCTTTACCAATAAGAGAGCCTTGTGTCTTAGCCGTGTAGAATGACTCGGGCAGTGGAAGAGAATTCAAGTACTCAGTGTGTGTAAGGGAAACATGTCGTGTGTTTGGGGTGTACACGACTATTACATGTAGAATTACATGAACATTTGAACGACATAAGGGAGAACACCACGTAGTTATTATACATGTCATGTAGTGTTTTTTTAAACCATAATGTTTTCTTTTCCCTGTTCCATTCGTAGGATTCCAGTTCTTAGACCGTGACAATATTAAACTATTGCATGTATTTGACATTGTAGATTCATGCCACCGAGATGACCGTGAGTTGTTTTCCAAGGGAGCGGAAAATATTATACTCTAGAGATGGTAGTCCATGGGCTAACGATGGATCCTCTAACAGAGCCAAATGTGGAGCGAGCCGTTATACTAGACTCAGGCACAGATATGCCATTCCATAGAGGATTCATGTGGTTTATGCAGAACTTCAAGGGAGTACCACCGACAGCCACATCTATGGCAGAGCTGACACGTATATTCCATCAATAGCATCTGTAGAGACCCGAAGCTTGACATACATGGAAATTACATTACATTTGCGGAACACTTAATACATAATGAAAATATACACACAAGGACCGTAATTGTTTAGTGTCTTTGGAACCTCGGAACATAATCTTCTAATTGTGGCGAAAGATCATCAAAATCTCCCATAAAGATATTCCCCTTTTGTTTTCTTACCTAAAACCTTTTATTAAATCCTGTGGAAAGGAAAACATATAAAGGGTGATCTCAAATGCTCAGTAAGGGTAAGCATAGAGAACATAAAACAATCCATAAACATTTGATTGCAAAAATGTGAACATAAAATCTAAACATCAAAATCATGAGCAAAGACATAAATCTTGGAAGTACATAAGTCATAGATCATAAAGAAACATTAATCATGATAAAATAGCATGAGAATAAAACATGTAATTGTGGCAAAGCATAAAGCACTTGTTATGATTTCCATAGTAGCCAAGGCATTGCTTCGAAGACCATCTTAGTGGACAAAGTCCCATTCTGAATCGAGTTCACTCCTCATTCTAGTCCTGTAATACTGAACCGGATTAACATACCATTCCAGCAATGTCTATCTCATGAGATATAAATTTTTACCCCATGCATTGGAGGGAGATATAGGTCACACCCATCTCATAATTAAATCATTATTATTTGTGCCACAAAATAAACATACATCATTCATAATAACCCAACGAATAAAATGGGTTTCATAAACATCATTCAATCATCACTAAATCCATATAAAAGAAATGGATATCATTTAATAATAAGAAAAGTGAAACCTTGTAAATCATAGATACATTATACTTGAAACAATACACATATGAAATAATGTCATCTAAGATGGAAAACGGTTTTGATAAAACACTTGAAATGAATTCTTGAGGAAAATATTCTTTCTTCTTTAAAATCATTTTCTTTTCACAAAATGTCATGAAATTATAAAAGAAATGGATTTTATTGAAAATATACATGAAATATTTTGGAGGAAGATTTATGAAAATAAGGCTTTATAAAACCGTACAAATCATTTCATTCCATATAAGTTAAAAAAAATTCATCTCATACTTTTGTCGGAAAAGTCAAAAAGTACCTCATTTTGAAAACGATAAAAGATTTCTTTCATATCTTTTACTAAAAACTCACCAATAGGTAAAATTGGTTTTAAAGAATTTTATAAGGATAGAAATAATATTACATATTGAAGAGACATGGATTTGGATGATAAATACACCCCAGTAAATACCAAAGTATAAACAATCTCGGATAAAAATGAGATTGTGAGATTTTCCCTTACCTTATGTCTGATATGCTTTGTACGTATCCGAACCTCCTGTATAATGATTTAAATAATGTCATTGACTTATTACAGAATCATATTTGTTGTTATGATATTATATATGGTTCACTTATGACTTTATATTACCCATTCTTTTGTAAATTCCATGATAAAGAAGCGTTTTGGGTAAAATCGTTTCATTTATCATAGGTGTATGGACTTGTTGTTCTTGACATTATTATTACTTATATCAGGATTTAATGACTTAAAGAATAGAAAACATGATTTATATATCATATATATTCAGTATATATATATATAATAGATAGATAAATGAATTGAAACACACCGTTCATGGAGACGGTAGTCCGTTCGTACTCATGAACGCTGTTTTACTTTCCTTATTGTCTTGAATGGAAGTAAGTAGATGACATAAATATATATATACATAAATCCAGTAGATTCACCATGTCATATATTTCATTTATATTCATTATATATAGTTTATAATCATTCGTTAATGGTTAACATGGAGAATGAATCTTATCGCGTCGTGGAGACAGTAGTCCGTACGTACGCACGAGCGATGATATCGTTCCCATGGTCGTGGAATTGTGTTGAAGTGTATGTATAATATTTCAGTATCAATATCACTTTATAATAATCATATATAGTTACTCATTACACCATTATACCCATCAAATTATGGTGGTGGCGGAAAATAGATTACACCAATGCATGGAGACGGTATTCCGTAAGTACGCACGCGCGTTGATTTCATTTTTCCATAGGATGGATAGAAGGTGAATTAGTGTTGTATCATATTTATAATAACATATCAGTATATAAGTAACTCTGATGTTATTACATTATCATGAAACAACTAAATAAGAAGATGTTGAAGAAGAAATAAATTGAAAAAGATTGGTAATGGATATTACCTCTTTTGACACGCCTTTTCTTAACCTCCTCTTAGGGAACTAAAGATGGTCTTTGAAGAATACCAGGACCTCTAGGATGATTCTAAGGAAGTGTAGAAGAGATTTTGGCATGGGTTGGCCGAGCTTTAATGCTCAAATTGGTGTGAGGAGGAGAGGGAGGAGGTGCCCTTTTATAAGGGAGGAGAGGGGCACCTTAGGAAAATCTCAACATATTATTGTATATTAAGGTCAAATTCGGTTTATAATGGTTCCAAAGGGTCTTATTTCGAAGCTAATGTGGGTGTGGATCTAAAAAAACTCATAAAATAGGATTTATACGAGTTTAGGTTATTATTTTATCCTTACCAATTAGATTTAACTCTAGGATAAATAATTTAACTTTTACCGTGTCTTTTTGTTTTCTTACACTATATGGTTAATAAACATACCATAACAATACAAAAGAACCCAAAGTTCTTTCTTATTAATATATATATACTTATATAAGTCATTTGGCTGAACCTTAGATGTTTAGGAATTAAATAACAATTAATAATATAATATTTGTTTTAAAAACTAATTTATGTCAATTTTGACACTATTTGGTACATGTTTTTTATGAAATTCATAACAGAATGATAACTTCTAACCAAGTTACTTAACTCAACACTAACATGTCATAGTAACCTAGAAAATTAGTTTCAGTCATAAAAAGTCTCAAATTACATTTATTTGGGCATTTATAACATCAATTATGTTAATATTGTCTTAAAAAGGTAATTACTGCATCATCGTTGTGTAATAAATAAATAAACATATACAAAGTCTGAAAATTATAAATAAACTACCATTAGGTTGGAAATCGTTTTATCTTCCTAATGGATATTTATAATCGAATTTATCTTATGTATAACCCTATATTAAAAATGTTTTAGTTATTAAACTTTGATTTTAACTATTTTAACTCTACTTTAAATAAAACAATATTAAATGTCCTAATCTAATCCAAGTGGACCTAAATGGTCATATTTTATTCATAAGGTTGTTTGTGGTCGAATTACACTTATCCAATAGAATTAGGACATGTGTTAGGGTAATAGTAATATCATTTTTACCTTTAATTACCCTTTTTACTATTAACCGTGGTAAATAAAAGTAAAAAGTTACTATTCACAAAATATTATTTTCATCTCATTGAACTACATTTTTCTTAATGATATCAACCGTGTCTCTCGGATTTTTGAAATTCCTTTTACAGATGCAGTAAAATTATGTTTTATTAAAAATTCAGTATTTTTAACTACCACATTGTGGTTTCACTATTCATCAAAAATTGATGTTTTTCTGAAAAATACCAAAAATTCAGCCTAAGATATATTTGATATTCGGAATTCAAATATGATGTCCATTTTTTCAAATTAAAAACATAGAAGTTGCAGAAATGATACTAAAATTAATCCGGTTGTTGAAGGAATATGAGTAATTGTTTAAAACATTGCAAAAAATTGAATTGATTTAACCTATGAATTCAATGTAAAATCAATTCTAATGACATAAATTATATTGAATAGTAAAAATATATTATATTTATACTTTAAGACCATACAATATTTTAATTTAACCACAGAAATTATTATGACGAAAAAAGTTGTTTTTAATTAAAATATAGCGTGTTTTTACTATTCATCAAAATATGAAAGTTACCAGAATAATATGAAAAATTTATCCAAAGTAAATTTTTATATACTCATTCCAAAGAAGAATTTTATTTTGTCAAATTTAACTTATAAACATGTTAAAAACTTGATTTAATGTGGGTGCGCCATCAAAAGGTGGTAAAACTGCATTTTCTGAAAAATACTTATTTTACACGAAAAATTTATTTTCTTCTCATACCATGTTCTAGAAAATATTTAAGATGAATAATAATGTTATTAATTTAAAATTCAGTTAATACTATTCATAACGGCTAGTTAATAATATTATAATAATATATCGTTGTTTAGTAAAACTCAGCATTGCGTACTACACACGCTATCGAGGAAGGTCATGATTGTGTGTAATGCAAGCCAAGTCAGGGATGCGTGTAGTGAAAGCTCCCTTTGGTGTTTCATATTACATAATTCAAAACTAATTTCATTTATATATAAAAAGAAATCTATAATTAATGTTGTGTAAAATAATTTCTACAAAACGAACTTGAAATTGTATGTAACACGAGCCAAGAATAGTTGTGTGTATACTGCCAGCTAATACGGTGTCACATATATCACAAACTAATTTTGGTGTAGTGTACAACAGAAGTATTTAATGAAATTAAAAGAATATTTTTCATAAAATCTTGGGGTGTTACATTCTACCCCCCTTAAAATGAATATCGCCCTCAAAATTCATCGGGGTTATAAATGGTTTACTACTTGAAATTTTCTTTAATAGAAACCGACATCGTAAAAAGGGAATATCAAAACCTATCTTTAAAAACTAAAGTTTGAAGCGTAATGGTTACCCAAATTAACTAATCACTGGGTTTCCACATAGGTGAAAATATGTATCTGGAAGAGAAATCTAACCATCAAGTTCTATTGGAGAGTGGTAGAGAACATGGCTATGAAAAAGCTAGCAATCACAAAGCCATAGATTTGTGATGATCTAAGATGCCATCTAATTCATCAGATATAAGATCACTAGGATAACATTTTTAATATCCTTTCCCTAAAGTTCAAAATTTTCAATTAGAAGAAATACTTACTTGATTTTTGAACAATCTCACTGTTTTTTGTGTCTTGAACAATTTCCACTTCATCTCTTAATGAAATGAAGTTGAATTTGTCTTCCGTGAGGTGTTAGAAAATCATGCGATAGAATGACAGGTCATTCCATCTATCTCAAACAAAATGACAGAAAAAGTTATTAAATATAAATAAGTCCATCTATAGTGACATTACTCATATATAGTTCTTAAAATGGACTTATACATCATATATCATACAACATAATATAATAAAACTAGTCTCTACCAACGAGGGACTTCTTGTAGGCATGTGGTAGGCGATAAAGGCCTATCACACTTCGGTTGTGGAGTCTATTCCCACATCCTTGTCTGACTTGATGGGTTGTCACATGTCCTATGGGTTGTCCCTTTTTCTAAAAATACACTATTATAACATTCTTCCAATAGTATCGAAAAAAGTTATAGCCTTAGACAATTCTATCTGATGTTCCACTTAATCTACTCCCACTTTCAGGATTATCGAAAATACTTCTGTCCAATCTTATATTATAATGTAAACGATTACTATAAATGTCATCAACCAAGCATGTGAATGCCATCTTTTATTCCCCATATATCATATGATATATCTTTTTGGCCACATTCCAAAAATGTGAATACCTTAATCATGTATTCTATTGAAAACTAAATACCCAATGAACCTTAGTGAAAACATGAATGCTGTCAAAATTTATCTCTTTCCACATCCCGAAATTTCTATATACTCAATCCATGATATCACTTAGTCCTTATATCAGTCATGAGCTCATGAATACAATCAAAAATCTCACTATCTACTTGCCCTTTCATTATGCACATATCATCTATCTTCCAAAAATATTTGAATAACCTTTCATTGTTACTGGTACCATTCTACATATACTTTCAAATACTTTTGAAAAAACAAGTGTAACAATCCTTATATGTGTCTTTATTCCATAGTACTATACATTATTCTTGATAAACAGACAATCATTACACTACCTTCTTAAACCACTGACTGAGCTTCTTCATTTCTTCCATCTCATATATCATTTGTAGTCTCTTCATCATCATCCACATAAATACTACCCATATGACCATGATGATTCTCTTTATGAGATTTTCCCTTAGGGAATTGGTTTGCATAATTCCCATACATTCCACATTTAAAACATTTAACCATTGTTGATGTCATAGCAATACCATTATCCTCATCCATGGTGTTAACTGAACCCTTTCCTTTACAGTTACTGGATTTGTGTCCTTCTTTTCCACACCCAAAGAATCTTCCAGTTACTTTGAAAAATTCTCCATGATGCCTCTTACCACATGATTTACATAATGGAAATTGAACTTTCTTTCCTCTATGATCATCATTAAACCCCATCTTTCTCTTATTAGGTTAGTCGAGAAACATACCAAAGTTGGGATTATTGATCATATTCTGGGATTGATGATTAGGCATAATTATGATATGTGGACCTCCAGATCCAATTTCATTTGGTTGCTCATGAAGAATATCATTCCATTTTCCATCATATCCTCCATTATCGTGAATCTTCCTGCTTCTAGCCATTTTCTAAAACCCAAAAAGAATAGTGTGAGAGGACAAAATCATAATCAAGGGAGATTACATTCAATATCTAACATCTTAGGTTAAATTCTAAGATCATTACCGTAATTCTCGAACTATAACCTATACTTATACTTAACCTTAGTGAAATTACTAAACCATAGGGACATCCCTAGACATACCATAGAAATATCTCTAGGGATCTCACTAAAGTTCTCACATCCTAGTTTCCAAAGTTTGACTAATCCATTCCTCTGATACCAACTGTAGTGACCCGAAACATGATGTACATGGACATTACATTACTTTTGAAGAATACTTAATACATAACTAAAATAGTCACACAAGGACCATAATAGTTTAGTGCCTTTGGAAACTCGGAACATAATCTTCTAATCGTGGAGAAAGATCTTCAACATCTCCCATAAAGATCTTGCCCTTTAGTTTTCATACCTAAAACTTTTCATTAAATCCTTGGGAAAAGAAAACATATAAAGGGTGAGATCAAATGCTCAGTAAGGGTAAGCATAGAGAACATAAAACAATCCATAAACATTTGAATGCAAAAATGTGAACATAAAATCTAAACATCAAAATCATGAGCAAAGACATAAATCTTTGAAGTACATAAGACATAGATCATAAAGAAACATTAATCATGGTAAAATATCATGGGAATAAAATATGTAATTGTGGAAAAGAATAAAGCACTTGTTATTATTTCCATTGTATCCAAGGCATTGCTGCCAAGACCATCTTAGTGGACAAAGTCCCATTCTGAATCAAGTTCACTCCTCGTTCCTGTCCTGTAATACTGAACCGGATTAACATACAATTCCAGCCATTTCTATCTCATGAGATATAAATTTGTACCCAATGCATTGGAGATAGATATAGGTTACACCCATCTCATAATGAAATCATTCTTACTTGTGCCAAAAAATAAACATACACCATTCATAATAACCCAACGAATAAAATAGGTTTCATAAACATCATTCAATCATCACAAAATCCATATAAAAGAAATGGATATCATTTAATAATAAGAAAAGTGAATCCATGTAAATCATAGAGACATTATACTTGAAACAATACACATACGAAATAATGTCATCTTAGATGGAAAATGGTTTTGATAAAACACTTGAAATGAATTCTTTAGGAAAATATTCTTTCTTCTTTAAAATCTTTTTATTTTCACAAAATCTCATGCAATTTTAAAAGAAAAAGATATTATTGAAAATATACATGAATTGTTTTGGAGGATGCTTTATGAAAATAAGGCTTTATAAAACCATAAAAAATATTTCATTCCGTATAAGTTAAAAAACATTATTCTTGTACTTTTGTCGGAAAAGTCAAAAAGTACCTCATTTTTAAAACGACAAAAGATTCCTTTCATATATTTTTCTAAAAACTAAATAATAGGTAAAATTGGTTTTAAAAAATTGTAGAAGGATAGAAATAATATTACATATTGATGGAACCTGGATTTGGATGATAAATACACCCTAGTAAATACCAAAGTATAAACAATCTCGGATAAAAATGAGATTGTGAGATTTTCCCTTACCTTATCTCTGATATGATTTGTACGTATCCGAACCTCCTGTATAATGATTTAAATAATTTCATTGACTTATTAAAGAATCATATTAATTGTTATGATATCATATACGGTTCACTTATGACTTTATATTACCCGTTCTTTTGTAAATTCCATGTTAAAGAAGCGTTTTGGGTAAAATCGTTTCATTTATCATAGGTATTTGGACTTGTTGTTCTTGACATTATTATTACTTATATCATGATTTAATTACATCCAGAATATAAAACATTATTTATATATCATATATATTTAGCATATATATATATATAATAGATAGATAAATGAAATGAAACACACCGTTCATAGAGACGGTAGTCCGTACGTACGCATGAACGTTGTTTTCCTTTCGTTATTGTCTTGAATGGAAGTATGTAGATGACATACATATATATATACATAAATCCAGTAGATTTACCATGTCATATATTTCATTATTATTCATTATATATACATTATAATCATTCTGGAATGGTTAACATGGAGAATGAATCTCATCGCGTCGTGGAGACGGTAGTCCGTACGTACGCACGAGCGATGATATCGTTCCAATGTTCGTGGAATTGTGTTGAAGTGTATGTATACTATTTTATTATAAATATCACTTTATAATAATCATATATAATTACTCATTTGACCATTATACCCATCCAATTATGGTGGTGGTGGAAAATAGATTACACCACGTCGTGGAGACGGTATTCCGTACGTACGCACGCGCGGTGATTTCATTTTTCCGTAGGATGGATAGAAGGTGAATTAGGGTTGTTTAATATTTATAATAACATATCAGTATATAAGTAATAATTATGTTATTACTTTATCATGATACAACTAAAGAAGAATAAGTTGAAGAAGAAAGAAATTGAAAAAGATAGATAATGGGTATTCCATATTTTTGACGCGCCTTTTCTTAACCTCCTCTTAGGGAACTAAAGATTGTCTTTGAATAATACCAGGACCTCTAGGATGATTATAGGGAAGTGAAGAAGAGATTTTGGCATGGTTTGGCCGATCTTGAATGCTCAAAATGGTGTGAGGAGGAGAGGGAGGAGGTGCCCTTTTATAAGGGAGGAGGGGGGCACCTTAGGAAAATCTCAAAATATTATTTTATATTAAGGTCAAATTCGGTTTATAATGGTTACAAAGGGTCTTATTTCGAAGATAAAGTGGGTATGTATCTATATACTCTCATAAAATAGGGTTTAGACAAGTTTAGGTTATTATTTAAACCTTATCAATTAGATTTAACTCTAAGTTAAATAATTTAACTTTTACCGTGTCTTTTTGTTTTCTTACAATATATGGTTAATAAACTTACCATAACAAGACAAAAAAACCCCAAGTTGTTTATTATTAATATATATATCTTTATCTAAGTCATTTGGCCGAACCATAGATTTTTAGGAATTAAATAACAATTAATAATATAATACTTGTTTTAGAAACTAATTTATGTCAATTTTGACACTATTTGGTACATGATTTTTATGAAATTTATAACAGAATGATATGTTCTATCCAAGTTACGTAAATCAACAATAACATGTCATATTAACCTAGAAAATTAGTTTCAGGCATAAAAAGTCTCAAATTACATTTATATGGGAATTTATAACATCATTTATGTTAATATTTTCTTAAAAAGGTAATTACTGCATCATCGTTGTGTAATAAATACATTAACTTATATAAAGTCTAAAAATTATAAATAAAATACCATTATGTAGGAAATCGTTTTATCTTTCTAATGGATATTTATAATCGAATTTATCCTATGTATAACCCTATATTAAAAATGATTTAGTTTTTAAACATTGATTTTAACTATTTTAACTCTTATTTAAATAAAATAATATTAAATGCCCTAATCTAATCCAAGTGAACCTAAATTGTCATATTATATTCATAAGGTTGTTTTTGGTCGAATTAAACTTATCCAATAGAATTAGTACATGTGTTAGGGTAATAGTAATATCATTTTTACCTTTAATTACCCTATTTACTATTAACCGCGGTAAATAAAAGTAAAAAGATACTATTCACCAAAAAATATTTTCATCTCATTGAACCACATTTTACTTACTGATATTAACCATGTCTCTCAGATTTTTGAAATTCATTTCATAGAAGTGGTAAAATTAAGTTTTATGAAAAATTCAGTATTTTTAACTACCACTTTGTGGTTTCACTATTAATCAAAATTTGAAGATTTTCTGTAAAATACCAATAATTCAGCCTAAGTTATATTTGATATTATGAATTCAAAAATTATGTCCATTTTTACAAATTCAAAACCTAAAAGTTTCAGAAATTAAATTAAAATTTATCTCGTTGTTGAAGGAAAACGAGTATTTGTTTAAAACATTGCAAAAGATTGAATTGATTTAACTTACGAATTCAATGTAAAATCAATGCTATTGACATAAATTATATTAAATAGTAAAAATATATTCTATTTATACTTTAAGACCATTCAATATTATAATTTGACCACATAAATTATTATGATGAAAAAAGTTGTATTTGTTTAAAATATAGCGTGTTTTTACTATTCATCAAAATATGAAAGTTACCAGAATAAAATGAAAACTTTATCTAAAGTAAATTTTTATATCCTCATTCCAAAGAAGAATTTTATTTTGTCAAATTTAACTTTTAATGATGTTAAAAACTAGATTTAAAGTGAGTGCGCTATCAAAAGGCAGTAAAACTGCATTTTTTGAAAAATAATTATTTTACCCAAAAAATTTATTTTGTTCTCATACCATGTTCTAGAAAATATTTATGATGAATAATAATGTTATAAATTTAAAATTCAGTTAATACTATTCATAACGTCTAGATTATAATATTATAATAATATATCGCTGTTTAGTAAAACTCAGCATTGCGTACTACACACGCTATCGAGGATGGTCACGATTGCGTGTAATGCAAGCCATGTCAGGGATGCGTGTATTGAAATCTCCCTTTGGTGTTGCATATTACATAATTCAAAACTTATTTCATTTATACATTAAACAAAATCTATACTTAATGTGGCGTAAAATAATTTCTACAAAACGAACTAGAAATTGTGTGTAACATGAGCCAAGAATAGTGGTGTGTATACTGCAAGCTAATACGGTGTCACATATATCACAAACTAATTTTGTTGTAGTGTACAACAGATGTCTTTAATGAAATTAAAAGAATATTTTTCAAAAAATCTTGGGCTGTAACAGCATCCGCCTACTTTTTCAATGGATGGGAGACCACATGCTACATAGTATTGGCTAGGTTATATGGAGACTATTTTTGAGAATCTGGAGACGCCTCATAGGTAGAGCTTCAAGCTTGCTACATAGATGTTGTGTGATTCCACCAAGAGAAGGTAGGATGTTACAACCAAGACGAAGCATCACAGAGACATGGAGTGGGACAATTTTTAGGCAGTCTTTTATGAATTTGTGATTCTAGAGACACTGAAGGAAGATCGAGATCGAGATTTCAGGAATATACAACATGTTTCCATGTTAGTGATGGATTATTCTGCCAGCTTCACCGAGCATCATCATTTTGAAAGTATTCTCGTGGGTTATGAGGTATTCAAGGATAGATGCTTTAAGGATGGTCTTCGATATGACATTAGGGCACTGGTTAATGTTTTTAGGTTTCCTACAGTACACGCTATTGTGAACCAGGCTCTGATTACTGAGAAAAACCTATGGTAAGTAAGAGGTGAAAACTATGGTGGTTCAGCACTGATCTATTGTTATATTTCTACCGGTAAGAGGAAGAGGCAAGAGCATTTTTCTCATGGTGGCAGTAGTATCCAGAGAAATTATTCAGGTATCCTGGTTGTGTGTTACTAGCGTAGAAAAGATAGAAACAAGAGACCATAGAATCCATGTGAACTAGTATAGTTCTGAGCTTGTAGAAAGATGGGTCATCTGGAGTCAACTTGCAGGGAATTTCCACTAGTGACTAGTGAGAGGATTTCTATGCAGATTCTACATGTATGAGAAGGGGAACAACTTCTTACCAGTAAGTGAATTGGAATTCGATATGGCATTCAGTCTGAAGTAGTGGTCATGGTCGTTGTATCCAGACACAAGGATAACAGAGACAGTAGGGTAGGGTAGCTCAGGGTAGCCATTTTGTGTCATAAGGCCATGGCACTGGGCAGATATATGCAGTACAACAGACCCAACTGGAGTAGGATCCCTGACCTTCTACTGTCAAAGGTATTATTCTACTTTCTTCTGTTTTAACATCACTACTATTCAAAACATGTGCTACATATAGATTAATATATGTGCTTATTATAGTGATCATTGGGCTCTATTTATCTTCTTCTTCAGATATCATAACACTAGACACTCTGTTGAGGATGAGAAAGGCTAGTTTTCATCATTAAAAAAATTTATCCTTTGAGGTTGGTGGTTTTCAGTTTCAATGGGACCTCTATTTCCTATAGATGGTGAGCAATGATGTCATTCTCAGGATGGACTAGATGGTAGCCTTTCAAGACTTTTTGGATTGCTATCATCATACGGTAAGTTTCACATCATAAGACGGAAGGGAGATTCTTTAAAAGGGAGAATTGGATGTCTAGGAGAGACGAGCTGGACCTAAGCATCATCGGTGAGGTTGAGTGACAAACCATATTGCGAGTTCATATCTGGATGATGGGGGTGCATGTAAGAAGGATTTCCCTCCAGTGGTTGATCATTCATAGATGTATTCTTGGATGAATTTTCATGTCTACCTTCCGAGGGATAGGTGTAATTCTCTATTGAGTGTGTTCCAGGAGCATAGAAGGTTTCCATTCCTCCTTATATGATGGCTAAACCTATGTTGGAGGAGCTCAAGAGGCAGTTAGAGGAGTCATAATAAAAAGGATTCAACTGACCCAGTACTTCTCCTTTGGTATCCCTTGTCTTGTTTGCAAAGAAGGCGAATGGTACCTTCAGACTCTGTAAGGATTATCAGAAGATGAACCAGTTGACGGTTATGAACTGATATCCCTTACCATGGATTGACGATATTTTTTATCAACATCAATGAGAAAGATTGTTCTCAAAGTTTGACAAGAGATTCAGGTATCATCAGTTGCGTGTCAGACCATCTGATATACCTCTTACAGCATTTCGGAGCAGATATGGTCTATAAGAGTACATGGTTATGCCGTTTGGACTCACGAATGCGCCAGTAGATTTCATGGCTCTGATGAATTGGTTGTTCCACCCATATCTAGATTCTTTTGTGGTAGACTTCCTGGATGAAATCTTGGTGTACTCCCACACACGACATGACCATGCTACCCATCATGATATCGTATTGAGTACACTGAGAGAGAATCATTTATATGCTAAAATCTCAATGTGCCAAATTTGGATGGGCCAGATAGGCTTCCTAGGCCATATTAACTCAGAGGCAGGAGTTGTAGTGGACCTAGAGAATGTGAGATTTGTAGTTTCCTCAGAACAACCTAAGAATGTGATTGATATACATAGTTTCATGTGGCTGGCTAGTTACTGGAAGAACATTATATAAGACTTATCCTGCTTAACAGCACCATTGATGGGTTTGAATATGAAGGGTATGAATTTTGTTTGGCCTAAATCTTGCGATACAGCCATTCAAGAGATGAAGAAAAGGATGACATCAGCACCAGTCCGGATACTTCCAGAACAAGGGAAGAACAATACAGTTTACTTTGATGCATCAAGTATTGGGGTGGGAGCATTGTTGATGCAAGGAAATAGTGTAGTTGCGTAAAAGTCTCGGTAGTTGAGGCCCATGAGAAGAATTACCTGAGGCATGATCTCGATTTGGCTGCAGTTGTTCATGCGTTACATTGTAGGAGTCATTATCTCATAGGAGAACATTTCGTGGTGTTTACGGACCACAAAATTCTCAAATATATCTTTACCAAATGAGACATGAATTTGAGTCAGTGAAGGTGGGTCGAATACCATCAATCCATCGACTTTGAGAATGCCTATACACCTGGTAAAGGTAATTCAGTAGCTAATTCATTGAGTAGGTGGACATAGATACATGCAGTGCAGGACACAAGTGGTGAGTGGCCGCTTATGGCTTTGTTCTCTAAGGTGAATTTGTAGGTGCACGACAGTCAGGGGAAAACCTATCATTATTCCTTATCTATGACTTATACCATCTTGGATAAAGTGAGGATGATACATCTATAAGATTCAAAAGGCCTAGTTCTATGGGAGTCGGTGGCATGTGAGGACCCTCCTCCTGGTTGGATGATAGGCGATGACGAGGTACTGTGTATCCATGGCGATTTTGGGTTCCATAGGATATAAGAGAGGAATTGAAGTGGAAATTTCATGGTTCATCTTGGGCAGTGCATCCCACAGTTTCCAAAATGTACCGTGAAATGAGACATTAGTATTGGTGACCGAGTATGAGAATAGAGATATCTAGTTTTGTTATGAGATGTTCCTCCTGTCAGCGGGTGAAGGCAGAGCATCAGAGGCCTGCTAGACTATTACAGTAGTTACCCATCCCATATTGGAAATGGGTTGATGTCACGATGGTCTTCATGACAGGGTTACCGAGGTCACATTGGGGCAATGATGTCTTGTGGGATGTTGTTGATAGACTCATGAAGGTAGCTCACATTCTATAGATCAAGGAGACATTCAGAGTTGACGAGCATGGAAATTTGTATATCTGAGAGGTAGTACATCTTTTTGGGGTCCCTCGTTCTATCATTTCAGATAGGGATGCTCGTTTTATATCTCGTTTCTAAATTTTTTTTCAGAGGGAACATGGTACATAGGTGCTTTTAAGCACATCTTACCACCCTTAGACTGATGGCCAGTTAGAGGGAACGATACAGGTGTTTTAGGACATGTTGTATGCATACGTATTAGACTTTGGGAGATCTTGGGAGAGGTGCATACCCCTGGCTGAGTTTTCCTATAATAATATATTTCAGGAAACTCTTGAGATATAACCATATGAGACTTTATATGGTAGGTCATGTCTATCCACTTTATGATGGTAAGAGGAAGGTGAGGCATCTTTACTGGGACCATGTCTCAGGCAGGAGATGTTAGAGAATGTCCAGTTGATTATGAAGCAGATGTCTATTGCACAGTCTCTTCAGAATTCTTATGTTGATCGCCACAGAAGACCTTTGGAGTTCATGGACGGGGATCATGTTTCAATGCATGTTTCACCAAGGTTGGGTCATAGGCAGATTTTAAGACAAGGTAAACATTCACCGAGGAATGTGGGCCATATGAGATTCTGGAGAGAGTCGGGCCGGTTTCCTATCGATTATAGTTACCACCGAGGTATCGGGCCATGCATGACGTCTGCCATGTATCTCAGCTATACCATTAGCACTCATACTCGTCTAATGTCTTTAAGCATGAGGAGGTTGATCTTTAGGTAAATGCATCATTTGAGGAGTTTCTAATTCGTACTATTGATAAGAGCATGAAGGATCTCCAAGGTTGTTCAGTTACTCTCGTACAGGTGCTATTGCAGCATGGCCGAGTTTATGATGAATCCTGGGAGTGGGATACCGACATATTCTCTCATTTGCAAGAGTTGTTCTTAGCTTTATCAGCACAACCCTTGGAAGGGAAATTCAGGGAAGAATTGTATTAAAGGGGTATGTTTGTAAGAACAATGATATTATTCATGAGGTATGTGTTTCTCTATTCCTTTTTCCATAAGTTTTTTTGAGAAAATATGGAAAATTGGTGACAATCCCAAAATTTGTGGGTACACGACATGTTCTTGTTTACATGTTGTGTACTTAGGCCATGTGAGATGACTACACAGGGCATGTAGTCCTGCCGAAAATGAAGGGTGTAAAAAAGACTACACACCATGTACTTTTCATATATATAGTGTAATCAGATTGCAGGTGAATAGTAATGTGGTGGAAGTAGATGCCATCGGAACGATAGTACACACCGTGTCCTCAGAAATACATGTTGTGTAATCTTTTTGACAGATGAATAGTGTTTTGGTCAAATGTAGCCGCCAGAGGAATAGTTAAAAAATGAAAAGTATACGCCATGTACTTGAGAGTACACACCGTGTAGTTTTTTTTTCCAATTAAAATGGGATGTAGCCTCCTCTTTAGATAGAGGACGCTTATAAAATCGGAAGAGAGTGGGAGAGAGGGCTGGAGCTTGGAGGGGCTCCCGACCACACATTGAAACTCGGATTCCTTCACTGACGATCTCGATTGAACAGCATGAGTGAGTTCTTCACTCTTCATGAACCCTTATATCCAATTCCTTCCTATGGGGATGTTATTTGAGATTGAATGGGTAACCATTTATCCAAGATCTACATTGTTATCGGATGTTTCGGGAGGTGTCATTCGCATATACCGATTAGTGAAGATCACGGTAGGTTGTGTGGTGTTTAATTCCAACAGTTGGGTCTTTTTTGTACTTTTGTGCTACACACCCATGTTTAGGGTCCCATTTGGTGGAGGACTTGATTAACTAAATACCTAGAATTTCATATGTAATTTTTGGAAGATGTTTAACTACTGTTTGGGATTGATTCATTGATTCAGGGCCACATGGTGGGTGTGTTCCCTTGTTTAGAGGTTTGGTCTGGATACCTAAGGGTATACAGTGATTTATCATTCTCTGAGTTTTCATTAGAACAAATGGATATATATTTCTTTCTTACTTGATTAGCATGAGGGCAGTGCTTTGTTTAGCCCGAGGGAAAGGTTATATTCAGCCGGAGGGCATGTGTATCATTTATACTATGGGAAATGTTTCATATGCCTAAGGGAAGTTGCTTCCATGCTTGATTGAATTATATCGTACGCCTGAGGGAAATATTCATTATGCCTGAGGGAAATCACCTGAGGGTTTCGATTCTGATTAGAATGAGGGCATGTATCTGATTAGCCTAAGGGCATGGTTTTGATAAGCCTGAGGGTGTCGTTCCGATTAACTGAGGGAAAGGGTTTCATGTCAAAGTAATCTGTTTACATTTCATTTTATCACATGTTATACCTAATACGATAAATCACATGCTTGGTATTGCTTACTTTGTACTTGTTAAATAGTTGGTTATAGTTTTGTTGCGGCACTGTATAAGAGATTGTCGGCTGAGGCTGGGTCTAAGAAACATAAAATTCCTTAATATTGAATTGTTAAATAACAATTTAATGGAAATGGAACTGGTAGGAATATTTACTTTTTAGTACTACCTAGTTTATTGAAATTCATTACTGCACACTACTATTGCACAAACTCACTAACAATTTGGCATGGGCTTCTGGTGGTAGCCTACAGAGATTTATTTCTCACACCCTATTTGGGTCATGTCTTGGGCCCAAATAGATTATATATTTGTAGGTTTCGATAAGGGAAAGAGTCCCTATACAGATGCTTGATTTTTGCATAGGAGTAGGAGAGCATGTGGTTGAGCTTAGGCTTGCGATGCTACTGAGTTCATGCTACACTGTTTTGCTTTTCATTGTTGTACATGTAATATATTGTGTTTGATTGCTATTGTAATCTATTTGACTTTTTTCCATTGACATAAGACATATTGCATGATCATATATGTATGACTGCCAGTTATCTTTGCTTTTATTGTCCATTTATGCTTTATATTGTTTGTTTCTTCCGTTGTTGTATGTTTTTATTTATTTCCACAGCACTACACTTTGACAAGTGAGGACATAGTTTTCCGACTATCAGACATAGGACCTCACTGCTAGTCATCAGCCTCTGGAATTTGAGGAAATCCCTTGGATGTCATTTGACCAACTGGGTTCGGGGAACCCGTTGAGTGGCACCCGGATCTGGGACATTACATCATAAGGTTGTCATGGTAGGTAGTTCAAGGGCGTACCCTTTAAAAAAGGTTTATATGGGATATTTATGGGATTAACCTAGATAAATCAAACATCATTCCCATATTACATTAGATTACAATTATGATCCACATTCCTCACCTCTTAATCATTCATGCAAGATAATTGGAAACAAGGACATATTGTTTTGTCATGACAACTGATCCAAAGATATTATCATCATTCCATGTTTCTCGAATACGAATATTACCTTCACACAAGTGTTCATCCTACATTTATCCAATAATTCTTAACCATAGAGTAGTATAATGTGTTAAATTTCAATAAACAGTTAGATGATCTATATAGATGTGTTTTCAAGTCCACTTCATTAGGGTTATTTTTTTCAAGTCATACTGGTCGATTCATTTGGATCCCAATTGTAATTATTTATGGGGTCTCCTTCATTGGTTAAAGGGCATTACTTCTATGTTTAATTTTCTCACATGGAGACTATGAAACCATGCCATTTCTACTTATTAAGAGATCTGTTAGAAAGGAAATCACAATTGTTTCCAAATGTTCATGTTTCCAGCTCCCCTGAATAGAGACTATCTCCCATTTATTTTGGGATTTTAATTATACTATAACTCTCTATGATTCATTTGTTGAGTTCACAAGCTTGTTATCCCCAGTATGACCAGTTGATTCCATCATACTATAGTGGTTACATGTAATGGGATCCAATATCACAATGAATATTTCAAGAGAGATCATATATGCAGATGGCAGCATGTGTATCTTAGAGACGAGGAACAAATAAACTTCAATGTTGTGTCATGCTCAAATATGGGTAAGATATCTTGAACAAAATGGATGATCCTAGATATGGTGGTTATTATGATAAAAAGTGAAAAAGGACACTTCGATGTGGCATGATCTTTGGTATGAGTATAATTCACATGAATATAACAGAATGGTTTTGATGGGAAAATAGATCTACTTGAGATGCCCATCCAAATGGATGAAACATAATTCTGATGGGCCATGTTCATTGGGAATTATGACGGGTGGTGGGGTGTTACGAAACTCATGGGGTAGCATGGTTTCTAACAACAATTTCATCATTTCATCGAGGTGACTCCATATAGATAGATAAATAGGAACCTCTCATAGGGTTATTGTTCAGTATTTATAAACCAATGCCTCTTTCAAAGATTGAAACTGTTTAATAAATACTCCATGATTTTCATTAGAATCACAAGACCACTCAATGGGAAATTTTATTCCATATCTGGTTTTACAGGATTCTCATAAATAGTAGAACAATTTTACATTATAACAAGCATGAGGGTAATAAGGTAGAATAATTCCTTGTTTCCCAGTTCTTCACGATGAATGTTTTGTTTCCTACTCCATTATAGTGTCCTTGCCTCTAGAGTGTTCTATAACTATTAGAGGTGCCTCCCTTGGGATTCATTACATTATATCCCCCTGATTAGTTTACCATTTATTGTTTTCCTTATTTAGGAGCTAATTCTATTTCCATGATTTGGTTCATCACTATTTATCCTAGTACAGTTTCCTCATTTATTAATAAAAACGGTGTTTTCTGTGAATAAGAATTCATCAAGAGGCTTCATATAATTTATATCATCACATTTGTCATTGAAAAAATAGACTTTTAATAAATAATATACATATATATAAATCATATCTAGTAGAAAAATAATGTAAATTATGAATATTTAAATTCATAACAATAGTTGGAAATTTTCTGTGTAATCAATTCCTACTGGTTGAAGGAATCATTTGTCTAACAACCAATATTTTAATTGAATTTGTAACACCCCATTGATTCCTAACATATTTTTAAATATCCATTTGGATTTAATTAATTTAGAATTCTTATTTTTATTTATAATAATCCAGGTCATGTTTTTGAGAAGGGAATTTATTTAATCATGCATAATAGAAAGCCCATTGATTAGATTATTTTTATTTCCCATCTTTTTTAAGTTGTATTGGTTCAAAGTTGCTTATATCAGGAGAAATTTTAAACACCTAAATAGAAACATCAACATGATAGATTGAATATGGGGTTAAAATAGTACCCCTATTTTTATCACAGGCCTATTGATAATATCAATGAGTATCATCTACCTCTATCTCTCAAGAAGAATAAAAAAACTAGTATCATGTTATGCATAAGATGGAGTGTCAGTGGAGACTAATATAGGATCATAATGATCTCAAGGAACTAGAAGATCCTCAACACCCAATGGATGGGTTGTTCCAACACTTTTAGGGTATGAAAATTTCAAGTTATGTGGGAAAACATGTTAAAGATAAAATTATGAATAATGAACAAGGATTATCTGTACATATTCTATAACACATTATCCCTCTAGAAATCTCTAATATATAAACTTCAAAAAATTTGGTTCTATGTTATCATTGATATATTGAGTATATGTTGTGGACCAAAACACGCTTTGATTATCAAGATTTTTTAGTCTACCTATCCCGACTTCTTGATTGGCTTTGAAATAAACCTAATTATAGGTGAAATGCATAATAAAATTCCCATTTATAGTAGAAGATTCTACCTGGAAGGAACAAGTAAAACCCAATTGTGAGCATTTGCGTCTTATTCATACCTTATCCTATGACATTACATTTCTATATTTCCATAATATTTTAAGGAATATAGATATGTTCAAATATTTAAATCATTATAAATTGACTACAAAAATAAAATTTACAATTATTTTCGTAGAGTCTTCAACATCCCACATGATTGGATATCTATACTATTTTTCTGATTCATAAAATTATTAAAGGTATCAGAAATGTGTCTTAGTATGTAAATTTATACATTTCAAGAGTAACCATAAATAAAGATCACAAATTAATATCCTCTATAATGGGAAATAGTCCTAGAGTTAGACTATATATTATAAGAGACATAGATAAGTGGATTTCCAACATTCTATGCAAACCTATTGAAAATCACAGACCAATAATTACTATACACATAAACATCATTGAAGGTAAGAATATAGGAACTTAAATATTTTTAAATCCCTGTATACTGACTTCATCTAGTCCTTATGATCTCACATACCCAATACATACATGATAATGGATGGAATTATCAGACAATTGGATATGGGAAGCAGTAAACTACTACATGTAAGTCTTTCCATCTAACACAGAAAATCTATTCAAGAGGGTTCTGTTTTTGTTGGTGGGGGTTCTGTGGAATATTTTATTACTAAAAAACATCACTATAAGGGGTATCCTTTTTTCATGAATTACTTGGTAAATCATGTTTATCTTTAATTTGGATTCACATATAACGTTTTCAAAATTTTTAACAATCCCATCATGAGTTTCAAGAGAGGAAAAACATTTCCCCATGATATGAAAACTCTTATTAATCGAAAATAACATGGTCACACACATAGAGAACATTTATAGTATCAAATTTACATGCATAGAGAACATCATCATTATGAAATTTCTACAATATTAATATTGATTTATTAACATTATAATCATTAGGGTAAATATTCTTTTTGTAATAATTCAATTCAATATTCCTAGGTTGTTTACATGGAAAAATATAATCACCATATTCTTGTTAGTAGAATGTTTATGCCAAGAGTGACTTATGTCTCTGTAATAAACACAATATCATCATAATATATTTTGATTTATTTATTTTCAAATAAATTTTATATCTTCAATAGCTTATCGTACATGCATCCAAAATTCAAATTAAATTGTAATGTCGTATACCATTATAACATTTCAATTTATTTAGTAGGTATGAATATGAATAATAAAAATTATTAAATATTTATTGTTTACAAATGCATAAAATTATTACATTCATTATCAATTGATTTGATATAGAGACACAAAGCTCAACATACATAGACATTACATTACTTTTACAGAATAAATAATACATAACAAAAACATACACCAAAGAACTGTAATAGTTTAGTGTTTTTGGAAACATGGAACATAATCTTCTAATCTTTGTTAAAGATCTTCAACATCTCCCATAAAGATCTTCCAACTTTTGTTCTTACCTAAAAAAATTCTTTATATTATGGGGAAAAGAAAACATATAAATGGTGAGCTCAAACGCTTAGTAAGGGTATGTATGGACAAAATAAAACAAACCATATACATTAGAACATAAAATCATGAACATAATATTTAAACATTAAAATCATGAGCATTGACTTAAAACATGGTTGTACGTAAGGCATAGATCATAATAGAACATCAATCATGATAAAATAGAGTGGTAATAAAACATGTAATTGGGCCAAATCATTATGCACATGATATGATTTCCATAGTAGCCAAGGAGTTTCTACCAAGACCATCTTAGTGGACAAGGCCCCTTTCTGAATTGAGTTCAATCCTCATTCCAGTCCTATATCACTGAACCAGATTAACATACCATTACAGGCATGTCTATCTCATGAAATATAAATCTTTACCCAATGCAGTGGAGGGAGATATAGGTCCCACCCATCTTATAATGAAATCAATCTTACTTGTGCCAGAAAATAAAAATAAATCATTCAACATAACCCAAAGAATAAAATGGGTTCCATAAACATCATCCCATTATAACATAATTCATATAAAACAAATGGAGATCATTTCATCATATGAAAGGTGGAACCATGTAAATAATAGAGACATTATACTTGAAACATACACGTATGAAATAATGTCATCTTGGATGGAATATGGTTTCGATAAAACACTTGAAATGAATTTTTGAGGAAAATCCCATTTCATCTTCCAAATAATTTTCTTTTAACAAAATGATATGATATTTTAGAAGAAAATTATTTTTTTGAAAATAGTCATGAAATCATGTATAAGAATCTTCATGAAAATTAGATGTTATGAAACCTTAAAAATCTGTTCATGCCGTATAAGTTAAAAAAGCATTATTCTCGTACTTTTGCCGGGAATGCCAAAAAGTACCTGGTATGGTAATCAAAAGAAATATTCCTCACATACCATGTAGTAAAAGTCAAAAATGGGTAAAAATGAATTTAAACATAAATGAAACCATTTTTAGAAAACAGTAACTTGGATGACAAATATTAACCTAGTAAATACTTTTGTATAAGAAATCTCGTATAAAAATGTGATTGCATATTTATCCCTTACGTTATGTCTGATATGCTTCGTATTTGTCCAAACATCCTGTATAATGATTTAGATAATGTAATTGACTTATTACAGAATCATATTCATTGTTATGATATCATATAAGGTTAACTGATTACTTTATATTACCAGTTATTTTTTAAATTCCATGTCAAAGCAGCGTTTTAGGTAAAATTGTTCATTTATTGTATGTGTTTCGATTTGTTGTTCTTGATATTATTACTTATATCCCGATTTACTAAATTCCAGAATGTAAAACATGATTTATATATAATATATATTCATCATATAAATATATATGATAGATCGATAAATGGAGTGAAATACACTGTTCATGGAGACGGTAGGTCGTACGTATGCTTGAACACTGTTTTCGTTTCCTTATTTAATTGAATTGAATTAGGTAAATGAAACACACACACACACACATATATATATATATATAATTCCAGTATCATTAATATGTAATATCATTCATTATTATTTATCATATATACTTTATAGTCATACTTGAATGGTTAATCATTGAAAATTAACCTCATCGCTATCACCGAGACGGTAGTCCGTACGTACGCACGAGTGACAATTTCATTCCCATAATTATTGAATATAACTGGAGTGGATGATATAATATCTCAGAATCAGTATAATGATTTAATAACCATATATAGTTTTTTTTACACCATTATATCGGACCTTGTAAGGTGGTGGTGGAATAACAGATTACACCACGGTGTGGAGACGGTATTCCGTACGTACGCACGCATGGGGATTTCGTTTTCCATAGGATTGATAGAAGGGGAAATGGGGTTGTTTAATATTTATAATATCATATCATTATATTAGTGATACTAATTTAATTATATTACAATGAAACAACTAAATAATAGGATGTTGAAGAAGAATGAAACTTGAAAGAATCTATAGAAGAGATTACCTCTTCTTCGACGCTCATCCTTTAAGCTTCCTCTTAAGGGACTAGAGTTGGTATTTTGAGAAAACCAGAACCTCCAGAATTTTTCTAGGGTAGTGGATAGGAGAAATGGGTAGGATTTGGGCGATCTTTAAGGCTCAATGTGTTGTGAAGAGGAGAGGGAGGAGGTGCCCTTTTATAAGGGAGGAGAGGGGCACGTTTGGAATCCTCAAAAATATTAATTTTATATAAATTCATACCCCCGTTAAAAACCACCACAAATAACTCATATACAAAGTTTAGATGATATAGGGTTGTAATAGAATCAAAAAATAAAATTTATACGTGTTGAAAATTTATTTTAAAACTTATCTACTTGATTTATCTTTATTTAATCAATTTAATTTTATTCGTGTTAATAAGATTCTAAATTTAAATTGTTATAAATAATTAAATATGTGTTCTGAATTGTCAATAATTGTATAAATTATGAAATTTTAGACAATATAAATTATAATTTATAATTTTTAAATATTTTTGTTATTTTTAATCAATTTTATATTATGTTATTTTTATGAAATAACAGTAGTGTCAATTTTGACACTATTCATTTATTTGAATTTAAATAAAATCCACCCAAGAAAATATGTTCAAACTAAAATATTTAATATATTCATAACATGTCATATTTATCTAGAAATGTTTTGTATCATATTAAATAGTTCATATAATATTTATTTTAATATTGTTAAAACCATTTAATTGATATTTCAATCAATAAAATAATTTCAACAACATTATTGTGTCACCTTTAATGATAATTATTTAGTCCCTAATAATTATAAATAAATACACATGATGCAGATAATTTTATTATCTTTTTTTATACTATTCATTTTATATGTTTCATGATGTATATCACTAATGTAAAATTATTATACTTATAAGATTTAAGAGAGTGACATGTTGTCACTTTCTTTGGTGTTAATATTAATTAAATTATTTTCATGCTGAAAAGTTGATAAAATGAATCTATTCTGACCATTAGGTGATATGGGTTGACTTTTAGTCCTCCAATATAATTCTAGCAGGTGTTAGGGTAATTTTATTCTCTTAATTTTACCCTTATTTACCTGATTTACCTTTAACTGCAGTAAATAAAAAATATCGTAGTTACTATTCATACTATCAAAAAAAAGTAATTTATTAACATAATTAGGACCCCATGAATACATATATGGAATCCATTTTTTCAAAATTTAAAACACATAAGTTGTAGTAATTAATTTAAAATTAATCCACGTGTCGAAAAAAATGGGTTTTTGATTAAAAACATTGTTAAAGATTGAAATTATTTAACATACGAATTTAATGTAAAATCAGTGCTAATGACATAAATTATATTAAATAGTAAAAATATATTCTATTTATACTTTAAAACAATTTACTATTATAATTTAACCATATAAATTATCTCGATGAAAATAGTTATTTTTAAGTAAAATTTACCGTGTTTTTACTATTCAACAATATAAAAACATTGTCAAAAAAATATCAAAACATTATCCAATGTAAATTTTTATATCATGATTCAAAATAAAAAGTTTATTTTGTAAAATGTAACTTCTAAACTTTTGAATAATTATATTTAATATGAAAGCGCCTTTTAAAGGCGGCAAAACTGCATTTTTAAAAAAATACTTATTTTAAAAAGAAAATTATTTTGTTCACATACCATGTTCTAGAAAATGTGTAAGAGGAATAGTAATGTCATTAAATTCATAATTAAGTTAAAACAATTCATAACAAATATTTTATAATAATATTATATCTATATATCTTTGTTTAGTGAAACCCGGTATTGCGTACAACACACTCTATCGAAAAAGGTCGTGATTGCATGTTATGCAAGTCAAGTCAGGGATTTGTGTAGAGAAAGACTCTTTTGTTGTTTCATATAACAAAATCCAACCATATTTCATTTATACATTAAATATATATATATATACACACACTCAATGTTGTGTATAATAACTACTATCAGACAAACATGAAATTGTGTGTAACACGATCCAAGATTAGTGTTGCGTATACTGCAAGCTAATACAATGTTGTGTATAACACAAGATAATAATGGTGTAGTGTACAACAGAAGATATGAACGACACTAAAGAAGAATATATCCTATAAAATATCGGGGTGTTATATTCTACCACCCTTAAAAGAAATTATACCCTCGAAATTCATCGGGGTTATAAATGGTTTACTACTTGAATGTTTCTTTCATAGAAACCAACATCATAAAATGGAATACTAAAAGTTCATTTTAAAAAAGGAATTTTATAATCATAATGGTCACCCAATGTAACTCAGTATAGGGATTCCAAAAAGGACAACATAGGTGAAAATATGGATATGGGAGATAAATCTAACCATCATGATTAGATGAAGAGTGATCGAGAACATGGCTATGAAAAAGCCAAAAATCATAAAGCCATAAATTTTTTATGATCTATGGTACCATCTAATTCATCAGATATGAGGGCACTTGGACAAATTTTTTTGTTTTCAAGATCATATCCCTAATGTTGAATAATTTTTTAATTAAAATAAATACTTACTTGATTTTGGTACAATATTATTGTTGTTTGTGCCTTGAATTATTTCTACTTCATCTCTTAAATAAATGAAGACGAATTTGTCTTCCGTGAAGTATTAGTAGATCAGGTGATAAAATGATATGTCATTCCATCTATCTCAAACCAAAGGTTAGAAAAAGTTATAAGTCCTTCTTATGGTGAGATTTATCATATATGATTCCTAATATAGACATATATTTCAACAATCATACATCATAATAAAAATAAATTTAATTTCTACTAAACAAGGACTTCCTGTAGGAAAGTGGTATGTGATAATGGCCATCCCACTTTGGTTGTGGGTTCGATTCATGCATCCTTGTCTGACATGATGGGTTGTTTCCCATCCTTCAGGTTGTCCTTTTTCTAAAACTACCTATTATAACATTACAGAAATAATATCAGAAAAAGATCTAGCCTTCAAAAATACTATATGATATACAACATAATCCATTCCAATCTTTAGGATTATCTAAAATGCTTTTGTCCAAGCTTATAATATAATAAAAACAATTACTAGAAATTTCATCTATCAAGCATGTGAATACCATCATTTATCCCCCATATATCAAACGATATATCTTGTTGGTCACATTCCAAATATGTGAATACCTTAATCATGTATTTTATTCAAAAATGAAAACCTATTGAATCTTAGTGAAAACAAGAATGTTGTCAAAAGTTAAATCTTTCCACATACCAAAATCCCAAAATTTATATTTACTCAAACCATGATATAACTTTCTCCTTATATCTGTCATGAGCTCATTTAATTTTCTCTTTATCCCATCATTATGCGCATATCGGATTCTTTAAAAAAATATTTCAATCACTTTTCATGGTTACTGATACCATATAAATATTGAAAACCTATAAATATATATTCTAAAATTCCACAATACCATAAATGAGATTCAATTATACTATTTTGAAATCCCATTACAGAAAAACATAATCATTCCTCAACATCATTGTCATACTCAAAATTGCTAATAGTAATCGCATGTGACTTACCTTTGTCCTTTTCCTTATGAGGATGTTGATGTCGATCATCATTAACCATTAGATTAAGGCATTGGTTAGCATAGTGCACCCATTTCCTTGAAATTGTAGCATTGAAGTGTTAGTGAAGCATTCTTTGTAATCATTTCCCTTTTCAAATCATTATCTAACATTTTACAAATACATCAACACACAACTGTTCGATGACCTTCTTTTCCACACTTAAAAAAAAATTTAGTACCTTTTAGACAATCTCCACCATGCTTCTTTCTACACATTGATCATATGGAAGAATTCATATTCTTTTCACCATTGTTCTGAGATTCGTCCTTGAAATCCATCTTTCGTTTCTTGTCAAAACCATGAGATCGATATCTATCACCATCTTCCAGTTCTACCTTGATAGCCCAACGCACAATTTCTTCATAGCTACTGAAGTTTCATGTCGCTAGTTCCCGTAGACGAATTGATTTTAATCCACTGAAGAGTCGATCATCTTAACTTTCAGGTTGGATGATATATCCAGATTCTTACCTTAGAAGCCTTGTAAAATTATCTTCATATATAACAACATATTCATCATTCTTTTGATAAAGCTTAAGGAACTCCTTTTACAACATAGATCTATGAATATGAGGGAAGTACTTATTGAAAAAAAAATCTTTAACTCGTACCATTCCATTGATTCGATTTCATCTTGGGGAATTGTATTCTTAATTAGAGTCCACCACTGGTCTGCTTCACCATCTAAACGGTAAACAACCGGAATGTATTTTTCTTGTTTTGAAAAAGGAAGTATTGAAAATATCTTTTCAGTGGTTCTGATCCATTGTTCAACAACAAGTTGATTAGAAGACCCACTGAAAGAAGTGGACGTTACCACATGAATGATTCAATTGAATATTGTTCCCTTCTCTATTTATTTGGAAGTCTAGAATTATTCATAGCTTTTCTATGTATAGAAAATATATTTTTCAATCCATCTCCCATAACGTTGGTTTGTTTGGGAGGACAATCATTGCATCATCCATTACATTGATCAACACGGTTCCTTCGTCTTCCGGCCATCGTCTAAAACCCAAAAAGAATAGTGTGAGAGGCCAAATAATGAAAGGAAGACAACATAATAGAGGGGGAGTACCTTCAATATCTAACATCATTGGATTAATTCTAATATCGTTACCTTAATTCAATGACTATAACCAATATTTATACTTAACCTTAAGGACATCCCTAGAAATAACTTATAAATATCTCATGGGATTTCACTAATGTTTTTGGTATCGTAGTTTCCAATGGTTAACTAAACCATTCCTATGATACCAATGGTAGTGACCCAAAGCATGAATTACATAGACATTACATTACTTTTTCTGAATACATAATATGTATAAAAAACAGACACCAAAGGACCATAATAGTATAGTTTCTTTGGAAACATGGAACATAATCTTCTAATCATGGTGAAAGATCTTCAACATCTCCCATAAATATCTTCCCTCTTTTTTTTCATACCTAAAACATTTCATTATATCCTGAGGAAAGGAAAACATATAAAGGGTGGCCTTAGATGCTCAGTAAGGGTATGTTTGGTGAAAATAAAACAAAACATATACATTTGAACTTAAAAACATTATCATGATATTTAAACACCAAAATCATGAAAAATGGCATAAAACAAGGCAGTATGTAAGGAATATATCATAATGGAACATAAATCATGATAAAATAGAATGGGAATAAAAAATGTAACTGTGAAAACCATTAGTCACATGATATGATTTCCATAGTATCCAAGGCATTTTTGCAAAGACAATCTTAGTGGACAAATTCGATTTATGAATCGAGTTCACTCCTCGTTCTAGTCCTGCATCACTGACCCATATTAACTTACCTTTCCATCCATGTCTATCTCATGAGATATAAATCTTTACCCAATGCATTGGATGGATATATAGGCCCCACCCATCTAATAATGAAATCAATCATACTTGTGCAAAAAAATAAAAATAAATCATTCATCATAACCCAATGAATAAAATGGGTTTCATAAACATCATTGCAGTGTAACATAATCCATATAAAACAAATGGATATCATTTCATCATAAGAAAAGTGGAACCATGTAAATAATAGAGACATTATACTTGAAACATACACATATGAAGAAATGTCATCTTGGATGGAAAATTGTTTTGCTATAACATTTGAAATGAATTCTTGAGGAAAATATCCTTTTTACTTCAAAATCATTTTCTTTTCACAAAATGACATGAAATTTTAGAAGAAAATGATTTTTTTAAAATGGTCATGAATTCTTGTAGAGGAATTTTCCTGAAAATTAGGCATTATGAAACCGTAAAAATCTGTTCATGCCGTATAAGTTAAAAAAACAAGCTTCTTGTACTTTTGTCGGAAAAGTTAAAATTTACGTCGTATATTAAACAAAAGAAATATTCTTTACATACCATGTACTAAAAGTCAAAAATGGGTAAAAAGAAATATATGCATACCTAAAACCATTTTTAGAAAATAGGGACATGGATTATAAATATAACCCCAGTAAATACTTACGTATAAGAAATCTCAGATAAAAATGAGATTGCAAAATTATCCCTTACGTTATTTCTGATATGCTTCGTATGGTTTCAAACATCCTGTATAATGATTTAGATAATTTCATTAACTTATTATAGAATCATATTCATTGTTATGATATCATATATGGTTCACTGATTAATTTATATTAACCGTTCTATTGTAAATTCCATGTTAAAGCAGCGTTTTGGGTAAAATTATTTCATTTATTGTACATGATTCGATTTGTTGTTCTTGAAATTATTACTTATATCCTGATTTACATAATTACATAATGAAGAACAGGATTTATATATAATATATATTCATTATATAAATATATATGTTTGATCAATAAATGGAATGAAATACACCATTCATGGAGACTGTAGGTCGTACGTACGCATGGATGCTTTTTTCATTTCCTTATTTTTTTGAATGGAATAAAGTAAATGAAATATATATGTACATAAATCTAGTATCATTATTGTGTAATATCACTCATGATTATTTATTGTATATACTTTATAATCATACATGAATTGTAAAGTTTGGAAAATGAGTCTCATCGTGTTCAGGGAGATGGTAGTCCCTACGTACGCACAAGCGATGATATCATTTCCATAATTATTGAATAGAATTTTATATAATCATGTAATATCTGAGAATCTGTATGAATTTATAATAACCATATATAGTTATTCTTTACTCCATTATACCCATCCTAGTATGGTGGTGGTGGAAAAACAGATTACTCCATGGTGTGGAGATGGTATTCCGTACGTATGCACGTGTGGTGATTTCATTTTATTAAGGATGGATAGAAGGTGAAATGAGTTTTTTTCATATTTATAATAAAATATCATTATATTAGTGACAATTATTGTATTATTTTACAATGAAACAACTAATTAAGTGGATGTTGATGAAGAATGAAACTTGAAACAATCGGTAGAAGAGATTTTCCTCTTCTTCGACACACCGCATTTAAGCTTCCTCTTAAGTGACTAGAGTTGGCCTTTTGAGAAGACCAGAACCTCCATAATGTTTCTACGGAAGTTGATAAGATAAATTGGAAGTGTTTGTCCAATCTTGATGGCTCAAATTTTTGTGAAGATGATTGGGATGAGGTTCCCTTTTCTAAGTGAGGAGAGGGGCACCTTTGGAATCCTCAAAAACATTAATTTAATTTAAATTCAAAACCGACTTAAAAACCTCCAAAAATGACTCATATTTATTGATTAGATGATATAGAGTTGTAATATGATCAAATAATAAAATTTAAACATGTTGGAAATTTATTTTAAACCTTACCATCTTGATTTATCATTATTTAATCTGTTTAATTTTATTTGTGGTAATAAGATTCTAAATTTTAAATTGTTATAAATAATTACTTATGTTTATGAAGTTTTCATAATTGGAAAATTTATGAAATTGTAGACTATAAAAATTTTAATTTATTATTTTTACATATTTTTGTTATTTTTAATCAATTTTATATTATGTTTTGTTTATTAAATAACAACAGAGTCAATTTTGAAACTATTCATTTATATGAATTTAAATAAAATCCACAGAGGAGATATGTTCGAACTAAAATATTTAATAGATTCATAACATGTCATATGTATCTTTAAAATTCGTGGATCATAATAAATAGTTCATATAATATTTATTTTAATATGTTTAATACCATTAATTTGATAATTTAATCAATAAAATAATTTCAACATCACTATTGTGTCACCTTTAATGATAATTATTTAATCCCTAAAAATTCTAAACAAAATTAAATGATGCATATAATTTTATTAAATTTATGGAGACTATTTATGTTCTAAGTTTCATGAAGTTTATCACTAAAAAAAATTATTATACTTATAAGATTTAAGATAGTGACATGTACTCAATTTCTTTGATTTTAATAATACATAAATTATTTTCATGTTCAAAAGTTCATAAAATGTATCTATTCTGACCTTTAGGTGATATAGGTTGAATTTTAGTCATCCAATAGAATTTTGTTAGGTGTTGTGGTAATTTTATAATCTTATTTTAACACCTAATTACCCGATTTACCTTTAACTACAGTAAAAAAATATTGTAGTTACTATTCATATTTTAAAAATATACAAGTAACCTATTAACATTATTTTATCCCACTGAATTCAAATATGGAATTATTTTTTCAAAATTCAATACACAAAAGTTTTATTAATTAATTTAAAATTAATCCTATTGTCGAAAAAATTGGCTTTTGTTTAAAAACATTCCAAAAGATTGAATTGATTAAAACTACGAATTCATTGTAAAATCAATTCTAATGACAGACTATATATTAAATGTTTAAAATATATTATATTTATACTTTAAAACAATTTACTATAATAATTTAAAAGTATAAATTATATCGATGAAAAATGTTTTTTTGATGTAAAATTTAGTGTGTTTTTACTATTCCTCAAAATAAGAACGTTTTAAGTAAAATATCAATACATTATCCAATGTAAATTTTTATATCCAGAATCAAATGAAGAAGTTTATTTTGTAAAAGTGATCTTATAAACTTGTCAAAATTTATATTTAAAATGGGTGCGCCATTAAAAGGCGGAAAAAATGAACTTTTTTAAAAATACTTATCTTACACGAAAAAATTATTTTGTTCTCATACCATGTTATATAAAATGTGTAAGATGTATAATAATGTTATAAAATTTAAGATGTAGTTAATACTATTCATAATAGCTAGTTTATAATAATATTATACCCATATATTGTTGTTTAGTGAAACACTGTATTACGTACAACACACGTTATCATGTAGGGTCGTGATTGCGGGTAATGCAAGCCAAGTCAGGGTTGCGTGTAGGGAAAGACTCCATTGTTATTGTGTATAACAGAATTAAACCATATTTCATTTATATATTGAATATATAAATATATATACTCATTGTTGTGTAGAATAAATACTATCAAACAAACTTGAAATTGTGTGTAACACGATCCAAGATTAGTGTTGTGTATTCTGCAAGCTAATATGGTGTTGCATATAGCGCAAGATAATACTAGGGTAGCGTACAATAGAATATATGAATTAAATTAAAAATAATATATCTTATAAAATATAGCGGTGTGACATTTGAAATGAAACTAAAAAAATATTTTAATAAAAGAGATGATTTTTATTAAATTCATTTTATATATGTGAAATTAGTTTTTATATAAATAAATTAAATTTATCTGTATTGGTGAATTTTATTAATGAAATACATATATTAATTTTTTAATAGAATTTTATAACCTTGATATAATATTTTTATAGGTGTGAGATAAGAATATATATTAATATTTCTGCATAAAATTTATGTTTTAAATAATTGTGAATTTTCATTTTTTGGATTTATTTAAATATAGCTTCTACCACTAATAAAAAATGAATCTTGAAAGATAAAAACCATTTTTGGTAATAAGAAGATAAAATTTGTTTAATATTTTCCTTTTATTGTTTGTTAATATGAATTGAATCCATATTATTTATTTTCTAATCATAATAAAGAAAAAACATGTAAAACAAAGATGAAACTTTTGGAAATGCCTTCATAATATTTCCACAACTAGAAATTGTAATATTATTTGAATTTAGTTCTACAAATTTCATCAAAATATTAAATTATTTGTCACTTGATGCCATATTTCTTATATTATTACATTTATGTTTATATAAGTCAAGAATACATACTAAATGTCTCTCTCCTGGATTAAGTATCTCTATAATATTTCACATGAACATTAAAAATTGGATAAGTTTTGTTATAGATGTTTACATGAAATATAAAATATTTTCATCACATTAATTTGATAATAATTTTTAGTAATTTAATAATTAATATAAATTCCAATTATATAGTGACACAATATTAATTCAATTAATAGAAATATAATATATGTGTTATAAAAAAATATTAAAAGTATTAATATTTATGTGAATAATAGTGGAAGAAAAATCATTTCGTGAAATATAAAATATATTTTTTTGAAAGTATTATATTCTAATTCTATATTATTTTTGGAGTCTTTTAATTGAAATTAGATAAATAGTTTAAATATTTCCATTAACATTATTTTATATAAATAATAATTTATTAAATGACATAAATTCATAAAAATTGTATATTGTCCAAATTGAATTAAATATGTAGGTAAATATTAATATCGTTTCATTTAAGTTCCAATTTTCAATATATGTTATCTTTCTTAACCCTTAATGATTGAGATAGGTGTTACCACGATTAAGGTCAAAAATTGTAAATGAAGGGTTTGATGAAAAGATAATGATTAAAATGATATCAAAGCTTGTATAGATATCATTAAATTATGTTATTTGGACCCTATTCTATAATTATTCGTGTTCATGTCTATTTTAACCATTTTTTCTTGAGAATTACATATTATATTTTAATATTTTATGAAATTCCAAGTGTGTCCACTCCCTCCCAAAAAAAAGGAAACCGATTTTTATTATCCATTACAAAATGATGAACCTTATATATAAACCAAAACCTGGTAAATTTCATTATAAACATCCCTATGAATGTTATATATGTTATAATCTAACAAAAATTGATTCCCTAGTTTCATTAAAGGGGTATCTAAATGTGTTCTTTGAAAGAAGATGAATTCATCTTAACTGATCACTTTATTTTTTAACAACTTCTTGTATGACCTATATATAAATGGTATTTATCAAAAAATAAAAATTTTATAATCCTAAATGTATTTCAATGTCATTAATATAGTAAACTCTCATTATCCATTATCATTATCATCAAATGGGATGTGAAAGAATCACTAGCACATATGTATGGCGTACCATCTCCACATTGAGATACACTTTATTCTTTATCAGTGTCTTTTATTGATGGATATTGTGCTGGGATTAATTTTTTAATATAATATTTATGGAATAATTAATATTCTATTATATTAGTAACATATTAACTTTAATACATTTTAATATGATAGAAAAAGATAATCGCGCACGTCCTTATGTCTGGAATACCACCTACATGGATCAATGTTATTCATTTTTAATTTATTCTTTACACAGAAGATAATAATAAGATATATTGTGAATATATGTGATATATTTGATATAATAATTATTTTTGACGTGGAATTACAATTTTCCATTCTTTCTTCTCATCCATCAAAAAGCAAAAATTGCATTCCTTCTTACATACAACCAATTGTCCCTATGAATAATGTAATTTATTTTATACATCTAATTTTATAGATTAATCTAAATATATATGAAATTTATATCTTTATAAAAATTATATATATTATGGAACCATGATATATTATTAGGAACCAATTAATAAATTTCAAGAATCCTGAAATGTGAAGTAGTTATCAGAAAAAATAGTGATTTTAATAAGGTATTATTAGTAAGGTGGTGATAAAAGGTTATAAGAAAATCAACTATGGAATGATATATATATATATTATAATGGTTATTTATTATATTTATAATAAATATATATTTATTATAAATGATGTCATAACACATATGGAGGATTTTATATCTATGGTAAGGGTATTATTTGAAAATATCATTTTTTATCTGGATAGTTTATAATTAAAATTCATATATCAAATCATATGGTATATATCTCACTAATATGTTGAAATATATTCTCTACTGGTTATTTTTTTGATAACCATTTCTTCTTCATTTTCCCCAATTTTTGTACTAATGATACCCTATGAATTTTCATTAAAAAAATTGTCTTTATTTTTCTATTTTATCGAATGTAATTTCTCTATTGTGTCCTTGTCTTCTAAAAATGTTTACAATATTGATTTTAATATCCTACAATGATTTATAAATTAATTTTTACCCATGTTTTAATTTTTTTTAAAAATTAAATGGAATATTAATTCCATTTTCTAAATAACGACGTTTTATAATTTTTCAGAATTTGTGAATGGAATCAATTTTTTATCATATACAAAATTGATATAATTTATAATATTATAATAATTAAATGATTTTAACGTTAAAATAAATGTTAAAACTGATTTTTAAAATAAAATATTTCATTTTGTATTTTGAAATTTCTTTCTCTATAGATATGTTATTCAAATTCGAAAAGTGTATTTTCCTAGAGAATTGTTCCATGTGATCTATTAAAAATAATATCAATCTATTATGACTTCCTTTGATGATTCATAATCACTACCGGGGAAATGATTAAATGATGCCTTGTATGTTATTAATATGTATGAATTATGATTATGATTATATGATTTATTTTGAAACCCATTTCATATCCATGGGTTATACCATGTTGAAATATTAATGAGCCTCATTTCGATGTCATAGGTAATGATATGACATAAATTTTATGATCTTGTAAAAAATATTTTCACATTTTTTTATGTGATGGGTGGGCCTAGAATTATATATCCCACTAATGAATTTTGTAATTATGGGTATCTCATGGGATAAATAAGACTATAATGGGGAGTTAACCCAATTCAATATGGGATTTTTTCCACAATGATAGTCTTCGAAGTGAACCTTGACTACTATGATGGTTTCAGTAGTGAAACCAATCCACTATGATAGTCTTGGAAGTGTTCCTTGACTATTACAAAAATAATTTTCTATTCGTATGTATACAAAAAAATTTCTTTCTTATGCCAATTGTATTGTCTATTTCATAATGTTCTTTGATTCTTTTTTATTCATGCATTATGAACTACCATGATTTATGCAATGATTTAAGATTGTGAATTTTGATATAATGGGCATAGTATTTAATTTTTTTTTCAAATTATATATTAATTATCATTGGAATATCCCTTTATCCCTTATTGATCACTTCCCCAATCCCCTTCTAATTTTTTCATTTCTATTGTAATGAATAATGTTTTTTGGTATGAAATATAAAATAAGGGTACCAGTTATTAATAAATAAGTTAGAAACAATGTACATATCTTATAAAACAGATCATTATGTATCAATGTTTCCAAATATACTATACCTATATGATTCTTGTGTGGGTATACATGTGAAACAATTAATATTAATCTAGTAATATGTAATATATTTATATATATAAATGAAACGTATGGTTTACAATAATCTTAATTCTCTTTTAATTATTTAACATTCTATCTGTCAGCCTATTTTTTTATAAATCATATTTTTTAAATTTCATTGGATAATGCTGTTGATTTAACATCATATAGTGCTTTATTATCCCTTAAATAAATCATAAAATCCTTAACAGAATTATATAATTAATATTTGAAAGTGAATAAAATATTTCTGAGGTCTCTAACTATATTCATGATATCTATATTTGGAAAATATAAAATGATGTTTTTGAATTCATCAATAAGTTCCATGACTATTGTTCGAAGTTTGATCATTATTTAATATAGTATAATTTTTTATTCCATATCCCAACCAATGATTTGGTCAAAACATTTTCCTCAATCTTAGAACATCTTTTAGTAGTGGAAGACTCTTAAATTGCCTGATGATGAAACTTATCACCTGAGGGGAAAAAATGACACTCAAAACATTACAATGGATAATAATAGATGCATATATTTTTTTTTGTTAAACATGACTAAAAAGTAGGGTTGAAATTTGAATCATTCATATTTGAACCTCCAAGGGCATCATGAATCTCATTATTATCAATAAGAGTTCCCATATTTATTTTCAAATGAATAATATTTGTTTAAAAATAAAATTTATCTGTTTTGAATTTATTAGAATCTATATTTTATATATTAGATTGTTTTGAAGCCAATTATTATGGGAAATATAGAATTTGTTATCCTCAAGAATATGGAATATTCATTGATTTATATGTAATTATTTAAATTCCTAATGATAAATCATTTTATTATGAAAAATAGTTAATATTTAATATGAATACATATGAGCACACCAATAAAGAGAAAAATATAATGAAATAGAAATATAATGTAATATTATTTTGTTCAAATTAATCATACATGCATGACTAGCACATCATGTCATGTACACTTTTTTACGAATAGAAATCACAAAATTATAGAATAATAAATAATAAATTACATGATAAAAAATCATTGTTTGTCCATCATTCTCAAATAGATGGCGGGGTTAAATCCATCATGAGGAGTTATAAATGGCTATCCTATATTGACCAATGAACACACCCAACAAAAAGAATAAAATAATAGATATGGAAAAAGACTTGATCACTTATATTGATACGTTTCATATACCCAAACCTATTAAGGACTGAGAAGAATATTTTATAACCTCCTATAAAAACCTCAGGCATTGAATATCTAATTTTTATGAATCCAAACATTTTTATATATAGAATCAAATAAAAATATTAATGAATAAATTTTAAGATCATGTATCATACATTGTTGTTTCATTAGTTATAATCCATTATGAATTGACTGAATGGCTTGTTTAAATTGAGGAAATTAAAAGAATAACTCCAACAAAAATAAACATCTATCGATATGTTGAATATGGATAAGAAATATCATTAAATGAAACACATTCAGGATGGACATATAAATGGACGATATCCCTCCTATTGGATATAGTTGATTGTATGAAATTATATAAATTATCTCTTCCCCCAAAAAATGAACTTTATAACTATGTGGAGTTGATTATAAAATTCCATCCCATTTGGAGTTAGGAAATTCACGTTGTTTATAAATTCTTGAAGCTGGTGGATGGGTCATTTTTCAAACCAACTATCTAAATAATATTGTGATAATGTAGTTGTTTTTAAAAAATATTTTATAGTTTCTGGTTGAGTTTCATGTTTTGTGATTTGTTTTGAGTAAATGATGAAAAATTAAAATTAAACACTTTAATATGGATATACATGTTGCTAGGAACTATGTTGGAAGACATTTACTGACAAATGAAGTGAATTTCATTTTAAGGTTTCTGAGAAGAATCACATGGTTAGAGTGTGATTTGTAAATTGTGAGGACCAACGGCGTGAGAAGGTGTGTTGGGAAGTAGTTTTTAATGCATAATTGATGAATAGATTGCAAACTAGTGTAGCCAAATAGTGTTCAACATTTTAAATTTTTAAATATTACAAAAAAAACCCTGCAACTTAAACACACTAAAACCCAATTTTTTCCTCCCATTCCCATCCAAACTCCTTATGTAAAATTCCATGATCTCTCCTATTCCATTGAATCGAATAATATTTTCTTATAAATGAAAAATTCCATAGTTCAAGATCAAGAGTTTATGGTGAGTTTTTGAGTCCCCATATTCCCTTTCATGGATTATTTCAGTGTCTAATTATCTCTCCCTCATTTATTCTATTAAGCCATATCTATAAATAATTTCACTTCTTCCTCATTTTCAAATAATTTATTCTAAATAAAAGAATGATATTTGATGAGTTGGTTTCCTTAAGAATAAGGTATTTGGTCCATAAGCCTAACCCATAGTCCAACTATTTTTCATAGGTGATACAATTGTGTATCCAATTCAGTCTTGTCATGAATTCATCTAATATTTAAAATCATGTGTTGTTGACGTTTTATTTTTCATAATATCTCATTTAAAATTCGTTGAACTATAGAAAAATGGTATATCCATGTGGGATGATGCATGGTCGATTTTAAATATGAATAGAATATGACTGAGTAGTTGTTTTTTAAATATAATGGTTAAATTGGAATCAATTGTTCGAATCGAGGGTTTAGAAACAAAATTTCACTAAATGGTTAATTTTTGAATGATTTAGAAATTTTAACTGATCCTATTATATCCTGATCGTTATATTTTAAAATGTATTTTTCTTTTGATATGAGTATAAGGGGACATCAATGGTAGTCTATAAAAATGATGAATTGGGATTGAAATGGATTTTTTTAAAATGAAAATCATTTTGTGGAATAACAATGGTAAATAAGAAATTTATAAATCATGGTTCTGAAAAGGGTTAAAATATCTATAAAGTGAATATAAAACATGTAAATTAAAATCAATTTTGAATGATTATGTTGGTAAAAAAGTGTTCCAGTGACATCTTATAAGTCATTTTCCATTATAGCCTGTGAATGAATCCATATTTAATTTATAATGGTGAAAATAATAATACCTATTTTAAATGACATGGGAAACTACATAAGGACCTAATATCTTATAATTATTGTTATTATGGTTTTTTTATTTGGTATGAATTGTTACATGAAGAGGAATATGGTAGTTTTATGCTTAATTGATAGTGCTTGGTAAGAAATGATTTCTTAGTAAGTAATGGATTGATTATTTTTTTTGTAAATCATTTTTATGGGTAAAATTCATCTAGTGATATACCATTGATTAATTTGTAGTTTAAAAATTTATGGAATTAATTGAGTGAGTGTTGATTATTTTAGGTGACTCAGATAAATACCATGGGAGTATCCCTCTATTTATTAGAGGATATCTAAAGCTAAGGAATGATATGAACTCTATTAGATTCAACATTGATTCACTACTATGAATGCCTCACGATAGTTGTTTCGTAGAATAATTTTATTTATTATAAATTAAATTCCATATATAAAGGTCATGTATTTCATTAGGGTACCCATTTGAATTTGGTATGATGATATGTCAAAATTCATCTTGATTATAAATGACATAATTCTATTGGTGTGGACCTGGATTCCAATCATGTAGACTCTTCTATTTCCTTGAACACTTGGTTCCATGGATTGTATTAAGATAATTACAGTGCATTAATACTTGAATTCAATTATTTTGTGAAGAGAATAATTCCATGGATGACTACAATGGATTCTGGATGACTTTGTTTGCTGAGAATACCCATTGGATCCTTAAGGATTACCTAATTCCTTCATGGTTATAGTTTCCTTGGTCATACACAGTGGAACTGACCTAGGTTTGTGAGACCTATATATATGTTCAATGATATTTGGAACTATCTTTAGTGGCTAGGTGTGACCTCAGGTGTATATAAGGAACTATGGATTTGTGGATATGTTTTATTTATTTATTTGACTATTTTGTTATATGGTAAACTGTTAGGATTATCTCATCAGCATGAACATGTCATATAGACACAGTATTCAATGGATTCTATTGGTGGTGTCCTTATATTTTATTATCAAACTCTACTAAATATATTGTAGCATTTGGGTACCCAATCAGAAGATGATACATTATGTAGGTAAAGGATTCTTCCAATGCTCAATGATGGAAACTATTGGCTTTATTGGCTAGGATTTTGTATGTATAATTAGACCAGGATGGACTAAAAACAACTTTGGATTGAGTTTATAGTTTTCATTTATATTTTAGTTATTTTCATTTTCATATAATCCTCCATGGGTGATCTTAGTTTTCTGTAGAGTACCTATATATTTGATAGAGTATTTTGTTTTACATTTTTTTGGAACATATCTAATTATTATGAATTGGTTATTTGGATTTGTATGTACATTTTATACAAATTATAATACTTTAAATACTATGAATTGTGTGTGAAGTATCTACATAATATCTCTGTAGATCCTCACTACTAGTCGATGTCCGATGGAATATGGGGAGTTGTGATTTATTCCATGTAGCACACCAGTTTAGCTACTATTTTTAGAGAGTCAGGTAGGACATAATAGTCCAAACACCCCTTCTTAAATTTTTGATAATAATGATATATTATGGGAAAATTTATTCATATAATCTCTCAGTGGAAAGAATATTTTAATTTCCTCTTTCATGATCTTCATTAGAAGTGTCTCAAAGAATAATATATTGACTCGTCACTTCATGTATGCATGTCATGTTATTAATTTAAATTATACATGTTTATTGTATCAAGTATATATCTATAACATTATGGGTTTTCTTCATCTGCCATGATCATTTATTGATCCCCTAAAACCCATTAGTGATATCCATGCAAGGATTATCATTAAATTAATGTATTTTATTACGTTGTTAAATTAATTACATGTTTTATGAAATTATATGAAGTATTTTTCTTCTTGTAACGTGATAGAGGATAATATAATGTAAAGAGAATCACTCAAAAGTTTGATAAATATTTAACATCATGTGGTGTGGAAAAAATGACTTACATTAACCATGTAAAGTATTTTGTGGAGCTATATTGAGAAAGAAAAGCATTAAAATGTGAGGATATTTATAAATAGTTTATAAATATTAAATTCATAATATTTTAATATTTATATAAATTATAAAATTTGATTATAAATTAGATATAAAATGGTCATAGGTAATTGATTATATTTCATAAAAATCATTTATTATAAATATTAAATTAACATTAATGAGTTGATATTAAAAAAAAGTAAAGTGTTTATATGGTATATAACATGTTTACAAATTATATTAAAAGAAATTTTGGGAATATATTATTTTATAATGAGTTTATAAATTATTTAATTGCCAATGTTTTCAAATTAATTTTTTAAATATATCAGATACATTTACTACTAATATATTTAAAATATTAAATGTGAATATACCAAATAACTTTTTCCAAATTATAGGTCATGCCTTTTGATATTGAAATTAATCATTAATTCAGAAATGACATGGTTGTTTTATGATGTGATTATAAATTACACAAATAATTCCAAACTATAAAATATTTTAATTTTAAATTTATGAATTTTTCATAATTAATTAACATTATTTGTTCAAATATAAAGTGTCCTCATTTGATATATTCATTATACCATGTCAAAAGTGTTTTAACAATTCATATGATGAAAATATTTAATAATCCTAAATTTATGAAATATAAATTATGAATAAACCTTATATAATGGAAAGAAAATTATAAAATTTTTATAATTCATCAGAATATCATATTTTAAAATTAAACTCCAAAAAATGTATAATACAAAAATTTTAATTTATGGGATGATTATAAGAGTGTTCATTTTTTAGATTATAGTGAATCCATAATATTCTAGCTAATTTATAAAAATATTATAATAAACACAAATTTATGAATTGTTCATGAAAAATCATCAAATTTTTTGGAAAAATAAAATAAATTTTTATTTTTTTCATTAATTCATTTTATATTCATGATTAGAAAATCGATTATTAAATATGTAATATTTATATGAAAAAATTATTTGATAAATAGTTATTATGTTATATAACCTTGTGTTAGGTTCTTGGTATAACTATAACATTAATTTTTCATCTACCATGACCACAGTGTGTAATTGATGTAAATAGAATGAATATAATTTTTGGAAAGAATTATTTAGTATTAGTTATCACTGTTATCCTGAATATGATCTTATCTTGAGTAAAGTCTCCCTTGGAAGAGGGATGTGGAATTAGTATACCCACTTGGATGGAGGCTTATTCTATATTCTATAATGATGTGGTGTTTCTTATTTATTTATCTATGATTAGTCATATGGAAATTATCAATTCTTATACAGTTCCAAAACATTACAAGAAGAGTTTTTGTACTTTTTACGTATGAGGAAATTAAAGTTATATGAATTTTTTGTGCTTCTATTCTTGGGTTAGAAACACAAACAATGAGTTATGTAAATGGATACACATTAATTTGTTAGTGACACATTAATTTGGTCGAAGGAATTGGTATTCTAAAAATACATAATTAAACGAATTCACATATAAATGAATAAAACATGAAATAATATGCATTAGATATTATAAATGAGTTATGTATTTAATAAGAATATTATATATATTAAAATAGTGAGATTAAAAATCATTTCTAATATTTTGTCTAATATTCTATATAAAGTGGAAAATGTTAAGACCTCGATCATCCAACATGTTAGGTTCTTCCAATGAAAGGAGCCTCCATAAAATTATTTTTTAAATAAATTGTTTAATTTGTGAAAGCATAACATCCTTAAGAAGGTTATTAAAAATAAGGGTGCCCCTACATTATCCTTTTCAACATATTCATGTATTTCTCCTTGGGTGAAACATACTTGATAAACACATGTGATTGATACTAGAGGAATAAAGATGAGTACATCCATATAAGGGAACATTTTAATTTGTAATCCTCTTAACCAATCAGGAATCATATCATTTAGGATTGGGATCATGTCCATCATAAATTACTAATTATCGTGAGGAACAACAAAGCATACTCATTGGTTAGTGGAATATGGATCTCACCTATATAAATTGGTATGTTTTATGGGATCCTCAATTTTAGTGCGACAACTATGATTAATATACCTTGACTAAAAGATATAAACATGATACTCACCAATAAATATTTCCTTCTTATAGACTATGGAATTATTTATAAAAACCTTATTGATATAATTAATAGGTATCCAAAAATATTTAATAATTAGAATCAAGGGTTAAAAATTGTTCGTAAATAAAATCACTTAAAGAATATGAATTTTAACATTATGAGGATTGATTTCAATAACTCTAACTAATCAAAATTAAATATCAGGTTTTCATCACACATTTGGGAACCAAAAAAACTCAGAGGAATGAGTGAGTTGATAACGGTTGAATTAGATCATAATCTCGATAATGGTATATAATTTCTGGAATTATAATTCAAAACTTTTGATCTTACTATATATATATATTAGAACATGAATTGAAGAACTATTATTATTTCCCACTATAAAAGGAAATTTTGATTCTATATCATTTTTGGAAGAAATTGTTTTTTTGATCTCTGTTAAGAACAGGGGTCCTTAAATATATAAGAGTGAAATTTTTTATTTTGTTTGACATAATTAAATTGTTTATATATTACACATATGAGTAATCCAATATAAAAATTATGAATAAGATATTGAAGCTGATTCTAATCACACCTATCTTTGGTATTGTCGTAATAGAGAAATAATTGAGAAACACTCTTAGAAATCCCATAATGATGGATTGTTGTACTATTTCAAATATGGCTTATTTGATTATTTTAAATATTTTATAATAGGATAACGGAAAAAAGAAATATTTTGGGATAAAGGAGAAAGACATAGTGTAATATTGGATCTCATACATACTGATTTATGTGGAAAAAGTTAGAACATGAGAAAGTAGTGGTTTTAGGTACTATTTATCCTTTATCAAATACCTTACTCAATATGGTTCTTTGATTGTTATGAAATATATGTTTGAATTTTTTTTCAACAAAAAATATTATGAATAAGGTATATAATTAACTAGGAATGAGAATAATCGGATTGAGGGGTTAGTACGTAGTCCAATATATCATTAAACACCTGTGGAATTGGGTAATTGTTTCACAGCTAACCCCTCATAGAACACCATGATAGAATGGCATGTATAAAAGTAATGATACCTTTTTGGATATAATTTTATAAATGTTTATTAATGTTTCATTTCTATTAAATTCTAGTTTTATGCTCTTGATATTTATTCTTTAATACTAAACTATGTTCCATCTAAAATAATCACAATTAAAGACACCACATGATATGTAGATTAAGAAATTACCTGCTACATATATTTCATGTGTATTTAGTCTTTTAAATCATATTCATGAAATATGAATTTAAGAAAAATTAACTTCAATATAACAAATTATTTTCTATTATTTATCATAAGGATTCTATGGGAAATAATTCCTATAACCCTACCATGAAAAAAGTTTTTGTGGCCTGATTTTATACATTTATATAAATTAATTTATCAAACAAAAAATTATTTATAGGTATATTGGACATGAATAAGTTACAATCTAAAAATAATAAAATGTTCCTAAGATGGAGGTTGTTCTAGTACAATAATGATTTACAAAAGAAGAAATGATTCTCATTTGAGAAAACCCTCAATGACCTAGTATTATTCATTGTGATCCCAATAGATAAGAATTTTATTATGGCTAATGATGATGAAGTATAATTCATATGTATTAAACCAGCTTCCTACAATAATTCTATATTGAGTTCTAATTTTGTAAAATTGTTAATATCAATGGATTTTGAAATAGACACCATGTAAAATGAACAAAATTGGTATTTGGTAAATTCACATGTAGTGGTAAAATACATAGTGTGGGTTTTACACAATAAAAATGACATTGATTGTGGAGTGTCTTCCTAAAAAGAACAGATACTTAGAAAAGATACAAAACAATCATGGTACTGATGATGGAGAAACATTTACACCTATTACAATAATAATACATTTTTATTTTTCTAGCCATAATAGCTCATATGATTATGATATTTAACATATTTATTTAAAAACCTCTATACATAATAGAAATTTAATCAATAACATGTATATGACACACATTGATGATTTTGAAGTTCCAAATGAAATTTTCCTTCTATACAAGGTGTAATGATCCATTTGTTGATTGAATAAATCTTCTTAGAGTTGAAATATCATGATTTATGATTCAATACAAGAGTTCGTATATACAAACATTTTTTGACTATTCAGGTTTATATAATATGATTTATTGGATCATGTTGGTGTTTTTATCTTTTTCTATGGATGAAATATTTCTTATCAAAAACTATTATCACAATCTTTACTCTATGAAGATATGGCTAGGTAGATTCTTATAGATTGAATACAAGGATGAATCATCCAACATACATGGAATGAAAATTTATAAGGATAAATATAAATGTATTCGTGGACATAAATAAGAAAAAAATATTTTTAAATTTCTACAGTGGATTAACATGTCGAACTCCAAGAAGGGGTAATCACTAGTACTAAATGGAATTAATATTATGAAGAGTCAAGATCCATATAAATTGTTATAAACAATGGATAAAATTAATTATGTGTATACTATAGTCTCAATCATTTATTCCATATTTTCAACACAACTTAATGATCATATCCCCTCGGCACATCCATCAGATACAAATCCAATTCTCATGATAGTCTCCTGATTATTTCAATGTACCTAAATAAGAACTCTATAAGGAATAAGTATGTATCTTTGGTCATTGTGGAGATGATAAACTCTATATAAAAGGCTACATGAATGTATGTTTTAATGTAAAAAATATTATAATAAATGTCAATATGGATTAAATATTTTCAAAAAAAAATCTGGAATCACATGGAAATGACCCGAAATTTACACCATAGAGGACATAACAACAGTGGTAGAGTGGATCATTAAATCAACTATTGAAAAGAAATGTTTTTAGAATAGGATGATCCTTTTTGAATTTATGGTGGATCCTATAATTCAAGGACATATCAATATCTACTATGAAAAAAATGAATCTATGACTCTAGATAGGAACCTGACTCACACAAATGGACACACACATATCCTTTGAAAATACCATTTCATATAGAAAATATTTTAGAGGGGTGATTGTTGATGCTCCTTTCCGTCACAGAGTCTAAACTAATTAAAAAGGAAATTTCTTTTCATAAATTGATTCATCTTTTGAAAAGAACATCAACAATCGACAAAGGCATGAACAAGGATTCAAATACACTTAGGACATGCAAGTTCAACCACGGTCACGCAGGTATACTTGTGCGCTGCCTAGTGGTCACATAGGAGACTTGTGCACCCTCTTTGAATTTTTCTCAAGGAATTCTCTAGCCTATAAATACCCCTGTGGGCCCCCCATTTAAAGGACGAAAATTCTAGAACCTCAGATTTGAGCTCTCGGTGCCCTATTACCTTCTCAAAGCTTCTGAACACTTATAAAGTAATTTATTACCTAGAAAATAAGGTATAAAGAGAGTGAGTAAGGCCTAAGTGTTGAAACTCATCAACACTTTTGCGCCTAGGTGGCCAGTACTAAAGATAAAATGCCACACTTGCACGCCGCCTTACCCCTTCAACAGAACTTGCATGCCATATTTCTGGAAGCCTCTAGGGATAGTTCTAAGGGGTTGAACCATGTCACGCCCGTGTATTACTATAAGGGTTAACCTTCACGCAAGTACCCATGTGTCATGCATGTATAATTGCGCGACCAAGACTTGTGCACCCACACAGTACTTGCGCGCCCATAGGGACTTGCACACCCCTTTCTTTTTGGGTGCCCCTCCAACCTAGTTCACCTTTTTTATTCCTATCCACCTATCAAATTCAAGATTAAGCCTTACGAACTCTCTCCAAAGCCAGTCATGGCATGATTTCTTTGTTGGCTTCATTGTCTGAAAGGAATTCTATGGAACATCTCTTAATACCTAGTGATTTACATATCAATATTTCACTAAGGTTAGATATTTCACTAATTTCAACCTCATCCTTTAAGATGAGATGGTCTATAACATGGGCATCCTCCTCATAAGTAATCCCTAGTCCACGTTCTCTTAATCTGGGCTTCCTTTTCAAGAGTAAGCCCCCGTCCAAGTTCTATTAATTTGGGAATTATCTTTATGTGTATGCCCCAAGTCCCCTAATTTGGGCATCCTCTTCAGGAGTAATCTCCAAGTCCCTTAACCTAGGCTTCCATTTCAGTAGTAAGCCCCAAACCAAGATTTTCTCAAATATGGGCATCCTCCTTAGGAGTAAGCCCCAAGTGCCCAAATTAATAATTCCCCTTAACCTGGGCCTCCTTCTCATGGGTAAGCCAGAGTCATAATTTCTCTTACCAAGTCATAATATCTTTTGATCTGGACCGCCTTCTGGGGAATAATACCCAACCATAAGACCACTCTAATTTGGGCATACTTCTACAGATTAAGTCCTATGTTAAGTATCCAAATTTCCATAAAGCACATATACCATTATGGTGTTCCAAGGATTATTCCGTGAAGTAAATCCCAAACCTAATCTTCAACTATATAGGCAGTCACACATGCACAAGCCCCAAATTATTTCTCATGATTGCATCTTTCATGGCACAATATTCTGGTTTTACCAATACCACTTGTTTCTCACACCGAGCATGACTCACGTGATCTTAGAGTGTAAAAGTAATCAGGAAATCTTTCATTTGGCCATCAATCATGCATAAAACTCATACTTTTTTACTCAAACTTTGTGGGTTATGATTCTTATTTTAAACAATGATATATAGGTAGTCCATTTGCGGATACGATCCCAGTTATGAAATAATCCATATCCTCCTGAACGATAATAAACTTCATGTTCCCCACTGAGTGGCTTAAAAATCAGTATGGTCATCAAAATGACCTAGATACTTCTATATAATGTATTGAAGGATACCATTAACTAAGAATCTCTATCAAAATACAGATGATTCTCTATTGATGATGAACATCGAATACATATAAAACAATTCTTTAAATTCCTACACATCAATCATAGATTAAAAGTTCTAAAGGAAAGCTCATTCTTATACTTGGATCTTTAATAAGGATTTATGAACATAACTCAAATTTATAAAGATAGCCCCAGAGTATACAATAATTCCCCTCAAAAAGGTATGATGAGTCTGAACACCCATACTCTCAACCAAACCAAAATCCTAAGCTTCATTAGTCCACAACTAATGAGCTATTACCTTTGGAATCTAGGTCCAAATGGATATGGAATCATTGAATGTTTCAGGTTCTACGAACAAACCCGATAGAAAAAAATTGGAATGTTTGAACCCTAAATCAATGAGGTCATCCCCAATTCCAGAGGAAAAAAAATGGTGAACACGATGTGAATCCTTAACTAAATTAAAATGTTGTTTTACGTATTTGTTAGGCCAATATTTAAAACTCAATGAGAGGGAAAACAAAGAAATCAACGACATATGTGCTCATCCAAAAGATGTAGTGGGTGAATTTATCTTCATTATGTCTGTTATATCAAACAAGAACACTTTTCCAAGATCTTATGTATTACAGAAATGGCTTCTCTGATGTTCACCCCTATGAATATCACTACAGCAAATGTCGTTGCTGCTACTCATGCTGGATCGTCTTCCGCTCCGAGGACAACATCACCCAGTCAGTTTCTTCAACGTTGGGTATCAAATGTTCTCGTTAAGGAGTATTGTTAAAATTGTACAATTTCGGATTTTGAGCCCACTCGACAAGCCCTCCAAGTCAATTATTCACCCTGGCCATCCTGACATCGATGACCATTGATCAAGAAGCAGGTGGTGCCAACCACTATGTTCAACCATTTCGAGTCGTTATCCCTGGAACACAATAACCAGTTCATCCCATATTCTGGGGAAGTAAATGAGCAAGCCCCTCAGGGCCTTAATTAATGAAGACAATAGTCTTTCCTGAGGGATCCCATCAATAATCACCGCCATACTCATGCGGTAGTGCGCCATCAATATGATGAAGGTATCATCTCTAGGTGTTCGGCTCACGTTCCTCGAACCCGAGCAGGCAAGATGAATCGCCAGAGGCGAAATCCGGTCAACAGTGAGTATGTTCTTTTCTCTTCCATATACGGAGAAGTAAACCAACCTAACATGGTGGCAAGAAAATAGAGGTCACATACACCAGTCCGTTTTAATTCTAATGTCAATCTGACAAATCTGGCAGCATCACACCAATCCTGCTAGGCAATTCCAGAAGAGAACAATAGAAAAGAACATACACCTATTTATAAATCATTAGCTAGTCAGAAAACTTGTCTGACTACATATGATGGAGCTAATAAACCATGTTTTGTTATGTGCAATCAGTAGGAACAAACACCAACTAGTATTGCTCAAGCCTACCAATAGACTCGTTTGGTAGGACTCGGATAAGTTAGTCGGAAAGATCCGGCGTCAAACAAGAGGCAGACTCAACTCTCTTCCTCACACTTGAGTATTCTCAGGATTCACTGACAGGAAAAGAGGTCAAGAGAAGAAACATACACCTACTCCCAGCACGAAATGGACGTATATCCCCATTCCAGTAGCTGATGTCACCAAACACATTATGTCAATGGTCTAAGAGCAGAAGCAAATCACTACTCATATCTTAGATGAATGTCACTATATTATAATAGCTTCAGTAGAATCTCAAAAAAAGACACAAAAATTTGTCCCTACTAGTGGAGTGACACATAAACATATCACTCAGGAATAGACACACACATCTATTCCAGTTCAAGAGGGTTGTGGGGCGTACTCCCCCATATCATACAGACAACCAGGTCAGGCACATACATCTGGTTTGAGTGGAGATAATCAGCCTAAGCTGATCATTTCACCTAAGCAGGACATACACCTTCCAAAGTGGGTAAGAAGGCATCTATGAAGAAGACCCACCCAACATAGTGATGAAATCAAGGGCCCATCTATGATAGGGCCTTACTAGATGCTGGAGTTCATGAAGTCCTTAAACAATTATCTGTTGGAATTCAAGATTCTTCTCTCTCAATTCCCAATAGTGGGAGATTTAATTCAGAAGGTCTTCATCAGACACTTTCTCATGAAGTCTTACTTCATGATAGTTCAATTGATCTCGAAGTTTCATCTCCATATGAGAGCCACAATAACCCCTTGTGTGGCCAGAAGATCAAGAAGTAAGATATTTCGTCTTTTGTTGTAACCCACCATTGTGGTCCTCCCCATGATGATGAATTTAGCTATGAAAGTCCTCTCCACAGTAGTAATTCGCATTGCCTGGAAAATTATTCAGAGGAAAATGAAGTGATGAGAAATCCCTCTAATCTTGAGGCACATTCAAATGTGAAGGTAGTAATGTCTGATGCTTTACCATCATCTAGTGAAATACATTCTCAATTATAAGACAAACTAGGGTGTAGGTCATTCTTCGAACCACCCCTGGGTCATTCATCTTCTATTTTGATCAGTTAATTCTCTACCAGTCCTATTGAATCTGATGAAGAAACAAAGAAGCACCAGATACGGTCTAAATAGGTATAAGAGTCTTCATTTAATAATAAAGAGGAAATGCAGAACATGAGAAAAAAACAGGTGAAAGGTACTACCAGTTATGTTCTGGGCATTGGCTGACTCTCATTACGAAATTCTAGAGACGCTAACGGAAGATGGGATTCATGATATTCATTTCAAGATATGGAAAACTCTTTGTCAGTTGAAAAAGAAAGTATTTTCTTATGATGAATATGAAAATCATGTTAAGATAATAGAAGGGTTACAATGCCAAATTGACATGGCATCTCTATCAGTCTCTTGATATCTGAAGGCTGAAAAGCAACATAGAGTTTTTCAGCATTCATGCCATGGAACACTAAGAATATTGTGCCAATTATTTTCCAATTCCATATCTGGTATTCATGTCAGAGGATGGGGTGTTCATGGAGAAGTGCATTTCACCATTCTCTCCAATCAAAAAATCCCACCAAAGGTGGATTCATGCAATTTTATCTCCGAAAATTGGCCATATTTGGATGGTTTTGTGTGAGATCAAAGGGTTTCCCAAGAACATGCCTCAACTAGTTCTTCTCAAAGTCAAGAAAACAGAAAATAAGTGGTTGAATTACTCCTGCATCAAGTGAACGAGAATATTAAACTGGCCTCTCGTATAAAGCAAGCACATCATCAAGTGATAGAAGTGTCAGAAATCATCCAATGGTCTTTTGAACCGGGTGATAAAAGTGGATGTCGATTGATGCATCCAGCTAATTTCCAGACTAAGGCCCACAAGATCTAGATATCTTTTAAGAAAGTCTCATACATAGAATATCAAGAACCACCCTATCTTTCCAGACTAGGGACACTTTTAAATTAACCCTCTGAATCAAGAAATAGGATTCAAGGAGTTGAGAAGGAATAACAGGAACAGCCCCAGTCCAATGGATTGGGGACTTTTTCAAATCCTTAATCCCTCCATTAGAGAATTTCAGTCTTCTCTCGATTAGGGAAGAAGCCCGAAGAGGAACGAGGAGCCAAATTATCAGTATATTCTCTCAAAATTGCGGTTCTCCAAGAAGTTCCTTAGGGATGGAATCAACAAATGGCAATGTCTCATAAGGGGCATGGAAGAAGACAATATTGCAGAAATGATGATAGAAGGGAAGTGATGCATTACGCATCAGTTAATGTCATCATTGTCATTGTTACTGATCCACCAGATGAGGCTCACTCAGAGATATCAATTTAAGAGGTTCCTGCCAAAGAAGTTGTATACACAGACACAAATGAAGAAGGTGTGCATACATGAAATCAAAGGCTTACGCAAAATTTGGGTATTTCTTCAACTAACCCATTTCCACTTCTCCGAAAGGGATCCGAAAAAAAGGAAAGGAAATAATGAAGTTACTTCCCACCCTTCCTCTAGAGAATGCCAATCGTTGTCAATAGAGCAAAGGTTGCGCAATAGTAGGATGAAATGAAAGAATTAAGGAGGATGAATGCAGAACTACTTCTTGGTAGCCTTCCTCCTAAAGGTATTGGAGCCAGTCGGCCCTGGTAATTTTTTTTCGCTTCTGAAATGGATCAAGAATATCCTCATTTACCAGTACACCCTCTCAGGTCTAATCCTATGGGTCAAGTGCAACAACAATTGGCAATGCTACAATCAGTTGTTGTACCAGCTGCAATACCTATCCAAGCTCCAATCAGTGCAACTGTTCAGGTCCAAGCTCAATCGAATGTTTCTCAAAATATAATAACTACTATTTAGTCATTAACACCTCAGTTACGGTCTATGGAGGAAAACTGTGCTCAAATTCAACCAGAAAAGAGAGCTTACCCTGAATGGGTTGATGATATTCCACCACCATCAAATTTTGAAGTACCATATTCCCAATCATTAATGGTTCGGGAGACCCAGAGACACACATAACACATTTTGTTTCTCATTGAGATCCTATGATGGGAACCCCTCAGCAAAAAGAGGCAGTTAAGCTCAGGTGGTTTGTACAGTCATTACAAGGGCCTGCTTTTGTTTGGTACACAAGTTTGCAATCCCACTCAATTAATGGATGGGAAGATCTTCGTCAGCAATTTCTTCTTCAGTTTCGCTCAACATTTCCAAAGGCATCAATTTTCGATCTCACAAACAATAAGAAAAAGAGATATGGAAACGGTTGCATATTTCATTGCCCGCTGGAAGGGATTAACATATTCCCTGATCTTAGCACTCCCTCAAGAAGAGTTGGTGCCAATCTGTGTTGCAATGTTTTGTGATGAGTTATGCACGCCTTTAATCCCTGTGAAATACACAGAAGGGTTTCGAGACCTTACTTCGATCGCTCAGCAGATTGAAGATTCTCTTATGAATACTGAGGATAAAACTCGTGTAATTCCATCATCTCCAGGAAGGAGAATGGATAGAGTAGAAACAACTACAGTCATGCTTAAACCAGAACCTATACCTGCTTCTACTTCAAAACCTGTATCTTCCTGAAGGGCTCCAACTCCTGAGCATCAACAATAGAGGTCGTTTCATCAAGACGATCAATGAGATCAAAAACAGAAATATTTTGATGAGTTGAAGAGAAAATTTTATTCTTTCCAAAATGGACAAGTTCATGGTTACTTCATTTCAGCTTTGGAGAATAATTTGGTTCTGGTTTCAAGGCCCAAAAGGCCATATAAAGAAGGAGATGATGACCATCCCAATTATTTCCCATTTTATCAGTTGTTGGGACATCCCATTCAAGAGTGTTTTGTCTTCACGGACCACCTATAGAAAATGTTTGACTTGGGACAAGTCAAATTGAAGGATTCTTCAGCTCAGGTAGCATGTGTTACTACTGTAGATCTGTAGGAAGGAAGAAAGTGGCAAGAAGTCAAAATAAAAAATGCATAGAAATATGATTATTGGATGGTCGGAAAAATGATCAACTGAACTCATGCAATTTTGCGAACGTTATTGAAGAGACCAATTGTGTCTTATGTTGCTAATGCCATAATAAACCTCCACCAAATTAAAAATCCTCAAAAGGGCTGCGTAATTCTGGGAAGGAAGAAGAATCAGAAGAATATGAGTATGTGTCAATGCCTAAGCTGTCTTTGACCATGCCAGATTTCAGGCCCTCTACTTCAAATCCACATGAAATGCCCCACCAAATGGCACAACCAAATTTGGCTAGTCAAGCAGAGTCTTCATCAAATGAAGAGTGCATCTTCTGTTCTGTTAATATGATTCACATAACAGATACTTATGCAAGTCACAGTTTCGATTTTGTGGAGTCTGAATTCCCTATATCAAACAGAGGAATTAGAGGATATTTCTGTGGTCTGGGATACAGAGGAAGATATGGATATCCCAGAATCCAAAATTCCAATTCTACCCCTGCTAGAAATGTGTATGCAGTAGAAACTCATGGTAGAGCCCTTCAGCGAGCTAAGCAAGAACAAGAAAGTTCTTCCATCAATAGCACATTCATTCCTGGCACAGTTATTCTAGAGGATCGGTTGGGGGTTCTACTATTTTACTCTCAATGAGTAAATGGATTTAATCGGTCCAATTTTCCAAATCCAGGAATATTTTCAACACCTATCCCGATACAAGATGCATCTACTTCCAAAGCATCAACCTTCAAGTAACTTGCTAAACCAGATGTTCCTGTTGGGAAACTCAGACATTTGGATCAAAAATATGATGTTTTGAAACACCTGTCCCATGCACCGTCCATGTTATCAATTCTGTATGCTTTTAATATGTCAAAGGATCTTCGGGAGGCACTCATTGTGGCTTTTTCATGTACTTATAAGTTTGAAACTGAAATTGATGTAGCTAAAGTCTACCATGTAGAGAATAATCCTGCAGAATGCCTTGCAGAGATATTATTCATAGATAAAGATGAAGATGATGTGTTGCATGGTTATATTTGACCTCTATACTTATCCTGAATGGTCAATGGTGTAGTCATCCGATGAGATTTTATTGATAATGGTTTAGGTGTTAGCCTCCTCCCCATTCGTACACTTTGTCGATGGGGACTCACTGAATCTGATTTTTCTCCTTCTACATTGATGTTGCAAGTGTATGAAAAAAATGAACAAGAACCACTGAGTGAGATTAAAATCAGAACTTAGTTCTGTGACCTTGTATCCAATTCAAATTTTATGGTTGTTGATCACAATACAACTTTCAATATTTTTCTTGAATGACCCTGGCTAGATCAATAAGCGGTTATCCCTTCACCATTCCATCAATGTCTTAAATATTGTTTCATTGGTCAAATTGGGACATTGTATGGTTATAAATATCTATTAAAGACATGTGAATCTCAATACATTGAGGCAGAATTCTATCACAAGAAGGGAGGGGAGAAATCCACAACAAAGGAGGATACCAAGGTTAATGCTCCATTTGGTTTGGAAAAGATTCCAGTAAATCCATTTACACATGTGAGTTCAGATTATGTGTTTCCTATCAGTCAAATTGAAAAGGTATACCCAAATCAAAATACTCTTATGGAATGATCCATAATGTCAATTACGGCAGTTGAGCCAGTCAACATGGGAGAAATTGGTGATTCACTAAGCAATGATGAAAGCCCAAATGGCGATGTATTCATTTCATCTACTGAAATCCGACAAGTCTATACTACGCCAACCAATCCAGAAGAAGGTATAGCAACATCAGAGGTGAACGATGATGTTGATTCTCAATCTTTCATATCATCTTTATTAGCCAGGGAAGAACCTTAATCATCAATCGGGTCAGAAATAGAAGCTTATTCTTCATGATGTTCAAATTTTAACATCTCTTCTGATCATGGAAATTCTGCTTCATCAACAACCATGCAAGTAGAAACAGAGGAGATAACAGATGTTGAAGAAGAAGAGGATGATCTCAGAGATGCTCATCCTACATTTGATGAGGGTATCTCTACCACCATGGATGAACTCGGAGAAAAAAATCTGGGTACAAAAGAAGATCCACGCCCCACATTAATTAGTGTGACCACGACTCTTAAAGAACATGATATGTATATTTCATTTTTAAAGAAAAATACATACATATTTGTTTGTAACTATATAGAGATTACCAGGATTGATCATAATGTTGCTGCTCATCATTTGGGTTTGTGAGAAGAACATCAAGGATTTAAGCAAGCCGTGAGAAGAACAGACCCAACTTATGCTTCCCAAATTGAAGCTGAAGTGGATAAGCATATCAAATCTAACATCGTTAGAGAAGTTCAATATCACAAGTGGTTGGATAATATTGTCCTTGTGAAGAAGAAGAAAGGAGAAATTAGAGTTTGCATTGATTTCAGATATCTTAATTGGCATTGTCCTATGTATGATTTTCCTATCCCGATTACAGAACTTTTAATTAGTAAAACAAATGTCTATGAAGCACTTTCCTTCATGGATGGATATTCCAGTTATAATCAAATCTGAATGGCTCCATGAGATAATGAATATATAGCCTTTAGAGCCCCTCAGGGTGTGTTTTTCTATTCGGTAATGCCCATTGGCCTAAATAATGCTGGCGCAACATATCAGTGTGCCATGCACCGTATCTTCAAACCCTTTTTAGGGAAATTTTTTGAATGTTATGTGGATGATTTGGTAGTTAAATTCAAAAAATGGTCTAATCACTTGGATGAATTGGAAGTCATAGTCCACATGCTTCGACCACATAATTTGAATATGAACCCCATAAAATGTGCTTTTGGGGTAACCTCAACAAAATTTCTCATCTTTGTTGTACATATCGTGGTATAGAATTCGATCCTAGGAAGACCATGTAAATCCTTGGTATGTCACCTCCTCAAAATTTAAATTAATTGAGAGGGATTCAGCGACACATAGCATATATTCGGCGTTTCATCGAAAATTTGGCAGGAAAAAGTTTACCCTCCACAAAATTAATAAAGAATGGAGTTACTTACCAGTGGACTGAAGAATGTCAAGATGCATTCGAAATTCTCATGAAATAACTCCTGAGTCCACCAGTACATAGGTGAACTATTGAAGGAAGACAACATATCCTCTATGTGATATTCTTAGAGTGATCATTGTGTGCCTTTCTTGCTCAAAAGAATGATGCTAGAAAAGAAAACACCATCTACTACCTCAGTCGGACTATGCTGGAAGCCGAAACTCGATATTCAAGTATTGAAAAGTGCTTCCTAGCATTAATCTTTGCTATTCAAAATTTGAGACACTACCTGCAACATCACGAGGTCCAATTGGTATCTCGCAATATCTCGCTCAATTTCATCCTCATTCGTCCAATGCATACAGGATGTTAGGCAAGGTGGGTGGTTATTCTGCAGTAGTTAAATTTCAAATATGTGTCTCATAAGGCAATAAAGGGCCAGGCTCTAGTTTATTTCCTTGATGAACATCCTTCAGTAGAAGATACATCATCAGATATTCAACTTCCTATTGAGAATGTCTTCTCTATTCAGGATAATCCTCAAGTATGAGAAATGTACTTTGATGGTGCTTCCAAAAGTCCAACGGGAAGAAAATAGATGATCCTAAATTTAGCAATGTTGGGTTAGGAGTTGTTCTTATTTCACTGAAAATGTTAGTGTTACCCAATTCCTTCTTACTATGGGAAGGTGGTACCAACAATGAAGGAGAATACCAAGCCCTTGTCGCAGGATTGGAATTGGCGCTTCAGGCACAAGTGAATCACATAAAAGTGAAATGTGATTTAGACCAGGTATTCAAAAAATTCAATGGTGATTATACAATCAGAAAAGAAGAATTGTTCCCTTTGTATGATTACATCAGAGAGTTAATGGCAGAATTTCTTATGGATCCAACATTTTCTTATGTCCTGCGATCAAAAAATGATCATGCTGATGCATTGTATAACATAGTCAAAACTCTAGCAGATCCAAATCAGGACGAGACAAGCATCAACATTGCTCACTGTCATACAATTTCACCTAATGTTCGAACCAGAATAGATGAAATTAATGAAATTCATCCCATTCCTAAACCATATGGTCATACTATAGAATGGATAACACCTATCAGGGAATACCTTCAAAATAGATCACTTCCACCTGATAGAGCTGGGAAAGAACAAATCCGATGTTGTGTAGTCAATTTTACACATTATGATGGCCCAGATAACCTAGAGAAAATTCTCTACAATCGTAGTTTTGAGGGAGTTCACTTCAGATGCATTGATGGTGAAGAGACAATGGTTTTCATGAAAGAAGTACATGCAAGAGTATCTGGTTCCCACCAGTCAGGACATAGACTGTATGATCAAATTCGAAGGCTTGGATAATTTTGGCCTTCAATGATACAAGATTTTGTTGATTTCACAATGAGGTGTCATTCATGCAAGGTACATGCCAACTACATTCAACATCTCTTAGAGTTACTTCATACAACTAAATACTCAGGGCCATTTTCCGCGTGGGGAAAGGATGTGGTGGCACCATACCCTTCATCTATAGCCAAGTAGTTTATGTATATTCTTACTACTACAAACTTCTTTTCCAAATCAGAAGAGGAATTACCTTTCAAGGAAGTTAGTTATAAAATCATTGTTAGCTTTATCAAGTCTAACATCATTACCAGATTTGTTACCTCTCATACCATATTGACGGACAATGGCACCAATTTCTGTTCATCTGAGGTGAAGAAATTGTATAAAAAATACAGCATTAAATCCAATCATTCATCTCAGTATTATGCAGTTTCCAATGACCAGATAGAATCCTTCAACAATCTCTATCAAATATACTACAAAATATGGTGGATATAGATAAGAAATTGTGGCCTGATAAACTCTTTCCAACTTTATGGGATTATCAGACCACCACCTGCACTGCAACGCAGTCAACTCCATATTCACTAATATATGGAACAGAAGAAGTATTGCCCATTGATGTCCAATTACCTTCACTAAGAGTTTCAATTTGTGATCAGTCATCTACAGATGAACAATCTCAAAAAAGATTTGATGAATTGGAATGATTAGAAGATAAAATATTGTGCACCTTGCAGCATATGGATGTCTATCAAGATCGAATAACATGAGCATTGAACAAAAAAGTTCATCTTTGTTGATTCACTTAGGGAGAATTGGTATTGGTTCTCAAAACTCCAATGTTACCAGGAATGAATCCTCCCAAGCTAGAACCTAAATGGGAAGGACCTTATTCAATACATAAGGCCAACTCCAATGGAGCATATTCATTAATCTCAATGGATGGAGAACTTATCCCAACTCAAACCAATGCCAGATTTCTAAAGAAGTATTTTTTATATACACAAAATACATCTAGTAATACGTCAAACATGATGTTAAACTGTACATCCCCGAATACGACCATAAAATATTTGCATGTCTCTTTTGTCTAGTAAGATGTTAAACTGCGCCATTCACGGTCCATGCATATGACCTTAAACTATTCACACCATCATCCTACATAACGTTAAACTATGAAAAGGTCCCTTTTGTACAACATGATGTTAATCTATGTCCTCTTTGTCAATACTACATTACATTAAACTGTGCAGTCCCCCTTTCGTCCAACATGGTGTTAAACTATATTGGCCCCATCATCCTAGCTACATGATGCTAAACTGTACGAGAGTTCCTTATTGTCCAACATGACTTTAATCTATATTTTTTCGCTTCTACATGACATTAAACTGTGCAGCACCAATAGCCCCCACTTCAAGATGTTAAATTGCATAGTCCCATCATATGTCATACATGACATTAAACTGTGTATCGTTAGGATTGTTTCTACCTCTTGTTTCTCACACCAAGTATAACTCACGTGATCTTAGAGAATACATCATCAATAACACCTTCTATGGGTCACTAACCATGTGTAAGTCCCAACACCATTTTTTAGGTTGTTGTTCCCAAGAACAACTTGATCACTAATTCATTCTTTTATTGAACTACACAGACTTTGACCACCGCCTTCTAGGATGGGTACGTAGGCAACCTCCTACGGTTCAAGACCAAAAAAAATATTTTCACGATGGTTCATTTCCACCTTATGCGATGTGAACTCATAAAGCCGCCCCCAGAACAAATATCGTCACATTGGTTCAACTTTGTCCTTGCTATATGACATTAAACTATACACCAATTGTTTTCCAGTATAACAATAAACTACAACATTCATTGATATCCTCACATGAGAGGGAGTCATTATTTACACTGATTTCCAATCATGTTGTAATTCAAAGACTATGTGCATACATGGCAATGCCCAAACTTTTTATCTAGGGTCAAACCATCATTGCACTGAAGTCCCCTTTTCACCCTTCACTTGTATGAATCAAATATATTAATATGGTATTTCTAGAAATATGTGGGCTTTATTCCCATCGTTATGGGATACGTGAGAACCTTCAAGTGTCCCTAGAATCTAGCCCCATGTCTTTGGGCATATCCCCAAATTCCACTTTCAGTCCCTTGGCTGAAATGTTCCTATGAAAACACACATTGTGTATTCATTATTATGGTGTGAGTTCTATGACCCTAAACTAAGATCTCTATTACTGTCATCCGACATGACGTTAAAATGTATTTTAAGAACTACCCATGGCTTGATTCTCATCTTTATGGGATACGTACTGAAGTACAACATTTCAATTCAGGACCCAGCCAAAAAATGATTGTGGTTAGAATTGGTCTGTGTATCTTTACATACATTGGAAAATACCCATTTTTATGTGACATAATCATAACCTTATATATTTTCAAATCTTTATAATCCTCTTCCTGACATCTGGACACCAAATGTGTGATACCTAAGAGTTCTTTTTCCTGACTATGCAGCACGTACCCTTAGGCGGCCTTGCATATGTAGTCTACATAACGGACCTGTCAGCCAAAAGATGCTATTATTTGACTACGCAACCAATGCCCTTAGGCAGCCCTGCATAATTCAACACCCTGATGAGTTTTTTAAATAGTGGTAAGATCATTCTTGGGAGGAAAACCACTTTTGTCTTTATTTGTCTTAATGACAATATGTAGGGATTCTCAAAAATAGCAATCCGTAAAATATTTTTCCCATTTTCCCTTTTCATGATCTGAAATTATTCAAGCCTATGGTTTATATTTTCCTTCCATACATTTGGATCAGGCCTTCATAAGAGTAACATTCGTCTAGTTCTTAGAAAATCTTGTTTGAAAATATCTTCTCCATATTCAAGTATCTCTTTCCATATAGAAAACTCTATACTTTGGAAAATATTAATCCCCATTATCATTCACAGGATTTTTAGCACTAGAAAAGTAAATTTTTGAGAGTTGTTTTTCCTAACTATGCAGAACGTGCCCTTAGGCGGCCTTGCATATGTAGTCTACATAACAGACCTATTAGCCAAAAGATGCAATTATTTGACATTGCAGCCAATGCCCTTAGGTGGCCCGACATAATTCAACCCCCTAACGGTTTTTTAAATAATGGTAACTTCATTCTTGGTAACTACTTCTTCTAATGCCTTTTATTTCTTTTTCATATCATTCCTAGGATTCAAAATTTCTTAAGTCATTGTTTACATATTTTCCCTCATACTTGACTGTGGTGATATGTTTTCAGATAAATTGTCAATGAATTGATTAAATTCATATCCATTCGGTTAATGCTATTTCGTCTATAAACATTAGCCTTTTTATGTCTGATGTGCATGACTTTAAACTATCCCCAAAAGACAGGGGAACATTAAATAAAATTCAAGTCCCAGCTCACTAAACAAACATTTTGTATGGTTTAGGTAATATTGAACAAATAAAAGATTCAATGTTTGTAGTTTTATTGATAGTAATCCTAGTTAAAATCAAAGTATACATTCTAGGCGCATTGTATTAGGTAAAATTTAAAAAATTTATCTAATGAATATAAGCATAAATGATTGAAGATAAAAGAAATATTCATTGATGCAAATGAATTAAAAGGATGTCCACAGATTGGAGTCTCTTCTATTTTCCCAGAAATTAAAAAACACTGTCAACATAAGTCTTCACTTGATATACAACATCCCGAGCTTCTTCAGTAGCTACTAGATTCTCCTAAACTCAACCAGCTTCACTCTTCTCAGCAGCATGGAGTGCCTTCTTGGCATATGCAATGGCTTTCATACCATTCGTTTGAGCTCCCTCCATTGAATTATTGAGATTTTCAAGTTTCCCAGTAACAACATCAAAATTAGCTGGAGATGCATTTGTTGGATGACTTTATCTTTGATCTTATGCTTCAGCTCCTTCATCGTGGCATCATAGTCAGCCTTAGCTCGAGATACCGCATCATCAAAGTAACTGATATTGGCAGACAACCTCACTCTAGATAAATCATAATGGCACTTTTTCTCCTACTCCCTCCTTAAAATGTCCTCTTTCACTGTTAAATGGATATTTAAATATCCAAAACTACTATGTCCTAATATGACAAATAGGGATGATAGCAGGGGAATCTTCAATGGAAGCTCCATTAGAGGTGCTTCAGATATGATTTTCTATATATTTTTCCATGCCTAGCATCATGAAAATTGGAACACCTTTTGAACTTTTGGGTCCAACTCAGCATCACTATCACAGGGGGTATATAATCTTGGATTAATGCACTTAGGGGAGTGCTCTGTTATGCTCTTTCCCCCCTGACCCGTGTTTCTTCGCTTTCAATTCCCGTTGGGGCCGATATTGAAGCTTCACCTCGAGATCAAACCCCTGAAATTGATGGCCCTGCATAATCAATTGAATGCTTTGGACAGGTTCAAAGAATAACAAAAGTTGATTGACTATCTTGAAAATTAAGTACAGTTGCAAAGAAAATTTTATCCCTTACCCCATGGTAAATTAGTATCCTGAGAAAGCTCCTCCCCATCTTTCCTAGCTTTGATAGGATTTTTAGGATGAGATTGAGGAAGATCAACTGGGTTATTCTCCACTTGTGCCAGCGTATCTGCAATAGTAGGGTTCTCTGTACCCCCTTCAGGTATTGGTAGCTCAGCAGCTTCATCAGATAGAACTACACATTTTAACCATTAATGATTAGATATGTAATTAGAAGTTATTTTGACAGGACGAAGGATAACACTCACATCCAAAATCATCTAAACTACATTGTAATTTAACATGATTTATAAAATCTTCGAATGATGCGCCATGTTCCATCATTTCATCTAATGTTATCTCAGAATCCTGGTTAATCTCACCAGTGGGAGCAGTTGATGTGTCTTCTTTGAAACCTTCATCCAACGATCTCTACCCCTGGACAGTGTCTTTAGATAAAGTTGTGGTGTTAGTTTCAATGGATGTCAAAAGCTCTAATGTAGGGGTGTATCCAAAAGTTTCATAGAATGGATGTCAGATGATGTTTAAATCAACATTTTATGAAGCATTTTTAACTTACCAGAAGTATGTTCTTCTCTTCTTGCAATAGCAGTAGGAAGGATACTGGAAACAGATGCTGGATCTTCTCTAGGACCAGCCAAGTCAGCATGAACTTGTGATTGTTCACCAGTACCCTCTGTGGTTCTCAAAGGAGGGTCCGTACTCTCACTCAGAGGTGAAATTTAAGAATCCTTTGCAATCCAAAGAAAAATGAGCAGACTTGTCATGGTTTAAGACTCATAATTATCTAATGGAATTACGAATACAAATGAAGCATTTGTATGTGGACTTCCTCATTTATTTATTTTGCTTCCTTGGATTTTTGGGAGTCTCGGCAGTCTCCCTTATAGGTACCTGAATTAGAGAATGTAAGGACATGTCCAAATACTCATCCATGGCCTGCTGGCATAGAGATATCTCACCCAACTCACAGTGAGATTCAGCAGCAGCCCCGATGGCAGTACCACCAGGGCTATACTGTAGCAATGGAACCTTAGTAGTTCAATTCTTTGCAAGTAGCAGGATGAAAAAAATAATTTCATTATGTAACAATGAATTGACTTAAAATAATGTTGCAATGCAAATAAGGAAAGAAACATATATCTTCATGAGCCACATTATCATGCTACTTCTCATCTCTGGAACCACCTGTTCCCTTAGTTGTTCCACGATCAATCATTTCCTTCACTAGCTTGGTGATAGGAATGGAATCGTCAGTGGCATATATGAGCATTTCCATCTCTATGATATAATCCCACACTTCATTGAGGTTATCCTCAAAACTGAAATTGGTGGAAGCTAGATGATTCCTTATTCCAGGGAGGTGTAGCCCCTCTCACAAATCCATCCTAGTAGTTTCAACACCATAGTATAAAATCTGCCATGTCTGGATAGCCTCTGGTAGTAGATATTCATAACGTGTACCAGAAGGTAGTGACGAAGGTCCTAGAATCCTCGATATCAGCTTATTCCCAAATCCAGCAACTATAGATAGATAATAAGAAAATAATACATATTGCTCTATAATGTAATGGTTATTAAATTGCCACAATGAAGTAACTCGCCAAAAGTTGATGGAGTGGGTATTTTGATTCAGACTCGAGGATTATATCGGGCATGATGCTGCTTTGCCGCTTGTTGGGCCTCATCATCCCCATTTGGGAATCTAGTGAGCTAGTCCAAGATGAGGAATCCAACGAATCATCTTCAGGTGGGGAAGCATCACCTTCCTGAGGAAGAGTTTATTTCTCTATAGTTCTCTTTATTTTCCCCACCTGATAAACCTGGTGATTCAGCACCCCTCTATGGTATGGTGCTCTCCAGTGCTCGGCCTACCATGTAGTCAAGTTATATGACACTTTTTTTAACTTGAAGATCAAACACTGCCCCTATCTTCTAAATAGATGTCAGCAACCATAGTTGTCGGGAAACCATCAGAAGTTTATCTAACCTGACATGTACAGGGTGAGATACTATAGACTATTGCAAACACTTGAATTGACGTACAAATCCATATGGAGCATAGGCCACGCATATAATCTCTTCATCAATCCTGGTGACTAGCACAACATCTCTTCAGGCCAGCTTGTATGCCCTCAAATCTAGGCTAGTTGTTCCATCATCAACAAACCACCCGGTTGGTGGATTTCCATAAGGAAAGATGTTAAATTCCTTATACATACTCAACCTCACCTACATGTCATAAGAATTATAAATTAATGGAGAAATTTCAGAGATTTCCGGCACTGATGGCCTGAAAGAACTTCTAGGAATCTATACTCCATTCTGTATATTATACGTCCTGAAGTGAGTGGCGATCCATCCCAACAAAAATTGTAATGGTCCCACTACTCTCATTGGAGACTTTCCCACAAAGACATTGAGTATGTTCCTGTGAATCATTGCTAAAATGGAGGTTTCCAACCCAACCATTCTTCCCATATCTAATTTTGATGCTATAACGAAGGTCCCTATCATGATGCCTCCCTTTGACTCCCTGACTAGAAAGAGATAAATGCTGAGACACAAGGCCAAGAATCCCGCCAGACGAGTCTTCTTTGGGATTATCTGATTCACATCGTATGCCCACTTCAAAAATTCTCCAGCATCCAGAGTCAGCCAGAATGTGCCAGGAGCACCCTTTTTAATATTTTGGGGCAAATGGTAGGATTAGTGGGACTCTTCTCCTTAGGCCCCTTCTTCATGGATCACTTCTCCTTCAGTTCCTTCTCTATCGGCTCCTTATCTTGCTTCTTAGTAAGAAACATATCCATCCACTCCTCTGTATGAATATCCATTCTGGAATGAGTTAAGGAGGTCTCCAAACTCTTCATCTTGTGGATGATTTTCAATAATTCCCGAGATAAAGCCATAGTCTTCTCCGAATCATTCTAAGTCACATTGGGAGGGATGAATTCATCATACATATCACCCAAAATTGGATCCCCTGAGATCTTGTGGACATCTCACAGACTAAGGACTACTTCTCCATGAGTCAGATGGAAAGAAGTGGTTTCTGGACTCCAATGGCTGAGTATCTTCGACACGAAGTTATCATGCCAGTAAACATATGTTTTCCCAGCCCAGATGGCTTCATATATCGCAACTTCTTTCAAATATTCAACAATATCCTCATAGGTTTGTCAGATTCTGTATGCCCATATTATATTTGGCTTTACACCTCCTCCAGGATTAAAGTCCCAACTTCTCTTCCAGCCTATGGATTGATCTATCTTAGAGTTTCGAAAAATTAAGGGATAACAATGTGGTTTCAACTTAGGTTTATGAGGTTTGAGATCTTGCATACAAGGTCTATGATGTATCATATGGTCCTTCTCCAATGTTCCAACATTTATAAATGCACCTCCACAAGAAATATTTGATGAAGCAAGGTTGGTGTAATTCTTAAACCATGAATGTGGGATATAATTCATTGCCTCTCAAATGGTATCTTCTCTCATATGACCATAAACATACAAAGGCAGATAAATGCATTGTGGGAAATCAAGATGATACTTTTTCAGATACTTGGCCAATTCAAGGAGAGTGCTATCACAGACGGTATAGTAATCATGGCTAATGATGCTCATCATATCATCAAGTCACTTACTTTCTGGTTAATTATCCATTCCAATTCTATTGGGAGCCATTGAATCTACAGAAAATATGAATAATTAAATCTTAATTAAGATGATTTTTCGTAAAAATTGTGAATAAATTCAGAACAAATGTCAAAGGCATTAAGGCACACAAGTCGAATCATGGCATGCATGTGTGGATGTGTCGCGCAAGATTGGAAGATTCGCGCATGTTTTTGGTGCACACATATCACCGCGCATGTCCTATTACCTCTAATGCAGCACGACAACAGTGAAACAGTGGAAAATAAAGCAACTTGCATGACAAAGGTAACTTGTGTGGAGAGAGCTTGAAAATTCGAAATCCGGGTGCTTTGAGTGAGAATGGCCACTTATTTATAAGCACGGCCGAACCCCTACACACCTAAAGCCAGCGCGCTCAACAATTGTGTGTCTCCCTCTGCGCACTCAATACTTGCGCCTCAAAGTTTCCTTGGTTTTCTTCTTTCCTCAGAGTTACATCCTCATTTCATTTAGATCCAACTCTGAGTGGGCTAATTTTGTTGATTCTCTTTTTCGTTACAGAGTCAATATGAATAAAAAAGGAAATTCCATAGCATTAAATGATTAATCCTTTGATGAAAAAATCAAAAATCGACAAATGCATGAACAAGGATTCAAATGCACATGGGTCATGAATTTTCCACCAAGGAGGCGCAAGTATACTTGCGCGCCGCCTAGTATTAACTCAGGTGACTTACGCACCCTCTTTGAATTTTTCCAAGGTCTTCTTTAGTCTATAAATACACATATGACCCTTCCCTTTTAAAGGATGAAAAATTCCAGAACCTCAGATTTGAGCTCTCGACGCCCAAGTCTCTTCTCAAAGCATTCGAACACTTCTGAGGTAATTTCTTGTCGTGAATGGAATATCTAAAGAGACGGATTAAGGCCTCATTGTTTAAACTAATCAACACTTGTGCACGTAGGTGGCCATCCCTTATGGAAAATGGCCACCCATGTGGGACGCCTTACGCCTTCAACAGAACCTGCACGCCATACTTCTTGAAGACTCTAGGGATAGTACTAAGGGCTTCAGCCAAGTCACACCCATGTATTACTCTAAGAGTTGGCCATCGTGCAAGTACCCATGTGTCGCGTAACTATAATTGGTCGACCAGGACTTGTGTGCCCACGCAGTACTTACGTTCCCATAAGGACTTGTGTGCCTCTTTTGGGTGCCTTTCCTACCTATTTCACCTCTCTTATTCCAATCCACCTATCCTATTCATGTTAATTCCTTCAAAACTCTCTCTAAATCCATTCATGGCATGATTTCTTTATTGGCTTCCTTATCTGAATGGAATTCTGTGGAAAATCGCATAAAATCTAGGGATGTACATATATTTATGTCACTAAGGTTAGATATTTCCTTAATTTAAACCTCATTCTTTAAGATGAGATGATCTATAACCTGGCTATCCTCCTCTAGAGTAGGCCCCAGTCCATGTTCTCTTAACCTGGGCTTCATTTTCAGGAGTAAGCCCCAATCCAAGTTCTCTTAATTTTGGAATCATCCTTAGAAGTAAGCCCCAAATCCCCTAATTTGGGCATCCTCTTTAGGAGTAATCCCCATGTCCATTATCATGGGCTTCCTTTTTATGAGTAATCTGCAATCCCAAATTTTCCCAAATCTGGGCATCCTCCTTAAAAGTAAGCCCCAGGTTCCCAAATTCATAATTCCCCTTAACATAGGCCTCCTTCTCATGAGTAAGCCCCAGTCATAATTTCTCTTAACCAGTCTTAATTTCTTTTGATCTGGCCCTCCTTCTTAGGAATAAAACCCAATCATAAGACCCCTCTAATTTGGTAATCCTTTTCAGGATTATGTCCAAAGTTATGTATCCAAATTTCCATAAAGCACTTATACCTTTATGGACCATGTTACTAGGTTTCTTCCCTGACGTAAATTCCAAAACTAATCTTCAACTATCTGGGTAGTAAGATATGAATAAGCCCCACATTATTTCTCATGATCACATCTTTCATGGCACAATTGTCTGGTTTTACAAATAACTCTTGTTTCTCACACCAAACATGAATCACGTGAGCTTAGAGTGTAAAAGAAATTATGACATCATTCATTGGGACATCAATCATGCATAAAATGCATTCTTCATTAATCGAGATATGTGGGTTCTGATTCCATTTCTAAATAAGGATACGTAGGTAGCCCATCTACGGGTACGATCCCAAAAATGAAATAATCTATGTCCTCCTGAATGACAATCAACTTCAAGTGCCCCATTGAGTGGCTTAAATTCCTATATGGTCAACATAATGACCAAGAGACTTCTATATAATTTATTGAAGGATACCATTGACTAAGAATCTCTATTAAAGTAAATATGATTATCAATCGATGAAGAACCTTGAATAAATATAAAAGGATTCTTTAAATTCCTACACATCAATCATTAATTTCATGTTCTAAAGGAAAGCTCATTCTTATACTTTGTAGTTTAATAATGATTCACGAACATAACACAAATCCACAAATAGAGTCCGATAGTAGACAATAATTCCCCTCAAAAAGGTGTGATGAGTCCGACCTCCCACCCTCTCGACCAATGAAAATTTCTAAGCTTCATCAGTCCACAACTAATGAGCGCCTACCTTTGGAAAGCATATCCTAATGGATATGGAATCAATGGATGTTTCCAGTTCTATGAACAAACCCATTAGAAACCGATTGGAACATTTGAACATTAAATCAATGATTTCGTCCGCAATTCTAGAGGAAACAGTAATGTAAAGATTGATTTTATGAAAGTAGAGGACAATATATAATATATATTGATTAATCCAACAACTTAATAAAATCATGTTAATGTTATGTTGATCAGTAATTGATACTTGAGATATTGATGTAATGTTTAACTGATGTATCATGATTTCAAAATAAATTAAACCTCTATTTATCAGTCATTCCTGTTGGAAACATTTTACATTAAATGAATAATATATTAATAATATCCCTTAAATGTATAAACATAATATTTTCTCTATACAATTATTATCATATAGTGTTATAGATTGTGATGATATTTTACTCATTAGAATGGGTTGTATATATTATATGAATAAAAGATTCATTAGGTAATAAATAAGAACATATTACATTGAAACAATCAAAAAAGTTTATCATATGAATTTAATAATTTCATTAAAATATTTATGGATATGAGCTTGTTATCAATACTTATTACATGAGTATGGAAATATATATATCATCATGAACATCATACATTGATTCAATTCATATCCAAGTCAAAGGTTTCTTATATAGTCAATTGTTTTTTGGGTATGTTTTTTATCTTGTCATCGGTTGGAGGACAACCAAGTTTGTATTTGTTCTATTGTATGACGAGTAATCATATTTTCCTCTTTATTGAATTATGTTATGTAAATTCATCACCATGATTATTGAGGTAACATATGATGTTCTTTGATACTTAGATGATAGACATATGATATAAAACTCATAGGTATATTCCTAATAATGTACTAGTTTGTGTTCTAATAATAAAATTTTAATTCTACTAAACAAGGTACTTTTTTCATAGATGTAATGGTTTGGTTATTTTGTTAATATTTTATGATACGATTTAGGGGTAAAATAATGATTTGTGACATGGTTCATGGGGTGATTCAAGTTGTGAATCTTTTTTTGGACCTCTCACTCGAGGGTTATGGTTATATGAATATCTTCGAGAAATGTAATGAGAGAATAAGTGGGATATTCTGGCCTAATGGCTATAATGTTTGAACCTATAGGTTATGGTTTCTTAGAAGTGGCTACTAGTTACACTCCATGGGAATGATAACTCCACATAATGGGAGTTTATAAAATTCATCATATTTTTTAGGGGCATTATAGTTTGGTCATTATATCTAGACTTCTGTAATATAAATAATTTTTGTTAAATGTTGTTTTGAGGAAGTTAGCAACATGTATGAGATGACCATCTTATTGATTCATAGAATCTATTGAATTAAATTTTTCTTAAAACAAAGAATTATTTCATTTAATATTATATGAAATTTAGATTTTATAGTTTTCTCTTAGTTGGTTTCAGATTGTAAAACTCATAAATTAATTACCAATAACATGTGGTTTGAAGAAAAAGTAAGTATATATATTTTTGGAAATAATATTACCTTCAAAATTCAATAAAACATAAATTTTATGGTTTCATAGAATAATAGTAATATAAATAATAAAATACATATTCTTGTTTCCTAGTTTATGCAAAAAATTTGTAATGTTGAATCACTGCATCAAAAAATATTTAAGTATGCAATGTCTATCAGAATATAAATAGTAAGCTACTGCTGATGTGGTTGAAACTAACACACGATGTGTTGAATTCGACCATTAGAAGATTTATTTTAAATATATCTTCATCTTTAAAATATAAGAACAGTAATACTATCATTCTATTAAAATCTGACAGTTACAATATCTTGATTCTGTCAATAACTTGTGGAGTAATGTACATATGATTGTTTATCTTTTTGAGTGTTTTTCTACAAATTATGTTTTATCGGATTCATTATAAAATCACATAGAATTCTATTTTGTAATCATTTTAACCTAGATACTGAAAGAATTATCTGGATAACCATGCTATTTGTAAAAGTAGTTGGTAAAACCAATTTACCAGTATTTATAGAGAAAGTATTAAGAAAAAAGACTACGTAGTTTGTAAATTGTAAATCAGGTTCTAGAAGTTGGGAAATATTAATTAGGGTAATTGAGAAATTATAGGGTAAGTAATATAGTTCCATGACTTATTATATAAGGAAAATATACTTTTTTAATGTTTTACCACTAAGGATACTTCAGACCAGGTATATAGATATACTATTCACTTTGGTTGGAATGTGAATATTTTATAATTACATTTAGGGGTATTTGTTTGGTAAATCTGTAAACAATTATTTATGCTTATTTCTATTGTTTTAATTAATATATTATCATTTGATTATAATATAGATATATATTATATTTTTTTGTTCTTATTTTATTTGTCGATAATTTGAAATTTTGTTTAATAGTATAATTACATTATTTTTACTTGGATATTTTTATGGGTTTATCAATTGATAAAAATAATGAAATATTTATCTATTCTGAAGCATAAAAATAAATAGTTAATTACTAATTAAAATACATCTCCCCGTCTTGTATGGTAATATCCATACCATTATGATCCTACATTAGTATTAGAGAAGGTCTATACGTTTGAGACGGAAAATGATATATTTATTTCGATGATTTCCATTATGCTATAATAATTTAATATTTCAATTTCATTACAACTAAAAGTGTGTAAAGAATATTTTTATGATTATAATGTATTAATTTTGGATTAATTTATAATCCAAATCCAAAATGGCCACCAATAAATGATGACAACGATTATTAATATTGGAGATACAGTATAGAAACATTTTTCATTAATAACTGAATTGAAAACTATCTTATACATACTAGTGACTACAAAGACATATGGATTTATGTTTTTAATTTTTCATTAGAATAAAAGAATTAATATTTTTAAACATAAAATTAATAAAAAATATGTTCTATTTTGAATAATTAATATAGTCAAATTTCTTCATGCTGAACTCCATGTAGATTATAGTCAAATCATGACGATACAACTTTAAAAACATCAAACATTATTCAAAAAAAGAGAGATATGATATTAAAAGATTATAAAAAATTTTGTTTTCATCATCGTGAATTATTTTTTGACATTCATTAATGATATTTTCAGAATAGTAAATAGTTTTCAATCCCTTATAGATAAGAGATTTTTTAATGATCAATTTTTGGAAAAGACTATGGACATCGTTACTAAAGAATTATAATAAAAAGAACAGACAAATATGACACAAATAATAATACCAAACTATGTTTAGATGAAATAATATTTTCCCTTAATTGATATGAATCTCATCAAAATGACGATGAAAATAAAGTGAAAAATAATAACCATGTTTCTATTACAATTATAAAAAATTATTAAAAAAGATCATGTAAGTAAATTCATGAAAACATTCTAGAAATAGTTACTAAGAAATTAATTATGGTTAAATTTCTAACATAAAGAATTATAATTAAAATAAATTAATTTGAATTGAAATTATTAATGGGATAGAAAATACAATAGATATAATCCTAACCTAAATTATATTGAAAACACAAACCATGTTTGTATTCAACCTAATTGTACTGAATTAAAAATGAAAGAAATAAAACCTCTATAATGAAATATACTAATAATATTGACATATTCCCAATGGAAATTTTCACATGGAGAACAAGTGAATGATATAATACTTTATATAATTATTTGAATTTTATGCCAGCCTTCCAAAAAAAGAAAAACGTTTCATAAGAATATTAGCATCATAAACACTTATGAATCTATATCTACATTAATATATAGTAATTATTATGTAAATAATACTAATTAGGATACTTCATCTTGTTTAAACGTTGAATAATTATCTCTTGAAACTCATAGGTATAATATCTTTTTGAATGTTATGATATATACCATAATTTTATAAGAAATATTTTATGGCTTAATGTAAAAGTGTTGAAAGAAAATCCAAATTTATAAATGTTGAGGTTAAGATATCATGAATAAGAAATAAGTATTGAAAGATTATTTATAAATTGTAAAATTAATAAAATAAAAACATTATTATGATATAAAAGTGAAAAGAAAAGTTAATGCATCCTCAGATTCTAATACATATAACCTGAAAACAAGAAGGAATGTAATAAAGCGTGAACTTTTCAAAAGAAACTGATGAGATTATCTGACTAAATACAAAGATAAAAAGGTAAATGAAATTATATAATAATTTAAAAATGATAAGGAAATAATTTTAAAATATTAATAGTTAGATACCACCTGATATAATGTTATCTTATTTGGGTTATAAAACAAACAATAGTTGAGTCAAGCGATAATGTTTATTTTCACAAATAAAAAAACATCCTATACAATATATACGAGAGGAGTACATTAGAGGATAATTTCTTCCATAAATAAAATTAAATATTTTAGACAACACATATATTTTATATTAATGGTACATGTTACCTATGGACATACGAAATGTTCTCAAAAAAGGGTTTTTAGGATTTTGTTGCTTAATATTAAAGAACAAATGAGGTCTATCTAAAAAATGTCTAATTTGAATAGTTATATCATTATGGACTAGATTATAAATTCCTATCATTGGTGCCCCTGTTATATCTATTTTATGTTTTTTTAAATCCATCACATCATTTTTCCTTAATATAATACATTTATTCATTTAACACAGGGGAAGTATTTTTAAATCATTTCAACCAATATTCTAAAAATAAATTAATTCTATAGTGAACAAGAAAAATAAATCAAATAGTTCATGGAATCATATTAAAATTATGAACATCAATTCATTTAGTAAATGAAATACTTTTAGTTTATCAAAAAATTTTGTTCAATTTTTTATATACTATATTTAAAAAAAATTTATTTACCTGTAATTGATTTATATCTTAATTTATAAAATTTTTCAATAATATATATACAATTTATATATTAAATTTTTGATTTTATTAATCTACCTGAATCTTAAAATTTTATTTAAATCTCTATATCATGAAAATTATAAAAAAAAATCAATCAAAAATAAATATGACATATTGTGTTTTCACATGATTATATCTATGTTATTGTATAAAGAAAATCAAGGATGATTCATCAAAATCATAAATTTAATTTATAAAATAAGTGGACCCAATGATGGCTGGACAAACTAATTGCAATCATAATGAAATATCTTGTGGTTTTTAGAATTTTTTTTCTTATCCTTAGATAAGAAAATTGTTTTATATGGAGGACTAGAAACTCAAGAATTATTCTGATAAAGGCCACATGATTTAGATATTCATGAAAATTATTAGTTTATTTCGATAGACATAATCACCATTCAAATATTGATAACCATTCATTCCACAAAATATCAACACAAATTTTACGAGAAACTATATATTCATGAGTTCTAAAAATATATAAATTTTTTTAATTAATATGGAATTAAGAATTTAACTTATATACTTTTTTCATAAGCTTAAAATGACTTTGGATATGTTTTATTATCATATTGATGTTCCATTCGATGGAGAATCATTATTTTCAATAAATAATTATTGGGGGTTTATAGATGGGTTTTTCAGGAAAAAAATGATCAATTTCTATAAAATCTAATTTCATAAAATTGAGTATCTTCTTCGAAAAATTAGAATTTCTTTTAATATGATGTTATCATTTATTTTACTAAATGGAGAAAAATAAATGATAAAGACATATGAATTTTACCTTTTAAATTTTCTTATGAAGTCCAAAAGATATAATCCCACAATGTTTGTATGGTATTATATCAATGCCATTAGAAATGGAATAGTTGAGAAGAAGATCATACTATATGGAATAATTTTGAATAATGTTCCTAGGAAGTTATTGAAAGAATAAAATTTTGAGAAAAAGTCATATCTACAAAATACACAATGAAAATCTTATTAATACAGAAAAAATATGAAGTATGGGACTGATGTATTATTATAAATTTGAAATGTTTGTCAAATGAAATTTGTAGTTTAAAGGGATAATCATGATGTTTAGATTTCATTAATGAATTAATCATATGAATTTTCTATTTTAGTTCAATACCCTAAGTAAAAAAATATTAATCCACATGGGGAATCTGAAGTAGAATAGGTTGACGTTCCTTTAGAGGTGTATAATCAAAAACTAGCTAAAATAAAGCATAAGCTGCAGATATAAATAAATTTGTTACATTAGATGTTCTAATAAATAAATAAATCAATTAAATAAATATTTTTGAATGATGAATATGATGAAGATATGAATAATTATACAGATTGAGATGCAAGAAATATTTTTTTTAATAATTTCTAGGTATATGATTTAAGAGATGAAGTAGGAATGATTTTTGTGAAAGAGGAAAAGAAGATGTATTCCATGAAGCGGTAGTAAGGGAAAATTACAAAATCTATCTTTCCAAGAGTTAAATTCATTGAATGAGTTCCTAATAAAATGGAACCGAGAAATTAAGATTATTTTGAAATTGAATAACATTTATGATAAATGGGTAAAAATCATTCTAACTATCTTCACACCATTAAATTACTATAATACAATTGGTGAAGCCAATACATATTCAACCATCCAATTAATAGTTAACAAATGATTAGTGAACTCTATTTCATTGTACTGAAGTTACTCCTCCCACCCAATTTTTTGATGTATATGAAATTGAAAAAACAGATGATAATAATGTTATGATATATGATTTATTCCTATTGGAATATTAAAATCACACCACTGATGTAGTTACATAATTATTCTATATGAATGATATTTCCAATTCTCTTTCATAATAAGGAAACTCATGATATATCTATTCCTCATCAAGTTCTTCTTAGAGAACTGCATCTATATAAATTACAGTAAATGGTAATCCAGTTGACCATGAAGACAAATCAACTAAAAATAAAAATGTTAGAGAATATCATCTAAATTTTTATTTTTATTAGTAGAAGAAAAAGGATACAACATTATAATATATAACTTTAGATACATCTCAATTTTTTGACCTAAATATTGATTTTTTATACATCATAAAAACTAAAATGAATCATATAATTAGTATGATCATTGAACTATGTGATGGATTTAGACTCATGAAAATATAGATGATTCATTCATATAAACATGAAGTGAATGTTCAGTTAATAGATTTAGTTTCAAAAGATAATGAATATTTTAAGGCATTTGAAGAATAAAATGATCATTGAAATAATAAATTGATGAAATTTACATAGTTATTTAAATATTTAGTCAAAGATTTCAATTATATTGGTGATAAAATCATATCATTCATTAAAATTGTGATATTTTATATATGAAATAAATTTATATTAAATAATATTTTAATAATCTTGAAAGAGAAGTTGTACAAATTCCTTTATCTATTAATTATTTAAAAATTCATAGGTCGATTCACAACCATTAGAGTGTTGATCAGAATCCAATGTTTTTTATGTTATATAAATACTAATATAAACAATTGAAAATTAGAACATTTCAATAAAAATTATCCATACAGAATCAGAATATGTGAGATAAAGAGGAAAATATTTTTTAGATAGAGTATCTTAGTTTGATTAGAAGTTCGATGTTCAAGATGATATGTTATCCGAGAAACATAAATAAATCAACAAGAAAAAAAAGTATGATTAAAAAATATATTAATAATGATTTATTTTTTTATATTTTGGATTTCCTATGTCACTAAAAAATTGTTCTATATAAATTATTCCATTATATTGTTGATTAATTTTGATATTTCTAAATTTCTATATTATCGTTATTTGTATCACAGTAACCTGATGATTTTTTTATCATTTATAAAATCATTAAAATATTTTCCACTAATTTTTATGTATAATGGCTATCTTTATTTTCCTAATTTTATTAAATAATAAAAATTTGAATCCTTCTTTTTCAAATTCAGAAAGCGATATATGTATCTAATATTTTAAAAATTAATATCGTTCCTCAAGGTTGAGAAATTTCATTGAAGGTCATATATGCTTTAAAAATTCATTTCAAATGGGGGTGAAAAAATATTTTGAAGGGGAGATAAAAGTTTTAAAACCAACATTACCATTACAAAAATTTATTCTGTAAAAGGGATAACATTTTAAACAAAAAAGTATAGATATATTTATTTGATTGTATACATGTTTTTTATTTAATATTAATTAAAATTTTCAAATATGTTATTCTATTTTTCAAAATGGAGGACATTTCTATGTCTTGGAATCACTTCACCTTAATTTTTTATAAACCATGAAGTAGAACAATTTATTATTGATCTATCTTATGTTTTATTTTATATCATTTATATTTTTATTGTATAAAATAGATAAATAAATTATACATAATTGGAGATTTAATAATATTCAAATGGTACATATTTTTAAAAATCAGATAATCAATAGAATTATGTAATAATGTTATTTTATGGTTTCATGACAAATATGTAATATGAATAATGAAATATAGATCAATTTCACCTATATTAAAATAGAATATAATTTTGTTGAGTAAACACGTTGGTAAATATATAAAGACACTAAATCTCTCATAATGTGACTAGTAATGTTTTTTAATGTCATTGTAATAGAACCCTAGATATAAAAATATATTATTTTTCAAGGATTTAATGTAAATAGAGAGAGCCTTTGGGATTAGGGGAACACTGATAAAAAATCTGATAAAGGAATAATCTAAGAGTTTCAATTTTTGATGTCTTAAATATATTATTTAATAGTGTACTTATCATTATTTTTCTATTTGAATATGTTTATATGGATTTCATTTTAATGTTTCATTATAATATAACATTGTGTTTCTTGTTGTAATCATTTCATGTGAGCTATTGGTTAAATTATGGGGCTAACCAGGCTTCCAGTTAAAATATTAAAAAAACTGAACTATCGATTATTGTAAAAGGTGCCCTGAGTTTTCAGTCGGTGTAGTGGCTAAATCAAGCATTAGGTTCTAGAAGCAGAGAAATATTGATTAGGTTCATCAAGGGCTTCGAATGTAAGGAATTTAGATTTAATATTTAGTCTTTAATTTGGAGATATTTTCAATGCAATTACAGTTGAGGATAACTCTGATGACGTCTACAAAACCATCATTCATATTGGTTTAGAAGTGATAATTTTATAAAAATTATAGTCGTGTTTGATGATAAATTATTCACTCAATTGTTAATTTATATTTTATTAATATTAACTACTTTATCAACATTTTAATGTAATACCCATAGTTATTTATTTTCAATGTATATCATATGTTCATAATTAAATTTACACATTCATTCTTAAAAGAGATAACTCTAATTTTACTTTGATATTATTCTCGTGTGATCATATTATTATAGAACTGATACGTTTAGAACCTAAGGAGGATCCAAATTAGAAGTTAATTTCAAAGTAAAATTCCTCAACCACCCACCCTCTTGTAGCATAATTTTCTTACATTTACAATCCTTCATTGGGATAGACCTATATAGATTTTGTGGTTCTATGGAATTATCAGGGTGTGACATAGTATCTCAAACCATGTAAAAACATGCCATGTTAAGAGGTGGTGTTTCCTAGAACATTAACGATGTCAATTCAGGATTCAAACATATAATTTCTCCTAGGAAATGTTTTTTTTGTTTTTGAAAAAAAATTACACACATGGAAAAGCAATTATTCTATATGTATAACCTAAACACTCATTTTTAGTGAGTTTTGGATTAAATAAAATTTATCCTTCACTAATTGGGGGATTTAAGCTTCCCTGGTTGCTAATTATTTTTCTAAAAATTTATAAGTATTATATTTCCTTAAATGTATTGTTTCGTCACTATTTATTATTATCCATATTAAAAACCATAGTATGTTGTTGATGGAATATAAATTAGGGATTTTGGTTAATTATGGTGGATTTGTATGGAGGTTCTTTAGGATTAAACTTTGTTACACTTGATGTTGGTGGTATATAATTTTTCCATGTAAGTATTACTTTGTTTATTAGTTATTTCCTTCATGGTAGCACTTTACTTCCATGCATTCAATTTAGAAATCAATTATATAATTTAAATTATTGATACTATGTAATGAAGAGACCTATTAAGTCTTCTAAGTTCCATAATTGAACACTAACATAAGGAGATTCCTAGATATTGATATATTTGTAAAAAAATTATTCAATAATATGATGAAACTATAATAAATTTACATGAATTATAATTAGAAAATATTGAATTATAATTTTGGAATAATTATTATAAGAAATGATAATAATATGATGTTGGATTATTGAAAATGTAAATTTTTTCATAATGGTAAAAGTAATTTTTAATGAAACACTAATGTCATGATGAGTCGGTGAGTGAATAAAATTTTTTTGGACTTGGGGAACAGTTTTGCGATTAGTGGTATCCTTGGGTATTTTGTTCCATGGTTTTGGTGATGGATTTCTCTATGGGTGTGAACTATTATTATGTGATGTTTATAAATATTTGTGTGTACCTATTTTTTTTGGTAATGGTATATTTCCACATGTGTAACTATTGTTTAGGGATATGTATATATCCCTAGGTATGATTTTTATTTCTGGATGGGTATATTTCCTTGGGTGTGTCTCTTTTGTTCCTATAGGGGTATATTTCATTTAGAGGACTTCCAATCATGGGTATGGGAATACTTCCCCTATATGGATACCTACAACATGGAGAAAGCTAACACTATATGCTTGTATAGCTGGTTTCAAATGACATTGCGGAAGATGAAGTCCGACGATGTATATTTGATTACAACAAACCCATGTTAAAAAAATTGTCACTTATATATTCACATAAAAATATTGAATATATTTATAGACACCATTGACGGTGACCTAATTAGGTTTACCCGCACCATGCTCAAGCTACTGGTTCATATCCTATAAGACGTTAATACATAGGATAGGATAAGAGTAATGTCCTGATATGGAACTTTCTTCCCATCCCATTGGTATGAGAGGGCAGAGAGATGCTACTTGAACTTAGGAGAAGTTCCCAAGGTGATCAAGACTGGAATTAAATTTCTAGGCATTCAGGAATAAATTGGTGAATGGTTTTCCCTTGAGAAAAAAAAAACCAAATAGTAATTACCAACGACACCATATGATTCATGTCAACATAGCAACCCAACCATGTATTACCAAGAAAACAACCATGTTATTCCACAATGCAACCCAAGAACCAATAAAACCAAACACGAAATCAGATCGAAATGTGGAAGACTAAAAAATATACCCCAAATAATCAAGAAAACACTCCACAACTGCCCACCAAGCTCCAGGCTCCCAGCATCATCACATCCGCAAAGTATTACATCAGACCACTAGCAAAATGAGATTTCTTACCCATAACCATGTCCAAGAATACGAAATCTGCAAAATAATTAATGATCCAAATCATGTGTGAGTACTAAAACTAATTTTTATTTCCCCAAATGACTTCCCAATACACTCCACTAGGATAAAACCACTATCAAATTTATATAATTATGTTTGTATAAAATAATCACCAGTGAAACCATTTTGATAATCCAAACATACCCTTACCAGGACACCTCACCCAAACCAATAATCCAAGGGAATTTCAAAAAAATATTCCATAATCTATTTCACCATTTTACATTAGCTTCAAAAATTCCCATCTTGTAATGCAATGCACAACAAGGAAATCAAAATGGTGGATCTTCCATCGAACATATTAACCCATTCCAAACTATTGGTACTTACTGCACATTTATCGTTTGATAGTGGCACTTCCGTCCACTATCCATTGCCTTATTATAGTGGTAATTCATGCACACATTCACACAACATTCTAATAAGCCATAAAAAAACATATAACCCACCATGATCACATCAATATGGAACTGACCATTTTCATTACACGTAAATCTGCTTCAATAAATCAATCATTTATTGGAAACAACCTTAAACCATTTTACATTCCAATTCCTATTTTAATAAAAACTACCACTTCATGGAAAACCCATTTCAAAATCCATATTCATTCATCCAATAAAGAAACACATTTTAAAATAATCATTTTAAAATAACCACAGGAGCATTTCACCTCAAAATTCCTTTTTTTCCCAAAAATCCTCAAAACCTCCCCAATGAGATTTCCATCCAACTTCACACATCAAGACAAAATTTATTTTAAACAACAAAAATTAATTTGAACCAATATTCAATTTCTATCAAAGTGGATTCGATAGAGAAACCGCAAACATTAAGGGTTCTAGCAATTTCGACCCAGACGCACATGAAAATAAATTATGGTGAAACCACCACCAAAACCACTATATATCTCCATACCAAACATCCAGAAGCCTTAAAATCAATAACCAAGGCCACAAAAAACCTATATATACACACAAAGAGTGTATATCTAGATAATAGAGAGATTGGGAGATGTATAATAGGATAAAACAAAAAATAAACCAAGAGAAGAGACATTCCCTGGAGAAACCACCTAAAATACACCAAGAACCCACTTAGAATCCCTTCCAAATCAAGTGGGAGAGAAACTCAAACCCTGAAAGAACCAAAATTTTGAGTGATTATCGAGTGGAAAATAAATTTTAAGTGAACAAAATCATGTTCTAGGAGCCCAAATTTAAAACCGAAACATTATGTGGCGGCACAGTTAGTCCGCATGGTTTGAAAAACCAAGCTCTAACTGTGCACACACCACAATCTCGAGAGAAGGTGTCTACATGGTTTCCACACATGGTTTGCCAAACTGTACATTGGCCATGACAAACATGCTGTCTCCTCTAACATTGTTTCCTGGTGATCCTGCACGGTTTCACCTAACCGTGCTCAGACCGTGCACCCATAGAAAATTATCCAAACATATTCTAAACCATCCCAAACTCTCACAACCTTTTCCCAAATCTACAAAAGCTCTTTAAAAATATTAAAAGGAATAAAAAGGCTAATAACATAATCTAGGGGGTGATACATTCTCCCTTCCTTTGGACTATTCATCCTTATAACGTAGAGAACCATAGATCTACCAAAAGTGCCCGGGACAATGCTCGGACATTTCTTTCTCTAACTCCCACATTTCCTCTTGAACCTGACCGTTCTGCCACAAAACATGAATGAAACCAATTCTTTTACCATGCATGCCATTCTATGCCTATCCACAATCCACACAGACATGTGCACCAAGAAAGCATCTAGTTCTAGTTCAACATGATCCCAATAAATCACATGGTCACGATCTAGTAGATAATTTTTCAACAACGACACATGAAACACATTGTGCACCACACTAAACGATGGTGGAAAGTCCAAACGATAAGCCACCTATCCAATACTGTCATGTTTTTTAGAAGGCATGATATATAATAAAGATAACTTATCCAAAATTCCATACTAATGATTCCCAAGACTAGGATAGTTCTTCAAAAACACATGATCACCCACCACAAACAGCAACGACCATCGATGATGGTCTGCATACGAATTCAGATGACTCTGAGCTATCTTCAATCATTTCCTGATTAACTTGATATTTTCTATAGTCTCATGGTTGTTAATGATGTCTCTCCCATTTCCACCCAACATAGTGGAGAATGACAAGGATGCCCATACAAAGCCTCAAATGGAGCCATTTGTATCGAGGCCTGATAACTATTATTATAGGATAAGATAACCAATGGTAATTTCTTCTCCCATGAACCATCAATATCCATCACACTTTCCCTTAACATATCCGCTACAGTTTTTATTGTCCTCCTAGATTGGCCATCCATCTGTGGATGTTAAATCGTGCTCATCATCAATAGTGTCTCTAGGAATTGCTTCATGTATTTACAGAAATGAGATGTGAACCTCTTATCACTATCTAATACATTCGAAACTAGAACACCATGCCTCTGTACCACATCAAAGATATTGATTTTGGATTGATCCTCCACATTATGATATTCATGAATTGAGATAATGTGGGCCGAATTTTAGAGAGGATCCACAATCACCCATATGGAATAGTGCTTCCTAACCATTCATGGGAGAACTATAACAAAATCCATTGTTATTTTCACCCATTTCCGCACTGGGATAGTTAATGATTGCAGCATGCATGCTGGCTGCTGATGCTCTTCCTTGACTTGCTGACAAGTCAAGCATATCTAAATAATCCCGGCCATGTCCCTCTTCATACCAGCCCACCAAAATTGTTCTCTCAATGAATTATAAATTTTCTGAATTCCAGGATGGATAATCTAACAAGAATGATGATAATCCCTCATATTTTCCTCCATAAAATCCACTTGTACTACCATCTGATTCCAAAAATAGCAGACCAAATTTGGATTATGTTCCTAACTCTCAATGGTCTCTCCACCATAGTGTGTTGAACACATCACCATATACATGGAATTAGATGTCAGTGCCTTTTTAACCAAACCATCCATGTTCAGATGAAATGAAACTGGAAATAAGACCACTCTATCACCATGGTCCTCACCCATCAATCACATATCGGTTGTGAATTACATTAACATCCACTGATATGATGCTTGTTTCACAACTTGAGCATATTATTTTCTAATTAATGCATCTCCCATAGAATTTCCCATACTCGGTGTGTACATTATGTAGAAATCAAACATATGGATATATTCCATCCATCATATTTTCCTTAGGTTCAAATCTCTTTGTGATAAGATATTTGTTTTTAACTTGTGGTCATCAAAAATAGTAAATTTCTCAATAAAGATATAATGATGCCACATTTTTAAAACATGAACCACTACTGCCAACTCCAAATCATGTGTTGGGTAGTTTATCTCATGCAACATCAATTGATGTGAGCCATATGCAACAACATGATCCCCCTGCATGAGAACACACCCCAACCCTAATCCCGCTGTGTCACAATACACCATGTATCCTTTTACTTGTTATGGAAAACCCAAGATTGGTGCTGATGTAAGGAAACACTTTAACTCTTCAATGCATTTATGAAACTACTCATCCCATTGAAAGGGAACATAATTCATTGTCAAATCTCCCATCGGTGAAGCCAATAGTGGTAAATCAAGAACAAAACATTGATAATTAGTAGTTATTCCAATGATGATTCATATCTCAAAAACATTCTTTGGCAGTTTCCATGAGATAATAGCCTCTATCTTTTTAATATCAAGAGAAACACCCCTCTCAGAAATAACATATCTATGTAAATGAACGTCCTATATCCAAAAGTCACATTTTGACAATTTCCCATACATCCTATGATCCCCCAATATCCTTAACAATATCGCCAAGTGTTGCTCATGCTCTACCTTTATCCTTGAATACCCCAATATATCATCAACAAATACATGCCCAAATGTATATTGATATCTCTGATATAACTTTTTCATCAGTGCCATGAACACCGCTAGTGAATTCATTAGACCAAAGGGAATAACCACATACTGGTAATGGCCATATCTAATTATAATATATGTTTTCAGGATATCCTCCTTCTTTACCCGCAATTGGTGATATGTTGACCTCAATTAAATCGTGGACAACCACCGATATCCCCTCAATTGGTCAAAAAAATCATCAATGTATGAATGTGTATATCGGTTATTTATCGTAACCAAATTAAGTCTACGATAATAATCATAGAGACACAAGGTTCCCTTCGCATTTTTTAAAAACAAAACTGACGCTACCCATAGATATGTGCTGGGCTAGATAAACCCTTTTTTCTAACTCTTCAAACAGCATGATTAATTCGTAAAATTATGCTAGTAACATTTTGTAAGACAGAAGTGATATATTACTGGTTCCAGTAAAGAGATCAATCATAAACTCAACTTATTTCATTGGTGGGAACTTTGAGAATTATTCAGAAAACACATCCACAAACTGATTCACATCTACTGAATGAACACCCTTCTCAATCGCATCCACTGATGTTGATGACAAATCCAACAAACTGATATGAGATCGTGCCAACAATTTGTTCCAGCAAACCTATTGCATCTTGTTTCTCCCTCTTCTCCCCCATAAAGAGATGTCAGACACCATCCTCCATCACATAAATAATCATTCGTGCATAGAAATCGATGTGGGCCTTAAATATTGAAAACCAACCCATTCACTTGATTATGTCATAAGAATCCATATCATGCACTGAGAAATCCCACATCATTTTGATGGCATCCACAACTAAACAACAACCTTGACATAGGAAGGTTCAACACTCTCTTTGACTCATAAGAGATTGTAGTTATCAAAAATAATGCTTCATTTCGATGTGTAATGCCAAAAACTCACTGATGTGGGAAGAAACAAATTTAAATCAGTTGTATCAAACAAAGCATGCATCAATGTTGTATTTTAAACCTACTGAACCTCACACTATGGATGGACCTGACTGATCCTCTACCGCAACCTACTCATCTCTAAACAACTTCTTTCATGACATTACCTATGCTCTATTATCGAGCTGAGGCATCATGGTATTCTGAGAATCAAAATGAGCCACATTACTATGCAGTAAAGGGGTATGTTGTTGCCCCATCACATAATGGCATAAGACCCTTCTGTCCTCTAATGAGTGTCATAAACACCTGACCTTGTATAATTTTAAAAATAATGTTGTCGATGACCTATCTACTTACAATTATGACATTCCCGTGGTTGTTCCATAAAATCCCATTTGATGTTCCCCATAGAGCCATATTGAAAACCACATGGATTGCTCTAAGACTTTAGAAGATGATTCACCAATCATGCCGTCGGATTCTACATTGTTCTCCCACACTAGAAATAATCATCCCTCTTATTCTTGAACCCAATGTTTGAGTTCCAACTATTCCACCTGGGTACCAACATATTTCCCCCACCTATTATCCCCAAAATGTCCCGTTCATCCAGTGTAGATGGATTCACCATTTCTGTGTAATCATTTATACACAACACCATTACCTTGGAATAGATTTCATTGTACAACCTAACTTCAAAAATTTATGCATTCAACGATGTGCTACCCACCACCTCGGGTGAAAACAACACTATGTTCATAAACATACTAGCATATTCCGTCACTACCATTTTCCCTTCATTCAAATAAATGATATACATTGTTTACTGAATTCTGAATGTGTGAGAGTAGAAATGTTTATTAAATAATTACTCAAACCCCTATCATGTAACACATTTGTCATTCCCAGCTTGGACCAACAACACCCACCACTGAAGGGTATGATCTTCCAACATGTATGTTGATAAATTCAATTTTAACTCTGTCAGTGTTCTGAAGAATTAAAAGATCATATTCCATCATTTTATCCACATTTCATCCCTTCCTGGCTCTAAATCACCCCTAAACAAGGATGGATTCATCCATTGAAATTGAACCACAAGATCCACATGCCTTGGATTATCTCCATTATTCCCACTTTCCACATCTTGGAAGGATTGCAATATACTCTGAACTAGATGATGGTTCACATGAGGCTCAGGTGCAACCACATTTATAGAAGCTTGATCCGGTTGGTCTCTTCGACACCTACCCAATTCCATTTCAATCAACACCAAAAATAACCATAAGTCACCGTCTATTAAAAAGAAAATGATTAAAATTTTATAATTTCAATTACATAAAAACTACCACAATCTTGATTTCTGTAAGATTATATTTCCCTTGTGACACCATTTTGAAAAATCCACCATGTTTTGAAAATCAACCCATTTTCAAAATACCAGATATTTTCCTGGTACAAACCCTTCTATTTTGAAACATGATTCAGATTTTCAAAATCAACACATTCATATCACACAATAGTTGATTATACTCCAATGAAAAAAGAATCCTAGTGTGAAGTAATTTCTATAATTCATGTCATTCTCATCACATTGGATACACCCATGAAAATGAGATATACAATACTTATAAGCATCCACAAACACTTGTGGACCCAACTCCTTGGTCACATCATGTTTAGCATAAAAGGGTTAGCTACACCATTTTTTGCAAAACATTACATGTCTTGACAATCCTACTCCATGATACCATCCCTAATCTAAAAATATACCATGATATAATGTCATCATCATGTCCAATGATCATCACCAAAGATCAAACAACAGGTCTCAATTGAAATCCAAGGACCATACAAACTGATACCACTTCTAATATCCTTCCCCATACGATTGGCTTAAGTTGGAGGAGGGATTCTACTTGGCCTTAGGTGACATTAACAAAGTGCCAAAAGATGAAAATAAATGTCAAGGGCTTCATTAATTAATTGTGGAATGATTTTTCCTTGAGACATAACCTACCAACCAAACTAGTCATTACTAATGATACTATGTGATGCATGTCAACATAGCATCACAATAGTGTATTACCAACATTACAACCTTTTTATTCTATAGTGAAACCCTTGAACCAATACAACCAAACACAATCGAAAATTATCATGATTAATACTAAAAGAGAGGACAAAAATAAACCAAAACACAATCCACAGCTCCACACCAAGATCCATGATCCAAGCACCAACACATCACTAAAGCATCACACAAGACCACTAGAAAATTGAGATGCATTTCCCATACCTATGTCTCAGAATATGTCATCTACCAAAGCAGTAATGTGACAAATCAAGGGTGAGTACTAAAACTCAGTAGGATTTTCCCAAATGACTTCCCTACATAGACCACTAGGATAAAACCAGTAGCACATTTATATAAGGCCGTTTATATAAAATAATAATAAGTCCAACCATTTTCATAATCCAAAAATACCCTTATCAAGCCACCTCACCCAAACTAAACAACCAATTGAATGTAAAACAAACATTCCATAAGCCATTTCATCATTTTACATTAGCACAACAAATTCCCATCTTGATAAGTTATACACAATACAACATTCAAAATAGTGGATCTTCCATCCAACCAATTCACCCATTACAAACTAGTGGTACATCCTGCCCACCAATCCTTGGATGGTGGCCTTTCTGTCCATTATCCATCTAGTTATGATAGTGGTACTTCTTGTCCTCTTTTAAACAACATTCCAACAATCTATAACCCAACATATAACCCACCATGGACACAACAATACAAAACTATCAAATTTCATTACTTTTCAATCCACATTAATAAATCCAACATTTATTAGAAATAACCTTCAACCATTTTACATTAAAATTCCCATTTTAATAAAATAACCCCGATTTTGAAAAACCATTTCACATGACTTCTCTATTCATCCATCAAAGCAACCCAATTTAAAATTACCACAATATCATTTCACCTCAAAACACCTTTTTCTACAAAAATCCCTAAAACATCCCCAGAGGGATTTTAAACCAATTTCACACATCCAAAAACAATTAATTTTATATAATATAAATTAATTGTATCCGTGAATCGTGTTGTACTAAAGAAGAGTTGAGTGAAAATACACCTACATTTAGGGTTCCGACGAATTCGACCCACATGCAACCACACCTTTAATCCAACAAACTCACCACCTAAACCGCTATAGATCTCATTCCCTAACATCCACATTCCTTAAAATAAACACCCAAGTCCACAAAAACCGAAGATCAACAAACAATGGGTGTATATATAGAGAACTGATTGAGAGGGAGATGTAGATCTAGATAAAACCATAATGAAACCAGAAGAAGTGACTTACCCAAGAGAAACAACTAACAAACCACAAAGAAACCCCTTACAATCACTTCCCAATCGAGTGAGAAGGCACATCCACCCTTTATGAACCCAAAATCCAGAGTGAGGCTCGAGTGGGAGTGGATTTGGAGTGTTGAGGATCATGTCTGAGGGAGCCTAGATTTAAAAACCATCACATTAAGTGGCCGCATAGTTTGTCCCCATGGTTTGGAACACTATGTGCTAACCTTGTGCATGCCACTCTATTGAGAGAAGGGGTCTACATGTATGCCTCACATTAGTGGTCAAACTATACATTGGCCATTTGAATTATACTATCTCCCCCTGCATGGTTTCCTGGAGAACCCGCATGGTTTCCCCTAACTGTGCTCAAACTGTGCGCCCTTATAAAATCCTCCAAACATATTCATAACCATCCCAAACTCTCATAAACCCTTCCCAAATAAACCTAAGAAATTTATCAAAATTAAAAGGAATAAAAAATGATACATACCTCAAACTAGGGGTCCTAAACTATGACTATTATATGACAAGGACTACACGGTCAGAGCATTGGAAATATATATTTACTTACATTGTCTTACAGTTTTATGTTTTCTTTATTTACTAGATATTCAAGGATATGGAATATTGTTTTTTATTTGCTTTACATGCATATTAATCTCTTCATATTTTATAGGTTTTGGTTGATTATTTTCATGTTCTTATATGTATCCTTACTTCTTTTTTGGAATGATTATATGATTATATTAAAATTCATTGTAATTTCACTTTGATATATGGGTATATATCACATCTGTATCACCTTAGACCAACACAATGAGTTAAAAAATTTTGACATACATGGAGGAATACATGATGGCACATTACAATAATAGTTTTGAAATAGGTTAATTGACATGGACTAGGGGGTATTACATGTGACTTGATCATATGTAAGAAAAATCAGTTGTTATGTATTCATCGACTTGGTCTATCTATTTTTTAGAATTAACAAAAAAGTGAGTTCTCTCATTCTATATTAACATGTAAAATGTACGGTGGCCAATTGGTGTCATATAAAAATGGATTTGACATGTATAAATATGATTTATATGAATCATATTGTGGTAGGGATGTTTGTATTGAGATATTAGTCATTTTTATGACATTCACACATGACCCCTATTAGATTAACATTCATGCTTTTTTATAGGAAGACCTATAATTAGATATTTGAAATATGGACTTCTTATTTGTTAAAAATTATACGAAGGCCCAACATGTAACACAGTTTGGTCACTCGATAAGAATTATGTTTTGGAAAACTTGTTTGTTCCAAAATGATAAGAGTATAATAATGTCTTATACAAAAGGAGTTTTTAATGGTTTTATAAATTGTTACAATGTTTTTGTAATTATTTAAGTGATTTTAGTGAATACAGTTGATTGTTAAATGGCCTCTAATATATATGTGTGAATTAATTAAATTGAGGTTCATGTATCTTCTAGTGTTGTATAATTAGTTATAATCCCATATAAATGGATAAAATGGATTTAATTACTTGAAGTTATTAAATGAATAATTCAAATGGGAATAAATATATTATGATACATTGAATATGGAAAATTTGTTTCATTAAATAAAACATTTCAAGTATGTCAATATAAAGGGATGAGATCCGTCAAATTGGATACACCCAATTGTATACTTGTATCTTGATTCTATATTTCTCATTATGTGATGATTATCTTTAGGAGAAGGTGATAACACCCTTTATGCATTTTGATATCCTCATCAAAAAAATTTGGATCCTTTAGTTGGTGTATTCAATTGAATGTATGAATATTTTCAATACTTATATTTTTATTTTCATTAATCAAGCATCTCATAAGAAAATATGGATTCATTAATTCAGGTATAAGTGTTATGTTCCTTATTAAAATTAAACATGGTGATTTTTTTGAGGATATATCTCAAAAATATGGGTTTGATTCCACAACCAATTTAATTTTATGATCCTCTATAACACATCATTCAACTCCATCAAATATCTAAAAAACATCTAATTACTCGGTATAAGCGCCCTATATAATTTGGGAAGCGATGAAGTGATCAAGTTCAAACTATACTCCAAATGAATTAAAATATTTTATAAAAATGAGGGTTTTCTTATGAGTTTACTCTCCATGACCCTAAAAAATTAAATCCAACTCTTTTCATATCCAAAATATAAAATCAAGGTGTAATGTTATAGCCTAGGACAAGTAATCGGTGCATCTAGAGTATATGTAGGACACCTATAACACAAAAAACCATAATCTTTCCATATCCTAAAATTATTTGCCTTCAGTGTGTGGAAAATTATGATATAACTTTAATGTAAATACGATGAAATAAAATGACACAAGATGTAACATGGAATAAAACCCAAATTAAGAGAGACAGAAAATCATTGGAAATATTATGATCTCATTTTGGTAAAATATGAATTTGCACACTCTCTTTGTTATATGGATGTTTTGAATGTAATTATCTCAAATTAATAATTGATAATAAAAGACACAAAATACAACTCCAATAAGAGAGTAAATGTTTCTTGAATCCAATGATAGAAACTAGTGAAATCCTTTTCCTTTTATAGGCAGCCTCACCCATTCTACTGTTGGAACTCAGAACACCTTTAGATGGGAGGGGTGAATCTAGGTGTCATTAAGTTCCTTTCAAGTTAATAATTATATTCTCATTTTAAAATTAATATGTTAAACCTGTTACATTAAATTGAAACGAAATTAATCATTCACATGCATAGATACAACACATCAATTTTACTTTGATCACAACTAACGGCCAATCTAAATAGCATACATCAAATTTGTGTTGATCATAGGAAAATCCACTATGATTCACTAGTAATTGTTAAATAATATGTTTAGGCATAGTCACTCTATTCTAGTCAAAAATCCTTCACTTGATATTAGGGAAAACACAATACCTCACTTAGAACATTTATATCAACTCCCCCTAACCCACTACATTGATAGATGTCATACATTGATTAATGTCTGGAAGGTAACCTTATTAGATTGAAAATGAAGTCTTTTTCCCTAAATATCATTATACTTGTGTTTCACCAGAGACCAGAGTTGATGCACCTGAACGAACTATTCGCATAATCCAAATGTTCAACACTATTTTTTCACAAATATCTACAATGATTCTTCAATCCATTATGAAAAAACATCATTCTTTGGGAACTAAGATAATATATTATACCCTATCATCATGAAACTTATTTTTCTAGGATACCTATGCATTATTCAAGATTGAAATAGTCTTTCCAAAATGCTCAAATTCACTTCCTATTCTTCAGTCAGGAAAATCTTATCCGTCACGAATTCCAAGATATTTAGCATTTTATCCAATTATCTTCTTTTCAAAATAATTAGGGTTTGTTGCCTATTTTTGGATTCAACTATTCATTAAAATTACATGCTTCTAGTAGATTTTGGGTGAACATCAAAAAAACATGTCTGTGAAGCTAGTTCATTTAAAAATCCCTAGGGAAATTTAACCCATTATAAAATAGTCTACTAGTAAAAAATAATCGATGTCAATTCATCAAAAACATTCATTTCATTTTCATACTTTCTATTATTTACCATCAACTCTTTATGGCATTCACAATGCATTTTTTTGGAGCTCCACATCTTCATGAATCTCATATTTCATGAAATATAGCCTTTGAAAAACTCTATCATTTACCATATTGGAAATGAGTTACTCCCAAAAAACCAAATTTTGTGAATCATGATCCTTTATTCTCATTTTTCACCCTATAATTTTGAGAACCCTATGAAATTATTACATTTTCACCATTGTAGTCAGCTTGAACTATAAAATTACATTCCATAAAAATTTCATGATCCAATAAGTGTGGATTTATAAAAAACAAAATGTATACTCAGTTTTAATCTACCAACTACGACAGACATTGATACCATTTGTTTCCCAATATTTATGAAGATTTTGTGGGATTTTTCAACCCACCACTGCCCACCACATCCCACCCGATTGAAATATGAGGACAGGTTTTACAATCAATAGAAATATGGATGGAAGCAACATTTTTTAACTGTAATTTTAACAAGTATTTGATAATATATATCCCACATGGAGATTGATTAATAGAATTTAACATCTCTAAAAATCAATTTATTCATTAAATAATTATGATCATGTCTCAATAAGGCCATTATAGTATTCTCACCATCTAACCATTACAAATCCTATAGTCTTCATCGGGAAATTGGACAGATTTTCATTAGCATGAATATTTTTCATGTACATGATTACATATTCCAAAATCTCTCAAAAAAATTATATTCAACAAGTATATGGTTCATTGTTGTATAGAAATATGAATTCTTTAAAATATATATGGAACCCTAACTATCACAAAACAATAAGATCCATTCTTATTTTTCCATGAGATCATCCATTATAATTATTAATAAAATTTACCCTTTATAAAGATATATAGTATCCAAGTATTAAACCATGGTTGCGGATAAATCAATAATATTATCTAACATAAAACACTTTATCACATATCCTATTTGAAGAGTAAACACATAACATGTAATAGATTTCTTTCAGTCAAAATCTCTTATAAAATATGAATCAACATAGATTTGGATCATGAAATCTAATCATCCATAACATAATGTCATATATAAGGTCTAATTAATGTATCTCATGATTCACTTGGAAATGTTCCAACAATACATTCTTCGATCTTCCATGTGCTAACTAATTGCTAATATTGCATTTACAATGTATGGAATGTTATAAAAAAATTGCACATGAACTCACTCACTATTGATCCATACGGTACATGATATATCTGCATCATATTTTCATAAATCATAAGACTCATTATAGAGGATTAATATAAATATTCATGACCATGGGAAGATATTGGAAGATAATCATTTTTGTTGAATTGTTTTCATACTTTCCACAAGTAATTAGTTTTTGAAATCCAAATCAACCCTTTATTTTTGTGTAATCATTTTTTTATTAAATTATAATTTTTATTAGTAAAAGTTACTTCATTTTAAACTCCCTATCCAACTATTCCTTCTTTACATAGATCCAGTCACTATCAAGGCCTTCAACAAGTATGACATCTATATACGAACAAATAATTCTAAAATAATATATGTCCAAACCCTTGAAATATGAAAAAGAATTTAAATGATATCCTTTCTATCTAAGTCACATGATATAAAAAATCTAATCTATTTTTTGAGAACCTCAGTTCCTTTTTGAGACTGTAAATAGAATTTTAACCTAATAAACCTAGTTATTTTTGTCATATTATATAAAATCATCTAGATTGAGTATATGGGTTTTTTCATCATGATCACCATAGAGAAAATATGACATCACATATAGCTATTGTAGATGTATATTGTATGTAAAATGCATCACTAGAACAACTTGAATAATCATCAGTCTAACAACACAATAATATATTTCATTAAAATCAATACCTTCTTTTTGAGAATAACCATTGATTACGAGTCTCACATAAAATCATTAAACCATTTTCTTTCAATCCCGCTTAATCTTAAAGACCCATTTATTATAGATAGGATTTATTTCATGTGGTAAATAACTATTTCCCATGTCTTGTTCTTATACAGGGCTTCATGTACCTCTTAAATAACATTTATCCATGAGGATTAATTTGGACTCTAGGTCACCTTCATGAAAGAAGATGTCTTTGAATCCTCCATTAGTAAGAAGTATATAATATTTAACTCATTGTCATATTCTTTGTTCCATATTGAAACACTTTTATTTTGAGTTTCCATTAAGGAATAAACTCTACTGATACATGACCATTGTTCTCTTCCATCCTCATATGCAAAGACCTGGAAATTTCGAGGAATTTTTTTTTGTTTTTTTTGGATGTTATGATTATGCAGTTTCCAACGGCACCAGATTCCAGGGCCCGGTGTGCCAGGAATCATTTTCGATGTTTAGCTCGGGTACGTTTAGGGAACGAGCGAGCAAGTTTTTCTAACTTTTGAACCAGTGCTTGGAATCCAAATCTGAGGGCACCTATGAAACCACAGTGCCAGTATTTTCTTATGAAAACACTTTCTGGTGTAGCATTCTTTCGAGAAAGGATGTTGGATTTTGTGATTTTATAACATAAGTTAATAAAATAAAGTGTTAAACACTTTATTCTTTTCTATCCCCCATGCGGTGGGTGGAGTTGTTGTTTTCTCCAAGGGGAGGTTGGTGGTGGGGGCCACCACACCCCAACCTCCCATGGGAAGTTATAGGGGTGGGGCCCACCCGAGCATAACCTCCTGCGGGAGGATTAATATAGCATCCCCCCTTCTTTAACATATAAACATTCATTACATTATACAAAATTGAGGATTTTTAAGGTTTAGTGTCTTGGAAACCAGGAACATAATATAGGACAAAAAACATTCTTCTTAAACACTTGAAAGGCCCCTTCATTTGTTCATCCTATGATCATTACAGAATCTCATAACCTGGGAGCATACATCAAAAGAAAGGGTGAGCATAAGGTACAGTAAAGGAAACAATAGAAACATTTTACATGTGATCTTGAGATACATCAAAAAGTCATGAAAAAGAACTTTAAGGCATGAGAAAGAAATCAGGAGGTATATCATAATAAAAAATAAATTTTTTCATATCATGAAGATGTGGCTACAACATCTAACATAGACAATCATGAACATATCACCAAAGTCCATCCCCAAGGTGTCATTTAAAATTTCCAAGGTAAACCCCAAGGTATCGTTAATATTGTAATCTCAAGTGGTTACATCATTACCCAAAACAATGGGGCGCTATTAGGGAGCACCCTTAAAATTGTAATCTCTAGTGGTTACATCATTACCCAATGGAATGGGGCACTATCAGGGCGTACCCTTAAATTTTTTTTATTATCATGTGAGCCATATATATTATCATCAATCATTTCATAAATATCCCATATAGCATTAAATAAATGGGTTTCATTTCATAATCATAACTTTTTGAAAACTGTATTTAAAGACATGATCTTTATGTCTCTTTAAACCCACGGAAAGGGAAAGAAGGTCTAAAGTATGTAAATCCCAGAATTTAAAATAGAAAATTTTGGTATATATGTGAATACACCTTTATAATAAAGATCATTGAGTATTAAAATAATTAAATAATTGAATTTGAGAATAAGAGAGAGACATTTTTAGATGAAAATTCTGTAGCATAACGACTATGTTTCGGGGTTTTAGAAAACATTGAAAAGAGAGGGGAAATGGGTCACCCACTCATAAATGATCCAAAGTAGTGTAGAGGGACAGAATACAATGGATATAAGAACATTTTAATGAAATTTTAAATACATACCATATGATATTAAAACATGGAAGGAAGACAAAAATAATATTTCTCTTATGAAAATTTGGCAGCCTAATGGCGTCACTTAAAACATCAAAAAATGAAATGACGAGATCAAATAGGTTCTCTCATAATATGAACATAAAATATCAGTATGATAGATATAGAGATCATACCCCAACATAATAAAAAGGAACTTTAAATGCTTGATAAGAAAATAGAACTTGAAAATGAGAATGGTGAAAGAATCTGTTACAAAAATTTCTGCAGCCTAACCGCGTCACATAAAACATCAAATAAAATGAAATGATGAGAGTAAGGGGGGATCTCCCATCACATGAACATGAAAAGGACAGTAGGATAAATATAAAAGAACACCCCCAACATATGAACATGGGGCTTAAAATAAATGACATAAATGGAAGTATTTGAAATGAAAGAGAGAGGTAATATCCCTTACCTTAAAACGTAACACTTAAAACTCAATGGTTGAGACCTTGACGGCTTTGGGGCACCTTGGGAATACTTTTTGGGAGGTAATGAGACCAGATCTTCGTTGGGGGAGAGTTGGGAGTGAAAACTAAAGGAGTAAGGGGTGAGTATTTATAGGGAAAGTGAGGGGACAAGGCATTAATGGCCAAGGGACACCTCATTGGTGGTATTGCCAAACCATGGGCTTGCCCATGGTATTTGGACATTGTATTGGACACTTGGGACACCTCACACTATAATTAATCACCTTTGGTCGGAAAACCCTCAAAATAGCTCATGACATCATCATGACACAATTATGATGTGATTAAACATATAGATACCCTAAAACTGTATTTTTACTATTCTCTAAAAATTCGACTCTCAGAAAAATCCCAAAATTTCACCTTAACCAAATATAGATGCTATGATTTCAAAAATGAACTCCATTTTATCAAAATAATTTTCTAATTATTTTTAATTTAATTTTTAAATAAATACACTATTCCCCGAAAATTCATTTTTTTCAGAAAAATCCCCAAAAATTACTGTAACATAATATCAATTCTCTGAGTTCAAAAATGAAATCCATTTTATAAAAATAATTTTCTAAATATTTTTAATTTAATTTTTAATTTAAAAAAACAATATTCACCCGAAAAAATTAATACTTGACTAATAATTTATGAAACAGTTATTTACCTATTTTATTTAGTCATATTACTAAATCAAGGTGCCTAGATTATATTAATACTTTCTTTAAGTGAAATTACTAATCCATTTGTTCACATTACTAATTCTAAGCATAAAATCACTATTCACAATTTACTATTCATCAAAAATTATGGTGATCTTATTAGACTCCAAATTCTTTACTGAACCAAATTTACAGAAGACCATTTTTGGAAAATCATTACACATCGTTAATTATTTAAGGTTTACAGAAATATTTTAAAATATATATATTGTTTTCAAATTCATTAATAAAATACATCCTATATTTATCCAGACATTTGAAAATTTTCAAACTTCACCATAAGAAGAAAACATGATTATATTTATCTCAAAGTATTACACAAAGCAGTTATGGTCTCCTTACATAGCCCCGTATAACCCTAGCATAGGACCTAAGTTTAAGGTGTGCTATGGTGAGAGAATCAGAGGGTGGCTCTGCCAACATCGCACGAGTAGTAATTTCTATCAGTTTGAACTTCTCGTGAAGGTGATTCCGTTCTAGCTTCACACGATGATGTAGGGCTTGGGTTTGGTCTAGAGAAAAGCCCAGTGTTGCTACCTCCTTCCCAAGTTCCATTAGATGGGCTTCGATTGGCCCGAGACTACTGGATGAGGCCATCGAATCTTCATTCTATATTAATTAACCAAGTTCACTTGTATTTAGAGGCAAACCACAACATTTAGTTTCCGACGGTCATTTTGACCAATGGTCATATAATAGTCGAAAACCCAACGGTCTCATTTTAATTATACCCATGTTATCAAATGAAACAGTTTTGTTGAGTATAAAAATAAAATAACTCATCAAATTAGGAAAAAATATTTATTCAATATTTCGGGCCATTACATTATTCCCCCTTATGAAATTGCGTCCTCGCAATTTTTTTAAAGAAAAAAAGGGCGTGGAAATTTCATTGAAAGTCCCACATTGGAAAAGGAGTCAGCAAAACTATTATATTAAATGAAAGAAATGGAAATACAAAGGTCAACCGAGTTAACCCATACTAGGATTCCATGTAAAAAAACATGGATATGGAAGAAAAAGTAAACGGTCGTGTTCTGAGGGAGAGTGGTAGAAAACATGATTAGGAGAAAGTTAACCACAAGAAAATCTCAAACTAATGATGTGTGTAAACGATCTTTGATTACCCAGTTTGAAACTTAAACCAACAACGTTTTTGTTTTACTTTCCTTTTCATAATTTTAAGGAATTCATTTTATACATTGAATAAAAATATAAGGAAATATACTAACCTTCAAGTAGAGTTTCATCCTTTAATAAGTTTCTACCAAAACTAATCTTTTCTCCAAACGATGAGACTTCAAAAACACTTGGTCTCATCAAAACACAAGAATCATCTTCTAGAGAGCCATGTAATCGACAAAAGATTAACTATCTATTTCTCATATCATTAAACATTATCCCAAAAATAGAAAGGATAAGATAAGACAACTCTTCAAAAGAAACAATTTCATGGGAAGGGAAACTACCTTAAATCTTCAATGTTCCACAGTACTACCCAATGTTTATGATAGACCATTGTATAAATAACTATCTTTAAAATTCCTCAAAATAAACCAAACTACGATTGAATTCCAAATATAAGAAGTATTTGATAACATAGTCTCCCAAGATAAACATTATCATTTATCTCTAAACAACATCAACCACTCTTAACATCTTACAACAAAAGTAACTAACCTAATCACATTTTCCCCAAGATAGGTTAATTATTTCCATAAGTAACCTAAATTAATATAAGTTCACCATAAATTCATCAATTCATCAAAATATATGTCGACCATTACTCCCCAAAGAAAATACTGTATTAATATATTTACCTTGATCATATAGGGTTCCCAAAATAGTGAATGTCTTACAAAAATAATAATCATATTTTAATCCCCTAATCAACATTATCACATGAACATACTTGAGACTTCTTCTTCTTCTTCCTTAATGAATTTTGGCATTCAACTAGGTACTAATTGTGATTTTTTGATAGTTGTATTGGCATAATCAAAATAATTTCAACTTGATCTCTCATCATCTATTTCATATTAATAGGGAAATCATCACATTTCCTATAACATTGGTTGTTGTGACATGTTCTTCCATTTCCCACCATTAACTAAGAAAGGAAAGTATAATTAGGGGCTTAAATACTTAGCCAATAATCATTAAAAGGAAACATTAAGAATATAAGGATAGACTTATAGAAGAAAAGTATACCCTATCTTGTGATCCCCTAGGTTCCAATCTAGCTTATCCATGATCATATATTCTCATGTGAATCATTATTTTATATTTTCTCTGTTCCATTAATAATGGCTCATACTAAGCTTATGAATTTACCAAAGCATATCCCTCAAGAGTGTCGTAACCAAGAGTGCAGTAAGGCCCGTTGTCGTGTACCAGTTTCCATTCGAGTCTAGCTCAAAGCGGTGTTTTCGGGATTTACCCCTATGTACATTTGTGCTAGATCCACCTCTACCTGATCATATCTAGGAGGGGATGTATTTGCTTGGAAACCCTCTACTCAATACCCACCAAAATACTAGGATGATTTCCTATATTTAATATTTTCTATAGGGTTCTTCCTAATGTTTTCATATCCTAATTTTCACAAATAACTAAAACATTCTCTGATACCAACTATAGCATCCCGCCTTCTTTAACACATAAACATTCATTACATTATTCAAAAGTGAGGATCTTTAAGGTTTAGTGTCTTGGAAACCAGGATCTTAATACAGGACAAAAAAAACATTCTTCTTAAACACTTGAAAGGCTCCTTCATTTGTTCATCCTAAGTTCATTACAGCATCTCATAACCTGGGAGCATACATCAATGGAAAGGGGGAGCATAAGGCCCAGTAAAGGAAACAATAGAAACATTTCACATGTGATCTTGAGATACATCAAAAAGTCATGAAAAAGATCTTTAAGGCATGAGAATGAAATCATGAGGCATATCAAAAAAAATTAACGTTTTTTCATATCTTGAAGATGTGGATACACCATTTAACATAGAGAATCATGAACATATCACCAAGTTCCATACCCAAGGTGTCATTTAAAATTACCAAGTTAAACCCCAAGGTATAGTTAAAATTGTAATCACTAGTGGTTACATCATTACCCACTACAATGGAGCGCTATCAGGGCGCACCCTTAAAATTGTAATCTCTAGTGGTTACATCATTACCCAATGCAATGGGGTGCTATCAGGGCGCACCCTTAAATTTGTCTTTACTATCATGTGATCCACATATATCATCATCAAATATATCATAAATTACACAAATAGCATAAAATAAATGGGTTTCATTTCATAATCATATCTTTTTGAAAACTGCTTTTAATGACATGATCTTTATGCCACTTTAAATCCACGGAAAGGGAAAGTGGGTCTCATGTATGTGAATCCCAGAATTTAAAATAGAAAATTTTGGTATATATGTTAATATCTCATTAGAATAATGAGCTTTTAGTATACACATAATAATATAAATTAATTTGATAATAAGAGAGAGACATTTTGAGATGGAAATTCTACAGCATAACGGCTATGTTTTGGGGTTTTAGAAAACATTAAAAATAGAGGGGACATGGGTCATCCACTCATAAATGATCCAAAGAACAGTAGAGGGTCAAAAAAATGGATATAATAACATGGTAATGAAATTTGAAATACATACCATTTGAAATGAAAACATGGAAGGAAGACAAAAATATGATTTCTCTTATGAAAATATGGCAGCCTAACGGCGTCACTTAAAACTTCAAAAATTGATATGATGAGATCAAATAGGTTCTCTCATCATATGAACATAAAATATCAGTATGATAGATATAGAGATCATACCCCAACATAATATAAAGGAACTTGAAAGACTTGATAAGAAAATAGAACTTGAAAATGAGAATGGTGAAAGAATCTGTTACAAAAATTTCGGCAGCCTAACTGCGTCACTTAAAACATAAAAAAAATGAAATTATGAGAGTAAGAGGTGATATCCCATCACATGAACATAGAAAGGATAGTAGGATGAATATAAATGAACACCCCCAACATAAGAACATGGGGCTTAAACGAAATGATGAAAATGACAGTACTTGAAACGAAAGAGAGAGGTAAGATCCGTTATCTTAAAATGTTACTCTTAAAACTCAATGGTTGAGACCTTGAGGGCATGTGGGAACCTTGGGAGGACTCATTGGGAGGTAATGAGACAGATCTTCGTTGGGGGAGTGTTGGGAGTGAAAGAAAAATGTGGAATTGGTGGATATTTATAGGGAAAGTGAGGGGACATGTCATTAATGGCCAAGGGACACCTCATTGGTGGTATTTGCAAAACCATGGGCATGCCCATGTTATTTGCTCATGGTATTAACCACTTGGGACACCTCACACAATAATTCATCACCTTTGGTCGGATAACCCATAAAATATCTCATGACATCATCATGAAACAGGTATGATGTCATTAAATATACTGAAACCCTAAAACTGTATTTTTACTATTCACTGAAAATTCGACTTTCACAGAAAAATCCCAAAATTTCACCTTAACCAAATATTTATGCTTTGATTTATAAAATGAACTCCATTTTACAAAAATAATTTTCTAAATATTTTTAATTTAATATTTAAATAAATAATCTATTCACCGAATATTCATTTTTTTCAGAAAAATCCCCAAAAAATACCATAACATAATATCAATGCTCTGAGTTCAAAAATGAAATCCATTTTATAAAAATAAGGTTCTAAATATTTTTAATTTAATTTTTAATTAAAAAAAGACTATTCACCAGAATAAATTAATACTTGACTGATAATTTATGAAACTGTTATTTACCTATTTTATTGAGACATATTACTAAATCAAGGTGCCTAGATTATATTAATACTTTCTTTATGTGAATTTACAAATCCATTTGGTCACATTTATAATCCTAAGCATTAAATCACTATTCATAATTTACTATTCATCAAAAATAATGTTGAATCATATTAGACTCCAAATTCCTTACTGAACACATTTGCAGAAGACCATTTTCTGAAAATCATTACACATCGTTAATTATTTAAGGTTTACAAAAATATTTTAAAATATCTTTTTTTTCAAATTCATTAATAAAATACATCCTATATTTATCCAGAAATTTGAAAATTTACAAACTTCACCATAAGAAGAAAACATGATATTAGTTACCTCAAAGTATTACACAAAGCAGTTACGGTCTCCTTACATAGCCCTTTATAACCCCAGTATAGGACCTAAGTGTATGGTGTGCTAAGGTGAGAAAACTTGAGGGCGGCTAGGCCAACATCTCACTAGTAGTAATTTCTATCTGTTTGAAATTCTCGTGAAGGCGATTCTATTCTAGCTTCACACGATGAAGTTCAGGTTGGGTTTGGTCCAGAGCAAAGCCTAGTGGTGCTACCTCCTTCCCAAGTTCTTTTAGATGGGCTTAGATTGTCCCGAGACTACTGGATAAGGCCATCGAATCTTCTGTCTATATTAATTAACAAGGTTCACTTGTATTTAGAGGCAAATCACAACATTTAGTTTCCAACGGTAATTTTTGAAGGACCCCGGGACACCCTGAGAGGGGAGGGGTGAATCAGGGTGTAAACTTTTTCTTTTAAAGCGACGAATCTTGTTCCCACAGTGGTAGGAACTCGTTGAACCTATATGATGAAATAGATCAGTAGTAAAGCATTCACGAGTAAAGAGAGATGACAGAGCAATTTTACTTGGTTCACCACAAAGGGCTTCATCCAAGGAGCATATGCCGACATGTTGTTGGTCGTACCAAAATCAAATAATCTTCACTAGATGTGTATTACAAAGGTTCGAGCACAGACAGTCTGTCCCAGGCTTACTGCCTTTACAATAGTTTAGGAATAGCTCACTGCTTTCCTCAGGTCACTCCCGTTGACTCCCCCTAGCTCACTGCCCTTGGTGGAGTCGCACTCAGTTTATCGACGTGAAGGTCTGTTCAAGAGAATTGCTTAATGATTGCACCCTCTGCATTATGGGGATGCTCTGATGAAGTCCAATTAACACCTGTGTACTGATTTTCAATTTCATTACAATACCACGTTGACCGGAAGTGCCTCAACAGCACCTGGCATGCATCCCCAAGGCGACGCGAAAGTATTAACTAAGGCGCGCAAGTCCCCCATAGGTGGGCAGGTCCTCCATAGGCGCGTAGGTCCCCTGTAGGCGCGCAGGTCCCCTGTAGGCGCGCAAGTCCCCTATAGGCGCACAGGTCCTCTGTAGGCGCGCAGGTCCCCTATAGGCGCGCATGTCCTCTGTAGGCACGCAGGACCCCTAAGGGCGCGCAGAATCCCAGCAGGAGCGCAGGTCTCATGACGGTGCGCAAGTCCCCGTAGGCGCACAGGTATTTGTTGCCACCTGCACGATGCAAGCCTAATCTCCTCTAGACATGCACGACCCACTTCCTTTGCTTCCCAAAAACCCTTAGGCGCCCATTCAACAAATGGTGCGCAAGTCTACCATAGGCGCGCAAGTCCCACTTGCGCGAGCCAACAACACTGGCGCGACTTCAGCTCTAATCTTTCAAAGGATTGAACTCCATAAATAATGAGGAGGGGTGGTCCAGAATTTATAGACATTTGATCCACTTGGGCGACGATCACGCAAGTACCACTTGTGCGACCTACCCAATACTTGCGCAACTCAACTCCCTTTTCCATTTTTCCATCTTATTATTCATAAAATCATCAGGCGCGCAAGTTTCCAAGCCTCCAAGGCCTCGGCGCGCAAGTCACTTATGGGCGCGCACGTCACTTATGGGTGCGCAGGTCCCTTTTGGGCGTGCAAGTCCGCTTTTCCCAAAACCATTTTTCTTCATATGGCAATGTTCAGGAACAAAATATTGGCAAACACTGGTAGACGGTGCCACTTTCAACCAAGTTTGCTGCTTGAACTGTAAGATCATCTTTCTTGAACATTATTCTGAAAAACCACTGAGAATTTCCAACAAACACAAACCACTCCAATGCATGCAAATATAACCATAGTTCCAACAATCTCCCCCGTTGGGTTTGTTGGCAATCTGAGAATAAAGGAAAAAACAAATCCCTATTCATATGAAAACCAAACAACACAAGGGTCAACTCAGCCGACACTCTAAGTCTACGTGAGCAATGCTCGGTGTAGAAAACAATAGTGGAAGCGTGAATTGTATTACCGTGTTTCCCAAGAGACTTTCCCCAAGAGACTCTACTAGCTTTACATGCCCAAAGTATTCCTTCCCTTCCTTCTGATAAGAAGCATTATATGCCAGCCAAAAACGCCTGATCATTCCTGAATTTTATTCTTTTCTCCCCCATTGACAATAAACCCAAATACTCGTAAACACAATTGCTCGGATCAAACCATGCTCTCCTAGACATTATCTCCCCCATACACCTGCATCACAACAAGACCTGTTTACTTAATTAGGGAGATATGTATTGTGCATCCTTCTTATGCACTGGGAGGTGGCTGAACACCAAGGTTCAACCGATGCTTTTGAAACACAGCCACCGATAGTGGCTTGGTCAGGATATCACCGACTTGTTCATCAATTCCCACATGATTCATTCTAATCACCCCTTGTTCAACCTTTTCTTTTATAAAGTGATATCTCATTTCAATATTTTTTGTACGAGAGTGCTAAACTGGATTTTTCGTAAGATCAATTGTGCTCTTGTTATCACAGTATATGACCATTTGTTGCTTTACCTCATCACCAATATCTGTTAATTGTTGCTTCTTCCATAGCAGTTGAGTGCATGCCTTTGTGGCGGAAATATACTCAGCTTCAGCAGTACTAAGAGAAGTACTTTCTTATTTCTTGCTCAACCAGCCAATACATTTCTGCCTAATATAAAATGCACCACCACTAGTGGACTTTCTGTCGACTACATAACCAGACCAGTCAGCATTAGAAAATGCTGATAATTCACTATCCCTGCCTGTAGCAAAAAATTGCCCAATGTTATGTGTTCCTTGAATGTACCTCATGATTCCTTTGACTACCTCCATATGTTCTTCCGTCGGATTACTCTGAAAGCAGGCTACAAGGCATGTGGAAAAGACAATATTTGGTCGTGTCACTATCAGGTACAGTAGACTCCCAATGATCATCCTGTACAAGGTGGGATCAACAGAGGCCCCATCCTCATGTATTCCAATTTTAGTTCCAACTGCCATTGGAGTTGACATCGGTTTGGAGTCTTGCATATTAAACTTCTTCAGCAGCTCGCATGCATATATTTCCTGAGAAATGAAGGTGTAATCCTTCATTTGAATCACCTCTAGCCCCAAGAAATATTTGAGCTCTCCAATCATAGACATTTCAAATTCTGATTTCATGTGATTGACAAATTCATCCACTGATTTCTGCCCACTTCCACCGAAAATGATATCACCAACATAGACAAGAACCATGAATTGATCTTTTGGAGAATTCTTCACATAGAGATTATGATCAACTCCTCCCCTTTTGAATTCCATCTTCTTGAGATACAAATCTAGTCACGAATACCATGCTCGTGGTGCCTGCTTCAAACCATATAGAGCTTTATTTAGTTTTCAGACCTTTGTTTTATCAGTACCCAGAACCAAACCCATTGGTTGTTCGATGTAGACCTCTTCTTCAAAAACACCATTCAAGAAAGTTGTCTTAACATCCATTTGATACACTTTATATCCTCTTTGAAGTGTCATAGCAAGGAAAAGTATGATTGACTCCAGTCTAGCTACTAGATCAAATGTTTCTTCAACATCCACACCTTCAATCTGAGAGTATCCCTTACATACCAGACACACCTCGTTTTGAATAACACTCCCATGCTCATCAAACTTGTTTTTAAAGATCCATTTCATACCAATCATATTGCGACCTTCAGGTCTCTGAACAAGATCCCATGTATGATTCCTGTCAATCTGATCTAGCTCTTCATTCATGGCTTTCACCCAAGCTTCATCCTTTACAGCTTCTTCAAATGAGGATGGCTCCACATCCGAGAGAAATGAAGATTGTGAGTTATTCATCATCCTCCTTGTCTGTGTGGGTGCACTCTTGTCCCCAATTATGTTTGATGGATCAATCTCAGCTCTCTGATTTCTCTTTCGAGGTTCAGTTGCATTTTTTCCAACCACAGTTTCTTCTTCAGATTCTTCTTTTGAGTCAATGCCATGATGTGACTGTTGAGTGTGTTGAACAACTTCATCCATTTATTTATTTGTATTTTCTCTACATTCATTTTCTTCCACGATTTCAATCTCATCATCATTTATCGTCCTTGAAGCATTGGTGGTTTTCTCTTCAATGATCTTAACATCACTTCTTTCTACAATCCTTCCTAAATTCTTGTTGAAGCATTTGTAGGCTTTACTGTTCATTGAGTAACCAAGAAAAATTCCTTCATCTGCATTGTTTCCATACTTCCCTTGATTTCCTTCTTTGTTCCTGAAGAATAATTTACTTCCGAAAACACGAAAGTATTTTAACGTGGGCTTTCTTCCATTCCATAATTCATATGGTGTCTTCATCTCTCCCATATAAAGTCCTGTTCGATTCTGAATATAAACTGCAGCTTGAACAACCTCTTTCCTGTAATGTCGTGGAATACAACTCTCAATCAGCATAGTTCGTGCCATGATGTTCACCTGTCGATTCCTACGTTCAACAACTCCATTTTGCTGTGGAGTTCTCACAGCAGCTACCTCATGCTGTATCCCAGGCTTCTGCAGATAATTTTCAAATTCAATTTACATGTATTCCCCTCCATTGTCAGACCGCAACACTTTTATTGTTCGTCCGGTATCGTTCTCGGTGATTCGCCGATATGTTTTCATGCATTCAAGGACTTGTCATTTCCTGTGAATGACCATTACACATTCCATTCTACTGTAATCATCAATGAAAAGAACAAAATACCTTTCTCCATGACTTACAACAACATTTATCGGGCCGCATACTTCTGTATGAATCAGATCAAGAAGGTGAGATGCCCTCTTCTTCTTTGGCTGATATGAACTGCAGACGAGCTTCCCACAAATGCAAGCATCAAAAGACTTTTCATTCTCACGCCTCAAGTTGGGAAAATCCATGACAATTTTCAATTTTTATATTTTCTCCATGTCTTGTTGATTGATGTGTCCCAGCATTCGATGCCACACATTGTTTTCTTCTTCAACAGTTATGCAATAGACATTTTCTTTACTATCAACCTGATATAAGTTGCCTTCTGTTCTGCATCCCTTCATAAGAGGATTTCATGTCTTTCCCATTATGGTGCATCCTTTCTGATTAAAAGTAACTATATGTCCCAAGTCACAGTGTTGACTCACACAGAGCAGATTGTGACGTAAGCCATCAACGTAAAGGACTTCAGTCTTCTTTAATTCTCCACTAGCTAATTCAGTACTTCCACTCTCTTTGATTTCTAGAGCTCCATCATTACCAAATCGGATTGTACCATCAACCTTCCTTTTGATATCTGTTAATAGGTCGGCATTACCTGTCATATGTGATGAACAACCGCAATCCAGAATCCAGCTACTGTTGTTCTTTGTAGCTTTGAGGGCCACCTATGCAAGATTGGATTTCTCAATCTTCTTCCATTCCTTCCATGAGACATTGGATTGAATAAAATGTACTGATAGATTTTCAATTATTTCTACCAGATATCCAAGTTCTTCATAGTTGAAATTTTCTTTGAGAGGAGAAAACCAGTTTGAGAAAGCAACACCATCTTGCGGACGTGACATTTCTTGTCTTGAACTTTGGTATGAGGTATCCATGTCTCTTCTATGCCTGCAATTAGCAGCCTTATGGACAAAGTTAGAGCAACGAAAACAATATCCATAGAAATTGTTTCTTTTATAAGAATTGGGATCTGAAATTGTTCTTATTTGTTGAACTCTCTTGTCTTCTCAATTCAGATAGATTCTTGCCTCTTCGCAATAAGACATGGTATGACCCAGATAGCCATAGAACTGACAATTAATGAGAGGATATGTCTTCTCACCAGAACTTCTCCTCATATCTTCTTCCATGGGAGAATAGTTAGAGTGCCTGTCATTTCTGAATGTTTTTGGAAAATGGTCAGTTCTCCTTTTAATTTGGATTGAGGGTTCCTTTTTCTAAACTATAGGAAGTGTTTCAACATGGTCAACTTTCATCTTATCTTTCTTTTGGACTATTTCACTTACAGCAATTGATTTCTCAGCTTCACAGCCAATTCCACTCTTTCCCATGAAAGCGGGTCTTTGATTACTCAGGATTTTTCCAACCCCATCTGAACCGCACTTGGCTCTTGTCAGTAATTCTGCATCTGAGAATCGTCCGAATTGTAGTTTCATCCTTGATTCTTTTGGAATTGATTCAGCATCAAGTTTGCTCCTAAGAGTAACCACTTCCTCCTCAAGACCCTCAGCAGTCTTGGATTTTTCTTCTAGTCTGGAGGTGAGGTCCTTGATAACCTTTGCATGTTCTTCAATTCTCACTTTCAGATCAACAACATCTTCATTGCTTTCAATTATTTTGGACTGTACCTTCACAAATTCTTCTAGTCATTCAATTTTAGTTTCAAGTTGATTAACGTATTCAGTTGAGTCTTCGACAATTGATTTCCATTTATTGCAACTCTTACATTTAGCCTTATGCTTACTAACTGCATCCTTAATTTGCATCTCGGGATCTGTACAAGTTTTCAACTGTTTTTCCCCACCAGTAACATCTGACTTTTCAATAGTGGCCATCATGGAAGCATGGTTTCCAGTTGTGAATTCTGGTTCTTCTTCATCACAGAGTTCATTATCATCTTCTTCCTCTTCACAGACAAAACTCTTTCGTTGCATTTTCTTTCCAGATTTTAAGTCTCTCCTTTTGAAAAACATTTTTCCTGGATTCTCGGAGCTTTCATCTTCACTATCTACATCATTCATCTTTCTTAGGCACTGTGAGGCAATTTGACCAACTTTTCCACAACAAAAACATGTGAGAGGTAAATTCCCTTTGAAATTTCCTTTTCCCTTCTGGAACTTCTTTGCAATGAGAGATAAAATTTCTTTTTCTTCATCATATTCACCACTACTATCTTTTGAAATTTTTAGTTTATCTATGGTCTTAAATGCCATTAACTTGCTCACACGAGTCGTAGCATCTTCTTGATTGATTCTCATTTCATATGCTACTAAGCTTCTTAGGAGGTCATCCAGAGAATTTTTTGAGAGATCTCTTTCCTCAAGGGCTGATACCTTTGTATTGTACAGTGGTGGAAGTCTTCTTAGAATTTTCTTCATAATCACAACATCTTGGATTTCTTCTCCAAGGCTGTGAATCGCTCCAACTACTCTAGTGATTCAATTAAATAAGGAGTATGCATTTTCATCAGGATGCATCTTCAAATCACCAAACCTATTGTGGAGAACTTGTAGTTTCGCCTCCTTCACCTTGCTATCTCCTTCATAAATATTCTCAAGTTTATCCCACATGGATTTTTCTAAGGTGCAATTCATCACCTTTAGGTAGATCTGATCAGAAAGGGCTACGGTGAGAGCATTTTGTGCTTTAGTATTAGCATCAAGAAGTTTCATGTCTGCATCAGTCATAGCCAGCCCTGTTGGATCAGAGACTTGTATTCCCTGAATAGTAGAAAAAATAACTTCCATTCCAAGAGATCTTAGATGAGATCTCATTCTGTTCTTCCAGATCTAGAAATTACTTCCATCAAAGTGTGGGAATCCCCTGACATTGGATGTATTCTCCATGATGACAACAAACAGATTCAACTCCAGCAACCATTACCCTCTGATACCACATGAAGGACCCCAGGACACCCTGAGAGGGGAGGGGTGAATCAAGGTGTAAACATTTTCTATTAAAGCTACGGATCATGTTCCCATGGTGGTAGGAACTCGTTGAAACTGTATGTTGAAATAGATCAATAGTAAAGCATTCATGAGTAAAGAGAGGTGACACATCAATTTTACTTGGTTCACCACAAAGGGTTACGTCCAAGGAGCATACTCCGACAGGTTGTTGGTCGTACCAAAATCCAATAATCTTCACTAGATGTGGATTACAATGGTTCGGGCACAGAAACTATGTCCCAGGCTTACTACATTTACAATAGTTCAGGAATAGCTCACTGCTTTCCTCAGGTCACTCCCGTTGACTCCCCATGGCTCACTGCCCTTGGTGGAGTTGCACTCAGTTTATCGATGTGAAGGTCTGTTCAAAAGAATTTCTTAATGATTGCATCCTATGCATTATGTGGATGCTCTAATGAAGTCCAATTAACACCTTTGTACTGATTTCCAGTTTTAGTATAGCACCACGTCGACCGGAAGTGCCTCAACAGCACCCGGCATGCATCCTCAAGGCGGCGCGCAAGTATTAACTCAGGCGCGCAAGTCCCCCATAGGAGCGCAGGTCCTCCATAGGCACGCAGGTCCCCTATAGGCACACAGGTCCCCTATAGGAACGCCGGTCCCCTGTAGGCGTGCAAGTCCCATGTAGGCGCGTAGGTCCTCTGTAGGCGCTCAGGTCCCCTTTAGGCGCACAGGTCCTCTGTAGGCGTCTAGGTCCCCTGAGGGCACGCAGAATCCCAGCAGGCGTGCAGGTCTCCTGGCGGCGTGCAAGTCCCCGTAGGCACGCAGGTATTTCTTACCACCTGCGCGACGCAAGCCGAATCTCCTCTAGACTTGTGCGACCCACTTCCTTTGCTTCCCAAAAACCCTTAGGCGCTCATTCAACAGATGGCGCGCAAGTCTACCATAGGCGTGCAAGTACCACTTGCGCGACCTAACAACACTAGTGCCACTTGAGCTCTGATCTTTCAAAGGATTGACCTCCTTAAATAATGAGGAGGGGTGGTCCAGTAATTATAGACTTTTGATCCACTTGTGCGACGGCCGCGCAAGTCCCCAATAGGCGCGCAAGTCCCACTTGCCTGACCTACCCAATACTTGTGCGACTCAACTCCCTTTGCCATTTTTCCATGTTCTTATTCCGAAAATCATCAGGCGCGCAAGTTTCCAAGCCTCCAAGGCCTTAGTGCGCAAGTCACTTATGGGCGCGCAAGTCTCTTATAGGCGCGCAGGTCCCTTTTGGGCGTGCAAGTCCTCTCTTCCAAAAACCACTTTTCTTCATCTAGAAACGTTCAGACCAAAAATATTGGCAAACACTGGTAGACGACGCCACTTTCAAAAAAGTTTGCTTCTTGAACTATAAGATCATCTTGGTGGAACTTTATTCTGAAAAACCTCTGAGAATTGCCAAAAAACACAAACCACTCCAATGCATGCAAAGATGACCATGGTTCCAACAATTTTGACCAATGGTCATATAACAGTCGAAAACCCAATGGTGTCATTTTAATTATACCCATGTTATCAAATGAAACTGTTTTGTTGAGTATAAAAATAAAATAACTCACCAAATTAAGAAAAAATATTTATTCAAAATTTTGGGTCTTTACAATTAAAAGAAGTGGGGACCACCCGACACATGAACTTTCCCTTTAATGAGGGAGGTGTCATGGGGTTACCTCACATTGATTACCTCTTTAATGTGAGGGAGTTCTTTGAGTTTCTCCCAATTTAATTTTATTCCAATCCACCACTTTAATTATGTGAATTAACTCATTTAAGTAATGATACACGAATTGAATTCATTTGAATTCATGCCATCAAATTAAATAATAAGTGATTTTTTTCATTTTTGGGTTTGTGGAAGCTTGGGGGAGGAATAGTTATAGGAGGAATGTATCCTCCAACGACAAACATGAAGACACTGACAATGACACTTCTTCCTCGAAACCCCTTCTAAAGGGTGGAATTCTCTGACGACTCTTTTACCTTCCTCTTCGTCATCAACGAACCGACGCACAAGCTCGGAAGAGGAAGCGTATGGAGAACAACAACAACATTGTCTTCCCTTGTGACGAACAAATGCCAACGTCACCTTCGTCGCCATCCTTCTCACGACACCTCCCATAGGTGATCGAGGTAGGGATTTATTTTACATAAATGTTAATTTACATTACTTGTCGTTATTAATTAAACTGGTTGCTACCGATACAACGGGAGGAGGTCGGACCGCACGAACACGGAGGAACCTCCTCCCCCCCTTTGTTGTAGATTTTCATATGTGGGTTGGAACAGAGGCAACGTGGTGTCGTCACACCACGTGGGGACGAGGAAACTGCGGCCGGAGCGGGCCGCGGCGAAGAAGCACAGCGCCGTCGTGCCGGGCAGACAAGGCCTGTGGCCTAAGCCGCAGTTAAGCAGTAAAGGGCGGCCGGAACCATCGGTCGCTGACAACCAAGAAAAGATACGGCCAAAGGGCCGCGGCGGAGCAGCAGGAGACGGCTGGCCGCCAACGACCATGAAGAGTGGCAACCAAAGGGCCGCAGCGGAGTGGCAGGAGGCGGCCAGCCTCGCCGGCTGTTGGCACACCCTGAAGGGGGGACCCCCATGGGTCCCGCATTAACAAAACGGTCGGTGATGAAGGCCGGTCGTGACCCTGGAAAACCAGGGGGTTGAACCCTTGTCAACAGATAGGGCGGACCTCGTGGGGTCCATTGTTCGGTTCGAAAGGGTAGGGCACCCCCACTTCATCCATTATAATTATTATAAAAATTTACCCTTTATAATGATATATTGTATCCAAGTATTATACCATGGTTGTGGATAAATCTTTAACATTATCTAATATAAAACTCATTCTCACATATCATATTCGAAGAGTAAACACATAACATGTAATAGATTTCTTTCAGTCAGAATCTCTTATAAAATATGAATCAACGTAGATTTGGATCATAAAATCTAATCATCCATAACATAATGTCATATATAAGGTCTAATTAATGTATCTCATGATCCACATGGAAAGTTTCCAACGATACAATCTTCGATTTTCCATGTGCTAACTAATTGAAAATATTGCATTTACAATGTATGGTATATTATAAAAAAAAATTGTACATAAACTCACTCACTATTGATTTATACGGTACATGATATATCGACATCATATTTTCATAAATGATAAGACTCATTATAGAGGATTAAGATAAATATTCATGCCCATGGGATGATATTGGCATATAATCTTTTTTGATGAATTGTTTTCATACTTTCCATAGGTAATTATTTTTTGAAATCAAAATCAACCTAATATTTTTGTGTAATAATTTTTTTATTAAATTATAATGATTATTAGTAAAAGTTACATCATTTAAAACTCCATATCTAACTATTCCTTCATTACATAGATCTAGTCACTATCAACGCCTTCAACATGTATGACATCTATATACGAACGAATAATTATAAAATAATTACTGTCCAAACCCTTGAAATATGAAAAGACATTTAAATGATATCCTTTATATCTAAGTCACATGATATAAAAAATCTAATCCTTTGAATGAGATCCTTAGTTCCTTTTTGAGACTGTAAATAGAATTTTCACCTAATAAACCAAGTTATTTTTGTCATATTATATAAAATGATCTAGATTGAGTATATGGGTTTTTTCATCATGATCGCCATAGGGAAAATATGACACCACATATAGCTATTGTAGACGTCTATTGTGTGTAAAATACATCACCAGAACAACTTGAATAGTCATCAGTCTAACAACACGAGAATATATTTCATTAAAATCAATACCTTCTTTTTGAGAATAGCTTTTGATTACCTTTCTCACATGAAATCATTACACCATTTTCATTCTATTCCACTTAATCGTAAAGACCCTTTTATTATAGATAGGATTTACTTCATGTGTTATATAACTATATCCCATGTCTTGTTCTTATAGAGGGCTTTAAGTTCCTCTTAAATAACATTTATCCATGAGGATTAATTTGGACTCTAGGACACCTTCATGAAAGAAGATGTCTTTGCATCTTTCATTAGTAAGATGTATATAATATTTATCTCATTTTCATATTCTATGTGCCATATTGGAACACTTTTATCATGAGTTCTCATTATGGAATAAACTCAACGGATACATGACCATTGTTATCTTCCAACCTCATATTTAAGGACTTGAAAATTTCGAGGAATTTGTTTTTGTTTTCTTTTGGATTTTACGAGTACGCAGTTTCTGACAGCACCTAATTCCGAGGCCCGGTGTGCTAGGAATAATTTTCCTAATTTTATCATGGGTATGTTCAGTGAACGAGCGAGCGGGTTTTTCTAACATTTGAACCAGTGCTCAGAATCGAAATCTAAGGGAACCGATGAAACCGTAGTGCCGGTATTTTCTTATGAAAACCCTTTCTAGAGTTTCATTCTTTCAAGAACGGATGTTGGTTTTTGTGGTTTTATAACATATGTTAATAAAATAAATGTTAAACAATTTATTCTTTTCTATCCGCCATTTAAAGGGTGGAGTAGTTGTTTTCTCCAAGGGGAGGTTGGTGGTGGAAGCCACCGCACCCCAACCTCCCATGGGAGGTTATGGGGGTGGGGGCCACCCGATCATAACTTCCTGCGAGAGTATTAAAAGAAGTGGGGACCACCCGACACATGAAATTCTCCTTTAATGAGGGAGGTGGCATGGGGTTACCTCACATTGATTACCTACTTAATGTGAGGGAGTTATTTGAGTTTCTCCCAATTTAATTTTTTCCCAACCCACCCCATTAATTAAGTGAATAAGATCATTTAATTAAAGATACACGAATTGAATTCATTTGAATTCATGCCAACAAATTAAATAATAAGTGATTTTTTTTTCATTTTTGGGTTAGTAGAAGCTTGGCAGAGGAAGAGCTATAGGAGTAATGTATCCTCTAACAACGAACGTGAAGACACTGGCGATGACGCTTCTTCCTCAGAACTCCTTCTGAATGCAGGACTTCTCCAAAAACTCATTTACCTTCCTATTCGTCATCAACGGACCGACGCACAAGCTTGGGAGAGGAAGCATATGGAGAACGACGACAACATCATCTTCCCTCGTGACATACAAACGCCGATGTCACCTTCGTCATCATCCTTCTCATGACACCACCCATAGGTGATTGAGGTGGGGATTTTTTTTACTTCAAAGTTAATTTACATTCCTTGTAGTTATTAAATAAACTGGTTGATACGGATATAACGGGAGGAGGTCGGACCGCATGAACATGGCTGAACCTCCTCCCCCCTTTGTTGTTGATTTTCCTACGTGGTTTTGAATGGAGGCAATGTGGTGTCGTCATACCACACGAGAATGAGGAAACCTCGACCGGAGCAGGCCATGGAGAAGAAGCATGGCACCGTCGTGCCACGCCCAAGCCAAAGAACCTGCTGCCAAGGTCAGGCCGCGGTAGAGGCGTGCAATGCTATCGCACCGCACCAGACAGACAAGGCCCATGGCCTAAGCCGCGGCTATGTAGGGGAGGGTGGTCGGAACCATCGGTCACCGGCAACCATGAAGAGCTGCGGACAAAGGGCCGCTGTGGAGCAGCAGGATGCGATCGGCCTCGCCGTCTGTCAGTGACCATGAAGAGCCACACCCAAAGGGCCGCGTCGGGGTGGTAGGAGGTGGCCGGCCTCACCAGCCACCAGCACACCCTGAAGGTGGGACCCCTGTGGGTCCTGTATGAACACAACGGCCGACCATAAAGGCCAGCCGCGACCCTGGAAAATCGGGGGATGAGACCCATGGTTAACAGATCGGGAGGACCCCGTGGGGTTAGCTGTTCTATTCGAAAGGATAGGGAACCCCCCCCCCCCCCACGGGCTTTCCACTTCCATGCAGAATGCGGCACCCCCACGCTGGGCTGGATCGGCCGCACCAGGCCGGACCGCCCGTGCTGGGCCGGGCCACCCGTGCTGGGCTGGACCCCCATGATGGGTCGCGCTGGGCCGGATGGGCCAGGCCGCGCCCAACAGGTCTGACCCAGACATGGTTCATGTCGACCCTTTGGTTTTCGGGCCAAGTCGGTCCGGGCCCAAACCCCCCTAAAATCGGATAACATTGTTTAAAGGACCATAACATGGCCTACGGACCTCCGATTGATGCACCGTCAGTTGCGACGTGATCCATGAATCGACTAAAGGTTTTGAAAACATTTTGTATGGCTGGGTTGGTTCGAATACAAAACCAACCGGGCCCTCGGAGCAAAAACGTTTATAACTTGAGCTTTGAACGCCCGATTGATATGCCATCATCCTTGTTGAATTCCTCTTAGTGAGACAGTTCTTTTGGATTACACTGCTCGAGGTTTGGACAAATTTGGATTACGGTCAGGTTGGTTTTGACTTAAAAACCAACCGGGCCCCTGGAACAAAAAATCTAATAACTCTCATACCGGGCGTCTGATTGACGCGCCGTCTGTCACGTTGAGTTCCTTTTGACAACACAGAACATTGGTATTCATCAAATCTAGACATCGTGTCTATTGATGTATCAACCCTCTTGGCTCGTGGTGTGGACCCTCCTGAAATGAGTGTGCTGTATCAGGAAACCCTAGAGCTGGCTGCGAATGCATCAACTACTGTACTGGAATCCTTTGGGGGTTCAACTATGACGGTGACGACTATACCAATCCTATGTGCTTCAGATAATGTGTGGGTCAACGCTCAGCGATCCTGTGTGGGTTAGCGAATTCTGATCTTGTGTGGGTCAGATCCTGTGTGGGTCAGCGCTCAGCGATCCTGTGTGGGTTAGCGCATACTGATCATGTGTGGGTCAGATCCTGTGTGGGTCAGTGCTCAGCGATCCTGTGTGGGTCATTTTATACTGATCCTGTGTGGGTCAGATCCTATGTTGGTCAGCGCTCAGCGATCCTGTGTGGGGTAGCGCATATCGATCCTTTGTGGGTCAGATCCTATGTGGTTCATTTCCGGAGTTAGTCCTTTCGATCTTGTGTGGGTATTTGTGGGGGTTAGTACCTATTGATCCTATGTGGGTCATTGCGGAGGTTAGTACCTATCGATCCTATATGGGTCAGACTCTGTATGGTCAAAAGTAGTGCCTCTTGATAGAGTAAGATGGTTTAGCTTCACGACTAATCATCTCAACTTTTATACTTCACTGAAATCCTAGTTTGAGCTATGTCTTGGATTTCAATCATTATCATCGATATGATTGACTTAATTTCCTGTGTGGATAATTTCTAGTGTGGATGATTTCTTATGTGGATGATTTCTTGTGTGGATGATTTTCTATGAGGATTAGTTATATTTTTTTTATGTGGATAAATTCAAGTGTGGATGACTTCCTTTGTGGAATATTTCCTGAGTGGAATGGTTATGTTTTCCTCTGTGGAGTGGTTATTTTTTCTTGTGTGGAATGGTAGTGTTTTTCCTGTGTGGACAGGTGGAGTTTTCTTATGGATAATTTTCTATGTGGATGACTTCCTCTGTAGAATATTTCCTGAGTTGATTAGTTATGTTTTCCTGTGTGGAGTGGTTATATTTTCCTGTGTGGACTGGTAGTATTTTTCCTGTGTGGACTGGTAGAGTTTTCTTGTGTGGACTAGTAGTGTTTCCCTGAGTGGACTGGTACTGTTTTCTTGTGTGGACTGAGTTTTGTTCCTATGTGGAATATTAATGTCTTCCTATGTGGGATGGTTTCTTTAATTGTGTGACATAGTGGTGTTATCCTGTGTGGATTGAGTTGTGCTTTCCTTTGTGGATTGGGTTCTACTTTCCTATGTGGACTGAGCTATGCAATCCGGTGTGGACTGGGTTGTAATTGAGTCCATGAGTTAGAGAAAAACTGGAATTCATGACTTAGGTATATGTATGGGCATATACCTAAGTAGATTCAGTTGGTACATCATGGTTGTTATCATTCCTTTGTGGTTATCCATTGTGGATTCTGGATGACCTTTGGGGGTCTCAGGGTCCCTAGTGAATATCGTTATACTAACCCCTGCATGTGTCATGCCCGCACCTCGTTGTGTTGGATGAAGATGACGGACAGCACTGACAGAGATCAAGAGTACTAGGGCTAAACGGTACCCGGAGGTGGACCTCATGACGAGTCTGTTCCCAGAGGTGGACTTCATGATGAGACGGTACCCAGAGGGGGTTGACGGACAAGGGAACTGAGGAGGCTATCTGTGCCTACCCTTCAGGTGGGATTCTAGATGGATGATCAAGGAACTGCACTACCTGAACCTACCCTTCATGTAGGATCTGAGGCAGATGCCTCCGGAGCTGTTTCTATCATCCAGCAGTTTGACTTTTTTGTTGTACTTTTGTTCTGTAGTAGATGTACTTCTCAGTTGGGTTTGTATTATGGCCCATTTACTTTTCAGCACATTCTTTTATACTTAGTGTATTACCTCCACTTGTTCTCTGGTTGAATGAGGTTATGTTTTATAAAGTCAATTCCTTCCCAGTTATCAGGATTTAAGCCTTTGGTGCTAGTCAACAGCCTCTGGCCTATGGAAGGCGGGCTTGGGGTTGTCACGGCACAGGCCCCGAGAACGGGTTGTGACATCATAAGAAACTAGTTCCTCCTTGGATTCATCATCCACCTCGACTATTGAAATTTCTATGTTGCATTTCTTTATATCTCTATGAGTTTTTTTCACCATTTATTCTACAAAAAATGACATAAAAAATGATGATAATTTTTTGGGATGTGGGTACCCATAAACAATACCAATTCACACCATCATATTATCTTATGAAGATACATTCCATGGATCTTGAATTCAACATTGATCTATAAAGGATATTAATTTATGCATATATTGGATATCCAAAATTATACAACCTATAATTGTTATCAAGTTTATTAGTAGGCATCTCTATCGGTATCTTTTGATAAATCTCTACAAAATGTGATCAGTCGATCACATAACTTCAATCAAAAATTGCTTCTACCAAGAACAAATTATCAATTTCTGTAGTCTTCAACATCACCCTTATTCTTTTCAATATGGACCTATTCATCCACCCAATTTCTCCATTATATTGAGGAGTGTACACAATCATGAATATTCACTTTATTCCATTCTGTTGATATAATGTTTCAAACTCATTTATTGTATATCATCCCCTATTATCAATCCTCAAACACATGATTATTTTTCTTTATTTAAACACCATTCATGCTTTGATATTTTTATTGACATCAAAAACATTATCTTTCCCATTGATTGGTTACACACAAAATTTCAATGATTAATGACTAATAAATAATTCAGAGTATCTTGATCATATTATGGATATAATCAGTTCTTTACAAACATCATAATAGAACAACTCTATGATCTCCATGCCCATCACCATTGATTTCCCAACCATTAACCTATATTAATGGATCAAAACATAATGCTCACAAAATTCAAAGGATTCCTTTATATGACTAGGTATATTGTTTTTGTCAAAAAGATACATTAGGCCACATTCAAACATATTAATAAGCTACCAACTCAATGAAATTTTTAATTATCACACCAAGGAAGATGAAACAAAACAATATCCACCTCCTTATATGTTTCAACCAAAACTACATATAATATTCTTGCTATCTTCTCTACCTTGATCAAAATAAAAATTCCATTCCTATATATCATTACTCCTTTCTTAATGAATGCACTATACTTGATTTCCCATGTTTTCAATGTATATTATGTTCTAATTCATTACTCTCGTATGATGTAATTCTTGTATATCTTGATCTATACCATTACGAAGGATCATATTGATGAAACAAAATATAGTTCTCTCTAATGTGTGATTTTCATGCATGTATGAAAGTCCTTCTATGATTGTTTCAGAATAATTAAACCATTCTCATCCTGACATAATGTTCTCTGTTTCACCCAAATTGATTATCCCTTCATCATTTGGATGTCACCTATATCTAGTAGTTGGTTTCGCCTTACTGAATAATATATCTATACTTATATAAGTACTCAACACATTTACATGATATTTATTTCCATCACTCTTCTTATTCCAATAGTGAATCTTGATGTGACCATTCTCTCCATATCTGTAATGTGTAAAATTATTCATCCCAGTCCAGGATTTGGACATTCCATGGTTTTCACTCATATTGGAAACAATATTCCTCGTCCTACAACTTTCAAATGATATAGCCTACACTTTGTGTGATGTTATTTATCTATCCTCCTTGATAATACACTATCATTATTCTTCAAAAACCCTATTTGTAACATCATTGAAGAGAAATATATACATGAGGATGTTTTTGGTGTTTTTGATTATGAGATGATAATATGAATCATGAAACCACTAGAAGATAATCTTCTCGTGTTCAATATCTCCAATTGTATATCCCAATAACATGACATGGATAATTATGTTATTCAATGTATTGATATAGTCATGTGTTAATGATGACATCACAATTTAGAGGTTGTATAATTTTACCTTTAAAAGAAATCCATTTACTCAGCCTTATATAGATTCATTAGAGAATCCCACATCTATTTCATTATGTTTATATTATAAATTATTGATATAACCTCAATTTCCAAATCCATGTAAAAATATGTTGATGGGTTTTGAAATAACAGTTTTATTGTGGGGGGTCAATACCTTGTTCAATCAGTCACAATGGTTTATGGATATTTTTATAATTCTTATTAAATCCCTAATAGTTCCCAAATCCTTAATAGAGTACAGACATGATTTCCAAAGGCAAGCATTACATTGGAGTTTCACACCCAATAACACTTAGGAACTCACATTGGTCGAGAGGAATAGTACATCTATCACATCACACCCAATTGGAGGGAATGTTTTATTATTATGGGACTCTATTATTGATTTTAGATATTTTCATGAATTCATTCCCAGGCTTAGATACAGTTCTAGTTACCCATGTTCCAATGAATTAATAATGAACATGTATTGAAATGTGTAATTTTTTTCTTGTCCTAGGTTCTCCATCATTCCCTTACTTATTTATGATGCCTTGGTTTTTCACAGTGTTCAGGAACATAAAAGTTCATTTTTGTCCAATGGTGTGTTGGTGTATTATATACGGGATTGATCCTCTATGAGGAATCCAATATATCCTTTGAAAATTTGAATAAAACACAATGTTGTTTTTTAACATATTTTATTGTAGTTTTATTGGACTGGTCCATGTAGTTTAACGTAATATGAAAAGGATGAAAATACAGGGCTTATACCATGATATGGTGTCATATATATCAAATTTATTTAATAAATCAAATTCTAGGAAATTCTTATAAGGTCTTCTATCATAAGAGACCCAAAAATAGCGGCAATAAGGGGGGCTTAGGATTGGAAGTATACCCCTTTGAGTGAGGATGAGATGTAATTAAAGTTACATACAAAAGAAAATCCATACATTAGATATTTTAATCATGTTTTTGGTACAATATTGAGTAATATCTAATCCCAAATGAGTCATACTAAGTGTGGGAAACAAGTTATAGCAAAAGATCTAACATAGTTCATGGGAGAATGTTTGAGCGGGACTTACACATATAATTTTTCCCATGAGAGTTCTGATTATCCATCTTATAGAAGGTGTGGTATGGATTTAAAGAGTAATTAAGGTGTCATGGATATACTATTTTAATATAGTAATTATATTCATCATAGTTTTATTGAATTCTAAATTTAATGGTGATGAGGTAGAAGGATAAACACATTGAATTATTGGATTCTGATGGTTGAAATGTCAATGATATGAGGGGAATTACACCAATGTTTATTCCCAAAAGAGATACGTCATTAGGAAAGAATCATATGTATCCTATTTGGGAAAAAATAATTAATTCTCATGGTATAGTTGAGTTCTCAGTATGCTGGTGGATGGGGTAGAGTGATCAGTCATTGGGAATGATTTGTTCCCAATGGTTGAAATTTTATATACAAAAGGTGAGTTTTGTCAATGTGGATTCCCATTAGTGCTTGGTCCATAGGAAGTAATCTTATGTATCGTATATTGGTATGAATCATAGTTCTCAATGTTTTGTTAGATTCTCATTCTTTTTGGGGATGTGGTAGAATTATCGTCCCATGTGAATCATTATGTACCGATTGTTTAACTATCATAGACATGAGGGGACTTACACACAAGTGGATTCACAAAAGATATTGGTCCATAATAACATGTCCAATGTATCCCTTATGGATAGAAATCAATTTTATCATTTTTTTAGTTAACCATTAACCTACTGATGGAATATGGTGGGTGATCACACATGATGACAATACGGTTATCTCAAAGGGTTTATGTATTCTAGTTATTATACCATGATGGATTCCCTATTAATTAGGGCTTACCCACCAAGGATTCCCTATTCATCGGTGGATACACACTAAAGCTTCCATATAAATCGGGGAATACATACTATGGATACACTATTGATCGGGACTTACACACTAAGGCTACCATATTGATCAGGGATTATATAAGGCCCCAGCCTTAAACCTTACATAATATTGAATTAAATGAATAATTCACATTGAGGATCTTTTCAGGTTTAGAGTTTTAGAGAATTAGAACATAACTATTACATCTTAAAAGATTACAAAGTAGACACTTCTACTAAGTCTCCATAAAATAAAAACTCTTAAAAATAAAGATGTCTAGATTCCATGTTTTAGATAGCATGAAATTCCCTTGATCCCATCCTTGACCTTATTCCACTTTAAGCCCTATGAAAAACATTTCGAAAAACTTGGGATGAGCATAAAAAGCTCAGTAAGGGATACAAAAAGAATGAAAACTGTTAGTTTTTCAAACATCAAGTAACCCATATATACTATATCAAAGTAATACCTTCACCTTCATGAAGTAGTAAAAAAAATCTTCACTGAATAAAGTATCATTACTTACCTTTTAGTAACCAAAGGATTACCATAAAACCCATATAAAAAAACACATAGAACATATAAAGGTAACTTGGGACATAAACATACTTAAGTGGAATAACCATACGGTTGACTTCCACACATATCACTTAATGGAATAGCCATACGGCCAATTCCCATACATACTTAATGGAATAGCCATACGGCCGACTTCCATACCCAATGCGTTGGAGGTTATAACGTAACCACCCGTCCTGGTATTCACGGCACCACCCGTCATATGGTTTATAACGTAACCACCCGTTAAAATGTCCAAGTACCAGTATAAAATCATAAAACATAAAACCAATATAAAGGAATGATAACATTTCCACATTTCAATCATAATATATCATAAATATATTGACATAATAGAATCCTTTTTCAAAACCATTTTCAATACAAAAATACATAAAATAGTATATGGTATTTATTTTATTCTAAAAACATTACGGCTTGTTGAGAAAGCCAAAGATCAAATAATACTCACGGCGGCGGAAAAGGTCGTTGTCACCGCGTACGTTAAAAAAAACATTCATTTTTGTCGTTTAGTAAAACGCTTCATAGAAAAAGATTCCTTTTGTATAAAAGTAAAAGTCAAAGGAGTTTATACACCGTATAAAAGAAAGTTGTGTATAAAACGAAATATGCCTCAATGAAAGGAGATTGAGACGAAGTCCCTTACCTTGGGTCCGACTTGACTCGATCATTCTTTAACGTCCTGAATAATAAACTTGAGTTAATTTATACTTGATTAAGAACCTTTTTAAAGTTCATTATTCTTCTTATATCACATATTGCCATGTTGTAAACATTATGTAACCATTTAAGTTAATAATGTTTGTTTTGTCAATATTTGGTTCTTAAGTCGAAAGTTGACTTCTTACAATTACATGTTGTTCGTGTGGTCAAAGGTTCTTTATATCCAGAATGCAATTCCTGATTTGGATATCATATATATCATATATATCCAGAATATACATGTATTTATAATATTACATAATCATTTAGAGGTAAGAAATGAAATACACCGTTCATGGAGACGGTAAGCCGTACGTACGCATGAATGCTACATTCATTTTTTGTCATATTAATGGAATTAAAACTAAATGAGAGGTATGTATATTTTAATTCCAGAATTATATTCATCATTTAGATATATCATTAATTATATATATACATTATATACATGTAATTTTTATAGTACATTACATTTGGGGATAAGAAGTGAAATGCACCGTTAATGGAGACTGTAAGCCGTACGTACGCATGAACGCTACTTTCATTTCTAACTCATACTTTAATGGAAAGAAATAATAATGATATAGAGGTATATTATAATTCCAGTATAACATCTTATATAATAACTTTAAATCCATCCTTTACACGTCCCACATATGGCATTAACGAATCACATCACCTTGAGGGGGCGGTAGTCCGCACTTCCTTAAATGAAGATATCGTGTTTACCCATAATGGAAACCATAAAGGTATGCCAAAAATGAAAAATAAAGAAGCTTGAAGAAAACATAAACATATTATATATCATATATAAAAATAGTGACATCATAATGGCCACCCTTGAAGGTGTTAAATGAGTATTGAACAATCATCGTTTCGGGAGGTAGAATTTCGCCATCCACGGAAACCGTATGTTCTTTAACCATTTGATGTAGTTGTGTGAGAGTGTAGCTCAAATAAATATTATAAAAACATCCTAGTATATTTAATATACTGGTGTTTTTACAAAATAAGTAAATAAAAAGAGTTTAGTGGGTTGGAGAAGCAAAATAAAACAAATGAACAAGAGAGAATGAATTACCTTTAAAAGTATAACTCCTTTTGATTTGAGCCTAAAGGCATCCTTTGAAAGGATTATGCCCAATGTTAATCCTCTAGGATGCGGAGAGGGATGTGGAGAGAGTAATTGGGCAGGGGTTGGCCGAGCCAAAGGCTTGAGAAGTGTGTGAAATGAGGTAGAGGTGGGGGCCTTTTATAAGAGGAGAGGAGGGGCACTTTTGGAAAGTAAAGAAATATTACTTTATTTGAAAATCTGTTTCGGTTTAAAAAGGTCCCACATTGATATAATTCGTGGATAAGGTGATAAGGGTTCTACATCCACTCATCCAATTGGTTTTGGCCATGTGTAGTTCATAGATTTTACATTATCTTTCCATTTTATTTAAATCTTCAAATAATGATGTCATCGCTGCATCATTATTATGTCATATCTAATTTAATTTATTTAATGTCTAAAAATTATAAAACAAATACTATGATGTAGGAAATCTTTTTATCATTCCAATGACTATTTATAATCAAAATTTGGACTTTTATAACCCCACTTAAAAATTATTTTAGTAAAACAATTTATGTTAGTGTCATTTTCACTTTAACATTAAATAAAAATATATTAATGTCATTTTCCAACTAAAGTGGCTCCATGGGGTCCCCAAGTTGGCCCATGGCTTGTCTTGGTCGGCCATGACTCACCCAATAGGAGTAGGACAAGTGTCATGGTGTTTTCACATTCTTGTAATATCATTTTTACCTTAAACTACACTAATTACCTCTAATCGCGATTAATGAAAAAAAGTTACTATTCATCAAAAAATTATTTTAATCTCATTGAACCACATTTTACTTCTTAATGACAACCATGTATGTCGGATTTTAAAAATTCAATACACATTAGTGGTAAACTTTCATTTAACTGAAAAATCAGTTTTCTTGATTACCACTTAGTGGTTTCACTATTCATCAAAAATTGAAGTTTTTCAGAAAATTACTAAAAATTCACCCTAAGCTATATTTGATATTACAAATTCAAAAATGAAGCCCATTTTACAAAATTCAAAACATATAATTCAAATTAATTAATTTAATAATTAATTCCCGCTGTCATGACAAATAGAGTGTTTTTGTGAAACAATAAGTATCAAAAGATTGACACCAGTTTAAGTCCAATTTCTAAGTGAAATTGATTCCAATGACCACCATTGGATTAACTGGTAAAAAGATTTTCTAATTTCACTTTAAAACCAATTAAAATAATAATCTAATAATATAAATAATTTAGATTAAAAAGAGGTTTTGAATTAAAATACAACATTTTACACTATTCATAAAAAAATGAACTTTATCAGAAAGGTACCAAAAATTTACACAAAGTAAATTTTGATGTCCCGATTCTAAAGAAGAGTTATATTTGGTCCAAAATAATGTATATGAGTGATCAAAACTATATTTAATGACTGTTCACCATTAAAAGGTGATAAGTGAACCTTTAGTGAAAATTAGCGTATATATGCCCTAAAATTGAACTCTTTCCGTATTTTAAGCCTTTATCTTTTATTGGGTAAATGTATAAACATTTAAAAACATATCTAATCATGTTTTAGTTATTTCTATACATTCCCGCCAGTACAACGGCTACTTGTTAACTAACATTTAAAATAATATTATTTTATTACTAGTGTGCTACGTAAGTTTCAATGAAACTCATCATTGTGTATCGGGTACGCTATCGAACATAGCAACCCCTTTAAAATAAAATTAATATTTAATTCATAAATATTAATAAATATGAAAATTCTTTATTCTTTATTTACCTGGGATGTTACATCCTTCCCCCCTTTTGGGAATTGCATCCTCACAATTTTATTCACTTATCAAAATAAGTGGGGGTATTTATCCCTCATAGCATTTTCAGATTCCCACGTTGCCTCTTCAATCACATGATTTTTCCACAAAACCTTTACCTGATGAATCACCTTATTCCGTAACACTTGCTCCCTGTGGTCAAGAATCCGGACTGGTTGTTCCTCATAAGATAGGTTCTCTTCCAGCTGAACTACCTCTGGACTCAAAACATGAGATGGATCTGGCATATACTTTCTCAACATTGAAACATGAAAAACATTGTGTACCTGAGATAAACTCGGAGGTAAATCCACTCGGTATGCAACTGATCCAACTCTTTCCAGAATTTCGTATGGTCCAACAAACCTTGGACTCAACTTTCCTTTCTTACCAAATCTCAACACACTTTTCCAAGGAGAAACCTTGAGAAAAACATGATCACCTAACTCGAAAGATAGATCCTTCCTCCGGTTATCTGCATAACTCTTCTGCCTGCTCTGAGTTGTTCTCATGTGCTTCTGAATCAACTAAACTTTTTCTGCCATCTCTTCTACCAATTCTGTTCCCATCATCTTCCTTTCACCCACTTCATCCCAAAATGCTGGAGTTCGACACCGCTTCCCATATAATGCCTCAAATAGTGCCATCTGTATACTGGAATGAAAGCTGTTATTATAAGAAAACTCAACCAAATAAAGATGTTGGTCCCAACTTCCCTGATAATCCATAGAACAAGCTCATAGCATATCCTCCAATGTCTGGATTTTTCGTTCTGACTGCCCATCTATTTGAGGATGAAAAGCTGTACTAAAATTTAATTCAGTACCCAACGACTTCTGAAGGCCTTTCCAAAATTTAAAAGTAAACTTGGTATCACGATCCGATACAATGGAGAGAGGAACTCCATGTAACCTGACTATATCTTTAAGATACAAACAGGAAAGTTGATCAAGAGAGAAAGTATCTCATATAAAAAGGAAATGAGCAGATTTGGTCAAGCGATCAACAATAACTCAGATTGCATTATTACCTCGAGATGTCCTCGATAATCCCACAACAAAGTCCATGGATATGTTTTCCCATTTACACTCTGGCACTGGTAAAGGCTGAAGCATCCCTTTCGGTAACTGCCGCTCTGCTTTAACCTGTTGACATGTCAAACACTTCACATTAAAATCAGCAATGTCTCTTTTCATTCCATCCCACCAGTAATACTCCCGCAGATCTCTGTACATCTTAGTACTGCCAGGATGAAAAAACAACTCATTCTTCAACTGTGAATCACAAGGCACACATAACCTCTTCACAAACCTCAAAACACAAACACAAACATATCCAAGAACTCATGGAAAATTTTATTCATAAGGTCCATGAATACAGCAGGTGCATTGGTTAACCCAAAAGTCATAGCTAAAAATTCATAATGGCCATATCTAGTACGGAACGCAGTCTTCGGAACATCTGCTTCTTTTACTTTCAACTGATGGTACCCCGACCTCAAGTCAATCTTCGAAAAATACTGAGCTCCCTGGAGCTGATACCACTTCATTCGATGGCCCAACATCTGCTGAAGTTGTTGCAAATGATTTTACCACCCCTTTCTGCTTGTAGTCTAGCTGCATTCCCCTAGTTGAGTTCTTCGTTGGACACTCGTTTTCATAATGACCCATTTCATTACACTTAAAACATCTTACCATTGGCTTTTTATTTCCTTCTTGATCATCTTCCTTACAGTTACGAGCAATATGACCAGACTTACCACACCGAAAGCACTTAACAAACTTGGATAAACATTCTCCAGGATGCATTTTACCACACTTCTCACAGGATGGATATTTGGTTTTCTTACCTCCTTGCTTCTTTGATGAATTCTTCCCCTTTGCCTGCCAACTAGACCTCTTATTCTGTTGTTTTTCATAGAACACTTGATCATCGGCAAACTCCATTTCCACCTTCTCCTCACATTGAACAAGTTTTTCATAACTTTTGAATTCACGAGAAGCTAAAGCCCTTCGATACTTTTGCTTTAACCCTGAGTAAAAACGGTTTATTTTACTATCAAGATCTCGTATGAAGTTTGGAGCATACCTTGCCAATCGAGTGAACTTTTCTTCATAAGCAGCCACTGAATCATCCTCCTACCTCAATTCTAGGAACTTTTTTTCCATCCTAAGACGAACCACCTTAGGAAAGTATTTCTCAAGAAACATACCTTTGAATTCGTCCCAGTGAAGATCCTCAATCTCATCACTATCCCTTATATTTTTCACCATCGACCACCACTGGTCAGCTTCACCTTCAAAACGGTAAACAACAAGACTAACCTTTTGATGTTCTGAACACCCCATGACATCAAAAATCTTCTCCAGTGCTTTAATCCACCCTTCAGCTTGCACAGGGTCAGATGATCCTCTGAATGATGGCGGATGTTGCCTCATGAAATGTTCCACCACTGACATGTTCCTCTGCGGTTGATCTGGCTGATCTCGTGCATGGATACAACCACCATTTATAGCCTGAGTCAACTATGCCATCACTGCAACAAACTGTTCTGTTCCAATTCTGACCATCTCAGGTTGCTGATTTGGAAGGTTATCTTCCTCCTGATGTCGTCCCAACATAGCTGCTTTGTTTCCTATGCGGAAAACCATTCTGAACATAGAAATATCTTAGGCGATGCAACATGGTAATCCGTAAATGCTATATCATTTCAATCATATTATAATTTAACACTTTTCTAACTCCTAAAGTTGTCTAAACCGACCTTTGATACCAACTATAAGTCCCCAGCCTTAAAACTTACTTAATATTGGATTAAATGAATAATTCACATTGAGGATCTTTTCAGGTTTAGAGTTTTAGAGAATTAGAACATAACTATTACATCTTAAAAGATTACAAAGTAGACACTTCTACTAAGTCTCCATAAAATAAAAACTCTTAAAAAGAAAGATGTCTAGATTCCATGTTTTAGATAGCATGAAATTCCCTTGATCCCATCCTTGACCTTATTCCACTTTAAGTCCTGTGAAAAACATTTAGAAAAACTTGGGGTGAGCATAAAAAGCTCAGTAAGGGATACAAAAAGAATGAAAACTGTTAGTTTTTCAAACATCAAGTAAACCATATATACTATATCAATGTAATACCTTCACCTTCATGAAGTAGTAAAAAAAAATCTTCACTGAATAAAGTATCATTACTTACCTTTTTGTAACCAAAGGATTACCATAAAACCCATATAAAAAAACACATAGAATATATAAAGGTAACTTGGGACATAAACATACTTAAGTGGAATAACCAGACGGTTGACTTCCACACATATCACTAAATGGAATAGCCATACGGCCAATTTCCATACATACTTAATGGAATAGCAATACGACCGACTTCCATACACAATGCATTGGAGGTTATAATGTAACCACCCGTCCTGGTTTTCACGGCACCACCCGTCATATGGTTTATAACATAACCACCCGTTAAAATGTCCATGTACCAGTATAAAATCATAAAACATAAAACTAATATAAAGGAATAATAACATTTCCACATTTCAATCACAATATATAATAAATATATTGACATAATAGAATCCTTTTTCAAAACCATTTTCAATACCAAAATACATAAAAGAGTATATGGTATTTATTTTATTCTAAAAACATTACGGCTTGTTGAGAAAGTCAAAGATCAAATAATACTCGCGGCGGCGGAAAAGGTCGTTGTCACCGCGTACGTTAAAAAAACATTCCTTTTTGTCGTTTAGTAAAACGCTTCGTAGAAAAAGATTCCTTTTGTATAAAAGTAAAAGTCAAAGGAGTTTATACACCGTATAAAAGAAAGTTTTGTATAAAACCAAATATGCCTCAATGAAAGGAGATTGAGACGAAGTCCCTTACCTTGGGTCCGACTTGACTCAATCGTTCTTTAACGTCCTGAATAATAAACTTGAGTTAATTTATACTTGATTAAGAACCTTTTTAAAGTTCATTATTCTTTTTATATCACTTATTGCCATGTTATAAACATTATGTAACCATTTAAGTTAATAATGTTTGTTTTGTCAATATTTGGTTCTTAAGTTGAAAGTTGACTTCTTACAATTACATGTTGTTCGTGTGGTCAAAGGTTCTTTATATCCAGAATGAAATTCCTGATTTGGATATCATATATATCATATATATCCAGAATATACATGTATTTATAATATTACATAATCATTTATAGGTAAGAAATGAAATACACCGTTCATGGAGACGGTAAGCCGTACGTACGCATGAACGCTACTTTCATTTCTTTGTCATATTAATGGAATTAAAACTAAATGAGAGGTATGTATATTTTAATTCCAGAATTATATTAATCATTTAGATATATCATTAATTATATATATATATTATATAAATGTAATTTTAATAGTACATTCCATTTGGGGATAAGAAATGAAATGCACCGTTCATGGAGACGGTAAGCCGTACGTACGCATGAACGCTACTTTCATTTCTATCTCATACTTTAATGGAAAGAAATAATAATGATATAGAGTTATATTATAATTCCAGTATAACATCATATATAATAAATTTAAATCCATCCTTTACACGTCCCACATATGGCATTAACGAATCACATCACTTTGAGGGGGCGGTAGTCCTCACGTCCTTAAATGAAGATATCATGTTTACCAATAATGGAAACCATAAAGGTAGGCCAAAAATGAAAAATACAGAAGCTTAAAGAAAACATAAACATATTATATATCATATATAAAAATATTGACATCATAATGGCCACCCATGAAGGTGTTAAATGAGTATTGAACAATCATCATTTCGGGAGGCAGAATTTCGCCATCCACGGAAACCGTATGTTCTTTAACCATTTGATGTAGTTGTGTGAGAGTGTAGCTAAAATAAATATTATAACAACATCCTAGTATATTGAAGATACTGGTTTTGTTACAAAAGATGTAAATAAAAAGAGTTTAGAGGGTTGGAGAAGCAAAATAAAACAAATGAACAAGAGAGAATGAATTACCTTTAAAAGTGTAACTCCTTTTGATTTGAGCCTAAAGGCTTCCTTTGAAAGGATTCTTCCCAAAGGGAATCCTCTAGGATGAGTAGAGGGATGTGGAGAGAGTAATTGGGCAGGGGTTGGCCGAGCCAAATGCTTGATAAGTGTGTGAAATGAGGTAGAGGTGGGGGCCTTTTATAAGAGGAGAGGAGGGGCACTTTTGGAAAGTAAAGAAATATTACTTTATTTGAAAATGTTTTTCGGTTTTAAAAGGTCCCACATTGATATAATTCGTGGATAAGGTGATAAGGGTTCGAAATCCACTCATCAAATTGGTTTTTCCATGTGTAGTTCATAGATTTTACATTATCTATCCATTTTATTTAAATCGTCAAATAATGATGTCATCGCTGCATCATTATTATGTCATATATAATTTAATTTATTTAATGTCTAACAATTATAAAATAAATACTATGATGTAGTAAATCTTTTTAGCTTTCCAATTACTATTTATAATAAAAATTTGGACTTGTATAACCCCACTTAAAAATTATTTTAGTAAAACAATTTATGTTAGTGTCATTTTCACTTTAACATTAAATAAAAATATATTAATGTAATTTTCCATCTAAAGTGGATCCATGGGGTCCCAAAGTTGGCCCATGGCTTGTCTTGGTCGGCCATGACTCACCCAATAGGTTTAGGACAAGTTTCATGGTGTTTTCACATTCTTATAATATCATTTTTACCTTAAACTACACTAATTACCTCTAATCGCGATTATTGAAAAAAAGTTACTATTCACCAAAAAATTATTTTAATCTCATTGAACCACATTTTACTTCGTAATGACAACCATGTATGTCGGATTTTCAAAATTCAATACACATTAGTGGTAAACTTTCATTTAACTGAAAAATCAGTTTGCTTGATTACCACTTAGTGGTTTCACTATTCATCAAAAATTGAAGTTTTTCAGAAAATTACCAAAAATTCACCCTAAGCTATATTTGATATTCCGAATTCAAAAATGAAGTCCATTTTACAAAATTAAAAACATATAAGTCAAATTAATTAATTTAATAATTAATTCCCACTGTCATGACAAATAGCGTGTTTTTGTGAAACAATAAGTATCAAAAGATTGACACCGGTTTAAGTCCAATTTCAAAGTGAAATTGATTCCAATGACCACCATTGGATTAAATGGTAAAAATATTTTCTAATTTCACTTTAAAACCAATTAAAATAATAATCTAATCATATAAATAATTTAGATTAAAAGTGGTTTTGAATTAAAATACAACATTTTACACTATTCATAAAAAAAATGAACTTTTTCAGAAAGGTACCAAAAATTTACAAAAAGTAAATTTTGATGTCCCGATTCTAAAGAAGAGTTATATTTGGTCCAAAATAAAGTATAAGAGTGATCAAAACTATATTTAATGACGGTTCACCATTAAATGGTGATAAGTGAACCTTTAGTGAAAATTAGAGTATATATGCCCTAAAATTGAACTCTTTCCGTATTTTAAGCCTTTATCTTTTATTGGGTAAATGTATAAACATTTAAAAACATATCTAATCATGTTTTAGTTATTTCTATCCATTCCCGCTAGTACAACGGCTACTTGTTAACTAATATTTAAAATAATATTATTTTATTACTAGTGTGCTACGTAAGTTTCAAAGAAACTCATCGTTGTGTATCAGGTACGCTATCGAACATAGAAACCCTTTTAAAATAAAATTAATATTTAATTCGTAAATATTAATAAATATGAAAATTCTTTATTCTTTATTTACCTGGGATGTTACAGATTATGCACTCATGCATCCCTTTTAATTGGGGCTAACACACATATGTTTTTTTTTCATACTCATTCACTGTCTTTTGATTAATTATAGGGAGATAATGATGACCATGAATGTTCTATTGGATATGATTGGCATTACATAGATCGACGTCCTAGTTGTATGAAAAAAATAGGGTCACATGAGTGAATATACCTATCCCAATAAGGAAACATGTCTTATAAATAAGGAATGAGGTTGAGGAATCCTAGATGGGGTCCACATAGCAGGATTTAGTGTGTTTCTATTGGAAGAAGCTGACATATATTTGGGGTTTTTAATTACATGACATGGATACTTGATGGACATGTCTTCTATGTCCTCATGATAAGTCCCTCTTGCCAAACTATTACGGATGACACATCTAAGGTTGTATCGACATAATAAATAATGTGACGTGGTTGTCTTTTCATTATTAAAGTGGATCTGTCCAATGATTTGGGCATGTTCCAATTGGACATGTTCCTATGGTGTCGTGTGATCAATTTGGCTTGTCTTGGATTATTTCCCATGAGTGAATAAGACATTTATACTGGATTCCACATGATCATATGAAGCATATTTATGGGAAATATCAAAAAAATGATGACTTTTTAATACTTTGTTGAGAGATCAACAAAACATTTCTTGGATGCCATCACATGAGTAAAGTGGACATGGCCAAGATACTTTCCCTTATCAAAGTGAACATACCTTGGGTTTTATACATTATTGAAGTATTCAGGGATACAAATTTTCATTTGATCAACCTGAATCTTCTTCGGATTCTAATATGATAGTTCCGACGTGTCAATGGGAAATCGCATGATCATGCCGACATGTCAAAATGTTATTGTGATATCAACCACACATATCTATAGCTTGTCTATTAAAAATGTAGTCATGTCAATTATTTTTAACTTGATCAACATGTATTGTCCCCAGGATGTCACATGATAATGTAAATATGTCAATAAACTATATGAAAATCAATCTGAGTTGTCCAATTCTTTTTCCATGGGCAACATTACTTGTCCAAGGTTTCTTATGGACACTGTAATTTTAGTGGAATATCATACAATCATATTCCATAAATTAATAACACTAAGGGGTCACACGAAAATGACTATGATATTTTTCCGATCCATTTCTAGACATCCACTACCCAAAGGATCATACCATATTTCTATATGGGTAACATACTTATGGAAGGATAGTGTATTTATAGTTAGTTAATTTTATATCCACATCACCTAGGGTTTTCATGGAAATGTGGGGGCTTGTCTATGGGTGTCAGGGTCATGACCATGTGTAGGGTCACATGCATAATGAAATCACAAGATGTTTCCTTTCCCATATGACTCATATGGCCTCAAAGAGGATTTTCATGGGGTCATTTGGTGATTTGTGGGGGCTCTGAATAAAAGTCTCCACATGCAGGGGTGAGTGTACACTTTATATGTTGAGGAATGGTTCTCAAATAATATAGGTGTGGGATGCATATAAGATCCATGATATGGATTATGGCCATATGATCACAGGATCAAGAGTACTTTTTTAACACCTCATGAATTAACGTAATATTTACTTTTTAAAAAATTTTAATAGATTGTGTTTCATAACAGACAATGGTCAAATATACCTTGATCTATTAAGAAGTGACCATAATAAACTAGTAATTAAAATAGATGAAATGAATAAAATTAACCACATTATGAAATTTATATATTTATCGTTTACCTATAATATTTTATAGACATATTTATTATGAATGATTCTAATTTTACTAATTAGAGCTTATATTTTTGAAAGGCCATTTTACCGCCTTTTGGTGGTGTAGTTTTTTTAAATTTATATTTTTTTAATAAATTTAAATATTTTTTTAAAAATTAATATTATTATTTAAAATATTAATATAAAAGCTTACTTTGATTAAACTTTTGGTATTTTCTAATAAATTTCATGTTTTTGTGAATACTGATAAAATATTGCATTTTAATTGAAAATAGTTCTTCCATAAAAAAAATCATAGTGTTAAATAATATTTTAAAGTGGAATTAATGTTTAATTAGATTAATTTTTTATCACAGAATCTAATTTAGGTTATTTTAGTAAATCTCACGGTTTTTTGGAATTAAAACATTTCAATCTTTTAGATGTTTTCACATTAAAAATTCATTTTCTCATTACATCTTCAACATTAATTTTAAATTAATTACTAAAACTTATGTATTTTTAAGTGGATAAATGGATTCCCTATTTGCCATCAATGGGTCTAGATTATTTTAAACAGAATTCTCTTAGTTTTTAGGTATTATTAATAGTAACATTAGTAATTTATATTAACAAAGTTAAATTTAAATCGAGTAATTAAGGGTAATAGTATTATTTTAAATATAATAAAATCACATTAAAACTTGTTCAAATTTTATTTTATTACTGGACATCAACAAAAATCTAATTTTGTCTAATATTAAAAACATTTCATGCCACATAGACAAGAGTATGACATTTATAATATTTTATTTAATGAGATGTTAAGGATGTCATAATAATATTTGTAATAACTATCTCAATTCAAATATAGTGTTATACAGAAGATATATTTAACTATGAATTGTAAATTGAAACTTAAAATTTATTCCCTTATTGTGATAATTTTTTAAAATTTTTGGAATCAAATAATTACCTTAATGGTTTATAAATTGATGATGCAATAATTGTTTATTTAATGGAAATATCAAATAAATGGTATTAAAAATATAAAAATATATATAATTTCAGATTACTAATGTCCTTAAAAATTTTTACCAATGAAATAGACATAATATGAATGTATCATATGTATTTTTTATATGTTATCATGTTGATATGATATTTATGAAAATTCATGTAACGAATAATGTCAAAATTGACAATAATGATATTTTAAAATAAATAATATTTTATTAAATGATATAAAATTTAAAAACAATTCATTCAAATAATTGGGATAAATATAGAAATTTGATACATGACTCATTTAAGTTTTTTTGAAAATTTATTGCAATTATATAAACCGATAAGTAATAAAAATATATGTTGTTAAGATAAGAGTCAAATGAACTAATTAAGGGTTAAATCATGAATATAAGAGAAAAATATATACTAAACAATTATAAAAATTATTGGTTGTGTGGATTTATACCCATACAAGTATTATCATCTAAATAAATCACTCTGAATAAAATTTTAATTTGAAATTATTTTATATTAATTTAGTACTATGGGAGTTTCCAAAATTCACCCTCACCATAATTATAAATTTTCACATCCTCCCTCACATCCTCTAAGAACTTGTAACCTTATATATCAACCCAAATCATCACACATATACTCATAACATCCATATTCAGGTTCTAGTGGTCCTTCTCTTCAAAAAATATCATCTCTATATCCCTTGAAAAGATATGTAATTTAATTCCACCAAATAATAGGTAATTGTTTTACCAACTCATTCATATTCATTACTTCCTTCACATCCTTTTATTGTGTTGTTTCCAAAATAAAGTAATAAATATAATATATTTGTATTGTGATATGATTTTATTATTATGTTGAATATTTATTATACCTTTTATCCATCCAATAATAAACAAAAGCATCACGTGTGCATATGTATGACATATCGTATCTACCATGTGGTGTATTTTGTTATCATCACCAATTTATGTGGAAGGGTATAGTGATGGATATAATTGATATAAATAATACAAATTACATTATATTGATTATATTTAATTAAAATATCATCTAATTGCATACCCTTTCACCATTAACGGAATGATAATTTCACTCATGCGTACGTATGTCCTACAGTCTCCACGACGTGATGAGATTCAATTTCCATGTTTACCATTCAAAATGATTATTAAAAAATATATGATGAGTAAACATAAAATATATTAACTTATTATCATTATTTAGATGAAATAATTATAACCAGTTCATAAGAAACATGACTTAAATGTCAAAAAATGCATATGAAAATTAAGCAGTTTACACCTGAAACATGGTTAATAACAGAAATAATTAATAAATTGATATAATATTATCATATTTGATATCATAAATGTGTATTTAATTCTTGTAAAAAATAATTTCATGTTTTAAAAATTTTCCCTAATGTTAATTCTCATTAAACTAATGTTCAAAACAATGTAATTGTTAATTTCACAATGCCATTAGTATTTGGGTTCTTTTAAACATAAGCATCTATTGGGTAATATTTATCATTCATGTTCATGTTTCCTAAAAAAATCCAAAATATTTTTACTATTATTTTACACAGATTTAATGTACTTTTACCCATTAAAATTTTTTGTTAAATGTTTTGGAAGGAATACTTTTTTTAGATGAGGTATTTTAGGAAATTTCTGAAAAACAAATATTGAAATATTTTTTAAATATATGACAAGAGAGGATTTTTATGTTATCAGGAAACTATAATTCCATTAATATTTCATTACATGTTTAAAAAATTATTTTCAATGTAAATTATTTCATTTAAAATTTTGTAATATTTTAAATAATTTATTTTTTTATAAAAAGGTGTATTTCTCTCCAGATTGTTTTAATAATTTAATTAGAGTGTTTTCATCTATGACAACATCCTTGTAGGATCTTATGTATGATTGAGGATAATATCATATGATAATGTCCTCAGTATTTTATTGAATGGTCTATTATTATTTTGATTGTGGATATTCCATTTTCAAACCACTCATCTTTTGTGGTTTAAGTATTCCCATTTCATATATGAATTTTTATGTTGTTTATGGTTTAGCCTTTTCATATGAGGAATGAATTAGACTTGGTATGTGATGGGTGGGTCCCACTATGTCCCCTTGATGTATTTGTAGGTCTAATAAGATAAAAAAGTTTTGGTATTGGTTGATGTCTTACCCATCTATGTATGAGGACTTGGCTGATGCATTGATGGTATATTTATGATGTCAAACATTATTAATTCCCCCATTGTGAATTTAGTTATTTACATTCCATGTAATTATATGATTAATAGAGTATCCATGTAACTATTTTAATGGAATTATTTTTTTTATTTATTCTTATGATGTTATTCTGAAGATCATGTTTAAATTTCTTGTGATTCAGTTATACACATTGTTTAATGGTTATTGATTATTTATAATAGTGTTCATTATAAGCATACACATGCTGGGCATCTAAAATCTCCCATTTATTATGTATTAATTTTACTTGGAAGAAATGATGTGTATTATGGCTAATATGAATGGTCATTCTGGGATAATAACAGGGATATCAATGTATTTTTTATGATTTATTTTATAGTTTCAATTATAATGTATGTTTCATGTAGGGAATCTGGTTTCAGAAACAACTAAATTGATCTGACCTTAGAGATTTGAGTCATGTATCTTTTACAATTTAATATAGTATGTAACCGGCACTAGGGTACTGGGTTAAGGGTCTTCAGAGTTGGAAATAATATAATTTTAGTTGAAACCATTCAAACTAGAATTATAAAAAATTGATTAGGGAACACATCCCTAAGATAGATTTTTTCATTCATCATAGAAGAGCATCCAATAATTTTGGTAATGTATAGATTATGTGGTTATTAAAATAAATACATCACTTTTTGGATGCTACAAATGGATGGTTCAGGTATAAATGTACCTAGGTGTAACAACTCTAATAAGGTGTGTTGGGTATGAATTGACGTAATAGGTTACACAACAATAGGACTTACTATGCACCTAGTTTGACAATCCTATGGGATATTCTTAGGATAATTCCAAATTACATTACATCCCATTATGAAGCTCTTAAAATTAAAATTGTCCCCAATGAAACCATGTTTATGATTATGAGATATGCTATGATAAAAATTTTCATTTTATGTTATGTTTTTTAGGTTATAAATTATGCATTACGATCCATAACCTAATATAATGTATGCCATTATTTAGAAATCGACTATATTGAAAGGAATGAAATCTTTATTAGTGCAGATAATCTATATATGGATTAACCTCTTTTTGAAGATAATGATGTTGGAGTTGGAGCTGCAATTAATGGTGAGAAACATATAACTATACTAGCACAACTTTCTCTGATTATGAATAAAAACCATACACATATAATTTATCCCTATACAAAATTAGTAGGAACAATGTTATGTTTCCTCATAAGATAACAGACTCCATCATTCAGTTGGACTATAAATTAGTTTGTAGAAGAATAATAGATACGTGGTTTCCAAAATATATTTCATGCTTTGGATGTAATGAAAGATATAAGGTTTTCATGGAATTTTATCATCTCTTGGGTGATGTAGATAATTTTTGGTCACTAGTTCAAAACATGAAGGAGGTTTAAGAAATAGAAAACATGGAATGGAATGATTTTTAGTAACATTTCATGGAATAATATTTCCTCTATCAAGAGAGAGTGGATATGGAGAGTCAATTCAGGAAACTAAGGAAACATGAGGACAATAATGATACTATATATGAATCCATCCTTACAAGGATATAAATTCATGCTATATATTATATAAATAATATATAATGAAATATTTATAGATTTATTGATTGGTTAAAGCGATTCCTCTCAAGGGAACTACTCTCCCAAAATTTATCATCATAGGAAGATATATTCTCATGTGATATTAAGATAGAAAATGAAATCCCTATGGTTTTTTACATTAATGGGATCTAAGAGATGTAGAGGGATGATGAACACTCTAGAAAAAGAAATAAGGAAGAGGATAGAAAAGGAATAGTTAACATTACATCTTGTAATACATTTGGAATGAAACATCAAATAAAATTCCTATTGGGTATGGTAGTTTGTAACATGTTTTGAGAAAAATGCCACCATGCCCTTGATTGTATGGGAAATAAAGAAGATTATAATGTTCAATGATACAATTTTAATGATATGTAATGTTATGAAAATTATTTTCCTAATCATTGAGGAAACATTCCATGTATAAGGCCAAGGTTTCGAGGATAATCTTATGTGATCATAACAGTTGAGGTTAGAGTTACTAATGATGTAGTGAAATTAAATCTAATTATATAATAAAACATATATAATAATTTATTTGATTCTAGATCATTGCATTTTTATATATACTCACTTTTTAAAAAAATAAGACATCTACTTTTTGATTTAATAATGGATTTTTCAATCAAAATTACCAATGTAAATTACATTACGACAAATATGTGTTGGAAATTAAACTTCATGACCCATATAAATGCATTACTTGCTGAATTGGTGGTCATACATATGATATACTTTGATAAAATCCTCGGTATGGAATGGATTTCAACATATAATTTGAGATTTTATTACAATGAGAAGGAGATAATAATTTGTGAGTATAAAGAATCGATTATCATTGAAGAAGAAAGTTCATCATTTGATTCTTATCTAGATTACACCACAGTAGCTCTACTAAATAGAATTCTTGGAGAGGAAGAGAAAAAAATCATTGTATGGAGAATGTAATCATCAAGTTGAGTATCATCCTATTATTAAAGAATACATTGATGTATTTTTTGAGGAATAACCTAGAAAACCCCCATAACATGAAGTTGAGATTTCTATTGATCTAATCCCCAATAAAATACACATACAGAATTATCTCTAAACAATTACCATAATTGAATTTGTTTAGCATAAGATACAATTATAGAAGTTGGTTAAAAGTGAGTCATTCAATACAATGATTCTCCATGGGGATATCATGTTCTAGATGTTAAGAAGAAGGATGATTAAATGAGGTAATGTATAGATTAGAAGGAAATAAATACTATTATAAAAAACAATATGTCTCATATTCCTTGAATGGATGATTTATTTGATCAACTTCATGGTGCTAAATTTCTTTTCATCCATAAACCAATGTTCTGGATATCAGAAATTGAATGAGAAGATGTAAGACATTCTGAAAATAGATTTTAAGACAAGGAATGGATATTACAGTATGACGGTAATTCCATTTGGATTGATTAATTCACCTTCAGTTTTTAATAATATAATTAACAGAGTTTGGAAGTAATATATAGATGATTGTGTTTTTGTATTCATCGACGATATTCTTGTGTATTCTAAAATCTATGAGGACTAATATAATAAATTATTAATTATCCTTGGGACACTGAGAAGGGACGAGTTGTATGGTAAATTGGTATTGTGTGAATTTCAGAATCAATAAATTTATTTTTGTTTCTGTATATTCTCAAGGGAGGGAATAACATTTGATCATACAAATAAATAAGCAATCCAAGAAATACATGAACCAATGATCATAACCAATGAACATAGTTTGATTAGTTTAGAGGCTTACTATAGGTATTCTATAAAACAAATCACGATTAGCTATCATGTTAGCCACGATCAAACATAAAGTGGTTAAATTCATATGGATAAAATTTTGTGAATATTATTTTATGAATTCAAGAGAATATTGGCCAATATTAAGATCTTGACATTGCCATCAGGAAATATTGTATTTATTATTTATAGTGATGCATCACGTAAAGGACTTGGTTGATTCATTATGAAGAGTGATGTAGTTATTATATAAGAATCGAGGTAAGTAAAAAATCATGAACAAAACTATCCATCTCATGATCTTGAGTTAGTAGTTTTAATCATGTCTCTATAGATATGGATCAATTATCTCTATGGTGAATTATGTGATATATATAGAAATCAAAAGATATTGAAATAAATTATCTCACAGAAATAACTCAATATGAGGCACTTTAGATAGCATGATCTACTCATGGATTATTATTTATCAATACACTACCACCCATAGAAGGAAAATAAGGTCGAAAATCTATTGATGAAAAAGGATCTTGGATTTTTTAACAAAATAGGAATTGAATGTGATCATGTGTTCAGGGATCATGTAAATATGGATATTGTCATTTCTAAAGAATGTTATCTATATACTTGTCATAGTTTCATTAGATGTGTGGGAGTTGACCAAAATAATCCTTCGGAAGAGATTACAACCTTTGGAGGCCACATGGATGAGAGTTTGCAATTTATTATATTTTATTTAATGTGAAGTTAATGATGTCATTCACATATTTATTTAACAATATCATTTTTAATAAATTGATATATAGAAGATAAATTCATTAATTAAAAATAAATTGAAATTAAAAAATTTAAAATTCACCATTATAATTTATTTTAAAATTTTATTAAATAAATAATTCCCCTAAGGGCTATTAAATTGATGATGTAGTATTTGTTTAATTAATGGAAATATCAAATAAATGATATAAATAATATAAATAAATATAATTTGAAATAGATATTATCACACATAAATTTTATAGGTTAACTAGACATAAACTATATTTAATATTGGTTTTTATTTGATGTTATCACGTATTAATGATATTTTTAAAAATTCATGTAACGAATAGATTCAAAATGGATAGTAATGATATTTTAAAATAAATAATATTTTATTAAATGACAATTAATTAATAAACGTTCAAAATTAGGACAACATATTTTTATGAAGTTAAAAATTTCATAAATGACTTATTTAAGATTATTTTGTAATTTTATAGTAACTATATTTACTCTTAAGTAATAATAACACATGTTGTCATGTTAAAAGTTGAATAAATTAATTATGTGTTAAAGAAAAAAGATAAAGGTAAGAATATAACCAAAACATGATAAAAATTATTTGTTGACATTAATTCGACCAAAAATAATAATTTATTTTAAGTAACTCTCTTTTGATCCATTTTCAATTGGTAAATAATAAATATTAAATTAATATTTGGTGAGTTTCCAAAAGTGACCATCGATTCAATTATAAATGAGAACCTCCTCCCTCACTTATTCACACTAATTTTAGCCTTATCGCTATACCAACATCTACTAATTTTTATAAATAACATCTGTATCCATGTTATTGAAGTTCTATAATTCCAAAAATAGAAACTCTAGATCCCATGAGAAGAAATAAAACGGAATTCCACTGAAGAGGAGATAATTGTTTTACAAACTCATTAATGATAATTTATTCTTCTATTTCCTCATAATTTGTTGTTTCCATAGTTAACTAATATATATGGAATCAAATATATTCTGAGATGTTATTATAGTAATGGTACAACCATATTCCACCTTCAATCAATCATTTGATAAACAAAATCATAATTCGTGCGTACTTATGACTTAGCATCCCCACACCGTGGTGTAATTTGATTTCATCACCACACAACATTTGTGAATATAATGGTATATAAAATTGATATAAATAATAATTATGAGATCATATAGGTTATTTTTAATAAACATATTATCCAATTACTTACCCACTCACCTTTAAGGGAGTGATATCACCACTCTTTTGTACTTACGTCCTACCATCTCCCTGAAGTGATGAGTTTCATTTTCCAAGTTAACCATTAAAAAATGATAATAAAAATGTAGATGTTGAGTATATAAAATATCTATTAATGTAATATCATTATTTAGATTATATATGTGTGTCATGTTCGTAAGAAACAGTACTTAGAAAAAAAACATGCATGAGAAAATGATGTAGTTAACACCCAAAATAATGGTAATAGCGTAATATTATTTACAAAATGATAAAATAAGATCATATATGATATCATAAATATGGATATGATTCTTGTATAAATAAATTAAACATCTTGATCCAATATATTATAGTTTAAATAAATTTCTACTAATTTAAAGTACATGATAAATATTATTTTCATAATCTCATTATTATTCGAGATTGTTTATACACAAGTATCTGTTGGAGAATATTAATCATCAATGTACATGTTTCATTAAAAATTTAAAAATGTATTTACTATTATAATAATTTTTTTTCATTCTTACAAATGTCTGAATTATTGTTAAATCATTTGAAACGAATATTTTTTCACATTCCAAATGTTTTATTTTAGAACATTTTTATTAAAATAGTGAAGGAATTTTTTTCACTTATACTGAAGGTGCATTTTTTTATTCATGAAATATTAATATATTGAATATTATTTTAGATTATTATAAGAATATTTTAAATTAATATTTGTTTCTTTCATAATATTGTTGAATTATAAATAAAATATTTGAATGAAAAAATGGGTATTTATCTCAAGAAATCTGTAATGTTTGTATTTGAGTATTTTCATATATGTAAACATAATTGTTAGATATTTTGTCAGATTGATATTTTGTACATAATTTTTTTTTCAAAAACATATTATTCATATAAAGTTAAATTATTAGAAAAATCAATATTCATTAACTATTGATCTATGAATCAAATATTTTAGAAAAATCCTATAAAAATTAAATGTTAATCTAATATATCCAAGAGATAGCCAGAAATGATATTGATTTTTTAAAATTTCATATCATAATATATATTTATTTTATTTTATAAAAACATTTAGTGAAATAATATTAAATAAAAACTAACTTTGATATATTCAATATTTATTAAAAAATTACTAATTAATCCAGTGTTAATATATCTTATTATTATTCAATAAAATTAAATATGGTTTCGTAAAAAACAAAATTATAAAAAATATGTTTTTAACATAAATGGATTTAGTAATGGTGCCTTTATATAGTATATAATTTCATGATATTTTTATACATATTAATATTTAATTATAATTTGATGGACTTCTAATTTATACTTTCATATCCTCACATGTTCTTCATATACTACATGATAAATAGATAGGCTTTGGATATAGATTTAAGTAGATATATCAGTAGTATTTATCTTGTGTAAATCTCAATGTGATTGAACTTCTCACGTACATGGTTTCATTTAGTTCATAATTTCTTGAGTATGGATAGGGCTAGGTCAAGGGAAGACACTAGAGAAGTAAAATCCATTCAAAGAATGGAAGAATGGGCTTTATAAAGATGAATTATTCTTATAGAATTAATTTCTTCTTTCTTTATTATTATTATTATTATACAGTTACTTCAATTTATGCTGAAAATTTTGATGAGAATGTTTTAATGGCCACATATAATATTCAAAATATATGAAATATTTTTTAATTCAGTTTAGAATTTCATGTGAAACACCATATTAAAAAAATATTTATTTAATGTTAATATGTACTAAATTATCATGTATTTACATTGAAACAATTCATAATACATTCTATATACATCTCAAAAGATATCCATAACATCCTCATATTTCTATCATAAGTGACATGCATCACAAAAATCTATTGATCCACCACAAAGTATTTCATATCAAAATACATGGACAACCCCATCAACTCAATGATATTCTTTACATCATTACTAATGATCCAAATTTCATCAACATAATGTAAAATAAAAATGAAGTGACCATCCTAAAATCTATAGATGTAAACATGTTGGTCCACCTATGTCCACTAGAAGCCAAGGTTAACACTGAATGAAAACAACCATTACTATATTCTAGGGATACAAGATCATCATAAATTTTCACAAGATTATTCCTTATTTAGAAACATAAAACACATTAAGTTTATTCATATAAATCTCCTCAATTAGACCTATATAATGAAAATATTTCTTCATGTCCAACTACTCAAGTTCAAGGTATATGCTGGCCAATAAAATGAAAACAACTCTCATTGAACCATCATTAGTGTATGCATAAAATTCCTATTAATGAAAACTCCTTTCACATGAATGAATCATTTCACCACTAACCAATATTTGTATTTTACCCTACTTTAAATATTCAATCTTTTATCATAACACATATTTATTTATTTTTTCATCTTGCCTTTGAGTTATTCCATCTAATCAAATTTATGATTATTCCTCAATGACTCCATGTTTTCCTCCATTGCATACATGGAATTAACATTATCTAGATGATAAATTGACTCTTAATATGATTTTTGACCCCCTAATAAATCATTAATATGCTCCCTACTTTTATTAATCTCATTAATAGAGTCATTCATCATGAATATCTTTGAAATATTTTAGGAGCGAAACAATCAACTAATTCATCTAATGGTTTTGGAACATCATGTGGAGAGGGTTGTGTCACCCCTAAATAATATCTTCCACCACTATATCATGGTATTATAGTAAGGAGACTTCTTAAACCTTATCATTTTTAGTATTAGGATGTGAATTTATAGGTTTCGAATCATGATTTCATCCATAAAAACATTATCTTTAATAAATGTTAGGGTTTGAAATGTCCTCATTCATCTTGTTATCGTGGAACATGGAATCTCATATTCTGATTAGCTTTTTCAACTCTATCTGTAGATCTGGTATCAGAATTCCTCATCTCTATATATGGGGAAGATTCATAAAGTTAATATTCCATATAGTTTATTCCTAAGAACTTTGGATATGTGTTAAAAAGCTAAATTTGAAATACACATAAACCTTAGTAATATGGGTGTTTACTAAATCATATTTCAATGGAATCATTAAAATTTCAAGGGGATTTTTGGTCATCTATTTATGAGGAAGAATGAAACTCAAACATCATATCCCCATAATTGATTAACAATCTAAGGAAAAATCATTTGGCTCTTGAACTTCTCCATGATGGTTTTTTCACGAAACTCTATTATATTGAGGGGACCATGAGACTGTTATCTCAGGTTAAATTTCCTAACACCTATAATAGGAATCGAACACCCTAGATGTGTATTATCATTTCTTATATGAATATAGACTCATAAAATTACATTATGTTTAATATTATACCATGGAATGGAACATATTGATGTTCCCTAACACTTGGCCCATAATTCGTATGATGAACACCCACACTTTTTTGCTTGTATAAAAAATAAGGTTTAGGAAATGTTAGTTACCTCATAGTGATTCCACCACCATGGGACTACACGTATCATAAATTATCATATCCAGTAACTACGGTCTACATAATGTAGTAGTACCGAATACTCTATACCTCTTCCCATACAATAATCAATTTCAACAATCTAGTTATGAATCTTTTTCTACAATGATGTACTTCTTCTTCATTATGGTTGATAACCCTATATCACTCTTATAGAAAACTATATTATTCCATAGATTGGATCATAACTCTCATTAAATTGAGTTATTATAGTCTACAAATATCTTCACATGAGTTTTGTATAATTTACCACATATGCGTCCTCATTAAATTATGATGGCTGCTTTCAGAATCTTCCTTGATCCAATGTTAAAGATTCATTCCTAGCCTCTTATATCAATGGTTATCCTCGATAACTTGTTATGATAAAGGTTTGGAATATACCAAACATACATCAATGTGATTATAAATACAATTTTCATCGTGAATGGAATATCATTTTTGGTGAAGATATCTATGAAACTGGTATTCCCTATGTTGACTACTCTAAATTCACACACTTGATAATTTAAGAAATAATCATTATATGGAGTGACATGGTTCAATGTTGGGATATCAAAACCTAATTTTTAATCATTTCATAATGTGTGAATGAAATTATCTTCGTCATCATTGAAGCATGGTGAAAATTCTAAAGTGACTGTCACATACAAGTCATTATTTCCTCAATGGGGGTTATAACCTTGATTCTTCACTTATAGTAATTTTTGCTAGCTATTCATTAATTATTTATCTCTTCCATGATCGAAGAATTTTCATATTGGCCTCTTACCATTTATGGACCGTCCTCTTCTTCCATCACACTAAACACCACCTTATTGTCTCGATAACTTCTCCATGTAGAGAGATGGTGTCTACTTGTAACTTGTACCCCTCCATGAGGTCTCCTCATTGAATAGTAAATCTTTTCCACTATCATAGTATGTCAGAATCTAAATGATTTTTTTATAGGGGATACCACTACAGTTTCCCATCTATCATGTGGTGTGAAATTTAGGTGGTCCGATTATCTTCATCGGTTAGATTTTTAATTATTGACACCGGTTGATTCACTATGCTCTAGAACTAACAAATGTGTTCCATGATAGTGCTCCAACACATTAATTGAATATTCAACAATTTCATTTAAAATATATTTTTTTCGAGTGTTATTTTACTAATAAATATTCTCCAGCAATATCATGAGTTCTTATATGTTATTATATTATGTGATATGATGGTAGAAGTTATGATCAATCTATTGGATGATTTTACTGATTTTCATCTTGTTCAAAATCTTCCACTCAACATTCTTGGTTGTATCGAGGTTGACACCATTATTCTTAATTGGTTTAATGGGATCTATTTATTTATTCAAATATTCCATTTAATAAATTTTATGAATCTGGAGTGGTTAGAATGGATAGAAACAACTCCTAGGTTGTCAAAATAAAACTCTGATTAATTATTGAATGATCCAATCAATGTCAACAGTTTAGATTTACAGCTAACATTTTTATTACATGGCACGTCATAGAACCTTCTGAAAAAATAACTCGAAAAACTAATTATTGTTTGAAAAATATCACCTTCTCTAATAGTTAACACAGTTTCACTGTTAAACAAGGATATGATAACACATGTTATAATTTATTGATCCAACGAAATGGAATGAAGGGAAAATGGAACATTATTTGGAACATAATTCATAGATTACAAAAAATAAAATAATCCCCCTCTCCCTCTCCTAAATTTGATTCTCTCACATAGAGAACTCCAGAATCTCATAATACAAATGACCTCTGGTCTCTGAATTGGATTACTCTAGGAAGCACCTCAGGGAATCATTATATATCCTATCTTAATGAGAGATGTGTCATCCATATTCAATACTTTTTTTCTCAAACATTTAATCCCTTCATAATTATATTCCTAAATATAATAAAATGAATATATTATGACTTATACATGCACCTAAATCTGAAAAAACACATTTTTGGTAACTTTATACACATCACAATTGAATCATGAATCATTTTCATAATGTATGAAGACAATATAAGTTTTTGACACTTGTTTTGGAAAAAAATATCACTATTATAATGAAAACATACAAATCCAGTAATAATGGCCATGCCATGGGTTGGATTTGTGTGTGGATATTTCATGTTAATTAAAAATGAATTGTGGATAATTTTTATATCCATCAAGATAATATAAGTACATTGTCTTGGTTTTGAGTATGCCACAGATATTTTGAACTAAAATGAGTTTTTAAAACAAAAAAATGCACTCTCAATCATATTGGGCACAACATGTGTAGAATTTATGTGTGTTTAAATAATACATATTAAAAGCGAATTATAGATCTTTTTCCTAAAATATCCCAATAATATAAGTTTTTTTTAGTTTTGAGTATGTGATTCAGATTTTAAACTAAAATGTCTTCTTTAAATTGAAATATGTTATATCAACTATACCGACCACACTTTATGTCAGATTCACATGAGGTTTATTTCAAAACGTAAAAAATTTAATGAAGATCATTTCCTAATATGTCTATAATATATGAGTTCATTTTAGTAATTTTTAGTATTGACAATCAATTTAGGGGAAAATATCAATTCGAAACTGAAAAAGGGAAATTTTATAAAATTCATCCACACCTTGTGTCTAATTTATGTGATATTAATTCATAAAAATGATAAATAAATTATAAATCATTATAATAATGTGTCCATAAAAAATTATATTTTTTTCTATATTTTTAGAATTTGATGTTTTTTGTGGGAAAAAATGCTCACATTTTACCAAAAATGTACTTTGAGTCATACCAGCCAGAATATTTGTCCAATTGATGTATGATTTATTCCACCACATCAAAAATGAATCACATATCTTCATCCTAAAGTGTAAATATAATTCACTGATGTTAATTTTATTCTAATTATTTTTCACACATTGTGAGATAAATGGTTACTTTTATACTGAAAACATGCACCTTGACTCAAACAAAACAAACCATGTTTCGAATTTCCATGAGTTTGAATCCTAAATAAAAAAAATAAATCATTAATTTTTTCCTTAACGATCAAAATATTCATAGTTTGTTTTCTAATTTTTGAGTATCTGATGTCTGTTCTGAAATAAATTATCACTTTTAAATGAAATCATGCACTTCCCATCGTATCGGCCTCCCAATGGGTTGGATTAACATGGTGTTAATTTATATACTCTATAAATGATTTATATATCTTTATCTTATGATAAAAATATAATTTGGGAACATTTTCATAGTTTTGATTTTGTGATGCTCGTTTTGAACTAAAATTTTAATTTCAAATAAAAACTTGCACATTAAATAATATCGGCCACATTGTATGTCTGAATGATGTGAGGTTAATTTTTACACATCAAAAATGATTTATGAATAAATATAATATATTATCATGAAAATAAGTGGTTTTTTATTATTTTTTAGCTTGTGACAATGTTTTTGAACTATAATGTCACTTCTAAAGGACCACATACACTTTTAGTCATACCAGATGCACCATGTGTCAGATTGATGGAAAGATAATTACCAAACATCACCAATGAATTATTAAATATTTTTCAAAAATATCATTACATATTTCGTTATTTTATTTATTTTTTAGTATGTGATGCATTCTATGTACAAATATGTAAATGTTAATTGATGACTAGAACATTCATTCATACCAAAAACCCCATCTGTTAGAATAACATAAGGTCAATCCCAACATATCAAAAATTAATCATAGATAATTTTATTAAAGTATCATTATAATACATGAAAATATTATCAATTTTGACAATGTGACATATGTTTTATATTAAAATTTACTTTTAAACAAAAAAATTTAACATACAATCAATTTGGCCAAACCATGTATCAGAATGATTTGAAATTAATTCCTTGACATCACAAGTAAATCAAAATTAATTTTCATAAATTATCTGGATAATACGACATTGATTTATTGATTTGGACTATGTAATTTGTATTCGTGGAAAAATTGTTACTTTTATATTGAAAATGTGTAATTCCTGACATATATGCCACACTGTAGGTCGGATTGACTTGTAGTTAGTTCTCACACATCACAGAGGAATCATAAATCATTTTCCTAAAGTATCAAGGGAATATGTTAATATTTTCAATGTTTTTCTATGTGATGCACATTTTTGGAAAAATATCCCTTTTAAATGATAATGTGAACATACAGTCATTACAGTCAAACAATATTTTGGATTGATGTTTAGATAATTTCAACACATAAAAAATTAATAATGGATCATTTTCTTAATGATTAAATATAATAATAGAACTAATAATTGGTTTTGAGTTTGTGATGTGTGTTTCAGAAAAAATTTTAAATTTGAAAAATATAAATTCTCTATCAGTCATAATAGACACATCAATGTCATATTAAGGTGGTATTAATAGCTACACATCATAAATGAAATATTGGCGATTTTTTAATCTATCAAGACATTCTTAGTGTGTTTTCTCATTTATAACAGTACGAAGCATGTTTTTTTTTCTATAATGAGTTTTTTAAATGATATTTAATTAAATTTGTATATAAAGAGAAAATATTTTTAAAAAGAATCAATAATAATTTGAAACACTTTTTTCAAAATTTATAAAAAAATTATTGAAAATAGAAATTCAAAATCTATATGTTTTTCTTATTTGATAATAAAAATGTAATTTTTTCATTTTTAAATACATAAACACATATACAAATTAGAAAATATACATGTATATCTATACCTAAATAGACACATGTATTGATTTACATGGACTTAGATGAATAAAAAATCATAATCAAATTAATCCTAGAGGATATAGGAGATGATGCAAGACATTAGGATGCATGTGGTGTATACAAGAATCAAAAAGATAGGAGAAATCATAAAAATACTAAGAAACATAATATTGTTTTTAGATACTTAAAAATATGTAACAAATAACATAAATTTTGTTTTAGGGGTTCTTTCATCTAAATAAAATTGAATGAGGTTACAGTAATGTTTACATTCAACAGATATTGAATGATCTAGAGTTGTTCTATAATAGGCTCTGTGGGCCACCTTTCAAAACATATGTTCCAATTACATTTCAAACCATGTATTCAACAAGGTCTTTTTTTCGTGAATGTCGGTCAAATATTGGTTACATCTAAACCTTGTTAAATAAACGGTTTATCTAGATAATAGAAAATCTAAAGGTCTTCAGTCTAGCGAGATAATAAATATTAGTAAAATTTAAAAATTATATTCAAAAATTAAAATATAACATTAATTATTTAAAATTGAATATTATAAATTGAAAAATAGATTATAATTAATTACCAATAAATAATAAATTTTAATAAAAATTTAACTGGGTTAAATGTATCAAAAAATGTGCTATTATTATCATAAATGTATTGTTATTATGATAAACAGTATAAAAGTTTTATTGATAATATAAAATAAGTATTATTCTATATATTAGGTTTAGGGGATTACAATTTAAAAACACAAATTCACTCTGGTACCCTACTAGTTTAAACCTCATCCCTCGTCACAAGGAATGATATGAATCCACATGAGCTATTTAATTGTATAGAGTATCTCAAAGGCCAAATACATGATGGTATAAAGGATTTTCATTGAGGAGACCCAACTGCCCAAAACATCATCCTTTATCACACTGTTTTTTCATTCTTATAGAATGTCGCCCACTCCCTATAGTCATTACACAGTCTCAAAAGTCAAAATACTACATATCCCTTACTAATAAAAATCATTTCTTGTTTCCCTATATCATAATCTGGTAAGAAACACTACATAAAACATCATAAATTAATATGGGAATAGAGTTGTCTGATAGGGACCAATGTAAACATCAATAGTTTTTATCCACCCACCCAAAAATGAAAGATTGGTACCCCACCCTGTTGCCTAACAACTCATGTTGTGCAAGATGACTAGTCTCTCAATGTAGATCAGCTTTTTGTAGGTCAACCCTGTATAAAAAATTTGTAATATAAGTGTAAGATGGTTCATTTTATTGGATCCAACTCACCAATCACTAATTAGAGCCACCTACCCTATGATTCCATTATGTTTCCATGGAGTAACACCTTACTGGCTCACCACATCTTCTGCCTTGTTACACTATATTTATCAATTTCAAATTATTGTGAATCTATGATTTCCATGACCACAAATGTGGGTAGAGGATCCCAAAATCTATGCTCTTGGATTTTATTCTAAAATCACCTTCATTAAACACTAGAATTTATACAAAATGTGATAAATAATACTTTACATATTATAATTTGAATAATCTAAAAATTATGTCTCATGATAATAACACAATACCATGACTATAAGGTTTAGTTTACATGATGATTAGATAGATAATAAAATTATTTTACAATACTCATGAACATTTCTCCATGATAAAACCACACTATAATCTCTTCTAGACTCCTAATAAATTTTACTCATCTTTATGACTAATGGATTGATAAAATAAGAGAAAGGCTTGAGATCACATGATAAATAATGGGAAATTTGTCAAAATTTCATCAAGGGTAATATCATAATAATATTATAAAAAATGATCATGGGAGAAATATCTTATTACAAATATCAAGGAAAATTAAGTGTTTTCTATAATCACTTATAAAAAGTCATGTAGTCTTAAAATAGAAAACATATACCATGAAATAAAAGTACAAATACATGAGATAATAAGGATTATATATGGAGAAGAATCACAGTAATTTGGATATTAAATTTCATGGAAATGTATCATAATATTAAATAATGAATGTAACATAGGTACTGAAATCATAAAATTTTGTAGTGGAATCAGTACATGTTCACCATAATCATTTTATGAGGAATCAAAACCCAATTACCATAGTGTATGAGGCATCACTACTGTATTCAAATAAATATATTGGATCTAGCTATCCTACCAGATCCACAAATCATAGTGGTGCATGAATAACTTCTAGATTCACATAGATGAGTGAGCACCAATACTCAATTATCATAACTATATTGTGTGATTAAAAGTATTATCCACTGAATTAAAGGATAATATAAGACCCCAACCATTATAATAATATTCATTCATATATATATATGTACAATTATTACCCAAAAACATTCTTTATTCATACATCACTTAATTAACCTATTGAAGAGAGATGGGTTTTTTTAAAATCATTTCCAAAAAAATTCGATATGTTATATTGAGGAAGAAGATGGATTGTACCTTAAAAAATCCATTGTTTAAGAAATGATAATTAAAGTTGTTTTCATTTTTGGAAAATAAATTTTAAATTTATCTAGATAAATCATTTGATAATTAAGATAAAATAATCCGTTTTTTAATCTCTTGAATACTACACAATATTTTTTCATTAAAATGAAATTATTTATCATTATAAAAAATTTAAATTTTTTTAGAACAAATGATTAGTATTTTTTGAATAAATTTTTTTTAGTATAACTATTATTTCAAAAACATCATTATTTTGGAATAAATTAAATCAATAAATATTTGATTCTTAAAAATAGAATTTGTTTAAATAAATTTAATAAAATAAATTCTTCTTTATCATCAAAAATTTAATTTGGGAAAATATAAGAATATTTACATTTCTTATGAAAATAACCAACTGTACAGGTAATTTGAAAAACAATTTTAATATATTTAATTTTATCTTCATAAATAATAATGGTCATATTTTAAGAGCGGTTATTAAATATATTCTAGAAATCATGTTCACCATACATGTAAAATATAATGTTATGAGTCAAATAAAATATTGTTTTAAATATTGTAGTCTAAAAACATTTCAAAATATTTACTTCTAAAATTATTTTCAATAATGTATCAATGAAAATAATTTAACATTTTTTAGATTAAATTTGGATTAGAAAATTAACAATTTTATTTTTAAAGGTTGGATTTTTTTTAATATGTTGAAATTTTTTTGTTGAAACACCGCATCATAAAAAGAGTAAACAACTAATTACATAAAAGAGAATAAGGGAAATATTAAGTTCAGATGAGTTCAAACATAATTATAGTCTCAAATATAAATCATTAAATGGAGGTAATGGAAATATGGACAAGGATGGGACACCATTGTTAAAGAGGATGGTAATTATTCTCAAATATAATATTTTTTAAAAAAGAAATTTATTAATTTAAAATAATGGTATTTAAAAAGTAATTCACATAATTAATAAATATATATTAGCATGAATTAAGTTATTATGCTGGAATAAAACAATTATAGATGAAATAATTTCAATGACGGGTGTTATCACTCAAATAATGGTGATTTGAGTTATAAAAATACATTACGAATTTAGTAAAACATGAATAAAAAACATAAAATTTATATAAATTTGGATTGTTACATAAATTATATTATATGAAAAATTATGATAAAATAAATATATGGAAAATATATATACATAATAAAATATAATTAAGTGGGGGATATGAATCATACCTCAATTAATAAAAATTCAGATGGAAAAAAGTATACAACTATGATATCCTTTGATTCAAAATCCATTAAAAGAAGGATGGTTACAAGCCTCTTCAAACCCCTTGAATTCTATTAATATGGAATAAAACATCTATTTAGTGGTAATAATAATATATCTTATATTTTATAGAGTACAATATGTATTGTGTCTCAATATATTAAATTTTTGTCCATGATCCTCAAACAGTAAGTCATACCTTCCACTAAAATACTAAATTCTCATTTATAACAAATATAAAAATCTTCACCACCTATATCATAACAATTCTAATATCAACATCCTTTTATAATCCTAATTTACCATTATTCTATATATTTATATCAGATATTCATCATCTATTTTCAATATTAGTTATGAGTAAACATAATCATTACGAACTAGATTCGTAATAATAATGATGTTATTAATGATTCCTCTAAAAATAATAATTCCAAGATAATATAAAGTACTTGAATTTATTATCTATAATTATTTATAATGTAAAATTCAATTCATACCATGGGTAGAAGTCTTATTTAAATTATTATTTATAACATTCCAAAAATGTTTTGAAACTTATACGAATGCTTGAGAATCAGGGTTAGATAATCAGAGGAGTGGGAAATAAATTGGATGTTGCTTAGTGTATTTATATCAAGATTATTTAATCTTTGGAGAACATAAATCCAATAATAATTCCACCCAACATATTTTGGAATCATATAATTCATTCGATGTTAATTCCATGGGTACAGAAATTCAGTCTATTACGACTTGGTAGTTGGTGACCTAAGGATGGATCAATTTAAATAGGGTTTGTTTAGAAAATATACCATCTAAAAACATTTTTAAACCAAAAAATATTATACTTTAACCTTAATTCTCACTTTACAAATCTAGGTGCTCCCTATGATTTTGTTGAGGCCTTCTTATAGTCATTACTTGGTGTTCTGATCTCTAGTCATTGGTTTCTCTTTTTTGTTAACTGTGATCTATTCTTTATAGACTCAAACATTTATATTGGAATTAGAAATTGTTCTAGGAAACATTTCATGTATCAATTAATAATGTTATGATTTATCTCTAATCTATTCTATATCCCTCAATCATATTTCTTCATTAGTCTACTTTTCTTATTAGTTTTAGTGCGTTGGATGTAATTCTTGGTGTTTGTGTTGATATATATTCTCCACCAACCCTTTTCATTAAAAAAACATGATTCTATATTATGGGATTAATATTTGGATCCTCTTACCTCTTTCTATTGAATTTTATTTTCTTTTTGTGTGTGTAGATCCTATCTTGTGTTGTGTGACACCCCAGTTAGAGGTAGACGGTTCTATCACAAGCATAGTTTATATTAACTATGAATAATTTTGGATCTATAAATTCGTTATAATGATTTGTAATTATCCTATAATAGAATTAATTATGTGTGTAAAATTGGTTTTTGGGAAAAGTTTATTTTTTACATCGTTTTGGTAAAAGAAAACGTATTTTCAAATCATAGTGAAAAGGATTGTTAGACTGATTTTCAGTAAATGCTTTAATGAAATTAGTTTTTTGGAATTTTTTTTGAAATGGGATAATCCCTTTTGAAATTTATTTTACATATAAAACATATGAGATACATGGGTACCCCTGTGGTGGTTTTAGTATTAGTCTATTTCCATTGAAATTTTATGGGGCTTCACTTTTTATAATGTTCTTTTACTCCTAGTTTATGTATGCATTAAATTTAGGGACCTGAGTGCACACTACTCATTGTTATGACTTGTATAAGAGTTACCTAGCAATATTAATTTTTTTTCCAAAGATTGATTACCATTATTGTTCCGGTTTTTACTTTTTTTTATATGATATGTTTCATGATTTTCTAACTCTAACTACATTGTAAAAATTATTCATTGAAACTATATTACATGGTTATTTTGAAAGGTTTAGAAAAAGTGGATGGTTTTGATATAAAACTGGTAACCAATTTCCATGCCATGTTTCCTTTTAAATTTAGTATAATATGATTATTTAATGGATACTTATTTGAAAAAACCTGGGTAGGATCCCACTAAACCTATTTTCCTCACACATTATATACTCTCTCACTAGTGTGCAAAGTATGTTTTATCTAATATAGGAATGAGTGAGGAATCACATTGAGGTGGAGGTGATTGTGTTGGGTGGGTGTGTGAAGATGTAGGTGGGATGGTGGAATGTTCCCATTAATCACATTGATTAGTAGGTTTCATATTTTGGTTCACATTCTTTTGGTTGTTTTGTTAACATGTACCTTGAGTTTTTATAATTCTACCATGAGTTGTATTTCTACTATTGGTCATCTTTATTTATATTTTTTTTGGTTATGTTTATATATATATGTAATGTACATTTTATTTACATTTGTTAAATAATCAACTCTATTAATTATTTTATGATGGGTTCTATTTTAAATCCCATTGTTATCGGGAATTCCATTTATGTTTAATTAGGGTTTGGTTTAGAGCCCAGTTGAATGGTTTATCCATGATAGGTTGTGATAATTGGATATTATAGAATGGTTGTGCTTAGTATTAGGATATTTTTTGATGTAATATATGATTTTTTGTACTTTAGGGGTATGATGTTATGACTTTCCGGATATCTCTTCTCATGAGGAGCCTAATATCACCAAAGGATATTGGGATGTGTATATCGTGTATTGAAATTTAAACTTGATCTCAAATTCAATATATGTTCTATTGGTTCAAAATGGTATTATTACATTGTCTTGTGATTCATTTCAACATTAGATATGTATAAACATGCCATCGAGACATATTCCATGGGTTCCTGAAAAGGTCATAGAGGGGGGTTATCCTCCTAGTAATCCTCATCTTGATTAGAATATAATAGAGGCTTCCATATGGGTAGTTCATCCCATGGAACAAAACATACAATATGTTATGAACCAGTCTATTTAGGTCCAATCATGGACTCCATAATATATGGTTCAAGAAGAATATTTTTTAGTAAATAATCCCACATTCATTAATGGTATGAATTGAGCTAATTAGGTGAAGTGAATTCCAAAAAACATTGATCAGGTATTCAACTTCTTAGAGAAACCTGAGACTATCAAGGTGAAATGTATAGTGTTCAAGATCATGGATTCTAGCCAAAGGAGAGAGTATTCTAAGGTGAATTCAAATAAATGTGTGGTCTTGAAGTGTAATAGTTTTGAGACCATTTTCTTCGTAAAATTCTACCAAGAATCTTGGTTTTTAATGGGCCCTTGGTGTTCCTCTCATTGTATTAGAGAGAGAATTATTTTTCATAGTACACCAACCATTTTTTAAATACTGTTTTATTTTATCTGAAGATTGTTGTGAATGATCAGTTGAAGGCTCAACAAGTATTATAGGGTTCGTTACTTGACATATAATTATAGGTATACATGTTGATGATCAACCAATATACTAAGATGGTCAAATAGGATTTAATGGATGCTGTGGATTTAATGGGAATTATATGATTCACGATCCCTTTTCATCATTCAGTTTCAGATTAAGTGGAGTACAGTGGATGAATATGTAGTGAAATTATTATCATAATGGTTATTGAGTTAGTTATAAATAATGGGATTCAATATAACCCTCTGTAGTAGACATCATTATGACTTAAATTTATATCAGTAAGGAATGGTACAATGCATAATTTGGTATTTTTCTATATCCCCAAATAATTTTAGTGCTTGTGGATACTGAGGGAAGCTATAATTGATCTTTCAAAATTTGTCTATGCCCCATCATACTCAATGATATTTCACTCCCAATTCCACTATGGCATAGTCATAATCATTAAATTCTATATGAATCCAGCAGTAGGACTCAAGAGTGGTGAATCATCATGTAGTGAATGTGTTTTTGTATGGTGGTTGATGTAGCCTTGGATATATTTAGAAGTATCATCATTGTTACATATTATTTTAAAAAAACTTGTATAGACACTAGATCATGGGTTTCATTCTCCATCATGTTATTTTTTGAATGATAAGGTGGACTTTGCTTGGGATTTCATTGTTCTTGATCTGGATCTTCTCAATGAAATCATAGTAGTATATTGGATAGTTTATCATGGATATGATACTAATTGTTTTTTTATTATGACACATTCTCAGTTGCTAATGGGATCTCTTGGGTATTATCTATAGACTGTCTACTGAGGCCTATTCATTTAGTTTCTTCTCACCCAAAACATAGGATCATATTTTATATCTTTTTAGTTGATCCTAGTGATGATTCCTATCATTTGGATCTATCTTTGGTTAATCAATATTTACCTGAGGATTTCCTAGTGGGCATATCTAGTATACCTATAAAGATGAAGGATGAGTTCATGATTGATATGCAGTTAGGTATGCATCTAATTTATATGCCCTGTTATTATATAGAACCTTCCAAGCTGAAATAGCTTAAGGTTATGTTATATGATTTTCCAGTGAAAGGATTTATTCATCCCAATGTTTCAAAATGGGATGACACCCTTCCTTTGATCCATGTGGATGAAGTGTCATTTGATCCATGAGAATGAATATTCAAGATAATGTATCCTTTGATTCATGTGGATAAATATTTTGAACTTTTAATGGGGGAAACTAGTTTTCAAATGTCAATCATTTATTGAGGTATCATCAACTCAGGGTTTGGGAGTTAGACCTCCAAAAAACACTTTCAAAAGATGGAATGGCCATTATAAATATCTTTTAATTATTTTTGGCAAATATAAAAATCTTATACTGATGATGGATATTATTAACTAGTAATTAAATCAATATCTCGAAACCTTTTTTGTTCTATTTTTAGTGGTATCTTGGATTATTCAATTTCTGATCATGAGGACCATATAAATTTGGTCTTATAAATTTGGAGGCGTCACGACCATTATGGGAAGCTATCAAAATGTAATTTCTATATCCAATATGTTAAATTAATATGTAATGTGATTAAACAACATAGCCTTTCAATTGGTCCTAATAATGTGAAGGTTTTTTCTAATGGGAATATCTATAATCATCTTTGACATATATAGATTCCTATGTCTAGCTAGTTATTATTGCTTTTTTGTCATGGATTTCTCAAAGAAATCATCACAATTGATAGATCATACCATGTAAGGGGTGAAATTCACATGGAATTAAAAACAATAGGATTATCTGGTTGAATTTAAATGATGACTGACATCAAAACCCATTCTAATATTACTAAAACCAAGTACAAAATGTGTGGTACATTGTGATTTTTATAGTACTAGTTTGGATAATGTGGTTATACTAGATGACCATGTTGTGGTATATGACATCCATCATTATCGAACGCATGAGAATAATCACCCCACTCATTTGTTTTATCACACCATTGTTAGGAATGTGTTTTAGGGTTAGTGAAACTATCTATTTGGGGAGACGTTTTCCTATCATGATAGTTTTGGTTTCATGTTTTATTAAAAGTACCTCAACCTAAGGTATTTTTTATGGGTGAAATACCACAAAAAATTTAACAATGACATCTCTTACACTCTTAGGAAGGGGAACATTGTTGATGACACTCTTTATAGGATTTTTTCTTATTAATCTATTATGGAATCGGAAGAGGAGTATGACTGTATTGAAATTTTTGTCTCTATTGCATAAAGAGGTTTTTGATGATGATTTGTTATGGACCTAGCTAGTTTTTATTTATTATCATCAATATTTGAGTATATTTTGTAGGACTAACAGAATGATGATGAGTTTAGTGGAATTGGGGAAACCTTATATGGTGGGGAGACCATTCTTGGTTACTCAATCCCTTCAGATGGAATTCATTATTTTAGGAATTTGTTTTTCATATGATCATCCAATAAGAATTTAGTTTTTCCGGATTATTATTGTTATTCATGGTTTATTCATCCTAGATATGATAATTTGTATTGCGACATGAGATGGAATTTTACGTATATTGGTATGAATCATAACATCAATGATTATGTGTCCTTATATTACATATACAAGTAGATAACAGTAGATCCCCTAAAGCCTTCTAGTTTACATCAGTATCATCTGGTGGTAGTTTGAATATGTACAAGGTATCCATGGACAATGTCATTATCATACCAAGGAATCCATAAGGAAATAATATTATCTAGGTTGATATTTAATGGTTTGTAAAATTGTATCATTTTAATACGATCAAGTATACCAACATTGTTAAAGATATGGTTAAGATAAACATATATGAGATTTTGAGGTTTCATAAGATCCCCTCTAAAATTTTCTCTAAAAAGGATCCTTAGTTTACCTCTTAGAGGCATTGTATGGGGTCATGTACCCATCACCCCTTTCTTGAAAGATGTTGGGAGAGGCCTCTCATATGCAACCGAGTATCACATACAAGACAATGGTAACCATCCAGTATATGCTTTATTGATTGGTTACAATATAGAGTCAGTATAAATATAATGAATATCATTGATGTCAACCAATGTTTTATTCCATTGGTGATTGAATATTTTTAAAATTTTCAGATGGGCTAGGATATCTTAGTCCTGGGAAATTGGGGAATATTCCATTGAGTTTTGTTAGACAATTTTGGATCACTGATCAGGTTGGAAAATTTTATTATCTATTGGAATTATCAACTCTGAAGCTATGAATTCAGGGGTTGTTATACATTTCTCAGCACAAAACATATCCCTAGGATACTTCCCATGTTCTGTTTTGGGAGGATATTTATATGGAACTTGATGTGTCATTAATATAGAAACTTATGGAAATGTTGATTTTTAATGGAATTTTGATGTTGGAAGAATATTTCATTTTTCAAGGTGTTGTGGAGGTAAAAATTGGATTCTCATGAGGCGTAGGAGTGTGAATAATTTGTGAGGGATCAATGTCCTGACCTATTTAAAAAGATTCCAACATCCATATGACATTATAGGTACTTGAATTGAAATTGTTGGGTGAATGGTAGAATCCCTTTTCAACAGTATTTATAAGGTACTATTTATAACTCTTCACTGATGTTTTTAAACATCTACTGAGGGTTATGTAAAGTGGATTGGGGTTAGAGGGAGTGAGGTGTACATTGGATAACATTTGACGGTTTCAATTGTACATAGGATAAACGATGGGTTCCACTGCCTAGCGTGGGGATTCCTTGAAGAATGGAATTTCCATATGAATTCAACTGAACAACCAATGGGACATCTCGAGGTGCAAACATTCTATCTTCTACAACTACCTAACTACTGTCCATAGGCCGAGCTAAACTAATTATGCAGGATTTGTAAATTATTCCATAAAACCCTTTATTGACACATATATTCACCCCCTTTGACACAAATGCATTGTTATGACTCAATGATCTCACTAGGACTGGCTTGATCTCCCATTATTTTATTCTTCTAGTGATTTGATCTCAGATTGGTTGGTTACTCTTTTTTGGTTGGTGTGATAAATTCCTTCTCAATTCCATCAATTATGATATAATTGTTATTAATTATAAGAAATGTTTCTACAATCCATTGATCACGTTATGATCCTTATCCAATATCTTCTATATCATTATTATAATATTATTCTATAGGATAGTTCTCTTGTCAGTTATTGTGTGGCATGTGTAGTTCTTAAGGTATGTGTCGATATCTCTTCTTTTTCGACCCATTCTCTTATGGAAACAAAATTTTATGTTGTATAATTTTTTTTTGGGGAATTTTATCAGTTTCTCTTTAATTCCCATTCTTTATGGTGTGTTTGGATCCCATCATGGGAGGTGTGTGACATATGTTTGAGGTAGATGCTTTTGTTACTAGACAATAATCTTTAAACAATTAATTATCATGGTTTTATAAATGGATTTATATTAAATTGGTATGATCCCTGAATTGATTGAATTGTGTCTATAGAAATATTTTATAAGAAAATATTATTTTTTAATTAATTTTGGTAAATGATATGTTATTTTAAAGACATGTAAAATGGATTGTAAAATTGGTTTTCAAAGCATGAAAATGGTGGATTGGAAAGTTTTTTCAAATGTAATAATCAATTTTAAATTGATTTGACTTATTTTGTTCATGTTAGCCTTGGGTACCTGGGTGTAGGGTTTAGTATTGGGCATTTTCCATTGAAATTGTATGAGGGTACAATTTCCAGGGTGTTCTTTTGTTTCTAGTTTATTAATTTAGTGAATTTAGAGACTTCAGTGTGCACTAGTCAATATTTTAATTTTGATATAAGTGAACTTGTCAGCCATTCCATTGTTATACATGCGGTGATTTCCATTGTTATTTGTATTTTTACTGTTTTTAGATTAGAAATGATTTGATATATTATTTGATAAATGTAATTTATTTTTTGGAATTATTCCATAAAATTGTATTACATGGTTATGAGAATGATTTATAAAATGGGTAGTTATTATATAATTATTTTGATAGAAAAAAATCTAACTACTTTTTATTTTAACTTTTCATTTACATTGAGTATATTTGGATTTTTGAAAAATTCTTGTTATGGAAAATATGGTTGGGATCCTATTGATATTGTTTAACACCCACCCTAGACACTCACTCAAGGGTTTGTAGAACCAATGTACCTAATGTGGAAAAGGGAGAGGCGTTATGGTGAGGTAAAAACTATTATGTTAGCTGTGCATAGGTAGTTGGTGGTGATATGGTTGTATGTTTCCCATTTATCACATAGAGTAGCAGTTGCTAGCTTTTTTTGTCCTTTTGTTTTTGTTGTTTTTTTGTCATGTTCCAGGGTATTTTATCTTACAACCATGAGTTTTATCTCTACCATTGGAACTCTTTTGATAATAAAATATTTATTTTTTGGATGTATTTATGTATATATAATCCATGTAACATATTTTAGGCTATTTAAATATGTACATATGGCTTTTATGGGGTTCTTATGTGCTAGTCTATAGCAATGGAGATTGTGAATGGCCTTCAGATCATTTCATTGTCTTTCTCATATCCTTTTTGGATTTATTTTTTATGTTGGGTCATGACATATAATTTTTTTTATTTTATTCTATGGTATTTTTTGTTTATGATCCTTAAAGATGAAATCAGTGACGTGCATGTTTCAGAGTTTTTTTTATAAATATACATTAGTATCCAAATTAAATTGTTTAATATTAATGTTAACATTAAATAACCAAAATAAAATCATTATTTACCCATTTATATCATATGTTGTTAGTAATTAAGTTTACATATATATCCATGCTATTATTTTATATAATTTTTCATGTTGGTGATTAGACTGATCCAAAAAAGAATAAATCATAATTAATAGAATATTGTGTAGTGATTTAGTTGTAATATCATTATTATAGAGACATAATGTTATTGTTTTGAGATTTTATTAATGCAACAAATCATAATTGAAGGGAATTAAAGTAATATGTTTTAGATACAATACTATTAAATAGTATGAATAAAGTTTTTATCATGGTATCTTTGTTTTCAACGGTTGAATTTACAATGATCATTTGTTTCTCATATTTAAGGGTATAAAAGAAATTAATCCTGGCCATAGCCCATTGGGGCCTCACTAGATTTGGTGAAACCATTAAATATTTGGGTGAGATATCACTATTTTTGTTGGGTCAGGCTTGGTCAATCAGTCCCATAGCATTTCCTAGGATTGACCTAGAGTTGGACAGATTGTTCGGGTCTATCTAAACTATTCAGGTTAGGGCATTGTCCAAGGTTACTGAGCCATTAATATCGAATTAGAAATTATATTTTTTAAAAATTTAAATTATAATATTCATTATAAAAATGATATAAAATTATAAATATATTATAAATATATTTTACACATCAAATGGACTAGTTGGTCTAGGTGATGCATTGAAATACAGAGGTAGATGTTTCAAATCTCCCCACCATCAAATTTTACAATGATATGTTTTTTAAATTTTTAGTCTAGATTAGGGCATACAGGGTAGGTTGAAGGGCCGAGATTCTAGGCTAGCCCTAGGGGTTGGGATTTTTATCCACCCATTGATAAAATATAGTTTCCCATGTCCAAACTGACCAACCCTTCGCATGAGCCCATCCTAGCATGGGTAAGTCTTTTCCAGGCTAGGTTAGGTGAGTTTTTGGGATGTTGGGCTGAATTTACACCCAGAGTCATATTATTAATAATATTTTAAATTTTTTTAAAAAAACATAATAACTTTTTCAACATTATATTTATCCATTTAAATATTTATTAGGACCATCCATGTTTGGTGTTGATGTAAATGAATCATGACACCTTGTGGAGGTGGTAGACTACATCTACCCACGAATATCATTTTTGTTTTCATTAAAGGAAATGAGAATATGATTATAATAATTATACCCAAAATACAATAAATTTTATTTGACTAAAAATAGTTAATTCATTTTATAATATTGGTGAAATTACATTTAATGGGAAATAAATAATATAAACATCTTTAGGGGGAAATTATTACAAATGTATTGAACATTATATATCCCACATAAATCTCTTTTTAAAGTGAGACATTATGATGACTAATTGAGAGAATAATGTTAAAAACATGTGTGAAATATATAGTAAGAGAAAATGGATGAGTATAAGTTTGAAAATATAATGGATAGTTCTATCATGAAGTGGTAATAGTCATCTCCTTTTAAAAGTCAATAAAAATTGAATTTTTATAAATTCACCTATGTTTTCAATAATGACAAAAATTATTCCAAGTTAAAAAGATTGAAATGTGGGAAATAATAGAATGTGTTACAAGGAAGGGTCTATAATAATATAAAACAAAAAATTTGGAGATAAATGTTAATAATTTTAGAATTTTTCCCTTAGTTTATTAACATTTATTGTAATTAACTTTTACTAAGGTAACTAATTTTTAACCTCAGTAATTATTTTTAATAAAAATATAATATTGTATTTATTAAATATTTTTTAAAAATAAATATCATATAAGAAATTAATTTTATCATATAAAATTTCGATTATTGATAATGTTTTATTTCAATGTAGAAACACATAGAAGGTAAAAATAGTTTTTTAGAAAAGTGTATTTTCATGATCAAATGTTATAAATTAGATAAAATTCCCAATGTTATTTATTTTTATTGCATATTGTTTTTAATAAAATGAAAAATATTTATGTTGCTTCTAATTCAATAAAAAACCAAATATCTATATAAAAATTTCTAATTATAAGAAGAGAGTGAAAATATTTTTAAAATGATAATAATATTATAATTATGTTCTAAAATATTCAACATAGATTTTATTATATTAACGTACTAATTTAAAATGAATAATTTTACTCTTCATATACATATTTTGTCGATTAAAATATTTCATAAACTCTTTTTTCTTCCATATTTAAAATAAAAATCCATAAAATTCATAGTTATCAAAAAAACTATATTTTGAAATATTCACCTAGTAAATTAATTATTTTATAAAATTCCTAGAAGTTAATCCAATGGTAATTTATGAATTAAGAATTCCAAAACTGTATTTTGTTTTAAAAAATTAAAATTCTATAATATATACCTTCATTTTTTTAAAAAATTGAATATATAAAAAATAACTTCTATTATTTAAAAAAATGAATTGTTAAATATTTAGGTGTTCTTAACCCTATTTCATGTGAATGATTAATTTATTAATATATATTTTTAATATAGATTTTATTATTTTAATTTTTTTTAATAATCTTCATCTTATATATCACGAATCATTTTAGTTTGGGGATGTGTGCGTAGTAATCTATCGATCATAGTATAAATTTGGAGAAAACTTATATGTTCTTAAATCCCTTAGTATTGCATGGGGACTCTATTAATTCCATTAATGTAAAAATAAAAATCAATACTATATAGGTTAAAATGATTCAAACTTCTTTCTAATGAATAATTATATTGTTACATTAAAACACAAGTAACATCCCAATATCCTATAGGTGACGAGTTAAAGAATATTTTTGGTCGGATCAAGGTATTTGGAATCTCATTGATTAAGAGGAGAACATCTCTTCTCATGGTAGAGAACCAAATCATTCATCAAAGAAATTGAAGGATTTGATATTTTCTTGATCAAACAATGCACAACAAACTAGTGAAAGGACTATAGTGGGTAAATATTGTGCAACATTAAAGAAGATTTGAAAAAGAATTGTCCAGGTTTGGGGAAACCCAATTCAGGGATGATCTATCACCCTCCACATAATATCGAATGAAATTCAATTAATATATGGTTTATTGGTAACGAAATTCATCTTCTTATATTTTATTTGATACCTTATGTTGAAGGTGATGATGATCCACTGAAAAAGTTATGTCATCAATTGTTTTCACAACACCTTCACCTCTTAATGTTGTCCCATGAAGAAATAACACAAATCTAGGAGGATAGATTTGGGAAAATAGTCAGATAAATTATTGAACATGTCTATTGCTTGGTAATGGGATATTTGGTTATTTTTTGTTGCCTTATGTATGTTTTTACTATGACTATGTAACCCTTGTAGTTGTTCTAGTTTTTTCAAAAGGAATAGTGAGTTTTGTCTCCAAAACTCATGGTGTACATATTTTTATAATATCATATATATTTTGCATAAATATATTGATATTATAATAAATATAAATTCAATAAAATACTTTCAAATAAATATTAAAATTTGAATAAATATAATTGATTAGTATCTATATTTGAATTTTTTTTACTTTAATTCAAATTATTATTAATTCAATAAATGGATGAATAAATTTTAAAAATATAACATTATTAAATGTACAAATAGTTATATAATTAATATATGTTCATTGTAAACTATAATTAATAATAAAAAAGTAAAATTTTATGTATCAAAGCTAAAATTTGTCTTTAAATATATTCATAGAAGATAATATGTTGATATATTATTATTAATAATTTAGTGTGTAGAAATATATATTTAATTGATTGTACATAAATAATATATGTAATTATTTACCACATTAAAATTCATTAATTATAATTAAAAATTATAATATCTATATAAATATATGAATATTATTACTGATTGATTAATATTATAATAAATGTTTTAATATTATAATAAATATAAAATTAAAACATTACATTATAATGAAAATGATTAGATTTTTAAAAATGAATAAATACAATTAATTACTAACAACATTAAAAAATTATTAAAATTAAAAATATTATTAATTATATAAATGAATATTCATTTTAAAATTTATCATTACTAAATTTATAAATAGAAATATTTTCTATAAATGTTTTTTCACAATATATAATATATTAAAAAATTATAAAATTAAATGTAAGAATGTTAATGTTTATATATCTATTGTTTTATAGTTTTAAATACAAAGATATATTTTTAATACTAATTAATTATATCGATGTATATATTGTGTTGATTTTATATAAAAATTATTATTAATTTTTAACTAAATTTAAATTTATTAATTAAAATTTAAAATATTTCTTTTTATATAAATATATTAGTATATTATTATGTGTTTATGTGGGATGTCTAGGTGAACAAACAAATACCCATGTGTATCTAGTTATACATGTACACATATACAAAAACATACTCATACATAGACATGCATAAATTTACACATATATAAACATACTCAAAAACATATATATATACACAAATACACACACATATACAAAAACATACACATGAACATACATACACATACACACAAATTCAAATTCACATAAATACACATACATACACATACACATACAATTAGTGTTATGTTTGTTTGAAATGAATACTGTTAGAGATTAGGGAGGTTGTTTTTTATCATGATGTCTGTTTCTTTTGAATATTACAAATACATCATATTGAAAATACCCAAAATTATTCTAGTATTTCTTTGAAAAACCTCACTTTATTGATCGAGATAATTAAAATTTATTATAGTTTTTTTAAATAACATAATATATATTCTTGAAGTTTTTAGTGTTTGTAATTTTTTATAATAGACTATCCAGTCACTGTATTTTATTTTTGGAATTTTTGTGGTTTTATATAATTGCAAAAGGACATACATTATTGGTATAAATGAAGTCTATGAAAACATGTTTCATGGTTACAAAGACATTTTTCATGATTATGAAAAACAAAATTCATGGTTATGCAAAAGTAAGTTATTTTTCCATTGGACAAGTTCTATTCACATGCATGTATAGTTTATGGTAACGCATAATATAGAATGATGGTTACAAAGATATAAAATGTTGTCTACATAGAACATAAAATTATGGTTATGTAAAAAATAGAATGATTGTTACATAAAACATAATATTATGTTTACACAAAATACTAATGTGATTGATGAACATAATTTAATTTTTCAATTTTACAGCATTTTCATACACTATTTTACTACATTTAAAATATTTTGATCAACTACGAGTTCATATTATTTGATTGATTTTTTATTAACTTGTAAAATACATATACATGCTTACAATGCTCTATGAAGTAATTTTTGATTTACATAAAGGAAGGATCAGGGTGATATATTACCATAAAAGGTAAATCAATGTAATTCCATGATTGATTTAGTTCTTACCAAGGAACCTTTTGATTTTCTATCAGGAAACACCAACATGATCAAAATATTTTAGAGTTAATAAATCGGACAATATTCATTGATTTTAAAATAGAAATTTGATTAAAAATACTGACACAAATCACTTGAGGATATAGACCTCATATTTATATGATAATTATGATAGTTCTGAGATTTTTCCTCTGAATACTATTATTCTATGAGATCATGATGTAAATTAAATATTTGATTTATTACTATTAAAATGATAAAAACTACATTGATTTTAATAATATTTGATCTTATATTCTTAATTTAATTATAATTATCAATTGTGAAATATTTTATATTTTATTATTGTGTTGTAACATTCATTTTATGATTTCCATATCAAAATAAATTTTTTATTGATTATAACATCTGATAAAATGGAATGTCTAATGAGTTTTGTACCTCATAAAAATTCAATGTTTCCTTGGTGGTGCCTTGGTTCATAGAAATATTGTTTTTTCATGATATAACTCCATGTGATAAAAATACAAGCCTTGTAAAATTTTGTCACTACTTTAAAAAGTGAGGTCATGTTCTTAGTGTGTACCATTCTATTCACTATGTTATAGTGGATTGAAGGGTAGATATAAGATCAAAAAGATCTGAATGAAAAAAATATATTGTCAATATTATTTTCATTTTTTTACTGTGTTTTGTTTTTGAAGACTACCAAATTACAATAATTATGCATGTGATACTTTGATATCATTATTAATTATTTTTAAAAGGATGTGTATATATTTTAAAAGGATTATTACCCCCCCCCCAACCCACCAGAAACCATTTTCAATCTCACTGAGGCCAATAATTGGTATCAATGATTATTTGTATGGGACAATGATTTTTTTTATAATTACAATGTAATATTATCCTAGCCCTTGATTTCTATGGATTTTGTTTGTAAGATGGACTCAATGATTGTTATGATGGTGGCATTCCATTAAAGGAATCGTATTTTGATAGAAATTAATATAGTTATAAGAATTATTCATTTCAGAAATATCATTAGCAGTATATTATTTGTCATTGGTTGATCATGGGGACACCATATGAGCTATTTAATGTAGATCCCGATGGACATGTAGTAAATGGTTTGGAAATGTATGTTTTAATAATAATTTAATTAGTCTATTATATTGTGCTAAAATATGAGGTGTGTTTATACATGTATCATCTTTCAAGATAGATCATGACTTTTGGTGGATTCTACAAGTCATGTATTAGGGCAAAGATAAGATAAAAATAACAAATTTGTGAATTTTATGAGAAGCATACCAGGAATTTAATATGAGAGGATATAACTCTATAAAACAAATGTTTCATTCATTTACAAGAATTATAAATGATATTAATGCATTTAAGGAGGATTTTGATAACATTGTAGTAATTTATAGTTTGTTCTGTTCACTACATAAAAATTATAATAAAATTTATGTGTCAACAAACATGACTAATAACATTAAGTAGTACACTTTAGAAAATATTATTTGTTAACAAAATCAATCTAATTTTAAGTTATATAATTTTACTATGGAATAAAACTCAATTAATAAATGTACATAATTTAAATCAAATATTAATTATTCTACTAACTCTTTCCATTATGAACTAAAAATAAGTGGGAATGATAAAACAACCAACATCATTAGAGAATTTTAAAAATATATGAAATCATAGGGAGTATATAAAAATAAATATATATGAGATCGTTATAGGGATGTTTGAAAAGGATGTAGAAATGTTAATTGTAGTAAATATAATAATGTATCAAAATTAACCATTTTTGTGTTTAGAACAAATTGACATTTCAAATCAAATTTCTCACAATTGAAGCAATGTGGGAAATAATAGAAATGAAATGAGAATATGAACATATATTTTCAGTTCGATGGTGTTCAATCATGGAGTTTAACTTTAGAATTACTGATTTTGAGAGAGATAGAATCAACTAACCAATGCTTATAGAAAATAACAATGGAAAAAATAAATAATGATTCTGAATTTAATTAAGGATATGAATATAATAATAGAACTAATGTAAAAGAGTTAATTTAACAAAATTAAATGTTTTAAAAATATATTTTAATAATGGATGGATTATTTTGGGAGATAAAAAAAGAAATATAAGAGAATAATAAAATATATAAGTTATATTTAAGAGGAAAATAAATTTTTTTTTGTTTCTATGTTAAATAAAAAAATAGAAAATTGAAGTTGAATATCATAGATCAAAACATAGATAACATAATTTAAAGCATTAATATGCAAATGATATAATTAAAAATTTTATTTCTAAAAATATGGAATGTGAATAAATGAAATGAAATTAGTTGTTGGATGAAGTTAATCAAATCAAAAATGAATATATGATGATCATTCATGAAAATAAATGTTTAAAAAATAAAGCATTGTAATTAAATGATAAATTATGTGATGATTTGGATGCTATTAAAATTTGTAATGAGAATTTTAATTTAGAAAATCTTATTATAAAAATAAATTAATCAAATTTGGAATAAGGTAAAGTAAAATTTGATAAGATAACATCTATGATGAAACAAAAAAATATAGAATTACATTTGGTTATAAGAGTCAACCACAAAGGATTAATAAGGAATTTTTTTATAAAATTTTAAATTGTATTTTTTCTTGTGTATTTATTTAACTGTAGAATGCCTTCTCATTATTCTAATGAATGCCCATTATGATTCACATAATCATTTTGTCACAAAAAAAATTAATTTATAAGTATTTACCTTCTAGATTTCCAATAAATAAATGTTTGAATTATATTAATGTACCTATTAATTATATTAGTAATCCTACTAAACATAAGATATCATGGATACCAAAACCAATTTTTGTTTCATATTTTTTTAATAAATCTATATATAAAGTTATATAGATTATTAGCATATGGTTATTGAGTGTTCTAGAAAAATGACACAGGATATTTCTATATTTTGTTCCTTTTATTAAATATGATAGGGGATATGTCCAATTTAATGATGATAAGTATAATGATTGTTGGGCTTGTTTTATAAATTATTATATGTGTAAAATACTTGTGGTCTAGAAGTTTAGTCATCGTTAGAAACTCTAGAGATAATCCATATGGAGGTAATGCACCATCGCTAAGGAAGTCTAAGTCTGGGAAACTAGATTCAGTTCAACAGATATTATGAAAATTGGATGATTCATTTCATTAGTAGTTGTAACAATGTTTGTTGAATGAATGTTTAGTAGGATCTTTGAGGTTTAATGTTAATGGATTAACATTAAATGATGTCTTATCACATAATAATTTATGGTATTAGTAAGACAAATATATTCAATGGACTGATAATAAAAGGAGTATTGTTACTTAAATAATGATAAGAATCATTTCATGTCTGTAATCAGGGAGTTTTTTGAGGACACAGATGATGTATAAAGTTGAACAATAGAGGTATATATCTTTATCCAAACCAATGTTTGAATGAATAGTTATGAAAGTGATGTGGTTCTTGACTGGAATGAAATCAATGATTGTAGGATTTAGATTAATTATTTTCAAATGAAGTTTTGTTTAATGAAATAGTGTGGATGAGTTGATGGATTACACCATTCATTGTGATTCAACAGTCAATAAATTGAATTCTATAGAAGTTTAGGAGTATCAATCTCATATAGAGATACACACACATCTATTAATTAGTTATTTAGACTGCATGACTAGATCATACCATCTTTAATTAGGTTATTATTCTACACATGCCTATATAACTGACTGAAAAAGGATCTGATGATGCCAAAAATAGGTTGAGGTGCTATAGAAAGGATCATTCATGGGAGCCTCCAGGTTTGAAAAGCTGATACGATGAAAGGAAAAGTCTAGAAGGTTTATTAACATACAATGTCTTATTTTGTGGTCATGGTAGGGTTTTTTAAAGTTAATGTCCCATATAAACAAGATTTATTTTGGTTAAAAATAGATGAAATTTATTATATCATTCCTCTATTGATGTAGGCCCCAATTTCTAAACCATATAATCTTTTGATGATTTTTTTTGTGGTATTTTCCTTGCATGTATCTTGTATGTGCTTGTTTTTATATGTTTTTACATTGAGGAGGATATTAAGGGGATTGGTACTAGTGGATGATAAGGTGAGGATGACTCAATATGGTGGTTTCATTATGAGGACTTCCTTGTTATGGTCTTTAATGTCATGCAGAATGATTTGTTTAGAATTTTCTCTTCTTCAAATAATTTATGTTCTACATCAGAGTAGAACATGCAGTAAAAACAGTGGGTTATAAATAAATCTCCCCACTATCCCTAACAAGTGGTATCAATGTCTGTTACCACTATGATGCTTGATCTCCAACAAGTTGTATAATATATTTGTTACACTTCCTATTGTCAAAGCACAGATAAAAAGGCTTCTAGTGGAGTCATTTGTTAAGGAAATAGATGGAGCTTGGATGGATAATTATATATGTGTTCTAATTGTTATGTGGTCTATCAGTTTACTAGAATAATCTCATTGGAATATGGTGAAGGTAATAGTAGCATTTTTGGGACATTGAATGATTAAATGCCTACATGGGTCATATACAATATTCCACTCATTGTGTGGAATTCCAGATCTTGCAAGAATATCACCAAAATTATAATGGAAGATGAAAATCCCTTATGTTTTCAAGATTTAATGTGATCCCATGTCTCTAGATAAAATAATTGGATGTTTTATACATGGATTTATGATATGACAATGAAATTTGTAGATCTAGGAGATTTTTAGTGCATTTACTCCTTGAATGTTTGTAATTACATACGACGTAGAAGACATCAGTATAAGGATAGAGAACTGTAAAGTTATGATACTAATAACTGGGATTGTTTTATAGGTTGTAAAAAAGTGATGCTTGTTACCAAAATGTTGTATTAGTTAAGAATTTATTTTTCCTAAAGAAATTTGGTGGTAGATTGAGAGTTCAGTTTCTTCAAACTTCAAATTAAAAATTACCAACAACCATTAAATGAGAGTTGGTGATTGAAATATTAAAAAATATTATATTAATTCCATTATAATAATTTATAGTGTAACATAGTTTTCATTGTCATCAGAATATAATCATATTAAGAGAAAGATGAATATAGAATGTCATGGTTGAATTCATGTTGTGGGGGTTCATGGTTATCGAAATTGATGATGGGATTCAATGATTCAAAAGATGATGGCCGAAAGGAGTGATGGGACACATATAATTGGATCACTAGAAGATAAATTTGAGGAATGGTCATCATCACGGAAATGGAGTGAGAGAGGATAAAGGATGATAATTAACAAATCATTTGATTTATTACTAGAAATCATTGGAACATAGTTAAATCATTAGTGGTAGTAGTTTGTGTTAAAACTATGTCATTTTCGCATAAGGTCATTTTTTCATACATTAAAGTAACATCATCGAGAGATTATGAGTAACCAAGATTTAGATATATTAGGAGTTATTCTTGGTTATGAGATTGGATGAACAATATTATATTTTTCATAATGTGAAATTATTGAACATACCTCATAAATATTGTAACCGAACAATTCTTATATCATGTGAATGTCAATAGAAAATATAGACTTGGGTAGTGCTAAATCTGTAGAAAGGACTACCCCAATTTTTAGTGTGTATTTATTTATAATATTTCCAAATCTATTTAAATGTTTTTAATAATATATTTAGAATATTGGATGGACCTCTATAATGAATGATGGATGTTTAAAAGGGTTGGACCATTTGAATAAGAGGGAGAAATGTACCAAGATGGTATTTGTTGCACTAATTAAGACTTTTTATGGGATTTCGACATGCATATGGAGTCTAACATTATAATATTATTGGACGTAGGTTGATTCTTTTTATCTACTAGATTTTTATGTTCTTTAATACCTTGAATTATATGGTCAATTTAGTAGTGTTAGAAGTTCATTTCTAGAATATCAAGGCTATGGACTCGATGTACCACATATCATGCTGACTAGTAGTTTAAAAAATTCATAAGATGGAAACACAATTAATATTTTATTTGAATAAATTTCATTATGTAAATCATATCAGTTTCATTTTATAATTATAATGGATGATTTTGGTTCTTGAAGTTGAAGAATTATTTATTTTAGAGGGATAATGTAATATCTGAAGGATAAAGTATTAGAGAACTATGTGGTTATTACTGAATGTGGTGAAAAAATAATAAAAATTGAGAGTTTTGTGTGATCATAAGAATAGTTTTATAAAGTGATAGTGTTTCCCTCATTCGTCAAAATAAATTCTAAAGTTGTAAGTTGTTAGATTTGTTCTTGAAATTGTTTTTTGTGTTCAGTTCAAGAGCACTGGAAGTTTAGTCATTGGTAGTAACATGTTGGAGAATCTCGATAGAGACAATATACTTATTCCATGGAATTATATGTTTATTGAGATATATTTAGTTCACTAGAAGATAAATAATTGGATGAGTTAGTTAACTAGAGTAATCATTAATTTCAGTTAAATGAAATTTCAATGGAATCCAAAAAATGTTAGATCAAATAATACATATTGAGTGGTGTGTGTTCACCAAATATTTTACATGATCAGCTAGATATATTAGTTTAGTAGAAGGATAAATTATTTATCGGGTGTCCAAATGATAAGGAGTGTTGTCTAAGGAATGTACTTATGGACTTAGTTAGGTATTTGGAGGGTGTAGTGAGTAAAAAGTTATTGGTATTTATTAATATAAAAATGGAATCCTGGTGTACCTATGAAGCATGTGTTGAGGATCATAACATGGATGAAGCTAATAATAATAGGATATTGAATATTTCCTCAAATTGTAAATATTACTTTAGGAATTAGTGTAGATTTGGACATAGAAATCACTATTCATAAAGAGTTGGTATATCATGAAATTAATGATAAAGGAAATTGGTAGTTTCATAGTCCAATGAAGGGATACTCACATCTATCGTTTGGAATTGATGACTGCATGATCTACTAGGGACCTCTGTAAAACTTATATTGGTCATATTTTAAAATTTTAATCTACTAATAGAATATATGAAAAAATAAAAATGGGTTGGAGAACTGGAAGGAGCACACTCAGGTGAATCTAGGTGATAGATGTAATGACACAAAGGGAGGAATGTAGGGAGGAGGAGAACTAGAAAATACCATCTTATTCTCATGATCTAGGTAGGGTTATCAAAATTTGATATACCTTATAATAAAGATGTAATCTTATTTCTAATGTCATTAAATTGATTTTTTTTCATCTATGTATGTTGGGAACAATTGCATCTCCATGTAATGCATGCGTGTGTTCTGTTTCAATTATTGTGATCCAATGTGTGTATTATGTGCGTATATTCATGTGAATATAATAGGAGGGTTATGAGGTAATCAGTTCCTGATGAAGCTAATTAGATTAATATTTTATGTGGTGAATTGGGTTCAAGGTTCACCTAGTTCTTTTATTGATGTCATGGTGGATGATTTCACCAAAATTTACTCTACATTAAATGTTTGACTCTCCACTAAAAAATAGATGACATAGTAATATCTAACCGTGATTGATAGATATCCCCTTGATCCCCAATAGGGGGTACCACAATGGGTTCTCTCATTGATTTATAATCCCTAGAAAAGTAAAGATGAAAATTTATGGTGAAGTAGTAGTGTCTAAAACTATTATCATTTTAACGTTTTTGTATACTAAAGGTTAAAAAATAATCTAATTAGTATATCATAGAATTTTGATGATGAAATGGATGTCAGATTATAAAATGATTACTTTTTTGAAATAATTTTGTCTTATTTTATAAAAATAAAAAAGAAATTATATAATCTGTGGAATTTTCTAAACAAAAAAAATCAAATTTTAATTTGACTAAATGTTTTATAAATAGCTAATATTTTCTGGTGTAGAAGTTTGGGGAATGTTCATTTTTGACAACATTATAAACACCCAAAACACTAATATGGTATGGATCAACATAAATTGAAAATGTATATGTTTTTTTCGTGTTTAATAGGTATGAAATATAGTTCCAAGGGCTTTACATACACAAATATCTCATATTTTTTAGATTAATATTCATTACATTTCCTAAACAAATTATTTATGACAATAATACTTTAGTTCTTTTGGAGACTAAATACATAATCATCTTTTTTCATTAAAGATCTTCAACATCACCCAAAATGATCATCTTAAAAAATAATCCTCTAAGAAACAACATGCCTAAGCCTTTCTTAATAACCTAGGGAAGGAAACATAACAAAGGGTGAGCTTAGATACTCAGTATGGCTAATCACAGGAGATCTCAATTTATGATCATATAAAATAATAAGACAAGGATAAGGGTATATGATCATGAACATAATGTATGAATTTCATACCCAACATAGAATATATTTTAAATAAGAGTCATGGAACAAAAATGTATCATTTCAGAGAACATATTTTATAAGGGTGGGAAATCATAAAAAATCAATCATGAACCATTGGATCATTTTATAAAATTGTGGGACCTTCATATATATAGAAAACCATTTCATAAGTCAAGGATAACTACCAAGACCACCAACATACTTGTTTAGTACATATCAATTATTTCCCATTTTGGATAATGTACACTTACTTCTTCTAATGGATCTGGACTCACCTGTTTCAAATAGTTCATCACAAGTGACCTCGTTCTTATAGTGGATCCAGAGACACATGGTTCCCATAGGGTATAAAGCCCATCTACTGGTATCCCATTGTTATCTCGTGAGATAGAAATATTTACCCAATTAATTAGAGGGTGATATAGGTCCCACCCATCTCATCGTAAAATATATTCTGATATGTAACAGAATATCATAAATTATTCACCATATCATAACCCATGACAACAAAATTATTTTGATAAACATTCCATAAATATAAAAATTAACCATATAGATAAATAAAAATTATAGTTTCATTCAATTTTATCCCCAGTAAACCCCAAATACAATCAATGGACGTCATCTTCTACTAAAAATTATTTTACAAGAACACATGTATCATTTCATAAAGAATATTTGCTTTCCACATCAAAAAATAGTTTTTGAAATATACATCATTTTCAAAATACGTTTCATATAATATAAAATTAAAAACATGTAAAATATTATTTAAAATTAATTTAATTATCTTCTGCAACAAAATAACATTTTTTCCTTGAAAAAACATTTTATAAAAACATTTTTCACATCCTTTTCATTGATAATAACATTAAAAACATATAAAGGGGGATTTAAAAATTATTTAAAACATTTCTGGATGAAAATATTGTTTAGGATTTTAATAACACTTTTCTAAACATTAAATCATTATAAAAATACTTTTCATAGAAATCAACATTGAAAACAAATTTAGTAAACATTAAAAATCATTTAAAACATTTCATGACAAAAATATCCTTCATACATTAAAAACACTTTTTGAAACATAAAAATTGTAAAAAAAACAATTTATTTGAAAATAAACATGAAAAAGTTTAAATACATATTAAATTAAAATAATTTTCATGATGGTATGAAACTTCATTGTAGTCATACTCAATAATATAAATATTTCATTCCCATTATCATTAAAATCAAAACATGAATTATTTGCAAAATGACATGAAGATTCCATTCAAAAATATTATAAAAATAAAAACATGTATAAAAAATAATATAATAAATCATTTTAATAATTCTAAAAAAATAAAATACATTTATAAATTATGTTTTTTGAATAAAAATTTTTTTATCCAAAGAGAGAAATAAATATAATTATTCACAAAAACATTATTTTAAAATCATGAGTATATAAAGAGATTAAAATGAATTTAAAATATTTATTATCATGAAATAACAATAGAATTATAAATATCATCAGTTTTTTGAGATATATATAAAAATATTTCATCATTTGAAGAATATTCGTAAGTAATCCTGATAAATAATGATATTGTAATATAAAAATCCTATAACATTGATAACATTGAATTATAGTCCGCATTAAATAATAACATAAAATTAAAGTAATAATATCATTAAAATAAGTTTATTAATTATATAACCTCTCAGATGGGTGTAATATACATGTCATAGCTGAAGATTGGTGCATAACATATCTTATTTCACAAAGAAGCTAATTTGAGATAAAAATGCTTGTTACCGCTTTGGTAAATTGTGACCTATAGACCCCATGAATTAGAGATCCTAAAGTGGATATTTAAATACCAATAATTTTTAGTATATTAATTATAAAATACATTCATATATTTATATACACCACCTAAAACAAATGCACGTTGAATGTGGGATGTGTCTCGCAGAAGTAAATTTTGAGATGAAAATATTTTACTATAAGTCTTCAATTTCATCATATATATTTGAACATACTATATAATCAATATAGGTATATTATAAATATTATAAAAATCCAAAAATATATATTCATTATACCATATATGATTTATTTTTGACCATTAATTACCTATTTATTAACAATTCCAGTGTAAAGTCATGTTACGGGCAATAAATGCAATATTTATTTAGTATGTATTGATTTTTTATATTTTATCTTCTTAATTTGATTATAGTACCACAATATACATAATTTTATCAATTATATAAATATCATATATATATATAATATACCTGAATTTATAATTATCCATAATAGTATAAATATAAAATGAAGCGCCCCATTCATGGAGACGATAGGTTATACGTACCCATAAATGTTGTTTCCATTTTATTGAAGTAATTAAATAAAAAAGTTAAATAATATAGTACAATTCTATAATAATTTTTATTTCATATTTATCACATATTTTCAATAATCCCCGCCTTATTACCTTCCATTTAATTGGTGAATTAATCACGTCGCTTTGTGAGGCAATAATTTGTCGTACACACGAGCAACATTATCCTATTTCCATAAAATGGAAGGTATGAAGGTATGTGTGATATAATATTTCAAGAAGTATAATAATTTCATAAATATAATATATAAAATTTTAATACCTAATTATATATACACACAATATGTGATAATGAAAAAATGTATGAAATTGGTTCGGGAGGCGGTAATCCACCGCACAAACCAAATATTATTTAATAACCCATTTTATGTAAGTGAATTGGGATTTAGATTATTAAATTAACATAATAAATTTTTAATGTGAGTAATATTAATAGTTTTTTATATCATAATGGATTAATGAAAATTTAATTAGGTGCGGGAATAAATAAAATAAAATGCTCCATTAGAAACATTACCTCATCTTCTGACAATATTTTTTATTGGCATCGATAGTTTTATTATGTATGATTTATAGAGAAAATACTACTTAGAGGATTATAGTATACGATTAAATTAGTTTTTTTGGTATTTATTTTAAAAACCAAATTCTTTTGGAAGTGTGAATGGGAGAGGATATGGGGTGGCCTTCTATAAGTACGGTGAGTAGAGGGCCTCTAATTTATGAAAAAAATGTGTAGCCACATTTTTTACATGATAAAAGGATTCAAAAGTGGAAATTATCAATCCATGAATACATAATTTCGATATATAGCCATAAAATTATTATTCTAAAAAAAATTTGTAATATTTAATCCTTATCTTTGTAATTTAACCTCCTGGTATACCCATTTTTACATTAACTCCAGTAAATGATTTTTACTATTTTTAATATTCATTAAGCTAAAAACATAATTTAACCATATTATATATTGTAAGTTATAATTATAAAAAATTAGGAATATATTCTTCTAAATTACTTTCATATAATTTAAAAATATAAATTTAAAATTAATCGAACAAATGTGATGATAAATAGTGTTTTCAAAATGAAATTGTTCAAAATTTTAAATTGTTATTACGTCAAAATTGAATTTGAGAATCATTCCAATGACCTAAATTATATATATATATATATATATGAACTAATTTTTTGATTAAAACCATATTGAAAAAATTATGTTTTTTAAAGCTTTAGAGGAAATGATATTATTTAATAAACCTTGTGTTTTTTGCTATTCATTTAAACATTTATCTTTTCATAAAATTATAAAAAAATCACTCCAAGATAATTATTACTTTATAATTTTAAATATTAATTTTTTCCATCAAACAATTTTTTTAATACAATAAAATCTTATTTAAAAATAAGTGTCCAAATGATTACAAATCTACTTTTTTGAAATATACAGTTTTAAGACTATAATTTGATTAATTATTATCTCATGTCTCCAAAATGAATAAAAGGAATGCTCAAAATTTGAATCAATATATAATAAATAAATTTTATTAACAACATTCCCCAAAATTTATTTTTTTGATATATTTTTATAAAACACATTTCTCTGGATAAAAATAGTTTTTCAAAAAATAAATTCACTTTATTTTCAATTGATTTTAATTTTTTTTAGTTTATTGGTCACCAAAGAATTTATTTTATATACCTGTGTAATATGAATATAATCATAATTTGGTTAATATTAGTCATTATTTCCCTTCCAATGGCTTGGGGATTACTATAATGTTATGCAATATTATTTTTATAGCATGTTACATTTTGTTTAAACTTGTTGATGTGTCAAATGAAATCCAGACATAGTGTTATGTGTAATGAAATATAAACTAAATGTTATGTGTAAAGAAATATAAACTCATTTTTTTGTGTAATGACTTTTTTTTAGAAAAAATATTAAATTTATTTGAAATATATATATTTTACAAAATATTAGTGGTGTTAAATTCTCCCTCCTTAAATAAATTATGTCCTCACATTTTGAACATGTTATCGGCAATCAATGGTTTATCATATGAAAATACCATTTTGGGAAACCAACATTATAAAATAGTATAATAAAAGTTCCTCTTTAAAAAATATTAACTAATGTGTGAATTTCATCCTCAATAATATATACTATTTTACCAAGAACCTATGTGGTAATTTAAAACATGGATATATAAGACAAAATTAACACCCAAATATTGATGGAGTGTGATATAGAACATGGTCAGGAGAAGGTCAACAACATCATTGTTATAAACTAAATATGCATTAAACTGTTTATGGATATAATAAAAATTTATGATAATAGGACAACATTTTATTTTAAGATCTTTTTGCTAATTTTGGTGAATTTTCGTTGGATAATATACATACTTGATTCCATAGCCTTTCATAAGGAAAATATTATCCTTTGGTTGTGACTTTATCAATTTCCACATAATCTCTTTATATAAGATATGAATTTTCCAATTCTTATTTACTAAGTAAGATCCCAGAAATAACGATTACTCATTCATTCTGCATTTATGTTGTTATCAAAAAAAGACTACCATAAGTAATGCATAAATATTCTTAGGGTGAAACTATATATTAATCAATAAAACAAAATCCAAAATTTATCTTCATCCAATCCATAAATGGTCAACCTTATAACCTTTTCAAATTTACAATTATTATATAAGTCACCTAAATTTCTCAAAATAAACGGAATATAAATCCCCCAAATCTCTTAAAGTAAATCTTGATTGTCACATACAAAATTTGTGAATACTATAGTCATATATTTTCTTGAATCATGGTAATAACCATGATTACCATTAAACCATAATGAAAACATACACACTTCTCATTCCATTAATAAAACCATATATTATTGAATATATACAACAAATTTATAATTGTTGTAAGCTCCATAAATTATAACAGAAACCCCATTATCCTCAAATCATTAATCGCTTCCAAGGTCATTAATAGTATCCAATTAATGTTTTTCAAATAAATCATTTCTTTATCATAAAATACAAACCATTTCATCAACATGAGGATCATATTACACGTTATCTTCCTGTTATCAAAATATCACCATACCATTATATCACTTTTTAGTTCACCAGAACCATTTATTTTTAGTTAGAAAATAATGATGGAAAATGTATAGTAGACAATACTTATATATTTCTTGATTCATATAACCTGATTCATTAATTAAAATACATAATCACTTTAATCATTCCACCTCCTTCTCAAAACAATAATGTGGCTTCATCATCTTATTCCATAATACATATTTCCTATAATATGAAATAAGAATAATGTATTAAAAATCATATAATTAAATTCAATCATTCTTCCCATATTAATAAAAAGTATTAATATTATAATTTCCCAAAAATCCCATTTCTCATTTTTAGTTTCCACATCATAAATAGTATAACCATTACATGTTCCAGATTATTGATTCTTTTGATGTTATTTCCATATAAGTCATTGATTTTAATAATTCACACGCTTTCAACATATGAAAAATTTACTCAATGATGATATCTATGATAGACCATTATTATCATCCATTGGGTCAACACACCTTCTCATTTTTCCTATATAATAACTACTTTGTGTATGACATTTCTATAGTTAAAACAACATAAAAGTTTTCTAAGACATCCACTTAGGTGCTTCTTCCTAGTTTCTAGACATATATGAAACTGAATATTCATTCATCCACTACAAAAACTCTCAACAAACTCTATCCTTATAATCTTTTATGACTCCAAGAGATGTCTAAGGTGTGATTTTCTAATCATATTTCATGATAACTGGTTAGAAATACTCAAAAAATCTTTTAGATGAGTTTTCATCCTATTTGGTTAATCATCAATAAATTTTCAATGACAATCAATGTTAATCATGTTCCTTTTGTTTCATTCCATTTAATTAATCTAAAAAACATACTATGAGAAACAATAATCATAGTGGGGAACCAAATAATCAATAAATATCACTTATATGATTTTTAAATCCTAAAAACTTATTTTAATTATAAGAAACCTATGTTTTATCATTGTTCATTGATGTTCATTATTAATATCTTTTATAATGGTTAGTAATGACTCTGAGAATTTCCAATGCATGTCCCCTAGTATAGTCAAACCAGGTGTGATGCAAGGCCCATTGTTGTACACTAGAAGGTGATTGAGTGAGCTCAATGAAACCTTTTAAATTTTATTACCCCTAGGTGCCTTTGTGATAGATCCACATCTACTTTTAGCATCCTGAAAGGGATTCAATTTCTTATAGATTACATTCTATATCCTCTATAGAAAACCTTGGATAATTCTGTACACTTTGATTCATCTTTAGAAAAATCCTTAGATACATTCATATAAATTACCTTATAAATATTCCTATGTATTTCACTATTTTATTCTCAAGCTAGTTTCCAAATGATAGCAAAACCTTCCCCAAGATACCAACAATAAAAACCCGAGATTTTCATTAAACAAATATCACATATTTTAGATGAATTTTAATATATTTTATCAAAACATGCCTGAGGACCATAATAGTTTAGTGTCATTGGAGACTATAAATGAAATATTTTTATTTCATGAATAATCATCAATATCTCCCACAAATATATTCTCACATACCACTCTTCTTTGACAAATCATATATAAACCATTCTTTATAACCTATAGATGGAAAAAAAAAATTAATGATGAGGTCAAATTGTAACACCTTGACCCCAGAAGATCATACCTTGTGAATTATTTTAATACATTAGAATGATTACAAGGAATCAAGTCCCGAATGATTGATTAGTTTAACAGTCGTGGAAAATAGATTACATACAAGGACGTTACATTTCACTTTCAATCATAAAAAACAACATAATTAATCCACTATGAACACAGTTATTAACAGAGATTAAACTTGTATATCAATCATAATACATTTCATTGAATCTTGGGAAATTAAAACATTAGAAAGGGGTGAGCTCAGATGCTCAGTAAGGGTAAATAATTTAGTAAAAGATATAAACATTTAACGCAAGATGTGTAATTAAAACAATACCCTTTTAAATAAAAAATTTAAAAAAATATAGAAAAATTATCAAACATTACCATATAAACATGAACAAAGATCTTCTCTAAGTCAAATAATCACATGTAATATTTTATTACATAACGAGGAAATTCATAATGACGTACATCATTCCCACATAGACAAGGCCTCATTCCAAGACTATAAATAAATTATTTTTCATGTAATTATGCCAAGAGCCTATTTTGTCTCATGATTCCTACTCATGAATCGAGGATATAGAGTGGTCCTCTATCATCATATAATAATTTTAATTCATTTATCATATAAAAAGGTTGAAACATAACATAAACATTCATATTAAAACTAGCATACGAAATATCAATACACTAATAGTAAACCACGAATGTAATAAAAATAGATCACCCATAGTCAGACATATCATAACCCATTCAATATAATATAGAATATTTTAATATAATAAATAAACCTTAACACTGAATAATATCAAATAAATTATGTCGACATAGTTGAAAATGAACAACAAAACTCTTTGAGCGCAAAAAATATACCTTTATCATGAAATTATAAAAAAATCACACAATTTATAAAGGAATAAATTTAAAAGGCATTTTTGTATCAAATTTTACAATACCAATTTGAAACTTTGGAAATTAATTAATATTTTAAAACATTCATTTTCTATATAATTAAATCCTTAAAAACTATTTTCCAAACATAGACCTCAATGAGAATGATTTAGAAAAAATAATTATTTAAAATATTTTAAATGATTTTTTAGTTAACAAATCCTCTAAAAATAATCCTTTTAAAAACACTTTGATGAAACATTGTCACTGATAATAAATACATCAATGTAAAAACTTACACATAAATAATTTCAGATAATAATGAGATTGACGATTTGACCCTTACATTATATTTTCCTGTAGTCGAGGGTACATTTAACCTCATGTATGATAACCATAGTATGTTATTAAATTATACTAGAACCATATTCATATTTATGATATCATAATTTATTCATTTGTTACATTATATTATCCATTAAATAATAATTTCCATGTTAAAATAACAATTTAGGTAATAGTCACTTTCTTTATCGTTTGTGTTTTATATTGGTATTCTTGAATGTATCACTTATAGAATTATTTAAATGCTTCCAGAATATAAAACAATATTTATGTATCCTATATATTCAAAATATAAATATATATAATAGATAGATATATGATATGGGAAATACCGTTTATGGAGACAGTAGGTCGTACGTACGCATAAACGATGTTTCCATTTTCATATCGTATTGAACAGATGTAAGTGAATGCGATATATGTAAATATAGATACAAATATATATCTAGTATAATGATTATTACATATATTACATATTTATTAATAATATATATTTTTATAATCATCGTTAAATGGTGAATGTAGAAATGAATCACATCGCGTCGTGGAGACGGAAATCCTTATGTACATATAAGCGATGATATCATTATATTTCGGGTGAAATAGTATGTAATTGGATGGTAAATTATATATAAATGAAAATTAAAATGTTATATTTATTATTTACATAAATTAAACTCATTATTTGACCCATCAAAATAATGATGTGTTAAATAAAAGACTACACCATGACAAGGAGACAGTAAAACATACGTATGCACGTATGGTGACATTCTCATTCATAGGATAGATAGAATAATGAAAATGGTTTTACAATATTTTTAATAAAATATCAGTATGTATAAGGTGCTGGAGTTATTATTTTAGTATGGAAACAAAAAAGAAAGAAGAAGTAGAAGTATAAAATAACTTTAAAAGAGGTGATAAAATAATTACATATTCTTCGAGATATTACTTTTGATTTGAGAAATATGGATCCATAGGATGGATTTATGATCAATGTATGGCATGTTGGTTAAGGTTAGGGTAGTTGGGAAGTGATTTGAGCAGGTTTTGGCAGAGAAATATGGCTTTGGTGGTGTGAATTTGAGAGAAGGTGGGGTACCCTTTCAAAAGAGAGGTGAGAGGCACTTTAGGAAAAGTTTGAAATATTAATTTATTATAAAATAATTTTCTGTTTTTAAAATATAACAATATATTTTTCAAGTATAATGTGTGTGTGCATTTAAATACTCTCAAACAATAGGTTTTATACATGTTTAGGTCATCATATTAACCTTATCATTTAGATTTAACCCTAAGTTAAATGTTTAACTCTTATAGTGTCTTCTTATTTTTTACCACAAGGTTAATATAGTTTCCATATGATTCCAAAAGAACCTAAAGAATATAATTTATGAAATTTTAACACTATAAAAGTTATTTTGGAGAACCTTGGATTTTTATAAATTTTATAATATTTAATAAAATAGTATTAATTTTAAACTATCATTTATGTCATTTTAGTTACTATTTAATATGTGATTTTTTTAAAACTCTTAATAACTCATTTTCTTTGAAAACAATACATTGATTCAATCCTAACATGTCATAGTCACCTATAAAATTATTTTATGGCTTAAAAAGATTCAAAATATATACATTTTAATAATTGTATATCATTTCTTTTGATCATTCATTAATAATGAAATTACTACATCATCATTGTGTCATAAATAAATAAAATTATTTAATGTATAAATATTATAAATAAAATACCCCTATGTAGATAATATTTTTATATTTCTAATGAATAATATAGTTAAATTTATCTTCTTGAAAACCCTTTATTAAATATTATTTAATTCATTAAATTTTAATTAAATACTTTTAACTCTTCTTTAAATAAAATATAATAAATATCACATTTTATCCCATGTAAATGAAAAAGGATATATTTTTTATCATAAGGTTTATTTTATGTCTAAAAAGACATATCAAATTAAATAAAGACACTTGTTGCGTATTTTTATATTTTTATAATATTATTTTTACCTTTAATCGCACTATTTACTTTTAACCATGGTAAATAAAATTTAAAAGTTACTATTAACCTGAAATTACATTCAACCTATTGAACCACATTTTACTTATTAATTTTAACTGTGTCTATTTGATTTTCTTATATACAAATCATGGTAGCGTTAAAATTATATTTTATGAAAATTTGTAAATGTGCCTATAAGGTGGGTAAAATATGTTAAAAAGTTCAATAAAACATTATATATTTAATCTTATTATAAAATAAATATAATGAATTAAATTAGACTAATATAGGTATTATGTATTCATTTTTACATTAATATAAATTTAAATTAAAAAAATTATTTAAATAAAAATATCGGTATTTATCTACTATATATTATTTTTCATTATTCATCAAAAATTCAATGTTTTCAGAAAAATACCAACCACTCTACCTTTGAAAATTTTGATATTCCCAATTCAAAAATTAAATCTATTTTACCAAATTAAATTCTTAGGAGTATTTAAAATTTATTTTATTATTGTTCAAAAAAGGACATAAAAAGTAGTAATTTTAAGAAAATAGATTTACATGATATTTATCTATTTTTACAAAACATATACGTTTCATTATAAATATTTCTTAATTATATCACAACATTATAAATAATATCTCAAATGTATTTTTGTTTACTCTTCATATCACAATATTTAATTGTCAAATAAGTATATCGTTTTAAATAATTATAATATTAATCTTCTGTTTCATAGAAACTCATTCATGCATATAACGCAACACAAGTCAGCATTATGTGAAATATAATATATTAAATTACATTAAATAGATAATGTACTCTGAAATAATGGGCTGTTACATTCTCTCATCCTTCAATAAATTGCGTCCTCACAATTTGAAATTTTTCATTGAAAATAAAAGGTTGAAAATAGTAAAAACCATTGTGGATAACCCACATCAAAAATAGAGATAATAAAAAAAAATTATATGAGGTAAGTGGAAATCAAAAAGTCACCACAATATTTGGATATCAAATGGAAAAACATTGCTGTAAATTATAGACACATAGTTGGAAGAAAAATGTAAATGTTTATAGGGATTGATTGAGGTCATTAATCACAAACAAGTAAACAATAAATGTAAAATTGAGGTCCTCAAAGCCATGAATCTATGATGATTTATTGTATCATCGGTTTAACAATACATAAGGTATTAGGATAAAATACATTTTTTATACACATTTTATAAAGATGAAGGGTTAATTTACTATCTAGATTAGAACTCAAGAAAACATACTGTATTTCATTACATGTCATTATCATAATCTCATCATTTGGTTATGCTTCGATCTATTTTCGCATCATCTCTTACACAAGGAAATGAATGTTCAAAAATAAATTTTTTATGCTTAAAGCGCATTTGATAAATCACAAGGACCAAATGTATTTCATTAATCCTCTTTATGTTTACTGAAATCCAGAAAGATATATAAGATTATCTAAAACATTATACATTAACCTCAAAAAAATATCAAGTGTTTAACTTACTCCATTCCATCCTTTAGACTTATCAAAAAATACGTGTGTCCAACTCATAGTTTAAATATTTATATGTTAGGTAAACATAATGAAGATCTATTTTTCCACATAAAAACATGTGAATACCTTCATCATTTAATAGCATAAAACATGGTAACACCCTTAATTACCATAGAATCTTATTGAATACGTTCATGCTCCATAATTACTTATATAATACCAGATAAACTCCTTAAATCCAAAAATGTTATAAACTCCATCAATGATAGAATAAACAAACAAATAATAAATTCAAATGTAGTCAATAATATCCTATATACTTCATCAAACTCAATTATCTCTTTCTATAAAATCACTATATCAGTTTTTGAAACATATTAAGGGTCATATTTCCCCCATCAATATATTTTCCAAAATGTTTTACTTGAAACTCGTTCACATTACATGGTACCATACAATATCAAATCCATAATGAAATAGTACTGCCGTAAAATCATTATATACTCTATAATTATTATAACATGTATATCATTAATAAAATACTCAATTGACCAAATTCGTTAATATTAAAAAATGAAAACTAATCATTCATCTTCATATGTGGTGGTATCATAACATGATTATTATCAAATAGAATCATTTGGGGTATACTCTCATGATTTGTACATTGATTCGCGTAGTTTCCCATCTCCTTAAAGTTGATGCATTGTAAATTTTAACCCTTTATCATACCCTTACAGTCATGTATATGGTTTCTTTTTTTCCACAATTATAACAAACTCCCAATCCCTTAAGGCATTTACAAAGGTGATTACTTCCACAATTATCACATGTGGGAATATTCTTCTTTCCCTACTTCCCTTTATCCATATTTTTCCCTAACATCCTCTTCTTCTCTTTCATCCTGTCAAATCCATAGGACTCACAGAATTCATTAATTGACTTATTAACACATGGTACTATTTGATAATATGATGATAATACATGGGAGAATATTTCCCTTCTAAATTTTACCTTAATATCGTGAAATATGTATCCCTTCTTACTCTTTGGATCATGCATATTATTAGAGTTCTAAATCATACTACTGGAAACCATTTATAAATGATGACAAACACAATTTTAGGTCATATAATAATTACAATACAAAAAACTAGAAAAAAACTCAACATTAATTGAATATTTTCACACATCTAGTATCATATTAATAAAAATGGTTTCATTGTTGACATATTTACTAATAAATCCTTCATAAATGTTTGAAATGAAAATTTAATGTACCTAAATCATATCCCTTGGGAGAGAAAACCATGTTTGCAGTAAGGATTGTTTTCATGTACAATGATACCCTGGGTCAAGCTTGATCTCATTGTTGGAGTTTTCACTCCTCTGTACATCGGTTCTATAACCACGTCCACTTGTAGAATCCATATACTGATGTATTTCATGGAAACCCCAGATAATACTGACATTACCAAAATAATTGGATGTTCTTCGATACTAACCCTCAAATTCTATCATCGGGTAATGTTTCTTAATCTGAGTTTATCGAAATCTATTTCCAAGGATGTTTCAAATCTACCTCTGATACAAAATCTAATGCCCCGACCACAAATTTCTCAAGCCAGTATATTATTTTAATACATTGGAATGATTACAAGGAAAAAATTCCTGAAGGGCTCATCTATTTTGAATTCTGGAAAATAGATTAAATACATGAATGTTACATTTAAATTTCTAACATACAACACATCCTAATTAATTCTTTGAAAACTCCAATATTTCTTTAGCTAAACCCTGCATATCAAAAATAATACACATCATGGAATCCTGAGAAATCAAAACATAAGAAAAGGGTGAGCTCAATTTCTATGTAAGGGTAAATATTTTAGCAGAAGCTATATAATTTTAAGGCGTGATTTGTAATAAAAACAATATCCTTTTAAACAAAATATTGAACATAATATGTAAAAAATAAATAAACCATTACCATATAAACATGCACATGGATATTCAACTAGTTGAATAATCACATGTAATATCTTATTTCATAACGAGGGAATACATAATGCCAGACATCATAACCATGTAGTCATGGTCTCGTTCCATGACTACAAATACAAATTTTTTCAAGGCCTTGTGCCAAGACACTAGTTGGCCTCATGATACTCTCAGATGCATCAAGAGGCTATAGCAGGCCCCACCGGTCACATATTATGTCCAACGCATTCCTCTTATGAAAAGGGTGAAACATAACATAAACACTCATATTCAAACTAATATACGAAATGTCATTACATTAACCATAAACCATAAACATAATAGAAATGACACATACATAGTCAAAAATATCATAACTCATTCAATACAATATAGAATATTTTAAATTAATAAATAATTCTTAATCAGGAATAATATCCAATAAAGGATGTTGACATTGTTTAAAATGATCATTAAAATAATTTGAATGAAATATCATTGTTTCATGAAATCATTTAAAATTAACCCAATTTTGAAAGGATGACATTTAAATGAAATTTTTTAATAAAAGTGTCCCATTAAACATTGAAACTTTTTAATGGAATTAATATTTTAAAACATTCTGGTCTATATAAATAAATCCTTAAAATCGGTTTGAAAATAATGAAATTAATGAGTATGATTTAGAAGAATTATAATTTAAAGCATTTAAAATTATTTTTTAGTTAAGGATTTTTTTAAAAATAATCATTTTGAAAAATCTTCTATAAATAATGTACATGGATAATAAATATTTCCCAGTAAAAACACACACATAAACAATCTCATATAATAATGAGATAGAGGAATTAACCCTTATGATGAAATTTCATTTGGTCGAGGGTACGTTTAAATTACTGTATAGTGACCATAGTATGTTATTAAATTATAACAGAACTATATTCATATTTAGGTTATCATACTGAATTCATTTATGACATTATACTACAAATTTAATAATAATTTTCATGTTAAAATAACATTTTACGTAATAATCGCTCTCTCTATCATACGTGTTTTAACATGTTATTCTTCATCATATCACATATATCAAGATTTAATTTCTCAATGAATATAAAATATTTTTTATTTATAATATATATTAATAAAAAAATACTTATTATGGATTGATATGTGAAATGGAAAACACTGTTTTTGGAGATGGTAGGTCGTACGTAAGCATAAACGATTTTTCAATTTTCATATAATATTGAATGGAAGTAAGTGAATGAGATACACGTAAATAAAAAAACACACACACACATAGATATATATATATATATATATATCCAGTAGCAATATTATTTTATATATTACATACATATTAATAATATGTTTTTTTATTCATCGATGAATGGTGATCGTGGAAATGAATCTCATCACGTTGTGGAGACGATAAGCCATATGTACGCACGAACGATGATATCATTTTATTGGGGGTGAAAACATATGAAACTAGATGTTATATTATCTATATAGAATCATTAACATGTTATATTTATTATTGACATCAATTATTATTCTTATTAGACCCATCCAAATAATGAATTGTTGAATAACCGACTACACCCCGATGTGGAGACGGTAAGCCGTACGTATGCATGTATGGTGACTTTGTAAATCATATGATGGATAGAATAATGAACATGTATGTACCATATTTAAAAAAAATTAACAATATTTAGATGTTACTGGAGTAATTATTTTATTATGGAAACAACATAGAAATAGGAAGTAAAAGAAGAAATGAACATTGGAAAAGGTGATAAAAAGATTACCTCTTCTTCGGGAGCTTCCATTTGATTTGAAAAAAATGGATTCTTATGTTGTATTTCTGATCAGATTAAGGCCTATATGTTTTTTTTAGGGTAGTTTGAAGGATATTTGAGTAGGTTTTGGCCGATCCAAATGATATTGGAGGTATGAATTTGAGAGAATGGGATGTACCCTTTTATAAAAGAGGTGAGGGGGATTTTAGGAAAAGCTTCAATCATTAATTTGTAATAAAATAATTTTTGGTTAATAATAGATCCAAATGGATTTATTTCGAGAATATGGTGGGGATGGGACCAAATCCTCTCAACCAATAGGTTTTAGACATGATTAAGTCATCATATTAACCGTATCATTTAGATTTAACCCTTTGCAAAACAGTTTATCTCTTACCATGTCTTTTAATATTTTTATTCTACAACGTTAATATATTCACCATATGTTTAGAAAAGAAGCTAATGTAGGTTTCTTATGACATTTTTACACTATCTAGGTTAGTTGTAAGAACCGTAGAGTTTTATCATTTAGGTATTAATTAAAAAAGTTGTATTTATTTTAAAATATCATTTATGTCAATTTTGTTAATGTTTAATACATTATTTTTTTAATGTCATATAAATCTTATTTCATCAAAAAAATACCTTTAATAAATACTAAAATGTCATAATCACCTTGAAAATTAGTGTATGTCATAAAAATTTTCTAACTATACATATTTTAATATTAATAAAATAAATTGTTTTAATCATTCATTAATAACGTAATTACTACATCATCATTGTCTCATAAATAAATGTAATCATTTAATTTATAATAGTCATAAATAAAATTACATGATCTAGTAAATATTTTATATCTTTCTAATGAATATTTATAGTCTAATTTATAATTTGTATAACCCAATATAAAAATTATTTTGTTATTAATATTTGAATTTAACACTTTTAACTCTTCATTAAATTAAATATAATAAATGTCTTAATCATACCCAATTGAATCAAAAAGGGTCATATTTTTGTCCTAAGGTTTCTTTTCATGGAAAAACACATACCTAATATAATTAGGGCATGTGTTGGGGTAATTTTATATTATTATAATATTATTTTCACCTTAAATTACATTATTTACATTTAACAGTAGTAAATTAAAAAAAGTTATTTTTCATTAAAAATTATTTTAAACCTATTGAACCACATTTAACTAGCATAAGTCATCCATTTCTCTTGGATTTTTGAAATTCAATTCACAGAAGTTGAAAAATTACATTTTATGCAAATGTGAAAATGTGCCTAGAAGGTGTGTAAAAGAAGTTAAAAGGTTGTATAAACATTTAGATATCTAATATTATTATAAAATGACCCTAATTAATTACATTGGACTAATATAAGTATTATATATCTAATATTATTTCAAAATAAATTTCATTTAAAAAATAATTATTTAAATAAAAAAGTCACTTTTTATGTAATATGTAGTATTTTCATTATTCATCTAAAAATGAATGTTTTAAAAAAATACCAAAAATTCAGAGTAATATAATTTTAAAATTACAAATTCAAAAACGAATTATATTTTACCAAATTTAGTTATTAAGAGTGTCTAAAATTAATTTTATTATTGTTCAAAAAAGGACATAAAAAGCAGTTATTTTATGAAATTTTTTTTCTAAATATATTACTATTTTAACAAAACATATTCATATCATTGTAAATATGTTTTATTTATTTGAAAAAATTATAAATAACATTTAAATTTTATTTTATACTATTCAAATCACAATATGAAATTGATAAATAAATACATTCTTTTAAATATTTATAATACTAATGTGTTGTTTCACAAAAACTCAATCATGGGTATAATGCATTCTTTGTCCGTGTTTCATGATGTTTAAGCTAATAAATAACACTAAAGAGATAACAAACTAATAAATTTTGGGGTTTACACAAATTCATAGTAAGGGTAATAATAGAATATATCAACATATGATCACCTACTGGAATAAGATAAGTATAAGGGTATGTGATCATGAACATAACATATAAAGCTAAATCAGAACCTATCGGAGATCATAAACATGATTTATAGAATATAAATTTATCATTTCTGAAAACATGGTCTATAAGATTGGTAAATAATCATTATTCAATCATCAACCTTAATCCCAATTCATAAAATTGTGGAACCTTTGTAAATATTGAATAATTCTTCCCTCGTAATGTTTTACTAGGAATACCATTAACATGGTGGATCATGACTAGTAATCTATTTCCCATTTTAGATTTGTATACACCTATTTCTTATAGTGGATTTGGATTCCTCTATTTTCCATAGTGGATTGGGACCTACCTATTTCCCATAGTGGTTCTTGACCATCAACCATTTTCCCATTATTATCATGTGTGATTTTATGTTTTATCCAATGAATTATAGGGGGTATAGGTCTCACACATCTCATAATGAAAACCATAATTCTGTGATCCATAATATCATAAAACAGTCTTAATATCATCACTTCATAACACATGTAAATAAAACATGTCTCATTAATATTTCATCAGTTCACCAAATAATAACCCATGAAAAATAAATGGGTTTCATAAACATTTAATAAAATTAAAAATATACTATACAAGTAAATAATAAATATGGTATCATTCATTATTATCCTCGTTAATGCATACGTAACATCAAAGGATGTTATCATTGTTCGGAAATGATTTTGAAAGATCCCATGGAACATTTCTTGATGAATATATCCTACTCACATTGAAATTGATTTTAAAAAATACAAGTCATTTTCAAAAATTTATTTCTTTTAATATAAAACTAAAAACATATAAGGAAATCATTAAAATCTTTTAAAACATTTACAACAGAAAATAAAAGTTTTTTCTTAGAAAAATAATTTTAAAAACATAAAATATTTTTAAATTATATTTAATGAAAATAACATTAAAAACATATAAAAAAGCATTAAAAATCACTTAAAACATTTCCATATAAATATAGCCTTTCCACATTCAAAAATAATATTTAAAATAAAAAACAATTAGAAAATGGTTTTTATTATAGATAACCGTAAAAACATATAAAAGAAGCTATAAAAATCACTTAAATAAATTCTTGATAAAAATAACTTTTATCCTTTGAAAAAAACATTTTAAAACATAAAATAGTTTGGAAATAATTTTCACTTAAAATAACTATGAATACATATAATGGAGTATTAAAACAAAATAATTGTCATAACAATGAGGAGTTTGGTTCAGGATGTTCATGTTAAAATAGAGGTTCCTTTCATCTTTTTAGTAAATGAAAAATGGGAACTGATTAGAATATGAAATGAATATTCCATTCATAAAATTTTATAAAAATAAAAACAATAATAAAAATTTATTTAATAAATCATTTTAATAATTTGAAAATTATATTTTAATTTTTTTTTAAAGTTGGTTTTAGTAGAAAAAGTGTTTTCGATAGAAGAGAGAAATATAGACGATATTTCATAAAAACATTGTTTTAAAATCCTGAGTACATAAAAAGTTTAAAATGAAAGGAAAAAATGTATCATAAATAAATAACCAATGGATAAGAAAAATCATTATTTTCATTATATATAGATCATAATATTTCATCATTGGAAGAATTATCAAAATGAATCTTGATAAATGATGAGATTGTAAACTAAAACTCTTACCACTTCGGGATGATTGAATCATAATAACCATGACACAATATCATTAAATATTATTTATAATATTATAAAAATAAGTATATTACTGCCAAAATTACTGAGATCTGGGGTTTTCTGAGTGGAAGATGACTACGTTGGGGTGTGGGTTTTATCACATTTTCTTTCCCTCAGATGAAATTAAGCAACGTGTCTGGAGTTTTGTCTTGGTTCTGCTCAAACATGGATTCATTCGAATTCATGAATGGGATCAGAATGTTGACCCCAATTCTGTCAAGAACACATACACAAAAATATTGATAAGGGTCTCGAATTTGAACATGCTTTATTGGCATCCCCAAATAATATGGGATATTTCTTCTCCAGTTGGGAATACCATCAGGCATGACAGTCAGATGGACAACCCAATGTTTGGTCATTACACAAGAGTTCTTATGGAAGTTGATAAGTCCTATTCTTTAGTGGAGGAAGTGGTGTCATCTACAAATGATGATACTATTACCCTTGGAATTTTTTATGAAAGAATGCCCAAATTTTTTCTCAATTGAAAATTCATTGGACATATTGCATCAGATATCAACCGAAATAATGTATGTAACCTCTGCAAGGTCTGTGGGAATAATGATGAGAATTGTAAGATGAAGTGTAGGAAATCAGCTCCTTTTAAAGATCATGGGGACTCATTTTCTAAAGATACTCCTCATGTGAATGATAATATGGAGCTGGTGTAGGATGAAAATAAAGATGGATGTGATGATGGATTACTACGGGTTGTGGGAATTTCCTCTCATGTTGCTGAGGAATTAGTGATTCATGATACTCATTATAAGGAGTCGGTTGTTATGAATCCTGACTTGGTTAGTATGCAGGATGCTCCTGATTCTGATAATGAATTTGTCACAACATCTGATGGTGATGTTGTCCATATACAGGACATGGGTGATGTCCCACGGAGCACTTCATTAGATTCTGATCATAATTTACCTTGAATTCATGACAATGGCCCTGGAGATAATGTCATTGCAGTGCATGGTGAATTGGTCACACCATCTGATGATGTTTCTGTCCCTGTACAAGACATGGTTAATGATCCATTGGGCTCTTCTATAGATTCTGATCGCAATATTTCTTCAATTCCTGATGATGGTCGTGGAAGTGATTCTGTTGTAGTTTATGGTGATTTTGTCTCTAATGACCATATTTTTATGCCGGTCTATGCGAATATGGCTGCATGGAGAGTCCTATCTTCTAGTTTACTAGCTCCTCCAATTGACTATGGCAATAGGTTTTCGTTACTCAGCACTGAGGACTCTTCTGAGCAGGATGATGGTGAGAATGTGTCTGAATCCAGTGGTAGTGATTATAATTCATCTGTAAAGCAGACATCACATGCACATGAAGGGCCTACTACTAGGATTAGATCGAAAAAATGAAAATACTTTTTTGGAATTATCAAGGGATTGGTAATCCTCCCATTGTCAGATCCCTTAGACATTTTATACTGACAAATAAACCTCTTTTGGTTGGTGTTGCTAAACCTAGAATAATGTTTCAAAATTGGAGATCCTTCAAATGGGCCTCGTTAGGTTATTCCTTTATTGAATGAAATCAGCTTGAAATGAATTCTTAATCACTGTGGGTGCTTTAGCATGATAGGGTGTTATTTAGTTCTGTCATGGTTGATTCTCAATATGTTTGTATTACCTACCTCTATGGTAATGTCCCTTTTTCAGTGACTTTTGTGTATGCTTTAAACCTCCATACAAGAAGACAATCACTGTGGAGAAATCAATTGGATCTTTCTGAAAATATGGTGAATAGCTGGATCTTACTAAGTGACTTCAACACTGTCCTCAAACCTTAGGAAAAAACTGGTGGGAATTTCTGTCGTGCCTCGGCTGCTAATCTGTCATTTTGTACTGATAAATGTGTTCTTACTAAGGTTTCTATTTCTGGGGCTGAGTTTACATGGAGTCGATGTACTATTAATGGGATGTAGGAAAGCAAGTTAAATTGGTGTTTTATGCAGGTTGTTGACAGGAATAGGGCGATTAATGTTTCTGGAATTACATTGCTAAGGTTAAATTCTAATCACAGTCCCATCCTAATTGATGTTTCTTTTCAAATTGTGAGATCCTTACCTCTTCCATTCATGTTTAATAATTCCTGGCTCATTATCCCAGGCTGCCGAGAAATTGTACTGGATTCTTGAAAAACTGGGTATCTGGGCAGTCCCTCCTACATTCTTTGGTAATGCCTGGCTCATTTTCCTAGGCTACTGAGAAATTGTACTGGATTCTTGAAAAACAGGGTATCTAGACAGTCCATCCTACATTCTTTGGTGCAAACTCAAGTGTGTCAAGGAAAGGCTGAATAAATGGAGCAAGGAATCATTTGCTTCCATGGATAACGATATTAGGGAGTCTGAACCCACTCTTTAAAGGCTCCAACAGTTCAGTTTGCATATGGATTTACCAACACAAGATGAGATTCAGGATACTTCAAATCTGGAGAAGTTGCAGCATTTGAAGGAAAATCTTGCACAAAGTCGGCTGAATATTAGATGTTTAAATAATGGTGATAGAAACACAAAGCTGTTTCATTTCATGAATAGATATAAAAAGGCTAAGAGGAGTCTTCAAGCTCTGAATATTGAGTGGAACCTTTTCTCCTCTAAGAATTATATTGCTAGTGCGGCCATTGAATACTTTGAGAGGATGTTTTAAGAAAATGGTGAGGATAATTCTGAAAAAATTATTCAGTTCATTGATCCTTCTATTGGGGATGATCACAATAGGATGCTTGTTGATATCCCCAATCCTAGAGAAACTTATGATGCTCTTTTTTCCCGGAATATTGATATTGTTGCAGGTCCAGATGGCTTTACGAACAGATTTTTCATGTTCTATTGGGATATTGTTCATCTTGATGTAACAAATGCTGTGAATGAATTTTTTAGAATAGTCAACATGCCCATTGAGATGAATTCTAGATTTATTGCCTTAATCCCCAAGAAAGAGAATGCCCCTGATATCAAGTATTTTAGATTCATTGCTATTGGAAACACAGTACCAAAAGTGATTAGCAAGATTCTAAATCATCGTCTAGGTTGTATTGAAAAGAGTATCATCTCCCTTAATCAGTTTGGATTTGTTCTAGGATGGAGGATCCAAAATTTTATTTACACTGCATCTAAGTGTGTTAATGTCATAAAGATAAATGTTAAGGATGACAATATGGCATTGAAGATTGACATTTCCAAGGCCTTTGACACCATCATATGGAGCATCTTGTTCACCATTCATAAAATGCATGGGTTTTCCTAGAGATTCATTGATCTTATTAGCTCCATCCTCACAAGTGACATGATCTCTATTCTTGTTAATGGGTCTTCTAGGGGCGTCATTTAATGCTCATGAGGGGTCAGGCAAGGAGACCATCTCTCTGGTATGCTGTTTGCTATTTCAGAGGATTACCTGAGCTGGTGCCTCACTGATCTCTCCAATTTTGGATGGTATCAGAGAATGAAAATTGGGCATCATCTGCATGCCCCCTCACATTTGTTTTATGTTGATGACATTATTCTTTTTGGATGTGTTGATAAAGGAACCAACTCTTGTATTATGGGAATCTTCTCAAATTATGAGGAGTTTACAGGTCAGGCTATTAGATGGGGGAAATATTTGGTTCTGTATGGTAAAGGTATTAGCATCTCAAAACAATATTGAGTGGCATGACAGCTTGGTTTCCAGTGTGGTGTTATTCCCTTCATTTATCATGGTGTACCATTATTCTGGGGCAGGGTTAAAAGTTGTTATCTGGACAATATTCCTCTAAAAATGACAAATCAGTTAGCAAGATGGAAGGGGAAAAACATGTCCCAGGAAGGAAGAATATGTTTGGTCAAATTTGGGATCACTTCGATGATTGTTTACTACTCTTCAGTGTATCGTTGTCCTAGAACTATGCTTAATGAATTAACTAGAATGATCAGAAATTTTATTTAGACAGGATCAGTTTATAAGAGAAAATTGGTAATTGTGGGGTGGAAAGATTGCATTAAACCTCTTCACATGGGTGGGCTGGGTGTCAATGACATCAGATTTTTCAATGACACCATGATCAATAAGTTTTTCTAGAATTTAATTTAGAACTCTGATGAGTCCATGGAGTTTCTTCGAATCAGGATTCTTGGAAAGTTTTATAATGGGTACTTTCCATACCTTGGATCATCTGTGTGGACTGCAATTAAGCAGGCCTTTTCTGATATAATTTCATTCTCTAAATGGATTTTGTGAAAGCAATCCCATCTTAATTTTTGAACCACAAATTGGTTGGGTCAGCCTATATCTGAGGATATTGCAATTCCCACACTATTAAGGGGGACATCCATTACTGATTTTCGGAGCAATTCAACAGAAATAAACTGTTTGCTTCCAACTCATGTTGGAATGGAAATCACCAGGTATCGATATATGGATTGTGACACTATGGTTTGGATGTCTTACATGAATGGATGATTCAATACACATGACTGCTACAGGTTAGTGTGTGGCTCCTCCCTCAATCTTCCATTCTGGGTCACATATTTCTATAGAACTTTCATCCCTCTATAATCCTCATTGCTTTTCTGGAAAATCTGGAGGAAGAGACTCCCCAAGAAGGCTATGCCTTAGCGTGTTGGATTCAGTCTTTCTCCGACTTATATTCTTTGTCTTCAGGCTAGCGAAGACTATGATCATCTCTTTTTCTCCTACAACATTGCTTCTAGGTTATAGACAACTGTTCAAGAGATCTTTCATTGTTACATCCCCTCTCAATCGGTTGAAGGGTTGTTGAAATTTTTTTGTAGGATTAAAATCAGTGAGCAGGTAATATCGCTCCTCCTTGCCGCTATGGCCAGCTTGTTGTCTCACTTATGGAAGGCATGTAATGCTGTAATTTTTAATGGCATTGCCCCCAACTTCCACTCTGCTGTTCTGTAAATTCATGGTGTAGTCTGTACTGCTTCCTCCATCCAATATGGCTCCATAAGGAATGATGTATCTAAACATTTTTTTATTGAGATCCCTTTTTGTGAATGGAAGGGCAAGGAGACCTTTGATGATGAAGCATGTACGCTGGATTCCTCCCATCACACGATGGATGAAGGTTAATGTTTATGAGGCTGCCTCTGGTGCACCAGGCCCCTCCAGATTTGGTGGTGTCTTCCGCACTCATAGAGGTTTTGTCAAAGGGTGCATATTTCATTATATTTGAAATGCGTTTTCCATTGAAGCTGAGATATGGGACATGATAACGGCCATCAGATATGTTGTCAAATATGGCTGGCATGACCTATGGATTGTGTCAGACTCGACTGTTGCAGTCTAAATTATTCATGAACAGTCAAGAAATGATCCATGGCGAATGTTACCGGTTTGGGTGGAATTTCTCCAGATTGCTACTCACTTTCACTTGAAGTTTTACATGTCTATCGTGAGGCTAATCAATTTGTGGATTCTCTCCCAAAGCGAGCTATTGCCGAGGTGAGCTCATGTTGGACTTTTGTCTCCCTGTATTTTTGTGATAGGCTTGTGCAGGCTGATTGTTGTGGTGAGACTTACACTCGCCTTTGTAAACCGTCTCTATGACTTTTCCTTATGTACTTTTATTTTCTTTTATAAATTTTTTTCTAGGAGCTGGTGTGCCTGGCTCTTAATCTTCATGGTTTTGATTAGTTATTTTTGTTCCTATAATTATATAATAGTTCAATATAATCCAAAAAAAATTAATAATGATAAAAATATCATATATATTCAATATACATGTATTTATACTGACCTATAAATTATAGAGATAGAAAAGGAAATTAATCTTTCATTGATATGTATGGATATACATACTCATTATTGTTGTTTTCGTTTTCCTGATTGTTTGAAATAAATTTAAATAATATATTAATTTTAAAAACTACATTTTATCTCATATATATATATATATATATCAAATATTTTCTTTAAACCCATCATTGTTATCTTCTATGTAACGCTTCAATGAATCATGTCGTATCAGGAGGCGGTTGTCCACAGTACACATGAGTGACAATATTTTATTCCCACTGAATGGAAAGTAAGAAGCTATATATGGTATAATAATTAAAGAAGTGTTATAATATCTTTAATATCACATATAAACATTAAATCCATTATTATATCATGTATTGATATGTGGAAAAGGAACAAAAAGAATGACATTATATCGGGTGGTTGTTGTCCACCATAAACACGAATGATGATTTTGTATCACATTTGATGGAAGAGGAGAATAATTTTTGTGATGAAATTAACAATGTACATATAAATATATAGAAAAAAATGATTATATTGTACTATAAGGATTTAATGAAAATTTAATGAGGTGGAGGAATAAAAAATATAAAATTCTCGATTACATTCATTACCACTTCTTCATACTACTTATTTTGTTCATCACAAAAAGGCTTCTTAAGAAAAAATTAATGAAACAATAATGCTTATAAATTGATAAAATTGAAAAAAAAAATTATCTAGGTAGTTAATTTCTAATCCAATGGGTTTTTATGTTTGAAAGGTATAGAAGAGGGCATGGCCATTTTTATGTAGGGTGAGTTGCATAATTTTAATTTTTTACTAGAAAAATGGGTACCATGTTTTTCACATGACACACAGATAAATTAATTTAATTTAAACACGATATAATCTATAATGACTAAATATAGTCTTCTTATCGATGTTGGGAAATTTTTGTTTCCATTTTGGCCCTTATCTTTTTATTTATACCCCTAGTAAACACTTTTTTACCTTAACTGCAGTACTTATTTTTAATGTTTTTATTATTCATTACAGTCTATTATTAGTGTTAATTTATTATATAACATAAATTATTATTATTTCAAATATGTAATCCATTTATACAGATTTTATTCATTTAATTTGAATTTTTTAATTTAAAATTAATCTCATGGACATGATGAGAAAGTGAGTTTTCAAGGAGAAAATTTTCATAAGTTTAAATTTATTTTACAAAAAAAATCTGAAAATGATATAGTGACCTAAATTGGATTTCAATATATATAATTCAACTATTATTTCACCAATAACCATATTAAATCAATTTCTATGATTTTTAAATATTTATAATAATTGATATGTAACGACCCAAACATTAATTAATGGAAATACTTCTTGATCTAATTAAATGACTCTTAATGAAAAAGTTTTATATAAAATGTCAAATTCTTTGTTTTTTTGTTAATAATTGTGATCATTGCTTTTGTAGTCATTGAATAGTGATCACATGATTAGTATAAATATAGGGCTTTAACAATCCAATTTACTTAGACAATGGATGTGATGGCCTCATCCCATAGACATGACCCATATGAAGTCTATTTTTCAAAGCTTAGAAAGGAGGTTGTGTCATTGGGCTTTGATCTTGACCAAGACCAAGCAGAGCTTCAATAGGTTAAGCTCGAGAGGAACCGTCTATGGGAGAAGTGGAAGTTGACAGAGATCACCACGCGATAATGTTATCAGAGCCTCCCAAAGATTCTGTCACCATTGCACACCTCACCCTTCAGTCTTATGTGGGTGTTTTAAGGGGTTATTTAACAAGTCCCTTGTACAATGTATATTTTCATTATTTTTGTATATAATAAAGAATATAGTCTTATTTTATTATTGTTACCTTGTAAATAGTTTTTATTGCACAAATAGTATTTTTAGTTAATGTTCATCTAAGAAAACTATTTGGATGAATTAATGGATTTTTGAATTAAATATTCTTTTAATAAACTATAATAGTTATTGAATTAATTTATGTTAAATATAAATGATTGTATAATTCTATGAATGCAATTTGAATTTTTGTTAAGGTTTGAAAGCCATTTTTTGTCAAAACCTGTGACATTTCGATAAATGTTGATTTTTATTTTAAAAATGAAAATTAACATATTTAGAAAATTATTTGGATAAAATAAATATTATTTTTGGAATCAGGACATCGAAATTATCCAACGGTTAATTTTTCATAATATTCTGAGACAGTAATATTTTTTGGTAAATATTAAAAACCATTTAAATATATAATGTGTTTTATGACATCATAATGATCTCATAGTTATGTAATAAAACACTATAAGCTTTATTTTCTTCCAATATATGTTTCACCAATTAAATAATATGATTTTAGGTCTGTTTGACATATTTGACAAAGCATTAATGGAGCCTTCAAAACATATTAAACATCATGTCTTTTTAAATTGTTTTCATTGGGATTGTGACTCACCTACACATAAAAAAACAATTATATTAAGAAGTTTGGAATTTAGTTTTATAATATATTGTTTTCCAATTCCATTTTCTAAAAACGATGGTCAAAAACCATTGTCTAGTTTGTGGTTTGGTTTAGTTTAATGTGAGGTGTCCCAAACCTAAATAATAAATAATTCCCTCACCTTTCCTATATAAACCCTACCATGATCCCACTTCCTGCTCCCATAAAGCCTTTATAGTTCATTCAACCACTTCCTTTCTCTCTCTAGAATCCTCCCAATGTTCCCCAAGCTCCCATGAAGCCTCTCTCAAGCCTTTGGAAACACACATCCTAGTAAGTGTTTTTTTATCCTTCCTCATTTTTCTCTAATTTTCATTAAGTTGTTATTCCATTTTAATTTCAATAATAATTGTTGGGGTATGGATTCACACCACCCTCAAACTGCCCTCTTTATGTTTGAATGATGGAAGACACCTTTCTCTCTCACTAAATGCCACCCATGTACACCTCTTATTATGCCGAAATTCCGAAAGTAATTTCCCTCTCCTCATTTACATTCATGAAATTCTATTGTATCATGAATATAAATTTCATTACATATGTTGGGAAAAATATCTATATGACCCTATTACTATACATGGAATGTAAATATGATGAGACACCCCTATCTCTCTCATCACCCATTTTTATGATTTTTATGTCATGTGGTCATGATGCGGAAATTGCACTTTGTTTTTCCATGACAATGTCATTTTGTAGTGAATACCATGCCCATTTCTCTATCAAGGGTATTCACCTTTATGCACATTTACATATTATTTAATGATTTTCATGTATTTATGCCACATTATTTTATCGTCAAATAAATGATTATGTTGAATGATTCATTGTTTTATGATCCATGTGGCACACTTATGCATGAAATGAAATGTTTTATAAGGGTGTTCCCTGATAGCACTCCAATACATTGGGTATAGTATAGTATCATGATACGCCATGTTCAATGGGCGCTGACTCATGCTAATTCACGTGCAACATGGGTTTACTCGTGCTTCATGTGCAATGAGGGTTTACACATGCTCTATGTGAAATGAGCCTTTTCCCATGCTAATTCCATGTTAAGAATTGCTGCCACATTTCCAGGTCATGATTATCATGAATTATCAATCCTTTTTGTTTATGTTTCACTTGTGCTCTATTGATATGTCTATTGTCTAACATGTATTGTATTCCTCATTTTATTCCATGTTTATTCCCTTACTGGGCTTTATAGCTCACCATTTTCTTATGCATTTCCTCAGGTTATCCCATGCAATGCTATGTACGATGGAATGTAGTGGTCATGTAAAGAACGCTTTCAATAAATATGTGGTGTGTTTCATGTTTTAAGTTGTTATGTAATTATCCTAAGCCACAAAGACACTAGACCTCATGATATTATATGTTGTAGCTAGTGAAGATCATGTAATCAATTATGTTTAATTTTGTAATAAAAGATCAGGGTTGTCGTAGTTGGTATTAGAGGATTTGATTACTTATTTTTAGGATTAGTATTAGAAAACACTAGTATATCATTAGAGACAAGAATAAGTATAATAAAATTACCCCAATTTTTTGGTGAGTATTGAGTAAGTGGTTTATCGAGCAAATACATCCATGTCTGGATATGAGTAGGTAGAGGCATCTCTAGCATAGATGTATCTTGGGGGTAAAACCTGAAAACACTTCTTTGAGTAAGACATGAACATGAACTAGTGCACGACAACGGGCCTTGCTGCACTCTAGGTCACTCCCGGGGGATATGCTTTGGTAGATTCATGAGCTTAGTACAAACCCTTATTATGGGACAAAAAAGCCCATAAAAATATATGTTAACAAATGTATCAAGGATAACCTAGATTTAAACCTATGAAATCACAAGTTAGGATATACTTCTTCATTATAAATTTATAATTTTATGTGAAATGATGCTTATTCAAGCTCCATGGATATTTATTTAAGACCTCTAATTATACATTATTTTTCTTAGTTAATGGCAGTAAATAAAAGGACACGTTCCAACAACTAATGTGATAGGCAATGTGAATATTTCCCTAATGATATGACTGATATGATGGGAGTGGGTGCACCAAACTTCATGAAAATACTTTCTCCGATGGATAGAGTTATGAATAATAACATGAATTAGGTGGAACTCCCTCCTCCTCTATGAAAATAGCATGTTTCTGTAGAATACTTTATGTGGCAAAAGACTCCCATGTTTAGCAAATCATCTGATCCCCTCCTCCTGGAACAATGGATTAATTCTATTGAAAATATATTCTTCGTACTCTAGTACTCGGAAGAGGAAAAATCTATACTTGTGGTCTATAATTTTATTGAAGAAGCTGATCAGTGGTGGAAACTAATCAAGGATAAAATATCCCTAGAGGAAATTTATTCCATAAATTGGGGGGAATTCAAGAGGATTTTTTTCCCCAAATATTTTCCTCAAACCCTCCATCTCAAGATGGAAAGAGAGTTTCTCAGACTCAAGCATATGAAGGATGATTCCATCGGGGTGTATGAATCAAACATTATAAGGATTTCATGGAATTCCACTGGCTTTGTCATGAACATCGAATGAAAGGTGGATCTCTTCTTTAGTGGAGAAAGACGAGTCTATGAAAAGAGTTGGAAATTTGAGACTTCGATAGTTATGAGGATATTGTTTAGTGTGCCCTCAAGGTTGAAATGGAGATTGGAGACTCTCAGTGGTCACTTGGGTCCATTGAAAAGAAGCAGAAATGGAGAAAAACATTGGTGGACTATCAAATAAATCCCATGATGGAATGTAGATTGACTTTTCCCCTTGAAAAAATTGTGGGAAGAATCAACCTTCTAACTGTCTCATGGGAACCAAGAATTGTTTCAAATGCAGAATGTTTGGTCATCCGGACATGAATTACCGATGGGATATAAAAAATCCCACTAATTTTGATGAAGAATAGAAGGTTCAGAGAGACACTCAGCTGGTAGTGCGGCGTTACAACTACAAGGATCATGGGCATTATGCAAACAATTTCCCTTAGCCGAGTGTTGTCGGAGGCAATCCATAATATCCTCGGAGGCGACAAGGAAGGGCATATTCTTATACTACAACTGAGGTGGATCCAAGCAACGATGTTGTCACAGGTACGATAGTTATTCATAAAAAAAATAGAAAATGTATTATTTGATTCTGGTTCTACGCATTATTTAATATCTTGCATGTTTAGTAGAATAATTCAAACACCACCTCAAAATTTTGAGGAAAATATTTCTATGAGAACAGTGAATGGGGAAATCATTGCGTCCATTCTTCTTCTCCCTGATTAACATTTGAGGATTGAACCTCCCGGAAAATCTCTTCATACTTCCTTTAGTGGAGTTTGACACTATCTTGGGCATGGATTGGCTGTCTTTATAAAAAGACACTATGAACTGTCAGGAAAAGGATATCACTCTTAACATCCCAAAGCATCTTCCAATTCATTACAAGTGCATAGTGGGAGATGAATCTTCTTTCGAATAATCGTCTCATGTGTGGATATTTCTGCCTTATGAGCAAGCATATAAATCTCAATTTATTGAGATAATGAAGAGAATCATGCTTGAAGACATGTCCATCGTGAGGTATTACACAAATGTATTCGTAGAATATTTTTCTGGTATTCCTCTGGACCGAGAGGTTGAGTTCTCAATTGAACATAACTCAGGATCTCTATCAATCTCAAATACACCTTACAGAATTTCCATCGTAGAGCTGGAAGAGTTGAAGAAGCAGTTACAGGAGAATATGGAGAACGGTTGTATACGCCCGAGTGCATCACCTTGGGGTGTTCCGGTCCACTTCATCATGAAGAATGATGGATCAATTCACCTCTTCATTGACTATCGTGGTCTCAATAAAATCATGATAAAGAACAAGTATCCCCTACCATGGATAAATTACTTGTTTGATCCGCTTCGCGGGGCCAGTTATTTCCCTAAGATAGACCATCAGTCGGGATATCACCAATTAATGGTGAGGAAGGAATATGTTCCCAACACTGCCTTTCAAACGATTTATGGACACTATGAGTTCATAGTGATTCCCTTCGGAATCACTAATACACTGGTGGTTCTCATGGATTTAATGAATATAGTTTTTTGAGATTACCTCGACAAATCTGTTGTAGTCTTTATTGATGATATTCTAATATATACTATGAGAATGAATGAACATGAGGAGCATTTGAAAACTATTTTAATGTCTTTGAGAAGAGAGAATTTGTATAAAATGTACAATAAATGTGAGTTCTGGAGGGAGGAAGTATTATTCTTGAGGCATGTTATCACCAGCAAAGGGATAGCTATGGACCAGACCAAGACGAAGGCAATTGAAGAGTGGCCCAGGACAACTTCTATAATAGATCTTCGCACTTTTTGGGGTCTAGATGGGTATTATCAATGATTTGTGAAGACTGTTTCCTGATTATCAAACCCAAATACCATGTTGACACAGAAGGGAGTAAAATCTTCTTGACACCGAAATGTGTAGATTATTTCAAGGAGATGAAAAAGAGGCTTATCGATGCGTCAGTACTCGCACTCCCTCAAGTGGAGAACTCATTGTGGTGTATAATGATGCTTAGAAGAAGATCCTAGGTTGTGTGCTGATGAAAAATGATAAAGCGATAGCCTATTCCTCAAGGATGTTGAAAATCCCTAAGCAAAACTATCCAACGCATGATCTGGAGTTGGCGGCTGTGATCTTTGCCTTGAAGATCTGGCGGCATATTCTATATGGGGAAAATGTGAGATATATACTGACCACAAGAGTATCAAATATATATTCAAACAAAAATATGTTAATATTCACCAGTGAATATGGAAAAAACTCATCAATGATTTTGAATTCTAAATCCACTATAATCTCTGTAAGGCAATCAAGTTGGCAGATTCTCTATGTAGAATGAATCCTACATATTTATCAATGACGAGAATTTAAAAGGATATGATATTCTTAGATTTACAATGGATAGATATGGGAATCATTAATGTAGAAACATCATCAATACTTTCTCAAATGATTTCTCAACCATTCCACTTGGAGATAATAAAGGATGATCCCAGAAAAGATGTGGAAATTTAGAAAAGGGTGGAAGCTGTTAGAAATGGGAAATCCTTTGATTTCAAAGTTCATGTGAAAGGAGTTGTATGATTTGGGATGCGAAAATCTGTACCAACTGATCCATATATAAATGAGTTATTAAATGATTCACATAACTCGACCTTCACTATCCACCCATGGAGCACAAATATGTATCACGACCTCCGAGAAATCTTTTGGTGGGACAATATAAAAAGGGATATTTCTGAATATACATCCTAGTGTCTGGTATGTCAACAAGTGAAGGCTAAGAGTCAAAAGTATAAGGGGATGATGAAACCACTACCCATACTCACATAGATGTGAGAAAAAAATACCATGGACTTTTTCACTAGACTTCCAAGGACATCTAGAGGAAATAATGCTATATTGGTCATTGTGGATCGTCTTAAAAAGACATCTCACTTTATCCTGATTCAAGAAGACTTCTCATTGGATCAACTTGGCGTATTTACTTCAAGGAAGTTGTATGTCCACATGGAGTACAATTATCTATTGTATCCTACCATGTTCCTAGATTCACCATGAAGTTTTGGAAGAGTCTCCAACATGCTCTGGATAATGAGTTGAACCTCAGTAAATCTTATCATCCTCAAACTGATTTCCAATCTGAGTGAACTATCCTAACAATTGAGGACACGTTGAGAGTGTGATCAATGGACATAAAATGAGGGTGATATCAACATCTTCCTCTGGTTGAGTTCTCTTATAATAACAGTTTCTCCTTGAGCAACCAAATGGAACCTTATAAAGCCCTGTATGGTGAGAGGTGTAGAACACCAGCATGGTGGGATGAAGTTCATGAGTGTAAGCTATTAGTACTTGAAATGATCTATACAATGGTGGAGAAGGTAGAATCCATTTAGCATCATATCAAGGCAGCCTAGAGTCGATAAAAGTGTTATGCAGAAAACCATTGAAAAGACCTTGAGTTTAATGTTGGAGACATGGTATTTCTATGCATATCTCCTTGGAAGAGGGTCATGATGTTTGGAATGAAAGGGAAGTTAAGACAAAGGTACATCGACCCCTTTGAGATTCTTCATCATGTGGGGGTTGTGTCCTATCAACTAGCACATCCACCTACCATGGCCAAAGTAAATGATGTCTTCCATGAATCCATCTTAAGGAAGTACATGCCAGACACTTCTGATGTACTCTCTTCTAAGATGGTACAGTTGGAGGATGATTTTTCCTATGTGGAGCAGCCAATGAAGATCTTGGATAGTAGAGTCAATGTTATACGTAACAAGACTACTCATCTGGTGATGGTGCTATGGCGAAACCATATGTAAGAAGAGGCTACATGGGAACTGGAGGAGGCAATGAAGGATAATTAACCTCATTTTTGTGGCCTATAATATAAAATGAAATTTCGATGGTGAAATTTTATAAGGGGAGATGATTGTAATGACCCATCCTTTCAATAATGGAAATCTATCTTAATCTAATTAAATGTCCCTTTATGTAAAAGTTTTATATAAAATGTAAACTTATTTGGTTTTATTTTATGAATTTTAGTCATTTCATTTGTAGTTGTTGAAATTTTTTCACATGATTAGTATAAATATAGGGCGTTAACAATCCAATTTACTCAGACAAAGGAAGCGATGGACTCATCCAGTAGACATGCCCCATACAAAGCCCATTAGTTGGAGCTCGATAATGATGTGGCATCATTGGGCTTCACTCTTGACCAAGCCCAAGCCGAGCTTCAATAGGTTAAGCTTGATCAGAACTATCTATGGGAGAATTGGATGTTGATAAATATCACCATGCAAGCAATGTTATCCGAGCCACCCCAAGAGTCTGTCACAATCGCTCACATCACCCTTATGTCTTATGTGGGTGTTTTAAAGGGTTATTTATCAAGACCTAAGTACTATGTTTATGTACATTATTGTTGTATATAATAATTAATATACTTTTATTTTATTATTGTTACTTTGTAAATAGTTTTTAAAGCAGAAATAGTATTTTTAGTTAATGGTCAACTAAGAAATCTATTTTGATAAATTAATGGATATTTGAGTTAAATAATATTTTAAGAAAATATTATTATTATGAAATAAATTTTTATTAAATATAAATGATCATATAATTCAATGATTTCAATTTGAATTTTTATTAAGGTTTGAATGCCATTTTTGTCAAAACCCATGAATTTTCGCTAAATGTCTGTTTTTATATTAAAAGTAAAAATTAACATATTTAGAAAATTATTCGTATAAAATAAATATTATTTCTGGAATCAGGATGTCAATATTATCAAACAGTAAATTTTTCATAATTTTCTGAGGCAATTAAATATTTGGGTAAAATTTAAATATAGTTTAAATGTATAATGTGTTTTATGACATCATAATAACAAAATATTGATGTTATAAAATACTATAAGCTTCATGTTCAGACAATATATGTTTTCCAATAAAATAATATGATTTTGGTTTTGTTTGAATTATTTTAAAAATAAATAATGGACCTTCATGACTTATTAAACATCTTGTGTTATTAATTTCTATTCATTGGGAGTGTGACTCACCTCCACATAAGCAACACCATTATTTTAAGATATTTTGGACTTTATCCTTATAAAATATTGTTTTTCACATATTTTTTCCATAAACCATGGTAAAAAACAATGATATGGTTTGTGCTTTGGGTTAGTTTAATGTGAGGTGTCCCAAACCTAAATAATAATGAATTCCCTCAACTTTCAAATATAATCCCACCCAAGATCCCACTTCATCCTCACTCAAAGCCTTTGGATTTCATCCAACATTTTCCCTCCTCTCTCTATACTCCTCCTAATGTTTCCCAAGCTCCCAAGAAGCCTCTCTCAATCCTTTGGAAGCACACATCCATGGGTTTTTTCTTCCTTTCTCATTTTTGTCTAATTTTCCTTAAGTTGTTATTCCCATTTTATTTCAATTATAAATGTTGGGGTATGGTTCTGCACCTCACCCAAACATCCCTCATTATGTTTTAATGATGGAATACATTTTCCCTCTCATTAAATGCCTCCCATGTACACCTGTTAGTATGCTGAAATTTCAAAAGGAATTTCCCTCTCCTCATTTAAATTCAAGCAATTATTTAGTATCATGAATCTAAATTCCATTACATTTATTGGGAAATGTATCTATATTATCCCTTTACTATCCATGTATTTTAAATATGATGAAACACTCATTTTTCTGTCATCAACCATTTTTATGAGTTCTTATTTTATGTTGTTATGCTGCCAAAATTGCACCACATTTTTTCTAAGCCAAAGACATTGTGTAGTTATTACCATTCCCATTTCACTATCATGGGTATTCACCTTAATGTACATTTAAATATCACTTAAAGAGTTTCATGTATTTATTCCACATTAATTTGTCATGGAGGAATTGATTATTTTTTGAATGGTTCAGTGTTTAATGATTCTTGTGGCACCCTTATGCATGAAATGAAATGTTTAAGAAGGGTGCACCCTGATAGCACTCCAATGCATTGGTAAAGTATAGTATCATGATACGTCATGTGCAATGGATGTTGACTCATGATAATTCATGTGAAACGAGGGTTTCCACTTTCTTGATGTGCAATGAGGGTTTACACATGCTCTATGTGCAATGAGCCTTGGCTCATGCTAATTCCATGTTAAGAGTTGTGGCCACATTTCCATGTTATGATTATCATGCTTCATCATGCCTTTATGTTTTTTTTCTCTTGTGATCTATCGATATGATTATTGTCTAACATGTATTGTATTACTCATGTTATTCCATGTTTATTCCCTTATTGGGCTTTTTAGCTCATCCCTTTCTTATGCATGTCCTCAGGTTATCCCATGAAAAGTTATGTAGGAGGGAATTTAGTGGTCATGTAAAGGATGTTTTCAATAAAGATGATGCATGTTTCATGTTTTAAATTGTTATGTAATGATCGTAATCCCCGAAGACACTAGACCTAACGGTCTTCTATGTTGTATCAATTGATGTTCATGTAAAAAATTATTATTAAATTTGTAATAAAAGATCAATGTTGTCATATGATAATTCTTTAAGAAACCAATGTTTTTTACAATTCATCAAAATATTTATATTTAAAAAATAAGTTCATAAATTCACTCCAAGATAATATTGAGATTATGATTAAAATATTAAAGGTTATTTTATCAAATAATTTTTTAATTGTTTCTAAATTAATTTTTAAATATGTGCACAAAATACAATAAAATATCTTTTTAGAAAAATATGGTTTTAAGCGTAAAATTTGTTTTATTTTTTCCTATTATCTAGAAAATGCATAAGATGAATGTTAAAAATTTTATTGAATATATAATTATCATTTCATTAAAATTATTTAACAATAGTGATTTGTTTAATTTATTAATTTAAACATCATTTGTGAGGATAAATATAGATTTTTAGAGAAAAGAATACCTTTATTTTCATATCGTCATTATTTTCATTTCAAACCAATTTTTTAATGAAGAATTTATTTTAGGTTAATTTTTAAATGATATTTTATAATAATTATTTTAATATTATTCACACTTATCATCTAATAGAATGTTGATAACTATTATAATAAAAAATAATATTTTAATAGTATGTCACATTTCATTTAAACTCATTGTTGCGTGTTACAAAATACATACATAGTGTTGCATGTGACACAAGAAAAACATAGTGTTTCATGCAATGAAATATAAAAATGGTTTTCTATATAATTAGAAATATTGAAATGATTAACTTATTATGAACAAAATATTTTACAAAATCATAGTGGGTTACAAGGAGAATAAAGAAACATTCAGATCTATTAATAATGTTAATATAATTATATTCTTAGAACTGTTACATATTGATTTAATTATCCCTATGAATATTGTTAGTTTGGGATATACAAAGTATGTTTTTAAATGATTCATGATTTTATTGATGATTATGAGGTGCAACAGAAGCGCTTGGTGATTTACCAGAAATTGGAAATTTTTTAACATCATTGGATTCTTATTTAGAACTAGATTTATTGAAACCCTGGAATCCATAAGACATGAACATAAAATATAATTTATTGTTAATTTGAGAAAATAAAGAATTAATTATTGATGAAATTTATTATTTATTGATGAATAAGATAATAAATTCACATTACACCACCATTGTGTTAGTGGAATAATGTATAGAACCAATAATTTATACATGACCAAAAAACATATGAATGTCACAATAGAAATATTTGGGTAATGGTGCAGAAGAATATATACTTGTTTTACTCATCAATGATCAACATAAGAATAACATTAAGGAGATATTATTTTTTATATTCTATTTATACCTCATATGGTGGTGTTGGAGGATATCTCTCTATTCTTGGAAATGTTTTAAAAAATATCTCTTGGGCTTGATATGAGTTATTGAGAATTTATCATGGAAAATTTCCATTATGGTTCAAAATGAAAAATATATTTTAAATAGATCTACTGTTGGAGAATAAAAATCACACATGGGATGATATCGTTCAATAAATCCTAGAAAACCACATGTATAAATAAATATAATATCATTATTTACATAGCATTCCCTCGTATTGAAGATTAATAAATATTATTTAATGAATAAATAAAATATCATTTATTAAATAAAATATTTAATAGATTATATCTCACTGAACCAATAACACAACCTAATATTCATCATCGGAATTTATTAAACCCAGAATAATGAATATTTTTATAAATATGTATCACATAATTACTCACTAATAAATAAATTAATATTATATTGACAAGAATAGAAAATAAATATTTTTTACATATCCAAGTTGCATTTATTCTCTTTAATAACTACTTATTTAATATTAATGATCAATATAAATATAAATAATTAATAAAACATATATCGGAATAATAATTATTCAATATTTTAAATTCTTATATAATTTAATTGAGATTCTACATACACTTAGTTTGTGATCCTCTGGGGCCTTTTTATTCTGTCATTAAGAGGAACATCCAAAATTCCATGGTTAGTATCATGCAACCCACCAAGGCACCATAAGATAAATAATTTAACGTTGTATTGGAATACAACCTCATATAAACATATACTATGTAATATTATCTAATTATGTTAATAACCCTAATCAAACATATTGTATATTGATGTCAACAACTGATATGATGGATGTATCATTCATGGACATTCTAGAAATGATATTTCTCATAGGATTCCATGGATATGAACATAACTTTTTATTTCTTATTCCCATTCATGTTCAGGTGATAAAATATTAAATTAAAGATCAAAATGGGTAAATCAATTCACTTTTTATTCATTAATTCAATATCACTCATGATTTACCCACAATATCCAACCATGGTGTTAGTATATAATAAAATATGGATTTCATTAATATATAAAAGTTTGTGGGTTAGGATATGTGTTAATAATTATTTTTATGTATAAAAACCATTACACGTATTTTTAGATTGTAGTATCCAATGACAAATATATTTATATATGAAAAATTTCCTACTAGTATACAATATTCCCATAAACTCTTATCTTTATATTATCAAGGATGAACATTATGAGAATAAGACTCAATGTATTTTAAGACTCCTAACCCTGATATATTTTATCATATATTTCCCATTAGTTGATTTTTTTTGCACAAAAATATGTATTTTACATTATATCACAGTAAGGTTCTCCCAATGTTGGGGAATTTTCATGTACTTTGGGTGTGATGTGTACCATTAAGAAATTATTATATATATGTCATGCTGAGGAAATTCATCATAATATAAGATATTATTTAATATTTGAGACTATGGTTTTTTTTTCTAATCAAAATTTTAGTGTAATTGGTTCTAGGGAACCAATAACATCATTTAGTAGGTTTTCCTGGACATTATTCTTGACTCATAAAAGTAAAATTATTACAATATTTATGAATTATTGAAATCTAGTACAAAACCAAATGGTCAATAATAATTTAAATTAGAATTAAAGAAGGAGTTTTGATTTCTAATATATAAATTGAAATAGATTATGAAGATAAAAAATATTTTCATAAAAAATCTACACTTAGAACTCTAAATAAAAATGGTGTTGTTGAACGGAAAAAAATTCATGAAATTTCTTGGACCACGATTAATGAATATAATATTCCAAAATATTTTTTGTTTCAATATATTAAAATAGATATTTCTATTTTAAAAGTATTTTTGTTATTCAGTTGTTAAATAAAACACCTTATGAATTTTAAAATGAAATGAAACGTAATATTTATCCCTTTAGTTTGTTTAGGTTTATGGTTTTTATTTTAAATATTATTTATATAGTTGAAAAATTTGATGGTAAAGTTGATTGAGTTATCATTCTACGATACTCTAATAATAGTAAATATTATAGAGATTATAATAATATATCTATGTTAATTAAAGAGTTCATAACTTTAAATTTTTTTAATAATAATAACAAGAACAAATTATATTTAGAAAATAATGATGAATAATTAAAATAATATAACATTAGTGAAGATAGACATAAAAAGATATTATATCAGTTAAGGGGAAGAATGTATATTCTCAATGTAATTCCAAATATTGGAAAACACTAAAAGATAACACTCATATGAATGTAATTATAAATATATATACTTTAACTCAAATTTGAAATTTGGTATTAAAATTTTGTTCTAATTCTAATATTTCTACTGATTTTATACCTAATTTATATTTTAATATTATAAATATTTAAGTTAGTTTATTTATGTGTATAATACAAATAATATATTCACAAAAAGTAATGTTCAAAATCTAGTTGAAAATTTCATAAATAAATTATTTATATCATCCAAATGGATATTCTAGAATAAATTGGATTATTCATGAAATGTAATAAAATATTAATCTTGATTTTTTTTTCTAATGGTTTTTCACAGAGGTAATAAATTGTAATTAAATATAAATTTACTCTATTTTATTAAAAATAAGTAATATAGATTTTATTATCTTATTCATTTTTTCAGGGTTTAAAATTATTTCAAATATATGTGAAATTTACATTCATAAAGGTATTAATTTTAGAAGAGGTCATTTTTAATAAACGACATTGATTTGAATAATAAATTTTTCCATAAAATGTTTCTTAATCTTCAAAATTAATATATGATTTTAAGAAATATCTTTGATAACGTTATGGTAAACTATCATTGTATTTATTATATAATGGTTTTAATAATGTAAAATTTGATCCAAGTTTGTTTATTAAAAATGTTCCAGATGATATTCTATTTTTGTAAACATATTTTTGTGAAGTTGTATTTAGTTCCTCATGTCAATTGTTTTGTAATGAATTTTAAATTTTTAGGAAAATGAAATCTGAAGTGATTTTAACGGATCTACAGAAGAAATTTCATTGATTAAGAGTTTTTAAAAGATCTGATGGTATGGTATTGAATCAATATAAATGTGCTAAAGATTTAATTAAAAGGTTTAAAATTGAATATTATAATAATATGAGATCCTAAATGAAAACTAATTCTAAATTGGATCTAGATGAATATGGAAAAACCGTAGATAATTGTTTATTGGGTCATGAAATTTTTCATTTTAGTAATAAGAAATCATGTTTTTGTTATATTGAATTAATAATATGTTTAATAAATGATAAATATTTAACTGGATAACATTGGAAATTTTTTTATTCCTTTAATCAGTGATAATGATTATCCAGACTATTAACCACATGATGAGTCCATCGAGAAGAGTCCAAATTAGAAATTTTGTAAACTACTAGATCGACCAAAAAATGAGAATCATCCATGGAAGAAAGTAATCAAGTGACTATAAGACAAACTAATTGATTTCATGTTATATCTCATGTGATCATTGTGACCAGGATTTTCTTAATGGAATGAGTCAACTTCATTCCTATCAAATTTACCATGGATGTTTTCCTTCCATGTATTGGATCTACCATATAGAAACCTTGAAACATCAAAACCAAATGGAAAAAACTTTGTATCTATCAAAATATTGAATAGTATTTTATTAAAAATATGGTGAAATCAGAGTTTATATAACATTATAATTGGACACAAGTTGAATGAAAATTACCATATGGGAAAGTTGGAATTTTGGAAAAGTGATGATGTGACCATGAATCATGTAGAAGAGACTATGGGAAGAAGTCCTAATATTAGATAGTTTGTGATTGACTATAAGTTCAAGTGATTGAGCATCAGATCAAAATGATCAGCTGTATATATTTTTCATGTTATTTGATCGGAATTATCATAAAATTTTGGACATAACATATAAGATAATGTAAAACTCTATAAAGGGACCACATCTAAAAGTGTAAGCAATATTCTGGAATATAATATGATAGACACTTTTCAATATTAAATGTGTTTATGAAAGAATTATTGATCTTGAATTTCATTTTGTGAATAATTTTTTTCAATTATGTGTTTCAATGTCTCTTTTTGAATAAATCTTTTTCTTTTATAGAATAGAAAATAATGAGAATGAAAAAGACACGAAATACAAGATGCACAAACATCATGATTTTTCCCATGAGCTAACTACTCTAAGTTTAATTACTATAACTATATTTTATCTTGATATTTGATAGAAAATAATTGAACTACATCATATCTTCTCAAATCATATCTGCAGCAGTAGAGTACACTGATTTGAGAAGAATAATTTGGAAAAATAAAAAAATTCATTGTTATGTCGAATTATTTCATTTATCTTCGTATTATTTTAATACAAATTATGTTGGGTTTACTATAACTATTATAATTATTAAGCATAATATATTGTATATTATTATATATTACATTTATTCTCTCTCTACTTCTCATTTATTATATCTATCACATGAACATAATGGAAGAGGATTTGTGGCCGGAATTGTCTATGTATAGTTTTATATAAAACCATATCGAGGTTGTGGATCATGTTTATTGTTTTATAAACTGGGAATGTAATTGTATGAATTTCAGGTGGAGTATATTTCATCTTGGTTTGAGACTGAACCACTTGTATTATTATTCTGTTGTATTTCAATGTTTTTTTACATTATTCTTTAAACAGATTATAAAATCTGTTTAGCGGAACTAAAATGTGATAGATAGGAATTACATGGGTTAATTATACAATTTAATTAAATTACATTGGTCTCAAAATATTTTAATAGTACGAATATTATTATAGTTGACTTTTGATCATACATGTAAAGACCCATACCCCTATAACCCGAATCTAGATCCTAACATTATTAAAATGGGATAGATACAAAATTTGGATCCCAAAGTACTGATCTATTTAATAGTCTTAAATAGCGATATACATGGATGGTATCATTTTTTATTGGTAATAAAATATAAAACAAAACAAATACAAATAATTAGTTTCCTTAACACTTATGAAAAAATTTCATTTTCATTACCTAGTGAAGGAAAAAAATAAATGGTGAGCTCAAATGGTCGGTATGGGTTACAAACAAATGAAAAGTGAATTACTAAAAATTGACTCATAATAAATAATCAATAATCATTTTGGTGATGTAAATAACTGTGAAACTCAATCTATTTAATCATTAAATGATAAGGAAAATATATCCAAAGATTTTGTCATAATGAAAATATCATGGATAGTAATAATTGAATACTTAGTCAAGGAAATGCTTAATTATTTACCATAATTTATCAATCACATGAACCGCTATAGTCATGACCTTTCAAAATATAGATTATGTCTACGGGTTGAAAATCATCTATGTCTTCTAGGAAACAAGCATGAAGAGTTTGCCACAAACTAATTTGTCTAATGAGACTGATGGATGCATTAAGGGGCTATATATAACTAGGCCCCATTCATGTCTGCATATCCAAAGCATTCCTAAAATATCAAAATTATTGGTTTAAAGCATCAATAAATATTCCTTATCAATAAATATTCATATTGAGTAAAAGAGACAGATTTAATATCATTTCACTTGTTAATCAAACAATATCCAATGTATACACCATATCAAAAATTTGTACAAATCTTTAGAAATAATCACATAATTGAAAAATAAATATAGATATTTACATAAATCTCCAATGACAGACTATAATAACTAAAAATTGTATTATCTATGCCATTGAAAAGAAAATAGGTGCATAGAATCAAAAATATGTGTCTATAGAACATAATTGAGATTAAGTCCCCTATAAGAATCATATCATTAATCAAATGAATAGATTATGTGTATCCACTATAAATCCACATAAAACGTGGAAATACAACATAAGATAAGAATAATATTACATGTAACCTTTCAATTGAACAATCAATGAAATAGAAGTTTAACCCAACGATTAAAAACTAATATTAAAAATCCATTACTCATTTATAATCAGTCAATCGTATGACCCATGAAATTAATAATTATCAAATGAACACTTGAACACCATGAATATAATTAAATTAATTATATAATATATCAAATTTCATAATAAATACTCCAGATAAAAGAAATTATTTGTGAACAAGGCATATCTCATAGAAATTATTGTGAGCCAATAAATCATAACTTACATAGAAAATCATTATTCAATTTTATTTAATTCCATAGATAATCAATTGAAAATAAATAATTACATAATTCAGATCCTATTAAACATATATTTGATTTATTTTAATTATATTAGGTTCATAAATGGCCTTTATGATGAGATTAAATGTATTAATTTGTTGTTCCAGGAGCATTCGTTTCATGTTTTTATGGTCAGTTCCCTTGTGTATAATTTTTTGAGTTCATTTCAAATGCTAAAAAACTCCACATGTGGAATTCAATGATTTTAATACACCTCATTTATTTTAAATATTTCCATATATAATTTTTCTGGTATGAGGACTATACATTACATATAATGTTAATGATAAAAATATAGTGTATTTTGGTGGTTTTCTGATCATCATGAACTAGTTATGTTTTCATTATTTAATATTAAACATATATATAAGTTATAGGAAATAAAAATGTTATTATTTAAAATTTATAATCGTATTTATACAAAATAATTTTTTTATAACCATTCTTGAAGATGATATAGGAAAACTAAATAATGTCATCCCTGAAGGTGGTGAGTCGGGATATGCAAGGTTATGTTTTAATTTTTATAAAAATAAGATAACAGAATAGATATGATGCATTATAAGGAATGATATGTTTTAACACAACGCAAGAGTCAACTCCGCCAACACTCTATGTCTTTGTGATTAATGCTTGGTGTAGAAAACACGAGTTGAAGCATGAATTGAGTTCCTGTGTTTTGGAATTTACAATGCCTCCCAAGAAGCATTAATTGTCCAAAGTATTCATTCTCATCCTTCTTCCTTCTCAGCCTTCTTATCCTATCACTGACAAAGAATTTGCATCATGTCACAGAAGCATTACTTGCCTGAAACGCCTGATCATATCTGAATCAGAAACGCCTAATCATGTCTGAATTTATTCTTTTCTCCACCGTTGAAAATAAACCCAATGACCAATAAATTGTTTATTGATCAGCTCAAACCATACTCCCTTTCTATAGTATCTCCCCCACAAACCTGCTTCACATCCATAGACAGAAAAAATTGTTATCATAATCAGGTAGAGAGGTATTGCGTAACCTCCTTATGCACTGGGAGGAGGCTGAACACCAAGGTTCAACCGATGTTTCTCAAACATAGCCACTGACAGTGGCTTGGTCTGGATATCATCCACTTTCAGACCAGTTCCTACATGATCCATTCTAATCACCCCTTGTTAAACTTTTTCTTTAATAAAATGATACCATATTTCAATATGTTTTATACCATAATGGGGAACGGGATTCTTTGTAAGATCAATTGTGCACTTGTTATCACAGTAAATCACCACAGGTTGCTTTACCTCAACACCAATATCTGTTAATTGTTTCTTCATCCATAGTAGTTGAGTGCATGCCTTTGTGGAGGATATATACTCAGCTTCAGCAGTACTAAGAGAAGTACTTTATTGTTTCTTTCTCAACCAGCCAACACATTTCTGCCCGATATAGAAGGCTCCACCATTGGTGGACTTTCTGTCCACTACATCACCAGCCCAGTCAGTATCAAAAAAACGATGATAATTTACTGTCCCCACCTGTAGCAAAAAATAACCCAAAGTTATGTGTTCCTTGAATGTACCTCATGATTCTTTTGACTGCTTCCATATGTTCCCCCTTTGTATTACTCTGAAAGTGAGCCATAAGACATGTGGCAAAGACAATATCTGGTTGTGTCACTGTCAGGTACAGTTGGCTCCCAATGATCCTCATGTACATGGTGGGATCTACAGAGGTATCATCCTCATTCATTCCAAGTTTAGTTCCAACTGAAATTGGAGTTGACATTGGTTTGGAGTCATGCATATTAATCTTCTTCACCAGCTCTCGTGAATACTTTTCAAAAGAAATGAAAGTGTAATCCTTCTTTTGAACCACCTGTTTACCTAAGAAATATGAGAGCTCCCCAATCACAGACATTTCAAATTATGATTTGATGTGATTGGCAAATTCATCTACTAATTTCTGCCTACTGCCACTAATGATAATATCGTCGATTTAGACTAGAACCATGAATTTATATTTTGGAGAACTCTTCACATATAGATTGTGGTATACTCCTCCCCTTTTGAATTCCAGCTTCTTGAGATAAGAGTCCTGTCGGGAGTACCATGCCCGTGGTGCATCCTTCAAACCATATATATCTTTCATCAATTTTCAAACCTTTATCTCATCATTACCAAGAAAAAAACCCACCAGTTTTTCAATGTATACTTCATAATCTAAAACACCATTCAAAAATATTGTCTTGAAATCCATTTGATATACAATTTATCCTCTTTAGAGTTCCATGGAAAGGAAAAGTCTGATTGACACCAGTCTAGATACTGGAGAAAAGGTTTCTTCAACATCAACACCTTCAATCTGGGAATATCCCTTAAATACCAGTCGAGCCTTGTTTCTAATAACACTTCCATTCTCATCAAACATGTTTTTGAATAACCATTTCGTAACAATAACATTGTGGCTTTCAGGTCACTAGACAAGATCACATGTCTGATTCTTGCCAATATGATCTAGCTCTTCATTCATGGATTTCACCCATGATTCATCCTTTGCAGCTTCTTCGAATGAGGATGGCTCCACAACTGACAGAAATGCAGAATGTGAGTTATTCCTTATCCTCCTTTTTTGTGTGGGTTCACTCCTATCCCCAATTATGTTACATGGGCCAATCTCAACTCTACGATTTCTTCTGTGTGGTTCAGTTGCATTCTCTCCAGCCACAGTTTCTTCACCAGTTTCATCTTCTGAGTCAACATCAGGATGTGGCTGCTGAGTGTTTTGTACAACTTTCTTTATCTCTGTATTTGTATTATCTCCATGTTCACTTTCTTCTTCACATTCTATCACATCGGCATATGATGTCCTTGAAGCATTTGTGGTTTTCTCTTCAATTATCATAACATCACTGCTTACCACAAACCTACCTAATCACCTGTTCGAATACTTATAGGCGTTTTTATTCATTAGATACCCAACAAAAATTCCTTTATCAGCATTATCACCAAACTTCCCTTCATTTCCTTCATTGTTCTGGATGAAAAATTTGCTTCCAAAAACACAAAATAATTTCAATGATAGATTCCTTCCATGCCACAATTCATATGTTGTCTTTAATTCTCCAATATAAATCCTTGTTCGATTCTGAATGTGCACTGCTGCTTCAACATAATCCTTCCAGTAATGGTGATAGATACCACTCTTAATCATCATAGTCCAGGCTATATTGTTAACCTGACGAGTTTTGTGCTCAACAAATCCATTTTTCTATGAATTTCTCACGGCAGCTAACTCATGTTGTATCTAATGTTTCTTCAGAATGTTTTCAAATTAAATGGATGTGTATTCCCCTCCCTTGTCTGATCGCAACACTGTGGTTGTCCGTCCAGTATCATTCTCTGCGTTCCGACGATACATTTTCATGTAGTCAAGCACTTGTCGTTTCCTATGTATAAGCATTACACAATCCATTTTACTATAATCATCTATGAAAATTATGAAGTACCTTTCTCCATGAGTTCCAGCAACATTTACTGGGCCACATATGTCTGTATGAATGAGATCATGATTATGTGATTCCCTTTCCTTCTTTTCCCGATATTAACTATAGACCAGCTTCCCATGAATGAATGCATCATATTATATTTCCCTTTCACATTTTAGAATCTTGATATCCATGACTATCATCATCTTTGATATCTTTTCCATGTCATGTTGGTTAATGTGTCTGATCCTTCGATGCCACAAATTGTTTTTTTCTTCAATAGACTAATAGTAGGAGTTAACTTTGTTGTCGACCTGATATATGTTTACATCTGTTTTATATCCATTCATAAGTGAATTCTTTATTTTTCCTATTGTAGTGCAGCCTTTTGAATTGAATGTTACTATGAGCCCTGATTCACAGAGTTGACTCACACTAAGGAGATTGTGACGTAGACCGTCCACATAGAGAACTTCAGTTTCTTTAGCTCTCCGTTGGCGAGAGCAGTATTCCCACTACCTTTAATCTTCAAAGAACCATACTTAACAAACCTTACTATTCCATCAACCTTCTTTTTAATGTTATTTAGGAGGTCAACATTTCCCATCATATGGGAAGAGAATCCACTGTCAAGAATCCAGGTGCTACATCTCTTTGTAGCTTTGAGGGCTGCTTCTGCAAGATTGGATTTCTTGATCTTCTTCTATTCATTCCATGAGATACTGGATTGAGTATAGGATAATGATGGCCTTCTAACACATTCCTCCACAAAATCAGATTCTTCATACCCATAATCTTCTTACAGAGGAGAGAAACTATTTTTGTGAACAACACCATTTGAAGGGTGAAACTGGCTCATCTCTGAGAGTTGTAAGAATTTCTCCTATCGTTCCTCTGCCTGAAATACATATCTTTATGGCCAAAGTTAGAGAAATTAAAATAGTAACCATAAAACCTATTTCTCCTATAAGATGGAGGATATGAAATCGGTCTATTTGTTGACATCCCAGGTCTTCCCCATTCAAGTAGCGTTTTTCCTCTTCTCAATACGACATGGTATGACCCAGATAGCCACATAATTGACACTTCATGAGGGGAAATGTCTTCTCATTTAAGTTTTTCCTCATGACTTTTTCCTTTCGAGAATGGTTGAATTGCCTATTATTTCTAAAAGTTTAATGATAATTTTCAGTTCTTCTTTTAGTTTTGATTAAGGGTTCCTTTTTCATCACTTCAAGAAATGTTTCAACATTTCAAACTTTCATCTTATCTTTCTTTTGGCTCTCGATACTTCCTACAGTTGAAGGCCCAGCTTCACAGCCAATTCCACTCTTTCCCATGCATGTGGGTCTTTGATCACTTAGGATTTTTCCAACCCCTTCTAATCCACTCTTGGCTCTTTCCAGTAACTTGGCATCTGAGAATCTTCCAAAATGAATTTCCTTCTTACACTCATTTGGAGTTGATCAACACTCATGTTTTATTCTATGAATAACAACTTCATCCTCAATACCCTCAACAGTCTTGGACTTCACTTCTAGTCTGGATGTAAGATCATTTACGACCTTTGCATGTTCTTCAATTCTATGCTTCAATTCTCTAATGTCGTCTATTTTTTCAAGGATTGAATATTGAACTCTCACAATTCCTTCTAGTCGTTCAATTTCATCTTCTAGCTCATCCACATATTCTAATGATTCTTTCACCATTTCTTTCCACATACTAAAATTCTTGCATTTTTTCTCAAGTTTTGAAAAACCATCCTTAATCTTCAAATTGGGATCACAATTAAGAGTCATATGATTCTCTATGTCTTTATTGATAAAGAGTTATATTTTTCAACAGTATCCATCATGAAAGCGTGGTCTCCAGTTTTAAATTCGGGTTCTTCTTCTTCACCGAATTCAATATCATCATCTTCCTCTTCACAGAAAAAACTTTTCTTATGAATCTTCTTTCTAGATTTGTTGAATCCTTTTCTGAAAAACATTTTCTGAGGCTTCTCAGTGTCTTCAACTTCACTTTCTTCATTATTGAACTTTCTTTGGAATTGTGAGGAAATGTGCCCAACTCTTCCACAGTGAAAGCATGCCAGAGGTAACGTACCTTTAAATTTACCTTTTCCCTTTTCAGCCTCTTGGAAATAAGAGAACGAATTTCTTTTTCCTCATCATCTTCAACTCCACTATCTTCAGAAATTTTCAGTTTTTCTATGTCTTTGAATGCCTTTTCCTTGATAACTCGAGTCATAGCTTATTCAGGTTTGACTCTCATCTCATATGAAACTAGACTACTTATTAGATCATCCAAAGATAGTTTATATATCTTTATCTTCAAGGCCTGAAACCTTTTCATTGTACATAGGAGGAAAATATTTTCTTTACAATATCAAGGTCTTGATTTCTTCTCCACGCCCTATAATTTCTCCCACAAATTCAGTGATTCGATTGAAGAATGAATTTTCATTCTTATTACGATGCATCTTTAGATCATCAAACCTGTTTTGCAAGACCTAAATTTTTGCCTCCTTCACTTTTTTGTCTACTTTATTGATATTTTCAAGTTTATCCCACATATATTTTTTAGAGGTTCAACTCATCACCTTTAGATAAATTTTATCAGAAAGAGCAACTGTGATAGCATTCTGAGATTTGGAATCTACATCACTAACTTTTCTGTTTGTATCAGTCATTGCGGTACATTTTGGATCAGAAACATGTATTCCTTGCACAGTAGAAAAGAGGACATCCATTACTAGATATCTTAAAAGAGATATCATTATATTCTTTCAGATCTAGAAATTAATTCCATCAAAGAGAGGGACTCCCCTGGTATTGATTGCATTTTCCATGAAGACAATGTACAGGTTCAACACTAGCAACCTTTACCCTCTGATACCACTTGTTGGACCCCGGGACACCCTGAGAGGCGAGGGGTGAATCAAGGTGTCATATTTTTCTTTTAAAGTTATGGATCATTTTCCCACATTGGTAGGAATGTGTTAAACCTTTATGAAGAATATGAATATAAATCAGGCATTCACTTGATTAGAGACGACACAACACTTTTTACATGGTTCACCACAAAGGACTACGTCCAAGGAGCATATGCCAAAAAGTTTTCAGTCGTACCAAAATCCACTAATCTTCACTAGTTGTGGATAACAATGGTTTGGGAATAGTCACTCTATCCCAGGCTCACTGCATTTACAGTGGTTTAGGGATAGCTCACTTCTTCTCTCGGGTCACTCTCGTTGACTCCCCCTGGCTCACTGGCCTCGGTGAAGTCACACTCAGTTTATAGACACGAAGGTCTCTTCATCATTGCAAAAGAATGCATCCCTTGTTGTATGTAGATGCTCTGTTGATGTCCAATTCTCACCTGTAGAAAAATCTTCCATTACACCAATGGTATCTGGCAATCTTCCAACTTTCGTTCAACTTCAAAAAGGGATGGGTGAAATTCCCAAACAACAGGTGCGCTTCTCCAGGCCGGCGCGCATGTTCCAAAAAAGGCATGAAATTCAAAAATGGTGCAGAAGTATAACTCAACCACTTGTGCAACACACCCATCTTCAACACCAAACATGCACGACTCATCAACTTTTAACCTTAAACCTCCTTGGTCGCGTAGCCAACAATCAGCGTGCAGCCTCTACTTGCGCAATACAACAACCACTTGTGCGACTCAACCACTTGCGTGACGAGAGCTCAATAAATATCTATGTCTTGATCTTCGTTACAAATGTGGAGGGGTGGCCTTCTATTTATAGGATAACTGGACCACCTATGCGGTGGCGCGCACGTCCTCCCTTCGGCGCGCAAGTCCCGGTGCGTAGCTCCACCTTTCCAAGCTTCTGTCGTGCAACTTACTTGCGCGACCAAAACAATAATTGTGCGTACTTATTTATATTTCCATATTTTGAAGTTTTCATCAAGAAAAACAAATTTCATGCATGTTTCTCAACCTCGTAGGCACCAGCATGCAAGTCCCTTCTCGGCGCGCAAGTCACTTGCGCGACCACACCAATACTTGCGCAACCCTTATCCCTTTTCCATTTTTCCATGTTCTGATCTTGATAAACATCTGACGTGCAAGTTTCCACTCCTTCTACTTGAAATGTATGATCACTTTTCTAGTGCACATTCTGAACTTCCACTGAGTATTGACAACAAACACAAAATATTATTTAATTCATGCATATATGACCATGGTTCCAACAAATAATTCTCTAATATACAATGAATTTCAAGTGAGAATAATCTCAACAAGGATTCCAATGTTTGAATATTACATTAATAGTATCCTTTAGTTTGATGGTGATAAATGGTACTCAAATGAAGCTAAGTATTCAAACCCTTCTAAGGACTCTTTCCTAAATTTGATGAAAAATTGGGATCTCAATCAGAATAAATCGATATAGGTTCACCATAAAATTTTTCAACTTAATTTATATAGTTTCTATCATATTCATCATATTCTAAATCAACTCTAATTTTATGAAAATGTGTTGATTGTTTAAGGTGCTAAAAAATAACCCATAGCATATCATTCTTCTTGGAGTTCATTAGTAATATAATGAAAAAGCCCATAGTAATTTCATCCCACTTACATATAGTAATACATATAGGATTCATGACACCAATGAAATATTGTCTCCAATACATCACTTGCTATCAATCTAGAAATAGTGACACATATTCAGAAAATTTCCAATTCATATTATCCCACCAAAAAATTTCATTCATATCTCGATATGTTTCTATACAATAATAGTGTATAGAGAAATTTGATCTCTGAGAATCTTCTAATAATCCATTTTAATCTCTAGTATTGATGGCACACATAAATTTTTTCAAAATTTCAGAATCCTATCTTCAAATAAAAAATTTATTGATCTTCCATTGTAAATTTATTTAAATTTTTTTTTGAATATTTTCATCATCATATTTATATTTTATTCTTTTCTAATAATGATGATTTAACAATAATCTGATAGAGTGGTTATTTTTTACCTATATTAACAATTCATATATTCATATTTACTATATCCATGAACATTGGGTCCTTTTCACTCCTCGTTTGGGTCAGAATGCTATGATATTTCTGTATTAATGAATCTGCTACCCTATTTTCTTTTTTGGTGTTGAAATGTATTGAGAAATCATAATATGTGATTAAATCAAGACACTATATTTTCCTCATCTTATTTTCAATATATATAATTATATCTTTCAAACTCTTATGATCTATATATATTTCATATCATTCACCATAAAAAGGGTGTCTTCATATCTTCAGTCAAATGATTATGTCTATTAATTCAAGATAATGTTTTGGATAATTTTGTTTGCAAATTTTTAATTGCATTGATTTATATATAATAACATTATAGTTTTCATATGGACACAACATATTATTTTCTTAGATGCATCACTATATATCCCGAACACATCATTTCATAATGGTATAGGCAAAATCGGAGCATTGAACAAACTTCCCATAAATTATTCAAAATAGTATGCACACTCTTTTTTACATGAAAAATTATATCTTTTACATGTGAGCGTGGATAAAAATATCTCCAATAATATAAAATTAAGAATTAAATTATTATTGTAACCTTCTAAACAAATGAAACAATTTACCTGAGTTATGTTCATGGGAATAAGACTTTCTTGCTCTACCTTTATCATTATAGGATCAACTGAGATTCCATACATAGAGATAATATATCAAAGAAATGAAAATTTTTTAATCCATATTTCACACATATTAAAGTTTCCATATATCTTTTTTCTTATGAGAGTCTCAAGAATGTTCTATAATTTATTCTCATTATTTTAAAATATTTTAGAATACACTAGATTATCATCAATGAATACTGAAACAAAACAATCTAGATATTAAATGAAAACATTGTTCATTAGATCCCTGAAAACTAATTATGAAACAGTGAATCCAAAATGAATTATTATAAACTCATAATTTCCAAATCTCATAAAAAAATTATTAAAAATATATTCCATATTTTCTCAAAGATGATGATACCCATAATAAAGGTCAATCATCGAAAAATATTGATGACCATGAATATTATCAAATAAATCATCGATGTGAGGTAGATGATACTAGTTATTTATTATAATAGCATTCATTTCTCTATAGTCAATACAAAAGATCAGGGATCCATATTTCTTCTTATCAATTGGAATATGGGATCCCTATGAAAAAATATGGGGAATGTTAATACCTTATTACGCAAATCATATAGTTGTTTCATTAGCTCCACTAATTCCACTATGGACATTCTATTTGGAAGCATTGATATCGGTCTTTCATAATGGATGAAATCAATGGTAAACTCAACATCATGGTATTGGGGTGTTATGGTAATTCGTCATGAGTTACATCAATATAGTTTTTTATAATAGGTAAGACATCAATTTTAAGATCACCATAATCATCCCTTAATGTTGTTCTCTCTTCCTCCCTATGAATTTCAATACTGGAAAACAACATAAACCCATAGTTTGAAAACATGTGTATAACCCATAAATATGTGGGTTTAGGATATACCCGTGATTTCATGACTTCTGGGATACCGAGGCATTGGTATTGGCAAATACCAATGGATTTTGCTAACCCATTGTAAAAGGACATAAAAATTATGCAATACCAACATTTAAAAAAAATGTGTATAAATAATAACCCACAGTTCTCTAAAACATGGGTATAGATATATAACATAAAACAATAGAGAACATATACCCACAGTTCTCTAAACTATGGGTATATGTCCCATTACCTCTTTACATCCCCATCCAGTCAGCTTCTATTCCCCCAACCCCTTCATAATCTCATCCTTTCCACTTTACAGCCCCTTCACAACCACCTTCTAGCCCCATTACTGCCCCCTGCACATCCCGCGCAGACCATTCCTACCAACTTCACACCCCCTTCATATCCCCTTAGAGTATCTTTAGTGCTAGTTAGGTGATATTTCATAGGTGTGGGAATCCAGGTGACAAAAATCCTCAGGATGATATAGATTCCACTATCTTTGGATAATATAGAAAAATTAGGTGTCAAAAGTGATTTTTTATAAATTTTCCTCTAGTACCAAGTGAGAGAGAATCTTCACCAATGCCAAATTCTAGAAATGGATCAACATCATTAGCTTCATGTCAACTACGTAGTTAGAGTAGTACAGTTCTTTCGGGCTAAAGAGGAAGTTGTGGCCAATTGAGATATATCCATGGTAAGTATCACAAGAAAAATGTTACATTATAAGTTATTCATGATGTATCATAGGGATGTAGATAATTTCATTCTTATGTACTACAACATTAACTAATACACGGGTTTCTGTTCAATCTACCTTGTGCTGTCTGATCTCAGTAGCATTGATGTTAGTATCAAAATTATTCAATAAAGGCATAAAAAATTATTTATTAAATGTGGCTATCATGGAAATATAATGGTTTTAAATGGAGTAATTCATTATAATGTTGAAAATTGTCACACAAATAAAAGTGATATCAGAATGTGTATTCAAATTCATTTAATTCCCACTCAGGATTAGTGGGTCATTGTGTGAATCGAACTACTCCTTCAATTGGTCTTCAACAAAATATTTATGGTTCTTGTATCCAAGGTAATATATGAGGGAGTGTTATTATTTGTGATAACATAAAATATTTTATTCTCGATTTTTGGTATTTTTATGGGGATGGTAATTCTCTTTTGTCTGCACTAATATTAATAAAGGGAAGTTCAACAATTAAGATCCATCTGTTAACCCTGGCATGATTTCACTCCACATGGAGACACACACTATCTTAGTGGTGAAAACATGATGTATTTCAAATTATTATAATGATCTGAAAACATTGTGGCACTTTGGTATGACATGTAGGATGATGAAAGAAAATAATCCAAAATATATAATATGGATCCCACCAATTTATTCATGGATCTGGGTCAATATTTATAGAGATGCATCTATTGTATGATAGAGTTTTTTTAGTCGCATGTAATTTCGATAGTTGAATTGGGATAGATTATAATCATTAAGTAATGAACATTATCCCATGACCTGATATTACATTGATAAATTGTTTATGAATGTGAATTTTCATTTATTAGCCCCAATGAATTACCATATCACAACCATTTATACCAATAGCATTTACATAATCAATATATATCTCCTAGTATTCCATATAATTTCATTATAAATTTCAATGTCCTAATTCCTTATTCATAGAAATTCACAATTCATTCATATAAATTATCAACCCCTCTCTAGTTATCCATGTTTCTTAGTCCATCATATCGGTCCTCCATAGACTCTAATATAGGAATACTACGATTTAATAAGGTTAATGGGCTATAAAAACTTTTTCAGTCAATTTTCTAGGGATAAAGGAATCACCACATGGGAATGATTTCACAGAAAAAAAATTAATTAAAATACAATCATTAAATAAATAAAACATTTGAGGCTATAGTTATCATAATATAATTAAATGATTGAATTAAATGTACTAAAATTTTCTATGTATAGATTTACTATATTCAAGGTGGGAGTTTCATGTTTGAAATTGTGTAACTCTTTAATTTTTAACAAGCCACTGAATTACTAGTCATGGGATAGTTTAGAAGGATTGTTAATTAAATATTTTTACCCTAAATCCATAGAAGTTGTGATGTTAATCGGGTTATATTTTATTCAGTAGGGTGAATATATAGTGTTAGAAATTATTCTGTGCTTTTTAGTGTGGGTGTTGTGTCTACCTAAGCTAGTATTAGATGATATCTTGACAGATAAATGGTTTAGATAGGGACTTTATTTGAAATTTTTTTACGGTTTTATTTGTATAATTGACCCTCTAATTTCGAAACGGTGTCTTGATACATTTAGATAGAGGCCTATACTTCTATTCTATTAGGAAAAAATATAATTTTCTCCATGCTTTGGATTTTCCTGTCATGGTCCAGAAATGAGAATAAGAAGAATGAAAAATCTTGTTCATCATATAATGTGGGAATAAAAATATAATCTAAAATTTCATCTTCAATGAAAACAAATGATAAATCCATATTGTGCTATTAGTGTGTAACATAGGGCCATATAAAGATCTATTCTTTAATAATTGGTACTTTTTTCATTGTCCCACATTTATTTTTTTATTTGGGGGTTTTCGATTGTTACCAATTTAATGAGGATTCCTCTTACCTATCCACACATACCAGGGAGAGTAATAAGGCACCTTCTCTTGTAAAATTGCACTCATGTATTACACATTTCATTATTCTCTAACAAGGTACCATAAAATAAAACACATGTTTATACTAAGTCACTACAACATAATACCTAGCTCTTTATGACTCAAGTAAAAAATTCATAAAGATAAAGATTGAAATATATAATAGGAAAAATAGTATTTATATTTATATTTGTTATGTGGCACTCCCTTTGGTGTCTTAGACAATTGATTAATCGCCCCTTTCCTTGGCTCGATATGTTTGAAAGTTAAAAGTAGTACAAGGGGAATTCAGTTTTTAATGAAGATATTGAAAAGTCATTCCTCAAATCCCAACTATTATGTTGTATTTACAAGTCCTTTTCTAGGTGAGTGGAATTATATTGAAAATAAAAACAATGTGGCGTGGTTCTGAGAATGAAGAAAATATTCATAGATGAACCCGTGGGAAAATCCACCATGTTACTAACATTGTATCGAAGAACAGGGGATACTCTGAAAACTCTCGTGCATTTATTTTGGGGATATTGTTGTATTTAGTGTTGTGTGGCTCTCAAATATGTTTTTATTATAAGGTAATAACTTCCCTACCCCATTTTCGATTGGATAATAGTTCTTGAGTCCATCCATGAGGCATTGTGGTATTTATTATGTATTTTATTTGTCAATTCATGCAACACAACTATCATGAGTTCTTTTGGAGTCCTTTTATAGAAGGACCAGATTCCCAATAAAAAACAATGTGGTTTATTTGAGGTACTTATATTTCTTTAAATCATGGTGATACTATATTTCTACTTTATGGTTTTGTTAACAATGTTTTTTATCAATTTTTATCACTTTTGAGTTTAAAGGATGACATATTTGTGATTAATTATAAACTAGAACATTTCAAAATATGTTTTTATTTTTAAAAAATTATTTGGGTTATGTATTTAATGAAGGCCCATGAGGCCATTAGGCCCTGAGGCCGATTATTCATTAGAACATTAGTCCATTATGAAATTAGGTAAATTTGTCCATGGCCAATTAACTAATAAAGAATGTTTCCTAGGCCCTTCCATGTTTCAATCATATTAATGACACAATTTGACACAAATATAGGAATTACTATGACTGAATTATGGGAATGGGATTTACCCATGAGATGACACAAGTGTTTGGGAATCCATGAATTACAACATGGAAACAATTCCACCCACAAAAAATTAATTAAAATTGTAGTAGAAAATAAATAAAATTTTGGAATGATCTGTCCATATGTAGGATATACAAATTAAAGGAAATAAAAATAATCAAAAACAACATAGTATAAAGGGAATAACCTGAAATAAAATAATTTATCATTCCACTACCTCGATCCCCATCCCCTACAAAAAAAATCGCATAGCCACCTCCAGTGCCCTTTAGACCCCCTTCAGAGATTATAACAACCCTCCATCAATAGAAAGTTGTAAAAGGCCTAACCAGATGATGGATAATGAAAATAAAATAAGAACTAAAATATAACAACCCTTTCTCCTATAATTATACATGTCACCACCCAACAAGTATGAAACAAAATATATGCAACTGTACCTGTATGAAAAATTGGACTATTATTATAAGTATTAAAATATATAATTGCAATATGTTAATTTACTAATGGGGAACAATAATTTTCTATTATAATAGTGCACACATGTATTAAAATTTTAGAATAAAATTAAAATAAAATTAACACTTGAAAAGCTTATTGCCATATTTATCTTCTAATGTTTAAAATATAATCCTTCGAAATGAAACAAAAATTTATAACCTGTGTAATGTATTTTGTAATGAATTTCATCATAAAGTATGTTATTATAATATATAGTTGTGAACTGATTTGTTATAAAACAAAAAATTTGGATATTATTATAGTTAATAAACTACATCAAATTAATTTGACTATTTGATTTATCATATTAAAATATATAGTAAAAGAAATGTTAATTCCATGTTATAGATTATAAAATATCATGATTTAAAATATATAGTTTTATTTTATATTTAGTGTCATTTAGAATAATAAAATAAAATAGTGAAAATTATGATATGTATGGGTAGAAGATGAATTTTAATGTTTATTAAGAAAGTCAGGCATATAAATAGAGATTGGAATTTTAAATTGTTATCTAATTTTTATTTCAATATTTTTGAAAAAATAAACATAAAACTAAATAAGTTAAAAGTGAAAAGATTTATAAAATCATGCCATCTAATAACACTATACTAAAAAACTGAAACACAATAAAAAATAAACGTACTGGAATATCCAGAATAAAAACAATACACATTAACTGGGATAATTCTTATGGATATATATATCAGATCATTGAAATGTAAAATTTATTCATTGTGTTATCCGTACATATATCATTCCTTGAACTAGTTCCATCTAATAAAAATAATAAAATAATAGGAATGCCTAGTTGAAAATTATTTCAAATTTTTTCTTATTTATGTATATTAAAAAAAATAGTTAGGTTATAATAATAAAATAAAAATAGTAATTATAGAATGAAATTATAGTATTATATGAATTATAGGATTAATTGAAATGACTACATGCATTTAACATACATTGGTTATTCAACATGTGGCAAATAAGTTTTTGAATTTTACAAAAATTAGTGATATATTCGGTATGTTAAAAGGGAAAAATATAAGTAAGGTCACTTTTACAAGAACTGTTTGTAGGGTATAATATAATTTATATTTATTTTCATATAGGATAACAAAAAACTAAACAAATATAAAAATATAATATAATCAAAAAAATACTACTAACAATATAATGATATAAATAAGTCATATTCATACAAATCATACCTAATATAGATTTTACATAGGCACATAAATCACCAAAATACCAAGGTTAAATTGCTTCAAACAAATAGATCCTAATAAACAAAACTCAAAGGGTAGCAAAAGAACCAAGATGATCCAAACAAATGTCCTTTAGTAGTAAATTCCAAAACACACCCATGGAAGAGGCCAAAAAACCAATATATAACCTAGAAACAATGATCAGTGTTAGAATCTCAAAACCTCAAAACCCGTAGGGTTTTTTCAAATTAAATAAGAGAATGATAAAGAAGAAATGTCATAGAAATTTAAGAATTAAATAATACAAATGATTACCTCATCGTACTGACCAAAAACCTTGAAGAGTTTTAGGATAAATGGCTAGAGGAGAGGGAGTTATGATTTGGGACGTTTCATGGGATATTCAGATGTGGGGCAGGGGTATTGTGAGTGACTATAGAGGATATGGGGGGATACCACAGGGAGGAGAGGGAGATGAGAGGGGATAGGGGATGTCACTGGAGTAGAGGGAGATAAGAGGGGAGAGGGGACATCATTAGAGGAGAGGGAGTCTAGAGGGGCAGGGGTCGGGTGATGGTGGTCGGGACGTTGATATGGGGGATGAGTTAGGGAGGTAGAGTTTGGTAAGGAGAAGAGAGGGCTAGGAGGTAGAGTTCAGTTAGGGGAAGAGTGGTTTTACAATGGGGTGATCAATAGAAATGAAAAATCGATAGGGTAAGCCGGATGAAATTGTGAAATTAGGAAAATGTATTCCCATGATTTTAACAAAACTATGGTTATAAAAAAATATAACGTATGGCCACAGTTTTTCTAAAACGTAGGTATATATTCATGGGTAGAAGCCAATTTTCCAATAATGTTTCATTCACTAATCATACTAGGGTGGATCTAGATAAAAATTACATGATGATTTTTCTTCTTTAAAGAAAATGATTTTTATATCTTCCTCATAAATAATAATTTTCTTCTACTTGGAATAAATTTTCACATCATATTTTTGGAATCCATTCCATTATATAAAATATATAAAATTAAATCATATGTATGATGACAAGATCAGTTAATAATGCAATTCTATATTCCATAATGGTGACTACCCGACACAACTTTGTTGGAATGAGAATTCACTTATTGGTTTTTACTGACAACAACCTTATTAAATTAAAATGGAAATATATAATTTTATTTAAAAACAAGGTAGATATAATAGATTTTGATGATCCAAAATCAAATAATGTGTTGTATTAATTTCAAAATATGATTAATCTATCTATTACCACATCATTGGGTGCTTCTACCTCTACTATAGTGATTTCATTAACATGGCCATCTCCCCTTGGCCTATTCAACGATATATTTCATAGGACATAGGGATATTGGTTTGAATACTTCTCTACATATTTACAGTTGAATCATTGAAAATCATGGATTTGTTTCTTCCCCTACAATTAATTTTCTTAATGACCCATTTCTCTATACTTATAACAAACTACCATTCCATAAAGCATTTCACATGATGTTTCTTTCCACTCTTTTCACCTAATATGAATTGAATTATTAACCTATTATTATTTGCTTATTTACCTCTTTCTATTTTATAAAAAAGACTCTTATTTTCATAATTTCCTATGGACATATAGGATCTAGAAAATTATTTCACTCTTTTGATGGCAACTAATACAATTTCATCATATAATGAAAATATTTGAAATTTTAATGCCCGTTGGAGATAAAGCTTAATTCCATATAAGAAATGATCAATCTTGCTCTATGAATTATGTTTGTAATTTTTATCATACATGGATATTCTTGTAATTAATTTATCATACACCACAATAATCTCTTATTCATTTTTATATAATCTATGTATTTGTCACATCATTTAAATTCTTTTATCCTGAGGGAAATATTTTTCTATAAATGTTTCATTAAAATTTCTCCATTCCATGTGTTTTTATTTCATCTTCATCCATACTATTCTACCTCAAATACCCATATTGATTAGTATATACCTTGAGGGAGTATACTACTATTTATTTCTTTTCCCTTTCATCACATCCCAATGATAGAATTATCTTTTCAAGGGACATGATCCATTTCTCAGCAACTACTAGATTAGTAGTCCCTCTAAAATATGTGGGCTTCTGATGCATGATATGATCCAACATAGGTGTAGTATGGTTATTTGTCATAACTTGAGTATGTTTTCCAAATATGTTATTGATTTTATCTTCTACAACAGTAAATATGTTGAATTTCTAAGTTGGGTAATGCCTAAATGTTGTTTGGGTATTGATTATTTTCCTTTTATTATGAGCCATCACTATATAAAGGAACTTACTGAGTTATCCCATAATCATCAAGAGAATTCTCCAATAGAAGAAAAATTCATATAATTGTAATTTTTTTAAATACTATAAGAAATTATCATAGTTATCATGTTTTTTATGTTTATTTTAAAATCTAGTTCCCAAATCCTCTACTAAACTTTCTCTATTACCAACTGTAAACACCCATATCCCAGTAACCCAGATCCAGAGCCTTACAATATATCAATTTAATATATACAAGATTAAAATCCCAAATGACTGATTATTTAAATGTTATTAAAGAACTAGAAAAATATATAGAACCCTTATTACATTGGTAATCAAATATAGAATCCAAAAAAGAAAAATAAACAACATCATTGACACGAATTCAATTATTTCATCTTCAGTACATGGGGAAGGAAGAAAATAAAACGCTCATCTCAAATTCTCAGTAACAGTTACATAAAAAGAAAATTATCTGATAATAATTTAAGCATAATAAAATATGGTAAGGAGAATAAGTGATTAATTAATGGCATTTTTCAATAATGGGAGAATTCACATGCCTCTATATATTAAATCTTAGTGAAAATCTCATGGATAGTAATAATTGAATATTGAATGATGGAAATGATTAATTGTTGGATATTATACATCTTGAAAATAAAACACATTCATCAAGACCATTTACAGATGGTTTATGTCTGTGTATAGAATCATATCAGATTCTTCTTCGAAATAAATGTGAAGGGTTTTTCTCCAAATGATTTGTCTCATGAGACCAGTGATTCATCTAGTTGATTTAAATAATCAAGCCCCAACCTTATTTGTGTTTCCAAAACATTTCTCATATATAAAAATTATTTATTTAATTCATGAATCAATATACCCAATGAACAATCATCCGTATTAAGCAAAAGATGTAAATTTAACATCAATTCCAACTTAATCAAATAACATCCAAACTAAACACTATATGAAAATCTAGTATATAGATAAGGTAATAATCACATCCATGAAACAAGAAATATTTATATTTAATGAATTTTTGAATGAATTATTATGATAAATAAAAATAAAATTATAAACGCCATAGAAAATAAAATAGCTTCATAACATCATGAATATGTGTCAACAGAAGAAAATTGATACAAAATTACTAACAAGGACCATATCAGTAAAAAATGAATAGATTAATTGTATTCACTCTATATAGACCTAAAATAAGAGAAAATAGAACTTATTATAAATAAAATACATTTTACAAATAAATGTATCCTGACATAATCGATGTAATAGAAGTTTAACAAAATGATTGAAAATTCAGTTATGAAAATCCTTACCATGTTGTAATCAGTAAAATCATATTCCCCCATGAAATAAATAATTATAAAATATATATATATAATATTGAATTTATTATAATTCAGGATATGATATATTAAATTCAATTATTTCTACATGAAAAAATTATTTAGTGGTGGATAATGGTTATCTCACAGAAATAAAAGTGATACAATAAATCTTTGCCTTATGTTTAAAAGAGTTATGAACTTATACCAGATAACCAAATAATATTTATAATTTATTGATTAATAACGTAATAGTTTAAATTTTTATTTATTAAAATTTAATTAGGTTCATTTATGACCTTTCTTATGAGTGATAATTTTTAATTTTTTAGTTATGGGAGTGTTCATTTGGTGGTTTTATAGTTTCTTCCCTTATGTATAATTAGGATATTTCTTGTAAAATGGAAGAAAAAAAAACAAAATGGAAGAAAATGATATGTATATACTTATAGGATTTTAAATTCTTCACGTATATCATTTTTTCATTTTTAGAATGATTCATTAAATAAAATTTCAATGATAAATTGTTAGTTTATCATGGTGGTTTTTTGATTATCATAAACTAGTTTTTTTCATATTTAATATTATATACATAAATTAGTTCTGGAAAATAAAAAATAATAATAATTACATATAATATTCTGACTTATCTATAATAATGGATTTATGACCATCCTTTTAAGAGGTAAAATAAAATTAAAAATCATTATCCCTTGCGTCCATGAATCAGCATATCACGAACAATGTTTTCATTTATTGAAGAAAAAAAATAGAAGAGAATAGATTTTATAATGTATATTCAATTAAAATAATTACATTATAGTATATGTAAGAAAATAGATTTATCATTTGACTTTGTAAAGTGGAGTTGATAAGAGGATAAGAAAATAGAATAAATTAAAAGAGAATGAAGTAGGATTTTACCTCCTGAATATTGTCTCTCGGGAAACCCCATTGTGACACTTGGATTTGGTGTTTTGGTAAGAGGAAAAGGAAATATAAATGGGGAATAGTATTGAGAGAAATTTTTTTTTGAATATTAATAGGATTCAAGGAATATAAGGTTTAATGAGAATGGGTGGTGAGGGGTGGTATTTATAGTGGAGGAGAGTGGGGTTTTTTGATAATTTTTTCCATTTGATTATCAATTCGGCCCAAGACAATCAATGCTATTAATTATTATGACAATATATATAATCTAGTGCATATGAGTTCAAAACAATTCTTTCATACATAATCCATGACTAAAAAATTCATGTATTATGATTAATGTGTTAAATAACGTAATTTACCATATTTTACAATTCACCAAAAAATCAATTATTTCAGAAAATTACTAAAAATACACCATACCCATTATTCAATAGGTATATTTAATAGATGGACTCCGTTTTATGAAAATAATTTTCAAAATATGATAAATTTAATTTCTAATTAAAATCTTCGTTTCAAAAAAATATTGATTTTATAATTATTATCTGATTTTATGACACTTTGAAAAAATTAATTAATTTCTCATAAAATTGTATAATAATTATAAGAAAACAAAATATTAATTTCATAATCTATTTTGAGATTATAATTTTTTTTCAATTTGAAAATTTATTATAATATTGTAAATAAATATTTACATTTCATAAAAATAACAACACATAATTTATCATATTTAAAACATTTCATTACATATTACATGTTATAAATATGTCAAATTTTCAGTTATGAGATACCTAAATTTAATTTATAATTTCATAGGTGAGGTTATTATTCTTATGGAATGTTTTCTATTCATAAGTCCATATTACAATTTCAACATTCATGTTTATATTTAATAGTATATCATTGTTGGTTTGAGCTTGTTGTTTCATGTAATGTAAGATATCTAATAAATATAATAAATTTTATAAGATAGATCCCATAAAATCTTGTGGTGTTATAATTTATTAGTACATTATTCAAAACAATTTAATTATATTTACCTTCAATATCAACTAACTGGGAATTATTCAATTTGAGGGATTTAATTTAATAAAAAAATTATTAGAAATTGAATTGACCCCTCCCCCTCTTCAATTTTCCGATTCGACAAATAGTTGGTATCATTGTGTGTTTTTATTTATTTCTCTTGTTTTAACAATGACTGTGTGCAAAGGTAAAAATTTATGTTATTTCTAAATTTCTATCTTTATATATAATATTTTCTTGAGGGGACTTCTACTAACAAACATCCTTATTTTAATCATACTAATTATTCTTATTGGAAAATTAAAATTAAAATGCATCTATATTGGATGGGTTTTGATATATAGAATGTAAATCAAGATAAATATGAGAAACCTAAATAGGATAGAGTTGAATTGATTGATTCCACTAAGGAGTTTTATGACTGTAATTCAAAATACATGAATAATTTATGTTGTGTATTAAAGGAATATAAATTCAATGTAATATCTTCATGTTCTAGAACTCTTGAAATTTGGGATTCCTTACCTATGTCTTAGAAATGTACAGTAAATGTTACGTAAATGAGATTAAAAACATTTACTAGTAAAAATTATATAATTAAGATGAATCCTCAAATGTATCTTTGGATTAATGAGATCACAAATACAATTTATTCACTTAGAAAGACCATAGATGGAAATTCTCAAGTATTAAGAATTCCATGATTCTTACTAGACAGATGTCGAGGCACTACTATGTCTATTTGTTTGTTAGGTTATATAATAAAGCTACCTATAAATGAGTTAATAATAAAATCATAATGTGTGAATAAGAAATCACGGTAAATGTTGAATATTTTGAAACAAAAAGAACAATTTTATTTCACCCATCACAATCAATGGCTAAAAAAATAGTCCAGGAATGGATCACCAATGGAAATGATGGTGACTCGGTTAGTGATGAAGATATGGCTCATCTATATAGATGATTCACAAAATTATACAAGGAAAACAGTTCATCAAAATGTCAAACGTAAATGTAAAATATAACAAAAATATTTATTGGAATAAATATGGAAACTTCAAGGTTACCTATTATAAGTGTAAGATAAAAATACAGGTCATGACTGGTTTTATAAATATAAAATACAATAAATTGAATGAGTATATAGGGAATAAATTTAAAATGGATTTGAAAGAAAACAGAAGTGATTGGGAGAACAGATCTAGTTAATCATATTCATGTAAATAAGATAACAATGAAGGGTTAATATGTGTTTTATGTAACGTACATCTAAGGTATCAAACACAATTCCAAATTCTTCATATCATATTTCGAATATTTTTTAACTGAAAATTATCGACAAAAATTGGACCAGGGGTGATTTAGTTTGGTAGTAAAATATAATGCAAGAAACATATAATGATCTTAATGATAGGTATAAAAATGAATAAATGGCATGATTTTCTATTAATATTAAAAATAGTCTTTCTATTTAAAGATAAAATAATCAACTAATTATTGAAAAAGAATTAAAATTATATAATTATAACTTAAAAAGTATATTGATTATTTTTCTTCAATAATAGAAACTCTTACCCAAATTAGGAAAAGTCATTTTGTACCAAACTAGAGAGCTAGTTTTGGTTATCAAACTAGATAGAAGAATAAGCGTTATAAAAATTAATTTATTCCATGTTCAAATAGTAATCATATTGTAAATAATATTGTTAGAACATCTAAATCTAGATCAATCCAATTTTTACCTAAGAAAACATAATTTTCTAATTAATTTATGTTTTTTCATTAATATGGGAAAAAATCAATTTAATATATATGGATTACCAAAGCACTAATTGTTATCCTATATGGAACCATGTAGATATGGTTACAAATTTTATTGTGTATTTTGTTAATTTTTGGACAAATGTTTGAAATGATCTATAAAAAGTTATTGTACCTGGATATTGGGTACTCTAGATATATGACATGGGACATATAGTGAGTTCTAAATTTTACTAGAGTGGTTTATTATCATTTAAAATTTTTTGAAAACTAAAGAGGAATAATTATTGGTCATATTAAATTATGTAACACTAAATCAGGTTTAATTTTTAAATGTTTATTTGATGATGGATTAATGTGAAATATTATTAACTGATCTCAATTATTTGGTGATGTATTTCATGTCAACATTTTAAAATAATATGTTTAATATTTATAGATCTAGATTTAAATTATTATTTACTATGAAAAATGATAATTTTTATGTTTTATATTTAAATTAATTATTTTCTAAAATTGATTCATATTTAAATTATTTTCATTTTGAATACATTTAATTGTATAAGAGACTACATAACTGTAACATAAACTATATTAAAAAGTTATTCCAAAACGGTATAGTAAAAGATCAACCTAAGCTAGTTTTTCCAAAAGAAAAACTATGCATTCCCTATAAAATTTGAAAGGAATACACATACTATTTTAATTAAAATAAAGTACCTTCTACTTATAAATCATTAAAAATGGTTCCATGGATTTTTTTATACCTACATGAGTTTCTATTTTGTAGTAAAACATTATGATATTGTAATTATTGATGACTATTCAATGTTTACACGGGTATATTTCTTGACTCGCAATAATGAGTCATATAGATTCTTTGAAAAGTATAAAAAATTAGTAGAAAATCATTATTTAATTAACATTAAGAGTGTGAGAAGTGAACATGGTCATAAATTCAGGAATAATGATTTTGAATCATTATACTCACAACATGGATATAATCATAATTTGTTTCTCATAAAAACCATCAATAGAATGGTCTACTAAAAAGAATTAATTGAACTCTTTAAGAGATACCCAATACTATACTTTGTTAATATGAATTACAAGTTTATTTTTGGGTCCAATATCAAAGTATAAGAGGTTATGTAATTAACATAGAAATAATAATACCACATTTAAATAATACTATATATGATTTTTTTAAATGGAATAAAACCTTATGTAAATTATATCATGGTTTTTGGCTACAAAGATAATATTATTAATAATAAGGATAATGTTAAAAATTTACATCCAAATTTGATGAGGGGGTTTTGAATGGATATTCAACATAATGTAGATATTATAATTCCTTTATTAAAATAATGATCAATTTAGAAGAATGTTCATGTACAATTTGATGAGATTTATCCACATGAACGAAAATTTTCTTTAGAAATCCTATAGGATGATATATAAATTTTGAATCTTAAGAAAACCTCTAAAACAAAAAATATTGCTGGTGATTTATTTAAATAATAACCAAGAAAATAACTTTTATAAGACCAAATCGTAATGAAAAACTTGAGAAATCTAGTATACTTAATCCATTACAAGCCACAAATATCATCCTTTAGATGCTGTAGTTTGAGAACAAAATTAAGGAACTCATACTCGAGTATCACATAGAAACTAGGTTTAACATAAAAAATTATTATTAAATCTTGTACCCAAAGTCATAAATGAGAAAATTAGTGATTAACATTATGTACGTGAAATGAAAGAAAAATTTAATCAAATTGATATAAATTATTTTTGTTATCTAGTTGGGAGACCATTGTACAATTTAGCCATTGGTACTAAATGGGTATATAAAATTAAGGATCATTAATATGAAAATATAATCATAAAAAAATCTACATTAGTAGCACAAGGTTATAGTAATGAATAATGAAATGACTCTAAAGAAACATTTTCTCTAGTAACAAGACAATAATCCATTATAATACCAATTTCATATGCAATTCATTTAACTTTCAAATTATTTCAATTTGATGTTATGAATTGTTTCCTTAATTATTATATTTTTTATGATGGTTTTTGGAACAAACCACTTTTTTTTAAATAAAAATTATTAAAATCATGTTTTCAAAATAAAATTAACTTTATGTTTTAAAAAAGAAATTTGGTATTTGTATGATAGGCTCATCAATAATCATATTTCAAAAAAAATTAAAAATATATTTATGATCATAAATTTATTACTAAAATAAAACAAAAATATGTTTTAGTTACACAAATATATGATTATGATATTATTTATTGCTCTTAAATAATTTCCTTATGCACTAAATTTTCATAACTAATTAAAATTGAATTTGAAATGTGTTGGATGTGTGGAATAAAATTCGATCGTAGTTTCCAAATAATTATAAATAACGTATTATTGAAATCAAAATAATTTATACTAAAGATCATTTAAAATTTTTTGTCGGTAGCACAAAATGAAGTGATACACTTACCAGTATAGCCTCTAAATTGGATATTGATGATATTGAGGAAACTATTTGATCAACAAATTTACAAAGGTATAATTGAGATTTTATAAAAAAAATTGTTATATTGCTATATATTATTGTTACAATGGGATTGTGTACATGATTTTATGAAAAACCTAAGGAGTCTCACTTAACATGTATCAAAATTATTTTCAAATACATTAAATGTACTACCAATTTAAGATTTTTTTATATTATAGAGGACATGATTTTTTATTTAATTGACTATTTCGATGCTATCTATAGTAGTTGTATGTATGATAGAAAAATCCCCTATGGAAGTTTTCACTTATTGGGCTATTCACTGGTTTTATTTTTTCATATGAAACAATTTTTTGCTGGATTTTTACCACTGAATATGAATACCACATTGTAGGTAGTTTTTGCTCATATTTTTTGGATGGGACACACTTTACTAGACTATGGATATTTATTCATACATGTCCCTATAAAATTTCTCAAAACAAGTTATATAAAAAATTATAAGAACCATGTATCTCATTATAGTTAAAAACACAATGATATATAACATCAATTTTTAAGGTATCATTTTCAAAAAGATGATATCACTATTGAATTCATTCGTACAGAACATCTTCTTATTGAATTATTTAAAATCAAAAAAATTATGGAATAATAAATTATATAAAACAATAATTATATATTATTAATTATGATAAAAAAATGTGAATACTTATAACATTATTTTTAATATTATAATTAATATATATATACATATATGTTCTGCCTATATGAAATGTAATTTTATATAATTCCTTTTAAAAATATATAGTATAGGATTTTAAATATTTTAAATTTTAATTTTTATTTCCCCACATTTTACTTTTCTAAAAATACAAAAAATATTTAAATATCTCAAATTAGTATTTGAATCACCAAATTCTATTCTAACATAAAACATAAACTGCTTCAATGATTCCTTCACCAAAAGCATAACAATTCATTTTGTGAATATCTATCATATGTGGTCAAGAAGAAGTGATCATTTACAGAATATGTTTTGGAATCATCTAATGCTCCCAAAATAAAAAAGGAAAATATTAGTAGACCATGTATGATTATAAAACCCCATATTCACATGACGTTGTTCTAAAAAGGAATTGAATTTTGAATGGTTTAGGCTTAGTCATTCCATGGTTTGGAGAGAGTTTATTTTTCAAGGATGTATTAGATGGTTTTTTGATGATAATCACCACATAAATCTTTGATTAGTAAAATGTTTTTATGCAAGCATAATTTTCGAGGATGGATATCATGAAGACATGATTATGACTATTGTGTGAAGTCACTAATGTGAATTATAATTGATTATTTGTACTAAATGTTTACAGATTACATTACTTATATAATTTAATAATTATCATAATTATTATCTTTTGAATCATCCCCAATTTGAGATTTAGAATGTGCTAGGAGAACTAAAAATTGATTAAACTATTCAAAGAGGATGTGAAAATGTTTTATGTGGAAAATTTATGTTATTATAAAAGTTCACACAACACTATATCTACCCTGAAAAATGAAACATTAGCCTAATCAACTATTAAGATCACTTTTTTCACAACATAATGGTTTGGGGTGTTCATAATGGTCTACCATGATTATTAATGGGGAATATGGAAGATATAAGTAAATCTTATTCAATATGTAATAAAATTCAGTACACTTGTTCATCCCTATTATGCAAGAATAGAAAAGAATAATTCTAAATTCAATAAAGAGATTGGTGTTTTATGGTGGTGTTTTTTTAAATTAAACCATATAAAATTTAATAAGGTTAATTATAATTCATTGAATATACCATGGATATTTGATGAGGAAAAACAGTATGAATGCTTCAATTAGGTGTTGTAATCTATTAGTCTAAGGGATTTCTTAATCCATGCTAGGATCCTGGCCAAATTGTTTAAGAAAACTATTCTTCTAATGAATATGATTATCAATAAAGTAGATATAGATGAGGGATAAAGACATGATTATGATGATATATTGAGTCTCCCTTTTATTCCAGTGGTTCTAATGGAATTTGAGGTTTATATTGAGGATGAACTTGTATTAGAAGGATTTACATTTGATGGGGTGAAAACTCCAAGGTTCTTATTTTTTGAACCAATTGTCATTGATTCTGATAGTGACATAAATATGATCGATTTCATGATATCTTAAAATATTTTATATTTTGGGAGCTCTAATATATGATTTGATGTATCTTAGAAAATACGGATCTCCAGAGAACCCTTTCCATGACATGGATCTATCGGCTTCTAACTATGATGTTGAAAATTCAGATTGTGATATAGATATTGGAGATGATTATTGAAACCCTCATAGGTTGGAATTTGATTCCATTTTAGTATCGTCAATATTTATGGAGCTTATTGTTCCATAGAATACTTATCATATTCAAGAATATCATAATAGATTTGATCCCTATGATAATAAATTAAAACAATTGGCCACTCCATCTTTTCCTATACTTGTATCAGAAAAACTATTTGAGGGAGAATTGGATTACGATTCATCACCTAGAATGGAAGTGGTGGAAAAGAGAGATTAAAAGGAAGAATACGATACCGTTATTATTGAATTTTAGATACCAATATTATTGTATCTCATAAATGAGAACCTAGGATAATACATTATGACATTGAATACAACTAATCTTACTCTTCCCCCTCTCCTCAGGCAGTTTATGCCCCTCCATAAGCTACTCTTAATCTATCTCAATTTTCCCAATCTCTGGAATCTTGGCCTTCACCTATACCACCCTATATAAACACTTCTTATTATTTAATTAAAATTTATAATGATCATCATGAATTTTTAAAATATATTTTTCTCAACATTAATTCGGAAAATAACTATGATTGATGTGAAGGCATTTCTTACACAATTTATAGTGTGGTAGTTCATATCAAGATATTGTTGTTCCTTAATATATATCATAATATTCATGAGATTATGAGTTTCAGAACACATATGGAAGATTTTATACTGCCTAACTTAGCTGCATATCCTCCTACCATACACTCTACTAATTCGGATAAAATTATAAAATTAATCCATGAGGAAATTCCTAATATCATTAATAATGTGAAGGATATCCAAAATAATGTATAAATGGATATTCATACACATGGTGAAATTTTTTTTGATATATTTAGAGCATAATCAGTCAATGATTCCATGGAAGAGGTTGTAATAAAGAGTTTTATCCAGTATTGTCTAAGAGGAATTTACCCCAAGGTAGATATAAGACTTTGTTTCCTTTTTGGAAGGAGGCCTTAAAATGCCTCCTACAATAGTAGCATTCATGTCTATTGTAAATAACTTGTTAGTCGTGACTCTTCTGCTGAATCAATTTATGTCAATAAAGATCAATTCCATCATATTATGGAACATGGATACTATGAACTAACTAATGTAACATATATTTTTTTGTGTTATAATTAAATTGAAAATTCCATTATTCTAGATTCACCAGATTTACATGATCACAAAATATCTCTATCTCTTTCCCATGATTCTACAGCAGATTCGACCTAAGTTTCTATAGCTTCCTCTACTCCAACCACTACCTCACCTATTGTAAATCCAATAAGAAAATATTATCACTCCTTTTCTTAGTCCTTTCATCAAATCATACTTGTTCCCATGAGTATTATGATACTAGGTGCTACTTTAATTTCTCATCTTGTACCGTCTCCTATTCATTTTTAAATTAAAACACCCCTTTTTCCATATACCATTCTCGGACTTGATGATTCTATTTTGGAATAGATATTTGAATATTTTCTTTGTAATATTTATTATCATTACTGAAATATATTTTATTAATATTCTATCTCTTTATTTTTATACCTTTATTTTACTTCATTTTTAATCTATTTCATTTATGGAATTTATTTTTTTAGTATCAAATGGGGGGAGAAAAATTTGGAATATTAAGAATCATTCAGGATTATCTATTTTAGCTAATAGTATTTTATAAAATATTATAATTTTTAATTAGTATCTTAATTCCTTAAATATATATTTATTAAATTATTTATGAATATCAAAAAGGTATATTTTTAGCTTTTCCTTCAAATTATAATTTTAGATAACATAAATCATGATTATGTTATTTAAAATAAATTCAATGTTTTATAAAAGAATAATAATTCTTTGAATACCAATAGAAATATTTCTTATTCTTAAATCAATAATAAATCATAACTAGACTATCTACTGGAAAATTGTCCATCGACCATGATTCAAAGTTGAAAAAATTTCGATGTATCTGATCAACCTGACAGTATGTGCATTGACCATGGGAGGTATCAAAAAGTAATTAAGCAACCTTAAGAATAACCAAGAAATCATTTTTTTTTTATCTCAAGAAAAAAAATTGTTTCCTCAAAGGCATGAATCGACCACACACCTATCAGATCGACCATAGTTATTATCTCTCCAGGTATTTGATCAACCACACATGAAACCTTCCGATTACAAATACAAATTTAAGAGACCGCACATTTTTCAATGTATAAAAAATTATTTTAAAGACTAAATCATGAAATCAGAGCTTCCATTAGATTCTAATTGAACACAATTTGAAGGAGAGTGATGAGATGAGAATTTTGGACTTCTACAAAAGTGATGAAGCCACTACATTACTTTTTGAAGAGATTGTGGGAAGAAGTAAGAAATTTAGAATGTATGTTATCAACCATAAGTTCATGTGATAGAACATTATATAAAATCAGTATACTATATTTTTTTGTAGAGATTTAATCAAAATAATGTGAATGTTTTGAGTATACTTGGGAAAATGATGTGGAACTTTTAAAGTGACCATGTCAAAAAGTGATTATTCTATTATTAAATATAATATGCCAATCTTTTTGTTTCATAGAATTAAATGCTGGTCAAAAGAATTAAATGTGACTTGATTTCATGCCATGTATGAGGATTTCTAATAATTTGATTGAAATGGCTATTTTTGAAGAAATATTTTTCTTTTATAGAGTACTGAAGATATATAAATAAAAAGAGGCAACATATGAGATTCACATAAATCGGTATTTTTCCTCAAGCATAACATTCAAACCAGGAACTATTTTAAATGCCAACAACTTTGTTTTACTAATAATAATAAAAATCAAAGAACTAGATATTTTCAATGTGGATCATCTATGAATAAAATTAGTCATTGCAAAGGGATGAATCATTTACAGAACAATTGTATTACATTATTCCTTTAATCGATTTATATTACATCAATTACAATATCATTCCATAATTTTTTTCATTTTATAACTATTTTATTTCATATTCGCAATCTTCTATATGTTATTAGAATGTAATTTGATAATCTCTCTTCATTTATTTTATCATTTATATCCAATAGAATTTGTGTAAGAGGGTATGTAGCCTTGAAATTTTTCATGCAGTTGTATATAAAACACAATCTAGGTTTTTGTTCAAGATTATTGTTTAATAAATTGAGAATGGATGTGTATTAATTCATGAAACATAGGATTAGGGTTCAGATTGATACATATTCTCTTATATTTTTATTCCTATGTGTTTCAATGTTTTTTTACTCTATTTTTTAAAGAAATTTTAAAAACGGTTTTACAATTATTTACATTGATAGTTATCTCTTACTTGAGATACGTATATTTATTGGTGAATGTATAGTAATATCAAAATCATGGAATTCTCCTTAGTTTATTCTTGTTAAAATTTCACAAAATCTCTGATAGATTACTCAAAGTCGTTGAATTATGTTTACTAAAAGTATTAGTTAAATGAGTGTTTTTAAAATTGGGGGACTTAATATTTTAAAAAAATAAAAATTTAAATTAGAAAATCAATCCATCCCCCCATCCACCCTCTTATGTTTTACTCTCTGAAAAACAATAATATAGACTAATCAACAAAATCATACTTTATTTTACTATCTCTAGACCTAAAATATTGTTTTCATTATGTGTGTGTCCTAGGTTTTAATCTAATCATAAGAAATTCATTAATATAGGTTTATTATTTTTAATCCAAAATATTATTATTTGAAATCATACTCTTATTTTTATTTTGAAGGATGTATTCTTGAGAGGAAAAGAAAATATGCTTTGTGCCATTTTGTAACACCTTAACCCGAATCACTAGGTATGAGCTGGAGTGGCACATGACAACATGCATGCATCTATGTTTTCTAGAGGATGCCGAAATGAAGTGCGAGTATAAATTAATTTTTTGGGGACACTATACCCTCCATTAGAGTGTATAATAATTGATTAATAACAAAATATGTAATGATAAATAGTAAATTTACACATAAAAAATAAAAATCTATTATAAATGAATAAAAAATGAACCAACAGTCTCAAACCATAATATAGGTACATTGATCTTCCACTAAGATGATCCCAAACACAATATAGAAAATGGAAAAAATATTTAAAGAGGCTCTTCAGCCAACTCCGAGCCTCACCACCTTTGAGTCTCCAAACTCGTAGTGAGCATACCCACTCAATGATCAATCTCTGATCTTACAGCAACCTGTACCAGCAAGATGGGATGGATTCTTGGGTACCCAAGTTCCATGGACACTAGAGAAAGGTGTTATTACAACTATGTACCACGATGGTTTAGTACCAAACTAGTAAAAGCAATGTGCATTCATGTTATTAGATTAGAATAATGTAAACAAGAAATTCCAAAAATTGAACAATTATAAAATATATTCACAAATTCTCAAAAAAGAAATTAACATTCATATGTCAATAAGTTTAATGCATATAAGAATTCCAAAAATCATTATCATACCTACATTGGCTGCATATAATAAGGAACTTCATTAAGCCACCCAACACATCCTCCACAATGGGATAGCGTAAAAACATACTTAACTCATCCTACTATAAGGGATATCCCATATACATGATGAAAAATATCTAATAAATCCATCATAAAAGGATAGACCATATGGCTCAAACTGTATACTCAAATTTAGAAGAAAGAGGAATAATACATTAAATACCTAGTTACAAGATGATAGATCAATTTGGAAACAAATCAAGAAAGAATAATAACCACCGCGAATACACATGTGAAGGAATATAAATGATAGGGCTTCTGGGATAATCATGCACACCACATCTGATTAATCTCAATAAAAGGTCTTATGGGATTCACATGCCCTCCACATGTGATAAATATCATGAATGGGTTTCATAGGCTATTCACGAACACACATTTGATTAATATCAAACATGGGTCTCATGGTTTAAGGACACAAACATATATGATCAGAATCAAACATGGCTCTCACGGACTACACATGCATATACATGCGATCAAACATCAAACATGCGTATCACAAGCTACTCCTGATCACACACGTGAACAAATACCAAATATAGATCACATAGGTTACACAAATAGATATAATCAATATCTAACATGTGTATCCCAAGCTACACACACATGTGATCAAAAATCAAACATGTTTCAATGGGATACTCTCACACACACATGTGATCACAATGTCATCCACAAATAACTTACATCAAGCTAGTTCACAAGGGTATGTCGGGGCACTTTTCACATTACTAAATTAGATTAGAAACTTTTTAAAAAAATTATTTAACACCTACATATCATTGGATAATTTGTAATTAGATGAATTTCATAGTAAATTTAAGAAATATGGTTATCCCCTACTACTACCTCAACATGTATCAAAATCCAATTCAAGTAAATTCATTCTTCTTTTTTGGAGTCATCCAATTAAAATCATCCTCCATAAAATTCTATAAGGGTCAAAATCAGGTCAAAGAATTCCAAATTATTTATTTATCACTAAATTAAAAATAATTAAATGATTAAAACCAACATGTAACTAAAAGAAAACATATATTTGTTGAAAGACTTAACAAATATCAAATCCTAGTTCGAACTATGACCGACCACCCATGAATGGTCTGAAACACTATTCTAAAATTATTTTAGGGAAAATTCCTATTGAAAAAAACAAAGAAAATGATAATTTATTTTAACTAAATTGGAATCTCCATAAGAATTAAATTGGCCCACATACATTAGTAAAAACATCATCAAATGAAATTTTATCCACTCCTAGCACAATCCAGATTCGAATGCAATTAAAACACACCCAATTAATTACATGATTAAATGGCCGATTGAACATAGTTTAACAAAAAAAAATAATTAATCTCTAAGGGATAGTAATTCAATGAACCTTATATCAACTAACTACATTCATCATCATAATACAGCCGCTAGAAGTTCCAATAATAATCCCCATCACTCTAGGATAGTTCAACCAGGATCTAGTGGATCTTCCATTCAATTACCTTTTAAGAATCAATCTAAAAATCAGGCAATGCTAAAGAAGATCATCGAGGATGATAAATTGATTCATAAAGGGTATGAAAGTGTTAATACGTACCATGAAAAATCATCTGAGATGAATTACATAACTATCCTCCACCATATGAGGAAGAGGGAGTAAAGATCATAGAATAATAGAAGGCATCACATAGATTTACGAAATGTTTTATTTTATATCCTACCTTGATAAAGGTGAAATCATTGAGGGAGGATAATATGAGTTCCTATTAAAATTTATCTCAATAATATATTCTATAAATATCATTAATAATATGGGAATTGATGTCCAAAAACACCAAAATTCCCTCCTAAATGAATTACCTAGTATTCCCCTTGGTGGATGGTGAGTACTGCTTTCCTGAAGGTTTCCTCCCCACCCCACTATCTAGCTAGTGGTGGTTGTAGTAGATATGACTTCTCTTGAACTCATACACTAATTATCCAATATCTGAGTAACCCACATAGCCTCCTTTGATGCCTAAAAACCACATAAATTTTGTTAAATAGTAATTATCTCGGTTCAACACCTAGTTCTCAGATTGATCCATCCATCAGACAAAAAGTACAATATCACTCCAAAAAAATAACTGAAAATGGATGAGGGTTGTTATGAATTTACTTATCAAAATTTTAATATAATATTTCTCAAAATGAATCTTTTACTTTATTTATAGCTGAGTCTGAGTATATTTGTTCTGCTAATTATTGTGCTCAAATACTGCAAGTAAAACAAAATATAAATTAATTAAATGTTTCTTTTTATAAACAATTCTCTATATAGTAATAATAATTCAACTATTTCAATATCTAAAAACAAATTACAAAATTCTTGTAAAAAATATATTGATGGTAGATTTCACTTCATAAGATTTCATGTCAACAAATGGGATTTTTTTGAACCTATATCAACATGATATAAACTTACTGATATATTCACTTAAACATTATAAACTATGATGTTTGATATTATAAAATTTGAAAATTGAATGATGGATATTTTGCTTCAAACTATTGCTTATGTATTTAGTGTTGTTTCTATGTGATAATAGATATGTTTTATAGATTTTATGAATCAATATTTTACGAACTGATTTAATGTGTTGACACATACTATTTAATTATCCACTTAAACATAATGTAGTTATAGCTATTATTCATATGATTATTTTAATTTTTTATTCTATATGTTAATTATGATTTTATTACTCAATGTGTATTATGTTTTTAGGTGATTTTTGTATAGGAACTATTACTGCATATTTGATATTTTTTAAATTTACTTTTATATAATTTCATGTTGTATATTTATTTGTTAAGGGGGATGTTTTACTAACTTATGCTTACAATAGTTTTAATATACCTTATTTTCTACTATATAATGATGGGAAAATTTTTAATGTGTTTCAATATATTAACATCTTACTTATTTTAGTATGTGAAATTGATTTGAAGAAAATAGATAGACTATTTTCTATTATCTTATAGTTAATTGTTAAAAGGGGTAGATTTTTTGTAATTTCTATGAAATATAGTTTGGTTTTGTAATTTTTTATAATTTTTAAATAAGAGTATATTTTTAGAGTTAATTATTTTTGATAAAAAGATATTTAGTGATTGAGTATAGTGTTTGTCAAATTGATGTTTTTCTATTTTTAATATTAAAAATTCCTAATATAATAAACACCTCATGTTTTCATTAAAGTGTTTATAAATAACTCTCATTATTAAATAATATAATTTTATTTTCCCAAAGTTTTGTTAAGCCACATTGTGTTTATTAATTAATTGATTAGTTTTTATGATTTTTTGAAATGATTCTTTAGTCAATGAATTTTAGCTTTGGATATTTTGTTTTTTTAAATTTCACCATAAATTTAAATTTTCTTTAGAAATAATTTATATAAAAACATGTCTCATTATTACACTAAAATGTAAAAATCTATGGGAGAACTAGATTTTCGGTTAAACATACATTGATGATGTTTACATATGGCTATGTTCATTCGTATGCAAGTATAGTTCATGGTTAGGTAGAATATATAATAATGGTTACAAAAACATAAATATTTTCTTATATATAACGTAAAATAATGGTTAGGAAATTATAGAATGATGGTTACAAATAAATTAAAATGATTTTTTACGTAAAAAAATTAAATGATTCTTATGCATAAATTATATTGTCATTTTTTGATAATTTAGACAATCCTTTTAAAAATAGATCTATAGAAATTTTATATGAGTTTCTTATTTTCTCTATTAACATATAAAACACAGATACATGATAATGATTCTATGGGATGTATTTTTGAATTACTTGAATAATGTAAAATGTGGGATATTTCCATAATTGTTGAATTGTTTCTATTCGACAATGAAATTTCTCCTAATAATGGAATCCTAAAATTAGATATTAAGAAACACAAACATGACAAAAAGATCATGGAGTTAATTATGTTTATATATTTTTGACATCAATATTTTGACTTTGTTTAGAAGTCATTATTCGAAAACAATTTCCAATTGGTTTGTTCATGGTAACGGAAACACCCAAGTGTTCTGTATACATAGATATCCGCTTTCCAAAAGCTAGCGCTCCATAGAGATTTTGACCCACGACACATAAGAAACTTCCACTGGTCATCAGGATGGATGTTCGGGATCATCTCACTCTTTTTGAGGGGAATTATTGCCTACTCTCGAAATCTGTCATAGATTTAAGATATATTCATGAATCCTATATTAATTCTCCTATAATGATATGAGTTTCCTTAGAAATTTTTTGGAATCAATTATTAGAATGTATTGAATTTAGAATCATTTCTATTTATCTGAGTAACTTTAATAATGGAGATATCTGTGTGTATCAAAAGGTTTTCTATAGACGGTATCCTCTTATGTACTACATAGAGTTTTTTTATTTTTTATTATGATGAAGCTGGTTTTATATCCATGTTGTTGGGAACTCTTGAATTTATTATCATACTTGTAGACTAGATTCACAATGGGGGTTATCAGCATCTAGTGTGATGGGTGGTTAATCTATAGTTTATCATCATCAAGGGATATATATTTTCTTTGATGTTGAGATCAAACTCGTAGATTGGCTACATATATATACATGTTAAAGGAATCTGAACCCATGTTGATTGGTGATTCTTAATGTGACACATCATGCCTTTAATGGTCATGTGTTAAGAACCTAACCATATAGTTATAATTCATGTGGAAACAACTTTTAGGCGGGTGGATCGTAGTCAATTTTTGGTGTACGACTTGTGTAGAAGAGTCATAGGGAACCTAGAAAGGATATGAGTTTCTAAGTAAAATTAGACATTGCTGGGAATATGGTCCATAAAGGATATGGTTGGTTTTGTGGTGTTGGATTTCATCATCAAGAAGGCTTTCTTTGTATCATGTTTAGATGTGAATCAAATCCCACATAGATTGGTAGGTTTGTAGGAGAGTGTGGTCTTTTTAGAAAAATAGGGTTAGGGTTTAATCCTAGAGATGATTCTTAGTAAAAGGTACCATGATTAAAATATAGACTCATGGTAATGTGGGAATTTAATTTTGGCCTTAATCTAAAAGAGGATTCCCAGTAATATGTTCTGTGAATGATGTTTTATCTCTTGCAGAAATTTGGGTTTATCAGGGGGATTATTCTGAAGAAGTATTCATGGATTAAGGGAATTAATATTTGGCTTTAAACCTGAAGAAGATTCTCATTGATCATGGTACCAAAGTGGGCTTCCTATGTATTTCGGTAAGAGAAAGAATAAGAGTTAATTTAGTTCAATATAACAAGAATAAGAGTATAGTCCTTTGAGAGAAATGAGTTGGGAATTATTCATAAAAGGTATTCCAAGAAAGATGGATCTTGAGTGATGTATTACCTCATGGTTATTTGGGGTGGTTTATATATTAGGAGAATTACTATTCAAAATGTCATGAATTCATATCTCATTGATGAGATTATATAGACTTTTTGGCCTCTAAAATTCAACCAATGTATCCAAGTTATGATAGAAATTAGAGTTATCAATGTTCATTCTCTCTCACAGGAATGAATTTTCATTTGATATAAATATATTGGGGCGTATTCTTGAATAGGATTCCCTGAAACAAGGTATATGATTGGTTTCTTAACTAGAGGATATTTTTGGGCATAACTCGGGGATTACTATGAAATAGGATGTCTGGATTAGGAAAATCATTATTGGAAATAATATCTGATGAGAATTCCCCATGATCTCAAGCCTTAGATTGGTGTCTTAAGTATCCAGCTTAGAGAAGAATCAGAGTTCTCATAGTTCATTAGGGATGATTTATTCCTATGGACTCTCTGTAGTTTTTTCTCATAGGGGAGTATAGCCATTTAAGATTTTTAGGTCATGGATTATTCCTAATGAGGATTCCCTGGGATATTTTTCATGAGTATTTAATGGTCAATGTTAACCTCTAACGCCACATGAGTCATGCTCGGTGTGTGAAAGAGGAGGAATAAAAAGTCCTAAGTACCACAAAATTCATATTGTCCATAGATGGATGAGTTCTAGAAAATATAAAGTAATACCCTTAAGAAGGATTCCCATTTTTGGTTTTGTTGGTGCTTACTCATAAATAGGATTCCCATTGGGATTTGGATTTGCCTTTCTCATATGTAGGATGGCCATTGAGGTTTTTTTGGGGCTTATTTTCTAGGAGGATTCCCATTGATCATTGGTTGAGGCTTAAACCAAAGAGGATTCCCTGTTAACATTGGTTCTTAGCTTATGACATTGGCTCAAGTACTGGTTGTAGGTCCACTGTGCAGGTCCATGGCATAGGTCACTATGTTCTACTACCTGATAGGACTTTGATCCAATAATTCCTTTTTAATTAAATCTTTTGTCATGTTTCAGAGAGATGCATTAGAGTTTTGGAAAACATTGGAAATGGGTGGATGTGTAACGATATCTATAGGGCTTCTTTTATTTTTTAGTTTTATAAATGAGGATCCATGTGGTCATATTTATAGGAAATGAGGGGACATGGTCAATGGATTTTGTCCACATAGCATCGTTCAATAATTCTATGCCACAGATTATTCATGTATTTATGATAAAATAACATCATCTTGTAGGTCTATAGAGTAGGTCCCCATCATAGTTATCCTGCATTTGGGGTTGTGCCTTTTGGATTACGCTTGTAGGGTAGGCACTGGCTTCTTTTCTTGTGGGGTGGTATGCGTAGGTGTCCAGCCTAGTTGTATCGTAAAGGGTGGCTAGTCGAACCCCCATGGAAACCCAACTTGCCTATACTACAAGGGTTGTTCCCACAAACACCAACTTAGGATAAGTGTTGGGTTATGATCCTAGCCCTTCGAGTTTATATTATATTGATTTTGTTAATAAGATGTTGTCATTTATATACCATACCATATCTCCATAGGGGGATTTATTGGTTTTTATAATCCTCTCCAAGTCTATGAGTATTTCTCATTGGAATCGATATATGGTTCTAGAGGGTCACACACTGAGCATTTGAAATAGTCATGGTTATTCTTATAAATTGGAGTGAAGGATATGTTGGGCCACACCAAGGGGTGTGGTCAATGTTTTGTTTGAATGATCACCATAATATAAATATATTCCTTTTATTTTATTTTATAATAATTGATATTGAATTTATTTTTTCATGTTATTCATAATTCAGAAAGTGAATACATGGAAATATATTTAATAAACTAAAATTATTTTAATATTCAAGGTTCATTAAATATTTACAAGAATAACAAGTCAAGTAAATGGCTCACATTAATCTGATTATATATTTATTATATTACTATTAAGTGATAAAAATATAAATGATATTTATGACGCAATTAATAGGTTATAATATTTTTTTATAACATGTTTAGTATATAATATATATTGGGGGGCCATAGAGCCATTTTTGGGAATTTTAACATCACTATTTAAGAAAGTGTAAGCATTCAAGTTACTATTCATCCACTAGAATCTTGCGAGATCCACCTTAATTTCTCTTGTATCTTAGAGAGAGAATTATCCTATTCCATGTATTGATCTAGGTTCATATTTTCGGAATCAAGGAATAAAATAGGTGATCTTTGGGATGTTAAATGTAGTGTTGTTTCCTTGTGTTAAAACAAAAATATGAGCAATCAGCATACCCAACAACGTTTTAAGTGTTTATGAAAGATATATAAGGGTTCCATAATTGGTACCCTTGATCAACAGTCACAGAAGAAAAGTGGTATTTACCAGAATCTTCAAATATAACTAGGTGTTTTATCAATTTAATTTTATGATTAAATCCATTCAAGTGGGATCATCACATTTTATATTGAGATTCACTTTGCCAGAGAAATTTTTGTTACGTTTGGCTGGTGATAAAATATTTAAAACCATAGTGTATATCGTTCCACAGTGTGGCTAGGTTCCACGAATTTGTATCAGATAAATAGTGTGATTGTTTAAGGAAATATTAAATTAAATTTTCATTAAATTTGGGAATACGAATTATAATTGTATCAATGATATGAATCGTGCTTTGACCCATTCATGGAAGACAATGTTATGGCCATCCAATGATTTAACTCATGTCTAACACATTTTTCGTGGGTTTAAAAATTGAAGAACACACATGAAAACACACACACACACACACACACACATATATATATATATATATATATATTGTGTGTGTGTGTTATAATTTTCCAATAGGTTCTGCTTGGTGATGGTTTCTGGGGATACCTTGTGTTTGGGCCAGATTCTAGGGGCTTGAAATGTTCCCAGCCATTTGGTACAAATTCCACAAACTTGTGGAATATCAAAAAAAATATTAAAAATTATTTTTCAATTGCCTCATGTAGTTTGCATGAAAAACATAAAAACCGAACTAAAATGGGGGTGGTTGTAGAAAGCACTATGATGAAAATTTTCCCTCAACATGGGGTCATTCATGGACTTATCCACCTGCCTATGGGGGGAAGTACTATTTAAAAAATAAAAAAATGTGTGGGGTGGTTGTGTCAACCCTTTTCACTCCTCTATCCCCATGAATCATACGGGGCTCCTAACACTTGTTGACACAATGTATCATACATGTTGACCCAACATGCCCTCTTTGGAACCCTTTTTTCAGGATTTCAGACCATAAAGGGGTGTATAAGAAATATAGTTAACTAAAAATAAATTTAACTTTTTGGAATGATTTAAGAAAATTTAGGGACCATGAAATTAATAATTTGTGATTTAAAATTAAAAAATTATTTTAATTCATTTAAAGACCCTTGGATGGGTGTTATTGAAACTATAATTTGATATTAACTATTTACCCCTTTCTCAATTGATCTTGATCATCGACTGAAAATTGTATGTTTTAAATTTTATTTACATATTATTTATTGAAATTTCATGAAATAATTTTAATAATTAATTAATAAATTCTGGTTTGTGCACCATCCTTCTCACACATTATTTGTATAAGGGGAATGTGTGTTCATGTGAATTATTTTTTAGGTATGTTTAGAATTGTTTTATTTTTATTTATGATTTAGAAATGATTTATGATATGGACTATGTGGATTGTTGGTAATGTTCCAAATGATATGTTGATACATTAGACAAGGGTGTAAGTTGTGACATGAGTGACACACAACTCTTTTATCCAACAATTAGGATCATGGTTGATCGATTTATGCTCACTGGATCTACAAATAGAATATTCTCTAGATCAGTCATGTTATTTTCTTAATGTGGAATGGTTTCTTATTATTTTCTAAATATTCATATTTGAATGAATAAATAGAATAATAAAAAAACATATATTATATGAATGAAATTAATTTGTGATGAATTTTTTATATTTAATTCTCTTTATGTTAAGATATCAATAATGTAGTATGATCATGTTAAATAGAAAATGATTTAATTCTTCAATAAGTTATAAAATTCCTAAAAGTAACATTATGTTGTATCACTTTTTATCGATTGAATTTGAATTAAATTGGGTTTTTGAGATGCTCTTCAACCTTAGTTAAGGGTACCTACTACTATTCAGTAATTCCTATGATAGAAATGTGATGAAATAACTAGATTTGGAAATGAAGAAAAATCCATATCTATCTTATTTCATATTTAGATGAAAATTGTTGAGTAAATCAATGTTTCGATTCCTAGATGTTGGAACATCACTTAATTTTTCTAGGAGCAATGATTCAAAGAGGATAACTAGCAAAAATCCTTCCTTGAAACTCATTATGTAATAGTGTAGCCAAATCTTGGACTACGTGGTCAGTTTTCAAGGATGCTTTTAGTAATATTACTCGTGAGACTTTTTATTCTGAGTATAGTTGTGATGGATACATTGATTAAATAAAATTGAGGGAGACATTTAATGGGGAACTAATTATAATTGTCTATTGATAATCAAGATAATGTATTAATCCGATAATTTTATTTATTTTAGGTAAATTTAAAATAACCACCAATAGTTCAATATCACAACAATCAATGTTGGATAAAGGTAAAATCCCGACAAGACATAACATCCGGTAGTGATACAAGATCATGTGCATAGTACAATAACAAGAGAGGAAAATATGTGTGTTGGAATCCCCACATCCTACTGAACCTCTTTAGGGTGAAGCAAATATGTGTAAATATAAGTATAAGAAGCATATAGATGATGCACTAGATGCAAAATATATCATGATATTATCAATGTCTAATGAAATGCCTTAAATTGATAAGGATAATGATGTCTGCAAGATGTTATCTAATCTCAAAGTGTTATATTAGGAGATAGTTGTGAACAAAATATACGAGATATCGTGTGAATTATATAGTAGTATGATATTATAAGGAAATCAAGAAATGCCTTGTGTACTCAATATCATGGGGTACATTGTGAGACTAGAATATTTGGGCATCAAACTGAACTAAGAACTAGAAACTTACCTTATTATTATCTCTATGCCACCTATATTCTCAAGATTTATTTGCAATTGAAACATGAATTAAATGAATATTTATCTCACAAAATTATTGTATTTTGTTCCCTAATATAATATAGATTTGGATAATACCAACTCTTCAGTCCTTATAGTAAATTAGATGATTAAGTGTAAGGCTATGGTGTCAAAGGATAAACCTAAAACAAGGACACCAAAATGTCACCCATCCAAGAATATAAAGATATAGTTGGAGATAAATGAGAATTAGTATTCCTGTATTTCATATGGAATCAAATTCCCCAAGAAGAATCCTCAAAAATTTTATTATAGTATACAATAAATGGAGTTGGAAAAATATTATCTAGGATAAAAGAAATGGTTATGTTTCCCCCTTATAATTAGATAAGAGAAAGTAAAATATTAAATCTATTATAGGTATAAAAAACTAATATTCCCATATATTGTATGGGAGATACTTCTGTTCTAGATAGGGTATGGATTAGGGATAATGATGGGACACATACCAAGATCATGAACTTAGTCGCTAGTTTGAAAAACAGGTTTATCTTATTCATAGGGAGAATCAAACTCATTAATTGTGTGTTGTACTCAATTCCTATGCATGTACGATCAGTTCATAATGATCCCATGAATATTTTTAAATAAATTGTTAATATTTTATTCTAATTGAATTAGGACTCCCAAGGGGAGCATAGATACCCCCAAGCCTCCAATTATAGGCTTTTTTAAAAAATGGATCATAGGGGTATCAACATGGAGAACGTAGAAGATAAAATTTACCATCTTGAGAGAAAATTGATGTGGAAGTGATTTAGGGGAGGATTATATGAAGTATATTCATTTATAGTAGGTATGGATTGGTTTCGAGAAACATAAACAACCACCCCTACTCCTCTGGAAATTGATTTAGTACTTTATTTTGGCTCGTCAACATCTACCCAGGTGGATTCATCATTATCAGGACAATAACATTTATTATTAATACTACGAGGGTAAGGTTTTGGCCTATCTAGGATTCCTAACTCTAAATATGACCTTCATGAAGTCTAGTTTCTACACATTTTTCTTCACACTATTCTGACTCCCACCCTGAAAAATATTTTTAATGAGATCAGAATGGAGGATGCTCCCAATGTACGTAATTTCATGGGCTATACAAATGGTAAAATATATGATAATTCCTATAATGTAGTGATGCATTTGATTAAATGGATATATGAGTGTGGAAGCCTTCTCTTATGTAACTCAATGTTGGAAAAATTTAATTTTCTATTGTGGATAATCTAGAATTTTGTTCTTCCTATTGATATGGATGTTAAAGGTAAGGGTGTTCGTCTTACCTCCAAATCATCTTGTTTCTTGGTTCATAGGGGGGAAACTATTGTGCATATATTTTTTAAAATTGATCGGGTGGATATAATTTGAATAGTGTTGGTTTTGTTCATTAGGAAACTTGTTGTGGTGGATTCTATTTAGGATTTCTTTCAACAGTGGTTAAGTGGTGTCTTTAAAAAAAGCATGAGGTGTCTGCTTGAGTGCTACTCCTAGCGGATGGTTTCTAGTGTATATGGGAGGTACGGAACAATTCTCATAACAACTGATCTATCATGTATGGTTAGTATATAGTGGTGATAGCTTGATGCTTTTTCTTGGATCATGTATATCTTATAAGTTATTACGATGAGTCACCCTCCCTTAGGAGCTATATTGATAGTAGTTTCCCCACTATGTTTTCCAAACATTTTATTGATGGGAAATTGGGTGATATGGTCTCCTCCTTCTAAGGGTATTAAATTAAAACTTGACCCTTATTATTTCTTGGGTGGTATGTGGGGGGGGGGGGAATCACCCATGGATCTATAGGGTTTGTTCGGTATTAATTCACTCCATTTTATGGGAATGGACACTCACTAAAGGTGGGAGAGAAAGGCCATTCTCTATGGCCTTGAATTACTCCAATCAAATAATATCCCATTTTTTTCTATTGAAACATACTCAAATACCATTTGGAACACCCTTAAGGGCATCTCCCCTGTCCCTTGATAGATTATCTCCTTGATTCATAATTGTAATCCCAGACATAAAAATTTCATGAGCTCCTCTATACAAGGATTGAATGAAATAGTGTGGTTGACTTCCTAAATTAATAGGCTTCCCATGAGTTCCCCCTCCTAAATTGCATTAAAAGGAGTACCCTCCCCTAGGTGGTGTTGACATTGTTATTGGATATTCCCATGGTCATCATTTTTAGAGGCCACCTATGTTTCATCTATGGATATTATCCATTTATCTAATAAATAATAATAAAATTTTTCTTTTTGTATACAATATGTTTTCCATTCATTTGTTTTAATATACTATTTACATGTAGATTCTATAATCTTTCAAAGGTGATGATGGATCTCCAGGTCTTAAATAGTGCGGGATGAGTTGTATTAGTAGTGAGAGATTATCATCAAACATTTTTTAAAGGTTTAGTAATTTTATTAGACACCTTTTATTTTGTACCTTACATTATTATAGACATAACCTCAAAATCAATTTTAGACAACATGGGGTTTTACTTCAAGTTCATAAATATGTGTTTTTTATTTTATAAGGATAACATATGTTATGGCATGTATCATCTTATCAATGGCTTGTATAGACTTGAACTTGAAAACCCTATATTGTAAATAATGGGAGAAACTTTTGGAAATGAATCATGTAATACCTTCCTATGGAACATTATACATAATTAGATAAATTAGAATCTTTTAAATAAATTACATCAAGCATGGTATAAATACTCATAAAAACATTTGATGTATGCCACACTTTTTAGAAAGGGAGAATGACTAAATCACCTTTCACTAGAAAAGGAGTAATGGACACCAAACTAATAGAATTGATTCTCCCTGATGCGTGTTTTATGTTTTAAGAAGAAAAAATGGGTGGATTTTAATATTTCATTACTTTTACTAATGACTGTAGTGCATATGCATATATCTACATATTGATGTATAAGAAAAATTTCATGCAGATATTTAAATTATATCATCATAAATTATAAAAACCACATGGTATAATGAGTTTGGAACATTGAACGAATTAAGTCCGAGAGTATCTCAAAAAATATTACATTGATTACTTAAATGTATGTTGGATAGTATCCCATCTAACTACTCTTAAAACACCTCAATGGTGTAGTGTTAATGAATGGAGGAATTGTATCATTCATGACATAGTCATATCCATAATGATTCACAAAACACATAAATTATCCTTTTAGGGATATGTGTTACAAGAATCAGTATATAACCTTAATTGAGTGCCAACAAATTTTGTAGATGAGATTATATATTAGTTATGGTATAGAAGGAGTCATAGTCTGTCATACATACAAGTTTGGGGATTAGAGCCTTTTTTAATATGATAGCAAGTGAAAATAGAATCCAAAAGAAAATCGTGCATCATTATAGGCTATATTAATGAAATAAAAGGATATTACCAATATAAACCTTCAGGTATAATATTTTTTATGGTGATACTAACCATATTTCTAGAAATAAAACACATTTCCATTGGAAAAAGAGGAAGATTTTTTGACTTCATTGAAGGTTATTCTGTAAATTCATGAGAGTTGTTATGAGAAAAATATAAAAAAGAAATAGTGGGTATGAAGACATTCCTGATACATAAGTACTATGTATGTCAACTTATGAGGAGACAAAACCTGATAGTAATTGTTTTCTTATCATAAAGTCCGGTTACATGTTACTACAACAGATTTATTAACATCACACTGATATGAAAGTGGTATATGGAAAGCATATTTCTAAATTTAAATAACCAATTCATTATAAGATTGTGTCTATGTACTGAAATCAGGTTTTCATTTTGGTAGATCCTAAATCTAATGTAAAACCTATTGGATATAAGTGGGTATTAAAGAAAAATATTTACATGAATTGTAATGTAAAAACCTATAAATCATGAATGGTTTAGAAGGGTTTCAAAAAATATTAAGGAAGAGAAGATGAATAAATCATCGCACTAGTTTTGATATTGAAATCCATCATAATGATACTTGTAATAGAATCCTTACATGATAATGAAATTTTGAAAATGGATGTAAAAACTAATTTCCTTAATGGGATGTTTGTTAAATACATCGATATGTCTCAACCCATAAGATTCATTTTGTTAAATAATACTATTAAGGAATGTAAGTTGTATAGATCCATTTTGTTGTTGAAGTATGAATCATGATCAAGAAATGATAATTTTGATATGTCCATGAGAGAATCTGGTTTTTTTAAGAATTAATGTGACCCATTGGTCTATAAGAATGTTAGATGGGATGAATTATTTTTTCTAGTATTATATGTTATTATAATATTGAGTATGGAAAACGTAGTGAATGTATTATTGTACACAAATATCAAGTTAAATAAAAGATTCTCCTTCAATGTCTTACGTTATGTAGAATATAATCTAGGGATAAAGATCTATCATGATAAATCTCATAGGCTATTTAGGAAATTTCAATATTAAAAAATTGACAAGGTAAACTGAAGGAATAATATGGAACAATCAAAGAGAGGGTTCATTCTAATGCCATATACTATTAATCTCTCTAGGAAATTGTGTCCACTAACATAGGAGGTGATTGAATGAATAAACAAAATCATATATGCTTCAGTAGTGGGATTTATCATGTACATCTTGTAATATTGTATGTTTTATATTTTTCCTTTAATAATGGTGGACATGAATCATGATATTCTCACGGAGCTACATTGGACATACATAAAAACAATCATTAATTAATTTAGACGTACAAAGGATATGTTCACAGTTTCTGGAGGAGATGAGGAACTACTAGTGAGAGGATACATTGATTCTAGTTTCTAGATAGATCACTATCAACTATATCATGGTTAGTATATTTATTTTCCTTAATATTGATGTGTTTGGATAAGGAACCTCAGAGAAATATATGTTCACTAATTCTATAGTAGAATTTTAGTATATAGTAGCTTTAAATTTATCTAAGGATCCAATGTGGATATAAATATTTTTCAATGTTATCAGTGTTGTACATAGAAATGAAATTTCAATTTTATTTTATTGTTATAATAATGTAGTAGTGGTACATTACAAGGAATCCATGTCACACTCATGGAAAAAGCTTATACATTGAAAGTTTACTATATATTGATGTATTTTCCTCATAACGGTGTAGTATCTATTAAAATAGTATCCATAATAGATAACATGGAATACCCCTAACTAAAGACATATCTCTATAGAATTGTGATTCTTAGTTGATATCTTGCAGGTTGAGATTTTTTTGTAGTTTTTTGTAGTCAAAATGGGAGTTTTGTGATTGGGTGTCCTAGAACCAACTCCTTTGGGTACATTAATTTCTATTACATGTATGAAGTTATATATAATCATGTGTTTCTCATACCATTATAATGTAATTACATCAGCATTTTCTATTTATATTTTAATTTACTTATATTACATATCATATCAAAAGGTTATAGTAGTTTCCTGAATATAATGAGAACTCCTAGATAATAATATATTAATCTTAAATATATTTCATATCGTCTAGTAACATGATATTGATAGTACATAGATGATGATTAATTATTAAGGGTTGGGGGATAGTAAACATCGAGATTTCTTCTCATGAGGTTCACACTTTGAGATCCCAAGTAGATGAGATCATGAAGAAGGACCCGCTAGTAGGAACACAGTCTAATTTTGGTCCAATTAGTATTTCATATTTTCAATCACATTTTTTGGTCTTTTAACATGATTTTATTATCACTGTGTACCATTTTATTACATACATGGACGTAAGATAAAAACCAAGGAATTTCTATCTTGGAGAGGTAGCTTCTGTTTGGTGTGTCATTGGTGTTATAGAACAGATTAAATGTTCAAGATTGAATTCGTCACATGCAATAATAATTAATATCCTAGAGCCAATTGATCAGGATGGTCGTACCTTTTACTAAATCCATGGATAAGGTAGAAACATTTATGTCCACCCAAAAAATTGATGAATAATTCATCAAGGGAAGATGATGACATGAAGTGTGCAACCAACATTATGAGATATTACAAGATGAAGGGATTACATTCCATGATGTGTGTTCATAGGACGTAGTAATTGTTATGATTTTTCATTGTCTCTATATAATCCTTGATGGATTCCAAGACTATACTCTTGAACTGTGAGTAGTACTCGCTTTTATCGAGATAATGATGTAGATATTTAAACACTTAATGAATTCAATATTCTGGAATATCCATATGAATAGGAGTGAAGTATATAGTGTGTCCCACCATGGTGTTTGGGTGATGACTGAGTTTGATCACTAACCATAAAATAAAAATTATATAATTATCCATCATTAGAATATCTGGTATTGAATTTATTTATTAATTTTAATCTCAATTTATATCATGGATACATATAAAAATATTTAATCAACAAATATTATTTTAATATTCAAGGATTGTTTAATATTTTTTGTAATTATGAGTCATCTTTATGGCTCAACTGAATCATGTAATATATTTATTATTCTAATAGTAATTGATAAAAATAAAAATTATGTTTGTAATATAGTTAATAGATCATAAAATTTCATATATGGAATATTTAGTATGTAATATATATTTGGGCACACATATCGATTTTTTGGGTATTTTATCTTTTCTATTTAAGTAAGAGGACACTCTAATTCGATTCACTATTCATATAATCAAATTTGAGAGCTCTACTCTCATTTCTCCCTCATCCTTGAGAGAGATGCAGCTTGTTCCAAGTATCAATCCGTGTTTCTCTTTGTAGATAAATGAAATGAAAAAAACAATCGTTAGGATATCAAATTAATCTTCAGTTATCCACACTAGCACCTCGATATTAATGATTGTTGTACCCAATATCATTTAAAGCATGTGTGGACAATGTTGAGGATATGAAATTAGTTCCTTCAAGAAATGGTTTTTGATAATTTGTGGGATTTATGAATAACCTCAAATCGAATGAGGTATTTGTTTGGTTTAATTTTTTTCTTAAATCCTTTCACATGAGATCATCAGTTTTCTTATCGGGTTTCACATCATTTGAGAAGATGTTGTTATTTATATATTAGTGATAAAATTTTTGAATCCATGGACAATATGTTTACACAACACACTCCAGTACCATGAATTGTCATTAGAAGAAACATATGATTGTTTAATCCAAGATTAAATTTTCTTTTAATTAAATTTGTGAAAAGTGTGTTTTTGAGGTCCATTTGAAATAAACCACACTGAAATCTAATCACTGAAGGTGAAGTTATGTCCACTCGAAAATCTAAATCAGATCATAACCATTTTTTCATGTTTAAAAAATCACAAACATATATATGAAATAATTTTATCAAAGGAGGTGTGTAGTTGAGATTTTCATTGAACCCTGTGTTTCGACCAAATTCTATTGACCAAAATAGTTTTCGGTTTGTTGTTGAAAATTGTACACTGGAGAAATATAAAATTCAAAATCAAAAAAAAATTATTTATCAAAATCGTCTCATGGAAGGACGGAAAACAATAAAACAAATTAAGTAAAATGGGGGGTTTATAAGGCCTCCCCCATGATTTATGTTTTTCCCCAAAGTGGGGGAATGTGTTGACCTATTATTCTGCATATAAAAGGTTGTATTATTTCAAAATGTTAAATTTCTCAGTGTGGTTTTGTTTCCAATTTCTTCGTTACCGGACCAACACATATCATGGGAGACATACCATCGGACATCCTAGAAATATAGTAGAGTTAGGTTTTGGGTTTATTTGGTCCATTTTGGGGCCTGGAGAAATATTGAAAAAATAATTTTTGATTTGAGGAATTATTTAAAAATAAAATTTTGGATCATACGGTTAATAATTTTTGAATTGAAATTAAATAATGCCATCATAATTCATTTAAATATCAATCAAGTATAGTTTATTAAAAATATAATTTAATATTGCATGTGTATCACTAGTATGATAACCATGAGATCTACTGACCATTTGATATTTGGAATATTATTTATTTATTATATTTTGAAATTGTCGGTGATGATTCTAAAAATTAATTTCTAAATTATAGTATATGCATCGTCCTTCTCGCACATTTTACGTATAAGGGAAAGCCATTTCATGAATATTAATCTACATGTATATTTATAACTCTTCAAGGTATGTATAATGTTGTACATTATATAAGATGAAATCTAAACCATGATTTGGTGAATTTCTATACAAGACATGGATACATTGGATAGCAGTGCTAGCTGTCACACAAGTGAGAAAAAGATCATTTACTCATCCCCTGGGATCTGGTTTTCTCCATTTATTCTCAATAGATCAATAAATGGTAAATAATCAAAATTCATCATGTTTTTCATTTATTAATTCATGTTTTATTATTATTTTGTGAATGTAAATATTTTCGCAATCACCTCGAATAATAAACGAGCATGCATGGATAACCTAAATAAATACAGGATGATTGTTTTCTAATTAACACACTGATAAGTTATGAGTGTGATCACACCGTACAAAAAGGATAAAAATAAAAAAATTTCATTATTTTAAAATGTAATAAAATACATAAAAGTAATATTAAGTGTTAATTCCTTCTATCTCTAGAATTTGAATTAAATCGATTGAATGAGGTGTTCATCTTCCATAGAAGAGGGTACCAGATACAACTAGGTTGTTCTTATTAGAGTGGTGGGTTGAATTATATAATGTAGGTAATAAATAAATATTTGTAGATAGATTATTGAATATTTAGTGGAAATGTGTTTATTAGATCAAGGTTATGATTTTTAGAAGTTAGGACATCAAACAATAATTCAAATAACCATGAATCAATGTGGTTAGACAGTCAAATTCTATCTTTGAAACTCTATATATGGTGGTGTAGTTTTATATTGTACAATGATGAGATGTTTAAAGTATCTTTTCTACTAGAATACTTAAGAGGATTGGTATTCTCAGTCTAGTGGTGAGGGATAATAAAATTTGATAAAATATCGGGGGCATTTAAAGATTAATTAATCAGCAATGTATATCAATTATCCCGATAATGTTCTAATCTAATAAGTTTATTTTATTCATATAAAATAAAAATCATTGCTACTAGTCCAATATCATTCTCATCAATTCTATATTAAAAGAATATTTTGTCCAACCATAAGTTTTGGGAGTGGTATAGGTACTTGTGTATAGTACTACAAGAGGAGAGGAAGATTTAGGTACTATAATACCCACATCCTATCGAGATTTCACATTCATAAATAAAATAGGTTAAATATAAATATAAGAATCATATATATGATTTCCTTAATGTACATTGATTCAAATTGTCATTGACATACAATGAACAAGAAAAAATGAATGAGGATAATGATTCAAATGATGTGATATCCCATCTCTATGAGTTATATCCAGAGAGATCTTGGTAAGAAATAAATAAGATTTAAAGTGAACTATATAGGAGTAGGCTGTCAAAATGGATCAAAGTAGGACCTAGTGTACTCATGAATAATGCGTACATTAAGAGACTAGAAACCCATGTCTTGAAACTAATCTATGAACCAGAAACTCATATTATACATTCCATTAACATTTATTGTTAATTATGACATGAATGACATGAAAAAGACTATCCAATAATTATTGGATTTAGATCTCTGTGTCATTAAGGATATAAAAAATATTAACCATTCAGTCCTTGTGGTGAATAAGAAGTGGAAGTATAGGTATAAGTTATCAAAGGTTAAACATAATATAAAGACACAAATGCATAACCCATCCATGTACGCAAAGATATAGAGGGAGAGAAATGAGAAGGAGGATCTCTACATTGATGTGGAATGAAAGGACACTAGAAGAAGAATTGAATGGATATGAAGAAGAAGTAAGGTGATGTTTCTACCTTAGGTATGTTTTTAATATAATGAAACCTATCATTATCTAGAATTTGGGTATTGGATAACACATATGGATCACACATTTTTATTTATATATATGAACCATTTAATTTCCAAAGGATTTCAAAGGTTCGGGTGGATCTCTAGGCCAAAAATGGTGTGAGACTAGTAGCCTTGATAGTGGGATATCATCATATGACAATTCATAAGGATATGGTTCTTGTATTGAAAACTATTATTATGTACATTTACATACCATATACATATTCTCAATGTCGATTTTGGACACTATTGGGTTTTATTTACTTTTGTAAATTTGTTTTTTCTTGTTTCAAAAGATAACATATGTTATGGTATGGAACATCTTAACAATAGATTGTATATACTTGATCTTTAAATCCATGTATTGGAAATTAAAAAGAAATCCAATGAAAATAAATCATATAATACCCCCACCCCACTTTGGAACGTCATAGTTGTTAATGTAAATGAGATGTGCTTACAAAAATTATATCAAGTAGGTTACTTAGAATATATGGAGTTAAAACCCTTGGATGTATTTCATTATTGTTTGCAAGGGGAAATAGAAAAATCACCTATCATTAAAAAAAGAGTAAGGTCCCAAAAACATCTAGAATTGAGTCCCAATAATGAGTGTCAGTAGTTTATAGAATATTAAACAGATTTTTTTTCATACACCATTATATTAATTTATGACTATAGTAGGTATGGATATATCAATGTAATTAGGTATACGTGGAATTCCTTTCATGTGTTTAGGGAATATTACCATAAAGTATAAAAACAACATAGTAAGAACATTAAGGATATTTTCTCAATCTATGTTAATGAGTTTCTCAACATAGAATTCATTGTTCACTTAATGAATTGTTGTATATTATTCGAAAAAACTCCTCTTAATAGACCATAGTGGAATAGAATTAGTGAATGGTGGAATTACCCCATAATTTACATGTTAAAATCAATGATTATTTAGGAAACTCTTCTATTAAAAATTTTGGGAGATGAATTGTAGTCCTTGGTAAAATACCTTAACCAAGTACTAACTAAAAATGCATATGGTATTTTATATGAATTATGGAATGGAATGAAACCAAGTCTGTCACACATACATGTGTCGGGATACGTTTCTTTTTTCAAGACCATAAACAGTGAAAAATACAATCTTGAAACAAGAACATCATCATTATGGGTTATACAATGTAAAGTAACAAATATCTGTAACACCTAGACATACTGTGAAATATTTCTCATTATATAATTTTATTTCTTTAATGGATTTGGTTACATGAAACATTTAGACAAAACATAAAACTTTTTTAAAATATTATGTGTATGTAATCACTATGTAGTTGGATTGTCTAGTATGGAAAGAAATAACTATAATATGAAAAATATACGGTCTATGTAATTATAAAATGAATTCACTAGTTATCAAACTATTAAAAATAAAAATAAAGAATATTTGAAACTAAAAGTGATGTTTTTTATGAAAATAAAATTTTTGTGTACAACGTATTTTTATATTAATAAACTAAATTAATCATCATTAGTGAATTATTTTAAAGAAATTTATATATTATTTAATTTTTTAAATATTATAACAATTCAAAATAATTCAAGGAATTGGATAAAAATATTTCTATTTTTCTAATTTAATTTTGTTTTTTAAAAATATTTTTTATCTCACTCTGCGCACTTACATTAGAAACAATTTTTTCTTTTTATAGGTATTGAAATAGATTAAATAAATTACATGTTTATAATCAAGAGGATAAAATATAGTAATTAGGACCCCATTATTTTTGTTCAATATGAATATAAACCATGGTAAAATTTATCATATGAGTAAAGGGTAAATCAGGTTAATCATTTTTTAAAGCTATGTGATAAGGCTATAATATTTCATCATGATTATTATTTTGGGAATGTAATTTTACCCTTAATACCTTAATTTCTAAATTGAGTTGTTTAATGGACATGTGTCCTTGAAAATGGGATATATATTATTTAATGAAAAGAAAGTTACAAAATTTCACTCTCTTTATTTTTAATATACTTTAAATATCCACATAATGAATGAATATATGCGATTATTTTGAAATATAAAAAATTATTTTCATGATATAAAATTATTTTTAATTTCCAGAAAATTTAGAATGACCGTAATTTCTTATGAAACACCGATATAATATTTATACAGTTAATAAAAAATATAATAAAATATTAAAACTAAATTTTTTTTGAATGATTTAATATAATAAATTAATTTTATTGATATCAGTCAAATATTAGGAAGGTTTTGAAGTAATATATTTGAACTATCCTTTTATATTTACGTATTTAAAGTTAAATTAAATGAATAATGTCACAATTAAAAAAACTTATATTTTCTCAAAATATTATATTATTAAATTATTTTTGAAACATAAAAAAATTTAAATATGAAAATATAGTTTTGATATGGAAAATATATAATTTATTTACCATTTACCTTTTAATTGTCTCCTTATACGTAAAAAATACCACAGTTTAACATAAAATCATTTTGTTACCTTAGTTAAAATTAAAATTGGTTAACAAAGGATTAAGAAAAATGTTAAGGTTTAAAATTACCGCAAGACATGTATAAATTCTATTGGTTGATGTTAGGAAAAACCTTTCATACCTTATCATTGAATCCAAGACCATTTAAGAGTATTTTTCCTGAAAATTAATTTATTATAATTTAATATTTTGAGAATTCCAAAATGTTCTCCTCACCTCAATTATATAACAGAACCTCATCCCTCGCTGATTTGTTGTAATTGAAGACCTCTATAACAACAAATATCTAAAAATATACCTCCTCAACATAAATAGACAAGTATTAGGGGTTTTTGTCTTCCTAAAAGTCTAACCCTAGAGACATTTAGATGAGATCTAAAGGAGTTGTTTCAAAAAATAGGGAATCGCCTATATTGATCAATTTTTTCTTATAATCATGGTAACACATAGAACAACAAGTGTCTAATCATGTTTATCGAGCCAATACGGGACCTAAACTCAAGTGTGCCTCCTCATACATCAATGGCCATAGACTAGCAGTAAGGTTCTAATTGAACATGTGGGGTGACTATGCCTTCTTTATTAGAGTAAGACAATTCATATAAAATATGAAACAAAGGAATCAAGTAAATAATAAAAATTCATTATAATTTAATGTTTTAAATTATGGTGAAATCCCAAAACCATATAGTAATTATCACAACTACAAAATTGGGTTTATCCAGCATTAGTAATTTAATAGTGTAAGCTAAATGCACTATTAAATACTCTCATTGTCATCTTTTAAAAAATAATTTTTAACAGGTGACCACTTTCACCGATTTTTTACAAGCGTTTATAATGGTCCAACTAATATTAGTTCTTTTAAAAAAGAAATGATAAATGGGGTCTTTATGAGGACATGTAAAAAATCACTGATAATGGGGGTGCTTTATCACCACTTTTTTAGAAGTGATAATAAAGACCCCATTTATTAGCATTATTTTTGTAGTGGTGATAAAAGGTATGTTATAGAAAAAACATATTTCCTTTAAAAATATATATTAAATTATAAATATAGTTATATTGATAAAAATACATTATATATATATTTTTTTAAATAGTTTTTAGATTAGGTAAATATGAATTTTCAATTATTATAATGATATTTAGTGAAAATGGATAGGAAGATAAAAAAAATATATATTTTAAATCAATAACTTGATTATTATTATCATGTAATTGTAATTTTATATCAATTGGAAGAGATAAAAGTTAAATATTAACAAAATATATAAAATATGTTTCAAACACAACAAAAACATCAAATGGACATAAGTTTTTATCTAGGTGTCCATTTGAGCTCTATTGCATTTCAAATCAAAGCATGTGATGCGCTCTAAGCCCCTAGGTAAACGGGTAAATTTTTATCACTTTTTCAAGGCACAAAATGGCCTATAAGGCCTCAAAAAATATTTTTTAGTTGGGGTACCCTAATTTTTTATCATTCTATAGATTTTAGGCCTCGTTTATGGTGGAATGTTTTAGCTATTTCAATGGGGACTAAATTTATTACTAGGGATTATGTTCATATTGATATTATAGCTTTAAAATTTAATCAATTTTAATAATTTAATATTATTTATAATCCAATATACAAGAATATATACATGTTTGTTTATATATTCACACATAAAAATTTAATTTTACAATTAAACAATTAAATATGTTTACATAAAAAATATATTTATTAATATATAATCATATATATTAACACATATATAAATATATGGATAATAAAATGAAATAATATATATATATATATCATAAAATGTAAAACAAAACAGTATAGAGGAGTGGAAGTGGCAGTGGCATATAAGCTAGAGATCTTAGGATTTAAACCCGCTGGAGGATGGGGCATGTGCAGGGGGTGGGATTTTCTAAAGCTCTGATATTGTTTTGGGGAAGCAATGATAAAGGGTTAAGGTTGGTAAGTATGGATAAAGGGGGTTGGGCATGGAATCAAAATTTAGACCATTTATCAATGGGGCCTTTAACAATTAGTTTTTAGCACTATTAAAGGGGTCCCCTTTAACTCTGCTAAAAACAATTAAAATGGGCCTTTAATAGCATTGTAAAAAGACCCTTTTAACGGTTATTTTTAACACTATTAAAGGGATATTTAATAGTTCTTTTATAATATAGATAAAAGTTTCAATGTTTTAACATTGCTTTGATTATAATCCATTTTTAGCACTAATAAAGGCATATTTTAGCAATATTAAATAATGTGTTTGTAGTAGTTCATGTCATGCCATGTCATTTATTATAATGCCTAGTTAAAAGTAAAACATATAATAAATACATACTAATGAATCCCCAAAATGGGTCTCAACATCATGTCTATTCCATCATCTATGAACTACCCATACCCAAAAAAATAATTTATCATAGGGCCCTTTCCCTTGTTCTAACCTTTAACCATGATGGCTACTTGGGTACCCAGTTGTGGCATGATCAACAAGCGAGTTCAACTCAGTAGGCCACCAAAAATGTTGTCTACAAAAAATCCATTACAAATAGATTTGGTATGAGGTTGCAATAATCAAGGTTAAAGAGAAGATAAATCATGTGTCATTAGTTGAGATGATTCACCTTGGCCACTTTTTTCATTATTTCCATCAGTAATCCATTTTCACATATTCATTTCATTATCTTTAAACTAAGAAAGTTATTTTACTATGAATAAGTTGTAGTAATGTTCCAAAAATATAGGGAGATAGTCAAACAATAGTATATAACAACATACCTCAATGACTTAGTCTATATAAACATATAACATGGATTCATTATAGGTATTGAGCCTCAGTCTCACTACCTACCACAGGCAATATAGGGGTGTAGTTTAGAGCTACTATCTAGCCTGACTCATGGGAATAGATCGAAAAGTTTAATAACCCATGATGTTGATCCATGTGAAAATGCTTCATTATCCATTTCACATTTTCTGCAAACCAACCATATTACATTTTCCATATTTACAATAAACCAAACACCTTCTTATGTTATGCCAACAATTAATCACAATCATCATCAGTTCATTTCCTACTATTGTTAACATCTAAACATTTGTACCATTATTGTATTTCATAAACCAAATTAGCATGTTAGTATAATTACTATGGTTTCTATCTCATTAACCATTCAGTATAACATTGAACACTCTGATTACACATTTAAATGAGTCACACATGGGTTTTATTTCACTAACTCTCAATTTCATATTTAACATCTTAATTCTATGAAAACATAAGTGGTACACACTATCGGTGTCCAATAGTCAGGTATATTCAACCTTAATGAATCCATCATGGATGAAAAGGGGTTAAATTCATTAATTATTAAACCAATTTATCATTTCTATCAAGGAAAACCAAACAGACAGCACAACGACAAAAGCACACAACCACATACAAATCAAATAATGAATTAATGGAATGGGATAAATATATAGACCACCAACCTTATATTCATGGGAAAATGAATGCTCATTCATGTCCATGGATTTGAACCCAAACAAACCTTTTATCTCAAACTAATAATCCAATTGAAATATATGGTTTTAGGGATTTCAAAAAAGAATAATGAGCACCCAATCCCTAAAATAGAAAATAAAAAAGAAGTTTAGTGTTAGTCTCATCTATAGCTATAATCCAAACACAACTACACTCCAAATAGGATAGAAATGAAGGAGGTGAAGCCATCATACGTTTGGGCAGAAAACATCTTCAATCTTGGCTGTTTTATAAGAAATGAAGAGGAAATACATGTAAGTTTTCACAAATACTAAGGGGTGAAATGGTAAATTTTTAAATTTGTAATAGCGCATAAATATTGGTTGTGTAGTTGGACAAACAATATTACACTATCTATTCAGGGTGGGCCAGGTCACTTGGCAACATAAAAAGCCAGTACGGTTCAACAAACTATGTGGTGGTCTTGTAGGATAGATCTATCCAAGCCCACACCCTTTCCCCTCACCCTTGCACAATTTCACAAATCCTGCTCCATCTCCTATTGGCAAGAGTGGTTAGGGTATGTGGTTACATATAACTATGTGCTTACCATGAAACATACATTTTCTATCCATTTTTCTCTTTTTTCCTTGTCCTAAACCTTCATGATTCTCCCAAGACTACACTTCAAGTCAATAAAAATTCCATTATCTAAACTAAAGGGTGTTTGAACCAAAACATAAATATGGAAATACCTCAAGAGAAGTTTTGTATATAGAAACCTATGTTACTTAAAATGGATCTTCCTTGAGTTTCACATTTAAGCATTACAAATCTTCCATTATAAAGAGATCAAGACACTGAGCCCATATATCAGTCTCCCTCTCCCATGTTTCCTCCTAAACATTTCCATGCTACCATAACACTCAAACCAACGACATAGTCTTACGTCCGCAACAGTTTATCACAACAATCTATAATACAAACTGGATGCTCTTAAAATGATATATCAACCAGAAGATCAACTTCATTCACATATATTAGATGAGAAGGGTCTGGGTGATACTACTGAAGCTATGACACATGAAAAACATTGTTTATGCCACTATACAACTATGGAAGATCCAATCAACACACATCCAGACTGATCCTCTTCATAATCTCTAATTTTCCAATGGACCTTGGAGCTAATATCTTTATTTTTGAGTATGATGGGTACCCATATGTGGTCAAACTCAAAGGAATACAAGATCACCCACCATAAACTCAAGATGTTGAATATGTCAATCAACATATGACTTCAATTTACTCTGAGATTCAGGTTAATATTTTTAAATCAACTAAACCTATTTTATCATCTTCTATTTGGGACTCAATCCCATCAACTCTGATTCCATCGACTCTATAAAAAATAATGTAGATATATAAAAACCACCAAATAACACATCATATTGTTCAATTTAAATAGTTCCCAGATAACTATTTTTATTGGAAAAATTAAGGTGTTACAAGATCCTCTCCCATGATTCTCCAATGTTTAGGACATATGTCCTCTTATACCTGAACAGTACACTTTGATTACCTTTCACTCTATTTGTGCAAAACTATAATAAAAAACACATGGGTGACAAGCACCATTGTCAAGTCCTTCTACAAGCATGATGTAAAGTTGGGATCATGGTCCAAAACTATACTCTATTGAACCTTGTGCTACAATAATATCTCCCAAACATATAACCCACCCAATTGGTCCATGGTAAGAGTCTCAAATCCTTAAGAAATGTGACACCTAGGTCAATTAATCAAAAATTACACATATATCTTTATTGTTATGAGCCATACATGGAAGAATCATTATAATATCCATTGTAACAATGTTCAACTTCCATTCAAAAATGGGATGTAGACACAACAAACCACTCAAACACTGATGCTCAGCCTTCACCTGATAAAAGGATTAGCTTCACATCACAAAACTGAAAAGATATTTCATCATCCCTGGCCACCAATATTTTGTAACACCCTAGGATTTCATAGTATGTTATTTCATTAAAGTAATTCAATAATTTTCACTACACGCAACACCGAGTTCAAGCGCACCATGACTTACAAAACTAGTTGTTCAAAAGATAATATGAATAATATAAACTGAATTTTGAACTATATACAATCTTTATAATTTTAGAATCCATATTATGTGTTTCTTAGACAAAATGTAATAACAAATTCATATTTTTAGATAAAAAAGTATTTATTTCAAAAAATGCACTTTTACAGCCTTTTAATGATAAACCATTTTGAAATCAAATATTTGAAACTTTTATAAATTATATTTGACAAAATAAACTTCTTTTTTAGAATTGGGACATAAGAATTTAGTTTCCATAAATTTTTGTTGTTTTTCTGATAACATTCATATTTTGGTGAATAGTGATAAATAATATATTTTAACTGAAAACATCATTTTTAATGAAAATAATTTATATTGATAAATTATACGATTTAATGGTTTGGAAGTAAAAATAGATTATATTTTTACTATTTATCCATTTCTGGTCATTGTAAGTAATTTCCCTTAGGTATTGGACATGAAAAAGTGTAAATATTTTGATAGTTATTATTTCTAAAAAATATGCCTTTTGGTATTGACAATAGGAATTAATTTTAAATTAATAAATGCAACTTCTATGTTTTTAGTTTTGTAAAATAGACTTCATTATTGAATTTGGAATATCAAAATTATTTTATGCTGAATTTTTGGTATTTTTCTGAAAACTCTCAATTTTTGATGAATAGTAAAAAAACACTAAGTTATTATTAAAGCGGAATTCTTATTTAAATAATTATTTATTTTATTTAAATTTATTTTAGGCCAAAATAGATACATAATACCTATATTTGTTCAATGTAATTAATTGGTGTCATTTTATAATAAGATTTGATATATAAAAATTTTATTGAACCTTTTACCGTCTTTTACCCACCTCCTAGGAGCTTTTGAAAATTTTCCTAAAACATAATATTACTTCTTCTGTAAGTTGAATTTCGAAAATCTGAATGACATGGTTAATATCAAGGAGTAACATGTGGTTAAATAAGATAAAAATTATATTTGGTGGATAGTAACGTTTTACTTTTATTTACCACAGATAAAAGTAAATTGGGTAATTAAGGGTAAAAATGATATTATTATTACCCTAACACATGTCCTAATTCTATTGGATAAATTTATTTACACCAAAAACTACTTTAGGAATAAAATATGACCCTTTAGGTCCACTTGGATTAGATTAAGACATTTATTACTATTTTATTTAAAGAAGAGTTTAAAGAGTAAAAATCAAAGTGTAATAACTAAACCGTTTTTAATATAGAATTATACATAAGATAAATTCACGTATAAATATTAATTATAATTCTAAAAGGATTTATTACATAATGGTATTTTATTTATAATTTTAATTATTATATAATTAAATTTATTAATGACACAATGATGATGTTGTAATTACCTTATTAATGAAAGAATCAAATAAATGGTATTATAAATATTAAAATAAACATAATCTCAAAGTTTTAATGACATCCACGAATTTTCTAGGTGAATATTAAATGTTATCAGTAATTCAATGTATTTTGGTCAAAGTAACCATGATTTTATTATTTTAACAAAAAAATACCAAATTGTTTCAAAATTGACATAAAATAGTTTTTACAACAAATATTATATTTTTAGTTGATATAATGGTCATAAAAATATAATGTTTGGCCAAAAGGCTTATATAATAATTTATATGACATTAATTATCTAATTGTGGTTCCATTGGCAGTATATAGTATGTTTATAACCATATAATGTAAGAATACAAGAAGACACAGTAAATGTTAAATTATTTAACTTAGAGTTAAATCTAAATGATAAGGTTAAAATGGTAACCTAAACATGTCTAAAACCTAATGGTTGAGAGGCTTTAGACCCATCCCCAGGCTATCCTCTAAATAAGTCACTTTGAAGCAATTATAAACTATTTATGAAATTATTATAAAAAATTATTTTAAGTTTTCCAAAGGTGCCCCTCACCCCACTTATAAAAGGGAACTTCCCCTTCTCTCAAATTAACATCTCCAAAGCCATTTGACTCAGCCAACCCCTGCCCAGATATCCTCTAAACTATTCTTCCTTCATCCTACATGCCATTATTTAGTGAGAATGATAACATAATAAGACCTTTTGATCAAATCAAAAGTAAGAACCCGAAGAAGAGGTAAATATTTCATCACCTCTTTCAAGTTCCTTTCATCTTCCACTTCCTTTTTCATTGTGGTTACCATTATAAAATAATTACATAAGTATATTATATATAATATGATTTTATTAGGAATATGTTCCATCCTAATTCATTATTCTATCCATCCTTTGAATGACATCTCACCATACGTGCATACGTACAGCTTACGATCTCCACATCGTGGTGTAATTGTTATTTAATAGCTTATTATTTGGATGGATATAATAAAGAAGTGAAATTGAGGTAAATAATAAATATAACATGTGAATGATTCATTATATATGATATAACATCCAAATTATATATTATTTTAATGTCAAAAGAATGATATTGTCGCTTGAGTGTACGTATGGATTACCATCTCCACGACGCGATGAGATTCATTTCCAATGTTCACCATTCATCGACAATTATAAAAATATATTACAAATAAGTATGTAATATATGACATAATAATGCTATTGGAGATATATAAATATATGTATGTATGTATTTATGTACATACACATATCTTATTCACTTACATCCGTTCAATACGATATGAAAACGGAAACAACGTTTATGTGTATGTACTGACTACTATCTCCATAAACGGTGTTTTTCATTCCATATATATTTCTATTATACATTTTTATATTCTAAATATATATGATATATAAATCATGTTTTATATTTTTTATGTATTTAAATCATGATCTATGTGATAAAATTAAGAGTAACAAGTTAAAACATGCACGATAAAGAAAGCGATTATTACCCGAAATGATAATTTAGCATGGAAATTATTATTAAATGGGAAGTATAAAGTAATAAATGAATAATGTATGATATCATAAATATTAATATGGTTCTGGTATAATTTAATAACAAACTACAGTCATCATACAAGAGGTTAAATGTACCCTTTAATAAAGAAAAGTTCAAGGTATGGGTTAATTTCACAATCTTTTTATTATCTGAGGATGATTTTTATGTAAGTATGTACTGGGATATATTGATTATCCTGGTCCATGTTTCATGAAAGAGTTTTCAAAGAGATTATTTTAAGGGGCATTTTTTCTAAAACATCATTTAAAATGTTTTAAATATTTATTCTTCTAAATATTTCTCATTAATGTCCTTGTCTTCAAAATGGTTTATAAGGATTTATTTATATGGACATGAATGTTTTTAAAAAGTTAATTCCATTCAATAGTTTCAAAGTGGTATGGGAAACTTTGATTCAAAAATTTCTTTAAATTTATTCCTTTTTAATTGTGTGACATTTAAATGTTTTCATGAAAAAAGGTATTTCTTTCATAAAAATTTACAATTCATTTTCATCTATGTCAAAATTCTTTAATGGATTTTAAACTTGTTTTGAAGTTTATTTATCATGATACAAATCATCCATATTGTATTGAAGGTTTTGTGATATGTTTGATTGTGTATGTGTTATTTTTATACCATTCATGGTTTATGGGAAATGTATTGATATATTGTATGCTAGTTTTAATACAAATGTTTATGTTATGTTTTAAACATTTCATATGAGGAATGAATTGGACTTAGTAAGTGACGGGTGGAGCCCGCTATTGCTTCATGATGGATCATTAGGTCTCATGAGACAAACTAGTGTCTTGGTACAAGGCCTTGACAAAATCTTATTTTTATTTTTGGCATGAGTCCATGACTATGTGGTTATGATAGTCTGGCATTATGCATTCCATCATTATGAAAGTGGCTATTGAAATTGCATTAGATTATTCGACTAGTTGAGTATCCATGTGAGTATGTTAATGGAACTATTTTGATTTAAATTTTCCATATTATGATAAAGTGTACGTTGAAAAAGATTTTTTTAGTCTTATATATTGCCTAAAATGTTTGTGCTTATTTATGAATGTTTCTGTTGTATTGATTACCCTTACTGAGTGTTTGAGCACACCCCTTTGAATGTTTTATTTTTCCCAGGATTCGAAGAAGTGTATTGCAATTTATATGCAGGGTTGATCCAAGGAAATAATGGCATTCATAAAATATTATTTATGTTGTTTTGTATGTTATAAAGTGTAATGTAACATTCATGTATGTAATCTATTTTACTGGACTGCTAAATCAATCTGTTCGTCGGGACTTCATTCCTTGTAATCTTGCCAATGTAAAAAAATAATGCACCGACTCTGGGTAACTGGGGTCAGTGAGTTACAATTTGTATCATATAATGTTTAGAAATAACCTTGGAAAGTAGATTTAGATAAACTTTGATTAGTGAACATTACCCCAAGATAGACTTTGAGGATTAGTATTTAAGAACTTCAAAGAATTTTGGTAAAGTATAGATTTTGTTAGTTTTCCTAGAAATTCATCCCTGTCTGGATACAAGATGGTACAGGTGACTATGGAATAGATGTACCTGGGGGTAAAACCCGAAAACCCCTCTTTGAGATAGACACGAATGGAAACTGGTGCATGACAACGGGCCTTTCTGCACTCTTGGTTACGACACTCCTGGGGGATATGCTTAGGATAATTCTCATTTTATTTAAAACCATTATTAAAGGATTATGAATGTATAACACCTTAAAGAAATTTTTTTGTGATTATGATTTATATCTATAAACTCTTAAATTTACGTTAGGTATTTTACATGTTTGGAATTATGAATTGTGATTCATAAACTGACCTAATGTATTACATTGTTTATAAACGGTGCCTAGTAAAAGGAATGTGAACTCCAGCAATACCTATGATCTCAAGAGTAAGAAGGGTCATATCTTTTATGGTATTAAACCAACATCTAGAAGGGAAATAGCATCCCATATATTCTCAACATATGAATAAATAATATCATGTGTTAGTAAGATATGTAAAGAAAAATATGAGACCTATGGATTTTAAGGGAAGCAAGAGATGAAAAGGATGGTGGAGAGAAAGATGGATAATGGGAATAGGGGAAAAGGATTTTCCAATATGTGAAAAAAGTGGAAATAATCACCTTGGTAAATTTTTGAAGGAAATGGTTGTTTGTTATATGTGTGGGGAAAAAGGACACTATGTACGTGATTGAAAGTGTGAGGAAAAGATTTCAAATGTAAAATGCTTCATTTGAAAGGTGTTGAGACACTATGTGAATCAATGTCCCAGTCATAAGAGTATACCACAAATGATGTTATTGGATACTAATCATGTTATGATGCTACCTCAGATGAATATGAATGACTAGTGTTCTTATGTTGTTATTATAGAATTATTTCATTTGAGTGTTGTATCTACAGTATATTGGTTATATGAATTATAGAGATAAATGAGGATTGTACTGCAGTACTATTTTATTAATGATTTGAGATTATATTGTTCTAAGAAAATTTACTTAATAGTAAGCTACACTTTTTGGAAAACATATGGTTGAATGAAAGGTAAAACTTAATATAGTCTGGATAATGAGGTAGTGATTTTGGAATAAGAGATGGTTGATTTGGATAATTTATATTGGTTATTCTTGACTACCTTCAAACTCATTAATGATTTCTATATTCCATCATTGTTTTAGTTTTCAACATTATCGATAGAAGGAGTATATCCAGTATTCTATAAGAAATAAGAGAGCATGAATGTAATAAATAAGGCTTTATGGTAATTCGGGATGTTGTAGTTCTTTAAATGAATACATGATGATGGTGTTCAGATGTTATTACATGGAAAAAATTGTCTTCATTTTGTTTACATTACTTATAAATTTAGTATTTTGAGTTTGTAAAGAAGTATTTTGGATAATTCTAGATTGAGTTTAATTTTGGATTTCCATAAAAGGACATCCTACAGGTCGGGCAGCAACCCATCGCATCCGGCAAGGCCGTGAGACTTGAAACTCCAATCGAAAGGCGGCAAGGGTGTATCACCTACCACTAGCCCACATGATGTCTTGGATTGAGTAATGTATCTCTCTGATTTTTGCGGATGGCCAGCTTCGATCCGGTGTGGGAGCTTCCCCCACCTGCTTCGGCTTCTTTTGATCCTGATTCTGCAAAAATCAAGGTGGGAAATCTTGATGTTCCCCTTTGTACGTTACCAGTTTCTTTCCGCGATGCCTTGCAAGTGTCTGAGCTCAATAGTGCGAAGGTGTGCAAGCAATCTCTTTTGAAAAAAAAAATAGATGATGGAGGGAACAAAGTGGATGCTGATCCGGAAGCCCTAAAACAAAGCGAGCATCTATGCAAATACTCAGTTCTCGGTGGAGTTCCATAGAGCTCAGGCGATCAGCCCTGACCCTTATCAGATCTAAAAAACCGAATTGCCCACTGCTGGGGCTCATCGAAATGGAAGATGGTTCCCATCGACAAGGGTTATTACCATATTCTTTTCAGCTCTCATGTTGAACTTGAGAAGGTATGAAAACTCGGGAACCTGCAACTTAAGCTTGGTTTTCTTAGAATTCTAGACAGGGATGCTTCTTTTAACCCACACACACACAAGAATTATTTAGCTCAAGTTTGGGTTATAATTCATGGTGTTAATTGGTACTATTGGCACCCGAAGATCCTTAATGACATTGATTCATGTATTGGGACCCCGATAAAAATTGATCATCAGACCTTGAATGGAGATCTTGGCATTTATGCAAGAATTATGGATGAGGTTAATCTAACCAGTGAACTACCTTCTAACATAGGTTTCAATTCCCCTGATTATAAAATTGACCTTAGAATTGAATATGAAACGAAGCCCCCCTTCTGTGAGGTGTGAAAATTGATTGGGCACAACCTTGACAATTATCGGGTGGTTCGGAAACAAATGGATCCCCCAATCAACAATGATTGGAATGAAGTAAAAAATGGTAAAAAGGGGTAGAACACCACAAATAAACCTGAACTCTTCAAAAAGAAAAAACAAGAAATTTGGGTTAAAAAATCCAATGTGTTTACCTCTCTAGAGGGTAAATCCTAGGGTGAATTAGTTGAAGAAGCAGAGGCTCTTCAACTTAATGAAAACACTCTCACTGGTTTAGAAGAAATTGTTGCTAAGGCTAATGGAAAGAATCTGGTCAATAGTACCCCTACCAATAATACCAACTTAGCCAATGTAGCCTCTTCCTCTGGTGCTCTAACATTGTTTGAAAATTTTTGTAGGGACTTGGAAATAGCTACCTTGGCTTCTTTGGATCTTAAGGGTACCTCTGTTCCCCCTATTAAGTCTCAAGGTATGCTGGAAAAATTTAAAAACTAAGTAATTCGGTTCAATCCACTGCTGTTGTTAATTCTTCTTCTGGTGTTTCTGAAATGAATGACCTGGTTTCTCATGTTGTGAATGCTATCACTACTGTTACTAATTCTGCTGATAGAAAAGCATACATTCCTGTTTCTACTAGCACTGCTGCTGCTAATAATTCTTTTACAATTGTACACACTCCTGTTTCTGCTACTATGCAATCTGATTCTTCTGATAAATGTTCCATTTCTGTTCCTGAAATTGAGTTTCTGGTCCCTCTTGCTGCTGGCATTCGCTCTTTTGCTGCTAATATGCCTCTCATCACAGCACATACATCTATTTCTGATTCTATTTCCCACCATGCTACTCAAATTGCTGTTATCTGTCAGGCTAACAGGGCGTTGTCTACTGCCCTTGTTGATAAGTAGACTCCTTCTTTGATTCAGTCTCCTGCTATTAATCTTAATCCCATTCCTGCTGAGAATTCAGTTTCTCCTGCTCCTGTCACACATTTTGTTATTGTTAACACTTTCACTACTTCTTCTGATCTTAGCACTCCTCTAACTTCTCAGGACTCTACTGTCCCCAGAGGCTGTGTTGTCCTGCCTCTAGACCACATAAATCCCCCAGCAAATTAATCTCCCTCTCAAGTTGCTGCCATTGTCCCCTCTATGGATAGTCTTCCTACTATTGGTACTACGGTTTCAGAACCTATCCTAAATCCTGCCCTGAATCTTGATGCCTCTCCAAGCTTGCAAACTCATGAGGGAAAACAAAATAGTTTATCCTCCCCTATGGTTACGCGATCCCAAAGGAAGAAATAATCTAGAAAATCTAAAAACAAGAAGGGTTATAACCTTAAACACAAACAGAAATGAATTTTCATTATTGTAATTGCCAATGATTGGCCAACAATGATACCTCCATAACACTTAGGAGGTTCATAAACATTCATAAGCCCCATCTCTTTTCCATCTCGGAACCTAAAGTAAACTTCAAAATGAACTTCATGATATTTGGTTCTCTTACTTACAGTTTTCAAGGTTCTTGTAAAAATGGTCCACAAACTGACTCTATGTGGATCTTTTATCAGAATACCCCTCAAAATCTCAACATCTTTAAAAATACTGAGAAACAACTTACCTATGATTTTTTGATGAATGGTCGTCATAACATCTACACTATGATTTATGACAATAACAGATATCTGGATAGAAGGGTTTTATGGAAGGAGCTTCTTGATATGGCCAATGTCATCCATGATCCTCGGGTTTCTATGGGAGACTTCAATGCCATTCTTAGCCCTTGTGAAAAAACTGGTCCTTCACATCATTCTATATCCTCAAGGGAATTTAGGTATTCTATTGAAGCCTATAGCCTTCTTGAAGTCACACTTACTGGTGCCAAATATACGTGGTATAGAAATCACTATAACAAAACTGTGGCCAGTAAGCTCGACAGAGCCTTTGTTAACATGAAGGCTCTTGAAATTTGGGATAATATATATTGTATAACTCGGCCTTGTCTTAATTCTGATCATCATCCTATTCGAGTTATCTTCTTTATGAATAACCGTAAGCTTGTTCTTCCTTTCAAATTGAATAATTCTTGGTCTTCAAACCATGATTGTGTCACTTTTATTCACAACACTGGGAATTCTACGAAACACCATATGGATTCCTTTTTCTGTTTGTTTAAATTGAATGTTCTAAAACAGGCCCTCAAAGGATGGTGTATTTCTTCAAAATCTCAAATGGATCTAGAAATTTAGTCTCTTGAAAATGAACTCAGCCGAGTTCAATCTCAAAGCACAAATTCATATTTTAATATGGATCCCCAAGTGGAAACTAATATTTCCCTCAAACTCAATTCCTTGCACACCTTTAAGGATAATATTTGAAAGAAAATGTTCAGAAATAAATGGCTTGCGGATGGTGATCGTAATAAAAAAATTTATAACTCTCTCCAATGAATCAGAAAGGCCAATCATCCTCTCTCTAAAATTATTCATAATTATTTGATCATCGATTCTGAATTAGAAATAACTGATCATGCCACCTCATACTTTTACAACATCTTTAATGGTCCACAAATAAATATTAATCTCAGATCCCATATTATCCCATTAATGGTGGACGAAAGAGATAATGAATCTCTTTTAAGCACTCCTCTTTACCATGAAATTAATGATACTATTTTTTGCCTTAATCCAGACAGTGCGCCTGGTCGAGATGGGTTCAATAACAGCTTCTACCAAAATCATTGGGCCACTATCCACAATGAGGTTTATAACCTTGTTAAGACCTTTTTCATTCATGGATCTCTGCCTCATGGTATCAATGCTCAATTTCTAACTTTAATACCTAAAGTCGAAAATTCCACAGAGATCCACAAATTTAGGCCAATTTCTCTCATTAACACACTTTATCAGATCATTACCGAAATTATTGCGAATAGACCGGCGCCTATTTGAAATAAAATAGACTCTTGGAATCAGTTTGGCTTTATTAAAGGAAGGTCCATTCATGATTGTATCTGTCTTGCCTCCGAATGTACTAATAGTCTAAATAAAAACACTAGAGGGGGTGTGTGGCCATCAAACTCGATATCAGAAAGGCTTTTGACACCATTGACTGGAACTTTATTTTTAAAGTCCTTAAAAATGTTGGATTTCAGGATTATTTCATTGGAAGTATTAAAATCTTATTTCACTCGGCCTTCATTTCTATCCTGATAAATGGTTCCCCTAGAGGTTTCTTCTAATGTTCTATAGGATTTAGGAAGGGTGACCCTCTCTCTGCCATCCTCTTTGTTATCGCTGAAGATTACTTATGTCTAATTCTCAATAATCTAGTCGTTCAAGGTAAACTTTGGCCTATTCAAGAATCCAGAATCCTAAATACCCCCATCCACCTCTTTTATGGTGATGATATCATCTTGTTTCTAAAAGGGGATCAAAAGAACATTCATGTCCTCAAGAAAACTCTTCAACACTATGAGGAAGCCTCTGGACAAGCGATCTCCTGAAATAAATCTTTTGTTTTTTTTGGAAAAAGGATTCCTGCCAGATGAAAATCTAGCATTACTAACTATCTTCGAATTAAAGAGGGTCTCTTACCCTTCACTTATTTGGGTGTTCCAATATTCTAGGGTCGTCCTAAGGCTACCTACTTTGCTAATATCATTGATCAAATTACAAACCAACTCTCTACGTGGAAAGGGTAATCCCTCTCTGTGGTTGGAAGGATATGTTTGGTCAAATCGACCATTGTCTCTAAAATGGTCTATTCCCTCATGATTTATAAATGGCATGTTGGCATCTTTAAGGAAATTAATACTTATATAAATAACTTTATTTAGACAAGAAGTATTCTTTAAAGGAAACATGTCACTATCCCTTGGAAATCATGTTGAAAAACCCCTTGACAAAGGTTCCATTGACATTAAAAATCTAAAGTTATTCAATAATGCTCTTCAAGCTCGGCATACTTGGCATATTATTAATTATACTGCTATAGCATCTAAATTATTGAATATTAGATTCCACTCTAAGCTCTTAAATGGGAATTTTAATTACTTCAACTCTTCAATCTGGCATTCTATTAGGGACTCGTACCACAAGATCATGGAAAATTCTAGATGGATGGTTAGTGCTAACTCTTTCATCAATTTTTGTGTGAAAAAATGTGTGGTAATCCCTTGATTTCATTGTTCCCGCATCATATTTTTCCTGAAGACACTATCCTCTCTATAAATTATGTCCTACATTTTCATAGGTATGTCCTCCCTGACAATATTGCTTTTATCAATGATAATCACCCTTTTTCCACTAATGGTGACTTCTTGGTTTGGGAGACGGCTAAAAATGGCATCCTAGACTCCAAAAACATCTTCATGCATAACTTTTCTGGGAATGAATCTAACTTACAATGGGTCTGTCAATTTAACAAGCCTTGGATCAAACCTTCTCGGCTCACACTCATTTGGCGTATTGCTCACAATAGATTACCTACGGAGGCCTTCCATCAAACTTTTATCACACAACTCTGTTCAAAATGTTGACTGTGTAATCAACACAAGGAGGACACTTATTATCTATTCTTGTCGTGTGCAGTGGCATCTGAATTATGGAATTATGTTCTTGATTTATTTAACTGTAGATGGTCCCTTTCTGACTCTATTTGTTTGTTTCTTAAAAAATGCATTAGATATGAAGCCTCTCTTCATGTTAAAAATCACTTCCTTGCAGTAGTGGCGGAGCTCCTGCATGAGATCTGGTACGTTAGAAATGATCTTATTCATAATAAACCCTCATTTAGTCTCAATTCAGGAAAATCTCAGATTCTTATTACGATTCATGAAGATTCTTAAATTCAAAAAGACAATTGCAACAACTCGATTAGTGACTTTGAGATCCTTCGTCGTATCCGTGTGCCTGGAATTTTTCCAAGGACTAAGAGCTCCTTTGAGGTATTCTGGGAATCACAGATGCCAGGATGGATCAAAGTGAACATTGATGGTGCTTCTAAAGGCAATCCAGGTCCTTTCAGATGTGGTGCCATCTTCAGAGACTCAGCTGGATAGTGTCAGGGTTTCTTCTATGCTGGTTGTGGGCACTCTTCGTCTCTGCAGGCTGAAATGTTGGAGGTCATCCATGCGGTTGATTTTTCCCTTCAAAGAGGCTGGAGAAAGCTCTAGATTGAAAGTGACTCTACCACTATTGTTCATTCCATTTGGAATAGAATCATTCATCTTGCTTGGCCGCTCCCCACTCTTTGGTTGAATTGTCTGAACACCCTCCAAGGGATTGACTACATAGCTACTCATGCCAACCGTGAAGTGAATGTTGTTGCAGATAGTCTTGCCAACAAACGTGTTCACCATAACATGAATTGGATGGACACTCTTCCAGCTGACTTATTATATTTGTTTGATAGAGACTCTAAATAAAACCCCTTCTTTCCGCCTTTTGTAATCTTTTTCTTATCAATAAATTGTGCTTTGGTCTTTGACCAAAGCATTACCTTTAAAAAAAATAGATTTTTTTTGAAAATTTTTGTAGTGAAAGATGAGATTGTGGTAGAAATTAGTAAAATGATGGAACTATACTTGTCATATATATATATATATATATTCTTCTCTTATTCTATGAAGATATTAATTATTAAACATTACGTAAGGGATTGAAATACTAAAAATGTGTTATCCTAATTCCTTTTTTTTGTTGAACCGATGATATTTTATATCATCATAGATTAAAGGATTTGATGCCCTCAACTCTACAATTGATTATGACTGATGACCTCAATAAATCTCTATAAATATTTATGTTTTTCCTCTAATTATGTGTCTATAATTTCCACCAATGTTCTCCTAATCGAGATCATATTTTTTTTTTGACTTTTTTATTCCCCTTTTCCTATTATTAACGGTAAATTTTATTAACCCAATTTTCGATGTCGATTTTCCCACAAAAGTATTTTCTATTTTCAACCTTTTATTTTTTGAAGAACAATTTAAAATTGATAAGTCGCAATTTATTGAAGGAGGGAAGAATGTAACACCCGAGGATTTCAGAGCATGTTATTTCATCAAAGTAATTCAATAACTTGCACTACACGCAACACTGAGTTCAAGCGCACCACGACTTACCAAACTAGCTGTTCAAAAGCAGTTATGAATAATATTAACTTATTTTTGAACTATATAAAATTTTTATAATTTTAGAATCCATATTATGAGTTTCTTAGACTTAATTTAAGAACAAATTCATTTTTTCAGATAAAAGAAGTATTTATTTCAAAAAGTGCACTTTTACCACATTTTAATGATGAATGATTTTTAAATCCAATATTTGAAACATTTTTATATTATATTTGACAAAATAAACTTATTATTTAGAATCGGGACATAATTATTTAGTTTCAATAAATTTTTGGTTTTTTCTGATAACTTTAATATTTGGGTGAATAGTGAAAAATAGTATATTTTAACTAAAAACAACTTCTTTTATTGAAAATAATTTATAGTGTTAAATTATATAATTTAATGGTTTTGAAGTACCAATACATTATATTTTTACTATTTAATCCAATTCTGATCATTGTAAGTAATTTCACTTTGAAATTGGTCATAAACAAGTGTCAATCTTTTGATGGTTGTTATTTAATAAAAATAAGCCTTTTAGTATTGACAATAGGAATTAATTTTAAATTAATAAATGAAACTTCTATTTTTTGAATATAGTAAAATATAATTAATTATTGAATTTGAAATATCAAAATAATCATAGGGTAAAGTTTTGGTATTTTTCTAAAAACATTCAATTTTTGATGAATAGTGAAAAAAACACTGAGTTATTGTTTAAAATGGATTTTTTTTAAATAATTATTTATTTTATTTAAATTTATTTTAGGTCAAAATAGATACATAATACCTATATTAGTTCAATGTGATTCATTTAAGTCATTTTATAATAATATTACATATATAAATATTTTATTAAACCTTTTACCGTCTTTTAGCCACCTCCTATTAGCATTTGGAAATTTACATAAAACATAATTTTACCACTTCTATGAGTTGAATTTTGAAAATAAGAGAGACATAGTTAATATCAAGGAGTAAAATGTGGTTTAACAAGATTAAAATTATTTATGGTGAGTAGTAACTTTTTACTTTTATTTACCACAGTTAAAAGTAAATAGGGTAATTAAGGATAAAAATGATATTTTTATTACACTAACACATGTCTTAATTCTATTGGATAAGTTTAGTTCGACCAAAAAAAACATTATGAATAAAATATTACCCTTTTTGTCCACTTGTATTATATTTAGACATTTATTATTATTTTATTTATAGAAGAGTTAAAAGAGATAAAATCAATGTTTAATAACTAAGACAATTTTAATATGTGGTAATACATAAGATAAATTCAACTATATATATTCATTAAAAAGATAATAATATTTCCTACATAATGGTATTTTATTTATAATTTTTAAAGATTAAATAATTAAATTTATTAATGACACAATGATGACGCTATAAGTACCTTACCAATGAAAGAATCAAATAAATGGTATTATAAATATTAAAATAAATATATTTTCAATGTTTTTATGACATCAACGAATTTTATAAGTGAATATTAAATTTTTTGAGTTATCAGATGTATTTTTTTAATTACTCATGCTTTTATTATTTTATCAAAAAAACAAATACCAAATAGTGTCAAAATTGACATAAAATAATTTTTAAAAAAGATATTATATTATTATTTGATATAAAGGTCATAAAAATCTATGGATCGGTCAAAAGACTCATATAATAATATATATGACATGAATGAATCAATTGGGGTTTCATTGGCAGTATATAGTATGATTATTAAGCATATAGTGTAAGAAACCAAGAAGACACGGTAAATGTTAAATTATTTAAATTAGAGTTAAATCTAAATGATGAGGTTAAAATGAAACTAAAACTTGTCTAAAACCAATTGGTTGTGAGGATTGCGACCCATACCCACCCTGGCCTCGAAATAAGTCACATTGGAGCCATTATTAAATGAATATGAATTTATTATAAAATAATATTTTAAGTTTTTCCAAAGGTGCCCCTCACCCCTCTTATAAAAGGGAACTTCCCCTTCATTCAAATTCACACCTCCAAAGACATTTGTATCGGTCAAACCCTGCCCACATATCGTCTCAACTATCCTCCCTTCATCCTAGTGGCCTTCGTTTCTTCATAATTCCAACCTATGAAGCACTTTTGATCAAATCAAAAGAAAGAACCCGAAGAAGAGGTAAATATTTCATCACCTCTTTCAAGTTCATTTCTCCTTACACTTATTTTTCATTGTGGATTCTATTCAAAAATAATAACTCTTGTATCATCTATGTACTGTGATGTTATTATAAATATGGTTCATCCAAATTCATTAATCTATCCATCATTTGAATGACATGTCACCATACGTGCGTACGTATGGCTTACCGTCTCCACATCATGGTGTAATTGTTATTCAATACATTATTATTTGGATGGATATATTAATGATGTGTAATTGATGTGAATAATAAATAAAACATGATAATGAGATTTTATATATTATATACCATCAAAATTATATATTATTTTAATGTCAAAATAATTATATTGTCACTCGTGCGTACGTACAGATTACCATCTCCACGACGTGATGAGATTCATTTTCAAAGTTCACTATTCATCGACGATTATAAAAATATATTACATATAAGTATTTAATATATGAAAAAATAATAATACTGGAGAGATATATATTTATATATATATGTATTTATGTACTTACACATATTTGATTCACTTTATTACTTTCAATACGATATGAAAACGGAAACAACGTCTATGCATACGTACGGACTACCGTCTCCATAAACGGTGTTTTCCATTTCATATATATGTCTATAATCCATATTTATATTCTAAATATATATGATATATAAATCATGTTTTATATTTTGGATGTATTTAAGTCATGATCTAAGTGATATAATCAAGAGTAACAAGTTAAAACACGTACGATAAAGAAAGTGATTATTACCTGATATATTAATTTTGCATGGAAATTATTATTTAATGGGTAATGTCATAAATGAATAATGTATGATATAATAAATATTAATATGGTTATGGTATAATTTAATAACATACTATGGACTTCATACAGGAGGTTAAACGTACCCTCGACTAAGGGAATGTGCATGCTAAGGGTTAATTTCAAAATCTCTTTATTATCCAAAGATGTTTTTACATAAGCATCTACTGGGACATATTTATTATCCATTTACATGTTTTATGAAAGAGTTTTCAAAGGGATTCTTTTAAGGGACTTTTTTACTAAAACATCATTTCAAATGTTTTAAATATTTATTCTTCTAAATAATTATCATTAATGTCCATGTCTTCAAAATGTTTTTAAAGGATTTATTTATATGAACATGAAAGTTTTTAAAATGTTAATTCCTTTAAAAAGTTTCAAAGTGGTATGGGAATCCTTGATTCAAAAATTTCTTTAAATTCCTTCCATTCTAAATTGTGTGAATTTTAAATGTTTTCATGAAAAAGTGGTATTTCTCTCAAAAAAGTATTACAAATCATTTTCATCTTTGTCAAATTCCTTTAATGGATTTTAAACTTGTTTTGAAGTTGATTTATCATGATAAAAATAATCCATATTGTATTTAAGGTTTTGAGATATGTTTGACTATGGATGTATTATTTTTATACCATTCATGGTTTATGGGTAATGTATTGACCTCTTTTATGCTAGTTTTAATACGAATGTTTATGTTATGTTTCAAACTTTTCGTAAGAGGAATACATTAGACTTATTAAGTGAAGGGCGGAGACTGCTATAGCTCCTCGATGCATCGATAGGTCTCATGAGGAAAACTAGTTTCTTGGCACAAGGCCTTGTCAAAATCTTATTTGTAGTCTTGGAATGAGGCCTTGAGTATGTGGTTATGATAGTCTTTCATTATGCATTCCATCATTATGAAAGTTTCTATTGATATTTCATGTGATGATTCGACTAGAAGTGTATCCATGTGAGTATGTTAATGGAATTATTTTGATTTATATTTTCCATATTATAATGAAGTTTATGTTTAAAAGTCTTTGTCTTTGTTTTATACATTTCCTTAAATGTTTATTCTTATTTATGAAAGTTTCAACCGTTTTGATTATCATTACTGAGAGTTTGAGCTCACCCATTTCTATGTTTTATTTTTCCCAGGATTCCAAGAAGTGAATTGTGATTGATATGCAGGGATAAACCAAGGGAATAATGGAATTTATAACGGATTATTTTTGTTGTTTTGTATGTTTTAAAGTGTAATGTGACATTCATGTATGTAATCTATTTTCCAAGACTGGTAAATCGATCGGTCCATCGGGACTTGATTCCTTTAATCATGCCAATGTTTTAACATAATGTACTGAATCTGTGTAAATGGGGTCAGGGTGTTACATATTTCATACGAAGATCACAATGCATCTTGGTTAAACTAGGGTGTATCAACCACTTCGGAGTATGAAACATGCAACTAATCTTCTCTCACACATGTAGTCAGATCCATGTGCATTTGAACATAAAATATCTCATCATCATCAATAGTCCAATCATAAGGTTACTCCCATCCATTAAGAACATTCTGAAAATACAAACACATTAGAACCTCTTACTACATCTGCATGACACAACTCAAAAAAATGGACTCAACTACCAAAGATGAACATGTCATCTTCCTCTGATCCTCTTAAAACTCTAACCGCATCTTAGAAAATAGTCCATCATCTTCCTCATTGAGCTAGACTGATAAACTTCTTGAGTTTTTATATTCTAAATAAAATATTTACAAATAATATATCCATTCCTTGGAATGTAATATAACTCAAAATAGAAATACTACATGTACTCAACTCATCATCACTTTCAAATATTAAAATATTGAAGGTATAAATATATACATTATACTTTTATGATGGGTATAAATAAAAATTGTTTCACTGAATAAGTAATGTCTCCAATACATTTAGGAATAAAAAACCAATGCTATCTTAATATCACGTGTACAATAATTCCATTCTAGGGGCCTCAACTGTCATAACTCATACTTTGAAAATAAAGAACCTTGTATCATCACTTATCCAAAACCAAAAATAGCTGAATCACAAAAAAAAAATTCATTACGTGTCTTGAGTAGGATCAAAATTGGTGTTGTAATCCATATGTATTCAACATATTGAAGTCATTCTCACATGCCCCAGATCATTCAAAAATAATAACCTTCCTGGTAAATCCCAAAAGTGTTGCTGAAAAATGATTGAAGCCTTTGATGAACCATCTATAATACATCTCCAAACCTAAAATAATCCAAATATTAAAAACTATATTGGGATCCTCCCAAGATACAAATGATTTCACTTTTTATTTGTCTACTGATACACTATACTCAGGGATTAAGTTACCCAAGAAATATAACTTTTAAATCCAGAACTATTATCTAAGTGTCTTGGTGTATATTATATACTCTCATAGTGTAAATAGGATGATGTTAAGTTGTTTGGCATTATTTTCCCGATCCTTAGATTAAACCAAAATAGCATTCACAAAAACAATGGAAAATTGGCCTAGGTATGGTTAGAAAATTCAGTTACTTTGGTCCATAACATTGTAGGTTCGTTATTTAACCCACAAATCATGAAGACACTCATGCATATAATACCTACACGATATATTGGTTCACAGTATATTAAAATTTTTCACCCTAGGATAATGATTTCCCAGTGTAAAATTATTATTGGAGAACACTAAGGCTTCATTTGGTTGTTAAAAAAATATCATCCATATGTGGAATATGATATCAATTTTTAACTATAATATGATTCATATTCTAATAATAGACACAAATCCAAAACATCCCATCAGTCTTTTGAGAAAACAAAACTATAGATTCATAAGGAGATGTAGTTGGGAAAATAAACACATTAATTTTCAATCCCACAAATGGATTGTTAATATCCTAAATTTTTACTACTGCTATCTTGTGTGGGGGAAATGAAAAAGGATTTTCATCAAGAGTCAACTCAATCCTGAACTCATATTCTCTATCTGGTGGTATCCTTATTAAGTCCAGGGGAAATAGAGAATGATATTGATACAACACAAGAGTAAACAGAAGTTTCTCTTATCCCCCATCATCTAGTAGAAGACATGCCACATGGTCTATATGCTCACCCAACTATTGAAAAACTTGACACGCATGGCCTTCCTAGAAATCCCATTCCCCACTATGAATATCAGTGTCTCCCTCTAGAGACATGATTGTTACCCTTTAGAGGTAATATTTGATATGTGATCAACACAACATGATCCAATCCATCCATAGTATTAGGTCAAACCTTGACATCAGAAGTATAAACAAGACCCAAATAAAGTTGTTCCCACCAACCTTGAGAGTACCCTCCATACACTATCAAATATTTTCTTCTTACACACCTAATGGTGTGTCAATTGATATAACCTAAAACCTAGGATCTACTTCGATAGAAAAAATATTCACAAACGGGGTAGATATAAAAGAATGTTACGGACATGTATAAAATAAACTAGAAATTGTAGAACCTACATGATTTCTACAAGAATCAATCGATGGCCCAGCCTAGAAACTACCAACTGTGGGATGAACTATTAGAAGTCGACGTATCCCTATACACTAGGATTTGGTCTGAGTTCTTGGTGTTGCAAGAACCCTCAATAAAGGATGCACATGTCAAAAAGCACCACATCCACCACCCCTAACATTACAGCCCAAAAAACTCTAAATTCCCTAATGATATAGGGTAACTGACCCCCTTATTATACATTATATAATCCATCATTTTCCCTAACTTCCCGTATAGTGTGGGATCCTATAGAACCTATGTACTTTTCTAATACATATATTTTCATAGAAGACAACTAGTAGTTGGGGACACTGAACGTGCTTGTGTACCATCCAACCACACTAAAAAATGATTTATAACCACCATAAACAACTTATCCTCTTCCATGGCTACCACTACCTTGGTCACAACTCTCAAAGTGAAACTTCCTACTATGAAAAGACACACTGCTACTACACCTAGTTTAGATAACAATTCAACTACTAGTATCCTCCTTCATGTTCCCTTCAGAAATAATGGATTGATCCACCATCTCAGAAAACCTATTTTGATGAAATATATTCACTAGGGATCTAATCTCATCTCTAAGCCCATTCTAGAAGCATATTTTTTGACTACCTCATCTTTTACCATCACTTGAAAAAAAACATTGTTGTTTAGTGAAATGGTCTTTGTAATCCATCACCAACATAGTCCCCTGTTTCAACCTCCGAAAATCAGCAACACTATCCTACCTCAAATCCTCTACATAGAAATATTCAAGGAACATTTCCTAGAAACCCTTCCACAATATAATATATGTATGCTATGTTTGAACCAGAATTTACCACTAATGATTTTGGTCCTCTAAACATAAAATTCGCCACCTTGTCTCTCTTCTCAAGAGGAGTCTCTATGTGATCCTGAATCATATATATGAACTCTATAAATAACTCAGATTCATCAATTTAACCCTATCTGTTTACCATTGTAGGGTGTTGTAGCTAAAACTCGTTGGTCAGATCAAACATACTTTGCAAAAACCACATTATTTATCACTCAATCATTTATATAAAATAAGGAAAATTATCTTGTAACTGTTCTTCCCCTATGTTTTCTAGTACCAACAATGATTCCTACTCTTCTACAGGAGAAGTTATCTCTATGATATCCCGACGTCTCCCCACAAGAACACATCTTCATGGTGGAAATTTTCAAAATTATAAATACACATCTAAAAAATATATAACGCAATGTTTCTACAATTTACACAAAGAAGAATCACAACAATCTATAAGAAACACATTTTCAATACATTGTCTCATTGGATATGATCACATCACCATCACTACCCTTAACCATCTCTTTTCCTATTTATGATCAACATGTGGTAAATCAACTTAAATAAATTAAAACTATACACCCTTTTTAACCATTTAACTTTTAAAAAAATTTATCTTTCTCATTTTGTCTCTACCTTAACCCTAAACAAATAGTTTAAATTCATTCCATTTCCAAAAATTAATCCATTTAATATCTCATTATTTCTTCAAAATTTTCCAAACTAAAAACCATCATTTTTCTCACATCTTTTATTATTTTCATGTGAGTTCCTAACATGATTCATGTTACCTAAACCATTATATACCTAAAATAATACATGAATTTACAAAAAAATATGTTCCATTTTGGGCCAAGAGTTAAACATCATAAAATAGTCACATCACACATCATTTGAAACACCCAAGGTGAAATAACATGCAACAGTAACCATGAACATCATGATCATCAATCCATCCTTCGGTACATGTGTTTTCCCACATATATGGGTTAGCTACATTCATTCGCAATAGTATATACAAGGCCTAAAAAGTTATAATAAACAATCTTCCATTTCAAAATATTAAGACAACACAATAGAAACATTCACTAATACCAATTTGTATCTCCCTAACCCAGATACCAATAATCGTGTTCCCTGATCTACTATGGTATAGGGCCTCAGTCACACCTCCCTATATTCCAAAGGATGTTGACATGTAGTTAGGGATTGACCTAAAATTTGGGAAGATTATAGCATATTATTCAGAGTAACCCACAATAGATTAAATATGAAAAAATGTATATAAGTAAATAATATGCATGAATCAGAATTCCATTTCCCATAACAAAATAGTAATTTTTCCATGTCTTTTCATGTCATGCAATTCCAAGTGTAAATAAAAATCCAAAATAAATACAGACTTAAGTATCACAAAAATGGTTCCTTACTCCATGTTTGGGTCCCTCATACATTATCCTTGCATTCCCAAATCAACCATCTAGAATAGGGTCCTTTCTCATGTCTGTAATAGTAACCATGAAGTCTTCTCGAATACCCAACGGTGTCCCAAGAAATGAGTGATTACAACTCAGAAGACTACCACAAATAGAGTCTATAAAATATCAGGTAAAAAAGATAGTGGATGAAGGTAAAATATACAAGGGTAAATAAAAGATAAATTAGGATTCTTTAGTTGAGATGATTTACAATAGCCACTTTTCTCATTAGTTCCATGGTTAATCCAATCCATATATTCATTTAATTCTACTCAGCATAAGACTTCCATTTTATTATGCATAAGGGGGAAGGAATTTCCCTACATCTTGTGTAATAACACAGAAGATGTATATAGAATCCTACCCCAAAGCCTCAATATAGGTAATAATATAACTTTCGTTTATTAGAGGAATAGATCCTTACTCTATATCCCTAACCCATGAAATATAGGGGTGGGTTTTAGAGCCTCTGTCTAACTCGACTGATGGTAATAGATCCCCCATCCAATACCCCATGAAAAAAAAGCCATGTGACCATTCTTAATTAACCATTTAACATCTTCCATTAACCAACCATATCAGTTTTTACATATTCACAATAATTGAAACACACACTTATTCCAGACCATCAATTAAATACCATAATTATTAGTTCATTTCATACTCATGGAAACATCTAAATGGACTTACGAATATTTCATCACATAAACCATGTTAACATGTCAACATAATAACATTGTGTTTTATCTCATTTACCATTAAATAAAACATTAAACACTCAAATTCCATATTCAATGGAGTGACATGTGGGTTTTATTTCACTAACTCTTCAATTCATTATTTAACCACTCAAATTTATTCTCAAGGATGAGTTACACCCCATGGATGAACTTATCCTAGTCTATTCAACACCAATGAATCCCATGGGGATCATCAGGGGTTAAATTCTTAATTAACTAAACAATTTATTGTTTCTATTATGTAAAACCAAATTGATATCCCAACGACATTAGTTCACACCCACATACATTTCAAATAAACCGTCAAGATTGTGGGATGAACATTTAGACCAACAACATCAATTTTATAGACACATTATCACACAACCATGGACTTTATGTTTAACCCAAATACCCCTTTTAGATTAAACAAATAAGCCTTAGGAAAAAGGATTTTAGGACTTTGTATGAAGAAGAATGATTACACAAGTCCTAAATAAAAAAAATTGAAGGAAGAGGAGTGTTAGACACACCCGAATCTTCAATATATATAAAAAAACTCCAAATGACCAAGAAATGAAAGAGATAAACCCTTATTTAGATTAGGCAAATATTATCATCATCCATGGCTAATGTTGGATAAATGAGAAAGAATCTCGGGAAAGGTTTAATAACTGCAATGGAGCCAAATTTGTTTTAATTTTTCTAATTTTTAATGGGGTTCATGGTTTGGCAGCAAGGTTTGATAAAACATAGTATTATTATGCACCACCCTCTACCCAAGGGAGAGGGTCACACATATTATTCAGAAGCCTGTATGGTTTTAAAAATTATGTGGTCTCTATTCAAGATGCATATTCTTAGGCTCTCACTGTTTACCCTCCCCCTTTCGTGGTTTCACCAACCCTACTCCACCACCTCTAGTATAGAACAATTAGGGTGCACGGTTACTTACAAATATGTTCCAACAATAAAACATGAAATGTTTGGACATTTTATCCTTATATCATGACGAAAACCATATGAAACCCCCAATCAACCACATCAACTTCGAAGACATTCCATTATCCAAATTATCGGGCATTTGAACCAAAACATAAATTAGGACGTACATCTAGAGAAGTCTTCAATCTTACACTCTTACTTACAACAAATAAATCCCCATTATTTTTCAAAACAAAACAAATTTAGTATCCTAAATAATATGAAATATAATAATGAATAAAAAAACACTATTATACACCCTCTTTCTTATCAAATGAGAAGTGAATTTTTTGATCATATGTACATAAGGATTACCGTATCTACATAAAGATAGAATTAAATTTTCATTTCCATATTTTAGGGATGGGTGTTATGATGGGTTTCTTGTATATATATGATACATATAAAATAATAATACTTATGTAATTATAATATAACATCTTTGTTCTTACCATCCAATCCTTTGTGAAAAGATAATGACTTTCATGCTTACATGTATACTACTACATCCACGAAGTGATGTGATTCCTTTTTTATTTATTTTATAACTGGATGGTAATGATGATGAATATTATGAATATATATTATAAATATTATATAATAATAATTACATATAAGGTGAATTATTATTTGTCTTTCTTTCATTCCATCTATTGAAAAATGAAAAGGCGTTCATGCATACATATGGCCTACCGTTTCCATGAAAGGTGTAATTCATTTTTCTTAAACTAATTTTTATCCATGATTATAAATATGTATATAAATAAAAAAATTCATTTTTATAACATTATTAACTTTATATAAGTAATGGAACTATGATAAAATTATTGGTACTCAGAGTGAAAAATCGATACATTCATGGAAAACGATGTAGTTATTGCCCCACACATGGGTTTTAATAACATATTATTAATAAATGAGTGACATGATATCATTAATAAATCATATATGTTATGATATATATGAATATAGTAATTTAATACATGTATAATAAATCCTTATTTATTATATAGGAGGCTTGAATGTGAATAAAGAAAGGAAAGACTTCAGTTAATTGATTTTCATCTCACATATATTTTAGGGTGAAACATTCCATATTCAACACTTTTTTTGTGAACTGTATATACCTACCATTAATGTATTTTATGATTATTCTCATAATAATTGTGAGATATACATAATAATTTGAGATTCTTTCATTCATGGGTATTATGATTCTAATCTTAATAATTTCTTATGTGTATAATTTCACAATTTCATCAATATTTGGGATTGTTTAAATTTATGCCTCTGCTAGTAAATATTTTTCTTCCATACAAATATTTGAAAAAAATATTTTAAAAAAGGTTTTCTCCATTATTTTATGATTTTTTAATGTCATTTCTACCCTTGTATTTATTTTAACAATACAATTTGAGTATAATATTTTTATTTTTATTTTCAAATGAGGTACATTGTGATTTTTTGAAAAAAGTATAGAAATAATGTACTTTATATTATATAGAATGAATGGAATTTTCTAGAATCATTTATCCTAAATTATTTGAATATTTTTTTACAATTTTACAATGTTATTTTAAAATATAATGGTTTTTTATTATGTTTGAAATTTTTATATTATAAAGTCTGTTTTTTAAATTTAAAAGGGTATTTTAACCAAGAAGGTTTTAATAACACTTTATCGGTTTGTCTACTAATTAATTAAAGCATCCCTTGGTTATAAATATGATTTAATATTGTTATTATCTAAGGATACCAGAATAATTATATTTGAGGATGGATTATGATTATGACGAAAAATGTTTAAGAAACCCATTTCCAGGGGTTATGCTATAATAAAATGCTTGTGAAACTCGTTTCTTTTCATGGGTTCTAATTTGATGAATATTTTGTGATCATATGTCACTCATATGTATGTTTTTTATTTTTGTATTGATAATACCTATATATCCATCTAATTTACTAGGTAAAGTATTCTATCTCATGAGATAGTTTTGGGGAAAAATTTGAAGTGCCTGGTTCATTTTTAGAAACATATCAAAGTGCTTTATATGATTCAGGAAACCAATAAATGTGTCTAATCCATAATGGTAAATAGTTATGGTTGCATAATATGATGTTCTTGATAATTAACCTTGAAATATAGAAAATAATTATACTTATGATAGTGCCACAAACATTTATGACATGGAATTATGGTTCAAGATTGAGTAAAGATGAGTTGACATTTTGATCATTCATTTTTTTAAATGGAAATGTTTTAAGTCATAACTCACGATAATTATCTTTTTCATATCAGGAATGAATTTTATATTTTATGTACATGATATCATAAAAATTTTCATATCTTATGCATTCACATGATCATATATTTATATCTGCCATGTTTACCCTTATTGGCTATCTGAGCTCACCATTTTCATATGTTTCTTTTCCCTACATTATAAAGAATTTTTTTAGTAGTGTATTCATATGAAGAGTACTATGAAGGAAGATATTTATGAGGGATGTTGAAGATCATTCATAAAATAAGAATATTTTATATCTAGTCTCTAAAGGCTAAAAACCATTATATCTCTAATGTGGATCATAATTTTATGAATTTAACATAAATCTAAATAGATGAAAAATTTATATATAAAAATATCAGGACAGTGTAGTTAGTAAGAAATCATAGTTTAATAAATCTTTGGAAATTAGGGTTATAAAACATTTACAAAAACCCTGGTGATATGTGTAAATATATGATAAAATAATAAATTTTTGGTAATTATCATGAATGGAATAGGTTAAACCAAAGGTTTAATATAATAAGGAGTCATTATTTAGAAATCTATGAATGATTTGTCAAAATTATGTTCTCTTCCACTATGAATATAGTTTCTCACACTATAATTTTTATGTTGATTCCTTGGTTGGAACGTAAATATTATTGGAAAATGATTAAGGTTTTGTAAAATGCAATGAAATCTCATCTAAGCAACCAAATTTTGTGGAATTTAGAATGTAGGATATTTATATTATGCCCTCACAACATTCTTAGGCTATGAATTATGCTTATTTTCATAATAATTAAATAAGGGAATAACATATTGTTGAATCTTCATGAGGAAACCTACACATTCTTTTATCAGATCTTCTAATCCACTAAGTTCTTAGTGATGTATCAATACCATTGAGAAAATATATTCCATTATTCAATGCTCAGGATAAGAAAAAGTTTCCCTACATATTTATCACCTTGAAAATTAAGTATATTAATGGTGAAATATTATCAAGAAATTGGGGAAATAACAAGAAATTAGATCCATTGAATGAGATGAAACTTCATGGATAAAATTTCAATTGAGCTAAGGGTGATTTAAATATGTATAAGAGGGTTATATATCCCACGAATTATGAAAGGTGGTGACTAGAAATTTTGATGCAATGGAGGAAAATGAGATACCAAATAATTCCCAATCCATGATTTAATACATAAAATTAAAGGATTATGGTAATTAAACAATCCAACAAAAGAATAAAATGGTTTTCTATGATCATCTTTAATACCCTCTTAATCCCAAATACAAAGGGAAACCTCATGTGGTCACAACTACTAAAGTGATTTATGATAATTATGTGTTGAAAGGTGTAGTTATCACTCACTCAAGAATAGAAAATGTATTATTTGATTTTGGATCCACCCACTCTTTTATTTATAAATAATTTTCAAATGGTGTCACAATAACACCTCAATGATAAGTTGTTTAGTTATTTATAAAAACATCTAATGAAATAATGGTCACATATCCAATTTATGTTTTCTATCATCTTCGAAATTGTGGGAAATTACTTCCTGAAAATAATTAGATTCTCCAATTAGTTGAGTTTACATGGAATGGATTGAAATTATCTATATAGATATTATATCAATTTTTTAGGAAGGTATGTCACATTTTAGATTTAGAATGAACCTCTGGTCATATATTGATGCGAGGTAGAATATGAAATACTAATTGAAGTTACATCTATCTTGCGAGTCTTAGATTCTATAAATGAATTTTATTAATATTAGATGGTTTCTAGGAAAATCAACCTTTTGGGTATATCTATTTTATGAGAGTTAGATACTGGATTTATAGAAAACCTTATTGTTCTTTCATTAATTCGTTATGTTGAGTTTTTCAATAGAACTCATACCTGTTGTTTTGCCTATTTCAAAGACTTCTTATAGAATGTGTGTAATTGATTAGTATAAATTGGGTAAGTATCTCCAAGAGAATCTTGAAAATAGATCCATTCGGGTAAGTGTTTCACCATAGGGTGAACCAAGATCAATGTGACTCCACATTCATTATTGAGAACATAAGAAGATCACTATAAATAAAATGCATCCTCTACCCAATATTAATGATTAATTTGATTAACTACACAGATCTCAATACTTTTCCATGATTTTCCTTCAATATGAATATCATCAACTAAGGCTCAAGTAAGTATATATAACCAAGACATCATTCCGTACAGGGTATGGAAGCTATGAATTTATAGTGATTCCTTTTCATATTAATCATTTCCCCACTATATATAGGTTTCTGGCACAGTGGAAGCATTATGATGGGGTTTTCCAAATATTTATTTCTATCATGGTTGATGAGAAATCCAAGATATATAAGATAATGAACACAATAACCTATGGAATTGAATAAAATAAAATAGATTGGGGATTCCTTTCCAGAACTAGAGGGAGGATCATCACATATTATTTTTATTTAATTTATTTAATTAAAAATTTACTTTGATGGAATTCTTTATTCATGGATGGATATGACAATAGAATTGTGTTGTTCTGTTGTTTCATTGTAGGAATCAAGTTCATTTTTCCTCTAGTGGGGATTCACACATGTTCCAAAAATCTCAAAACATCATTATATGATTCTTCGGGTGCTACAACAGAAGATTATATCATGTGAATCGTACACCATTGATAGCCTGAGAATCACATCCAAACAATTATTTGGATCTTTCTTTTCTTGAGAGTAGGAGGTGGTGGAATATCACTCTATTATTATTATATTCATTGAGAGATAATACCTTTGGATCAAAAAAGAATTCTCCAAATCCTTTATGCACACCCAAAACAAAGGAATTAGATCTTATAGAAAATAATATAGTTGGGTTTATATAATGGTGGGTTTAAAATAAAATAATTACAAAATTTCTCCGTAGTATTGATTTAATCCCTATAGAACCACATGTCAAATTATAATAATAATATTATTTCATGACAAGTGCATAACTATCAAATTAAATTAAATATTTTTAATGAAAAAATATAAAATATTTATTATTTCTCTCTAGATCATTAAACTAGAACCACTATTTCTCCATAATATTTATCATGCCTTGAATAATGACTATTTATTTCTAAATTAAATAACACTAAATTATTTTCTATTTAATAAATAAATGTCATATTCTCTAGATAAAAAATAAATATTTATTAAAGATTCTTCTCAAATTATATTCTCTCAAATAACTGGTGATAGAATATATACGATCAAGTAAAGAAGAATAATTATTAACCAACATGTGGAAATAATATTTATTCAACTTGTTAAATAATAAAAAATAATATTTTATTTAACATAGATTTTAGATACACATAGTGTGTGACCTAATATGCCTCTTTGTCAGTGGCATTAAGTGAAGTAGCTTAAAGTCCAACGATAGAATCAAGAAACACATCATGGAACACATAGATAAATAATTTAATTCCACGATTACACAATACCTCATATATACACATATTTGGAAATATAATCCCTTTATCGTGATATCTCTAATCTAGCAGGTTGCATGCTGGTTCCATCAATCGATGTGCTCGACGACACATTCTTTGACATTCTGGAAATCATTCATTCATATAAAAAACATGTCCGTGGATTTATTTAGATTATACCATTTCCATGAAAGGTCATGAGATATCATCATTCATTAAACAACTAAATGGAAAAAGAATGTCTCTCATTATTCATTAATGCAATATTACTTGTGATACACCCAATGTATCCTACCTCAATGAGAACATTTGTCAATGCAGTTTTCATCAATAAATCAGTTTACATTACTCATAATACTCATTAATAATAACCATATATTATATTGATCAATCTATAAATTCATAGATAGGAGCATTCAATGACACATATAAATTTAGATTTCCTACTGGCGAGTCTCATTATCATAATACCCTATAGTGGATATGTATAAGGGTGTAAACCATGAGAAGGTGGCTCAAAGTCTAATGAGTATAAACCCATGATAGATTGTATCATTTCTATCCTTAAAATTAAACCATCTGGTAATACAAGATATATTTAAGAATAATGGTGTAGAACTACAGGGTTCTAAATATAGTGAGGAACAACTATGACCTTTTATTGTGATAGATACTATAGGATAATTATAACATACTATGTGACATAGAAAATAAATCATTATTTCATATTATAATTATTAATATTCAGAATGATGACTACATATTATCATAAATTACACAAATGTAGGTTCTAGGCACCAACTCCAATAGAATCCCACCTGTACTAGAGCCAACAACTATTAAATTTAGTTTTCAAGATCTCACATTATACTCATGTTTCTTCTAATATAGGCCTTTAGTCGAGGGATCCCATATCTTCCCTTTTGTGGGTACTCTACTTTCTCCAAATTCACATATTGAAAAAATCACTCAAGAGGTGACAATTCTACAGTATATGTTTTGTCTGATGGTGTGACCATGGTGCTTTTTCAAGAGCCACAATTATAGTATTATAATAGTACAATTTGATATAATCTTTACTACTAAGTACCAATGTAAACTCTTAGACAAAGTTATGTATCCAAATGGATTCTTTGATTACATTACAAGATTCCATATACTCGGACTCCAGTGTAGAATCCTTGAAAATTGGTATCTTTAAACTCATCTTGCACATTGTTCATCCATTGGGGTAAAAACATATCCAGACTATGACTTTAGTTAATTATGATATGTTGGAAAAAAAATCATTAGTATAACCCCTGATGACTAACTCCCCAACTTCTCTATACACCTAGGACATAGCTTTATTTTTCCTCTAATAGTTGAGGATGGCCTTAACATCGGACCATTTTTTTCTCTTGGATCTTCTTAATATCTAGATACCATGCTCAATGCATAGGCGTCATCATGTATTGTACATAACATTTTATACATGATTTATCCCATCACTAAAGTGTATGGTAACATGCTCATTCTATCACTCTCCTATTGGGTCTGCGGAAACATTTTCATAGAAGGATGTAAACCAAGTGACATTAGAACAAATACCCTCTTGGATTTTTTTCATTCTAAATATCATTTGTATACGATCAATATATTTACATTAAATTAGTTGAATAATCCTCTTGAATCTATCACAAATGATCTTGATCCCTAGAATATAGGTTGCTTCACTTATATCCTTTATAGAGAAACACTTGTTTAACTATTCCTTCATAGACTGCATGACTAATATGTCTTTTTAAATATGTAATATATCATAAACATATACTACAATGAAAATGAAATCATTTACAAAGAACCTCTTGTAAACACAAGTATCGTATTCATTCTTCATGAAATGAAAATATTTAATAGCTTCATCTAATTGAATGTTTCATGACCTGGATCCTTTCAATAATCCATAAATGAATCTCTAGAAATTTAAAAAAAAATGGAATGACCTGGAGTCACAATCCCTTCTGGCTGTGTCATATAGAAATATTCTTAATGTTTTCCCTTTTTAAATACAATTTCAACATACATCTTCCAAATATCATAGGTATGATAAAATTCTATAGTAAGTAAAATTTTGATGGAATAAAAGAGGGATACTAGTTAAAATTTATCATCATAGTCAATTCCTTGAGACTACTTAAAACCATTATCCACTAGCCTTTCAATATATGTATTTACATTACCTTCAATGTATGATTTCTTCTTGAATTCCCATTTTCATACTATGGTCTTCATGTCAACTGACGCATCGACTATAAACCAATCATGGTTTTTATACATGGAATCCATTTCATAATTCATGTATTTTTATCATATTGCAAAATATGAGATCTCTACTACCTATTTGTATGGGGTAGGTTCATCATTGTCAACCAATAATGAGTCACCATATTTTTTGACTAGAAAAATATATCACTATTGTTCTCTTACCTCCCTTGTGATTATATATATTACTTTTGTTTCAGAAACTACATCTTTCATATAGACCTTTGCAGCCTCTTCCTATACCAAATCTTGTGTATCTTGAGCATCAACTTTTTCAAATTCAATCTTGATCCCTCTATCCATTTTGATAATTTGATCCCTATGAATAAAGATGAACTGTTTGGTTAGAGTAACATTATTATCTGATATGGTTTTATAGTTAGTGTTTTTTTATTTTATTAGGATTCCCTATAAAGATACACTTTGTTCTATATAGTTCTAGTTTGTTCCCTGATAAGATCATATCTGATGCCATGCAACCCCATACACATGTTTGTGGAAAAACAGTTTTCATTATACTCCATTCATCAAAGGAAATTAGATTTTAGTATTTATTTGGTAATTAGTTAATTGTGTTTGTCAAAACAATAATTAATATACCAAAAAGTATAATAGAGGATCTGCATGACTCATTCTCAACCTTACAATGTCTAAAATGGTATGGTTCCTCCTTTCCCTAAAACCATTATAATGTTTTGAATAATGTCGAGTCAGTTGAGATAGAATCACAAATTCCAATAATAAGTTGATAAACTCTTGGTTAAGATATTCACCACCATAATCAGGTCAAATTTTCTTTATCTTATTTCAATGTTGATTCTATTCTTAATTAATTATTTCATTTAATTTATCCATGTACATGGACTTATACCTCATTATTTATATATACTCATATCTACTAAATTCATGTGTAAATGTTTTGAAGTAATAATACCCACCTCTATATTTTATTGGTTGTAGTCCACACACATCATTGTGTACAAATCCTAGAAACTCTGTAAACCATTCACCCCATCCACAAAATTGTGGTGTTTTCAATTTTACTACTAAATAAGAAAGGAATATTTCAAGAGGTTTTATCTTATATGTGTCTAAATATCTATCCTAACAGATCTTTCCCAAAAGCTTCTTGTTTACATGACCATGATTGTGATTCCATATTTTGGTGTTATATGAGTCATGTGAACATGAATCATTATCAATTTTCAGTACTTTATTTTCATAATTTAATACATAATTATTTTTATATAAATGCTCCATACAATAACATTTGATTTCCTTATAAAATAAATATATTTTATTTATACTCCATAAAATAAACCCAACTACCTCTAGGCATGATAAAAAATTTATATTCATGGTAAAATTTGGTTTATAATATATATATTTTAAAAAAATCATTCTCAATGGATGTAAATTTTTGTAGTCTCCAATGGATAGAAAAGCCATCCTCGAACCATTAATAGCTCTCAGCTCCACCTCCCATTGAGAATTCATTCATAATTTACACGGTTCTTACATTTGGATACAGATGTGATCACCACAAGAAACACACAATACCCAATGTGTAGATATTGAAATATTACACTCAACAATTGAAGAACCATTCGCTTCCCCTCACTTTTGTGTGTAGTTATTATTTAAGTGGGATTGATTTTCACATGAAAAACATAAAGCCTCCTTTTTCTCACCATAACTATGGATCTTCTTCATCATCAAAGGATGGTCCTAGGGAGCATTATACTTATTATAAGTCTTGATCCCTGTTTCTTTATTCATCCTTTTAATATTCACCAAAAGGACCATGGGTTTATCATGGCCTAGGTTCTTATCCACATGGTGAATCAAATTATGATGTTCTCAAGGATTGTTCTTATTATATCTCATATTATAAATATAAATAAAATTGGAGGTGGTATTCATGTGTTATGAAATTATGGTAACTATATGAAAATTATCTAGGAATTTAATTCCTAATATGCTCAAGAAATCAATGTAGTCAATAAGATTGAATACATGATGCTCAACTGGCATAGAAACTCTAAGATTAGTTTTAAACAAATCATTGGAGATCGTTTACCTCACTTTTCTCATTATATATTAATCTGGATTCCAAAGGTCAGACATAATTATATTCAAATATTTTTCCTGATAATTCTTGAAAATATCATTGGTCTTGGATGATATCCTGAAACATTGAACATATATGGAATCAGTCATATATTTCTCAAAGAGTGATAACCCTTCATCACATCCCTCATGACCATGTGCATCAAAAATATGTTCTTATATAACATTCAATTTCCTTTAATGGTGAGGGATAACTTTTAAGAACCATTACCCCTAATATGGATTTGTTCCAATGATAATGATATCCTTATCATGTAAAGATCATAGTTATATTCTTTAATTCATTTTAATGTTGTTTCTAAAAAATTATATGAGCATAATTATATTAACTTATTAATTAAATTTAGACAAATATATCAATATTATTTTTATTAATCTCCCACTAATTTATCGAAATGTAGTATCCCTCACAATTGGCTTTGAAATATCATGATTCTTGGATATTATAGTGGGAAGGATATATATTCCCTTTATCATTATCTCTACATTTGTATTTCGGTCAATTTGAATTGTTTATATAGGCATTCCAAATTCCAATTGCATTAATTCACTATCCATTATTTGTTGAGTGGACTCCCTAATCCTGAAATCCTTTAGGTGGATTTCCTAAACTCTTGCCTATCATCTACACCAAGAGATGATTTAGCTGTCAAACATTAATTTAAACTATGTTATAAAAACCTAAAACATCATGTTATAATTATTTGATAATATAAATCACAACAACATAGGCAGGTCAAGAAAATTAAACTATCCTTCACCTTCAACTAATGTAGTGGAAGGCAATACCATCTTAATTTATTTTATTTGTGTATATTATCCTTTACTAAAAAAATGGAAATTATTATATTTATCACATTCTTATTAATAATAATTGGATCTAGATAAGTTATTAACCATTTCATGAACCAATCCAATATTCCCCAAAAACTAGCTTGATTCGTAGTGTGGACCGAAGGGTATTCCTGATCCCCACTGGCTTAAAACGAGTACTTGGGTTTCATCAAGTTATAAAGGAAATTATTTCACACATTTATATAATCATAAAAACCACATTAATAAACATCATAATGATGAATAATCCTAACCAAACATAGTGAAATAATTTTTAGATTCAATGTTTACAACATTAAATAAATCCTAAAAGTAATAAAACTGAAAGGAAATAACAAAACATTCCCAAAACTACCACAAAGAAAGAGGGATGTCACACTCATACAACAACCAAAAAAACCTACATGAAGATGAAATCTAATAACTAGATCCACCATCACCATACAAAATCGTTCTCCTACCTGGGTCGTACATAATAGTATCTACATACACCCAATGTTGGTTGTAGTGTGTGATCCAAATCCAAGTAAGATATCACCCAAAATAAAATATTTAATGCTATAACATTATAATAAAAATTAACAGGTGCATTTTTATAATAAAATTTAAAACATTTTAAATAAAAAAATAAAGGAGTATTTCTCAAGAAAATGATTTATAAAATGAAAACCATGATTCACACATAAGATTTATTGATTTAAAATATCAACAAGGTCTACCATGTGCTGATGGATAGAACCACATCACATCATCATCATATCACAACAGAAAACCATGGGTAAATCCCTAAATGTATCTAAAACAACTGAGTCACTAATATTCTAATTTCATGGGGATCAATATGCTCAAACTCAATTACAAAAAACATTCTTATGCATGAGAAACTATGTGGGATCCATCCCAAGGGCCTAGTTCTCTTCATTTAATAATACAATACCACTATGATACAATATACGATCCTCTAGGAGGTATCCATAAGAAGGGCCCAGTGGTCTCCAATTATATCACATTTTTATTTGGTTTTGTAATCATAAATCCAATTAGATGAATCTGGGCCTTAGCCACTTTTGAATTGACTAGCATACTAGTTCAAAATTTCCCACCTAGGTACCCAGAATTCCCATTATGCCCATGTTACCTTTTACATAACACATTAATCATTAATATAACATAAGTTTGGAATGAATCATAATTGAATCATGAATTTAATTCATTTATAATAAAACCATATTCCCGTTATCGCAAAAGAGAATCTATTTGAAAAAACTCTTCGCATAATTTTCACAATATGCTTCAAAATTCATATGACACACTATAAGTACACAACAAAGAAGTCCAAAGAAACTTAACCCATATCACATGATAAACCCAGTTTGGAAACATACACACTTTTAATATATTTGGAAAATATTTTACAACTTTTATACAAGGCATATATCATATTATAGAAACACAAAAATGATGGTCACAATGAATAAAACAACTTTCATTTATAACCCCTATTTTCATTACATGTGAATCATAATATTAGACCAAAATTGTTTCACAACATCCAAGAAATTCATGGACACCGTTTAATAATTCAGTCAAGAAAGATAAACTCATTTAATAATGTAAATTCATTGAACAACATCTTTCAATCCTAGAAACATCTGGATATTTGAGTGAAACAACTATCGTACCTCAATGAACCATAAAAAAGAAATATCAAACCATAAACATTAATATTGATCCATAATAATCATGAATCAACCTAAAATTAGTGTTCAAACATTATAGATAATAAAATCTAATATAATGATGAATAGATACCCATGAAATGATTCAAAATAAAGGGATAAAAAACATACATGGGATATATTGGACAAACCATGCCAAAGACACCACAAAAATGACAATACATGGGGGGAGGAGAGAGGGAGGAGGATCCTAGTGTGAAGAATCCATAAATGGGTAGTATTAGGGGTCTTTTGGTATAAAACTTTAAGAGGAAAAATATAAAAACACAATCTTTAATGACCTAGACATGTTGCGAGGTTTCCCTATATTTTCTTCAAAACCATGAAGCAACCGTGTGCTTGCCCAAAATCCAAAATTTCAAATTGGATACACTACTTCTTGGGCAAGTATCATTGTTTCTCTTAACTATGTGAACTCCATGAACCACCTACATTCATGACCAAAATATCCTTTTTCATCAAAACTCTGTGGGTAACTCAAGGATAAACATTAGACTGATAATAAAGAAAGAATACTTCAAAATAAAAACATAGATCTGACAACTATATTATAGATAATATTTACGTATGACCAAATTTATTTCAGCACTATATTTCATACATGTTAAATAATTTATTTATGTGATCGTGACAAAAACATCCCTAATAAAATAACCATGAAACTTGAAAGAAATAAAATAATAAAGTTGTATGATCATGAGTTTTTATAAATGGTTAGTTGATCTAGATATTTATAAACAATCTTTTTTCCAAGGTGGAAAATGCTTGGAAAAATTTTAGGTTTATGTTATAGCTTTCCAACTATCTACATATGTATCTCTCTTAGATTTGTTTTATCTCATATCCAAAATTGAACCACCTCCACTAGCATGGGAGCTCCATCCGTTACATATGTATTTACTCACACAGAGGTGAGGGTAAATCATTTACATTGAATAAAAAATTGGCACACAGTCCCTTACAAAATAAGAGGAAAGAAGGTATGCGTGCCAAAAATTCAATTTTAGAATAAATTAAATGAAACCAATCACATACAATGGTCTGGTTTATACTCATGACCCAAAAAATTCAAAAAAAAATTCCATTTGATAAAAATATCAATCAATTCATAATAGTTCTTATTTATGAAATATAACACTCAAATCAATTAATTATATTATTTAATTAATAAATTATTTTATCTTAATTCCCTTATGATTTACCTTGAGATTCTCATGCATAATAATTTAAATAAAATCAAAAAACAATATTTAAAATTAATTGTGTGTCTAAATGTAGCATGGAAGAAACATGTTTAATACCCATATAAATATAACCAATATGGATTATAATCATATATTGTTTACTCCTGCAACATATATCATAAACAAAGTATCATATACATTCATGACATGTACTATAAAATTAATGATTACCTGGATTACATGATTTTTCAGTCATGTGTTATGCTTCTATGCCCATAGCTTATTCACTATAATAAGACTCCAATATGATATGTTGATCTAAACATTATCCAGTAATTAATTAAACTTATATATATATTATCCCATCACATAGAATTCTTAATCAACATAGTGAAAATACACAAGAGCGTGTTGAAAATATTTACACTTTAAAATAAATAAATATTAATTTTATGTAATTTTTTATAAGTACACAGTGGGTACATATGGGCCACACGTCATTTACTTCTCTCACTATCTATCTGAGGAACACTCCTAGGGACTCATCATGAAAAATATTTCAAAAAATGTAGTATATTGCACGAATAAATGACTACATTGATTTTGGACTCCATGTAACACAGTTTCTAGTTATGTAGGTCATGTATGGAAATACATGGATCATCTATGACATAAAAGGACTACACGATATATATATGAGCTATATAGTGTGTATTCCGGCTGACTGTGAGCCAGGATATCTTGTTCAACACATTATGTCAGAAATATAATGAACCAAATATATTCAATGGATAAGGATTAAATTAATTTTGGGTGTAGTGAACAGAAGTACACGGTCTGTGACTCCCGTTAAACAACGCATACTCCTTTGTTATCCAGCCAAAATCCTTGGCACCTCCAGTTGTGTTTTCATTATTATTTCATTGATAAAACTAATTAAATTGATTAGGTATATGTGATACTAATGAAAAAGAATAATAACTCATAATTAAAATTTAAATAATTATTAAACTTGATTTGAAAAAATAAATTAAAAATTAATAAATAAATTGAAGATATTTAAATACTTATAAATAATAATGTGACATCTCTAATACTACTTTTAGGTTCTAGGAAATGCATATGTCTTATGATAGGGATTTACCAACATTGATTTTTATAATGACTGATAATCAATCCATGATCAATACGATTATGAATGTGGTGATCTAATAAATTAATTTAATGAAAACAAACAAGGGACATAATGCTCGAACTATAGAGAGGATAATCACATATTATTTATAATTAATTTATCCAATTAAAGAATTACCTTGATGGAATTCATTCATTATTGATTGATCTTAAAACATATCTATATTATTTCATTATTTCATTTTAGTAACCAATAGCTAATTTCCTCTAGCAGTGATCCCAAATGTTTCAAAAATCTATTAACGTTGCCAACAGGATCTCTGGGTGCTTGAACAAAAAATCTCATCACTTATGCATTTTCCATTGATCCCCTTTGGAGTCACTTCGAAAGGATTCTCTAGATATCTATTGACTCAAGAGTGGGAGATGAAGGAATATCACTCTCTGTTCGTGGGAGTGTTCTTGGAGAAGGGATCCTTTTAGGGTTTGAGGGGATTCTCTAAATCTGTTGTGCACACACAAAACAAATGAATTGGCTTTCTTAGAAAATAATATAATTTGGTTTAAATGCTTCTAAGATTAAAATAATATTACATCCCATGATTGTTCTATTATTTATTTAAGCCATACATAACCCCATGTCAAATAATAATATTGTTATTATTATTTCACAACATGCACATAACATTAAAATTAAATTAAATATTATTTTATCGAATATTATTCATTATTTATTATTTCTGACAAGACCATTAATCATGGCCACCACCATTCCTCCACAATATTTATCAGACCTTAAATAATTAGAATTTATTTATTAAACATATATCACTAAATTATCCTCTAATAAATAAATAATTATTATATTCAAAAAATAGAAAATAAATACTTATTAACTATTCTACTCAACATTTATTCATTGGAATAACAGTTGAGGAGTTATATGTGATAAAAAAGAATAATTATTAAACCACACGTGGTAATAATATTTATTCAACTTGTTAAATAATAAATAATAATATATAATTTAACTAAGATTTTCGATAGACTATGTTTGTGGCCCTCTGGGCCTCTTTCCCAGTGGTGTTAGGCGAAGAAGCCTAAATTCAAAAGATAGTGTCAGGAAACAAGGTAAGGCACCCATAAATAAATAATCTAAAGCCTCAATTATGTAATACATTATATGGACACTTATTGCATAATATAATCCTTTTTATCATAGAATCTTTAATCAAGATGGTTGTGTATTAGTGCCACCAACCTATGTTCTCGATGTCTCATTCATTGAATTTATAAAAATCAAACATGACTATAGAGTACCATGAAAATGGATTTATTTAGTCTATATCATATACATAAAAATGTCTGAGATATCAACTTCTATTAATGGACATAAGGGATAAATCATTTGTCACATTATTCATTAATGTAATATTACTCATGACACACCCAATGTATCATACCTCACCATGAACATATTTCTTCACGGTTTTTGTTCAATACATCAATGTATGTTACTCATTATAATCATTAATAATAATCTTAAATTCCAACAATCAATACATAGGTCCACATATAGGAACATCCAATGATACATATAAATTATTATTTCCTAACAGTGGGTCTGTTTCCCATAATATCCAACACAAGATATTACCAACAACATATACCATGACAAGGTGCCTAAAATTCGTATTATTCTCCACCCATGATAGAATATAACATTTTTATCCATTAAATGATATTATATGACTATAGAACATATATTTAAGAATAGTGTAAGGGCACTTCCATTTTCGTATCATAGTGGGGAACTATTATGCCAATTTAGGGCAACAACTGTGCTTGGAACATTTCACATACTATGTTATGCAGAAGAATAATCATGATATGATAAAAATTTCATTTATAATAAAAAATATGAATGTTGGTTATCATAAAGTACACATAAGATGGTTATATGGCACCAACTCTGACACACTCCCACTTAAACTAGTGCCAACTACAAACCACATTTAGTTCACATGATCACAACTGATACTCAAGCTTCTGCTAAGATAGAACTTTAGTAAAGGGGTACACAACATTCTCCTCTTTAGGTGATTTTCTTTCTATACCTTCACCCCTTTGATAAAAATACATCAAGAGGTGATACTTCAGGAGTATCTGTATTGTCTGTGGGTGTGACCTTGGATATTTTTAAAGAGCCACTATTATTTTATTATCACAGTACAATATCATAGGATCATTACTACAGGGTACCACATCAATCTCTTATACAATGTTATATATCCTAACAGATTCCTTGGTTACATAATAAGCCATTTTATACTCAGATTCTGTTGTAGAATCAGTGAAAACTCACTACTATTGACAATTCTAATGTATAGCCCCACGGTTGAGACAAAAAACATATCCTGAATGCAACTTAAAATAAATATGATCTGTTTGAAAACTAACATCTGTATAATCCCTGATGACCAACTACTCATCTCCTTCAAACACTAGGAACATATCCTTCACAAATATTTTAGGATAGCCTTAACATCAAACTAATTCAGTTCTCCTGGATCTTCTGGAATTTTTACTACCTTGAATAATGAATAAGAAACATCAATTATAGTAAATAACATGGAATATCTGATTAGTCCTATCACTAAATCATATGGGATATTTCTCATTCTCTCTTTCTCATGTTGTGTCTATGGGAAAAAGTTCTTAGAAGGATGTAAACCATGTGACACTAGAAAAAATACCATTTCAAATTGTTCAATACTAAATTTATTTAGTATATGGTAAACATATATACTTTGATTTATTATAATCATCTTATTGGATCTATCAAGATTGATGTTGATCCAGATTAAAATGGTTACATCACGTAATTCATTTATTGAGAAAAACATGTTTAACCGTTCCATAACAGACTGTAAGAGAGTATGTAATTTCCAAAAAGTAATATGTTATATAAAATTAACAACTAGGATAACAATACCATTTCCACTAATCCTCATCTAACCAAAAATATCATATTCATTCATAATGAAAACAAATTCTCTTATATCTTAATTGAATCAAATGATCCATGACATGGATTCTTACTTTAATCCGTAAATGGATATCTACACATTTTTATCACTTTTGGAATAACTTGGTTTCACAAACCCTTTTGGTTATGTCATATTTACATCTTCCTAAAGGATCCCATTAAGGAATTCAGTTTTAAAATCTGTCTTCCAAATCACATAATATGGTATTCTCTTATAGTATGTAGTATTCTGGTGGAATTAAACATAAAGACTGGTGAATGGTTTCATCATAGTAAATTCCATGACATTGTATGAACCCTTCATCCACTATCCTTACTTTATTTGTATTTAGTTTACCTTCCATGTCTAGTTTCCCCTTGAATACCGATTTGAATCCTATATGCATTACACTAACTGGTACATTAACTCCAACTGAAACACGGTATTGATACATGGAATCCTTTTTAGAATTATATATTATTACCATCTTACATCTTCTAATATCTCAACTACCTATTTTTAGGATAGAGGATCTTCATTTTCAACCAATAATGAGTCAGCATATTTGGTGACTAAAAATCAATATCTCTCTGGTTTTCCGACCTCTCTTGTGCTCCAATGTAGTACTTTTGTTTTAGGAACTACTTCATCCATAGGGACCTATGGAACCTATTCCTGTACAAACTCTTGTTCATCATGAGAATCAACTTCATCAAATTTATCTTGATCCCATTATAATTTTTGAGTATTTGATCCCTCTCAGTATATAAGGCATGTTTGGTGACAATCACTTTCATATAAGAGGGGTCGTATAGATAGTATCCCATTATTTCCATGGGATACCCTACAAAGATACACTTTGTGCCTCGAAGTGCAAGTTTGTTTCCTGAGAAGGCCTTATCAAATACCCTACTAACCCATTCAATTTTATGTGAAAAAACTGGGCTTCTTTTAACTCCCTAACATGAAGAAAATTCCAATTTATACATTAGTTAATACTCTTATTAATGTGTATATTTCAAATTGTAATTCATATCACCAAATGGATAATGGAATATTTGAATGACTCATTATCAACCATACCATATCTTACATGGTATGGTTCCTTCCTTCTCTAACTCCATTCCACTATGATGTATATGTTGGAGTGAGTTGAGATTGAATCCCAAACTCCCATAAGATTTTGATAAACCCTTGTAAAAGATATACTCCACCATGATCTGATCAGAGTTTCTTTGTCTTTATCACAAGTTGATTCTTCACATCATTCTTGACTTCATTGAATTTCATAATGATCTCAAACTTATACCTCCATATGTATACATAACCATATCTACTCATGTCATTAGTAAAGGTTTTGAAGTAAGAATACCAACCACAATATTCTACAAGAAATGGTCCACACACGTTAGTGTGTACCAATCATATAATATTTTTGGAACATTCATCCTATCCATTGAATGGAGGATTGGTTATTTTTTCATGTAAATAAGAATGTCATCTTGCAAGTGGCTTTAGTTAGAAGAGTCTATATATCAATATTGATATATATTTGTCATGTGCTTCTTGTTTACATGACCAAGACAATTATACAATAGTTGGGTGTTATATGAGTCATATGAACATGACACATTATAAATATCCAAATTTTTTTCATAATTTAATACATTAAGACCACTATTTAATTGTGCCACTCTATAACATAAAAATTCATTATAAGAGTGAGATATTTTATTTCCATACTGAAAAAAAACCATCTGTATCTAGGCATGATATAAGAATTATGTAATTGGTAAAAGTTGGTACATAATAACAAAATTTTAAAACCAAAATCATTCTTGTTGGAGATGAAATGTGGTAATAAAAAATGGCTAGACCATCCAACCAAGCACATCTAGAAGCTCTAAGATCCACTTCTTCTCTAGCGGTATTTCAAAATCAAAATAGTTCTTACATTTGGATAGAGATGTGAGCACCACAAGTTATACCCAATACCCATTGCATGGAAATTTATGGATTAAACATGATAAAAAATACACCTTTTCCTTCCTCTTTATTCTAGGAATAGTTCTTCTTTTAGTGTCCATTCATTCCACATAAAAATTTACTTCTCTTTTTCAAATTGTGCCTCTAGAATTTCATCTTATTGGAAGGATGGTTCTTGGGAGTGTTATACTTTTAATGATTCTTGATCCCATTTAATTTGTTCTTCCTTTTCTTATTCACCCAAAGGACCATGGGTTTATCATTCTGCATGTTTTTTTCCACTTCAAGAATCAATGTATTATGTTTTTAATGACTATTCACATTATTTATCATATTATAATTAAAATTAAAATTCATGAAGGTCTTGTGAAGTGATTAAAATTTGAAAATGGTATGAAACTCATCCATGAATTTAAACCCTATGATGTCTATGATTTCAATGTAGCTAATAATATTGAAGATATGTGGCCCAACTTGCATAAACTCTGCAAGTATAGTGGTTGAAAAAAAATTGGACATATCATACCTCTCTTATCTTGTGTTCTCTTCATAGAGATATCGAATGTGAGACATCATTATATACATAAAAATGTCCTCATGTTTCATTTAAATCTCATTGGACATTAATGATAGCATAAAAAATTGAACACCTATGGAATCGTTCAATTATTTCTCATATAGTGATAAATCTTCATCACTTGCCTCATTACCTTATGTACTAGTACTAGGTTCTTCCAACCCATAAAATTTACATTAATGGTTAAGAATAACACTTAAGTGGCATTTCTACTCTTGTATATCTATGATAGTGAGAAGGTTATCCATAAAAACTAGGTATCATAGTAATATGTTAGTAGTCATTTTAATTTTAAATCTAAAAAATAATATGAGAAGAATATTAGTACATTATCTGATAAAATTTAGTCAAAAAAATATATATTATATTTATTAATATCCAACTATTTTATTGAAACACAATTTTACACCCAATTGGAATTGAAATATCATGTTACTTGTATATTCTATGGGAAAGGAACAAAAACACCATTCTCATTACTGAATCTTTGGTTGGTCAAGAAATTTAAATGGTTTTAGGTAGGCATTCCAAATACTAACTACATTAACTAATTGTTCCTTGATTAATTGAGTGGACTCCACAATCATGAATTCTTCAACATGAATTTTCTCAACTATGTTCTATCAGTTATACCAAATCTTACTTTGGAAATAAAACTTTGATGTGAACAATGTTAATTCAACCCAAAACATCATGTTAAAATTCATTGATAATTAGAAGCACGACAACATTTTCTTGTTAAGCCCATTGAACTATTGTTTAGTTTTAACCGATGTAGTGGATGGCTATACCATTAAAATGTATTTTATTTAGAGATTTTATCCATTAATGCATAAATTGAAAAATATTTTATTTATCACATAGTTTTTAATATAAGTTGGATTTACTTAAGTTCATAGCCCTATCATAAAAAAAGGTGGGATCCCCACACACCCATCCCAATTGGTGGCATGGCCCAAATGGAATTCCAAATCCCCATTGGCTGGAAACTAGTGAATGGGTATCAATATTATATAATGTAACTGATTGCACTTATTTATATAGTCATAAACAACCCAAAATAGTAAACAACATAAGGATGGATAAAAATAACTTTCCCTTATACAAAAAAAAATTAAAATTCAATGTTTACAACATAAAATAAAACCCAACAGTACTAAAACTGAAAGTTATAAACAAAAATATCCTAAAGACACCATGATATAACAGGGAAATCACCCTCAAGTCACTACCACAAACACATGCATGAAGTGGAACTCTAGCATCTGGATCCACCATCATCATGCAACATCTTTCCTTTACTTGGGTCATATATAAAAAAGTTTAAATACACCCAAATATGTATGTAGGGTGTGCGCCTAAGCCATGTAAGATGCCACCCAAAGAAAACTATTCATTGATATAACATTATATGAAAAATAAACATGACCATTTTATAAAAACATTGGAAACATTTTTAAGAAAACATTTTCAAAGAATGATTTATCAAGAAAATAATTTCAATAAATTGAAAACCATGTTCCACACATAATCCTACTTGAAGAAAAATATACACAAGGTCTACAATGTAGTAATGGCTAGGACAACATCAAATAAGCACTGTATAAAAAGAGAGAACCATGGGTAAGTAAATATGGATAGAAAACACAAGTGAGTCCCTAAGAGACTCATAACTTGATTATCAATATCCTCAAACTCAACTACAAATATCATTCCCATGAATAAGCCACTAGAAGGGATCCATCCCAAGGGAATAGTGGTATCTAGATAATAAGCCAACACCAATACATTCCCATGCATGAGATACTATGAGAGATCCATCATAGGTTCCTAGTGGTCTCTGATTTTATCTCATTATCTGTTAATGTTGTAATCATAAATCCTTCTATATGAATTTTAGCCTTATCCACTTTGGAATCAACTTGCATACAAGTTCTAGTTCACCCACGTTGGAACTCAATATTCCCCTTGTGATCAAGTTCTTTTTGACATAACACATAAATAATAATAATCACATAAGCATGCCAAAAATCCCAAACACATAAGTAAATCACCAATTTCATCATAAAACCATATTCCATTTTACACTCACATCAACTCCATTTAGAAATATTGTTTGAACCATTTTCACAATAACTTTCACAATTAAAATGACACACTAAAGGTGAACAACCAAGAATTCACTAGGAATGAAACCCATATAACGTGAAAATCCATTTTTAACACATATTCAATTTTAATTAGATTAAAAAAAATATTTCACACCTTTCATACAAAGCATAAAACATATTCCAGAAACATAAAAATTTGGCACAAAAGGAATACAACAACGTTCATTTATAAAACCCATTTTTTTAACATTTACACCCCAAAATATTTCCAAAACATGTTTCATAACAACCAATAAATTCATAGAACACGTTTTATAATTGTTTCATGCATTTTAAACTCATAGAATAATGTAAAATCAATTAACCACCTTGATCATTCTAGGAAACATTCATAAATTTGTTTGAAACCTCAATCATATATCAAGATAACCGTATAAAGGAAATATCAAAACACACATGTTAAGATAGATCCCTAATAAACATGATTCAACCATAAATTGGTAACCCAACACACTAGAGAACCAAACCCTAAAGAAGGAGGAATAGAAACCCAAGGAAAGATAAGAAATCAAGGGAAAAGGGGACTTACATGGAGAATCCTAAGGAAACCACACCAAATCTGCCATAAAAATGATGATCCAAGAGAGAAAGGATGGATAATGAAGGTTCTTGGGGTGAGTAAACCCAAATGGGGTGGAATAGGTGTGTCTAGAAATAAAAATTTAAGGGGGAAGGTAAAGCTACCAATTATTAATGTCCTGGAATAGTTACATGGTTTTCTCGGATGGTTTTCTAAACCATGTGGTTTCCCACTATCCAAAAATTATAATTTGATTCATGGTTTCCTAGGAAAGGTTCACAGTTTCCCCTAACTATGTAAAAACCATTTTCCCCCGACTTTTAAGCCCAAAAACATTCATTTTTAATCAATCCTAAGGGGTAAACACATGGATAAGAACTAAATTAAAAAAATATAAAGAATTCATAAATTTAAAAAATTGATTTGTAAACCATATCTTAGATAATAATTACCCATAACCCATTTTATTTTATCTCTACCTTGCATGATTGTTAAATCATTAATTCATGTGATTATGAAAAATACATCCAAAACTAAATAACCATTAAACATAAGGGAAATAAATTAAAAAGCTAGTATGATCATGAGATTTTACTAATTGTTAGTTTATCTAATGGTTGATAAGAAAATTTGTCCTATACGAAAAACACCTTAAACCAATTTATGGTTCATGTTATAGCTTTCCCCCTATTAACATATGTATCTCTCTTGTATTGTTTTCACCTAGCCTCCAAGCATGAACCACCTCCACTAAATTGGGAGCTTCATCCATTACATAGGTTTTTACTCACATGCATGTGAGGGAAAAGGGATTGCATAAAAGAAATCATGGGAATTTAGGACAATACATAATATGAGGAGAGAAGGCCTGAAGAACAAAATATTAATTTAATAATAAATTAAATTAAACCAATCATATAAAATGGTATGTTCTATACTTCAGATCCTCCACATTCATGCACCAAATTATATATTTATTAAAACTAAAATTTGATTCTTAATCGTTCTTTTTTATGATAAATTAGGCTCTAATCAATTAATTATTTTTATAAATAATCTATCCTTTTACCTTAATTACCATTTGAATTACCTTCATGTTATCATACATAATAATTTTACACAAATTAAATAAATTTATTTAAATTTAATTGTGTACATTAATGTACCATGGAGGCAATATATCGAATACTCATCTGAATGAACCCAATATGTATTATAATCATACATTATATACTATTTCGACATATTGAATACACAACATATCACATAATTTAATGATATGTAGTATCAACATAATGATTACATGGATGACATGATTTTTTGGTCATGTGTTGTGATTTAATGCGGATAGAGTAATCACTATAATACAACTCACACATTATATGATGATTTGATAATTGTGGAGAAATTAATTAAACATTCATATAAATATATATATATATATATATATATATATACATTAAAACACTTATCATATTGTGTCCTATAAACATCATGGCCACATGTAAGAACATGTTGTTAAGGTTTTCACAATAAAATAAATCAAGTTTAATTCTTCATAATCTTGTATAAGCACATACAATGTACATATGAGCTACACGGCATGTACATCTCCCACTGTCTATCTGGAGAACACACCAAGAAACATGTCATGTAAAAAAATCCTTAGAAAAAAATGGATTACACTGCATGTATAATGGATTACACAATGTGTGGACTCTGGGATACATAGCCACCAGTCAAGTGGGCCATATATGGAAATCAATGGCCCATCTTTGACTTAAAAGGACTACACACAGTGTATTTAGGATACATAGTGTGTACTTCAGATTAATGTACACTAGGATGACTCATTCAACACGTGGTGTCCGAAATTTGATGCACCGTGTGTAATCAATTCATATAGATTGAATTAATGCACGGTGCATTTAACATAAGTACATGTTGTGAAACTCATGTTACATGACATGAACTCCTGTGTTATTTGGATAAAATCCTTGAAACCTCCGTATACATTCATATTTTTAATTTTTTTCATGAAATTAATAATTTGATTATATTAATAAGAATTTATGGAAGAATAAGAAAATATTGTAATTCAGATTTAATGAATGATTAAAATTGAATTGAAAAAATAAATTACAAATTTGTAAATAAATAAATGATCATTAAATATTTATAAATAATTTTGTGACTTCATTAATATCACTTGTAGGTTCCAGACATAGTGGAAGCATTATGATGGGGTTTTCCAAACATTACTTTTTTTCATCATATATGATCAATCCGAGATCTATATGATGATAAATGTTGTGATCTACAAAATTAAATCGAAGAAAACATACAAGGGATAAATTTCTAGAACCGTAGGGAGGATCGTTGAATATAATTTATAATTTATATATTTAATTATAGAATTTTTGTGTTATAATTATTTCATCATTTATGGATATTTCAATAGATAGGTTTTGTTGATTCATTTCATTATAGGAATCAAGATAATATTGCATCATGTGGCGATCCAGAAATGTTCCAGATATCATTGAATGTCATCATTGGAATATATGGGTGATCACAAATAAAATCTTATCACTTTTGTCATTTTCCATTGATCTTCTTGAGAATCACATCGAAAGAATTCCATAAATATCTTTTGACTTGTGAGTTTGGTGTAGAGGAAAATTTCATTCCATTCTTGAGATAATTATTTGAGAAGGGATATCTCTAATAATTGAGAGGAATATCCCAAACCATTGAGAACACCAAATACAAATGAATCGACTCTCAATGAAAATAATATAATATGATTTATATATTTCTAGGGTTAGAATAAAATATTTACACAAGTTCCCTTTATTATTTATTGTATCCCTATATAACCCCATTTAAAATATTAAAATTATTGTTATTATTTCCCTACATTCTCTTATCATGGTTCATAAATTTTAATATTAATTTAATCATATAATATTCAAAATTTATAATTTATCAACAGACCATTAAACTCAGTTGTCCATTACTCCACAATATTTATCAGGCCTTGAATAATGACTATTTATTTGTTAAAAAATATCATTGCATTATTTTCATAGAAATAAATAAATATTATATTCACTTAATAGAAAATAAATATTAAATTAATATTATTCTCATATTATACTCTCTCGAATAACTATCTATAGAATATATGAGATCTAGAAACATTAATAATTATTAAATCATATGTAGGAATAATAATTATTCAACTTTATAAAAATATAAAAAATATATTATTTAACATATATTCTAGATACACGTAGTGTGTGACCCTCTAGACCTATTTCTCAGTGGCATAAGGTGAAGAAGCCTAACATCTAATGATAGTGTCTAGAAACACACCTAGGTATCCATAGAGAAAGGAGTTCATTCCATAATGATATAATACCTTATGAGGATAGTTATGTGGTTATATATTCCCTTCATCTCGATACCTTTAATCAAGATGGTTTCATGTTGGTGCCATTAACCTATGTGCTCGATTTATCATTCATTGATGTTCTGGAAATCAAACTTGCCTATAGAGAACCATGTCCATTGATTTATTTAGGGAATATAATTTCCATAAAGGGGACTAAGATATCAACTTCAATTAAATAACATAATGTAACAATCATTTCTCACATTAACCATTAATTAAATATTACTCGTGATGCACCCAACATATCGTACCTCACTATGAACATATGTCTTCATAGTTTTCTTTAATACATAAAAGTATGAAACTATTAATACTCATAAATAATAATAATAATGTTTAAGGATCAATACACATTCTCGTAGATAGGAACATCCAATGACACATAAAAATGTTCCTTTCCTACTAGCGAGTCTTGTTCTCATTATATCCTACACTAGATATTAACAAAAGTACACCATGAGAAGATGAATCAAAATCCAATTAGTTTCTACCCATGATATCCTAATTCATTTGTACTTTTCAAATGATCTCATCTGAAAATATAACATATATTTATGATTAATGTCGTAGCACATTCAGTTTCTCATCATAGAGGGTAACCGTTATGGCCTTTTAATGTGATAAATACTCTTGGGACCTTATCACATACTATTTTATGTAGAAGAAAAATGATGATGTGGTAAAAACCATAATATTATTCAAAATTATAAATATAGGTTATTATAATGTACATAGAAGTTGGTTCTAGAAAACCAACTCCAATACTAACTTCATGAATTTAATGAATATAGTGTTTTGATAATACCTTGATTAGATTCTTGTAGTCTTCCTAGATTATATTCTTATATATTCAATGAGTAAGGAAGAGCAAGAAAGTCACATGAGGATTGTATTAAAGTCCTAGAGGAAGGAGAATCTTGATGAAAAATTTACAAAGTGTAAATTTTTGTTTTGGAATTTTTCTTTCATGGGATATATAATCTCAGGTGAGGGTATATTAGTAGATCCTTCAAAATGCTCTAGACTGACTAAGGTAACTGATGTCCATAGCTCTATAATATTGGATAGATATTATTGATTTTTTTGATATATTTATCATGTTTATATAATCCAATCAAAAAATTGACTCGCAAAGGAGTTAAGATTATAGGTATGGAGGAATATGAATATAATTTCAAAGAGTTGTAAAGAAGGATTATCAGTGAACCTGTTGTTTCGGTGCGGATGTGCGTCGGGTTACGCTGTTCCGCCAGGATGCGTTCGCGCGTGCACCCGTCGACCCGAGGGGATGGGCGCGCGGCTTGTGGCCCCGCAGTCCCGCTTTCCAAGGGCGGGCGGCATTCGTCCCTTGTTCAGGGGCGTCTGCTCCTTGATCGAAACCGGGATGATGGGATGTCGGATCCTCCTCCCGTGGACGTCTCCTCGGAACTCGTCGCCTAATCCGGGTCTCCCTCATAGATTTAAGACATGTTCGTGAATCTCGTTCCCGGCGCCATATCTTCTTGGACATCGGTTAATTACGCTGCTTCCGCCCGAACGCTCCAAGGAGTCTGGTCGGGGCAGCAACCTGCGGTGAGGAGACCGGGTGGCTCCGGGTGTTGGGGGCATGTCATAACACTGCGCCTCTGCATGTCTGCCTTCCGTCCCTAATAGGGCTTCTCGAAGGCGTGATGGCCTGAGGCATCCCGCACTGGGTGTGGGGAACTGTGTTACCTGAGGTTTTCCTCAGCTTCCCATGTTTAACACGGGGTATGCCGCGAGTTTAACGTCCAGCGGGGACGACATCGGACTGATCAACACGAGGAGTGGATCAGATGACAGAACCCCTTGCGGGGAACCTCTGACGCTGGGGCCAGCACATGGGTGGCTTCCCGATTGAAGTGGAGTGGAATGAAATGGAATGACGCCACCGGGATGTGGCGGCCCGGGTAAGGATCATGGTGGATGATGGAGTGAAGAGCTTGGACCCCGTAGGGGCTTCCTACGTACCGCGCGGTAGCGCGGATCAAAGTCAGTGTAGTTCGGATATATAGTTTAACGTCATGTTGGACGTCGGCAAGCCGACTCACGAAGAGATCGAGGCCGCCGGATGGAGGATTGAACCGAACCACCTCGCACAGAGGGGGGTGGAACGGCCGGGTGAATCACAGTTTCACGTCATGCTGGACGTTGGCAAGCCGACTCACAAGGGGATCGAGGCGGTGGGGAAGCACAATGGAGATACACACGTGCAGTCCCCCACAGAGTGGATTCATAGGTGAATCGACGCAAGTGTGAACCCAGGAGGGGTCCACTGATGGACGAGCCGACGTAAATACGACCGGGACGACCAGGTGGCGGGCTTGAACCTCGGAGAGGCTTCCTACGTACCCTGTTTAGAAGACAAGGATCAAAGTCCACGTAGTTCGTTCTGTTTGTAACACTCTACCCCCATGGGCGAAGGCCACTCCAATCCCGACATCCCTGCAGAGACAAGCGGGTGGGGGCCACATCCAAACTGGGAGGACCCTGCGTGCGCGGCACGGGATCGGGTGAAGCGGACGGTTTAACGTCTTGCCGGACGAAGTACAGTTTAACGTCGTGTGTTGAGGACGAAGCGGACGATTTAACGTCTTGCCGGACGAAGTACAGTTTAACGTCGTGTGTTGAGGACGAAGATGCTTGGCAGTTTAACGTCTTGCAGCGCGGACGAGGATGCTTGGCAGTTTAACGTCATGCAGCTTGGACGTATGCAGTTTAACGTCATGCAGGACGTGGTGCAGTTTAGCGTCATGCAGGACGAATAGCGTATAGTTTAACGTCTTGTAGCTGGGACGAATGCAGTTTAACGTCGTGCGGGACGTATGCAGTTTAACGTCCTCATCCTCAGGGGCCATCCGGATTTGGGGGGCCCTGAAGGCAGTGAACTCCTCATCCTCAGGGGCCATCCGGATTTGGTTGTATCCGGAGTATCCATCCATAAAGGAGAGGGCTTGGAACCCTGCCGTGGCGTCAATAAACAGCTCTGTCACTGGAAGGGGAAAATCATTCTTCGGACAGTAGCGGTTGAGATCGCGGAAGTCGATGCAGACTCTGATCTGCCCGTTCTTCTTCCTGACCGGCACAATGTTGGCCAGCCATTTGGGGTACTGGACTTCCCTCACGAAGTTGGCTTTGATAAGCTTGTCAACTTCGGCCTCAACCATGGCACCGTGAAATGGGTGCATCTTCCTGGGAGGCTGCTTGAACCCGCGATGGTTCGCCAGGAGACCAAGGCGGTGGACGACTACCTGAGGATCTAGCCCCGGCATCTCGTCATAGCCCAAGGCGAACACATCACGGTGCTGCCTGAGAAAGTCCACGTACTGCTACCGCTCCTCAGAGGGCATGGCGGCACTAACCAATGTGGGTCTTGGATCTGCTTCGGTTCCAAGGTTCACTTGTACTAACACATCGACCGTGGCGGGGACGCCCTCCTCAAAGGCTAGGGGTGCATCTTCCACGTCCTCTCCACTCGGGGAGGGATCGTCCACGGGAGAGACTGCGTTGGCAACTGCATTGGGGCTACCAGATCCTGTTGGGCCGCTGGTGCTGGCACGGGCGGTCGCGGTCATCTCATCAGGAGACTCACAAGCCGTCGAGACCATGGCTACGTCCAACCGATGGATCAGGAGGACTTAAGCGTCATCCAAACTTGCCCAGGGATCACTTGCAACAGCGACAGGCTCGACCTCACCTGCCAGGATATGCTTATCCTTGCTCTTGTAATAGTCCGCGTCCAGATAGCGGGCTTCACATGAGGCAAAAGGAGAGGCATCTCCCTGAATCACACCTACTCGACCATTAAGGGAGTATTTGAGGCATTGGTGGTATGACGAGGGAACCGCCGCATGAAGGTGGAGCCATGGCCTACCCATCAATGTGTTATATGCAGTGTCCTGAGAGACCACCATGAATTCGGTGTTGGAAACCAAGTCACCGAACTGGGTCTTCAAACGTATCTTGCCGACCGGAGTTTGCTCGGTGCGGTCGTACCCCTGGATCCTGAGGTCGGAGGGGATCAAGTCATCCTCAGACAACCCCAATCTCCGGAGCATCCGAGTTGGAATCAGGTTAATCCCGGACCCTGTGTCGACAAGACAGCGTCGGACTTCAAGGCCATTGAACTGGCTGGTAACATACAGCGGACGAATGTGCCCATGTATAGGAGGGTCTTCATCCTTACCAGAGAACGAGATAACTACCTGGCATTCGGCGTCCTCGATCGTTTCGGCGTGAAAGGCCTCTGCAGCCGCAACCTCTGTCTCAAACTGGAGGGGGCTCTTCAGGGCTTCAGCGAGTGCCTCGCGCATCTCAGATGACATGCGCAGAGCCTCAAGGATGGAGAGTCTCGCTGGGATGTCGGCCAAGTGCTTCAGGACATCATACTTTTTGGCCAAGCGCGAGCCCCTGGTTGCAGGAGGTTGCTCTGCGGTTGGAAGCATGACGGGCCTTGCCGGTTGGACCGGCGGCCGACTGGTGCTTGGCGCATCTTGCTGTTCATTGGTTGAAGCCCGGGAAATGGTCATCGTACTGGGGTCAGGAGGCCGGGATGGACTCGTGGCAGGACAGAGCTGATTGCGACGCGGCTGAGGCGGTTCTGCCTGGTCCCACACCACAAACAGTGGCGGAGGCGAATCCGTCATCCCCGGATGGGGGGCCTGCGCACGCTGAGCTCGGTTTTGAGCATGCTGCCTAGTCTCAGTGGCATGCATGGCCTGGCTGGAGGTACCAACTGCTGTGCCCCGGAGACTCCTGTTGTTGCGGCTCCTCCGACGGTGGCGACGACCGGGGACACTAGGGAGGTCCACCTGGTGTTCTTCAACGTCGGGAACCGAGAAGGGATTTACCAGCTCGACGGTATTAACCGAAGCATACCCAATACTATCATCGGACGAATCATTCACCACGGGGCGGATCCGAGGAGGGATCCCCATCTCCGGGGGCATGATATCGCCGAGAGTGCGGGATAGTGGCGGGACTGGCGGGGCGCGCTCTTCCTTCTTGCGACGCCACCGTTTGCTCTTCTTGGAAGAGGCAGGCTGGGATGACGATGCCGAAGTAGCACCCGCAGATTCTGGGGGCTCAGGCTGATTCAAGCGCGCACGGATGATTCCATGGGCGCGAATGATCGTCTTGCGGGCCATCCAGTTTTTATACTTCTGGGACCCGCGGTCGGAGACCAGCTGCCATTCGTCCTCATCGCCGCTATAGTCATCTGATCCCACGAACACGCCCGCCACTTGTGCTGGAGCTGGGCCCAACCTGATTACATTGTTATTAATCTGGTCTTGGAGCCAATCCTTAAACACATAGCACCATTGGATGGTGTGCCCCAGGGCCCGATGGTAGGGGCAGTAGCGGGGGTTATCCGTGAGATGTGCCTCCTCTGGCCTCCACCACTCAGGCAGTCGCACAATCCTCTGCTCCAGGGCACTCTGGAAATAACCGGGGACCTGATCCTCGTGAAATGAGTAGGTCAGGTATCGCGGGCCCCTGGGAGCGTGGTCCTGACGAGGGGCTGGAGGGGCCTGCCGAGGAGGTGGACCCTGATTATCTCGCCTGGGTTGTGGCGGTACATTACGCGGAGGGGCCGGCCGGTTCTGAGGCTGCCGCTGCTGGGCCGGGAACTGAGCCCGTGGAGGCGGATTCCTGTGAGGCTGTGGAGCTGGTCTCGCCGGCAGCAGCTCCAATGGCCTGGGGGCCTCTATCTGGGCCACAGCAGCGGGCTCAGCCCTGCTGGCTCTCCTTGCAGGAATCATAGGAGGCAGCGGGTGTGCCTGGCTGGCCTGTTGCAGGGCTTCCTCAAGACGTTGAGCTTTGTCTGAGAAGTCCCTGAACCCTCCGGGGTAATTCTGAGTGATCAAGGAAGGGACCAGCTCGGTCTTGACGTTCCCGACGCACATTTTCAGCAACTTCTCCTGAGTCAATGGCATGTCAAGGGAATATGTGAGACCCTTCCATCGGGCGACGAAGTCCGCGACTCGCTCATCAGGCCTCTGCTTGCACTTGAAGAGGTCTGCGATACTCGTCTTCCGGGTCGTGGAACTGAACTGGTAGAGGAATTGTCTACGAAGGTCCTCCCAGCTAGTTATCGACCCGACGGGGAGCTGGCTGTACCAGACAAATGCTGTCCCTTCCAGTGTCTGGACAAAGCAGCGAAGCTTAGTGGCCTCTTTCTGCGCCGGAGTCCCCAACATAGGCCCGCACCTCAAGTTGAAATGGTCCAAATGTTGTGGCGGATCTCCAGTCCTGTTGAAGGGGGCGAAAGTGGGATTCCCGAATCCCGGAGGCGCCGGCATGTCATCCACCCATGCTGGGTATGGCTTTCCGTCCGGTGGGATCGCCACTTGCCGAGTCTCCAAGGCTTCCAAGCGGGCAATGAGTGCCGCCATCGGAACGTCCGGACATGGGTTCCAGTCCTGGCGAGGATCTCTAACCACGAGCGCATTGCATGGCCCTTCAACCGGGTCGTCGACCGGGTCGTCGAACTCGGCAGCTCGTGGGATGGCGGGCGGAGCGGCCCTTGGGGCAGCGGGAGGAATCCGAGCGGGGTCTCTCAGGTAGTCACGCCGCTCGGGAGGGTGTGGTGAAACATACCGCGCCCTCTTGCCATAGGCGATGGCCTCTCTCCTGTCGGCGAACACGGCATAATCACGGTTGCCCGGGAGAGCCTCATCGAGGGGTGGTTGTTCCTGTCCCTGCTGTCCTGGCCTAGGATCATCGTAGTCAGGCCGCTGCTCTGCAGCGCGCTCGGCGAGGAGCTGGTCAACCAGCTTCTTCTTCTCGGCGAGCTGTTGACGTAGCGTAGCCTTCTCGGGATCCTCGTCCGCCCTCTGCATGGAGGTGGATGGGTCGGCGGGCTTTATAGCCCCGCCGTGCTCTTTACCTTTGCTGACGTTTCGGCTCAACGTCAGTGCTTCAGTGGGTGCGGGGAGTCCCAGGAGGTTCCTCTGATGACGAGTAACTCTCACCGATGGATCCAACAACGGCTTGTCTTCGGGGGGAGAGCCACCGTCGAGAAGTTCCAAACCGTTCCCCTCTCCCGACAGGTCAGCCATATTGACCGTTTCCGTCCCTGGGGATATACCCTCAGGGCCACCAAGTGAATCGGGCTGTCGGCGAATCGCACTGAAGCGTAGGGCAGCGTACTGCCCCCATCCACGGATATACACGTGGGGAGTGGCTTCCTCGATAACCTTGCGAAGTACTTGAAAACACTCAACGCATCGTTGTTGGAGGGCCTCGTGGTGCTCAAATGACCCGGGTTGCCGAACCGCGGGGAGCGTGGCCAGGTCAATTTGATGGCACTGCTCACCAATATCCTCCAGGTGCACTTGACTCCCGGGATATGGCATTTGTAGGCGGTGAAGACGGGAGTGAGTCTCCCGGAGAGTTCGGCGGAAGCATTTGAACTCATCCGGGGTGAGTGATTCGGGTGCATCAAAGTCCGGTCCTGCGACTGGCCAAAACTACTCAGGGAAGTGGCCCTCTGCGAGGACGGTCCAGAAACTCCACGACTCAAACTCGGGACCCAGGTCTCCTTGGTCCTCTTCAACGACTGGGAATGGACGGGGAACCGGTAGTGGTGCCGAGCCGGGCCGTCGGGCCGACGGGCTGGCCGGCGGTGAATACGGCGAGCAGGCCGATTGGCCTCAATGTCCCGGGACGCCCTCTGAGGGTGGCGGTGCCCCAGCTACCACATCACGATAGGACGGGCCGGCGAGAGAACATCCCGCCGTAGCGTCGGTGCTCGCCGGGGGTGCACTAGATCGTGGTTCGACCGTCGGTCCCCAGAAAAGGTCTCTGGCTTCTCCGATCGAGGCAGAAGGCGCTTCCAGAGGGGCCGGTACCAACCGCAAGATTGATCCTTGGGGGTCTACCAGGCCCTCGCTACTCCGGATATACCTTTGTAGAGAAGCGGGGATCATGTCGATCTCGCTCTCGGGAAGTACGAGGCTGACGTGCCGCATTCCTACCCCTGCCCCTGACTGGCAGGATTGGGGGGAGGGCTCTGTCGCCGAATCATACTCCGCCTCTGTATCAGAGGAACGAACTGGTCGGATCTCTGTCCGGAATACCGTAACATTCTTCCCTCAGCGTCGACGCCTCTCCCTCCTGCCCCTGGGTGGTTCTACGGGGCACGGCTGATCTCTATCCTGGCGTCCTCCGGCCACACTGGTGCTGGGGCCAAGAGGACTGGAAACCAAGGTGCGAGGAGCACCGGGACAGATATCAAAGGGGACGCGGGGAGAGATGATTCCGGGCAGGCCTCCGGGCCGGGATCGGAAGGCGGGGTGACCCATGCCTCTTGGATCGGCCACACGGAGTAGATCCTGTTGGCGAATATCGCTACCGCGAGGTGGTCCGCAGTGGCTATTTCCTGTGCTAGCAACCGGGAGAGTCAACCCAACCTGCCTTTGGGGCGGTCGGGGCCTCGATCCGGGTCGGGCATAGAAGTGCCCCCGCTCAGGATGCGCAGGGGCCTGGTGACTGGAGCCAGCAGTGGCTTGAGCCAACGCGGCCGCTGTTGCTAGGGCCCCAAGGTGGGCATCCTCTTCCGCTCGTGCCCGACGTTGGCGTCGAGACAGACGAGTCGGGATGAGCGGCGCGGGAAGGTGGAGAGCCTGTTCCTCGACTTGAGGGGCCTGGCGGCGGTGTCACCGTGGCCTGGCGGGAGCCCTTATCGTGGATCCCTGGATCGGATCTCGGATAGGGTAGTCCCGGGCATCTTCCACTTCATCCGCATATGGGAAGGAGTTGTCAGAGCGCTCCAGGGATAAGCTCCCAAAGCGGTTGGACGTCGAGGTAGGCAGCGGTGCCTCCCTGCGCGGCCCTCGGGGGCGGCATTGGCAGCAAGGTGCAGCTCCCTCGAGGTCTAGGCGAGCCATGTCCCTGGTGGGGATGACTCCCTCTTCCTCATATCTCCGCACCAAGCTGTTGATCACCCTTCTTTGGATGACCTCCGAGGGGGAGAGAGGGCGTGGTTGTCCCGCAATTGCGGCTGCTGGGACAGCTGTGGAACGGGCGGGACCGCGCGGAGTAGCCGCGTCAGCGTTTCCCCTACCCCTGCGCCAGTGGGCGGGCGGCGATCGGGCACTGGATTGGGCGACCTGATTTCTGAAAGCAGGGAGAAGAACCCATTAACACTGATAGGAAAAGGAATCGACAACCAACCATTAGTGCCACGACGCCTTCCGTGGGGGGGGGGACCCAGGCCATCGACGTCGCGAGACGGAGTGCCCGATTTCCCTTCCCCAGCCCCTGGCGGGTAAAACTGAATGCTCGGTCGAGCAGCATGCTGGTCTTCCAACACCTCTGAAAGCCATCAGTCTTCGTATTGAGGAGAAGAGATTCACGTCGGGTTCACCATTTTTCTGTTTCGGTGCGGATGTGCGTCGGGTTACGTTGTTCCGCCAGGACGCGATCGCGCGTGCACCCATCGTCCCGAGGGGATGGGCGCGCGGCTTGTGGCCCCGCAGTCCCGCTTTCCAAGGGCGGGCGGCATCCGTCCCTTGTTCAGGGGCGTCTGCTCCTTGATCGAAACCGGGATGATGGGATGTCGGCTCCTCCTTCCGTGGACGTCTCCTCGGAACTCGTCGCCTAATCCGGGTCTCCCTCATAGATTTAAGAATGTTCGTGAATCTCGTTCCCAGCGCCATATCTGCATGGACACCGGTTAATTACGCTGCTTCCGCCCGGACGCTCCAAGGAGTCTGGTCGGGGCAGCAACCTGCGGTGAGGAGACCGGGTGGCTCTGGGTGTTGGGGGCGTGTCTTAACACTGCGCCTCTGCATGTCTGCCTTCCGTCCCTAATAGGGCTTCTCGAACGCGTGATGGCCTGAGGCATCCCGCACTGGGTGCGGGGAACTGTGTTACCTGAGGTTTTCCTCAGCTTCCCATGTTTAACACGGGGTATGCCGCGAGTTTAACGTCCAGCGGGGACGGCATCGGACTGATCAACACGAGAAGTGGATCAGATGTCAGAACCCCTTGCGGGGAACCTCCGACGCTGGGGCCAGCACATGGGTGGCTTCCCGAGCGAAGTGGAGTGGAATGAAATGGCATGACCTCACCGGGATGTGGCGGCCCGGGTAAGGATCATGGTGGATGATGGAGTGAAGAGCTTGGACCCCATAGGGGCTTCCTACGTACCGCGCGGTAGCACGGATCAAAGTCAGCGTAGTTCGGATATACAGTTTAACGTCATGTTGGACGTCGGCAAGCCGACTCATGAAGAGATCGAGGCCGCCGGATGGAGGATTGAACCGAACCACCTCGCACAGAGGGGGATGGAACGGCCGGGTGAATCACAGTTTCACGTCATGCTGGACGTTGGCAAGCCGAATCACAAGGGGATCGAGGCGGTGGGGAAGCACAATGGAGATACACACGTGAAGTCCCCCACAGAGCGGATTCATAGGTGAATCGACGCATGTGTGAACCCAGGAGGGGTCCACTTATGGACGAGCCGACGTAAATACGACCGGGACGACCAGGTGGCGGGCTTGAACCTCGGAGAGGCTTCCTACGTACCCTGTTTAGAAGACAGGGATCAAAGTCAACGTAGTTCGTTCTGTTTTTAACACTCTACCCCCGTGGGCGAAGGCCACTCCAATCCCGACATCCCAGCAGAGACGAGAAGGTGGGGGCCACATCCAAACCGGGAGGACCCTGTTTGCGTGGCACGGGATCGGGTGAAGCGGACGGTTTAACGTCTTGCCGGACGAAGTACAGTTTAACGTCGTGTGTTGAGGACGAAGCGAACGGTTTAACGTCTTGTCGGACGAAGTACAGTTCAACGTCGTGTGTTGAGGACGAAGATGCTTGGCAGTTTAACGTCTTGCAGCGCGGACGAGGATGCTTGGCAGTTTAACGTCATGCAGCTTGGACGTATGCAGTTTAACATCATGCAGGACGTGGTGCAATTTAGCGTCATGCAGGAAGAATAGCGTACAGTTTAACGTCTTGTAGCTGGGACGAATGCAGTTTAACGTTGTGCGGGACGTATGCAGTTTAACGTCGTGCAGGACGTTGAAGCCGCCGATAGGTCCGTGTCACTTCGCGCAAGCCTGGAGGGCTGCACGGGAAGACAAGGCACGGTGCGGGCACCCAGGATGAGGGTCATCGGGCGCCACACAGGCGGGTACCCAAAAGGGGGTCAAAGGGGGCGACCCTGGCGGTTTGCGCGCAAAAGAGGATCTTTGCGCGCAATACCACGGGTCGGCGCGCAAAATGGGCGGGCTGGCGCACAATTGGGCCAGCGCTTTGCGCGCGGAAGGTAGATATTGCACGCACCGGTCTTCGGATAGCGCGTGGGGGCAACGGCTCATTCTTTAATCGAATGGACACTTTGAAAAGGGGGGGGGTGCACGCAATCGGACCGGATTGCGCGCACCCCGGGGGCAATTGCGCGCAAGAGGCTTCTTTTGCGCGCGAAGGCCTTAGGGTGGAGAATTATTCAAAGGAAGGGAGCCCAAGGGATTGCGCACGAAGGCGAACCCTGGGGCTTTCTTGCGCGAAAGAAAAGAGGTTACCTGAAGATCAGCATTGCGCACGGAAGGGGTTGGATTGCGCGCACGAGAGACCTTTCGAATTCTGGCAACCCCAAAACGTCGGGGGTCGCCTTATATTTATAGGCAACCCCGGGCGCGGAATCCAGGCCGCGGGCGCGAAATTCTCTTCGCGGGCGCGGAATCGGGCCCGGCGCGCAAGGGGAGCCGCGCGGGCCACTGGCGCGCAAAATTGCGCCCCGTCCCAGCGTATTGCACGCATCCCGGGAGGTTTGCGCGTGGCTCATCAATTTTGCGCGCGGGCCTCCAAAATTCCGCGCAAGGCCTCCGGGCCCTCCGAAACACGCTTCTGACTCCAAATATGACCTCGCTTTCCGCATCCGGAGCTTTGTTTGGCAACAATGGACTTTTCCGGCGTCTACACCTGTACCCACACTACCCTATAGTAGAGAAATATTTGTGATCTATAGTGATGTATTAAAGAAGGGAATGAGATGTGTACTCATGAAAATTGATATGGTGATAGATTTTGCCTAATTCCAATTGAAGGCTCATGAGAAACATTATCCAACACGTCATTTGGAGTAATCTATGGTAATGTTTTCCTTAAATATATTAAGGAACTATCTCTATGGAGAATGTTGTGGCATATATACTATTTACAATAGTTTATAGGAAATTTTTACTAAAAATGTGATGAACATGCACCAAAAAATATGGTTGGATTTTATTAAATTTTTTAATACCTCAATAAATTATAACCTTAAAACGGAAGACAAGGTGTTGGGTGCATTGATTCTAAAGGACCATGTTATCATATATATGATTTGCATCACAAAATATCCAATATTTCATAATTTTTAAAGGATGGGTTTTGGAATCTTTTTCGAAAGGGAAAAATATTATCTTTTTCAATTGAATATTAAACCATCTATCTATGTAAGTTTTAAGGAGGATACCATGGAATATGTGGAGTTGTAAAATAAGGTGAGAATTGTTCCAGAGTTAAAATTTGACTGTGAGGTAATAATAAGGTTTAGGAACAATGTTTATATACCACCCATACAATATTTGAAGATAGAGTTGTTGAATGAAGCTCACAGTTCATCATTCATCATTCTCTAATCATCCTAGAAGAAAAAATATGTATAAATAATGGAATGTGTATTTTTAGTGGGATGGATTAAAAGGAGTTTTTAAAAAATATGATTCTCGGTCCTTGGTTTTTTTATTAAGGTAGGGCTGAATAATTGAATTCTTAGGCGATGATACAACAACTAACCATACATGAATTGAAAAGGGAAAACATCACCATGGATTTTGTCATCAGACACTCTAAATCATCTAAATGACATAATTATATATCTGTTATAGTTTATCACCATACGATGATAAAAAACTTCATTGAAATTACATAGGATTTCCCTATCGATCAGCTATCCAAAATATATATTAAAAAAGTAGTAACATTTCATGGATTACCACTTTTCATCATATCTAATAAAACCCCAATGTTTACATTGGTGTTCTTGTGAAGTCTTCCAATAGGATATGGATACAATGTTGAGTTTCAGTATAACATATCTTCCTCAGATAGATGTTAAATATGAGAGAACAATTCAACCCATAGAGGTTATGTTGAAATTTTTTAAATGTATTTCAATGGTTTTTGAGATCAACAACTTCATCTATTCATGTTTTCATATAACAATATATTTAACTCAAGTATTCTGATGGATCCATTGCATGAACTCTATAGAAATAAGGCTAAAAATTCAATTTTCTAGATGAAGTTGGAGAAATGAATTTATTTGGTCATACGTTAGCATAAGAAATGGAGTATAATGTTAGAACTATTCAATATAACATCAAGGTAGCTCAGAGTCGAAAGAACAGTTATGATGAAAATCATTGATGTTATTTGGAATTTAATGGTTGTGGTATTTATTTTAAATTAATTTATACATGGGATCATGAAATGATATCAGAGAAAAAAGATAATTTTAGAATTATGTATATTGGCTCCTTTGAGGTTCTTGATTGAGTATGGATGGCATCTTATCAAATAGTTCTTCCCCCATACCTCTCCCATGTTCATTACGTCTTCCACATTTCTCTCCTAATAATGTGCATACTTGATCCTTTATATGTACTGAACATTGATCTCATACTAGTTGATCATGATCCTTCATATGTGAAAAAACCAACAGAAATCATATGTCATAGTGATAATGCGTTACCGAATAAGTATACTCTTCGAGTTAATGTTCTCTAGAGAAAACATAATTTATAAGAATTTACTTAGGAAACTAATGATGTAATAAACTAGATAAGTACTCATTTTTTGTATCAGTGTTAACAATTTTGGTGGTAATTTTTATTTTAATGGGTCTATAATGTTTCATCCTAATATTTTATAAAATATTTCTCTTTAAATAATTTAATTTCATCAATGTATTTCATTACACACAACAATGAGTTTAGATAAACAACTAAAAATTATTAAAATATTATGTCATTGTTATCACCATGGTATTGGATTGGTGGGTATGAATAGTACTAAATATATTATGTAAAATATATTTCCTACACTTTTATAAAATTAATTCATTAGCTATTGAATGGTTATGTCACAACCAGTCCCCCGAGGCCCGTGAAATGACTACCACAAGACTGCTTTCCAAAGACCAGGGGCTAGCAACTAGCATTAAAAGGCTTATTCTATAAAACCGGGAAGGCATTGCCTTTAAATCTTGTAACAAAAACAACCAAGAACACAAAGATATATGATCACAAGTAAACTATATAGTGAAAAGATTGTGTACAGTAAGAAAAAGGGGCCAGAATACAAGCCCAACAGGAAAGTTCAACAAAACTAGAAAGTACAAGTAAACTGAACAGATCCTGTGAACACCCGTCAAGGATACAACCTAAATTGTAGGTACAGCTCTCGAATAGTCTTCTCTATAGTACGCCTCATCTAAGTTCCACTTCTGAGAAACCTCTTGTCCTTGTACCATTGTCCTTAGTCAGCGTTGTCCACATCTGCACCATATACAACAAGGTGTTGGCATAGCATGTGCAGGGGTGAGAATAGCAACACATGGTAGTGAACTCGAGACCCCCAACATTCTCACAAAATCCACAAAGGATAAACCAAAAATAATGAAAACAAATAACAACTCTCCTTAATTATATGCACATATATATACCTAAGTTATCATGTATACCGATCAAATTCATGAGAACTCAGGGCCCAAATCCTTACCCAATGTACAACTGCTCCCCGAAGAATAGAATACCACTAATGTAACACCATCAACGTAAGTGCCACAAGGGTAACGCCACATTGAAGAATAACACAAAGTTATCATCACGAAGGCAACATCACAAAGTTAATTACCACATAGTTTACACTACACAGACGAATACCACAAAGGTATCACCGAGAAGGCAAGTACCACAACGGTACACCACACAGAAGATGACCACAAAGGTAAAGACACAGCTCAAACCAGGTATAACTTAGGTACGATAATAAATATGATTATATGTAACTACTAAATCATCTTACTCTATTAAGAGCCAGACCCATGTAAGATCCTAAATCATCATACCAACGTAGGATCCTAGTACAACAGACCCTCTTTGGATCTTAGTAAAGCAGACCCACATAGGTTCCAAGATTAGTCCTGCATGGATTCCTAGAGTGGATCCAAGTGGAACTCTTGAACATAGACTAATATAGGATCCTAAAGCACATACCCACATTGGATCCCAAATCATAGACCCACCTAGGATCCTTTTCTCAGTTACATCCAGCTACAGGGTTACCGCACTAAGCTCACTTGATTCTGGGAGGGTATGTTCCTCAAGCAATAGGTCAAATAATCTAACTATCATGAATTCACATTAATAAGTATCCTAAAAGAACACCACGTAAAATTGGTCTCAATACAACAGATTGTGCGTCAATTGGACGACTGGTCTGTATGTTATTTGCCTTTTAGTCCTGAGGTCCTGGATAGATCAGTGCTAGATCCAACCTAGTTGTACCCCAACTTTATCCAAATCTGAAGTGGGTATACAAAAAGGACAGCCTCAGTCCAAGGTTTTTAGTACCATAGATAGTTCCTCAAATGGACTCTTGTAGATCATGATATGGCTGAAAGAATTAAAAGTGGTCGTAGTTGGTCTGGGTCTGGTCTGACCCAATCGAACCGACCATGCCAGACCCGGCCTGGGCCGACCCGAGTCCGGCCTCAGATCTAATCCTGCCTATGGGATCTAGCCCAAACCACTAGTGTAGCCTAGACCATGGAGCGGCCCACGCTGTGCGACCGACGGTGTGAAAGCCCACTAGGCTCTTTGCTGGCCTAACGGGGAGCCTCCTCCAAACTGTGTGGTTGTGCACCACACCTTCATTAGTGGTCGTTAGTAAGCCGGACACCCTCCTCTATCCACCATGGCACAATGTTAGGGTTCATGTATGTCAGGATGTGTGAACGTGCACCGCCATCCCCTTCGTGTGGCCGACGGGCTGCGGCCCTTCTTCAGTGGCACAGTTGCGCTGCCACCTTCGTCGCAGTCGGCTGGAGTGCCAGCCTCCGCTTTTGACTCCCACTAATGACGTTCCTTGGTTCACCGAGTTCACCCTCGTGTCCCGTTCTTCATTCTTAAGATTTACACACTTTTCATAGAACTTCACCTTCATTTCAAGCCCCATTAAATTCACAACGATTGCGGAGAGGTCGGGCCATGTTCATTTGGTCTGCTCTCTCTCTATTAGAACCATAACAATTGGATTATTTGTTCTTGAATCATGAAGAACGTCAAGAATGGGTAAAGGATGATCAGAAAAAAATTCATACCATGAAGGTTCCGAAGTAGGAGGCGTGAGGAAGAAGATGAAGTCATTGAAGAGTCATCGTTCATTGCATCCATAAATCGCTTTTGATATGGGTTCGAGGTTAGTTCCTTGTTCTACAATCCTAGAGTATGTTCTTCATTGGAGAGGGCATTATTGATTGGAGGAAGAGTTTATCCAATTTTCTCCCCAAGCCATCCTTATCCAACGATTTCCCCAGGGAAATTATGAGACAACTAATTAAAATAGGTTTATCAATTTAATTTACTTTGGAACTATTAAATGGAACAATTATTTTTATTTCATTGGAACAATTAATTTTATTGCATTGGCACAATTAAATGAGATGATTCCAAGGGAATTAACCACATTAAAGAGGGGCATGGTTGGTCACCTCCACTTGAATAAAAAAGAATTTTTATAAAAATAAAATAGATGTTGTTCTTTATTTTATTTTTATTTCCATGAAAAACATGAAAACTATCATTCCTCATTGACCTACTACAGTCAAGGTGAAGGTATCTTCAAGAGAAAATTTGTGTGGTGAGTTCAACGGTGCCCTCATATTTAATTTCTAAGAACCAATTAAAAAGATATAAAAACCCTCTCAAACGTTTGCTGAACGTACATAAAAAACGTCAGAAATTCATTATGGGAACACCGGGATATTGAATCACGCATAGTCAATTTTCGAGGACTCATACAATTACCATTTAATTAAAAAAATTACATGATAATTTTTGATACCCTACATTCACCCCACCTCAGGGGTCTGTGTCCCTAAAATCTACATTACAAATTCAAGGAATACAAGTTTGGGTACTGAGCATGAATAAAATCCACCCAGACCCATGTGCATTGTTGGAGGTTCTTATGCTGCCAGCATACACACACCAAAGGAATCGATCACCCTTGAAGGACTCTCTCCTTTCAATCCTCAATCACCATAGGAACCTCCGTAAATGCCGCCCCATCGTCAATGTATAGCTTGTCGTGGTCGATGATGTGAGATGGGTCGTGCAGATATCTCCTCATCTGGGATACGTGGAATACGTCTTACACCGGGTACAAATGAGGGGGAAGTGCTAGGCGATAATCTACCTTGCCAACACAACTGAGGACTTGAAAGGGTCTGATGATCCTCATAGATAAATTTACACCCTTGCCAAATCTCCTCAAACCTCATCGGGGTGAGACCCATAGAAAGACATGGTCTCCATCCTCGAACTTGAGAGTTCTCCGTCTCCAGTTGGCATAAGACTTTTGTCTTCTCGGTGTAGTCTTCATCTACTCCGGGGTGATCTACATCTTCTCCATGGTAGCCCAAACAATATCTAGTCCCATGAGTATTTAATACCCTGGGTTAGTTCAGTATAAAGGTGATCTGCAAGGTCGTCCATACATAGCTTCGAAAGGTGCCATCCCAACGGTGGAGTGATAGCTGTTGTTGTATGAAAACTACACTGAGGGAAAGTGATCCTCCCAACAGCGACTGAAGTTGAGGATGCAAGCACACAACATGTCCTCGAGGGTCTGAATGGTTTGCTCAGTCTGGCCATCCATCTGAAGATGGAAGGTAGTGCTCAAATGAAGACGCATCCTAAAAGTCTCTTGTAACCACTTCCATAAACAGGAACTGAATCATGCTTCATGATCGGAGACAGTCATCTAGGGTACTCCATGTGTCTGCATAATCACATACACATATAGGCATCCCAAGTTGTCTACATAACCATGCTCTCTGATCGGTAGAATATGGGCCAACAGGGTGAGTCGGTCGAGGGTCAATCAGATTAAATCATGACCCATGGATGTATCTGGATGTCTTTTCATGATGTCCATAGATATCTCATCCCACATCCACTTTGGGACCTCTAAAGGATGAATTAAGCATGCTGGTACCTGGTGCTCCGCCTTCACTTACTGACAATTGAGGCACCAAAAGACAAACTCTGCTACTGCATTCTTCATTCCTGGCCACCAGTGTTGTCATCAGAGATCGTAGTACATCTTCTCCACTTCTAGATGTACCGTTAGAGGGGATGTGTATAATTCCCTCAACAATTTCCCCTGAAATTCATTTGGTTCCATAGTAAATTCTCCGAAGAGGATGACGTGCTCACCAATTTCAGAAAATCCATTATGTGCCGGACCTGAGGATATCTGAACAGGTTGTGCCTCGTAGTCAGTGTCCCCATGTTATGCCTCCCTGACTCATTGAATAAGTGTGGGAGTGACATTAAGAGACTAAAGAAAATATATTCTATATATATCCACAAATGATATCTGCATAGAGCCCTGCTTCTCCATCCCCTCACCTAGTAGTCGTATACCTGATCATCTACTATGTTCATATGCTACAATGTTCCCCTTCCCAAGAGTATAGACTATCTCAATGTCATAGTCCTAGAGGAACTCAAGCCAACATTACTACCTCAGGTTCAGGTTCTTCTGAGAGAAGATATACCTGATACTCTTGTGACCATAGTAGACTATAAAACATTCACCCATAAAGTAATGTAGGCACATATTCAAGGAGAAGACCACTACTGCTAACTCTAGGTCATGGGTAGTGTAGTTCTGGTCATTTTGTATCAACTCTTGAGAACCATATGCAATAACTTCTTGCTCCTTTATCAGGACACATTCGAGCCCAGTCCCTGATGTGTCGCAGTAGACTACATACCGAACGCCCTCCTATGGAAGCCTCAAAATAGGGGAACTAGTCTTCTACTGCCACAGCTTCTGAAAAATCCATCAGCATCTCTTAGACAACATGAAGGGTTTCAAATACTTCATCAACGCTAATAAATGTGCTGCAACTCTTTAGAAATCTGGAACAAATTTCCAGTAGTATCCGACCAAACCCAGGAAAATATGTACCTCTATCACACTCCTAGGTGGTACCCAAGAACGAATAGCCTCAATATTTGTGGGATCCACTGAAATGTCAGCCTCTAAGATAACGTGTTCTAAAAATTGAACCTCTCAGATCTAAAACTAGATCTTCGAGAGCTTACCATAAAGTTGGTGCTCTCAGAGAGTGTCCAGAACTACCTGCAAATTATAGGCATGCTCCTCCTCGGTAGTTGAGTATATCATAATGTCATCAACGAATACAACTACAAAGACATCATGATATAGCTGAAATTTCATGTTCATGAGTCCCATGAACACTGTTGGAGTGTTATTTATGCCGAACGGCATGACCGAAAAATTATAATTGTCATATTAACATCTGAAATCCGTCTTTTACATATCCTTTTCTTGAACTCTTAGATGGTGATAACCTGATCTGAGTTCTATCTTCGAGAACCACCGTGCTCCATTCAGCAGATCAAAGAGGTCATCAATTCTTAGGAGTGGGTACTTTTTCTTCACAGTCACCTCATTTAGGCAGCAATAGTCAACACAAATTCTCATGCTCTCATCCTCCTTCTTGGTGAACAAAATCATGCATGTCCAAAGAGACACACTGGACCAAATGAACCCCTTCCGATATAAGTCCTCCAGCTGTACCATCATCTCATGAAGCTTCGCGGGAGCCATCTGATATGCTGGTGTAAATTTTGGTGTCATCCTAGGGTGAAAGTAAATATAAAATTCCACCTCTCTATGAGGTGGTAGACCCGGAACATCATCACGAAAGACATCCACGTACTTGTCTACCACTACAAGATATCTTGGAATCACTATATCAGCAGCTCTGAGGGTAAGGCTAGACAAATGATGAGTGATTGGCTACACTCTCCTCCGAGTAAGTCCATCATGTGCAGCAAAGGCTCTCTTCTCACTGATGAAGGTAAACCTAGTCCCATCCGTGAAGACACACCTCACATTGTGCCCATACAGTCAATCTGAACATGGACTGTAGATAACAAGACCATACCCAAGATGACGTCGTAAGGTCTCATCTCCACTACTAAGAGATCCCAGCTGAAGCTCTCACCTCATAGAGTAATATCACAATACCGACACCAGTTTTTAATCATCGAATCCACTCTTGTAGTAGTCTTTATCTATAAAGGATTGAGCCAACAGCTCCACCGGAATCTTTGAGCTCTGGACGAGGGTAGTGGAAATAAATGAAAGACTGGAACCTGTTTCTATAAGTACTGTAGCTAAGGTGTAGGAGACACAGATCGTACCTCGTAACATCTCCAGAGCACCATGGTCGTAGGCCTCAACTTCCTGGAGTTGAGCTGGCCCCTGTCCACCTGCTCCCTATAGTCGGGGAGGGCCACCTGGTGGTAGTGGCGTTAACACCTTGAATTGTCACTCACCGCCAGATGCATGTCTAGCTCCTCTCCCACGTCTACCTACTCCCTATTGACCTCCTTGATCAAACCTCTATCTCTTCCTTGGATATACTTCGAGAGTCTTCTGGTCCTTTGTACGGCGGGTTAGATAGTCACAAGCCAGGTGAACCTGCCCGCAGCATGTATAACATTGCTTACTCTTTGCATGACTGGAACTGTCTTTGGTGCCCCACATAATGGACCATGAATCATGCGCTCATCCACCAGTAGGTCTGGTTCTGTTTGACATTTGTGACATCTGTCTATAGCCAGATGCAGAAGACTCCGCTACGTGATGCCCGGTGGTGGGTCTCGCTGCTCGTGACTGCTCAGCAAGGAAACTCTCCACTATGATGGCTCACTCTAACACCCCAGAGTGTGTTGAGATGTAGAGAGAAATCATTGAAGCCCTGATCTTATTCCTGAGTCCCTGATCAAATTTTGGGGCCTTGAAGAATGTGTATCGCACCATATTAGTGGAGTATTGTGAGAGGTCGGTGAACCTCTCTGTGTACTGAGCCACAATCATGTTTCCCTGCAGTAGATGAAGAATCTCTTTAATGTGCACTACATGATGGGTCGCTAGAACAAACGCTTCCTGAAATAGGCTCTCAAAGGCTGCTCAGAAAAGTGTCACCTTGTCCTGAACCTGTAGCTTCAAGCCACATCATATGCTTGTTGGTGCTTATAAAAGATTGGCGGTAAGGATCAACATGAGATCAAGGGGTGTCCCTACCCGTCAAAAGACTATCACTATGGCCTCCAACCAATTCTCAATCACTTGTGGGTCCATCTCACCCCTGAAACCGAGTGGATTCTGGTGCTGGAACTTGTGCAACATGCTCAAGCGGCGTGCACCCTCTACTGTTGGGGCTGGTTGCATCGATGGACCAATGGGTAGTGGTACAATTGGTGCCTCCACTACTGCCCCTACTAATAAAGGGCCCTGTAATGAGGCCCCATTGCTTAGTGGGATATCCTCACATACTATACCCAAAAACCTAGAAGTCTGTCTTAGTGGAGGCATCCTCAAAAGAAACAGGTGTGCCATAGTCAGTTAGTTATTCCGTGTGAGCTGACTCAAAGATTTCACAAAGAAATCTTTTGGAAACACACACGCAATCAGAGTTTTTCTACACTATGTTAGAAATCAGAAGTCAGGTTCCTTTTGTATGAATACATCAGTCACTGTACCAACACTTGATTCCCTAAATGGAAAACCACACTCATAACACTTAACATTATTGCCAATAAAAGATCAGAGTCTAATGTTCTATGGTAGAACTAACTCCTCTGATACCAACATTTCATGACCTGTCACACATGGCCCAAGTTTTGACTACCCCAATCCCTCCATCATTAGGCCATGGGCGGGCGATTAACACCGACAGGCGTATTCCCAAAAACTGGGTAGGCATTCCCATTAAATCCTGTAACACACACAACCAAGCACACAACAATAGATTAGGACATGTAAAATGTATAGTGAAAAGAGTGTGTACAGTAAGAAAAAGGTGCCAAAATACAAGCCAAACTGGAAAGTACAATAAAACTGGAAAGTACAGTAAACTGAACAGCTCCTATGAACACCCACCATGGATCCTACATAAAGGGTTGGTACAACTCTCGAACAGTCATCAATGCAGTAAACCTCATCGAAGGTCCTCCTCTGAGCTACCTCTATTCCTGGTAACCTCGTCCTCTATTAGTGATGTCCCACGTCTACAGCAAGCACAACAAGGTGCGGGTGTAGTCCGTGTAGGGGTGAGTATAATGATACACAGTAGGGACCCTGAGACCCAAAAAGGTCTCACAAATTCCAAAAAGGGTAAACCACAAAGAATAAAAACAACTGACAACCCTAATTTGTTATATTCCCATATATATACTTAATTTATCATGTATAACAATCTCATTCATGAGGAAACTCAAGCCCCAAGTCATTAGCCCAAGTACAACTGCTCCACAATGTAAAGAATACCACGAATGTAACACCACAAAGGTAAGTACCACAAAGGTAACGCCACAATGAAGAATACCAAAAAGGTATCACCACGAAAGCAACACCATAAAGGTAAGTACTACATAGGTAACACCACAAAGAAGAATAACACAAGGGTATCACCATGAAGGTAAGTACCTCAAAGGTGTGCCTCAGAGAAGCTTACCACAAAGGTAAAGAGTCAACTCACACTAGGTATAACTTAGGTATGGTTGTAAAGATGATTAGATGTAACTATAAAATCATTATTCTCAATTAATAGGCAGACCCATGTAGGATCCTAAATCATCAGACCTATGTAGGATCCTAGTACAGTAGACCAATGTAGGATCCTAGTAAAGCAGACCCACATAGTTTCCTAGAGTAGTCCCACATGGATTCCTAGAGCGGATCCCACTGGAACTCTCAAACACAGACCCACATAGGATCCCAAAGCATAGATCTACATAGGATCCCAAAGCAGAGACCCACATAATATCCTTTTCTCATGTTATAGCCAACTACAGTGTTCTCGCACTAAACTTGCTTGATTTCGGGAGGGTCCTCTCCTCAATCCACATGCCCAATACTCCAACAGCAATGAAGTCCCACGAAGAAGTATCCAAAAGGAACTCCATGCAAATGGGGTCTCATCACAACAGATAGTGGGTCAATCGGACGCCAAGTCTATATGTTATTGGCCTTTTAGTCCAGAGGGCCTGATTGGAATTGGTCTCGATCCAACTTGGCCATACCTCTACTTTATCCAAAACACTAGTGGGGTATACCAGATGGATCATCATGATTTGAGGTTTCTAGCGGCACAAAAGGTTCATCAATTGAACACTCGTATATCATGATATGGTGAAAGAACGAAAAGGGGTCGATGTTGGCCTGGGTCCAATTATACCCAGTCAAATTGACCATGCCCACTAGGTCTGGCCCGACCTGCCGACGTGGCATGTGGTGCTGTGGTCCACTGGGCTCACAGCTGGCAGGATGGCCATACTCCGTAGTGCAGAGTAGTCAAACACTGCACCTTCACCGGCAGCCGACAGCGAGTAGTCCTCCCTCCCCTCGCCGCCATGGCAAAAAGTCATAGCTCCTGCACACCAGATGGGGTGGACGCACATTGTTGTCCCCTTCACACAACTAGCTGGAGTGTTGGAGACTACCCTTGCTCTGTCGTGTTTGACGGGCCATAACCCTTCTCTGGAGGTGCATTTGCACTACTGTCGTTCCCGAGTCCAACCGGTGACATTACTCGGGTCACCGGGCGCGCCCCGGTGTCCCATTCTTCATTATGAATATTTCTTCCCTTGTCTCAGGACATCTCAATCATTTCAAACCCATAATAATTACAAAATGGTTGCGGAGAGGTAGGGTCGTGTTCATTTGGCCCGCTCTCTCCGCGTTAGAATGATAGCAATCAGCTTGTTTGTTCTTGAATTATGAAGAATGTCAAGAACGGTTAAGGGGTAATCAAAAATACAATCCCTACCTTGAAGGTTCTGATGGATGAGGCACAAGTAAGAAGAAGAATTCAATGAAGATCCGATGTTCGTTTCTTCCATATGGAGCTTCAGATCCGGGCATAGGGTCAGTTCCTCGTTCTTTGATTTCGAGTACATTCTTCATTGGAGAGGGTGTTCTTCATTGGAGGAAGAGTTTCCTACAATGTTTTCCCAAGCCTCCTTTTTCCAATGATTTCCCCAAGGAAATGAGGAGCCAACAAATTAAAATTTGTTTATCAATTTAATTTTTCATTGCCATAATTAAATGTCACAATTAATTGTATTGTGTTGGAACAATTAAATGGCAAAATTAACTGTATTGTGTTGGCACAATTAAATGACACAATTAATAATGTTGCATTGGCAAACTTTAATGGGTGGATTCCAAGGGACTTCCCCACATTAAAGTGGGGCTTGGGTGGTACCCACCACTATAATTCAAAAGTGGGGTTATAAAAATAAAATTGAGTTGTTATTTATTTTATTTTTATTTCCATGAAAAACACAAAAACTAAATTTCACCCTTGACCTACTTCGGTCATGTTGAAGGTCTCTTTAAGAGAAAATCGGTGCTATGAGTTCAACGGTGTCGTCAGATTTCAATTCCGAGAACCGGTTCAAAAGTTATAAAATCCCACTCACACGTTTGCTGAACGTACTTAAATGAAAGTTTAGAAATTCATTGCTGGGACACTGGGCCTCCGAATCACGCTCTGTCAATTTTTTCATACACTTAAAATTCCAATATAATTAAAAAAATACATGGAAATTTCTGGGTCTCTATAGGTTATAATTAAAATTAAAACTATTCAAAAATATAATTGATTTTTAAAAAAATTGTATTTTTGCGCATAATATATTTTTATTTTACAAAATTAATTTATTCAAAATTGGTTTATTATTTAAATTATATATATATATTATTTAATTTATCAATCTTTTTTATATTAAAAAAATCTAGGAATAGGATACGAATAAATCCATTTTTATGCTTAAAAATATGTTTTTTCTAAAATACATTTTTTATCACATTTTTTAAAAAAACATTAAAATTAATGGATAATGTTTATATGCATTTAATTAGATAAAATAATTTGAATATTTAATATAAAGAGGTAAAAATTTTGTAATTAATTGCCTTTTGTTTTTGGACAATATTAACATTAGTTGTGGTAAAATTTATCACCTCAATAAAGAATAAATCAGGTTAATCAAGGTTATATATAAATAATAAGGACATAATGTTTCATTATAATTATTATTGGATAAAGGATATTCAACCTTTAACACCTTATATTCAAACATTATTTGGTAAATGGATGCTTATCCAAGAAACTGTATTTTATGTTATTTAAATCGATGAAACATAAAAAATTCCCTCTCCTTGTTTTTAATATCTCTTATGTGGACACGTAGAGACAAAACCTTGTTAGGGTCAAATATAAGTTTCTATTTTGAACCTATTAAAATTATTTTCTTGATAAAAATTTATTTTTAATTTTTATAAATTATATAATTATCTTTATTTCTTATGCAACATCGATCCAGTATTTCTCCAGTAAATAAAAAATATAATAATTCATTCTAAGAATATTAAAAGTGATATAATTATAATGTGTAAAAGTGATAGATGAATTTTATAGATCTATATAAAATATTAATAGGGTTTTAAATCATATTACACTGATCCCCTCAATATTATTTATTAAAATTTAAATTTGATTAATAGTTTCAATGTTCAAAATTGTTAAATTTTACCAAAATAATATTTAATTAAATTAATTAAAAATCAAATAAAATATGGAAATAATATAAGGTGGGTGTTATTTGCTTACAGATTCCATAAATTTACCATTTATGGTCAAATTTGTACCTTTTATGTAAATATCAAACCCCTTAAATATTAAAGGAGTTGTAATCATAGTTAAAATTAAAATTTGTTAAATAATTGTTAATCCAAATGATAAGATTTAGAATTACAAAAAACATATCAAAATCTTATTTTTATGGGATTATTACCTTATCCTATATTATATTCTAATACATGTCTATTGGGATTATTTTTTCATGAAAAATAATTTATTATAATTTAATATTTTGAGAAATTCCAAATGTAACCCTTGCCAAAATTATAAAAGGGCACCACCTACCTCACTAAATCAAACTAAATTTTTTTTATCTAATAAAAACTCACCTATAAACTATCTATCAACGTACTATGGGTTTTGTTATTCCAAAAATACAAACTCTATATCATTTTAGAGGAGATATAATGGAGTCATTTCTAAGAAGATGTATCACCGTAACCGATCACTTTCTTTTTGAATCTTCCTCCCTCATATAAATAAGTTGCATTTTTTCTAACACAATAAAAACTAAATCCTCAATATGTTGAAACGTTATTATTATTATTATGAAAACACCATTATAATAATTCATTCCGAACATGTGATATGTGAACGTATCGCTTCTGAAAACGTATGGACAACCCTCCCCACGTTGTGATACAATTCAATTTTCATCACCATTTTTTAATGGGTATTATGATGGGTTTACTGTCGATATATTATATATTTTACATAATTATACTATTTAATGGTAATATAACGTCTAATTTCTTACCATCAAAACCTTTGGTATATAATAACTTCGTTTTCCCGTACCTATGGACTACCTCCTCCATGAAGTGATATGACTTATTTATCATTTATATTTTACATTGTTTGTTAAGTGGATGGTATTGATAAATATATAAATATATATGATATATATGAAATAATGATTGTTCATTAAAATTGACTTGTTATTTACATTACATTATTTCCATCTGTTTGAAAATGAAATCAATGTTCATGCATATGTACGGTATGCCATCTCCATGAATGGTGTAATTCATTTTCCAATCAATTAATTTTATGAATGATTATATATATATATATATAATATATATAACATTTATACAATGATTGAAATTCAATAAATGGTGGAACCATGTACAAATTATAGGATGGGTATAGCCGAACCAAAACATGATAGGGAAACGAAGCAGTTATCAACATGAACAGGGATTTTAATAACAAATTATTAATAAAGGTTTGATAAGCTGTAATAAATAAATCATACGTGGTACAGTAGATATGAATATTTCTATGTAATAAATTTATAACAAATCCTTATTTATTATACAAGAGGTTTTAACATGAACACAGAAAGGGGAGAATTGAGGTTAAGGATTTGTATCTAACATTTATATTTGTGGGACACATGTCATATTCACCCCTTGTTTCATTCGTGTGGAGTATAGATTATCCATGAATGTATTTTGTGATTTTTAATGAAAACTATGAGATATAAAAAACCATAGATGTTTCTTTATTTAAAGTGGATTATGATTCAAATGCTACTATAGTAGTAAGGGTTTTATTTCACAATTTCATCAATATTTAGGATTATTTATGTTTAATTCTCCATTAAAGAATATTTTTCTTCCCTTTACATATTTTCAAAGAAAATTAATGAATTTTTTTACCATTATAAAATTATTTTATAAGGTCATTTTTAACAATGATTTCGTTTTAACTAATTTTTTTGAAAGGGATATTTTTTTCATTTTCCATATGAGGTACTTTTGGACATTTATGACAAATTTATGTAAAGAATGTATTTTTAACATATATGCATTGAATGGAATTTCCCATAAAAATGAAACCTAAATTCTTAAAATATTCCTTTACATATTTACAATGTTTTTTAAAAGAAATTTATTTCTTTATTATGTGCATATTTTTTTAAAATTTAAAAAGTTTTTTTAAAAATTTCAAAGGGTATTTTTCTCAATAAGGTTCTAATGATATTTTAGTAGTATCTCTATTCATTAATGACAATAGTCATTGATTCAAATTATTAATTAATATGTTAAATATCTAAGGACACCATCCATATTCTTTCTCTATATGGATTATGATTAGGATGAAACGAATTATAAAACCTGGTCTATTGGTTATTTAATGATAAAAAGTTTATGTAACACATTTCATCTTATTAGTGATGATCCAATGAATGTTATTTTATCCTAGCGTAATAATATGTATTATTTTTGTTATGTGATCTGTTGAAACCATATCTTAATCTAATTCCAAAGGCAATGAATAATATCATATTACCTAGTCATAGAAAAGATGTTGAGATTCTTGATCCAATATGGGAAAAAAGTAGAACTGCTTAATCTATTATGGGAAAATAGTCAATGTTCTTGTTCCATAATGGGAAAAAGGTGTTGATTCTTGATCTGATTGTCCTGTTTGTTATCCTTGAAATATGAAATGGTTTCATTATTTATGAACTTCTGGTTCGTGATTTATTTATGAAAAGTTCTCATTCTTTTGAATCCTGTCTTTTGAAATGAAATATTTTTATGACACAACTCAAGCTTATGATATTTTTGAAATTATACATGAATTTTATATGTTATGATCATGATCTCATAACATTATGGTTATATGATTCATTCACATTATCATCGATTGTTGTCTCCCATATTTACCCATATTGAGCATCTGATCTAACCATTTTATTATGTCTCCATTCCCCAGGATATATAGAACTTTTGAGTAGGGTCTTCCTATGAATAGTACAATGCGGGAAGAAATTTATGGGTTAAAATGAATAACTTTTATAAAATAAAATATATTATAAATATTCCCCAAATAATCAAAACCTTTATAGTTCTAGTAAAGACTATATTATTGTATTTTGAATATTCATTTAAATATTCATGATATTTATATATGAAAACATACGGATACTATTATATTACCAATATAATCCTTCATATTGAAAATTTATTATGATGATACAGGCCATAATTATATAAATGGTACACCTTTTCCATGGAAAGGGTGGGAAAAATATTGACTTCAATGAATTTGATGATCTTGATGCATCCAATTTGTAATGGGAGAATCTCTAAACGAAATACCTGGAATTGGAGATGTTCCCTAGACACAAGTATAGCATAATTATTCCATAGAGGTTAGAGAATTAAATAGAGACAGTTTTATGGTCACTAAATCAAGTTAAACATTACTACTATAGAATAATAAACCGCAAACTTATAAGGAAGTGGTGGATGGTAGGGAAGCTTATAAATAAAAAATAAGACATACATTCTAAGATAGAGTCCATGTACCAAAATCATGTTTGGGTTTTTTTAGATCCTAATCTAATGAAAAACCTATTGGATGTAAATGGTGATTACTGAAAAAGTTTTAAATGAATAGTAAATTAAAAACATATAAATAATGTCTGGTTTCAAGGGGTTTTTGGAACCATCAATGGATAGAATCTAATTAATCCTTAAAACCCATTATAATGCTAAAATAAATCAAAAAATTACTATTAATTTCAGTTTTCCATGATTATGAACATTAGAAAATGGATGTCAAAACTACTCCACTACAGGAGAAGATTGATGAAGACATCAATATCCATCAACCCTAAGATTTAATTAGGTAGAGAATTTACAATTATTTAAAATAGATGCCAAGATATAGTTATGGGTTAAAGTAGGTATCACATTCATGGAATTTAAATTTTATTTTGTCTATGATAGAATTTGGTTTCAACAAGAACGAATGTGGTCCATGTGTCTATATGAAGAATGGTGGGGATTCCATCATTTTTCTTTGTATTATATGTCGATGAAAAATTGATTATGGAAAATATAGTGTAATTATTAATACTTTTTTAAATGAATGTGTGTCTAAGAAATATTTAAGTGAGGCAACCTATATTATATGGATAAAAATCTATCAATATAGACCTTGGATGATCGGAAAATGAAATAATACATATATTTACAAGGTAATCGAATGTAATAATATGGAACAATACAATATTGGGTTGTTTATAATTTCACATGGTATCAATATTTAGAATAAAATGATTCCACAAACACAAAAGGATGCTGAAATAAGGAATAAAATACCATAAAATTTTGTATTGGTATCTATTATGTATTACAAATTGTGTACTATGTGGGATGTTTCCTTTTATATTATAATTGTAACAACCCCAAATCTAGTAGCCCAGAATAAATAAATATTTATTACATTGTAAAATGAAAAAAGGTATCACGCCACCAAAGATAAATATGTTATGTAGTATTGAAGAACTAGATACATACAATATTCCATTTTATTACATTGGAAATAAAATATAAAACGTAATAATAGTAAACATTGTGCATCCTTGAACTCATTTAAAGGATCCTTCTTCATATCATTTTGAAAGAAAAACATAATTTGAATGAATAAAATGCTTATTAAAAGTTACATACAATGTAATCTATCATGAGTAGATAAATAATAATTAGTATGGAATAGTAAATAACAAAAAACATATGTCATTTAATCTATAACATGATAATGAAATGTATACATGGATAAAAATGGTGAAATAACATCATGGATATTAAAAATGAATTCTTAGTGATGAAAATTCATCAAGTTGGACATCATGATATCTTACCATTAGGACCTTATTCTATGAAAATAATAGTAAATTGGTATGTATACAATAAAACCCCTTGTAATATGGTTATTTAACTAGTTTTCCTCATAAAACATGCCCATGTGTTGTGGGGATATGTTATTCTAGGACTTATCCATCATTGAATGTAAAATTTAGCCCTCCTATATTGAATTAGATATTTATTTCATAAAGAAAATTCTTTATCAAAAAAATATCCATGTTCGACAATGAATACATAATATCATGATTTCCACTGTCAATCAAATACATTTTATTTAAAAAATTGTTCATTGAAATGGTATACAGTTTAGGTAATTATAATATCAATGATATAAAGAATGTGAATAAGAAACAGAAATTAAATTTCTAATGAAATATGATCATAATTAAATTATTCTATAAATATAATGTTAGTGACCTCAAAATAAATAATAGGAAAAATATATCTCTCAATTCGTTAGAAAAGTATAGTTCATTGTTAAATCAAGTATTTATGATAATATATAGAAATATAATTCAAACAATTAAAATAATATTTCATGAAAAAAATTATTTCTAAAACCATTGAAAACATGTCGAATAATCTAAATAGTCTAAAATATTAATGACAGAAGGAATATCAATTCATATTGTATGAGTTAAAAAGAAACAATACATTTTACTTCTTAAAATGAATGAAAAATATCCCTTCAGATAAAATTAGAAATATTTCATTAAAAATATGTGAATAAGTTTATTATTACATAAAATGTACTTAATAAATAATTTTTATAAATAATAATAACTTTTTTGAAACAATTTTTAAAAAAATGGAGATGGAATAAAAATATACCTGATGAAAAAGATAATTAAGACTGGATTTTACTAAAAACATTATTTGATTGATTCAAGTGTAAAAGAGAAAACAAATTATAATAAAACATGGAAACTCTTTAAACATCTAGAGGATAATATAATAGATGGATTTTATAAAGGTTATATTATATTATTCCTTTAATGAAAAATATAGGCAAACACAAGAAAATGATATTCTACATTAAATTATTACATCATTGGTAAAATTTTAATCGTAACCCATTGAATGAATAATAATTAATTGAAACATTAAAAAAATTATTAAATATATATTAATGTTAAATACATAAATATGTTAGTATATACACCACATGAAATAAAGTATGTGCATAATACCAAATATGTCTCAATGGAGTGGAAATTGAGATGAAATCCCTTACCTCACACTTCTACTTAGTATAACATGATTTAACCACATAAAAAATAAATTTGATTTATTTTAATTACATAAAAACAATAAACATATTAATAATATCATATTTTTTCTAATTATAACATCTTATTATCTATTTTTTAATAATATGTCATTATTATCACTCTTTCGGGTGTTAACTGCATCATTTTTCCTATATGTATTGTTCCAGCGGTTTTTGTTCTCAATTGTTCATCGTGGTTATAAAATATATATAATTTTAATCATTAAATAAAATAAATTCATATTACTTATATACATATTTATAATCATCCTTTAAAAGGTATACATTAACTATGAATCACATCACTTCATAGAGGTCGACACAAAAGTGACATTATCATTTTTTAATGATTTTATGGGTATGAAGGTAGATGATATATAAAATTTATAGATTCATTATTATTTCCTAAGTATCATATATATTCATTAGTTATATTATTATTAATATCCTTTTGAGGTATTGATGGAAAACAAACTACATCAATTCATGATGTGGTAGTCCTCCTTACACACGAGTGATGGTTTTGTTTCCCAATTGACAGAGAATGAGATGGATTAATATTATATAATAAAAGTAATAAATCAATTTTATATCATTGAATTGGTTTTATTATATTGGAATGGTAAGAAAATAATTGAACATGATAAATTTTTTTATAAAAATGAAATTGTTTGGTTAAGATGATTACCTCTTCTTTGAAAGAGATTCTTTAGATATCCTCTTAAGGAGACTAGGATTAGTTTTTATGGAATACCTTAACATAAATAAAATATATAATTATTTATTTGATATATTTAATTTTGTTTTTATTGAGATAAATGTATAAATAGGTGTGCCTAATTGAGGGTAGGGGTGCCCTTCTTTAATTGACCAGAGTGTCACACCTGTAATTTTTCAATGATTTAAAATATTATTATATAACATTTAAGGAAAATTGGATATAAAATTGATCATATATTAATATAATAATTTTATTTTATAAATAATCTCATCCAATATGTTTTAAGAAAGTTTTAAGTCATTTAAACCCATATCATTTTATATTAACACTCGGTAACCCGTTTTAACTGAAACCTTAGTAACATATTTTATTAGTTTATAATGTTCATTATGACCAAAAAATACTTAAATATTATTAACTAATATTAAGTATGTTTATTAAAAATGTAGAATACATTTAATCAAAATCAATTCTTATATGTGGTATAAATTAATTTAAAAATAAACATGAAAAATGTGGTGCAAATACAGTTTTGCATTGTATTTTTCAAACATAAAATGATCGTACATTAACTTTGTGAGAAGAAATAATAATTATATAAATATATATACATATATTTCGATATATAATCAATAAATTTAATTAAAATAATTAATTATTATATATTATAATTGATTAATCCAAATGAAAAAAATCAAAGCACATAAAATCATTTTTTTGAAAAATATCTCTTTTTACCTCAAAATGATCCTGTAGATGCACAATAGCATGGTACTCTAGCATTAATGTAGTAGTTGTGAAATTGTTGATTAGTGACCTAGTTGTGAAGGAGGTACTATACCGGGAGTTGTAGTAGTGGTGGTACTGTAGCTGTCTGGGTATTGTATCTATATTATTCACCAGATGTCCATTTGAGCCCAAAAATATGCTTCTTTTCCTTGTATTAGATATTTTATGCCCTTGACACATTGTGCCATGTTAATGTGGCACATGGAAATAGGCCTTTGAGAAATTTAATTGATATCACTCTACATAGACACAAAGTGGTCATTTATTTATAATAAAAATGAAGCTTTAACCCCAATGTTTTTAAAAGAAATACATGATTAACACATTTTTATAAATAAAAAGAGGAATAATTAAATAATAATTTTTAATTATTTATAAAATCATATTTATATGGTAAAATTTTAATAAACTTTATATTATTATTTTTACATAATATTTTCAAAATTAATATTCATCTTATCAAATTATAATTTATTACTATGAAATATTAAAAAAGTTTATTGCATTATATATTTATGAAAATAAAATTTTCACATACTATAATTGAATCGTTATCTTTAAATTATTCCCTAGGTTAAAATTTTATACATAAATTGTTTTTTGGATTTTACATGCTAAACAAATGTGTGTGGTTCTTCTTCATAACATATTTTGGTTCCCATGGGCTTCATAAATACTATGATTTCTCCATATACCTTTACCAATAAATTCTTTTGATTTCACAATAGTTGTTCTTTAATTTCAATAATCTGGATAGGAATTTCATATTAATATAGATCAATTTCTAATTATATATATTCAAAGGTGGGAACATGTGTTGGGATGTCATATACTTCCTTGAAAATGTAATTTAGAACACATAATAGACTTTAGAGATTCTCGAGGTAATTTCCAAATAGTAGTCCATAGCTCTAATTATATATAGAATTTTAAATTGTATAACACACCTAGGGTCCAATTTTCTTTTCTTGCCAATCCATATAATACACTTCCATGGAGATACATTCAAGAAAACATGATCTCCCACTTGAAATTAGAAAACATTTCTTCAATTATCAGCTTAACACATTTACATTCATTAAGCTACATTAATATAGATCTGAATTGTCATTAAAATTAACATTGTATCCTTAACAAGTTATGGTCCTACAAGATTCCTTTCCAAAAATTCATCCTAATAAGTTGGAGTATAACATATCTTTCTATATAATGCTTCATACAGCACCATTACAATACATGAATATAATCCATTATTATAGAAAAACTCTTATAAAGGTAAATACAAATTCTATATACCATTAAATTCTAGTGATCATTACCTCATCACGTTTTCTAATTTTTGAATAGAATTTTTAGACTATTCACTAGCTTGAAGATGATAAACAATTCTCAAATGAAAATCAGTATCAAGATCCATTCGAATACATTTTCAAAATTTCAATGAAAAACATGGATCATGATCAGAAAAAATTGAAAAAGAAGACCTGATGTATTAAATGTTTACTAAAATAGAGTTTTGTGAGGTTCATAAGAGTTAAATTTTTTCTAATGTTGTGGAAATCTATCAATTTGGTGAGGAAATTAATAATAACCCATATGTAATCATTCAATATTGGATTCATTGAAAATATAATGAGAAAATACATAGTAATTTCATCCAATGTCTATATAGGAATAGGTAGAGGTTGGATGAATACTCTAGGATGTTGTCCCTCAACCTTAACATATTTAAATACCAACCTTCTCAATAAATATTCAACAATTTCCCATAAAATGTTTTCCTCCTGATCCTTATATAGTGTGATGCTTCAAGGGTGTATAGAGAAATTCCAAATATGATCATCATCTAATAATTCTTTTTTTAGCTCACATATAGATGGAACAGATATAATTCTTCCAAATTTTATAATTCTAACTTCATAAAAGTCTTATTCCAATTTCCCATCATTCATAGCTTTAATATTCTTTTGAAAAATCCAATTGAATAATAATCTTTTATCTTTTACAATAAATATGTTTTCGAAATCATTTGAAAAATCAGTGATATTTCCCCTTCATTGATTATTTATATGTCAATATTTACAAAATCCATAAATATAATATCCCTATCAATCTTCATTTTTTCCAGGACATAATGTTCTTTCAAGCACAATGCATCCTCTATCTTATTTTCCTTCCCTATTTGTTAGTGTCCCATTAAATCATAAAAATTTAGTAGCTCAATCCATTGAATTTGCCTCATATTTATGTATTTATATAAAATGTTTCTTTAATATTCTTTTGATTTGAGTATATCCCACATAATTAACCATATATATATAATCTCTATATTTTAAAAAAAATTATAAAACTACCAACTCAAGATCATGAGTTGGATAGTTCTGTTCATGAATCATTAATTATGTAGATGTATAGTAAATAAATATGTCATTCTTCATAAGAACACAAAAAACTAACTTCCTCCTTCTATATATCTAAAATCTAATATTTTCCTATGGTAGACTCAATATCAAATAATTAACAAATATCCCCTTTAATTATTTAAAAACTTCTTCACATTCCTTATTTCTTATAAACAAAATCATTTTACTTAAAATCATAGTAAATGGGTTATCTAATTGGGTAACATTTTTTTTAAATTACTAATAGTAACTATCTGATCCAAGGAAATAATGTGCCTCAACTATGGTTTTCAGTAAAGGACATTCTTTGACTGCCATTATCATCAAAGGGTCAACTATGGTTAAATCCATGGAGACAATATGGCCAAAAAAGATACATAAAAAATTTAGAATTATGATTTTCTAAATTTTCATATAACTCGTTTTCTCTAAGATTATCGATAATGATCCATATTTGATTCTCATGGTATATTTAGATTTTAGAGTACACCATTATATCTTTAATAAATACCACATCAAAACTATCAAGATATTCATTAAATACATTATTCATTTGATCCATAAAAACATAGGGTTTATTAGTCAATCCAATGGAATTACATTAGAATCCTTACATCCATACCTCATATGAAATGCTATCTTCAAAATATCTTCCATGTTTACATGAAATTGATGATACCCTTAATGAATGTCAGTATTTGAAAATTATTGAGCTCCAATAAGTATATCTAATAATTCATCAATGTAAGTTAGATGATACTTATTATTTATTGTGCTATTATTAATTTATCAATAATAAATGCATAGCCTTATATATGAATATTTCTTCAAAAATAAAATAATAGGGGCTCCATAAGGTGAAATAAGAGGGCATATAATTCCCCTATCACATAAATATAATAGTTGTTTATTCAACTTGACTAATTATAATATATACATTATTTTGTAATTCATTGATATAGTTCATTCATTCGAGTTTAAAACAATGGAAAACTCCACTTCTTGCTTTGTTTGATTTCTATGTATTTTCTCACATCCTTAGATTGTGTCAACTCTTCTTCCTTAAGAATCTCATTTAGAAGAGTTACTATAGGTGGATAGTGACATGACCAAGATGGTGATTTCACACCTCTAAAAACATGTAATTCAACATCATCAACATGAATCATAATGTACATGTTTTTAAAATAACTTTTTTTCATTATATTTTGAATTATAATCCATATAAATGATTAAAAATATTAACCATTAATAAAATTATCATGTAAGAAAATTGGTTATGTTTATATGTTATAATGGGATCTGACTGAAACATCAATATTTATATAATATTTCTATTGAGATTCATGATAGATAACTCCCTTTTAATATTACTGGGTAAATATTTAGTTAACATGGAAATCATTGTATATATAAAAGAGTACGAAGATCTAGTATCAATTAATGTATTTGCTAAATTTGAGTAAATGATTAAAGTACATACTACAACATCATTAGGAACATCAACCATAGATACTATAATAAAATAATCATGGAATTCTCCTCTTAACCTCTTATATTGTATGTTTCCTTTATGCTTGGGGAATTCAAGTGAATTATCTGCCATTTTCACTACAGTTGAAGACAAATATAGAAATTTTTTCCCTCTTATATTCATTAGAAAATTGAGCCTTATATTTTCACTTGAAAAATAATAATATTACCTTTAATAAATATCTGTGATTTTTCATTCCAGAACATACACATGATGTAATTGTTTTTGTCTTCATCTTCCACATTGATTCACTATCTTTTTTATAGTTCTTATTCATCCTCTTCTTCTATTGATTTCCCTTGAAGATATAAGATCTAAAAGATTCATCTTATACTTTAACAACACAAATTAATATTTTATTATATACTAAAAACATTTGAGAAACTAGTGACCTTTAGACACATCATTTGAATAGTTTTTATTCATTTCATTTCATTACTCATGATTGAAATATTAGTAAAATAATGTTACTTTTAAATATCTCCATATTATATGTTATATTTCATTTTCATCCCTAGTAGTCTAGATCAATGACTACCCCATTTCAACATCCCATTAATACACTACACTACCAGCATAACATTTTCCCTTTAATTACATCCCAACACCATAAATATATTTTCAAGGGACATAATCCATTTATTAGCTACCACTAGTTTATTAGTTACACTGAATTATGGAAGCATATGTCATAGGAATGATCCAATATTAGTGTATCATGTTTTGGAACATCATGTTTCTCTATATGTTCAAGGTTGTTAGTCATAACCAATGTTAGGTTTCTGAATATGGCCTTGATCTACTAAACTCCTCACAAGTTCCATTGGATATCTTATTAGGGAAATATCTACATTTACCAAAACTATTGAAACCTTTTGTTTATAAGAAACCATTTCTAAATAATGAAATATATTGAATTAACTCATAAGATTATCAATTTTAAATCATAACATATAATTCTAAATCTGGTGTAACACATAACCAAAATTGCAAATTTATGCATTTTTAATATCATAATCGTAATTATTTTTTGTTTGGGAATACCCTTAAATCGTAATATTATTTAAAATATTTCATAATGATTTATAATTAAAATTTGAATTAACCCATGAATATCCACTAGGTGTGTAAAACCAAGTGTGGAGTAAGGGATGATTCACTATATACTAGAATGATATTTGAGATATACTCCACCAACTCTGTTTGGAATTATTACCCCTAGATTAATTTGTTCCAAATCCATGTACACATGTTGTATCCAAATTGGAATATATTTTGTGGAAAACCACAAAATCTATAACTTACTAAAAACAATTATGATATTATCTTAAAATTATATATATCCTAAAATTCATTCATATGATTATGTAACCTAATCTATTATCTCCTAAATATAGTTACCAATATTTCTATTAAACTTTCATATTATTCCAATTGTTACCTCCTGACTATAATAACCCAGAGTTGGTTACTACATTATTACATTGGAATAATATTGAAGACATCACATCATAATTGATCATTCATTTTAGTAGTCTTGAATAACAAGATACATACATTATTACAATTTTTACATTCAAAATAAAATATAAACATTGTAATAGTAAACAGTCTACATCGTTTATCTCATTCAAATATTCATTCTTAATATCATGTGGACAGAAAAAATAATGATGATGTCAAATTCATAGTAAGGGTTGTGTAGAGTGGAATATATCCTGGATATTTAAGGAATAATCAATATGGCTGGGTAAATAACTGAAAACATATTTCATTTAATAAATAACTTGACAAAAAAATACATCCATAGTTAATAATAATGAAATAATATCAGGGTTAATAATTACTAAATTATCAATCAATTAATAGCATAATGTTTAACATGGGTATCTGTTGGTGTAAAAAAATGAATTTTTGGTTCCCACTAAACCATAAATTAGATTTAGAAAATACTAAAAAAAAAATTTATTGTTTGAACATGATGATATCAAAATTCATGATATCATATCATCATGTTATTTTTTCAATACAGTTTATGTCAATGGATATGTATACCCCAAAAACAAATTTAATAAGTCTATCTAACTTGTATATCTAATGATACATCTTCAGGAATCGAGGGGCTATTTAATTTTATGTCCCACCCATCATTGCATGTCCCATGTATTCCTATTTTATTGAATGATCAATTTAATTAATAAATAACATGTCTTATAAATAAATCTGAATAATTAATAAGGAATATGTAATATCAATATTTCCTCAGTCAATCAAATAACTTTAATAGTAAAACAATGCATATTGAAATTGTATATAGTTTATGAAATAAGCATATCCATGATACCATGAATATAAATATGGAAGAGAAATATAATGTTTAATGAAATACGATAAAATATTGAATGATTGAGAACTATTTAAAAGACTAAAAAATTAATAAGAGATAATATATTAAAATAAATTCATTGAAAATTAGATTTTATAGTAAAATTAAGTGTTTTTTAGAATGAAACAAAATCGATGTGAAACTATTAATATAATTTTTCATTATAAAACAATTCTAAAATTATAGATGAATATAAACAGTGTAATATGGTTATGGATGTAATAAAATTAATTAAAATCATATACATTAAAAAGAATCAATATTTTTTCTTTTTGATAAAAAATTCAAAAATTGTCCATTCATATAACATTAAATATATTACTTACAAGCCTTATAAAAAAATATTATTAATAAATCATTTTATAATATAAAAACTACTTTTATAAAACATGTTTGAATAATATGGATATAGAATAAAAATATATTCATTCAAAAAAGAGAAATAATATCAGATTTTGTTTTTTGAAAAATTATTCACTATATTCTAGTAACAATGTAAGGAAAAGTTGTAAGAACACACAAAAATTGAGATTGAAAAATAAATTCTTACCTCAATGATAATGTTTGGATGGTAACCCCTTGAAATATTAAAACTGAATTGAAATTTTAATAACCAAATATAAATATTCATTCATGTTAATTAAATATAAGGTTCAGTATATACACTATATAAAATAGAATAGGTTCATAATACCAAATTATTATCAATATAGTGAAAATTAAGACAGAATCACATACCTCACGCTTCTTCTTAGTAAAACATGATTTAACATCCTACATAATAAATTTACATTTATAATAATTATATAATGGAAACATATACATATTTATAATAACATATATAATCTAATTATATCATATTATAACCTCTTTGTTAACAATCTAGGATTATTATCATTGATTTGGGTGTTAACTAATTCGTTTTTCATCTACATTTTGTTTTGGAGGTTAAAATCCTTGTTTCTTGATCAGGGTTATTCCATGTCTATAATTATATACATAAAATTAAAATCCTATATACCCATTAAATACATATTTAGAATCATATATGAAAATTAAATATGAAAAATGAATCACGTCACATCATAGAGGTGGAAGCCCACATGTACACACAAGTGATGTAATAAATTTTTAACAGCTGGAAGGGTAAATGGGTATATGATATATTAAATTTCCAGAATCAATATTATGTCATAATTATCATTTATATTCATTATTTACTTTATTATGAATATACATGTGAGGTAGTGAAGGAAATAATTACATCAGTTTGTGAGGTAGTAGTATATCGTACATGAAAAAGATGGTTTTTTTCTCATTTTATAGAGAAGGAGATTGATAAATATTATGAAATAAAAATAATTACATTTAAATATATTGAATATACAATTGTTATTATATTTTAATGTTAAGGATATAATTTAATGTTGTAAAAGAAGAAGAAATATTAAAGTGTTTGGTTGAAATGATTACCTCTTCTATGATAGATATCATTTATAAATTCAATTAAGCATCATAGGGTTGGTCTTTCGGGATGACTAGTACCAATAGATCATTAATAATGATCCTGTGGGATATTTTGGAAGGTTATAGTTGAGCTTAATTGATTAATAGTTGTGAAGAACTGAAGGGAGGAGATACCATTTTATAATTGAGGTGAGTGGAACACTTGTAATTTTTAAATGTATTTTAATATTATTAAGTCATGTTATTGGATAAATGGATAAAAAATGAAGGATATTAAAAATTAATCATAATAAAAGGTGATTAGTTTACATTCAAAATAAACTCAATCAACAGGATTTAAATATGTTTTTAGGCCATTTATGATTAACAACTGGTAAACCTAATTTAACCATAACTATAGTAACATATTTTTATTGATTTTATTATTCATTATACCCAATAATTCAGTTTAAATTAATTAATAATATTAATTATTATGATTACAAATTTCAAATATATTTTATCAAAATCAATTCCTAGAGGTGAGATAAAATAATTTAAAAATGAAACTGCAAAAAGTGATGAAACAATGGTTTTTCAATAAATGAATTTTTCAATAAAAAGTTGATGTAATAGTTACATGATGAGTATTACTGATAATTATATAAATTTAAATCCATATATTTAAATATATAATCTAGAAATGTCATTTCAATCATTCATTATTAGAGATTACTTTAATTAATTATAATGGAAAATCATTAAGTACTTAAAAATACTTTTCTGAAAAATATCCCTCTTTACCTCTGAATGTTATTATCTTTAATTATATCAAATTGATAATCAATACATGGTTAATTATATATAATATAACACATTATTATAAAATAATTAATATATATGAAATCATATTTTTAAGGTTAAATTTTAAAAATTCCCTCTAGGATTTTTTTGACCTAGTATGTTTAAAATCAATATTCCTCCTATAAAACTAGAATTTTTTTGAAATGAATTATTAAAATGAATATTTTAATAGATATTAGTGAAAATAAAATTTTCACTTACCATGATTAAAGCCTGGGTGTAACAAGCATTGTGGGAAGATATCAAGCAAATCTTGGCGTGATGTATCGAGAAGTTATAAAAATAATCCTTAATTACATGATTTTTTTAAAGGATATATTCTTGATGTATGGAGGTGATGATGGTCCATATAATTAATAAACATTATTTTAATTATCAATGATGTATTATTGAATTAATTTAATTAATGAAAAGTGGTGGATATTTTTCTAACAGGTATATCGATATTATTGCATGACTATATTGCCTATAACTATGAAAAAATATGATTAAATAACAAGAAACACCCATGTGATCATAAGATCATATATTTTATGAAGATTGAATTAACCATAGGATTGATCATAGTACCTAATTAAAATTTCCATCTCAAAATTTTCAAGGATATAGCCTTGATATTCTGTGAGAAATATGGAGGTGTTAAAATTCTTCCCCATTGAATACCATGATTTTATGTGGTTATGAAGTAACTTAACTGTTTGATACATGGATAATAATGAAATCAACACTAAAATGTGATGGATCATTTTCAAACGTTTTCCCTTCATTTCATTTTTATTTTCAACATTTTAGTCGTTTAATATTTTTATTTATACTATAAAAATTGGTTTTTGTTTCTTCCAAACAAGAGAATGAATGATTTTGATTATACCTTCTTATAAAAAGTTATTTCTATTGAGTTGTGACTCAAAAAATTTAGTGTTCCCTTAGTTTATCCATAGTTTGTAGAAAGGTAGTTGTTTTTTGGATTATATCCATGTATGAAAATTTTAGGGTGTGTAAAAAAATTACACTTTTTATATGTTATGCCATATTAATTGTAGAGACTTAATCTTGACATAAATGGAAATTACATTACTTTTGCAGAATACATAATACATAACAAAAACAAACACATAAGGACCTTAATAGTTTAGTGGCTTTGGAAACTCAAAAAATTAATCTTCTAATCATGGTGAAAGATCTTCATCATCTCCCATAAAGATCTTCTCCTTTTGTTTTTGTTCCTAAAACCATTCTTTATAACCTAAGGAAAAGAAAACATAGAAATGGTGAGATCAAATGCTCAGTAAGGGTTAGTATGGAGAAAATAAAACAACCATATACATTTGAACTTAAAAACATGAACATAAAGTTTAAACATCAAAATCTTGAGCAATGACATAAAACATGGCAGTACGTAAGGATTAGATCACAATAGAGAATCAATAATGATAAAATAGCATGGGAATAAAACATTTAATTGTGGAAAACCATTAATCACATGATATGATTTCTATAGTAGCGAAGTCATTACTTCCAAGACCATCTCAGTGGACAAAGTCCCTTTCTTAATCGAGTTCACTCCTCATTCGAGTCTTGTATCACTGAACCGGATTAACTTACCATTCCAACCATTTATATCTCATGAGATATAAATCTATACCCAATGCATTGGAGGGAGATATAGGTCCCACCCATCTCATAATGAAATCATTCTTACGTGTGCCACAACATAAACTTAAATCATTCATCAAAACCCAAAGAATAAAATGGGTTTCATAAACATCATCCCATCATAGAATAATATATATAAAACAAATAGATATCATTTCATCATAAGAAAAGTAAAACCATGTAAATCATAGAGACATTATACTTGAAACATATACATATGAAATAATGTCATCTTATATGGAAAATGGTTTTGATAAAACACATGAAATGAATTCTTGTGGAAAATATCCTTTTTTTTCAAAATCATTTTCTTTTCACAAAATGCCATGAAATTTTAAAATAAAAAGAATTTTTTTGAAAATAACCTTGAAATCTTGTAGAGTAAACTTCATGAAAATAATACATTATAAAACTGTAAAAATTCATTCATGTCGTATATGTTAAAAAAACATTCTCCTCATACTTTTGTCAGAAAAGTCAAATGATCCTCATGTAGTAAAAAAATGTAAGATTCCTTTCATGAAATGTGGTAGCCTTAAAAAATGAATAATAAGGACTTTAAACATACATGAAAGCATTTTTATAAAATATCAGCATGGATGATAACAATAACCCCAGAAAAATTTACGAATAAACAATCTCAGAAAAAAATGAGATTGGAAAAGTTATCCCTTACCATTTATAATCGATGAAATCATATGTGTCATAAAATAAGGAAACTTAAATGCATATGTAAGTATCATATCCTTTATAATAAAATTCATAAAACATTTTTGGAAATAATAAACACCATACAAAATAAAGGGGTGGTCATTAAAGCATATGTCTCACCGAAATAAAAGTGAGAAGAAATAATCCCTTACCTTAGATCTGATATGATTTGTACATATCCAAACCTCCTTATAATGATTTAAATAATGTCATTTAATTATTACATAATCATATTTATTGTTATGATATCATATATGGTTCACTTATGACTTTATATTACTCGTTCTTTTGTAAATTCCATGTTAAAGTAGCGATTTGGGTAAAATCGTTTTATTTATCGTATGTGTTTGGACTTGTTGTTATTGATATTATTATTACTTATATCATGATTTAAATACATCCAGAATGTAAATCATGTTTTATATATCTTATATATTCAATATATATATATAATAGATAGATGAATGAAATGAAATACACCATTCATGGAGACGGTAGGCCGTACGAACGCATGAACGTTGTTTTCCTTTCCTAATTGACTTGAATGGAAGTTATTTGATGACATATATATATACATAAATCCAGTAGAATCATTATGTTATTTATTTCATTATTATTCATTATATATACTTTATAATCATTCTTGAATGGTTTACATGGAGAATGAATCTCATCGCTTCGTGGTGACGGTAATCCGTACATTCGCACGAGCGATAATATAGTTCCCGTAATTATTGAATTGAATTGTATTGGATGATATAATTATTTTATAATGACTATATATTGTTATTATTTACACCATTATACCCATCAAAGTTAGGTGGTGGTAGAAAAACAGATTACCTCACGGTGTGGAGACGGAATTCCATACGTCCGCACGCGTGGTGATTTTGTTTTCCATAGGATGGATAGAAGGTGAAATATGGTTGTTTCATATTTATAATAACATATAAGTATATTAATTATTCTGATGTTATTACTTTATAATGAAATAAATAAAGATTAAGAAGTTGAAGAAGAAATAAACATGAATGAATCGGTAGAAGAGATTACCTCTTCTTCGACGCACATATTTTAAGCTTCCTCTTAAGGAACAAGAGTTAGCCTTTTGAGGGGACCAAAACCTCTATAATTTTTATATGGAAGTTGAGAATGGAAACTGTTAGGGTTTGACTGATCTTGAAAGCTCAAAATTGTGTAAAGAGAAGAGGGAAGAGATGCCCTTTTATAAGGGAGGAGAGGGGCACCTTAGGAAAAACGTAAAATATTATTTTATAATAAAGTCATATTATTTTTATAATAGCTCCAAATAGATTTATTTTTAATCTAAAGTGTGGATGGGTCAAAATAAACTCACAAAACAGGTTTTAGACATGTTTAGGTTAATATTTTATCCTTATCATTTAGATTTAACTCTATGTTAAATAATTTAACTTTTACCATGTCTTCTTGTTTTCTTACATTATATGGTTAATAAACTTACAATAACAATCCAAACGAACCCCAAGTGGTTAATTATTAATATATATTACCTTATCTAAGTCATTTGGATGATCCTTAAATTTATTTAGGTATTTATAACATCATTTATGTTATTATTTCATTAATAAGGTAATTATTCCATCATCATTGTGTCATTAATAAATTAAATTATTTAATGTCTAAAAATTATAAATAAAATACCATTATGTTTTAAATTTCATTATCTTTCTAATGAATATTTATAGTCGAATGTATCTCATGTATAACCCTATAATAAAAATGTTTTATTTATAAAACTTTTATTTTAACTCTTTTAACTCTTCTTTAAATAAATTAATAATAAATGTTCTAATATAATCCATGTGGACCTAATTGGTCATATTTTATTCGTAAGATTTTTTTTTGGTCAAATTACACATATCCAATAGAATTAGTATATGTTTCAGGGTAATAATAATACCATTTTAACCCTTCATTACACTATTTACTTTTAACCGTGGTAAATAAAAATAAAAAATTACAATTCACCAAAAATTATTTTTATCTTATTGAACCACATTTTACTCCTGGATATTAACCGTGTCTCTCGGATTATCTAAATTCCACTCATATAAGTGGTAAAATTATGTTTTATGAATATTTTCAAATTCTCCTAGGAGGTGGGTAAAAGACGGTGAAAAGTTCAATAAAATATTTATATATCTAAAATTATTATAAAATGACTCCAATGGATTACATTGAACATATATAGGTATTTTGTATCAATTTTTAACTAAAATAAATTTAAATAAATTAAATTATTATTTAATTAAAAAGTCTGTATTTAAATATTAATCCAATGATTTCACTATTTAAATAAAATCGATAGTTTTCAGAAAAATATCAAAAATTCACCCAAGGATAATTTTGATATTCCGAATCCAAAAATGAAGTCCATTTTGAAATATAAAATTTATAAAATATCAAAAAGTGGGTATTACTATTCATAAAGGCGTGTTTATATAATATTTTAATAAAATATCATTGTTTAGTGAAACTCGGTATTGTGTACAACACACGCTATCTTGAAAGGTCGCGATTGCGTGTAAAGCAAGCCAAGTCAGGGTTGCATGTAGTGCAAGATTCTTTTGTTCTTGGGTATAATAGAATCCAACCATATTTCATTTATACATTGAATATATTTATATATATATACTCAATGTTGCATAGAATAACTTCTATCAAACTATCTTGAAATTTTGTGTAACATGTTCCAAGAATAATGTTGCGTATACTGCAAGCTAATACGATGTTGCGTATAGCGCAAGATAATCTTAGTGTAGCATACAACACAAGACATAAAATAAATTAAAAAGAATACTTCTCATAAAATCTTGGGGTGTTACATTCATAGTGAGTACTATTCCTATGACTGAGTTAGTGGGGTGTAAAGAGTAGTAATATGATAAAGATAATTTGAACAACTATAAAAATTATTTTTTTATATTTTGTTCTTTTTCTGTTGAATCTTATTTTTTAACACTACTATATTGGACTGCTCCTGCATGTGGTAACACAATCTATTTTTTAATTATTTTGAAAGGAATTATCTATGTTTTCAAATTTCTATTAACCCCCCCCCCCCCCCTCTTGGCCACATTTTCATCACAAATTGTCCAACACATACAAACACATGCACATACATAAACATACACCTACATAGATATTTACATACATCCACATTCGCACATATACAAATACATACACATGCTCACAATATACATATTCGCACCCATTCATACAAAATCATTTACATGTGTACACATACACACACATAAACGTCCAAACACACACATACATGAATACATACATACGTATATACATACATAAATATATGCATGTGTGCTTGCATGATCATATTTGTACTTGCATACACATACACATACTTTCATTCATGAACATTTATAAATGTACCTAAATACATCTATACAAATATGTATACCTAACACAAACATATAAATAGACAGACATACATTCATACATAAATAAACATACACATACATACATACATATGTGCAATCATCTTTTATATATGTACATGTATTGAACACCCCCCCCCCTAATATTCAATTTTTATCCTTTGTCACAGAGCAATATTTTAGGGCCTTTTTAATGATTCATGTCACAATACAAACAAATATATTAATATTTATTTATTTACTAGTTTTGTTGTTGTTTCGTTTTGTTATTTATAAATTTATTTACATGTACTATATGTAAATATTATTAAATGATTATCTGTTCATTTCTATATTTACATGATTATTTAAATGAAATTTCAATTTATTACATTTATCTATATAAATTTTTAAAATAAGTTTGATGATAAATTTTGATTATGAACTAAATAAAATTTTTAATAAACGTTTTTTATCTTTATTGATATTTTAAAATATGTGTCTGTGTGTGTGTAATCACTCATAAAATTATAAACATATATATATTGTAAATTAGAAAATATGAATGTAGATATATGATAAATTTAAATATACATAATATTTATTGCCTGTATATATATTTATATATATACGTATAATATATATATATACTTCCTATGGTATTTTATTATATATATATATATATTATACGTGTGTATATATATATATAAATATATATACACACATGTATATTTATATATAAATATATATTTATATTGTGAATATATGTTTATATTATAAATTATATAATATGAATATAAATAAAAATAAAAATATATATTGTATTTATGTGAATATATATTTTTATTGTCATATAAATGATATTTAAGAATAAGTAAATTTTTATATAAAATTATTTCATATATGGTAGCATTTATATGTGATAAAAAACACTAATAAAGTGCATCCTTTTTTAGCACTAAATAAAACAATAAAAAAGGGTTTCCTTTATCAGTGCTAAAAAACACTAATGGTGGATGCTCTTTTATTTTTGTTTTTTAGTACTATTAAAGGGGACCTATTTTAGCGATTTTATCTTTATGAGATTTATGTACCCCCTCTATCATCATTTTTTATTATCATCCATAATAGATATCACTAAATATAGTGTAATATTTAGTAGTTCCATGATTATTTCCAAAAATGAGAAATACAAGTCCAAAATAGTTGAATAAAAAACATAGAATGAAATCAAAATACCCAAATCATCCAAGAAAAGAGGTGAAATACTCAAAACAAATAAATACATTATGTAATTAATATTGAATTAAAAAATCAATCTCAAAGGCTAATTCTTAGCATTCATATATTCCTAGCTATTGGTCATGGAAAAACATCGATGTTGTAGTTGCATCAAGTTAACCATTTAAGCATCATCTCTAGTAGACTTTAATATTACAGTGTGAATAAAATACAATTTTTTTGTTAATAAATTATATTTCATAAACTTCATTTCTACACCATTAAACCTTCACTGTTGTTCTATTAATGCCACACTTCATCAATTTCTACATGACACATTCAATTTGTGTCAACTCAACTCTACACAAAAACTACTAGAGTTCTACACAAAAAAACAATGTTTATTTACAAATGTTTTTCCAAATATAATTCATTGTTACTATACATGACCATCACTTATAGTCAAGATATGTAAGAATTAATTGATGATGATGGGTTAGATTGAGTTGTGCCCCGACCTGTTGTGTAAAATGGGGAGAATAATGAAAAAATCCTTGTTGGTCCTGAAATGGATGGGTCCATTATGAAGTACCACCCTTCTATGTCTTCTAAAAGAAAGGTTCATAAAAAACAATCCCTATGGAAATTTATTTTGGGAATAAATTCACACCACTTAATTTAATTTTTTGTTCTGTTGTAGTGGATGATTTACAATCCACTAAGCTAGTTATCTCTAAGGAGTACATAGGTTCCCCAACTGATGATATAGGGGGGTTCTAATGATGATAAAACTAAACGTGAGTAAGATGACTCCAATTTTGATTTAAGTATAGCCCCAAAATCAAATAAGAAAAGTGGAATGGAAATAATGGAAATGTCCAAATAATTGTGTTGAAAATGGAGGAGACCCTAAAAATGAACCAAACATGTCCTTGTTGAATATACATTATTTGAACTATCAAGTCCTTCAGAATCCCCCCAAGCTAAATGTCCTTATACAATACATCTTGGACTATAAATAAATATATATTAATTTCAGAGAAGAAAATAGTTTTTTGGAAACAAGAGAACAAGCAAATAGAATTATCTTGGGTATAGAATTGTGTCTCAAAATCTGAATGACAACAATGTTGACCCTCATTGGGTGGTTAATCATGAGAGTATTCAAATTACCTCTTGTATAAAAAACTCATAGTGGATCTTCTTCTCTTTTATCGATCAGGGATTCATTTATGAGGCTTCCTCTGTCTATGATTCCACCTCTTACATTATAATAAGTGATATTTGGAGAAATCTTGTGGTCTTTTTTTTGTGATGTTAATTCTAATTGGGTGATAATGGGTGATATTAATACCATCCTCAGACCTATAGAGAGAACAGTGGGGCATTTTAATTCAGTTTCCTCCACATACTTTGACTCTTTTATTGATAATTTTCACCACTAAAATGATTCTATATAACTTTATATAGTCATATAAAGTAAATACACATTGAATGGATGAATATCAAGTAAACTAGATAGATGCTTTCTTCATGTTGATAACGATGACTCGAAATTTTCCATTTCCGTCATACTCTTCTAAAATTTAACTCAAATCACAATCCTATCCTAATGGATCTTTTCTATCACATGATTATGTCAAAAACCATTCCTTTTTGTTTTAATAATTAATGGATCAAGATTCAAGTATGTAGGTAACAAATTATGAAGTGTTGGAGGATAAGCATTCATGGAATCCCACTGCATTGTTTTTCTGAAAAACATAAAAATGATTAATTAAACGTGCATGATTTGAGAAAAGATAATTTTTCTAATGTTGAACTAGATATAAAACGTGATAAGGATTATCTTCCAAGATATAAACTAAGAAATCAGAATCTGAACATCCCCTCTAGATAATAATTTCAATCTGCCTCAAGGTTGGATGATCTCCCCACATTAAAAGAAATATTAGACAAAAACAAACTCCATATTAAATGGATTGTAGATAAGGATAGGAATTAAAAAAAATTCACATATTAGAAAGGTAGATAGGTACTTGAGAATGAATTAAGTATATCAAATTTATAGGGTGCCTCTACACCTCAGAAAATGAGATTTCTAATGCAGTTTTGAGCTACTTTACTAATCATTATTCCGGGGATTTAATGAACTGCATTCAAGAGATGGTTAATATTATATCTCCTTTCATTGATGATCATCAAAATGAGGCTCTTCTAATGAAACCATTTAGGTATAAAATCAAGAAACAATTATTCTCCCATAACATTGAATGTGTGGTTGGTCTATATAGATTCACCAACATTATTTTCATGTTTTATTTGGAAATCATTTTGGATGACATTATCAATGTGGATAAAAACTTTAACACTCACTCTCACACTCCTTATGAGATAAAATTAAACTTCATTTCCATAATCCAAAAGAAGATGAATTTTATTTAATTAAAAGCCTTCATAGTCATGGCTATTGGTAATTCCATCCCTAAGGTAATTGGAAAAATTATGCTGAATAGATAGGGATGTTTCATTAGTGACATTATTACATTGAGTCGGCTTGGGATAGATCCTGGGTAGTGCGTTCAGAATTTTCTTTTCATAGAATTAGAGAGTATTAATCTATTGAAAATGAAGTCCAAGCAAGGGATCTTTTCCCTCAAAATTGAGATATCAAAGATGTTAGATACCTTAATTTGGAACTTCATTTTTGATGTGATCAGATTTTTTTGGTTTTCAAATGGGTTTGTTAATATTTTTTCTGTATTCCAAGAACTACATGGTTGTACATATTAATTAATGGATCCCCAGAGTTGACTATCAGTGTTCAAGAGGAGTATGACATGGAGACCCTCTCTCAGAGATTCTCTTTTCCTTTGCTAAGGATTATATGAGTAGATTCTTTCATGATTTTTCTTATTTTGGTGTCTATAAATAGATAAAATCTTGTAGGTACATGCTTATCACATATTACTAGTTATCCAATAATGAAATCCTTCTTTTTGGAAAAGCCTCTTAGAGAACCATCTATCAAATTAATGTTTTCTTTCAATATTATGGGACAATGGCTGGTCAATCCATTAGTTTGGACATATCTTCCATTGTCTTTGTTGATATCAAATCTACTGGATAGAAAAACAAAATTATCAGGACTCTAGGTTTTAGGAATGGGTCATTACCCTTCGTTAATCATGGTGTCCCTTTATTCTATGGAAAGGTATCTAGGTAATATCTTCCAGATATAAGTTGTAGAATTATAAATCAGGTAGAAGGATGGAAGGAGAAAGAGATGTCTTATGATGGGGGGTATTCCTCATTAATTTGGATATTATATCAAATCTTGTATACACATTTCCCTTTATAGATGTCCAAGGAGAAATCTTAATTATATACAAATCATGATGAGAAAATTCATCTGAATAGTATTTTTGAATGAAATAATGTTGATAATAGTTGTGTGGAATGACAGTGTTAAACCTATGAGCATGGAGGCATTTTCATCAAGTATATCAAGTTGTTTAATGATGGACTCATTAACAAATTCACATAGAACCTCCCCACTTAAAATGAATCATACATGGATTTCTTATTATGCAGATTCACGATAAAGTTTCCTAATGGGTACCCTCACTACCTTTCCTCATCTGTTTGGCCTTCCATCTGGCACTCTTTCAATGATATAATGAAGAACTCTAAATCCATTATTTGTTGGATGTCCATTCTCAATTTTTTGAAACCACCTTAGACTGTACTCTTATCATTTGGCCTATACGTCCCATATTGTTTGAAATGATGGTAGCATATTTATTGACTAAGTATGGATGTATTACAGAATTTATCACTCCTAAATATCATATATAAATAAAGAATTTCACCTTAATGAACTTTTATACTTTTATCCGGAAGCCAAACTAAATTAGCCTTTACATCATGATAGACTTCTATAAAATTCAATTTGATGTCCATACCCAGATTCCAACATGGATTCTCAATTTCAAGGCACCCCTTATCTCACCTTCTAGATTACTCCTCCTATGGAAACCGTGGACGAATCGCTTTCTTACACATGTTAATATGAGGAATGAAAGCCAAGTCATAGTATCAGCTTGTCCTTTATGTTCAAGGGAATATGAAACTGTTAAGCATGTTTTTCTTCAATGTACTTTTGCACAGCAGTTATGGCTCTACATTTGGTGTGTTTTTGTCACCATTTTTTTGCATCGATATGAAAATAAAGGAGTTGTTGACACACGTCACTAGTAGTGACCAAATCAAGCAGCATGAAAACCTTCTTTAAGTAGCCACTTCTATTGTTTTTCTTGTTATTTGGACATATAAAAACATTTACATGGATGATGGAAAACATACCAACTTGATTTTAGGTATTCTGTAGGTACATAGGGATGTACATGCCACTGCAGTAATATAGGAGGGAACTATGGACAACTGCATGGAAAACTTCAATTCCCTCTTCCTACTAGAAATTTTAGGTTAGTCAAGAATGACTCTTATGGTCAACAGTATTTTTTAGATCCCTCTTAACTGGGAACATTTCAATGTAAATATTAATGGATTTGCACTCAAAACACCAGTTTTATAAAGATGTGCTAGTTTTTTTCATACACATTGGGGATTTTTCAATTGTAACATTCACTATTATATTTTTCACGGGACTACTTGAGAGACAGAATTGTAGGGTATTTTTTTATATGAAACATGTTGTATGTCATAACTGGAATGATATATGTATTGAATCCGACATTTTTCTTGTTATCAATTTCATCATGTGGAGAACTAGGAATGTTTCTTGAAGGATACTACCTCGTTGGTTTTGATTTCTAAACCATGAAAGGTTCCATAATCATTTCGATACCCATGTTTATAGGGAGTCTAATCAGGTTTCTAATGAACTTTCAAAGAGAGTACTTATGGAGATGAGAACCATTTGTTCTTTTAGGATACACAACCAATGTATGCAGTTTGTGGAGGAAGTTATAAGGGGAGTGGTGTCATCTCGCTTATGTAGAATCCACTTTTATTGCATTTCTTTTACTATTACATTTATTTATCAATTTATAGGTCCATCATATCTGGATTCTAGACTTTCCAAGTTCATATGAAGACACTAATTCTCTCCAAAAAAAGGTATTACTGACCACCTATGGGGGTCCCCAATATACAAAATTATATATATATATATATATATATAATCATAAAATCAATGCCATAAAATAAAAAATAACGAAATAGTGATCCAAAAATCTACAGGTCCTTCCATTATTCCTTCCCCATCCACCCGCAGATACAATAAAAAAATTAAATATTGAAAATCAAAATTAATGTTTATATTAAAATAAAATTTAATCAGTTTTTATATATATAATAGTTAAAATAGTTTATATAGTGTTACATACATAAAGAATTGTAAATTCATAAATAATTCAAGACTAATCTGAAATGTATGATTACACTAATTAATTATCAATTCATAAATGACTATTATTGTTGATAACCAGGTTTACTACATACCAATAAATCCAAGAATCATATTGACACATTATGGATTCAAATAGTTCAAAAATTATTTGAGGAATTTTCTCCTAGATGTTCACATCAATATGATTTTTTCTTTTTTTTTTGACCCCCAACTGGAGGGATGTAATTTTAATAATACAATACAATGTTACCCATTGTTTTCCATCAAACTAAGTGACATGAGTATCCAATGGATGTTGTATTAGTTCCTACATAACAAAAATAACATAGTGATAATTCACCTATAATTTTATGTTAATCAATTTATGTTTTCTAGGTATTTACCCATTTTATGAGAAGATTAACATAACACCAAATCTGAGATGAAAACACCAATTTTGATCACATAAATAAATTTAAGTATCTGATCATCATGTTAATGATTCATAAAGCTTATAAATGAATTAAAGATCATTTTTATATGATTTCATGTCAATAGAAGCACATTTATTCAGTTATAACCCCTACACACATGATTTTATCATATGTCAAATCATACATTATTCCATACTGATCAATATGAGAATCATATTGACATATTGAAGATATTTCATTTTAATAAAACTATAAAACATTACCTCTTATATAATATCATGAGTCACAATCATGTATTCAATGTGGTTTTAATTCCTATATATCATAAATTACTTTTTGATTATTAACGAACAATTTTGTGTCATTCCATGTGTGATATCTTATTATTGACTTGTTACATAACTCAGTATATGTGGAAAAAATTCCATTTTTAGTTAAACCCATAAATTCAGGTATCTGCTAAATGTGCTGATTATTCCTATATATTATAAATAACATAAAGATCATTTCCATAAGATTAAATTTTAGACAAATCGTGTTTAGTTGGATTTAACCCCATTATAAATGATTTTCCAAATATTACAAAAATGATAATAATGTCAAATCATATATTAAGACATACCAATCAATCATGGAATTTGAATGATGAATATTTGACTCCAACATATCAAAAATGATTCAAGAAATATTATCCTATATTTTCATGTAAATCCAAATTGATTTTCTCATTTTTTGACCCCCACCCCTGTTGGGGGATCAGTCATTTTATTAAAACTATACAATGTAACATGTTATTTTCAATTATACTGACCGGTATAAGTATCTTGTAGATGTAGAGTTGATTCATAGAAATCATAAATGAATTGATGATCATTTTAAATTTATTTTAAGTTAATGCAATTTTTCTTTCTTAGTATTTAACCCTCATATAAAATATTTTATTTAACTCTAAATCTGAGAAGCAATCACCACTTCTGATCAGATATAGAAATTCAGGTTTCCAATTGATATTTCAATGATTAATATTGATTTTTAAATGATTTAATGATGTTTTTAATCATATTTAATGTTAATCGGAGCACCGTTATTTATTTTTGACACAAATACAAAAGATTTATTCATTATCACATAACTTTGAATAATTTCAAATCATACCTAAAGACATACCCATCAATGTGGGCATCTTATTGATGCACGGTTAATTCTAATGGATCAAAAATGATATGATAAATTTTACCCTATCCTTTAATGTCAAAATGAATTCATTTTATATCTTTTTATTCATTGATGGAAGATATTTAATTTTAAAAAAACATATACATTGTTATCTGCCATTTTCAATCACACCAGGCGACATGAGCATTCGATAGATATGTTGTTGATTCCAACAAACCAAAATTACTTGGTAATTATTCTACCATAATATCATATCAAAATATTATCATTTTTATGGGATTAACACCTTTATGTGAGATGATAATTTTGAAATTCTCGTATGATATTCATTGAAAATATCACCAAATTGAAATAAAATACCGAGAAAACTAGTTATTCTTTTATAACCATTTGAACTCTAAACATAATTATTAAAAAAGATTAAATACTATATATTAGTATATTATTCATTTTTGAAGTAATTTCTGAATCCAAATATGAATATTGAAATTTGAAATTATTATCATATTTCTAAAGGGGGTTTTTTTGTGAATTTTAATTATTTGGTTCATTTTGTTAATGAAATCCTTGAACAAAAGTTGAAATTGAACTAAAAGGTGTGGATTAAATATTATAAAATGTTCAATATGGTATTTTATAATGTGAATAAAATTATTCACTTTGAAATAAATGTGTTTTTTGTAATATTTTATTTTAATCTCTCATTGAATTTATTAGAAAATACTAATACTGGAAAAAATAATTCATTGTAAATAGAAATATTTGTTCATGAAAAAATCATTTCTAATACATGTTTTTCATTTGTTATTTCAACCATTGGCATAAAATAGTGCTACCACATAGTATTTTCCACAATGATAATGGAAAAGCACAAATACTGCCATCTGTGTAAATTTAGTCATGCTACCACCAATAATAAAAAACTGATAATGCCACTATGCTACCACTATCTAACTGAGGGTGAATCTACTACCACCATCAAATTCTACATCATACATGTTTTTAAAGAGGATAGGGCCATGAATCCTTACCTATCATCATGGATGTGATTCCTCAAGATATTGGATAGTCAGTTCTCCTCAAATTGATAAAATTAGTCTGAGTCGAGATACACTTTCATAACAATGCCATATGAACAAGGATGAGAAGACACCAGAAATGCACTATATTTTTTCTATTTGAAAACATTAATCAATGAATTCCATTCCCAACCAAGCATTTATATTTCTAAATTCATTTTAAAACGTCACAGGTGATGCATCAACATATAAAATCCATTGCGCCTAGGAAATAGTGAAGCATTCTAGATGGATATTTTTCTCAAATATGACCACTACACCCATAATTCATCATAACAATTCTACTTCGAATGATTTAAAAGGAAATGAGTATGATCGTAAGAATAATTTCCCTCAATATAATTGATCCCAACCATTGAAATGTAACACTTGTCATCCATCTGACTGAAGTTGGATCTTTCCTTGACACTCGAAGCAAGGAATAAAAACATTGATGCCTTTAAATAAAATTCCCTCTACCCATATAGGATTGTTTATCATCTTTCAATTATAGTAAATATCTTATTTTTTTTATTTTAATTTTCATATTTTTTTCTTCTATTCATCATTTTGTTCTCTTCTCCCTCTACGCATCAGATTTATTTCCTCTATGAAGTCCTAGTGATTTCAATCTCCCTGATCAAGGATAACTAAGACATTATGGGTTGTCCAGGGGGAATAACAACAATGTTCTTGTATTTATTCATTTAATTTTTAATCTATCTCCTCTCTAATTATATTGTGATGATTATAGTAGAATATAGAAGAATAAATCTTCACAATGAATTTCGTTGACACTGTCAAGCCCTTCTAACCATTTCAATTCAATGTCTCCCTATAATCATACCACACCTCATACCAACGGATTATTGTGGTTCAAATAGAAAATTGTATGAGATCACTTCCAAGTGTGTGAGTATGTTCATTCACGTGATTGAGAAATGTTCATACATTTTCATTGAGAAGAAAAGATACAATTTCTAGTCTTTTGAACAATTTCGTGAGCAGTTGAGTGGTTTCATACAAAAGAAAATAGTAGGGGTGAATGGTTTAATGATATTGAACCTTATTTTTAAATTAGCTATAATTGAAAAAAATTAAATAATGATATATCTTAATATAATTCATCCATAAGACCATTTTCATTTCTTTCATACATATTGTGAGTATATACAATTTGAATTGGTTATTTTTTAATTGCATAAAAAACAATGCATAATGTATTTGGTGATTTAAAAATTAATGAAAAAAAATATATATTAGTAATTTATTAAATTAATAAAGAACCAATACACACAAACTCTTTTAGAAATGACCTTGATCATACCAGTCATATATTCCAATATTATGATAAAAAAATTTGTTTGACCATGGTCTAGAAAACCGTATAATCCTAATGGAACAAATTTTAGAGACTAGGGTCATAGATTCACTGTTCATTTTCAACATTTTAAAAACATTATAATTTTAATAATTTAAATACAAATTAAATTAATTTAAAAAAATGGATCATCACAAAAAAAGATTTATGAGAGTGCCTATTTGTGCAAATAAATAGATAGAACTATTACAATTTACCACTTTGATGGAATGGTGATCGTTTATAAGATTATTTTATTGTATTTTTATAAAGCTAATTCTGAAATTATATTACCTATGGATCATGGAAAAAACCAAAAGATTTATTAGAATAAATCTTAGAGGTAGAATTACTAAAGGATATCACTCTCCCAAATAATTTATATTTTATTCTTGAGTCACACCCGGAGAAATAAGAGAAACCAGACGAACAACTTGAGTGGGATGCTCAATATCATAACTCTCTTAGTTTGAATTATTTTCAAAATAAATTATAATCTACCCATAATTGTTTTGATGATTCAAATTAGAAGTGTTAAAGAATTACTTATAGGGAGATGAATTTGATTTTAATTTTTTCTACATCCATCTCAGGGAAGATAAATTTTATCTTTGACTGATGTCTGTTAATCATACAGATTTATCTACATTACTACAGGCCCTCATTTTATAATAAATATAACCCCATATATATCACAATGAAAATCATATTGAGGGTCACACTATAGAAGAATAATACTCAGTCGACCCTCATAAAGAAATGAATTAACAATATGTTCTAAATTAAGGGTGAAATATTGATTTGAACTCATTTTTAATTAATCTTATACAATGTGAAATATTAACTAACTCATCCTTGTTTGAACCTGTCCATGTAACACAAGTATAGATACTAATAGAAAAGGAAGAAGCCAATAATTTGGCTCTGCTAGAATAAGAGACCCCATACATAATCCTTCCACCCCCACCTAATGAAAAACCTCATAAATATTAGGGGGAGGACATGCATTACTCTATTCAAGGGGACCTCCAACAAGTGCAGGTGAGCAGCTTCAAAAAGAGCCGAATTTGGTGGTTATCATTACAAAAACTCCATATCTTATATATTGGGGATAGTTACAAGACTTTTCGGTTGTGGAATGTACAACCACTGTCACCTTTTGGGTGTTTGAACCCAATAATATCATGCCTTATTTTCATTTTTCCATTTTAACATTAATAAAAAAATTATAATATTTGGAATTCTATTTTTTATTGGTTTTACCAAAGTGTACAAAACCAAGGAGATTAGCTCAAGTTTGTTTAAAAAGCACCAAGGATTAGCTTAACCAAAACCTACTAAAAAACAACAATTTGGTTGAGTCCAACTATTTACAATAGTTAATCATGAAAATTTTTATTCAAGCATGTTGGAACCTAAGTGGAAAGCGATGAAAATTTTTTGGAGAGGGGATTCAATATTGTTTAGAAATAATTTTAATTGATTTTAAGTTATTGTCTTATATTCTGTAAATTTAAAAAAATTGTTTTCTATTTTTTAAAATAAAATTTGGGAATGTTTAAGTAAATAAAATAAAATAAAAACAAAAAAATGAAAATAGAAATACGAAAAAAAATTTCTACTTATAAATATTACAAACACCAATTATTTTAAGATTTATTTTGAATTTAATTAAAAAAAATTCATACCATTAAAAGAAAATAAAATATCAAAAAATGTTTTTTTGTAAATATTTTATATATATGATTTTATGGGTTTTTTTATATTTTCAATCTTTTCATAAAATAAAAATAATCCCAAATAAGATCTAAAATTTTTTACATAAAAATTGAGGATTTTTTGGGTTTTAAAAATGGGAATCATGGATGATTTCATAGGGAAATTGTTAAATGTTTTCGTATAAGTTTTCCCTAAGAACATGGAAATGTAGTGTGACTGAAATGAATTTTGTGTAACCATAATTACAACATAAATTCCCTAGAATTTTGAACATAATCAAAGTTAACTTGGCCTTTATAAGAAATAATTCATTTGTTATATAACATAAAAATAAATCATATAAGTCCATTGAAATTTAGAAAAATGAGAAATTTTAATCCCATAATGAATCATTGAGATAATTGAACGTCGTGTGTGAGTATCCATTTGTACATATTCAAATAAGTACTTTTGTGCAATTCCTTTCATATACATGGCTGTGAAACAATTTCTTAAAAAATAATTATCTGCATAATTAAAACATTAATTCATTTAGGTGAGGGTAATAGTTAACCCATGAAGGGGAAAATTCACGTATAACACTTTCATTAGAGTTTTATTAATAAGGAGGAAATTAAACTTTGGTTGTAGGAATCTTGGGAGAGAGAGGGAAATGGAAGTGATTTTTTTAAATTTTTATTCCACTAATATATAATCCAATCCACTCTTAAACTTGGAACATTGATTATATTGAAGTGATTAGTTTATTGATTCAATAATGAAGCATTATATTTCAAATATTGGATGAATTTTTGTTTTCATCCTTTTTTGGTTGGAAAATTTTTATCTCCGTAAGTTGTTTTTATTTTTTGTTTTTATTTCATATAATTGAAATTTAATGATAAAATTTCAGGGGAGTGTGGTATTTCATATTTGGGGTAGTGATGTTAGATGAAATGTTTTAAAAAAAATTTATTCATTAAAAATACCAAATATTTAATTAAAAAATTGGGAAAAAAGGATTTCTTTTAAATCAAATTGTCAACATAATTGTTGATAATGATTCAATACTATATTTTAGTAAAATTTTTATTTTTTAGTAAAAATTTTACGTCACATATTAATTTTAAATTTTTAAATTATCTTTGTATTTCTTAAAGTTATTTTTTGTAAAATTATAATTATCTCATTCATTTTTTACTGAAAACCATAATCTAAAATAGAAATTATATTTTTTTAAAAAAATTGATTATATAAAATTATGTAAATTTCAACTGGTTTCTTTTAATATTATTAAAAATGATTCACTGGATATTAATTTTGTTTTTATAAAATTATTTTGCTAATTTATTTTTGAATTTATAAGAAAATTTCAGCACTAGAAAAATGTTTGGATTGTGAATTAAAATATTGGTGCATGGAAAAATGTTTTTGACCACCAGCTTGCCCATTGTTCCTAATATCAATGGAAAAAAACAGTTCTACAACTAGGGTTGTGCTGCCATGAGAATGGAACAACACTACTAATGCCACCTACACAACCATCAACATGCTTCTGCAGGTACGAAATAAATTGGTTCCTCCATTGTGCAACTGACATATTGCAATCGGTGAGACTTCTACTACCATCACATGCTACCTTAAACCATATTTTTGAAGAGGATAGGGACATGTATAATTCTCCACTAATATGTTTGTGAGTCCATAAGAGATTGCACACTTGGTGATTATTAAATTCTAGAACGAGCACAAGAAAAACTATACATTCCTATTGAAGCCTCAACCAAGGACAAGGAGCTTCCTGATTCAATACACCATGATTTTAAGAAAAATTTATTTAAAATTTTATATATAATTTCTTATAGGTAACATTTATTTTATCATTCAGTATACACAACAACTCATTTCTCCAATAGCGTTCACGACATACGACCCCAAGCTTCAGAGAACCATGAAAAATATTGTTTTAAATATGGATATTATAACCAACCTATTAAATAGGCGGGTATCAATATTATTAAGTAAATTATGGAATATACATATAAATATAAATTAATTTATTAATTCTTTGTAAATAACCAATCAAATTTTAGTAAAATAATTATCTTCATAAAAAATATGTCACCTCCAAAAACGATTTCTATTATATAATATTTTAATTTATTTACAAAGATTTTAGTATATTTATATGGTAAACGAAGTTTATTTTTGAAATCATCATATCAATGTTAACTCATTTTGAATTTTTTTCATTTTTAAGAATATGATTATTTTTCAGGGAATAAGGAAAAATAATGATTTTTGTAAAACAATCACATCATTTCAATAAATTAAGTAATATAAATTCACCATTATGTTTTCAAGTAACATAATTTTTATTTTTGTATATTTAATAAAATTAATTACTTTTTAATTGACTTTATATAGGATTTTAGTATATGATTATTTTGGGGATTAAAAAAATGAAAAATGAAATTATGTGCCTAATGTATCTCCATTTAAATTAATTAAAATAATAGCTATTGAGAAATGTTTTAAATGAAATATATTGATTATAAATCTTTAATTTCTAGGATATATTCATATAATAATTATTATTAAATATAGAGTTATTATATATCATCTTATTCTTGAAACAAATACATTTCCCAAAAAACCTGTTTCTTGTCATGTATGCAAGTTTTTTTTAAATTGAATCATTGAAAATTTTAGAAAATTTATTTTAAAAAATAATGTTTTTAATAATAATAACAAATCTATATTAAAATTATCAATTTATAATTTTTTGTAACGATTGTTTTTTATGAATAGCGAAAAATAATAAATTTTAATTCATAAGTATCTTTTCATTTAAATTATTTACAATGTTAAATTATTTTTGAAATTAGTTATTATGAAACAATTAGATCAGTTTTATATCTATTAATAAAAAATTTCATTATAGTCAATTTCATCTTAAAATAGGATTTAAAAACACTATAAATTATTGAACATTTTAACTTTGAAAACTCATTTTCTTATCAAACCTAATGGATTAATTTTAAAATATATTTTTCCATTTATGTGAATATAATTTAGAAAAATGGATTCCATATTTTTAATAAGATTCATTTATATTTTCTGTTAATTTGAAACACATTTTTCACCAAATCAAATTCTAAAAACCAAAAAAAATTATTTATCACGGTTACGGTAAAAATGGTTTTACTTGGGGTTAAACTAAAATGATAAGGGTCAAAAATGACTGAAAACTTGTAAAAACATATTTTTTGGTTATATTTTGATCTAGACATTAATCGTATCTATAATTTTACATTATTTTTTCTTTCTTACAAGAAAAAAAATGCAAGGGATTATTTCTTTCAAAAAATTACAAGTGTGTCTCTCACCACACTTATAAAACATTACCCACTATCTTCTTCTATTCACAAAATAAAACAAATTTGGGTCAACCAATACCTAAAGATATTACATAAAAATTTTCCTCTATAATAAGATAAGCATTATTTTGGACATAAATCTTACCTAGGACGTATTTTGGTGCAAACATGAGGATGATACCTGAATAAGAGGTAATGTTCCTCAACGTGTGTTTCTATTTTATTTCTTCCACAAACTCATTTAATTATTATTATACCCTAATTATAAAATATTCAAATTATATTAAATATAATGATATGTTTTTATGTTATCTAATTTACCTAAAACCATCTCTTCTTTCATTAAATGGGTTAGGAAATCATCGATTATTGTACATTAGACTACCGTCTCACGGACTGATGTCATTAGTTTTTCCATTACCACCTCTCACAGTTGGGTATGATAATGGTTACAATGTATATATATGATATTTATAAAATTATTATATATTATTATCCACTATATCATATATACCATTATACTTTCCATTCTTTAGGGGATACAATAACATCATCCCTATGTATTGCGGACTACCGCCATGTGAAGTGATGTGATTCATTTTCACTAATGTTATACATTGAAGATAATAAGTCTAAATATATGTGATATAAATGATATATCTTAGATATTAATGAAATAGTTAACTTTTAAAAAGAATATATTTAATTTTCATTCTTACGTTTTAACTTACTGAACGATGATGACATCATTCGTGTATGTGTGGACTATCGCATTCACGAATCGATGTGACTCTATTTTCATCACCACACTACATGGATGATATTTATATGAATATTAAACCAAATAATATTTTATTTATGATATAATTATAATTTATTATGGATCATATATTACTTACCTCTTTTCCATAATGATCATTGAACATTAGAAATGTTACTCATGCATACATATGGCCTACTATCACTGTGATCATAACGTACTTACAATATAAAAACCATATTTCATGATTTTTATAAAAAGTGTAATTGGTGTATATATATAGAAATTATTTTTTTATTATTATTCTGTAAGTTGTAGAACCATTATCAAGGTAATAGGAATGAATATGACAAATAAAAACATAAATGAAAAAAAAACAGGTTCTATCAGAAACATGACATTAACATGGAATTGATAATAACATTGTAATAAAAGGAATTTTTTAAACAATATATGGTATGATATGTGTGTGTGTTTTTTTATATATGTATAATAAATTTATACTTAATATATAGGAGGTCTGAATGAATGAGAAGGAAGTCGAGACTTACAGTAAGGGATTTTTAGTCTCTATTTTATTTCTGGTAGACAAATACAAATTCACCACTCAATTTTTATTTTTGGTGTATATAATTCCTATTTGACATTTTATATCATGAATACAATTATTTTCATTATATTTAATGTTTCATTTTATTGTATTCTTTATTGTGATTATGATTTAAAATAGTACTTGATTGGAAAGGGAATTGAGTCCCAATTTTCATTGATTGAGACTTATGTCATGTTATGAACCTATATTTATTTATGAGCTTTATACACACCCCCCTTTTAACATGTAATATTATGAAATTATTTATTCTAATGATATATTATGTTTAATTAGAATATATTCTTTCAAGGTTTTGTAATTTAAATTTACCAAAGTGATAAAGATTTTATGTAACGATCTTATCGTTTATCAGGATTATTTAAAAATATGTTCCTGATGGTCAAATATTAAAATCCATTTCCAAAGAAACTCTTTAATTTTCTTATCGTATGTTTATTTCATGAGAATAATTTTTTTACATTCATTTTCCTCTCTTCATGTACATATGATTTCAAATAAAATATTTCTATGAAAAAATAACTTTTCTATCAAAAAATATTTTCCTTCCAAAACCATGTATTCTAAAAATGTTTTCAAGATGAAATAGGTTTTAAAAATTATTTCTCAGAACAAAAATGTTATTTTCTTTATTAAATGTTTTAGAAGGTTTTTAATGATTCCATTAAGAATTTTCAAAATTATCTACAAAGATAAGGATTTAAAAAAATGTTTTATTTTTTAAATAACTATTTTATAAGAAAAGTGATGAACCTCAAAAAAAAGATCGAATAAATTTATCATTCAGTATTATTTTATATATATTATGAAATACTTAAATATATCGTATTCTTTTCTGGTTATTTAACCAAGGATTCCATTCTTATTATTTCTCAAAATGGTTTTTGGTATTTTTGGAATGATGTTTATAAAACTCATTTCTCTTCCATAGGTTATACCATGATAAATTGTTTTTGAAAACCACTTATTTCTCAATGGGTCATGCAATGATGAAATGCTGAAATACTGAAGGAAATTTTCTATTTTCCATAAGTTATGATATGATTATATTTTTATGAAACCCGTTTTATTTCATGGGTTATGTGTGGTGAATTTTTTATGATCTTATGGTAGAAATAAAACGGTTGTCATTATAAGATGGGTGGTACATAAATCTCTCTCAAATTAATTAGGTAATGATAGAAAAATCACGAGTAAATAAGTTATGTATGAACATGAATATAAGATCCCGATGTTATACATGAACCTAATTACTTGTTCAAAATGTTATGTGTGTATCTAATTAGATTTTTGTAATGTCATGAATGAACCAGATTTCATGTTCACAATGTTATTCATGGACTAGTCTTTCATGTTAATAATTCTATGGGCACAACTATCCTTCATGTCCATAATATTATGTGTGGGAATAGTTTCATGTATCTAACTTCATGGGAGGGAATGTTTTCTTGTTCTTAACTTAATGATTTAACTTTCCTCTATTTATACATATTGAAAATGTTATAATCAGATTTTTATTCCCCATATCTATGTCTTATGACAATTTAAACTCTCATGGATCATGTTCTTTGATTTCCTTATTATTCATGTTTTATGAACTACAAATCATTTTTTCAAGACTCTAGATTATGATATTTGATATGATGTGTATGTGTTTCCAATTTAATTCACTTGGTCGCATACACCTATGATCATGTTATGATTATGTATATCTATATTTTGTCCTTACTAAGCATCTGATCTCACCCTTTCTTATATTTCATTTCCCATGTTATGAAGAAACATTTTTAAGTATGATTAATAAATAGGGAGATATTTATCTGAGACAATGAATATATTTTAGAAATTAAGATGATTTTGTTCCATGTTTCCAATGTCACTAAACTTTTATAGTAGTTAGATGTGTATTTTTGTAATGTATAGAATATTTATCTAAAAATATTTTTTATCAATGTATGAATGGCTTGGGTCTCTATAGTTGGTATCAGAGGAAAGGATTAGTTTACCATTAAAAACTATGATGAGAAAATATTAGTAAGAGCCCAATGGATATTTCTAGTGATTTTTTTAGTGATATCTATCAGGATAAGGCTATAGATGATTCAAAGTATAGAAAACTCTCTTGAATTTTGGCATAGGATAGAGTGAGTAGTTTCTAAGAAATTACACCCCTTTCTGGATACTACAAGTGGATATAGATATTTTATAGAGGTACATAGGTGTAATAACTATGAAAAGGTATCATTAAGATGGATATTATCATCACCTAGTATATAAAAATGGACATTGTTACACACCTTATTTGACACTGATGGGGGATGTGCATTAAAAAATCAAAAATAATTTATTAGCCATCAGGAATTATTTAAATAGATTATCACTATAAATAACTTAGGATAATTCTAACTTATCATAGACTAAAAATATTGAATCATTTTTTAGATATTCTATTTGTGATTTTTTCATGATTATGTGGTATTCTGCTAGTATTATTTTTTATCACACAATAATTTTAATTTTAGTCAATAGTTGGAACCATAAGTAGTTGGGTTAACATTGAATGTGATAGAAAATTTATAATATGAATCCAAATGGGATGATGAATAGATTAAAGGATCTTGTTTTTATTCATAATAAATTATCATGGAACATGATTAACAATGTTCACCATGACCAACTCTCGGACTCACCAAAGAAAAAGAAGGATATAGTTCAATGAGTGTTTGGGTAGTGGAGACCATAATGGAAAGAATGTTTATTTTTATATATATCGAGAAGTTGGGATGAAGCACTCAAGGTAATATATCAAAGGAATTATAAGATGTTTTATATGTGGAGAAGAAGGGAATATAGTAAAAAAATTAGGGAAAATAAAATTTTCATTTAATGCAATGGATGGGAATATTGCTCTCCATATGTTATTATCAATAGATCAATGTATCATATTTGAAAATTAAGGGAATTAGGAAAAATGATGTCCTAAGATGAAATCCATACAGGATAATCAAAAACGTTGTACAAATAATGGTTTTTGTGTTGAAGTGTTTATGTATTGGAATTAAATAATTATTTGATATAAAATGTGAAATATATAAGGAGTGTTCACTATATGTTTTTTGCATAGGATTTGAAAGAATATTCTGATAGATTTAAATGACCTAGAAAATTAATTTAATGTAATGGTGATATTCATATAAACCACTTGATTTAAGGAAAGATATCCCTTAATATGTTCCCAAATGTTCAGACAATGATGTTGGCATAATGGGATGATTAATATGCATAATGTAAATTGGATTGTGTCGATTACCTTGGAAGTGAATAATGATGTGTTTAAAAATTTTATTATGATAACATTAATTGAGTTTACATCATTATTGGATTCATTGAATATATTCAATAATCTATGGTTTAATTCAAGGAATGAGGAGTTATTCATATTTCATATAATGTATCTTGGGAATTAATTTCATTAAAATATTTCAAGAGAATTTATTATGCATATATTCACATTTTTGTTATGTTTCAATTTAGAGAAAATTTATGTTATTTGGAGGATTAATGATAACATTATTTAAAAATTATAGTGACATTAATTCTAAATTTCATGGATTTTAATCTTTTGGAATGGTCATATGGTTAACAATTTATGGAATTGTTTAAGTTAATCTTTGGACAAGTCTTTAGAAAATAATGTATTACATCATAATATGATGATTTATACAAATTAGATTAATAGTTCTAACCATTTTGACCAGATATTGGACTTTTTAGTATCATTATATATATGGGTCTTACGATCCATTAGTGCTTCATGCATTAAAAATTAACCAATATTTCTATGAGTAAATGATGATGTGTAAATTGATCATGGCACAACCAAAGGGTGATATTGTTCTAAAAAATTGAATAAAATAATGTAAGTATAACATTGCATGAAAATTATTGATATTTAGGAAAATAATCTTGAAATAAAATATTATCGTGTTATCATTATTTTTTATGATATCAATTAAATTTTTTGTTCTTATTTGGTCAATGGTTTTTGGGTCGTTATCCTTCTCTAGGTCACCCACTATCTTGTGATCAATGATCATTATTACTCAATTTAATTTTGTATACTTTTCATAAATGTAAAAATATTCCCTTCCCATCTATTGTCTCCTATATGTAATCATTGTAATGAATAACTTTAGGGAAACCTTATGTTTCAAATTTTCTCTTTTTAAGGGATGATTTATTAATCATTTCTATGATTTGGTTTTCTATGAAGAAATTTTCAAATGTTTAATATTTGATGATTGAGACTAATTTCGAGGGTGAAATTGATTTTAAGTGGGGATGAATGTAACATCCAAAGATTTTATGAAATATTACTTTCAAATTAAGTTAAATTTTTAGATAGTTTGATTTATGTAAAACATTGAGTTTATCTAGTGTGACACGCAACAACGTGTTTCTTCAATAGTGTGCATGACAAGTGACATCAACCTTCAATGAACCATGTAAAAATTTTATTTTAAATATGACCATTATAACATATCCTTTAAATATATAGGTATGAATATTATTAAAATAATTATGAAATAAACATATACATAAATTTATTTATAAATTCGTAGTAAATAATCAATCAATTTTTAGTAATGTAATTATATTCTTCAAAAATATGTTTTCTTCAAATATTGTTTTTTGTTATAAAATATTATAGTTAATTTTTATATATTTTAGAAAATTTATATGATAAAAAAATCCATTTTTGAAATCAATATATAAAAATTAACTCAAGATGAACTTTTAGAACTTTTCGGAAAATGATTATTTTTCAGGGAATAGTGAAAAATTACAATTTTTGTTAAACTATCACTTATTTTAAATTAATTAAAAAATTTAATTTCATTATTATGTATTAAAGTAACATAAAAATTCAATAGTTATATTTAATAGAATTGAATAACTTTGAATCAACTTGATGTTGGATTTTAGTATAACTTTATATTATCATTTAAAAAAGGGTGTTTCTGAAAACTATTTTAAAGTGTATGATATTTCTCAGTTGTAATTAACTAAAATAATCCATGATGATGTGTTTTTTAGATGAAATATATATATTATATATAAATAAATTATAATTTATATTCATACAATAATTATTATTATACATAGAGTAAATATAAATCATCTTCTGCTTGAAAAAAATACACTTATCAAAAACACACTTATTTATCACAACTAAGGGTTTTGTATTAAATTAATTTCATCCCAATTTTATAAAATTTATTTGAGAAAATAACGTTTATTTAATAAATTATCATATAAAAATTGTCTTATATTGAATTATATATATTTTTGGAAAGTATAATTTTTTTTGAATTGTCGAAAATATAGAATTCTAAATAAAAAATTGCCTTTTCACTTACATTTTTATAAAATAAATTATAATTTATATGGGTTTATTAGTTAAATGAGTTCAGTTATATATATATTAATCCAATATAGGTCATTTTAATAAATTCATTTTTGAAATTTGATATAAAAACTTTGTAAACTTTTGACCATTTTCTCTTTGAAAACTAATTTTCTCATCAAGTCTGGCGGATTATTTTTTAATTATACTTTTACACATCTATGAATTGAATTTAAATTATAGATTGAATATTTTAAATGATATTAACATAAATTATTTCATATTTTCAACATAATTTTTAATTAAAATGTATACTGAAAACTAAAAAAAATTAATTAGTTCAGTAATGTTAAAAAAAGTTTTTACCTGGAGATTAACTAATATGATAATGGTCATAATGACCCAAAACCTTTTCAACAGCCACTGTATGGACATATTTTGTACTTATAAATTTTATTATCAATAATGGTACATTATTTGAGATTTTTTAAATGAAAAAAAAATTGGTTGTAATTCTTTCTGTCAAAAAATTACAATTGTGTCCCTTACCTCACTTATAAAAAGTTACCACTTCTCTGCTTCTATTCACACCTTCAAAAAACTTTTCATGGGACAAGACCTAAAAATTAACTTCCTAACATATTTTATTTCATCATAGAAGACTTATTTTTTATATAAATGTAACTAAATAATTCTTTTAGTGAAAACATAAGAAGGATGCCCGAAGAAGAGGTGACATTCATCAAAGAGAATTTTTATCTTATTTATTCATCAACCACCATTAATTATTTTTATATCATGTTGATATAATATCTTTAGTATCTTCGATATAGTGATAATTTTTTATGTTAATTTAATTACATCAAATCATCTCCACATTCATCAAATGGGTTACAAAATAATCGTTCATGTATTCCACGGACTACCACCTCATGAACTAATGGCATTCGTTTATCTATTTCCAACTCTCATTATTGGGTTAAATGATGGATATAATATATATATATATATGATATTTATAACATTATTATACCTCCATATTAATTATATCATATATACATTTTTTACTTCCATTTCATATGGTATATAATAACGTCGTTAGAGTGTATGGAGGACAACCACCTCACAGAGCAATGTGATTTGTTTTCACTAACGTTTTACTTTGAATGTAATAATAATAAATATTTGTGGTATACATGAAATAATTATTATGTTAATTAAATTTTTATAATTATAAAAACATAATATATCAGTTTTTTTCTTATCGTTTTTTACCCAAACTAGGTAAAATACCTTGAGAGTGGGGGTGAATCAGGGTATGATAGATTAAAACAACTACCCATTAGGATCTTGTTTTTTCATTATCATATATCCATTTAAAATGAAAATTTGTGAAAAGAAATTAAATAATTAATGATTCGTGGAAATTTTACATGTTTCGTCCTCATTAGGCTCCTTCCGAGGATCATACAATTTAAATGCTCTTATATTCAAAATCAATTAAGGTTTACTTCCAAAAAAATGATTCAACTTGATCACCTCTATGCCTAGGATCACAACTTTTAAAATGATTATGGATAGATTAATTATTTTAAAGGGTAACTCCCTCAATCTTTCATTTTATGGATCGCTTATGGAGGAAAGCATCACCTTTTTCTCTTACTTTTCTAACTACTCTGGAAAGGACTCACACACAGTTTATGGACATGTAGGTTCATTAATTATTAATAATTAATAAATCATATATTGTATGAATACTCTCTATTGAGGTAATAATTTCCTCCAATTTATTAATCCCAGTTTATATAGATTTGTTTGTAAATATTGTTTTAATACGTTGAGGATTCTTACTAAATTCGAAAATCTCACACATCCTTCTCAAAATAGTCCAATTATTTAAATGTATATATTTTCATCAAGAATACCACAAATTTAAAAAAAATAACCTCATTTCTGAATCAATACTATAATTATCTATGAAACCACCTTTTGTGAAGAACAAACACTCTAGTGAAGTTCACATATTCTTCATGAAGCTCAAAAAATTTGGTGCACATTATGTTGCCTTCGCGAACAATAATGCATTTGTGTTGCTTAAAAATTTCTTTCAACATTCATATCCTTAGAGAATATCCTTACTTCAAAACATTTCTATAAGTAAAACATCATAAATCACCTTCAAGAATTTAGAACCTCTGAATCTTTTTCAAATATTTATTTTCTTGGATGAGGGGGGTAGATGCTTATTTATTGGAAATGCTTTCAGTTCCAGAAGCTTCCATCCATGTTATCAACTTTTCATGATGTTTTCCTGTATCATTACCAGTTAACAACCATGATGGAACTCTAAAACTGACCATGTAAACTGACATTATCATTAAATATAATCAACCCAAAAACACTGCAATGTTACCTTGAGGTACTTTTTCACAACAATATCCCACATTTCTTTTATAGACAATAATTCACTTTTTAATACCTCGTTAAAACTTTTTTCATAGTATTCCAAAATTTTATTCTTATAATTCATATAGAGATCATGGATTTACTCAACACACACTCTCTTCCCACATGAGTTATACTCAGTGTGAGAAACAAGAGTAGCATGCAATGGTTAGAAATCGATAACATGATTCCAAAAACCACCCATTTTCATTCATCACGAACCACATCTTGTTATGATTTATAACCTTTTATCAAACATCATTAGTGTCATTCAATTTAAAACTCCCCCAACTTCCATTCTCACCATGTCAGCTTCTTACATATCTTCATTGAGACATTTTATCCTCTTTTATAGCCACAGCTTCACCGTATTTTTAAAATAACCCAAAAGTCACTCTATTATAGTCCAAAATATGGTAGAGAACATTGAACAACACTTTATGAAATGAAAAATCATACCCCAAGGAGAATTGGTCCCATATCCATACTTTTCAAGTATGGGAAGTCAACTGAACTCCAAGAGCTAGTAGATCCCACTCAAATGCCTCTTTAATTAAGGCCTTTTTTAGAATTTATATAACCTATAACTCTATAGGAACATACTCTAACTTCACAATCCCATTTTCCACCTTTTCCATGATATTATAATACTTGATATCTATGATTATATTCCATGAGTGATTGAATGGATTTTACTGAGATTTATAGCACATTAATTTTCACATTGGATTCTAATTATATTCATCCCATTAGCTCCAATATCATAATTTTTTGATTAATCCAAAATAACTTTTTTCAATATAGAGTAGCCACAATATATTAAGCTTCTTCATATATCAATGAACTACAATCTAGTTTCTTACATAGCCAAGAAATATACAATCTTCCAAGATATAATTCACTACCTGATGTTGATTTTTTATAATCTATATATCTGGACCAATCAATATATGCATATCCTAATAACACTGGATGGTATTAGATACTATATACAAAACCAAAATCTATCATTCTCGGGATATCCCGAAGTATTCTATTCAATAAATTAAATTGGGTTTCCTGGGTTTTTAATTGATATCTTACTTCTAGGCATGTTGAAAAAACAATATTAGGTCTTGTTACTATCAGGTAGAGTAGACTTCCAATGATTTTCTTGTATTCTATGACATTAACAATATTTTCTTCATCATCACATTATATTTTCATCAAGGTTGCCACTAGATTCATTATAAACATGTCATTATTAATTCCCAATTATCTGAAACTCTTATTAACATATTTATATTGAGAATGGAATGTTCCATCTTTTCCTTATGTCACCTATAAACCAAGGAAAATTTTCAGTTCACCAATCAATGACATTTCCAACTCACTTTTCATGAATTCAATGAACATTTTTCACTACACTTCATCTGGAAAAAAAATTTCTATTCAATATCCACTAGAACTAAAATTATTTTATTACTGACATCACTGACATAGAGATTGTAATCAACTCCACCATGATGAAATCCATGATTCTTCAAAATTTGATCCATTCGTGAAGACCATGATCTTGGAACTTGCTTCAACTCATATAGAACCTTCCTCAACTGAAAAACTATATTCTCATCTTCATGAATGCGATAACAATTTTTATTATCAGTATAAACTTATTCTTTCATAACCCCATTTAGAAACACAGACATAACATCCATCTGGAAAACGTTGAACCTAATTTTCACTATTATTGCCAAGAATAATTTGATTTCTATCCTTTTAATAGGCTAAAACATTTCATCATCATCGGTACCCTCTATCTGGTAGTACCATTTTCATAGTATTCATTCTTTGATTCAAATTACTACACCATCTTCATTCTTCTTGTTGTGAAATAAATATTTTGTGCTGATTAAATTCTTATATATTAGTGTCGAAACAATCTCTCATGTATGATTATTCTCAATTTGGTCAAGGACTTCATTTATAGTAAGAACCCAATTTTTCTATCCAACTGAATCCCATTTAGGTTCTACATGAGATTGGAAATATGTATTTTCTATGGACTTCATTATTCATTGCTGAATTGACACTTCCTAATCCCCATGGATGTTTTGTATATCAATTCTGGCTCAACGCTTTTGATTTCATGTATATATAGATTTTACTTCTCTAGATCATAATCAGTGTCTTCTTTTGAATTATCATTTTCCACTTGAACTCCACCTCATTTCCTAACCTCCTTATCACATTCTTCAATAAATAGGTCACTATGTAGTATAAGATTCTGTTTATAATCTACTATAAATACATTGTTTCTTTTAAATACCTTTCCAAGCCTCTTGTGGAAACATTTATGTGGTTTTCTTTTTATTAAATATACAAGAAATATCCCTCATCCCTATGAGATAAATATTTCATATGTTTCTCTTTATTGAGAATAAAACACGTACTTACAAATATTTTAAAGAATTTCAATATTGGATTCTACCCAACACATATCTCATATGGATTCCATTCTTCTTTCACACATAACAGATATTTATTGGATATGTAGACTAATGTCAATACTACTTTCTTCAATAATTTATATAGTTGGTCCTTTTAAATAAGAATTGTTCTTTCCATTTTTTATGATCTTATTTCTCCTATCTGCCAATCCATTTTTTTAGGAGTTATCTTTAATGAAACTTTATGACTTATACCATGTTTCTAAAATAATGTTCTACATGACTACTTATGAATTTTGTACCATTATCAGTACAAAACATCATAATCTTCTATCTAAGAATCCATTTAGATTATGTGTAGAAAAATGACACAATATATTCATTAAATATACATATATTCTTTGTAATTTTTATATAATTCTTTGAGTCACACTATATACTTACACTATGAAAGTTTTGACTGAGACCTTCAACAACTAAGACATCAGCATGCCTCATTTCTCCCCCCCCCCCCACAATTTTTGCTTTTCCCAAGTTAATAAAAATCAATACTATATCATTTAAAAAATTTAAAACACATTCCATATCATACATTATGTATAAAAATATCCTTAGTTTTTAGTGTTAATAGTTTCTCATAATCTTTCACATTCCATTACATATTGTAAACCTCCTCATCATGATTTCCGATGAGTTTTTCTTGAATGTTTATTGTATTGTTAAAATCATTAATCACCCTTTTCTATTCATCGTCTTTGATTTTGTACTCACTGATCATTTCTAAGATCTCAGGATATAAATACTTAAACATTGTAATTTCCTCCATTAACTCATAATTCTCTTCTTTTTTCTACTATATATAGTGTTTGGAATCATAGACAACAGTGTTTTCTTTATTCGTTTTATCTCTCAAAATATCTCTCTCTTAAGGATCAACATCTAATACTTATGGAATGTCAACTCTTCCCTTTACTTATTCTTCATCATTATCTCTTCCTTACCATTTCTAAGTGATACCTAAAATAGCCTCCCTAGAATTTTCTCCATGATCTTTGTAGTTATCCATATCTTCAACCGTAGATTATTATTAACTATAATTTTCTTATGAATGGAGATAATATATTTTTGAAGAAATTAGCATTAAAAATTTTCTTACATATCCCATAGTCTAAATAATTCATCATGGGGAAATAAAATTAATCCTCATCATCTTATTGAAACTTCTTGGGGAACCTTTCTATATTATTTACAACCTTACCACATTGAATCAATGAAAGTTGGGGTTTCCCTTTGAATGTTCATTTTCCTCATTGTAGATTTGAGGAAATAAATGAGATCACCTCATATGTTACTTCTTCTTCTATTCCATCTTCAATTGTGAGAATTTTTATGGCCTTGAATAACACTTCATTGTAATACAATTTTTTTCATAGACTTAATACCATCATTTCTCATATTTTATGCAATAAAAGTACTATGTAGACTATCAAAATCTCCTTTGGATGTTTATCTTCTAGAATAGAGACTATTAGATTGAATTCAAGTGGAATTAATCTCAATATACGATTAACTATATTTGTGCCTTCTATAATTTCTCTAAGACCACGAATCTCCTCAATAGTAACATTGACCTAGTCAAAGAATGGGTAATTGATTTATTAAGGAATATTATCAGATCCTAAAACATGTTTTATAGAACATGTATCTTTTCTTCATTAACTTTTGAGTAACCATCATAAATATTTAGCAACTTATACATCATAGAATATGATCTCTAACATGACATAACCTTTGTATGGATTGCATTGAATAGACCTCCCCCTTGGTCATTAATTCATTTGGATTCAGCATCCAATTCCCTTCAATCATATTCTAATAATGAACTATTATCAACATTGGATAAAATACTATGCATAACTAATATAAAGAAATTAATTCATAAATATTATAAGTAGTACTGCATCTGATTCTTCTATAAATGAAAATTTATTCAATCAAATATTGGAATCCATTTATGATTGATAACCTCCATTGATTCCACTTAGAGAGAAGCACTAAAAATTAACATTATCTCTAATTCCAATTTTTATCCCAACTAGGTTAAATACCATAAGATCAAGAGTGAAACATTGTATGATAGATTAAAATAATTTCCCCTTCGGATCTTTTTTATTAATTCAAACAAAACACATTTTCTCATTTTCTTATAGTAATGTATAAATAGAAATGAAACCATACATGAGACATAAAAAAATTTCATAGCTCACCCTCACTTGGCTATATCCAAGGAGAATACAATGGTAACGTACCAATGTACCAAATACACTAAGTATCGTTATCATATAAGGTTTAGGCTTGATCACTTTTGAATAACCTTTGTGATAAAAATGTTTAACAAAGATTTTCTATTTGATGACAACTAACCTTTTTTATAAGAATGTTATTGTTATTTGGTAGTTGGAACCAACCCATAATAATAATATTTATTTTATTTTGATGAATGTTTGAACTCAAAGATAAATGGGGATAATTTTTTTGATTTAATTATATAATTTTTCAGAATTAGAGGATCAAACTGATAAGAGATAGACTCAGAGTATCCTATTCATATGCATCAGATTCAGATCATAGGATCTAAAAGAACTAGAGGAAGAAGTTTTAAATTGATCTAAGATTTCCTTTGACATAATCATTGTTTGTTATAAAGTGAAATATTGATGTTTGAATAAGTAATATTGTTGATTAATAGTTATGAAAGATGATTTTTGAATTTAAGAGATTGATAGTTTCTATACATTCAAAACTATGTCAGACGACTCTTTGTTATTCAATATGTTTTAATAAATCAAGAAACATACTCATGGTAAAATATTTTGATGATATGGTGAAATGATAATGATTGTATTGGTTGCAGTGATATGGATAATAAATATCTTTCCAAGAAGTTAGAATGTCTGAAGATGATAATGTTTGAAGAAGGTAAAATTTTCTATGTGGAATACTTTCCATCGTCATGAAGAAATCATCATAATGGGATTTCTCACATAATGAAAAAATTTATCCTAATGAGAATTCCATCAAAATTAGAATTTAATTGTAATCGTAATTACATCATAATGACTCTAAGAAGAAAATAGAAATCTTAATGACTCTAAAAAGGAATATAGAATCCTAATGGCTAGAGAAGTAAATAGATTCGTAGTGAGCTGAGGAAGAAAACGATCATAATAAACTAATAAATAAATGTAGATCATAATGAGATAATTATGTAGAAGACTTAAAAAGATTATTCCAAAAATTTTATTAATATCTATGTAAGTATTATTGATTAAGTCAATTTTTATATTTAAATGTGAGAGATTTGTGGTGTTTTGAAATTTGAGGAAGTGGGGAATGTTTTCAAGTTTCCAGGTCATTCATTTCTGTGTCACCTATAAATAATTACACATATTATTTTTTTCATTATTAAACTTTCAAATAAGAAGAAATGGAAGTTCACAGAGGAAATCAGGTAAAATTCCTTTATTGTTAGATATCTTATGAGGAGGATTAAACAGTAGAATGATTGTTTATCAGATTGAGTATAATCATATTGAGAATAATTTATTGAGTCTATCTGATTGCTTAAATTATACTGAATAAGACCATATATAGAATTTAAAAATAGTTTGAGTTATTCATATTGAGAATGGATTCATCATATTGAGTTCACCATATTTCTAGAATAAGATCCAAATTCATCATATTGAGAGAATCTAATCCTAACTCATCATATTGAGAAAATTGGATCTAGCTAAATTGGACTGAGGATTCAGAATAAGAAATTATGGAGAAGCATCTCCAAAGTGTTCATTCATTTGTTTGGATCTATTTTTTTATAAGAAAACATTGTAATCTAATGGGAGTCTGTATAATCATTCCTTTCAAGTGATAGAATGTGGTCATGGGAATTGGCATAAGTTGTATTCACTTCATCATAATAGTGAATTTTCATAAACCCATCAGAGTAGCAATGGCAAGGATATATGTTCTCAAACAGTGGCCAACCCATGTAAATCATGTGTTCTTTACTTGATTTCCAACATTTATATTTATGAAGGTTTAATTAAATTGGATTAAAAAATAAATTTTTACAGGCTTGATGGGTTATGTTTCTAAAATTTTAGATACTTATAAAAAGTGACCAACTGATTCAAAGAGCACCCACCCTATTTTGTTGTTATTCCATCCTTAGGAAATCATTTGGTATCCGAGATAAGGATACCTTATTGAATAATTATCATATATAATATTAATTGTTTCAATAATATAGAAATTTCTACATTTTCTAGAAAACATTACTATGGATAAAAAATTAGGATGATTATTTATCACTTATTTCTTGTCCTTGAAGTTGTTGATGCTACTATAATTGGTTTTCCACTTATTGATAAAGATGATCCAATAAAATATGAGTAAAGTGGAAATATATAATTTGATGGAAATTATAGAAGTTAAATACCTATTCCATTATTAGATAAGTTTTATCAGATGGTGATAAGGGTCAATACATAAAAAAGTATATGGGGCTAGATGGAAAATATTCATGAAGCGAATACTAAAGTGAAGGAAGAGAAGATAAAAATCTAGCATAGTAAGTATATGGATATAAAAATGAGAGATGAAGAAACTATTTATTAATAATTCACCAGGGTAAAAGACATTTTTTGCAATATCATAGGATTCTGAGATGACTTGGAAGATTCTATAATTTTGAAGAAACATCTGAAAAACTTTACGAAAGGGTTTGTTTCTAAAATATATTCTTTATAAAATAAGGAAGATTTATATCTTGCTGAATTTAATCAATTTTATGTTGCTTGTAAAACGTGGAGAGAATAAATTTTTATAAATAATATAAAAGATGAAATGACTTTTGAAGCTATGAGAATGATTAAAATATAAGATATTGATGAAGCGAACCTTGAGAGTACGAAGATAAAGGGGATGATTAGTTGAATAATAAACACGTTTCTTTATATCACTGAACTATTAAAGAGGAAGAGTAAATTTTGGAGGTAAATATCAACTAAAATTTTTTGAATGTGGTGGAATTAGACACATTGCTATGAATTTTCCCAACAATAAATATGGATAATATAGAGATGATTTTAATGAAAAACCTGGTTTGAATAAGTGGAAAAAAATGTTAAAGATGAAAATTATTTCAACAAATACAAGAAGAATTACAAGAGAAACAAAATAAAAATGTTGGGTAAGAAAGTTAAATCGAACTCAACTGAAAAAAATTGTTCTCAAGATGAATATTCATAAAAATTCAAAATGATCATTGAAAAAATTGAGAAAACAAAATATTCATAAGATAGTGAATAAGGTTGTAAAGAAACATATAGAGAGTATCAACTTAGAATAGAACATGTTGTATGCCTTGAGAAATAAACTCTCAAGAAAGAAATTAGATTTATGAAGAACGATTTTGGAAAAATATATGAAGGAAGAAAAGATGTCTTCATGTAGGAAGATGAATACATTCAAGAGATCATATGTTACAGATATAGAATTTCTGAAAAAGAAAATAGGGTTGAAGATATCAATAAGAAGCTAGCGGCTATGTAAGAAAAATATAACATGTTTCAATTAAAACTTCTTGAGTTCTAAAATACGCTAAGGAAGATAAATTAAATATTTAAAAAATTCAAATAAGTAAATTCTAAGACTTATAAAATTTCTAAGAATGATCAAATAATGAATCTGGTGAAATCCTCACCCAGAAAAAAATAATGTTTCATATAATTTTTATAACATTTCTAGTATTGGAAAAATAATTGTTAAATAATGGATAGAAAAAGTATTTGAGAAACTTATCACATCTAAAAAATTTGAAAACTCACATAGGAGGAACGATGGTCTATGTATTGAGTATAATATAGTTGAAATAATTTACCAACCTCAAAAAAGTTTCTATAGAAAATGATATTTCTTAAATAGAATATCAAAGTTTGATGGCTATTTTTGGTGTTGTATAATCTAGGGGCACATGGAATATAATTGTTGGCATAACTTATCTCTATCTTGAATTAATATTCGAGGAAAGTGGATGAAATAGTGGATGTATAATAAATAACATTCATATCTTACATAAATTTGAAAAGGTGAATTCTCAAGTTGATAGAAACATTCCACAAAAAGCAATTTGGATGTGTGAAATAAGAATGTGGAAGATGTGATCAAGCTGGTAATCATTCCAAAATTTTTCTGACACTCCTTCTGGAAAAAATTCCTTATGATAGAAACTAAAAGAAAAAATAAAATAAGAAATTTGATGAAATATAATTTTTTATGGAGACATCTTTTTATGAAAGTAATGTGAACAACCAGTAGATACTTGGTAGTGGTTTTCATCACATATGAAAGATGTTATAAAAATATTGAATCATGTTGAAAGTCATGATGGAGGAGGGTTAACCTATTGTTAATGGTAGTTCCTTAAAAATTAGAGGAATTAAAACGACTGGGATTGAAGCAGAAAATATAAAATACAAGAATGTTTTATTTGATGATGGGATAAAACATAACATACTTAGTGTAAGGCTACATTTTGATGATGGAAAATAATTTTTTTTAGAAATTATTTGTGTATCCTAAAATGTTTGAATGATTGAAAAGTTACTACAAAAGGAGAAACAACTGATGGGAATCTCTTTCAAATAGGTTAATTCAACCATTCTTATTAGTTGAGTGTTGATGATGAAAACAAAATATGGAAATGTAAGATTTTCCACATTGTGAAAAAACATAGATAAAATTTTTATATTTGATATTGTTTAGAATTTTCCACAGTTGAAAAAAAGAGATGAAGAGTTTGTATTACTTTCCAGATTGGAAAGAAGACTAAAAACATTCATATAAAAATTTAGATTCAATCTACCAGAGCACTTGAAAATATTAATTTGAATTTGTTTTGGCCGATAATACATCAATCAAAAAAAGTATATTTATACATTATCTTTTTTATTGATGATTTCACTTGGATAAAAAATCATGTTTATGAAACATAAGTTAGATTCTTTGGAAATGTATATGTTTTTTTAGAAAACAATGTTGAGAATGAAATATGTGTGTATATATAGAAGTTGAGAATAGATAATGGTACCGAATTCACAAGATATGTTTTTGAAAATTAACTGAGAAAACATGGTATCAATCATTAGTATAGTGATCATTATACTCCACAATAAAATAGAGTAGTAGAAATATAGAATAGAGTCATGGTGGAAATGGGAAGAAGTATGTTAGTATAATATAAAATTTCAACATTCTATTGGTGAGAAGCTATTAATACTGTTTTACATGTTCAAAGTAGATGTTTTTAGAGACTGAAAACCAACATGACTCCTTCTGAAATGTGGTATAACAAAAATAATGCATTGAAATACATTAAAATTATTGTAATTCTATGTTTTTTAAAAATAAAAAATATATATTTTGGAATGTTTGACGAGAAATATGATGAATTAATTTTTATCAGTTATTTATGAAAGGGGAGAAGTTATAAATGATGGAACTAATGTTTAAAAAAATTGGACTGCTTTTATGTGAATGTAATTAAAAATAAAAATTCCTTAAAAAATGTTGTCGAGAATGTTGAGGAGGATAAACTGGAGATATCCAACAATAGATAGATTAATTCAAAACACTATTTTCACAATTTAAAAAATTCTTGTGATGAGGAATGTTCAGTTGGGAAAGAATCTTTGAAATTTCATACCTTAAAAAACATGTTGAGACTGAAAATAGTTTTGTAAAATAGAAGGCAATAGTTCAGACCATATGAATGTTGACATTAGAATATCAAACTCCAGTTATCGAAAAAGTTGAACTGGAATCAGTTTTAGAAGTTATTCAAGACAAATAATGGGTGGATGGTATGAATGAAGAGTTGGATTAGATTAAAAAAATGAATCTTGGGAACTATTTCCCCAGATAGAAAATAAAAATTACATTGGAACAATATGTGTTTATAAAAACAATTTGAATGAGAATGGGTAATTTTCGAGAAACAAAGAAATACGTTTTTGTAAAGACATGAACAGTTGGATGGTGTGTATTATAATGATACCATTTCCCCCGTTTCAAGGCATGAAACTATTCAAATGTTTCTATATCTTTCCACACATCAAAATTACAAAGGTAATCATAGGGATATAAATTCATCTTTCTTAATTGGTGATATTTATGAAGAACATTACATTGAACAAACTTGTGGGTTTCTACTTGATGAGGATGAAAAAATGGTTGTAAATTTTAAAATGATTTTTATGTGATGAATCAATCTTCACATGCTTGGTATTCTAAACATGACAATTTCTTGAGTATTTTGAACTTTTCTAAAGAAAATGTTTATAAAAACTTATATGGGAAAGATGTTGACTCCCAATCTTTAATTTCATTTATTTATGTGGATGATATAATTATTTTTTGGGATATAGAATATGTTTAAAAAACATTTTCTGAGGAAATGAAGAAGAATTTTTAAACATCTATGTTATGAGAATTAACATTTTCCATTATATTAAAATTTCAAAATAATGGAAAATATATTTTCTTTTCTTATGATTATTATTCAACAGAATTTTTAATTAATTTTGGGATGGCAGAATTCAAAGGAGTTTCTACTCCTATTTTAGTGATTACAAATTTGAGTAAAGATGAATCTAAAGATTGTGTGAATTAGAAAGAGTTTTGGAAGATGATAGGAAATAGCCATTACCTTACAAACTCAAGTCCTAATATTGTCTACGTTTTGAATTTGTGCGCCATGTATAAATGTAATTTGAAATAATCACATATGATTGAAGAAAATATGATTCTAAGATATTTTAAAGGAACAACTTCTGATGCGTTTTTATATAAAATATATAGTGAAATAATTTTTCATGATTATATAAATATCAATAGAAATGGATATTGTAATGATAAAAATTTAACCATTGGAGGAATATTTTTGTTGGGTGATTGTTGTGTGAGTTGGCATAGTAAGAACCAAAGTCCCGTAACCTTGAGCATATATGAATCTTAATATATTGTAGCTACTCAGTATTATACTAAAATGTTGTAGATGAATGTTTAGCGAGATGATTTGAAATTAAAAGTCTCTAAACCATTGAAGATATCATGTGATAATAAATGTGTAATTGACATTTATAAAAATCATGTCCAACATTCTGGATTAGAATACATTAATATAATGTTTTACTTTATAAAAAAGTAAAAAAAATTAATGATTTACTAGAATATGTTTCAAAAAAAATTCATAATGATAATATCATTACAAAAGAAATTCCGAAAAAGGTTTGTGGAATTGAGGGTGAAACTACATGTTCATGCTCCTCACATATCATCTTTAACATCATAATTAAGACCCCCCTCCCCACTGTGCATTAGATAATGTTGAAAACGGAGGATAGAATTTAACAACATTTTACTATATAAGATGTTTTTACTTATTTTTCATTTATGAATCTGATACTCTGTTTATCATAGAATGGGGTAGAGAATATGAAAATTAGGAGTAAAAGAAAAATATGTGGGGGGTTTAACTATACATGGATGAAAAACATGGTATCCACCGAGATATACAATTCCATAAAAAATATTACTTCATATAGTAGTTTGGTGTTAATAAACTCTCTTTTGATACTATTTATGTTTTAATAAAATTCAAAATTCATGATTTGTTTAAAAATTTTGAGTTTTGAAAAAAAATCTGAGAGTTAGAAAATTTGGTAAAAAGTGTTGTTAACAAATCCAAATGGGGATATTTAATAACCATTGTGATATATGGTTTTAATAATGTTTTTGTATTTTTTGACAAGTAGAATTTTTGTATAAAAATATTTTCTTATTTTTTTAATTATACTGAGTCCATCATAATAAAGTTTGTTGATAGTTTATAAAATTCTAAACTCATGGATAAATGAATAGAATTTTTTTTAAGAATGATATTTTTAATAATTAGAGGATCATATTGAGAAGAACCACACTCAAAGTATCTCATTTAGCTACATTAGATTCATATCACCAGATCTAAAATAATCTAATGTAGAATTTGTTAGGTGATTGATGTTTTCCTTTATTATAATCACAGTTTGCTAGAAAGTCAAATATTTGTGTCTGAAGAAGTTGTTTTTCTATTGATGTGTTCTGAAAGAAGATTTTGAATTCAAGAGTTGGAAAATTTTCATACATTAGAATCTAAATCAAATGATTTTTTATGACCAATAATTTCTTATAAATCATCATTCATTCTTTTGAGAAAATATATTTATTAAATAGAAGAATTATAATGAATTAATTGGTTCTAGTGATCAAGACAAAAAAGATTAGTTCCAAAATTGAGAATGTGTGTTGCTAAGGAATCTTTTAGAAGTTCAAAGCTTCTAAGTTGAATACTTTCAATCACCAAAGAAATATCATTGTAATGGGATTTCCTTCATAATGGGAAAATCCATCGTAATGATAATTCCATCCTAATGAAAATTCCATCATATTTTGGATTCCACACTAATGACTCTATAAAAGAAAAAAACTGTAGTGGCTCTGAGAAGGAAATAAGAATCATAATGTGCTAAAAATGGAATAGATTTTTATTGAGCTAAGGGAGAAACATATCATAATGAACTAATAATGAAAGTATGATCATAATTATCTGATTACAATGAAGACTCAAAATGTAGATTCTAGAAAAACAATTAGGAGTTATAGAGGATAAAACATGAAATTCATTTTTAAGTAAATCTTAAAGAAATATAAAGAGGATCGATGGAGTCAATTTTGATGTTTAAATGTGAGTGATTTGTGGAGTTTTGACATTTGAAAAAGTGAAAAAAGTTTTAAAGTTTCCCACTCTTGAATTTATGTGTTGCCTAGTAAATACTTTCTCAAATCATTCGTTCATTTTAGAACAGTCATACAAGAAGAAAAGGATGATTTCTTAAAAAATCATGTCAAAGTCCTTTCCGACCAAAGATCTCGTGAGGAGGATCAAACAATTGTAAATTTGTTTATCGGATTGAGCAAGATCATATTAAGAAGATTGTATTGAGTTAATAAAATTGATCCAATCAGATTATAGTGGATCTTGATCATTTGAGTAGACATTGAGTTTTGCATATTGAGAATGAATTGTTCATATTGAGTTCATCATATAGAGATAAGAAAATATAGACTCATCATATTGAGATAATCCTATCCAAACTCATTTTATTGAGAAAAGTGGATACAGCCAAATCAGACATGGGATTCAGATTGAGAAATTATGGAGATGTTTCAAAAAAGTTTTCCTTATTTTTTTTGGATCATTTGTATTATAATAAAATATTATAAACTAACAAGTGTAAACATAATCTTTTTTATCAGAAGATAAAATTTTTCTAATGGGATTTGGCACAAGTTGTATTCAATTATTCATAACATTTGATTTCTGTAGACCCAGTAGAGTGGCTATGGAACGGATATAGCTTCTCACACTAAGGATGAACCTTGTAAATTTGTGTAATTTACATTATTTCTTATTTTTTCATGCATGATTATTTATGAAAATTTGATATGGAAATAAAAATTAATAGTTTGTTGGGGTTAGGTTTATAAAAGTTTTGAAACATAAAAAATGAACAATTGATTCACCCCCCCCCCTCTCTATTTGTTATTCGGTCCTATAGAACATCAACTTATATGATCATTTTCACTGCCATTATATTTTTATGGATAGCTCACTATTTTCCAAGGGTCACTCCCTAAATCATTCCTTTGATGGCTCACTACCAGTGGAAAGGATAACCTTCTTCCTCTTCTTTTGCTCATTGTTCTAGTAAGGACTCACACACAGTTGATGAACAAGTCGGTCCCTTCATTATCAAAAACGAATACATCATAAATTGTAGGTAGAATCTCTATTGATGTTATACTTTCTTCCACTTGATTAATCCCATTTCACTATAGATTTACTAGGAAATCCTTTTTTAATACTTCCACAATGTTCACTGCCATTTCCAAGCCCACACAAGCTTCACAAAACAACCAAATTATTCCCCAAATCCATATTTTTTTTATTTTCTAAGAACCACTTTGTGTTTGACTAACATCCTCACAAATATCAAGAAAATTCACCGAGTTCAAAATTAGAAAAAACCACCCTCCATCACCTTTCCAGTGATCCACACCAGTAATTCAAATTAAAAGCAACACAGACGTCAATGCCTCATGCAGTTTACCACCTTATCAAAACTTACCATATCACCTTCTTAAGAATACATCCATGTATCATTGTTTTTTCTAAATAAATAATTGAAACCCTATAGATTACAATTGAACTATTAACCACCTTGAGCCAAAAATATTGATGTGTAAATACCCATCATCTACTTCCACACCAATGGAACCTACGAGGTCCCTCATAAACCTAACAACAATATATTATAGGACCACCAAGACCAAAGAACTCATAAGAACACTGAATAAGGGTCAACTAGAAATTACCATAACCACTATGGATAGGCCATCAAACTCCATAGCTTATTGTCAATCTAGGATCACCACCAGTAGTACAATGACTGGGACCGGCATGAACATAGTCAGCAAGGCCTCACCTCCTGGAACACTGAAACCCACACAAACACATCCCAAAACCTCTATTAGATCGACTACACAAGACCGGCCTATAAAATGAAAGAGATAGACCATGATGCAAGAGAATATTAAAACTAATATTTTATCCACCTATTTGTTCCCTTAAAAATCTATACACATTTAATATAATGAATATAGATAATGATGATTGATCATCCTAGAATACCATTGCTGCTTGCTCAACACATCTCAAATCCTTCTAGAGAACCATCATACCAGACTAGACTATAGTGGAGTAATGGAACTTGAATCTAGGGAAGAGATATAATTGGGTGAGACCTTAACAGAGAGGGAAAACCAACCCAAACCAACATCATCTACCATTAGAATCCTAAACCACATACATAAATGATGAAACAACTAATCCAAAAACATTGAACCCTCATGAACATTGGAACTGCACCAAGAGAATTTGTAATCCTGTGAAAAAAAATTAAAACAAATTTGAGAAAGGCAACCCCAAAATCAATAGGAGAATGTGTAAGGGTCCATTAAGCATAAGGGGATGAAGGAGGAGAGGGGTGGGTTATACTAATGAGTAAGCGCATGGGCCTCCCCCCCCCCCAAATTACTGTTGAATTGGAACCCTAGCAGAGCACAAGGAGAATGATGCTGCTCAGAGGACCTCAATCACCCAATTATTCTAAAGTATATATTTCCTTTACCTACCCCTCATCTTTTGTGAATATCAACTATTTTTTTAATTTTATCGTTCCATCATCAATCAACCACCTTTAATAAAGCTCAAATACATTCATGAATCTCACATTTCCTTCCCGAATCACATAAATTTCATTCAACATTTTATAGCCATTGAAAATTCAATACATTCATGATTATTACATATTTTGGGAATCATTGATATCCATCACAATATACATTTCTTGATGAATATTTTCACAAGAAAAAACCTTCTGGAATTTAGATCCTTTTAATCTTCATTATTCCATTCTCTACATTTCTTAGGGGGTAGAGGCCTTTTTATTAGAATTGCCACCCATTACAGAATCTTCTATCCTCACCATCACCATTTCTCAAAGCTCCCCAATCATGTTCATGATGTTCCTAATTTCATGTAGCTCCAGGTAAATTTAACAATTTGTAAATCTTCTCATAGTCATAGAGAGTATCATTTTTTTCATAACTTACTTGTGATGCTCCACACCTTTGTGAAACCCAAACTTCATGACACCAAATTCATTAACGAAGCTTCATACCTTCTTGAAACTCTAAACTTCACAAAACTTATAACATTACCTTATTATTATGAATCATTCAAAAAAAATAAAAAATTCACAATTATTGAGTTATCTCCAAAAAAATTTATCCCATGTAATTGGATAACACTTGGAAATTATGACACCTTGTATACGCATCATTATGTACCGCCTCCAAAGCATCCATTCCAATGTCATGTATCTTTGTCAAAATAATTACTCAAAAACCATGTTTGATGTAATCATCAAATGTTATATCAATAATATTTCCCATCCTATGTCTATTTAATACAATATAAATCCCATAAAAAGACATGGAGAACATAAATAAAACATTATTAATAGAGATTGAACGAAATAATAGGTATTTCTAAATGTTAATAAACATATATTGATTAATTAGTATCTTACCCATAGAAACAATAACATGACTGTTATGAATAGTAAATTAGCCTAATGAATAGTAACCTCACCCATTTAAGTGTATATAAGATTTTGGCAACCCATGAGTAAAATTATGATATAATTGTATCATAATAAAAGTAAATGAATATTTTAAAAATAAATAATTAAGTTCTTCTATTTTTGTGAGTAATAAATATTTAATTATATTTTTATAATTAAAAAACTATTTACAACAAAATTCATTTTTATAAAATGTATTCATAAATCAAAAAAAAATTTCCTTGTGATTTTTGGGATAATTTAATGAGATGTTAGATAATTTCTCATAGTGTTATAAAGTCAGTTTTTAATTTAAAATCTTTATTTTTCATGTGGATGTTGATTTTATTAAAAAAATAAATTTCTCATTTATCGAAAATAATTTTGTTAAAATGGAGTCCATTTTTTAATTCCACATGTTGAAAAATGGGTAGGGTTAATTTTTTGGATCTCTCTAAAATAATTGAATTTTTGTGAATAGTAAAATACAGTAATTTACGATATAAATACATTAGAAGCTAAATACACTATTCCTCGAGTCATAACTGATGTAAGAACCATAATCCTGAAATTTACTTCATTGTTTTAATATAATTGATGGTATTGATCAAACTATTCATATTCTTCAGTCAAAATAATAAACTAATGATTAAAATATTCATAAATCACCCCTCTCCTCCTCTATAAAAACTATCCCCACCACCGCATCTCCTCACACATCTACGCTTTGATGATTTTAAATATTTTGGAAAAATCCTTTTCCCTAGACTCTCCCTTCATCAAAGCGCTCTTGGTCTTTCCAAAAGAACAAATCTCTTCCCCTTAATGTGGTTCTAATGGAAGATATTTCAAGAGTTAAATCCTCTTCCTTTTTCATTTAATTTCATTTCAATTTATTTTCATTATTAGTCTCTACCTCACCTAATTTATCCAAATGAGTATGAAAAATTCACTATCATCTATATACTATAATTATATCCGGTTAATGGAAGATCAATCATCAATATTTTTACCGTCTATCTTTTTTTAAATGAAATCGTCATCCGAGAGGTGCCGATTTACAACCCTCTAGGATGACGATCCTTAGTTCTTCAATTTTTCCATCAATTATAGTCATAAAACCATTTATATGGTCAAAAAAACTATAATATATGTATTATAACCTATTTAATGTTCTTTAACCATTCATGGCCCGTCCCCCAGGGCATGTGTTGTGACTACCTGATGCCCACCTCTGATAGGCCAGGGGCTTGCGACTAGCACCGAGTAGGCATTTCCCAAAATGGGAGGAATTTTCCTAAGAACCCTTAAACACACACACAACTCCAAGTCAAAAATCCTACGATTTAAAAAATAATTGGTAATGAAAATTAATTCATACCATTATAACCCAATGACATATCACAACAGAAAGTAAAGTAGGAAAGGTACAACCGGGAAAGAACAAGCCCACAAAAAATGAAGAGTCTATAAAATAAGTAGTGAATATCATCTATAGAAAAATCCACCTGATCCAACTATAAGGTTATGCACTAGACTGATTCATATATCCACTAGAATACACCTTGTTCAGACTGATCACACTACACCCCACCTGGTCCGGGTCTGCCTAAAGCACCATCCAAGAGTCGACCATCTGTAGAATACATGACACGTAAATGCAAATCCCATGCGAGGGTGGGATAAACAATACTAAGAAGGGAACCCCAAAACACAAGGTAAAATACTACATGGAAAACACCACTATGAAGATATAGACATATCAAAACAAGTATAAGTCAACAACACATATAACAATATTATCCAGATACACTAGTAAGGGATTCCAAGACACACAATCTAATCCACTTACATCCATATGGTTTCACTCGTAGCACACTTGATTCAGAGATATCACACTCCTTAAACATGCTAACAATAATAATGTAGATTATTTCTAAAAAACTTAATGGAGATAACATCTAGTCTTGATATGTCCCAAAGATTCCATGAGTTGTCCATTCTTGCTAAGATAAGGATTATCGATATCATAGCCAATCAATGCTCATAATATTCTAATAAAGTCTTGATTTTGTGAGGAGAACTCTCTCCTCGATCTATGAAGTCATAGGAGACCCTCTCAAGGAGGTCCCACTTATTTGAAACCCACCAAAATTGAAAATACTATGAACTACCTAAAGCACCCATGTTATGTCAAGTCACAAATGAAATAATCTGATCTCGATACAGAAATAGGGGTTATGCTAGACTCAGCGATCACTAGAGGGAATCCTCACCCTACTCAAAACATCATCCTAGATAGGGGATATGTTCCCATGTAAATATTGGTCACAACTTATCCACAAACCCTATCTAATGTACAATAAAGAGATATAAGGATTGACCGGGTCTCTTAGTGTGATACATTATCTATCCCACAACGTTACATTCAAAGCCAGGTTGATACATCTAACATCAAAATACAGGTCATTATATTTGATTGAAATGGGATCCTACATCGAACCCTCATATAAATAGAAAAATAGGACACACTTCACCACTTTTGGGCCAAATAAAAACCCACAATGTCATCTCAAATTGACTGCCCCATCGCTAGGGTCCCAACACAGCCGATGGTTCACCAAACGGACCTCCTGTTTGAAAGTTACTTCCTTTTTTAAAAAGGGGCCTACTTGGGTATGGGTCCAACCAAAACTGACCTTGTAGAAACTGAGCTAGCCCGAACCAGTCCAGCCCCTCATTTAGTCCCATTAGGCTGCTAGACCATGGCCATCTGGGCCTTGAGGATCAGCACATCGGCTCAGTATTCCTAGTACAGCCCGCATTGAGCGGGCCATCTCCTCTAGAAGTCATCCCAACCATATGCTTCACCACACCATTGCACACCAATCCCCCTATCCATCCCAATCTGATATGGCAGACCAGAATTTTTGCATGTGTTTTTAATGCATGCCACCATCGATGACCCCTATCGCAGGACATTGGGTTAATTCTATGGCTCGGATTTTTTATTTGAAAGATATTATGTGATCCTAAAGTTACCAAATTCACATCCATGGGATAAAATCTAGTCCAAAATCTCTCCTGATTAAAATATATTCGAGTGTTTATATCTCCCACACTACTTCAATCAATCTACAATTATCGTTATTGCACCTCTGTCGTACTGCATCCATCACTGATCTGTGATAACGAATCATTACAACAAGAATCAGTTGGAGAAGAATCAATCGATTAGAAATTTTTGAGTTGTGGGCTAAACAATGAATCCCCTAGATGAATAATGAATGGAGGATGAAAGGCATGAACCGAAAAATAGGAACAAATCATGATAGATGTTTGTGTCAATTTTGGTTTGTTTCCATTAGATGATTAGCGAAAATCCACAACAAAGGATAATTGGTATCAACTAAATAATTCCCAAAGAAACCCAAAAAAGTAAAACCCATCTTGAAATATGCATGACCCATTGATTATTCCATTGGTGGATTAATCCTTGTTTGACATAGGGATAAAGAACCTAGAATAAAAACAGATTTAAAATCACACCCAACCAGGAGTTTGGATCATTCAATTTTGGTGTTCGATTGTCTTTGATGATCCTTATTTCCTGTGGATGAATCATATTTTCCTAATTTTATTTAGAAAATACATTGAAAAATTACCAAACTATATGCGGAGACGGCGTGTGATTCTAAGGGATGGTGTGACCGAAACAATCATTCAAAAAAATTATGTTTTTTATTAGTGTGTATGATTGGTTTTCGTTAAAATGTATAATATCATCTAAATGGTTTCCTGAATTAGAAATCCAAGGGTTCCATTGAGATCCGAGTAGTTGATTTACACATGATGTGACTTAACATTGTCAGTGTGGGTCTTCTATGGAAAACCCCAAATGGATGTTACCATAAAATAAAATAATTAAATAAAATTTATTGTAGTTTGAAATCATAAGAACATATAAATGGTAACACATTTTGGAAATCTAGGAACACCCTTGAGTTTTTAATGGGGTGTTTTCTTTAGGCGAGACCTAACATCGGCCGGTGTGGGCCTACTGTAAAAGTTAGTTTTTGGATGCCATCATCTTTAAAATATTTAACAAATATATTTTCAACATAACTGTTATTTGATGTTATGCAACGATATAGAATCACTACGATGTAGCGACTCTATGATGCTGCAACACTGTGACATAGTAACGCTAAAATACATTACCACTAAAACGCGTCTTTCTTATCTAACCATTGGTATGGATACATGATTAGATTTATGATCCTAAAGAATTTTCCTATAATAAATGGAGAGTAGCCTTGGTGTTTTCCTCTCATTGGAGATCTATTGAGGGTCCTCACGATATGTTGTCTTGTCTATCATCGATCATTGTCTTGTCTTCAACTGTCGTTATCTGATGAGAGATAAATTCCAAGGATCATCTTCATCACCCATAGAGAAATTCTCTAGGATCATTATTCTAATATTGTATCCCTGAAAATGGTTAAAGATGAATGACTTGTTTCATCATTAATGTGTTTCAATGTTACCACGTCACTACATTGTAGCATCACTAATTCACTATGTTGCAGTGTTGATGTGTCATTATGTAACATCAAAGAACAGTTATGTTTAAAATATTTTTTAAAAAATATTTTAATGATGGTTGCGTCTAAAAACTATCTTTTACTATCTACCCATTATGTCTGATGTTTGTCATCGCCTAAGGAAAACACCTCGTAATGAACTCAATGGTGGTCTTGGATTTCCAATCTGAGTACCGTTTATGAGTTATTATGATTTTAAATTATTATAATTTTTATTTATTTATTTTTTTAAGGTTATTTTCTTTTGGGGATTTTCCATAGAAGACCTGTAATGACTAATTTTATGTCATACCTTGGATTAATCTCATGCTCTAATAATTGAATAGGGAAAATCCAAGTAATTACATTATCCCCACCTTAAGGCTTTAAATCCTCAAAAATCCAAAAAATAACTAATCAAAAAAGGTGAGGGTATAGAGCACAAATCTATTCCTCCCACTCCCATGTGCACTTCATAAGATTCTCATACCAAATCTGAACACGTACCAAGTGAAACGATCATCCATGATGGATCCTCAATCATCATATGGTACTCAACCTAAATCACTCCAACTTCAATTTTGATAATTCACTAGATTATTTCTTGTTAGGGTTCTTCTAGAAATCTCTTTAGATGTGTCAAGTGGAAGAAGTTGTATACATGGTCCTGTTGTGGGGTAGAGCCAGGCAGTATGCCACCTCACTAACTCCGTGCAGTACTTTCAAGATGGGATATTAACATTAGATATAGCTTGCAACCCTAGAAAAACTTATGTAACCCTCACAAATTTGAGACCCAAAGGAAGACATGATTTTCTTCCTTGAACATCAAAGGTATCTTCTATCTGTCAGCATAAACCTCGAACGTCTCTAAGATTTCTTCATCCTCTACGAGATGATCCTCTCATTCTTTGTAATTTCTTCTTGTATTCCCTTCCACAAGTGGTATGTAATGTGAGCATCATGATCTAAAACAATCATCGATGAAAATAAATGTATTTGAACCATCTTCTACATGTAGAGCCATCCCAAGCTATCTACTAAACTCTTCTCCTATGTAGTTAAGAAGTAGGTTGACTCAGTGAGTTAGTCAATGATCACCTAGATGGTATGGTGACTCATGAATGTATGTGGTAAACCAATCACAAATCCCATAAATATTCCTTCCCATTTTTTTCTTGGTACCCCATGAAATAGATGGATAAACCCTTTCCAAGAAAATGGGGCATGACACGGTGACTTAACACGCCACGAAACTAATTCAAACAAGCATTAAAATTTTATATCAACAGTTTAGCCTTACATAGACCTGTTTTATACCCCTAGTGTCTACCTTCACACCAAAACGAATATCCTAATGCATCTTGACAATCTAGGTGTTCATTGTTACAACTATGTTTGCTATGAATAGAATGAAATGCTCCCCAACTTTTGATTATCCATTAAGGGTATTCCCTAAAGAAAACATAGAATGTAAACACTCATAGTCGGTATCATAGAGCTATGCCTTTCTGACTGATTTTAATTTTGGAAGCGTTAACAACCAAATACTGGAGATAAGCTTCTCCATCTCCATCCTCGATGTATAACCGCAGCGATTCCTATCGCTCTGATGCCGCATTCAGTAACTACCAACAAGATTCCTACTAAGAGAATATACTTTTGCATTCCTCTTCTGATTATTATAGAAAAATATTTGTCATAGTAGTGGAGGAACTATTAGAATTGCCTATACCACAATCCCCATTCCTCCTAAAATAAGACAAATTTATGAATATTTTGGTCAATGTAGGTGATTAATTACTCTCCCATTAGGTAGTACCCCACATCTTCACTTTGAAGGACACTATTTCTAACTCAAGATCATGGGCCATGCAGTTCATCTCATGTGGTCTCAACTGGCATGAAGCACTGGAAATCACTTCATTCCTATACATCATGACACAACCAATCTCGGATCCTAATGCATTTCAGAACACTACGTGCTTGACACCCTCCTCTAGTAACCTCTAGATAAGAGTTCTCATCAAACATCATCTCAACCTTCCCTAGATTCAATGTAACTCCAGCCTATGAGATGACATGTCCTAGAAGAAGGGACCTTATGAATCCATAACTAACACTAAAATATCTTCTCCTGAAGCCAGTGATCTCGGAGTGTGTATAATACAATTCTTAAGTGTCTCGCATGCTCTTCCTCTGACACTGAGTACACTAAGATTTCATCAATTAAGATCAACTAGGGTTTCCCAGGGTGAAATATTGGGTTTCACTAAGCCCATCATCTATAAGTCCCCAATCCCCCATCTAAACCCCCATCTCATGAAGCTCTTCAGGAGCCATCCGATATACTAGCGTAAATATTAGTGACACACCATGGTGTAGACCAAGAAAGAATACTAACTCTTTGTGAAACTATTGCATCTTCAAGTAAGACATCCTTATACTCCACCACCATTACAAGAAACTGAAGGACTCATAACAACCACTACACCGAGGGTCTATCTTGACAACTGAATAGAAATCAGATACACCCTTCAATCCTAATTCCATTAGGAGATGCAATGATTTCCCCCTTATTGATAGAGGGATATCTAGTTCCATAACTGTTGAAGAACAGTACCCTTTGCCTAAAATTATAAATCTGACCATGAACTATGGATACTAGTTCATATCACGAAGGATATCATATGGCCTCAATGCTACTACCAAAAGATCCCAATCAAAACTATTACCTAAAAGAGTCATTTCACTCTGTCAGACCAGTGTGTGATCAATGGGTCTCCTCTACTAAGAGTCTCTAAACATGAGGTTCAATACAATGGTTTAACCGTAATCTATATGTATCAAACAAGAATTGTGGAAGGAATAAAAAAAATAATAGATAATGAATATGCATGCATACCACTACAACCTAACAAAATAGTACAATAGAATGTAATTTAAGAAAGGTACAACTCGTCCAGAATACAAGGCCAAAAAATGAGTCTGTAACAAAAGTATGGATGCTCGTCTGCAGAATACCCCACAAGGTCAATGTATAAGACACAACACTGGACAAATATCTCTATCCACCAGAACACACCTCGTTTTGTCTAATCACACTATATCCCAGCAATTTCTGTCATTCCAAAGGCACCATCAAATATTTCACTATCTACCCAAGACATGTCACTTGAGGGAAAAGCCTATACATGGGTGAGTAAAACAATACATAGTAGTGAACCCTGAAACATAGTGTAATAAACCATAAAGGAAACACCTCGAAGAAGATATAGTCTTATCAACACTAGTATATGTCAAAAACACATATAACCAGAACATCCATGAATACTTGTAAAGTATTTCATGACTCAACATCTCATACACTTCCAGCCATATGGTTCTACTTGTAGAACACTTTATTCCAAGAGATCGTGCTCCTCTAACTACCTAATAGTAGGCATGTAGAAAATGTACACCAAAAGTATCTAATAGAACATCTGATCTCAATATGTCACAATGTTTCCCAGAGACATTTGGTCTCACTAAGACAAGGATTCTTAATATCAAAGTATCTCCTTTGTAATAGGAATCTTCTCAAGGAACACTCATTCAGAGAGAACTCACTCCTCATTCTATGAAGTCATCGGAGACCCTCACAAGGATATCCCACTAATTTTGGCCCCACTCAAAGAGATCACACTGAGAACTACCTGAAGTGCATAGGTTAAATTATTTCACAATGGAATGAAACTGATCTCGATACATATATAGGGGTACTTTGTGCCCTAGTCTCACTAAGGGGACTCCTCGCCCTACTGGAAACATCAACCTAGATGAGGGATAGGTGCCTAGATAAATATAGTTCGCACCTTGTCTTGAAACCCTATATAAGGTTCCAAAACGTTAAATGAGGATAGATTGGGCCTCTCGATATGATACATGCTTTAGCCAGCTAAGTCACTATAAAAGTATGGCTGAGACAACTCACATAGGAACAAGGGTCATTCCCTATGGAAGGAATGGGACCCTGCATCAAACCCTCATAAGAATTGTAAAATAAGACCCTTCCAACCTCTTTCTATCCAATAAAAATTCCACCATGTTATCTCAAAATGATTTACTAGTTTCTCGGGTGCTAATTCCTTAGAAGTATGGTCAAATGGACCTCCCGTTTAAATGTTACGGACCTTTTGTAAAAAGGGCCTAGTTTGGTCTGGGTCCAACCCGACCATGGCGGGTTCACACAACCTTACCCGATAAGCTCTACGATGGCCCAAACCAGCATGGCCTGTTAGGCCACATGGCTATGCAGTCCAGCCCACCGGGCCACCTGGTGGCCAAATTCTCCCGATCCATTCCAAATAGAGCGGGCCGGCTCCTCTAGCATGATGCCCAGTCGCATGCTTCACTGCACTAGCGCCCATGTGTGTGTGTGCCACTCCCCCTTTCAGGCCCAGTTTGCTGACGCAAATCGGTTCCCTTACACTCAATTCATCGATGTGTGGCTAGTCAATGTAGGTTCCACCACGTTTAAAATGGTGGACGACCGCATCCTGTCATCCCCTTGGTATCCGCCTCGGGCTCCCATGGTTGCTTCCATGAGCGGCCGTCCTCCGCCGCACCGGCACGTGGCCACCGCCAGCACCAACGCACTGGTGGCCCATTCTATAGGCCATAGAGCTAACTCCAGTGCTCCTATTGTGGATCTGGAAGATGTTCCACAATCATTTCATAGTCACCTTCACTAACATGGGCTTGGATCCTTTCCAAGATCTATCCTAGTAGAAGTCTTTTTAGCAGAAATATCTCCTGCACCACTTTGATCCATCTTCTACCATCATCATCGCACCCCCAGGGTACCACATCCATCCCTATTATAGGATATCATATTTCTGTTCCATGAATCAGTTGTGCAAGGATCAATCAGTCTCAAATTTTCATGTCGTGGGCCAAACAAAGAATTTGTGTGACGATTGGAGAACAGAGGGTCGAAGTCATGAATCAAAAATGAGTAACAGACATTGATCATTGTTCGTGTTTATCGTGGTTCATTACTGTTATAATGGTCAAATAAAATCCAAAAAAAAAAGATAATCAATATCATGTAAACAATCCCCAATAAAACCCACAATGTAAAACCCATCACAAAATATGCACGACCCATGGATTAACATGTTGGTCAATTAATCCACTATCGTTGTAGGGATAAAGAGCTGGGAAGAAAATTGATTAAAACTCACACCCTACCTAGAGTGTGGATCAGTCGATGTTGGCATACGATCACCATTGGAGATCTATTGAGCGTCATCACGATCCATCATCTGATCAGTCCTCAATCCTTGATCCTCATCTCATCGTCATCTATCATTCTCTAATGAGAGGAAAATTCTAAGGTTCTTGTCAAACACTCACAGGGAAATTCTCCAAGATTGTTAATCTAATCATATATCTATACCATTGGTTACAGAAGAATGATGTGTTTCATTGTTAACTTGTTTCAGTGTTACTATGTCATGGCATTACAACATCTATGATTCGTTGTTTCGCAGTACTATTGTTTCATTGCATAATGTTAATGAATGGTTATGATTGAAATATTTTAAAAACAGTTGCACCCAAAATTAACTTTTACTGTCAGTCCATGCCTGCCGATATTAGGCCACATCTAAGGAAAACACCAAATTTAGAACACAACAGTGTGCTCAGATTTCTATTACATGTTACCATTTATGTGTTATTATGATTTTAAAATAAAATAAATTTTATTTGATTATTTTATTTATGGTTTTGTCCTTTTCAGTTTTTTCCACAGAAGTCACATGCCACCAAAAGTTAAGTCACACCTTGTGTAAATCAACTCCACTAAGATCAATGGGGTCCTCAAATTACTAAATTGGGAACCCATTTAGAAGTTATCAAAAATTTTCAGGAAAACATCTCACACAAGCTATTTAAAAACATAATATTTTTTTCGAAGTGTTCTGAGCACACCAGACCTAAGAGTCAAATGATGTCTCAGTGCCTTGTCTCATAATTTTCAATATAATTTACTAAAAATATAAAATATGAAAATACAAGTTTTCAAAGAACCAATATATATATATATATATATAATATTAATTCATACCACCAAACTAATTCATAATAAACGAAATACATCCAAAATAATATAAATGATTATCACTAATGATTTATCAAAATGAATCATCCTCATACCATATAACCAAATGATTCATATTTCTATTTAATCCTTTATATGTTCATTAATATCATATATATTCAGTTTTGGTTAATTATGTCCATTTCACATGGACATCAAAACTCATATACATGTATACCTATCGTGAAAAACAATTAAACAGATGATTATGAGAAATAAAATCTTATCTTATAACTCATCAAAAAGTTTATAACTGAACATAATAAAACTATACTAAATCAAATACATGTATAGGTGGTTCTTAATTAATTAATTAATTGGTAAAATTTTATTATGCATGAAGTTACAGTCATGTGTAGAACTCATTTGGACATAAGGTAAGTGTTTTCTGCCTAAATCTTCATTTTCATTTGGGTTACTCTCTTTTTGTCTTTACACAAATTAGATTATTAAAGTTTTAAAAGGATATTTTAAAAATTATTCCTGAAAAACAGGCCCAAATCAAGGGAACTTCTTGAATTCATACCTTTTTTAAAATGCCCTATATAATCAATATTAAGCCAAAATTATTTTTATAAAATCACATATTATATTTTGATAAAACTACAATAGATAACTTCTAGTTTTATAAAAATATTTTTATAAATGAACCCTTCTTTTCAAAGTAATTGAACATTTATCTCAAAAATTACATGTTGATTTTATAAGATCATTTTGACTTATTTCAACACTCTGGTTGATTCTTATATATAATTGGGATTAATATTTTAGGATATATTCTACAATATATTACTGAATTATTTTTTTTTATATTGAATATGGATGTTCTATCTTGATTCCATTCATCACATTACTCTAAATAATTTGAGTTTATGTTTACTAATTTGGGGAGCATTTTTACATTTCATATGTTAGTTTCAATATGAATGTATATGCCAATTATGTTTCACCTCTTTCATATATAGAATGAATTGTACTTAGTAATTATTAGAATGGGCCCACTATAGCATCTTGATGCATTGGTAGTTCCCATATGACAATCTAGTTTGGGTTTTTACTCATTATGTATGGTTTTGGGATGAGGCCTTGATAGTATAGTTATGATTTCCTATGTTATTTGTTCCATCATTATGAAGATATTAATTGATAGTCCATGTGATTATTCAACTATTATAATATCCATGGTTATTTTTTTCTATAAAATTATTAGCTTTTAATCCTACCACAATATTCTCTTCTTTTTGTTTTAGTGGAATGTGTACTTTAAGTTATTAATCTTGCATCATTATTTGTGATTATGCTATATTGAATACCATTATTGATCATATGATATCACCACTTTATTATGTTTTATTTTTCCCCCTGAAATGAATAAGAATATTACTAATGAATTTCAGGGATAATCTGGGATTAATGAATGTTTCCAGTGTATTATTTATAATGTATGTCATTTCAAGCTGTAATGTTGAAATTATGTATGAATATTGTTTCCAATCTAACTAAACTAATTGGACCTTAGAGATATGTATTCCTTGTTTATATTTCATTATAATACAATAAGTTAAAATCTCTATGAAAAATGGGTTGGGTCCTTACATTTTGTATCAAAGGAATTTTAGTAGATTATTGGAAATCTAGATTTAGAAAATGTAGATTAGATAACAAAACCTTTTGATATAATTTGTGGATAACTGTTCAAAAATATCCTATAATTTTTTAAGGAGTATATTTTCTGGATCATCTTATAAAATACATCTCTTTCATAATAATATAAGAGGATATGGTTTTGGAACAGAAGTACCTATGAGAAAAAACTCTGACAAGGTGTTTAGGGTCTGACTCGGGGTAACCTAGTACACAAAAACATGCATTACTACGCAACCGGTTTGTCACTCATGGGGGATATGGTTTGGAAAATTAAAATTTTCATTATAGACCATTAAGAAGTATTTAAATGTAAATATTTCACCAAAGAAACCATTCCTAAGATTATGAGATTATATATTCATAAAATTATAATTTATTTTATGTTTTTTTCATGTTTGACATTATATATTTGGATTTATAACATATTTTGTGTATGCCTTTATTTAGAAATGGATCTTAGAGGATGGAATGGAAACTGAAAGAACATGTGTATCCCTTTTTAGGATTTCCCACCCATTAAAGATAATGATTTTGGTTCTAGAGCTTGAACAGGTGCTGAGAAACTTATAACTATACTTGGACAGCTAACTCAGATTATGATTTATAACCTTACCCATATAGAGAATCCATCTCAACTACATGGAGAAGTAGTGTTAGACCATTGGGAGATGTAGATTAATGGTGTTCATTGATTAAAAACTCCACAGTGGAAGAAGAAATAAAAAACATGGAATGGATTGAATTCAAATAAATTTTTCTAGACAAATACATTCATTGTGAACAGCGAGAAGATACATAAAAAAATTTTGAATCTAAGGAAAATAGAAGATGAAAATGTCAAAAAGTATAAATATAACTTCACAGTGTTTGGAAGGCATGTTATGGACTACATATGTAATCCAATTGAAAATATTGATCGATTGTGTGATGGTTTGAAACAATTCCGTCAATGTGAACTAGTCTCTAAGAATTTCTAATCATATGAAGATATATTCTCTTTTTCTATGAAGACCGAAAAATAATTTTGTAAGTCTTATGACTTTAAAGGTAATAATGAGAAGAAGAGGGCTACTGAAAACTATGGAAGAGGAAATAATAAAATGGTGAGGAGGGTATGATTTTAATTTTAACCCTATAGTATTTTTTGAAAGAAACTCCCTGGTATTTTCCTGATGGGTATGGGTGTTTGTGATAAGTGTGATGAAAAATGGCACCAATCCTATGATTTCAAGGGGAGTAAAGAAGATACCAATGTTCAAAGTGACAATTTCATGGATATGGGACATTATGAACATGAATGTCTTATATTTCAAGGAAACATTCCCCAGAGATGGCCAATGGATCAATGCTAGGCTTATGTGATCATAAATTATGTCGTTGAAGTTCCTAATGATGTGGTGGTAGCTACTTTAATCATTTCCTAAAAATTTCCAATGCTTTATTTGATTCAATTTTATTAAATTATTTTATATATTATTATTTTTTTAAAAATATTATACATTTTCAATTTGTCTAAATAATGGAGTTGTAAGTAAAATCTTATAAGGGAAGTATCATTGAAACAAATATGAGTCAATCAGTCCCACTTATTAGGTATAAATGTTCCTTAGTTGCTGACATTTTCATCATACCTGTGACTAACTTTGATATAATTCATTATATGTATTATCATTCAAATTATGATGTGAAGATTTATTTCAAGAATAGGTATGTTACAATTTTATGAATGATGTAAAATCCATTATTTTTAGAGTAGAATCATCATCATTTGATTATTATCTTGATCCACCCCTAGTTGCTATATTAATACAATTATTTGGGGAATTTTGAAATAATATCCATGTGTGAGGAAATAAATATTCAAATTTAGGGTGTATCTATTGTATAAAAATATGATGATGTGTCTCCAAAGGGTTTACTCGGACATCCATCATAGAGGGAAATTGTGTTTTCAATTGATTTAATTCTTGATGCATGGCCTTTATCAAAGACTCCATATAGAATGGCCAAAGTGGAATTAGTGGAGTTCTAGAAACAATAATAGGATTTTACTAGTAAGTGTTTTATTCTACCTAGAGTTTATCCATGGGGTGGTCCTATTCTTTTTGTTAGGAATGAATATGGATCTATGTGGTTGTGCATTTACTACAGTGAGATCAATGTTATTATGATAAAGAACATGTATCCTCTTACTCACATTGATGATTTATTTGGTCAAATTTATTAATCACATTATTTTTCAATGATTGATATCTGATCTAGATATAATTAGTAGCATGTGATGAATAAATATATCCAAAAGACAGCATTTTGAACTAGGTATGGGCACTACGGGTTTATAGTAATTCCTTTTTGACTGCCTAATGCACCCTCTATTTTCGTGAATCTAATTAATATAGTTTTCAACGAATATCATGATGACTTTGTTGTGGTATTTATTAATGATATCTTGGTATACTCCAAAATCACTGAATATCAGTAGAATCAATTTTTAATTATTCTTATGACTCTGAGAAGAAATTAGTTATCTGGGAAGTATAGCCAGTGTGAATTCCAGTTTCAAATAGTATATTTTCATGACCATATTGTCTCCATGGAATGAAATTTTACTAGATCCTATGAAGACAAAGGGAGTTCAAGATTACCTACACCAAAATACAAAACTGAGGTACATAGTATTATTGGATTATCATGTTGTTATCAACATTTCATTCTAAAATTAAACCGATTATCTAATCAGTTATCCAAGCTTACTCATAAAGGGGTTATGTTTGAATGGACAAAAGAATGTGAATAATTGATAGAATAATTGTAAAAGTGGTTAGTTAATGATATAATATTAACTCTATCATTATGAAGTATTGGATTTGTGATTAATAGTGATTCATCAAATAAAAGAATTTATTGTATCCTTATGTAAAAGGAAGGATTTATTGTGTATGCATCAAGGTAGTTGAACATTCATGAATAGAACAATCAAACTTATGATCTTGTATTGGAATCGGTAATCCGTACTTTTATGATATAGATACACTCTCTCTATAGTGAAAGATGTGAGATATATACAGATCAAAAGAGCTTGAAATAAATATTTTCATGGAAAGAACTCAACCTGAGGCCAAGGGGATAAATTAAGGTACTTAAGGATAATGATTGTTAAATAAACTATCACTCTAGAATGGAAAATAAGGTATCTGATTTATTAACTATAATGGATCATGGAATTCTACAGAAAATGATGACTTAAAGGGACCTTGTGTACATGGATCTAGTAATGATGGATTTGGTAATTATCCAAGAAGGTGAAAGATCATCTCATTTTCAGTTTGTTTCCCAACCATATTTATTGAAATTAATTAAATGTTCTCATTTTAATTATGAGAATCTTGAAATTAAAATTAAATATGTCAATGATGTGAAGTTTCCAGACCTCATGTGTGAGGATGGAATTCTAAAATTTGGGAGAAGGCTATGTGTTTCCTCTATACCCGATCCAAAAAGGTAGTTCTTGGATGATACCAATAGTTGAATTTCTCTATACAACCTGTTTTCTCTATGATGTATAGTTTTTTGACGGAACATTTATGGTGGGACAACATGAAATGAGAGATTACTGATTTTGTATCAATATGTTTATTATGTCTACAACTGAAGGATGAAAGACAATATACTAGAGGATTCTTGCAACCTCTATGTATTCCAACATGGAAAAGTGATGATAACACCATGGATTTTGTTAGTATATTTCCAAAAACTGCATTAATGATTAATGCAATATGTGTGATTGTTGACCAACATACCAAATTTTCACATTTCCTCATTATAAGGGGGGATTTTCCATGGGAGGGCCATGCACAACTCTATATCAATGAATTCATAAGACATTATAGACCACCTTTTTCAATAGTGTCTGATCATTATACATGATTTACAAGGAATTTATTGAAATGTATTTAGAACATTTTCAATACTAAACTTTATTATAGTATTGCATATCACACTCAAACTATTGGCATTAAAAAATAATCATCCAAACATTATATTTCTTTTTGATATTTTTCTCACATAATTATCAAGCTATGTGGGATCTGTATTTAACTTTGGTAGATTTTTCCTACCACTATAGTTTCCATTTTAGTATTAAAATGGCACCAAAAGAAACATTGTACAAAAATAGATTTCGTATGCCAATATATTAAGATGATGTTGGTGAAAGGAGGATAGTTAACCCAGAGCTTGTGAAGGAAAGAACAACAGAGGTATTGACTATTCAAACCCATATCAAAGTATCATAAAGTTGTAAAAGATTTATATTAATAATAAAATGAAGGATTTTTAATTTCATGAGGGAGATAACATTTTCTTGAAAATATCTCAACGGAAGGGTGTTATAAGATTTGGGAAGAAAAGGAAACTGATCCCTAGGTATATAGTACCTTTTTAAATTCTAGAGATAAGTAAAGATTATTTTTATCATTTTCCAATGCTTTGTAGAATTTATAAGGTAATCAATGTGTTCCACGACTCTTGTTTAAGGAGTTTTAGGTCAGAGACAACACATGTACTCACTTTGGAAGGAATTGAATTAGATCATGACATATCTTATAATGATGAGCCTAGATGGATTTTGGATAAAAAAGAAAAGATATAGAGGAATCAGACTAAGGAAATTTGTAAAAATCTTAAAATTGAAGAGGTGATGTGGGATCTTTCTGATCATATGAAGAATAATTACCCAAATCATTTTGTGAGGGGACATTATGGAAATTTCAGGAATGAAATTTTTTTATGAGGGGAGAATGTAAGGACCCAAGATTCTATCAAAGATATTTCCCTTCCTATGTTTATGTCATGTAGTGTAAATAAAATAGAACCACATATAGAACACAATGAAAACCTTATAAAAAGATAATTAATGATATAATAGGTATTCAAAGAACATAATGAACCCATACCGATGAAATAGTAACATACCCATAGGAATAGTAATATGACCCTTATGAATAGGACATTGGCCTAATGAATAGTAACCTTATCCAAGTAAGTATAAATTAAATTTCAGAATCACATAAGTGAATGTATGATATTATTATATTATAGTATATTTAAATGAATATTGTAAAAAATATTAATTATGTGTTGGTATTTTAATGAGTCATTAATTTTAATTACAATTTTATAATTAATAAAAATATTTAAAAAATAATAATTTTCATAAAATTGATTCATAAATTAATATTTATTTGTTTTATGATTTTGGGATAATTTAATTAGACCATAGATAAATTTATAGAGTGTTGTGAAATCTGTTTTAATTTTGAAATCTGTATTTTTCTAGTAAATAATGATTTTATTTAAAAAATAAAAGTCACATAATGAGAAAATAATTTTTATAAATTGGATTTCATTTTTGAATTTTACATTTTGAAAAAGTCATATATTTATTTTTTTAGATTTTTCTAAAATACATGAATTTTTTATGAATAGTAAAATACTGTAATTTATGGTATATATACATTAAAAAATAAATACTCTATTCCATAATTCATCACTGATGAAAGAACCATAATATAAAATTTTACTTCATTATTTGAACAAATATTATGATTATTCTCAAACTATTCATAGACTTAATCCAAAATAATAAACTAATAATTAAAATATTCAAAAATCACCCTTCTCCTCCACTATAAAAACCACCCCTTACCCCCTCTTCTCCTCACTCAAATAGACATGAATCTTGTCAAATTTATACCCAAATTTTGTTCCATAGTCCCTATCCACTTCAAGTATCTATTGGTCTTTCCAATATTCCAAGTCTCCTTACCATATGGAGGTTCTCAATGAGGATATTTCAAGAGGTAAATCCTCTTCATTTTTCTATTAATCTAATTAAAACTAATTTTATCTTCATAGTCTCTCACTCACCTAATCATTAAAAATTATCATGATAACTATATTATAATATATATTATATAATAATCTATTATTAACTGAATATCAAACCTCAATATCCTTACTCTATCCATTTTATTTTAAAAATGAAATCATCATCCGGTAGGTTCCGATTACAGCCTTCCGGGATGATGATCCTTCGTTCACCAATTTTTCCTTCGATGATGATAATGAAACCATTATATGGTTGAAAAATAATATAATATATGTAATATAACCTATTTAATAATTTAAAACTAGTATATATATAATATTAACTCATATTACAAAACTAGTTCCTAATAATAGAAATACAGCAAAAATAATCTAAATAATTATCACTAATGTTTTATCTTGATGACTCAACCTCATACCATATAAACAAACGAATTCTATATCAATTTAATGTTATTTATGTTTATTAACATCATATAAATTTAATTCTAGATAATTATTTCCATTTAACACGAACTTCCATTCTCATATACAAGTGTACTGATAGTGAAACCAATGAAATGAACACTTCCAAGCAATAAAATTGTATCTTAAAACTCATCAAATAGCCCTAAATGAATATAATAAAATTATAATAAATCAAATATATATATATATGGTTATTAATTAATTAATTAATGTATTTAATTTTATTATTTAGGATATTATGGTCAAGTGTAGAACTCATTCAGACATAAGATGAGGGTTTTCTTCCCAACCCTCCATTTTCGTTTTGGTTACTCTCTTTCTCTATATAATCCAATTAAATTCATAAATATTTTTTTTTAATCCTATTTATTTATATTTAAAGTTTCCATATATGTGTACAAATCATAATTATTCTTTATTTTATGTATAGTTACATATTTTAACAGGTTCTTTCAAAAATTCGTTATGAAAAACATGCCAAATTCAAGGGAACTTCTCAAATACAAACATCTTTTCAAACACACTCTATAATAAGTTTTAATTTACCATTATTTTTATAAAATAACTAATTTTATTATGAAAATACTATATCAGTTTACCTTTGGTTTATTATAATGATTTTTCCCAAATAACAATACTTTTCTATGTAAAAGAATTTTTATCAAAAGAATTACTCAATGATTTTATAATAGTATTTTCACCTATTTAAATACATTTGTTGATTATTATGTATAATTGGGATTAATATTTTATGATACCATATACCATATAAAATTGAATGGTTTATGAATATTTTGTCAATGGGTGTGCTACCTTGATACCATTCATCATATTACTCTAAATTGTTTGTGTTTATGTTTACGGATTGGGTAAAGTTATTTACATTTCAGATGTTAGATTAAATATTAATGTATAAGTTGATTATGTTTCACACCATTAATCTGAGGAATGAATTGGACTTAGTATGTGTCTGGTGTGGCCTTCTATATACCCTCGTGCATCGGTAGGTCTCATGTAAAAAACTAGTTTGTATTTTTACCTGTTATGTATGGTATTAGAATGAGGCCTTATAGTGTGGTTATGATGTCCCGAATTATTCATTCTATCATTATAAAACTATTAATTGATAGACCATGTGATTATTTGACTATTATACTATACATGGTTATGTTTTACAATGGAATATTTAGCTTTTATTCCTTCCATATTATTCTCAAGTTTATGTTTTAATGGTTTGTGTACTTTTGTTATTCATGATGCCTTATCATTAATGCTTTTCAAGTATTACATACTCTTACTGAGATTCTTAGATAATCCCATTATGATGATTTATTTTTCACCAGGATGCGTATAAGTGTATTATGAATGACTTTACAAGATAATCTAAGTGTATTAGATGTTTCCTGTGAAATTTATAAAATGTGTTTCATTGAATTTTGTAATGTTGAAATGTAATATTTATCTTGTCTACAAAACAACTAAATAACTTGGTTCTTTGGGATGTGTATTCCTTATTTATATGAAAAATAATAATATAAGGCACCACCTCTAGGAAATTGTGGTCGAGTCCATTCATTGGTAATCCAAAAATGACCATGGATACCGACTTTATCAAATAACACAACCAACCTAGAAACACTACAATGTTACATTGAGGAATTTTTTCTAAACAAATTTTCACTCATTGAAGATGATGTCATCGTTTGTGTGCCTATGGACTACCGCTTTCACAAATGGATGTGGATCTCTTTTCATCACCACACCGCATGGATGATATATATAATAATATTTAAATAATTAATATGATATTTATGATATTATTATCATTATTTAAATAAAAGATATTACTTACCTACATTCCATAATGATCGTTGAAAAATGGAAACATTACTCATGCATACATACAAACTAATATCTCTATAATTGAAAATTACTTCATTTCTCAATTAAATAATTCATTATTGGCCTTAAATGTATAATTGATATATAAATATGACAATTATTTCATATTTATTATTATGGATGTGATGGAACCATGATCAATGTAAGAGTACATGAAATAAAAATTCAAAACATATATGAAAAACAAAGAAGTTATTACCTGAAACGTGACATTAACATGGAATTCATAATAAATTGGCAATAAAAGGATATAAGTAAATAATATATTGCATGATGTATATATGTATGGCTTTTTAATAGATTAATAATAAACTCATATTTATTATATAGGATATTTGAATGAGTGAAAAGGATGTCGATACTTATGGTAATGGATTTCTAGTCTCTCTTTTATTTCATAGAGAAATATGAAAATTCACGGCTCATTTATTTTTTATGGTGCATATACGTCCCATTTGAAATGTTATAACATTATTATCATTAATTTCATGATATTTAATGATTCATTTGATTATATTATTTAATGGGTATTATGATTCAAAAGATTACTAAAGTCGTATGGCATTTTTTGTATTAATTTTCCTTCATGAAGACTTAAGTCATGTTATGCACCTATCATATTTAGTTATCTCTATATATAGCCCCATTGACTTGAAATATCATGAATTTATTTATTCCCATTTATTTTAAGTTTCATTTAATGTTATTCATCATGGAGATTATAATTCAAATTTACCAAAGTGGTAAATATTTTATGTTACAAGCTAATCATTTATCAAGATTATTTACAACTATGTTTCTGATGGTAAAATATTATGATCCATATCTCAAAAAAACACATGACTTTTATTCTCTTCTTTTTATGTCATGAGAATATAATTTTTCCATTGTTTTATTCTCTTCATGTAATCAAGATTTCAAAAGGAAAATTTTTAAAAAAAATTTCATTTTCAATCAGAATCCCTTTTTCTTCTAAGAGAATGTTTTCTAAAAATGTTTTCAAAATGTTTTATGTATTGAAATTTTATTTTAAATACCGAAAGGATATTTTCCTTAAGAAATGTTTTAAAATGTTCTTAATATTAATTTATAAATTTTCATGTTTATTATCAAATAAAATTATTTAATAAATGTTTTATGTTTTGAAAATATATTTTTAATGAAATGTTATGTTCCATAAGAAATATTCCAATGGATTTATATTTTAAAATAATTATCCATATAATATGAAAATATTAGAGGTAACTTAGGCTTTTTTAGGGATATCAACCAAGGATACCATTCTTATTATTTATTTTAATGGTTTGTGTTTATAGTGTCATGATGTTTATGAAAACTGTTTCTCTTCCTTGGGTTACACCATGATAAATTTTATATGAAACCCACTTATTTATCCATGGAACAGGTAATGACGAAATAAATAGTTGATTATGAAAGGTGTCATTTTTCCATAGGTAGAGATGTGATGAAATGTTTATGAAACCGTTTTCATTTCATGGGATATGTTATGAAGAATGTTTTATGATATTATGGGACACATAAATATAATATTTTATTAGATGGGTGGGACCTATATCTCCCTCCAATGCATTGGGTATATATGGATAAATCATGAATAAATATGTTATGTGAGAACCCGATTACACATTCACAATGTCATGTGTCAAACTCATTATATGTTTACAATGTTATTCATGAACCTAATTACATGTTCTCAATGTTCGGAATGGGCCTATATTTTTTTCCTATAATGTTATCTGTGGACCTATCTTAAATATCCATAATGTAATATATGGACCTAGTTACATGTCCATATATTTATATGATGGCGTGATTTCACTTTCTTAACATAATGAGTGAACATTTCACTATGTGTACAAGTTCACAATGTTATAAGATGGTGTGTATGCCATAAATCTATGTCTTATTCAAATATTAAGACCTCATGGATCATGTTCTCAACATTAATTTGGATTAATGTCTTATTAACTAACAATATTTTTTTCATGACATAAGATTATGATATTTTATATGAAGGGAATGGTTGTCAAATTTTATACTCATGTTCTCATAGCCCTATGCTCATGTTATGCTTACATATCTCCCTTGTTTACCCTTAACAAGAATCTGAGCCCACACTTTCGTATCATTCTTGTTCCCATGTTGTAAAGAAAGATATTTAAGTGGTAGTTTTAAATTGGAATATCTTTATGGGGTGAATTGAAGATGATTCATGAATTAAGATGATTGTGTTATATGTTTCCAAAGGAACTAAATTATTGTGGTTCTCAAGCATGTGTTTATGTAATATAATGAATATTCATTTTAAAATAGTTAATATCTAGGTTTGAAGAGCCCTGGTCTCTATAATTAAGACACTCTACATTTTTCCAAAATTTAAAATCACTATTAAGTGACGTCAATGCTTGAACAAGTACATGTAGTGTTAAACTAATTCTGAAACTACTCCTGTGCTGCTTCAATATATAATTTCCACTCCACACAAGAAATATTGAAGCATACCACCAAAAGAAATTTTCTTAAATATTTCTACTACACCAAAAATTGAGAAGAAATTTTTACTCCAAATAATATATAAGTAATACACATGTGATCATGGGAATTATTACGCTAAAAAATTGATCATAATACTTAGAACATCACACTTTTTATCTATCCAATTGATGTTGGAAATCACCTCAACACTATTTGTGAGGAAGAAGAACATCAATGCCTTTAAATAACTATCCTCTACCCCACATAGGATTGTTCAGCATCTGTTGATTATAGTTAATTAATTAATTTCATAATTTTAATGTTCAATTATTCTCTTCATCTATTCAAAGTTTTATTTTATTCTACATCTTTTCATTCTGTTTCATGCCTCTTTTATGTCCCAGTTTTTGTGAACTTCATGATCATGGATAAATAACCACTTGGTGGTGGTCCATAGTAAGTCACAGCAAATATATTGAATTTATGTATTTAATTCCAAATCCATACCCTCACTAAATCTAGTGTGATTTTGTAGGTGGATTTTGTAGGAGAATATTATTACTATAAATTCCATTGACACTTCTTCACTCTTACTATTATTTCACATCAATGACTCCCACTAATCAAACCAAACATCGTAACATTAGAATTGTGTAGTTTAAAATGATGAATAGTATATAATCACTACTAAGTGTGTGAGTAATTTCATTCACTCGATTGGTGAATGTTATTTCTTATTCAACAAAGATAACACATGGAATTTTTTTGAGTCAGATTTCTTACTTCCTGATTTTCCTCGCCTTAGTTTTGGAAATCACTAACACTTATTTTAAACACTAAATTTATCACGTTATATTTCACAAGTGTTTTAGTATATTTTTGTGGAAAAAAATACTTTATACTAAAGATAGAAATAGCTCCAAAGAAAATAAATATAAACATGTTATTTTCATTCTGATCCATTAGAATGAAGGTTTTTCTAATACATCGAACTAACTAATGGTATGTTCAGTGGTTAGACTTGTGTATTTTTTATAAAATTAATGACCATCAGACCAAACCTGGTACTAATTCATTTATCTAAACATTATTCAGTTTATCGGATTGAAAATCAATAAGGAAGTCCATTGGATTATCCAATGTTTATAATTTGTTTAATTAGAACTATATCTATCATAAGGATTCTAAAATAGCATTGTAATGGTGATAAACTAAACGGAAATAGACTATCATAGTAAACCTCATCCTTAGATAGAATGTTAAAGATCCATGTCATTATGATCTATCATGTTCAACTTTTCTGAGGTCATTTCAACTAACTTAGAAATATGACCATTGGAGAATCACCTATAAATAGGAGGTCATTTAAAGAGTGGGGATATAATTTAATTTGATGCCCAAATCATCTAATGATTGATCTATGTGAAGACCTCATTTATACCCTTAAAATTATTTAATGAGCTGATGATATAGGGAATCCTTGTGATTTTTTTTAATTTTTTATGAACTTTTTTTCTTTTTTTGTCAAGTTTTTTATCGTCGTACCGATCGAGTGATTATATGGTTAAGAAGATGTTGAATCAGATCTATCTGATCAAGGGATTTTAGGGATATGAAGATATAATATGATCATTGTTTCAATGGATTTCTTGGTCAGGAAATATATAGCTCAATTTGATCATCATATCAAGGGATTTTAGTGGATTCGAAGATCATGTTGACTCTAATCCATCTGATCGAGAGGTTTATATGTAAGGAAAGATAGACATTACTGTAGGTACTGAAAACTATGGATATATTTTTTCTTGATTTCAATCTAATCTAACTCTTAATGTTTAAAAGTAGTTTATTTTATAATCTTGTAATTGATTCTTTCTATTATATACTTTTTTATTTCTTATTTATACAAGATCTAATTTTTCTATGTGTACTATAAATTTAGTTTTTAAACATATCTATCTAACAAACTATTTTTTTGGTGTGTCTATGATACTAATAAACTCTGATTTAATTTAATAGTATTTGAATCAAATTGTATTAATCTAATCATCAGATGATATGTGATTCTGATAATTTTTACATAAGAGGTTTTGTGTTTTGTTTTACTTTAATTTTTAAAGCACAATTTACTCCCCCCCCCCCAATTGTATCTATTGAATACACTTTTGATCCTTCAATTGGAATTAGAGAAGGTTCAACTGATTTAATTGCTTATTATTTACTTTCACTATCAACTACATGTTTATTATTTTTTCATAAAAATATTTTATTTATAAATTTTGTTTACACTAATGTGTTATTATCAAAAATAACTTTCTATTGTTTTAAAGTTGCAATGCCTTAATCTTGGAAGATTATAAAATTTATATCTCATTTGACCTCAAATCTTTAATGTTAATGAATATGAGTACAGGGGAGATATAATGAATTTTTTTGTTATTAATACTCGAGTAGATAACTTATCAATTCTAACTGGTTATTATAAAAACCCTAATAAGAAATTCAGTAACATTGCAAATCATGAAAAGTAAGAATATCTATTGAATTATTGAGTAAGTAATACTCTTTTGTGTTCAATGATAAGGAATATATGTCAGAATTCCTTATGTGAATTAGCCAATAGTATCTGAAAATGATATAATTCAATAATTTGGATCTTCTAAAGTATATGATACATGGAGAGTCATGATGATAGAGGACAATCAGTTTTTTATTTTCTAACTTGAGAATCATTTGAAAAAAATTCCATAAAGATTTATGACTATTTTGAATAGTTTACATTTACTTTGTGAGAAGGATTTGATAGATGAAATTTTTGATAATAAGATCATAAAAATCAGGCTAAATTAATGGGAATTAAAGTGGATGGACTTAGATGATACAAGGAAGATCACTAATCTTACATTCGATTCTTTTATTGGTACCCTCATGAAATATGAAGGAATACATAAAATAGAAACTGAGAAAAATAAAATTAAAATTAGAGGTGTTTCTTTTAAAAAAACATCTACTATTCCAATTAATGTACAATCTTCTCAGAATGTTGTGAAGTCTTAAAAGAAGAAGTAATTAATTGTTCATTTAGATTCAACTACATTAGAAAAATATTGAAATTAATTAGTAGAACTTTTTATAAGAATGAAAAATATCATGGCCAAGAAAGAATTTTAGTATAACTATAATAAAATTCATAAGGATTAGAGTGATAAGAAAGAATCTGATATAGTTATTTTTTATGAATGTAAAAATAAAATACATTTTGTCTAGATTAAATAAATATTAAAAGGAAATTTGTGAAGGAAATAAATTCTGATAGAAAATCTAAGAACTATGATAATTATAAAGACAAGAAAAGGATGAATATTCTTACACATTGAGTGCAAGTGGAGGAGATAAATCATCTGACTATTATTCACAAAATGAATGTTCCAGATAAAGGAACAATGGATTATTTGACAAAATTCCAAAGGTTAATAAATATTTCATGGAAAAGGTAAAAACTATTGAATCCCTTAAAAACCTTACTTATTAAAAATTATCTTGATAATAACAATGATAATTTTGATGAAGAATCTTCCTCGGCTGAAGAGGATAAAACTTACCTATATTTATAGAGGAATCCAAATTTTTTAAAACTTCTTGAAAATGAAAATTTTAAAATATCTAAAAATTTTGACAATTTCGAAGATAATCTTTCTAAGGGTGATTCATGAGTTTCTATTTTAACTATAGAAATATCATATCATTCTAAATATCATAATAAAACTAATTATGGTGAGGGAATATCTCCAAATTTCTTGAGAAAAATATTTTTGAGAAATAAACATTACAAAATGATATTGTGAAACTTAGTTCTAATACAAGTTCTAATAAGAATAAAAAATTTGTCATAAAAATAAAATCATAAATTTCTAGTTTAAAGGATGTTTTATTTAAGTTTACTTTTGGGAATGAAAATTTTGATAAAATTGATAAAACCATTATACCACATAATAATAATATTGGAGTGGTTTATACTCATCAAAAAATATTTTTAATAACAATTAATCTATTCCAAATAGTTCTATTTTTTGAACAAAATTGCAAAGTGATGGACATTGGAAAAATAAATGTTCTCTTTATAAAATTCAATCTCTAGGTTTCCATAAATCTTATTTTTATAATGAAATGATTTTTTACTAAAAAAATAATGTTGGTCAAATGACTTTAACTGAATATATATTTTCTGAAAATTCCATATTCAAGAAGGTTAGAGTTTCAAGAAACTAATATTTTTTAAGGAAAATTCGAGAAAATGTATCAATAAAAACATTTGGTACATGGATAGTGGTTGTTAACTAAATATGAATAGAAAAAAAATATTTCATTAAGAAATGTGGAAAAGTTAACTTTAGGGATAATTCTCAATGAGAAATCATTAGTATATGTAACATTGTACTTCTTGAAAAAACAATAATTTCAATTGTTTAAATTATTATAGAACTTAAGAACAACAGTATAAGAATATTTCAATTAAGTGATGAGGGTTATCTTGTGAAATATAGAAATGAGAAATTCATTATACAAAGTTATAAATATAAATTTATCCTTTCTTCCAATACTCTTTAGAATGTTTACACCATAAATATAGGAGACCATGTAATCTAACATTTAGCTTATCTTAGTGTAATGGAAGACTGACCATTGTTATTGAATTGGATGTTAGAACAATATAACTTTAGAAACATAGCTAAGTTGAATAAAAATTACTTTGTAATGATCTACTGAAACATAGAATTGTGGCTTTAAAAGACTGTTAACCTTGTCTATTTGGTATGAAAAACAAGTCAAATTTTAAATCTATTAGTGAATTCTCGACATCTGATGCTTTACAGTTAGTGAACATAGAACTATTTCATCCTACACAAACTGGGAGAATTGGTGGAAGATACCTTTTATATTTCATAGTGGATTATTACACTAGATACACATGGGTATATTCTCTAGAAATAAAGTTTTACGCCTTAAGTTATCTTAAATTTTTTTTACCCAATGCTAAAAATAAGAAAAAAATATCCTTGATAAATATTTATAGTGATCATGGTGGATAATTTTTTAAATTATTATTTGGAGACTTTTTTATTAAAAATATATTATAACTAACTTTTTGGAACCCATCACTCCACATAAAAATGATGTAGTTGAAATAGGAAATAGAATTCTTCAAAAAATTACAATTAACTATTTTCAGTGAACACAATGTTGCTAAATAAATTTGGACTGAATCATTTATTACTGTTTATTATATAAAACATGTTTTAATTATACATTTTATTCAAAAAACCCTTATAATTTTTGGATAGAATCAAAACCAAAACATTATTACTTCAAATTCATTATGTGAAAATTATTCATAATTAATTATAAATAAAACATACACAGCTTTTCTCTAAAATAAGGAATAGTTTTAGACTATTCCAAAACTATTGAGGCTTATAGTTTTTTTAATAAAAATACATATACTGCTGAGGAAACCATTTATGTTTTGTTTTTTGAAATTGGTCATTTTGTTTTCAAACCACAACTTAAATCTTCAAGTGTTATTTCTAAAAAAAAATTTAAACCTATTTATGAAATCTCTTCTTCTGAGAAAACAACTCAAGAATATATTTTTGAAGTTTTTCATCGAGAATATTTCCAACCTATTTTTTAATAATAGATTTTTGAAAAAAACAAGAAGTTAGTTAAATACTATTAATCATCCTAGTGATAATATCCTTTGCGATGTAGATCAATCGATTAAAAGTATAATTTCTTTGAGAAATGAAATTGAACATCTATAATTTTAATCCCAATTTGAACCTATGAATCTAGATGAGGATCTATGTGATGAGGACACGATTAAAGAAATACAAGATATACTCAATGCATTTGAAATGATCAATGTTTGGACTTTGGTTTAATGTCCTAATGATACTTATATAATTGGAGTAAATTGGAATTTTCAAAAAAAAATGTGATTAAAATGGAATAATAGATAGAAATAAAGATATAATTTTTAATACAGGTTATAGTCAATAAGAGAGAATATAATATGGACAAACCTATGCATTAGTAACATAACTTGTACTTATTCGTATACTTCTTTCTTTTTCAGCATTCTTAAATTTAAATATATTTCAAATGGTTGTGAATAGTTCATTATATAATTGATATGTTTAGGAGAAAGGTTATGTATAAAAACCCCCTAGTTTTGAAAATAAATTACATCCAAAACATGTTTATAAACAAAACAATGTGCTTTATGGACTTAAAATATTCCCTATAACTATGTATGATAAGTTATTCGATCTTTGTTACAAAAAAACATGGCTAAGGGAGCTATAGATCCAACCCTTTTTATAAAAGAGGTCAACAAAAACATTATTATTTTTGTAAAAATATATGTTGATGAGATTATATCTTCTTCCACTAAAAATAATTAATATATTACTTAGAGAATCTTATGAAATATGAGTTTGAAATGAGTGTGATGGGTGAGTTGACATACATTCTTGGTTTTCAAATTTCAGAAAAAAACAGAAGAAACTTTTATATCTCAACATAAAATTTAAATGTTATTATTATAAAATATATATATAATATCACTAAAATTAATAGTACTCCCATAAAACCTATAATATTTTAGATCTTGATGAAGCTAGAAATCAATTGATCAAAATACGTTTAATGGTGTGATTGGAGGTTTTCTGTACTTGATATCTAGTCATCCGGATTTAATGTATTCAATGTTCTTATCTACTAAATATCAACCCAATCCAAAATAATCTCATATTAAATCTATAAAACTATTTTTTTAAAATTAATGGAATCATGGATTTCTGAATATGATATTCTTAAAGAAATTATTTTGAACTAAAAATATTTTCAGATGCTGAGTTTGGAATATGTGGAATGGATAGGAAAGGTACTTCTGGAACATGTCATTTCTTCAGAGAAGATTTAGTTACTTAGTTACATAAGAAAAAAACTCATTAGCACCTCCCACAATTGAATCCAAATCTATGGTAGCTAAATGTTGTTCTGTTAAACTATTGTAGATGTAACACACAGTCACTGATTATGGCATGATTTTTAATCAAAACCAAATTTGTGTGATAACACAAGTGCCATTATGCTAAGTAAAAACGCATCACATCACATGCGTGCTAGGCATATAGGCATAATACACCATTTCCTTTTATATGACACATGTAAAAGATATATTATTTTAAAATTCGTCTAAATACATGAATAAAATGCAAATATTGTTACTAAAACCCTTAGTTCTGATAGATTTTAATATATTTAACAAATGTTATGAATGATCAATATCAGGTGAATATACATATCTACTTCTTGTTGTCAATCTCCATACATTAATTCACTATTTTTAAAATTGGAATTACTTATGATTTTATGATACTAAAATAGTTTTTTTCATAAAAACTTTGGTTTTCTAAAATGTTTTAGTTTTTATATTTACTTTTTCGGATCAAAAAACATGTTTAATATTTTTCAAAGTCATAATTTCTTATAAAAACACTCCTAATTTAAAATGATTTACAAATGATTCTTTGGATTTAAAAATATTCCCAGAACCAAAATATGTTATAAAAAATTTTGAATCTAAATTTTTAATAAAATTTTAAGACTCAATAATTATTAAAAAATGATAATCCAAAATTTATTAAAAAAATTAACATAATAAATTTTCCATACAAAAACCAAGAAAATTAATTTACTCATACCGATAAAAAATTTATACTCCAAAATTTATTTATCTTTTAGTTTTTACACCGATTCATTACATTAGTTATAAATGTTCTTGTTTTCTTAATCTTTTTGTTTTAATACATTATTTTATTTTCAAACTTATAATTTTTCAAATCGGAATGAAAATTATTCTAATGAAATGTTTTCTTAAGAACATTAAGAGATCGAAATTTACCTTAAATTGTTTCTTTAATTAATTCATGATATTTAGATCAGATAAGGAATTTTAATAAAATCAGTTGAAATTCATGGAATTATAATTGTCAATGTCATGCCTATATAAGTGTGGGAAAACATGTGTCCCTCATGGGTTCTTAGATACATTTCTCCTGAATCATACCATTGCTTTAAGTGATCTGTCTAATGTTTTTGGCATTTTGTAATCACTGGTTCTAGTCTCAGTACAATGGAAACTTAAAAATGTTTTTTATTGAGAGAAGTCTATAGAGAAAAAATTGTTGAGAAAATTTTTTTATGAAAAGAATGATTCAATTACTAGAAGGATCATTAGTTATCAAGTCTTGGAGACAGTTTGTGTAGAAAACTCATATAAGGATTTCGATTTACATTTTACTCAAATTATATGATAAATTTATGCTATAGTTAGAGACAGAATTAGAATAAGAGGAAGAGGAAAGGGAAGAAGATAATGAAGTGGGTGATGAAGATGAAAATGATGAAGTGGAATAGGAAGAGGATGAAGAAGATGATGAAGAAGAAGAAACAAAGACAGATAAAAAGTCAAAAGAAATGAAAATATAGGACTCATCATCATATTGAAATCTGCTACCTTCAAAATTAGATAAGGATTCATACATTGAAGAATTATGGAATGAAAAATAATCATCAAAATAAGAAGAAAAGTCATCATCAAAAGCTGAGGTAGATGATAAACAGTCCCAAACAAAAGTTTTAGATAAATATGAATATGAAAGCGAAGTGGAAATTATTAAATTATTAGAAGATGAAAATTTTTCTCAGAAAGGAATGGATGAAGTCGAGAAGGAAAAAAACAACATGTAGGATCTTCCAGACCAAATTCTTATAAATCTTAATTAAGTTGATCAAACTATGAAGGGATACTAAATTTGAGGGGGGGTAACACTTTGGATCATACTAAGTCATTCTTGTATCTGATCGATATGCCAATGAATTTTGTAGATTGTAAATGACATAAACATAATTTTCCTATGATTTCATGTTAATCAGAGATATTTTGGTTTGTTTTTACCCCTAACCACATGATTTTCTCATTGTTACAAAAATTCTAATAATTGCATATCTTAACTTAAGTTATACTGATCAATGTGGGCATAAAATTCATGCTTGGTTGATTCCAAAATATTAAAAATGAGTCAAGGAATATTATTCATTATTTTCACATCAATATAATGATTTATTCATTATTTTTTCACCCCCCCCCCCCATGGGAGATATTTCATTTCAAAAAACCATGGAATGTTACTCATTATTTTTCATCATATCGAGTGACACTATAGTCTGATGGTTTTAACATTGATTCCACTGGATCAGAATTGTCTGAGTGATTATTCTACCACAATTTATTGTCAATCCAAATGTGTTGACTTGGTATTAAACCCTTTTATGTGAATTTTTACATAACTCCCAATCTGAGAGGGAAACATGATATTCAATCATACTATGAAATTTAGTGATCTGATCAATGTGCCAATGATTCCTATAAATTATTTGTCACATAAAGATAAATTTCGCAATATTTTATATCAATAAAATCTCATTCAATTGGATTTAACCCCTAGGGACTTGATTTTACCATTATTTCATAAAATTTTAATAATTTAAATCATTACTTAATCCATAATGATCAATATGGGCATCAGATTAACACCGATTGATTCCAACATTTCACAAATAATTTGAGTAATGTTATCCTATATTTTAACAAAAATATGTTTTATTTTTCTCATTTATGACCCCAAAGAAGGATTATATTTCATTTTATTAAAACTATACAATGTTACCAATTGTTTTATGTCATACCGAGCAACATGAGCATTCAATGGATGCATTATTGACTCCAACATATCAAAAATGACTCATTGATTTTTATCCCCCTATTTTAGGTCAGTCAAAGTGTGTTTTCTTGTTATTAACCCCCATTATGTGATTTTTTATATAACTCTAAATATGAGGAAAAAACACCACTTTTGATGATACCGACCAATTTGGATATCTGAACAATGTGTTGATGATTTTTTTAAATTGTAAATGAATTAAAGATCATTGTCATAGGATTTAATGTTAATAAAAATTCATCATTTTGACATTATATCACACTAATCCATGTCTGTTTTCACATTTTTTTACTCCTAAACAATTAATAAAACATTTTTAGAAAATAATAAATATAAAAATGTAACTTAATTTGCACCAAATATTTTGAGCAGGCAATAGACCAATGTATGGAATTTAAAGAAAAAAAATCACTTAATGGTTATTTTCTATATTTTTCTCACAAATATAAATTTATTTAGTTGGTTTTGAATCACCACTTGGTGAATTAAATTTTAAAAGAATCTGTATATTTGATTTTTGGATTTAATAAAAATAGAGAATGAAATTATACATTCAATTTTAATGGGAAACAAGATTGATAAAATGAAACACACCTCTAGGATCTGATGCATCTTGTAGAACCATGGCTTGTACATACGTCTATTGTAGTAGGGGCCTACAAAAAATAAAAATTATAAATATACTAGTAATTAATGTGATTAAAATAAACAAAAAAATCTAGTATAAACCAGCATCATAGGATCCCCTACACCATCACCATAGAAGATATATAACCATAGTGCTCTGACTTCAATGAGCAGCGGTGTATTTACCATCTTGGGACCATGAATCTAGTATCCAAATATGTCACTCATTATGTCATCCCATCAATAACAAGAGTCACAGCCTTATTACATGATAATATAGAACAAGGAATCTTTCATCAATATGTCATGTTATATCCATGTCAATCATGATCAATGATGGGATGAAATATCTGATCTCTCTACCTAGAAAGTTATCGATGGTCATCTGGAATCTATGTTAACTCAGCCATAGATAGATTATGTGTAATATAAAAATATAAATATATATGAATATATAGATATATGTTTGTTTTGTTAATTAGTACAAGATAATTCTCTAAGAATCATGACCTTGGGATCATTTTGATCTCAAGTCATCATCCACAGAGATATTCTATCTGTCGCTATACCTTTCTCCTATAACTATAAACCATGAAGATATAACCACATGACACAAATTCATATTAAATAATAATTACAAATATTAAATGATAAATACATCGTGTCAAATCTAGGATATGTGATGAGTCCTGATCCTACAAGGTAGTTTGTGCATCACATGATTCTAAGAATAATGTGTCACCATTACCTATATTTAATTTATTCAAATTTGAAAATTTTTAAATGTTACATTGACTGAAAAGTAATTATTTATTAGAATAGACCCCCATTTTAAGGGTCAAGAGGAACCCAAAATGACTTTAATGACATAAAACAATACAACAAGACCCTACAATCCAAGATCTCATGGAAAAAACAATGAAATTCAATACAGTGAGAACTTCTCCCCATCATCAAACACAATAAGACCTTCTTTCACCATCACATCACTGCTCAGCTTACTGTCCCGTGCAAGATTTCATGGGTCTAGTAATAATGGAAAATTCCATAACCTCCTGAACTTCCAAATCCAAATAGAAATAGACTACAAAAGCTCACTGCTCTGATCCTATTATGAAGTATTCATGTGGCTGAACTGGTTTTCTTTCTCCAAGAAACATAGGCCGTAGTGCCACCTTCACAAAATCCCCCCTTCTAGACACACAAAATAAGCAACACCAAAATAGTGTTGGATCCAAATCTGGCAGCACAATCATCCTTAACAAGTTCCCACTCATATCAACCAACAAATTCAAAAAACAAAAGCAATGATAGTAGTTGGAAGACAGATCATTCATCCCATTAATAATCTATGCTACTCAATTTGGATTCTAGTTCTCTAGAGACGCCTTCACCTTCCGCAAGAAACTCATCACCTTCAGAATCAAAAACAATCTCCATCACCGCATCGAACCACGTCGCTTCTTCATTGCCAAAGAAAGCTATCCCAAATCAAAAAAAATGCCAAATCGGTTTACACAGCAACATCGTGATCGCATCCAATCGTGTAGAAAACTAGTCCAAAAAACAAAATCCTTACCCGACGCAAACCAAATCACATATTCATACCTCTTAAAAACTGAATCTTTCCTGAAGGCTCACTATCATAGTCTCAGGGGACCCATATGTATCCATATCATTCCATAGAGATGGGAGAACACCTCTCGAGACACTATCCAGGATGTCTAGGTCACCCACATTTTGCACTGATTGCTCCCTCTTAACTCTACCTATATAATATTTTCATATTTTACAACAATTTTCCATACACACTAGCAAAAACTCATTTGGGATCACTCTCGAATCATTCTATTTCAGAAACAAAATTATCAAAAAATTGTGAGTTTTTGTGAATAGATAAAAAAATGATTCCCTTACATGATCTTCGTTGCATAGTCGGTCTAATATGTCCTGAGGGAATGAATCTTAGTCATGTGTAGTAAATGGAAATATATGTGGGTCATTTATTATATGACCCAACTTGAGAATAAATGAAGGGGACCTCTCCCATGGGATTGTATGTCTCATCAAATGATATATCAAGGGTATTTTCATGATAAAATCCTACTACCCGAGGCTCTCATATAAGAGAGAGAAGAGTTACAGGTTAATCCTATTGAAATTAATTTCATAAATAATTTTAATGATGTAAATAAATATATTTAACTCTTAATTAAAAATATAAAAACACATTTACTTTCATTCATACAACCACCCATACAAGTAGATGCCTCTCCAAAATAATGTGGATCAAGTTCTAGTTCCGCTAACATGTCTAAATTCAAAAAAAATTACTTTTTGAACACAAGTAGACTATATATCAATGAAAGGGATTGTAAGTACACAAAAAACATTTTAACAGTTTATAAATAGATAGAGTTAAAATATCTTAATAAAATTGTCTGAAAAATATCATACCTTTCGCTAAACACAAAAATTGGTCATTTATCCTTCAACTATCTCTCTAAACTATTTAATATATTGTTCAAATTGATCTATAGTGTGTTTATCTAGATTTTGTGCAAATAAGTCAATAGTATCATATTCATATCATTCAATTAAAAACACTCATCACCATGACATTTTCATAGAAAATTTCCAATGTGGATTAGATAGCAATGTGGTTATGAAAACATGTTCTACTTATGATGCCAAAATGAAATGTGTGTTACTAACTCACTCATCTCTATAGAATATTCTGTTAAAGATCACAAATGTAATCCGAAATTGGAAAACTTTAGTTCCATAGAAGGAATCAAACTAATTATAGATTAAAAATATGTTTTTCAACTTATATGCATATACAATATCAATTATGTCTTTCAATTGACCATATTAAAAACCAAAATTGATAGATGGATATCCAATGTTACGATTTTGTATTTCTCATATGTCATTTACATGTTTAATGTGAATCTAAAAGGCATTAGCAACTTAATATTTTTAATGATAAATCATTATAGATAGACTTTCAGATAGTTGGTTAAATTCAACAATTGTTGTAGGGGAACCTAACTCCTATAGGTTTTGTGCCAATATATTTTTTGGAATTCAATAAATAGTTATTTATAATGAAATTAGTACTATGCATCAATCATAATGAAAATTCATTTAAATATTCAAAATCCTTGAACCAATCATTAAATAATGAAAAATGGGACTTTTGAATCTGATATTCACTAGCACAAGGTATATCTTGTTTTATTTTTTTAATGTGTTTTCTGCAAATTATAATTCCTTGATTAAATGATTAACATTTATATGAAAATAGAACACATAAAATTTGAATCGTAAAAGTGAAATATCACTTGTTATAATAAGGGTGCAACTAATAGAATACTGAATAAGATGTATCGATGATATTGTACAACATTGATGTTGTCCATAAGAAATATAGTTTATTCTTTATCTATCATATCATGAATCTGAGAGAGGTTATCTAATTTTGTTTCAACATCCATTATATATTCAGAATAAAAAGTAGTACAATCATCCATCAAAAAGACATTGGCTATTGATACCTCTTGATGAGATCTAATATATATAATCGATTCTATTTTATTCATATACCACTAAATAGGATAAATCCTCCTAAATTACATTATACCAGTAGAAATTACTTCAACGGTTAGGTGTACCATCAAATGAACCGTAACATCTAAAATTAAGGGTGTAAATATTTTCTCTATGTGAATAAATGTTTGTAAAATCATATCATGTAAATGTTTTAAATAACTCATTCTTTGATTTTTTTTTAAAAAAATTGTCTAAAAATTTACTTATCTCAATCGATTGTAGAACGACATTGGGGGATAGAAAATCACAAATTGTTATTTTAATCAACTATTTAAGTAGTATGTGATTGTTATGAATTTTACACCATTGCTAGTAGAGTATCCATCATGCACCATGAGATTCTTCAAAATGGAATGAAATGTCATTTTTACTCATTGTATACTATCCTACATGCATGCATTCCCCATTACACTCACCCAAATTTAAATGCAATTATTTCCATAATCCCATTTCATCCAAATCACATCATGCATTGACACGGTCATTTTTTTCCACAAACACCCAAAATGGTCTTCTATAAATTATCAGAAAAAAAAATCAATGTTCATACATCTATATAATGCCTTGATATGTTTATTTTCAAATAAGTGAGATTAAAAAAATATTTTTATCCTTCCAATTGTGACTATGTTTTCTACCCACACCATGAATAGAGGGTAATTTATGTTCCAAAAAATCCTAAAATTTATATACCATGAGAATTTTTCATTTCTCAATCACTTATAATATTTCAACACATGTAATGCTCTTTGGTGTGGGGTTGAATTCCCTAGAACCATCAAAATCCAATTTTTTCATTCTGAACTTGTTCTGAGGAGAAAGAAAACAAATTTGTCTTGATTATGTCCATTTTTACAATGTTTAAACCAAATAGAATTTTTTATTTTATTGAATCAAGGGATTTAAATTTCATCTTTCATACTCCTACTTGAATATTTTTTATAGGCCAAGAATTTATTAATAATCTATATTAAAATAGTCTACAGATTAAACATTTCATTCGTTTCACAATCATAATTCATCACAACATCACCCCATAATTCTTTCAACTCATCAATCAGTGGATAAATTTAAACATCAATATTATCCCCTAGACTTCTATGTCTATTAATAAGACTTTAAAGTAATAGAAATTGTTGTTTCCTACAATGACACAGAGGAAGATTATACAAAACCAACACCATGGGCCATGTGTTATGTGTTACACCAACCAAAGTCCTGAATTAATTGAAATCAGTGGAACCAAACCGAACCAAACATTATGACTATCTTTAGAAAGTCTAAGGTGCCACAGATTATGCTCCTTCATTGCAAGAGAGTCTGTCGGGTGGATTAGCATCTCACTATCCTTATTTATTTCCACATGTTATCTCATTAACGTAGAGACTCTAGATGACATAAATAATATTTTCAACCTCATATTCAGTGTAAAGTGATCCATTTTCTTTATGGCGATCGGTTTCCCCTATTTCATTTTCTAACATTGAAAACTCTGATTTCCCCCATTAACTTTCCACATAGAAGATCCATAGACTATACAATTATCCAAATTGAATTTTTTGTTTCTAAACAACATATAATTGTTTTAACATGAATCTATTCAATCATATGTGAAACCTATGTTCTTTTTCAACATACGAGCATGGTAATATGACTCCAGAATCATAGCATCTACATGAAGTACATTTTTCAATAACACTAACAGCATGTTGAATGATGTGTCTGACCACTGATTCAAAGCCTTCATGTCAAATTCTTCTATAATAAAATACAATTTAATATAATTATAATACAATAAATATAATTCTTTTGGTGTATAATCATGTATTTCATTAAAAATTCAATGAATCATGATCTACACCAGAGCTCAAATTGATATCACTAGTCTAAACATTTCAGATGTTAATTACTTTAGGATCTAACACACATAACATTTCATTACTAATTTCATGCATCAGATTAGTCATCCTCACAACAACATCCATCTAAATAGATTTTATTCATTGAAAACGAATATATTTTTCCCCATAAAAATTCCAACTCTTAAAAATTTACAAAAACTATTTCAATAATATGTGCTTTCTCATGATATCTTGTGTGAATTGATATCTGATTGCACAGTTTCTACATAGACAACTAATATAGTCAAGCAGTGTGAAAAGTAATGTAGGTAAAATAAGAAACCCAGTCATCTAACCATTAAACAGATTCACTAATAAGAAATCATCTCATCTTTCAGTACAACAATGAGAAATTCTATCTTTATCATATTCCATGAACTCTTGTGTTTTCCTGGACACCGTCATGCATATCCCCATGCATCTCGCCATCATGAGTGTCTACCACTACCTCAAACTCAGGCCCCCCTGCCCATATATCATCAGCCATCCTAGTCTCATATTGCATCACATATAAAGGATCATATCTAGATCACAGAGAAGCTTGGAGGAATCAAACATAGTCGGGAAGGAATCTTGCCCCTAATAATAAGGCATCCAGCCTTCACATGAAAACAGGATCTCACAACCCCAACAACACATAACATTATTCCTTCACACGCAAATGGGAAACCTTATCCAAAAAAAATTCTTTATTAGATAATAGGTTTTTATTCCATCTTGAATTTATCAATTCAATTATCATAGGTACCAACTATGGGAAACCTAAGAAATCGGCAATAACAAGTGTTATGGGGTACTGGTGGAATACAACCCCCCCCCCCACACACACACACCAATTCCAAGGTCCACGAAATAAAAAATATTGTTTAATTCAATATACAAAATAGAAAAATGAATTTGATTTTAAAGAAAACATACCGAAATAAAGTGCAAATGTGGGAATAGTGAAACAACAAGAATTGCAGGAGAAGAAATTATAATAGAAAACATGGGAAACAAAATAATTTACATGTTTCAATCCCATTGGGACCTACATCATGGAATGAACAACACCCACACATGCACATTTATTAGATTCTGAAAATATAGATTACAGTGTATATAGGAAAAGTTGATAAGCAACTGAAATGTACAAAAAATGATAAAATAGAAATTACGCACTAGAAGCAGCACCACGGGAGGAATCAGGTTTATGAAAAACATAAAACCTTGAAAAATGTTTGGGAATCCAGATCAATTCAATATCCAAGAATACTGATCCTTCCGCTTTATTGGATCTCTCCATAGGATGATCATTCCAGCTCATTCGATTTGAGAAATAGTCACATGTCATCAATTGGGATGAACCCTAATAAGGTCCACCATGAGTTAGGCACTAGTGCTGTGTAGGGTTGTCGGTGGGCCACCAGTTGAGTCTACTAATGAGGAAGATAGCACCACCAACAATGAGATTGAAGTCATGGAAGAAGATTCTAAACACTGGGTGAGAGAAAAAGTATCATGAACCAGTAGTGGGAAGAAAACAAACAACTAGCGGTGATATGGTGTCAATTTTAAGATTTTGGATCTCTTTTTACCAGATGAACTCAACTTCCTAAAAATATTATTTTCATATATGTTTTGTATGTCGAATGTAGGTGCCACAGGGGTGATAAAACCAAATTCTAAAACCCTAACCAGCTAACTACACAACCAAGGGGAGGCTTCCATGAAGCCAACAGCAAACATCCCACATAGAGGTACATGGAACAACAAAAATCAATTGATGGAAAGGGTATATTCGGTGGGAAAATCCATTGACAAATAGAAATGATGAGAATAGATATACAATTGATAGTTAATGTGGCATCCCTAATCAAGCAAGACAAACAATTGAGTGGGCCACTTAAATCAGCTCATGTGGTAAAATGAAAGAAAAATCTAGCAGATATTAAATTGATAAAATATTTAATAATAAATTGCATGTGTATAAACCAATTTAAATTGAAGAAAAATTTAAATGGTCTAATTTTGATTTTTAATATGAAAACAAAGAGTACACAAATTAACAAATCTCCCCCATTTTCAATTGATAATTAGTGTTGTTCTTCCACCTTAATGTTATTTAAGTGGATAGAAGTTCATTATATCAAAGCAATGCTAGAACATGGATAATGTTGCAACCTTAGTCAAACTATCATCTTGGTTTTCATCCATATATATCTTTGTGACACACACTGATCCAATTTCAATAATTTCTCTAAAAAAATGTAGCCTAATATCTATGTACTTAGACCTAACATGGTATACTAAATTGTTTGACAGATGAAAGATAGATTGAGAATCAAAATTTGCAGTAAGAATATAATTACTTATAATTAGTTCAGAATTAAATCTGTTAAGTCATATAGATTCATTAACTACTCTGATCAGTTATATGTACTTGGATTCAGTGGTCGAGAGGTCCCCCACTGATTGCATATTGCACTTCCATGATATAGGTACTCCACATGTAGTAAAGTCATAACTTGTAATTCCCCGACCCCAGTTACCCAGAGTCGGTGCTTTATTACATAACATTGGCATGATCACAAGAAAGATCATGTCTTGAAATACCGATTTGATTAGTAGCCCTGGAAACAAGATTCATACATATGTTCAACTTTACATCTTGAAGAGAAATACAACAAAAATATATTTCATTAGAAGCATCCAAGCCTCCTAGATTATGCCAACAGGTCACTCATAACTAACATTTTCATATCCTGGAAAATGACACATAAGAAAGGGGTGAGCTCAAATGCTCAGTAAGGGTATGTAATACAGCGAAAAATGACATAAATATTAAGCATGGTGAATAATTAAAAACCACATGCCTTTACCAATAATAAACATGAATACTTTTATGACATGAATATGAGCTGTGTATGTAATGCCATAATAAAACATAATCATGGATATTCTACTAGTCGAATTACCACTTGAACCATCAATATTATTTTCATAATGAGGGAATGTATAATGCCGGACTTTCTGAAACATTTTGTCAAGGCCTCAGCCAAGACATCTAAAATGATTAAGGTCTCAGCCAAAATCATAAATCATATTGGGAAAGGGCCTTGGCCAATTCCATGTCTAGTTGTCTCATGTGACCTACTGATGCATCGAGTAGCTATAGGGGGATCCACTCGTCACTTACTAAGTCAAATAGATTCCTCATAAGAAAATGTTTAAATATATCATAAACATTTGTATTAAAACCTGCATACGAAATGTCAATACTTTAACTATAAAAATTGAATGGTATAAAAATAGAACATCCATAGTCAATCATATCACAAAAACTTCATTTCAATACGGAAGTTTTGAATCATAATAAATCAACATCAAATAAACTTAAAATCCATCAAAGGATGTTGACATAGATGAAATCAAAACTATTTGAGAGAAATATCTATTTTTTGAAATCATTTAAAAGTCATATAATAATTAAATAATCCATTTACTTTGAAAATATTCTTATAAGCTTGTAAGGGAAGCTTCAACAAAGTTATAACGGCAGAAAATAGCCGCACCCGCCGTATAAGTTAAAAAAACATTCTTACCTTAAATTTGTCGAAAAGGTCAAAAAGTACATTGTTTGGAAAATGATGGAAAGATTCCATTCAGAAATGTATAAGGGTATAATAGTCTTTAACCCATTTTTTATTTAAAAGTAAAAATGTTTTGAAAGAAATTTTTAAGAAACATGGATGTGGATGATATCGAGTTCCCAGTAGATAAATACGTATAAACAACCTCGGATAAGGAAGAGATTGTGAAGTAAACCCTTACCTTGTACTTTTCCTTAGTAGAAGGTATGTTAACCTCATGTATAACAGTTAAAACATTTTTATTAAATTATAAAATAATCATATACATCAATATGATATCATATATGATCTTTTAACATTGCTTTATTAATAATATCTTAGTATTATCGTCTTTTCGGGTGATAACCGATTCGTTCTCCTTATGTGTTTGGTTACGTAAGGAATGTTTGTAATGGATAGGGTGTATATTATAAATATTCAGAATTATATTAAGTCCATAAACTTTTTTTTAACCATCAAATGAAAATTAGTCTTGAATGGATACGATGGAGAAGGAATCTCATCGCGTTCTTGGAGACGGTAGTCCAAACGTACGCACGAACGCTACTTTCATTTCATTTTTCATTTTAAAAGAATCAAAACCAAATGATACATAGGTATATTGTTATCCCAGTATAATATAATATTATATATATATTACTTATTTTCATTAACACCATCCTTTATTCATTCCATGTATGGTATGAACGAGTCATATCACTTTGAGGGGGTGGTAGTCCGCACTTCCTCAAATGTAATTATCGTATGTATATACAACAAGAAACGAATAATGGTATGATATAAAATCGAATTATAGAAGCTTATATATATAATAAATATCATTAATATTATATTTAATTATATTTCCATCATAATGTCCACCATGAGAGGCGGTGAGATGTAATTGAATAATCATCGTTTCTTGATGCGTTAGTTTGTCATCCACAAAAACATTATGTTCTTCATCCATTAGATGGAGGTGTGTGTAAGTGTAGTTAAAATACTTCTTATAACAAAATCCTAGTATATTGAAGATACTGGTGTTGTTACAAAAGAAAGGAAATAAAAAGATTTTAGGGGTTGGAGAAGCAAAATAAAAGATAACAATTTAAGAGAAACTGTAACCTTTAATTTGGGTAACTCACTTTGGATTGAACCAAAGGACTTCTCGAAGTGCGTTATGACTAAGGTAAGGAATAAAAGAGAAGAATAGAGATGTAGGGAGCTTATTTGGGTAGTGTTTTGATGAGACAAGTGGCTTTAGAGGTGTTAGGAATAGGTTGGAAGTGGTCACTTTTTATAAGGGAGAAGAGGGGCTTTTTAAGAAAGAGTGAAAATATTATTTTATAATATAATGATATTCAGTTTCTAATAGTCCAAAAATCATTATAGTCGAAGATAAAATTCCTCATGGTCGAAATATATTTAACCAATAGGAATTGGACAGGTTTTAGATTATATTTTAATCATTATAATCTTATTTATTTAAATGACATATTAATGAGGTAAACACTGCATCATTATTGTTTCATAAACAATTTAAATTATGTGATGTCTAAAAATTATAAAAAAATACTATAATGTAGGAAATCTTTTTATCTTCCTAATGAATATTTATAATCGAAAATACTTCATATATAACCATATGGAAAAATTGTTTTTCTAATAGATATAAGCTTATGTCATTTTTGTATTTATTTTACCTTTATTAATATAAAGTGTTCCTACCACCTATAAGTGGCTCCATGGGGTCCCAAAATCAATCCAAGGATGCCATTGGTCAGTTATGTGTCCCAAAATAAGGTTTGGACACGTTTTAGGGTAATTTATTATTATTATAATGTTATTTTGTTACCCTTATTTACCGGATTTACCCTTTAACCATGGTAAATAAAATATTTACTGAAGTAATTATTCAAAATGTGTACAAATAAAAGTTTCCTATACAAACAATTTGGAAATCTTGATTCCAAATATGGAATCCATTTTTCCAAATTCAATACACAGAAGTGGTAGAAATTAATTTAAAATTAATTCCCGCTGTCAAAACAAAAAAGTGTGTTTTTAAGATATAATAACTATCAAAAGATTGATACTTGTTTATGTCTGATATAATTGTCAAATTATATCCAATGACCAACATTGTATTAAATGGAAAAATATTTCCTAAATATAATTTAAATCCAATCAAATTCATAATTTATCACTATTAAATATTTTCATTAAAAAGTTTGTTTTTAATTAAAATTTTGTAATTTTCACTATTCATCAAAATATAAAAGTTATCCGAAAAATTCCAAAATTTAATGATGTGAATAGAAATAATTAATTAGTTTCAATGTAGTCAAGAATATCCAATATAATTTATTAAAATCAACCATCTCTTATTCCAAATTCACTACCTCATTATCAGAACCATATTATGTTTTATCTTTCTCTCAAACATGTATTTTCCAAAAAAAATAACCAGCTATTGAGCCACTTTTCTTGGTTCCACACAATCTCAAAATAGTACTGCAATACAATCCTTATATATTCCATAATTATATTAACTAGTACATTGTTGATACAACCCTCAAATGTCATAATCCTTTAATAACAACATAATAACTCTAATCATTCATCATCATCTGTGGTAGTATCATAACTTTATTATTATCCAATAGCATCATTTGGGGCATACTCTAATGATTTGGACATTGGTTCACGTAGTGTCTCAACTCCTAGCAGATGAATCATTGTACATTTGAAACCATTTTCTTACCCTTTTAATCCCACACCTGGTGTCCTTTTTCTCCACACTTATAACAAACTCTCATTCCCTTCAGGCATTTACCAAGGTCATTCATTCAACATTAATCACATTTTGGAAAATCCTTCTTTCCCTTATTCCCTTTATCCATATTTCTTTCTACTATTCTTTTCTTCTATGGCTTCCCTTCAAAGCCATAGGACTCAGAGAACACATGATACTATTTCTTCATATGATGATAATACATGGGAGACTATTTCCCTTCTAAATTCTGGCTTAAGACCATGAAATATATGATCCTTATTACTCTTTGGATCATGCGTATTACTGGAGTTCTCATTCCTTATACTAGGTTCCATTTCTATACAATGGCATACACATGGTAAATTTATGAATTACAATTCATAATTCCAAACATGTAAAATACCTAATGTAAATTGAACAGTTTATGGATATAATCCATAATCACAAAAATGTTTTTGTTGAAGAGGTATATACTCATAAACCCTTCATTGTGGTTTGTAAGGAAAATTAGAATTATCCTAAGCATATCCCTCGGGAGTTTCGTAAAAAAAAGTGCAGCAAGGCCCGTTTTCTTGCACCAGTTCCCGTTCGATTATAGCTCAAAGCGTTGATTTCAGGTTTTTCTCCTAGGTACATCTATGTCAGAGCCACCTATACCTGCTCGTATACAGACAAGGATGTATTTCTCAGAAAACTCACAAAATCTCTACTTTACGAAAATTCTAGGATGTTCCTTTATACTAATCCTCAAAGACTATCATAAGACTATGTGCTCTAATCAGAGTTTATCTAAATCTAGCTTCCAAGGTTTGTACTAAACTTCCTCTGATACCAACTGAAATGCCCCGACCCCAGTTACCCAGAGTTGGTGCTTTATTACATAACATTGGCATGATCACAAGAAAGATCACGTCTCGCAAGACTGATTTGTTTAGTAGCCTTGGAAACAAGATTCAAACATATGTTCAACATTACAGCTTGAAGAGAAATACAACAAAAATATATTTCATTAGAAACATCCAAGACTCCTTGATTATGCCTACAGGTTACTCATAACTAACTTCTACAAATCCTGGGAAAATGAAACATAAGAAAGTGGTGAGCTCAAACACTCCGTAATGGTATGTAATACAGCGTAAAATGACATAAATATTAACCATGGTGAATAATTAAAAACCACATGCCTTTACCAATAATAATCATGAATAATTTTATGACATGAATATGAGCTGAGTAAGTACTGCCATAATAAAACATAATCATGGGTTTTATAATAGTCGAATTACCACTTTAACTATCAATATTTTTTTCATAATGATGGAATGTATAATGTCGGACATTCTGAAACATTTTTCCAAGGCCTCGGCCAAGATGTCTAAAATGATTAAGGCCTCGGCCAAAATCATAAATGAAATTGGGAAAGGGCCTCATCCAATTCCACGTCTAGTTGTCTCATGAGACCTACCGATGCATCGAGGAGCTATAGCGGGCTCCACCCGTCACTTACTAAGTCCAATACATTCCTCATATGAAAAGGTTTAAACATATCATAAACATTCGTATTAAAACTAGCATACGAAATGAAAATACTTTAACCATAAACAATGAATGGTATAAAAATAGCACATCTACAATCAAACATACCACAAAAACTTCATTTCAATATTGATGTTTTGTATCATAATAAATCAACTTCATATAAACTTAAAATCCATTAAAGGATGTTGACATAGATGAAGTAAAGAATATTTGAGAGAAATATCTCTTTTTTTAAATCATTTAAAATTCATATAATTATAAAATAATACATTTAATTTGAAAATATTCTTACATTCTTGTAAGGGAAGCTTCGACGATGTTATAACAGTAGAAAATACATGCACCCACCTTATAAGTTAAAAAAACATTCTTACATTAAATTTGTCGAAATGCTCAAAAAGTACCTTGTTTGGAAAATGACAGAAAGATTCCTTTAAAAAACGAATAATGGTATAAAATACATTAACACATTTTCTATTTAATAGTAATTATGTTTTGAAAGACATTTTTAAGAAACATGGAAGTGGATGATAACGAGGTCCCAGTAGATAAATACGTGTAAACAACCTCAGATAAGGAAGAGATTGTGAAGTAAACCCTTAACTTGTACTTTTCATTAGTCTATGGTATGTTAACCTCATGTATAATAGTTAAAACCTTGTTATTAAATTATAAAATAAACATACACATCAATAAGATATCATATATGATCTTTTAACATTTCTTTATTAATAATATCTTAGTATTATTGTCGTTTCGGGTGATAACCGATTCATTCTCCTTATATGTTTCGTTACATAAGACATGTTTGTAATGGATAGGTTGTGTCTTCCTCATATTAATATTGATATTAAGTCTATAGAAATTATTTTTAACCATCAAATGAAAATTAGTCTTGAAGTGGTATGATGGAGAATGAATCTCATCGCGTTCGTTCAGACGGTAGTCCGTACGTACGCAAGAACGCTACATCCATTTCATTTTTCATTTTAAATGAATCAAAACCAAATGATAAATAGGTATATTATTATTCCATTATAATATAATATTATATATATATTACTTATGTTCATTAACATCATCCTTTATACATTCCATTGTTTGGTATGAACGAGCCATATCACTTTGAGGCGGCAGTAGTCCGTATTTCCTCAAATGAAATTATCGTATGTATATACAACATGAAACGAATAATGGTATGATATAAAACGGAATTACAGAAGCTTATATACAAAATAAATATCATTAATATCATATTTAATTATAGTGTCATCATAATTTCCAACAAGAGAGGCGGTAAGATGTAATTGAACAATCATCATTTCGTGAGGCGTTAGTTTTCCATCCAGAGAAACATTGTGTTCTTCATCCATTAGATGGAGGTGTGTGTAATTGTAGTTCGAATACTTCTTATAACAACATCCTAGTATATTGAGGATACTGGTGTTGTTACAAAAGAAAAGAAATAAAAAGAGTTTATGGGTTGGAGAAGCAAAATAAAAGAAAACAATTTAAGAGAAACCGTTAACTTTAATTTGGGTAACTAACTTTGGTTTGAACCAAAGGACTTCTTGAAGTGCCTGATACCTAAGGTAAGACTTCATGGAGGAGGAGAGGGATGTAGGGAGATTAGTTAGGTAGAGTTTGGATGATCCATGTGGCTTGAGAGGTATGATGAATTTGTTAAATGTGGTCTCCTTTTATAAGGGAGAGGAGGGGCTCTTTATGAAAGAGTGAAAATATTATTTTATAATATAATGATATTCGTTTTCTAATGGTCCAAAAATCATTATAGTCGAAGATATGATGACTCATGGTCGAAATATAATCAACCAATAGGAATTGGATAGGTTTTGGATAATAGTTTAATCATTATAATCTTATTTATTTAAATGATTTATTAATGAGATAAACAATGCATCATTATTGTGTCATAAATAATTTAAAATATATGATGTATAAAAATTATAAAAAAAATACTATAATGTAGTAAATCCTTTTAGCTTCCTAATTAATATTTATAATAAAAAATCCAGCATATATAACCCTATGTAAAAATTGTTTTTCTAAAAGATATAAGCTTATGCCATTTTTTTATTTATTTTAACTTTATTAATATAAAGTGTCCATACCACCTACAAGTGGCTTCGTGGGGTCCCAAAATCGACCCATGGATGCCCATGGTCAGGTATGTGTCCAAAAATATGGTTAGGACACGTTTTAGGTTAGTTTATTATTATTATAATGTTATTTTGCTACCCTTATTTACCGAATTTACCTTTTAGCCATGGTAAATAAAATATTTACCGAAGTAATTATTCAAAATGTGTAAAAATAAATGTTACCTATACACACAATTTGGACATCCTGATTACAAATATGGAATCCATTTTTCCAAATTCAAAACATAGAAGTGGCGGAAATAAATTTAAAATTAATTCCCGCTATCAAAACAAAAAAGCGTGTTTTTAAGATATAATAACTATCAAAAGATTGATATTTGTTTATATCCGATTTAATTGTGAAATTATATCCAATGGCCAAAATTGTATTAAATGGTAAAAACATATTCTAAATATACTTCAAATCCACTCAAATTCATAATTTATCACCATTAACAATTTTGATTAAAAATGTTGTTTTTAATTAAAATTTAATAATTTTCACTATCCATCAAAATATAAAAGTTATCCGAAAAATACTAAAATTTTACCCTAGGGTAATTTTGATATTATGAATCCAAAATGAAGTCCATTTTGATAAATAAAATTTATAAAATTTCAAAAGGTGGATATTACTATTCATAACGGCCAGTTTAATTAGTTGTGGTGTGTTAGAACTCGAGTTTGCTTACAACACACGCTATTGCATTATTCTAAGGGAAACGTACCGTGGAAGTTTAGGGTGTTAAATTCTAAATTTTTTTATGCCCATATTCTAAAGAATTAATTGAATATATAAAAGTTTAAACTATTGGATTTTAAAATGGGTTCACCTTTAAAAGTCGGTAAAAGTGCATTCTTTGAAAAATACATCTTTTATCTGAAAAAAATGAATTTGTACATACATTATGTCTACGAAAATCATAATATGGATTCTAATATTATAAGGATTATATAAAGTTCAAAATTCAATTAATACTATTCATAACATCTTTTTAACGGCTTGTTTGGTAAGTCATGGTGTGCTTGAACTCGGTGTTGCGTGTAGTAAAAGTTATTGATTTATTTTGAAGAATTAACAAACTTTGAAATCTTGGGGTGTTACATAACTAGTTAGTGATTTCATAGTATCAACATATCCATCATAGTCATAATCTAGATAAACAGTCACTAATTCAAAAGAATTAATATTCTTACCATAACAAATTGAAAGAGTTGTACTAGAAGAAATGTACATCAACAGTTATTTAAGAGCTTGAAAATATAACGAGCCTGCATTTTCAATAAAACTACTCAATGATCTGATAGAAAACGAAACATCTGGACGAGTACAAATCATAGCATACATAATACTTCCAACTACATTAGAATATGAGATTATACACATATATTCAATATCAAAAGTTGTGGTTGGTTACCATGATTAAGGAAATTTAAAATATTGACCTAAAGGAACACTAACAGTCTTTAAAGAATCAAACAAATACCTATATAAGAATGTTATGATACTTAAAGAAGCTTATGATTCTTATCCTTTATAATTTTCATTCCCAGAATTTCCATAGCACAACCTAGATCTATTATTTCCAAATTTTAATTCAACTCCATATTAACATGGGTGATTACTTTCGTATCACCACATATGAGTAACATATCACCTACATAGAGAAATAAATAATTCATGGATTTTTTAACAAACTAAAAATATACACATGCCTTAAACTATCTCCTACTAAAACCATTTTTTAACATGAATGAATCAAACTTATTATTCCATTGTCTTAAAGATTGTTTTAATCCATGTAACGATTTATTAAGAAAACAAACATGGTTAGATTTAAATTCATGATCAAAACCAGTAGGAGGATTCGTGTTTAATTTCTCAATTAAATCACCATGTAAAAAAAGAAGTTTTGACATCTGGCTATTCTATATGAAAATCTAAATGGGCATAAAATTAAAGAGTAATTTTTATTCAAGAATGATTCATTATAGCAGAAAAAAATTCAGAGTAATCAGTTCTTCCCCTTTAATGGAATCCTTTTGCTACAATTCTAGCTTTAAACTTTGTTTTATTTCATGTAGTATTGTATTCTTTTTTTTGACATCCATTTACAAAAAATCACTATGGTAGTAGGTTGTTTATTGACAATGGGACAAGAATGGTTCTTTATTAGGGATTTCATCTCATCTTCCATAGCAGATATCCAATTATTAGAGTTTCTGTCATTGACAGCATGTTTGTAGCATTGGGGATCCCCTCCACCAAGATCTCTTACACATTTATTGAAAATGAAGTCATATATTCATGTTTTGACCATGGAGGATGTGTAATGGCGATCCTCTGACTATCCCTAGTGAGATGATAAACCCTACGGTCACTAGGAACTCCATCATTAGGAGTATCATTAGAATCAGACCAAGATTATGGCTCAGGATAAGAGAGGGGCACATGTGAGGTATAAGGAGTCCTAAAAGGAGACTCAATAACAATCAAAAGATCAACCACAAGATTCATCTTCTATGAAGAATCAACAATGTCATCGATGGGAGGCTGAACTCTAGCAAGAAAAGACTCTTGAAACCCCACATTCGGGCTAAGAATGCACTTTTGAAAGCCAGGTTTATCTACCCATAGCTTATACCCCTTCACCCCCTCAGGATAGCATTTGAAGACGCACTTGACAGGTCTGTACTAATGTTTATCATTGGATTGGGGGTGATTGCTACACAATTCAATAAGAGTCTTAATGTTGTTGGAAGATGAGGGACACCTATTTATTAAGTTAACCATCATAGTGACATCTTCTACCCAGAAATGATTTGGTCAAGCCCGAGCATGCAATCATACTACAAAATTGCTTTAGAACTGTACGGTTCATATGCTCACATAGAACATTCTTCTGATGAGTATGACTCGTGGTTCTGTGACTTAAAATTCCCTCACTCTCACAAAATTGGATAAACTCAGTAGATAGCTATTAAAGGCAATTATGAGTCCTCAAAGACTTTATCATCTACATAGATTGATTTTCTACGGAGGGTTTCCATGTTTTAAACACCACAAAGAAATTAGATTTATTTTTGAAAATATAGACACATACATTTCTGGAAAATTCATCATTAAATGTGACAATGTAAGAGCCTCCACCATGGGAGGTAGTCCTAGAAGGTCCCCACAAATCAGAGTGAACACACTTGAGTGTGAAATCGGCATTAAAGGAAGATCTTTGAAAACTGACACTTTTAGACTTACCTATGAAATAGTCTTCACAAAAGGGTAAGTTACTTGGTGTAACTTGTGTGAGTGGCGTTTGCCCGCACAATTCCTCGAAACCATTATCACTCACATGTCCCAGCAACATATGCCAAAGCGTAGTGTTGTCATTGTTAGTGACATAAGTGTTTCCCAACCGCTTAACATGTGTTCTTCCATCCAAAACATATAACCCATTCAGCAAGGAGCCCTTAAGAACAGTGCGATCTCCCTCGAAGATTCTAAGACAACTAGATTTAGATTTAAAGGTAAAATCTCTTATATCTAAGACGCTTAGTGAGATCAGATTCTGGCGTGAATCCGAAACCCATCTCACATCCAATCAGGTGACAGGGGATGGTCTGATAGCTCTGGCATGAAAGAACATCTACCCTTGACGCAACATCTCTTTTTGTTGCCTATAACAACCTCTCCTTCAACTCCCTCGGTCAAACAAGAAAAGAAACTCTTATCTGGGCACATATAGAAAGAATATCTTGAGTGTAAGACTCACTCGACATCAGAGTATCTCGGGACACACACAACAACCATATCACTTACATATCCCTCTCGGCAAAGAGTGAATGATCACTGGACTCCATCAATGATTTTCCAGATTTCAAATCGGGTTATTCGGCTTGGGTTTAGACCGATGTTCGTGTGATTGGCTATGACACTCAATTCTCTTCTTATGTTTACCTTTCTTCTACCCTCAAAACATTGAATGACCCCCTCGCATTTAGACCCTCAGCGTCAAGATTAACCTTCGCCTTTCTACGCAACTCACATGAAATCAAGGGGGACTTGATTTCATCTAAAGTTAAGGAATCTCTGTTATACATTATACCATCGATAAGATGTTTATATGAACTATCTAAAGAAAATAAAAGTATGATGGCTTGGTCCTCGTCTTCAAATTTCATCCATCACGTCCGTTAATTTAAAATCGACATGAAAATTTGATTTTTTTTTCACAAATTTCACGTAGGTTTTACGACATCCAACGTCAAAAACATTGTTTTTCTCGTCGTTTGTTTTACAGCCAATGTGAAATTTTTTTGACATTGATTGTAGATAAACCGATGTTAAAAACGCATTTATAATGTTGTTTTTTACCACCGATGCTATAAATGGGTATTTCTTTTTTTTTTAACGTCAGTTATTTTTATAACCAACATTAAAAAGTATTTAAAGCCGGATATTTAAAAACCGACATAAAAGCTCCGACGTAAAAGGTATTTTCTTTACAAGTGATGGCTCATTGATGAATCACTTATTTATTGGGATTAAATTGAAATGTCATGATGAACAATGTTTGTTTGGGGGGGGATGGTTTCAATGACGAGGACCCATGAGGGAAAAAGGAGAACCTTTGAGCGCGTATTTGAAAACATAAACTATTCTAGGGAGATTGGTTGACTGTCCAGGTCAATAGAGAATAAAAATAATAATCAAGGTGAAGAGGGATTCTAAATATATAATGTAGATGCATAGTGGAAATATTGAAGTGTATGGTTCATCTAGACTGGACATAATACATGAACGCTGCCTGGATGCAGCGTTCATTTAAACATTGTTCACGGTTTGAATAAGAAAGGGTGAGTGGAGATATTCCCCAAACCCATGGGAATAAATATTCTCCAATTTATTTGTAAAATAATCAACCTCATGTGTGGCCTGGGATTTCCCATTTCCGGTAAAGGGATTTATATAATTATAAAACAAAATCTTACAATAAAATTCCAAACGCAATGACACCCGAAACAATGATCCAATTCCATCAACAAAGAATTATTTTATTACAATGCAAACACACCCATAGGAGTGCTGATGCGGGAATAGCGAAGCAACATCTGCAGAAAAGAAGAAACCAGAACAGAAAACAAAGATCTGATTCCATTAACAAAGATTTATTTTATTGACGACAAATCCAAATGATGAGATTTCAGAACAGGCAACGCCTAGCCCCCGCCTCCTCCCAATCATTTGGAAATAGCGCAGCCACAATGTTGGACTCGCAACCCCCTCGGTATTGCTTCGGGGCGTGTGGCGGTTCAATAGTATCCACCCTGAAATTCACGACCCTTCGACGGCGTCGTAAAATCGAAGTGGGTTTCTTTGGCAATCAGGGTCTGGAAATCCCCCATAAGAGTGTAAGAAAATTCTCAAAAAAGAGAGACACAGGTTTATTGGGTACTCACAGCTTCGCGAATGGATTTGGAGACGTGGAGTAGCTGGTTCAATTCATCAGGCTCGAGGGAAAATATTATTCTGACCAGAAGGTCTTGGGGCTGTGTTTCGAATGACAAATTCCCACCCTCGCGTTTCAGATAAGAACTGCACTTCTTCCCTAATGCCATCGGCTCTGCACAGCAACAAGAAAGTCATGATTATTTCCGAAAATGAGAAATCGATGTTCAAACTCGTCAAATAATCAACCCAGAATAAATTCAAAATCCCCGACCCATCCCAAACAAGAGCCGACATACTCGCAAATTTACCAAACGGATACGTTTTTCCTTGACATGCTGTGGAAGCAGGCATCGTGCAACAGGTGGAATGACGAAAAATGAAAATTTCGATGAATCAAGGGCGAGTGGTTCGGCCATTTTATAAATGCCAAACATGAATAAAATCTCCAAAACCAAAACGCCTAGTTAAAATATAATTTACGTTTCGACCAAAAATTAACGTGGAGTGTTTAATTTGACCTCATTAAGGCATTGCTAATTTTTAAACGGTCAAACTCTTAGGAATAAAAGCTTTTGAATTCCACCGGGTTCATCAATGGCGGTTCCGGTGTTGTGTGTACTTCGGGGAAGAAGAAACCCAATAAAAATGAATTTTCAATCAATTGATTTACTACAATATTATAAATAATTTTTAATTTAATTACCATTAAATGAGATTGGATCAAACATTGGTTACCCAAAAATGTTATGTCCTAGATAGGGCAAACCCTGCATTCTGGACGTAACAATGGTCTCGAATTTTTCATTTGACGCTCAATTTGGGAGATATTAAATTATTTTCTGAAAAATAATATAATTAAAATATTAAATAACTTATCATCAATTATGATCTCATCAAACTCTTGACGCTCACAAATGTTATGTAGCGCCTAGGGTATTTCGCTCATCTCAGACCTAACAGTGTTATTAGATTTCTCATAAAATGATCCATTTGGGATATATTAAATTATTTTCAAAAAAAATATAATAAAGATATTAAATAAGTTATTCTCGCATGCGATCTTATCAAACACCCGATTCTCACCAAATTTATGTATTTCCTAGGGTAAACCCCTCATCCAAGACATAACAATGGACTCAGATTTCTCAAAAGGCAAACTATTTGCGATGATTATTTTTAAAAAATCATGTGCACGTAATATAATATATTTAATATTTCTATTCCTTTTACGCCCAGGCTATACCACCCTTATATCCCACACTAACCTTACTCCAAATTTATTTGATAGAATATTTCATGGTTTGAACTGGGCATTTACCCTTATAAAAATCCGTTAAAATATCAATTAAGTAATTTTTATTAAAAAATTTCATTTTCACATAAATATTACTATAAATTATTATTAATGAGTGTATTTATTATTTTTAAAAATGTAGGATGTTACAATTCTCCAACTCAATCGACTTCTCAAACTCGTGCTCTACATCTCCTACATCAGTAGATGCTGCCACAAAATCTCGAATAGTGGTATCATTTTCCCTCAAAAGTATTTGTTACTGCAATTTGTAATATTTACTGGATGCTTCATATAATATGCATCAGGTGCCAACTCAGCATCCTCGCATTCTATAACATGTGTAGGATCCAACATGGACTTCTGTTGTTATGAAACATGGAACACGTCATTTATGTCGAATTAACAGGGAGGAAGGTCCAAAAGGTATGCCACCATCCCCACTCATTTGATGACATCCAAGGGTCCCGTAAACGATGGTGTTAGCTTGGATTACATTGTCAAACATCTATGGTTTAACCAAGGAGTCATTCCCACAAATCCTTGATCCCCCACAGAACAATCAAAAGGTTTCTTCCTATGGACGACGTATAATCTTTTTCTTCTCTCGGCAATGCTCAACCTTTTCTCAATCAGATGCACTATCTAAGTGGCCTCCTGAACCAAACTCGGCCGACAACCGCAACCTCACCTACCTGATGCAAACAAGAGGTGATTGACCTAATCTCTCTTAAAGATCATCTTAATTTTCTATGGAAAGGTGTTCACATCACACTCTATCGAAACATATGATGCAAGCTCGATGCATATGCTCCAATATGCGTATAGTCCACTCAAACCATCTATCATTCATAAGAAGGTGTGATGTCATTGATCGTCGCTATGTTCCTTATCAATATCTACCTAAAGGAATCACTTATTACCTCTCTCTTGTATTTTAGGTTTCCACATCATCATTCAATGATGTATCGTAGAAAGGTATGCTGTTAAAAGATTGCTCTATCGGTGAGTCAAGTCCATACACATCTCACAAATGTAAGGAAATCACTAGTATTAAACAGTGTAGAAGACCAAAAAGACACATTCAAGAAAATACCTTGTACAATAAAAAATTCCTTATCACCATCTACTGGTTCATGATCCACTATATAGGCATGGAATTCCTTAACTATACCATCATGTCCACAACTCACCTGAGTCCCCACCATTTGAGCCTGCGGCAGTAGACCCTAACCGGATACCTGGTCCCCTGATCGCGTCTTCCTTGATCCCCTACGGATGCATGTCCTCATATCTCTAGAGAAAACCCGCCAAAGATATCTTGTCTTGCCATGTTATTTTAACTAGCTATGAGGAAATGGGAATAACATATGATAATGTCCAACATCCCCATAGTTGAGGCACTATATACCTCTTTCTTTCATAAGAGGTGTTCTTAAGCCCTTTCTCTACCCTGACATTCCACCACCACTCCGGCAAGAACCGTCTGCCTTCCACTTCCTTATTCTAGAAGTATCATTGGAATGTCCATTTGACATTGGGAGGAGTCCTACAACTCAACCCCCTCCTATCATTTCTTGTTCATCGGGGATTTTCAAAGTAGATTTGTGAGTCGTGTTGCATGGAAAATCACTGCTGTTAAACTCAACAGATGTTTCATGAAGTCGTGGGAACAAAATGGATTCAATGTACCCAAAATGAACTCTTTGGAGAAACGGGTTTTGAATATTGTCCAAGTCAAACATTCTTATATGCTTAACTTTAGGAATGTTTCACTAGACCCTAACACCACTTGGAAGGTCCAAGTTGCATAAAAGCAGTCACTTTAAAATTCCAGGCCTCTGGTTTCTTATTCAGATTAAAAAAAATACTCTAATGTTCATATATAATCCATCATATCATACGGTCCTCCAATTTCCAAAAAGGATGGGGGATTCATATGTTTCAATTCTCCAGCACAGTCGACCACATACCTTGGTTGATAGAATCCTAGCTGGAGTAGGCCTACTGGATGTACTATTGGTGTAGGTGAGGGAATATTCTATAGAGAATTTAGATCAGTTTTTGGTCACTCCAAACAAATATGAAGTGACATATTATATAACACAAGACCCTTTAAGAACATAACAAGTCCTAACCAGTCTATGGGATCACACAAAGGCTTACCTAGGTGTCTACCCTCAACAAAAGGTGTATCCCTCATGACACAAATACTTGTATTTATCCCTACATGTTAATCATAATTATCATATATATGCTAACAAACAACATGCTCAGTTCAACAAATTAATGTCAAAATAGATATATCACTCAACATGTCAATAGTTATATCCTAGAAGGAAAATATTGTGAATATAAATTACAAAGAAGGCATTACATTAAAGAACTACCTTGAAATTTAACAACAGTTATATACATGTCTTGTGAACCTACGTGCCATGTCATGATACATGAAAATATGTGAAATCACAAAAATCACATATCCACATCAGGTGCATCACTCAGGGGATTTTAATTAACTATAATAGCAAAGCATAAATTACATTTTTAGGGTAACTTTAAGGTAAACTATATTGTTTTTTCTAGACATTGTGATGGTTCCCATGATTGAGTCCCAACATCTTATCTCCTTTTTTACCATGTCCCAAAGTAAGAAAATAGACAAAACATGTTAGAAAGTCCTGATACTCTGATACAATTTTACAATATCCCAACCCAAATCCACAGGTCTGAGCCAAAGTTCCACATTACCTCATGCACGCCTCCCCATATGCTAGAGTTAGCCGACTATAGTGAGGATATCATGTGGAACCATGGGGAGACTATACCATCCATTAGAGTGCACTTGAAAAATGAATAACTAAACAAAACAACAAATAGTCAGAGTAAACATGCTGAATAATGAACTAAACTTATCAAATGAAATAAAAAACTCTCAATGCAGCCATCCAGGCCTAAAAGTAAGCAATATATATTTACTATGATTTTAATTATATAAAATAAAAACTCCTAAATAAAATACCATATATGATTTATATTTCATTTATACCCATTGCATGCGACCTCCCCACCCCACCACATGACACAATTATATATTTATTAACTATATTTATTTATCCCTTTTTATAAGATACACCACCACGTATCTTACAGTTTTTAATGCCACTCTTTAACACTGCTAAAAAAACACCGATAAAGGAAAAAAGTTTATCACCGCTAACAAAAATCGATTATAAATGATAATTTTAGCAGTGTTCAAAAAATCAATTATAAAAATGAACTTTTTGTCACCGTTTTATTTAGCACTAATAAATGGTTCCCTTTATCACCATTTTTTTAATGTCGATAAAGCATACCATAAATAATTTAATCCATATATAAATATTTATATATCTTCAAATATGATTTACACACTACTGGAAAATGGGGCTATCCCAATGCATCTATTGTCATAGTTTATATAAACCGTGAGTATAGAGTGGTTGGAATCTGTGTATACCAACATCTTATGTAAACCATTAGTATAGACCAGTTATCCAAATGTTTTTTAATAAATAATTGGTATTGGATGAGATATACTAATGATTTTTTAAATACCATTTGAATAGAGTACTCTCCACTACTACTCATATTCCCTTTAACAGCGGACAAAATTTATTTTAATTATGCTAAAAAAGCATTGCTAATTGTAGTCTTGAAAAGGGGGTCCTTTATCTACACTAAAAAGAGCAGATAAAGGACCCCCTTTATCATAACTCAAAATAACGATGATAAGGCCTGACTGACTGCAATGTGCTTTTAATATAACCGCGTACCCAACTGGAACATGAAATTCTTTCAAAAACCTATAATTTCAAACAATAATATATACATTTAATACTACACTAGGAATACTAAAGTGTATTCCCATGGTATATAAAAAAACTACTATACACATTTAAAACAATATTTTATATAATTAAAATTTATAAATATCCAAAAAACATTTAAAAACATTAATGTTTCATTTTTTGATGCATGTGATCCCCTCTAAAAAATATACTCCCATGGAATCAGTTGCTGAACAAATCATCTCATCCTGAGAAAACGATTCTGCCTGTATATAAAAAGAAAATATTCTCTTAGTAATACTATAAATAAATAAATTAAACATTAATATGAAAAGAATACAATAATAAAATGTCAATATTAAAAAAAAAGACACACTTCGAGTCATACCGGTCACACTATGTGTCAGATTTAGGTGGGGCTTTGTCTTACACATCAGAAATGACTCATGGATTGTTTCACTAAAGTATCAAAACAATATCAATGTATTTTCTCAGTTTCCAGTACATCACATGTTCGTTTTACCTAAATTAATGTCAATTTTAAATAAAAAGACACACTTTCAGTCATATGGGTCACAATGTGCATTGTATTGTGGTGAAGTGACCCATAGACATAAAAAATGACTAATCTCTCATTTTCCTAAAGTATAATAACAATTGGAAGGAATTTTATTGGTTTCTAGTATGCAAGTAGGTTTCTTTTACTAAAATATCTTTACAAACTAGAAACATTCATTTTGAGTCATATTGATTGCATCGTGCATTGGTGTTAAGTGACACTACTTCATAAATGCCACAAATGATTTATGAATCACTATGTTAAATTATCAAAACCACCAAAGCATGTTTCATTGGTATTCACTGAGCAACATGTTTTGAACTAAAATGTTAATTTTAACATGATAACAAACACTTTTAGTCATACACATCACAACGTGCATCAGATTGAAGTGGTGTTGAGTCCTACACGTCACAGATTATTCTAGGATCCTTTTCTTAAATTCTGAAAACAATCTGAATGCGTCAGTTTCGTTTTTAGTATGTAACTTGTTCTTTTTACCTAAATTAAACTCAATTTTAAATAAAATGACACACTTTGAGTCATACCGGTAACATTGTGTATCGTATTGAGGTGGTTTTCACTCCAACATGTCACAAAATGACCTTTTGGATCATTTTCGTAAAGTAGAAAAACAATCTGAATGTGTTTTCTCATTTTTCAATATTCTAGTTGTTTTTTTAATTAAATGTCATTTCAAATGGGAAACACTCATTCTGGGTCATACCAAATACATCATGCATCATATTGACATGAGACTAATTCATACACATCACAAATGACTTGTCAATATATATCAATATTTATCAAGATAATCAGAGCGTGTTGGCTCAATTCTTAGTGAGGGACATGTTTTGATCTAAAATGTCAATTTTAAACTGATAACAGACACATTTAGTTATACCGGTTAAACAGTGCATCATATTTTTGTGGGGTTTAGTCCTACATGTTACAAATGACTGATGGATCATTTTTATAAATAATAAAAACAATCCAAACATTTTTTTTAGGTTTTAAGTATTCCTATTGTGTATTTTACTAAAATGTCATTTCAAACTAGAAACACACATTTTGAGTCATATCGATCGCATCGTGCATCAGTTTGATTTGAGACTTCTTCATACATGTCACAAATGACATTTGAATCACTATCCTATATTATCGATACAATTAGAGCATGCTTGATTGGTTTTTTGTTTGTGAAACTTTTTTAACTAAAATTTATAGTTAAAACAGATAATAGACACATTTAGTCATATCGGCCACACCGTACATTTGATTGAGGTGGGGTTGATTCCAATACATCATAAATGACTCATGTAACATTGTACTAAATTGTTTAAACAATTATATTGAACTTGATTGGTTTTAAGTAGATATCTTATTATGTATAATTAAATTGATGTCAATTTTAAATAATAATATACACTTTGAGTGGTCTTAAAATATCAAAAAAATATGAATAGGCTTTCTCAGTTTTTATTATGTCAGTAGATTTTTTTAAAAAACATATGGTAAATTTTATACAGAATGAATCACTTGGAGTCATACTTATCCCATTGTGGGATATACCAACGATTTATTAAAAACAATTGGGGGAGAGTTCTCTCATATCCCTCAACTTACAACCCTACTTAATTCACCTAAAAGCCTTGTTCTACCCTCACTCGAGCACCGACCAACTCTCTTCTTCTCCCACATTCTCTCATAATTAAATTATTTTTTGATTTTGATCTTCTTCAACATCATATTAGTTAATTTAAAATCCATCTTTTCATTTACAGACTATTCTTTTCATTTTTCTTATTTTCATAGTAAATGTGATTGTAATAGATATTTGGGGTTTTTAATATAGTTATCCAATACTTTTACATAAATCCAATACAATTTTTTGATAATATATATTAAATGATTATGTAATTAATTAATGTAGTCGTTTTTTGGTTTTATTAATGTATTTGGGGGTTATTTTGTACCATGTGATTATATAGAATAATTCTTGAGTTACCTTTACTTAGATTAGTATACCCTTGTGTAGCCTTCATATTTTTTATGCTTACCATTACATTGGTTAGTGTAATCTTGCACACCTTGAGAATGGTATTGAAAATACTTAATGAATGTTATATAGATGCTTCAATGGAATTTTTTGACCCATACAAATGATTAAGGAACATACCACTTGAAGAGCTAGCTGACACCACTAGAAATCAATTTCTTCAAATTTATCACCAATGAATCATTAGTGTAAGTGAGGATAACTAGATTTTAAGAGACTATAATTATCTCTCTATGATATTTTAACCACTATATGCCACATGTTGAAACCAATTTGTGGGTTTAATTATATTTCCACATTACTTCTGAGTACCCTAAAAAGCAATCAAATATAGCAATATGTTAGTTTATAATAGGTAATGTGAATATTTTTCCAAATATGCTAACTTCATTAGTAAAACTAAAACATGGATTTGAAACACATGTTAGGAAAAAATAGGCTTAAAATACACTGTATCATTAATATTTCTCTAGATTCATATATTTTCTATCATGTATGGTCATATTAAAAATGTTCTACACATAATTCCTGACTTGTGTAATTTCATATTTATCTAGAAATTTCATTTTCAACATTCACGTGTATTTGTAATACTCATTTTAATGCACACATAGAGAATGCCCCACATGGATTGTATTTACCCCTTAATCACACATCAGTCAATTTATCATATTTAACAATAATGTAAAAGGAGAGAGGGGTACCTCTGACAACCTCATTTTAATGATTGTGGTTTTTCTTGATGAAATGACACTTTTATTCTACTCTTACTCCAAGACGTGCTAGTGACCGTTTTTTTGTTCAACCTATTTGGATGATTCCACATAAAATGTTATCTATGAGAATATTTATCCTTCTTTGTTTGGGTTACTTCATCATTATGAGAAGAATACCACTAATAATGGTCTCTTCTTTTGATACATTTTTCACGTTACCTGTCAACATGTTTCCTCTACCAATAGAGATATCTTCCACCAACATTGACCTATTTCCTTATGGAGTGATATGTGAGATCATTAAGGAATAATTTTTGATTTTCCTCTTCTTTAATATCCATAAGAGTAACTTCAGACTTATTTTTCCATAGTGAATCCTTATTTAAGGGAACTTCTATCACAATTTATACACACTCTTTGTGTATATAGTCCCAATTTACATTGATTTTGGTAGCTAAAAGTTACTATTTGAGTTAGTATATTATCATTGGATATTATTCGGGCTTGTGGAAGGAGAAAAATGATACATTTTTCCTTTCCAATTAGAGATGATTAATTTTGGAAATCAATTATTTTTTGCATTTCATATATCATAAAACATTGAGCTTCCATATCCTTTATTACAGTTTAGTTATTTCTTATATAATCATACTTTCAATGATAAAATAATTTTATGATTGTTTATATTTATATAAATTATGATAGAATTTATAGGATATTATTACACAATGTTTTAAAGTTTTGATGTTGGGTGACACACTATTTTTATTCATGAGTAAATTCTTTTCATCATAAATACAAGTGTACATTTCATTCTTATACAGATTATGAATGATTTTTAATATGTTCTAAGGAAGAGATTATTTGATAATGATTGATGGATGTGGGAGCTAGGGTTTTCACCTCCGGATCCCTTAGTGAGAATCAAAATTGTAATATATTCTTCTTGCATTAAATTTAATGTCATGTCCTTATTCATTATCAAAATTTTTAGGGATGTTCGACTAAACCAAATTTGAAATCTTCTCAGCCTACAAGTAATGGTCCAAGTGGGGGTCCTCCTAATGATACATGGAATACCCATCGTACCCATTCACACCCTTGTCCTGCAAATAGACACCCCATTTACCACACCTTTTCATCCTCTACTTGATCCTCCAAGGTTGTTCCCACCCATACGTCCAACATCATCTTATATAGCCTCTCATTCTCATACCATGTATTCTTTGTCTCTATAAATTCTTCCACCTAAACCATATCCATATCCTATGATGTATCTCCTATCCTTCTATCCTTATCCCAGCATGTCTCCACCACCTCTATTTCCTACAATCCTTCTACTATGTGAAGAAATTGTTCTATGAGCTTTAACTCTAGTGCATGCACATGACCCGAGGCATGCATTAGAAAATACGCATCCTTTAGTGGATTGAGAGAGACACTACTATAATCATTCACGCCATCTGGAATGGTACCACTCACCTTGCTTGGCCTATTACTGCCCACTGGATGGACTATTTGAATTCTCTCTTTGGGCTAAACTTCATCGCCACTCACATCTACCGTGAAGCCAACAGGATTGTCGATGGACTTTCCATCCTTGGTATTGTTCACGACATACATTGGTTGGATGACCTCCCTTCTGATTTAATCCCTTTTTATGCTTGGGATGTCATCAAAATTCCTTACTTTAGACTTGTGTAACACTGTTTTTTCATCAATAAAATTCTCCACCGGTTTAATTTTTTTTCTTATTTTCCCCCTTTTATCTTATTAAATGATATATTCTAATAGGCGATGTAGGTGAATATGTATTCATGAAGTATGGAATCATCAAAAATAAATAATTTTGGATTAAAATGAAGATAATCAAATGATCGGTAAAATTGTAAAGTAGTGTAGAAGTTTTATGGAAACTATAGCCAAGTACAATTATATCATTTCGGTATAATCAGTATCATGGAGGCATAAAAGTAATAAAATCAAGGAGAAATAATGTGTGGAAATATGGGTAACAAAATTTATCGAATTGATATCTACATTACTTCAAAATTTATATGAATTAACATTTTCATATCAATATTAGTTTAACTTTCCCGACAATGAAGATACTAAGGTAACACGATTTATGGGTCTCGGGAAGTTGTGGGGATCATATAAGCAAGAGTTATATGTCGGTTGTGTTTGAGTTTGTTTCCTAGAACCAAATTTTGTGTAATTTATGATAATAGGTATTCATTGTTTTAAATATTAATAAAATTATTATCACAACATTATTGTTCTTCTACATGACACGATATGTGATAATATTCTAAGAGAAGGTGTCATGCTAAAAGGTCATATCAGTTCTACACTATGATGAGAACCTAGAAATTTCACAATTGTATTCATAAAATATTTGTTATATAGTTGTATGATATCATTTGAGGGACACAAATGATACATGATATCATGGTTGGGGACTCATAGGACTTTGATGCACCTTCTCAGGGTGTACTACCTTGGTAATATTCAATGTAGGATATTATGGGAATAGGACCCGCTAGTAGGAAATCCACATTTATTTCTATCAATAGATATTAATATCTACATAGATGTATATTGATCCTAAGACTTTAAGATTTTTATTAGTGAATATTATAAGTTCCGTACATTGATTTATTGATGAAAATAATTCTGCCATATGTTCACGGTGAGATAGGATATGTTGGGTGCGTCATGAGTAAAATTGCATTAATGAATAACGTGAGAAAGTATTTGTACCTCATATTCTTTAACAAAAGTAAATATCTTGGGTCCATTCATCAAAATGATACAACCTAAATAAATCTAGGACCATGGTGTTCTATATGCCTATTATATTTCTGAAAATTAAATGAAAGAGGCATCGAAGTCATTGGTTGACGATGCCAGCATGCAACCGGCTTGATTAGAGATATCTTGATAAATGTATTATATTACACAATGATCTCATCTGTGAGGTATTATGTTATTGTGGCATTAAATTCATTCTCTATAGGTACCTTGGCATGTTGCAAGACTCAATCCTTGGACATTAGGCTGCTTTACCTATTTCCACAGAGTAAGAGCATAGAGGATCACACACTCAATGTATCCAGAATCACAATTGAATAATATACTACTATTAAATATTTAAAAAGTTGAATAAAAATTATTCTCAAATGTAGTTTAATAATTAATTGTGTTTTCTTGATCGCATATATTCTTTCATCAGTTATTTGAGACAATTTTATGTGAGACAAATATTTAATGAATATTTATTTTCTATTTAGTATATATAATATTTATTTATTTATTGGAAAATAATGAATTGATTTTTATTTATTAAATAAATAGTCATTATTCAAGGCCTGATAATTATTTTTTATGAATTTCAGATCGAGTTTATATATCTGCTGATACAAAATATATATTTAATATGATTTGATTAAATGATATTTAATTTTAATTTGTGGGTTTAACACATGTCATGAAATAATAATAATAACAATATTATTGTCATGGGGTTCCAGAGGGATTAAATAAATAATAATGGGTACATGTTCAATTATTTATTTCTAACTATATAGGTATATAAATCAAATTATATTATTTTTCAAGAGATACAATCTCATTTGTGTTGTGCACAATGGCAGGCAGAGAGAATCATCTGAAGCCCTAGGGATCTCCCTCTCCAAGAATGCTCCCATGAATGGAGAGTGATATTCAACCACCATCTAATATCAAATACAGATAGACCATTAAGATATCCTATGCCAGCACTCGGAGATTCCTATGATGATGTTTGAATTTGTTTTTAACAAGTGTGAATCACCACTTTTAATGTTCTCGACATGGAAGCCACTAAATCGGAACTCTGATTCGGGTCACCACATGAGTGCATGTGTGGCTACCAGGATTCTAGAAGATACTGTCTCGCTGTGAGGGTCCAATTGGTCAGGTGGGGAGACTATAACGACACTACCAGAGTTTTCCACATTAGATAAAATAATAAATAAGGGAAAAATAGAAAATACACTAGAACATGAATTACCAACCATTTCTCATACATGTTACAACCACAACCAAAAGATAAATATGCCATTTCATGCTATCAGTGTGAAAAGTGATGGACCACCATAATAATGAAGAACAGAAACATCCAAAAAAATTGGTCCTAACACCAAGTCAAAATCCTCATCCATGCACATCCAAGCCCAACTCAACTCCCTAGTACACGACTTTTTTATTTTATCCAATCCTAAAATAATGATATTTAATTGTGTACCTAATGACTTCCCATGAATGGTTTGAGAAAAACTTAGTAATCCACCACCAATAGTGTCTAAAAACTATCTAGTATAAAATTATTGGCATTAAAGTACTAAATAAAAGGAATGATAAACAAAAGAAAACCTGAGTTCTATTAATTAATAATATCCACATTAGAAACTTTAATCAGAAATTCCTTTCAATAACATTAACCCTTTCCATCACATAATAACTTGGTTAGAAAATAACATCATTTACACTCTGGACTATGCTGGTATATTATCATACATAAGGAAATAAGTAATGTTTCCTATCTCCATATGGATAAACATTTTATAAAAAATATTTCACACTCACCTTGGATCCTCATTCAATGTTGTCTCATAAAATGAAACTTTTAGGGTCCTAGAACCTTAGTCATACTCCCTAACCCTTGCATTAATGGGGTGGGTTTAAAGTCTCAGACCAACCCAACTCTTAGAAGGATCCTCACTCAAATACCGAACATACCACCAAGCCATGTGCACATGCTTATTCAACCAATTACAACATATACCAAATATCAGACCATGCATAATCAATACACATAACATTCAAAATTCACATTCCATTTAACACTTAAATATTCTTTTGGCCTTAACCCATTAGAACATTTACCACACACCTAACATATCCAATTTAACAATACTCCCTTTCATATCTCAACCCATTTATCTTATTCAAAAATTTCCATACATTAACCCATTTTATATTATTCAACATTTCACATGTATTATCCCATAAATGAATTTAAATTTCAATATCAAAATACATTAGAAACATTCAAATTATTCAATTTAACACTCTTTATATTATTCCAAACAAACCCTTATGCCATTATCAATTTCTAAGCACAACTATTAATAATCCCTTTTCCGGCTCAACTAACATATCAATATGTTAATCATGATCCCTACATTATATAAAAATTCAATTACATACATAACATTATAATTTTATATGTTCATGAATATTGGCACACCCCATGCATGGCCCTATATCAGTCTAGTCATCCTCAATGCATCCCACAAGGATCATGAGGGGTTAAATTCATCATTTAGCCATCCGTTTTACCAAATCCATTAAATGAAATCAAATTCAAAACAAGAAGAACCATTAACACAACCACAAATATAAAAATCCAATTATATTGTATGGAATATAACCTGTAGACCATCTACCTCAAAACATGAGATGAATGCACATTTCACCTTAGCCTTAGATTTGTATTGATGAACAATTTTAAGTCCCAAACAAATATCAACTAGAAAAAGAGGGTTTAGGGATTTTTGAGAAGAATAATGAAACCAAAATACCTAATATATAAATGAGAAGAAAGAGGATCAAAATAATTACCTGTAGTTTTGATCCCCAACCAACTTCACTCTAAACAACATTGAAATAAAGGAGATTAATCCTTGGAAATATTAAGGTGTTTTGGATTGGAACTAGGGCCATTTGAGGATGAATGGTGAAGAAATATGTGTGAGGAAATTAAAATTCTGAGGGGGAAATTGTTAAAATCCAACTTTTAATGGGACCCATGGTTTGGACGCATATTTTAATAAACCGTGTGCTAACTATGCACATGCCTCCATCCAAGAGGGGACAAGTCACACAATTACCAAGGGAGCCATACACGGTTTGAAAATCCATGTACCAACTATGTGGAATTCCTCTATCAATGCCCACATGGTTTGACCTATCATATTTCATGATTTACTAAACCATGAACTCCTTCTTCTTGGCTAGAATGGTTTTGGTGCACTATTACCAATAACCATCCACCAATTGTGAAACATGCATAGGATGGAAAAAATATCCCTTCTTTCATGTCCTGAGCCACTATGAAAACTCCAAGAACACATATACATGTATAAAACATTCCATTGACCATAATATGGATACATAAACTAAATCATAAAGAAGAACATACCGTGAGAAAATCCAAAATCTTACAACCTACAAACATTATATAGCTCTTCCTCTAGCCGTATTTCCAAGAATTAGTAAACATACAAATAAAATTTATCAGGAAACTGACCCCACATATCTTTCCCCCTCTCCCGTGTTTCTTCCTAAAATTTACCATGCTTCCAAAACATGAACCAATGGCACAATCTTGACTCACAAGGCCTTCTCACTATGATCCACAATTCAAACTGGATGCTCCACAATGGATTCATCAACCTCAAGCACAACATCCTTGATACCAAATACATGAGATGGGTTAGGATGATACTGCCAAAGCTATGACACATGAAAACATCATGAATGTCACTATACTAAGGTGGAAGATCCCATTAGTATGCGAACCACATGTTTTTCTCCCCAATCTAAAATGATTCCACATTCCAAGTTTCCAACTTTTCCCTATTTCTGTATCTGACAATGATCCAACCTTAGAGACACTCGAAGAAACACATGACCACCCACCCTAAACTCAAGAGGTCTACAATGCCAATACACATACAATATATGCCTACTTTGAACCATTTCCATACATTTCTGAATCAATTAAAGCTATTTCGACGTCTCCTGCATGAGACATAGTCTTCACAATTTAGATTCTCTGGATTCCGTACAACACAACAAGGATCTACATGATCTACCTTAGAGAACCTAAAAAATTTCAATCTAATTTTTTCCTAGTAATTATTGTTATAAGTGAATTGCACAAGTACTAAGTGATTCTCCCATTATCCACTAAAATCCAAGACACAAGCCCTCAACTTATCCTATAGTACGTGAATAGTATGCTCTAATTTCCCATCGATCTGTGGGTGGAAATACATACTTAAAAACAGTTGGGTAACAAGCGATTTCTATAATCCCTACTTGAAATGTAATATAAAATGTGGATCATGATCCAAATTCTTATTCTGTTGTAATCCATGAAACCACACTATTTCCCGAATATACAACTCACACAACTAATCAAAGATGAAATTTATTCAAATTGGAATGAAATGTTCAACCATGGTCACATTATTCACAACTACCCATATCATATCATTATTATGAGGCATCCTCAGAATACATATCATGAAATCCATCATTACATCATCTTAATAACATTTTGGAATGGGAAATTATTGTAACAAACCAATTAACAATTGATGCTCGGCCTTCACCTAATTATAGGTAAGTCATCGTGTCATGAAACCTAAAAAATATTTCTTCTTTCTAGGCCACCAATATTGTCTATAAATATCATGATACATTTAGGTCAGAATAGGATACACCTTACAACTCAAAGCATAAAACTCATGCAATAACTCTTCCCGATAACATGATTTGAAAACAACATGACCATGAAGAGAAGCTATTTGTCAACAGTAATGGTCAACCCAGAAGGTGAAATCCTACCTTTAAGACTCTCCCTTAAATATAGACCATTTTAATCCCCATGATGGAATTCCTTGATCTAGCTCAAAATCACAAACTCAACTACCAATGATGCAATGGTCATCTACCAGTGCTAATTCTTCAAAACTAGATCCATCTCCACAAACAAAGACATCATCCTCCATTCAGAACTAGATTACAAAACTACATGAATTTGAGTCTTCTAGATCAATGAATCTACAACACTATTCCCCTTTCTCAAAGTGTAAACCAGTTTAAAGTAAAAAGGCAGCATATACTCAACCCATAGTCACTCTTGAAGAATCAAATTACACTACGATAATATGTAATTAAGGACTTTATGATGAGTATACATGGAAAACTATTCCCCCAAAATGTAGTGTCACTAACACATTAAAGCATAAACCATTACAGCCAACTCAAGATCATGCGTGGAGTAATTTCATTCATGAGGCCTCAATTGCTTAAACCCATACACCAAACCAGATCAATCTCCATCAGCACTACCCCAAGTCAAATACGATAAAAATGACAATACAAGGGGTACTTATTCCCTATGTTCAATAAGAGTATAATTGGTAATGTTTTCATATGATTATTTAGCTCTTGGAAAACAAACTAATATGCCGCAGACCATTCAAAGTTGATTCCATTCATAGTCAAGCACAAAATAATTGTCACCAACTAAGAGAAGTCCTTAATTAACTTTCAATAATAAATGGAAAATCCTAGAAACCATTGGATATTATAAAAAATCATTGGATTTTCTCTAGATTCAACTTCTCTCACTTTCTTCATGTCCACTGACACACCTTCTTCCAAGATGATGTTGCCCAAGAATGGCACCCTATCGGTTAAAAAAATGACATTTGGATATAATGACATATAGCCTACAATCTCTTAGTGTACTCATGAAGATGTCACGATATATGGAATAATTTTCATGATTTTTAGAGTACAACAAGATGTAATAACCAAAAAAAAATTCAATACGGTATAGGTAGAGTTTAAATATTCGATTCATTAGGGCCATAAAAAATGCTGGTGAATTGTTCAATCCAAATATCAATACTAAAAACTCATATAAACCATATGTAATCTTGAATGAAGTCCATGGTATATCAGAAAGTCTCACCCTTTAGTGATGATACCATGATCTTATATCAATCATAGAGAATAATGAAGCAACCCTTGTCTATTTGAAAATATTATTTTTTTTGAGGATGAGGGTATCAATTTTTAACCATCATTTGATTCAACATCCTATAACTGACACAAAACCACAACAATCTATCATTATTATTAGGAACAAACACTGGGGTTGCACAAGGTGGCATACTCAAGAAAACAAATATCTTGTTTTCTAATTAATCGAACAATGTTTTAATCTCTTAGTGTTCTTCTAGGGTCATTCTATTTGATGGAATAGAAACTGGATCTCCTCTTAGGGAAAAATCTATTGTGATTCGACATCTCTTTCAAGAGACAACCCTAACAAGTCATTAGGAAAAAACCATGAAACTAATCATCCATAGTAGAAAATACAAGATGATATACTCCCCCATCATAAAGCATATGACAAGAAATATGAGTAGTGTTCTAACCCAGCCGTTAACAAATTGACCCTACATAGCCTACCTGAGTGTCCCAGTCACCAAGTTTGATATAAGAATCCCCTTCCAGATATGTTAATGTTAACCTATGAAAAATACAATCGAAATGGGCCTAGTAAAAAACTATACAATCCATTCCAAAAATCAATCCAAAACCGGAAATCTCAATAACAAACATTCACCACATGAAATTTTACCCACAAAAATTAAGAGAACTCCACTTACACTACCTAATATTCTCTACTCACATCCTTAACGGTGTATCAATTGACCTGGCCCAACAAAATGTTCCATCGCTAGAATAAACATAACCACATGATGAGTATAAATAAATGAATGTGAGGAACCTATATCAAATAAAGCACTAATAATCCTAGAATCTAAATGGATCGTACCTCAAATAGTCGATGGCCCAAACTCACCACCTTCTGGGGTACACTGAAATGTATGAAGCTGACATGCCCCTCTACAATCATCACCGGTCTGACTTCTAGTTGTTTCACTACCCGGGTTATATGGATTCTCACTCTCTAGAGTACCATGTTCTCCACCTTGACAAGGACGACCAGTATAGCTCTAACTGCCTCCTGATATAGGGTAACTAACCCACATTATTCACCTGGCATCGGCCTGAGCCCTCCATCATTTTTCATCTATCGAGGGCTCTTGTAGAGCCTCGGACATGCCCTATTTTTTCGCATTCTTGGAACTCAACTGGTGTTTAGAGAAACTGACCACACTTGTTTTCCATTCTTCCACACTATTAGCTGAAAACTTGATCACTACCATGAGGGGTTGGTTCTGTCTTCTGACTACTCATTCCACTGACACTCTAGTAAATATTATCTAAATGGGTCTTTCTTCCATTAGACATTTCACTACTTGATTTCCCAACTAGAATGGCATGCCCACCATTGGGTGCATCCTTGAGGTGTCCCTCTGAAATATGGTCCGGATCGACCACCTCATTAACTCTTTTTAAACTTAATATATTCAATTGGAACATAATCTAATCTTTAATTCCATATTAGAAACATCTTTCAATATCCAACTCACCCCCTTCCATCATTGGAACAAAATGTTGCATGTCGGTGACACAAATAGTATATTTTATCACTCTCTTTGACCCCGCGGTCAACATCATAAATTTCACACCATTTTCCTTCTTCAAGGGCTTTGAATAGAAATAATCTAGAAATATTTCTTGAAAATATATTAATGACATACCATCAGCCTACTAGGTATAAACAAGAATGTTCCAGCAGCTCTTTTACTTCCCTTGAAACATATATGCCGCCAATATTACAATATTCTTAGGAGGAGTCTCTAAGTGACCAAGACACTTCTGGATAGACTCTATCCAGAACTCAGTCACATCAAGTCCACCCTCTCCCTTAAAAGTTAGAGGGTCTTGCAACTTAAACTCAATAGTCAGGTCAAACATACTTGAAAAAAAACTCCCCAGGTCTCGTTCCATTATCTACATAAAATGGGAGAAGTTATCACGAAACTTCTCCACTACTATATTACTTAGAACCACCTGGTTTTCTTGATTTTCTTACGGAGGAACATTCTCAATGACATCCTCATAATTCCCAAATGACACACGACATTTTCATTGCATATTCCTATAATTCCAACACACATCTCTGAACAGATAACATAAAATATACATAGTTTTCATAAATCAAGTCTCTCCACTAGCTATAAACTACCCCATTTGCATCTCTAAACACAAAAGACGTCATATCACTTTTAACACTACCCATATCCATCCCTACCATAGCTCATGATCATCATGGGGTAAACCAACTTATATAGTCATGAGTCTTTCCTTAGACACCCCTTTTAAACGATTTCAACATTCAAAACTAAAATATTTCTCTTTTAAGTACCCTTATCATCTCTCCATTTATTATAACCAACATTTTAGCTCATTTACCTCCTTTAAACAATTACAATTATTTAACCATTCTTTAAAAAAATTTCCATTTACCCATTCGTATAATCTTTATTAGACATTACATTATTCTTATTTGAAGGAATGTGAAAAAAATTATACCCTTCATGTATCACTCATCTATCTTGTGTGTGACCATTATTGTGATCCTAGCCTCTTTCACATATCATTAGATGATTCGAAGCTTAATAAAGCATCATATTAGAAGACAACAATTGTAAAGACTAGTTACCCAGAAGAATAGCTATATAAAACTAAAAACATAGGACAAAATGTACCTTTTCATTGTTTAATATTCATAATGATATGCTAGATTCCATTTTTATCATTCATATTCATAGGATAACTTGGGGACAACATGAACAATGGGATGAGTTAAAAATCCCAGTAAGGGTGTAATCATAAAAATAAATCTTTATCACAGGGTTAGAGGGTATGAAATAATGATATAAAAATCCATGGAACATATCAAATCATAACATAAAAACATGGGATCATATAATCATGGATTCATAGTAATGTGGAAGAAAAAAAATACCTAACATTATCATTAGTCAATAATAGTTACACATAGAGGTGAACAAGTAAAGGTTAACCACCAAGACCAATGCACATGGTAGCATGAGTCAAGGCTAACTGCCAAGACCATTACACATAACGTATCATGAGAATCAAAATTACCCAATGCATTGGAGTTATATTTTGGGAACCACCACAATAACATTTTCATTAATATTTTAGCAACATATTGAATCATACATAAACATAAGGGTTACTGATGTAAAGAATTGGGTATCATAATCATGGAATAAAGCATAACAAACAGGAGTACCAAGAAAATTTCCATGAAGGAAAATAATTAGATCATGCATGGAGACTCATTGGGTAGAGTAGGAATATATCTGGAATAGTGATTTCAACTTGAATTAATAACATGTAAAAATATTATATAAGAATCTCTAGTATCAAAACATTTTAGTATGATTAAACGAAAAATATCAAAGGTCATTTAAAACATAAAAATGTCATAATATTTCATAAAAAATAATAAATAAACCAAGTATGTTTTCATAATAAAAATATATTTTTAACAAAAATAATGGATTCTTAAAAAAAATTATATAGTGTTCTTGAAAATGGGTAAGAATTTGGAAAGTTCCCACACAATTGTTTTACTTATCGAGAAGCATTTATGAGGGAAACACTTAAGAACATGTATATCCAAGATGGAGAAATATTAATGGATATTGATACATGATTATGGAAAAAATAAAAAATAAATTATAATATTTACACACAAAAAACTACATTTGGGTAAAAATAATGATAGAGAAACTTGAAGGTATAATGGAGGTTCGGGTAGAATCCCTTACCTTATGTCTGATGGTGTTAATCAATTGATCAAAATTTCACTGATTACCAAATTAAAATCATTAATTAATTTTTAAATAACCTCTTTTATGTTTAATTAATTTGGAATAACCTTATTAAGTTCATTATTGACCATTTTTATTGGTTAAGAGGTTCAATTTCATTGTTTGGGTGCGTTTGTTTCCTTGGATTTCAGGATTGTTTTACTTGTATACTTGTAATGATAAACATGTAAGATGAGAATGGTTGTCTAAAATTGATTTTATATTTTATTAGTTAACATATATATGATTACATGGTTATAAAATTCATTTGTTTATTATGAGTGAATATAAATCATTATATAAAACAGTAATGATAATTGTTTGGGTTAATTGGTAGTTTTTTGATCACAACAAACTCATTTTGATTTATAAATTAATAACACTTGTAAAAAAAATATTATTGAACATTAAATATCATATATTACATATATAATAGTATGTTTCAACCATAAAAATGGTTTTATCACCATAATTGAAGACAATTATAGAAATTTAAAACCTGTCATCCATGATTGTGATAAATGAACAAATCTTGGATGATTTTTTCATTTCTAGTATAAAAGGTGTGTAAAGGAGATATGACGATGAATTATTCCATTATAATAAAAATATTCCAGTAAATTTAAGGTATTGTAATTATCATATCATTTGGATAGGGAATTGTGATGATAGAAAAGAAAACAAAGAAACCTGAAAAGAAAACAAAAGAAAAGAAAAGAGGAATTTTCCTATTGAAAATATCTTCCTTGAGAGCCTTTTTAGGGGACAGGTTTTGGTATTTTTATGAGACAAAGTGATGATAGATTTGGGGAAGGATCTTGGAAGGATATTTGAGTATAACATAGAAAAGGCACAGGGTCTGAAAGGATTCAAGGGAAGAGGTAGGGGTGGTATTTATTGTAGAGGAGAGGAGGGGTTTCCCGTTATTTTAATCATTAGTTTAATATTTTTTCTCAAGACTACAAATAGTCTTGATTCATGTGACCAAAAAATGTAAATATTGAATGTTAATTCAAACCTAGTGTGCTTACCTCAGCATTGCATCATCCCTTGCTCACTAAATAATGTATTTAGCTTATTTTGTAAATTATCATATTTCACTATTCATAAAAATTCAATAATTTCAAAAAAATCCAAAATCTTCACCCTAACAATTTTAAACATGTATAATTTAAAAATGAACTCCATTTTTCAAAAATAATTTCATAAATTTGAAAAAATTGTTCTTTTAATCACAATTTACTTGAAAAAAACAAATTTTATAATTAAAACTACTTTTCGAACACATTGAAAAATTAACTAAGGTCTAACAAAATAATCTTATAACCATAAGACATAAATATTCTAATTTATGAATATATTTAATAAAAAAATTTCTTTAATATTATTAAATTAGTCATAATATTGCAGTTGTATATTTATTATATATAAAAATACCAACACTTATTTAATAATTATCAAAACATTTATTTACTTATAATATGATATAATTATACCATATTTATATTTATAAGATGGATACATTTTATTCATACATTCATTTGGGATGTAACTATTACATTGGCTGATTTACTATTCATAAGGGTCACATTATTATTCCAATGTTCAAGTTACTATTTCTTTGGTATATGGCACTTAACTTCAAGAGATACCCTTTTATATCACTAATTATTCATGTATAAGGGTTATATTGCATTCTATAATTAATCTTATGTGATTATACAATAAGACATATTTATTTGATGGGAAATCCATTGATAAAACTCTAGGTCATTACATTCTCCGCCTTATGAAATTTCAACCTCGATGTTTTGTTTTACATTATAGGACATAAACAAGTGTTGGTACTTTTACTTCATTTATTCCTGTAGTTCCCATGTTGCCTCTTCGTTCATATGGTTCCGCCATAGTACTTTGACAAGTTGAGTAGTATTATTGCATAGAACTTTATCTCTACAATCCAAGATCTTCAATGGATGCTCCTCACCTGATAGATCATTCTACAAATATACCCCTTTGTAGAGAGAACATGTTATGGATCTTGTATGTACTTCCTCAAGAGGGATTCATGGAATACATCATGTACTTTAGACACGGTAGGTGGAAGTGCTAGTCGATAGGCCACAGCTCCAACACAATCAATAATCTAGAAGGGCCCAACATACATTGGATTTAGCATCCCTTTCTTCCCAAATCTCATGAAATACTTCCATGGAACAATATTGATGAATACCATTTCTCCAAATCTGAACTCAAACTCCCATTGATGATTTTCTTTATAACTCTTTTGGTAAATTTCAGATGACTTGATGCGTTATTGAATGGTATTCATCTTCTCTACCTTTTCTTCAACCATTTCAGGTCCTAGAAGCATAAAATCAATGAATTCATCTAAACACACTAATGTTCTACACCTTTTTCCATAAAGGGAATCATATGGTTCCATTCAGATGCTAGACTGGAAACTATTATTGTAAGAGAATTCAACTAGTGGAAGATGTTAGTCCCACTGTCCTTTGAAATCCATAGAACATTCTCTCAATATATCATCCAATGTTTGAATAGTTTGCTCAGATTTGCCATCAGTTTGAGGATGACAGATCGTGATGATGTTAAACTCATTACATAGAGCATGTTAGAGACTTTTCTAAAAACTTGAGGTGAATCATTGATATTGATGGGATATAATAGATATTCGTACTCCATGTAGCCTTACCACAACTTTGATATATATATTTGTTCATGTTGATCCAATGAGATGTATTCTCAAATTATGATAAAGTGAAATGTCTTTGTATAATGATCCACAATGACCCATGTTGCATTATTTCCTCTGGATGTCCTTGGAAGTTCAATGACAAAGTCCATGGTAATGTTCATCCACTTCCATGTTGTTATGGGTTGTGGTTGCATCATCCCCTTAGAATTTGTCTTCATAGCATTCACCTATTGACATACTAGGCACTTTGATGTATATTCAACAATCTCTATCTTCATATTATTCCACCAAAAGTTCTCTTGGAGTTCTCGATACATCATTGTGCTCCTTAGGTGAATAGAGAAGTTTGAGCTTTGTTAATCATTCAGAAGATCCTTCTTTATCTCTAGATCAAATGGTACACATAATCATGACCTAAATATCACAACTCATTCCACATCAATCATGAACTCAGAGGATTTCCCATTTCTAGTAGCTTCCACCCTTTTCAGAATTTACACATTTTTTCTTTGAGCATCTTTTATATTTCTATTAGGGATGGTTGAGCAACCATTTGGGAAAGGGATGATGATGTCCCTCCCTTAATGATTCCAGTTTCCATCCTCTACAAATCTATGAATATTTGATCCTTCTCAACACTCATCACTACTAATGATGAAGGATCATTTCTAAATAGAGCTTACGACACCTTATATGCCTTACCAGGTTGGTAGTAGAATTAGCGGTCATATTCTTTGATGATCTCTAACCATAATTGGTGTATAATATTAAGCTCATTCTGTGTGAATATATTTTTCAGAATATTGTGATAAGTATATATCTCACATTTCATCCAATAGAGATAATGCTTAAAGATGTTAAAAGTATGGATCATTTCATCCAACTTCAGATCATGTGTTGGATTGTTTTTCTCATGCGTTATTAGAAATCTGGAGGTCTATGATATTAATTTATCATTTTTCACTAGAATACAACCCATGAATTTCATTGAATCGTCATTATATAACATAAAGTGTTCTCTACTTGTTGTGAGGGTGAGTACTATCATAGTGATAAGCCTCATTTTGATATCCGTAAGGATTTCCTCACATTCATGAGTCCATATAAACATAACCCCTATCAACGTAAGCTTGATCATTGGGTTTTTACAACCACAAAAATTATTCAAAAATATTTGGTAATAACCAGTTTGTCCAAGGAAGCTACGGAACTCCGTTACAGATGTTGGCCTCATACATTCTTTAATTGCCTTTTTCTTGGAAGGGCCTATAGATATATCCCTTTTCTAGTGATAGCATGCCCAGATAATGATACTTCATTAATACAAAACTTATATTAAATGTAGTTTATATATATTTTCTCCCTTTACAAAGGCTTTAGAATATTATTCAAGTGCTCTCCATGATCCTCCATACTCTGGGACTATATCAGGTTATCACTGATAAAGACTACAACCAATTTGTCATTGTAATATCTAAAGAATCTATTCATTAGATCCATGAAAATTTATGGATCATTAGTGTTTCCAATGAAAATCATAATGAATTCATAGTGTCCATAACTCTTTTGAATGTTAGTCTTGGGAATATCATCTTTCCTCAACATCAATTGGTGAAATCCCAACTAAAGGTCCACCATAGAGAAATAACTAGAACCATGAAGCTAATTAAACCAGTCATCTATCTGATTTAGGGGATACTTTTTCTTTATCGTGGTTTTGTTGAGCTCACAATAATCAATTCAAAGGCATATGGAACCATTATTCTTCTGGATGAAGAGAACTATCACTCCCCATGGTGAAGTACATGGGCATATAAAACCCTTGTCTATATTCTCCTATAACTGCTTTACCAATTCTTCTTGATATACAATGTACATTCTATAAAGTGTATCTAATATAATTATAGATATAGGAATAAGTTCAATTGAGAACTCAACATCGTTATCAAGAGGATGGATGTCCAATTCTTTGGGAAATACATCACTATAATCCTCTACAATGGGAATTTCTTCAAGCATGATTCTATCCTTTGTCCCAAAAATTTGAAATAGACTTTCTTTTTCATGAGGCACTAATATCCACACTTGAGTAAATGATTTTAAAGGATATTCATCTTCCTCCTTACACTTGTAAAGAATTTGAGGATGATTTGGGATGTGAAGGGTGATCTTCCTTTCTTGATAGTTGATGTTGGATTTGTATAAAGATAGCCAATCCAGGCCCAAAAAAACATTGACCTCCACTAAAGGAAGTATGATGATATTTTCTAGGAGGTTCAGTACAAGAAACATTAATTGGGGAGTATTTATATGCTATGGATGCAATAATTGTCCTATTTTCTATTCTCATAGATGACCCAGTATCTAAATTTTGATGTGGTGTTTGAATAGTTCTACTAAATGCATGTGATGTGAAAGAATGCATTGCACCATAATCAAATAGTACATTCAGTATTATTGAATGAATAAATATCGTAATTATCACCACATCGTTGTCCAGATCCACCTCAACAGTAGTGATAGCCTATGATCTTCCTTGTTTATTTAGAGGTTGTTGGTGATTTCCTTTGACAACGCTTTTCATAGGGTAATTGGTTTCTTAATTCCCATCTTCATTAATGTTTAAACACCACACTACTAGTAGAGCATTGATCTGAACCATCCTTTCCTCTTCCAAATTAGTGGGTTTCTTCGTATCCCTTCAGCAATTATTAGTCAGATGTCTCATTCTTTGAAATTCTATGCAATTCTTGGTCCAATTTAGACAATTCCCAGGATGCATCTTCCCACAATTTTGAAATGTGTTATGTTCAATATTATATCCATTATGGGATTTATTTTCTAAACCAACCTTGTTAGACTATATTTTCTTCATTTTTCAATAGTCCCAATAGACCATTGAGATTATGTAATTTCCATTTCAACCGTGAGGGAGAAAATTACAATATCCTCATAACTATCAATGTCTCAAATCACCAATTGTTTTTTAAGACTTGGATTTAGTTCTCTAAAGAAGAGATCTACCTTGATTTTGGTGTTCATGAAAAAGTCGAAGGCAGATATTTCAAGCCTTGTAATGTTCGCATCATTCAACTCGATGGACATATATTCCATCTACTTAAGTATGAGGAACTTTCTTTCCATGATGAGTTGGATGGTTTAGGGAAAATATTTATTGAAAAAAATTTCTTGATTTACACCGAAACCATATAATCAATTTCATTATGGGACTTTATATTCCTGACCATTATCCTCCCCTAATTAGCTTCCCCATTAAAATGATAGTCCACCATCACAAATTTCTATTTATCTGAGCACAAGAGGGAATATAACATCTTTTCAATGGAGTTAATCCACTATTACATGAGGAGGGGATCATGAGATCGACTAAAAATGGGAGGTCTTTTTTGTATGAAGGATTTTAAGACAACCTGCTCATTCCTTAGAGGAGGAGGGTGTTCCACATGATTCAAGTTATTATTCAAAACTTGAGCTAGTTGAGAAAGTACCTTCATAATTTTTTGAGATCCCATTACCATTATATCAGGGTATCATTAGAAAAATCATCAAATTTCCTATCACATTGGTTATTGGCACGTGTTATTCAATTTCCCACCATTAACAATGAAAAATAACCTACAATCAGAGGCCTTGAATACATTTGTAATAAGAATAAAAACATTTAATCCTAAATGGGTAAAAACATAAAGAAAAAGGATTTCCTAAATCATGATTCCCTAGGTTGTAATCAAGATTAAAAATGATCTATTTCCTCAAAGTTATTATTATGGTATTTTTTCCCTTAATAATGGTTCATATGAATTTTTTTAATTTACCAAAGAATATCCCCCAGGAGTGCTGAAACTGGAGAGTATTAAGGACCATTGTCATTCACCAATTCATGTTCGAGTATAGATCAATGTGGGGATTTTGGTTTTTACCCCTAGATACATCTATGCCAGTGCGACATACACTTGTTCATATCCAGTTAGAGATATATTTTCTTGAAAAACCATTTACTTTATACTTACCAATTTTTAGGGATGTTTTCAAATACATAGTCTCATCCATAAGGTTCCTAATAATGTGATATATTCTTAGTATCCAAAAAAATAATTAATCCTTTCTCTCATATGAACTATATAGACCCTATACATTTTCACATATCATTAAATGATTTTATGTATAATAAAGAATCATATTACAAGAGATGGATCGTAATCTCTAGTGTCTGGCAAGACTAGGTACATAAAACTGAAAAAAATGGACTAAATAAAACATTTCATTATTTAATATTCATAAATATATTATAACATAAATTGTGATGATACATATTCAAAGGTTAACCAGGGGTTAAAATAAACAAAGGGATGAGCTAAAAATCCCAGTAAGGGAATAAAAATAAGAATAAATCATTAGCATATGGGTTAGAAGGAACATAATAATGATATAAAAAGGCATGGAACATACGGAGTCAAAACATATAAACATGGAGTCATAGTTTTGTGGTATCAATATAAAACATGAATTAAGCATGAGTCAATACTCCTTTCACATAGAATATCACCAGTCAATTTTATCACCAAGGCCGTTGCACATGGTAGCATGAGTCAAGGTTGACCACCCAGACCGTTGCACAGAACGTCTCATGTGGCTAAAAATTACCCAATAAACTAGAGATCTATTTGGGGGATCCCATCATAACATGCTCATGAATATAATTTCCACATCTAAAATCATATACAATCAATAACACATTAACATAAGGGTTACCCTTGGAAAGAATTGCGTATCATAATCATGTCAGAAATCATAACAAATGGGAGTGTCATAAAAATGACCATGAATTAAATGAATTAGATCAAGAATGGAAAATCACTGGGTATAATAGGCATATATCAATATAGGTGAGGTCAAATTGAAGTAATAACATACAAAAAGAGTACATAATAAACATTGTAATTAACACATTTTAGTTCATTTAAAGGAAAATATCATAGGTCATTTAAAACATAAAATGGAATAATCATTTATATAAAACAAGAAGTGAACAAAGATGGTTTTCATAATAAAAATATTGGTTTTATAAAACTAACAGTGGATTAAAAATAGATTATATAGTGTAATTAAAAATGTGTAAGAATTCAGAAAGATCCCACAAAACGAGTTTGCTTATTGGGAAGAATTGAGGCGAGAATCACTTCAAAACATGTATATCCCCAAATTTAAATGATGAGTGGATCTTGATATATGATTCTAGAACACATAAATATAATTTATAATATGTATATAAAAAGAAAATATAACCTCATATGGGTAAAAATAACGATAGAGCAACTTGACAGAATAATGGAGGTATGAGTAGAATCCCATACATTAAGTCTGACGATGTACTTCAATTTATCTTAATGTACATGATAAAAAATTAAATTCATTAATTAATATTTCTATAACCTCTTATACATGTAATTTATTTATTATAAACTTATTAAGTTCATTCATGTCCTTTTTTAAGGGTTAAGAAGTTCAATTTCATTGTTTGGGAGCGTTTGTTTGCATGGATTTCATGATTAGTTTACTTATATACACGGAAGGATAAAAATGTAAGATGAGAATGGTTATTTATAATTGAAAAAAAACTATATTATTGAAAATAAAGAATATTACATGGTTATAAAATTCATTTGGTTATTGGGAGTGAAGATGAATCATTATATTAAACATTAATGGCAATTATTTGGGTTAATTGGAGGTTATTCGATCACAACGAACACATTTTGATTTATAAATTAATACCATTTTTAAAAAAACATTACTGAACCTTACATATGGTATATTACATATATAATAATTTGGTTCAACCATAATAATGGTTTCATGACTAGAATTGGAGATGGTAATTGAAATTGAAAACCCGTCGTCCTAGAATGTGATAAATTAACCCATCTGAGATGATGTTTTCATTTTTAGAATAAAATGATAGGAGAGGATAGATGTGGATTAACTTATCCATTATCATAACAAAATTATATTACATGTAATGTATTAGAGTTATCATAATATTTGGATGTATTTAGTTGAGGATTGAAAATAAAATATTGAAACATGAAAATAAAATAAAATAAAAGAACCAATGAATTTTCATATTGAAAATATCTTCCTTGAGAGACTCTTTAATTCAATATAAAAAATAGAAAAATGAATTTTATTACAATGAAATCATACCCAAATAGAGTGCTGTTGTGGGAGTAGCAAAACAACAACAATTTCAAAAGTATAAATGAGAATAAGAAACAAAGGAAACAATTGGATTTACATGGTTTGGTCCCTTTGGGACATAAATCATTACATGAAAACCTCCCACTCATGAAATTTTATTATATGGTCAAAACAAAACTAGATTACAGTGTACATAGAAAAATTATATTTTCCAAATGAAATGGAATGAAGCACTAAAACAGAAACTGCACACTTGAAGTAGCAACACAGAAAGAATCGAGTGTAAGAAAAATTTACAACCCTAGAAAAATTCATAGGCATCCAGATTAGATCATGATCCCAGAAAAACAATCTCATTGCTTTATTGGATATCGATGTATGATGATCACGCCGTGTCTTTGGATTTGAGAAATAGTCACACATCTCCAATCATGAAGATCCCCGATATGCTCCACCATGATCCATGAACCAGTGTCACGCAAAGGGGTTAGTGGGGAACCATATGAGTTTATTGATGAGGATGATAGTACCACCACCAGTGAGATTGAATCCATGGAAGATAATTGTCAACATTGGGTGAGATAAAAAGGAGACCGAACCACCAGTGAGAAGAAATTAATCCAACAATTATGAGAGGGCATCAATTTAGGGAATCTGGATTTCTAGATAACAAATGAACTCGACCAACCAAGAAGATGATTTTTAGATATATTTCATATATCATATAGAGGCCCTCAAGGGTGATGAAAATCCTTGCTCAAACCCAAACTGGCTTGCTGAACAACCAAGGCGAGGCTTCCATGAAACCAACACAAAACTACCCACCAAACAACACATGGAATTGCTCAAACCAATGGATGGACATGATAGATTTGGTGAACAAATCCATCAATGGCCAGAAATAAAGAGAATAAGTACACATCGGATATCCAAGTTGGCATCCTAAATCGACCAGTCTAAACAATTGAACATGCCACGTAAATGAGCTCTTGCAGTAAAATTAATCAAAAATCTCACAGATTTTAAAATGAGAAAATATTTAATAATTAATTTCATTCATTTAAAACAAGTTAAATGCAAGAAACATTTATGTGGGAAAATTTCATTTTTTAATATGAAAACAAGGAATAATATAATTAACAAGCTATTAAATTATTTAAATGTGATCTATAACATAAGCCTTCATTTTCAAAAATTTTATGGAAGAAAAAAACTCATTGATCATGCCTTTTTTTATCATAAACAAGAATTCTAGATTAAATTTATTTATCCAATTCAATTAAAAAATTGAATAATACATTCAGATAAAAATGAATACATTCATAAATTTAATTACCATCCAAATATGAGAAACATCAGATTTGTTAATCCATTCTCTTCTTTAATTCTTTATCCATCCAATTTTTTTAGGATTTATGTACATTATCAAAATTCATCAATTTCAACATGATTAAAAAATAATAACAACATGATATAAAAAGTTTAGTTTAGATAGAACATTATCCAAAAAAACAAGAAGAAAACTATTTTCACGCTGAAAATCAACAACACGAGATTACTAAACATAAAATATTTCCATTATCTAATCCGGTTTACTACTTATTACATTAATTTCACCACCATCCAAAGGTATAAACCATGGTAAATTTATGATTTCATATAATACAATAGGAGAATAATCAAATCCCCAACCTCAATGCATTAATATTTTTCGCATGACAATGAATCAATGTTTCAGATCAGTGCTCACTTATGGCCTGAGGAAACTGTGATCTCTCAAAGATGTCGTTCCATGAACTCATTGATAAATGGAAATGAAGACTCCATTAAAATGATGTATATCATCTTCCATAATATGGATAGAAGGAATATGAGGAAACAAGATATAATATAGAGAAACCGCTAGAAAAGAGGACGAGCCTACTTCAGATCACCATGGATTGAACTCGGGAATATGGGATTATTTTCTATCAAAAGGGGGATTCAGATCCTATCAAAATCACACTTGGGTGCCTAGGGTTTAAGAGGATGGAGTGGGAGAAAACTGGGTCTAGGTGCCTCTGGATTATTTTTAGGCAAACTGATTTTTAGAGGACCACGTCACAACCCCTAAGATCACAGAGTAGACAGCCTAGACCACCACACAGTTGGAGGAGACCATATCACTACACCAAGTAAAACTCGTGTCTGGGATCCACTATTGGATCCACAGTGCATATCCTATTTATCCCTGGGAGGCACTACAACCCAACCTACATCCCATGTTACAACCACCCCTAATTTGGAATTATCCTCAAAACCACTATTGCACAACCACCACACTACACACCGCATCGCTCGACACCGAGGAAGGACCTACTCTATATCCAAACACCATGGAAAACCAAGACAAAAAGGATGTAGCCTTGATTTTACTCCTTCGAGCCTCCCTACAAAGTAGTCTGAAGACCACACCATAGAATCCTGGCTTATGAAACAACCCATGGCTCTACACCGCAACCTGGCCGCAAATGGTAGTGGAACCCAGCTTTTTTATTCATTTATCCACAAAACTCCTTGAAAACCTTTCGAGGTACCTCAAACACCCAAAACACATATATTGGATGTCCAATGAGGTTCAATGCCTTACAATATTTATGTTTGAAAATTAGTAATAATTACTCTAGATTTCATGTTGAATGATTTTTTAGATTTTTAGATCACATAAAATATTTAAATAGTTGTAGAGTACTCATTTAAAAAAAATATTATTTTATATAGATCACTCTACCAAAATAATTTAGGATATCTTGCCTAAAAAATTAATAACATAGACTCAAATATATATTAAAAATTATCAATATATTATTAAATCCTCTAATGACTCCCAATATTAACTTATAATGATCCCAATTTCAATAACCATGTTAAATGAATTTTCAGTTGATTAATCAAAAAAATTATAGAAACATGCAACTACTATCTCTATATATAATGATGTCCCCATTTACATTTAAACTCTATTTATAAATATTTTAATTTATTCTTATATTTATCTTAGTATTTTTATCCAATTATCATAGTGACCTCTATATCATATAGATATGATGGTATAAAATTTCCTCCAACTATCCATCCTAATATTATTAATTTCAATAAGATTCATAAAAACAACATTATCTAGGGAAAAAGGTTATTTATATATAATATAAAACAAAAACTCCAAATAATAATAAATAATGAATTACATTTAGTGTCTACTATATAAACAAAAATATTTTTAATGTTATACAATGTTGAATATTTTTTCTATTTGATAGTAAAATAACAAACCATGTTTAATGCTGAGAGAAAAATCCTTAGAGCTAATGTATTTTAAAACTCATCTTGTAATTTTGTGTGTTTAAATGTATATTTTTATAAAATCCACTTTGAAGAGAGAAGCTCGATATTTCTAGAAAGAAGAATTTTCCAGACCGAGCAAACTTGAAAATTTTTATCTAACAGAAGATGAAGAAGAAGAAGAGATATATTGTATTTATATGGTTTTCGTATTGGGATAGATAATTGAACTGGGAAAATTATATTGATATATATGGACTAAGGAAGAAGATGATCAGAATTTTTCATTGATATTCTAACAGAGTTTTATTTTTTGTATTGTGAAATCAGACATGGGAATCAGATAAGGAAATCAGACTGAGTATCATTACAATGTTTAGGATGTTCTCACTAGATTCTGGGTAATAAATTGAATAATTGTTTTGAAATTTCATATTTTTGAGAGTTGATCAAGAATCACTGTAACATGTTTTTTACAAAAATTATATTACATCATTTCATGCTACTTAGAGCACATGCAATGTTGTATTGAACATAGTGCTACATGAGTGTGAGATAGTATCATACTCATTATATTCGACAAAAAGGACTATTTTATAGTAGATTTCAAGGTGTTATATTATTTACAATCCATACCACGAACTAGATACTCTTTTTGAATAGTGAACAATGCTCATTTTTATGTTCATGTGGTTATGTGTTTGATTTTTTTTCAGCAGATAAAGAAATATTTAACTAGAGGTGATAGTTGATTCTTATGAAAGGAAACATAAAAGAAAAATATATCCCTGATTCACCACTCCCCCTCTCAGGGATAATTAAATACTATATGGGTAACCTCAATAGGTTCCTACTACAAAAAACTAAAGAATCAGCAATAACATGCTATTAAATCAAGTAAACATGTTCTCATTCAAAAGATTTCAGTTCCGACAATATTAAGGAAGTAAAAAAATCATTAATCATGAATTTTATTATCATCAACAAGAATTATAACTTCATTTTCTTTATCAAATTCAATTAAAACATGTAATAACACTTTCAGTTAAACATTCATACATGCATCAATTTGATTACCATCAAATTAGGAGAAACACCAGATTTTTTAATATGCCTCCTAGTTAATTCACTAACAAACTAACCAAACATTAGCAACTTTATGTTATTTATCCAAATTCATCATTTAGTACCCCCTGTTTGAGGTATATGACCCTTATTTATGCATTTTTATGTGTTTAATGTTCATGGGACGAGTTGGGAAGAGGTTGGGAGAGTTTGGAATGGGTTTGAATGAGTTTGGAGGCTTTTCTTATGGAGCGTGGTTTGATAACAGTTAGTGGAAACTGTGCAGATTATACAGGAAACCATGTAGTGGGAGACAGTAGGCATTGAATGGCCTACGTATGGTTTTCCAAACCGTGCGAGGAAACTGTGCAGAACCTTGCTCTCGAGGTATTAGCGTGCACATGGTTAGCACAAGGTTTTCTGAACAGTGCAGGCTAATAGTGCGGCCACATGAAAATTGGGTTTTAAAACCCAGTCTCACTCAGGCTTGCCTCATTCCTCTCCAATCATCCTCCTGCTCGAGCCTCACTTTGGGATTTTGTTTTCATAGGGGTTGAGGGTTCACTCCCAATCAGTATGGAAGAGTTTTGAAGAGGATTCAAGGTTATTTGAAGGTGGTTTCTACCAAGTAAGTCTCTTCTATTGGTTTTCTTGTGTTTTCCTCTAGATCTGTATCCCTCCCTTTCTTGGTTTTCTAGATCTACACTTGTTGTGTATAGATCTAGTGTTGTGGTTTCCTTGAATGTTGATTTTAAGGCTTGTGAATGCTATGGAAAAGGATCTAGAGAGGTTGCAGTGGTGCGTTCGCCGGATTTGAGGCGTGGTTTTTTGTGGGTCTATTTTTCGAGAACCCTAAAGATAGGTGGATTCTCTTCCAACTCCACTTGGTTAGAACTAGCGGTTCATTATTACAATTAATTGTTGTGCTGAAAATTAATTGTGATTTTTATGCGAAATTGGTTGAAAATCCCTTTGGTGATGTTTTTCGGGATTTTGGGGGAAAAAGGGGGTTTTATGGTGAAATGTTTTTGTTGTGGATTTTAAAATAGAGATTATAAAATGGGTTGTTGTGATTGATTTGGGAAAATGGTTTATGGAAAACGGTTTTCAATAAAGATGTCGTATTTATTGAAAAGTTTTTTGGCATGGAAAATGGTTTTCAATAAATAGGTGATTTATTGAAGTGGATTTATATGAAATGGAATTGGTTGATTGTATGTTGTTGTGACCTTGATGTCTTATTTTCAAGGCTGTGATTGGTTGAAATGTTGGGTGGAAGTGGGCGGGATGTCTCACTATTAAAGGTGACAGATAGTGGTCGGAAGAACCACCATATGGTAGTGGTTGGGAAGTACTGCTAATTGTGAATGGATGAACTGGTAGGGTGGAAGTCCCATTGTTTTTCTTGTTTTGGTTGTTTTGGTGTGAGTGGGTGAATGGGTTGGGTGAAAGTACCACCATTTTGGTTGTTTGTTGTGAATTGCTTTGCAAGTTGGAAATTTTTGTGCTAATGTGTAAATGATGAAATGGATTGTGACATGTTTGATTGGAATTCCCTTGGTGGGTTTGTTTGGGTGAAATGGCGTGGTAAGTTTTTGGTTGGCTTATGGATATAGTATCATTTGTGATTATTTTATATAAACTGTTTTATATGAATGTGCTAATTATTTTATCCTAGTGGCGTGTGTAGGAAAGTCATTTGGGGAAAACCACTATGTTTTAGTACACACCCCCTACTTTGGCACATTGGTGTCTTTGCAGATGTCGTGTATCGTGATGTGGGAAATGGTAAGACATCACTCTCCTTTAGTGGAGCATTGTGATCTGTTGGTGAAGCTTGGAGCTTGGTGTGGAGATGTGGTGGTGTCATGGCATGTGGTGTTGTTGTTTCGTTTCTGCTTCTACTCTGATGTGGTGTAGACATGTCTGGTTGTATTATTTTTGGTTGGTATTGTAGCACGACTTTGTTGTCTTTTGGGAATGAGTGTTGGGTGTTTTATTGACATGCATCATATAGTGGTGGTTAATGGAGGGTTTTGTTGGTTTTTTCTTAAGGGAAAATTGTTCCCCAACTTGATCTTGAAGCCCTCGACATTTATTTCCAGCATTTGGTATCTTGGGAATGTCTCTTAAGGAAAAGTATCCCTCACCGCCTCTTCAAGCCAATGAGGTAGGGGCGGGGTGTTAAAAGTGGTATCAGTTTGTTCAGTCCTTTGGAGTTGATTCTCAGATTTTGAGTTGGCATTCGTTGTGGTATATTCCTAGAGTTAGGATGGTAGCAAGGCGTAGTAATGTTGGAACATGGAATGTATAACATAAAATAATGTAGCTAACCCTCTTATGTTGAACATCAAGTTACCAAATATTTGGTTACATAAGTGTTTTGGAGACACTTATAGGCATTGTAAATCTCATTGTCGTGGGTGTATCCAATGAGATGTGCATGACATATAAGGAATAAATGAATTCCCACTAGGATGCATATTTCATTGAGTTATAGTGATTTATGGTGTGATATGAATTTGTGGCTTTTGAAAAATCTGAATTGGGTTTCAAAATGGGAGGATTTGAAACATTGAAACTGGTGGTATTTTGAAAATGGTTTGGTTTAAAAAAAATGGTGAATCATGGGAAATGTGAACTTGTAGAAAGACTTATTCTGATAGTGTTGTGTAATGTGATTAGAATTGGGAATTATTGATGTCTATGGAAGTGAGACTCATGGTTGAATGTTTTATGTTGTTAGAAATTGTATTGGGTAGGCGTCGTAGAGACCAATCGGAGGAGGCAGCTGAGAATGTGGTAGCACCTGCGTCTTTGGTGAACCAGCAGTTAGTGCAGAGTATAGTGCAAGCTTTCCTTGCTGTGGCAAGTGGAAACAAAGAGGATGAAAAAAGGCATGTGGATCATGTGGTTCAGTTTCAAAATAAGAATCCACCCATCTTTAGGGGTGATTCAGAGCCGAGAGGGCAGAAGCATGGTTGAATAGAATGAACTAGATTTTTGAGTTCTTAAGAACACCGATAGAGTTAAATGTAAAGTTGGCCATGTAAATGTTGGAAGATCTTTCCCTTCAGTGGTGGGATATGGTATTCCTTGTGGGGAAAGACCAGGGTATGATGTTGGAAGGCTTTGAAAAATTGTTTAATAAACAATTCTACCAACATATGTTCAGAATTCAGCACATGACTGATTTCTTTGGTTTGAAGAAAGAACATATGTCCGTGATGGAGTATGTAGTTATGTTTATAAACATAGTGCGGTTTGCACCCGAGGTGGTCGATATCACTTCATTGAAGGAAAGGATCATTGAAGTGGGGTAAACGAAAGAAATACATTCAAAGATAGTAGTACTTTGTATAGATGATTACACAGAGATGGTGAATAGGGCCTCAGTGGCTTAGTATGATTTGATGGGTGCTCTAGGCGGAGGAATCATGGTGGTACCCTTGGGGAATAGTGGTAACTCTAACACTAGGTTCAAGTGAAAGTGGGACACTTATTCTCAGGGCGAGAATATGGCATATAATCTGATGGTAGGATCAGTAAATCTCCCTTCAAAGCACTAGAGCAAGCCGAGATGTTTTCAGTGTGGTTCTACAAGCCACGTCAACTGGGATTGTACGACAAAACCTCAAGAAAGTTTATAATTGTAAGATGATGGGACATCTACAATGTTATTGTTGGAATTCTCTAAGTTCAGGTGCATGTGACACTCCTCAGGGATCGCAAACATCATATGCTTCGACAGGATGGGGACAACATCACACCCCTCGTCAGCAGAGTAAAGTGGGTCATGGAGATTCTCAAAATAACACAACGCCTCAGCAATGTAATAAAGTGTAGAGTGTGGCAATAAAAGAATTTCTCAGAGCCAAGATGGTTGTGGTGGATGATCAGTCAGGACCATCCATGGTGCGAGGTACTATTCTTTTAAATTCTACCTTGATGAAAGTGTTGTTTGATACGGGTGCCTCACACTCTTTTATTACAGCACGTATGGTTGTGTTACTGGGTTTAAAAATAGAAATGATTCCTTCAGTTTTGAAACTGCAAACTCTTTTTGGTCAAAGAGAGTGTCGAGCCTTCTTGTGTAGAGCATGTTGTATTATTGTTGGAAATGTTGAGATAACCTGGAATTTCATAGTGCCTGAGAGGGATGGGTATGATGTAATACTTGGAATGGATTGGTTGGCAGTGTTAATGGCCCAAATTGAATATAATGTGTGGAAAATGGATTTTACGGCACACAATGTCATTAGAAATCTCTTTAGAAAAGAGAGGCATGAAAGGCAGGGAGCAACAATTTTGTTGGCACCAGATGTCGGAACGTTATCTTATCAGTTGATGGTGTTGTAGTCGGAATCGGTAGAGGGTTTTGAACAAAGTGTTCAACTGGCAGTGGTGGATCAATTCATGGATGTTTTTCCTTAATAATTCTCTAGGTTACCTCTCATAAAATAAGTGGAGTTTACGATTGATCTCTTCCCAGGGGCAAGTCTTATCTCACTTCCATCTTACCGAATGAAACCTACTGAATTGTGGGAATTGAAAGTCTAGTAGGAAGAGTTAGAAAAAAATGGTTTATCTGGCCTATCACTTCTCTGTGGGAAGCGCCGATGTGGTTTGTGAAAAATGAATATAGAACTTTGAGGCTCTATGTTGATTACCGTAGACTTAACCAAGTTACAATAAAGAACAGATATCCACTTCCCCGAATTGATGATTTGTTCGACCAGTTGATGGGAGCCTAGTAGTTCTCCAAGATCAACATGAGGTCAGGATATCATCAATTTTGTGTAAAGAAGGATGATATTCCTAAAATAGCTTTCAGATGTAGATATGGACATTATGAATATGTGGTTATTCCCCTTGGTCTAACGAATGCGCCATTGGTATTCATGGAATTGATGAATCAGATATTTCAGAGATATGTGGATTCATTTGTGTTGGTGTTTGTAAATGATATTTTGGTGCAATTCAATGACAAGGGTAGAGCATCAACAACACTTGACGAAAATGCTGGGGATCTTGAGGGATCAACGGTTGTATTCCAAATTGTAAAAGTGTGACTTTTGGATAAAAGAAGTTTGTTTTCTTGGCCATGTAATTTATGAAAGAGGTGTTTCAGTGGATTCGAAAAAGGTAGAGGCTGTTATCTCATGGAAACCACCAAATACTATGTTGGAGGTATAGAGTTTACTCGGTCTAGCTGGGTATTATCGGTGGTTTGTTTTTGATTTTTCACATTTGGCTTCGCCGATGACAGTTTGGACAAGAAATATTGTTCCATTCCACTAGAATGAATAGTGTCTGTAGTGTTTCGAACAGCTAAAGGGTCACCTTACATCAGCACCAATCTTGGTTTTTCCAGAACCAGGAAAAGGGTATGTGGTGTATTGCGTTGCATTAGGATTAGGTTTACGGTGCTTTCTCATGCAAGGGGATCATGTGGTTGCGTATGGCACATGACAGTTGAGGGTGCATGATAATAACTACCCAACTCATGGTTTGGAATATGCAGTAGTGGTCCATGACTTGAAAGTGGGGTGTCATTATCTCTTTGGTGAGAGATTCATGGTATATTCAGATCATTAGAGATTGACACACATTTTCTCACAAAGGGATTTGAATTTGAGTAAAAGGAGATGAATGGAATATCTCTAGATGTTTGATTTTGACTTTATGTACACACCGGGTAGTGTAAATTCAGTGGAGGATGCATTAAGTAGAAAATAATATGCTCAAATGGTGAAATAAGCATTCGATCAGTGTCAGTTGATGTTAGTTATAGCCGATATGCAGTTGAAATTTGAGGATCATGGCGATAATGTGGTCTTCATTCCAGTTTTTTTGATTCATGATTTGGTTGGCCTTGTTAAATAGGAATAAATAACTGATTCTGAGTGTGTGACTATGAGGTTGAGACTTTTTGGTAGGGAGACCATTGAGGGTTGGCAACTGAATGGAGATTTGGTTTTGTTTTTTCAGAATCAGATGGTTGTACCAGTTTCTTGTTAGGAGGATCTCTTCGGTGAGAAATTAATTGTATATACAGATTATAAGATATTGAAACACATTTTCTCACAAAGGGATTTGGATTTGAGGGAAAGGAGACATATGTAATTTCTCCAGATGTTTGATTTTGACTTGATGCACACACCGGGAATGGGAAATTCAGTGGCAGATTCATTAAGTAGAAATTCATATGATCAAATGATGAAACAAGAATCGGACCAATGTTAGATGATATCGGTTATAGCTGATATGCTTTTGGAATATGAGGACCAGTGCGATAAAGTAGTCTTCTTTCCATATTTGTTGATTGCCGACTTGGTTGGCCTGGTTAAAGAGGCATAGGTATCTGATTCTGAGTGTGTGACCATGTAGTCGAGACTTAATATTGGGGAGACCATTGAGGGTTGGCACCTGAATAGAGATTCAGTTTTGTTTTTTCAAAATCGGATGGTTGTACAAGTTTCTTGTCAGGAGGATCTTCTCAGGGCGTATCGTCATTCTAGGTGGGCTGTTAATTATAGAATTCTGAGAATTTATAAATCATTGAAAGAGTAGTTCTGGTGGGCTGGTATAAACAGAAGTGTGGTGGAGTTTGTTTTGAGATGCTTGACATGTTACCAGGTCAAGGCAAAGCATCAGAGGCCAGAAGGAATGTTGCAGTCTTTACAAATCCCTGCTTGGAAGTGGGAGCAAATAGCGATTGATTTTGTCATAGGTCTCCCAATAATGGTCAGAAAGGATTATGCCATTTGGGTTATAGTGGATCGACTAACGAAGTCGGCCCATTTCATCAAGATTCGTGAATCTCATAAGGTGGAGGATCTATCCAAAATCTATATTCGGGAGGTGGTAAAGAGGCATGGTGTTCTGGTTTCGATTGTATCCGACAGAGATCCGATATTTACATCTTGTTTCTAGAAATCCTTGCAGCAATCCCTTGGGACATAGTTGACTATGAGCATGATGTATCACCCTCACACAGATGGTTAATACGAGAGGATAATACAAACATTGGAGGATATGTTGCGGGCTTGTGTCATTGATTTTGGTGGGTCGTGGGAGGAGCACTTGTCATTGGTTGAGTTTCTGTACAATAACAGTTATCAGACATCCATACATATGGCTCCGTTTGCAGTGTTGTATGGGCGACCATGTCGTTCTCCACTATGTTGGGTGGAAACAGGTGATTCTTCAATGGTTAGACGGAGCCTTGTCCAGGAGACTATGGAGAAGATCAAGATGATCAGGAAGATAATGGAGACGGCTCGGAGTCATTGGAAATTGTATGCAGATCATCATCGACGACCATTTTCGTTCGAGGTAAGTGATCATGTTTTCTTGAAGATGTCTCCTAGGTTGGGACATCATCAGTTTGGGAAGCAAATAAAGTTATCTCCAAGGTATATTGGACCTTTTGATATTCTTGAGCTGGTTGGTGAGGTGGTTTATCATTTGGCTTTGCCACCTTGGTTCAGTGTAGTGCACAATGTGTTTCACGTGTCGCAATTGAAAAAGTATCAGCTGGATCATGACCATGTGATTCGATGGGATCATGTTAAGCTAGAAACATCGGCTTCGTTGGTGGATGTGCTAGTGTGGGTTGTGGATCATCATGAGAAAGTCTTGCGTGGTAAAATCATCAGTTTAGATCAGGTTTTGTGGTAGCATGGCTAGATTCAAGAGGAGACTTGGGAGTGGGAGAAAGAGATGGCTGAGCAATGTCCCGAGCTCTTTCGGCAAAGGATGGGTTCACTACTTTCATAGGACGGAAAGACCAATGGTGGGGAGAATGTATTACCATTGGTTTGAGGTATGTGGCCCATGATTATGCATTTTTATGTGTATAAAGTTCATGGAATGAGTTGGGAAGAGGTTGGGAGATTTTGGAATGGTTTTAATGAGTTTGGAGGCTTTTCATAGGGATCAAGGATTGAGAACAATTAGTGGAAACCATGAGAATTATCCATGAAACCATGCAGGGGGAGACAGTAAGCTTCGCACAGCCTGCGCATGGTTTTCCAAACCGTGCGAGGCAACTGGGTGGACCCTTTCTTTCGACGTAGTAGCTATGCACGATTTTCCAAACTATGCAGGCTAACCCTGCGGCCACTTTAAAATAGGGTTTTAAAACCTAGGCTCACTCGGTCCTTCCTCATTCCTCTCCAATCGTCCTCCCACTCGATCCTCACTCAAGATTCTGGGTTCTCATGGGTTGAGGATGCTCTCCCACTCAGTTTGCAAGCGTTTTGAAGAGGTTTCAAGGTGATTTGAAGCTGGTTTCCCCCGAGTAAGTCTCTCCTATTGGTTTCCTTGTGTTTTCCTCTAGATCAACCTCCATCTCTTTCTTGGTTTTCTAAATCTACAATTTTTGTGTTTAGATCTATTATTGTGGTTTCATTGAATGTTGATTTTAAGGATTTTGAATGCTACAGAAATGAATCTAGAGAGGTTTCGAGGGCGTGTTGGCCATAATTGAGGCGCGATTGTTCTTAGGTCGATTCCTCAAGAACCCTAAAGGAGTATTTCTTCTCTCTCAACTCCACATTGTTATAACTAGTGGATATTTGTTACAATTTATTTTTGTTCTGAAAATTAATTGTGATTTGTTATGCGAAATTGGTTGGAAATCCCTTGGGTGATGTTTTGTGGTTTTTTGGGGAAAAGGTGGGTTTTTTGGTGAAATTCTATTATTTTTGGATTTAAAATAGATATTTTAAAATGGGTTGTTGTGATAGATTTAGGAAAATTGTTGTTGGAAAAAGGTTTTCAATATAGATATTGTTTTTATTAAAATGTGGTTTGGCATGGAAAATGGTTTTCAATAAATGGGTGATTTATTGAAGTGGTTTTATATGAAATAGAATTGGATTATATCATGTTGTTGTGACCTTGATGGGTTATATGTGTGGTTGTGATTGGTTGAAATGTTGTGTGGATGTGGGATGGAAGTCTCACTATAAAATGTGATGGATAGTGATCAGAATAACCATCATATGGTAGTGGTCTGGAAGTACCTCTAGTTGTGAATGGATGAATGGTTTGGGAAAAAGTGCGATGATTTTTGTTAATTTGCCGTGAATGGGAGAACGGGTTGGGCAGAAGTCCCACTGTTTTGGTTGTTTGTTGTGCATTTTTTTCTTGTTAGAAATTTTTGTGCTAATGTGTAAATGATCAAATGGCTTGTGACATGTTTGGTTGGCTTTCTCTTGGTGGTCTGGATTGGGTGAAATGGCTTAGTAAGGGTGTGTTTGGATTATGGTAATGGTAGCACTTGTGATTATATTATATAAACTGTTTTATATGAATGTGCTCATGGTTTTATCCTAGTGGCGTGTGTAGGAAATTCATTTGGGGAAAACCTACTGAGTTTTAGTACTCACACCCTGCTTTTGCACTGTGGTGTCTTTGGAGATGTTGTGTATCATGACGTGGGACAATGTAAGGCATCACCCTCTTTTAGTAAATCATTGTGATCCATTGGTGGACCCCGGAGCTTGGAGCTTGGGGTGGAGATGTGGTGGTGTCATGGCTCGTGGTGTTGTTGTTTGGTTTCCTCTTGTACTCTGATGTGGTGTTGACATGTCTAGTTTTATTGTTTTTGGATGGTATTATAACACAACATGGTTGTATTTTTGGAATGCATGTTGGGGGTTTTATTTAAATTCATCATATAGTGTTGGTTAATGGATGGTTTGGTTTTTTTTGTCTTATTGGAAAATCATTCCCCAACTTGATCTTGAAGCCCTCGACATTTATTGCCAGCCTTTGGCGTCTTAGGAACGTCATTTAAGGTCATGTAGCCCTCACCACCTCCTCAAGAAAATGAGGTAGGGGTGGGGCGTTACACATCAATTTCGACATGATAAACCAATCATATTAACAATATATGCAAATCATATTATAAATAAAAAAACTATTTATAAAAACAAGAAGAAAATCAGTATCACAGTGGAAAGAAACAACATGTTACTGCTAAACATAAACCAATTCCATTATTTAATCTAGTTTAATATTTATCAGCATAATTCCATGTCCATAGAAAGGGTTAAACCATGGTTAATTTTTCATTTCATAAAAATAAATAAGATAAGAATCAAATACCCTACCTCAATGCTTCAACATTCTTTTCATGGGAATGAATCAATGTTCTAGATCTCTGATCACTTATATCATGAGAAAACTATGATATCCCAAGGAAATTGTTCCATAAATTCACTGATAAACTACAAAGAAAACCCCATTACAATTATGGATACCATATAAAATAATATGGAAAGACTTATTCTGAGGAAATGAGATCAAACGAAGAGAAAACAATAGAAATGTTGAAGGGTCTACCTGAGATCACAAAATAGACCCTTGCATAGTTGGAGGAGACCATATTGCAGCCCCTGCAAAAACCCGGGACTAGGGTCCACTACTAGATCCACATTGAAGATCTTATTTATCTAGGGGAGAGATTATAGCACAGCCTACATCCCATGTTTCACCTATACCTGATTTGGAAGTAGGCTAAAAAACCACTATGGCACAACCACCTCACTCTATATTATAGTGCTCGACATCGGGGAAGGGACCACACCACAACCAACCACCACAGTGAAGTTTGGCATAAAAATATAGTAGACCTGATTTTCCTCCTTGAAGCCTCCCTACACCATAGCTGGGATTCCACATCGTAAAAACCTGGCATACAGCACATCAGATGGCTCCACATCACAACCTGACCTCAAATGGAAATGGTAGCCACTTCCCCCCAATTTACCCTCGAAACTCCTTGAAACCTCCTACAGGTGCCTCCAACACCAAAAAAACACAAAGGTATGGGCCAATGAGGTTCAATCCCTTACAAAATATATGTACAAAAAATATAAATAATTACACATATAATTTATGAATTTGCAGAATATATGATCACATAATAAATTTAAATAGTTTCATATTACCCAATTTAAAACATATTATTTTATATTGGTCATTGTACCAAAATAAATCATGATATATAGCATCAATAATTGATAAGATAAACTCAAATATGTTTGAATAATTATAAGTATATTATATAATTTTTTTAATGACTCACCAAAACACCTTATATTGATCCCAATTTCAATGACCATGTTAAACAAATTCCAATTTATTCATAAAAAAATTATAGAAACATGAAACTATTGTCTCTATATATAATGATTTCCCCATTTAAATTTTAACTTAGTTTCAATATATTTTCATTTATTATTATATTTCTCATAAAATTTTTAAACAATTATTAACGTGATATCTTCATCATATAGATACAATGGTATAATATTTCTTACAACTGCCTAACTGGCCATAATTTATTTCAATAAGATTAATAATAAAACCACTATCCAATGAAGAAAATTTTATTGAAGTATAATATAAAAATTATAATTCAAATAGTAATAAATAGGGAAATAAATTTACTCTCTAATAATGTGGAAATTTTTTTATATTGTATAATTTTTAATATTTATCTTATATAATAGTATAATAACAAACCAAGGTCATAATATAGAGAACAGTCCTTCAAGTTAATGTAATTTTAAACTCCTCTTGTTAGTCAGTGTTTTGAAATGTAGATTTTATTAAATTATTTAATAGTAATATAAGATTACATGGATACAATGAGTCAGTATGTGAAATCAAGTAATCTAGATGTAGTTAACTTACACATTTTTAGGATTCAAAGATAATTTTATTTATTTTGAAAACATTCAACTCAATATTGTTCAATAACAACATAAATTCACTCAATTAAGGATTCATAATAAATAAATACTAGTTTTTTAATAAAAGCCCACAATTCATGAATGAAATTAAGGGGAATGAGAGGGAAATAATATAATATTCTAGAATCTATGGGTGGCAAGATGGAACCCTAATATAGAATGTTTGTTTCAATGAATAAGAATTAGTTATTGAAAATTGCATTTACCTCACGAATATGGATACCAATGGAGGGATCAAGAATGGAGGAAATGGGGTCGCCAATGATTGTAGAATCAGCTTGAATCAATTGAAATGGAATGTAAGATATGTGATGTCTGGTAACTAAGATTGGAAATGGTCTCTGGCACTGTAGCGGTGGAATCAGTGGTGGGTTGGTGGTAAGAGAGGTAGGGGAGGGTGCACAATCAGGATAAGGAGGGCATGAGTAGTGTTGGGGTGATAGGAATTGTTTTTAGTGAAATGACCTCCAATGATAGTATTCTATGTTAAGGGATGGAAAATCACATATCGCTAGTAGATAATTATGTGGTTGAAGCTAACATTAAGGGGAATAACATTATTAAAAAGGGTAAAATCATATTTATAATATTCAAAAATATTTTTGGTATTGGCAAAAAATATAAATGATGATATCATTGTGACAATGATTACGATGTGAAATTGAATTCCTAGAAATGATTTTATTTAGTAGATATCTTTCAACACATAAAGGGTGATATAAAAGACATGGTCATGTGAATAGGCAACATTTGTTTCAAATTGAATTATTTTTCAATAACATGAAGAACATTCAAAACATGATTGATTTATTTTAATAGTTGAAACTAACTAATAATTTCATATAAAGAAAATTGTAGATATAGGTGAACATTTTAAAGTAAAAAATGGGTGAATATTTGAATCTTTATAGGACACCTAGAATGTCATTTAGTGATGATGGTATACATAAGTGAACAAGGTAGGATCGAGGGAGAGCCCCGTGAGCCATGAGACTAGGGAATCAACAAACATGGAGGAAACCAACAACCCTCTTCCTCTATCTCAATTTATTTTCATCCCTAGAATCAATAGTTGGTTCCTTCCATTACTATCCCCTACATCCATTGATGAACTCATTTCATTTCTGTTGTCATCATATATTCTACTTTGGCACCACTATTTAGGGTTATTAGGCTGTATAATCTGTGTGTTAACATTATAGATATATCTAGTACATCAGGGTCTTCGGCATTGATTTGATAAATTTCCACTTCTTGATTCAATTTCTATTATCATTGAACATATTTTTCATAGAAGATTCTATTAAATTCTTATAGAAGTAATGATCTTTTCCAATTTTATGCATCTTACATATTGAGTCACCCGAAATATTTATTATGCATGTTGGAGGTTGTCTAGATGATATTTCGTCTCATACCGATACATGTTCCAATTTTAATTTTATGTAATTTAAGGGGTCTATTTGAATAGAAAATCCACTAAAATATCCATCATTATATAAAAACGCCAAATAATAAAAAAAAATTTAAATAAATTAAATTATCAAGAATGAATTATTTCAAATTTTTTATAATTTATAAAGGTCCCTGGGATCAATGGGTGGTGGGGAGGTGACCAGATGTGATAGTAAATAAATGAGTAGCTAGATTTTATTTCATCTTATTTTTGTGTTATCAATTTATATTCAGTAGAATAAATTTTTTATGTACTTATTTATTTTGATAGATATAATTTTTTTTTCTAATAGATGCAATGAATTAATTTGGGTGATTTGATACTAATCTTACATCTCTTATATGATTATGTTTCATCTTCTCTAAAAACACTGAATGACGCCTCCCATTCATAACCTCAGCTTCAAGTTTAACCATAGATTTTATACCCAACTCACATGAATTCAAGGAAGAAGTTCCTTTTTCTAATGTTAAGGAGTATCTATCATGCATCCTAGCATTAATAAGTTGTTCATTTGAACTATATAATGAAATTAAATATATGATGACTTGGTCCTCATCTTCAACTTTTAAATTTTTATTTGAGATCTCTAATAAGATTTTATAAAACTCATCAAATTGTGTCTGGATGGTGGTTCAATGACACATTGTAAAGGTATATAATTTGTTATTCTTATGTATATGACCAATTAATGATGTTTTCATATATATTTTTTCATGTTTATACAGAATACATGCTGAAAAGGTCTCATAAGAAATGTCTCTCAGGAATTTATCACCTAAACACAGGGTCAAAGAGCAACATTCTTTCATTAAAATGTTAGAATGTACTTCAAGATAGGTTGTGACTATTTGACCATTAGTGTCCAGATTTTCATGGGGTTTATTTTGTGTGAAAAGATCATATTACATCCATTATTGAACTAATAGGGGTCACATTTTTTATCTCTAAAAATTAAAATCATTGAAGCCATCAAATTTTATATTTCATTTTTCGAAGGCATCATTGATTATTTGCATGGCTCTAATACAACTTTTTTTGTGGTAGCAATAGCAGAATACAATCCCCCCAAAAATAATTCCAAGGACCTAATCACAACACAATGATGTGAGAAACTTTCTTTCATTATATTCGTGACACACCCCTTGGAATTATTCAATGCATTGGGATATTGAATCTTACATTGGGAGTCCAGAATTGAAAAAAACGCTCACAAGTAGATAAAAAAAGTATCCATGAAAAGTAAGATTCTTATGAATGAGATGGTATATCCTGTATCAACTAAAGAAATATCCACTAAAGGGGAGGATGATTCCAGGAAGAGCATTGTTTCAGTAGATTTTCCAGTAAGGGATTTTTAGAACCCATAGTTAATGGTCCTTATTATGACCATAAATTTTTAGGAGGTAGGGTAAGTTGTTATGAAAAAAAGATATATTTGGAATAAAATGTATCATCAAATTTTATAAGTCAAATTGTCCTCTCAAAATGTAAATTAAGTAATCATGTTGGTGAACAAATCCTAGGAAATTCATGATAAATTTGATGAATTAATGGTAGAAATAAGTCATATTAAATATCAGCTTCGACAAGTGATGTAGTTATTCCAAAACCATAAAAATAAATTAGGAGATCCAAAAGGAGAATTTTTTTTATTTGAGCAGTAAAATATCACCAGAAGTGGATCTTGTATTGGACCAAATATTCAAAATATTTGGAAGAGTCTTGAAGGGAGACCATTAGGAGATGCTTTTAATAATCTAGAATCCACTATCTATGATATGAATCCACCCATAGATATAAAAAGGTAATGTTTATTAGGGCTATATATTTTAGATGATTACACATGACCTTTAATAGGAGAAGCTGAAAAACATCCATAAGCTGTTTTGAGTATTCCTCAAAGTATATATGAATACAATAAACAGATCCATGATATTATTACTTGATTGAAATTGTAACTTGGGGACATATAACATGCCTCCAAAAACATTATTGAGTACCTCATAAATTTAGAATACCTATAATAAAGAGTTTAGGATAATATTTAAATGAAAGAGGCAAAGTCATCTCCAACTAAAGGACTCAGTGTAAAACCTTGAGAAGCCAAACCAGAATGGAAGGGAATATCCTTGAAACCAATTCTTTGAGAATGATAAAATGGATCATTCAAGTATTTATTTCATAAAATAAAAATAGAAGTGGACCCATCATATCCAAGATATATATAGAAAGAATATATGACAAGGAAGACACATCCATAAGGTGTTCCTCAATATGGAATGACACTAATGAAAGATTGTGAAAAGGATCCTAGAGAATCCATAGATTAATGGGATCTAGGCCTTCCATATTATATACTATTAGTTTATTTACAGTCACGAACCATAGATAGTGCACTAAATTCTAGAGGACCTTCCTTGGGAGGTAATACAGGTTGATTTTTGGATATGTTGCTAAGGTACTAAGAAGAAAGAATAGATATCTAGGAATATGTTACATTTCTAATTGTGGTTATACTAGTAATAGATTTTTTTCCATTGATAGATGTTTTTAGGAAATTAATGGGATGATCAGGATCGATAATTGGGAAAAATGCTATAAAAACATTAACCAAAATCCAAATATGTTACATATGCTAATTTGAAGAATATATTTTCCAGTTTCCACATTGGTATTAGCTTCTTCAAATAGGAGATCAAGGATATTCTATAGATGAATTTATTTAGAAACTTCTAGGCAGTTTGCCTCAAATAGTTCAACAAGTCTTAAAAAATTGTCTTTCTCAAAGTTCAGACATGAAATATACATTGAGAGTTCAAGGAGAAACTCTATGAAAATTAATAAGACTATATTGAATGTAGTAACATCTCATATAGGATGTAAGAAATATTCCATACATGAGTTTTTCAGGATACCCAAATGTAACGGGTGTTGTATGAAGATATAGGTGTTCTCCAAGCTCCAACAAGGTAAGAACTTGGAAAACATCAGTAAAGGTCATTGAAAACATAGTTTCTGGATGAATAGTTTGAATGCAATTAACTATTCAAAAAAATATAGAAACAATTTGGAAAAATAAAATTATCAAGTTGATTTTCTGGCAGAAAGTGAAAAAAATCTATGTGATTTCTTAGAACAAATAGAATACAGAAATATATCAGAGAAAAATTTAAGGAAAAATATGGGATGTATTGCTGATTTCCTAAAGGAAAATCTCTATCCTGCTGTGGTTGTTTTTGATTTTGTGAAAATAAAGTTCACTCAGTTGAATGTTTCCTAGATGGAGACAGAAGTAGGGGATGTCTCAAAGCAATAATGCTGAAAAATTCATCATAGATATTGTTTGAGCCTATCTAGGGAGAATATATAGACTCATATTATGAAAGTTTTTATTATTTAAATACATAGAACTCAGAGGAAGAATATTTTATCTCAGATTATGAAAATGTAAATAAATATATTTTCATCCAGCTTCAAATATCTAGGACTCGAATAGGGTCTAGTGCACTTGAGGACATTCTAGAACTAATAAAACTAGAATATACAGAAGGTGATCTGGTTCATTATTCAAAAATTTAATTCCCTTCCTAAAGAAGATATTTTCAAGAATGAATGATTCCCATAGATGACTAGTTTGAGGTGTTCCAGAAGTCTTAGGTTGTATATTAAAAAATGACCAAGATCATCAGAGATAAAGATACACCTAAATTATATAAAATAGAAAGAGGATTATTTACAACGACTTTGATAAAACCAGAAAGGGTTTATTTTGATATCTATAAAAATGCTATATAAGTGATTTTTTGAATAATACAAATTATAGAAGATCCCCTACTAAGAAAGGACCAGATCTACAAATTCATATTATAGTAGTGGATGGTAGTTTTTACAATTTCTCCCATTCACTACTAGAATGAGAACGAGATAATCTACTTGTAGGAGAAACATGAGTAATAGTGATCCAAGAATTTTATGTAGATCATATGGATATATATTTTGGTAGAACTCTAGAAGTAAATATCAACTTGAAGAACTAGTAGAATATGTTAGTATTTACACCCCACATAAGATGTGTTAGAGTAATTACTCATCATTATGTAATGTTCTATAATACTAGAAGACCTACTCTAATAAAGGGTGAAAAATTATTTACACATATTTCAAAAGATGAATTAACATAAATTAGTGAAATGTCTCCACGGGTGGTAAACATGAAGAGTATCACTTGGCCTAGAGAATGGGATTCACCAGATCAAGTGGAAGAAAGAAGGAAGATGCTACATCTTTCAGATGTTATTATAAAAGTTGGAAATAGACTTTTCATCTATGAGGTCAGAGAAGATGAAGATGGTTGTAGATCATAAGGAACAAGAGCAGGTAGATATGATTTGAACATAAAATATTTCAAATTATAAATACTATAGAACCCTCCTGAAAACCATAGGATCTCAATCAGAAACGATGAAGGTACTTCAGTAGAAGCACCAAGAAAATAAATTTTTAGAATGATAGTTTTCCAAAAAACAATTCAAATAAATATATATAAGGATTAATAAACTCATGTAGGATATATGGGATCATCATTAATTAGAGAAAAGATATAGGAATTGGTGAAATTAGTAAAATTAAGTATTAATGAAACTATATGTATTGCATTGGTTCATACAGGATGAACATTCCTTTGGACAAGAATCACATTTTTTGCGGTAATCTAGGAATCTACGGAGTTTCTATAAGGGCCCAATCATATTTCATTACACAATCTTGAATTTAGTCAAGAAATCAAGTCCTTTCAGATTGAGTATATTTTCATGATTAGATTTTTAGATAATTGGGACATAATACATTCATAACATAACACATTATCACATAGTGGATACCATAAAATAGTATTTATTTCCTCCAAAATAGAAAACGTTTCAAAAAAAATTATTTGACAATTCAAAAAACATTAAACATGGATTTATTATTTATCTTACACATCATTATAACCTATTAAATTCATTTAAAAAACATAGTATGGGCACAAAAATCTCAATAAGGAATATAAAAACAATGAAAGAGCACTTAGTCCTTGAATACATGTAACATATGAAGTCATTTTGAAAATAAATACTTGTCACCAATATAAACATACTTTTTGAAACATGAGATTTCCAAAAGATCCACACAAAACATAAGAACATAAATAGAACCATAAAGATGTAACATCCATGATATAGAAGCCACCCAGAGGCGCCCCATACCGAGTTGTTCACATGGTCTCAAGAGCATTTCCCCAAATGCTAGAGGCTACTGACTAGCAGTGAGGGCCTTGTGTGTTATAATGGGGAAACTATGCCCACATTGGGAGAGTGCACAACAGAAGTAAACATATATACAAAGGCGGAAGCATTAATAATATCATTCAAAAATAAACTACAGAATACTGTTAGAATAAACTGGAGCACATATATTAAATGATGCATGATTCATATGTCTAAGAAAGTAGCCAAACACAACATAATACTGAAATAAAACTCTAATCCAAAGTACTGAAAAACAATGTAAACATCTTCTCAGCATCGCAAGACACATCTTGGTCCCATGCTCTCTAGCTCAACAACACTCAAGTCCCTAAAGTAGAAGGGCTCTTGCCATAACCTATACATGCAACAATATAGTCTATTTGGGCCCAAAAGCATGGCCCAAAGAGGGTGTGAGACGATTCCCAGTAGGAATACACCCCATGAATTGTGCCTAACTGTCAGTGAATATATACTGTAGACAATAATAAATAGGAAGAAAAAAACAAGGAAGTACACAAAAAAAACAGCCAAATAGTTCCAAAGCATTCAGTTCCATATATCAAGCAATCATCTAATCAATGAAAGTAACCATCTGGTAAGTACACACAACCTATCCCCTCTAGTTCAACATACAATTAAGTACAAGCTACCCTCTAGGAATCACACACAATCTCACCCCTCTGGTTCAGCTTAATTATAGACTCTATGAGGAAGCACTCATCGTCAACTCCCCTTACAGTCTTGTATCATTAATAAAGGCGCTCTAGGGAAGCACTCAATGTCACATTACCCCTATGGCCCCTCCTAGGAACTATAGACACATTGAGGAAGCCCTCAAAATCAATTTCACATGTGGTCTTGCATCATGATTGTAATTATAGACACTCTGGAGAATCCCTTACGTCCATTCACGATATGGTCTACTACACCAGGTTCTCGTGGCCCTAGGTAAGTCAATAGTGTATAGAAATGCATAGTGGCCAAAGTAATCCTTAATAACTACTTGGATAATCAGTCTATAGCATATCCACATATTAGAAAAGATAATCACTCCATCCTACAATACTAGGCATGGGAAAACAACAACATCCTAACATGAAAAACTAGACCAATACGGTCTTAAACAGACATGCATGGTCAAACACTTCCAAAGAATAACAGTTAACCCTATTCACATTCAATTAACATCTATTCACGTATATAAGAATGGAAGACAAATAATAGGGAAAAAACAGTAAACACGCAATACCCCATTCATGGGTATTGGTCACTTTTGCACATATAAATCAATGACTTACTACGAGAAGGAACAAACCACCTACCTCGGTGTTGGGAGATCGATATACATGATCCTCATGGCTTGAATCACCCATGAACATCATAGATATACAAAAATGTCTAAAACATTCAACCAAGGATAACATTGAAAATAAGAGGAATCAAGAAATGATGCTCTAGAAGAAGGAATAGCTTATTGATGATATCCCAACACAATTGGTGGTGGTTGAATCAGAGATCAGAAGATTAGTTAGGGGATCGAAGAAGGATAATGACCTTAAGGGAGCCCTCGGTCGAACCAAACATAGAATGGGGGTGTTCTATCTATTAGAGGTTACCCCTATCCGTTTAATGAAAAAATACATGGTGTGTACTTTAGAAGTACATGGAATATACTTTCCTTTTCTGTAATCCTCTTTAGGCGGTCTCTATGTCACTCCACACGGTCATGTGCATGACCACTACATGGCTAGCACCCGACTACCCGCAGTAACCAAGTACACGACGTGTACTCATAATGAAAATGACTTGTACTTCAAAAATTTCCCGAAATTCCTCATTTTCTTAAAATAACCAGAAAAAGGAAAACATACCTGAATTGAAGATCCAGGTTTTTAGAAACATCCCCCATTAAAGAAATTCATTCCCTGAAATTTTCTAGCAAGGAGACATAGAAGAAGAAACCCTGAATAACCCTGGCCAATACGATCGTACATCGGCCTCCATCTCCAATTTCTCATTCTGTAAGCGCATATCCTGCAATAGCACCCGTACCAGAGGAACATACCAGCCATGGAGAACCTTCATACTTCAATCAAAAATCTGGATAATATGCTCCTCGAACAAGGCATCCAACTCTAACTAAACATCCTTGAGTTGAAAGACATGATATTGGTCTGAGAAGTAATGTTGAAGTTGAGAAACATGGAAAACATCATGCATAGCCCGAAACCTCTAAGGTAACTGCAACTGATAGGCAACTGGCCCAACTCTCTCCAAAACCTCAAATGGGCCGACGTGCCTCATTAAAATCTAACCTTATCTCCTAATCCATTAATGTCCCAACCTCAGCGTGACATGTAGGAAAACCAGATCTATGACCTCTAACTAAAAAGGTCGTATTCGCTGATCAACATAAGACTTCTATAGAGACTATATAGTAGCCATCCTCTTCCTAATCAACTCTATCTACAACGTGGTTTCCTATATATGATGAGGTCCCATCATATAAGCCTCTCTTGCCTCCAACCAATATAAGTGTGATCAACATGGCCTACCATACAATGCCTCACAAGATGCCATCTGAATTGTTCCTTGAAAACTATTATTTTAGGAAAACTCCACAATAGGTATATGCTTCTATCAAGAACCACCAAAATCAAGGACGAATGCTCGTATCCTGTCCTCAAGAACCAGAATCATATCCTCAGACTGACCATCGGTCTGGGGGTGGCAAGCTGTACTCAAAAACACTTGTGTCCCCAAAGCCTTCTGAATCCCCTTCCAAACCAAAGAATTAAAACAAGCATCCCTATCTGAAACAATGGAGTTCAGAACCCCATGTAGATGTAAAATCTCTTTGATGTACAGCTGTCCCAGCTCATCGACACTAAAGGTATCCTTGATCGGAAGGAAGTGATCAACATTCATGAGTCTGTCAATGACAACCCATATTACAACATTCCCCTAGGGCGACCTCGGTAAACTTGTCAGAAAATCCATTGCAACATCATTCAACTTCCACTCATGAATGGGTAACTACTAAAAAAGCCCTGCTGGTTGCTAATGATCTGCCTTTACCTACCGACAGGTGGAACACCTCATGACGAAGCCAACAACATCTCTCTTCATACCCGACTACCAATACTGACAGGGTAGATCACGATACATCTTGGTGACACCAGGATGAAATGCCCGAAATGAGGAATGAAAGTCCTAGATCAGCTCCTCGTATATGTCAGTTGATACCCATATGCACCCATGAAATACAAGACATCATCCTATCCTATATTCCATCCAAGAATAGGGTCCTCTCTGGACACGCTTTCTCATAGGACTAGGACATCAAAATATGATAACTGCCTCATTCATACTCTATCAAGAAGAGTAGCGGTAACAACTATAGAAGATTGAAATGTCTGCCCCTATCTGTTGTGCACCTCCAAATGCATCTCAGAGAACATAGCAATAGGCTGCTGCTCACTACTAGCCTCCTGAACCGCCTATATCTGTGTTCTCCTGCTCAGCGCATCAGCCACTATGTTTCCCTTCCCAAGTGTATAGGAAATCTCAATGTAAAAGGATTGAAGATACTCAACCCACCTTCGCTAACTCAAATTCAAATCATGCTGACTGAATATGTATTTGAGACTTTTGTGGTCGGTGAGAACCAAAAATTGTCATGCCAAAAGATAATGCCTCCAACAGTGTAAATCATGAACAACTTCATCCAACTCGAGATCATGCGTTAGGTAATTTCTCTCGTGTGGCCTCAATTGTTGATACCCATACACAATGACTCCTTACCCTTGCATAAGTACAACTCCCAGCCCAATACGTGATGTGTCATAGTAAACATTATTGATCTTTCCCATCTTTGTAAATACTAGTATCAGTGCGGAAGTCATCCTCCCCTTCACCTCATTAAAGGATGACTTTTAAGAATATGACCACCAGAACGTCACACCCATCTTTGTCAGGGCCATAAGTGGAACTTCTAATTTTGAAAAGTCCTCTATGAAGTATCTGTAGTATCTAGGAAGCCCTAGAAAACTCTGTACCTCATTGACGTTCTCTGGTTTCTCCTAGGAGACTACTTCACTCACTTTCTCTAGGTCTACTGATACTTCTATCTCTGAGATAACATTACCCAAGAAGTGAATCTAATCCATCCAATAGTGGAATTTTGAAATCTTATCATATAATATATTCTCTCTCAGTATACTCAGAAATATATCAAGATGTGTGGAATAGTTGTGTCGAGTGTGATAGTACACCAAGATATCGTCCACAATGACTACCAAAAATGAATCCATGTATGGATGGAACACTTGGTTCATCAGTTCCATGAAAATTGCAGGTGCATTTGTGAGACTGAACGGAATAACCACATACTAGTATATACCATACCTACTCTAGAAGGATTTAAGAGGTATATTAGATGGTATAACACACAACTGATGGTAACCAGATGTCAATACAATCTTCAAGAACACCCGGGTTCCTCGAAGCTGATCAAAGAGATCAACTATACCCAGCAAGGGATATCAGTTCATGACCATCTACAGGTTCAACATATGATAATCCATGCAAAGAATGAGTGTACAATCTTCCTTATCCTCAAAGAGGACGGGAAAACCACAAGAAGAAGTACTGGGTCAGATGAGACCCTTTTCCTGCAACTACTCTAACTTCTTCTTGATCTCCTCTAACTCGGGTGTAGCCATCCTATATGGAAGAATGGACATTGGTGCCGCTCCAGGAACAAGCTCAATAGAAAATTATACCTCTATCTCCATAGGTAAACCTGATAAGTGCTCTTGAAATACATCTATGAAACAATCCACCATTGGAGGGAAGTCTATCTGTGATGTCCCCTAATATTCCAGATAAATACTATAAATTTGGGCTGTAACTCCTCCTAACCGATGATGCTCTAGTCCCGCTCTACTCACCTGTACATCCCATTCTCCCTTATAGAGAAATGATCCACCTTATGGTGATATGAAACTCACCCTACGATGATAAAAATCGACAATGGCCTGAAAGGGAACTAACTAGTCCATTCCGAGAATCAAATCATAGCATGTCATCTCTAGGACATAGAAGTCCCAAAAGAAGTGACACACACTAACCTCAAGAGGGAGCTCCTTGCACTGATGTAAACTAGATGTTATTGTCCCCAACAGAGTGTCTACCGTCAAGATATCAATAGAAGAGTAGATAAATAGCACAATTATCTCAACAAAAGCAACAAATATATTGCTATGGGAAGCAGCTATGTCGAAAATAGAAGAAGATAAAACTGAGGCAACTAGGATTATACCTCGAACTGTAGAGAGTCTAGGATCCTCCTCCAGCTTGGTCTACTCCACTGCCACAGTTTGGCCTACACCATGGCCCTGTGACCCTTCTTGACCACTATGAGCTTATCCACCCTACAATAACTGATATCCTAGTGACTATACACCATGGCCATGACCTCCACCTCAGCCTGAAGTGCTAGTAGAACTCCAATTTACATAATTTTAAGAAACCGGTGGAGATTCTTTCGTATGAGGAGTCAAAGAAGAACCCATATCACCAACGGCTTGTGAGAAAACCTGACAGAAATGCTGAAGGTGACCCATCTTTCTGTAAGATCGACACTCTACTAGGTCTCTCTGACACTGCATTCTCATATTCATGGCCTTCCCAAAATTGTATCATACCACCTGGCTATAAGAAGGTGTCTCTCGCCTCCTTGTATCCCCACACGTAGGCTCCCTACAATGCTTCCTACGATCAGAAAGAGGGTCACTAGCTCCAGATGTCAATCCGCCCTATCTCACAACTCCGGAATCCCTCTGATTCTGCACTTTAATCAGTGCCCAGTTTATGATAGAAGTGATGGAAGTCAACATAATGATTTTCACCTATGATTGGATATCCTGTCTGAGACTATACTCAATCTTCCTTGACAGTAACAACCAATCTCCCTCATTGGAAGGGTGTAAAATGATGATGCTTTATGAAATGAGAGGAATACACCATAACTGATAGATTACCCTACTCCAGACTCATGAAATCCGAGACTCGATCATCCCTTAAGGTCTCTAGATAGAAGTAGTCATAGAAGATACATTGGAACTCCTCCCAATACATAACCTGTGGATGTCCTGCCTATGAGATCAAATGCCACCATCTCTTGGTGGAATCCCATATCATGTATGTAGCGAGCCTAACCCGCCTATCTGGAGGCATTTCTAGATGCTCAGAGATCATCAGTAAGGCTTCTAGCCATGACTCTACAGCCAGGGGTCCTCTATCCCCTGAGAAGTTGTGAGGATGATGCTAATGAAAAACCCATGTCAAATCTTCCATAGATGAGGCAGGAGGCGGTGCTCCCTAGAAGGTCTGCATCATCCTCATGAAGCCTTCCCTGAACTGTGCATCAACACCTTTATCAAGTATAACTACAGGTGCCAAGACTAGCACAACATGAGGATCTATAGGAAGTCACTGATCATCCATATCAGGCATCTAATCATTTCCTAGCAACTGGAAGACAAACAGAGGATGTCTCAGTGGCATGACTCTGCAAGGTCAAACGCACACCTTAGATCAAGATTATCACGGACCGAAAACTGAAGGTAAAAGAATGGAACATGAGATATAAAGCATTCATATTTCGAAAAACATGACTACATGGCTTGTATGTCCCCTACACGATGTCTTTTCTTATGCCATTTACATGGGCATGTACTCCTGCCATAACTGGTCGTGTAACACCCCGAACACACGTTGTGTTGTCCTAACACATGGTGTGTACTTGAATCCTTTTCTCCTACTCGAGTCCCATTACACGGCCAACCCACACGGTTCTCTTAAAACAATACTACATGACATGTTTGTTCCTGACACGGTGTGTACAAGATGAGATACTTCGACCTGTATTCTTAGTGACACGACCAAATACACAATTCACACTACACAGTAAGTTCCAGGTGGACACTGTGTGTATAAGAAGAGACTCCACTAACCCATGTTGTTAGAAACATGGTCAGCTGCATGGTTTACACTACACGGTGTGTATAACTTACGTTTTCATCCATCAATGCCATTGGTCACATGGGCGGACACAAGGTCTCTACACATGAAATGCACATCTAGTACACGACATGTCCTACCAAGATTTTCCCAACCCCGTGTCTCATTCCACATAGCCTGTGACATGGTTAGAGACTACACGATGTGTATATATAGTACACGATGTGTACTTAAGGAAAATTGTTTCGTCCTAGAAAGATGGATACACAATGTGTGTTCATAACTACACGCCATGTATTCTGGGGTTTTCAAGACAGTAAGCCTTAGAAAATATTCCGAAAGCCCATGAAACACAGAAACTGACATTTATGTTCGAAATTCCTATCCGTGAGAGCCCATACTCCATTAGAATCAATGTAATAGATCTCAAACATGTTATAATCAAAACTATCCACATAATGATCCACCAAATTCTGGTTCACGAGGGACTATAACAACACAAGAACCACAGTTTGGAATTCATCCAAACAATACATTTAACAACCAATACGTTATCAAACAAAAGGTATTTTATCAAGTTTTCTATCATAACGGCATGCATATCTAGCACAACATCTATCAAAACAACATGAAATCGCTACTGCACCCAAAATGGCATGGAAATAATGCATGACATGTGATTTCTAGCAAGTGCCTATATGATGCATGAGATGGCAGACCCTCATCTCATCGGGTTGAAACAGAAATAGAACATCAATAATATCAATGGTAACAACACAAGGAATGTGAATCACCCAACAATGAGAATAAAATCAACTGTAATATTGAAAAACTAGAAAAATTGTAATAAGAGTCTAATATTGTCTTTTCCTTATACACGGGATAGTTACACCCAGGCATAACTTATTACCATGTACCAATACCATCCTACCCCTAACTATAGGCACCAAATAGTAAATCAAGAAGAAAATAATTCCTCTGATACCACTTTGTAATGTCCCGATTCTTGAAGCCACCCAAAGGCTCCCCATACTCGGTTGGTCACATGGCCTCTAACACATTTCCCCAAATGTCAGAGGCTACCGACTGATAGCGAGGGCCTTGGAAACGATAGTGGGGAAACTATGACTCCATTGGAAGAGTACATAGTGGATGTAGATAGATATAGAAGAGATGAATCAATAATAATATCATTAAAAAATAAACAGCAGAAGACTAATAGAATAAACTAGAGCACATATATAAAATGATGCATGATACACATGTATAGGAAAGCTTCCAAACACATCAAAATGATGAAATAAAACTCTAAACAAAAGTATAGGAAAACTAAGTAAACATCTCCTTAGCATCGCAAGCCTCAACTTGGTCACATGTTCTCTAGCTCCACAACACTCATGTACCTGAAGTTGACGAGCGCTTTCCCTTATCTATACCTACAATAAGGTAGTCTGTTTGGGCCCAAAAGAATGTCCCAAATAGGGTGTGGGAAGAATCATATTATGAAACCACCCCAAGATCTGTGAATAATAGTCAGTGAATATATATGGTAGGAAATAATAAATAGGAAGTAATAAACAAGGAAATAATCCAAAGTAATCATCCAAATAGTTCCGAAGCATTCAGTTCTAGATACCAAGAAAATAGCTAATCAAAGCAGGAAAATCTCTCAGGAGTACAAACATCCTATCCCCTATGGTTCAACATTCTTGTAAGTACATGAAACCCTCTGGGAAGCACACACAGTCTCACTCCTCTAGTTTAGTTTAATTATAGTCTCTCCAAGGAAGAAATCACCGTCAATTCCCCCTATATCCTCATATCGGTACTAAAGGTGCTCTGGGGAAGCACTCAACGTCACATTCCCCCTATGGCCCACATCGAGGAACTAAAGACACTCTAAGGAATCTCTCAACATCAATTCCCCCTATGGCCTCGCATCGTGATAGTAATTACAGTCACTTTGGAGAAGTCCTTATGTCCATTCCCCCTATGGTCTACTACACCAGGTTCTCATAGCCCTGTGTATGTCAATCATGCATAGAAATGCATAGCGGCCAAAGTAAACCTTAAGAAATACCTAGCTATTCATTCTATAGCATATCAAAATATCTGATAAGTTAATCAATCCATCCTACAATACTAGGAATGGGAAAAAATAGCATCCTAATAGGTAAAGCTAGACAAAAACGGTCCTAAATAGACATTCATGGGAAAACAATTCCAAAGCATTGTAGTTAACCCTATTCACATTCAATTTACCTCTATTAAACCATATAAGCATGTTAGAAAAATAATAGGGCTAAAACAGTAAACACACAATACCCCGTTCATGGGTTTTAGGAGATGTTGCACATATAACTCATATAATTCCTATAGAAAGGAAAAAACCACCGACCATAGTGTTTGGTGATTAATATACATGAACCTCAAGCCTTGAATCGCCCAAGAAAACTGAAGATCTACAAAAACATTTAAAACGTTCAACCAAGTATAACATTGAAAAGAAGAGGAATCATGAAACGATGCTCTAGAGGAAGGAATAGCATAAAGAGGTGATCCCAACGCAATCGAAAATAGTCGAATCAGAGATCAGATGATCGGTCAGGGGCTCAGAGAGGGATGACGGCCGTACAGGAGATCTCGCTCAAACCAGACCTAGAAGGAGTGTGTTTTTTCTATTAGACACGACCCTAGTCCTTTTAATGTAAAATAAGAAAATAAAGGGCGTGTACATTAGAAGTACATGAAATGTACATTCCTTTTTTGTACTTTGATTTAGGTGGTCTCTAAGTCACCCCACATGGCTGTGTCCATGACCGCTACATAGCCAGCACCCGGCTACCCTTGGTAACGGAGTACACATCGTGTACTCATAAAGTACAGGATGTGTACTTCAAAAATTTCTAGAAATTATTCATTTATTTAAAAACACCAGAAAAATAAAAACATACCGGAAAATAAGATTTGGGTTCTTACAAAAGGGATATTAGTTCATTACCTAAATAATCATGTAACCCTCTCAAATACTTTATAATTTGTAACACTCACTACCACGTTACAATTTGTGTACAATCATAATTACACTTTGAGTAACCATATTCCTGACCTCCAATATAAACATACACAATCAATTTGAGGTATAGATAGGTCCAAACCTTCATCATAAACAATTACCAATAACCATAACATAATCATACAAGATGAATAATTTCATAAAAACATTCACGTTGAATTTTTAAAAACTAGATGTTTAAAAGATGATTTTATAAGAAATGTCACTTACACATAAGATATAATTGACATGAGAATCAATAGATTGAAATTAAAATGTGTATATAATGTAAATAAACATAATAATACATAATATAAAAAAATCATTACAACAATGAACATAAAACCACACAATTATTTAAGTAGAAAGTAAACCCCAAATAATGGTAATTGGGTAATGAATCCCTTTACCTTGGGTTCATCTTATGTCAATTTTTTTTAATAATCCTATATAATGGTTAACATAGTTTTATTATTATTTTATAATTTTTATCATGTTTAAATAATCTTATATGATCATTTGATAACCTCTTTTATCTCAGTAATTGTCATTATTCTGTCCCTTGCATTGTTTGGGGTGCATTTTTTACATGGTTCCCATTATCGGTACATGATGGATAATCACGTTGATTGGAAGTGAAACTCAAAAATTAGAATGGAATTGTATTTAAATATTTTATGTACCATAAATTATACCATTTATAATTTTTAATTCATATATGAGGATGATTTAAATGTTAAAATGTTATGGATATTTGTTTAGGTCATTTTGGTGATTCTTCGATCGTAATGAACTCATTTTGTTTCATAAATTAATTTCATGTGTAAAAAATTATTCAATAACCTTATATAACATACAAAACATAATTAATAATTAGTATCTTCCATAAAAAAGGTTTCATAAAATGTCTTGAAGGATGTAAAATAAATTAAAATCACATTTTCCATGATGTCTGTAAATCGACAAATCACAGACGATGATTTAATTTCATGAATAATTGTGAGAGGAGAAGAAGTATAATGGTGTGTCATCCATAAAAATGATTAAATTAAGAATATATAATATACTAGATTATTCATGCCATTTGGATAACGGTACATGAGTAAAGAAGAATATTGGAAAAGAAAATGAAAAGAAAAGAATGAAAACAAAATAGGATGTTTCCTCTTGATCTATTCTCCATGAGATCTTCCTTAAGGCCTCTAGTTTTGGACTTTTGGTGATTCCAGCAGATATAGGACGCGGGGAAGAGACTTGGGAGGATTATTGGGATGAACTTAGATAATGATCAATTCTTGAGAGGTGTGAGAGGAAGAGGAGAATTAGGGTGGTATTTATAGTGCAGGAGGGGAGGTATTTTTCATTATTTTAATCATTATTATAATATTTTTTATCAAGAAATTGAATTTTTGGAATTCATGTGATCCAAAATAGTATTAATGACATTTGAGTTCAAACCAAGTGGTCTTACATCACTTATAACTTCATCAATAGTGTATTTAACTGATAATTTGAATATATGATATTTTATTGTATTTCACTATTCATAAAAAATTCATGAATTTCCAAAATATCCCAAAAATTCACCATAATGATTTTTTCAATGTATAAAATTCAAAAATGAACTCCATTTTTCGATAATAATTTTCTAAATATTAATAATTTAATTTTTAAATAAAATCATACTTTATTCAAAAATTAACAATTTTTATTCTATAAATGCTTTTATTTTACACAAAAAAATTAACCAAGATTTCATAATCATAAAGCCCTAAGAAAATACAATAATAATATGATTTACTATTCATAAAGTTCATATTAATATTTATATCACTATTCATATGGGTAGGTTACTATTCACCAAAAATCATGTTGGTTCCATTAGACTCCAAATAACTTACTGATCACAATTTTAGATGACCGTTTTTCAATATTCAAAACATAGAAGCTGAAAAAATATGTTTAACGGATAGTTATAAAAATATTATTAAAAAAATCTTCATGAATTTAAATTTATTTTTAAAACTGTGGGATGTTACATTAGCACCACATTTTATAAATTATTCCCCCACAATTTTTTTATTCATTAAACAAATGAGGGTACCTTTCCCTCATAGCATTTTCAGATTCCCTTTTTTCTTCTTCAACCACATGGTTTCTTCACAAAACCGTTACATGATGGATTAAATTATTCCACAATACCTATTCCCTTTGATCAAGAATCTGAATTGGTTTCACTTCATATGAAAAGTTATATTCTAACTGAAATATTATTGGGCTGGCTCATACATTCAAAACATTGAATCAAGAAAAACATTATATACCTGAGATAATATTGGAGGAAAATCTACTCAGCATGCAAGTGGTCCAACATTCACTAGTATTTGAAAATGGCCAATGAATCATAGACTTAGCTTTCCTTTCATACCAAAATGAATCACACTTTTTGAAGGAGAGATTTTAAGGAAGACCTAGTCACCTTCCTCAAAAGAGAATTCTATCCTTCTATTATCTACATATCATTTTTGCCTGCACTGAGCATTCCTCATGTGCTACTGGATCATCTTAACATTCCTTGCCACTTCCTCTAATAATTTTGGTCCCATCAACTTCCTTTCCTCGACGTCATCCCATAAATCTGGAATTCTACACTACTCCTCAAATAATTATTCTAAAGGTGACATCTATATACTACAATGAAAACATTTATTATATGAAAACTCAACTAAAGAAAGATGTTGATCCCAACATCCCTAGTAGTCCATCGAACATGTTCGAAGAATATACTCCAATATCTGAATCGTTCATTATGGCTGGCCACCAGATTGAGGATGAAAAGTATTACAAAAATTTAATTCTATGCCCAATGAATTCTGAAGGCCCTTCCAAAAGATAGTAGTTAACTTGGGATCCTGGTCTGATATAATAGAAAGTGGAACTCCATTTTACCAGACAATCTTTTTGAGATATAGTCAAGAATGCTCATCCAAAGTCATTGAATCTCTAATAGAAATAAAATGTGAAGATTTTTTCATCCAATCAATAAAAACCCAAATATCATTTTTACATTGAGAATACTTTAGTAGTCTCACCAAAAACTCCATGGATAAATTCTCCCACCTTCACTCTGGCACTGGAAATGGCTGAAGCATCCCCATTAGTAACTTCAATATATAATTTCATTCCATTCCAAAAATACTACTACCTAAGGTCTCTGTACATCTTTGTACTGCCAGGATAACTAAAAATAGAGAACTATGAGCTTAATAAAATAATTCATTGTTCAAATTGGAATCATAAGTCATACACAATCTTTTAATAAATCTTTAAACACAAACATTATCAAGGTTAAATTTTGGCTACTTACCCACTTTTTCCAATTCAACCTTTTTCTGTAGCTCACAATCTTCCTTCTCTGCTAGCTAAATTCTGGCAGATAATGACAACTGCACTAAAACCTGAAACAAAACATGGGTATTTGATGCGCAAACAAATTCTAATAAAAAATTTATCAATTCATTATTCAAGGGATAATGTTCCAATTGTAACATGGTTGATGATACATGATGTTTTCGACTCAATGCATCCTCCACATTGTTTACCTTTCCTGGATGGTAATTGACCATGCAGTCATAATACTTATTAATTCATGCTATCTTATATGCCTAATATTTATCTCATTCTGAGTAAATATATACATTAGGCTTTTATTGCCAGTATATATTTGACATTTGGCTCCGTATAAATGATGTCTCCAATTTTTCAAAGCAAAAACCAAATCTGCCAATTTCCAATCATTCATGGGATAATTTCACTCATGAGGTTTTAGTTTTATTGATGCCTAATAAATTACATGATCATTCTTCATCAGAAAACCACAAGGTCCCTTCAATGAAGTATCATTGTAGATAAAAAACACACCATTTCGTGCAGGCATGGCCAAAACTAGAGAATTCAACAATCTATTCTTCAGTTCCTAAATACAATCATCATATTCTTCTATCAAAATAAATTTAACCCCTTTTCAAATTAAATTATTTAGTGGGAAAGATAAACATGCAATGTTTTTAACAAACCATCATTAATAACCTGCTAATATAAAAACACTTCGAATCTCTGTAACATTTTTAAGAATTTTCCATTCATCAACCATAGTTTTCTTGGCAGGATCAACAGTTATTCCATCATTATTTAAAATGTTCCCAAAAAAGAAATTTTCAACCAAAAATCACACATTCTGAATTATCCATTTATTTTGTTTTCAATTAATGTTTGGAAAACAACCCTTATATGTTTATCATGCTCCTCTTTACTCATAGAATATACCAAAATATCATCAATAAACACAACCATAAACATATAGAATAACTCATGAAATATTACATTCATAAGATTCATGAATACAAAAGGAGCATTATTTATCCCAAAAGGAATAAAAAATTTTCATAAATCCCATATCTATGATGGAAAGCTATTTTCTGGGTACCATATTCCTTCACCTTCAGCTAATGGTATCCAGATCTCAAGTCAATCTGGGAAAAGTACTGAGGTACCTGGATATGATAAGAAAATTCAACGATATGAGTAAAAAGATACTCTTTCTTAATAGTGATGTTATTCAAATATCTATATCAATGAAAATATTGATAGAACCATCATTCCTTTTAACGAAAATATAGTGGTACCCCATGGTGATGTGCTAGGATGAATGAAGCCTTTATCATGAAAATCCTAAAACTGATTTTTGAATTTAATATGTTCCATTTAAGCCCTTATATATGGTGGTTTTAAAATTGTCTTAGCATCTGGAACAAAGTCAATTGTGAATTCGACTTCCTGATCAGGTATAACACCATGTAACGCATTAGAAAAAACAACATGGTATTCATTTACCACTGAAACATCATTAATATGAACAGTTCATTTATTTTCAAAAATGTGATTAAGATAAATTTCATTTCCATATTTCAATAGTTTCTCTCTTTCTTGATATGTTATCAATTATATGTGTTTGTTCTTGTAAGAAAATTGAAAGTATTTTTTTAAATTTTTTTTAAACTCTACAATCAATATTAGCATTATAAAAAGAATTCTAATCCATTCCTAGACTGACATCAATCTATACTATAGAAAAAACAACATGGTTTCATGTAATGTATTTCCACAGAAAATAATATACATATTCTTATAATTCCTCTTTGAAATAATATTTCCGCCTAGTGTTTTAACAATAAATTTTGGTCTCATTTTTTGAGGTGACGTTTCCAATTTACAAGAATATTATTTAGAAATAAAGGAATGTGTAAACACAATATCAAAAAAAACTTTAGAAAAATCTTGTTAAACAAACACAGTACCTGATACAAATTTTTTTGATGGCCCAACTTTAGCTAATGTAGTCACAAAGAATCCAACTACACCTTTATGCTTTTAGTCTGGCTTTTTTGTATCATTCATATCACTCTTTGTGCAGGTATTTTCAAAATGACCCATCTCACCACATTTAAAACATGTTATAGTTTTCTTATCCGAATTAATCTTAGGATCATTTTCCTTACAATATAGGGACATATGTCCAAACTTACAACATTAAAAACACATCGTAGTTATGGTAAGTCATTTCCCAGGGATCTTCTTACCACATATTTCACAAAATAGAAATTGTATTTCTTTACCATCAAAATTATTTGGCAGATTCTTACCCATCACTTTCCATATGTACTTATTATTCTCCTAATTTTCAAAGTGCTCATGATCATTAGAAAAATCTATCTCTACCCTCACTTCATAGTGGAAAAGTTTCTCATAACATTTCAATTCATGGGAGGCCAGGGCCCTTTGTTACCCTGGCTTCAATCTTGAGTAAAAGTGGTGGATTTTAATATAAAGATCCAGAATAATATTTTGATCAAACCTCAGTAGTCAGGTGATGTTTTCATCATAAATGTCGCCTGATTCTTCCTCCCTTTTCTTTAATTCAAGGAATTTCTTCTCCATCATATGTCTCACAACCGTCAGAAAATATTTTTAAAGGAAAGTAATTTTAAATTCATCCCATTATAAGGCATCAATATCATGTGTGTCCCTAATATTATTTACCATTGACCACCACTAATATAATTCACCTTTAAAATGATAAATGGAAATACATACCTTTTTATTAAATGAAAATCCAATAACCTTAAATATGTTTTAAGGGCTTTAATCCATCATCTAATAGCTACTAGGTTAGAATATCCATTTAAAGCAGGAGGGTGTTGTTTCATAAAATGTTCCACTATTGTTATGTTCAGTTGTGGTATATATGGTTTCTATCATGCATGAACACCACTACCATTTATTTTCATTATTAGATGATCCATTACTATTACAAATGGCTCAATTATAATTATTACCATTTGAGGCTGCAGTTTCGGAATGATATCGCTCTATCGATGCCTCTCTTCTTTATCTTCCCAATTTCTATTGAGGACAACCATTCTGAACAAAAATATCTTAGTTGAAGCAATATAGTAATCTTTTAATTATATAACATTTCAAATTAACCATAAAATAAAAATCATTTTTGATATTCTATTAACATCGCCCTTAACCCTAATGTTTTCCAAACCATTCTCTGATACCAACCATAAGGACCCGACCATATTTCATTATGAAATCCTGAATTTATTCAAGCAATCACTTAATTTCAAATTGAGGATCTTTAAAGATTATATATTTAGAGAATTAGAACATAATACACTCAAAACATTACAAATTAATACAGAGTGGATACCACAAAATTGAATTCATTTCTTCCAAAATATAAAACTTTTCAAATACAAAATGATTTCATTGAACATAATTTAAAAATTAAAAATGGATTCCTTATTTGTCTTAAAAATATTTATAACCTATGAAAATCATTTAAAAAACTTGTGATGAGAACAAAAAGATTAGTACGAGATATAAAAAGAAGGAAAGAACACATTAGTCTATGAATACTTCTAACGTATGAAATCATCTTGAAAAGTCCTACTTTACACCCATATAAAATTTCTTTTTGAAATATGATATTTCTACAAGATACAAAAAAAACATAAAAAAATAAACAAAACCATAAAGTTATCTTGAGGAATTACTTACATAATCTTGTAACCCACTCGGGTACCATATAATTTGTAACCCTCATGACAACCTTACAATTTGTGTAACAATCATAGTTACACTTGGAGTAACCATATGGTAAACCTCCAACTTACACATACCCAATCCATTGAAGGGAGATATAGGTCCAACCAATAATCATAAACAATTCCATAGAACCATAACATAATCATACAACAAGAATAATTGCATAACAACATTCACTTTGATTTTTGAAAGACTAGAAGTTTAAAAGATGATTTTATAAGAAATGCCACTTAAAAATAACAAATAATTAAAATTTCAATCTATAGAATGAAATTAATATGTGTATATGATGTAAATAAACATAATAAAACATAATAAAAACAAAACTTAATGATACAAATGATCTCAAAACCACACAATTAATTAAGAAGAATGTTAACCCCAGAGAATGGAAACTGGGTTAAGAATTCCCTTAACTTGGGTTCATCTTGCTTAAAAATTGTTTAAAACACCTATATAATGGTTAAAAGAGTGTCATTAGTATTTTAAAAAACAATTTTCATGCTTATAACATCTTATATGATCATTTCATAACCTCATTTCACCCTTTAATTGATAGTATTTTGTTTGTTTCATTCTTTTGGGTGCGTTCATTACTAGGTTCCCATGATCGGTTCATGATGGATATTCTTGTTGATTGGAAGTGAAACTAGAAAATTGTTATGGAATGGTATTTAAATATTTCTAGTACAATAAATTATACCATTTATCATTTTTAATTCAGATATGATAATGATACATAAGTGAAAGCGTTATTGATATTTGTTTAGGTCATTTTGGAGATTCTTCGATCATAATGAACTCATTTTGTTTCATAAATTAATAACATGTGTAAAAATGATTCTAGAACCATATATAAGACATAATTCATAAATTATAATCTGGTTCAACCATAAAAATGGTTTCATGACTAGTCTTTAAGGATGTAAAATAAATTGAAATCACATCATCCATGATGTCGGTAAATCGACACTTCTTGGATGGTGTATTAATCTATTGAATAAGTGGGAGAGGAGAAGAAGTACAACGGTGTGTCTTCCATAAACATGATGAAATATATAATATTCATGATAATATATCACTCATTTAATTTAGATAAGAGTAATTTAATAAAGGAGAAGAATAAAAATAAAAATTAAAAGAAAAGAAAGAAAACAAAAGAGGATGTTTACATCTTGATCTCTTCTCCTTGAGATCGTCTTTATGGAATTTGGTTTTGGATTTTTGGTGATACCAATATGTCATGGACTTGGGGAAAAGACTTGGAAGTAGTATTGTGCTGAAAATAGGTAAGGTTTAAGGCTTTATAGGTGTAGGAGGAAAATGGGAATGATGGTGGTATTAATAGTGGAGGAGAGGAGGTATTTTTCATTATTCTTCTAATCATTATTATAATATTTTTGCCGATGACTATGAATAGTCTTAATTAATATGACCCAAAATAGAAATAATGGAATGTTTGTTTAAACCAAGTGGTCTTACATCACTTTTGATGTCATAAATAGTGTATTTGACTAATAATTTGAATTACGGTATTTTACTGTATTTCACTATTCATCAAAAAATTCAAGAATTTTTAAAAAATCCCAAATATTATCCCAAACTATTAATAGACATCTAGAATTAAAAAACGTATTCCATTTTTTAAAAATAAGTTTCTAAATATTTTAAATTTAATTTTTAAATAAAATCATACTTTATTAAAAAATTAAAAATTTTAATTTGATAACTGCTTTTATATCACACTAAAAAATTAACCAAGATGTCATTATCTTAAAGTGTTATGAAAGTTAAATTACAATACAATTTAATAGTCATTAGGATCATATTACTATTCATAAGGGATGGTTATTATTCACTAAAAATCAAGTTGGTTCTATTAGAGTCAAAATAACTTACTGTTCACAATTTTAAATGACCATTTTTTGAAATTCGAAACATATAAGATGGAAAAATATGTTTAAGGGATAGTACTAAATATCTAATTAAAACAAAATTTCATGAATTTCAACTTATTTTTAAAGACTTTTGGGGTTACAGTTGTAGGTTACAGTTGGTAATAATGCAACAGTTCTGATATAAGAAGTATCCAAGGATATTTAGATTAAACTCAATAGAAGAATATTTATAGAGTAGATTATATATTGTATTCCTCAATTTCCAGATAAATTCTTGATTGTAAAGGTATTCCTTAAAATATTTCAGCAAATAACGATATTTTTAAAATGGAATTATCGTTGATAATTATTTGATTCCAACTAATTTTCAAAAAACAAAGATCATTATAGATAAGAATGTATCTACTGTTAAAGTAGAAAACTATCCATATGAAGATATAGAATACCATTTATTTATTGAGAAGTGTAATGAAATGGGATGGTTGAAGGATTTGAGGATTAATGAAGAAGAGGAATTGGCTAGGATAAAAGATTATTTATCCGAAAATTAGTCAAACAAATGTATGAAAATATGGTAGAAGGCAATGCCAGTGGCTAAAATAACCCTTAATTCTCTTAGTACAGTGATCAGAAGTAAAGAGATTTCCTATCCAGTTAACATTGGTATTGAATTTTTTGAAAAAAAAATTCTATAACTGATCAGTCATAGATTAATCGGGTTTAGTGAAAGTCCTCAAGAGTGGAGAGTTCAAGGTAACGAATCATGTAGAAAAATAGTTTGGTAATACTAGAACAATTATAAATTATCATGATACTAATTATTCCACAAAGGATTATGGATACAATCTTTCAAATACTAAGATATTAATAATAAGGATTAGAATTGAAATACCAATGGTATATTCTATGTTTGATATAATGTCAGGATATTGGAAGATAAATATCAAAGAAGAGGTTATACCAATAGAAATATTTATATCTCTAGTTGTCCTATTGGAATGGATAGACATTCCATATGGAATTATGAATATGTTAGGAATATTACAGAGGAGAATGGTAATTGAATTCAGTAGATTATCAAATTTTACTTGAGTGTATATTGATGATTTGAAAGTATTTAGTAACAATATATAAAGGAATATAAAACATTTAGAGCAGGTAGATGAAGTGATTAGAGAATAATGGATGATATTTTTAAAAGTAAATATCATTTCGATGCAACCAAAGAAAGAATATCACTATTGAAAATCTCAAAAAGTAGATAGATGCGTCAACCATATATTGAAAAAATAGACAACTATTTCCGAATGAGATTACAAACTATAAGAGGATTTAGGTGTTTCTTGGTATAATAAGTTTTGTTAGAGTATACATTATAGATTTATAGAAAATATCAGTTACCATATAGCGAAATGTGTCCAGTAAGGTAACCTGGGAATTGATAGAAAAATATTATAAAGTAATCAGAAATGTGAAGCAAAAAGCATAGAATCTCAAAAAATTGGAGTATCTATAAGGGAGCGAAGATTAACTTATCTTAGAAACATATGCATCAAAATCAACAAGGTTATGTATCCAAATAATAATGGAAAACCATAATTAAATTAGAAGTGGATACTGGAGTGGATGTTTAAAAAGTTTGATAAAAATCATCCTATCCATGAAAGATAATTTCCTACAGTTCTTATGAAATTAGTGATAATGATATTTTATTAGGAAAACCATTTATATATCTACATATAGTTCTTATATAATGAATTTATGAGTATTAAAATAGAAAGGTTAAACCAGAAAGGAATTTACAGTGGAATAATGAATTGAAATAATATACCATTAATATATAAAATATTAAAAGAAATGATAATGTCATTATAGATGCACTAAAATTATATTTTGACACTTGAAAGTGCAATATAAAAAAGTAAAAAATCATAGAGATGTCCCATTTTTGTTGATAATAGTTATGTGAAGGAATTATTGGTTATCAAAGTAATGAATGATTGAATTGAAAAAAGAAAAGTGATTCGAATAGAGAATTTTATTCAGATGAATGGATCTTAATCTTGAATGGTTGAAAGAATATAAAGGACAAGTTACATTTACAGAAAGGTTTTAAATCATAAAAATATTGCAATGAGATCTCTAGGTAGAAATTGTAAACATAAAAGTCATATTTAATTCTCTTTATGTGGTTATAAAGGCAATTGCATCACAAAAAATGTAGACAATCAGAGAAATAGGATGGCTTGCAATAACCATAATATTGACATGAATAGATGATCCAATGTAAAGGAGAAAAACATTTATAAGATCTTGGAAGAACAATTAGAAGAAGAACTCCAATATTAGAAAAAGTTTCAAAATGAACATCATCGACAGAATGGTGAGTAGGAATAGGTTCAAGTAAATATGGATGATAACCTATTTGGAGATCACAATCTAGTAAAATAAATATGGAAATATTTTCAAATGATTCCAAGCATGTAATAGAACAAATACACAACCATTTACAATTTGATCCTTAAAAGAAAATATGACCAGATATTCAAAATAGGTATGAATAGTGTTTTAGAAATTTGAATAATCCAATGACCTTATGGAAGATTAAAAAATGATTGATCGATATATGATCAGTATGATCATTACTAAAGTGATCAGGATGAAATTCCATGTTTCTGGTCAACTTGAAAATGTTATATGGATAAAATATATAGGTGCAAATGAATATCTAGTTTTCGAATGATTTTGGAGAATTTCAGGAATAGGGATTCTATATCTCCTTATTCTAGATATAGCATTAGAAACAGAAAAATTGATTGAATGCCAGACATCATTCAGAATGGGATCATTACAATTCAAGGGATTTATAAAAATAAATTCCACATTCAATTGGGTACCACAAATTGTGAGAATGGTATTAAATAGTGCATATCTTAGTTTTCTATGGTAGGTTTCACATATTGAACCAATAAGACTAGCCAATAGATTGATCATTCTATGGAATCTATAGCCATGGAACTAGGCTAAAGGACCAGTCTAGAATATGTTAAAATATTTTCAATCTAGTGATTAAGATTTTCTAGAGAAAAATTTGAATAACATCAATTACGGATGTATCCAAATCACATATAATGTTTATATAAATGAATAAAAAACAACAATAATATATTTTATATTCTTTTTAGGAGAAAATGTGCTTATCTCTATCAAATCTAGAGACATGGAGGATGTATAAATGATTCATATGACAAACATAGATGTGGATGAATACCCGATTGTTGAAGAACTCAAAATGTGGAAAGGAATTAAAAAGATATTCTTATTGTCAGAGATCAAACCCAACACACCATAATATATTTAATGAAAATGAATGATTTGGAAAAACATGTATCAGTTGGAGAAATGATGGATGCTCTGAATGAGTTGGAGAGATTCTTGGGGCTGATCTAGACATGCATCATATCCAACATGGATGATAGGATCAAATCAGACATGTCAATTATGTAATTTGTTTTTAGTGGGATGTGTGAAGTAGATGTTTCCTAGTTGTGCATCCCACATTTTGATTTTGATTTTTCTTTTTTATTTTCTATTGTATTTGCTGAGGGTGTACCTTATAGGAATCGTGTCATCTAATTGGGTAAGATGATCTCAGAGGCCTATATATGGGACCTCAAACCCATTATTTTAGAGACGTGTTTTTTTAATAAAAACCAGAACTCTTTAATAAATTCTATATCTATATTCTCTCTAGTTATTAGTGTTAGTTTTGAAAAGTGATTTCCACAAAAATCTGGTGATGTTGATATTAGGGAGTCCCCTTATACTTTTCCACGGATATTGTTTTACTACTATGCTTTTGAGTGTTTTTAAATCTTGTATGGACTCCAAAAGAGGTATTTCCTAGGAGACCTCGTCAGATACTTCACCACTAGTGGTATCACGCCACCACATGACACATTTTAAATTTGTTAACTATATTTATATTTCCTTATTTTAATAATATACACCGCCATAGATCTCACCATTTTTAATGCTACTTTTTATTGATATTAAACAAACATTGATAAAGGATAAAATTTTATCAACAATAACAAAAACCAATGATAAAAGATAATTTTATAAACATTTAAAAAATAAGTGATAAAAGAGAAAAATTTTTCACTGTTTTATTTAGCACAGATACATGGTTTACTTTATAAGCAATTTTTTTATCATTGATAATCTATGATGTGAATAATTTAAATCCAATATAAATATTTATATATTTCTAAATACTATTTATTCACTCTTGGAAAATGGGGCTATTCCCATGTATCTTTACTCACAGTTTATATAACCCATGAGTATAGAGTGGCTTGAATGAGTCTATACCAACTGTTTATGGAAACTGTTGGTATAGAAATTCTATCTTAATGATTTTCAAAAAATCATTTGTATGGGTTGAGATATACCAAAAATTTGTCAATATTGATTGCGATAGAGTTATCTCAAATCTTTTTGCCTCCCACCACCTTATTTTTTTTCATGATCCTTATTCTCCCCTCAATCGATCACCAAACGACTCTTGTCTCCTCCTGCATTCACTTATAAATTAGAGATTTTTTCATTTTGATCTTCTTTGACATCAGTTTAGTCACATCCAAATACGTCATATCTTTTTAGACTATTTTTTCACTTTTATTATTTGAATAATAAATAGTAATATAATGGATATATTTTTTGTTTTAATTTAGTTATCCACCACTTGTAAATAAGTCCAATACAATTTTTTTAATATATATTAAATGATTATATTATTAATGAATATATTATTTTTTTTGTTAATGTATTATGGGATTATATTATGTGCCATTATTATATAGAATAATTCATGAGTTTCCTTTACATTGATCAGTATACCATTGTGTAGAATTCACATTTCTACACTTATATTAATGTAGGTAAGTGTACTCTTACATACCTTTACATAGGTATTGGAAATCATGAATGACCCTTATATAGATTCTTCAATGGAACTCTTCGACCCTTATATGTGGATGAGGAACATATCACATGAAGAGTTTGTTGACACCACTAGCAGTCTATTTCATCCAATTTTTCTATAATGAATATATCTTTAAAGTGAGAATAATTAGATTTCACTAGCCAATATTTATCTCTGTAAAGACCCAAAAAATTTCAATGAATTTTTTTCTTAATTATTTACAAATTTTGCGAGTCTACGGTTTCTGATGGCACCTGATTCCAAGTCCTGGTGTGCCCAGAATCAATTTCTGACATTTTGTTTGGGTACGTTCAGTAAACGTACATGCGGGTTTTTCTATCTTTTGAACCGTTGCTCGAAATTGAAATCAAAGGACACCGATGATCTCGTAGCACCGATAATCGCTAATGGGGACCTTTACCGCATTTGTGTTTTATGCTGGTTGAGCGTTAATTTTATGGATTTAGAATGAAATAAATAAAATTTTAGTAAAAAATTTTATTTAATGTTTTTTTTATATCTAAAAGGGGACGTTATAGGTGGGGCCTACACCCACATAACCTCCCATGAGAGGATAATGTGAGGTGGGGCCCACACGAACCCCTAACCTTTCAACTCCCTTAAACTCGACATTAATTCCCATTAATTAATTTGACAACTATCCCCTTAATTAATTTGTGATCGCTCCACAGATCTCTTATTAAGATTGCCAACACAATTAGATTAATAACTTCATTAATTAATTGGAACATCTCATTTTGAAAAAAATTGAATTGCATGGCAAATTTCATATGAAGAATCTTTATTAAAATATTGGCCTTGGCAAATATTATGGGTGGGGAAAACCTGTAGAGAATTTGGAGGAGATCTTCCTTCCTCACAAATGAAGAACATGAGGAATGATATCATCTCGTCGACTAGAACAAGATTGTAAGGAATGCCTTCATCCTTTCTTCTTCGCGTCAAGGGAGAAGACATCGCTCACGAGGAACGCCGCCTATGACAACGTTCTGCAATACCCAACCTTCATGATGCTTTCCTTCTACACGACTCGTTTATGTGCTCCGCTCTTGAATTTGAGGTAGGGTGTTTGTATAATTTAATTCAAATAAATTATAGCTTTGTTCTTTTTAAATGCGAATGACTGTCTAATGACAATTGTCTTCGCCAAATGTGGAGGTCGCGGGCTGAACGAATATGGCCCGATGACCCTCTGTTGTTTCTTGATTTTTAATTCACAAAGGGAGGCAGTGGAAACTAGAGGAAGCGGAGAGCGAAGGCAGCAGCCGCGCACCGCCCGCGTGCAGAAGAACCGTGGCCCGCAAACGTGGGCCGCTCAGTCGATGATGAACTGGCCGGTTGTAGCCGGCTGGATTGGTGGAACCGCGGAGCCTCTCAGTGCCGCGTTGTGGAGAACCATAACCCATACAAGTTGGGCCACTTCAATGGATGAACAGGCTAGCTCGTCTGCCGACCGGGTGGAAGGAGTCGCGGCACTCAAGGGCGCTGCGACAAAGGGTTCTCGTCCCGCAACTACGGGCCGCTCGAGCTGGGAAGACCGATCGGATTTGGCCGGCTAGATAGGAGGGTGGTGCCGCTTAGTGCCACCGATTCGGGAAACAGGGGGGTCGTTCCCCCCGCAGCGCTCGGCCAGCCAGGGCGAGCCGCGGCCAGCAGGGCTAGGCCGCGCCGCGTCGAGCCACTCTGTGCCGGGCCATGCCACGCCGTGCCGCACCATGCCATGCTGGGTCGGGCTGACCCCCTTGTCGGGTCGGACCTCCCAAATCGGGTTGGGCCGACCCGCCAGCCCACTGGGCTTGAGGGGCCGGGCCCGATTCACTTAAGCGCGAATAACTTAAAGACCACACATCCGATCGACGTGCCGTCTGTGGCACTAGGACCCTCGTGACGAAGTAGTCCTTTTGCGATACTGTAATTGAGTTTTGGATGTCTTTGGAAAATAGCTGGGTTGGAACGAGTGTATTTCAAACTGGGCCCTTGGAACAGAAAAGCCAAAATCTCTCAGACCGGGTGTCCAATTAACGCGCCGTCTGTCGTGTTGGGTTCCTTTTGATGAAACAAAACATCAAGATATTTCAACTCTGGACTTCATTAAAGTTGATGTGTCGACCACTTAGATTGAGGAGTGGACCCTCCCGGAATCGAGTGTGCTATGTGCGGGAACCCTGGAGCTCGCTGTGACTGTGACGACTACCGTACTGGGATCCTCCATGGGTTCGAAGACAATTACTTCTATACACGGATCCTCTGTGGGTTAGGAAGCGATGACTACTGTACTTAGATCCTCCCTAGGTTCGCCAGTGATGACTACTATACTTGGATCCTTTGTGGGATCGACAGTGATTTTTACTATTCTTGGATCCTCTGTGGGTTCGGCAGCGATGACTTCTGTAATAAGATCTTACGCGGGTTCGGTAGAGGAGATGATTCAGAAGCTACATGTAATCATCTCCACCCCTCTTCGTGAGTAGTATACCTATGTGAGATGAGTCTTGACATTCAATCTTTATCATCAATGAAATTGACTTGCTGTCTTGTGTGGACTGGGTTGCGATTGGGATCAAGAGTTAGAGCCATTCTATGATTGAGAACTTAGGTATATGTATGGGCATATACCTAAGTAGAGTTGGTTGATACTTCATTATTGTAAACTTATTTTGTGGATTATCCTTTGTCGACTCTGGGAGGCCTTCTGGGGTCTTGGGGTCATTAATTAATATCATATACTCACCCCTTCATGGGATATTCCCACACTACATTGTGTTTGATGCAGATGACAGACAACACTAATAGAGGTGATGGTTTGTGGAGCTGGGTGGTACCTGGAGGTGGACCATGTGGCGGGACGTACACGGAGCGGACGGTTGAACCTGAGGTGCTGAGGAGGCCATCTGTACCAACCCCTCAAGTTGGATTACCGGAGGACAACTCATTGGCTTCTATTTTACTTTATTGTAGTTCTACTAGATTTTCAGTTGTACTTTACATACTGTTGGGCTTGTATTTTCAGCATCTTTCTTTTTAGCAATTACTTTTTCATTAAGTTTTACTTAGTGCTTACTTCTGTTGCGTACTCTATTGTGTTTGTTTACTTTTATAAAGGTAATGCCTTCCCAGTATAGAGATTTATGCCTTTGGTTCTAGTCACCTGCCCCTGGCCTATAGAAGGCGAGCTTGGGGTAGTCACGGCGCGGGCCCCCAGGACGGGTCGTGACAAATTGGTATCAGAGGAGTTAGTTCTACCATAGAACCTAGGACTCTAATCTATATTACCATGAAGAAATAGTGTTAATCGTATTGAGTGTGGTTTTCATAATAGTGAGTCTAGTGTTGCTGTGGCGGCCGATGTATCAATACACTAGGACCCTGACCTCTGATTTCTGACTCAGTGCACAAAAACACTGATTGCGTGTGTGTTTTCATTAAAAGGTTTTCTTTTTAAATTCACTGTGTCAGCTCACCAGGTATACTATTTTGACCATGGCTCACCTATTTCTTTTTAGGATGGCCCCACGTAGGTACCCAGCTAGGTTTCCGAGTGACGTACGGTATGGTAGACCACCGAGCGACGAGGACTCGGTGCATGGCCCCATCATAGCGGAGGCACCAGCGGCACCACTACAAGCTACGCCAACAATACCATTATCCCCAGCCACAGAGAGTGCATGCCACCTGAGTGCATTGCACAAGTTCCAGTGACATAGGATGCCTAGGTTCTAATTAGAGATGGACCCACCGACATCTGAGGCTTGGCTAGAGGCTGTGGTTAATGTTTTCAAATTGGGAGGGACACCAGCCGACCTTATGGCGATCCTTTCCGAGAGTCTCTGGCATGCGGTGGTAGGTAGATGGTAGATCCTGGTGCTCCAGGTGCATGACGAGGCATCTCTACATTGGATATACTTCGAGAGTCTCTTACACTTGGAGTTTTTCCAGCCACCCTTTTTGTGGTGCGGATTCAGGAGTAACTTCATCTGCAGCAGGACAGCATGACAGTAGCTCAGTACTCAGCGAGGTTCACTGACCTCTCATGCTAATCCATGAACATGGTACGAGACCCATTTTTTACAACCCAACCCATCGATCAAGGATAAAATCATGAGATCAAGACTTCGACAATTCCCCTCAGCATCCTGACGCAGGCAGGGGTGCGGGAGTGAGCCCTTCTAGTGGAGAGTTTCCTCGCTGAGCAGTCTCCAGTAGCGAGACCCACCACAGGGTGACACTTAGCGGAGTCTTCTACAGCCGACAATAGACAAATATCATAGAGGTCCAAAAGGACCAGGAAATCAGGTGGTCAACCTCAGGATACTGGTTCGAATGTACGAGGCACATGAAATAGAGCCATCCATACGAGGGGTAGACAGTGCTATGCATGCGGAAGGCAGGGCCACATGGCTCCTGAATGCCAATACCACCATGAAGAAGAGTAGTAGACATTAGAGGTACCTCCCAGGCAGATGCAGAGTTTCAACCATGGTGGTCCATCGGGAACAGGTGGACGAGGCAGAGGAGCTGACCGAGTAGTGGGTGGTGGACGACATTTTGAGGCTCTACCACCACCACCACTAGGAGGACCACCCCGACACAGGGAGCTGGAAGACAGAGGCATTCTTAGCTCTAGCCAGTCAAGGCCTATGACCATAGGGCACCAGAGATGATTTGAGGTTCTATCTATGTCTACACCACCGTTGCAACAGTTTTTATAGACAAAGGTTCAAGTCATTATATTATTTCCGCTGCCCTTGTTTGGAGCTCGGAGAATCCGATGGAGCCGTTGGCTCAATGCTTACTGTTAGAGACTCCAACGGGAGAAGACTCGACGATTATGTACTGGTGCCGGCAGTGTTAGATTACTCTAGGAGGTGAGATCTTTGGCTGGGATCTTCTTGTAGAGGCATCGAGGCCTTACGATGTCATCTTGGTTATGGATTGTTTGTCTATAGTCCAGGTTCAGATCAACTGTATTAGGCACAAAGTGCGGTGTGTCTGCACGGATGGGGGAAGGTTCACCTTCACCGACGAGAAGGGATCCTTTACTGCACAGGATGGAATTACACAGAGGAGAGGGCAGCTAATCACAAATCAGTTGGCTAGTCTCATCCATGGAGTTGTTGTTGTGCGAAGTCCGAGTTTTCCTATTGTGGTGGATCAGTATACAGACGTTTTTCTTGAAGACGTTCTAGAACTACCTTCTTATATGAAGGTATACTTCTACATAGACCTGTACCCTGAGACAAAACTGATATCTACTCCATTATATAGGATGGCTCCCGCTATGCTTCGGGAGCTGTGGGTATCGCTGGAGGACTTATAGAAAATTGGATTCATCCGACCCAGTGTGTCACCCTGGGCTTCTCCGATTTTGTTTTCCAAGAAGGCAGATGGGAGCTTATGACTATGTGTCAACAACCGCCGCCTGAATCAGGTGACCGTGAAGAACAAGTACCCACTCCCGAGGATTGAAGACCTCTTTGATCAGCTAAAGGGGGCACGATGGTTCTCGAAGATAGACCTCAGGCCAGGTTATCACCAGCTCAGAGTTCAAGACAAGGTTGTGCAGAAGACAACTTTTAAGTGTTAGTATGGCCATTACGAGTTCTTGGTTATGCGTTTCGGCATAAACAATGCTCCAGCAGTGTTCATGAATCTCATTAATAGGATATTCCAAACTTACCTCAATTTATTTGTCGTAGTTTTCATTGATGACATAATTAATTACTCAACTACTGAGGAGTAGCATGCCTACCACTCACGGGTTGTACTGGATACACTCTGAGAGCACCAGCATTATGGTAAGCTCTTGAAGTTCCAGTTGTAGATTTGACAGGTTCAATTCTTGGGACATGTCATCTAGGAGGATAGATTTGTAGTGGATCTAGAGAAGATTGAGGCAGTACATGCTTGGGAGCCACGAGGAGCATGACAGAGGTGTGAAGTTTCCTAGGTCTGGATATTTACTATCAGAGATTTGTTCTAGATTTATCCAGAGATTCAGCACCACTTTCATCTTTGAAAAAGAAGCAGAAACCCTTTGTGTGGTCAGATAGATGTTGGCAGATCTTTTAGGAGACGGGACAGAGATTGACCAGTGCGCCCATATTGAGGCTACTAGAGGAGGGTGTAGGGTGCATAGTTTACTATGATGCATCAAGAACCAGACTCGGGTGTGTCCTGATGCAGGAGTGAGTAGTGGTCACGTATGGTTCATGGAATTTGAGATAGCATGAGCAGAACTACACTACCCATGATCTGGAGTTAGCAACAATGGTCTTTTCCTTGAAGATGTGGCAACACCATCTGATTGGTGAGCGCTTTACAATCTTCTCTGACCACCAGAGTCTCAGGTACATCTTATCACTGAAGGAACTAAACCTGAGACAGTGGTGATGGCTCAAGTTCCTCCAGGGCTATGACTTTGTGATAGTCTATACTCTTGGGAAGGGGAATATTGTAGCTGATGCTCTCAGTAAAAGATCAGGAATTCAACTGCTAGAAGAAGCGATGGAGCAACTAGTCACATTGCAGATATCCTTTGTAGATATTGATAGAAAATAATTTCCTCAATCTCTCACAGTCACGCCTCCACTTATTTAGAAATTCAGGGTGGCACAACATGGGGACGTTGACTGTGAGATGCGACGTACTCAGATAACTTTAAGACAGGCACCTGATGGATTTTCTGAAGGAGGGGAGCACGTCAACTGCTTCATGGGATGTACCATGGTACCATTCGCATTACAGGGGCAGTGATGAGGGAGTTCCACACTTCCCCTCTAGAGGTACATCCAGGAGTGGTGAAGATGTATCAGAACCTCAGATGATAACACTGGTGGCCGGGTATGAAGAAGGTTGTAGTAGAGTTCATTTCACGATGCCTCATTTGTCTGCAAGTGAAGGCGGGGAACCAGGTACTAGCAGGCTTGGTACAAAAATTAGAGTTCTCAGAGTGGATGTGGGATGATATATCTATGGATTTCATGATGGAGCTTCCATGGGCTTCCAGAGGACACGACTCTATCTGGGTGATCATAGACCGACTCACCATGTCATCCCACTTTCTATCGATCAGAGAGCAGGGCTTAGTAGAGAGCATGGGACGCCTCCACATTCTGGATATTGTACAGATTCATGGTGTGCCATTATCTATAATTTCCGATCGAGATGCTTGATTCAATTCCCGACTTTGGAAGGGGTTATAGGAGGATTTTGGGAAGCATCTACATCTGAGAATAAAATTTCATCCTCAGTGAGATAGTCAGACTGAGAGGACCATACAGACTATCGAGGGAATGCTACGTGCATGTGTCATCGACTTTGGTCATAGCTGAGAGGATCACCTACCCTTGGTGGAGTTTGCGTACAACAACTGCTACCACTCCACCACCGGGATGGACCTTTATGAGGCACTGTATGACCAACCTTGCAGATCACCTATGTGCTAGACTAACCCAGGGGAGTCAGCAGTTGTAGGACCAGAGATGGTTCAGGCTATGACGGAGAAGGTGCAGATCATCCAGGAGCGGATGAAGACTGGACATAGCAGACAAAAGTTCTATGCTGGTAGGAGACGGGGACCATTGGAGTTCGAGGATGTCGACCACGTTTTCCTATGGGTCTCACCTCGATGAGGTCTACAGAGATTTTGTCGGGGTGGCAAGTTATCTCCATGCTTCATCAAACACTTCTAGGTCCTCAACAGAGTAGGTGAGGTGGCTTACTGCCAGGACCTTCCACCTCTGTTGCACTCGGTGCATGACGTATTGCACGTATCTTACCTGATGAGATACGTGCACGACCCATCCCACATCATTGACCATGGGGAGATGGACATCGATGACAGGGGGACATTCAGAGAGGTCACGGTGGAGATCGAGGGTCAACAGGATCTTGTCCAACGTGGGTGGTTGATTCCTCTATTGTGCATTCGCTCGCAGCACAGGAACCTCCAGGAGAACACATTGGATCGGGAGGCTCAGATGCATGTTCAGCACCCCCATTTGTTTCCCTAGTGTGTGTTTTAGCTTTATGGGGATGTAAATCCATGAGTTGATAGTAATGCAAAGACCCAAAAAATTTCAAGGAATTTTTTTCTTAATTATTTGGAATTTTATGAGTCTACGGTTACTAACGACACCTGATTCCAAGGCCCAGTGTGCCCAGAATAAATTTCTAAAGTTTTGTTTAAGTACATTCAGAAAACGTACGTGTAGGTTTTTCTATCTTTTGAACCAGTGCTCAGAATTGAAATTCTAGGACACCGATGAACTCGCAGCACTGGTAATCATATAAGGGGACCATTACCGCAGTTGTGTTTTATGTGGGTTGAGAGTTAAATTTTAGAAATTTAAATTAAAATAAATAAAATTGTAGTACACAATTTTATTTAATGTTGTTAGTTATATCCTACAAGGGGAATTTATAGGTGGGGACCACACCCAAATAACCTCCCATGAGAGAATAATGTGATGTTGCCCCCAAATGAACCCCTAACCTTTCAACTCCATTAAACATTCCATTAATTCCCCTGAATTAATTTGACAACTCTCTCCTTAATTAAATTGTTATCTCTCCACCTCCCTTTCATTAAGTTTTCCAACAAAATTAGATTAATTAATTCATTAATTAATTGGAACAAGTCTATTTGAAACAATTTGTATTGCATGGAAAATATTAAAATGAGGAATCTTTATTAAAATATTGGCCTTGGCAAATATTTTTGGTGGGAAAAACCTCTAGAGAATTTGGAGGAGAGATTCCTCCCTCAGCAATGAAGAACACGAGGAAAGATATTCTCTCATCGACTAGAATAAGATTGTGAGGAATTTCTTCATCCTTTCTTCTTCTTCACGTCAAGGGAGAAGACACCGCTCGCAAGGAATGCAGTCTATGACAACATTCCGCGACACCCGACCTCTGTGACGGTTGTATTCCGTGACTCGTTGAAGTGATCCACTCTTGAATTCAAGGTAGGGTGTGCATATAATTTTATTCGAATAAATTATAACTTTATTCTTTTTAAATGAGAATGATTGTCTATGGACAATTGTTTCAACCTAATGAAGAGGGCGCGAGATGAACAAACATAGCCCAACAACCCTCCGTTGTTTCTTGATTTTTAATTTTCAAATTGAGGCGGTGGAGAACGGAGGTGGTGGTGAGCGAAGGTGGCATTCATGCTCCGGCTGCGTGCAGAAGAACTACAACCCCTAACCATGGGCTGCTCAGCTATAGAAGAAATGGCCAGCCATAGCTGGACGGGCGGAAGGAGCCACGATGCTCATGGGGGCCGCAATAGAGGGCTCGCGGCCCACTACCATGGGCCGATCGCTCCGGGAAGACCGGCTGGCTTTGGCTAGTCGGATAGGAGGGAAACACCACTTGGCACCACCAGTTCAGGAAACCGGGGGACCGCCCCACCCTATAGTGCCCGACCGGTCGGGCCGGGCCGCACCGCGCCGAGCCGGGTCGCGCCATGTCGGGCTTCGCCGTGCCGGCCGCGCTGCACCCTCTCGGGCCGTGCCATGCACTCTCGGGCTGGGCCAACGCCCCTTCTTGGTTAGACCCACCAAATCAGGTCGAGCCGACCTGCCATCCCACTGGGCTTGATGGCTTGGGCCTGATTCACTTAAGTGTGAATAACATAAAGATCGCGCATCTGATCGACGCGCCGTTTGCAGCACTGGGGACCTCATGACAAAGCGGTCCTTTTGCGATAATCTATGTGAGTTTTGGACAACTATAGGAAATAGACTAGTTTGGAATGAGCATATTTCCAACTGGGCCCCTTGAATGGAAAAGCCAATATCTCTCAGATCGGGAATCCGATTGACACGTTGTCTATCGAGTTGGCTTTATTTTGACGAGATTGAACTTCGAGATACATTAACTATGGACTTCATTATAATTGATGTATCGACCCCTTTAATCCAGAATTGTACCCTCCCGGAATCGAGCATGCTGTGTTCGGGAACCCTAGAGCTGGCTGTGACTACGACCACTACCGTACTGGGATCCTCTGTGGGTTCGACGATGATGACTACTGTACATGGATCCTCCGTGGGTTTGGCAGTGATGACTACTGCACTTGGATCCTCCATGGGTTTGGTAGCAATGACTACTGTACTTAAATCCTCTGTGGGTTCGGAAATGATGATTACTGTACTTGGATCCTCCATGGGATTGGCAGTGATGACTTCTGTACTAGGATCCTATATGGGTTCGACAAAGGAGATGACTCAGATGCTACATCTAATCATCTCCACCCCTCTTCGTGAGTTGTATACCTATGTGAGATGAGTCTTAACATTCAATCTTTATCATCGATGAGATTGACTTTCAATCATGTCTGGACTGGGTTGTGATTGGGCTCGAGAGTTGGAGTCGTTCTGTGATTGACAACATAGGTATATGTTTGGTCATATACCTAAGTAGAGTTGGTTGATACTTCGTTATTGTAACCATATTTGTTGGTTTATCCTTTGTGGACTCTGGGAGACATTCAGGGGTCTCGGGGTCCCTACTAAGAATCTTATACTCACCCATGCACAGGCTATGCTAGCACTACGTTGTGTTGGATGGAGACGACAGACATCACTGATCAAGGAGGAGGTTGGTGGAGTTGGGTGGTACCCAGAGGTGGAACACTTGGAGATACGTACACGGAGTAGACGGCTATACCTGAGGTGCTGAAGAGGCCATCTGTACCCACCATTCAGGTGGGATTCCCAGAGGATGACTCAGTGGTTTCTGTTTTACTTTACTATAGTTGTACTAGCTTTTCAGTTGTATTGTACTTACTGTTGGGCTTGTATTTCCAGCCCCATTCTTTTCAGCACCTACTTTTTCATACAGTTTAACATAGTGCTTACTTCAGTTGTGTACTCTGTTGTGCTTGTTTAGTTTTATAAAGGAAATTCCATCCCAGTATTGATATTTAAGCCTTTGGTGCTAGTCGCCAGCCCCTAGCCTATGGAACGAGTGCATGGGGTAGTCATGGCACAGGGCCCGAGGACAGGTCGTGACAATCTCCCCTTGATTTTTTGAACATCTAGACCCCACTTGTTGAAACCACTTTGTTGGTTGAATTATTTATCCAAGTAGTTTTTGAGTATCCTAAGAATCACTTAGATGATACCGGCATGTTATTTTATAATAAATCTCTAGAAATGTTCTTTAAATAGCTGAACGTCATTAGTAAAACTTAATGTTCTATTTGAAACCTGATTCTGTCCAAAATAAAATTGAAATCCACTATATTGTTAATATTTAAACTGATTCATATATATTGCAACATGTATTGTCAAATTCCCAATATTCTATAATTAATTCATGTTTTGTGAAATTTTAGATTTATCTAGAAATTTCATTTCATCATGCACTATTATATTTGTAAATATTCTTTTAATGAGAACTTGGTGAATACCCCCCTTGGATTTTATTTACCCCTTCATCCTTCATCACTCAATTTATCATTTCTAACAATAATGTAAAAAGGGAGAGGGGTACCTCTATCATTCTCATGTTAATGAATGTGGGTTTTCTTGATGAATTGACTCCTTTATTCTATTTTTCCTCCAAGACTTTCAAGTGGGTATTTTTTTCAAAAACACTTGTGATGATTCCATTTCAAATGTTCTCTATGAGATTATTTATCCTTCTTGGCTTGGGTTCCATCAACCTTAGAAGCTCTGTTGAGCCCTCTAGAAGATTGTTGATTTCATGTCTATGATTGATGTTTTAATAATCACAAACCATCACATACCATTAATGCTTAATCTGGTTTGATTTCTCATAAACATAATTACAATATGTTAATGAATCTGTTATCATGTTTTTGACTATGCTTATTGACTTACAATGTATTTTGGAAGTCTTCTGGATTAAACAGACGTTGGAAGCACCGATCCAATATCAACAGACATCGGAAGCACCGATCCAATATCAAAGGAAAACGGACGCACCGATCCACAATGGTCGCACCGATCCAATATCAGAAGGAAACAGACTTACCGATGCAAATGACTCACCGATGCAAATGACTCACCGATGCAACTGACTCACCAATCAGATGACAGACCGATGCCGATCAGTCTGACTCACCGATGCTGATCAAACTGACTCACCGATCAGATGAAAGACCGATGCTGATTAGTCTGACTCACCGATACTGATCAAACTGACTCACCGATCAAATGACAGACCGATGCTGATCAGTCTGCCTCACCGATGCTGATCAAACGGAATCACCGATGAAAATGAGTCACCGATCCAATGACACACTGATGATGATCAATATTAGTCACCGATCCAATGACACACCGATGCTGATCAGTTTGACTCAACGATGCTGATCAAACGGACTCACCGATGCAAATGAGTCACCTTTCCAATGACACACCGATGCTGATCAATATGAGTCACCGATCCAATGACACACCAATGCTGATCAAAATGAGTCACCGATCAAATGACACACTGATGCTGATCATCTGAGTCACCGGTCAGGACACACCGATGTCTAGCCACCAATGCTGATGCTGATGACCTACCGATCACTTGATTCTTCAATAGTCATAAAAAACTGTTTGAATTTCTTTATCTTTATCTTTATTTAATCTAACAAATAGTCATATTAGGTATATTTTAATGCTCTGTCAATTAATTAATAAAGGTTGTCGGATGTCAGGAAACCTTACCTCATACCTGCGGAAAAGAAACCTTTTCTGTCTTCCGGAGCACGTGATATAAAGATAAGAAGACTCTGCTGCAAAAGGAAGTGAAGGATATTTTTTCAGAGAACATACGAGGAATACAAGGAGAATAGTTGAGCCAGAACCAAGTAGAACAGAAGACACATATCAAGAGATTACACAGAATCTCATATAAAATCAAGCCTACTCAAAGAGAGTTCTGTGCATACAAAAGAACGATTGAAGAACATCATCGACTACATCTCACTGCCTATGATCAAGAAGCATACGACACTCTTCTTCTCAAAAAAAAATGAGAATAGGACTCAGAATTAATTATGACCAAATACAAAAGAGTCCAGAGCTACACTGAAATCACCAGAGCCATTTCTAAACTCTACATCTCTGCTCTGTGATACATTTGTTTTACATTTTGAGCAGTGTGTGTTATCTGCTGTATTAGACACACACAATGACTCCTGTACTTTCACCTGAGGATCTATAAATCCTCAGCAAACCTTTTTACACTTCATTTCCCACTTTGGATAGTGGTAGAGGTCGTGTGAGACCTGGACAGCTCTGAGCTGTTGTTTGTTTTCCCACGCAGAAGTGTGGTAGAGGTCTTGTGACCTGGACAGTGTGTTCACTGTTGTTAACCCCGATCCAGGGTGTGGATCATTTTTATATAAACTTTTTAGAGTACTAAGTCTCGTCTTGAGAATGAACCTCTTGGTTAATTCTCTGTGTTTGTAGCTACATACTATATCCATACTATACATATTTATTTCATATTCCACTGCTACTACTTTGAAATATAATTTATTTTCAAAGCAACTTTGATAGTTAAACTCTCAAGTGTTTATATTTATTATAAACCAGTAAGTTAGTTTCAAAAGTTAATTTAATCATAAGATTACGTTAACTGAGAACTAATCAATCTTTGAGATACAAATTGAACCTTTATAATCTGTATAAATTCACTACAGTTTAATTTGTTTTTAAAATAGGGGAATCTTAATAGATATTGTTTTTAATATAAATTTTAATTGGAACTCAATTCACCCCCCTCTTGAGTATCCACTCTGACCAACATTTGGTATCAGAGGTTGGAAAATATTTTCTAAAGTACTCTGTTTTCAACTGTGATTTTAGTTGTATTTTAACGTTCTAAAAATTTCTATTATTTCTAAATTTTTATCTCTTGAAAATTCTTTTTTTGATATCATGGATAATATACATGAGGGTGCTGCTACTAACCGGCCACCTTATTTCAATGGAAACAACTATGCTCAGTGGAAGCTAAAAATGAAAATTCACGTAAAAAGTATGATCTTTGATATTTGGACTGCCATTGAAGCTGAATACAAAATTCCCAGTACTGATAGATCTACTTGGGATGAACCTACAAAGACTGCTTACAATAATAATTATTAAGATATGAATGCCCTGTATTGTGCTATAGGAGATGAAGAATTTAATAGAATCTCTGCTTGTAAAACTGCATATGAAATTTGGGATACCCGTGCTGTTTCACATGAAGGAACAACTAATGTTAAGGAAATGAGGATAAATACTTATACTATTAAATATGATAACTTTAAAATGAAGTCTGATGAACCCATTTATGATATGTATCTCAGGTTCAATGAAATTTTCAACACAATGACTTCTCTGGGAAAGGATGTTCCATCAAAGGAACAAATCCTGAGAATTTTGAGATGTCTACCTGAAAGATGGAGAGGAACCTCTGTCTCCATCAGAGAATCCTGTGACATTGGAACCCTGCCTGTCAAGGAGTTAATTGGTAAACTAATGATGTATGAAGAAGAGTTGAAGGTGAACAAAGAAGAAGATGATGAACCCAAGAGAAAATCCATGGCATTCAAGACTACAACCTTAAAGAATAAGGATAAGGAAAAGCCTCCAGCTATCAATGAAAGTTCAAGCAGTGAGGACAGTGAGAATGATTCTGAAAGTGATGCTGAGATGGCTCACATTGCTAGAAGATTTAATAAATTCTATAGGAAGAAGATGTTTTTCAGAAATTCAAACTACAAAGGCAAGTATGATAATAAAGGACACTGGAAAAAGGATTGGAAGATGTCTGATAAATCAGATGAAGTTGTCTGTTATGAATGAAAAAAAGGACACATAAAAGCAGACTGTCCAAAACTGAAATACAAAAAGATGTATGAATACAAGGATAACAAGTACAAGAATGCCATGAAGGCTACTTGGAGTGCTTCAGAAGACAACACAAGTGAAGATGAATCTTCAAACTCTGAAAGGAATCGAGCCAACATGTGTTTCATGACAAACACTTCTGAGGTAACATCAGAAACTCCTGCTTCAAATTCATATTATTCTGGAGATGATTCTGAATGTGATAACATGTCTAAATCTGAACTGTTTGAATATTGTGATATGCTTGAAGAAAACTGTATTGAGCTTAAAGATAAATATAAAGGTTTAAAGAAACAGTATGCTTTAAGTGTTAAGCATAAATCTGATCTGGATATAGAAGTAGAAAAGAATTCTCAGTTGCTTAAAGAGAATACTGAACTAAAACTGTCAAATGAGCAACTCAGAAAAGACTTAGAGAAGTTCACAAATGGAAAGAACACTCTAACACAAATGCTAGGAATGCAAGTTGCACCACGATATACTACTGGTATAGGATACCAACCTGGACAAAGAAAAGTTGCCAAAACTAGATTCATTCCTAAATCTGTATAGAAGATAGTTAATTCTAGAACTTCATAGGCCTCAACTAGTTATATTCATAGTTATGGATCTAATAAGGTTTATCTTTCAAAGAATGTTAATTCTACAAATTATATGAGACCCATTAGAAAAATATGGGTACCTAAAGTATTATTGGCTAACATGTCTAGACCCAAGAAGATCTAGGTACCAAAATCATCTTCCATGTAAATCTGTTTTGTAGGAGACCTGCTTGAAGAGCTATCACAAGAAGATATGGTACTTAGACAGTGCATGTTCAAGACATATATCAGGAGACTTTTCATGTTTCAAGAGCTTAGTAAAAGTTGATGGAGGCTTTGTCACTTTTGGTGATAATTCAAAAGGAAAAATCATCGGCTTAGGACAGATTGGTAACACTAATTCCATCTTGATTTCTAAAGTTTTATTTGTTGATGGACTTAAATATAACTTGTTAAGAGTCTCTCAGTTATGTGATGATGGTTTTTATGTGAAATTTAAAAATTATTCTTGCAATGTTTTTAACTCTAAAAATGTTTTAGTATTTTCTGCTTTAAGAAATGAAAATGTTTATGCTGTTGATTTTGATTCTTTAGCTAAGCAGAATATTCCTTGTTTAAATGCTTTTCATAAAGAGTCTTGGCTTTGGAATAGAAGAATAGGACACTGCAATGTGCACTCACTTAGAAAACTTTCTAGGAAGAAATTAGTTATAGACTTACCCAAACTTGAATTTCTAGCAGATAATGTTTGTAATCTCTGTCAAAAAGGAAAGCAACATAAAGTTTCTTTTAAATCAAAGAAAGAAGTGTCAAATTTTCAACCTCTCGAGTTGGTTCTCATGGATTTATTTTGACCTTCTAGAGTTTCTAGTTTGAATGGGAAGAACAATTTCTATGTTCTTATAGATGACTTTTCCTGATACACTTGGGTATTCTTTCTAGCTCACAAGAGTGAAGCATGTTCCTAATTTTTTAAATTCTCCAAGTCTGTAGATAATCTTAGTGGAATTAAGATTAAGACTCTGAGAAGTGATCATGGTCGTGAGTTTGAAAACCATGAGTTTGAATCTTACTGCTCACACAATGGCTATAGTCACAATTTCTCTGCCCCTAGGACACCCCAACAAAATGGTGTAGTAGAGAGAAGGAATAGAACCCTGCAAGAAATAGCTAGAACCATGCTCAATGAATATGAACTACCTATTTACTTTTGGGCTGAAGCTGTAAATACAGCTTGTTATGTCATTAATAGAGTCTTGATCAGACTAGTTCCTAATAGGAATCCTTATGAGTTGTGGAACCATAGGAAACCTAAGGTTAACTACTCCAAAGTTTTTGTCTGCAAAGTCTTCATTCTCAATACTAAAGACAATCTTGACAAATTTGCATCCAGGTGTGATGAAGGAATTTTCTTAGGTTACTCTATCTCTAGTAAAGCCTATAGAGTTTACAATAAAAGAACAAAATGTGTGGATGAATCTGTTCACATCAAATTTGATGAAACTGATCCACATGAACCTAAAATCTCCCTTGAAGATGATCACTCTGGTTTGAATCTCAATGATAAAGACAATGGACCTATAGTTAAAACATTCAATTCTGAAAATTTTCCAGAACCTGCTTCTGTTGAACCTTAATCTGTAGATGAATCTGAAATCTCTAGCCCTACCTTTCCAAGACCAACTAGGACTCTAAAGAACCATCCTTTAGATGTTGTTGTAGGAAATCTAGATAAAGGAACACAGACTAGAGCTTCTCTAAGAAATCAGGTTGAACATCAAGATTTTCTTTCATAGTTAGAACCTAAAAATATCAATGATGCTATCAATGAGGAATTTTGGGTAATGGCTATGCATGAAGAACTAAATCAATTTGAAAGAAACAAAGTCTGGAAATTAGTAGAAAGATCTAAGGACACTTTGACCATAGGCACAAAATGGGTGTTTAGAAACAAAGTTGATGAATCTGGAAACATCATTAGAAATAAAGCTAGGATAGTTGCACAAGGTTACAATCAAGAAGAAGGAATTGACTATGAGTAAACCTTTGCACCTGTAGCTAGATTAGAGGCTATTAGAATCTTACTTGCCTATGCATCACATCTGAATTTCAAGCTATATCAAATGGATGTCAAAAGTTCTTTTCTAAATGGTTTTATTGTTGAAGATGTTTTTGTAGAACAACCACCTGGTTTTTTAAATCCTCATTTTCCAAATCATGTTTTTAAACTTTCTAAAGCTTTATATGGTTTAAAACAAGCTCCAAGATCTTGGTATGAAAGACTTTCAATCTTTATTACTTCAAAAGGATTTACAAAAGAAATTGCAGACCCCACTCTTTTTATAAAAAGGATTTCAAAAGATGTATAATAGTACAAATCTATGTTGATGATATTATTTTTGGATCTTCTAAAAATTCCTTATGTACTGATTTTTCAAAGGTTATGAAAAATGAATTTGAAATGAGCTTAATGGGAGAGCTTAAGTATTTTCTTGGTTTTAAAATTTTTCAAACTAAAGATGGAATTATTTTAAATCAAAGTAAATATACAAAGGATCTTTTAAAACGTTTTGGATTGGATAGTATTAAGGAAAGTGATACACCTGTAAATTGGATACAGATGAAGCTGAGAAACCAGTGGATCAAAACAATTACAGAGGTATGATTGGGAGCTTACTTTATCTTACTGCTAGTCGACCAGACATTATGTTCATTGTATGTATGTGTGCCAGATTTCAAGCTAATCCTAAAGAATCACACTTACTGGCTGTTAAAAGTATTTTTAAGTATCTTAAGTATACTATAAATTTAGGTTTTTTTATCCAAAAGGACAATCATTTAACCTAACTAGCTATTCAGATGCTGACTTTGCTGGATGTAAGTTAGATAGGAAGAGCACATCTGGAACATGTCATTTGCTTGGAAAATCACTAGTATCTTGGTGTAGTAAGAAACAGAACTCAGTTGCATTATCCACTACTGAGGCAGAATACATAGCTGCTGGTAGTTGCTGTGCACAAATTCTGTGGATAAAACACACTTTATTGGATTATGGATTTGATTTTAAACATGTTTCAATTAACTGTGACAACACTAGTGCAATCAACATATCTAAGAACCCTGTGTCTCACTCTAGAACTAAGAACATTGATGTCAGACATCACTTTCTAAGAGATCATTATCAGAAAGGTGATATTTCTCTAGAATTTGTTAGTTCTGAACATCAATTAGCTGATATCTTCACAAAGCCTTTATGCTCTGAAAGAATGAAATTTATTAAAAAAGAATTGTGTATGATAGATCTGTGAAACCGATCTGTTAAACCGATCTATGAAACCGGTCTGTGAAACCGATCTGTGAAACCGATCTGTGAAACCGATCTGTGAAACAGATCTGTGAAACCGATCTGTGAAACCGATCTGTGAAACCGATCTGTGAAACCGATCTGTGAAACCAATCTGTGAAACGAATCTGTGAAACTGATCTGTGAAACTGATCTGTGAAACTGATCTGTGAAACTGATCTGTGAAACCGATCTGTGAAACTGATCTGTGAAAGTGATCTGTGAAACGGATCTGTGAAACTGATCTGTGAAACCGATCTGTGAAACTGATCTGTGAAACCGATCTGTGAAACTGATCTGTGAAACTGATATGTGAAACCGATCTGTGAAACCGATCTGTGAAACCGATATGTGAAACTGATTTGTGAAACCGAGCTCTAAAACCGATCTGTGAAACTGATCTGTGAAACCGATCTGTGAAACGGATCTGTGAAACCGATCTGTGAAACCGATCTGTGAAACCAATCTGTGAAACCGATCTGTGAAACCGATCTGTGAAACCGATCTGTGAAACCGATCTGTGAAACTGATCTGTGAAACTGATCTGTGAAACTGATCTGTGAAACTGATCTGTGAAACTGATCTGTGAAACGGATCTGTAAAACTGATCTGTGAAACCGATCTTTGAAACTGATCTGTGAAACCGATCTGTGAAACCGATCATTGAAACCGATATGTGAAACTGATATGTGAAACTAATCTGTCAAACCGATCAGTGCAACCGATCTGTCATACCGATCTATTTTGTATTATTTTTATTATGTTCTAATTAATTAGTAAATTTCGTTTATACTTTTTATGGGAACCCTAAATGATAAAATAAATGATACGCGGCTATTTATCTTCCCTAAACCTTTGACCTTTCATTTCCCGCCGAACCTTTCAACCTCTCTTCTCCTCTACTTCGAACCTTTGAACTCCTGCCTTCCCAAAATATTCAAATGGCTAAGCAAAAGAGGCCGAGCAAAGGACCAGATAGCCCTGTACCTTCAAAGCATGCTCGAGACGAGTCGATTAGTGGCTGTCAACGATCATTAAATCCGAACTTGGAAACTCGGATTGTTGCTGTAGAAAGAGAAATTAGCTCTACGTGGCTTTTGTCAAGTAAGTCACTATTGCTGCAAGTTCTTGAATCGCAAGGATAGATAGACTGGTTTTCTGAAAACTCTCGAATAGACTACCCGAAGCTGGTACATGAGTTCTACATGAATCTGAAAATCACTCTAGATGGTGTGGAGGCTGCCAGGATGTCATCTGTGGTAAAAGGAAAGAAAATATCCTTCTAGTCTAAGTAGTGGGCTGAGTGCTTGAATGTACCTCAAGAAGGTCGATATAAGGACTATACTGGGAATATACCTCCAATCACTGACTATTTTTCTTATGAGCTAGCTCTAGAGATTCTGACTGGAAATAGAGAATCTAGGAGAATCACATCGTCAAAGATGGATGGTGAAAGTAGACTCCTATTCAAGTTTATTCAACATCAACTTTTCCCTAGGAGAGGAGATTTTGCTGTTGTTAAGTATCAAGAAGTTTTTCTATTATTTCTGTTGAAAATGCATGAAAAGATAAATTTGTGTAGATATATGATGGTACACATAGCTGGTATGATGAAACCGTCCAAGAAAGCCACTGCCTTGTTTTATTCAAAGATGATATCTACCATGCTCAAGAATCTAGAATGTGTTGATGAAGATGATGAAGTTACTGAAACAGATCATACCTTCTGTCTCAACAAAGAGATCTGCAAGAGGATGAAAATCAATTGGAATCCATGGAAGAAGTGCTGGGTTACAGATGAAGATAAATTGTATGAAGCCTACAATCCCATAGATCATGGCAAGAGGCCAAAGGATTTGAGATACCCTGGCTTGAAACCAGATGAGGAACCAGTTTATTCTGATGATGATGAGCAAGAAGAAGGAAAGGATGAGACCACCAAAGCCCAAGAGCAAGAAGAAGCTGAGACTGAGGAAGGAATTATGTCATCTCCTGATGATAGGAGTGATCCTGACACTGCTAGTCCCAAAAGAAGAATAGAATTTGGACCTGCTAGTCCACCCTTAGCCCTACAAGAATCAAAACCTATTCTTGGTGATGAAGAAGATTCTGATACTGAAGAATATCACAGTGAAGCTTCTGAGAAGAGTGATGATGGACATGCTGATGATGTTGAGGCTGCTGCTGATGATATTGAGGCTGCTGCTGATGGTGATAACAGGCCAGTGGATGGTCTTTCTGTAGATCAAATAGAACCACATCAGTCAGTGCAAGAAATACATATCAGTGGCAAGGTTGATTCACCAAAAATCAGTGGAATAGAAAGTTATGAGAAACCAAAATACACCCTGTGTGATGCTGTTTGGGATGATTACCCTGGTTATGCTGTGTTGGGCTTAGAATATTCTGAAGAAGAAGAAGAAATGTCAAAATCTGCTACAGTTTTGAAGAGGAGCCTCCCAAGAGAAGCAAGGTATGTTCCTACTGTTGATCATACAAATGTTAATTTACCTGGTTCTGGAATCTCTCAAGATGATCTTGATAAGTTTAAGATTGAATTGCTTGCCGCTGTGAGAGACACAGTGAGAGAAGATATTTCCAATTCCCTCACTCAAGTTTCTCTACAAGTTTCTGAAAATTCAATGGAAGCCTTCTCACAAAGAGTATCTAATGCTGTGAAGTCAGACCTGGCCAATACTGGTGAACTTATTGGCAGTCACATAGCCTCTTTGAATCAGACTATGAAGGATCTCCACACCAGCTTAGTATCTCTATCAAGTGAATTCAGATCAACCATCTCTGGTATGATGGATGTTTTGAGAAATTTGATTGAACATCTGAACAAGTCTGACCTGAGGAAGTTAAAAGCTGAGATAACTCACATAGTTGGCCAAGCCAGTACAACCAAAGTATCAAAGATCACTACCTGTGAGCTAGAATCTCTAAGAGAAGTTGTGAATGATGAGTTAGCTGCTGTTAGACAAATTCTTCATTTAGAATCCTTGAAGAAGATGAAAGAGCTCTGTGATAACAGTCATAAGATGCCATTGGTGTATTCAGCAGATGCTAAGAAAGCACTGCAAGAGATCAAAGAAAAAGTTGATAATTACTTTTCCAAGATTTATACAAAGCATGAGATGGATGAAAACTTCAAGGTGTTGGTAGAGAATCTGAAATTACCTCCAATCACTCAGGCCTTCAAAACTCAAGTTCGGAAATTGCAAGATTTTACCCCAACCTTGACACAGCTCATGGAGAACAAAGATGATTTTGAGAAAGCTATGAAGTATGGAGCAGAAGTCATTCAAGACTTCATTCATCTTTTGAAGCCCTATTTGAATTCACAGGCCACTGCAATAGTACTTCCTACTTCTGAACCTCTCGGTGACTCTGATGTAGCTCCAAATCAGCTATCTGTTTCTCAATCTCTATCTTAGTTAAGACCAGTCCCTCAGCAAGCTTCTCAACCAGCTCCTGTTTCTCAACAACAACTCTCTATGGCACCTGCTCCTACACCTGCCAGAGTTGTCCTACCACCACTTCAGATTCGCCAAGTACAGCCTGCCTCCAAGCCCTCAAACTTACCCACTATTGATCCCAAAGACAAAGGAAAATCCCCTTTTTATCCCAAGAAATAGTTGTGTATTGTTTTTGATAGGGTGAACAATGTGATGCTTGTAATATTCTGTACTTTATAAAATATTTTTTTTCTCTATACTCTATGCTGACTGCTTTTACTTTCACTTATATGTTTTCCCTCCTTTTTGATTATCCCAAAGGGGGAGAAGAAAGATGTATGGGAGAGATATATGGGTGAGAAAAGATATATATATCTCAGGGGGAGATCAATATCTCAGGGGGAGAAATCTGTATAATATATATGGGAAATTTAAATTAAGGGGGAGATTTATATATCTATTTATTTTTATTCTCTTTATGGTCTAATTCTCATTATGTTTTTATTGATGATATATCATATTATTTTTATTTTATGATAAAGATTTGTGATTATCAAAAAGGGGGAAATTGTTGAGCCCTCTGGAATATTGTTGATTTCATGTCTATGATTGATGTTTTAATAATCACAAATCATCACATACCATTAATGCTTAATCTAGTTTGATTTCTCATAAACATAATTAAAATCTGTTAATGAATCTGTTATCATGTTTTTGTCTATTCTTATTGACTTACAAAGTATTTTGGAAGTCTTCTGGATTAAACAGAAATCGGAAGCACCGATCCAATATCAACAGACATCGGAAGCATCAATCCAATATCAAAGGACAACGGACGCACCGATCCACAACGGTCGCACCGATCCAATATCCGAAGACAACGGACTCACCGATGCAAATGACTCACCGATGCAAATGACTCACCGATGCAACTGACTCACCGATCAGATGACAGACCGATGCTGATCAGTCTGACTCACCGATGCTGATCAAACTGACTCACCGATCAGATGATTGACCGATGCTGATCAGTCTGACTCACCGATGCTGATCAAACTGACTCACCGATCAGATGAAAGACCGATGCTGATCAGTATGACTCACCGATGCCGATTGAACAGACTCACCAATGCAAATGAGTCACTGATCCAATGACACACCAATGCTGATCAATATGAGTCACCGATCCAATGACACACCGATGCTGATCAGTGTGACTCACTGATGCTGATCAAACAGACTCCCCGATGCAAATGAGTCACTGATCCAATGGCACACCGATGCTGATCAATATGAGTCACCAATCCAATGACACACCGATGCTGATCAAAATGAGCCACCGATCAAATGACACACTGATGCTGATCATCTGAGTCACCGGTCAGGACACACCGATGTCTAGCCACCAATGCTGATGCTGATGACCTACGGATCACTTGATTCTTCAATAGTCATAAACAACTGTTTGAATTTCTTTATCTTTATCTTTATATAATCTAACCAATGGTCATATTAGGTATATTTTAATGCTCTGTCAATTAATTAATAAAGGTTTTCGGATGTCAGGAAACCTTACCTCGTACCTGCGGAAAAGAAACCTTTTCTGTCTTTCGAAGCACGTGATATAAAGATAAGAAGACTCTGCTGCAAAAGGAAGTGAAGGATATTTTTTCAGAGAACATACGAGGAATATAAGGAGAATAGTTGAGCCAGAACCAAGTAGAACAGAAGACACATATCAAGAGATTACACATAATCTCATATACAATCAAGCCTACTCAAAGACAGTTCTGTGCATACAAAAGAACGATTGAATAAATTCATCGACTACATCTCACTGCCTATGAACAAGAAGCATACGACACTCTTCTTCATAAACAAAAATGAGAAGAGGACTCAGAATTAATTCTGACCAAATACAAAAGAGTCCAAAGCTACACTGAAATCACCAGAGCCATTTCTAAACTCTACATCTCTGCTCTGTGATACATTTGTTTTACATTTTGAGCAGTGTGTGTTATCTGCTATATTAAATACACACACTGACTCCTGTACATTCACTGGAGGATCTGTAAATCCTCATCAAACCTTTTTACACTTCATTTCCCACTGTGGATAGTTGTAGAGGTCGTGTGAGACCTGGATAGCTCTGAGCTGTTGTTTGTTTTCCCACGCAGAACTGTGGTAGAGGTCTTGTGACCTGGACAGTGTGTTCACTGTTTTTAACCCCGATCTAGGGTGTGGATAATTTTTATATAAACTTTTGAGAGGACTAAGTCTCGGCTTGAAACTGAACCTCTTGGTTAATTCTTTGTGTTTGTAGCTACATACTATATCCATACTATACATATTTATTTCATATTCCGCTACTACTACTTTGAAATATAATTTATTTTCAAAGCTACTTTGATAGTTAAACTCACAAGTGTTTATATTTATTATAAACCAGTAAGTTAGTTTCAAAAGTTAATTTAATCATAAGATTAAGTTAACTAAGAACTAATCAATCTTTGAGAAACTAATTTAACCTTTATAATCTGTATAAATTCATTACAGTTTAATCTGTTTTTAAAAAAGGGGGATATTAATAGTGATTGTTTTTAATAGAAATTTTAATTGGAACTCAATTCACCCCCTTTTGAGTATCCACTCCGACCAACAAGCTCAATTCCTTTAATACTTGTCTCTTATTTTTGATATATTTTTCTGACACCCTTCATCATGTTTCGTCTGGTAATGGAGGGTTCATCCACAAACTTTGGCCTCTTTTCTTTTGGAGTGATATGATAGTTCATTAATACATACTTTTTTCTTCTCATATTCTTTGATATACATAAGTGTCACTTTAGACATATTCATCCTTAGTGAATCCTTATTTCATGGAACTTACTTCACAATTTATTAACACTATATGTGTTCGTAGACCTAATTTACTATGATTTTGGTAGTTAAAATTTTCTATTTGAGTTAATGGATGATCATTGTATATTATTCAGGCTTATTGAAGGAGACAAGTGATACATTCCTCTTTTTCCAAATAGTGATGATTATTTTTTTTAACAAATCTTGTATTTCTTTTCAGATATTATACACCTTCTAGATTCGATCTACTTTATTAAATATTTAATATTTTTTAATAAATCATAGTTTTTATGGTATTTGTATTATTTGATTATTATATTTATAAAAATTATTGTAGAATTTACATGATATTATTATACCATGTTTTATTGTTTTAATTTTGGGTGAAACATTGATATTTTTATTGAGAAAATGTTTATCATCCCAAATACAATTGTAGATTTCATTATTATGCATATTATGGATGATATAAAAGAAGCATGAATGATGATATTATTCTATAATGATCATTGGATGTGCGATCTAGGGTTGTCTTCTCCGGTTTCCTTACTGACAATAATAATTGTAATATTTTTCTTTTGCATTACTTTTAATTTCAGGTCCTTATTCTATGTCAATTTTTAGGGATGTTTTATTGAACTAGAGTTGACTTATTTTCATCCTACTAGTATGGTTGTTGGAATGGATTATCCTAAAGCTACACAGAGCACTAATCGTACAAGTTCACACCCTGATCCTCAAATAAAGACCCCATCTACCATAAATATTCATCATCCACTTATGACAGTAGGGTTTTCCCACCCATGCCTCTATTATCATCTTATTTATCCTCTTATTATAATAACATGCCTACATCATCTCCAAATTTTTTTTCGAAGCTATACCATATCCATATCCTATGATGTATCCCCATAACTTCTATCCTTATCCCACCATGTATACGCCTTGTCCATTTCCCACTATCCATCCAGGATCTAAGGCTTTTGTTTCATTAGCTTACAATCTAGTGCCTGCAAATGAACCGGTGCATGCGTTGGGACTAACACATCCTTCAATGGATACTAATACAGGATAACCCATAGATCCATATGAACCTAGTGATCAGTCTGCATTAGATTTTTTTATAATTGTATCAAATTACATCACATTATTTTTTTATTGTTGTACAATGAATTAATTCTTTTTCTCCTTTTATCATATTCAGTGAGATCATATAATAGGAATTGTGGCTTCACAAATATTCATGAGTCTTGGAATAATCTTAAATAAATAATGGTGGATTAGAATGAAGATAATAAAATGATAGGTAAAAATTCTAATAATTGTAGATGTTTTATGGAAACTTTATCCTGTTGCAACAATATAATTCTAGTGAAACTGGTCTCATTGATGCATATTGATAATAAAATTATGTAGAAGTCATGGATCGAGATATGGGTAAGAAAATTTGTTAAATTGATATCTATATTATTGTTGTATTTATTTTAATTAACATGTTCATTGTAGCTTCAATTTAACTTTCCCGGCTGTGAAGCTACTAAGGTCTCATGGTTGATGGAAGTTGAGATGTTTTGGCGATCATATAAGAATGAGTTATATGTCTGTTGTGATGGATTTGGTGTCCTATAACCAAATTATGTGTACATTATGATACACTGAATTCATTATTTTGAATATTAATAAAATTCTTAGCACATCATGATTGTTCTTCGGCATGACATAGTATGTGATAATATCCTAAGGGCATGTGTCATACTGAAAGTTCATTACAGTTCTCCACTATGATAAGAACCCATAACTGTCAAAAGAGTATTATTAAAATATATTTTATACAACCATGTGATATAATTTTAGGAACACAAATGATGTAGGTTATCAGGGTTGGAGACTCATAGGACTTTGGGGTACCTTATCATGGTGTACTCCATTAGTAATATCTAGTGTTGTATATTATGATAACAAGACCTTCCAGTAGGAAATCCACATTTATATGTGTCATTGGATGTTCTAATATATAGACATGTTTATTGATCATTATACTTTATACTTATCATTAATGTATATTATAATTCATATAATTTAATGTATTAATGAAAATCATTATGACATACATTCACGATGAGGCAGGATACATTGGGTGCATCACGAGTAATATTGTATTAATGAATAATGAGAGAAAGGATTTTTCCCATCTATTTTTAATGGAAGTTGATATTTTAGGCCCTTTCATGAAAAATGATATATCCTAAAAAAATCCATCACCACGGTGTTCTATAGGCATGCCTGATTTCTGTAAATTTAATGAAAGATAAATCGAGCATCAAGGATAATGATGTCATCATGTGGCATTTTTTATTAGAGATGTCATGATAAATGGATTATATTACATAGTGAATAACCATATGAGGTATTATATTGTTTAAAAAATTATCATCTTTAACTATTGGTTCGTTGATGTTATTCCAGATGATAACCATGTACATTAGGCAACTTCACCTAATTCCAATGAAAAAGAGGGATAGATGATCAAAACTAAATGTATCCAGAATCTCTGTTAAATAGAATATTACTAATGATTATTTTAAAATATGAATAAATATTACTCTCACATGCGGTTTAACAATTATTCATGATTTCATGATTGCATATATTCAGTAACCAGTTATTAGAGAGAATATTATGTGAGCAGAATATTTACAAAACATTTATTTTCTATTTAATGAATATAATATTTATTTCTTTATTATAGAATAATGTAGTGATATTTATTTATTAAATAAATTGTGATTATTCATGTTCTGATAAATATTTTTGTTGAATTGAGGATTGATTTTATTTGTCCATTGAGAAATAAAATATATTGAATATTATTTGATTTAATGATATTTCATTTTAATTAGTGGGTTTAGCGCATATCACGAAATAATAATAATAATACTAATATTATTATTATCATTGACATGGGGTTCTGTAGGGATTAAAAAATTAATTAGGGGCACTTGTGATATTATTTATTTCTAACCACAACGATATATAAACCCAATTATATTATTTATCAAGATTGTCAAATTCATTTTTCTTGTGCACAATGACAGTTGAAGAGAATCATATGAAGATCTAGAAAGCTCCCCCTCCATGAATGAACCTATGAATGGAGAGAAATCATCCTCTACCATCTTCTCTCTAAAAAAGAGAGATCAAGGAGAATCTGTTGGAAGTGATTCTCTAGGTGATCAAAAGTAAACAACGCAAGTGTTATTTTCTACCATGCCAATAACTAGTGATTCATTCAATTAAATTTAGAGAACTTTTGAACACATGTGGATCAATGCATGTAATGTCCCAAACCCGAAGGCTACTTAACCAGTGATCTGAGTTGGGTTTCCACATGAACTCAACAATGTCTTCTCATATTCTAGAGTATGATAACTAACATCGAGGGTCAAATAGGCCACGTAGGGAGACTATACCATCTTTACCATGAGTTTTCTACAATAGAAAACATAATAAATAAGGGAAAAAATAGGCATTAAAACATAACATTCATTACCAATAATTTCAAAAACATGGTACAACCACAACCAAAAGATAAATATTCTATATTGTGATAACATTGCCAAAAGTGAAGCAATACCAAAATGAATACTAAATGAAACTTCCCCCAAAATGATTCTTGACTCCACGTCAGAATCCTCATCCATGAACATACCATGCCAAACTCAAATCCCTATCGCTGTGCTTTTACCTTTTTTTAAATAGTGCAATAAATAAATTATCTCAGGTACCAAACGATGAACTAAGAATGGTGTGAGTACAACTCTGTTGGCCACCACCAATGGTTTCTAAAAAATATGCAATCTATATAGATAGTGTAGGAAATTACTAAATAAATGGAAAGATAAAAAAACACAAATTGGGTACAATCAGTTAATAATATTCACCTTATCAACTTTGATCATTTATTCTATTAAATCACTTAAATCATTTCTATCAATTAATCCATTGGTTATAAATTTACATCATTTACAGCCTGGCCTTTTCCGAGAAATTATCTAACATAAGGGAATATGTCATGTTTCATATTTCACTATGGATAAAAAAATTCATAACAAATACGCTAAACTATCCTTGGAGCCTCAGTCTAGGTAGTCTCATCAAATACAACCATCCGGGGTTTAGAGCCTCCATCTGAATCGCTAGACAGTGTATTCTAGGGGTGGGGTTTAGAACCTTGATTCAACCTGAACCATGGTATGATCATCAGTAAAATACACCACATACCATAAAGCCATGTTCATATTATTTTTCATCAAAATACCACATATAAAAAATCACTAACCATGAATAATAAATGCACATAACATTCAAAATCCATATTCCATTTAACACGTAAATCATCTTTGGGCCTTAACCCATTAACACATTTACCACACACCTTACAGAGACCATTTAACCTAATTTCATTTCATATCTCAAACCAATTAACTTATTCAACAATTTCCACTCATTAATACATTTCACATAATTCATCATTTCACATATATCATCCCATTCATACATTTCAATTTTAATCACAAATGTCATTAGACACATTCAACTTATAACATTGAACCCTCACCCTCTTTACATTATTCCAAAAAAACTCGGATGCCATTATCAATGTCTAGGTACAACTATCAATAATCCCTTTTCCACCAAAACTAACATATGAATAGGTTTATCATCAAATATACTTTAACAAAAGTTAATTTAATACTTAACATTAAAATTTTCCTTGTTCAAAAATGTTGGAACACCCCATTGGTGGCCCTAAATGGGTTTAGTCAACCTCAACACATCCCACATGGATCATGAGGGATTCAATTAATCATTTGGAAAATTATTTTACCAAATCAATTCAAAGGAATTAAAATTCAAAATAATAATGAACCATTAATACAACCACTCATTACAAATCAACTTCATGACCATGGATTATAACTTATAGACCACCAACCTAAAAAACAGAGATGAACACACAATTAACCTTAGCCTTAGATCTAGATTTGAGCACACATTGAAGTACCATCATAATATCCACTAGATAAAGAGGGTTTAGGTAATTGAAAAAAGGAGAATGAATCTTTAATCTATAATCCATAAAAGAGAAGTATATATAGTGTTACGCTTACCCAAATCTTCGATGTACAATTAGAAACACTCCAAATAGTCTATAAATGAAGGATATGTATCCTCGGGAAGATTTCAGTGTTTAGGTTCATCACTAGCGATGGAGGAGGAAGAATGAAAAAGAAATTAGAGAGTTAAACATAAAATCTTGAAGGGGAAAATGGTAAAATCCCACTTTTATTGGGTTCTAGGATTTGGATGAAGAGTTTTCAAAATTATGCACCAACAGTGTGCATGTCTCTATCCAAGGGGGACCGAGTCACACAGTTACTTAGGGCGCAACACATGGGATGACAAAATGATAACCAATCATACATAATGACTATGTACAGGCCCACATAGTTTTTCCTATCCCCTTGTGTGATTTACTAAACTGTGAACTCCTTCCACTTGGTTAGCATAGTTTGGGTGCACAGTTACTCCTAAGAATCTGCAAACTGTAAAACATGCATATGATGGACAAACTGTCCATAATTTCATGTCCCAAGCCTATGAGATACCTCTAATATTCCTCATACATCCATAAAACATTCCATTAAACACAATAAGGAGACTTAAACAAAAACAAAAACAAGAATGTATCTCAAGAAAATCCAGGATCTTACAGCCACCCCACTTTATAATGTTTCATCCTCGAGCCGTATTCCCAATAATCACTGAACTTATGACGAAAATTGATTGGGCCACTAATTACATATATCTTTCTCCCTCTCCCAAGTTTATTCTTGAACATTAATCGGTTGAAAAAAACTCTAACCAATGGAATAGTCATCCCTTGAAAGGATTTCTCAGTATGATCCATAATACAAACTGGAATCTCCTCAAAGGATGTGTCCATCTCATGCTCAACACCCATGACATAAAACACGTGATATGTGTCAGGGTGATACTACCGAAGCTGTTACACATGAAAAACAACATGAATTCCAATATACCATTGTGGAAGAGACAATAAGAATTCCACTGACCCTATCCTCTCCACTATCTTAAACAACCCACGTACCATGGTCGTAACATTAAATATTTCTATATTTGATGGTGACCCAACCTTGGCGACACCAAATGAAACACACAGTCACCCACTATAAACTCAATAGGTCTACGACGCTGATCCATATATAACTTTTTCCTACTATGATCTATTTCCATACATGTTTAAATCAACTAATCCTATTTTAATTTCTCCTACACGAGAGTCAACACCAACATTTCATATTCTCCTAACTCCATCCAACACAATGAGTATCTACATGGACAACCCTAGAGCACCACTTAAAATTTCATCTGATTCATCTATTGGTAACTACTGTTATAAGTGAATTGAACAAGTGCTATGCACTTGTCCCATGATCCACCAAAATTCAGGACACAATACCTCCACATATCATCTAGTACCTGAATTGTATGCATTCATTTCCCTTCCTTATATGGGTGGAAATTCATAGTAAAAACCACGTGGTTACCAATAACATTCTATAATCCCTGCTAAAAATGTAATATAAAACATGGATCATGATCCAAAACTATAGAATATAGTACTCCACACAACTACACTATTTTACAAACATACAATTCACCGAATTGATCAATTGTGAATGTCTCTCAAATTCGAAATAAATGAACCACCATAGCCAAATGATCCACAACTACCCATATCACATCACTCTTCTAAGGAATTTATGGAAGACCTAATAAGAAATCCATCATAATATCATCCTAGTTCCATTATGGTATGAGAAATGGTTGTAAAAAACCACCTGACTATTGATGCTCAACCTTCAAATACTAACACACAATGCATAGGGCCAAAAAAACATGCAACCTCTTTCTTCATTCCTGGCTACCAATACTATCAATGATGATTATGATACATTTTTGTCAAACAAGGATGTACCACACCCATCGATGCAGGGAACTCACATAGCAAATCTTCCTGAAAACATGCTATCACAATAATACAGCCATGAACATTAACAATCCAATCATCACTAATAGTCCAATGTGAAGTTGAATCCACACATTTTAGACACTACCTTAAATATAAACATTCTAAATCCTAATTCTACCATTCGTTGATCCAATGTAGAAGCACTGACTCAACTTCCAATGTTGCAAGGGTCATCTGATCATGTCCATTCTATACCTTGAGATGAATCTCAGCGAACAATACCATCATATCTTATTCATAACTAGATTACTAAACATCCTGAATTATAGTATTTTTTCTCAAACCATCTAAAAAACTATTCCCCTTTCCCACAGTGTAAACCATATCAATGTGAAAAGACTTTATGTACTCAACCCATCTTCACTGTTGAAGGTTCAAATCATGCTGAGAGAAGATGTAATTATGTATTTTATGATGGGTATGTGGTAAAATGTTCTTCCAAGAAGTAGTGTCACCATAAATTTAATGCATAACCCATTTGAAAAATTCAAGATCCTGTGTAGGTTAATTTATTTCATGAGGACTCAACTACCTTGAACCATACACCACAACCGGAACATGCTACATCGACAATGCCTCAAGCCAAACACTGGACACATTAAAAAAGTATACTTCTTTCCTGGGTTAGGTAATATCAGAATTATTGTTGATATCAATAGATTCTTTAACACTCAGAAAACATCCTCACAAGCACTAGACCATAAAAACAAGATTCATTCCTTAGTCAAATCCGGAAGTGTTTTTTCCTAATGGGAGATTCCCTTAATGAACTTTTGGTAATAACTGACCAAACAAAAAAATGGATATTAGTGAAATTTTTAGGTTGTTCCAAAGATACAATTTCTCACACTTTGTATGGGTCCTCAAAGTCACCATCCTCAAAGATGATGTAACCAATGAAATACACCCAATCAATTCAGAAATGAAATATGGATGGCTTAATGTATAGCCTATGTTATTTATGTGTACTCAGGATGACGTCAAGATGTTTAGAATGATCATCATGAGTTTTAGAGTACACCAAGATATCATAAACTAATTCAACTATAATCTGATATAGGTAAGACTAAAAGATACAGTTCATTAGGGCCATAAACACTACTAGTGAATTTGTTAGTCCCAAATGCCATACCAAAAACCCATATAAACTATATCATATCTTGAAGGCTGTTCATAGTGTTTCAGAAGGTATCACCATTAGCCGATGATACCCTGAACTCAGATCAATCTTATATAACACTGAAGCAACCCTTATATGCTCAAAAAGATCATCAATTCAAGGGGGATGATATTCGTTCTTAACAACAATCTGATTTAGTATCCAATAATCTATACACAACCACAATGTTCTCTCATCCTTCATTGGAAACAACAATGGGGATCCCTAATGTGATATAATCTGTAGGATGCACCTCTTTATTTTCTATTCATACAACTATGATATAATCTATTAGAGTTTTTTCATTTCCATTCAATATGTTGGAATAAAAACTTGCTCTTCTCCAGACATGAACTCTACCATGAATTCGACATCTCTTTTTGGAAACAACCCCAAGATGTATATATGAAAAAAATTCGGAGATAAATTCAACGTAGAAAGATATAATATATGATCCACAACCCCATGATTAATCATAATAAATGGAACTTGAGTTGTGACCTCACCCAACCACTGAAAAACTAGACCTGTATGGACTGCCCGAATATCCCGCTCACCACAATAGAGAAAAGTGTATCCATTAAGAGATGTTAATGATAACATTCACTAAAAATAGTCGATATGGGATTTGAAAAATACTATCCAATCCATGGAAAAAATTAGATCAAAACGTGAAATCTCAAGAAGAAACATGTCCCATAAGAAATGGTTCCCACCAACTTCAAGACCACACCCCTTACACAGCCCAATATTCATTATTTGCATCCCAAACAATGTATCAATCGACATGTCCCCACAAAAACATTCCACCAGTAGACCCAAAATAACCATAACCTGAGAATAAATAAAAGATTATGAGGAACCTATTTAAAATAAATTACTACAAAGTGGGGAAGCCACTATGATCAAACCTCAACTAGTCAATGGTCTAGCCTCTCCACCTCCTGGTGTAGACACAACTGTATGAAGCTAACCTACACATCTACCATGGGATCCTGTCTTAATTCTTGGAACTGCACTAACCAACTTATATGGATGATGTCAACCCATAGTACAAAATCATCCACCTTGACTGGTATGTTAATTAGAGAAACAACTATCAATATGATATAGGGTAACTAACCCCTTACTACACCCGACATCGACCTCATCCCTCCATATATTCTAATATATTGAGGCTAATTTTTTAACCAATTCACATGGCCCATTCTTCTATATTCTCATCATGGAACTGGTGGTTGGGCACACAGACCATGTGTGTTCCCCATCTTGACATACTGATAGCATAAAACATGATCACCACCTTGAGGGAGGATTTAGTCTTCTGACTACTCTATCCACCACCGCCATGGTGAATGTTCTTGAAACAACATTTCCTTCCATTGGTCATATCCCCACGAGATCTCCTGCATTGATCTAGATACCCACCACTAGGGGAATCCTTAAGGATTCCCTCTGAAATAACTACCTTATCCACCAACTATGTAACTCTTTTTAAACATAAGATATTCACCTAGAACTTAATCTCATGTTTAAGTCCATCAAAAAAATTCATTCCATAACAGCCTTATCCCCTACGAAATCTAGAAGAAAATAGAAAATAGATGAAATAACTAACATATTTAATCTATATCTACGACGCCTGGGTTAACCTCATAAATTATGTAGCCTTTTCCATCCAAAAATCCCTAAAGAGAAATGATATAGAAATGTTTCTTGGAAATATTTCCATGACATACCATCAACTTACTAGGTCTAAACCATAATTTCACACCTGCATGTTGCCTTCCCTTGCAACATGTAAAGTTCCAACATGACTATATTCTTACGAGGAGTCTCTAGGTGACATAGAATCATCTAGATACACTCTATTGTAGACTCAGCTGCTTGAGGTCTAACATCTCCAACAAAAAATATAGGTTGTTGCAACAGAAACACCCTAGTAAACTCAAATATACATGGAATGACCTACCCTGCATCACATTCCACTATATACATAAAATGAGTGATGTTCTAAGGAAACTAATCCAATCCTACGATACCCTAAACCACTATGTTTTCTCCTATTCTTTTGGAGGAGTATTCTTGACGAATTCCTAATATTCTACAATAGGAACATGACATTGTGGTGTCATATTTCTAAAATTCCATCACTTATCTCAAAACACATAACATAAAACATCAAATGTTTTAGTTGAATAATGATCTCCACTAGCCATAAATAATCCCTCTTTTCATTCACTATTCCCAACAGACATTGTCACAAATTGAACACTACCCTCAACCATCCCAATAGTGAGTCATGGTCAACATGGGGCAAACCAACTTACACAGTCATGGTTTTTCACTAGAAACCCTTTTTAAATCATTTCCACATACAAAAAAATATATAAATCTTTTAAGAACTCTTATTCTATCCCCAGTTATTATTACTATCATTTTTCCCATTTACCTCCTTTCATAAAAAACAATTCATTAACCAATATTTCACAATCAATAAATTTACCCATTCATATAATCTATATTAGACAATAGTTTTATTATATATTTAAAAAATTGAATAGTATTATACACCTTTTGTCTCTTACATCCATCTCATGTGGTCCCATCATGATGCATTATAACTATATCCCAAGGTTCCTATAACGACGCATGTATGCACATCCTCATTCCATTCTGGACATGGAAAAAATATCATAAAACAATATCATCACATAATGAGTTCATCCCCCTATGGTGAAATATCATTCAACTATAATAACACATATCAAGAACAACAATTCGCACCATGGTTACTTCTATTTTCCTATATTTATGAGTTTGCTACTCTAAAACACCACCTCATCCTCAAAGCCTGACACATCCTAATCTCTCGTATACTATCACCAAATTGTAATACCATATAAAATAACTACTTTGATAAAACTTATTAATTTTTCCAACCCAGAATCCACCTAACTGGTGTTTCGAGCCGTGTCACCACATGACCTTAATCATTCCTCTTCATATGCATGTGGTTTCCAACAAGAAACAATGGTCTAATTGGTCATGTGGGTAGACTATACCTTCGGTACCATAGTATTCCATAATAGGTAAAAAATGAAATAGGAAAATAGATAGACAACAAACTGGAACATTCATTACCAACCATTTCCAAATCAAGGTACATCCACAACAAAATATAAATATTCCATGTCTTACTAATAGTTCCAAAAGTAATGGAAGCCCAAAATAAACACTAATGTAAACATCCCCCAATATGGGTCCGGAATCCAAGTCCAGATCCTCACCCATTCTCAGCCCAAGACCAAATCTACTCCCTATAATATCACCTTTTCCATTTTCTAATCCTGTAATAATGAAATCTTCTCTGGTAACCAATGTTGGCCTATGATGTGTGGGAGGACAACTCAAAAGGCCACCACCAACGGTGTATGAAAAATATATAGTCAAAACAGACAGTGCATGAAAAAACTGTATTAATGGTAAGATAAACAAAAGACAAATCAGGTTCAATTATTTAACAATATTCACTTTACAAACTTTCTTAATTTATTCTATTCAGTCACATATGCCATTTCTATCACGCAATCAATGGGTTAAGAATTTACAACATTTACACATTGTCATAATATGGCCAATTATCAAACAAAAGAGACAATGTCATGTTCCCAATCTTACTAGGGATATTTTTTTTAACAAATACATCACCCCCACCTTGGAGTCTCATTCTAGGTAGTCTCATAAAATGAAACTATTAGGGGATTATAGCTTCAATATGACTCCATAAGCAAAGAATTTTAAGGGTTGGTTTTAGGTCCTTAGTCCAGCCTGACCCATGAGAGGATTGTCAATCCAATATCCGACATACCAAAAAGCCTTGTGAACACGATTAGTCATCCAACAACCAAATATATCATATAATAGACCATGCATAATCAATAAACTTAACTTTCACAATTCAAATTCTATTTAACACATAAATCAACTTTGGGACTTAACCCACTAACACATTTACCACACACCTAACATAGAACAATTTTCCCAAATCTCTTTTAAATCTCAACCCACTTAACTTATTCAAAAATTTCCATACCTTAAACCATTTCACATTATTAATCATTTCACATGTATTATCCTATTCATGTATTTGAATTTCATTATGATAATTAATTAAACACAACAACTTATTACATTTAAACCACATTACATTGTGCCAAACAAACCCTTATGCCATTATCAATGCCCATGAACAACTATCAAAAATTCCTTTTTGAACTCAACTATCATATCAACAAGATCATCTTGTGATCTACTTTGTACCAAGTCAAATACATAGTTAACATTTTAATTTTCCATGTTTAGGAATATTTGCACACCCCATGGGTGGCCCTAAATTGGTCTTGTCAGTCTCAATGAATCCCAATGGAATCATGAGGAGGTAAATTCATCAATTAGAAAACTATTTTTCCAAATCCATTACAAGGTATAAAATGAACAACATGAGAGAACCATTAACACATCCACCCAAGATGAAATAAACTTCAATACCATGGAATATAATTTATAGACCACCTACCCAAAATCAGAGATGAATTCATGTTCAAACTTAGCCTATGATCCGGATTTTAGAACACTTTGAAGATCCAAAATTATATTCAATGGAAAATGAGGGATTTAGGGATTTGGAAGAAGCAAATCAAAAAAAATAAACCTATACGAGAATAGTGAACAATGTGGAGCATGCGACTTACTTGGAGTTTCTATCCACAACCAATGATACTAAAAATGTCATAGAAATGATGGAAATAAATTCATGGGAATAATTTGGTCTTTAGGATCATTACTTCAGCTAGAGGAGGAATAATGAGGATGATATTCAGGTTGGGAACATAAAATCCCAAGGGAAGAAATGGTAAAACCCAAATTTTAATGTGGCACATGGTTTGGCCACATGGTTTTCCAAACCATGCGACAACAGTGCATCTGCCTCTATGAAAGAGGGGTTGAGTCACACAGTTACCTAGAGATCCCCACACGGGTTGAGAAACCATTAGAAAAAATTCAGAATGCCTATATCTAGTCTCAGATGGTTTTCTCCCCCTCTCTTGCATGGTTTACTAAACTATGGACCCCTTATTCTTAACTAGAATGGATACAAGTAACTATGTGTGAACCATGGAAAAGGAACAGGATGACCAAAATCCCCCTTATTTCTTATCATGAGCCCCCAAGACAACCCCCAATCTACCTTATACATCAAAAAATAATCTATTATCCAAAATAAGGAGAATTAAAAAAACATTAATCAAGAACTTATATTGTGAAAATCCGGGATCATACAACTCTAGAGGTAATTTTCCATTGTTTATTATAATGAATTGACAATACTACATAGATTTGTTGTCATATTGACCAAAAAAGAAATATTTTCTCACAAGGTAATTTTTTAATTGATTAAATGAATTATGAATAATATGTGATGATCTTGTTCTATTGTTCCGTATTTTTTTCCGTTGTCTGTATTTTATTCAATTTTATTTTTCATAATGTTTATCATCATGAAAATATTTGATTTATCCTTGAATATGGATAAAATAACTATTTTTTATTACCCATGACAAGAATCTATTGCACTTGGAACCTATAAATTGTATTAGTTCAGTCACATAATTATTTAAAATTATTCAAATATCATTGATTTATTTATGCATTTATAATTTAGTTTTCAATTTCTATTTGGGAATTCATAAATATAAATTGTTTGATATGATTTTTCCACTATTTTTTCTTATAAATATAGTCAAACAGATTAATTTTATGAATGAAATAAATTTGAAGAACTCATCTGGAAGTGCTGAGGAATCTGGCCGTATAACACAAGAGTTCAAACAATGTAACCCGAAGGTACACGTCGTGTACTAGTTTCAAATGAACTAAGAATTAATTTGGAATTAATTCATGGAGTTTATTATTGGCACACATAGTACATTTAATTTTACATGACATGTTGACTAGTCATGTCTGGTACACAGTCAGCTGGAGTACACGTCGTGTAACTGCGATGCATAACATGTAATATTTTAGTCACTAACGGATCATATATCTTTTTACACAACCAACGTAACTGGTGACATTGTAACTCAGAGACCACATGACTTGTAGACCATGTACACACTGTGCACTCCACCTTTTTCAATGGAACATTTTACTTGGAATGTTCCTATGTGCATGTCTTAGATAGATGGTGAAAACAGAACACCCCATGTACCTAGCTTCTACATTCCCTATACATTTACTAAATGATGAAAAATGAAAAAATTAATTTAATATAATATGAAAACATTATCATCATGTTCTTCTGTATTGTCATTATGTTTATACGACATGCCATGTGATGATTTTTAATAAATATAAATTTTTAATAAAATATTGTATAATATACATATCTTCATATTATGTATGAGTCATATTATAGTTGTTTATCTACGTTTAATGAATCATAACATGGGACAAAAAATCATATAATCAGTTTAATCATTTAGTTGATAGTAAAAATCATGAATGTATGTGATAAGTCGTATAGGACACATATATTAAGTGTAAATGGTATACTAGTATAATATATATTGGCTAGTTTAGATGGGTATTCACTAAGTTTCCTCCAAGGTACACTATGTACATAGTTAATTTTAAATAAATATATTTAAATTTTTACAAAATTATGATGAATGAGAATCTCAAGTAAATTTAGATATGAATTATTTTAAAAGAATTGATTAATTAAATAGTTTAATTTATTGATTCATGTGTGATTTATCTTAAAAAATAATGATTATAATTGAATACTAATTTTATTAAATTCATATTTTTTTGCATGCATGTTAATGATCATAAGCCTAGAAATGACCATTGAATGCTATTAGTTTCATTAAATCATTTATTAAATTAAATATTTGGCATGTGTACCATATCTCCTCTTATTTTGAATGGATCTGCATACCCATTGTTTCTTTTTTTAAACCATTTCCCCACACTTCGGTGTGAATTAAAGGATATGTAATGGATGTAGCTCCCAAGTTAGCAGGGGAAGTTCACCCTTTGAGATGAGACAAATCCAATCCAAGAGAGATAAAAAGGTGGATAGGTGGGAAACTGCAACATGGACCATAAATACTTGAAGGTTTGTTCCCCCTTGGTCAATAGTTATCTTATTAACCACTAGATAAACAAACCATTAGTAAAATATTGTTGAAACTAACCCTATTATTTTCAAATGACCCCATCTTACGTCTTCAGATGTTATTTCTAAAACTTATTTTTAACCATTATTAGAAAGTTATTTTTATGAGAAAACAACTCAAGAATATATTTCTGATGTTTTTCATCAAGAATATTTTGAAAATATTTTTTAAGAATAGATATTTGAAATCCCAAGAAGTCATTTGTTTCTTTAGATTCATCCAAGTGATAATATCATTGTTGATGTAGATATACTAATTAGATATTGAATTTTATTGAGAAATGGAATTAAAAAAGGATCATTTTTATCCCAATTCTAACCTAAGAACCCTAATGATGCTTTAGGTGAGGAGTATTGAATTAAATAAATGCGAGATGAACTCAATGAGTTCCAAAGGAACAATGTTTGGAGTTTGGTTGAAAATCATAATGATACATCTATAATTTGAGTAAAATGGGTTTTCTAAAACATATGTAATGAAAATGGAATAATAGTTATAAACAAATCTAGACTTATTACTAAAGGTTATAATAAAAAATAGGGGATCATCTATGGATAAACCTATGAATAGTTAGAAAGACATGAACTTATTGGTATACATCTAGATTTTTCAATATTCATAAATTTTTCTATATTTAATATTGATTTAAAGTGATATTTTCTTAATGGATATGTTTAAGAGAAATTTTATGTATAGAAAAACCATTATTTTAAAAATAAAAAACATTTAAAACATGTTTACAAACATACCAAAGTAGTTTATGGACTTAAACAAGACACTAGAGCTTTTTATGATAAGTTAATTTGATTTTTGTTACAATTTTTTAAGGGAGATATTGATCCATCTATTTTTACTAATTAAGTTAATAAAACCTTTATTAATGTACAAATATATATTAATGATATTATATTTGGTTCAATTGAAAATCCATCACAAATTGCATTTTAGATCTTATGAAATTTGTGTTTGAAATGGGTATAGTGGGTTAGTTAACATACATTCTAGGTTTTAAAATTTCAAAACAACAAGATGTAAATTCTATATATAAACATAATTATATTAAATTTCTTCTTATGAAATATAGGTATGATAAGTCAAATAGTATTATTACTCCCATTAGAACCACCAATTCTTTTGATATTGAAGAACAATGTAAACTAGTTGATTAAAAGACTTTAAGAGGTATGATTGAATGTTTAGTTTACTTAATAGTTAGTCATCTGGATTTAATGTTATCAGTGTGATTATATGCTAGATATCAATCCAAATCAAACTAATCTCATATTAATGCTGTAAAATGAATTTTTTTATTTCCTTAAAGGGAACTGTGTGCTTAGTCTTATTCCATTATTCCTAAAATGATTTTGACCTAAAAAGATTCTTAGATATTTTTTTTTGTAGATGTAGAATAGATAAGAAATGTACCTATGGAATATGTCATTTCTTAGGAGACTCATTAGTTTTCTGGTAATATAAGAAACAACACTTAATAGAACATTCTAAAACTTAATCCAAATACAAGGTAGCTAGAATTTGTTGATCTTATGTATTATAGATGTATCAAAAACTCACATACAATGGCATGAATTTTAGTAAATCTAAAATGTTGTGTGATTACACAGGTTCCATTTCACTAAGTAAAAACCTATCACATCACTTGAGTTCTATGAAAATAGACATAAGACACAATTTCCATCGATATCACACACGTAAAGAATATATTATTTTACAATTCATCAGAATGTAATAACAATTTGCTAGTATTTTTACTAAACCCATTCATTTAGATAGATTTGAATACATTAAATTGAAGGTAGGAATCATCAATATCAGGTGATTACTCATATATAATTCTAGTTATTAATCTCTTTAATTTAATGAAATACCTTTCAAAGAAGGTGTAAATATTATTTTATGTTTCTAAATCATTTGGTTTTACTAAAAATTTCAGTTTTCTAAAATGATTTAGTAATTATAATTACTTTTTTGGAGTAAAAATAGTTTTTTTAAAATTTCCAAAGTCATATTTTCTCATAGAATCTCTTAAAATCTAAAATGTTTTACAGATGTTTCTTTAGAGTCAATTTTTTTTCCAAAACCAATATATGTTATAAAAAATTTTCTTTATCAAATTTTGTTATATAATATTTGGACTAAATATTTATTACAAAATGTTCAGACAATTTTTTATATACATTATCACAATCAATTTCATTACATTAACCAAGATGATCTGTTTACTTATACAGAAGAAAATTTTCAACTCCCAATGGAAATCTTCATTTAGATTTTACAATGATTCATTACATTAGTTATAAATGTTCTTGTTTACTTATTCTTTGAGTTATAATACATTTTTTTTCAAACATATATTTCCCCAAATTGGATTGAAACTCATTGCTATGATATGTTTTATAAAAAACATGATGTGTTCAAAATAAACATTAAAATACTTCTTTAATTAATTCATGATCATCGGATCAGATAAAGACTTTTAATAAGTGCCCTTTAAATTCATGGAATTATAACTATCAATGTTTTGCCTATATAAGGGTGGGACAACCTGTTTCCCTCATAGGTTCATAGATAGATTTCTTCTGGCTCTTACCACTCTTTATTTTACCTTTCCAAAGGTTTGGAAGTTGTCTGATCACCTGTTCATGTCATAGTAATAATGAAACTTTAGAATATTTTGCAGAGAGATAAGTGTATAGAGAAATAATTATCAAGAGAAAATTGTTTGAAAATTACAATTCCATTATTAAAATGGTCATTAGTTTTTATGGTTGTGAAGAAGATGTTGTAGAAAAACAAGATACGGATTTTGATTTACAATTTTACAAAATTAATAGAGAATTTTATGCTACAGTTAGAGAAGGAATTTGAAGAAGAGGAAGATGAATAAGAAAAGAAAAAGATGTGGGAGAATAGAAAGAAAACGTATAAGAGGAATAGGATGATGAGGAAGAAGATGATGAATAAAAAGAAACATGGACTGATGTAGGGTAAAAAGAAAAGGAAAAATCAGAATCATCATGATCATAAACTCTACTATCTTCATGATCAGATAAGGATGAATACTTTAAAGAATTCATGGAAGAAAAATCCCCATCCAATGTAGATGAAATGTCATCATCAAAATCTGTGGATGAAGATAAAAAATCGTCAAAAAAAGAAATTGATAAGGTTGAATCTGCTATGGAAGTGGTCATTATTAGAGTATTAGAAGAAGAAAATGTTTCTTAGAAAAGAAATTTCAATGTTTAGAAGGAAGAAAAACTTGATATAGAACCATCCATATTCAATGGTCCTAATTGGTTATCAGGATCATAAAACTCATTTGGGATAGATTCTCATAAATGTTTTGAATATATTTTACAAACATTGAAAAAGTTAAGTGATTCCATTCCTTATCTTCCAATCATAGAAGCATTTTGTAAAGTTATTCAAAATAGTATAAATGATGATTCAGAATATCTGAATGTTTCAAATGGATTAGTTTTTCACATTAAACCGGATTTCAAATCATTCAAAGAATTGAAAAAGGTTTAAAATAGATCATACAATCAGATGGTTGAGTGTTCAAAAAATGTGGAAGTTTATCTCACAGATTATGATGATCAGCGTATAGAAGTAAATAAACCTTATTTAGAAATGGAAAAAATCCATTGATAATTTAATAAAAAATGTTTATGATAATGTGATGTTTGTGGAAGATTTCATATATAAAACTAATGATCATAATGTTGAAGTAAATGTTTTGAATGAAATAGTTCAAATTTTAGAGTTTGAAGACATCAAACTCAAAATGTGTGAAGATGAGTTATTCCGTGTGATGGGGGAAAAGAAAAAGATATTGGAGGAAGTTGAAATACACAAGATAGAAATTCAGAAGCAAACAATGATGGAGGACTATATCATAAATCATAAATCATAAATCATAGGTTTCAATGGATTATAAAGATCCTGATGCATTTAATAATTTGAATAAAACTTTTAAAAAGTTGATGAATAATGATTGAATTTTTATTTTTTAAAAACATTATGTATATTTTGAAACAGTTTTCTCATGAATGTTTCATCCAACAACCTTATGTCAAAATTTATTCCAATTGATATTTCATATATGGTATATATTTTAGTTCTTGAATGATTAGTTATTTAACATTAAATTGTTTCATATGTTATTTATTTCTAACATTTTAAAAGATATCCCTTCCGTATTATTTTTGTAAATCAAAAAGGGGTAAAAATTTATAAAATGGGAGAAGATTATAAAGGTAGAATTCTTTGAGATATTATCCTAAGGATGAGATATTTTATTAAGGGTCAGAAATTGAATTAATACTTCCATCATATTATAAAGATATTCTAAACTCAGGAGGATTTAAGATATTAGGTATTTATTTGAAGATCATTAATGTATAAAGGGATGTATGATTTTTTTTCAAATTTATTATTTTCCAATTTTAGGTGTTGTGGTTTATGATTTCCAATGGGGGAGGATTTTTGAGTGATAAGACTTACTTCTTACACTTCTGTTCTTTATTTTTGAAAATTAAAAAAGATTCCTTAAAACAATAATTTACATAGATTACATTTCCATTGTTTTTTAAAATGTTTTCTTAGAAAACATTACTTTATATCAAGAGTAAAAATGATTCCAATGAAAAAATATAAACATGTTAGTTTTTTTATGATTAATTGAACCGAAGGTGTGTATGATACATTTTATTAACAAGTTTTTTGATCAGTGGTTATAGTTATGTATTACTGAATGAATTAAAGACCATTAGACTAACCATGGTGCCGATTTATCAGACTAACCATTATTCATATTATTGGATTGAAAATAAATAAGGATGTCTATCGAACAATCCAAAGTATATATTTGGATTGATTAGAATTATAAATTTATTAAGGAATCCGTAATATCATTTTAATGGAGCTAATATAAATGACATCAGACTATCAATGTTAAAAATAATTCTTAGCTATCAATTTGAAGATCTATATCATTATGAGATGTCAAGTGAAAGTTGTATGATGCTGTTGCAACTAACTCTAAAATACAACCATTGGGAAATTGTCCAAAAGTAGCAGGTCAATTGAATTGTTGGGAGTTGATGCAATTCTCAACTCAAGTCATCCCTATATTTCACTACGTGAACACCTTGTTCCTAGTATTTATAATGCTTTAGAGAGTTGAAGTTCTAAAGAATCCATGTGAGGATTTTAATTCCTTAAGAACAATTTTCTTTTATAATCACATGTCCAATCATAGTACTGATCGAGGGATTTTGGGGATAAGAATACGGTGAATTTAGTCCATCAGATCTAGGGATTTTTTGGATATGAATATATACATCGATCATCATATCGAGGGATTTCCTGGTTAAGAAACAGACAATAGAATATGATCATTATATACAGGGATTCCTAGTGATTAAATGATAGAGATAATTTTGATCCATCAGATCGAGGGATTTCTAGGTAAAGAATGACATACCTTACTATAGGTAGTAAAAACTGTGGATAAAATTAGTTATGATTTTTGACTACCTTAACTGTTAAGGTTAAAGAGTAAATTATTTTATAAGATTGTATGTCATTATTACTATTATATTATTTTTTTATATCATTTTTATTCAAGGAATATGTTCTATTATGAATGTGTATTAAAAAATATTATTTATACTTTTATTTCAAACAAACTATTTTATCAGTTGTTTTTATATTTAAATAGACTCTAATTTAATCAGAAGAAAATCTAGATATTATTGTATTACTCAAATAATCATATTATTTATGTGTCTGATCATTTTTATTTAAGATAATTTTTATTTTGTTTTAGTTTAATTTTAAACTACAACTCACCAACTCATGTAGCCATAGAATACTCGTTAAATCTAATAATTGTTGTTCAATTTAAGGATATCTCAGAAATATTAGTGGTTACATACCAAAGGAAATATTTGAGGGTGAATTGGTGAATGATATATAACTTTTTCGTTGAATTGGATGCTTAATAAAAAAAAGTAAAAAATGATATATCTTTTTGGAATTCATCCATTGGAACATTTAAATTTCTCAAATTTATTTTTTGTGCATTTACACATTTATTATATACTTTTGTCTTCATTCATAAAAAAACAAAACACGAAGTATTTACTATTTTAATAATAAATAAACCAATAGAAATATTAATAAGTGTTTAGAATACTAAATAACTGACCCACACACACTCCTTGGAAAATGATATCCTTATACGTCATTCGAAGATTTTAATAAAAAAATTGTTTGATTGTTGTCCACAACAACCACACAATGGCCCCTTTTATGAGATTATCCACTTAGCTCCAGTTGAAAGGGATAACACCACTTTTGAACATATTGAGATATTTGGGTATCCAATCAATATGTTAATGATTCATATATAATTTAAATGACTAAAATATTGTTTTTATGATATTTCATGTTAATCGTATCTTGTTTGGTTGGTTTTATCCCATAAAAATATGATTTTTCTATTATTATAGAAATATAATAATGTAAAATCATACCTTAAGCTGTATATATCAATATGAGCATCATATTGGTGTGTTTTTTGATTCCTATAGATTGAAAATGATTTATGGAATTTTATTCTAGCTTTTGACATCAATCCAACATATCTTCTCATTTTGAACCCCCTCGATTGGAGATATGTCATTTTAATAAAACTATAAAATGTTACTTGTTGTTTTCCATCATACCGAGCAGCTTGATCATCCAATGTAGGTGGAATTGATTCTTATTGAACACAAATTACTGGGTGATCATTAACCCATGATTTCTAGTCAATAAAAATGTGTTATATTGGCATTATTACCACTTTCGTGATTTTTCCCATAACTCTAAATTTAGGTGGGGTGGGGGAAATTTCTATTATAAAAGAAATTTGGGTATTCGATTGATGTTATAATTAATTATATTGATTGTATATGAATTAAATATCATTTCTCTAGGATTTCATGTTAATCAGCGATCTTTTGGTTGGTTTTGACCCCTAAGAATATGATTTTACTATTATTACAAAATATTTGATAATGTAAACTCATACCTTAAGTTATAATGATCAATATGGGCCTCAAATTGATGATTGGTTTATTTCAAAATAAAAAAATGAAATTAAAAGCAGTTTTCTTGTTTTTTACCTCAAAATGAGAGATATTTTATTTTAATAAAATTATATAATGTTGCTCATTGTTTTCGATCATATCCAGAGAATATAGAATCTAATGGATGAAGTATTGATTCAGATGGATAATAAATGTCTTAGTTATAATTCACCCAAAACATCATGTCAATCCATGTGTGTTTACTTGGTATTATACCTTTTTAAAGGATTTGTAACATAACTCCAAATTAAAGAAAAAAACATGAATGCCAATCATACTGAGCTATTCGAGTATCTGATCGATGTGATAGTGAATCATATAGACTATAAATGATGTATAGTTCAATTTACAAAGATTTCATGTCAATAAAATCTCATTTGGTTGGATTTAACCCCTATAAGATAACCATAAGCCACACTGATCTATATGGGCATTATATTGACACATGATTGATTCGAACATATCACAAATGATTTAAGGAATTTTGTCCAATATTTTCATATCAATTTAATTTTTTTTCACATTTTTGATCCCCCTTATGGGAGATATGTCATTTTAATAAAATTATACAATTTTTCCATTTTTTCCATCATATTAAGTGACACCCAAATTTGATAGATTTAGTGTTCGATCCTACATATAAAAATGTCTTAGTGATTTTTATCCACAAATTTCATATCAATACATGTTTGTTTTCTTGGTATTAATCCTATTTATGTAATTTTATCTTATCTAGAAATCTGGGGGGAAAATGACACTTTTGATCTTATGGAACAATTTGGATATCTGATTGATGTGTTGATAATTTCTATTCATTTTAAATGACTTAAATATCATCATCCTAGGATTTCATGTCAATCTAAGATAATATTTATCTTCTAATTTCACACTAATCCTAGTGTGTTTCATCATTTTATTACACCTAAACTAGTAATATGTCAATTTAATAAGATAATAAATGTAAAAATGTACCGTAAATTGAACCAACTACATTGATAATAAAATTGACATGTGTTTGAAATATTAATATTAATATCATTTAATGGTTATTTTCTTGTGTTTTCTTTATCGATGTAAATGCATCTAGTTGGTTTTGAATCCCCACGTGGTCAAATGTATTTTTAATGAAAATGTATATTTGATTTGTGAATTTACAAAATATAAAAATTAAAATGAGACATTCAATTTGAATGGGAGACCATAAAGATAAAATGAAACACACCTTCTGGATATGATGAATCATATTGGACCATGGATTCTACATACGTCTTTTTTATTAGGGGTATACTATAAATAAAAATTATAAATTTAATAATAATTAATGTTTTAAAATAAAAAATATCTTGTATAAACCAGCATCATGGGATCCATGCCACTATCACCCTAGAAGATATATTCCCATAGTTCTCTGACCTCAGCTAGTAGCACTGTTGTTACATTATTAGGAACATGCATCTAGACTCCAAATCTATCACATGTTATACCATCATAGAAATAACCGGAGCCACAAAAATATTACAATAATCTATACAACATGTAATCACAATTAAATATGTCATGTTAAATCTTTATTCATCATAATCAATAATGAGAAGAAAATATCTCATCCCTCTATATGGAATGTTATCGATGGTCATCTAGAAGCTATGTTAACTCAGCCTAAAATAGATCATGTGTAATAAATAAATTTTAATATATGAATATGAATATATATATATATATATATATATATTTAATTTGCACAAGAGCATTATGTATGATTTGTAACCTTGAGATCATTTCTATATTGAGTTATCATGCACACAAATACTCCATCTGTCAATTTACCTTTCTCCCATAACTATAATCCAATAAGATATAATAATAAAACCAAAAACCAAATAAAATAATAAATATGAAAATTAAATGATAAATACATCATATAAAATCTAACACACATGATGAGTCCCATGATTGTGAGGCAGTCCTTACATAACATGATTCTCATAATGATGCGTTACCACAAACAATATTAAATTAATACAAATTTAAATATTGTATAATGTTTCAAATTCATTGAAATATATAAAAAATAATAATAAATTCCACTATAATATCCTCAGTGGAAAAATATGTAACCATATCATGACACTAATATTGAAGATCACCTCTCATTAATCTATCCATAAAGTCTAAGGCACCCACATTTGGTTCCCAGTGCTCCCTCATCACTCTAACTTTATAATATTTCCACATTTTAAAACATTTTTCCATACACACCAGATGAAACACATTGGGAATCACTCTAAAATGATGGATTTCATTTGATTATAGTAATAACTAAAATCGATAGATTGATAACCAATGTAATAGTCTTGTGTTTTTGTTTTTTCATAAACATATTTAATGTGAATCTAGAAGGTATTATAATATAAAGATTTTAAATGGTGAGATTTTATAGTTGGAACGTCACCTAGTTGGTTAAATTCATTAGTCATTTATGGATCAGCGAAATCCTATAGTTTGTGTACCTATATGTTTCATGGAATTAAATAAACAGTTATGCTTAATGAAATTAGTAATATACATCAATCATAATTAATTTGAATTTATACATACAAAATCATTGATCCAACCATAAATTCATGCATAATGGGGCTATTGAATATGATAATCACTAGAATAAGGAATCCCTTGTTTTATCTTATTAATATATTTCATACAATTGATATTCCCATATTTAAATGATTAACTTCTATATGAAAACAAAACACGTAAATGTTTAATAATAAATGTTATAAGTCACTTACTTAAACAATAGTGAAACTAATGGAGTATTTAACACGATTTATTGATTAGATTTTACCACTATGTTTTTTTTCATATGAAATATAGATCATTCCCTATCTATACTATCATAAATATAAGAGGGATTATATAATTTTGTTTGAAAATCTATATGATATTCAATACAAATTTTTTTACACTCATCCATCAAATACCGATTTTCTATTTATACATCTAGATGAGATATATTACATATAAATCATTTTACTGTATTCAGATACAATGCAATAGGATATATCCACCTTAATTTCACATTTCTTGTAGCAATTACATTAATGGTTAAGTGTACCACCAAATGAATCATAACATTAAAAAATGAGGATGGAAATAGATTATCCAAGTGAAAAAGCGTATGTAAAAACTAGTAAAAAATTTAAATCATGTATTCATTGATTTTTTGACAATTATTCTAAAAAACAACTAATCTCAATCGATGTTTTAACAACAGTGGGAAACAATCAATAAAAATTGTGATTGGAATCTACTATTTAAGTAGCATGAGACTGTCTGAAATTTTCAATTATTGCAGGAGGAGTAGCCATCCAGCACCATGATCATCTTCAAAATGAATAGAAATGTAATTTTTAATCATCATATACCATGAAATAGTCATTTATTCCATGTTACCCTCACCCAACTGTAAATAAAATTGTATCTTTAAACCCATTTCTTCTAAAGCATATCATTCATTAACACTAACCTTTTATATTCCACTTATACCCATAAAGGTCCCCAATAAATTAAAAAAAATCAATTTCCATGAAATCTTTATTTTGACTTTATTGGGTAAATTTATATTAATGGATATTACAAAAAATATTTTTCTCCATCCAATTGTGAGTGTGTTTGTTTCGCATCACAATTAACTACATTATTTCACCACTACATCACTATTTTAAACTAGTTTTGTGTTTCATTTAAAAATATTATCTCAAATTGAAAATCCAATTTGATTAAATTATACAATTTTTATCACTATTAAAAAGGGAAATTAATCTTGTGTTGGGGATTTATTTTCAGGTGGAGTTGATTTGAAGGGTCAGAGATGATGGAGAAGGGAAATGGGAAAAAATGCAGGAAAGCCCAAAGACATATGTCCACTGTTTTTCACATTTCTAAACATCCGTGACTCCAAATGGGCTGCAATTTTGTTGTTTGATCCAAAACGTAATGGGATACAATTCATATGAAGGAACTCAAGCAACATTCAACCTCTATAATGACTATCCAAACTTATATGTAAATGGAATCAAACCCGCACAAGTCAAAAGTGGTGTTCTGAATTTTATCACTATCTTCGACTATGATTGTCCAATAAGAGCCAAACATTTAGTGTATATAGTAATTATTAGGGGTTACAACTTTACTATTTTATCCAATGGGATATTCGACTGTCTAGTGGCCAAAAACGATGAGCCATGTGGTTTTACAAAATCTCTGTGCTCAAAACAACCTTCCAATTTGCCTATAAAAGAACACCTTGGGCACCTCATTTAAAATTATAGACAAGGAGTGAATTGATGCCTTTTTGAAATTATAGAGGAGTCCTCTCACCACCTTAGAGGCTCTGGAACTCCTTATACTCATTGGCAGAGCACTTGAAATAAGGATCCCTTCATCGAAGCCTTACTCTCTTTCATGCTTTGTAATATTTATGTTCGAATATTAAAAATAATTACTACTCTTCTATTTATTATATTTTCTTATTTATTACCTTTTTTACTTTGTTTTATTATTCTTTAATCTTCTATATTGGGTTGGAATCAAGATTATAAATGAGATTGGATTTTACCCTTTCTGATCTGTTTCAGATGAAAAACATTTCGAGGATGACTACATCACCCATGGAAAAGTAGTTTTTTTAGTAATAGATCAACCAATAAAATTCTTCATTAATTTATTTCAAATCAATGAGCTACAATAATTCACATATTATTGGTGCTAAATTGACAATTTTATTATGATTTCTCTTACAATGTCACCATAACATCATAAGGATTCTGATTTTGTGTTTGATGATTATTGCAAGACTTCCTTTGGTGAGCTAATGAAGTGTCTGACCACTCCACTTATCATACAAAACCCACGGTGAGAGATTTAATATGAGCTTATGTATGACTCAACCAACTTCATAGTTGGAGCAATCTTACCTCAGGGGGTAGAGGGAATTTCACATGTGATTGCCTATGCATCGAGGACATTGGATTTAGTCCAATTAAACGACACAACCATGGAAAAGGAGTTTCTTGCTATCATATTATCTTTATATAAATTCCGTTCTTATTTATTTGGCTCTAAATTAGTTTTTTTGACCATACAGCTCTGAGGTACCTCTTTAAAAATCCAGACACAAATCCATGGCTAATCTTATGGATTCCCTTTATTAAATAGTTTGATATTGAGATAAAGACAAGAAGTGGTCAGAAAGCATAGTGGTAGACAACATGAGTAGGCTTACTCTCACACTAGAGGATGCCACCTTGGACCAGGTACCAATTCGGGACACTTTCCCCAATGAGCATCTTTATTCCATCTTAGCTACACATCCTTGGTATGAAGATTTAGTTAACAACCATGTTGACTCTGAAATCCCTACATATTTAAAAAAACATCATGTCCAAAAAATAAGGAGTGAGACAAGATTTTATATTTGGGTTGATCCATACCTATGAAACATGTGCAGTGTCCAAGTTATTAGGAGGCGTGTTCCTGATCATGAGTTTGACTCTGTTCTGGAATTCTGTCGTCCACATTCTTGTGGTGGACACTTTGGACCCCAACAGACAGCTAGGTATGTATTAGAATATATATTATATTGTCCTATCTTATTCCCTGATGATCTGGTGTATTGTATGTTGTGCTCATGTTGGTATCACACAAGAATCATTTCAAGGAGACATGAGATGACTAAACAACCCATATTATTCTGTGAGATTTTTTATGTGTGGGGCATCAATTTTATGGGTCCATTTTTTTAGTTCCTTTGGTTTGTTGTATATTTTGGTTGTGGTTGATTATGTAAGAAAATGGGGGGAGGCCAAGGCCACTAGGACAGATGATTCTCATATTGGAGTGGAATTTGTCCAAACACAAATGTTTTGTAGGATTGGATTACTAATGGCTATCATTAGTGATCAAGGGACACACGTCTACAATATGAATTTTTCTTCCCTCCTTCTAATGTAAGGGGTGACACACAAAACATAAACACCATACCACCCCCCAACAAATGGCCAGGCAGAGGTTTCAAATCATGAGGTAAAACATATTTTGTAGAAAACCGTGCAACGAAATAAGAAGGATTGGAGCGAGTTCTTAGATGATGCATTGTGGTATTATAGGACAACATACAAGACACCCATTGTTATGTCCCCATTTTGGATTGTTTTTGGGAAAGTGCTTCATCTCTCCATGGATGTTGAGCATCATGCTTGTTAGGATATAATGAAATGAAACATTGATTTTCCCCAAGTTGGAATCCAAATGATGATGAAAATTCATAAGCATGAGGAGATTCAATTGTTTTCATATGATAACACAAGGTTCTATACAGAAACATCAAAAGCAGTTCATGATAAAATGATCCAGAAAAGTGAATTTCATGTTTGAGCGAATGTCTTTCTTTATAGTTCACAACCAAAGCTGATGCCCAGTAAGTTGTGTTTCAGGTGGTTAGGTCCTTATATTATATCTAATGTATTACTTATGGAGCAGTGAAGATCGCAGAAGAGGAGACTAGAAGGAGAGTTACAGTCAATGAGAACCATTTGAAGAAATATATTATGGGACATCAGTATGATGTAGTGGATTTAATCAAACTACATGGACCCATTATCACTGGAGAATAAAAGGATATTCCTAACCCTTTAGAATTTATATTATTTTTCAAATTTAAAATTCTGCATTTCATGTGCAAATATCATCTCATGGGTTCACATTGAAGACAATGAAATATTTTATGTTTGGGGGAGGGAACCTTGTAGATAAGAAATTTGAATTGTTTTCCTGTTTTTTCAATGATTTTTAAAAAACCAAACAATGAAATTGGATGTTTCTCAAATTTTTATGTTTATTTTTCAATATTTTGTGTGTTTTTGACTCTTTTGTGATAAAATGATTCTCATCAACATTTTTGAATCCATTTCAATAAGTGAAACAATTTATCCCTTGAAACTGAGATTAAATGAATGCTAAAATGAATTTGTTTAAAGATCAAATCTTTAGTAATTTTATGAAAACTACTCTAAATTTTGAATCATATGCCACATATCACTATCTTAATATTTAAAATCACTTTTCTGTGAGGATTCTGAACCATTCTTTTCCATATTCATTACATTTAAATAATTTCATGAGAGAACTAAACCATGCTTGATTTTACCAGAATTTGAATTTTTTCTGTAAAAAAAAATGACGGTTTTAGGTAATTATGTTTTTAATGACTGAGCCATTTGTTTTTTATTAAATCCCCTATATCAAATAATCATTTTTTATAATGGCCTACCTTGACAATTTAATCCTTGTAGACTATAGAAGCCATGAACAACCTATTAGGTTAGCTACAATACAATCCAATTTTCCCTATCTAACCAACTCTCGATGTGAAATTCCATAATCTTATTAATCACAAGTGTGGGAGAAGCAGTCTTATGTAGTGTTACCACATTCTGTGATAGTTTGGGTGGAAAATTAAATTATGTAGAGATGTGTTTACTGCTGAAAAAAATAATTCTGTTGAAATTTCTTCCTTTTATAGAGCGTTCATGACATGTGAAGATGTGCCTTTCTAATGCTTCTAAAAAGGATATTTATTTTGCCTATCTAGAGCTTTCCCAAAAAACTATTTTGGGGAAGGAAAAATTTTTTTCTTCTGAAATGTTGAATGGTATAAACAATACATTACTCTTCATGATGATGGAGCTAAATTGATGATAAGGGAATAAGGAGGAGACCATATTTAATTGAAAATTCGATTAGTGAATTCTTTCTTGAAACAGATTAAATCACTCCTCATTCAGCCTCAATAGATTTCACATCTAAATCCTATCAATCAAAATCCACATAATGACCCTGAAAAGTCCTTGTGATAACTTTATATCCATGACTCAAATAGGGTGGTGATTTAGTAATTTATCAAGCCTATGCTCACCCTCCTATGAGTTTGGATGAGAAAGAAATTGCTGAAAGGTTGGAATTTTTGTGATAAGAGAAAATAAAAATGAGTTAAGTGTATTGTGTGAATGGGAGGACAAATGAAGTGGAAATATATTGAATATTATAAATGGAGAACTTTAAATAATGAATTTTATGAGGCATGATATCATTTGTTTCTTGGTGTGGAATTTTTGAATCTCAAGGATATGTGTTTCAAAATTGGTTTTGATAATGATTTTTACTTTTCACAATTTTTTTGGAATATATGATTTTAGTTTTTTCCCTGGAGTGAAAAAGGGTAAGTGTGGGGGTGTGATCGCATCACAATTCACTACATTATTTTACCCCAACACCACTATTCTAAAATAGGTTTTAATTTAAAATTAAAAATATTATCTCAAATTACAAATTAAATTTGATTCAATTATGAAATGTTTATCGCATTTAAAAAGTGAAATTATTCTTTTTCGTGATTTTTTTTGTAGTGGGAGGTGATTTGGAGGGTTAAAAATGATCTAGAAGGGAAATGTGCCAAACTGTATGGAAGCCCAAAGACATTTGGCCACTGTTTTTTTTATTTATAAAATTCCGTGCATCCAATCGGGATGATATTTTGTGGTCTGATCCAGAACGTAATGGGATACATTTAATACAATGGTATCCAACCCACATTCGGCCTCTAAAATGACTATCCGAACTGATCTGTCTAGGAAATCAAATCTGCACAAGTTAGATGTAGTGTACTATATTTTATCAATATCTCTGGATGTTATTGAATAAATGGAGCCCATATTTTGGTGTAGATAGTACTGATGTAGGTATACAACTTTATAGTTTTGTCCAAAGGGATATTCGACTATCTAGTAGCTGAAAACTATGATCCAAGTGGTTTTACACAATATGTGTGCTAAAAATCACCTTCCAATTTTCCTAAAAAAGAACACCTTGGGAACCTCATTTAGATGTTTGGCCAAGGATTTAAGTGCTTCAATTTTAGAGTTATAGAGTATTCCTCTAACCAACTTAGAGATTTTGGAACTCCAAATACTCATAGGGGATATCTTGATGCAAGGATCCCTTCATCGAAGCCTTCCTCTTTTTCTTGCATTGTAATATTTATGTTTGCATAATAAACTTTTTTATTCCTTTTCCATTTCTTATATTTTCATCTATATTACCATGTTTTCTTACATTTTATTCTTCTTTAGTCTTCCAAATTGGGCATGAATCAAGAGTATAAATGATATGGAGTTTTACCCTTTCTAAACCTTTGCACAAGAAAAACATTTCTATGATGACTACACTACCCATGGAAGAGTAGTTAATTTTAGTAATTGATTGACCTCTAAACATATTAATTCATTTATTTTGAATCAATGAGATTCAATAATTAAAATATCATGATCTATTAATTGATTTTTTAATTTTATTGGAACCATGCAAGAAATTTAACAGTTAACACAAAACAAGGGAGGTCGAGAATGGTATGAACTATGAGAGTGCAACCTTAACTGGTAATTCAAAACCCCAGATGATTAATTTGAAGTGTTCAATCATAATCCCTAAACTCAATTAGTCCCCATTTCTAGAACAGATATGTGACTTAATTTACCACTGACCATAAGCTATCTTTACAATATCAATCAATGTAGGGGGTTGCGATTACATGTTCTGAAGATAGAATAGGGGTTAATTGACTTCATCATTGTGTTAAGGTTAATTCTCATAGGGTTCAGGGGTTAACAAGTTAAGTTGTCATAATTAAGTGGATGTTAATTTAAGTTATAATGATTAACATATAAATTTATAGGTATAATTATATAAATTACACCTTTTAAAATATTATCTAAGAAAAACATATTCTTTTTTCATCTTTTCAATCGAACATTATTTAAAAATTAATAACAAAAAATGCAATCTTCATCCAATAAACTTCTACCAGTTTTATAAATGATAAACAACCCCCATCCTTTCATATAGTTTTTTATTAACTTTTATTTTTTTATAATATCTTTAAGTTGTTGTTTTTAATTTACTTCCTCCTTCGAGAGATGACCTTAGTCAGCCAATCTAATTCACCTAAGTACACGAGAAATCACACATAATTTGAGAGCGATCAGGACAATGCCTTTATGTTTTCTACCCACACCATGAATAGAGGGTAATGGGAGAGCCAAAAAATACTAAATTTCAAGTACCATGGGATTGTTTTCTTTCTAAATCTCAGAAATTATTTTAACACATGTCATGATCTTTGGAACTCGGTTTAATTCTCTAGAACCATCAAATTCCTATTTTGACTTTCTAAACTTTTGTTGTGGGGGTAGAAAACATATGTGACTCATGTAGGCCCATTTTATACAATGTTTAATCTATATATAATTTTATTCTTTTATTGAATCAAGGGAAATAAAATTTTTCTTTTTATACTCTGACTTGATTAATTTTTTTAAGTTGATAAGTCATTGATTTTTTATATTAAAATACCCTATAATTTGAAAATTTCATTCATTCCAAAATCATATGTTATCACAACCTCTTTCCAAAAATCATTTAACTCATTATTCAAGGGCTGATGGTAGACATCAATATTATCCCTCAAACATCTAGGTCTATCAATTAGAGTAGAAGTTAATAGAAATTTTTGTTTCACATAGATCTATAGAGAAAGATTATACGGAACGAGCACCCTGGGCCATGTGTTATGAGTTACATCATCCAATGACCTGAATAAATTGAAATAAACTACTACCAACCCGAACTATACATTATGACTATATTGGGAAAAGTTAGAGTGCCTCAAATTAAGCTCCTTATTTGTAAGAGAGACAATTGGTTCAGTTAACATATCACTATCCTTATTTATTTTCATGTGTCATCTCATTAATGTATAATCATTAGATAGAATAAATAATATTTTCAAACTTATATTTAGCAGAAAGTGATGCATTTTCTTTATGGTAATTAGTTTTCCCTATTCACTTTTTTCAATAACACCTATAACATGTAGAACGATGTGTTAAACCACTGATTCAATGCTTCAAGAAGAATAACTATATTCTAGAAGACAATTCAGTATAATAAGTAAACTAAAAAAATAATTTTGTTTTTGCATCAGCACATATTTCATAAAAACTAAATGAATCATGATATACACCAGTGTAAAGATTTATCTCACTAGTTTGAACATTTAATTTGTTAATTCCTTCAGGATCCAACACATATAACATTTCATTAATCATTTCATTTATCAGATTAGTCTCCCTCACATCAGTATCAAACTAAATAGTTTCTATTCAATGAAAATGAATATATTATTCTTCATAACAAGTCCAAATTTAATAATATTTTAGAAACCCCTTCAATAATAGGTAAACAATGATAGAATTTCATGGGAATTGATATCTTTTACACATTTTCTACAAAAAACTAATTTAGTCACATTGAAATCCACCCGTGAAATCAATAAACTTCATAATTCCCGGAAAATATTCATTATATGTTCTATTTGGAAGCTTAATCCAATCCTTATCCCCACACACACACACAATCACACACACACACAATCAAACACATATCATAAACCCTCCCCCTCAATGTGTACCCCCCCGGGCCAGTAATTATAAAGGGGGATTGTGACCTCTTGAGTCCTGATGCAAGTAAGTCCCCTGTTGACAACTAGAACTAATGGAATATCATACATATATATGTGTGTAAATAATATCTAAGGGAAGCGTACTGCAGGGAGTGATAAAAATACACAAATAATATCATGCTCATAATGATAATAGAAACCCAAGTGTATACAATTAATTTCATAAAAAACTAAAACAACTAGAAAGGAAACTAAAAGTACCAAAAAGGTAAACTGAATAGATACCACAAATCCCAAAAGGAACCAACAAAACCACAGAATAGTAATATCTATATTGATCTCTAAAATTCTCTTTATGACCTCAAATGTTTTATATAAACATGAGATGATCATAATAGTACACTCAGTAGGATCCCCCGTAGAGCCACTCAAACAAAATATAATGAAATCATAATAAAGCCCAATAAATAATAAGTGAAACTAAATCATCCCCTAAATAGGTATATTATGTACCTATCCTCACCATGGATATAAATACCCAGTAATAACATATATAAACATTACATAACATTTTTAGAATGCTTAAAACATTATACAAATAGATTACCAAAGACTGTACTAGTCTAGTGACTTTGGAAACATGGAATCAAAAACAAATGTACATAAATGAGCTACAAAATCTTCCATTGGATTTTACTTACTAGAATTCTTATTAGTCAAATCAAACAATATATATATCTCCATATCCTTGTTGAATGGAAACATTAAAGGGGTGAGATCAGATGCTCAACAAGGGTAAACAATGGAGACATGTAAGCATAATCACAAGCATAAGGGTATGAGAACATGATCATGAAAATATAATGTCACACCCTGTATTTCTAATATCATATACTTGAATCATGTCATAATGATTGGTAGTTCATTAGACATTAATAATAATAAAATAATGATCATATTCCTTAAAATCAAATGATAAGAATAAAACATGGAGTTGTTTAAAACACATAAGAACATAATATGATTTATATAGTAACAAAGACATCACTGCCAAGACCATCTCGGTAGTATGGGCTCACTCCCCCACCATCTTGGTAGTAACGGATCACTGCCTTAAACATCTTAGTAGCATGAGTTCACTCCTTATACCATCTCAGTTGTCATGGTTTACTACCATGGCCATCTTAGTTGTCAAGGATTACTCCCTAGACCATGTTAGTATATATCATGAGATATAAATACTTACGCAATGCATTGGAGAGAGATATAGGTCATACCCATCTCATTATCAAATTATACGTAAATGTTCTACATGGTCATTAAAAATCATATCATAATCCAGGAAATTAAATGGGATTCATAAAAATGAAAACATATCATAACCTATTAAAAAGTATACATGTTTCATAATCATTTCATCAATGGCATAACATGTGTAATGAAGCAGGTTTCAAAAACATATATCCCATGAAATAGAAATGGGTTTTATGAACATCATTCCAACAAAACATAATCTATTCAGATAATGAATTTGATTGAAAACATTGAATAATTTCCCAATAAATACATGACTAACACCATTGAATGTCAATTAGATGGGAAATAAACTTGAAATATCTTTTAAAAACATTTCTTAAGTAAAATATCAATTTTTCATAGAAAAGGATTTTTAATACACAGAACCATTTCTTAATATTTTTCTTATAAAAACCGTGAAAATTTATAAGGAACACCTAAAATCATTTTGAAATCATTTTCCATTGAAAATTAAGCTTTAAATTTTTTTAAATTTTTTTCCGTTGAAAACACTTTCAATGTTAAAATAAATATTTAAAAATATTTGAAAACCATTTCATTTAAAATAATTTTAAAAAATTAAAAAAATTCATGAAAACGTTTTAAAAACTATTTCCTTGAAAATACAATAAAAACATATAAATAAATCTTGAAAATGTTTTGAAAACAATTTTTTTGAAAATAATTTGAAAAATTATAAAGAAATCATGAAAATGCAATGAAAAATATTTAATTGATTTTTTTGAAAGAATATAAAAATATATTTAAAATGATTTGTAAACAAATTTCAATGAAAATTACTCTTAAAAAACATTTTCTTAAAAATTAACCTTTTATAAAATTCATAGGATGCTTCAATGAAATGTATGTGGGTAAATTTATTCATTCCATACGAGGTAAAAAGAACAATACCTTTTTCATGGTAAAAAGATTAGAAATATTACTTATTCATAAAGAAAAAATAATATTCCATTGAAGATATTGGTAAATAGAAAAATTATTAAAAAGGCCTTTTAAAGATTACAATATAAGGAATCAATATTTGTGGAACTGTTTTTAGAAAACATAGATTTCTGAATGATGAGTGGTTAATGTCGGGATTTCGTAAAAACACGTTATTATCTATATTATGTACCAAAGAGTAAAAATTTTGTGCCAATACATGAATATATATTGAATAACAAAATTGGACAAAATTTCTTTATTTTCATTGAGATATGGATCATATGATTTAATCAATGAAGCATAATAATTATTTATCTCAAAAATTGATGAGATTGCTTCAATAAACTCTTACCACTTGGATAGATTCGATCAGAATATCCATGTAAGAAAAGGAATTTACATGAAGTGTAAAATATAATTAAATAAAGGAAATTAATTATATAACTTTTAAAATGGAAGTATTTACATCTTGATAAAGAAATTAGGTGCATAACAAAACATGAGTCTCAAAGATGGAAAATTTAGACAAAACTATAATTATGATTTGCTAACTTTTGAACCCTCAAACTCATAAAAGATAAATCATAAAATGGATATTTTAATACCTACTAATTTTGTTATAATATAAATAGAATATAATCGTGGGAATTACATACACCATAAAAAAGGAAAGACTGCTGAACACCACATGTATCACACGGAAATAAGTAGTGTGATGAAATCCACATAACTTGTGTCTTGAATCTCATTGTTCTCATTCAAAACACCGATATAATAAATAAAAATTTATTTTAAATATTTTAAAGAACCATATTATTATATCTTATACCATATATGGCATGATTACGTCCTTATATTACCCTTTAGTTAACTATGACATGATAATGTATCATTTCAGATAATAATCGCTTTGTTCTTTGCATGTGTCTTAATTTGTTATAACATTTGTTTTTATAATTATATCATGATTAAAGAATGCAATGAATGATATAAATAGCATTTATATAAAATATATTTTTATTATAATAATTCATATAATATATAATTATGAAATAGAGTACAACGCTAATGAAGACGACAAGTCATACAAACACGTGAACGTTGTTTCCGTTTAACTTTTATATTGATGGAAATAAAGTAAACCACATGTACATATATACATACATATAAATATAATTATCAAAATATAATTATTATATAATATATATAATATATATTCATTACATCCATCCTTAATACATTCCATGAAAAGTATTAACGAATCATATCACTTTGAGTTGGGGGGGGTATTCTATAGTTATTCCAATGAAATTATTATATTAACAAAAAAGGGAAATTTTAAAGATGAATTTTTGTAAAATAATTATAGAATATTAAAGACATAATAAATATTATATATAACATATATAAAAAGAGTTTCCATCAAAATTTCAACCATGAGAGGTGGTAATGGAAAATTGAATAATCATTATTTATAGAGGCGGCAGACCACCTACACGTAAAAAGTATGTTCATTACCCATTAGATAAATGTATGTGTAAGTGTAGGTATAAATAATAACATAAAAAATATAAGTATATTTATATTAATGGTGTTTTTATGTTAGTAGGTAATTGGAAGATTTGAGGTATTTGAGAAAGAAAAAAATTGAAATACGTTTGGGGGAGGGTGTTACCTCTTAATCAAGTAACTCATTTTGGTTTGCAGCAATGGATTTCCATGGAAGTATTTATAGCCAAAAGAGGATTTATGGAGGAATTGCAGGATTCTAGGTAGATAATTGGGAATATTTTTTGTTTATACAATGTTTCTTGATGGGTGAGAGGAAGTGGGAGGAGAGGATTCCTTTAATAATAGAGGTGGGGTGGCACTCTTGTAATATTTTAATGGAAAGGAACCCCACCCGCATTTTTTATTTAAATTGGTTCAAAAATGGTTAAACGTATATCCAAAGGATTATAGGGTCTAAATATGGCCATAAAATGACTTTATGAAATGTTTATAGGTGGTTTTGGGCCTTATTGTTATGGTTTTGTCCATCATTATGCTTAATTTAACCATAATCTTCGTAATTAATTTTAATTACTTCACTAATATTTTTAGTAAAAAACTATGTTGACCTTATTAGAAATTATAAATTATTCAAATTCACAAAATTCAATATATTTTTCCAAAATCAAATCAAATAATTGGTAGAAATTAATTTAAATATAATCCCACAGTCGGGTCGACAATGCGGGGTTCTAAAGTAAAAATGATCAAAATGTTTCTATGTTTTTATATAGAGTTTCAATATGGAATTGAATCCAATTATATATATTGGATTAGTTTATCAAAATTTAATTTAAATAATATTTTAAACCAAATTAAAATATTAAATAACCTTCTAAATAAATTAGGTGAAAAATCATTTTGAATTAAAATCTAGTATTTTTCATTAATCACCCAAAAATAAATTTTCCCAAAAATATCTGAAATATTATCCCTATGTCAATTTTGAATTTATAAATTCAACAATAGAAATTTATTTTTTCAAATTAAATTAATAAATGTGTCTAAAATTAACCTCATAAATTTTCATATAAGGAAATTAAAAGCGGTTTATTCGAGAAAATAATTTTCTTAAACAAAAATGGACTTTACCAAAAATAATATCTTTCGTTATCAAAATGTATTATTTATATAATACCACGAACAAATATTTTTAAAGTAATTATTACTCATAATAAACTATGTTTAACAACTATATTACAATTATTTCATTTAAAAATGTTAGTTCATTAAAATGTTATTTCATTGAAGAATCGATGTTGCGTGTAACACACGCCATGTCAATGACATTTGAAATAAATGTTGGAATTATTTCATTGAAAGACATAAATGAAAATTTAATTTCTTTAAAAAAATGTTTAATAAAAAATCAGGGTGTTACAATGGCTATCTATCACCATGTCAAAGACTCAAGAGAGATCATATAATATAATAATAAATCAACAAGGGCAGCCTACTTTCACATCCCCTCTATTTTGCTGCTATTAACCAACATTGCATGTCTTGATCCATCTCTGTACAAAAGAATCTAGCATAAAGACACATGGGATAAGTATCACGACATGTATATCCTTCACTATGTCTTTTCATCATCTCATGCCACATCTCCATATTGTATCCAAGTTGTTTTTTAGAGCCCCCACAGCTCGTATTACAATTATCAAAACAAAAAATTAATCACTTTGTGGAGGTATTTTAGAAATGGTTTTGTAAACCACTGATAAAAACAATTTCTTGAATTTGAAGATGGTTTTCAAAAAACCGCCACTCAATATTAATTTTTTCATAAAAAAACTTCCCCCGCACCCCTCCTCCCCCGACCCTCCTTCCACCCTCGTCCCTGAACCCTTGCTACCCCCATCGGCATCACCAGAGCCTGATCCAACCATGCCATTGAGGGAGTCTCCCATGCCCGATCCTTCTAAGCCCTCGCAGAAATCTCTCAATCCCAATACCATGAATACCTAGTTGGCCCTAGTCGTGGAATCATATCCCTAGCCCTCGCCAGCATCACCCAATCCAGAGACCTCCATGCCCTCCGTGACCGAGCCCTTGCCAACCGAGTCCACTCTGGTTAAGCCCCAGCCTGAGCCCTCAGATCTAGAGCCCCCTGATCCCTTTTCTGTGATTCTCTAACCTTTCTTGTGCTTCACTACCCTCATTTTTTCCGCCCTATGATGCGGTCAAAAACCTCTCAATTATGGTATATTCACATATGGTTGGATCAATAATAAATAATGGTAGTTATAGGGTTCAGTTAAATTGTTACATCAATGTTTGTTATGGAATCTTATGTTAACATTTGGATTGTATTTTTTAGGATATGTATCTTATAAGAAACTATGCATTAATCATAGAAATGGAAAACTCTATAACCATTATAATTAAGGAACATGATTCATTTTTATAGACCATACATACATACCGTGGTATTTATATTTTTTCACCATCAACATTGGTCTCTACTAGGGTATGATGGGAGTTCTAAATGACCATAAAAGTTCCCCTTAAATAAATTAGTAGAGGAGACCCTTCTTATAAATTCATAATTGTACTATATTATAATATATTTCAAGTTCATTAGTCATTGTAGGCTCATGAAAACATCGAAAATGGAAGAAAACACTCACACGATCACTTTTCAAAAGGTAGAAAGTATTTCTACATTTCTAGTAAAGAAAATGGAAGCAAATTGAGTTGAAAAAATCTGATGAAAATTGATTAAATAAACATTCTAAATAGTTTTTAGTGACCCACATACAATCACCTTGAAGGGTTCATGGAACAAATGAACTGCGAACAACCAATATGCTGAACTACACACATGGCGCTGGACTGTGGAGCAATGGCCGGTGAACCTAGGGGCTCACGAACCACATAATTGGTAGAATCAAGTGTGAAAAATCCATCCACATACCGTCTTGTGAATGCAACAGTTCACAGATGAAGCAAATCGGTAGGGTCCTGTGAACCATGACTCTCCAACTACAGCCTCCACAAACCTCGGTTGATTGAGTCTTCCAATGATTGTGATATCTGTTCATCAGATTCCACAAATGGTGGTGCATGCCCATACATATGATTGTTCCAATTATCTATAAAAGTACCAAAAAATAATTTGAGAAGGATGGATGATGAAATCAAAGAGGATACCATAGTGGTTTGTAGAATGAATTTGGAGAGTATTCCAGCTACAGTTTCAAATCACCACAGATGTGATAACTACAAACCACATTTCTGCAGGTATAACTAGCTGTGAACCATAAATAAAGGAACTTAATAATATTGGGTAAAAATAGAACCTAATGGATGCCATTTTGAAAAAAAATTCCTCATGGATGAATTCCCAACTAATGAAACGTTCTAAGAACCTCCTTCGATATGGTGTTCTGCATAGTGTATCACTATACAGATTGAACCCTGCATTGAGTACTACATTAGTATGTAGTTGAACCCAAAGTAGGATGGAAAACCGCATCTAGGACAACATACCACTATGGTGTGCAATGTACCATGCCCAGTTATTCATACCACTTCGGTATGCAGAATACCCCTTTACACGTAGACCACTATGGTATGCGGAAATCCCCCATTCATCACTAGAAAATAGTATGTTGAATGTGGAGTTTTCAGGTGTCCTTACCATCAGATCCAACATTTCCCTTCAACTACCATCCTGTCCTCCATACCCTCTTTGCTAACCACTCCCATGACGTTAAGGAAAAGCCTCCTCCAAAGCCTCTAGACCCGTATGGTCAGATCATCAGGTACATCAGCATGCCCCTTTTAGTCTACACACACATGTTAATTGGATTCACAAATGCTACCCCTATAATAGTTCAGACTCTCGAGATGCTTGTAAGTATACATTCCCATGGTAACCCAGAGTCCAACCATGGGATTCAGATGTGAACCTCCTCATTCTAGGGATTAGGGCTGATAACATGCTTTTCCATCCAATGAGGAATGAAGATTAGTCCAAGAAATCATGTTGACTCCTCCTTTTAAGGGGAGGTGACATTCCTCCTCTTTCCTAGAGCTCATTCAGGTGCACCCTCATTGAGGTAAGTCCCTAATCTTCTGAGGGCCGAGCCACAATACCCCCAATGGCATCCTATAATGAAGGGTTCATTGCTCTGCTCCCTCACCCACTCTCGCCTCATCTTATTCCGCAATAGGTCCTCCCTCTCCCATCAGCGGGAGTGGTGGCATGTGGTTAGTTGGATCTCTCAGATACTCTTGTTTCTCACTATGAGTGTGACTCACATGGGCTTATAGATTTGTGACGGTTAGAACATCAACACGACCCTTCCTGGACTATTATAACTCTAATTCCTATTCAAACAAGGATATGTTGGATGCTGGGTTTAAGGCCCGAGGTCAATAAGGGATCCCTTCTGAAAGGGTACACCCCATCATGTTCCATTAAATGGCAAGAATCCACGCGTAAGACCCAACTCACCCTGAACTATGTGGGATCTGATTTCATTCCTAAGGATACGTAAGAAGCCTATATTATGGGTTTGATCCCAACATTGAGCCATCTTCCATCATCCCTGGAGGATGATAAACTTGAGAGAATATTATTACAAGGATTAGGTCAGAGTTTCCTCCATAGTATCAAATTTTTGTATACCAATGAAGATATCACAAACCAGGGGAAACCCGGGGATACAATCTTTAGGAATGAACCAGTGGTTCAGGAACATATGGAAACAACTTAAATCTATAAGAGAGTCACATAATAGGGAATAATTCCCCCCTAAAGGGGGTGATGAGCCCGAAATACTATCCTCTTGACCAATGGAGTCCTTAAGTGTGCTTGGCCAAATTGTCATCCAACGAGAACCTGTCATTGGAAAGGAGTTCCATGAATCATGGATACTAGGGTCGTTGCATGTTTCGAGATCCATGAATAACCCCACTAGAGTCCACATGAGGATGTTATATCCAAAGAGGACCAATTGTACGAAGACTTGACCCCATGAAGTCACATTTTGGGGCCATTTTACTATGGAACCACCTTCGTAATATACAAGGGATAAACTGCATAGTTTTTAAGGGTTAAATCCAATCCTCCATTAAAGTATAACAACATGGATCAGGTTGAAACAATGTATTTTTACAAACCCATAAATGCACATCCTCTAGTGTTTGAAACAAAAATGGTGATCCAAACTTGAATCCATAACCAAGGTGGTTGTTTCAACCAACTCATGGTCGTTTGCCTCATAAAAAAAGAGAAGGAGGCCAAGATGAATCATCAAACATGAATATGTTCAAGAGATGATACATTAATTGGGTTTTGAAGTCAAAATAAATCATATATATATTGAAACTATCCTCATAGCACCCTTCAATTCAAATTAAATCTCTAATAATAGTGCATACATGTGCCTTAGCATTCCCATAGATTATTGGGGCCTCGATTAAGAACAGGAACCCCACTCCATCCCAGCATCAATAATACTGGTAATCCAACATGAAAATCACAGAGTACCATGGAAATGGTACTCTCTCTACAATGGGGGCTGCATGATGAGCCCTCCATTTGTGAATGCTCGCCAGCCACCTCCTCAGCTCTAGATGGCACCCCTGCCCAAGGTGGCCCCGAAGGTCATCTCGAACCGTTTCAAGAGCCTATCCATAGAACGTGACAAAAACTACCACCCTTGTCTTAGGGAGTCAGATGAATTTGATTCTAACAAACTCATATCAACTACAAATGAGTCATACTCATTGGACCATTAGAGGGAGTTCCACCACCAACAGTGGTTGACCAAGTCTCCACAAGCTGAAGAGGACCTTATGTCGATGGCACCTTCTAATGTCCCAAAGACCCGAGCTCCTCGGGAAACCAGCGGAGGGCACCAAATATTTAATCAGAAATAGGATATCACCCTAGTTCCTAAGGAAAAACTTCACAACGTAAACACGGAAGCATTCAACAAGAAGAGATACAACTATACCCCCTCCACTCAAGCCCACAATAGAAATAGGGTGGCACAATACAAGCACATTCACGTTCTCGCTAGTACTCACCGGTCCCGCTGTACAGATAGAGTAGTAAATTATTGGCAGATAAAGATATCTTCTAATGCACAAGAATCCCATCATCCAAATAAGATAACAACAAGCTATACGGATGCACTAATACCCGCTGATGCCAATCAATACCACCATCCTAATAGGGAGGCAATAAAATATGAGTAGATTCAAATTCATGTGAATGCATACAATGCCTATGAGAAAAATACATCTGAAAGAGAGTAGATAAAAATTTATCCTCATAAATATGAATCCCACGAGTCACATGCAATGGAAACTAGATAAGACAACTTGTGGTAGAATCGTTTCTCTATACCGGCACAAAATAATTGCCAGTATCTACTAGCAACCTATGGGGGACTAGAGAAGGCACCCACTCCTACTATGACATCATTATTTTCCTTCATACCTGTTCCATAAAAATATGTATCATATCACATATAGGCCATGATGGAAGATCTGAAATTGATTCCAGACCATAACCTCCAAACATGACATGATATCATTGGATCGGCGGAAAAGGAGAGGAACCAAGCTCATTATCCAATTTCCTCAAACAGAATGACTTACTCGAAAAATGGGTTAGTCACTCCGAAGTAGTTATACATCGCTACTCCAGTCTAGGAGGGTCGATAACCATATCCTACAGTACATTGAAAACTGGATAGGGAACACATACCCATTCCAACTATGGGACACCGTTCCATCGTGGTGGCCATTCCAAAGTAGGCATATATAACAACCAAAACTCAAGATGCCTTTCAGCATATTCCAATGAAATTAGGGGAACCAACAAGATATGGACACATATACAATGGTTGTTACCAATAGCAATGGCCCCGAATACCCACAATAGAGCCCCAAAAAAGAAATTCCCCAAAGTCAACTTGAAAATGAAGAGCACATACATAATCCTACTCTTCTAGAAGATAGAGTTCTTTATTCCCGTAAAAATATATCAATAAAGGAATAAGATCCTTTCAGACCATTAGAAAATTATGGATGTTGTAGTAGTAGATGTGAATGCCCTCCCCTCAATATTGCTACCAGCAGCACTAAAGGTCCTCCCTAGAGCATTGAAGTGGTCATACTCCATGTGCTAAGAATAATGGATCATGAGATCCTATCTCCCGATGCATGTCGGGGTAGCCCTCCCCTTGACCTGAATATCTATCCGAAAGAAGGTCCTCCCCTTCTTATTGTCTACCCTAATGGCCCTTATAGGGTATACACTGTAGATATGCCTATCAAAATTTTCAAACATCATGTCATGATGGTAGTTCTCTCAATGATGATAGTCATTGAAAAGACCCTCCCCGCAATGACAGTTTGTATGAAGGCCCTCCCCATTGTAACATCTAGCAATGAGAAGGTCATACCCTTATTGCAGTTCATCATTAAGGTCCCCCATGTGATTTACAGTGTGGAAATTACCCTATATCCAGATATCAATATATGATCATAGTCCTCTCCATCATAGCAGTCATCGAGATGGTCATCCTCTCCGTGAAATAAAGTAGTAAGAAGGTCCTCCCATTGTTGTCGCATGTTGGAAGATCCTACCCATGGAATACACCGAAGTGTACTCCCCACAGTCGGGAATAACATTTCAATGGTAACCCTCACCATTATATCACCAATAGAAAAGGTCCTCCCCAAAATCAAAATTATACAGTTAAGAAGACCAACCCCTTGCCAGAAAAAACGCAAGAAATCCCTCCTTAGCTGAGGCACTTGGAAATATGGGACCAGACATGTAAATGCCATGTCTAGGAAGAGTGATAGCATTTCTCAACTAGAGGATGGTCAGTGGCCACTATCATCTTCTGAGCCACCCCCTACACTATTCACATATCAATGAGTCGCCCACCACCCTAGCTACATGGAACAAAATTATTATGAAGCAGTCAAGATGGGATTTTCAAGTAGAGAAATCCCTAGAACAACAACAACCCAATATGTTTCTCATGAGAAGACAACTAGCTATGGATAACATACCCATGATGTATTGGCCTACTTCCACTTCCCACATTGACATACCAAGGGAGTTTTCTATGGAATGTATGCATGAAATTCGCCTCAACTTCTGGATGACTCTTTTCCAGATAAATGAAATGTTATTTCCCTATGATTGGAATGTAGAACATGTCAAAAAATTAGGGGATCTCTTACATCTAATGAACCTAGAAGCCCTACCATCAACACTAAAACCATGATCAAAAATTAAAAAGTAAAACAATGAATTGTATTTCCTCTAATCACTGCACATGTTGTGTTTCAACATTGGTGATGCCCCATCTAGAGTTCATATTAGGGGATGGGGAAAACATGGAGCTCTACACTTTACCCCACATACAATACAACAGAAATCATAGGAAATGACATCTTGATATGTCATTACAAAAGGAATAAATCAAATGAAATCTATAATCTAGAAAGATGGAACACTCAACAAAAACCAGCATCGAGTAAGTTTCAAAAGCATCATGTCTGAAGAGATCAAGTCATTGAAAATATTATGATCCAGTCAGCTAAGAACACAGATCAGGATTCCCGCCTAAGAAGAAGCCAACTAAAAATTAGTTCTCATGTCATAAAAAACCCATAAATATTGGGAGGATATATCACCATATTCAGATCAAAACCGCATGGAAATGAGTGAAATCAAAATGGTGGTAATAGAAGTGGCTACTACCGCAATGCGAGAACTACCCTGGCATGTAGGACTGGGGGACATTTTAAAACAAAATGTCCCCTAATACCAACAAGTCCATTCCATAGTGCCTCAATTGATGATTGGGAGATACCCTGGCCCACAGGGCTAGGGGAATTTTTACCTCTTGTTCCCACACAACACATGTTTGTCTTCTCCTGTCTGGGAAGAACACTGAGTAGTGACATCACCTATTCCCCCCCATACCGTGGTTCATTCCCTCCTAGTTGAATCCATATTATGAGGTTAGATCAGGGATCCCTTATGGTCTATATTCTCCAAGAAACCCGAAAAATACCGTAGAATGGAAGGAGGAAGTCCAACAAAGCATGAAAAAAGATTCCATATCATTCCACACTAGGAACACCACCCCATCATGGTATGCATTAGTAAACGTGGTAAACATAAACCCCATTGATGTCACAGGAAATGATACAAAGTGACAGGATGCAAGAGAATATGGTTCACTCCCAAAGGCATCCCACACCGAGCCTAATGGTGTGCATTCATAGAACTAGCGAGCGATCTAAAATCACTGTGCTCCTCAATTAATATGTCGTTACCTCCCTCACGAAAGTCCAACAAGGACAACAATAAACCCCTAGTCATCTATGACCCACCTCCTCCTACCAATGATAATTCATCTCTCACTCTCGAGTAAAGATTCGAAAAGCAAGATGCAGAAATGAAAGAGATCTGGGGAATTAATGCCAAGCTATGTCGAGGGAGATATCTTGCCTAGTGTATCCCTCCTGTGGAACATCCAAATGTGTCCTAGTAGAGGTGCCCCTGCCACAATCACTCAAAAAAGTAAATTAATCCTTGTTAATATGCCTAATGTTATTAATATTTTTATGACTTATTATATACTCCCTTTACCTATTTTATACGAAATGTGCATAATTTTGGTGAAATATTAATTTTTTAATACTATATATAATTTTTGAGCATTTTTACAAGTAGTCTAATTAAGTAAGTTTCCTTTTTTATATAAAAATATCACCCTACTGATCCAAATTGTGTGGTTCTAGTTTTTTAGGACTACTAATTCAATATACCACATTTCATTTTCAGGGACAATGGTCTAATTCTTTCATTTGAAGGCTCATATAGACTACACAATAAGGCCTACAGAATCTGTGATGAAACTGGACCAGCCATGAAGATTAAATTACTGGGCTCAATATAGAAGTTAAAATTCCTTCATTCTCCTCACAGGTTCGTGGGACAATGTAAGGCGTCTTTGATAAAAGAATCAAGGCCCAAATCAAATTACAAGAAGCCCAAATGATTGACTTAAACTCAGCCCACCATTCTTGTTGGGAATTAAAATCATTACAGTATTAATGAAATGTCTCCTGATCTAGTCATGAAATAAAGATGACATTTTTCAGTGTTAATGAGGAGATATAGACGACCGACATTGTTGAAGAAAGAAATTGGATTTGAATGCATCTTCATATTCCAAAATCCATTCACATTTTGTCCATTAAAAAATAATGGATTGAAATGGACATTTTTTCTTTGTTTAATGAAACTTCCATAACATTGGATCCATTGGTCCAAATGACTCCAAATATTTAGAGAAGACGTAAAACATTATTATCTACTACTTTGAAGAAGGAGAAATCTCTATATTCGGCTGTCCGGATGTTCAAATCGTCGATCCAAGTGGAGGGAGATATTGGGAATGCCGACAGTCCACTTCCGTGGGCTATAAATACATCCTCTACTATCCTTCTAAAGGGTTCGCATTTAGAAAGAGAGGAGAATCAATTGGCACGACCAAAACCATGAAAAATTCTTTGGATGACCTTCCAGAATCATGTTTTTTCTTGAGAGATCATTCCACCTCTCTTTGTTTTCATTAATTTTTGTGTCCTCTTTTGTTGTAATCTTGTAAGAATTTCATTTGTAATTAAATTTTAATGCTAGTTTTTCTTCAATATCTCTTATTCTCATCCACCTTCTATAGTTTCAAATTAATTTTCTCAAAATAGTTTAAATACAGTTTAATCCCTTTCCCTTTTTTCTCATTCACATTCAATCTAATGTTCATTTTTAATTCCCATCATCATTCGTGTGTGTATGTGTTGGACGCACAACTCTTTTCTTATCCCTTTCTTTTTTATTCACATATTAATTCAACATCATAAAATTATAACAATATTATTATCCACCCAATTGTCTGAGTAAATCTAAAATTGCGGTGAGTTATAATTTGGGGATATTAAGTGATTGAGAGATTTTTCTCGAAGCATATTCATTGAGTTAATATTGTGTATATTGAACATTATATGTCATGAATTAATGACATAATTTTTTAAAATATAGATTCCATGGATTATTGGAACCATAAATACACTACCATTGTCAAGTAATGATTGAGATTAGAATCCTAGTTATGTTATGTCTTGGATTAATGCCGTAACACTTAGGAATTACAATAAACGTCAACTTGTGACATGGGTGTTAATTTAATGCTATAAAAAGTAATGATCAAGGGTATCATAAGCTTAAATCCCCAATAATGAACTCACCCCAATCTTTATAAATTTGTTAAATCAATCATAATCTCTCAATCATTTCGATTAAGCTCTATATAAAAACCCCCTAATCAAAATACAATCAACTAAAAACAATCGACTATTTAAAAAGTATCATCACTGAGGATTTGACCGAGTGCTTCTATACACAACATCGGAACATTGACTTGTTGATAGGTGAAAATCGACCACACATTTCAATGACCATTAAATCAAGCCCCAGGACACTCAAACTACATAAATCCGACCTAGGAAGGACATAAAGATTTCACTTCACTGCAATAATAGCCATATTATATCCAAGAAAACCCACAAATGATAACCCCAGTTGGGTATTCACCAAAAATTCCAGTAGCATTAGAGCATCCATCTTTGCCGCATATCACACCTTCCCAAGATCAAGTCTGGTAGGATATGCATGAATGGCTCTTGAATACATTCATGTAGCTAATAGCTTCGCTAGAATATATGAAAGGGAATTGAGATTTGAAACAACCAGAGTGCAAGCCCTACCCTGATTGGGTGGGAAACGTTCCTCCACCACCAAACTACTGATACCCGTATTTCTAGTGTTCACTGTTTTAAGAGACTAGAATCATTAACTAATGTAATATGCCTCTTACTATGATCCCATGATGGGCACCCAGGTGTAGAAAGCAGCAGTGAAACATAGGTTCTTCGTGCGGACAATATAGGGTTCTGCCATTTTATGGTATGCTAGCATTACAACTAACTCAATCACATGATGGGATGACTTTTGATGATAGTTTCTCTTCCATTTCAGTTGCACATTGCCTATGAAAATGGTCAGTGATCTCATGTACAACAAGCAGCCATAGAATGAATGGGTATTCGAGAACATTGCTAGATGGAATGGCTTGACTTACTCCCTGAAACGACCGTTCCCCTAGAATGAAATGCTTGCTATATGCATCAATAATTTCTATGATGAATTGTGTACACTGCTCATCTGAGTGAAGTACACATGTGAGTTTCGATATTTCTCTTCCATTTCTCAAAAGATAGAAGACTCCTTATGGCGGACCAATATCAAGTCTCGAGTGGTCCCATCATCCCATGCAAAAATATTGGGAAAAGATGAAGCACCTTCTTTCACGCTTAAGCCACCCTTGACAGCATCTCTAGTTGAGATGCCTCCAACAAATCGTGCGGGACCCCCTATATGACAAAAACCACCCTCGATATGGAAATATGAGCGATGAGGTGCTAAAATAAATATATTTGAGGAGCGAAGAAATAATTTCTACACATTCTGAGTTGACCAAGTCCGCAGATACTTCATTACTTCCATGAATTTCAACTTTCTATGGCTACCAAAGTCCATGAGAGCTGATGAAGTGGGTCTTGAATGCCATAAAAATTATTTTCCCTAACACCGAATACATGGAAACACCATCTAGGAGTGAAATTAATTTTACAATCCCCTAAAAAAGATGGTGGATTTCATGTGATTCATGTTCATTCCAATGCCACAACAATTGGAATACGTCTCTACCTTAGACCCAAGAGAGGAAGAGGCATGATAGGTAGCCTCCACTAAAAAGAAGCAAAAATTTGGCTATGGGATGACTCGAAAAATGGTTAACCGAGATCATTTCATCCTCTAGGTGTAGTTGAAGCAACAAATTGTGCCCACAATAGTTCCTAATAAAACACGACCATCATCCTCAACCTTGCAGCCTGCTGACGGCCAGAAGGGTAGAAAGAAGAAGTAGGAAGATGAGTTAACACCAAAGCTAAGGTCAGTCTTGACACTTTAAGACTTCATGCCAACATACATGGTACACCGAGCACTACCTCACAAAATGACACAACGTGCACCACCCCTCCAAATTTCACAATGTGCATCGCCCTGCTAGATGACATCGTCTGAGGAATATAGTCAGAAAGAAACATTATCGAATCCAAAAATGATCTTTGTTCCATTAATGAATTTAACTTTGATCCATTCTCTGATAAAAACTATGGCCACAAACTAGAATTCCCTGCATCTAATAGGATAGTTGGAGGAAGAGGCCATAGAAGACAAGGGTTTCCTAGAAGGAATAATCGTATAAGGAGTCAAATTCCTAGACACTCCATAGCTCAAACCGTTAATATTGCAGAAACTCATTAAAGGACCCTCTGATAGACTCAACGATAACTAGAATTCTCTACTTCCCCCACTTAATAAATTTTAACCTAGTCATCTTGGTGTATCTTTAAAAGGAAGAACATATATCCAATTTCCCAAGGTCTACAGGTGGATTAGTTTGGTCAAACTCATAAAGTACCACAAAACCACCAACACATGTCATAGAGGCCAGTCCATCTATGTACAATGCTCAAGACCAAAAAGCACCCATGAAAGATAATCCCCGTAGCAGGATGTGCCGACCATTAGAATAGAAATATGACATTATGAAGAAGCTATCCTCAGTATCGGGGAAGCTGTCAATCCTAGATGATTTGAGTCTATCTGCAGACCTAAGAGAGGCCCTTATTGAAGCCTTACTATTTCCATAGGAATTTGAGGCTGATGTAGCAACAAACAAAGTCTATCAGACAAAGGCCAATCCTGATGAATTCCACACCGTCATCTCCTTCATAGGCAAGGATGAAGATTACATCATGCAAGGGTAATCCAAACCCTTATATGTGTCTAGAAAGATAAGTCACATTGATGTTTGAAGAATATTCCTAAACAATGACTCTAGAGTTAACCTCCCCCTACTGTGAACATTTCATCGATTGGGATATGATGATGACAGTCCAACACCCTGCACACAAATCTGTTGGAGTATGACAAGAGAAAGAAGAATCCATTGGAACGAGTCAATCTAAAAAATTGTCTTGGAGATCTCATATCTGATTCTGAATTTGTAGTAGTACAAAAATGTAAGGCCTTCAATATCCTGTTAGGGAGGCCCTGGCTGCATCAACACAGTAAAATTTAGTCATCATACCATCAATACGTCAGAAACAATGCTAATTGAAAAAATTGAACATTTCATGCCGATAAATCCCCATTCTAATCTTGTGTGCTGCATTACATTGATCCAGTGCTCTATGAACTAAAAGAGAAGTAGTATTGGGCCAACGACATTGACTGAATCACTGCCCCAAATTGATTGGAAATGGGTTCCGTGGATCCCCTCCACCAGCTTGGGGAAGATTTTGTATTACCCATCAACCAAGTTGAATGCGTTTGTTCAATCTCTGTTATAGACTCCATCATCTGCATTATTTCCATATGGATTCCAATTCCAAAGATGTTGAAGAGTGGGTTGGCCCCTATGATGTCATAGAAGGTCCAAAAAAATATTCTCCTAGCCTGTCCTCATGGCCTCAGACGCTTCTTGCCATACTCACTAAGGGAGAAGATGATTTCTATCACATCATCGAAGAGTTCATCTTGAAAATTATAGCTCCATCAGAAGAGTAAGAAAATGATGAAGAGGATAATGAAGAAGAAGGAGCAGAAGAACACAATGATTCACCTCCTACATTTGAATAATTTATCTCCACTATAATCGATGAACTTAGGGAATTAAACATGGGCTTCGAGGATGACCCACAACCCACTATGATTAGTGTGACTATGCCTTTCGAGGAACAAGAGGCATATACCACCATCCTAAAAAATAACCAAGATATGTTTTACTAGAACTACACAGAAATTTCAAGCCTCGATCCTGAGGCCACAACTCATCCCATGGGTTTTCAGAAAGGCCATAATGGCTATAAGCAAGTTGCAAGAAGGACCCACCCGATGCATGCTGCCAAAATAGAGGATGAAGTTAACAAGATGATCATAGCCAAAATCATCTAGGAAGTCCAATATTCGATCTGGCTGGTGAACATTGTCCTTGTCAAATGGAAGAATGGACATATTAGAGACTGTATTGACTATGAGGACTTCAATCTCACTACCTGAAAGATAAATTTCCTATCCTGATCACAAAATTGTTGATCGATGAAACTATATGTTATGATTCCCTCTTTTAATGGAAAAATGTTATGTGTACAACCATATCTGAATGGATAGAGTTGAAGAAGAAGCTACTACTTGTAGGGCCCCTCTAGGAGTGTTATCTTATAAGGGGAATACCTTGGGTCTAAAAAATACCAGTGCTAAATATCAGCACACCATGCATTGAATTTTCAAGCCCTTCCGAGGAAAATTTGTTGAGTTCTACATCGATGATATGGTGGCTAAGTCACTACAATTTCCAAATCACCTTACATATCTTGAAACTATCTTCAACAAATTGCAAGAACAATGTTTAAAGAATAATCCAATAATGTTCATCTTTGGCGTTCCTTTATGAAATTCCCCGGCTTCGTCGTATGCCACAGTGGAATCGAAGTCGACCATGAGAATACAAAAGACATCATTGGCATGTATCCACCATGAAACCTCACTGAGTTTAGGGGTCCATAGGGGCACCATTACAACATTATGTGCTTCATATCCAACTATGTAGGTAAATGTTTACCTTTTACTTTGTAAATGTAGAAAGGGGTTATGTATGTGTGGGATAATGATTGTCATGAAGCGTTCAACAATATGAGAAGATATCTTCTAAGGACACCTGTGCTCATGCGGCCAGTTGAGAAGAGACCACTCATTTTTCATATAACTACCATGGAATAATCATTAGGCAATTTCCTCATGAAGAAAATGATTCCAGTATCGATAATGGTGTATATTACCTCAGCTAAATAATTATCGATGCTAAAACTCAATATTCAATGATCAAAAAGAACATCCTAGCCCTAATCATACTAGTTCAAAAAATTCAGGCATTTCCTAAATCTCCACGAGGTCAATTTTGTCTCCCGCTACAACCCACTCATGTATATCCTCAGACTACCCATGCTAACTAGATGCCTATCAGGATGGGGAGTCATCCTATAGTTGTTTTATATATGATATGTGCCCCAAATATCCATCAAAGTACCAGCCTTAGCCGACTTCCTGGCGGAGCACCCCTCAAAATAAATAACCTAATTGGATAGTTCATTTCCCAATGAAGAAGTATTCTCATCCCATGAAGGCCCATGGGTATGGAAAATGTAATTTGATGATGCTTCTAAGTGTCCAGTAGGGAAAAGGATAGAGGATCCCAATATCAAAAATTTAGGGATGGGAGTTATACTCATATCCCCTGAGAAGGCCATATTGCCTTACTCATTCCACATTTAGAGGGATTCACAAATAATGAAGAAGTATACCAAGCCCTAATAACCATCATAGAGTTAGAACATAATGCACAGGCTGAACACTTAAAGATAAATGGTGATTCAATGTTGGGCATCAATAATGTCAATGGTGATTATGCCATTAATAAAGAATTATTGGCTCCCATGATTTACAATGTTCAAGAACTAATGGTAGAATTACAATAAGAACCAATGCTGACCTATGTCCCCAGCTCAAAAAAAATGTTCAATACAATGTGTTGGAAAATGCATCTACAAACCCGGTTGATCCAGACCAGGATGAAACAATCATTATCATTTCCCACCATCAGATGCTCTTTCCATTTATTCAGAATGATATAGAGGAAACTGATGAGATTAGACCAATTTATGAGACTTATGGTCACAATAATAGATTGATGAATCTTATTTCCAACTACCTCTGGAGTGGGGAACTCCCACCAGATAGGGTTGCAAGAGAAAAGATCTAGAAGTGGGCATTCAACATTGTCATGTACAATGGCATAGACAAAGAAAAGGTTCTCTTCAGATGAGGACTTGGTAGAGTCCTTCATAGGTGTATTATTGGAGAAGTGACTCCTTCTATCATGAAAGAAGTTCACACTAGAGCTTGTAGAGCACACCAATCAGCAACCAAGATCTCCCATTAAATTTGAAGTATTGGATACTAATGGACCACTACGATACATGATTGTTCAATATTCACCAAGAAGTTACATTCCTGTAATGTTCATGCCAATTTTATTCACTGACCAATGGAGCTACATCACATTGCTACGTACTCTTGGCCATTTTCCGCTTGGGGGATTGATGATGATAGACCATATCCCCCGCCACAGCCAGACAATTCAAGATAATTCTCACAACAACTGACTTCTTCTCCAAATGGGCCAAAGACAAACCCCTCAAAGAGGTCGGGGTGAAAATAATTGTTAACGTTGTGAAGGACAACTTCATTACATGATTTTGTGTCCCTCATTCAATACTGACAGAAAATGGAACCAAATTCCACTCTACTAAGTTGGAAATGTTATACTAGGAGTATAGATTCAAAGCTAACTGTTCATCCCTCTACCATGCAGCAGCAAACAGGTAGGTAGAGACATTCAACAAAGATCTATCTAACATACTATAAAAGATGGTAGATATGGATAATAAATCATGGTCGTGAATTCTCCTTCATAATTAATGGGATTTCTGGGCCACGAACTACACTGTCACCCAGGACACACCATACTCACTAGTATATGAATAATATGCATTATTGCCTATTTAAATTTAAGTACCAATGCTCTGTGTGGTAATTTTTGATCAAATATGCATAGATGAGAAATCCCAGAGATGTTTTTTTGAGTTGGATTAGCTTGATGAGAAATAGATGTTCTCTTTTCACAATTTTGATGTTTACCAAAATCAGATCACACAAGCCTTCAACAAAAAGGATCGCCTTCGGTCTTTCATCGAAGGAGAGATGGTGATGTTTAACAGAACCCTGATGATACTTGGGAAGATGCCCAAAAAGCATGGGACAATGTGGGAGGAACCATATGTCCTACAAAGGGTCTATTCTAGGGGATCATATTCCTTGATATCCAATCATGGACAGCAAATCATGGTTCCCACCAATGCATGGTTTCTGAAGAAGTACTTCACATAACTGCGAATCCATGGTCCAAACTCTATGACCCTAAACTACGAGTTATCGTCCAAATCACAAGAGGTTAAATTGTATGGTATTACTCACTACAACATGAAATTAAACTGAGATTCTAATGTCCTCACTACATGACTCTAAGCTACACAACACAACATCTTAACTACAATATGTTAAACCGCATAGCACAAATCTTCCTAATCACAAGATGATAAACTCAACGATCTCTTAGGGAACTATGTACACTTGATTCCCATTCATCATGTGGGATGTGTAGCAACACATCCTCTTTATCCACATATTTTTGAGGGAAATCCTTGTCATTGCTTATTTCTTTGATCGAGTATAACTCATGGGAGCATAGGATCAGTGGTAAGGATTCCCTTACGTAAACAAAATATTGAGGAATAAGGTAGAACATGCACCCGTAGCATATAAAACCAAAATACCCCTACTCTAGTGTCTGATCCAAATTGTTACAATTGACATCCAGAACTATGTATAGCATGATTCCTGCCCTTGGAGGATATGTAGTGATTCCCCAATTTAACATCTAGGCCCAAACACCAACAAAACAATTCCCTATCGTGTATATATATGTGGATTGATCCTTTGTAGGGAGTATTGAAAACAATGAATGAAATAATTAATTCCATTCCAGGATATGTTTTGTTTCATGGATTTGGAATCCTAGCCTAACCACCATTAAAAAAATACACCATCATCCATGTGCATGTCAGAATTTTATGGGGGAATCAATGAAAGGTCCTAACGACATAAAATTAAACTGTGATATTCTTCAAGAGTCAGGATTTTTGTGATTCTCAATGTTACAAGATTCCAAACATGTTCCAATTTCGTAGAATTTTTTTTAATAAAATGATGGAAATTCCTAGTCTGAATTCAAACAATCATAAGGAGTCAAAAGATTACACTTCCCCTAAATATTATTCCAATCTATGTGGAAGCTCTAGTAGCCCATGACTGATCATGCTATAGATATTTATTATGTTCCAACACACGTCTTTCTCATTTGACAAACTCTATACTCTAAGAAATATTGGGTCCCCATAAACATTCTTGGCCATCGGAGATGGAAGGACATGGTCCTATGGACACCATTATTTGACTATGTGCATCATGCCCCGGTGGCTAGGAATATGTCACCTACAAAACAACCATCATCCAAAGGAATAGTCAACCTCACGAGAGTACTCTTGTACCTCAATACGCCCAATGGATTATAATCCCCATGTCTTTCTTCCTAATATAAGTTCCCCTCGGGACTATGGTTTATACATTATATCATCAATTATGTCTCATGAATGACAAAATATCCTAACCACAATTAACTCAAAGCTATTAAGGATCATTGTGGTATAATGTCCACACTGCATGACTCTAAAATTCACAACACAATGTCCTCACTACATGACGCTAAACATCACATCATAATGTCCTCCCTGCATGACCATAAACTACATGGCATAACGACCTCATCGACCAATGCTAAAATGCAAGGTTAGAATCATTTTGAATGCATGATGTTAAACTACATAACGTTGGTCTATGATTAAAATGTTCCATGTTTTTGATTTTTCTATTCTTACGTGGTGATTTGGAATCCTTGCAATACCTTGTTTCTCACAACAAGAATATCTCATGTGATCATAGGGATCGTAACGAGATATCCACCATGGAATCTTGGAAAATTAGTCTAGGAATTCTGTCCTAGAAGAATGACCCTAAAAGTTATGTCATGGTTCCCTTCCCAATGTGGGACACTACATCCTAGACATACGATGTTAAACTAATTTTTATTGAAAATATGTTACAAATAACTCACCCTGCCTATGAGTCAGATTTACCTAGGTGATACATGATCCCATGAGTGAATCATATCCCAAATGTTTATAATGTATCACTACACACTCCTACTAGACCACAAATTATGTGATTTTAGGAATCATGAATCCCCATAATCCTCCATGGCCATCAAAGATAGAAGACTAGTGTCCTACAAGCACCTTTGTTTTACTATGCACATCCTGCCCTGGTGGCTCCACAAATGATGCATACAAGATGGACATCTACTAATGAAAAAAGTTTCCTCCTGAAAGACCTCTCTCTCTCAGTATGCATAAAATCTCCCAAGCCTTGTGACACACCTACGAATTCAAGAACCCTCAGAGTCATGGTTTAAATTCTCTTTAATAAAAATTCCCAAGGTATATTAAAACACTCTAGACTGACTCACCACTTGTTTCTCTTGAGGATTCTGTAAAAATAAGATTCCCCATACATATCCATGAATTTTAACCACAAAAGAAACGAAAATTCCCCCACTTATTTCTAGGTTTCTTGGATAATTTTAGCCATAAGAATGCCCCAAATCATTATTAGGCATGCACATTTTTAACAGGTCATATTTAATGTCCAAAAAGGTCCCAATATGTATAATCCTTCATGGCCATTGGAAATGGAAGGCCAGTGTCTTGCGAACACCTATTTTTGGCCATACACATCATGCCCTGGTGGTTGTACATATGTAGCCTGCAAAACGGTCATCAACCCAAGGAAAATTCATTATAGAAGAGTCCACCCCATATATATATGCCTAAAATGGCTTCCAAGAATCATAAAAATCCAATCCTCATAGAGTTAGGGTCCTGAAAAAAAATCCCTCATTCTTGTCTAAAATTATGAGGATATTCCCAGAGGATTAATCCCAAAATTAGGCCCCACCTTATCATGTTCTGTCAAAAATGTTCATCATAAAATATCAATAATATGTCTGATTGGCAGGACTATAAACCTCCATAAAAAATGATTCAAAACTCACCAGTTAAAAAACCCACAAAGGGGAATATTGGATAAAAGTAGAGTATCAGCTCATTAAATGTATGAAATGTACAGTTTAGATAAAACAAAAAAATGAAGAGCTATCAAAAGAGACCTAAGGATTGTTAGGTCGAAAACCCGTAAATAATGGCCTGAAAAAAAGTCAAGTTATACCCGCAATGTATGTATCAAATATACTTAAGGAAATATTTTGGTGATATTGAAAAGACACCAATGTTCATGATATGTTTCATGAAACCACAACAATAGTCGAACTACACTTGCTGAGTCCGGCGACTGAAGCAAAATTTAGTTCCCAATTCAATTATTTCAATTTATTGGTTTTGAATCATGGTATTAAAATTAATAAATGATCGAAATGATTTTTATATGATTGATTGTGATCAATTGACAGGGCAAGCTAATGAAAAAAAGACGAGGAAGAATCATTTTAACGAAAATTATTTTCATTAATTTCAACAAAAAATGGATGACCATCCCCAGTTCTGAATCTCTCTATAGTGTTAGAAGAAGAACAGTAAATCCTGATTTTGGAATATTATAAAAAATCTTGGGTCTACATTTTCAGAAAAATGGAATGTGACTACTTCGGGCCATCAAGGGTTTTCTATAATAAATATCTCTCATCCTTTTCAGCCTTGACCATTGGGCACACATGTTCAATAAATGATTTAAGGTCCCTCCCTTTTTTTTAGATAGATTTTCTAATTAGAACTTGAAAAGGATTGTTGAGATTTCAACCTTGCTATGCAAGCCTTATGTTGTCACATCTCTTCTTATTTGTTTATCATCAATTCCTAATCCTTCACCTATTCAGTAGTTAAGTGGTCGAGTTCCTCTGAAACATCTCAGACAGTCATTAAATAATGATGGGAAGAATTGAATTTGGAACGTTCATCCTCAAATGATGTTTGGTATTCCCAGTCTATAAAAATATGGTAGATAGGAAGATGAAAATTCCAATAATCAAAGCCACAAAAACCCAACTCAGAAAATATCTTTGAGAAGTTGTCAGTCTTGTCAGTAAAACTAGCCAGAGTTGTTTTCATGGAATGGGCACATAACTGACACCATGCCTGTTTTTTCACATCCTGATGCTACCCTGTAGAATCAGGGCCATAGTACTTCCCCAAAAAAATGCGTCTATAAGACATATGTTTCATTAAGGGAGTTGTAAGGGACATATGATAGGTTACCCAAGATGGGGGGGGGGGGGGCTCTCTCCTAACCCTTATATGGTTCAACCATTGGAGTCAAACGTGGAGAGCTAGCTACAACGTCCGGGGTATCGGGGGATACTATGTTGGGTCCATACTCATTCGGGTCATGAACCATATCAATAAGAGAGGATTAGTATAAATCATTATGCACTGAGATAGGCCATACCATTGAATCCAATTGCAGATGAATCCAATGGAGGATCAAGCGTATTCTCACCATAGTTGAAAGAATAGAAGGAAAAGCCATTGTGGCCTATATAGGGACATGAATAGAAGATATAGCTGTCAAAATAATCACAAGAGAAGTAATATATGCCATGGAAAACATGGTCATGATTATGTGATGTATGGTTAGATGTTTCAGGGCCTGTCGAACTGGTCTTCTCATCACCCCGGTAGGGTAACAACCCACCCAAAGTTGTGCATATTCTAGGAAAAGAAAAGATTATCCTATCATATTAGGATTGACAAGCCCCATAGAAGCACCATCCCACATTATCAGAATCCATAACAAGGGAATAATTAAATGATGATATTCTCCCATTAACTTAGTAGAAGAAATAAGTGCAACTTGTTGAAGGCACCCAAATTTCTTAGTGAACTGGTAAGGGAAGTATGACTCACAAATGGACACTCAATTTATGCGAGCAGTGAGAATCCCTTCCAAAAGTGAGATAATGTATGAATGATCCTTTGAGTAACATCCCATTTCACCCATTAATGACCCATGAATGGTAGGGTGTGGTAAAATTGAAAAGTGAAAAGTGCAAATCAGTATCCCGACTACATCACTAATGCATAAAGTACTCGGACAAACAAATGAAATGTTGATAAGGGAAGGTTGAATGTTTGAGTGAGGAACCCTCAGAGTGTGTCAATATTCATAACACGGGATGTGTTCTTCCATCGCGCCATACCGTAATTGAAAAGGTCCACTAAGATGTTGCAATGGCTTACCTTCTTGTATCTACCCCAACAACTCATAATGTCGAGCTAGAGTGGGATTGGCCAGATTAATTGGTTGACCCGCTACCAGCACAACCACCATCATTAGACTCCAATACATGAACTCAGAATATATATCATGGGATGAAAAGATCTATCCAGTTAAAAAATTGTAGAGAATCATTCTAATATAAGCACATGTGGCACATCTGGTAGAACATCATATTATCTAGTGGTATATCATCCTACTTCGAGGGAGGCCCAATATGACCCTAGAATCTATAAATAATGATAGGATACATGATTTATACTACTGAGAGATCTTGGTTTTGGCCCATTCACTGGCATAAATAACCTTATCCAAGATTTAATTGGATAAGAAAGTGATCCTTGAGGGGGTGATCAAGTTATGCCCCATAAAATATCCAGTAGGTTGCTTGACAATATGGACACATGTTCAGTATCATCCCATGTAGTAGCTGATGGTATAAGTTCAAAAAAATCAAAGGACAGGGATCCCTTCGAGCTGGTGTATATACATTAAGATGATCCCCACTCCACATGTGAAAAATGGAAGGTGTTGGGGCTAGAACACCAGCAGCATAGTAGCACAGGATGGATTTTACCTAGATAAAATGCTGCTAACTGAGAGACCCTTGTTACCAGATATAATTCCACTACCTCTAACTAGTTTGGGGACTCTAAACGGAGTAGGTGTACTGTGAATGCCCTGACCCATTTGTTGGAGAAGCATCCTCTGGCTCACATTTCCCATTTGGTGCTCCACCCACAATTAGGATGTTCTCAATAATGCTTGATAATGGAAAAGTACTTATGGGCAGTATTGCTCAAGGTAGTGTTGCGACACCAACACTTTCTCTAAGTAAATGCCGAACCTTCTAATATGAACACATTTACATGATTTGGAATGGAATTGATGTCTCCTGTAGAGAAAATAGTTTTCCAATCATTACCGTGTAGTTCTTCTTGGAGAATGAATGTAGTACTGGGGTTATTAAATGTCTAAGGAACATCATTTGGAAGACCAAAGAAATAATGTGGCAATTGCATAGACAACATTTATGCTAGGAGCATTGGCAAAAAGAGATTTTTTAAGAAGCTATCATGAGGAATGATGTAGGATTGATGATGGTCCTCACTAACTTCAACCATGGTTTCCAACATGTATGTCGATTTAGTCAAAGAATATAAAAGATCCATTGAAGCCTACATGGATAAAAATAAAAAATCCCACAAAAAGTCATTCCAATAAGTAGATGGTTTGATAAAGTCCAAAAAATAGATGAGGGGATTAAAATAAGTTCCACATGGGACACCGTGTATTGTTCATGGAAATGGTACACATACCTCATTTCTCACGTACTGCGGTGGTATGTTGAAGCATTATACCACATACAACCACAATATGTGAGGATTCCCATGAAGTTATGGCCTGCAGAGTGTTGGCCAGAGAACAATTGGGTTCACGGAAAGAAGAAACTGCGATCTAAGGCCTCACCCCATCTCTATTCAAAGTTACTGTTAAAAAATTTATGTACAGATTATTAAGGCTTAAATTCAAGTTTAATAGTTATAGTTCAGTGTGTGGGACATGCAAACCACATAGAATTCTCTTAGGTGGGGGGTTCATATTTTAGTTTTGAATTCCACAACATATTTTGTGAAACCCACAATTCTGTTCACAGGCAGGTGTAGTTTTGAAGAGTTCATTTCGTGGTGTGTAAATGGTTGTTATCAATTGTGGATTTCAGAAAATAAATGGTATGATGATTCAGAGAAAACTAAGTTAGAGATGATAGAACTTTTTTCAAAAATAAATAGTAAAATTAAAATGAACTAGGTCCCTATATATATAGGTGTGGTCCCCTTCTACTGGACCTATTTGTTCTACCACAAACCACTTCAGTTGAAAATAACTTATACTTCTAAACAGTCTCCTCTTCATTCTGAAAGGAACCCACTCCGATGAGGTGAATATTTAGGGTCCTTAAAACATCAAAAAGAGAAGAAAATAATCCAAAAGTCACTTTTTATATGGAATAAATCATTCCTACATGTCTGTAAAATAGAATGGATGCAAATTGAGTTGCAATCATCCAATGTAATGTGATGAAATTGAATTTCTAATGAGTTTCAAGTGACCCACGTATCATCACTAGGAATTGTTTGTGGAACGCATGAACCACGGACATGCAGTACGTAGATCAAACTACGATGTTCTGTCCCATGGAGAAATGGTTGGTGAACTCAAGGGTCTGTGAACCATAACTTTCAAACAACAGCCTCTGCAAACCTTAGTTGACTGAGTCTTCTGTGCATTGAGATTTCTATTCAGGGGATTCTATAAATGGTGGTGTATTCCCATAGATATGTTTATACCAATGTTCTATAAAAGTGTAATAGAAGTAATTTTGAAGGTTGGATGAAAAAATAATGGATATGACCCTATTGGTTGGGAGAAAGAATTCAGAGATTATTCCTACTTTAGTTTTAAATCATCACAAACGTGAAAACAGTGAACCATGTTTCCATAGGTATAACCACCTGTAAACCATAAAAAGAACGAGGTTAATAAAAATGTGTAAAATGAAAACCTAATTGGGGTCACCATGAACCAAAAATTCATTGTGGATGAATTCCCACAGGAATTACATGTTCTAGGACCTTTCTTATAACACCTCTAACTTCCATGGTACGTTTCCCTTTAAATAATACAATAGCATGTATTGTACACAACTTCGAGATTCTAACACACTGCGACCAATCAATGTAACCATTATGAATAGTAATACCCACTTTTAGAATTTTAATAAATTTTATTATTCAACTTGGACTTCATTTTTGGATTTGGATTATCAAAATTAACATAGGATGAATTTTTAGTATTTTTATGAAAACTTCCAATTTATGACGAATTGTGAAAAATACTAAACATTAATTAAAATCATCCTTTTTAATCAAAATAATTTTTAGAGAAAAATTATACTACTGAGTGGTTTTAAATTATAATTAGATTATATTTTTACCATTTAATTCAATATTGGTCAATGGAAGTAATTTCACATTTAAAATAGACAAAAACAAGTGTCAATCTTTTGATAGTTATTATTTCTTAAAAACACGCTTTTTTGTTTTGACAATGGGAATTATTTTTCAATTAATTTCATCCACTTATATTTTTAGAATTGAGATAATTGGATTCCTTATTTAGAATCAGTCGGTCCAAATTGTGTAAATAGGTAAATTTTATTTTTCATACATTTTGAATAATTATTTAGGTAAATATTTTATTTACCATGGTTAAAGGGTAAATCTGGTACATAATGGTAAAAAATAATATTATAATAATATTTAATTACCTTAACATGTTTTCTAACCCTATTGGATGAGACATTTCTGACCATGGTCTTTTTTGGGTCAATTTCGAGACCCAATGGAGCCACTTGTAAGTGGTAGTGACACTTTATATTAATACACGTAAAGAAAATACAAAAATGAAATAAGCATAAATGTTTTAATAAACAATTTTTTCATAGAGTTATATATATTATATCATAAACTATAAATATTAATTATAAATATAAAATGACTTCCTAAATAATTTTATTTTATTTATTATTTTTAGACAATAAATAATTACATTTATTTATGATGCAATAGTGATTCAATATTTTCCTTATTAATGAAAGAATCAAATTAATGGTATTATAAATGTTAAAATAAATATAATTTAAATTTTTTGAGGCCATAAAATAATTTTTTAGGTTAATATGATATGATGGGATTAATTAAATTAATTTATTTTGAATTAATAATGTTTTTATAACTTTTTAAAAAAACCAATTATTAAATAGTGTCAAAATTGACATAAAAGTGTTTCAAAAAAAAGATTATATTATTAATTGATATTGTATACCTAAAAATATAAGTATTGGAAAAAGGACATATATAATGATAGGTATATCATTAATGAACCACTTAGGGTTATCTTGGTAGTTTATAGTATGTTTGTTAAACAAATAATATAAAAATACAAAGAGATATTGTAAATGTCAAAATAACTAACTAAGAGATAAATATGAATGATAAGGTTAATATAGCGATTCAAACCTATCGTAAACCTATTGTCTGAGTTTATTTCGACCACTCACACCCTAAGCCTCGAAATAAATAATTTCTATGTCATTAGAAATCGAAAATTATTTTATTATAAAAAAATATTTCTAGCTTTTACTAAGGTGCCCCTCGCCCCTTTTATTAAAGGGCACTCCCCCTCCTCTCTAATTCACACCTTCCAAGTAATTTGGAATGGCCAAACCCTAACCAAATACCCTCTAAACTCTCCTCTATTTATCCTATAGGCATTAATTTAGTACGAATTCCAACATATGGAGCTCTTTTAATCAAATCAAAAGGAATAACCTGAAGAAGAGGTAAATATTTCATATCCTCTTTCATGTTCATTTCTTCTTCCACTTCCTCTTTCTTTTTTGATTCCATTATAAAATAATAACTCCAGTATATTATATATACTGTGATGTTATTATAAATATGGTACAACCATATTAATTATTCTATCCATCCTTTGAATTACATTTCACCATACGTGCATACGTACGACTTACCGTCTCCATGTTGTGTTGTAATTGATATTCAATAAATTATTATTTGGATGGGTATAATAATTATGAGTTATTGATTAAAAAATAAATATAACATGATAATGATTCTGTATATATGATATACCATCCAATTTTATGTTATTTAAATTTCAAAAGATTGATATTCTCGCTCGTGCATACTTACGGATTACCGTCTCCACGAACGCGATGAGATTCATTCCCCGTCGTATACATTCAAGAAATGTTTTCATTTGATGATTAAAAATAATGTTTAAAGACTTGATATAATTCTGTATATGAATAATATACATCAAATAAATAACAAATATGACTCACATAATATTGTATATAGTGGAAAACAAATCCCCTAACAACTGAAACAACGATAATACTAAGATATTATAAACAAAGAAATGTTAAAAGATCATATATGATATCATATTAATGTATATTATTCATGTATTATTTAATAAAAAATTATTTCACCATTTTACAAGAGGTTAACCTACCCTTGACCAAGGAAAAGTACATGGTATGGGTTAATTTTACAATCTCTTCATTATCCGAGTTTGTTTATACGTAATTATCTACAGGGACCTATTTATCATCCACATCCATGATTCTTAAAAATGTATTTCAAAATGTTTTTACTATTTACTAGACAATGGGTTAATGTCATTTATACCCTTATTTAACATTATATGTTTTGAAAATAATCTTTCTGTCGTTTTCCAAACAAGGTACTTTATGACCTTTTCAACAAAATAATAGTAAGAATGTTTTTTTTACTTATACGACGGGTGGAGCTATTTCCGGCCATTATAACATTGTCGAAGCTTCCCTTAAAAGATTATAAAAATATTTTCAAAATAATTGTTTTCTTTATAATTATGTGACTCTTAAATGATTTAAAAATAGAAATAGATATTTCTCTAAAAAAGGTTTTGATTTCATCTATTTCAACATCCTTTGAGGGATTTTATGTTTATTTGAAGTTGATTTATTATGATACAAAACATTCATATTGTATTGATGGTTTTGTGATATGTTTGACTGTGGATGTGCCATTTTTATTCCATTCATGGGTTATGGTTAACTAATTGACATTTTGTTTGCTATTTTTAATACGAATGTTTTTGTTATATTTCAACCATTTCATATGAGGAATGTATTGGACTTAGTAAGTGATGAGTGGAGCCCGCTATAGCTCCTCGATGCATCAGTAGGTCTCATGAAACAACTCAATGTGGAATTGGATGAGGCCTTTCCCAATTTTATATATGGTTTTGGCCGAGGCCTAAATCATTTTTTGACTTTTTATCTAAGGCATTGACAAAAGGATTCAGAATGTCTGGCATTATACATTCTCTCATTATGTAAATAATATTAATATTTCATGTGGCCATTCGAATATTAGAATACCCATTATTATGTTTTATTATGGAATTATTTACAATGATAAATTCCTTCCGTAAAATTTTTCATTTTTATTATTTATAAAGGCATCTGTTTTCATTTATTCACCTTGATTAATATTTATGTTGTGTTCCATTCTATTGTTTACCTTTACTGAGCATTTAAGATCACTGATTTTTATGTTTTTTTTCCTATGATGTGAAAAGTATTTTATGACTGACCTGTAGGGATAGTCTGAGGGGAGATGAGTGTGGTCTATGGAGACACTGTTGTTCTATTTTAATCATTTTATAATGTAATATAAAATTTATTGATGTATATAGTATTTTCAATTATACTAATCTGATCAGTCTTTTGGGGCATGATTTACTGATGATCATGAAATTTTTATGTAATAATGAACTAAATCATGGTAACTGGGGTTGGCGTATTACAGTTTTTATCAATGGAAGTTTAGTAAAAAAACATGGAATCTAGATTTAGATAAACTCTAATTAGATAACATATACCTAAGATAGACTTTGAGGATCAGTATAGATGAACATCCTATAATTTTGGTATTGTAGAGATTCATTGAGTTTTACAAGAAATAAATCCATGTCTGGATACGAGGAGATAACGGCGGCTCTAGCAAAGATGTACCTGGGGGTAAAACCAGAAAACACCACTTCGAGCTAGACTTGAACAAGAATGGGTGCACGAAAACGAGACTTGCTGCACTCTTTGTTACGACACTCCCGAGGGATATGCTTAGGATAATTAACATTATTTTTACAAAACATTATGAAGGGTTTATGAGTATATACATTCTCAAAGAAATTTTTTGTGATTATGGATTATATCCATAAACTGTTTAATTTATGATAAGTGTTTTAAAACATTGGAATTAGGTATTTCGATTCCTAAACTAATCTAGTTTATGACATTGTTTATAAATGGTGCCTAGTGGAAGGAATGGAAGCCATATCAATGCATGCACTACATGTAGGGATTGACGCCCTACTCAAGATAATTATAGTGGTGCTGGTGATGCAACTGGTGCTGATTAGCTAATCACTATACTGGGAAAACTCACATAGGTTATGATTAAAATCCTTACCCATATGGAGGACCCTGATCCGCAGTCTAGAGGATCAATGCTAGATCGCTTCATGGGGCCACAACCACCAACATTAAATTGGGATACAAATCCACTAGTAGCTGAGAAATGGATAAATTTCTGAGAGAAAATAATCCATGCCTTGGGGGTAGCAAATAATAAAAGTTGTAATGGCAGTTTACCACCTCACTGGAGATTCTGAGAAATGGTGGTCATTGATTCAAATAACAAGGGAAGATGAATTAGTATCAAGTATGTAATGGATGGAGTTTAACGAGATTATATTAGAAAAATACTTACCTCATGACCATCTAGTGGATATGGAAAGACAATTTCTTAGTATGAGGCAAAAGGAGTATTAGAATGTTGCAAATATGAGGCTAACTTTAAAAGGTTAGCAAGGAATGCTATAGATTATATGCATAACCCATGATGTAATATTGATCATTTCATTGATGGGTTAAAACCATTTCTCCATCGAGCTTTATTATCACAATCCTTCTCGTCATACGAAGATATTGTATCATGTGCTATCAAGACAAAAAAAGAATTCTCAAAGTCCAATGACTTTAATGTAAAACAAGACAAGAATAGATATGCTGAACACTCTGGGAAAGGAAATAAGGAAACTGGGAATAAAGGAAGAGTTTAATTTCCTCCATGTGATAATTCTGGAAGGAAGCACCCTGGTGGTTTTCTAAAAGGAAAAGGAGTATGCTACAAATGTGGACAGAAAGGCCATCTTGCTAGTGAATGTAAGGAAAAGAAAGACGCTACAAATGTTCAATGCTACAATTGCAGAGAGATGAGACATTATGAAAATGAATGTCCTAAGTTTTAGGGAAACATAACTTTGAAAAGGCCAAGGAATGAAGGCCAAGCTTTTGTGATCACTACTGCTGTGGTTGAATCCCTGAAAGATGTGGTGGAAAGTAATTTAATGGTTTTCTAAAGATTATCCAAGGATTTATTTGATTCTGGATCATTGAATTGTTTCATATCTTCCCCGTTTTCTAAGAAGATTAGATATTTCCAATTTGATTTAATAATGGAGTTGTCAGTCAAAACTCATAAGGGAAGTATCATTGCTACAATGTTATGTGAATCAACTACCATTAGGGCATAAAAATGTTTCTTATCTATTGATAGTATAATCATACCCCTGATTGAATTTGATATAATCATTGGTATTGATTGGCTGTCATACCATGATACAAAACCTTATTGTAAGAATTAGGAGGTCACTATTTTTTATGATGATGATAAGGAACACCTTATCTTTAGAGCAGAATCGTCACCACCTAATTCTTATCTAGATCCATCACCAAAAGATAAACTAAATTCATTTATTTGGGAGAAAGAGAATGAAATAACTATGGGTGAGGATACATAGGATGCCTGCTTGAAGGTCCAATCACAAAAAGGGTGCCCTTCCGAAAGGGTGGACCCAATCATGTTCCCTCAATTGTTTGGCCTCTAAACGCAAGATCCAACCCATCTCGAACTACATGGGTTTTGATTCCTTTTCCAAGGATACGTAAGAAGCCCATCTTATTTGTCCAATCCTTACATCAATCCATCAACTATTACCCTAGAGAACGATAAACTACAAAGAGCCTTATTGCATAGATTATATCAGTATTCCCCCCAAAGCATCAAATTAGTGTATTCCTATGATAATCCCATAAACCAAGGGTAACCCATGGACACTTTTTAAGGAATAAACTGAGGATTCACAGATAGATGAACATTAGTTAAATCTATATGGGAGTCCCAAAATAGGAAACAATTCCCCCCAAAAGGGTGCAATGAGCCCGACCTCCCATCCTCTCGACCAATGAAGTCTTAAAGTGTCATTGGAAAAATATTCATCCAATGTGCGCCTACCTATAGAAAGTAGGTCCATGAATCATGGATACTAGGGCCATTGGATGATTGTGGCTCTACAAATAAACTATATAGAGACCACTCAAGGATGTTATATCTTATGAGGACCAATTATATGAATACTAAACCCCATATAATTGCTTTCTGGGACCATTTTATTATGGCACCTCTTTCATAATATATAGGGGATGAAAATCCCACTCCCCACAGTATAAGGCCCCAACCCTAAAACATACATAATCATGAATTAAAGTGAATAATTCAAATTGAGGATATTATCAGGTCTAGTGTTTTAGAGAGTTAGGACATAACTATTACATCTCAAAAGATTACAAAGTAGATACATCTACTCAGTTTCCATTTTTTCACAAGATAAAAACTCATGATCAAAAGAGTCATGTCTAGTTCCATGTTTTAGACAGCATGACATTTCCATGATCCCATCCTTGACCCTATTCCACATTATGTCCTGTGAAAATAATTTCAAAAAAAAACATGGGGTGAGCATAAAAAACCCAGTAAGGGATACACAAAGAAGGAAAACTGTTAGTTTTTCAAAACATCAAGTAAACTATGAATACTTTATCAAAGTAATAATTTTCATCTTTAAGAAGTAGTAAATATTCTTCACTTGATAAAAGATCAGTACTTATCCTTTTGTAACTAAAGGATTGCCATAAAACCCTTATAAGGAACACATAACATATAAAGGTAACTTGGGACAAAAACATAATTAAATGGAATAACCATACGACCAACTTCCACACATATCACTAAATGGAATATTCATACGACCGACTTATATACCAAATGAATTGGAGGTTATAACGTAACCACCCATCCTGGTATTCAAGTCACCACCCGTAATATGGTTTATCATGTAACCACCCATCAAATGTCTAAGTACCATTATAAAATTATAACACATAAAACAATTATAAAGGAAAGAAAACATTTCAACATTTCAAAAACAATATATCACTCAAATATATTGACATAAAAAATCCATTATCAAAAACATTTCCAATACCAAGATACATAAAAGTGTATATGGTATTTATTTACATTTAAATTTTTTACAGCTTGTTGAGGAAGCCAAAGATCAAATAATACTCGTGGCGATGATAAGGTCATGGTCCCCGCGTATGTTAAAAAAACATACCTTTTGTCATTTAGTAAAACACTTTGTATAAAAAAGAAGACCATTGAATAAAAGTATAAGTCATAGGGGTTTATACAGTGTATAAAAGAATATCTTCTATTTGAACAAAATATGCCTCAATGAAAGAATATTAAGACGAAGTCCCATGCAAAGTCAGTATCCTTAGATTAAGGATAAATCAATTACATAATTATGTGTGAAAAATATAAATACACCCAATATAAAAGGATATGAAGTGTAAAAAAATCAGATATCATCTACACAAATTCACAGTACGACATAATCAAGCAGTAGATGTTTAACCCATAGAATTGAAATTGGGTTAAGAATTTCCCTTATAAATTTTCGTCAGCCTAACAACGTCATTATAAAATTCATAAAATGAGATGATGAGAGATAAAAAGGGTATCTCATCACTTGGAAATATAATTTAAAGAAATAAGGATATATAATAACAAATCCCAACATAATAATATGTAAATTAAAAGAAATAACAAAAAGAAGTCTTTTAAAAATAAGAGGGTGAAAGGTTTCCTTACCGATTTGGGTAAATTCCAAAACGTACACCCCATGAAATAAGATTCATACAATGAAGATGTAAATACCCATAGATTAGATTATATTAAAAAACCAATACAATAATGGGAAGCACATAAACCACACAAAAGGAAATAGTGGCAAATGTAGCCTGAATCTCATGGGAATAAAAGTGAGATGAAAAATCCCATTATGAGAATTTGGAAGCCTAATGGCGCCACTTAAAACATCCAAATATGGATTGATGATATAAAATAGGTTTTCTAATCATATTAACATAAAAAGTATATAAATAGGAATATTAAATAACATCCCCCATCATAAGAAAGAGTATCTTAAATTAAATGAAATAATAGAGTGTACTTAAAAAGAAAGTGAGAGGTAGGATCCCTTACCTTATGTCAAACTTGACTGGATATTTCTTTAATCTCCTGAATAATAAACATGAGTTAAGTTATACTTGCTTAAAACCCTTTTTTAAGGTTAATTATTCCTTTTATATCAATTATTACTATTTTATGAACACTATGTAATTATATAAGTTAATAACGTTCGTTTTGTCGATATTTGGTTGTTAAGTCCAAAATGGACTTCTTACACTTACATGTTGTTCATATAGTAAAATATACATTATCACAAGAATGATATTAGTGATTTAGATATCATATATATCTAGTATATACATGCATTTATAATATTACATAATCATTTAGAGGTAAGAAATGAAATGCACCATTAATGGAGATGGTAAGCCGTACGTACGCCTGAACGCTACTTCCATTTCTTTGTCATATTAATGGAAGTAAAAATAATTGATATATATATATAATAATTACAGAATTATAATAATCATTTAGATGTAATATATATCATATATATCCATTATAAATATGTACTTATAATAGTACATAACATTTGGATTCAAGAAAGGAAATGCACCGTTCATGGAGACAGTATTTTGTTAGTACACATGAACGCTACTTTCATTTTATTTAATACTTTAATGGAGTGAAAAAATAATGATACAAAGTTATATTATAATTAAAGTATAATATCATATATAATATAATTAAATTCATCCTTTATACATCCAACATATGCAATTAACAAATCAAATCACTTTGAGGGGGCGGTAGTCCACATTTCTTTAAATGAAGATATCACGTTTACCCATAATGGAAACAAAAAAGGAATTCCATAAATGAAAAAAACAGAAGCTTAATAAAAAAATAAATATATTACATATCATATATAAATATAGTGTCATCTTAATTTCCACCTTTGGAGGTGTTAAAAGAATATTGAACAATCATCATTTCATGTGGCCGAAATTCACCATCCACGGAAACTGTATGTTCTTTAACCATTAGATGTAGATGTCTGTAATTTTTGCTCGAATAAATCTCATAACAAAACCCTAGTATATATAATATATTGCTGTTGTTACAAAATAATGGAATAAAAAGAGATTAGGTGGTTGGAGAAGCAAAATAAAATAAATGAACATAAGAGAAAGCATTACCTTTAAAAGGTTAACTCTTTTTGATTTCAGCCCAAAGGCTTCCTTGGAAAGGATTATGTCCAATGTGAGGCCTCTAGAATGAGTAGAGGGATGTGGAGTGAGGAAATGGGAAGGGGCTGGCCGATCCAAAGGCTTGAGAGGTGTGTGAATGGTGGTATAGGTGGGGGGACTTTTATAAGAGGAGAGGAGGGGAACTAATGGAAAGTAAAGAAATGTTACATTATTTTCAAATGAGTTTCGAATTTAAAAGGTCCCACATTGATATATGTCGAGTATAAGGTGATAATGGTTCGAAATATACTCCTCCAATAGGTTTTGGACATGTGTACTGCATAGATGTTAAATTATCTTTTCATTTTATTTTAATCGTTCATTAATGAGGTAATCACTGCATCATCATGATGTCATATAATAATAAATTTATTTAATGTCTAAAAATTATAAAACAAATACCATGATTTATGAAATCGTTTTATCTTTAAAATTAATATTTATAGTCAAAAATCGGACTTGTATAACCCCATGTAAAAAGTGTTTTAGTAAAACAATACATGTTTGTGTCATTTTTACTTTTACTATAAATAAAAGGCATTAATGTCATTATCCCCCCCAAGTGGCTCCATGGGGTCCCCCAAATTGACCCATGGGATTTAATGGACGTCCATGACTCATCCAATAGGGGTAGGACAAGTTTCATAGTGATTTAATATTATTATAACATTATTTTTACCTTAAATTACACTAATTATATCTGATCGTGATTAATAAAAAAAGTTACTATTCACCAAAAAATTATTTTCATCCCACTGAATCACATTTTACATACTAATGACAACCATGTATGTTGGATTTTTGAAATTCAAAACACATAAGTGGTAAACGTTCATTTAAATGAAAAATCAGTTTGTTTGACTACCCCTTAGTGGTTTCACTATTCATAAAAAATTGACGTTTTTTAGAAAAATACCAAAAATTCACCCTAAGCTATATTCGATATTACAAATTCAAAAATGATGTCTATTTTACCTAATTCAAATCATATAAGTATCAATAATTAATTTAATAATTAATTTCCGTTGTCAAAACAAATAGCGTGTTTTTAAGAAACAATATTTATCAAAATATTGACATTTGTTTATGTCAAATTTCAAAGTGAAATTAATTCCAATGTACACCATTGGATTAAATTTTAAAAATATATTATAATTTCACCTTAAAACCAATTCAAACTATAATCTAATCATATAAATATATTAGATTAAATAGAGGTTTTGAATTAAAATACAACATTTTTAAATTATTCATTAAAAATGAAATTTAACGAAAAAATAACTAAAACATACACAAAGTAAATTTTGATGTCCCTATTCTAAAGAAAGATTTTTATTTTGGCCAAAAGAATGTATAAGATATACCAAATCCATTTTTAATGAGGGTTCACCCTTAAATGGTGCTAAAAAAATCGTTTAAAAATATTAGTGTATTTCATGCTTAAGAATGGATTTATTCACATTTTGAAGCATCTAAAACACTATCTAATTCATAAATAGACATAGATAAGAAAATATATATTCCTTTAAATACTTGGGATGTTACATCCTTCCCCCCTTTAGGGAATTGAGTCCTCGAAATTTTAAAATTGGGAAGGGAAACTTTATTGAAAGTCCCACATCGGTAAAAGTGTCAATAAAACCACCACTTTAAAAGAAAGAAAGAAAAGTACAATGGTCACCTGAGTTATCCCGTACTAGGATTCCATGTAGGAAAATATGGATATGGATGAAAAAAACAAACGGTCATGTTCTGAAGTAGAGTGATAGAAAACGTATATATTAGAAAGTTAAAAAAAGTAAAACACAAACTTGTGATGGGTTAAACGATATTTGATTCCCCAGTAGTAAAAACTAACATACAACATTTTTGTTTTAAATTACATTTCATTGAGGAATTTATTTATGAGCTTAACTAAAACATAAGGAGACATACTTACTTTTCATGTTGACTTTCAACTCTTACTTGATTTCTTACACAAACTCATATTTTCTCCAAAAGATGAGTATTTAGGAAGACTTGTTCACAAAAAGGGTACAATAACCATCTTCTAGAAAACCACATAATCCAAAAAAGAGAACTATATATTTCCCACTTCATTATACCTTAACCAAGAGCAAAACGAAATAGGTTAGTACAATATCAGAAAATCCACAAAAAGGATATCCCTTTATAAAATGAAAATCTATTCTTAATCTCCAAAATTTTTCCAACAAAACCCAAAGTTCAACAATACCATTTGATAAAAAATTGTCCATAAAATTCTTCAATGTTAACCAAAATAAGATTGAAACCCAAATCATTGAAGGATTTAGTCACATAATCTTCCAAGATAAATCTTAACATTTATCTCCAAAATAACATCATATTCTTTTTAAAGTCTCGTATTGAAAATTAATTAGCCTAATCAAATATACTCCATGATAGGTTAATCATTTCCATAGATAACCCAAAATCAACTTACTATTGATTCATAATATCACCTAACTAGAATGAATTAGTCAAACTAACCAGGAACTTCACGTAGGCTAGTGGTAGGCGATGCACTCTTGTCGTCCATTGGTTGTGGGTTCGATTCAGGTGGCCTTTCTGGACGCAATTGGTTGTCACCCATCTTACGGGTTGTCCTTTTTAAAAAACTCAAAAATAACCCTAACATGTTTTATAATCAAAGGCTTCCTTATACCTCTCATTTTCATCCCAAATCACTATGATATCAACATATTAATTCTTGAAGTCTTATATTTAATGGCTTCTTTTCACCACCATAAGATAAAATAAGATGATCCCCATGAAGAAGATAAGAATACCTCAATCATTGTGTTCATTTGGTTTCATCGTCATCTTGATCACGTAGGTAGAAGGTCCATGCATGACAACAATGATTCAGAGTTACTTCAAAATCATTTGCCTCCTTCATCCAAATTCACCTTGTACAACATGGGTCATATGGGTGTTCACAAAAAAACAGTTTTGAAAAATAATCATGTATGACATATAATTTCAAAACATCTGATAAAACATGGTTTTTATAAAATAATCAGACCGCATTTTTGTTGAAACTTTCAATCAATGGTCCTTTTAATATACCATATGTATGTGCCGAGAGACTATATTTTAAAAACCAATATAAATAGGATGCGCAAAGGTCTCCTTCTTCAGCACCTTTTCCAAAATCACAATATGATTCAAATTCTTGTGATAGGTAAAATATTTAAAAATTCCTTGGTAATATTTACCTTTATTGAAAATATGAGAATATTTTGAAAATATGATTTTTTCTAAATACAACCCATGATCCACGATGATAACGAGGTATAGGGGAGGTGTTTGATATCTCAAACAACTTCTTGCAAGTGAGTTGAACGCTAGAAAAAGATTCACAATCATCCGAACACAACTTTGCAATAATTATTGAAAGTATGTAATCAAGAAGAGATAGGAATGTCATTTGAGATCCTCCTCCTTCTATTTTTAACTGAAATTCCTTGATCTGAAAAAGTAATAAAACAAGGATTTAATTGAAATATTAGACGTTGGGACTGACCATGTGTATAACGAAAACTCATATTCCCTAAAGTTGTCTAAACCAACCTCTGATACCAACTATAAGGCACCAACCTTAAAACATAATTAATAATGAATTAAATTGAATAATTAACATTGAGGATATTTTCAGGTTTAGAGTTTTAGAGAGTTAGTACAGAACTATTGCATCTCAAAAGATTACAAAGTAGATACATCTACTCAGTTTCCATTTTTTCACAAGATAAAAACTCATGATGAAAAGAGTCATGTCTAGTTCCTTGTTTTAAATAGCATGACATTTCCTTGATCCCATCATTGATCCTATTCCATATTATGTCCTGTGAAAAACATTTCAAAAAAAAAATCTTGGGTTGAGCATAAATATCTTAGTAAGGGATACACAAAAAAGGAAAACTGTTATTTTTTCAAAATATCAAGTAAACCATGAATACTTTATCAAAGTAATAATTTTCATCTTTAAGAAGTAGTAAACACTCTTCACATGATAAAATATCATTACTTAAAATTTTGTAACCAAATGATTACCATAAATTCCATATAAAGAACACATAACATATAAAGGTTACTTGGGACATAAACACACTTAAATGGAATAACCATACGGCCAACTTCCACACATATCACTAAATGTAATAGCCATACGACCGACTTCCATACCCAATGAATTGGAGGTTATAACATAACCACCCATCCTGGTATTCATGGCACCACCCGTCATATGGTTTATCATGTAACCACCCATCAAATGTCCAAGTACCATTATAAAATCATAACACATAAAACAATTATAAAGGAAAGAAAACATTTCCACATTTCAAGCACAATATATCACTCAAATATATTGACATAAAAAATCCATTATCAAATCCATTTTCAATACCAATATACATAAAAGTGTATATGGTATTTATTTACTTTTAAAAATATTATAGCTTGTTGAGGAAGCCAAAGATCAAATAATTCTCGCAGCGGAGGAAAGGTTGTTGTCCCCACGTACGTTAAAAAAACATACCTTTTCTCGTCTAGTAAAACACTTCATATAAAAAAGAACCCCTTTGAATATAAGTATAAGTCGAAGGTGTTCATAAATCGTATAAAATAAAGCCTTGTATTAGAACAAAATATGCCTCAATGAATGAAGATTAAGACGAAGTCCCATGCAAAGTCATTATCCTTAGATTAAGGATAAATCAATTACATAATTATGTGTGAAAAATATAAATACACCCAATATAAAAGGATATTAAGTGTAAATCAATCAGATATCATCCACACATATTCATAGTACGACATAATCAAGAAGTAGAGGTTTATCCCAATGAATTGAAATTAGGTTAAGAAGTTCCATTACAGAAATTCGTCTACCTAACGACGTCATTATAAAATTCATAAAATGAGACGATGAGAGATAAATTTATTTATTTAAGGTCTAAAAATTATAAAAAAATACCATGATGTAGGAAATATTTTTATCTTTCCAATGAATATTTATAGTCAAAAATATGACTTGTATAACCCCATGTAAAATGTGTTTTAGTAAAACAATACATGTTTGTGTCATTTTTACTTTTACTTTAAATAAAAGGCATTAATGTCATTATCCCACCAAAGTTGCTCCATGGGGTCCCCAAAATTGACCCACGGGTTGTAATTGTCGGAAATGACCCATCCAATAGAGTTAGTACACGTTTCATCGTGATTTCATATTATTATAACATTATTTTTACTTTAAATTACACTAATTACCTCTAATCACGATTAATAAAAAAAGGTACTATTCACCAAAAAATTATTTGCATCCCATTGAACCACATTTTACAAACTAATGAAAACCATGTATGTCGGATTTTTGAAATTCAAAACACATAAGTGGTAAACTATCATTTAAATGAAAAATCAGTTTGTTTGACTACCACTTAGTGGTTTCACTATTCATCAAAAATTGACATTTTCAGAAAAATACCAAAAATTCACCCTAAGCTATATTCGATATTCCAAATTCAAAAATGATGTCTATTTTAACTAATTCAAACCATATAAGTAGCATTAATTAATTTAATAATTAATTCTCGTTGTCAAAACAAATAGCGTGTTTTTAAGAAACAATATTTATCAATAGATTGGCATTTGTTTATGTCAATTTTCAAAGTGAAATTAATTTCAAAGTCCACCATTGGATTAAATGGAAAAAATATATTATTATTTCACCTTAAAACAAATTAGAAAGATAATGTAATCATATAAATAAATTAGATTTAAAAGAGGTTTTGAATTAAAATACAACATTTTTCACTTATTCATTAAAAATGAACTTTATCGGAACAATAAAAAAAACATAAACAAAGTAAATTTTGATATCCCTATTATAAAGAAAGATTTTATTTGGTCTAAAAGAATGTATAAGATTGACCAAAACCATTTTTAATGAGGGTTCGCCATCAAATGGTTATAAAACAATTTTTTAAAAATATTAGTGTATTTCATGCTTAAGAATGGATTTATTCTAATTTTTAAGCATCTAAAACACTATATAGTTCATAAATAGACATAGATAAGAAAATATATTATCTTTTACTTACTTGGGATGTTACATCCTTCCCCCTTTTGGGAATTGTGTCCTCGAAATTTTAAAATTGGGCTTGGAAACTTCATTGAAAGTCCCACATCTGTAAAAGTGTCAATAAAACCACCACTTTGAAAGGAAGAAAGAAAAGTATAAAGGTCACCCGAGTTAACACATACTGGGATTCCATGTAGAAAAATATGGATATGGAAGAAAAAAACAAACGGTCATCTTCTGAGGAAGAGTGATAGAAAACATATCTAGGAGAAAGTTAACAACAATAAAATCACAATCTTGTGATGGGTTAAACTATATTTGATTCCACAGTAAGAAAAACTAACAGACAAAATTTTTGTTTTAAGTGAGTTTTCATTGAGGAATTTATTTTTGAGCTTAACTAAAACATAAGGAAACATACTTACTTTTCGTGTTGACTTTAATCTTTTACTTTATTTCTTACACAAACTAATATTTTCTCCAAAAGACGAGTATTTAGGAAGACTTGTTCACAAAAAGAGTACTATAACCAACTTCTAGAAAATCACCTAATCCACAAAAGAGAAAAATATATTTCCCACTTATTTAGACCCTAACCAAAACCAAAAACCAAAAAGGTTAGTCTAAGATCATATTATCCACAAAAAGGATAATCCTTTATAAAAAGAAAATCTATTATTAATCTCCAAATTTTTTTCAACAAAACCCAAAGTTCAACAAAGACCATTTGGTAAACAATTGTCCATAAAATTCTTCAATGTAAACATTAATAAGATTGAAACCCAAATTATTGAATGATTTAGTCACATAGTCTTCAAAGATAAATCTTAACATTTATTTCCAAAATTACATCATCTTCTTTTAAAGTCTCATATTGAAACATAATTAGCCTAATCACATATCCTCCATGATTGGTTAATCATTTCCATAGATAACCCAAAATCAACTTACTCTTGATTCATAAAATAATCTAACTAGAAAGAATCGGTCAAACTAACTAGGGACTTCACGTAGGCTAGTGTTAGGCGATGCACACTTGTTGCCCATCGGTTGTGGGTTCGATTCCTATGGCCTTGCCGGACGCGACGGGTTGTCACCCATCTTACGGGTTGTAAATTTTATAAAACTAAAAATAACCCTAACATGTTTTATAATCAAAGGATTCCTAATAACTCTCATTTTCATCCCAAATCACTATGATCTCAACATCTTAATTCTTGAAGTCTTATATTTAATGGCTTTTTTTCACCACCATATGATAAAATAAGACGTTCTCCATAAAGAAGATAATCATACCTCGATCATGGGGTTCATTTAGTTTCATCGTCATCTTGATCATGTAGGTAGAAGGTCCATTCATCACAATAATGATTCAGAGATCCTTCAAAATCATTTGCCTCTTTCATCCTAATACACCTTGTACAACATGGGTCATATGGGTGTTCACAGAAAAATAGTTTTGGAAAATAATCATGTATGACATATAATTTCAAAACATCTGTTAAAACATGGTTTTTATAAAATAGTCGGACCACATTTGAGTTGAAACATTCAATAAATGGTCCTTTTAGGATACCATATTTATGTGCTGAGAGACTAAATTTTAAAAGAAAATATAAATAGGTTGTGCAAGGGTCTCCTTCTTCAGCACCTTTTCCAAAATCACAATATGCATTAAGTTCTTGTGATAGTTAAGATATTTAAAAATTCCTTGGTAATATTTACCTTTCTTGAAAATATGAAAATATTGTGAAAATAGGATTTTTTCTAAATACAACCAATGATCCATGATGATAACGAGGTATAGTGGAGGTGTTTGATATCTCAAACAACTCCTTCCAAGTGAGTTGTACGCTAGAAAAAGATTCACAATCATCTGACCACAACTTTGCAATAATTATTGCAAATATGTCATCAAGAAGAGATAGGAATGTCATTTCAGATCCACCTCCTTCCATTTGTAATTTACTTTCCTTTATCTGAAAAATTTATAAAACAAGGATTTAACTAAGATATTAGACATTGGGACTAACAATGTGTATAACGAAATCTCCTATTCCCTAAACTTGTCTAAACCAACATCTGATACCAACTATAAGGCCCCAGCCTTAAAACATACATAATCTTGAATTAAATTTAATAATTCACATTGAGGATCTTTTCAGGTTTAGATTTTTAAAGAGTTAGGTCATAACTATTACATCTCAAAATATTACAAAGTAGATACATCTACTAAGTTTCCATTTATTCACAAGGTAAAAACTCATGATCAAAAGAGTCATGTCTAGTTCCATGTTTTAGACAGCATGACATTTCCATGATCCTATCCTTGACCCTATTCCAGATTATGTCATGTGAAAAACATTTCAAAAAAAAAACTTGTGGTGAGCCTAAAAAGCTCAGTAAGGGATACATAAAGAAGGAAAACTGTTATTTTTTCAAGACATCATGTAAACCATGAATAATTTAACAAAGTAATACTTTTCATATTTACGAAGTAGTAAATACTCTTCACTTGATAAAAGATCATTAGTTACCCTTTTGTAACCAAACGATTACCATAAAACCCATATAAAGTGCACATAACATATAAAAGCAACATGGGATATAAACATACTTAAATGGAATAACCATATGGCCATCATCCACACATATCACTAAATGGAATAGCCATACGGCCGACTTCCATGCCCAATGCATTGGAGGTTATAACGTAACCACTCGTCCTGGTATTCACGGCACCACCCATTATATGGTTTATCACGTAACCACCCGTCAAATGTCCAAGTACCATTATAAAATCATAACACATAAAACAATTATAAAGTAAAGAAATCATTTCCACATTTCAAGCACAATATATCACTCAAATATATTGACATAACAAATCCAATATCAAAACCATTTTCATTACCAAGATACATAAATGTGTATATGGTATTTATTTTCTTTTAAAAATATTACAGCTTGTTTAGGAAGCCAAAGATCAAATAATACTCGCGGCGGCGGAACGGTCGTTGTCCCCGCATACGTTAAAAAAACATACCATTTGTCGTTTAGTAAAACCATTCATATAAAAACGATCATGTTTGAATAAAAGTATAAGTCAAAGGGGTTTATACAACATATAAAAGAAAGTCATGTATTAGAACAAAATATGCCTCAATGAATGAAGAATGAGATGAAGTCCCATGCAAAGTCGGTATCTTTAGATTAAGGATAAATCAATTACATAATTATGTGTGATAAGTATAAATACACCCAATATAAAAGAATATTATGTGTAAAACAATCATATATCATCCACACATATTCATAGTAAGACATAATCAAGAAGTAGAGGTTTAACCCAATGAATTGAAATTGGGTTAAGAAGTTCCCTTATAGAAATTCGTCAGCCTAACGACGTCATTATAAAATTCATAAAATGCGACGACGAGAGATAAAAAGAGTATCTAATTACATGGAAATATAATTTACAGCAATACGGATATATAAGAACATAGACCAGCATAAGAAGATGTAAATTAAAAGACATAACAAAAAGAAGTCTTTTAAAAATAGGAGGGTGAAAGGTACCCTTTCCGATTTGGGTAACTTCCAAAATGTACACCCCAGGAAATAAGGTTCATACAATGAGGATGAAAGTACCCATAGATTAGATTATACTAAAAAAGGAATACAATAATGGGCAGTACATAAACCACACAAAAGGAAATATAGGCAAATGTAGCATGAATCTCAGGGGAATAAAAGTGAGATGAAAAATCCCCTTATAAGAATTCAGCAGCCTAACGACGCCACTTAAAACTTCCAAATATGGATTGATGAGATCAAATAGGTTTTCTCATCATATTAACATAAAAATTACAGAAATTTATATAAAATAACATCCCCAACATAAGAAAGTGGAGCTTAAAGTAAATAACATAATAGAGAGTACTTAAAAAGAAAGAGAGAGGTAGGATCCCTTACCTTTTGTCCAACTTGACTCTATCTTTCTTTAATATCCTGAATAATAAACTTGAGTTAATTTATACATGCTTAAGAACCTTTTTTCAAGTTCATTATTAATTTTATATCACTTATTACTATGTTATGAACACTATGTAATTATTTATGTTATTAACATTCGTTTTGTCGATATTTGGTTCTTATGTCCAAAATGGACTTCTTACACTTACATGTTGTTCATATTGTAAAATATCCATTATCTCAAGAATTATATTCATGATTTAGATATCATATATATCCAGTATATTACAGGTATTTATAATATTACATAATCATTTAGAGGTAATAAATGAAATGCACCATACATGGAGACGGTAAGCCGTACGTACGCAAGAACGCTACTTCCATTTCTTTGTCATATTAATGGAATTGAAAATAATTGAGATATATATATATATATATATATTATAATTCCAGAATGATATTCATCATTTAGATTTAATATATATCATATATATCCATTATACATATGTACTTATAATAATACATAACATTTGGATACAAGAAATGAAATGCACCGTTCATGGAGACGATAATCCGTACGTACACATGTACACTACTTTCATTTCTATTTCATACTTTAATATAATGAAAACATAATGATAAATAGTTATATTATAATTACAGTATAACATCATATATAATATCATTAACTTTTTCCTTTATATGTCCCACATATGTCATTAACGAATCAAATAACATTGAGGGGGCGGTAGTCAGCACTTCCTTAAATAAAGATATCGTGTTTACCCATAATGGAAACCATAAAGGAATGTAATAAATGAAAAAAACAGAAGCTTAAGGAAAACATAAATATATTATATATCATATATAAATATAGTGTCTTTTTATGGCCACCTTTGAAGGTGTTACAAGAATATTGAACAATCATCGTTTCGTGATGTAGAAATTCACCATCCACGGAAACTGTATGTTCTTTTACCAATAGATGTAGGTGTGTGTAAGTGTAGCTCGAATTCATATCATAAAAAATCCTAATATATAGAAGATACTGGTTTAGTTACAAAATAATGGAATAAAAATAGTTTATGGGGTTGGAGAAGAAAAATAAAACAAACGAACCTAAGAGAAAGCATTACCTATAAAAGGGTAACACTTTTGGATTTGAGCCCAACGGCTTCCTTGGAAAGGCTTCTGCCCAAAGGGAGGCCTCTAGAAAGTGGAGAGGGAGGTGGAGAGAGGAAATAGGCAGGGGTTGGCCCAGACAATGGATTCAGAGTTGTGTGAAAGGTGGTAGAGTTGGGGGCCTTTTATAAGAGGAGAGGAGGGGTACTCATGGAATGTAAAGAAATGTTACATTCTTTTCAAAAGAGTTTCGGATTTAAAAGGTCCCACAATGATATATGTTGAGGAAAAGGTGATAAGGGTACGAAATATACTCCTCCAAAAGGTTTTGGACAGATCTAAGGCTTATATTTTACATTATCTTTTCATTTTATTTTAATCATTCATTATTGAGGTAATCACTGCATCATCATAATGTCATAAATAAATTAATTTATTTAATGTCTAACAATTATAAAAAAATACCATGGTGTAGGGAATATTTTTAAATTTCCAATAAATATTTATAGTAAAAAATATGACTTGAATAACCCCATGTAAAATGTGGTTTAGTAAAACAATACATGTTTCTGTCATTTTTACTTTTAATTTAAATAAAAGGAATTAATGTCATTATCCCACCCAAGTGGCTCCATGGGGTCCCTCAAATTGACCCATGGGTTGTAATGGTCTGCCATGACTCATACAATCGGGGTAGGACAAGTTTCATAGTGATTTCATATTATTATAACATTAATTTTTCTTTAAATTACAATAATTACCTTTAATCGCGATTAATAAAAAAAAGTTACTATACTCCAAAAAATTATTTTCATCCCATTGAACCACATTTTATATACTAATGACAACCATGTATGTTGGATTTTCGAAATTCAAAACACATAAGTGGTAAAATTTCATTTAAACGAAAAATCAGTTTGTTTGACAACCACTTAGTGGTTTCACTATTCATAAAAAATTGACGTTTTTCAGAAAAATACCAAAAAATCACCCTAAGCTATATTCGATATTACAAATTCAAAAATGATGTCTATTTTACCTAATTTAAAGCATATAAGTTGAATTAATTAATTCAATAATTAATTCCCATTGTCAAAACAAATAACGTGTTTTTATGAAACAATATTTATCAAAAGATTGACATTTGTTTATGTCAAATTTCAAAGTGAAATTAATTCCAAAGTCCACCATTGGATTAAATGGTAAAAATATATTATAGTTTCACCTTAAAACCAATTCAAAAGATAATCTAATCATATAAATAAATTAGATTAAAAAGAGGTTTTAAATTAAAATACAACATTTTTCACTTATTCATTAAAAATGAACATTATCGGAAAAATAACAAAAACATACACAAAGTAAATTTTGATGTCCCTATTCTAAAGAATGATTTTATTTGGTCCAAACGAGTGTATAAGATTGACCAAAAACATTTTTAATGAGGGTTCTCCATCAAAAGGCGATAAAACAATCTTTTAAAAATATTAGTTTATTCCATGCTTAAGAATAGCTTTATTCTCATTTTAAGCATCTAAAACACTATATAATTCATAAATAGACATATATAAGAAAATATATTTTACTTTACTTACATGGGATGTTACATCCTTCCCCCCTTTAGGGAATTGAGTCCTCACAATTTTAAAATTGGGCTTGGAAACTTCATTGATTGTCCCACATCGGTAAAAGTGTAAATAAAACCACCACTTTAAATGAAAGAAAGAAAAGTAAAAAAGGTCCTCCAAGTTAACCCATACTAAAATTCCATGTAGGAAAATATGGATATGGAAGAAGAAAAACAAACGGTCATGTTCTGAGGGAGAGAGATAGAAAACATATCTTGGAGAAAGTTAACAACAAGAAAAACACAAACTTTTGATGGGTTAAACAATATTTGATTCCCCAGTAGGAGATACTAACAGACAACATTTTTGTTTTAAGATACTTTTCATTGAGTAATTTATTTATGATCTAAACTAAAACATAAGGAAACATACTTACTTTTCATGTTGACTTTCAAATCTTAATTGATTTCTTACACAAACTCATATTTTCTACAAAAGACAAGTATTTAAGAAGACTTGTTCACAAAAAGAGTACTATAACCAACTTCTAGAAAATCACCTAATCCACAGAGAAGAACTATATATTTCCCACATCTTTAGTCCTTAACCAAAACCAAAACCAAAACCAAAAAATTTAGTACAAGATCAGATAATCCACAGAAAGTATAATCCTTTATAAAAAAGAAAATCTATTCTTAATCTCCAAAATGTTTCCAACAAAACCCAAAGTTCATCAATGACCATTTGATAAACAATTGTACATAAAATTCTTCAATGTAATCCAAAATAAGATTGAAACCTGAATCGTTGAAGGATTTAGTCACATAGTCTTATAAGATAAATCTTAACATTTATCTCCAAAATAACATCATCTTCTTTTAAAGTCTCGTATTGAAAAGTAATTATCCTAATCACAAATCCTCCATGATAAGTTAATCATTTCTATAGATAACCCAAAATAGACATACTATTGATTCATAAAATCATCTAACTAGAATGAATTAGTCAAACTAACCAGGGACTTCACGTAGGCTAGTGGTAGGCAATGCACCCTTGTCGCCCTTCGGTTGTGGGTTCGATTCCTGTGGCCTTGCCGGTTGCGACAGGTTGTCACCCATCTTACGGGTTGTCCTTTTTATAAAACTCAAAAATAACCCTAACATGTTTTATAATAAAAGGTTTCCTTATACCTCTCATTTTCATCCCAAATCACTATGTTCTCAATATCTTAATTCTTGAAGTCTTATATTTAATGGCTTTTTTCACCACCATATGATAAAATAAGACGATCCCCATAAACAAGATAATCATACCTCGATCATGGTGTTCATTTGGTTTCATCATCTTCTTGCTCACATAGGTAGAAGTTCCATGCATCACAACCCTGATTCAGAGATCCTTCAAAATCATTTGCCTCCTTCATCCAAATACACCTTGTATAACATGGGTCATATGGGTGTTCACAGAAAAACAGTTTTGGAAAATAATCATGTTTGACATATAATTTCAAAACATCTAATAAAACATGGTTTTTATAAAATAGTTGGACCAAATTTGAGTTGAAACATTCAATCAATGGTCCTTTTAATATACCATATGTATGTGCTGAGAGACTATTTTTTAAAATCAAATATAAATAGGTTGCGCAAGGGTCTCCTTCTTCAACACCTTTTCCAAAATAACAATATGCTTCAAATTTTTATGATAGGATAAATATTTAGAAATTCCTTGGTAATATTTACCTTTCTTGAAAATATGAGAATATTGTGAAAATATGATTTTTTCTAAATAAAACCCATGATCCACGATGATAACGAGGTATATTGGATGTGTTTGATATCTCAAACAAATCCTTTCAAGTGAGTTGTACGCTAGAAAAAAATTCACAATCATCCGAACATGACTTTGTAATAATTATTGCTAGTATTTCATCAGGAAGAGATAGGAATGTCATTTGAGATCCTCCTCCTTCCATTTGTAACTGACTTTCCTTGATCTGAAAAAGTTATGAAACAAGGATTTAACTGAGATATTAGACGTTGGGACTAACCTTGTGTATAATGAAAACTCATATTCCCTAAAGTTGTCTAAACCCACCTCTGATACAAACTATAAGGCCCCATCCTTAAAACATACTTAATCCTGAATTAAATTGAATAATTCACATTGAATATCTTTTCAGGATTAGAGTTTTAGAGTGTTAGGACATAACTATTACATCTCAAAAGATTACAATGTAGATACATCTACTCAGTTTCCATTTTTTCACAAGATAAAAACTCATGATCAAAAGAGTCATGTCTAGTTACATGTTTTGGATAGAATTACATTTCCTTGATCCCATCCTTCACCCTATTCCACATTATGTCATGTGAAAAACATTTCAAAAAAAAAAACGTTGGGTGAGCAAAAAAAGCTTAGTAAGGGATACACAAAGAAGGAAAACTATTATTTTTTCAAAACATCATGTAAAACATGAATACTTTATCAAAGTAATACTTTTCATATTTAAGAAGTAGTAAATACTCTTCACATGATAAAAGATCATTAGTTACCGTTTGGTAACCAAACAATTACCATAAAACCCATACAATGAAGACAAAACATATAAAGGTAACTGGGGACATAAACATACATAAATGGAATGACAATAAGTCCAACTTGCCCACATATCACTAAATGGAATATACATACGGCCGACTTCCTTACCCATTGCATTGGAGGTTATAACGTAACCACCCGTCCTGGTATTCACCTCACCACCTATTATATGGTTTATCTCGTAACCACCCGTCAAATGTCCAAGTACCATTATAAAATCATAACACATAAAAAAATAAAGTAAAGAAAACATTTCCACATTTCAAGCACAATATATCACTAAAATATATTGACATAACAAATCCATTATCAAAACAATTTTCAATACCAAGATAAAAAAATGTGTATATGGTATTTATTTACTTTTAAAAATATTACAGCTTGTTGAGGAAGCCAAAGATCAAATAGTACTCGCGGCGGCGGAGAGGTCGTTTTCCCCGTGTACATTAAAAAAACATACCATTTGTCATTTAGTAAAATACTTCATATAAGAAAGATCCCCTTTGAATAAAAGTATAAGTCAAAGGGGTTTATACAGCGTATAAAAGAAATTCTTGTATTAGAAAAAAATATGCCTCAATGAAAGAAGAATAAGACGAAGTCCCATGCAAAGTCTGTATCCTTAGATTAAGGATAAATCAATTACTTAATTATGTGTGAAAAGTATAAATACACCCCATATAAAAGAATATTATGTGTAAAACAATAAGATATCATCCACACATATTAATAGTACGACATAATCAAGAATTAGAGGTTTAACCCAAAGAATTGAAATTGGGTTAAGAAGTTCCCTTATAGAAATTCGTCAGCCCAATGACGTCATTATAAAATTCATAAAATTAGAAGATGAGAGATAAAAAGGGTATCTCATCACTTGGAAATATAATTTATATAAATAAGTATATATAAGAACATATTCCAACACAAGAAGATGTAAATTAAAAGACATAACAAAAAGAAGTCTTTTAAAAATAGGAGGGTGAAATGGTAAGTTACCGATTTGGGTAACTTCCAAAACGTACACCCCATGAAATAAGGGTCATACTATGAGGATTTAAATACCCGTAGATTAGATTATATCAAAATAATAATACAATAATGGGCAGTACATAAACCACACAAAAATAAATAGTGGAAAATGTAGCACGAATCTCACGGGAATAAAAGTGAGATGAAAAATCCCCTTATAAGAATTCGACAGCCTAACGACGCCTCTTAAAACTACCAAATATGGATTGATGAGAACAAATAGGTTTCCTCATAATATTTACATAAAATGTACAACATTATGAATATAAAAGAACACCCCCCAACATAAGAAAGAGGACCTTAAAGTAAATGACATAATGGAGAGTACTTAAAAAGAAAGAGAGAGGTAGGATCCATTACCTTATGTCCGACTTGACTCTATCTTTCATTAATCTCCTGAATAATAAACCTAAGTTAATTTATACATTCTTATGAACCTTTTTTCAAGTTCATTATTCATTTAATATCACTTATTACTATGTTATGAACACTATGTAATTATTTAAGTTAATAACGTTCGTGTTGTCGATATTTGGTTCTTAAGTCCAAAATGGACTTCTTACACTTACATGTTGTTCGTATAGTAAAATATCCATTATCTCAAGAATGATATTCATTATTTAGATATCATATATATCCTGAATATACACGCATTAATAATATTACATAATCATTCAGAGATAAGAAATGAAATGCACCGTTCATGGAGACGGTGAGCCATACGTAGGCAAGAATGATACTTCCATTTCTTTGTCATATTAATGGAATTAAAAATAATTGAGATATATATATTTTATAATTACAGAATGATATTCATCATTAAGATGTAATATATATTATATATATCCATTATACATATGTACTTATAATAGTACATAACATTTGGATACAAGAAATGAAATGCACCATTCATGGAGACGGTAATCAGTACGTACGCATGAACGCTACTTTCATTTCTATTTCACACTTTAATGGAATGAAAAAATAATTATACATAGTTATATTATAATTAAATTATAATATCATATATAATATCATTAACTTCATCCTTTATACATCCCACATATGCCATTAACGAATCAAATCACTTTGAGGGGGCGGGAGTCAACACTTCCTTAAATGAAGATATCACGTTTACCCATAATGGAAACAATAAAGGAATGCCATAAATGAAAAAAACAGAAGCGTAATGAAAACATAAATATATTATATATCTTATATAAATATATTTTCATCTTAATGGCCACCATTGACGGTGTTAAAACAATATTGAACAATCATCGTTTCGTGAGGTAGAAATTCGCAATCCACAGAAACTGTATGTTCTTTAACCATTTGATGTAGCTGTGTGTAATTTTAGCTCGAATCCATCTCCTAAAAAATCCTAGTATATAAAAGATACTGGTGTTGTTACAAATGAATTGAATAAAAAGAGTTTAGGGGGTTGGAGAAGAAAAATAAAACAAATGAACATAAGAGAAAGCATTACCTTTAAAAGGGTAACACTTTGTGATTTGAGCCCAAAGGCTTCCTTGGAAAGGCTTATTCCCAAAGTGAGTCCCCAAGAATGAGGAGAGGGATGTGGAGAGAGGAAATGGGCAGGGGTTTCCTGAGCCAAAGGCTTGATAAGTGTGTGAAAGGTGGTAGAGGTGGGGGCCTTTTATAAGAGGAGAGGAGTGGTACTCATGGAAAGTAAAGAACTGTTTCATTATTTTCAAAAGAGTTTCGGATTTAAAAGGGCCCACATTGATATATTTCAATGATAATGTGATAAGGGTTCTAAATATACTCCTACAATAGGTTTTGGACATGTGTAAGGCTTAGATTTTACATTATTATTTCATTTTATTTTAATCGTTCATTAATTAGGTAATCGCTGCATCATCATGATGTCTTGAATAAATTAATTTATTTATTGTCTAACAATTATAAAAAAATACCATGATGTATGAAATCTTTTTAGCATTCCATGAATTTTTATAGTCAAAAATCCGATTTGTATAACCCCTTGTAAAAATTGTTTTAGTAAAACAACACATGGTTGTGTCATTTTTACTTTTACTTTAAATAAAAGGCATTAATGTCATTATCCCTCCCAAGTGGCTCTATGGGGTCCCCCAAATTGTTCCATGGGTTGTAATGGTCGTCCATGACTCATCCAATATGGGTATGACAAGTATCATATTGATTTCATATTATTATAACATTATTTTTACCTTAAATTACACTAATTACCTCTAATCGCGATTAATAAAAAAAGTTACTATTCACCAAAAAAATTATTTTCATCCCATTGAACCATATATTACATAATAATGACAACCATGTATGTCAGATTTTCAAAATTCCAAACACATAAGTGGTAAACTTTCATTTAAATGAAAAATCAGTTTTTTTGACTACCACTTAGTGGTTTCACTATTCATCAAAAATTGACGTTTTTCAGAAAAATACATAAAATTCACCCTAAGCTATATTTGATATTCCAAATTAAAAAATGATGTCTATTTTACATAATTCAAAGCATATAATTTGAATTAATTAATTTAATAATTAATTTCCACTGTCAAAACAAATAGCGTGTTTTAAAGAAACAATATTTATCAAAAGATTGACATTTGTTTATGTCAAATTTCAAAGTGAAATTAATTCCAAAGTGAAATTAATTCCAAAGTGAAATTAATTCCAAAGTACACCATTGGATTAAATGGTAAAAATAGATTTTAATTTCACCTTAAAACTAATTCATAAGATAATATAATAATATAAATAAATTAGATTAAAAAGAGGTTTTGAATTAAAATACAACATTTTCACTTATTCATTAAAAATGAACTTCATCGGAAAAATTACAAAAACATACACAAAGTAAATTTTGATGTCCCTATTCTATAGAAATATTTTACTGGGTCCAAACGAATGTATACAATTGACCAAAACCATTTTTAATGAGGGTTCCCCATCAAAAGGCAATAAAACAATCTTTTAAAAATATTAGTGTATTTCATGCTTAAGAATGGATTTATTCTCATTTTTAAGCATCTAAAAGACTATCTAATTCATAAATTGAAATAGATAAGAAAATATATTATTTTTTACTTACATGGGATGTTACACACAGGGTTAATCCAATCACCCTTTAATGGATAACTATACAGATCTGGTCCAAACAATGCCTTTTTTTGATACCCATAAACAGGCCACCTTGGGTGTTCAAACTAGACATGTGTCGCCTTTTATCATTGATATTTTTAAATTCATCAAGTCATATATGAAACAATGCTTCAATTTCCAGAAGTAGTTATAAAATTGTGATGAATAATTTCCCAATTCCATGATTTTTTTCTTTCACATATCATAACGTATAATCCATACACTTCTCCATTTCCTTACTCTATATAAATTAGTTTTGTAGAGGGGGATTTTATATGAATAAAAACATGTGTATTGATTCCCATTACAATGGGAATCATTTGGAATCCATCATATCACCACTAATCCAAATATTTAGAATCTATTATTATGTTTTCCCTATACTAGGTGGTTAAATCTATAGTCACCATTGTCAGTACATTCATTGTCGTTTTGAAGGATGGAAATACTATAGTCATATTTGCCTTGTCAATAAATTTATGTCTAGTTTCCTATACTCTCAAACTAGGATATAAATTCACTTCATAATCATTCTCCACTTCACCAAATTTTATCATTATTTGTTTTATTATTTAGTATTAGTTATATGATTTAATTTTTTAAATAATGTGTAGGAACATTGTGATATATATTGATAAAATATGGATCACATTTCTGAGGAACAAATCTCAGTAGGCTATGGGTTTGGAAGATATTTCAGATTTTTCAATTTCCAATAAATCAATTTATGGGAGGATAAGATTTACATGTCTTAAATGTAAATTTAGAAGATGTTTGAAAAGATATGAGGTTTATGAACACATGATATTGATGAAAATCGTAGGTCACTATTCTTTTGGATTTGGCAAAGAGAATCAAACATTATAGAATCATTGAGCACTAATGTCATTCAAAAAAATGAAATCCCAACTTCATTGACAATGGACAACGAAATGAAAAACCTTATTAACGATGCATTCATCATTTCAATACAACAATATCCGCATGAAAACATATCAGAATAATTAGTTGGGGGTGCTATAAAAAAATGTGACAGATTCTATTTTTGTGACTATAAGGGAACATGATCTAGATTGTAACATATCATTGGATTCTCCTATTGATTCTGGGGAGGCTAATGTAAGAGAAAATTTCACTGAGTAGATAAATTAGTTTCCTAGTTTTGTTGATGACGAAAATCAGGATTTATAAGTTGATGTATGGAATATTCAAAACAATATTTTCTTCTGAAGTTATTCCATATCAAATGCCTACGTGAAATTAAAAAAATATGGATATTTCCATGACATAAGAATTGTTTCTTGATGCATTTCATGAATCAAAAAAATCTGTAGATAATAACAATGATAGGTTAATGCGACATCCAAGAGATTCACCATCATGGAATACATATGATTAATTACATATAGATTTCATTTTTGATCATAGGGATGTTTGATTAGGATTGTTTGTGGATGGATTTAACCCATTTGGGACCTTGAGCTCTAGTTATAGCATTGGGATAGTTGTTTTGATCCCTTACAATTTGACTTATGTGGATGTGTATACAAATAACAACTTTTATTTTTTAATGATTATTCCTAGATTTTTTTTTCTGGAAATGATATTTATGTATACTTACATCCATTAATTAAAGAATTACAAGAGTTATGGAGGAACAATGTTCATACATATGATTCATCAAATAGAAAAATGTTAAAAATGCAAGATGGTAAAATGTGGACTATTAGTGAATTCCCTAGACATGGAAATTTAGATGTTTGGAACTCTTACATGGGTTTTGATTTTTCTATTTGTGACATTGATTTTTAGATCGAATTTCTACCTCAATGTAGAAAATGGTTCTTCTTATGTAATCAAATATTTTCCAAATGCATCTCATATATTTCAGTTGAACATGCCAAAATTCCATGGTTCTGTTGATCATAGACCAACTTAAATGTCTTTTATAAGTTTTAAAATATTTGAATAACATAGAAATAAAGAAATTTTTTATTTAAATGTGTTTAATTTAAATAATTGTGGGAAATGAGTTCAAAGTGAATCATTTAGTTAAATCAGAACACAAAAATGGTATAAAAAAGTAAACTCTTCAAACTTTCATATTGGAATTTAATTTGTTGCAGCATAATCATGATGTGATAAATATTGAGGAGAATTTTTGTGATAATTTTCTCTCCACATTACATAATGATAATGGAAAATAGAAGGATCACCTCAATGCTTAGAAAGACTTACAAGCAATGAATATAAAGCATGATCACTAGATAGATGAGAACGAAAAGTATGCTCTTGAAATTTTTGTACTAATAAATTGGGATAAATAAACATTCCTTATAAATCTAAAACATGTCACGGTATCTGATGGGTATTCATGTAACTTGTCATGTTGTGTTATCTTATACCATCACATGTTACATGTACTGAAAAATAATTATTCACATATTTTGTAATAGCAGTTGAAAATGTTTTTTTGCATATATTATTACCTAAAAAGGATACCACTTTTGTACTTTGATTGTGTAAATTCATCAGAGAAATTTGTGAGAAAACACTACATCCATTAGAGCTTGAAAACATTCAAGAGTTATTTTTATTGACACTTTGTGAAATAGATATGATCATTCCTCCATCGTTTTATTAGTTTCATGATGCATTGAACTATGGATTTGTTAGAGGAAGCTAAATTTGGAACCCCCATAAATTATCAATGGATGTATATATTTGAGTGGTACATTATTTATATGTATTAATTTTTATAAACAATTCTTGGAACCTAATTAATTACACAATTATATATTTTTTATTTTATTTTATTGAGATCATGGGCATTTGAAATTATACGTGAAAAATATTGCTCAGCTAAAGGATCTATTTTTTAGGGAAATGTGGAAGTGGATTGTCTTACCATTTGTTTAATATACATTTATGATATTTAAACAAGTTTCAATTGAGTTGGTCTTGTTGAAGACACATCGTTTCAATCTAAAAAACATGTTAAATAAAAAATAATTCCTACTATTGGCCAATCAGTTGGGAGGATCTCAAATGTTACACTAACTGAAATGGAATTATCACAGGAACATTGATATCTTTTATTGAATAGTGATGTTTTAGATCCATTTAGAAAATATTTTAGGATGAAAACAAGGATACTAATGAGAGGACTAACATGAAATGAGTAAGGTATAAAAAGAGTTGTTAATAAAGATATTGAAAATGGATTTCACAGACGGTAAGTTCATATATATTGATTTAAATACAGATATTAAGTTCATAGATATATTTTATAAATATAATAATGTATAATAGTTTTTTATATCATGAATACTGATACTCAAGATGAGTTGTTAGAAGATTTGAATTTTCTTGCTTGAGGTCCACTAAAACATTATATAAAGTTCGACACTAACAATGGGAATAGATTTAAATTTCATTTAGTTGATTGGGAAGAGGGATTGAAAACACATAATTAGAGAATTTTTACATTTTCGAAAATAGGATACCATGGAAATTTGACTGATATTATCAAATTAAACTACCACATGAATTATTCAATTGTGTTATTCAAAATCAATTGTGTAAATTATATTAGGAGTTTTAGAAGAGACTATTTGCAATTTACTTGTGTGAACTTCACTCACTTGATGGATATTGGTGATCATGAATTACATGATCTATATATCTTATCATCACAAGAGATAATGTTATATTATATAGAAGATGTCATTGATGAAGGGTGGATTGTAGTTTCTCACCTCAAACAAAGAGACATGTATGATATGGTTGATGAATTGGTAAATTTGACACATGACATTGAATTTCATTAACAAGATGAATAAAACTTATTTGACCATCATGATAATGAAAATATTAATCCTAATTGGTTGGATAAATTAGATGATGTAATTATGGAAATGGAAAATTAAATGATTATAGGAGAAAATGATTTTATGTGCATCCATAAATTAATTTATCAACCACTAAAGTCATTTGTGTAGTCTTTCATTATCATAGATACATATATTTTTTGTCAGGGTGTGCATTTATTATCAATTTTCTGCAATAGTTTCTTGAAATATATGTTTTGAAGATACATTTATTTGACTAAATTCTAGGAATGCCATGTAGGAACAATTCTATTCATACAAGTCAACCATCTGTAGTGAGGCAACATGCCATTCTTTGTTCTTCATGAGGATATTGGAGGGTGAGTGTCATAAGTAAAATTTTTAATATGAATAATGTTATTATAGTTCACTTAAACTAATGATTATTTTTTCATAAATGATGGATACAATATTTTTGTGGAGAAAATTTTGGAAAGATCATATGTGAGAAATCTGAATGGACTAATGATAGTTGTCCCATTTTATTACTATGGTGTCCTTATAGATGACATCACATGATTATTTGGCTAGATTCAGGTCCAGCTAGTGGAAGAATTTGTTACCCATATAATTACTTATGATTATTGGATATATATGACTTCATCTAGGAAAATGTTATTTTCGATTCATAGATAATAGTAATTTTAATACATTATGGTGTAATTGATTTTCAATATGTTATTAAAAGATAATATTTTTAAAACGAATCACTTTTTTCATATGTTTTTCGGATTTCCCATTTATAATGTTTTATAATGAAAGTGGACATTGAAAGAATTGGTTTACTCATATCAGAAGACGATCAGATTAATCCCTGGTGATAATGAATCGACTACTATTGGTGAGAATGTAAATCACGTAAAATCAAAATCATTTAGATAAAAAATATTATTTGTTTTTTGTTTAAAATTAAATATAAAAATGATTAATTTTTAATATAATTGTCTTATAGGATCCATTAGAAATAAGTAGATATTGATATGGTGATGGATAGGGTGATAAGCAGTGATCCGCTGGCAGTGATTAGTGAACTTTTTTATGTTTTGGACAAACTTGTAATGAGAGGGTTGATATATTATTTGTGATAAAAAATTCCAAAAAATAATGGTTGGATTTGATATAATATATTTGTTTATTGATGTAATATTTGTTATATACGTGTGATTTTCTATTATGTTGATAGGGATTTTTTGTGCTACAGTTCGGTGATAAACATGGCTTGTATATGTTTTTTTTAGGTTAGTTTTGGGGCTATATATTATTCAATTGTTTTTTTTGTAAATAAAAATTTAGAGGCGGTTTAGACCACCACTACATATGGAATATTTTAATTTGAGTTGTTCATAACAATTGTTATAATTGGTATTTTTATTTGTCATGGGGATTAAAAGTAATGCTAAATATGACACACTATTATTTAGTGGTGATTGTAATCTATTTAGTGGATTTTTTTCAGAGGTTTTTTTTTTGAATTTTGCAGCTGTTTTAACTCTCTCTAAATACTCATTTTTCTCCATTTAATACCTCCACAAAAAACTGAAATAATCACCACTAAATACTCTTTTGGTAAAATATACCAAAAATGCTACTAAATGGAATAAACTACTGCTTATTGGAAGTTGACAAATGATTTAGTGGTGTTTTTTTGAAACCATTATAGAAACATCTTGCGACGGATTAAACCGCTGCAAAATAAAAAAACCACCACCACTCGACCCTTTTCATGTATTGTATCATACATCAGGTAATATACCCCAAGCCAACATAGCTCATATAGTGAGTATGGTACCTTAACTCATCAAAACACTTAAACATCACAACTATAATAATCTTTTGGATACTATATATAGAGAAACATGTGGGTGAAATAACCAAAATCCATTACAACCCTCTACACAAATATTTGATGAAACTAACCACAAAGCATACCTGTACATAACACTGTTATGAGAAGATACCAACACCGGAGGGGGTAGTCAGTCATCTGTCCCTCTCCAACCTAGATTTTGGGGAAAACGCCCTCCTGGATTCCACTAGGTGTCATTTACCCTACCAACATGGCTGGGGTTGTATAATAAATAACAAAAAAAGATATAGTATATACCATGACAAAACTAGAGGCATTAACCTAGTCCAATGATCTACTAAAGTTATCATCTCTCAGAAAAAAAACATATATTTTTTGGGACTAGATATCCTATAATCACACGATAAATTAAAGGAGATATATAAAATAATTTTTTTATTTTAAAATTTAAATTCATATTAATTAATTCATTAATTATTAATTATATTTATTTCAATTATATTTCACTAACGATCCATGTGATGTTCATGAACTCCAACAATAATCCATTTGAGTCCATGGTTTCTCAGGATTGATATTAAAATTTTCATTCCAGTAAGAACTAAAACAATGGGTTAAACATTTATTAAACATTATAAATATTCCATAATTCTAGGTACATTAGAAAAATATCATAATATACCATTAAGAGATGTAAACAGACACATCTATCTACCTCAAGATGTAGTGAATAAAATATAGGTAAATAAATCAACCCAATCATCTGAACATTAAATGGATCCATTAACAATAAAGAATATCATATTTCAGAATAATAATGAGTAATCCTAACTTCATCCCGTTTCATAAACTCTTGTGTAATCCCCAACACCATCATGAATATCATTGTTCTTCTTACTATCATGATCACCAATGGTTACAAAAAAAACACCGGCCTCCCCACCCATATTTCATCAGTTATACTAGTCTCATAGAATAATGAAACTAAATCTCATATCTAGATCACACTAAAGGTATCATGAAACAAAAATATTCAAGAATGAAACATGGCCCACAAATATGGCCTTTATCCTTCACATGAAAACATGATCTCATAACCCCAACACAAGTCATTAAGCCTTCACATGAAAAAGGGACACCTTTACCCCAAAGATTTAAATTTATTAAACATTATATTTTTATTCTATATTGAATTAACCAATTAAATTATTATAGCTTCCAACTATAGGAATCCTAAGGAATCAACTATAAAAAGGGTTATGGGTTAATAATAGAATAAACCCCCAAAATAATTCGAAGATCCAATTAATAAAAAATATGGTTAAGTTCTTTATATAAAATAGAAAAATAGTTTTGATTAGAATGAAAACAAACCATAACTGAGTTTGAGGTGGGAATAACAAAAAAGTAATAGTTGTAGAAAAAGAAACAAGAATATAAACGAAGGAAACACTAGGATTTATGTGCTTTAGTCCCTTTGGTATCTACGACATGAAAATACTACCACCCACTAACACACTTTTCTTAGATGCTCAATAAAGAAACATAATACAATGTACAAAGGGAATATAGATAAGAAAATGAAATGAAAAAAATATCTAAAAGAGATTGAGAATTACAACGTATAACAATAACATATGTTCTTAGACCTATCATAGCAAAAAAAAATTTAAACAAATAAATGGAAGATTTAGAATCATAATGTATTGAAACAATAGAATTTATTATACTATGATAAAAAAACCCCTATGCCATATGTATTTTTCACTACATCTGTTAGTACTATGTACATAGATACCATGGTCGAGTGGGTTTCAACTGATTTCATATTTCAGTTCCATGATATAGGTACTCCACTTGCTATAAAGAGAGAACTAGTTAGTGATTTCTCTAGAATCAAAATTTAATTCATAGTTAGAATCCACATAACTAGTAACTATTTTAAAAGAATTAATATTCTTACCAAATAAAATTGAATGATATTTTGAAGATTAAATGTACATCAAGAACTAATTAATGAAATTCCAATGTGGCTTCCAGTGATTTTCCATAAACCTTATAAATGTATAGATAAAAAAAAGAAATATTTTGTTAATTCCAAATCATAGAATACATAATAATTCCCTCTATATTAGCGTACTATATTATACTCATATATTAAATATCAGAAGCTATGGAAGTTGAATGTGATAATGAAAATTTAAAATTTTGTCCTAAAGGAACACTAAGAGGCTTCAAAGCATCAAAAAATAACTCTTAATCACATTAAAGATATATGAATGTTGAGATACATAAAGAAGCTTATGCATCATGTCCCTAATAATTTCCATGAAATGAATTTTAATAGCACAACATTGATCTTTCATTTCAATGGTTGAATTCAATTTCATTTTAAAATGGGTGATTAAACTCATATCACTACATATGTGTATCATGTCATCCACATAGATCATTAAATAATTAATGTATTTTTAACAAATTTAAAAAATACACATGCATTAAATTGGATCCTACAAAAACCATTTTCTAACATGAATGAATCAAAATTCATATACTATTGTTTTGAAGCTTATTTCGATCTATATAATGATGTATTAAGTAAAGAAAGTTAGATATCTTAAAATTCATGTTCAAAACTAGTAGTAGGGTTCATGTTTAATTTTTCAATTAAATCACCATGCAACAAATTAGTTCTGACATCTAGATATTCTATATGCAAATCTAAATGGACAGAAAAATAAAATAGAATTCTTATTGAAGAATGTTTCACTATAGGACAAAAATCTTTAGTGTAATCATTTTCATCTCTTTAAAGGAATCCATTGGCTTAAAGTCTAGATTTAAACATAATTTCATTTCCTATAGTATTTTATTCATTTTTATTATATATCAACACACAACCAATTATTTTGTTTGTTGGTGGTTTATTAACTATGGTCTAAGAGTAGTTCTTTCCTAGAGATTTCATCTCAACTTCCATAGTTGAAATCCAATTCTTAGATTTCCTATCGTTGATAGCAGAATTTCATCTTTGGGGATCCTATCCACCATGATCTTCTACAAACTTTAAGGTAAAGGAAACCATATCACCATATATGTACATAGGATGAGGTCTAATGATCCTCCACTACCTATCCCTTGTGATCTTATAACCCTAAGGTCACTTGGAATTCCACCATTAGGAGTATCATAAGAATCAGAGCAGGATTATGGATTAGTTTGAGAATTAGGAACCTAAGAAGTAGAAGGAGTCTCAATTGGATAACCATTAACACTATGTGTATCAATATCAAGATCCATATTATGAGAAGGATCGTCACTTTAATCAGTGGTGGGATGGACTATAGAAAGAAAGGACTCTTGAAATGCCACATTCTAGCTAAGAATATGCATTTGATATCCATGTTTATCTACCCAAATCATATAACCATTCACCCACTCAGGATACCCTATGAAGAGGAACTTGATAGCTCTTTCTTTAAGTTTATCTTCATTATCATGAGCATAGACAATGCATCCAAACACCCTTGGATATTCATAGGATGTGGTGATTTATCTATAATTAAATAAGAGTATTAAATGTGTCGGATGAGGGATATATATTTATTATGTAAACTTAGGTAGTGAAAACATATACCCAAAATTATTTGGGCATGCCAGAGTAAGAAAGCCTCCAATAAACCCGCACGTGAATGCTATGATTCATATGCTTAGCTAGACAATTCTGTTAAGAAGTATTACTCGCAGTTCTGTTCATTAAAATTAACCCACTTTCACAAAACCTGATAAACTTAGTATGTAGGCATTCAAGGCCATTATTAGTCCTCAAATCCATTAACATATAAATATATTTATTTTCATAATAGGTCCTCCATGTTTGAAACATCTCAAATACATCAGATTTATTTTTCAAAATATAAACCTATAAATTCGTTGATAATACATATGTAAGGGAGATAATGTAATAGCCTACACTGTGGTAGGTAATCCTTGAAGGTCCCCACAAATTAGAGTGAATGTACTCATGTTGGTGACCATCATTAATACCATATCTGTGAAAACTGAAAAATATTAACTTACCAATGACACAATCTTCACATAAGGGTAACTTACTTGGTGTAACATGAGTGAGAAGCACTTGCTTGCTCAATTTCTATAGACCTTTATCACTCACATGTCCCATCCCTCTATGAAAAATAATAGTGTCGTCATTTTTAGTGACATAGGAATTGCTCAAATGCTTGATGTGTGTTCATCCATCCAAATCATATAACCTATTCGACATGGAGCCTTTAATAACTATAAAATCTCCCTTAGATATATTAAGACTATATGAATCAGATTTAAAGGTAAAAAATATCCGATCTAAGACACATTGGGAAATTAGAAACCGGTGTAAATATGAAACCGATATCACATCTAATAAGGTAAAAATAGAACTTTATCAGAGCTTTAATGTAATATAACTTCTAACCTTGTTGCAACATTTATTGTTGTGCCTATAAAAACATATACATCAACTCCCTTTGTCAGACATGAAAAGTAACCCTTATCTAGGCACAAATGGAAAGAACATCACGAGTCTATGTCCCACTCAATATCAAGAGAATATCGGGACACACAAGCCCTCAACACTTTCATTACCTTGGACATCAAAGAGAAAATGATCACTAAACTCCATAAAAGTTTTTCCAAAATTCATATATGGTCATTTGGTACTAATATGAAGAGGTCTCCCAAAGTGGTAAAAGATAAAATCCTTTGAAATGTGTTTAGATTGATGTTTTTTGTGATTTTCTATGACTCTTACTTCCCTTTCAATGTTTGCCTTTATTTTTATCTAAAAAATATGAATGACCCCTCACATTCAGACCCTCAACTTCAATTTTATCATTATCCTTGCAACAGAACTCATGTGAATGAAAGGAAGAATTGAATTCTTCTAATGTAAATGAATCTATTCCAAAAATCATAACATTAATATGATGATAAAATAAACTATCTACCTAAATTAAAATTATTATGGCTTGGTCTCCATCTTCATCATTAAAATATATATTGGGGATATGTAATAATATTTTTTTTAAAATCAACATGGTTAATCTAGATGTTGGTTCCCAGATGCATATTGGTGGTATATAATTTGTTCTATTTATGTAGATAGAAAATTGAATATGTTTTCATATATAAATTTTGATGTCTAGACCAAATACCAGCTACAGTAGTCTGATAAAGATCATCTTACAAGACATTATCACCTAAATACCATGTTAAAGTGCTTTGGGCTTTAGTATAAATGTAAGGAGGGACAACTGAATTGGTTGTGACTATTTGAAAATCAGTGGAAAAACATACTTGGGGATTCTTAGGTCTAAAATTAAATATTTCATTCCTTTTTGGACTAATAAGGCTCACATTTTTGATCTACTCAAATTTAAATCATTGCACCCATCCAATTTTTATATTTCATATTTCACCGATGCCATTTTTTATTGGGGTGGATCTGATACAACTTTGTTGTGGGGTAATAAAAGAATATAACCCCCTAAAAAATAATTACAAGGAACACTAAATAAACAATATAGTATAATTTAATATAAAAAATTGAAAAAATGAATTCAATTATAATGAAAACACACCCAAACAGAGTGATGATAAGGTAATAGAGATACAACAACTATTGTAGATGAAAAATAAGAACAGAACAAAAGGAAAAACCAAGATTTATGCTCTTCAATAAAATTGGGACCTAATGCATGGAAAGAACAACAAACACAAACAAACATTTATTTTATGCTCAATGAAGAAATTAATTACAATATATAGAGGCAAAGAAGATGGCCAACTGAAATTTATAGAAGTGCTAAAACAGAAACTATATACTACAAGAAAAAACCAAGTTGGAATACAGTTTATGAGAAACTCTTAACCCTAGAAAAATGTCTATATGTATATTTCAAAACATAATCCAAGAACAAATATCCCAATGATTCATTGGATCTTGCCATAGGATGATCACTCCATGTCTCCAGATTCGAGAAATGGTCACATGTCTTCAACTTGGAAGAATCCGAACAGGATCCACCATGAGCTAGGCACTAGCAGCATTATAAAAATCCTAAAAATCAATACAAACTTAAAGATAATTTATTACATAAACATGAAATTAATACTACCCAAAATATTTATAGGTCTAGTGTATTTGGTGATTAGGAACAATACATGACAACTTCAGAAATAAAATACTACATCATTATAGTGAAAACATTCATTACATGACCACAACATTCCTTTTTACTTAGCATTGTATAAGATAACCTGGGGATATATATATGAACAGGGTGAGATATAAATCCCAATAAGGGAGTAAAAAAGTTAGAACATGATGAATAACATACATGTTAGTAAATAGGTTTATCAATGGAGCACAATAGAAATATGAACATAAAGGAGTAATATAGCATGATTATCATAATATGGAAATATGGAAACAACATAAAATTATGCATCATTATAATAAAAGAATTAGGTAAACCCCATCTGAACATGATGTAAAAAAGCACTATAAAGAAATTAGTTAAACCCTTATCTCAACAAAACATATCATGATACTAAACAATATCCATGGCACTGGAGTGCTATAAGGGAACACCATTCATGGTCAATTTAATCTCAAGCCTATGTGTGCCACATAGATCATATAACATGGATTCATTCAACATTATCATTTATTACATAATAAAATGTGGAAGTCATACATGTAAGTACAACTAAATAAGTATGTGTGCATTAAGATGAATACCCTTGATAAAGAAAGTGATATGGCATTCACAACACAATGATTTTGGATTAGAAAATTGTGGTGCAATATCAAAATGCACAATGAACTCATAAAAAGATTCATTAATTGGGTTGATGAGAGAGAAACGTGACTCTAATCATTTATCCATGGTATAGAAAGAAAGGGGTTCATGGAACAAAATATAACAACATATTAAATAGAATTTAGATTCATAATATAGAAGAAATTATTCAATGGAAATTGGAAGAGAGAAATCCGTTATGGAATTTCGACATGATAACGGGTGTACACAGAAGGCATTAATGAGAGAGAAAGGGGTATCTCATCATTCAAATATAAGAAGGGAAATATGTAAGATATAAAACATTATACCCAAAAAAAATTTATTTAAAATTAAAGGGTATAACAACAGAATGAAACATGAATTAAAATGAGAAGTGATGGAATCTGAGGATCCCTTACTTGAGTTTGTGATTTCAAAAGATTTAGGAGGGGATTCTTGAGAACTTCGGGCACCATGGGAAGATTATAGAGCGGGGAGGACAGAGTGAGGACAAGATTCAAGGAGTTATAGTTAAGAGTAATGGGTTATTGGGTGGGTTTATTACTAAATGAGAGGGGTATTATTTAAAATTTCACAAATATTGGTTTTAGAATCTATATAATTTAATATTCAAATCAATAAACCATAGCATGTGTTTTTCCCATGGTTTTTTCCAAATAAGCATGTAAAAAATTATTTTATAAATACAATTGGAAAACATATTAAAATATTAGCCTCTCTTATGTGGAAGTGAGTCACATTATTAAAGAAATGAAATTAAAAACATAAAATATATTATACATAGCCAAAGGGTCCATGCTGCAACCTAGCCTGTAATAGAAATAAAACCCACATTTTATCAACACTTATCCTCTAAAATATTTGAAACATCCCACATGTGCCTCTAACACCAAAAACACAAAATAGGAATTTCCAATAAGGTTCATGCCCTTAATTTGATTATTTTACGTCAAATGGTAACAATTACACAAGATTTTATTATAATTTATATTTTAGAATTTATTATCATATAATATATTTAAATAGTTTATAGTACAAATTTAGAAAAATTATTATTTTATATAGATAAATCTACGAGAATAATTTTGGATATCTAGATACACTAATTGATAAAATAGACACAAATATTTATTAAAGATTATCAATATATTTTAAAATCATCTAATGGATCCTTATATCACCTTATCGTAATCATAGTTTCAATGACAATGTTAAACAGATTTTCAATTGATCAATCAAAAAACATATAGAAATATGCAACTATTATATGTACCTATAATGATATTCTAATTTACATAAAAAATCTATTTCTATATATTTTAATGTATTCTTATATTTATCATTGTTTTTTATTGAATTATCTTAGTGGCCACTTTATCATATACATACAGTGGTATAAAATTTCATCTAAACATACAAATTAATAATATTTATATCAATAAGATTCATAATTACACTATTATCCAGTGAAAAAAGGATATTTCTATAGAATATTGAACATATAATCCGAATAATAATAAATATGGAATTCAATTTAGTGTCGACTAGTTGAAAATATTTTTTTAAGTTACATAATTTTGAATATTTTTCATATATGATAGTATAATAACAAACCAATGCCAAAATAGAGAGGACAATCATTGAAGTTAATTTATTTTTAAACTCCTCTTGTAATTTTGTGTGTTGAAATATTGATTTTTATAAACTCCTCTTCCAAGAGAGAAGATCTTCATTTATAGAAAAAAGATGTTTCTGAATCAAGCTTACTTGGAAAATTTTATCTGACAGAAGGAGGAGAAAAAGAAGAAGAAGAAGAGATAGATAGAATTCAAGTAGTTATCATATTGGGATGGATAATTAGACTAGAAAAATCATATCATGATTTTTTAGAATAATGAAAGAGAATCTTATAATTGTTTTTATAGTATTATGGCAGAGTTATATTTTACATATTGGGAAATAAATCATGGGAATCAAACTAGGAAATTAGAATGTGTATCATTACAATGTCCAGGATGTTCTTACTAGATTCTATGTAAGAAATTGATGTTTTTTTAAAGATCATATTTTTAATAGTTGATAAAGAATCACTGTAACATTTTTTAAATAAAATGTCTATTACATCATTTCATTCTACTTGAAGCACATGCAATATTATATTGAATATAGCGCTACAAGAATGTAAGGGATAATAATACTCATTGTATTCCCTAGAAATAGATTGTTTTCTAGTGGATTGTGTGGTATCAGATTATTTCCAAACCATCCTAAGGACTAGATACTCTTGTTGAGTAGTGAACCTTTTAAATTATTATTTTTATGTGGTTATGTGTTTGATTTGTTTTCAGTTGAGAAATAAATTTTAAATCAAAGGAGAATGTTATTTATTAATAAATAAAACATAAAAGAAAAAGATACCACAGATTGACCCCCCCTCTCAGTAATACTTAAATCCTAGTTGGGTAATCTCAAGAGGTTCCAACTATTGAAACCAAAGGAGTCAACTATAATATGCTATTAAATTATTTAAGCATGCTCTCTGTAATAAGAATACAGTTTCAAAAAACATAATGAAAAAGAAAAATCATTATTCATGCCTTTTATTATCATCAACAATAATTACAGCTTCATGTTCTTTATTCATTTCCATTAACACATGGAATAACACATTCAATTAAAAATTCTTACTTGCATCAATTTTATTACGATCATATTATGAAAAACACTATATTTTTTATACATGCCTCTTATTTAATTCATTATCCAATAAGAAAACATTATCAACATTAATTTATTTATCCAAATTCATCAATTCAGACATGATAAAACATGCATAAAAACATGTTATATGAAGCATAGTTTAAATAGCACACTATCAAGAAAAAAAATAAGAAAAACATTATTACGGTAGAACGAAAAAATATGTGATCGCAAAAGATAAACCAATTCCTTTATTTAATCTACTTTAATATTTTTTAGGATAATTAAACTTCCATACAAAGGGATACACGATGGTAATTTCGTGATTTCATGTTAATAAATAAGAGATGAATAAAATCTCCTACTTTAAACATTCAATAGTCTTTTCATGAGAATGAATCAAATTTGCAGATTTCTAATCACCTCTTCAATGAGAAAACTATGATCTCTCAATGATGTTGTTCCATGATCGCAATGAACACGATAAGGGAGACCCCATTAGAATTATATATATCATCCATCATTACATGGAAATATGGAATGGGAAGAAACATGTTCAAATGGAGTGAAACAATTAAAAAAGGGAAATACCCTACATATGATCACTATAGATTGAATTGGGGAAGTTGGGATAGATTCATATCAAAAGGGGGATTCAAATTCTCTAAGAGGAACCCACGCGTGCATTGGGTTCTAGAGGAAGGAGTGTGGGAAACGAGGATTTAGGGTAATTAGGGGTATTTTAAAGAAGATATATTTTTAGGGGACCGCAACCCAGCCCCTTAGACCCTGTACTAGACCACTAAGACCACTGAACTGTCGGATGAGACCATATCACAGACCCTATTAAAACACATGTCTGGGATCGACTGCTCGATCCATGGTAGAGATCCTATTTAGAAGGGGGGGGGGGGGTACTATGACCCATCCTACAACCCATGTTTCTGCAATCCCTGATTTGGAAATAGCCTAAAAAATCTCTATAGTGTAGCCACCTCACTCCATGCTAGATCACTTAACACCAGAGTTGGGCCTATGTTGTAGCCAACAACCACGCCACAACCAGGCCTAAAATTATAGTATCCATGATTTTTCTCCATCGAGCCTCCCTATCCTACAGTTAGGTGACAAATCCATGGATACCAGGCTTAAGGCCCAACACATGCCACACATTGGAACCTGCACTCAAATGGTAGTTTCAACCACCTTTTTTTCCTATTTATCATCCAAAATCCTTGAATCCTCTTCTCTATGCCTCCAACACCCAAAACACACAAATGTAAAGGTCACTGAGGTATGATAACATACTCTATATATGTACAGAAAATGGTAACAAATACACAAAAATTATGTGAATTATTAGAATTCAGATCACATAATATATTTAAATAGTTTCATTGCATGAATATTAAAAAATATTACATTATACAGATTAGTCTACATAAATAATTCATGATATCTAGCTTCAATAATTGATAACATATACAAAAATATGTATAAAAATTATGAATATATTATAAAATTCTCCAACGACTCCCCATATCGCCTTATAGTGATTCCAATTTCAAATACCATGTTTTAAACATTTCAATCAATTCATCTAAATAATTATAGAAACATTTAATTACTCTCTCCTTATATAATGTTGTATGCATTTACATAAGAACATGGGTTCTAAATATTTTATTATTATTATTTTTCACACAATATTTTTTATCCAATTATCATAGTGATCCCTTTATCATATTGATATGCTAGTATTAAATTTCTTCCAACTATCCCTACTAATAATATTTATTTCAAAATGTTTCATAATAACACCATTATCCATTGATGAAAAGGTTATTGCAGTAGAATATTAAACATAGAATCCAAATTATAATAAATATGGAATTTAATTTGGTTCCTAATATAGGAAGAAATTTTTTTATGTGTATAATGTTGATTATTTTTCTAATATGATAATATAATAACAAGCAAGTTCAAACTAGAGAGAACAATCCATGATGTTAATTGTAAGTTAGTTTTTTGATGTGTATATTTTGTCGAATTGTCTAATATATATATAAGATTAGATGGATACACTCAATTAATATGAGAGGTCACATATTCACATTATTGTTAACATATACATTGTTAAAATTCAAAATAATAGAATTTCATTAAGAAAAATCTTAAATTTAATACGATTAAATAACATTATAAATTCCATTAATTAATGATCCCTAATAACACTACCATAGAAACTACATTACACTGATCTAGAATAAAAGTTATGGTAAAGGTGATACCATTATCAGTGCTAAAAAATCAATAATAAAATGTAATTTTAATAGTGCTATAAAAGTGGTGTTAAAGCTACCCCTTTGTCAATGATTTTTTAATAGCACTGATAAAAACCCCTTTATCAGCAATTTTTTTACTAGCATTGATAAAGTTTATATTTCAAAAGAAATATTTCTTTAATAATAATATATTATTAAATATTTAAATAAATATATTTATATTGATATTATATATATATATATATATTAAATTTGTTTTAGATATGGAGAAATAGAAATCTTGATTTTGTATATAAGATATTAATTGAAATAAGACATATAAAATAATTTAGAATTTATTTTAAATCAATAATTTTGTCATTTATATTGGTTAGTAGTCATTTAATAAATAATACGATATAAAAAAATAAAAAATAAAAAAATAAAAAATCGAAAATAAGTTGAAAATGTATCTGAAACTTCAAATAACAATACATTTTGATATAGTGACTATTTGGGCTCAACCACAAATATAATAGAATCATACTGTGAGATATAATCACCAATAAATTAGGGTAAACCCTTCATCACATTTTTAGCAGCCAAAAAATGCTCACAAGCCCTCTAAAACTGAGTTTTAGTAAGGGTAGACAAATTTTTTAATATTTTTGGGGTTTTTATCTTCCATTAAGGGGAATTTCCCACCTTTTTTCAGTTGCGACTAAATTTTTCCATTGAACATAAATTCATATTGATATTATGGTATATAAATTTTATTGTTTCTCACAATGTACTGTTTTTTTATAATCGAATATATAAATATATAAATATTTCATATATTCCCCCATAAGAATTTAATTTTATAAATAAATAAATAAACATATTTACATATAAAATATATTTAAAAATATATAAACAATACCTATATAAATTACAATATCCATTTTATTTAAAATAAAAATTTATAAATAGTTAAATACATATTCATATATAGTTAATGTATATATGATGTTATATATATATATATATAATATTTTACTTTGTATTGAAAATTATATATGTTTATCTACATATTCTAATATAGGTATATAAATATTAATATATAATATATGTAAATAAATATAACATTGTATAATTATATTTAATGATGAACACATATATATATAAATACAAACATGTATGAATTTAAAAACACACATACAGATACACACACAGACACATTTAAAAATTTATTTAAATAAATAAACAAATATAAGGATAAAAAATAGTACAAAAAATATTAAAATATATGGGTAAAAAATATATGTATATATCATAAAATTAAAAATAAAATATTATATGTGAGTGGAAGAGTCACAGGCACATGAGGAGGTGGTTTTAGGTTTGAAACCCAATAAAGGAAAGGGTGCACATGCGGGTGTGAAATTTCCAACTGCTATTGGTGGGGGGGGGAGTTGAGGTTAGTGCTGTTAATGGGTGGAGGGGGAGGATAGCACTAATATAATGGGGGTGGGGAGGTTAGCATTGTTATTTCACCCTCATTATGCCTATGATTTGGGTGTGAAATTGACGTCATGGAAATGGTTGTATTTAAGAGAGATTGTTTTCCAGATAGGGAGTGAAATTAAATACATGGTCATGCGAATAGTTTACATTTTTAGAAAATTAATTTTCGTGTTAATAGAAGGGAGAATATAGAAAACTGTACTGAATACTTTCTATAGTATAAACTCACCAAGAATGTCATACAAATAAGATTGTAGATATAAGATAAGATTTGAAAGGTAAACATGGGCAATGATTTGAATGATTCTAGAATACATTGAAATTCGTACCAATTAGATGGTAGATATCAGTGAACAGGGCTGGCTCATGGTCGAGCCTCATGAGATCTGGGGCTAGGGAAACAACAGACAATGGGGAAACTAGAGGCCCTCTTCCTCTATCAAATTTTCTATTAAACCCTAGATGTTGTAGTTGGTTCCAAGTAGCACCCTTATCTACCTCCCATAATGATGCAATTTCATTTCTATATTCATCAATGTATCTGATTCGGCTCCACAGTGTAGGGTGATTTGTTTGTATCATTTTCCCATCCTCTTTTCAGCGATTCCTAGTAATTCTAGGACTTTTACATGATTATTATACTAGGCATGGATGCCCAAAAGGCATGTGTACCATGTTCAAAAATGTTTCTTCTTACACTAGGTATTGGACATTATGATATGGAATCTAATGGTGGTGAATATGGCTTCTGCAATGATGGGATGGGTCTACCACATAGTCTCCCAACTTCTCTACCTATTTATTTCCTCACATCAAGCCATTATCAATGCCACTCATCAATAGGATAACTCACCTTGCCAAACTATGACCCATCCTCATCTTCTGCTTCTTTGACAATGGATACCCCTGCATCCAACATCAAAACAAATGACCCCATCTTCCTCGAACATTGTAACATTATATTATTCAGGTGGAGGTTGGTCACTAGTGAAGATATATTTGTGAAATTTAATGGAAGATCCTATAATAAGGTTAATTGATTTTAACTCTTTACTATAAAAACAGTTTTTTCAAATTTGAATAATTTAATTTGTCTCTCTTTTCCACTATGATCAAAAAATTAAAATAGTTTATGTCTAATATAGGTTTATTGGAAATGTGTGATCTTTTTATTTGATTAATTGCTTCTTCTATGGTAAATTTATTTTATCATGAATGAATTTTTTCCTGGTTAAATTCTATTATATTCTTATAGAATTCATGTTTTTTTTCATTCATGCATTATTCATATTGAATCACAAGAACTTTTTATTATGCATGTAGAAGATTTTCCAGTTGAGATTTCTTATCATACAAGATTAATCATCCAATTTTAATTTTATGTAAATGAAGGGCCTTTTTTGAATTGGAATTCCTCTAAATTATCCATCATGATATAATTATATTATTGAATATAAAAAATTCTAAATAAAATAATAATTTCCAGATTGTTTTTTTCTTCAAATTAATATAATTTATAATGTTCCATGCAATCAATTGGTGGACGAGAGGTGACCAGATGTGATAGTAAATCTATGAGTGGATATATTTTATTTCATCTCAATATTTTATTATTGATTTATATTCTGTAGTATTTTTATGTATTTTTTTATTTTGATAGATTTAAAAATTTTACAGTCATTAATTTTAAATTTATATAATTTTAATGTTTTAAAATATGCGCCATAATTTTACATTTTTCATTTTATAATAATGCAAATTACAAATTTACTATTTTAAAAATGTTCCTAGAAGAATAATATTTCATGGGCCTCTATAAGTGAAAAAGTGAATGGCAGAAATGGGTGATGTACTGAAAACAAATAAAGAAGCATTATATGAGAGGAAACATGAGAATTATAACATAAGAGGTGCCTACGTTTATTTGATATGGAAGTCTGATGTGATTGGGGCTTGAAGAAATTGGTCTTCTATTAAAGATGTTGAAATATGATCATGTTCACACAATATCAACTATTTCATGAGAGCTACTAATTTGGTAAAACATCAGTAATGTTTTCACTTTTTTAAAAACAACCCCCCAAAGGAGCTGACTGACCTCGTCACAGCTGAAAATCATACCTACCCAATGCCCAAAATCATCTTATAATCATTACTGGGACTCACATATAATATCGACTCTGTATTTACATATTCTCCAAGGTGGATCACCTCCACATAGGCCCCTTATCCTCCCTTCCTCTTGGAAACTGGGAAACAGTAATGTGCGACACCAACATCCATCCTATTCGGGACACACAACCTTGTATTGCTTCATTACTTTGGGAGCTTCAATCACATTAGAACACCCACCTATCCTTGTGTGAAATGAACTGCCCTTTAAAGGAGTGGTAAAAGAAATGTGAATCATCTTAATAGTCAAGATGCTGAAATACCAAATTGCAGTGTCATAAGAATCACCAAAAAAGGAAAACCCAATTTTAATTCCATTTTTTCAGAGCCAATACAAATTTTCCCCCAACCCAAAATCACATCCCGTGATCACTACCAAATCTCCCATTATGGGTGGGTGCACGACCTATTGATGTGGTTGGTCTGATTTGAGCTCTGGTTCAACCTTTTCCTATATACAAGAATTTCTTGAGTCACACCAGATGATTAGGGAATCGTGGACAAGGGAAACATGGCGCATTAATTTTAGATGATTATTTATATTTATATCAATTATAGAATAATTTTCATGATATTATTATAACGTGTTTTTTTATGTTGGGTGAACATTACTATTATTATTAATTAAATTATTTTGATCATGATTTAAACTATAAATTTCATTATTATGAAAGCATTGAATGATATTGAATAATAATAATAGAATAGATTATAATATAATGATTGATGGATGTGAGGGCTTGCTATGCCTCCTCCAGTTCCGTTAGTGAGTATAATAATTGCAATATTTTTCTCCTACTATAAATTTAATCTCATGTCCATATTCATTCTAATTTTTTTTAAGGGATGTTTGACTAAATTGGAGTTGACTTATTTTCATCCTACATGTATGGGTCTGAGCGGGGGTGTTCCTAGAGCTTCAAAGAGTATAAGGACCTAACCCCAGTCACCTGGTGATGGTCCCTTATTACATTATATGAGAATTATTACAAGAAAGGCGTATCACAAAAGGTCAAATAGTTTAGTAGATTTTGAAATCGTGATACATACATATATTTAACATTAAACTATGAATAGGAAAATAGCCTAATAGTTCCTCTAGGAACATCCACCACTCTAAGATATTCCATGCAAGTCAATCATAACATTACTATTAATGCCCTTGGAAAAAATGAAACATATGAATCATTAATATTAGATGCCCAATAAGTGTAAAAATTACAGTGTAAGATAAAATACACATTAAACATGGGGAATAATTGAAAACACATTCCTTTATAAATAAACATGAACATTATATTGAAATAATATGAGCAGAGAAAATATTTCCACAATAAAACATAATCAAAAGTATGTTACTAGTAAAATAACAACATGAACTATCAATTTTTAGCTTCATAATGAGGTAAATTCATATGTCGATGATTCTGAAACATATTTTTAATGCATTTTCCAAGACATATAAAAATTATTAAGGCCTTGGCCAAAACCATATCTCAAAATGGGAGAGGCCCCGACCAAGTACATATATATTTGACTCATGAGACTTACCATTGCATCAAGAGAATATAGAGGGAACCAACCATAACATTATAAGACCAATTCATTCCTCATATGAGTGGGGATAAACATAAACAACATATAAATTCATATTGAAACTATCAAATTAAATGTAACTAACTTTCCCTTGTCATTAAACATAAATACAAACCATTCAGAAAAATATGGTGACTGGTTTCCAGACAACAAATCCATAGGCAATCGTGTCATAAAACATTCAACAAAATATGGATGACAATATCGTAAAATATTAGTCACATTTATACAAAATAATCAATAAGAGTGCAGAATAAAATGACAACACTCTTATAAAATCATTGAGTAATTCTTGAGATAAGTACTCATTTACTTTTGAAAAGAAGAGTTATTTTAGAAAAAAACATTTTTTAAAACCAGAAGTGAAATAATATAGTTTTTTTCATAATAAAATGATTGTTTTTAAAAATAACTGTTGATTAAAATAGACTATACAGTGCCCCTGAAAATAGGTAATAATTCAACAAATTCTATTGAAACAGGCTTGTATTTCAGGATGGATTTTAAAAGATCCTTTAAAAAACAAATAAATCCCACTTAATGAAGGTGTGATTATGGTTGGGAAACATATATAGAATATTTAAACAGAAATTATGGGGAGTAAATATGAGTTAATGAGAATTTAATTGAGGTAACTAGATAATAAATGTATCCCGAATGAAAATGGAGGCATGGGTAGAAAACCCTTACCTTAAGTCTGAATGTGTTCTTATCATTACCATAATGTCCTAGAATATGAAATTAGACTTATTAGTAACTTAATTATGAACATATTATAAATTAATTATTTTATAATAATTTTATTATTATTATCTATGTCTTTATTGATAAGTTATAAGATTGAATTTCGTCATTCCGGAGTGTTCGCTTCCATGGTTTTCTTGATTGATATATTTGTATATGAGTTAGGATGTTCATGTGGAAATCATAAAATTTTAAAAAATTAATATTATATATTATTTATTAAAATATAGAATTGTTAATGCTTATAAATATAATTTGTTTACATGGTAAGAAGGTGAATCATTGGATGAAATAACAATCACATAGATGATTTGGTGTTATTTGGATTATTATGAACTAGCATTGTCATAGGAATTAATACTATGTACATATAATGGTTCATGGATATTATGTAGGTTATAATTCATATATTATATTACGGTTCAACCATAAAAATGGTTTCCTGACCATAAGTGAAGGATAAATTGAAGTATGAAACCTAATTTTCCATGAATGTTGTAAATTGGAACCTCACAGAGAGTGATTTCATTTATAAAAGAGAGAGATAGAGAAAGAAGATTGATAATGGTTGTTACATTGACATGTTATAATTCTAGTAAATAGATGATACTACATTTTTAATGACAAATAAGATTGATGATAATAGTAGATAAAATAAAATATGATAAACTGAAATGAAACTAAATAAAAAAGAACGATGCTTTACCTCTTAAAATAAACTCCTTGAGAACTTCCTTATGGGAAGAAGTTTTGGTCTTTTGGAAATACCAAGATCTCCTAGTAGTGGGGAGCTACATGTGAAGGGTATTTAGACAGATATTTTAAAAGATTAAAGGCATAGAAGAGTGGAGTGAATAGGGAGTTATGTGGGGTTTTATAGTGGAGGAGAGGAGTGATTTGTGAATATATTATTCATTATTTATTTATTTCCCTCAAGAGAGCCAGTATTGTTGATTCATGTGAACTATAATAGCAATAAGGTCATGTCAGTTTGAACTATGTGTTGTTACATTATCCATTTTTCTAGTAATTAGAAATTTAACTTATAATGTATATATACAGTAAATTAATGAATTTTACTATTCATAAAAAATTCATATATATCAGAAAAATCCCAAAAAATAAACCTAAATTTTTTTCAAAATGTAGAATTACAAAGTGAACTCCATTTTCTAAAAATAATTATATATATATATATTATAATTTTAATTTTTATATAAATTCATAGTATATTTGAAAAATAACAATTTTAAAACATTAATTTTTTTTATATAACATCAAATAATTTATCCATATCTCACTACAATATATCCTTAAGAAAATAAAATAAAAATACTATTCAATATATATAAGGGACATATTACTATTCATATTACTATTAAAAAGTGTACGTTACTATTGTCCATAAAATAAGAATGTCTTATCATACTCTATGTATTTTACTGAACACAATAGTATATGTTAGTTTTTCAAATTTTTAATCACAGAGGTGAATAAATTATGTTAACTTGCTAGGTTATAACAAATTAGTGTTTTGTAAAGACTCAATGTTTCATTAATTCAATATTAAATTTTTTTTTAAAATCATGGGGTGTTACATTATCCCCTCCTTACAAAAATTTCATCTTATAAATTACTAGAATGTTACCTAACTTAATTATTTGGGATGTTATTCATCATGAGCTCTCAAGGATCCCATGTTTCCGATTCGATTTTATGATTTTTCCAATGTATCATTACAATTCCAGTCATCTGATTTCTCAACAACTGTTCTTTAGTGTCCAGAATTTAGATAGCCTCTTCACTATATGATATGTCAGGTTTAAATTCTATACATTCATAAGTGAGCATATGCATTGAGTCTAGCATGTAATTTCATAGCAATGAGACTTGAAACACATTGTGTAATTTAGATAGGCTAGGTGGCATAGCCAAATGATATGCAATATATCCAATTCACTATAGAATTTCAAAAGGGAGTATGTACCTAGGGTTTAGTATCTCATTCTTAAAAAATCGTATAACACCCTTCCATGGAGATACATTAAAACAAACATGATCCCTCACTTGAAAATCCAAATCCTTATTTCGATTATAAACTTTTATTTTTTCTACTTTGAGCTTCATTGATATGAACTTGAATAGTATTTACCTTCATTGTTGATTCCTCCAAAATCTCTAGGACCACAAGATTCCTTCCACCAACTTCATCCCAACCTATTGGAATATGAAATTCCTTCCCATACAATGCATCATATTATGCCATTTGAATACATGAATGGAAACTATTATTTTAGGAAAACTCAAAAAATGATTAATATTTATCCATTATACCATAAAAGTAATGTGAACTTGATATCAACATGACCTATATGTTCCGGATCATCATGTCAGATTTCCTATCAGTTTGAGTGTGATAATCAGTACACAATCAATGTTCTGTATCCCAAGATTTTTGATGTATTTTCTATATTTTTGATGTCAACCATGGATCCTGATCAGAAAAAATTGATAGAGGGGCCCCATGAAATCTCAAAACATCATTGATATTGATTCATGCTATGTGATATAGTGGAAAATCCTCCCTTATAGTGAGGAAATGTGCATATTTGGTAAGTTGATCGACAATTACCCATATTGCATCATTATTTATTGGTTTTTTCAGTAATCTGGTGAAACAATCGATGGTTATGTCATGATATTTCCATATAGGAATATATAGATGTTGCATGAATCCTCTAGTATTTAGTCATTCCGGCATTACATGTTGATGAACTAAACATATTTATACATAATCATAAATTTCTGTTTTCATGTTGTCCATCCATAAATGTTCTTTGAAATCCATATACATATTACTGATACTGGGGTGTATAGAGAGATTTGAACTATATGAATCATCCAATAACTCCTTATTCAGCTTGTGTATAGAGGGAACACATATCCTCTTTCTAAATTTTAGAATTCCATCTTCAAACATGAAGTCAACCAACTTCCCATCTTTCAAAATAGTAAATTCTAGTTAAAGATTCTCTTCATTAGACTGTGAAGATTTATTTAATTCCAAAAAAGATGGTTGGGCCACCATTTTAAATGTAGTGATGTTTTCCATTCTTTATTAATTCCCACATCCATAATCACTAGATCCATTTAGAAAAGATCATTATCAATCCTAATTTTGTTTATAACTCCATGATCATTCTTTCTCAATGCATCAGCTACCTTATTTTACTTTCCTGGGTGGTAGTGTATGGAACAATCATAATACTTGAGTAGCTCAAGCCATTGAATTTTCTACATGAGGATAATGTTCTGTGATAAGATATACTTGAAGATATTATGATAAGTATATATCTCACATTTTACTACATTGAGATAATATATCCAAATTTTATGGGTAAAGATTACTGCTTCTAACTCAATATTATTTGTAAGATAATTTTGTTCAGGAATTTTTTAATTCCATGATGCATTGGTAATAACACTATGATTCTGCTTAAGAACAAAACCAAGACCTTTCTTTGATGCATCACTATAGATCACAAACCCATCATTCCTCGATGGTAGAGTCAAGATCGAATCATTCACTAATATCATCTTCAATTCCTCAAAACATTTCTCACATTATTTTTTCCATGTAAACATAACACCTTTATGTGAAAGATTGGTCATTGTGTTTACTTAATGAGAGAGGTTCTGAATGAAATGCCAATAATAACCTACTATCATATTAAAAATAAATTCCTCAGTTATGTTTGTTGGAGTCTAACATTTTTGAACAACCTTTGTCTTCGTAGGATAAACTGATATTTCATCCTTAGAGATAATATTTCCGAGAAGGGAAACATATTGAATCCAAAAATCACACTTGTTAAACTTCACTTATAATCTATTTCCTCTATGAGTCTTCAAAATTGTGTGCATGTGATTTTTACAATCTTCATAGGCTTTAGAGTATACCATGATATCATAAATAAATACCACCACAAAGTAATAAAGGTATTCCTTGAAAACTATATTCATTAGTTCCATGAAAACCGAGGTTGAATTATTCAGTTCAAAAGGTATCAGTATTAAATCCTATTTCCCATACCTAGTTTGAAATACTGTCCTTGGAATGCCTTCATTCCTTAATAGAAACTGATGATATCCAGATCGAAGGTTAATCATTGAAATATATTTGGCTCCATGGAGTAAATCAAATAAATCATCAATGTGTTGTAGGGGATAATTGTTGTTTAGTGTTATAACTCTGATCGACACATCGCCAATTCATATCCTCATAGATCCATATGTCTTCTTGATGAAAATAATATCAGCTCCCCTGGGGAAACACATGGGTTATTAAAACCTTTATCACTCTATTCCTTTGATTGTTTCTTTAGTTCCACTAATTCCACAGTGGTAATTCTATAAGTGGTATTTGATATAGATCTAGAATTTGGAATTGTGTAAATGGAAAACTAAATTTACTACCCTGGAGGATGTCTAGGTAAATCCTATGTAAACCCATCAACATATTCATTCACGATAGGCACATCAATTTGAACATTATTTCCTCACCCATAGTAATTGCATTTCCTTCATCCCAAATAATTTAATCCATTTGAGCTATTCAAGGTGGATCTAGATTTGAATTAGATGGTGATGTTTTTCTCTAAAGCCAAGAGATTCCACATCATCCTCAAAAATTGTATCCTTGTCATTCCCACAATAAATTATCACATCATGGTTTGAAATTCAATACGTACAGAGGGTTATATCAAATTCAATCATGCGTATGGAAATAAAATTAGTATATAAAGAACATTTATATTCTTGAATGGTTATTTCCTAACACAACCTTTTTGCAATGATATATCCCTTAGGAGATTGGACTGAAAACTCCCTTATTAATGAAAATTGGAAATATCTAATTTTCATTGAAAAATAGGATGATATGAATGAATTCAATAATAAAGAATAAAATTAAGTATTGGATATGTTTGAGGAAATGATTAATGTACCTTCCACCACGTCATTAGGAACATTAATATAATCTTTTGTGATCATATAAGCTTGTCCATGATCCCTTATCTTTTTATATGGAATTTTTATTTCAATATCATGACTGAAGTGCACTAAGTTGCATTTGTTGTCAATGAGACATGATGTTGTCATGGAATGAATGGATGTCAAAGAATGTCAAGATGTGAATGACGAAGGATGTGATGGTGTTGGTGATAAGTGGAGAATGGCCAAGGTACATAGATGCATGTAACTTAGGAGATTCACTAAGTAGCATTGGAGATGATGGTTGAAACATTCTCCATGGACATCAGATGATTGTTGAACTGTTCTTTAGTTCCAAGACCTTGTATCCAGATGATACAATGTGAAAACAATGTATGAAGACCATGCATTGTATAGACAATGCATGAGGAGATGAAGAGATCCATCCACAACTTCTAAGTGGATAAAGTGGTTTAAAGAAGTCCATGCACTATGTTTTAGAGCATGTGAATATGAAGGAGATCCAGCTTGACCTCTGATTGGATCAATGAAGGATGTTGAAGAACATGTGTGATTCAAGAGCTCGGTTGAAGAAGAACCGTCTGAATTCCACATCCTAAGTGAAGAACACAGAACTTTGTGGAAGAAGAATGAAGAATAAATGGAGAAGAGAAGGGAAGAATGGCTAGAAGTGGAATTTTGCAATTGGCATTTGGCATTTGAAGAACATGTGTGATTCAAGAACTCGGTTGAAGAAGAACCGTCTGAATTCCACATCCTAAGTGAAGAACACAAAACTTTTTGGAAGAAAAATGAAGAATAAATGGAGAAGAGAAGGGAAGAATGGCTAGAAGTGGCATTTGGAATTTGAACTTGGTTACTTTGTTTTTTAACAAAGCACTTGTTCTATATTTGAGCAAAATGTGTCACCAAGGAAGGCCATCCGAGGGTCCACATCTCGAGAACATGTGGGACACGAGGGTCAACCGCGCTCAAGGGAACCCTCAGGCCAAGGCAGCAGTCCCTGAGGCAGAGCACACCCAGAGGCGCGCATAGTGGGCGCTAGGAATGCGCCCGCAGATGCAGGGGTGGGCGTAAGAGCACGCCTGCAGAAGAGAACACGGTGCGGGGCGGCACCGTGTAGGGGGATGTTCAACTGAGCGCTGAGTGGCAGTGGAACATTGATAAACCACGGAAAAACTGGGAGCCGCTTTGATGTGGGATGTGCTATTTTCACCCAGGATCTAATCTGATCCGTCTGTCCAATCGCGCATTGATCTATGCCACACATCTCATCTGCCGCGACGATCTTCTAATCGTGGCCGTTGAATCTCATTAAACGCCCGATCCAACGGTGCCCACATCATCTTCATCCTCGAGCTTTTCCGAGGCACCCCGCAGCCACCGCCTGAACCAGAGGCCCTCCGACCACCGGAATATGAGCTCCCGGCCACCGTTGATCAAAGTAAAGACTTCTTCATGTTCGTCTGGCCCTACTGAACCTGATCATGCATAAAAATGGGTTTTCATGCAACAAATGGGATAAATCAAGTTCGACCGAAGCAACCCGAAGGTGCGAGGCCATATTGATTGATGATTTCCATGGATGAAGGTCATGCATGCGTTTGAATGCACAAGAATATGAAGGAAAATACAAATTAAGCCCACGTGAGAAGAGGAGAGAAAATATGGATTTTGGAAATCTTGATAATCCGAAACTTTCAGGGATTCAAAAGCAATATCTCCGAGGATGAACCGTACCTCCTCTGCCTATAAAAATAGAGCCCAAGGCACATAACTCCTTGCTGAATATTTTTGTGATGTCCCGTGAGTGCTCTCTACCTCACGAAGTTTATTGTTCCTCGCATGTCTTGCGCAACGAAGCCCCGTGCACACTTGTTCGGTGAAGTTCCCTGCGTGCCTCCCTTGTGCGACCGGAAGACCCGCGACCGCATCCTTGCGCGCCCGTGGTTGTCACCCTCTCCGCTCGCGTACTTGCGTGGCAGGAGGAAGAGCCTGCGGTGTTGCACCTGCGTGCCCGCAGCTGGTTGCACTTGCGCGCCCCATGGCCAGTGCAACTTGCGCGCCTTGTGCTACCAAGGCACTTGCGCGACCACTTGCACCAAGGACCTTTCGCGCCCACAGCTGAATCCTGCACTTGCGCGGCTGTCCCTTGCACTGAGACCCTGCGCACCCAGCGGCCCTTGCGGCTAAAGCACTTGTGCGGCCGGTTGCACCTTTCACCCATTGCACTTGCGCGACATTTGATGAATTGAGTTTGGGTCAAGTATATCTCACCTACGGGCAGTGTGTGTACAAGAAGAGGAGGAAGACCCGAGGCTAAGTGTGTTCACAAAGAACTACACCAAGTTGTGTGTGCCAAGTGAAGTGAAGACCACACCTTAGTGTGTATATGCAAAATTTAAGAACCACCTACGGGTTAAGTGTATGCAACATGAAGAAGAAGAGGCCAAGCTCATGTGTGTGGAAAAGTGAAAAACACAGTTTTTGTGTAAAGAGACAAAAAGGACGAAGCCTTAGTGTGTGCATAAGTGGTGTGTACACACTAAGAAGAAGAAGTGGACTCCCATGCTAAAGTATAACAAACATTAAGTGTGTGTAAAAAAAAGGAACAATGTGTGAAGAAGTGAGAAAGTGTGTGTGCTTAAAGTAATTGTACTCTTTGAGTGTTTATCACAATAAGAAGAAAAAGAAGGGAAGTGCATGATTTCATGCATGCACATGCACCCGTAAACAAGCCCAAATTAGTGAGTGTGCATTTGAGTTGTCCAAGACAAGAAGTTCTTGAATATTATTGAGTAGCCATGAAATCAGTGAATGAGGATGCAGAGACGCCTTGCACTCAGTTCATGAAGTTTTTTTGAAGTGGACTGAAGCCAGAATGATGTCAAAGAGATCATTTGTCTTAGTTTTCAGTAGATTGAGAAGAACCTGATCAACAGAAGTGATCAGAAGTTTTGAGCAAGACCAACAGACCATAATAGAGGCTGTTGAAGATTCATGAAGAGAGAGAGAAGCCAGGTCATCCTGAGTAGAAGGAGATAAATCCTGAACAAGACGAGAAGACCTGACCAACTCAAGTGATCAGAGGTATAGATCAAGGCCAACAGCCTTTATCCCAGGCTTATGAAGATACATGAAGAGCTAAAGAGAAGAAGAGATACTCATGTGACTCGAGGAGCCAGGAGAAGCCCCCTGTGAGACTCAGGGTGGAGGATGTATTCAGTGGGATTCTGGAGCAGGCCAGTGGGACTCTGGTAACACTGTGGGACACAGTATAAAGACCCTCCTGTGGGAGTCAGGAGAGATACTGTGGGACTCTATATCGACCATTGTAATAATAACATATTATAATGGGAGAAACCATGTTGGGGCGTATAACCAACATGGCAAGGACGTAGGTCTTTGGTGCCGAAGCTTGTAAATCCTTGTGTCCTGTTCTTTTTCATTACTGCATAATTAGGGGAAGGTTGAGAGATACAAGAAGAGTGGATCGAGGCTTTAACCAGCCATAGAGGTTTAATTGATAAGAATCAATTAGTAAAAAGTTTTAAGGGATCACTGATTCACCCCCTCCCCCTCTTAGTGATCCACAGTGATCTGGGCACTTCAATGACAATAATTAGAATAGTGTCCCCTATACCTACAATTATATCATTTAACATTAAAATATTCTTTCTTCCACTAGAAATAAGTAGAAATATGGCACTTCTATCCAAATCTGTAGCTTCGTCCCATTCCTTTTAGGCAGGTAATAGGGTGTTTCCTTCCACAATTATCACCGGAAGAAAATTAGACTCTTCCCTTCTTACCCATTTCCTTATTTCATTTTCCAATGTTTTCAGAATCCCTTTTCTTATCTTTCATTCCTTTAAATTCATAAGACTTATAAAATTTCTTCCCCCTCTTGATAGCACTTGAGACTATATATTCATATGATGAGAAACATTGGAAGACTAGATACTTTTGGAGGAAACGGTTTAGACCATCAATAAATCGATCATCCTCACTCCTTATATTACGTTTGTATCCCAAAACATGTCTTTTAAGCCTTGAAATGTTATCTTCATACTTGGAAACGTTTTTTTCCTACTTATGTCTCAGATTCAAGAATTTCCTTTCAATATACAGTCATTTTTTGGTAGGGAAATTATCTTTCTAGGAATATATCCTTAAAATACCTCTACTCCATGTATTATATTTATTCCTTCACCGTTGTATTTTAGATTAATGACCACCACTGATTCACATATCTTGATAGCTGATAAACTTTAATGGAAACCTTCTCTATTTTGATACATCCCAATGCCAGAAATATCATCTCTATGGAACATATCCATGGCTTAGCTACAAATGGGTTAGTATCTCCATTGAATGATATTGGTTTTTTATCACATAAAGAGTTCTAACATAGGACCTCTATGTAGTGTTTCTTGAATGCTCCATATGGGTAATGTTATTGTTCATAACCATAAAATGTTGTCCCAGTATAGTTATATTTTTTTTGTACTAGTAGAGGGTCCAGAGCCAACATCATTATCTTGTACAGGAGGGAAATGCCTATATGGGATATGTGCCTTTAGAAGGTTCTAATTCCTTATAATATTCACCATTTCTAAATATTGGAATAAAATAGATTAGATTATGATTAATAATGTACTATAGTAACATAGAATAGAATATTAATATAAATTTAAATCCTATCCTTGGATAATCCAATAATCATAAATATGGTTTCATTGAGGAAAACTTTTCCTTTAAATACATCATAATTGATTCTGTATAAAATATTAATTAACCTAAGAATATTCCTCGAGATGTCAAACAGTGTATGCATTAAGCCACATTTTCAGGTTCTAGGATACCCCAGGTCAAGCCTGGAACATCTTATCAGAGATTTCACTCCTACGTACATTTGTGCTAGAACCATTTCAAATTGAAGTATCCAGAAATGGATATAGTTGGTAGAAGGGTCTATATAATCTATTCCAAATCAAAATAATACGATTTTATTTTATTTTTATCCTCAATTACTCTCTTAGGGGTTTTTCTCTAATCTTTGTATGCTAAATATAGTTTTTTTGGTTTTCAAGTAATCTTTCTCTGAACCTAACTTTAAGGACCCAACCGCAGTCACCTGGAGCTGATTCTTTATTACATTACATTGGAATGATTACAAGAATTTTTTATCATAGAGGACCAATTAGTTTAGTAGATTTGGAAATCTAGATACATAAAAATGTTTATCATTTCATCATATAGAGAAAAATTACATAAAAATTCTTCTAGGAACATCCACCTCTCTAAGATTATCCCTCTAATTCATCCTTAATATACATCTCTATTCCATGGGAAAAAAGGAAACACAAGAAAGGTTTAATATAGATTTCCTATAATGGTAAACATTATAGTGCAATATAACATAAACATTAGACATGGAAAATAATTAAAAACACATGGCTTTAAAAATAAACGTGAACATAATATGAAAGGAATATGTGTTGTGTAAATATTTACATAATAAAACATAATCATGGGTATTATACTACCCAAATAACCACATGAGCTATCAATTTTTAGCTTCATAATGAGGAAAATTCCTATACAAGACATTTTTAAACATAATTTCTTGTCCTCACCCATGATCTCTAATAATGATTTAGGCCTTTGTAAAAACCATTTCTTAAAATGGGAATGGTGTCAGCCAAGTCCATATTTAGTTGTCTCATGTGACCTACTGATGCATTGAGGTGATATAGAGGTCCCCATAAATCACATAATAAGACCAATTCATTACTCATATGATTAGTTATAAACAGAAACAAAATATACATTCATATTCAAATTAACATACAAAATGTAACTAGCATTCCACTATCATTAATAATAACCACTAACCATTTAAAGTAACATGGTGACAGGTCTAAAGAAACACATCAATAGTCAAACTAATAATAGAACATTACAAAAATTATTGTAGATGATATCATAAAATATTAGTCCCATTTACACATTAGAATCCGCAAGATGGTTGAAACAAATTAAAATACTCTTATAAAATCATCAAGTAATTCTTAAGATAAATACTCGTTTACTTTTGAAAAGAAGAGTACTTTTGGAAAATTATTTTTCTAAAACTAGTAGTGAACTAATTTCGTTTTTTATAATAATTTTTTTATAAAATTATGGTTTTATTAAAATAGATTATATAGTACACTTTAATATATGTAAGAATTGGGGAAATTCCTTTGAAATGGGATTGTATTTTGCAATGAATTTTTGAAAGATCGTTTAAGAAACATATAACTCAACATAAATGAATGTTTGATTTTTTTGGGAAACATATATAGAATATTCACACAGAAATTATGAGAACTACATATGAATGAATAATAATTTAATTGAGGTAATTATATAATAAAAGTAACCTGAATGAAAATGGAGGGTTGGGTAGAAAACCCTTACCTTAAGTCTGAATGTGTTACACTATTTAACATAAGGTCATAGAATATGAAATTATAGTTATTAATAACTTAATTAAAAACATATTAGAAATTAATTTAGTTTCTAATAATTTTATTAGGTTAATTTATGTCCATATTGATAAGTTATAAGATGGAATTCGGTCGTTCCAGAGTGTTCATTTTGTTGGTTTTCATAATCGGTATATTTGTATATGAGTATGGATGTTCATATATAAAAGATTTAATTATATAGAATTTATATTATATATTATTTGTAAATATAGAAAAGAGTTTATGGTTATATTGTAATTTTTTTTCATGGTATTAGGATGAATCATTCGATGTAATGAAAATCACTTAAATTATATGGCGTTATATGTATTATTATGAACTAGTTTTTTCATATGAATTAATAATATGTACATATACTGGTTCATGAATATTAAGTAGGTTATAATACATATATTATAGTTTGGTTCAACCATAAAAATGGTTTCCTATCCAGTAATGAAGGATATATTGAATAATGCAATTTCATTGTCCATGAAGGTAGAAAATTGAATCCTCACGAACAATGAATCCATTTATTAAATAGCATGATAGAGGGTAAGAAGATTGATAATGGTTTTTACTTTAACATGGTATAATCACAGTATATAGATGAAAATAGAGTTATAAGGATCAATTGGAAAATGGATGTTATGAGTGAAAATAATAAAAGATAAATTGAAATGAAATTAAATGAAAAATAAAGATGATTAGCTCTTGACATAAACTACTTGAGAACCACCTTAAGGGAAGGGGATTTTGTTTTTGGAAAGAACAAGAGATCATAGATGTGGGGAGTGACTAGGGAGTATTTATTGGATAGATATTTTAGGAGCTTCAAGTCTCAGAAGAGTGAAGAGAAGAGGCAGCGAGCGATTTTTTTATAGTATAGGAGATGAGTGATTTGTGAATATTTTATTCATTATTTCCCATAAGACAAACAATAGTGTCGATTCATGTGACCCGTAATAGTAATAATTTCATGTGAGTTTGAGCTATGTGTTCATACATCAATAATTATTATTGGAATATTGAATTTAACTGATAATGTATACATACAATAACATACCGAATTTGTCTATTAAAAAAATTGAGTATTTCAGATAAATCGGTAAAATTCACCTTAACTATTTTTAGACATGTAGAATTCGAAAATGAAATCCTTATTTTAAAAAATAATTTTATAAATATTATTATGTATATTTTTATATAAAAACAATTTTACTTTTGAAAAATAACAATTTTAAATCTATAATTCATTTATTATCACGTTGAAAAATAAATCCTGGTCATATTACCTTATAATCATAATAAAATACAATAATAATAATATTCACTATTAATAAGGTTCATATTACTATTAATATTACTATTCATTATGGTATGTCATTATTCACCAAAAAATTAAGTATGTCATATCAGACACTAAATATCTTTCTGAACGCAACTGTTTATGTCTGTTTTTTGTAATTTCAAATAACAGAGGTTGAGAAATTATGTTTACTAGCTAGATTATAAAAATGCGGTGTTTTTAGAGACTCATTGTTTCGTTCATTCAATATTAAATTTATATTCAAAATCATGGGGTGTTACATGGAGCACTCATCATACACGTTCACACCCTGACCCGCCAACGGACACCCCATCTACCGCACCTTTTCATCGTCCACTAGATCCTCTAGGGTTGTCACCACCCATTCCTCCATCATTATATAATTTAGCCTCTTATTATCTTTCCATGTCTATGAGCCTCCCGAACTGTTTCCATATTTTTAATATCCACATCATACATTATATACAATACCCTTCTATCATTATCCCACTATGTCTACACCACCTCCATTACCTACTATCCATCCAGAATATGATTATTTTGTTCCATCAACTTCAAGTCTAGTGCATTCAAATGACCTGGTCCACACTCTGTAATAGAAACATCCTTTAAAGTTTACAAATCCTAGAAAACCCACAAATCCATCCAAACATAATGAGCAGTCTACATCAGGTTTTTTATAAGTGTTTCAAATTAAATCAAATAATTTTTTTTCTTATTGTTTTGATTAACTTTTATTTTTTTTATTCAATGATATCTACTAATAGGTGACATGGGTGGACTTGTATGTGTGAATATTGGAATCCTCAATTGAATATAATCAAGGATTACAACGGATACAATCAATTTATAGGTATAAAATGTTAGGTACTGTAGAAGTTTTATGGAAAATTTATCCATGTACAATGATATCACTCTGTTGAAACCAGTCTCATCGAGTCAAATCAGTAATAAAACAATGGAGAAATCATGAACATAGATATGGTTAATAAAAATTATTAAACTGATATCTATATTATTATTGTATTTATATGAATTAACATGTACATTGTAGAGTCAATTTAAATATCATGAAAATGAATTTACTATGGTCACATGGTTGATGGTTGTTAGGATGTTGTGGCGATCATATAAGCATGAGTTTTATGTTGGTTGTGTTGGATTTGGTGTTCTAGAACCAACTTCTATGTACTTTATTATAATCTATGTTCATAGTTTTCAGTATTACTAAACATATAAAAACATCATGGTTGTTGTTATACATGACATAGTATATGATAATACCATAAGAGATGGTGTATATTGAAAGGTCATAATTGTTATCCAATATGATGAGAACCTAGAATTGTAATAATATTATTCATTAAATATATGTTCTGTATTTGTATGATATCATTTGAGGTATTATTGTTTTCATTATTAACTTCATTATTTATAGATGCCTTTCCGTGTTGCCAAATGCTATCATTGGAATTCAGGATGCTTTTCCAAATGACTGTAAGAAAGTGGTATAGCGGATAACAAACCAAATGCATCTAGAATCTCAGATAAAGAATATATTACTATTTATTTTTTAAAAATTTATGTAAATATTATTCCCACATATTGTTTAGTAATAATTATTTTTTCTTGATCGCATATATTCCATCACCGGTTTTTTGAGAGAATAATATGTGAGGAGAATATTTAATAAATATTTATTTTCTATTTTGTGATTATAATATTTATTTGTATATTATCAAATAATGTCATGATATTTATTTATTATATAAATAGTCATTATTCAATGCTTGATAATTATTTTGGAGGAATTGAAAATAATGTTTATAGGTTCGGTGAGAAATAATATATATATAATATTATTTAATTTAGTGATATTTAATTTTAATTTGTTGGTTCCACATATGTCATGAAATATTATTATTATTATTATTATTATTGGCATGGGGTTCCTCAGGGATTAAATAAATAATAATAGGAACTTGGGTAATTAATTACTTTTAACCATATTGGTATATAAACCAAATTATAATTATTTTCAAGAGTATAATTTTTTTTCATTGTGCACAATGAAAACTAGAGAGAATCATCTCAAAACATATAGAGATCCCTCTCCAACAACACTTCTAAGAATGGAGAGGGATCTTACTCCACCATATACTCTCAAATATAGAAAGTTTAAGGAGAATACATTGGATGTGATTCTCAAGGAGATCCAAATTGTATGATAGGAGTGTTAGGATCCTCCATGCTAGCACCCTCAGATTCCTATGATGTCGCACTCGTCATTTCTATTTTATTTATTTTATTAATTTTCTTTGCTTTGAGTAGTTCATGTCGAAACATGACTTAAGATTTCGAGTTCCTTGTGTTTTGGTCTTGTTTGCGTCCAGTGCGACGCGGTCGAAGCTGCGCGGCCTCGCTTGGGTCCCCGCGCGGCATCGCCCGATTCACCGCACGCCTTGCCGGTGTTTAATTAATGAAATAAAACGAATTAGAAATTGTGTTAATAATAATAATAATCGTAATAATGTCATTTGAGATTATTATTATTATTATTATTATTATTATTATTATTTCTCTTTTAGATTATTACAATTATTATTGTTTTTTTAATTTTCTTATTATTGTTATTATTATCTTAATTGATATACTTTTTATTTTATTTTAGATTTATCAAATGAGTATTATTATTTTTATCCTCATTATTCATATTCTAGTTTATTATTATTATTATTAATATTATTATTATTATTATTACTATTATTATTTTACTTATTTTATTTGTTTTAATTCTTTTTTATTTTTCCCCCTGTTTTCTTTTGCTTAGGGATTTGCCCTTTTTTCTCTCCCCCGAATCGCGTTTCACCCCCCCCCCCCTTTCTACGAGCCGTCACCCTCCCTGCTCGGACCTCTCCCCTCTGGCGACCTGCTATCGCCCCGCCTCCCTTGCTTCGCCTCGCATCGCACTGATGAGCCACCGCCAACCCCCCTGCCCTATCCGCTATAGGCCCCCCCTCAGCTCCCAGGTGCGCTGCTCCCCTGGCCGCCGAGGCCCTACACCTCCATTTTCATCGTGACGCCCCCTGCTCCTCCGGACAGCCTGATCCCTCTCCCAGTTTGTGCCGCACCCATGAGCTCCCCTGCCTTAGACACGACGACTCACCCCCCCCCCCTCACCAGACCTCCACCGGCGCAGCACCACCATCCAGCAAACCACACTGGTTTTTTCATTTGAGTTTTCCTATTTTTTTATTTATTTCATTTATTTATTTTCTATATTTGAAGTTTGGTTCTACAATGGGTTTTGATTCTGGATTTGAGGTTTAATGGTTTGTTTTGGGGCTTTAATTTGAGGGTTTTGGGTTTGGATTCGTGTTTTTTTTGGGTTAGTGTTAGGTTCAATGTGGTGCAAACGGCACGCGATTAAAGTTGTGCGCTGCAATATGAAGTTTTCACTCCAATTTTGAGGTTTTATACATGCCGGTAGGTGGTTCCATGCCTTTTCATCATTTATATAATTTAATTTGTTTGTTTAGTTCAATTTAATATGTTCTATGAATTAGTTTCATGGGCGATCTATTTTTATAAGGTGTTGGCGTGTGCATTTGATGAAAATTGGGTTTCCGAAATAGTATGCATTTGTTGTCTACATGCGTGTTGTTGTATAAATGATTTGTTGGCTTTAACAGGTTATGCGAAAGGCGTTTTAAAATTTGTTTGACATGTGTGCGAAATGAAAATCTCACTTTCTTTATAAATGATCATGTTTTCTTTATTTTGACCTTATTGGGGTAAGTCCAAAAAAAATTGTTTAATCAATTGTTTATATGGTGAAAATGTGGTCTTAGAATAATTGTGTGTGAAATTTATTTTAAAGTTGTCTTTTCACCTAAAAATATATGTTTTTTTTGTGCAATGTTTTCAAGTTGGGTTCTAGGTGATGTTTAGTTGGTGTGAAACTAGTTTTAAGGACAAATTAGTAAGCAAGTGTTTTGAACGACTCCATTCTTGTAATTGGATGTGTCTATTTGTGTCATCCCTTATTGTGTTATTAAAAATAATTATTTCTAAGTTGTGTGAAATTATTTATGTTCTTGTTTGAGTGTTTCCAAATGGGGTTTTTGCGAAATGAATAGGTAACAACAAATATATTTTTAGAAAGGTATTTTTGCCATGTGTGAGTTTTCGAAATGTTGTTTGGGTGTGAAAATGGTGAATTTTGTGTGCGATATCTTGTTTGGCCTGTGATATGATAAATAAATATACTATGTGATTTTGAGACTTGTTTGAGCACATGGGAAAACCCTGGGTATCTAGGTGGGCAGACTAGAACTTGTGCGCTAGTGAACCCGATGGGTGTCGTCCATGTTTCACTTAGCTGGATTGATGATTGCAACATTAACTAAACATGATATCTGAGGGTCGTGGCCTTCTAAGCCACATGTTCTGAGGGTCATGGCCTTCTAAGCCACGTTTTCTAAGGGTCGTGGCCTTCTAAGCCACGTTTCACCGAGACACGAGGTTTCTAGGATCCCACTCGAGCTAGATGAACCTTAGGGGAAATACCCGTAGTTCTCAACCATCTAAGACGTGGTTCCTTTCGTCGGCATATAGAAGACCACCTAGGTGGGAGTGAGTGTGTGTGTGTGAGTATGGGTGTGTGTGTGTGTGTGAGTATGTGTGTGTGTTCCCATCTTGAACTTTTCTCTTCCTCTTTAAAACCGTGTTTGTTAAAAGAGTTCTTGTTAGTGTTTTTCTTTTAGCATTTATCTTGTAAATGTTTTCTTTGAAAGCATTTTTTTAAATTAAAATTTTAAATAAACACATTAAATTGCCTTTTTGATGTTGTGGCATGGAACCTTTTTATTGGGTGACGTCCTATTGGGCTTTTGGCTCACACCCTAGATACACCTTTTGGTGTATGTAGACATTATTTCTTGTGTATTCCAGGTTGTGACTTCATGCTCAGTGATGGTGGTTGGTCGTTCATGGTCTTCTCGTGAAGGATAATGTTTGTGACGTGTGGATGTCGCACCTCTCCTGTTGGTTGGAGGTTTGAGTTTCAGTTGAGTTTCTTTAGTTGTCATTTTCTTTTGGACGTTGGTTCATGTTGTAATCCATTAAAGATGATTTTAGTTTAAGGGTATGTTTGGTGGTCCGTTCATCATTTTATTTTATTCAACTTATCAGAGGTTTTGTGTTTATTATTTCAGGTAAATCGTTCCCACGTGCAAGTTTTGATACCTGGGTACTTGTGCCAGCCCGTGGGGATCGATAACGCCCTTCGGGCCTTGCCGCGGACCGGACCGAGCACCGGGTCAGATGGCGACCCAGCCTGGTTCATGGCAAAATGGTATCAGAGGAGAGGTTTTGCTCTCTTGGGTCATGTCTTTTTGGGATAGAGTCAGAGTAGACCAAAATTAACGTTTTCGGGACTCGATGTCCTGGCTACGAGTAAGGTTCCTGGCCAGCACACCTCGTGGCGGGACTCAAGTTACCAAAGTTTGTTGAGGTTTGTCTGTTTTTTGGTCATTGTGGTTAATCTTGTCTATGAGAAATGAAAAAAAGGGGTTAGGTCTGTGGTCCCAGTGAGCTCGCAGGGTCTGGCAAGCCATGTGGAGCCGGGGACGCTGTCATAGAATACCCTCTGTGGCAGTGGCATGACTGGTGTATGGCAGCCAACCATACGTTCCAGTCTCCCGCTGACACAAGATTTCTCTTGCGTCATTTCTTGTCTCTTTGCTTTGGATTCATGAGAATTTGGTTTTTAGGTAAAAATGTTTTGGACTTGGAACATGATTATTAAATGAAGCGCTTTAAAAAGAAAATGAGGTATGAGGTTTGAAAGGTGTGGGTTGGATGTTTTGGTTTTGAAAAAAAATGGAATGGTTTGTTCTTGACCCTTGGTGTTCTCGTGCGAAACCACATGCATGAATGTATATAGGAATAAAATGGTTAATGGCACAAGTGGATGAGTGCATGGATGGATATGAGGTGGGTGCCAGTGCAGCACGAGAACATGCATGTGTTAGGCCCATGGGATACCATTGGTGTTTGTGCAACCCACAAGTTTTTCGTATTCTCAAAATCTTTTGTTAATGGAAAAATTTGGTGTTTTAGTAAATGGTGTTTGTGTGGCGTGTCCTTGTGTTTTTGAGATGTTGGATGTGTGGCGTTTTGAGCTGAGTATCCTTTCTGAATGATTTGTGTCCCGAGTTTGAGTTCTTATTTGTAAATTGTTATGCAAGTGTGTGGTTAGTAAATTCATTTGAAGAGTACACCAGGGAGCCCTTGTAGTGGTTTCCCCTTCATGTTTGGTGTTTTCTTGTGGTATGTCTTGACCGTTGAACCAGTTTGGTTGGGTCCATAGTTTTCTTTCTTGGCTAGTGTACACCCCCAATAAAGAGTAACTGTCCAATTGACGTGCGACCATAGATGGTTCGCTGTTGGCCGACCCTCCATTTGACTAAAGTATGGACTCTCCCTTTTGAGCGATAATGATAAGTTGTCCCTTGTTCTTTCCAGTTAAGCGGATCCTCTCGCAGCGGGATGACGGACACGAGAGGAGTTGAAGAGGACATTGGTCTCTTTGATTTGTCTTAGTTGTCAGGTATGAATTTTGACATAGTTACGTCTAAAGATCCCCCAATAGAAGCGCTAAATGAAATTCAAAGGGGGAAAGTTGAAGGTGGCTCAGAATTATTGATGTTGACCTATGTCTCGAAGGGCTTTGTAGTATTTACATCGGCTACAAGGGTCATGTTCTGTGACGTCTTGCAGCATGAGGTCCCTTAGATAGTCAACGATGGTGTGGGCGTAGTAAAGGAGACTCCAGTGGGAAAAAGTGGAAGCAACCCTAAGTTGTTGGTGCGGTATATCGTCCTAAATGACCTCTGGTCTTTGGTTTGTTTCGTTTAAGGAAAGGTTCGTGTTGGACTACTAGTTTGGTAGACCCAGTCGTATGAGGATGCTATGGTCATTTGTGGGAATCATGTGTTGTTCAAGATGCATTTTAAAGTATTTCTCAGCGCAATGTTTCTCTCGACAACAATGATCGTGCTTGGCGACGATTTGTGGTGTCATTTTCTCATTCAGTGCGACGAAGGGTGATGTGCATGCACCATTTCAGCTCCTGTGTTGGGGAATGTTCCGTGTATGATCAATTGGATGTCGTAATGTGTCGTGTTTTCTGGTGTTTCCTCTATTGCAGTATGGTTGCATGTGACATCAAAAGGAGAAGCTCCATTCAAGAGTATTCAATACCTGACTACGAGGCAGGAGATGCTTCAAACATCAGGGCTCTAGCCATAGACTTCAGAGTGAAGCTGGCGTGTGGTCAGGAACCCATAGAGTGTATGAGACCCTGACATTATTTCTGTCATCGGTGTTAAAAGTAGAGGTAGTTTAAATTATTTCTATGGTTGTTCCCCTCTGAATGAGCCGTCTGGTTGCGTAAGGTTTTCGTGTCCCGGTGGAGGCGTGTTCGTCTCGTGCCTTAAAGTCTTGGGGGTTGTGTTCCACTGGATGCAATCTCTTTAATGGTCCTTGTGAGAGTCTGTTGGGTAACCCAGTCTCAAATTTGAATGGTGTTCATCCAGGAATTTTGAGATGTTGGTTTGTGGCTGAGCATGGTTTTGACTCCTGGTGGTCGGGCCCCTCCCTCCCCACCCATTGTGGTGGGGTGTTTGGTCACCATCGTGAATTTTTCTAAAGTTTTGTATCTGCTGTTAGTTCAAATTTCAGGGAGACCCACATTGGATCTCGCACAAATTTATCTAGAATAAATTAATGTTGGCTATTCCTTAATGGTGGGGAGTCAGCTCGGACCTCCCCATGTTGGTTTTCTAGTCTATCCTTAGGATTTTGGAATGATCTTAATGGTGGGGAGACCCACATTGGGTCTCACACGAATGTCTCTAGAATGAATCAGTATTGTACTTTTCTTTATTGGAAGGGAGTCTGCTCGAACCTCACCGTGTCTGTTTTCAAGTATCTTTTCGAGCGTCAGTGAGTTCCTAATGGTGGGGAGCCCCTCGGGCCTCCCCCAGGTTTATCTTCTTTTTATGTTTTTAAATATGGCTTGGTGAGAAGTGATAAGAGTGTTCTGTGGATGTGGTTTGACCTTATATGTTCATTCTAGCCAAATTTTGTTGTTTTCATTTATTAGTGCTTGAGGGGTTTCAGTTTGTGAAGTTGGTTCTCGCGAATGCGAGAGTCCTTATCCTTGATCAATCAATTGGAGGTGTTCTAGTTTTTTTGGGCCGGTCGACACATATCAGAAAGCCTTTTTACACGTTTCATGAAGTCATCATTGAGTAACTCTGTCTGAGCACGATGCTTCTGCCTCCCTTTTATTGATGTTTGTGGGGATCCCCTTTGAATCTAAAGGGATTGTGGTTTATGCTGTGGGGTTTGGTTCTGGTTGTGGCTTTCCGGGGATGGAAAGATTTATGGTGGGAAGAATTGTCAAACTCGTCATTTCTATTTTATTTATTTTATTAATTTTCTTTGTGTCGAGTAGTTCAGGTCGAAACATGACTTATGATTTCGAGTTCTTTTTGTTTTGGTCTTGTTTGCGTGCAGCGCGACGCGGTCGAAGATGCGCGGCCTCGCTTGGGTCCCCGCGCGGCCTCGCCCGATTCACCACACGCCTTGCCAGTGTTTAATTAATGAAATAAAACGAATTAGCAATTGTGTTAATAATAATAATAATAATAGTAATAATGTCATTTGAGATTATTATTATTATTATTATTATTATTATTATTACTATTATTTCTCTTTTAGTTTATTACAATTATTATTGTTTTTTTAATTTTATTATTATTGTTATTATTATCATAATTGATATAATTTTTATTTTATTTTAGATTTATCAAATGAGTATTATTATTTTTATCCTCATTATTCATATTCCAGTTTATTATTATATTATTATTATTATTATTATTATTATTATTACTCTTATTATTTTACTTATTTTATTTGTTTTAATTCATTTTTATTTTCCCCCCTGTTTTCTTTTTCTTAGGGCTTTGCCCTTTTTTTCTCCCTCGAATCGCATTTTCCCCCGCCTTTCTGAGAGCCATCACCCTCCCTGCTCGCACCTCTCCCCTCCGGCAACCTTCCGTCACCCCGCCTCCCTTGCTCCGCCTTGCATCGCACCCATGAGCCACCACCAACCCCCCTGCCCTATCCGCTACAGGCCTCCCCCCCTCAGCTCCCAGGTGCGCTGCTCCCCTGGCCACCGAAGCCCTGCACCTCCATTTTCATCGCGACGCCCCCTGCTCCTCCGGCCAGCCTGCTCCCTCTCCCAGTTTACGCCTCACCCATGAGCTCCCCTGCCTTAGACACGATGACACACCTCCCTCCTCTCCAGACCTCCACCGGCACAGCACCACCATCCCGCAAACCACACTGGTTTGTGCATTTGATTTTTCCTCTTTTTTATATTTTTATTTATTTCTTTCATTTATTTCCTATATTTTAAGTTTGGTTCTACAATGGGTTTTGATTCTGGATTTGAGGTTTAATGGTTTGTTTTGGGGCTTTAATTTGATGGTTTTGGGTTTGGATTCATGTTTTTTTGGGTTTGTGTTAGGTTCAATGTGGTGCAAACGGCACACGATTAATGTTGTGCGCTGCAATATGAAGTTTTCACTCCAATTTTGAGGTTTTATACATGACGATAGGTAGTTCCATGCCTTTGAATCATTTAGATAATTTAATTTGTTTGTTTATTTTAATTTAATATGTTCTATGAATTAGTTTCATGGTCGATCTACATTTATAAGGTTTTGGCGTGTTTGTTTGATGAAAATTGGGTTTCTGAAATAGTATGTGTTTGTCGTCTACATGCGTGTTGTTGTATAAATGATTTGTTGGGTTTAACATGTTATGCGAAAGGCGTTTTAAATTTTTTTGACATGTGTGCGAAATGAAAATCTCTCATTCCTTATAAATGATCATGTTTTTTTTTATTTTGACCTTATTAGTGTAAGTCCAAAAAAATTGTTTAATCAACTGTTTATATGGTGCAAATGTTGTTTTAGAATAATTTTGTGTGAAATTGATTTTAAAGTGGTCTTTGAACCTAAAACTATATGTTGTTTTGGTGCAATGTTTTCAAGTTGGGTCCTAGGAGATGTTTAGTTGGTGTGAAACTAGTTTTAAGGACAAATTAGTAAGAAAGTGTTTTTAACGACTCCCTTCTTGTAATTGGATGTGTCTATTTGTGTCAGCCCTTTTTGTGTTATTAAAAATAATGATTTCTAAGTTGTGTGAAATTATTTATGTTCTTGTTTGAGTGTTTCCAAATGGGGATTTTGCGAAATGATTAGGTAACGGCAAATATATTTTTAGAAAGGTATTTTTCGCGTGTGTCAGTTTTCAAAATGTTTTTGGGTGTGAAAATGGTGACTTTTGTGTGCGATATCTTGTTTGGCCTGCGATATGAGAAAGAAATATACTATGTGAATTTGAGACTTGTTTGAGCACATGGAAAAACCTTGGGTATCTAGGTGGGCAGACTAGAACTAGTGCGCTGGTGAACCGGATGGGTGTCGTCCCTATTTCACTTAGCTGGATTGACGATTGCAACATTAACTAAACATGATATCTGAGGGTCGTGGCCTTCTAAGCCACGTGTTCTGAGGGTCGTGGCCTTCTAAGCCATGTTTTCTGAGGGTCGTGGACTTCTAAGCCACGTTTCACCGAGACAAGAGGTTTCTAGGGTCCCACTCGAGCTAGATGAACCTTAGGGGATTTACCCATTGTGCTCTACCATCTATGACGTGGTTCCTTCCATCGACATATAGAGGACCACCTGGGAGTGAGTATGTGTGTGTGTGTGTGTGTGTGAGTATGGGTGTGTGTGTGTGTATGTGTGTGTGTTCCCATATTGAAATTTTCTCTTCCTCTTTAAAACCGTGTTTGTTAAATGAGTTCTTGTTAGTGTTTTTCTTTTAGAATTTAGCTTGTAAATATTTTCATTGAAAGCATATTTTATAAATTAAAATTTTAAATAAACACATTAAATTGTCTTTTTGAAGTTGTGGCATGGAACCTTTTTATTGGGTGACGTTCTATTGGGATTTTGGCTCACACCCTACATACACCATCGGGTGTATGTAGAATTTGTTTCATGTGTATTCCAGGTTGTGACTTCGTGCTCAGTGATGGTGCTTGGTCGTTCATGGTCTTCTCATGAAGGTTAACGTTTGTGACGTGTGGATGTCACCCCTCTCCTGTTTCTTGGAGGTTTGAGTTTGAGTTGAGTTTCTTTTGTTGTCGTTTTCTTTTGGACGTTGGTTCATGTTGTAATCCATTAATGTTGATTTTAGTTTAAGGGTATGTTTGGTGGTCCATTCATCGTTTTATTTTATTCAACTTATCAGAGGTTTTGTGTTTATTATTTCCGGTAAATCGTTCCCACGTGCTAGTTTTGATACCTGGGCACTTGTGCCTGCCTGTGGGGATCGGGAACGCCCTTCGGGCCTTGCCGCGGACCGGACCGGGCACCGGGTCAGATGGCGACCCGGCCTGGTTCATGACATATGATGATGATCATAGATTTTTGGAACACAAGTGGATCACCACTTGTTACATCCATTAACCATAAGCTACTAAATTGGTTCCTGAGAAGGGACATCACATGTCCTCAAGCATTCCTCCCCAGATGCTAGAGCATGCGTATTAGTAGCGAGGGTCTAACAGGCAACGTGGGGAGACTATACCCTATTTAACAGAGTTTTAAACAATTGATAGCATAAGAAATATGAAAAACCATAGACAATAAAAAACATGAATTTCCAACCATTTCCCAAACATTGTACAACCCATACCAAATGATAAATATGCAATGTCATGCTAACAGTTCCAAAAGTGAATAAAACCCCAATTAAAGACTAACAAAAACATCCCCAAAAATGTATCCAAATTCCTGTTCCGAATCTTCATCCATTCTCATCCCAAGATTAACTCAACTCCTATATAAAGGGCCTTTTATCTTGTCTAATACTGAAATAATTGAACCTTCGTGGGTACCCAAAAACATCCCGAGCAAGGTGTGTGTACAAAATTGTATCCAACACCCAATGATGTCTTAAAAATATCAAGTAAAATAGATAGGGCATTCATGTACAAAATCAATGGTCATATAAATAAAAGTCAACTCTGGTTCTTTTAGGTAGAAATATAAATTTTGGAAACATTCATCATTTATTCAATTCAATCACCGAAACAATTTATTTCACTTAATCCATGGGTTATACATTCAAATCATTTTCACTTCGGCCTATAATGATCAATTGTCAGATATAATGGAATAAGTCATGTTTATTATCTCACCAGGGATAAAAATTTCTTAACAAATACATTTCAGTCACAATGGAGTCTCAATCATTGTAGTCTCATCAAATGCAATTGTTAGTGTCCTAGATCATCAATTTGACTCCATGATCTTTGAATTTTATTGGTGGGGTTTAGATTCTCAGTCCAACCCAACATGTGGTAGGAGCCTCTGTCAAATAGCCCACATACCACTATGCCAAGTTCAAATTCTTATTCATCCAATTACCACGTATAAAAAACACATAAATAATCAATACAAATAACATTGACAATTCACATTCTATTGAACACTGAAATAATCTTTTGGCCTTAACCCATCAACACATTTACCACACACCTTACATTTCCCATTTAACCTGATCACCATTCATATCTCAACCCATTTATCTTATTAAACAATTTTCATACATTAACCCATTTCAAATAAATCATCATTTTAAATGTATTAGTCCATTCATTCAATTAAATTTCAATCTCATAAGTCATTAGACACATTCAACTTATTCTATTTAACCCAATTTACATTGTACCAATCAAACCCTTAAGCCATTATCAAATTCTAGACACAAGTATCAATAATATATTTTTCAAATCAACTACCATATCAAAATGTTCATCTTGGTATCTACTTTATCAAATATTAATTCCATACATAACATAAAATTTTTCCATATTTGGTAATATTGGCGCACCCCATGGGTGAACCTATATCAGTCTAGTCAACATCAACACATCACTAGGGGATCATGATGGGTTTAATTCATCATTTTGATAATCATTTTACCAAATAAATTCAATGGTATCAAATTCACAACATTATAGAAGCATTAACACAACCAAACATACATATATCAGTTGAAATACCCTAGAATATAAAATATTGACCATATACCTCAAAACTAGAGTTGAATGCACACTTAATCATAGGCTTAGACAAGGAATAAAGAGTCATTCAGATCCATAAACAATGTTCCACTAGAAAATAAAGGTTTTAAGGAATTTGAAGAAGAATAAAGAAAATACTATCCCTAATATGTACAAGAGAATAAATTGGTGTGTAAGACATACCCGTAACTTTGACCCTCAACCAATGGCACTCCAAACATTATAGAAACAAAGGAGATTGATACTTGGTATTATTTGGTTGTTTATGTTCATTAATAGGGATTAGGAGGATGAATGAGGAAGAAATATGGCTATGAAACATAAAATCCTCAGTATAAAAAATGGTAAAATTTCACTTTTAATGGGGCTCGTGGTTTGGCCACACTGTTTGCCAATCATGTGTCAACAATGCACAAACATTTGTCTAAGAGGGGATGATTGACATAATTACATGGGGAGACATGCACGGTTTGAAAAATCTTGTGCCAACCATTGGAATACGTCTCTCTAGGCCCACATGATTTGGCCTCCCCTATTGCACGGATTACTAAACCGTGAAACCCTGCCTCTTGGATAGAACGATTATGGTTCACGGTTACCACTAACCATGCACGAACCATGAAACATGCACATAATGTCCCAAATATCCTTTATTTCCTTTCCCAAGCCCATGGAACACATCCTATCTTCGTCATACATACAAAAATAATTCCATTAACTTAAAATAATGATTCTTAAACCAATATATAAACAAGAATGTTCCTTGAGAAAATATGGGATCTTAGAAATTCACCACCTTATAATGAATCATCTTCATGCCACATTACAATGAATCACTGATTTTATAATGAAATGTGAATGGGTCACTGAGCCCACATATATGTCTCACTCTACCATGTTTCTTCTCAAACATTACAATGATGGAAAACATGTCAAACCAAAGGCACAACCTTGCCTCAAAAGGCTTCTTCATTATGATCCACAATACAAACTGGATGATCCTCAAAAGACACATCACCCTCAAGATCAACATCCTTGATATAAAACACATGATATGGGTCATGGTTATACTATCGAAGTTGAGACACATGAAAAAAATCATGCATGACAATATACAAGTGTGGATGATCCTTTTAGTATGTCTCCTACCCATTCCTCTACACAATCTCAAAAAGACCCATGAATATGATCCCCAACATTCCCTTTTATTGTATCCTATGGTGACCCATCCTTGGTGATACCTGAAGAAACACATGATCACCCACCATAAGCTCAAGAGGTCTATGATTCTGATCCACATATGACTTCTACCTACTGTGAGAAATTTCCATGCATTTTTGAATTAACTTTGCCAAATAAGACTTATCCTACAATAGACTCGACCCCAACAATTCATATTCTCTTATCTCCATCCATCCCAATGCAGAACTATATGGTCTATAATAGTGTGCCTCATAAAATGTCATCGGAATAATCACCTAGTAACTATTGATATAGGTGAACTCGACAAGCGATAAGTACTTCATTCATTATCCACCAAAATCAAGGATAGAAGCCATCAATATATAAATTTTCCCTTGAATAGTAGACTCTGATTTTCTATGCATCTATTGGTGGAAATTCTTACTTAAAAATAACTAGGAACCAATCAGTTTTTGTAATCCCTACTAGAAGCGTGATGCAAAACAAAGAACATGATATGAATCTTTATTCTATGGTATATCATGAATCTACCAAATTTCATGAACATAAAATTCACCCAACTGATCAATGGTTTAAGTCTCTAAAATTGGTAAGAAATGTGCCACCATGGTTAACTAATCCTCAAAAATCAATATCAAATCATTTTTCTGAGGTTTCATGAGAATACCAACCATGGAATACAATTTTACATCAACCAATTTCCATTCTATAGTGGGAAATGGTTTTAAAAAACCACATGTCCGTTGATTCTAGACCTTCACCAACTAACAAGTAAGGCATCACACTATGAAACATGTTTCCACTTTCTTCATTCATGGATACCAATACTATCTATGATGATCATGATATATTTTGGTCAAACTTGGATGAACTGACACCTCCATGCGTACAACTCTTGCATCAACAAATCTTGCAAACATCTTGACATAACAACAAAAAAACAATCATAAATGATCCTTTCATCACTAATGGTCCAACTAGAAGGCAACTCTCTACCTTTAAGTCTCTCCATTAAATCCAATTTTTTTGAATCCTTATGGCACAATTCCATGATCTGACTCACAAGAATGATGTCAACATCCAAGGATGAAATGTTCATCTTACCGTGATCATTTTGTTCCTCATAATTTATCCCTACGAACAAGGACATCATCCTTCCTTCCCAACAAGATTATTAAATTTCTTGATCTTGAGTCTTCCAACTCAAAGCATCTTTCACACTATTTCTGATTCCCATAGTGTAAACCAACTCAATGTCAAAAGACTAAATGTACTCAACCCATATTCATTTCCTAAGAAACAAATCATTATATGAGAAAATGTAATTATGGATATTATGATCATTATACAAGGTAAAACATTCTCCTAACAAGTGGTGTCTCCAACACATTAAAGAATAAACCATTATGGTGATCTCAAGATCATGTAAAGGGTAAATTTTTTCATGATGGCTGAATTTTCTTTACCCATACGACACAACCTGATCGTTCAATATCAACACTACCCCATGTACAACACCATTGACATCACAAAACAAGTTATACACCTTACCCAGGGTGGGTAAGATCAGAATTTGTGAGTATATAAACTGTTTATCAACTATTAGAAAACATACTCACAATCACCAGAACATTTAAACTTGATTCCATTCTTAGTAAAACAAAAAAGTGGTGTTGAGAAATTGGGGAATTCATTAACAAACCATTTGTAATTAGGATCCAATAAAATTAAAGATTATATGTTACATTCAATCATGGATTGCTCCCATGATACAACTTGTCATACTTTCTTAGGGCCCAATAACGAACCTTCCAACAAGATGATGTGGCCCCTGAAATGAACATTATCGATTCTGAAATAACATTTGGATATCTTGGAATATAGACTATGATCACTTAGTTTACTCAGAACAATGTCATGATGTTTGGTATGATCTTCATGAGTTTTAGTTTACACTATGATGTCATCAATAACAAAACTACAAAACGATCCAGGTAAGGGTGATATATTCGATTCATTAGGTCCATAAACCCTACAGGAGAATTGTTTAATCCAAATGACAGTACCAAAAACTCATATAATGAATATATGTTACTAAAGGGTATCTAAGGTATATAATAAGGTCTCATCCCAATCTCATGATACCATGATCTCAAATAAACCTTATAAAACCTTAAAGAAACACTTTTTTGGACTAAAATATCATCAATTCAAGGAGGATGTTATGAGTTCTTAACCAGCATCTGATTCAACATCCTATAATGAATACAATTCTGCAAAAAATATATTATTTTTTATAGGATGAGAAACCTGAGTCCCCATGGTGGAATAATCAGATGAACAAACCTCATGTTTTCCAAATCCTTTATCTATGTTTAAATATTCTGGGGTTATAATTATTCCATCCTATAAGATAGAATATAAACTATCTCTTCTCCCAGTTGCAAATCTATCTTGACCTTTATATCTGTTTCTGGTGACAACATTGAGAAGTACATAAAAAACAAATACTAAAAATGAACAACCATAGGAGGAAAGACAATATGATCTAATCCCCCCATCCTCATGAATAAGACAATACACATGAGTTGTGATCTCACCCAACCACAGAAAAACTGGCCCTAGATGGACAGACCGAATGTCCCACTCACCACGATGGATGTATAGGCCTCCTTCACAAGATGGGAATGTTAACCTACAGTGAAAAAAGTCAATGTGGGACTGGTAAAAAACACTCAAATCCATGCCCAAAATCATATCAAAACCTAAAATCTCAACTACAGACCCATCCCATAAAAAAGGTACCAACCAACATCAAGTGAACATCCCTTAAATTTCCTAATATTATTTACTCCCATCCTTAACGATGTATCAATTGACATGACCCCAGAAAAACGTTCCACCTCTACACCCAACATAACAATAATATTAGTATAAATTATGTAATGTGAGGAACCTGTGTCGAATAAAGAACTAACCAGTGTGGAAGGTACAAGGATCAAACCTAGAACTATATATGGACTAGACTTGCCACATCTTGTTTTTGTAAGTACTACATGGAGCTTACCAGCCCCTCTACACTAGGATCTGGTCTGAATTTCTAGCACTGTATTACCACGAGGAAATGAATTCTCTTTGCACAAAGTACCACATCGTCCACCTTAACTGAAATGAAAAATATTTCCACTACTACATTCCTGATATGAGGTAACCAATCCCCTGTCTGCAATGGGAATTGACCTCATCCCTCAATCTTTTCCCATATATCAATAGTTACTACCTAACCTATATAGACTCCCCATTCTATCTCATGCTCGGAACTAAACCGGGGGGTCAGAGACACTTCCCACACATGTGCCCTATCCTGTCACAGTGATAGCAGAAAAGGTTTTCACAACCCTGAGGGGTTGGATCTTTCTTCTAACTACTCTATCCACCACTTCCCAGGTGAATGTTATTTAATAGATGTTTCCATCCACTGGACATGATACCATTGGATCACCTGACAAGAACATCATTCCCACCATTTGGGGACTCCATGAGGGTTCCCTCCAAATTAATAGATTGATCAACCACATCCCCAAATCTTTTTCAACATAAAATATAAACTGGGAATAATATAATGTTTAAGTCCTTCAAAAAAATTTATTTCCATATCTTCCTCAACCCCATAAAATGTAGTAATAAAAATTTTCTAGCTGGTGAAACAACTAGTGTAAATCAACAATGTCTTTGACCCCTAGGTCAACCACATAAAATGTATATACTTTTCCTACCTCATGGTTTCCAAATAGAAATGTTCCCAAAACATTTCCAATTTATATTTCCATGACATACCATAATCCTGAGGGGTCTAAACTAGAATGTCCAACCACTGCTTTCCCTACCCTCACAATATGTAAATTTCCAAGTTGGCTATCTTCTCAGTAAGAGTCTCTAAGATACCAAGAATTGTATGGATGTACTCTACCTATAACTCAACTGTATCTAGTCAACCCTTTCTAGAAAAATTCATAGTGTTGTGAAACAAAAACTTCCATGTCTTCTCAATCATATATGAAATGAACCACCTTATTTCCCACCCAATTATCTTTGTAAAATGAGAGAATTTCTCATGAAACTGCTCCACATCGATGTTTCCCTAAACCATCAAGTCTTCTAGAACCGCTTCTAGAGGACCATTCACGATGTCATCTAATTATTTTCCAAGTAGAAAACTACATTATAGTGTCATATTCCTAAAATTCCAACAAATATTTAGAAAAAATAACATAAAACTTACCGAATTTTCAAAATATAATGCTCTCTACTAGCCATAAACAACCCATTTTTTCATACACTATTACCAACAAATATCATCTCACTTTGAACACTATCCTCAACCATACATATTGTGGTTTATGGTAAACATTGTGTAAAAAACCATACGATGTCAATGTTTTTTTTATTTGACACCCTTTTAAATGTTTTTTACATTCACAATGAAAGGAATTCTCTTTTAAATACCCTTCTAGTCTTACTATTTATTATAACCAACATGTTAGCACATTTACCTCCATTCATCAAGAATAATGATTTAACCATTAATTCACAATCCTTCCATTTACAAATTCATATCATATTCATTAGAAATTACATTCTATATATTTTAATAAATGTGAAAAGAACTCTTCCCTTCATATCTCACACATCCATACAATGTGTTCCCATCATGATGAATTCAACCTATATCCCTGGGTTCATATAATATCCACATATGCATAACCTCATTCCATTATAGCCATGATAAAATATCATAGAAAATATCCTCACATAACATGTACGTCACCCAATGGTGAAATATCATTCAACTAGAAGAAAACATATCAAGAACAGTAACTCCCACCCTGGGTACTTGGGTTTTGCACCATGGATGGGTTGGTTACTCTAAAGCATGTGCTCATACCAAAACCCCAACACATCCTAATCTCTAGTATACCATCCCTATATAGTATGACCACAGAAAATAACAACTATGATACCACTTTTTAATATCCTCGACCCAGAATCCACTAAACTGGCCCTCTGAGATGGGTCTCCACATGACCTTAAGTGGGCCTCTCGGTACAATAGAGGCTGCCAATATAGCGAGGGTCTAATAGGTCATGTGGGTAGACTTTACACTATTTATTATACTATTCTAAAAAATATTAAATAATTAATAATGAAAAACTAGACAATAAACATGAACATTCATTAACAAAAATTATTAAAATAGGGTACAACCGCAACCAAAAATTAAATATGTCATATCGTGATAGTATTTCCTAATGTGATGGAAACCAAAAATAAAGACTAATGGAAACATCCCACAAAAAGGGTCTTGAATCCATGTCTGGATCCTCATCCTTTCTCATCCTAAGCCTAACTAAACTCCCTAGCACACTGCCTTTTCCAATTTCCAATATGGAAATAATGTAATCTACTCGGGTACCCAACAACGGCCTGAGAAGGGTGTCAGTGCAACTTAGTATTCCCCCACCAATGATGTATACAATGTATCTAGTTAAAATAGAAAGTGCAAGGAAGTACTACATAAATAGAAATATAAATAAAAGAAAACACAATTTCTATTAATTAACAATATCCACTTTAGAAACTTTCATCATTTATTCCATTCAATCACTTACCATATCCATCACATAATATGTGTGTTAGGTAATTAAAACATTCTCACTTCATCATAAGATAATAAATTATCAGACATAATAGAGTAAGTCATTTTCCCTATCTCACTAGGGATAAACATTCCATAACAAATACATCACACACTACATGTAGTCTCAATCCAGGTTGTCTCATTATCAAAAATTGTTTCAGGATAGAGACTCATTCCGACTTCCAAACCCATGCATTCTAAGGGCGGAGTTTAGAGACTTAGTCCAACTCAACCCATGGGAGTAGCCTCACTCAAATATCAAACATACCACCAATCCATGTTCACATGTTTAGTCATCCAATTAACACTTATACCAAATATATGACCATTCACAATTAATACACATAACATTCACAATTGTAATTCCATTTAAAACATAACTAATATTTGGTTCTCAACCCATTAAAACATTTTCCACATACCATACATAACCCATTTAACCCAATTAGCTTTCATATGTCAACTCATTTAGCTTATTAAACAATTTCCATACATTAACCCATTTCATATAATTAATCATTTCAAAAGTATTACCCCATTAATTTATTTCAATTAAATCTTACAATTCATTAGATACATTAACATTATTCCATTTAACACACTTTATGTTAATTCAAACAAACCCTTATGACATTATGAAATTTTAGGAACAAATATCAATAATCAATTTTCCAACTCAAGTAACATATCAACATGTTCATCTTGGTATCTACTTTCTTACAAGTTAACTCAATAATTAACATTACAATTTTCCATGTTCATGAATATTGGAACACCCCATGGGTGGAACTAAATTTGTCAAGACAATCTCAATGTGTCACATATGGATCATGATGGGTTTGATTAATCATTTATACAACCAATTCATAAAATCCATTCGAAAGCATCAAATGAACAAGTATATAAAATCATCAACACAACCACACATGAACAAATAAACATCAATACCGTGGTATATAACTTGTAGACCACCTATCTTGAAACCATAGATGAAAACACTATTATCCATAGCCTTAGATATGGATTAAAGAATCCATTTAGGACCCATCCTAAGATCCATTGGAAAATTGGTTTTTTGGGAATCAAAAGAAGAAGTATGAAACCCTATGACCTAATCTACAAAAGAGAAGAAAGAGGATCATAAGACATACCCATAGTTTTGATCCACATCCAATGACACTCTATAATTCATATAAATGATGGAGATTAATCCTTGGGATTATTTCGTTGTTTAGTTCATCACAAGGGATATATAAGAAAGAAAGATAATGAAATTAGTTTTAGGAACATAAAATCAAGAGGGGTGAAATTGTAAAATACCATATTTAATGACGTGAACAGTTTCCCAAAACGCATGACAACCGTGTGTCTACCTCTATACAGGAGTGGCTAAGTCACTTATTTACCATGGTAGCCCAACATGGTTTGAAAAACCATGCTCCAATAATACAGAATGCATTTTTCTAGGAATGCATGGTCTGGTCTCCCCTCTTGAATGGTTTAATAAACTGTGAACCGTTTACACTTCTCTATCATGTTTTGGGTTCCTTGTTGATACTTACTACATTATAATAAATAAACATGAACATTATGTCTAAAATGTACCTTCATTCATGTCCCAATCCTTTGAGACACCCCTGGGCTTCCACATACATATATAAAAATATACCACTAACCATAATATAGGAACTTAAACAAAAACATAAACAAGAAGGTACCTATATAAAATACAGGATCTTACAACACTAGATGTAATACTCTATTGATTCCTAGAACAAAATCATAATACACCATAAATTTTTTTTAGATCCATCAACAATGATAGAATTTCTCACAAGGTAACCCATGTGCGGTGGGGGAATGAGAGAAATTGATAAGGAGAGATAAAGGAGGGTATTGTGGAAATAGGGATGGATTTTCTATAACATATGTGTAGTGGAATCCCAATTTGGGGCAATTATGGAAATAGCACCAATGGGAGAGGATCATGTAAAGGATAAATAGAGTGTGGTTGAGGTCAACTGTAATTGGATTTAATCCCCATTTTGGAATATATAGTTATGTAATGTGTTCCCTCTTCCCAAAAAAATTGGAGGGTATTTTCTTTAGTTTATTAAGAGGCTTTAACCCCATTTTTTTAAAAAATGTGATGATGATGTGATATGGTTCTCAAATTTTTTCCATTGCCTTTCTTATTCAATTACATCAATCATGATGTTTATTTTCATTTAAATCATCTATTGATCATTGATTATGAACAAATAAAAGTTAGACATGACCCATCACACAATTCCATTGTGCTCGAAACCAAAAATATGTATCAGATCTGTCACATAATTATTAATAATCATTTCAATATCCATGATTGATTTATGAATTTGTAATTTAGTTTTCAATTTTAGTTTGATCAAACTTAAATAAAAATTTCATGATTTTCTTCTTCCTCTAATTTTATAAAATTATTAAAATCAAATAGATTAATATTATGAATGAAATAAATATGAATATTTCATCTGGATGTGCATAGGAATCTTGGTGTATAACATAAGAGTATGTGCAGTGTAACTATGAGGTACAAGTTTTGTACTAGTATTAAATGCAATAAAAATTAATTATGAATTAATTCAAGTATTCTACATTAATTATATGTAGTACCTTAAAGTTTACACCATGGGATGACTGGTCTAGTCTGGAACAATGTCAGATGATGTAAATTTTGTGTAACTACCATAAATAATGTGAATTCATGTTGTTATAGACGAGTCATGTATCCTCTTACATGACTTACGTGACGGGTGACCATGTTACTTAGTGACCTCATGATGTTGATCCCATTTACACATTATGTACTCTAACTTTTTCCTTGTAATTTGTTATATGGTAAGTCCCTAAGAACATGTCTCATATAGAAGATGAATATAGTGAGTGTCATCTCGTAGACATTAATTTCCATGTAATTTTAGAAAATTACGCCAAATAAAAAATTAATTTATTATACTATGAAATGAAAATCCACATGATATGGTGTGTGTTTATTAAGTTGACAAGACATTCCATTTGATAAGTTTTAATATATTTAAATGCTAAATTCATGATTATATAATGATTGAATCTATATGACATCTATGAGTCATATTATAGTTATATTCCTACATAAATTGAATAATAATACCTGAAAGAAAAATCATGCAATCTGTGCAATCATTAATTTGATGTTACACAACATTAATGTATGTTATATGTCGTGTATGAAACATATCCCAATAGTATGAGGTAAATAAGTATAATAAATATTGGGTAGTTCAGATGGCTACTCACTGTGTTTTCTCCAAGGTACATTTATATACATAGTTAATTTTAAATAATGTTATTTAATAATTTTAATAAATATGATGGATGATAATATTAAGGATATTTAGATGTAAATTATGATTAAAATATTGATTAATCAAAGAATATAATTAATTGAATCGAGTGAGATTTATATTAAACAGGACCAATTAGAATTGAATGATAATTTTATTAAATGTATAATGTTTTGTATTCATGTGGATGATCATGAGCCTAGACTAGGCCATATCATGTGATTTGATTCATTTAATGTATTATTAAATTATATATTTGTCTTCAGTTCCATATCTCTTCTTATTATATATGGTTCTTTATTCCCATTGTGTCATTTATGTAAACAATTTTTCCCCACTTGTGTGTGAATAAAATCATATGTAATGGATGGATCTCAAATTTTAGTGGAGGATGTTCAGGATTGGAGATGATACGAACCTAATCCAAGAGAGTTTCATAGGTGGAAATGTGGATGACTACAACAGAAACCTTAAATCGTTCAAGGTGTTCCCCCCTCATTCAATGGTTTGTTTATTATCCACTAGATAAACTAACCATTATTAAAATCTTTATGAAACTTATCCATTTGTTTTTAATCAAACCTTTCTTTCATCTTCTGATGTTGGTTATGAAATTGATTTTTAGCATCTGTTATAATGATTTTCTTATGATAAAACAAGTCTAGAATATATTTATGTTTTTTTCATTAATATTATTTTCAACTTGTTTTTGATAATCATACTTTTGAAAACCCCTAAAGTTAGTTGTTTCTTAAGAATCAACAGAGGGATAATATCATTGGTGATGTAGATCAACTGATTCAAACACGAATTTCATTGAGAAATTAAATTGAGCAATTATCATATTTATAAAAATTTAAACCTATGAATTCTTATGAGGCTTTAGGTGATAATGATTGGATTTAATAAATGCTATAACAACTCAATGAAATTGAAATAAACAAATATTGAATACTGGTTGAACATCCCAATGATTCTTCTAAAATTGGAGTAAAATTGAGATTTCAAAAAATTATAATGAAAATGGTAAAATAGTTAGAAATAAATGTTAACTTTTTACTAAATGTTATAATCATTAATAGGTAATATACTTTGGAGAAACCGATGCACAAGTAGAAAGACTTGAACTTATTCTTATACTTTGATCTTTTGTGGAATTCATAAATTTTAATATATTTCCAATGGATGTAAAGTGTGATTTACATAATGGATATGTTCAAGGGAATGTTTTTCTTTGACAAACTCCAGGTTTTAAAAATAAAAAACATCCAGACCATGTTTATAAATATACTAATGGGCTTTTTAGAATTAGAAAGTCCCTATAGCCTGGTATAATAATTTAGTTTGATTCTTTTTCAAAACAAATTAGTTTAGTGAAATAGAGATGAAATTGTTTTTTATAAAATAAGTTAATAAAAAAAGTGATTATACAAATATATATTGATGAAATTATATTTGTTTTAACTATTTTTTTTAATACATCACTTAGTGGGGATTAGGAAATCTGACTTTGAAAAGAGTATAATTGGAATGTTAACAAACATTCTAGGTTTTAAAATTTTTGTAAAACTAAATGATTTTTTATATGTAAAATTAAGTATATAAAATTTCTTCTTTTGAAATTCATGTATAAAAATAGTAAAAGTAATAGTAATACCATTGGAACCTCCAATACATTAGGTCATGATAAAGTTGAGAAACCAATTGATCAAAATACATTAGAGTTAGGATTGGATGTTTACTTTACTCAACAAATTGTCATTCGGATTTAGTGTTTTCAATATGATTATATTTCTAGATAACCAGGCAATCCTAAGAAATATCATCTTAAAGATAAAAAATGATTTTTATGTAATCTTAAAGGAACTATGGATTTAGGTTTATTCTATTCATCTAGAAATTATTTTGAGATAAATTTTTTAGATACTGATTTCGGTGGATTTTGAATTTATTGGAACAATACTTTTAGAAGATTTCATTTAATAAGAGAATCGTTAGTTTCTTGGTTATATATGAAATTACACATAGTAGTACTTTACAAAACTAAATCCAAACATGTAGTCGTTTGGGGTTTTTATGCTCAAGTGTTGAAGATGAAACATACACTAACTATCTCTGTGAGGTGTTTTAAAGAAACTCAAATTTTTTATAATAACACTAGATCCATTGTGCTAAGAAAAAACCCATCACAGAACATGGAAAATATAAATGTTTTTTCATGTTATTTACCACCATTATGTGATCTTATTAATTTGTTATGTATATTATTTCTTTTATTCACTGAATGATTTATTATTTTATATAATATTTTTTCATATGTTATCTCATTCTAAAATTACAAGAGATATCCCTTCCCTATTATTCTTGTAAATAAAAAAGGGAGAAGAAATTTATAAAGTGGTAGAAATTTGTAATGGGAGATGCCTTTGAGATATTATCCAATGGGTGAGATATTATCCAATGGTGGAAATGGAATTAATAATTTCCATTGGATTATAATGATGTTATAAACTCTAGGGGAGTTACAATATGAGGTGTATCATTGAAGATCATAAAAGTATAAATGGATGTTGTTTTTTTCAATGTTATTGTATTTTCATTTTAGGTGTTGTGTTTTGTGCATTCAGGGGGGGTTGTGGGCTCATAATTCCAATATCTTAAATTTTGTTTCAGTAGTTTGGGAAATCACAAACACTTCCTTAAAACACTAATTTACTATCTTTATATTTCCAATGTGTCTTACAATGATTTTATCATGAAAAATTACATTATACATAATGTAGAAATAATGCAAAATAAAAAAACATAAAGTCATTTATTTTCAATCTGATCAATAGGACTGAAGATGCATACTATACAATGGATTATATAATTTTAGTAGTTTGTTAGTCTTACCGAGTGACACAATAATATGACTTATGCAGTGGTGACTCCTAAAGATAAAAAATGCACACTGATTTTTATCTATTGATTTCATGTAAATCCAAATTTTTTTTCTTGTTATTAACCCCATATTAATGATTTTCACATAACTCCAAATTTGAGGGAAATCACCAATTTTGAATATATCGACCAATTTTGATATCAATCGTTGTGTTGATGATTCCTATGGATTTATAATGACCTTGATAACAATTTACAAGGATTTCATATTAATCATAGATCATCTATCTCTTATGATTTGTACCTAATCAAAGTATTTTTCTTCATTTTGACTCCAAAACCAATAATATTCAATTAGATGAAAATAATAAATGTAAAAATGTCCTTAAATTTCAGAAACTATTTTGAGCATGCAATTGACATTTTTTTGAAATGAAAAGATAAAAAATCTCTTAATGAATGTTTTATTTTGTTTTATGATCAATATTAATGTATTTATTTGGTATTTAAGCACCACATGGTCCAATGTCATTGTAATTAGAATTTAAACTTTATTTGTGATATTACGATAAATAAAAAATAAAATGAGACATTAAATTGGAATGGGACACTAAAATGATAAAATGAAACAAACCTTCTAGATCTGATTCATATTGTATGACCATGGATTCTAAATACATCTATTATAGTAGGGGCCTATAAAAAATAAAAATCATAAATCTAATAATAATGAATGTAATAAAAATAAACAAAAAAACTATTATAAACTGACATCATAGGATCCCCGACACAATCACCCAAAAAGACATATTCCCATAGTGCTCTGACCTCATATAGAAGTAGTGTATTTACCTTCTCAAGAGCATACAGCAAGCTTCAAAATATCTCGCATGTTGTGTGAGACATGAAATAACTGGAGCAACAACCTTTGTAGATGAAACTATATAATGGGGAATTATTATTCCACATGTCTTATTTTATTATTGTTTATTGTGATCAGTGATGTGATGAAATATCACAACCCCCCACATGGAAATCAATCGATTGTCATTTTTAATCAATGTTAACTCAGCCTCAAATAGATCATGTGAAAAACATAAATATATATTTATATGCGGATATAGATTTATGTTAGTTATGTTAATTAATACAAGAACATTATATGAGAGTCATGTCCTCGGGAACATTTTAACACAGAGTCATCACCCAAACCCATATTCTATCTATCCGTCTACCTTACTCCCATAACTATAAACCAATAAGACATACATATAGAATACAAATATTAAATATTAAATATTATGATTAAATGATAAATAAATCATGTCAAATATAGGACATGTGATGAGTCCAAAGCCTGTGAGGGAGTCCCCACATCACATGATTCTCAGAATGTCGCACCGACACCAGTCATGATAAATCAATTCTATTTTGAAACATATATTTAGTTCCTGGTACACCCTTTTCGCTCATCCTATATAATATTTCCACATTTAAAAACATTTTTCCATACGCACTGGATGAGAATCATTTGGGAACACTCTCAGATTATTCTATTTGAGAATAAAATTATCCCTAATTTAAGTGTTTTTTAAGCATAGCTAAGAAACAAAAAGGATTATCTTTCCTATATATCCTTATATAGTTAATCTAATTTTTCATGAGGTAATGAAGCCCAGTCATGTGTACTAAATGGAATTATATGTTGGAAATTCATGATATGACCCAACTGGTGGATAAATGAGGGGAGGAGGGGGGGACTTGTCCCATGGTATTTTATGTCTTTTAAAATGAAATATCAAGGGTAATTTCATGAGTAAATCCCACGACCAGAGCATATTATATGAGGGAATGAAGTGGTTTAGTTTAATACTAATAAAAAATTTGATAAATAATTTAAAATACGTTCATATACATGTTAAACTCTTAATTCAAAATATAAAAACACATTTACATTCATACATTCCTCAACCTAAATAAGGAGTTGCCTATCTAGAATAATTCGGATATGGTTGTAGTCACAATAACATGCTTTTAGTCATAAAAAGTTTTAATATTGTGACAAACATAGATTTTATATCAAAAAAGGATATAGTAAATACACGTTAAAACATTTAAATGATTTATAAAGAGTTAAAAAGAAGAAAATATCGTTAAAACCAATGAGTTTGAAAAACATCATACATTCATTAGACATTAATATAGATAATTTCTCCTTAACTGTCTCTCTAAACTATTCAATATCTTCATCATGTTGATCTACAGTGTGTTGATCAAGCCATTGAGAATAAAATGAAATAGTTTCCTGTTCATCTCAATCATAAAAAAACACACGTCTCCTTGGCATATTCATAACAAAATGTCCGATTTGGATTCAATAGAAAGGATGTGAATTAAACAACATCTACATGTGATACCAAAATGAAAAGTAATCTTAAAATTCACTAATGTAACTCATTCATCTCATTATAAAATACTGTTAATGTTAACAAATATAAAAAATAATTGATCAAATTTTGGTCCATGGACTGAATCAACACAATTACACTTAAAAAATAATTATTTCTACCTATGTGCATATACAACTTCAATTATATAATTCAATCGACCATATTAGTAACTAAAATCTATAGATAGAAAACTAATGTCATGGTTTTTTTATTCTCTTTTGTCATCAACGCATTTAATGTGATTCTAAAAATCATTATCATCTATAGTTGTGCAATGATGGGTCAGTATATATTTATCTAGTTGCTTAAATTCTTCAGTCGGTGTAGATTCACCTAACTCTTATAGGTTATGTCCAATTATATTTCACAAAATTCAATAAATATATATACAAAAATAAATTAGTACTATAAATTAACATAAATAAGATTAATTTATACATACAGAATCCTTGAACCAATCATGGAATTATGAATAATGGGACTCTTGTATCTGATAAACACTTACACAAGGAATATCTTGTTTTAATGTATTAATGTGTTTCCTCTAAATGATAATTCCATGTTTAATTGATCAACTTTTATATAAATAAATGACAGAATAGTTGAATAGGAAAATAAATAAGACACTTACTACAAAATGATGAAACTAATGGACTGTTGAACAAGATGTATGAATTAGATTATTCTACATTGGTGTTGTCCATATGAAATATACTTTTTTCCATATCTATCTTAGCATGAACCTAAGAGGGATTATCTAATTTTGTTTCATCACCCATAAGATATTTGGCACAAAATTAATACACATGTCCATCAAATAACTATTGGATATGGATAACTTTGGATGACATCTGTTACATATAAATCATTTTAATGGATTCAAATACCACACTATAGGATACACCCCAATTAATTGGACAATACTAGTAGAAATTACTTCAATGATTAAATGTACCCTCAAATAAAGAGTATTATCGAAAAAATGAGGGTGTAAATAGATTCTCCATGTGAGAAATAGAAATAAAAATAATTTCCTATAAAATATTTAAATCCCTCAGTCATTGATTCATTAAAAATGATTTCTAAAAAACAATTCATCTCAATGAATGGTTGAAAACATTGGGGGATAAACATTCAAAAATTTTATTGGAATAAATAATTTTAGTACTGTGTGATTGTTTGGAATATTCAACCATTTCAAGAATATTAGCCATCTGGAACCATGATAATCCTCAAAATATAAAGAAATGTCATTGTAACTCATCTTATACAATACTACAGGAATATATTCCCTATTACTCTTACCCAACTATAAATTCAATTGTTTCCTGAAACACATTTATTTAAAATACCATCATGCATTGACATTGTCTATTTATTTTTACCTAACACCTAAAATTGTCCCCAATATAATATCACAAAAAAATTAAATGTGCAGGACATCTAGATTATGCCTTAATATATTAATTTTCTAGTAAGGGTGATAGAACAAATATTTTTCTCTTTCAAATTTTGACTATGTTTTCTTTCTACACAATTAATATAGCATAATTTAAGAGCCAACAAATCCTATAATTCGTATACCGTGGGAGTTTTTTATTTCTAAATCTCTTGTAATATTTCAACCCATGTCATGATCTTTGTTGCTGGGTTAAATTCTCTTGAACAATCAAATCCCAATTTTGTAATTCTGAACATGTGTTTGGGGGTAAGAAAACTTATGTGTCTCATGTTTTCCTATTTTTTATAATTTTAAATCCAGATAGAATGTTTACTTATGATGCATCAAGGGAATGAAAATTCACCTTTCATACTCCAACCTATTAAATTTGTATAAGTTTGAAAGTCAACAATTTTCTTTAATAAAATAGAAAACAGTTTGAACATTTCATTCATTTAAAAATCTTAAGTTATCACACCATCACCCCAAACATAATTCAAATCATCAATCAATGGTAGAAGGTAAACATTAATATTATCCCCTGTACTTCTAGGTCCATCAATAAGTGAAGAAAGTAAAAAATATCGACTTTTCATACAAAGCCATAAAAGAATAATATATTAAACCTACACCAAGGGCCATGTGTTATGATTTTCAATATCTAAAGATTGGATGAATTGAAATCATCTAGTACCAACCCCAATCAGACATTATGACTATCTTTATCAAATTGAAGGCACCTCTAAGTAAGCTCATTTCTTGTAAGAGAGTCTGTCGGGTGGGTTAGAATATCATTATCCTTATTTCATTCAATGTGTCATATCATTAATTTAGAAACATTATATGTCACAAATAAAATTTTTAACCTCATATTTATAAAAATGTGATGAATTTGCTTTATAACATTGTGTTCCCACTATTTCGTAGTCTTACATTAGTATGTATGATTTCAACCCTTATCTTTTTACATGGACGATCCATCGAATACACAATTATCCAAATGAAAAGTTTCTTTTCTGAAAAGTATATAATTTTTTCATACGAATCTATGGTCTCATATGTTAATCCTTTGTTCTTTTTCAACTTATGATCATGGTGATATGGATTTGGAATCATATCATATGTAGGAAGTAATATTTTCAATAACAACAACATCATGTTGAATGATGTTTCTTTCAAATAATTGAAAAACTTCAAGTGCAATAAATCCACGTGAAAAATAAAATTTGCTCTAACTAGTACACTAATAATATAATTCAATTTGTTATTCATCATTTATTTTAAAAAAAATAAATGAGTCTTGATCATCATAATAGAATAGATTTATCTCACCTATCTCAACATTTTGTATGTTTATTCTTCTATGATCATTCCCACATAACATTTCATTAAAAATTTCATGCATCAGATCAATCATCCAAAAATGAACATCAATATGACCACTGTATATTCAATGAAAGAGAATATGTTATTCCACATAATAGGTCCAAATCATATAATTTTTTTCCTGAATTCCATTCATGAATATGTGATCCCTCATGGTATCCTATGTTAATTGATATCCACTTGCACATTATCTATATAGAAAACTAATATAGTCAACTTGAAAACCAATAATGAAATAAATAAAATTCAAAATTCCCTTAAAATAAAAATTAAATTCTCTATTTATAGGATTAATCCAACTCATATCTATATATGTATGTCATGACCCTGTCCCCCCCATAGAGTACCCCTCCTTGAACGATTATTGGACTAGGAGGATAGTAACTGCCCGAGTCCTACTGCCAGTAGGCCCCATGTTAGAAACTATCAATGAGGGTATCATGAATATAAATGAGAGGCATTACCTTATAATAAAAATATTCATAGTTGTGAGATAATACATATACATCAAAATACTCATGCACATAAAGATAAAGGAAACCCACGTTTATGCATGTATTTCCATACCATACCCAAACATCTTTGAAGGAAACTAAAAGTACCAAAATGGTAAACTCAATAGCAACCATGAATCAATCCCACACTACTCCTTGAAAAATAGAAGGAAGTAATATCTAGCATGATCTCCAAGTTTCTCCAACTATCCTGGAAAAAAATTTATATATACATGAGGTGATCATTATATTACACTCAGTAAGATCCTCCCCAGAGAATCCCAAGTAAAAGATAAAGAAATCATAGTACTTCCCAACAAAAAATAATTTAAAATAAATCATCACCTTAAATGGTATAATATGTACCCATCCTCTCCATGGCTATATCTCACCATGTCCAAGATACAAGAAAGTTCATATAAGATAATTATAAATCAATAACAACACCTAGTATAACAACCCTTCTCTTTATTTCTTGTTTAGACATGATTTATTACATAAAAATGCAATTAATAAATATCAGAAGATCAAGAGGACTAGTGTATACAGGGTTTAATAACATTACACAACAATATAAATCATGAAATACAACATCTTTATTGAAAACTTCTTTTACATGACCACAAAAATCCATTATACTTAACATTTACGGGATATCCCATTGGAGGACATAATAAAGGGGAGATAATAAAGACCAGTAAGGGAGTAAACAAGGAATACCATGAGGAATAAAATCCTTGTTAGGAAATAATAATATCAATGTATTATAAGAGAAACATAAATATAATCACATGACGTGGCAAGATTATCATAAAATGGAAATGGGGAAAAAAAATAAAACACTGCATCAAAAACAAAAAGGAATCAGGTAAAAAAATGCCCCAACATGGTGGAAAAAATTCCATTAGAGTAATCAAGTAAACCCTAATCCCATAATGATGTATCATGATACTAAACAATACCTAATGCATTGGATTGACATTAGGGCACACTATTCATGATCATTTCAATATTGTGCTTAAGTGTACTGCAAAGATCATATACCATGGATTCATTCAGCATCAAAATTTATACCATGATGAAGGATTATTGAATAAATACATGATAGTCATAAATACATAAATTTATGAGCATAAAAGTGAATACACTTGATATAGGAATGGGTATTGTATTCACTACATGATGATTTTTGCATGGAAAAAATTGTGGTGCAATTTCTGCAGCATAACAACGTCATTTCAAGATTTATAAAATTGTTGGATGAGAGAGAAATGGGTCTCTCATAATTTATTAATGAAATGGGATTTAAGGGGGGTCATGGAGAATAATATACAAAAAATTTAAAAGGAAATTGAGATTCATAATATAAATTAAATGCTTGATTGGAAATGTTAAGAGAGAAATCCATTATAGTATTTCTATAATATAATGAGTGTACATGTGAGGGATTATTTGTAGGTTCCAGGCACAACAGAAGCATGTAGATGGGTTTTCCAACTTTAATTTTAGCGTTAAACAACATTCAATTCGAGATCCATCATGATATAAAACACTGAATCTTCAGAATGGAACAAAGAATGAAAAATAAAACAAGAGTCCCGAAACCATTGAGATAGGATCATCATATGTTTGTTATAATTAATTTAATTAATTCACAAGAATAACCTCGGTGGAATTATTTCTTCATCTATGTCTCCGGTCACGATCTTGGGATCCGTTGTTGCGTCATAGAATCCAAGTATAGGATTCCTCTAGTGGTGATCCACAAGTGCTCCACATATCTTTGGACGTTGCTGAAGGGATCTCTGGGTTTTAGCACGGAAGAACCTTCGCTTGCGATGTCCGCCTTCAACCACCATGATCTGGTGGAGGATCTCACTCTCGTAACTTGAGGATCTTCTTTGTGGAAGTGGAATTCACTCTTGGATTGAGAGTATTTCCAAATCCATTGTGCACAACAACGGCTCTAGAAAAGTGTTGGGGTTGTGAGGATATTTATAATCTGGTTTGAGGTTAATAGAGTTATGACAATAAAAAACACATTACTCATTTTATTTATTTCATTAACTCTTATTGAAACCCAATGTCGAATTATTAATTATGTGACAAGCACCCACACAGATTATAGTTAATATCATTTAATAAAACAATATTATATCCTCAAAATCCAAACAGGAAAACTACATGGCGTGTAATAATTAATACATAGTGTGTACTTGTTTTCCATAAAACTACACAGCTTGTATATTTAATATACACGGCATGTACTTTTATTTTCCATTTTTCTCCACCACGTTTATTAATCCTTGAGTAATGGCTATTTATTTCTTCAATAAATGTAACTGCATTACTCGCTAATAAAAATATTATTTCTCCCACAATATATTATATCGAATAAATATTGTCAAAATAAATACGATCATGCATCCTTAAATAATTATTAAACCACAGTCAGGAATAATATTTATTTAACTTGTTAAATTAATATTTAACTGAGAAACATGGACCCAATTAGTGTGTGACTATCTAGGCCACTTTCATAGTGGCATTAGGGGGAGCCTGCCTAATGTCCAATGTTAGTGTCAAGCAACACGCCAAGGCAACCATAGAGAAAGAAGTTAACGCCACAATGATGTGTCACCTCCTACGAATGCTTACCATGTAATATAATCCCCTATTATCGATATCTCTAATCATGCGGGTTGCATGCTAGTGACATCAACCCATGTGCTCGATTATTCTTTCATTGACATCCCAGAATTGAACTCACCCATACCATATAATGGCCATGGATTTATTTGGGCTATATCAATTCCATAAAAGGGCCTGAGATATCTATTTCTGTTATAGAACAGAAGGGACAAATCCTTTCTCGCATTATCTATTAAAGCAGTATTACTCATGAAGCACCCAACATATCCATCCTCATTGCGAACAGTGTGTAATTGATGTTTTTATCAATACATCTAAGTGCACAAGTTGTAATACCCATTAAGAATAATCTTAAAGTCTAAGGACCAATACACACGTCTATGGATAGGAACACCCAATGACACTATGAAATGTGTATTTTCTACTAGCGGGTCTCGTTCTCAGAATTTCCTCCTGAATATTACCAAGGGTTCACACCATGAGAAGGTGCCTCAAAGTTTTATGAGTCATCACCCCTAATAAACTGTATTATTTGTGTCCCACAAATAATATCATCCGGCCATAGAACATATATTCAAGAACAGTGTTATGGCACATCTGGGTTCTCATCATAGCAGGGATACACTATGATTTATTAATGAAACAACTGTCCTTAAAACATTATCATATGCATTGTCACACAGAAGAACAATCAAGATGTGATAAGGAATTTATTAATGAATAAAGTACAAAGTAGTTTGTTCTAGACCACCAACTCTAACAGACTCCCACATGGAATAGAGCCAACTGCTAACAACTTTTAACCCGCTAGCTCTCACATGATATTCATGCTTCTACTGAGATCGGACTTTAGTCATGGTTTCCACCACATTCTCTTTCGTGGGCACTCTGCTCATAGAAACTTTACCCCTCTGATAGAATTCCCTCAAGAGGTGATACATTCAGAGTATGTGCTTTGTCCATTGATGTGACCTTCGTTCTTTTGCAAGATCCACCACTGTAGTATTATCACAATACAATGTAATGGTATCATTTCTGCTAGGAACCACATAATGCTCCTGGAAAATGTTACGAATCTAGACGGCTTCCATGGAAACATCAGAAACTTGTATATATTCGGACTCCACTGTAGAATCGGTGACAACTGGCTATGTTGAACACTTCTAGCTCACAACTCTTCCATTGAGACATAAAACATATTTAGATTGTGACTTCAAATCGTTCTGATCTATCTAAAAACCTGCATCAACTTACCATCTGAGGACAAGCTCCTCGTCTCCTCCATACACCAGGAACATATCCTTAGTTCTTCTCAGATACATAAGGATAGTCTTAATAGCTGTCCAATGTTGTTCTCCTGGATCTGGTTAATATCTGCCTACCATGCTCAGTGCATACGCAAAATCAAGCCTATTACATAACATGACATACATGATGGATCCTATAGCCGAAGCGAATGAGATCTTACTCATTATATATTTCTCTTTTTGTTCCTGATGACATATTTTATTAAAAAGATGTAGGCCATGTGACACTTGAACCAATCTACCCTTAGTTTATTCCATACTTAATCACATTAGTATCTGGTCAATGTATGTACCCTGACATAGTCCAAGCAGCCTCTTGGATCTATCATGAATGATCTTGATCCCAAGAATGTAGGCTGCTTCTCCTGAGTCCTTCATGGAGGAACACTTTTTCAACCAGTCCTTAACGGACTTTAATAATGGTACATCATTTCCAATAAGTAATATTTCTTCAACATATACTACTAGGATACCGATCACATTCTCATTAAACCGCCTATAAACACATGGCTCACATTCATTCTTAATAAAACCAAATTTAGTTATGGCTTCATAGAATCGAATGTTCCATGACCTGGATGCTTGATTCAATCCATAAATGGATTTATGCAACATGCAAACCCGTTTGGCTTCACCTGGTGTCACAAACACTTCTGGTTTTGTCATAAATATATCTTCATGAAGGTTCCCGTTCTGGAATGCTGTTTTGACATCCATTTTCCAAGTCTCATAGTCATGGTAAGCTTCTATGGAAGGTATGATTCTTATGGATTTAAACATGGAAACTGGTGAGCAGGTTTCATCATAGTCAATTCCTTGACGTTGTCTCAATCCTATAGCCACTATACTTACTTTATAGGTACTAACCTGACCTTCCTTGTCTAGTTTTCTCTTGAATAACCATTTGCATCTAACGGGATTTATATCAACTGGCTCATCGACCTGAACATAGACTTGATTCGGATACATGGAATCCATCTCAGAAATCATAGCTTCTAGACATCTTACAGCTTCTGAGATTTCTACAGTTTCTTTATAGGAGGGAGTTTCATCATTATCCCAAAATATTGATTCACCATCCTCGGTGACTAGGAAACCAAATCTCTCAGGTTCCCTTACCTATCTTGATCTCCTACGCAGTACATTTGATTCTGGAACCTCTTTTATGGGGACCTGTGGAACTTGTTCTTTACCAACTCCTGTGTATCATGAGCATCAACTTCGTCGAAGTCAATCATGCTTCCACAATACTTTTTGTTGATGTGCTCCCTCTCAAGAAAGATGGCTTGTCTGGTGACAATCACTTTCTTGTCCTGAGGGTTATATATGTAATATCCTTTTGTTTCCTTAGGATATCCTATAAAGATACACTTCGTGCCCCGAAGTCCTAGATTGTTGCCTAATAAGGCCTTAACAAATTCCTCGCATCCCCATACACATGTATACGACAAAATGGGTTTCTTTCCATTCCATAACTCGGAGAGAATTCCAATTTCCACCTTAGTTGGTACTCGGTTTATTGTGTATGTTTCAGTTTGTAATGCATATCCCCAAAAGGATAATGAAAGATCCTCATGACTCAACATCGACCTCACCATGTCCAACAATGTTCATTTATTCCTTTCACTAACATTGTTCCTCTGTGGTGTATAAGGAGGAGTAAGCTGAGATTGAATCCAAATCTCCAGTAGAAGATCGATTTAATATTGGTTTAGATATTCTCTACCTAGATCCGATAAAAGTTTCTTTATCTTCTTAACAAGATGATTCTCTACTTCATTCTTGAAATCCTTAAATTTCACTAAGTATTCTGACTTATACCTCATTATGTAGACAAATCCGTGTCTACTCAAATCATCAGTAAAAGTAATGAAATAATAATATCCACCTATAGATTCTACTGGAAATGGTCCACATACATCTGTGTGTACCAATCCTAGAAGATGTCTGGCCCTTTCACCCTATCCACCGAAAGGAATCTTGGTCATTTTACCTTGTAAACAAGCACGACATCTATCAAGTGGTTTTCCCTTACTAGAGTCTAAATAGCCATCTTGGCAGAGCTTTGTCAAGCGCTTCTCGTTTACATGACTGAGACTGTGATGCCACAACTGGGTGATGTATGAGTCCGGTGAGTTTTTTTCGTTATTGATTGACAACACTTGGTTTTAGTAATATAATAAATACAAACCATTATATAAATATGTCATACCATAACATACATTGTTCTTATAAAAGATACAACCTTTATTTCAAAACTTGAAAATAAATCCATCCATATCCAAAAAAGATACAGAATTTATGTTCTTGGTAACACTAGGCACATAATAACAATTATGTCAAACCAAAATAATGCTAGTCGGTAATGAGATGTGGTAGTCGCCAATAGCCAACACTGCCATCCTTACGCCATTGGCAGCTCGAAGATCCACCTCTCCTCTGGAAATATTTATAAATCTACTTGGCTCTTGCATTTGAATACAAGTGTGATGCCCACAAGCTATATCTAATTCCCAATGTGTAAAAATGGAAAGATTACACTCGATAATGAACACACCTTTAGTGTCCCCACGCTTCTGGGTGAAATTCATCTTCCAGTGGCCCTGCTTGCCACATGCAATACACACCGGCTCCTATTCCTTTCCCTTCCTCTAGATCTTCCCCTTCTTGGAGGGATGATGGTCGGGGGCTTCAGGCCATTTATACGTCTTTGGCCCCTTTTCCTTTTCCTTCCTTTTCTTGTTCACCATTAGGACTACGGTTTTGTCACGCTTTATGTCCATGTCTACCTGGCGAATCAAGGTCAGAAGCTCTGATAGACTCTTCTCATTGCCACTCATGTTTTAATTGAAAATGAAGCTAGAGATGATCTTGCTATGTGATGATAGGATGAGATCTGTACGCAACTCATCCAGGAATTTAATCCCTAAGATGTCCAGGTGTTCAATTTAGCGAACATGCTTGACTACATGAGGCCTAGATCGCGTAGACACTCCAAGCATAGTTGTAAAAAAAGCATTAGAGATCACATACCTCTCCTGTCTCACCTTCTCTTGGAAGAGATCCTTAAGGTGAGACATCATGCTATACGCGTCCATGTTTCATGTTGCTTCAAGAGCTCATTGGACATGACTGATAGCATGAAACACTGGACGTCAGTGGCATCATCCATGTGTTTCATATAGGGAGATAATTTCTCATCACTGGCATCTTTCCCAGGGGAAACTGGAATAGGCTCTTCCAACACATACAATTTTCTTTCACGGCAAAGGATGACGCGTAAATGCATCTACCACTCATGGAAATTGGTGCTGGTGAGAAGGTTTTCCTTCTCGAATATGGTTCACAATGATATATTTGAAGTCATTTTCTTGTCATTTCTACAAATTAAGATGATAAAAGGTTTAGTACATTATTACAAAACTGATACAAATAAATAAATTAATACCTATTAGTCTCCCTCTATTTTATTAAAATCCAATAGCCCTCACCATTGACTTCATAATATTCTATTTTCTGAATATTCTAGAGGCATGGAACAATATTTCCCTTCGCATTACCCCAAATAGGGCTGGTCAAGAAACATTAAGGGTTTTTAGGTAGGCATTCGAAATGCCAACTGCATTTTACTCATAGCTCCATGATCAGCTGAGTGGACACCCCAATCTTGAAATTCTTTTATTTTGGATTTCCTCAACCTTTTCCTCTTGGCCACACCATGTCCTATTATGGAAGTAAACCCTTGATGCAGTCCATGTTATGTTAACCCAAAACCTTAATAAGAATTCTCTGATAATTGAAACCACCACAAGAAGGTTTGGTCAAGCGCTTTGAACTATGGTTCGATTCTAACCAAGATTATGGAAGGCTATACCGACATAATATTTCTTTTTAGGGATTTTATCCTTATACGTAAATTGCAATTTTATTATCTTTGATTACAAGTTTGTTAATATTAATTGGGATATACTTAAGTGATTAACCCGGTCTAAGATAATATTTACTTATAAGCCACTTTAATTTTAGTTCCATCCTGCATGCTCAATTAATTCATTAATAGAATGATCGTGACAACACACCCAAAATAATTAAACCATGAAACTAATAGAAATAAAATAAATTCTATGATAATGATCTTTTTCTATTGGTTAGTTTATCTAGCGGTTGAAATACTAACCCATGACCTAAGGGAGAAACACTATGAACCTTTTGGGTTCGTGTTTACAGCTTTCCACCTGTCCACATTTGTATATCCATGATTTGGTTTCACCATGGCTCCTCACATGAGCCGCCTCCACTGGCTTGAGATCTCTATCCATTATATATGCATTTATCTCACATACAGGTGAGGGGTAAATGTGGTTTTTACATAAAAGAATCCTTTGGCGCGCAGACCCTACATATTAATGAGGAGATGGCTCACAGGCCAACCATATTTAATTAATAAATAAATTAAATGAAACCAGTCACATACAAAGGTCTTGGTCTAGATCATGATCATCTATATAAGAAACGAAATTTACACATAAATAAAAATAACTTTCAATTATTTGATCATTCTTGCTTAAGATAAATCATGCTTGAATTAATTAATTATCTTTAATTAATAAATCCTTTTATCTTAAACCCTTTTCTAATCTTCTGTGAGATTCTCATCCATCATAATTTTAAACAAATAAATTGATTTAAAATTATCATTGTATTTAACTTGTACCCTAGAGGTATCCCGATGAATTCCCATTCATTACGAAGATGTTTAATTAAACACGTATATATAACACCTATCACGTGTTGTGGCTTAGCTTTACTCCTGCACCATGGTACTAGTATCAAGGGTTTGTATAATATAATAATAAATTTTAATAAATATGTGTAATTTGGGTGAGTATATGGCATGTAGTTCCGATTACACGGCGTGTACTTTTATTCACCATCCATCTGAAGTACATGCCCGGGGACAGGGCCTGTTAATTTACATTGGAAATTTTCAGAGTACGCGGAATGATCTGTGGGACACACGCCATGTAGTTTCCACATTAAACGGTTTCCAGCCTGGCAATCCGTGTGTGGGGTACACATCCCAACCCTATCCAGAAGGGACTACACGTCCAGTTCATTGGATCACATGGAGTGTAGTCTAGAAACAATGTTCCACCTATTTCTGGTCAACACATGGTGTCTTAAATTCTTAGAAAGAATCCAATACACAGCCAGATTTGGAAGATCAGTCAATGCATTGAACCTAGACTACACGACGTGTACTTCTGAATACTCATCGTGTATTCTGGTGTTGTACGATAAGAAACGTTTGGCTCTTCCAGATGAGTTCATCTTTTTTATTTTAATAAAAATTAAATGAATTGTTTGTCTCTCTAAGGTGAACGATAAATGAGAGAGGTGGAACAGATCTCGAGCATTAGATTTCCAGAACGATTAAACATGAATTGAAATAACTAAATTATTAAATGCATAAATCACCAACGAAAACTAAATAATTATAATATATGATATGACCCCTCTGATACCACTTGTAGAATCCATGTATTGGAGTCCTCTAGCGGTGATCCACATGTACTCCACGTATCTCTGGACGTCGCCGAAGGGATCTCCGGGTGCTAGCATGGAAGAACCTTCGCTTGCAATGCCCGCCTTCGACCACCTTGATCCGGGGGAGGATCTCGCTATCATAACTTGAGGGCGTTCTTGGTGGAAATGTAATTCTCTCTTAGATTGATAGTATTTCCAAATCCGTTGTGCACAAAAATGGATCTAGAAAAGTGTTGATGTTGTGAGGATATTTATAATCGGGTTTGAGGTTAATAGCGGTATGACAATAAATAAACATGTTAAGCATTTTATTTATTTCATCAACTCTTATTGAAACCCCATGTCGAATTATTTATTTCTTGACTTCCACCAACGCTAATTATAATTAATATCATTCAATAAAACAATATTATATCCTCAAAATCCTGACTAGAAAACTACACGTCCTATAATAATTAATACACAACGTTTAATTATTTTCCAAAAAACTACACAGTGTGTACTTTTATTTTCCATCTTTCTCCACCACATTTATTAGACATTGAGTAATGGATATTTATTTCTTAAATAAATGTAACATCATTACTCTCTAAAAATATATTATTTTTCACACAATATATTCTCTCGAATAACTAGTGTCGAAATAAATGCGATCAGGCATCCATAAAAAATTATTAAACCACAGTCGAGAATAATATTTATTTAACTTGTTAAATTAATATTTAACTAAGATACATGGACACACATAGTGTGTGAACCTCCAGGCCTCTTTTTCAGTGGCATTAGTTGGAGCATACCTACATTCCAAGGTTTGCATCTTGAATCACACCAAGGCACCCATAGAGAAAGAAGTTAATGCCGCAATGACTTGTCACCTCCTACCAACTCTTACCATGTAATATAATCCCTTTGTTCGATATCTCAAATCAAGCGGGTTTCATGCTACTGCAATCAACCCATGTGCTCGATTATTCTTTCATTGACTTTCCCGAATTCAACTTTCCCATACCTTACCATGGCAATGGATTTATTTAGGTTATATCAAATTTATCAAAGGGCCTGAGATATCTACTTCTGTTATGGAACAAAAGGGAAAAATCATATCTCACATTATCTGTTAATGAAGTATTACTCGTGACACACCCAACGTATCCTACCTCTCATCAAATAGTGTGTCGTCATAGTTTTCATCAATACATCTAAGTGCGCAAGTAGTAATACCCATTGATAATAATATTAATTTCTAAGGACCAATACACATGTCCTTAGATAGGAACATACAATTACAATATGAAATGTGGATTTCCTACTGGTGGGTCTCGTTCTCATAATATCTTCCTGGATATTACCAAGGGCGGACACCATGAGAAGGTACATCAATGTTTTATGAGTCCTCACACCTAATGATCTGTATTATTTGTGTCCCTCAATTAATATCATCCGGCAATAGAAAATATATTCAGGAACAGTGTTATGGCACTTCTGGGTTCTCAACATAGCAGGGATCCACTGTGACCCTTTAATTCAATAGCTATACATAGGACATTATCACAAGCATTGTTACGTAGAAGAACAATCAATATGTGATAGGGCTTTTATTAATGAATAAAGTACAAAGTAGTTATTTCTAGACCACCAACTCCAACATTAATGAGATATAATGGGTTATCTTATAATTAAAAAATAATTATGGATATTTGGGGGAGGTTTTAAAACATACCACTCTAATTTTCAATGAAAATAATATGGTGTACCAATATAAGAAACTTGGATAAAAATGAGAAAAGAAGAATCTCTTACATGGAAGTGTGATCCCAAAGGCTTGGGGGAGGACTCATGGGATATTTTGGGTGGCATGGGGGGACACTATGGAGTATATAATAGTTTTTTCATAAGCGTAATGATGTTTTTGTGAAGGGGAATGGGTGCTTGAGTTGGTTCATATAGTAAGGATGGGTTAATTTATTATTATTTTGGATTTGGATACTGCACATTAAAATATTAAAAACCACAAACCAACCCATGGTTTTTACCCATGGTTTCCGGTTAAGGGGAGTGGAATAAAATATTATATTAGGCTACATGAGGATGGTATTAAAATATCACCCTTGATTATGTAGAGATGAGTCACACTATAAGGTAAATTATTTAAAAAACATAAAATATTTTTTATGCCTTGGATGATTAACTAAGGCTTTATAAAATAAATCAAATTAATCTAAAATTACATTATATTAAAATTAAAACATAATTCGGTCAAAATATCCCTTTTATAGTATTTTATTTCTTCACTATTGGGTCATTGTGATTCCATAAAATACATTATATACTTATAAAGTATTTAATTTTTCCCCAAAAATTTGACTGTTTCAAAAAATTATAAAAAATCCACCATTGGATAATTTCAAAATCCTGATTAAAAAAATACTATTAATTTTATATAAATAATTTTTAAATATGTGAATTTTCTCTCAGAAACTGGTATTTATTGGAAATTGATGTGTTTTGGAAAAAACATTTATCAAACTGCAATAAAAATTACATTTGAATTCATAAAATTATATGGTCATTAGTATATAATCATTGTAATTAAATAATAATATTTTTTTTAAATAATTTGTAATTATAAAATCCATAAATTCATCAAATTTTTTTTCATAATTTAAATTTAATTTTAATAAAAAAAATTATTTGTGTGCCCAAAAATCATTTACCTGGAACCATTAATAGAATGAAAGTATATTCAGTATTATACACCAAAATAATGTACATACTCATAATTATATGGTTTAGATACATATCCCTTTATTACACAAGAATACACACTATGATTAAAATGTGTGATAGTGGGACTTTCTAGGGGCCCTTCAGTGACCTTTGATTCGGTTGTGATCTCGATGATCTCAAACATCTCTTGTAAATGGTTTCCCTCATTCTTAAGTTGTTGGATCTCAGATCGGGATTGGTTTTTGGAAAAGCCCAAAAATGTTGTCTCCCCCAGAAGCTCTGATAACTGGGCTTCAAAGTTTATGACGCTACTAGTTGAATCCATCATTTACATTGTCTATGCCAAAATTATTTGTTAAAACATGGTATTTATACTAGTCATGTGATCACAATTAAACAACAATATTATCAATGGTTAAGATTCTTAACTTTCATTAAATCCCAAGAAAAAAAAAATTGAATGTGATTTCTTTATCAATAATTTATTAAAAGAAACAGAATTTTATTCCTAAATGTTAGTATGATTACAAAATCCCATCCTTTTGAAAATTTTGCTTCAAAATTTCATTTTCCCACCCTAAAATATATGAGGGTAACTCTGCTTCATCAGCTCTACTAGTTCCCACGTTGCTTATTCAAACTTATGGATTGACCAAAAAACATTAATTAGTGGCATTGTATTGTTTCATAGAAATTTTCCACTATAATATAAGATCTTCATTGTATTCTCCTCAATGTAATGGTAATAATGCAATGGTACCACCTTTTGCTTGAGTACATGTGATGGGTGAGGTATGTACTTACCCAAGGGAGATACAGGGAAGACATCGTGTATTTGAGGCAGGTTTGGTGGGATTTATCGTCGATAGTTAACTACTCTAATGTGATCAAGGATATTAAAAGGATTTATATAAATTAGAATAATCATTCCTGTATTCATAAATCTCATCACCCACATCCATGATGATATGGGGACAAATACCATGTCTCCAACATAAAATTCTTTGTCCATGCCGATGAGTGTCAACATATCTCTTTTATCTACACTATATAGATTTGATGTCTTATTGGATGGTCCTAACATTTTTCACCATTTTATCAACCATTTTATGACCTAGATTTCATTGTTTCCCATCTTCATCTCATCATGTTAGTGTTCTGAACCTCTTCCCATAAATGGATTCATAAAGATCCATTTGGATGCTTCATTGGAAAATGTTATTGTAAGAGAAATCATCTTGATGAATATGCTGATACCATTCACCTTTTATGTTCATTTAGAATGTTCTCAACATGTCCTCATGTGATTAGATAGTACACTCATATTAGTTATCATTTTGATGATGATAGTCAATGTTGAAGTCAAGATATGTGTTTTGAGCATGATCGAGACTTTTCAAAAACATAGAGGTGATCCTAGGATCTCGATCAGATATAATCAATAGGGGTACTCCATGCAACCAAAACATGTCTCTGATGTATATCTATGCTAGTCGATCTAGTGATACGTCCTCTCAAATCTCAATGAATTGTGTAGTGTTTGTAAGTCCATCCACCATAACCTTGATAGAATTGTTTCCTTTTGATTCCTTCATAAGTCTAGTGACAAATTCCATTGCGATGTTTTCCCATTTCTATATAGGTACGGGTAATGGTTGCATCATACCATTAGTCTTATTCCTCTTATCCTTAACTTCCTATCATAATAGACACATTAGGTTATATTCTGCGATCTCCTTCTCTATGTAATCCCACCAATAATAATCTTAGTGATCTTGATACATCATTGTGTTTCCTAGGTTGATAAAGAAATTCGAACTATGTAAAACATCCAAACGTTCATTCTTTAACTCTAGATATTATTAAATACATATTCTCAATACAAACCTCAAATTTCCTACTTCATTGACATTGACATATGAGGATTTCTCCATTTTTATAGTTTCCAATTTCATATGAATTACAACATTATATTTTTAAGCATCCATTATCCTTTTCAAAATATACAATTAAGAAATCATTTGTGAATTTAATGAAAATGTTCCCTTCTTTATGATTCCCATGTCGATCATCATCAAATTAAAGAATATTGGATCCTTTTAAATTATTATCGATGATATAATAGTTGGGTCTTTTCTACTTAGAGAATTATCAACCATGTTCTCTTTCACAGGCTAGTAATGGATTGAAAATTCATATTCCTTGATGAGATCTAACCATCTTAATTGGCTTATATTCATCACTTAATGTATGAATATATATTTAAGACCTTTGTGATCCGTATATATTTCACACTTCACTACAAATAGATAATACAACCATATTTTCAAAGCAATGATCACACCTACTAAGTCCAGATCATGCATGGTGTTGTTTTACACAAAACAATTCAACATCCATGAGGCATAGAAAATGATTATGTATTTTTTCATCAACACACTACCCTAACCCTTCTTTTAAGAATCACTAAAGATTAAAAAATCTCGCCACTTTTGGGTAGTTTGAGTACACGAGGAGTGATAAGACTATTCATCCAATTCTTGGGATTTATTCACATTCATCATTATAGGTAAATTTTACTCCCGTTTGAGTTATCGTTGTATGAGTGTTTGAAAATAATGATAATTTTTCCACAAATTAGAGATAATATCTAGCCACACCAAGGAAGCTATGGAAATCCTTCAAAGATTTTGGACATGCCCATCCCACAGATGATTATTTCTTCGAATGATATATATAAATATATATGCCATTTCTTGTGATGATATGACAAAATACTGAGACTTCCTTTAAACAAAACACACACTTTCATTACTTCATAGAGTGATGCTCCTTTCGTATTTTCATTATCACAGTTCTTAGATACTCCTCATGCTACTCCATGGTTTTGGAGTATATTAGAATATCATTAGTAAAGGCTACAACAAATTTGTCAATGTAATCTCTAAAGACTCTACTCATCAGGTCCATAATGATTTATAGAGCATTAGTGAGTCCGTGAGGCATTAATATAAATTCATAGTGCCCATACATTTTATAAAAAGTTGTCTTGGGGATATCCTCCATCTTCACCCATAGATGGTAATATTCCAACCACATATCCACTATGGAGAATTATTTTTCCCCACATATCATTTCAAACAAGTCATCAATTCATGGAAAATGATACATATTCTTTATCTTGATTTAGTTTAGATTCTAATAATCAATGAAAAGGCAAATTGACCTATCCTTCTTCGTGACGAAGAGGACTGATGTACCCTTAGGTGAAGTAGTTTGTGGTATGAAACCATCATCCATTTTCCCCTATAGTTGTTTCTTCAGCTCCACATGTTCCATCAGAGCCATTCTACCCAGATTCTGGGATATTGGAAATGCCCCGGGTATAAGATAAATTAAAAATTTGACCTCTAGACTAGGAGGAGACAAAGAAATTACATGTGAAACACATCAACATATTCCCTAATGATGTGAATTTATTCAAGAATAAATCATTATTTAGAATAAGTCATTTGAGATAGATATTTTTTCTCACAAGGAAATAATATCCATGCTTCAATTGATGGTGCTAAATAAGATTCATCCAAATCATTGAATTTGTAAAGAATCGGTGGATGATTTTCAATAGAGATAATTACCTCCTTCTCATCGAAATTTATGTTGGCTATATATAGGGAAATCCGATCCAGGCCTAGAATTGAATTAACTCCACCAACAGAAGCATGACAAGGTTTTCTGGGAAGTTCAACATAAAAATTTAGATAGGGGGAGTTTTATAGATGGGATACAATGATTTCACCATTTTCCATTTTCACCAACAACTCTATTTCCATGTTATTTGGTGGTGTTTGGATTATTCTAAATATCTTTCTAGATATAAAATATTGCATTGAAGAAGAATAAAAAAGTATGTCCACTATTAATGAATAAATTACTAGCGTACCAATCACTACTTCATTTTTGGGATTCAATTCTATGATAGTGATGGATAAAGCTCCCCCTAACTACCTTTGAGTTTTTTGGTTGCCTCTAAAAATTCTAGTATTAGTGAACTAGTTTGAGAAATGCCATGGTTCCATGAATTTCTAGCAATAAAAAATGCACAATGGTTTTACCGGAGCATTCCTTTCCCCCATCTCAATAGAAAGTTTTTCTTCTCAACAATATCTAGCTTGTTTCCATTCCTTCCTACACCTAAATCATTTCCTCATATTCTTCTTGAAATTTCCATGGTGTTTATTTCCATAACATTTCCATGTGTGATGTTGTAATTTTATAGTACTGTTTGATGTAACTATCGGGCTGCCAGAATGTGAATCTACCTTCCTCTTCTTGGCCCCTTGATACCCATACGATTCGATGATCTAAATTTATATACATAGTTAATTTTAAAAAAAATCATTATTTTTATTAAAAATTATGATGGATGGGAATCATACGAAAATTTATATGTGAATTATGATTAATGTATTGATTAATTAAAAAATATAATTATTTGATTTTATTGAAATTTATCTTAAATAAGAATGATTAGAATTGAATGATAATTTTATAAATTTAATAACCTTTGGTATGAATTAGATGATCATGAGCCTAGACTTGGCCATTTCAATGGATTGGATTCATTTAATTTATTTTTAAATTAAATTTCATGCTTCAGTTCCATATCTCCTCTTATTATGTATGGGTATGATTTCCCATTTTGTTATTTGTGTAAACAATTTTCCCTCACTTTTGTGTGAATAAAGGCATATGTAATGTATGGAGCTCCCATTTTAGTTGAAGAAGTTCAAGTTTGGAGATTATATGAATCCAATCCAAGAGAGATGCATAAGAGGAAAGGTGGAAGACTACAACAAAAACCATAAATCGTTCAAGGTTCTTTCCCCCTTTGTCAATAATTTTCATATCATCCACTACATAATCTAACCATTATTAAAATCATTATGAAACTGATCATTTTGTTTTCAAACAATACCAACTTACATCATCGGATGTTATTTCTAATAAATGATTTTAAACCTATGTTATAATTCTTTTCTTAAGAAAAATGTCAATAATATATTTCTGTTTTTTATCATCATGATAATTTTCAACTTGTTTTTTATGAACAATCCTATGAAAACCTAAGAGTTCAGTTGTTTCATAAGAATCATCATAGTGAAAATATCATCGGTGATGTCGATCAACCAATTAGAACTAGAATTTCATGAGAAATTTAATTGATCATTTATCATATTTATCAATATTTGAACCAATGAATTCAGATGAGGCTTTAGGTGATATGTTTGGATTAATGAAATGAAAGAGGAAATCAATGAATTCTAAAGAAAAATATTTTGGACATTGGTTGAATGTTCCAATGATTCTTCTAAAATTGGAGTAAAATTAGGGTTTCAAAAAATATGATGAAAATGGAATAATAGTTTGAAATAAATATTAACCTGTTACTGAATGTTATAATCTATAAGAGGGAAAATGATTTGGAGAAACATATGAACTAGTATCAAGACTTGAACTTATTAGTTTACTTATAGCTTTTTTAGCATTCTTAAATTTTAATATATTTCAAATCGATGTGATGTTTTCATTACAAATTGAATTTGTTCAGGGAAATGTTTATCTATTAAAGGCCTTTAGTTTTAAAGAAACATCCAGAACATGTTTATAAACATACCAAACTGTTTTATGGACTAAAAAGTCCCTATAACTTGGTATGATAAGTTCAATAGATTTTGGGTACAAAAAAATTGTTAAGGAAGATAGAGAAGAAACACTTTTTATAAAATAAGTTAATACAAATATTTATGATTTAAAAATATATATTGATGACATTATATTTGGTTCAAATCAAAAATTGTTCATAGTTTACATTAAGAATATTATGAAATATAAGTTTCAAAATATTATGATTGGTGAGTTAACATACATTGCAGGTTTTAAAATTTATGAAAAACATGAAGTATGTTTTATATGTCAACTTATCTATTTAAATGTTATTTTTAAGAAATTTATGTTTGAAAAAAGTAAAAGTATTAGTACTCCCATTGAAACCTCCAATATATTAAATCTTGATGATGCTGGGAAACCAATTGATCCAAATACATTTAGAGGTAGGATAAAATATTTACTTTTCTGAATATCTTGTCATTTAGATTTAGTGTTTTTGATATTATAATATTTCTAGATATCTAGACAAATCAAAAGAATCTCATCATAAATATAAAAAATGTTTTTTAAGTAATCTTAAGGGAACCTTGGTTTTAGGTTTATTCTATTCTTCTAGAATTGATACTAAGCTAAATTTTTTATGGATTCTAATTTTGGTGGATTTAGAATGGATTGGAAAAGTACATTTGGAACATGTCATTTCTTAAAAGAATCATTAGTTTCTTGTTTATATAAGATATGACACTCAAATATAACATTCCTCAACATAATATAAATATGTGGTAGTTTGATGTTTTTATTCTAAATTGTTGTAGATGAAACAAAAACTCAATGTCTATGGAATGAGTTTTACTAAAACTAAAATTTCGTGTGATAACACAAGTTTCCTTGGACTGTAAAAACCCAGCACATTAGTTATGTGCTTTGTTAATAGACATAAGTAAATATTTCTAATATAGTAATGTTTTAGGAAGAGTGAAGAGATAAAAATAATGCTCATCATGAAGAAGTTAACATTTTGAAATAAATGTTTCATAGTATAGAGTTAGAAAGCAACAAACTCGAAACGCGTGAAGAAAAACTTTTTCTTCGAAAGTAGAAAGATACTAAAATTTCCGAGGAAGCTGAAAGAATTAAGTCATAATTTCAGAAGTAATAGTGATGGAGAACCTTAGTATTAATGTTAAATCATTTTTATCAGAGGATTATAAGAATCATGATTAATTTAATGAAAGGAAAGAAATTGTGAAAAATTTGATTAATAAAGAATGAACATTTTAAATTTGTACTCTTAATTTATATTTTGAAACATTTTTTAAATGAATGTAAAATCTAAATTAAATTTTCATCCAAAAACATATTGTTTGAATGTATTCCAATTAATTTTGGATATATTTTATATCATTTATTTCTTGGATGATTTATTATTTCACATAATGTTTTTTCATATTTTATCTCATTCTAAAATTCCATGATATATACCTTCCCTAGAATTATGTAAATAAAAAATGTAGAGAAACTGATAAAGAGGGAGAAATTTATAAAGGTAGAAGACTTTGAGATAATATCCTAAGGGTGAGATATTATCCTATAGGAAAATTGAAATCATACTTTCCATCGGATTATAAATATGTTATAAACTTATTGGGAGTTATGACATGAGATATGTATTTGAAGATATTAAAAGGATAATGGGATGTAGGTTTTTTCAATGTTATTGTATTTTCAATTTAGGTATTGTGCTATGTGCTTTCCAAATAGGGGGGGATTGTAGAATCAGAAGTCTTAGATCGTAAATTTACTTTGATTAGTTTTGGAAATCAAAAACAATTACATAAAACACTAATTTTCTAACTTTATATTTCCAAAGTGTCTTTCTATGTTTTTATAGAAAAAAATAATTTATAATTAATTTATAAATAAATCTTATAAAAACAAATATGAAGTTATTATTTTTCAATCTGATCAAGAGGACTAAAGGGGCATACATTACATTGGACTATACAATGTTTCACGAACCGACCACAGACTATCGTAGAGCTAATGTGTTTTCACTAAAACATGGTGGGGAATTATTTTTATAAAAAGAGAAGCTGAAGAATTACATATCATATTTCACTACAGATGATAATTATGGTTTAGGTTCATGAAAACTAGATACAAATACTACATTCCTTCAAAAACTGAATATAAAATAATCTATAAAGCCTCCACCAAATTGTATAACTCAAATCATCGAAACCTGTAAAAATTTAATTGAAAATGTTTGGTGAGTATTTGAATTCCCAATAAGTGGGTTTTAAAAATATATGAATATTTCAATTAAAACATTTTGAAAATATCCCTTTAAAAATATTCATAAATCATTTTCTTAAAGAAAACTGCAATACATGATGCATAATATAATAGTTTTCCATGAATTATTATTGAACATTTTAAGAAACATTTACATGCATACTAAAAAACATGATCCAATAATAAGAATGCTTATAGGGAATGCATGGTGTGAAGATTAGTATCTAGGCCTTAATTAAAAGAAGCTAATTGAATCATTCAAGTGTGTAGGTATATAATTTTCATCTAGAAAAAGTACACGATCAGATTTGGGCATAAACAAAGCCATAATTAATTACATAAAATTCACATTATTAAATAACTGGAAAACATCCATCATTGGTATTAAATATTAGGAGATGAGTGCTGAATTATCATCATTCCATTTGCGTTTACTTCTTCTGGTACTCATTTGTATTGGCTCTTAACCACGTATATTCTACTTGTCGAATATTCACATGGTTAATTAAATACAGTAAACATAATGAGGTAATATATAATGCGGGACAACATAACCATACAGTTAAGGACGTGTGATAAGACCATATACAATCATTTTGACAAGGCCTTGTGAAAAGAGCATAGTTTGTCTCATGAGACCTACCGATGCACCATGGGGATATAGCAGGCCCCACCTGACACTTACTATTTCCAATACATTCCCCATACGTCCAGTAAGGTCATATATTCAATGTCTCCCCTTCCACTTTGAATATGTAATTTTTCATTTATTCAATGTGTCTCAAACCAAATTGAATTATTTAGTTCTGAATCCATAATAGGTCATAGGAGTTCAATTATATACTTAGAAATTATATATATATAGTGGATCATGCATTAACTGTCAACAAAAAACTAACTATTATATTGCTATGGAAATTTAATAAATGACAAGTATTGTAGGCAGTTTATAGCACATGTGAGGATAGTCATTGAACAAAACATAAATGGTTATACATGTTAAGTCAGATAAAATTATAGATCCCTAATGTTCAAAATCCTTGATTCATGAAAAAAACATTATAGAAATACATGCCCTTTAGTACATTGATAAATGATTCGGTGAACATGCAAATAGAATAAATCATAAACATGATTAACTAAGAGCTATCACTGCAGCATGTTGATCATGTAATAAAACATTAAGTTACAATAACATTATAACATGACTCTACACACACTTTTATCCTCTAACATTATTGAATACATATATACACAACACATTTTTTTATCATACTAAAAATTAATACACAATAAAAACATACAAGTATTAATTGCCTCAAAAAATCAATTAACTTATGAAAACTGTTGTTCGTAATTTGGATATGGAAATCATCTATCTATATATATATTTATATAGGATTGGAAAAACCCTTAAATTCTCAATAATTACTATACACACAAAAAGCATCTAATAAATCAATATTTGGAAAAACCAAAATTTATTTAGGATTGATTGTTGTGTAATCCATTTATACAAAAAAGTGTAGATAATGGATTGTATTTTTAAATTGCTCCTTATAAGCATTTGATACTTTGAAAACGTTTGTTATTCATTCTTATCAACCTTTGTAAAATAAAAATTAGATTTGGAAAAAACGTGTATATGTATATATATATATATACGTATAACCGAATATACATAACGTATATAAGGATTTACAACAAAAATTTAATGACACTTTCATTATTTAAATATATTAGGAAAATTAATTAAATTATGGGTCATTAATTTCAAAACATGATGAAAAGAATAATTTTTTTTTATAAAATGAATACATATATATGTTTATGTATACATCTATATATTTATTCACAAATCGTCACAAGACCTTGCCTCGTAAAGGAATAATAACATCATTTAGAATAAAAAATTCACCACTATATAAGAAACCGGTAGATCTTATACTCAACCATAAATAAATAAATAAATATATATTTATATATATATATATATTCAAACTGTAACAAAGAAAGAACACTATGTTCCTTGCTTGGATCAAATAAGGAGAAGAAGTGGATCAGAGGTTGAAGAAGTGATAGAGTGGAAGAGTACCCGTAGGGTTCATGTGGAGAATGAGTTATATATATATATATATATTGTATATAATATATATATTTAAGGCAACTTTCAATGGATAACCGGGGAACCTTGGTTTATAATAAGACCAACTGTGTTCGGTCTTGCTGAAAAAGAGAAAAGGAAGGGACTACCGGGTGTCACGAGTGTAGAATAATGATGAACATGTGATGCTGAACGCAACTGGAATGACACAAGGAAGAAAGAATAAGAATAAGGTGACACTGAAAAGTGTGGAAAAGAATGGATGGATTTAATTAGCCGAAAACCGATTCAGCGACTGAGGTGCATCTGCAGATTATTTAAAAGGATGAATGGTTGAGATCAGGGTGTGGTTCTGAACGAATGGCTTTGATCGATGCAAGATTTTGAATCAGCTTGAACGGCCAAAATTTGATCATGAAAAGGATCATATGGATACTAAAAATGTGGTGGGAAAACCATGGCGGCATGGGTTCAATGACCTAACCGATGGAACAAATAAGATATTGCGTGGTGATATTGGACATTCTAGATCAGATTTCTGCAGAAAAAGGCCATCACACTTCAAAACGAGATGGGTTACAGTCTGGAATTATAATCCTGGAGCTCTTGGCATGAGCTCAGAATTACCCTGCCCCCTCCTCAGTACTGACCCATACTGAGATTCAGTGGGCGTGCTTCTACACGCACCCCTTCCTCTGTTCCGCACTACATGGTGGTGCACTCTGGCACCCTTGCACACACATGACCATGCACTCTTAGAGGATAATATGAACACATAGGGACACAACTTAGTTAGAACCTTTCATGCACATACATAGGCCATTTTCCAGGGGCTTTGTGAGATGCCCACCAAGGCATTTAGTGGGTTGGCTTAATAGGTTTCCCTCAGCTGTGTGGGATAGTCACCCATTTTTTTGCAAAGTAAAATTTATTTTTATTATACACAATAAATTTATTATGTTTATAACAAAAATATAATATCCCTATCATAGTTCAACCAAAACCTATAACCAAACATTTTATTATTTATAATCATTTGTGTTTCAAAACATAAAGCTAAAAAATCATGGTTTAATGTGTTATAAAAGAAAACCAAACTAGTATTATATTTAAATTCCAAAAATACTTTTAATTAAAAAAGTGTTTTTATTCATCCAAGGATGAAATCATTTCAAGGTTCTTTCTAAAACATTTGAAACACATAAATACCAAATTCACCATGTAAAGGTAAAATAATAAATACAACCATAATCATTAATTTAATTTTCTCAATGTTTGATTTGAATCTCAAAAATATATTTCTTCTGTACCAAAAACAAGTAGTGTCAAGTACATAATTCTCTTGGTATATCTTTTTAAAAACATGGGTTATGATTGAAACCCATTTTAAAAGGTAAATCATTATCCTTCTAAAAAATTTAAAAAAATTTATTTCTTGCATGTTTATAGTTATAACATCAATAAACACTTTAAACACTTGGAAAACTCATTATACCTAGACATGTTAAATTAAATCCCTAAAAAACCCAACTACTACAAGGAATTATTTCCATTAGAGACTCAAAGGTTACCTAAAAGAGGAAACAACCAGATTATCTATTAGTACATATAAAAACATGAATTAGGGCCTTCCAAATTCAATTTTTTTTGGAGAAGATGGTGCTCATCATTCCTATGATGCTCAGTATAGTTGTTGTGGTTATGGTTATATTGATGTTTATCATGAAGGATCCGAAATACCCCACTATTTTCATGGGATTTTTTTTATATTTGGTGGTATCCATATGATTTCAATTGGTCTTTTAGTATGTATCCTAGGGTAGTGAGTTTCATTGGTCTTATTGTAATGAAATCATTTTCAGTGAGTCATTGAATAAAGAAAGTCTTTTGTTTATTTGAAAGTATGGTTTGGGATAATATGTAAATCAAGCGAAGTAAAACTGTACAATACTGTTATTAAAAAAGAAATAAGTCTGGGGTTTCACCTTTTCTCCTACTTCAATGATTTGCTTCCCAAGAATTCTAAAACACTCATACACATCCACAAGCAAAACCAGACACATATTACTTTCTGCATCCACTCACAATGTCGGCCAACATGGACATTCTAATGATCATCCCCAGGTGGACCTTAAATTTTTTTCTAGTCCCTCAACTTCCATTGTCCATATATACCTAGAGAATTTAGGATTACCACTCAACATAATCCTTTCGGGTTTTGAGAGGAGGGTTGTGTGGTGTGGAGGTCCGTTATTTTAGAGTGGCGTAGGTCCCTATAAATCCCTTGAACTACATCGTGCTTGAAAATTTGGATGCTGTAGAGCATTCTATGCATATTAAAATGTAGTATTTGGATCATATAGTCTAATCTATGGTCATCCTCAAATGAATCTTCTTGAATCCTTCTTAAAGCTATGTAGTTTTCAAATAAGGTGAAACCTAAGAAAATACCTTCGTAGTTTTTTCCTCTCGGTTTATACTCTACAAATTGTACAGTTTGCATGAAACAATGAACATAACGATCTCCCTGGTTGTTTCTGAGGACATTCAGACTAAGGGACACATTATATGAGCATTTTTAAGTCTGTAATATGTTTGAAAATGTGTCGTAGTTTATAAACACGGCTTGATGATTGTAGAATCCATTAATTTTACAGGAAGTGATAAGAGGTTTATTGGTAAACCCATGTCTTCCATCTGAATAATTTCAAGGGACAAGTTTTAAATAGTAGGGAATTAGAATATAAAACAACAATTTTATTTTGTAAAATCATATTGAAATACCAAATCATAATTTATAATGTTTTACAATTAAGAAAAATATCATGAAACACAAATATACTGCGTATTTATTCCTTTCCTCTCACAACTCAATGGTGTGGATTTCCTAACATCCACTGATTTATCTTCATAGGTACAACTGGTGTTGGAAATTTCCTCTGTTCCTAGACAAACAGACCCCTAATGTGATGCAAAACTCATTAATCTCATTGGATCAGATGTAGAACGTGCTACATGGATCAACAACATGTGGACATCTATAGTTCCATGTGTGAAAATCACAAAGTGTGTGAAGCTAGGAAATATCAGTTTGAACATGATGTTAATAATGTAAACAACTAGAATCATCCTCAAGAACATAACTGTCCATAACTTGTCAATAAATAATAGAGGTCAATATTTGATAGAGGTACATTACTCGGAGGTCACCCTAATGTGCAGCCTCGCAGAAGTCCTATATGGGCAAAAAAATATCGGTCTGGGTGAAACACATAATCAAACCCTCAACGTATTTTACATACCATGAATAGAATGGGAACTGTGTGTTCATCATAAGAAAATAATTTAATCTTAATTCTCATTGATTTTGTAGTACATGAGTTGAATTGGATAGATGGTAGAGGTGTTTGCCTAACAAATGATGGTTTTCAAAAGTCTCACAACCTTCTAGACATGATTTTCCTACTATTGTTTCTAATAGTTCCTTTGGAAGAGACATAAGGCTTATTTTTTCTACCATATTAAAATGTTAATAAGGACACTACTTTGTGAAACATAATCAGGTTTTTAATGTTGTACTAATTTTACTGGGTTGTCTAAATCGATCATCAAATACAAATTGTCACAACCCGGCCCCAGACTACCCCGGAGCTGTTGTGTTTTCAATAAAAACATGTTGTGTAATTTATTATTACAAAAATAGAAGTTTAAGAATTACACATCATGATTCACTAAAGAATATCATTACAGTTTAGGTTTTGGAAAACAAGATACTAATATTTCATTCATTCAAAAAATGTACAGAAAAGAATCCACAAATCCGCAACCAACTAGTTTAACTCAAATCTACTTAACCAGTATAAATTAAATTCAAAACGCAGGGTGAGCATACGAATTCCAAGTAATGGGGGTTTTAAAATAAAATAATATTATAATTAAAACATTTTGAAAACATCCCTTTAAAAATATTCAAAAAACAATTCTTAAAGAAAACTGCAGTAGATGAAGCATAACATAACAGTTTCCAAGAATTACTAGTGACCATTTTAAGGATCATTAACAGGTCTACAATAAATCATGTTCTAATAATATGCGTGCTTATAAAAAATTCATAGTGTCATGCACAATATTCAAGAGTTAATTAAACAATGCTAACTGAATCATGCAAGGGTGTAGGTACAAACGATTTACATGGAAAATGTACAGGATCAGAGTTTCACATAAAGAAAGTCATAATTAATTAATCACATAAAATTCACATCATCAAATAACCAGAAAACTACCATCACTTGTATTAATGTTCAAAATATGGGTGCTAAAGAATAATCATTCCATGTGCATTTACATCTTCTGATACTCATAGGTCCCGGCTCTTAACCAAGTATATTCTACTAGTCAAATAATCACTTGGTTAATTAAAATCAAAAAGAATAATGAGGGAATGTATAATGAGAGAAAACATAACCATACCGTCAAGTCCCCATGCCAAGACCATAAATAATCGTTTTGTCGAGGCCTTTTACCAAGACCATAGTGTTTCTCATTAGACCTACCGATGCACCAAGGGGCTATAGCGGGCCCCAACCGACACTTAATATTTCCAATAAATTACTAATACGTCCAGTAAGGTCATATATTCAATTGTCACATACCACAAGGAATATTTAATTTTTCATTTATTCAATGTGTCCCATGCCACATTGGATAATTTAGTTATAAATCCATAAAAGGTTATAAGATTTCAATTATATTATTTGGAAATAACATATATATAGTGAATCATGAATTAAGTTTAAAAAAACAAAAAATTGTATGACTATGGCAATTTAATAAATGAAAAATATGGTATGCAGTTTATAGCACATGTGAGGATCGATAATGCACATAAAATAAATGGTTATAAATGTTTTGTCAGATTAAATGATAGTTCCATAATTTTTAAAATCCTTGATTCATTGAAATGGAAACTTAACAGAAATATACACCATTTAATAAAATGATAAATGTGTTGGTGAACATTCAAATAGATTAAAACATAAACTTTATTAACTAAGAGAAATCACTACCGCAAGAGCATCCTGTAAAATAACATTATGTGGAAATAACAATATAACTTGATTCTACACATCATTTTATCCTATAACATTATTGCATACATATATACACAACACATTTCAGTTTATAAAACTCAAAAGTAATAATCATTAAAAAATACAAGTATAAATTGCATCAAAACAACTATTTTCTTCTGATAACCATTGTTTGTAATTTGTATTTGTAAATTATCTATATCTATATATATATTTATAGGTCTAGAAAAATGCATAAATTCTCTATAATTACTATATGCACAAAAAACATCTAATAAATCAGTACATGAAAAAAATAAAATTTATTAAGGATTGAGTGTTGTGTAATCCGTTTATACAAAAATGTGTATATAAAGGATTGTATTTTTAAATTTCTCCTTATTTTCCTTTCATACTTCCAAAATATTTTTTATTCATTCTTATCAAAAATATTAAAATCTAAATTAGATTTAGGATCAATGTTTATATGTATATATTTATACATATAACAGAATTTACAAAATGTATATGAGAGTTTTACCACAAAAATTTAATGGCATCTACATGATTTAAATATATTAGGAAGATTAATTAAACAACATTTCTTTAATTTCAAAAAGTGATATAAAACATAAAAGGGTTTTTTATAAAATTAATAAATATATATGTTTAGGTATACATCTATATATTGATTCACAAAACGTCCCAATCCCTTGAATGGTAAAGAATTAAGAAAATCATTTAAGACAAAAAATTCACCATAATAGAAGAAAACATTTGATCTTATAGTCAACCATATATATTTACACACACACACACACACACACTTATATTCAAATAGTGACAATGTAAGACAAAAAATGTCCATTACATGGTTAAAGGAAGGAGAAAAAGTGGATAAGAGGTTGAAGAAGCGCTGGAGAGGAAGAATACCTATAGAGTTTGAGTGAAAAAATGAGTCCAATATATATACATTGTATATAATATATATTTAAGGAAACATGAAATGGAAAAATGAGGTACCTAAATTTATAATAAGATGAAGTGTGTTCGGTCTAGTGGAAAACGAGAAAGAGAATAGACCACTGGGTTTCATAGGAGTGGAATAATGAAGAATGTGGGAGGTTGAACGTGAATCGAATGACACGAGGTAGAAGGAAGAAGAAGAATGCGATGTAGATGGGTGTAGAAAAGAATGGATGGCTCTGATTAGATGAAAACAGATCTAGTGGCTGAGGTGCATCTATGTGTTGTTTAAAAGGATGAACGGTTGAGATCATGGCATAGCTTAGATCGGATGGCTACGTGTGACATGATATTTTAAATCTTCTTGAGTGGATATAATTATATTGTAAAGAAAATCATATTGGTGATAAAAAAGTGGAGGGAATGTTGCAGCTATCTAGGATTGATGGCTGAACTGATCAAATTGCTCTGATCTCTTTCGATGAGATCAGGTTGTCCAGATATGATTTCTACTAAAAAATGGAGTCCCACATCGATACACGATAGGATACGCTCTGGATTTATATGCTTGGTGCCATAAGAGTGATCTCATAATTCCCCCTCCCTTTCCCCAGTACCACCCCGTACATGGATTTAGTGGGTGTGCTTCTATGCCTACCCCTTCCATCATACCACTCCACATAGTGTCTCGATTAGGCACCCTTGCACATGCACACCCATATATGCATAGAGGATACTATGAACGCCTGTGCGCATAAATTAGCATGCACCTTGTATTCACAACCCTGGGCCATTCTATAGGGGTTCTGGGGGATTCCCACCAAGGCCTTGATTAGCTTGGCCGACTAGGTTTCCCTCACCTAGGTGGGGTACTCAACCATTTTTTTGTAAAGTAAAAGTCATTTTTATAATATACTATAAATTAAATATGTTTATTACAAAGAATATAATTTCCCTATCACGATTAAATGAAATCCTATAACCAGACTTTTTTTTAGTTTATAAAAATTTTATTTTCAAAACATCAAGGTAAAAAATCATTGATTAATGTATAATAAAAGAAATCCCACCAAGTATCATACTTAAAATCGAAACATACTTTTAATTACAACTTTGTTTTTTTCATCCAAGGATTAACATTTAAAGGTACATTATAAAACATTTGAAACACTTAAATACCTAATTCACCATGTAAATTAAAAATACTAAATACAACCATACTGATTAAATTCATTTTCCCAATGTATGATTTCAAACTCAAAAATATATTTCTTTGTATTAAAACCAAGAATTATCATGTAAAAAATTATCTTGGTATTTATTTTAACACACAAGGGTTGGGATTCAAACCCATTATAAACATTAAATCATTATCCTTCTAAAATATATTAAAAAAATTATTAGAAACATTTTTATAGTTATAACTTCAATTAACACTTTAAACATTTGGAAAAACTCATTATACCAATATTCTTAAAATTATACCTCCATAATTCTAATGGATACAAGGTCTTATAGCTGTTAGAGACTATGAATTCACCTAAAGTAGGCAATAGTCAGATTATATTTTAGGCCTTATAGAAAAAAGAATTTGGGCCTTCCAACATCAAAACAAATTAGAGAAGATGGTGCTCATCATTCTTCTAATGGTCAGTACTGGTGTTGTGGTTCTAGTTATACTGATGTTTATCATGGAGGATCAGAAAGACACCCACTATTAACTGGGGTTTTTTTGTTGTATTTGGTTGCCTCCCTTTGTTTTTAATAGGAATTTTATTAGGTATCCTAGGGTAGTGAGTTTCTTTAGAAATGTTGTAATGTAATCATTTTCAGCGTTTCCTTGAATAAAGAACGTCTTGTGTTTATTTTCAAGTATTGTTTTGGAATGTTTGAAAATTAAGAAAAGTAAAACCTTACAATACTATTATTATATAAGAAATATGTTTGGTGAATCACATTATTCCCCCCTTCAAGGAATAATATCCTCACAATTCTAAAATACTCATAAACATCCACCATCAAAACCAAACACACATTACTTCCAGCATCCCCTCACAGTGTCATCCAACGTGGACGATCATATGATTGTCCCCAAGTGGATCCCTCAGATTAGTTTCTAGTCCTTTTACTTCCTTGGTCCATATACACAGAGAGTAGATAGGATTTCCCCTATGTAAAAATCATTCAGGTTTCCAAAGGGACGCTTGTGGGTGTGGAGGTAATAGATTTGAGAGTGGACTAGATCCCAATAAATCTCTTAAACTACATCGTTCATGAAAATTTGGATGTATTAGAGCATTCCATTCATAGAAAAACACAATAATTGTATCATGTAGTCCATTTGGTGGTTTCCCAATAATAAAACTTCTTGAAGCTTTCTCAAATCTTGGTAGTTTTCATATAAGTTAAACATAAGAAAAGACCTTCGTAGTATTTCCCATTCTACTTATACTCTGGGAATTGTGCATTTTCCATGAAATGATGAACATAAAGGTCTCCCTAATAGGTTCATAAGAAATTCAGGATAAGGGAAAAATAATAAAAGCATTTGAAAATCATGTGTATGTTTGTAAAAGTGTCATAGTCTTCTGAACATGACTTGAGGATTATGGAATCGAGTAATTTGATAGGAAGGAATAAGAGGATTTTTGGTAAACCCATGTCTTCTATCTAAAAAATTTCAAGGGACATGTTTTACTCATTAAAACATAACCATATTAAAATAAAGATGTTATTTTTTAAAAGCATATTAAAATACCAATTCATAAATTATAAATTAGAAAATTGAAAACAATGTTCATGAAACATGGATGTGATATGTATTTATTCGTTTCCTCTCAAAACTCACAGGTTTGGATTTCCAAACATCCATAGAGGTCTCTTCGGAGGTACAAACAGTGATGGAAATTTTTCCAATTCCTAGTCAAACAGATCCCTAAATAGTTCGAAATTCTTCGATCTCTTTGGTCAAGATTCAGCACAGGCAACTATAATCAACCTCATGTGGACTTCTAATTTCCTATGTGAGAAAATCATGAAGTGTATGATGTTGTCCGACATCATTATGGACATGATGTTGATAATGTAAACGGGTAGACTCGTCCTCAAGAACATCAAGGTCCATAAATTTTCCAGATAGATCGTAAGTCATTAATTGACAGAGGTACTCTACTCAGATGTCAACCGCTTGTGTAGCCTCTCAAAAGTCCTCTAAAAACAAAAAAATATCAACTAGGATACAACATTTAAACACACCCACAAATTATTTTCCCGTCTGTGCATAGAATGATAATTGGTCATTCATTATAAGAGAATAATATAAGCCTGATCTTCAGTGAGGTTGGAGTACATGAGGAGAATTGGATACACTATAGATGTGTTGGAATGACAAAAAAATGTCTTCAAAAGTCTCATAGCCTTCTTTACATGATTTACCTACTATAGTTTCTAATTTTTCCTTTGGAAGTGATAGAAGAGTTGTTTCATCTACCATAGGATAATGTTAAGCATGACGATACTTTGTAATACATAATCATGTTTTAAATATTATTCTAGTTTTCTAGGGTTGTCTAAATTGATCCTCGGATACCAACAATCATTACTTGGCCCCAAACTACCCCAGAGACAGCGTGTTTTCAATAAAACATGGTGTGTGATTTTTTTTATAAGAAGAGAAACTGAATAATTACACATCATGTTTCACTAAAAAATATCATTAATGTTTAGGTTCTGCAAAACTAGATACAAATTTTACAATAATTTAAAAACAATAAAGAAAAGAATCCAAAAAGCGTCCACCAACCAGTGTAGCTCAAATCTACTAAACGTGTAATAATTAAATTGAAAATACAGGGTGAGCATACAGATTCTAGGTTGGGGGGTTTTGAATATAAATTAATATTTCAAATAAGGTTTTTGAAAACATCCATATAAAAATATTTATAAAACATTTTCATAAAGAAAACTTCAATACATAAAGCATAACATAACCATTTTCAAAAAATTTCTGTTGAAAATTTTATGGAACATTAATAGAGCTATAACAAAACATGTTCCAATCATACGGTTCCTTATAAAAAATTCATAGGGTGGATCATAATATCTGAAAGATAACTAATCAATGTTATGTTAATCGTTCATGGATTTAGGTACAAAATTTAAATTTTGAAAAAGAACATGATCAAAGATGCGCATAATCAATGTCATAATTAATTAATCACATAAAATGAACATCATAAAATAACTAGAAAACTACCATCACTTGTATTATAGTTCATGATTTGGGTTCTGAATAATCAACATGCCATGTGCATTTACATCCTCTAATTATCATAGGTAATTGCTATTGACAAAGTATATTCTGCTAGTCAAATATTTAATTGGTTAATTAAATACTATAAACATAATGAGGGAATGTATAATGCTTGACCACATAACTCTATCATCTAGGACTCCTACCAAGACCATAAATAATCATTTTGTCAAGGCCTTGTGAAAGACAATAGTTTGTCTCATGAGTCCTACCAGTGCACCTAGGGGCTATATCGGGCCTCAACCCGACACTTACTAGGTCCAATACATTTCTCATACATCAAGTAAGGTCATATATTCAAAGATTCTCATAACACTTTGAATATTTAATTTTTCATTTATTCAATGTTTCTCATGCCACATTGAATAATTTAGTTCTTAATTTATAAATGGTCAGAAGAGTCCAATTATATTCATTATCAATTAAATATATATTGAAAACCATGAATTAAGTGTCAAAAACAGAACTAACCACTGTATGGCTATGGAAAATTAATAAATGACACGTATGTTAGTCAGTTTACAGCACATGTGAGGATAGCTAAGGCACATAAAATAAATGGTTATATAGGTTTTGTCACATAAAATGACAATTATTTAATTTTCAAAATCCATGATTCATGGAAATGGAAACTTAACAAAAATACATGCCATTTAATACACTGATAAATGTGTTGGTGAAAATGCAAATAGATTAAATAATAAAAGTGATTAACTAAGTGAGATCACTACAGTAGGTTCATCATTTAATAAAACATTAAGTGATCATAACAAGATAACATGATTCTACGCATACTTTTATCCACTAACATTATTGAATAAATATATACACACCACATATTTGGGTAGAAATATAAAATTTTATACTTATTAAAAACATATAATTATTTATTACATCAAAAAATCAATTAACATATGATATCCATTGTTCGTAATTAGGGATTGGAAATCATCTATGTATATATATATGTGTGAGTAAAAACCCATAAATTCTCTATAATTACTATACACACAAAATGAATCTAGTAAATCAATATTTGGAAAAAACAAAATATATTTAAGATTGAGTGTTGTGTAATCTATTTATACCAAAAAGTGTATATAAAGGATTGTTTTTTAAATTGCTCCTTATAATTATTTCATACTTCAAAATCGTTTGTTATTCATTCTTATCAACCTTTGTAAAAACTAAATTATATTTAGGATCAATGTTTATATGTATATATATATATATATGTATAACTGAATATACATAATGTAAATATGGGTTTTACACAAATAAATTAATGATAGTTACTTGATATAAATAAATGAGCAGAATTAATTAAATAAAGGTTCAGTAATTTCAAAATGTGATATAAAACATAAAATTATTATTTATAAATCGAATCCATACATATTGTTATATATACATCTATATATAGATTCACAAAATGTCAAAAGCCCTTGCATGGTAGTGATTTAAGAAGATAATTTTGGACAAAAAATTCACCATCATAGAATAAACAAGTAGATCTTATACTCAACCACGTATATTTAAATATATATATATATATATATATATATTGAAGCTGTAACAAATCAAGAAAATCTAGGTCCCATACATGGTTCAAGGAAGGAGAATGAGTGTATTAGGGGTTGAAGAAGCAATGGAGTGGATGAATTCTCATGGACATTATCTGAAAACTGAGTCATATATATATAAACTGTATATAATATATATTTAAGGCAACCTGGAATGGAAAACAGAGCCCCCTCGAATTATAATAAGACCACGTGTGTTCAGTATTGTGGAAAATGTTAAAGGGAAGGGACCACCAGGTGACATGGGAGTGGAATAATGAAGAAAGTGTGGGGGATGAATGAAACTGCTATGGAATAAGGTGGAAGGAAGGAGAAGAAGACGACACATATGGGTGAGAAAAATAATGGATGAATATGATTAGTCGCAAACTAATCCAACAACTTATGTGTGTTCACGAGATATTTAAAAGGATAAATGACTGAGATCTAGGTGCAGCTCAGACCTGAGAAATGTGAGTGATGTGAGATTTTAAATCATCTTGAAAATATGAGATTAAATAAAGAAGCGGATCAAACAGCTTCTAAAAATGAGTAGGGAATGACACGGCTATGTGGGTTCGATGGCTGATCCAATCGAATGGCTCAGATCTCACATGGTGAGATCGGATGATCCAGATCTGATTTCATCTGAAAAAGGGCATCTCACATCGTAACGAGATGGTCTATTGTCCGACATTATAATCCTGGAGATCTCAGCATGAGCAATATTTCCCCCTCCCCCTCCCTAGTACCACCCCATACTGGGATTATGAGAGTGTGCTTCTGCATCCATTCTTGCCTCCATGCCCCCCCTCATAGTGGCACACTCTTTCCCCTTACAAACGCACTGTCGTGCACAATTAGAGTCTTGTATTAAATCTTGTGAATGCGACTTAGCATGAACCATGCATACACAACCTTGGGCCATTTTCCAGGGGTTTTTGAGATGCCCACTAAGGCCTTGAGTGGCTTGGCCTACTAGGTTTCCCTCGGCTAGGTGGGGTACTCAATCATTTTTTTGAAAAGTAAAAGTCTTTTTTATTATTCCCTATAAATTTATTATGTTTATAACGGAGAGTATAATTTCTCTATTATGGTAAAACAAAATCTTATAACAAAACTTTTCTTTAGATTATAAACATTTTAGTTTCAAAACATCAATCCGAAAAATCAAGGTTTAATGTATCATAAAAGAAATCTCATCTAGTATTATATTTAACATCAATTGTATAAATTTAATTAAAACGTTGCTTTTTTTCATCCATGGATGAAAAAAATTCAAGGTAGATTCTAAAACATTTGAAACACCTAAAAACAAAATTCACCAAGCATATGTAAAATATTAATACAACCACAATCATTAATTTCATTTTCCCAAAGAACGATTTCAATCTCAAAAATATGTTTCATTTTACCAAAACCATGTTGTACCAAGTAGATAATTATCTTGGTATATATTTTAAAACACAAGGGTTATGATTCAAACCCATTTTAATCTTTAGATCATTATCCTTTTAAAATATATAAAAAAATTATATTACAAACATTTTTATAGTTATAACTTTAATGAACTCTTTAAACACTTAGAATACTCATTGTACCAAGGCACATTAAAGTAAACCACCAGAAAACCCAACACCTACAATGTCTTATTACCGTTAGAGACTCAACAATCACCTAAAAGATAAAACATTCGAAATAGCTTTTAGGCCTTATAAAAACATGAAATAGGGCCTTCCAACGTCAAAAAAATTTATTGAAGATGGTTTTCATCATTCTTTTGATGCAGAATATAGTTGTTGTTCTTTTGGTTATACTAATGTTTATCTTGATTGATCTGAAATACCCACGCTATTTACATGGAATTTTTGTTGTATTTGGTGGTCTCCTCGTGATATTAATATGAATTTTAGTCGGTATCCTAGGGAAGAGAGGTTCTTTGGTCATATTGAATTGTGATCATTTTTAGTGTTTCACTGAATATATAAATTCTTGTGTTTATTTGCAAGTATTCTTTTGGACATTTTGGAAATGAATAAAAGTAAAACCTTACAATACTATTATTTCATTAGAAATAAGTTCGGTGCATCACACAATTTTATTAGTTTTTTACCATCATACCGAGCAACACAAGAATTCAGAGGATGCGACATAGACTCATAATGATCAAAAAATGACTCAATTATTTTTACACCTCGATTTCATGTAAATAAAAATTCAATTTCATGTTATTAGCTCCCTTTGTTTGATTTATCACTTAACTCAAAATTTGTGGGAAAAACTAATTTTGAGCATATAATCCAATTTGGATATATGATCTATGTTTCAATGATTTATATGGATTTATATTGAATAAAATATCTTTTTCCTGGGATTCCATATTAATCAGAGATCATCTTTATCTTATGATTGAAAATTAATCCAAGTTTCTTTCCTCATTTTTAATCTTAAACCAGTAATATGAATTTTTTTGAAAATAATAAATGTAAAAAATTCCTTAAATTGAACAAACTATTTTGCACATGCAATTGAAAATTGATTGAAATTTAACGATAAAAAAACTCTTAATGGTTGTTTTCTTATGTTTTCTCATCAATCGTAATGTATTTATTTGGTTTTTAATCACTACATGGTCCAATGTCATTTTAATAAAAATTAAAATTTGATTTCTGATATTACATGAAATATAAAATAATATGATACATTCAATTTGAATGGGAAACTGGAACCATACAATGAAACAAACCTTTTGGATATGATTCTTCTTTTAGGACAAGGGCTTATACCTAAAACTATTGTAGTAGGGCCCCATAAAAAATAAAAAATTTTAAATATAATAATAATAAATATATTAAAAATAATCAAAAAATAATTTATAAACTAGCATCATGGATCCCTTATACCATCACCCTAGAAGACATATTTCTATAGCGCTCTAACCTCAACTAGATATATTGTATTTACATTCTCAAGATCATGCATCTAGCCTCGAAATATCACACTTGATGTGTCATCCATGAAATAACCGGAGCCACAACCTCTCCAGATGAAACTATAAAATGGGGAATCTTTATTCCATATGTCCTATTATATCGATGTTCATTACGATCAATGATGTGATGAAATATCAAAAACCTCTACATGGAGAGCTATCGATAGTCATCTGGAATCTATGTTAACTCAGCCTCGAATTTATCATGTTCAATATATAAATATATAAGTATATGTGAATATAGATATAATTACATCATGTTAATTAATACAAGAACATTTTTTAAGATTCATAACCTCAGGATCATTTTGATATCAAGTTATCAACCAAACCCATATTCTATCAGTATCTCTACCTTGCTCTTATAACATTATACCAATAAGACATAACTCTTGGAAAAAATATTAAATATTAAATATTATAATATAATGATAAATAAATCATGTCAAATATAAGACACGTGATGAGAACCAAGCCTGTTAGAGAGTCCCTGCATCACATGATTCTCATAATATTGTTCTGACACAACATACATTAATTTAATTGAAATTTAAAACATCAATTTTTTTCACATTAATTGAAATATATAAACCAAAATTAATAATTCACATTGTATTTGCCTAAAAGGACCTATATGTAACCATGCCACGCCACTATGATGCGAGAAAACCTCTTGAGACTCTATCCAAAATGTGTTGGGAACCCACATTTAGTACCCATTTCACTCTACCTTTATAATATTTCCACATTTTACAACATTTTCAATACACACTAGCTGAAACTCCTTAGGGAATACTCTTAGATTAATCTATTTAAGAAAATAGTTATCACAAATTCAACTGTCTTTTAAGAATAGAAAAAAAAACTAAAATGATTCTCTTACCAAACAATCCCTCTATAGTCGATGTAATGTGTCTTGAAAGAATAAATCCCAGCCATGTGTAGTCAAGGGGAATCTATGTGCTCATGCATGATATGAACCAATTGGGGAAAAATGAAGGGGGTACTCTCCCATGGGATGGTATGCCTTATAAAATTAAATATCAAGGTTCGATTCCTGAGTAAGTACCATCACCACAGCCCCTCCTATGAGAGGATGAATTGGTTTAGTTGAATCCTATTTAAAAAAACACATAAATAATTTTAAATATGTTAATATACATATTTAAATCTTAATAGAAAATATAAAAACACATTTACCTTCATACATGCCTAAACCAAAAGAAGTTGGTGCCTCTATAGAATAATGTGGATATAGTTCCAGTTTTACTAACATGTTTTTAGTCATAGAATGAATAAATTGTTTAACACACATAGACTATATATCAAATAAAGAGATAGTAGATACACAAAAAACATTTAAATGATTTATAAAAGTAAATCGGTTAAAAATATATTTAAAATCAAAAAGTGGAAAAATAATCATACCATCATTAGACATGAATATAGATCATTTCTCCTTAAGCAATCTCTCTAAACAATTCAATATCCTTTTCATGTTGATCGATAGTGCATTGATCTAGTTGTTGTGAAAAAGTCAATTGTCTCTAGTTCATCTAATTAAATAAAAACAATCTTCTTCTTAACATTATCATATAATCCTTCGGATTTGGATTCAATAATATGGTTATGAAGAAAACTTATTCTACATGTGATGCCAAAATGATAAGTATGTTACTAACTCATTCATATCTATATAAAATATTGTTAATGATCACCAATTTACACTAAAATTGATCAAATTTTGGTTTGATGACTAGATCTTCACAATTACACTTTAAAAATCATTATTTCTACCTGTGTGCATATAAAACATCAATGATCTCTTTAAATTGACCATTGTAATAACTATAATCTACATATTGAAAACCAATGTCATAGATTTGTGATTCTATTTTCTCATAAACATATTTAATGTGACTCTAAAATGCATTATCAACTATAGTTGTTCTATGATGAGTCAATATACAAGGAATTTAATCTTGTTGGTTAAATTCTTTAGTTGGTGTAGGGTCACCTATCTCTCACAGGTTATGTCATATAATAATTCAATGAATTCAGTAAATAGTTATATAGAAATAAATTAGTACCATAAATCAACATAATTGAGATTCATTTATACTTACAAAAGCCTTGAACCAATCATGAAATGATGAATAATGGGACTCTTGAATCTGATAATCATTAACAAGGAATATCATTTTTAACCTTATTAATGTGTTTCCTATAAATGGTAATTACATTTTTAAATGATCAACTTCTATATGAGAAAAGACATAAAATTTGAATAGTAAATGTGATAGAACACTTATTACAAAAACAGAACAACTAATAGACTATTGAAAAAGATGTATCAATTAGATTGTACTACCATGATATTGTGCATACGAAATATAGTTCATTCCATATCTATCCTATTATGAATCTGAGTGGGATTATCTCATTTTGTTTCAACAGCCATAAGATATTAAACACAAAAAGCAGTTCACTAATCCCTCAAATAACCATAAAATATTGATACCTTTGGATGATATCTATTCTACATAAATCATTATAATGGATTCAAATACCACTAAAAAGGATACATCCACATGAATTGGACAATACTAGTAGCAATTACTTCAATGGTAAAGTGTACTATCAAATGAATAATATCATCAAAAAGTGTTGGTGGAAATAGTTTCTCTGAGTGAAAAATAGAATGAATAATCATTTCTTATAAATTTTTTAAATCACTCATTCATTTATTCTTTAAATAAAGTTTTCAAAAAAACTATTCCTCTCATTCAATGGTTGAAAAACACATGGAGATTAAAAATCAATTTTTTTTATAAGAATTAATAGTTGATGTAGTATGTGGTTGTCATGAATTTTCAACCATATTTAGAAGAGTAGCCATTAGGAACCATGAGAATCCTCAAAACAGAAATGAATTTCCATTTTTCTAATCAGATACTGTAACACCCCATGCTTCCACGGTACGCTTCTCTTTGAATGATACGGTTGTGTGTGTTATACACAACTTCGAGTTCTAACACACACCATAAACAATCAAACTAGACATTGAAAATAGTAATAACTACCTTTTGAAATTTTATGTCTCAAAATGGACTTCATTTTTAGATTCGGAGTATCGAATTTAGCCTAAGGTGAAAGTTTGGTACTTTTCGGATAACTTTTATATTTTAGGGAAAATTACTAAAAAACCTTTTTAATCAAAATAATTAATAGTGATATATTTTGAATTTGAGTGGTTTTAAAGCATAATTAGAATATAATTTTACCATTTTATCCAATGGTGGTCATTAGAATTAATTTTACTTTGAAATTGGACATTAACAACTGTTAATCTTTTGATAGTTATTGTTTCATAAAAACATGATATTTGTTTTGACAGCAGGATTTAATTAAAAAATTATGTAATGTAACTTCTATGTTATGAATTTTGTAAAATAGAAATCATTTTTGAATGCGGAATATCAATTATTGCTTAGGGTGAATTTTTGGTGTTCTGAAAAACTTCAATTTTTGATGAATAGTGAAACCACTAAGTGGTAGTGAAGCAAACTGATTTTTCGTTTAAATGGTATTTTTCTAATTATATGTGTTGAATATTAAAAATACTACATACACGGTTGTCACTAATAAGTAAAAGGTGGTTCAATGGGATGAAAATATTTTTAGTGAATAGTATCTTTTTTTCATTAATCGCGATTAGAGGTAATTAGTGTAATTTTAGGTAAAAATGATGTTATAATAATATGAAATCACAATTAAAGTTGTCCAAACCCTATTTTATGAGTCCTGGACGACCATTAAAAACCATGGGTTGATTTGTGGGACCCCATGGTGCCACTTTCGTAAGATAATGCCATTAATACATTTTATTTAAAGTAAAAGTAAAAATGACACAAATAGGAATTGTTTTACTAAAACTATTATTACAAAGGGTTATACAACTCATATTTTTGACTAAAAATATTCATTAGAAATATAAAGATATTTCTTACATCATGATATTTTTTTATAATTTTTAGACATTAAAAAAATTAACTTATTTATGACATCATGATGATTCAACGATTACCTCATTAATTAACAATTTAAATAAAATGAAATGATAATGTAAAATCTTAGACTTACACTTTTTAAAAACCTATTGGATGAGTATATTTCGAACCTTAATCATCTTATACTCAAAATATATCAATCATGGCCCTTTATAATCCGAAACCCATTTGAAAATAATGTAACATTTCAAGAATTTCCAAGAGTACCCCTCCTCTCCACTTATAAAAGGCCCCCACCTCTACCACCTTTCCCACACATCTCAAGCATTTGTCTTGGCAAAACCCTGCCCATTTACTCACTCCACATCCCTCTCTTACTCCTAGAATCCTCACATTGGGCAGAATCCTTTCCAAGTAAGCCTTTGGGATCAAATCAAAAAGAGTTACTCTTTTAAAGGTAATTCTTTCTCTTCTGTTATTTTGTTTTATTTCGCTTCTACAACCCCTTAAAATATTTTTATTCCTTTATTTTGTAACAAAAATAGTATCATAAATATACTAGTATGTTTTTATAAAAATAATTCGAGCTACACTCACACACACCTACATCTAATGGTTAAAGAACATACTGTTTCCGTGGATGGCGAATTTCTACCTCACGAAACGATGATTGTTCAAAATCCATCTAACACCATTCATGGTGGCCATTGAGATGTTAATATATATATGATATATATTATGTCTATGTTTTCCATATGCTTCTGTATTTTTCATTTATGGCATACCTTTATGGTTTCAATTATGGGAAAACGTGATATCTTCATTTAAGGATGTGCGGACTACCGCCCCCTCAATGTGATTTGATTCGTTAATGCCATATAAGTGTTGTGTAAAGGATGAAGTAAATGTAATTATATATGATATTATACTATAATTATAATATAACTTTATTTCATTATGATTTCATTCCTTTAAATATGAAATAGAAATGAATGTAGCGTTCATGCGTACGTACGGCTTACCGTCTCCATGAACGTTGCATTTCATTTCATACCTCTAAATGATATTCAATATTATAAATGCTTATATATACTGGATATATAATATATATATATATATGATATATCATCATGAAAATAATTGTGGACCTAATGGATATTTTACCACATGAGCAACTTGCAATTATAAGAAGTTTATTTTTGACTCAAGTACCAATGATTGACAAAACGACTGTTATTAACATAAATAATTAAATAATGTTCATAACATGGTAATAAGTGATATAAAAGAAATAATAAACTTGAAAAATTTTCCTATGCATGTAGAAATTAAATCTAGTTCATTATTCAGGAGGTTAAAGAACGATCAAATCAAGTTAGATAAGAGGTAAGGGAACTTCTTAACCCAATTTCCATTCTTTAGGTTAATCTCCAACTTTGAAATTATTTTTGATATTATTATTTCCTATCTTGTAATTTCACTTTCTTTATGTGTACTTATAGTAAATACACATAATAAATCTATTTTATTTAAAAATTTGATCTTTGTAAGGGACTTCGTCTCAATCTTCTTTCATTGAGGCAAATATTGTTTTATACACAACTTTATTTTATACGGTGTATAAACCACTTTCAATTTTACATTCATTCAAAATAAATATTTTTATATGAAGAGTTTTACTAAACGACAAAAGGCAATGTTTTTCTGTCATACGTATGCGACGACAATGACTTCTCCACTGCCGTGACCATTATTTGAGTTTCGGCTTCCTCTACAAGCCATAACTATTTTGAAAATGGAAAATAAATACCAACTTTTACTCTTCTTTTATTTTGGTATTGAAAATGGTTTTGAAAATGTTTTGATTATATCAATGTGTTTCATTAATATCATGAGATTGAAATGTGGAAATGTTATGCATGTTTTAGGTGATATGATTTTGTTATGGATTATGATATGTTTAAACCTTCTCATATAAGGAATGAATTGGACTTATTATGTGATGGGTGTAGCCCTCTATAGCTCCTCGATGCATCGGTAGGTCTCTTGAGACAAACTAGTGTCTTGGAACAAGGCCTTGACAAAATATTATTTGTAGTCCTGGCATGAGGCCTTGGCTTCGTGGTTATGATAGTCTGGCATTATGCATTCCAATATTTTTAAAGTGGTTATTGATATTTCATTTGGTTATTCGACTAGTAGAATATCCATTTGAGTAAGTAAATGGCATTATTTTATTTTATATAGCCATATTATACTGAAGTTCAAGTTTAAAATGCTTTTGTTTCAGTTATACATTGCCTTAAATGTTAATGTTTAGTTATAAATGTTTCCACTATATTGTGATCCTTACTGAGCATCTGAGCTCACCCCATTCAATGTTTACATTTTACAGGATGTGAAGAAGTGTTTTATGAATGACCTACAGGGATATTTTGGTGGGATATGAAGACAAGATGTTGTTGTAGTTTTGTTTTGATTTATGATGTAATGTAAGACTTATGAATATATATAGTGTTTCCAAGGCTACTAAACTAATCAGTCTTTTCAGACTTGACCTTTTATGATCAGACCAATGTTATGTAATAATGAACTGGCTCTGGGTAATTGGGGTCGGGGTATTACAGTTGGTTTCAGAGGTAGTTTAGTACTATCCTTGGAAGGTAGATTTAGATAAACTATGATTAGAGCACATATCCCTAAGATAGACTTTGAGGATTAGTATAGATGAACTTCCTAGAATTTTGGTATTATAGAGATTTTGTGAGTTTTCTGAGCAATAAGTCCCTGTATGGATATGAGTAGGTAGAGGCGGCTTTGGCACAGATGTACCTAGGGGTAAAACCCGAAAACACAGCTTTGAGCTAGACTCGAACGGGAACTAGTGCACGACAACAGGCCTTGCTGCACTCTTCATTACGACACTCCTGGGGGATATGCTTAGGATTATTTTCATTTTTCTTTATAATCAATTATTAAGGGTTTATGATTATATACTTCCTCAAAGAAAACAATTTTATTATTATGGATTATATCCATAAATTTTTCAATTTATGTTATGTGTTCTGCAAGTTTGGAATTATGTATTTCTATTCATAAAATAATCTAGTTTATGACATTGTTTAGAAATGGATCCTAGTTGAAGGAATGGAAACCATATCAATGCACACACTCCATGTAGGTATTTCCCTCATGCTCAAGATGATTATAGTGGGGCAGGAGATACAACTAGTGCTGATCACCTTATCACCATTCTGGGAAAACTAACTCAGGTTATGAATAATAACCTTACTCGTATGGAGAAACCTGATCCGCAGCATGGAGGATAAATGTTAGACCACTTCATGAGGAAACAACCACCAACATTCAATGGGATTACCAATCCATTAGTAGCTTAGAAGTGAATAAATTCATTATAGAAAATATTTCAGGCCTTGGGGAGTAGTGAAAGGGAAAAGGTTATCATGGAAGTTTACCGCCTCACTGGAGATGCTGATCAATGGTGGTCGCTGATTGAAAACACCAAGGAAGATGAAGAATTATCAAGTATGGAATGGAGGGAGTTCAAAGAGATTTTTATAGAAAAATACATTCCTCGGACCATCAAGCAGATATAAAAAGGCAATTTCTGAGTCTGAGGAAAAAGGTCGATGAGAATGTCACAAAGTATGAGGCTAACATTACAAGGTTAGCGAGGTATTCTGTAGATTACATATGTAACCCAAGAAGTAATATTGATCATATCATTGATGGGTTAAAACCATTTCATCGTCGTGCATTAGTCTCACAATCCTTCTCGTCATACGAAGATATTGTCTCCTGCGCTATCAAGATGGAAAATGAATTCTCTAAGTCTTATTACTTCAAAAGTAAAGCCAGAGAAGAAGAGAACATTGGAACAAGATACAGATAAAGGGAAAAAGGGAATGAAGGATTTTCTATGATGGGATAATTGTGGGAAGAATAACCCTGGTACTTTCCTAAAAGGAATGGGAGTTTGTTATAAATGTGGAGAAAAAGGTCACCAGGCTCGTGATTTCAAGGGAAAGAAAGAGGATATCAATGTTGAATGCTATAATTGTAGGGAAATGGGGAATTATGAAAATAAATGTCCTAAGAATCAGGGAAACATACCTCAGAAAAGGACAAGGGATCATGGCCAATCTTATGCTGTTACTACGGTTGAAGTGGAATAATTAATGTATTGGTGCTTTTGGACTCAAGGATTATATCCTGGTTATAAGAATAATGTGATATATATAAGTATTGTATTTTAGTACTTGTTGTTTTCATTATGATTTTAATATGATGAAGGTTATCATATTTTTAGTATGTGACAATAAGAGAATCTTTTCTTTGTTTGGGGAATCTTATGTTACAATTGATTTTGGAATTTAGAGACCTTTTAGAGAAAGTCTGGACAGAGGTATTTTGGATAACTATAAAGGTTAGAATGGATTAAGTTTTAAAGGTTATATTTGGATTTTTATAAAAGGACAACACGTAGACCGTGTGACAACCCGTCGTGTCGGACAAAGCTGTAAGAATCGAACCCACAACCATAGGGCGATTAGGATTTTTCACCTACCACTGGACTACATGAATCCCCTGGATTGTATAATGTAGTTTTTTTAAAAGGGTCTGATATGTGAATTATAAATTCATTATTTATGGATCCCTATATGATTAGTATAAATATAATATATATTTTGATGAAATATTTTAGAGTGAAAGAAGAGTTTGTGGTAGGAATTAGTTGAATGATGAAACTCTACTTGTCAATTATATATATACACATATATTTTTCCTCTTATTCTATGGATAAATTAATTCTTAAAATGGATTTTAAAACCAAAAATGTGTCATCTTAATACCTTATGTTTGGTTGAACAGATGGTATTTTAAATCATCATAGATTGACGGCTTTGAGGCCCTCAATTTTATACTTGTTTGTGATTGATGACATCAATCACTCTCTATAAATATTTATGTTTTCCTATAATTACGTGCCAATAATTGCCACCAATGTTATCCTATTCGAAACCGTAATTGGTGGTGACTTTCTCATTTCCCTTTCTCTCTTATTAAAACTAAATTTTATTGATCCTATTTACGATATGGGTTTTCCACAATGGTATTTTCTATTTTCCACCTTTTATTTTTGAAGAAAAATTTCAAATTTCGAAGACGAAATTATTTGAAGGAGGGGATAATGTAACACCCCAAGCTTTAATGGTACGCTTCTCTTTGAATAATATAGTAGCATGTGTTATATGCAACTTTGAGTTCTAACACACATCATAACCAATCAAAATAGCCGTTACGAATAGTAATATTGACTTTTTTAAATTTTATCTCTCAAAATGGACATCTTTTTTAGATTCAGAGTATCGAATTTAGCCTAAGGTTAAAGTTTGGTACTTTTCGGATAACTTTTATATTTTAGTGAAAATTAATAAAAAAAACTTTTTAATCAAAATAATTAATAGTGATATATTATGAATTTGAGTGGTTTTAAATTATAATTAGAATATAATTTTACCATTTTATCCAATGGTGGTCATTATAATTAATTTTACATTGAAATTGGACATAAAAAATTGTCAATCTTTTGATAGTTATTGATTCTTAAAAACACGCTATTTGATTTGACAAAGGGATTTAATTAAAATTTTTTTTAATGTAACTTCTATGTTATGAATTTTGTAAAATAGACATCATTTTTGAATTCGGAATATCAATTTTTGCTTAGGGTGAATTTTTGGTGTTGTTCTGAAAAACATAAATTTTTGATGAATAGTGAAACCACTAAGTGGTAGTTAAGAAAACTGATTTTTCATTTAAATGGAAGTTTTCTACTTATGTGTATTGAATTTCGAAAATCCGACATACATGGTTGTCATTAATAAGTAAAATGTGGTTCAATGGGATGAAAATATATTTTTGGTGAATAGTGACTTTTTTTCATTTATCGCGATCAGAGGTAATTAGTGTAATTTAAGGTAAAAATAATGTTATAATAATATGAAATCACCATGACACTTGACCTACCCCTATTGGATGAGTCATTGACAACCATTACAAACCATTGGTCGATTTGTGGGACCCCATGGAGCCACTTGGGTAAGATAATGACATTAATACATTTTAATTAAAGTGAAAGTAAAAATGACAAAAACATGAATTGTTTTACTAGATAAATTATTACAAGGAGTTATAAAACTCATATGTTTGACTATAAATATTCATTAAAAAGCTAAACCTATTTCCTAAATCATGATAATTTTTATAATTTTTTGACATTATATAAATTAACTTATTTAAGACATCATGATGATGCAACGATTACCTCATTAATTAATGATTTAAATAAAAAGAAATGATAATGTAAAATCTAAGTCTAAACATGTAAAAAACGTATTGGATGAGAATATTTCTAACCCTTATCATCTTATACCCGAAATATATCTATGTGGGACCTCTAAAATCTGAAACCCATTTGAAAAATAATGTAGCATTTCAAGAATTTCCAAGATTACCACTCCTCTCCTCTTATAAAAGACCTCCACCTTGACCACATTTCCCACACATCTCAAGCCTTTGGCTCGTCCAACCCCTTCCAATTTCTTCTCTCCACATCCCTCTCTTACTCCACGAAGCCTCACATTGGGCAGAATCCTTTCCAAGGAAGACATTGGTCTCAAATCAAAAAGTGTTAATCTTTTAAAGGTAATGTTTTCTCTTATGTTATTTTGTTTCTCCAACCCCTTAAAATCTTTTTATTCCATTCTTTTGTAATAACACCAAAATCATCAATATACTAGGATGTTTTTATAATAAGTATTCAAGCTACACTCACACAAACCTACATCTAATGGTTAAATAACACACTGTTTCTGTGCATGGTGAATTTCTGCCTCACGAAACGATGATTGTTCAAAATATTTCTAACACCATTCTTGGTGGCCATTGAGATTTAACTATATTTATATATGATATATATTATCTTTATGTTTTCCATATGCTTCTGTATTTTTCATTTTTGGCATACCTTTATGGTTTCTATTATGGGTAAACATGATATCTTCATTTAAGGAAGTGCGGACTACCGCCCCCTCAAAGTGATTTGATTCGTTAATGCCTTATACGGGATGTGTAAAGGATGAAGTAAATGATATTATATATGATATTATACGGGAATTATAATATACCTTTATATCATTATGATTTCATTCCATTAAATACAAAATAGAAAGGAATGTAGAGTTCATGCATACGTACGGCTTACCGTCTCCATGAACGGTGCATTTCATTACATACCTTTAAATGATATGTAATATTATAAATGAATATATATACTAGATATATATGATATATATATATTATATCTACATAGTGAATTTAATTCTGGATATAATGGATATTTTACGAGATGAGCAACTTGCAATTATAAGAAGTTTATTTTTGACTCAAGTACCAAAGATCAACAAAATGACAGTTATTAACATAAATAATTACATAATGTTCATAACATGGTAATAAGTGATATAAAAGAAATAACGAACTTGAAAAAGGTTCCTAAGCAAGTAGAAATTATCTCTAGTTCATTATTCAGAAGGTTAAAGAACGATCTAGTCAAGTCGGATACGAGGTAAGGGAACTTCTTAACCCAATTTCCATTCTTTGGGTTAATCTCCTTCTTTCAAATTATATCATGATATTATTATGTCCTATCTAGTATTTGTAAATTATTTTTGTGTACTTATAGTAAATACACAAAATAAATCTTTTTAAAAAAAAATAATCTTTGTAAGGGACTTCGTCTCAATATCCTTTCATTCAGGCATATATTGTTTTATACATAACTTTCTTTTATATGGTGTATAAACCCCTTTGAATTTTACGTTCATTCAAAAGAAATAATTTTATAAGAAGCGTTTTACTAAACGACAAAAGGGAATGTTTTTCTGTCGTACGTATGCGTTGACAACGACTTCCATGCCGATGTAACCATTATTTGAGTTTTGGCTTCCTCTACAAGCCATAACTATTTTTAAAATGGAAAATATATACCAAGTTTTTCTCTTCTTTTATTTTGGTATTGAAAATGGTTTTGAATTTTTTTTGATTATATCAATGTGTTGCATTTATATCTTGAGATTTAAATGCGGAAAAGTTATGCATGTTTTATGTGATAATATTTTGTTATGGATTATGATATGTCTATACCTTTTCAAATAAGGAATGCATTGGACTCATTATGTGATGGGTGGAGCCTGCTATAGCTCCTCGTTGCATCGATAGGTCTCATGAGACAATCTAGTGTCTTGGCACAAGGTCTTGACAAAATCTTATTTTTAGTCCTGGCACGAGGCCTTGGCTACGTGGATATGATAGTCTGGCATTATGCATTCCAACATTATGAAAGTGGTCATTGATATTGCATGTGGTTATTCGACTAGTAGAATATCCATGTGAGTAAGTAAACGGCATTATTTTATTTTATTTTTCCATATTATGCTGAAGATCAAGTTTAAAAGGATTTTGTTTCAGTTATAAATTGCTTTAAATGTTTATGTTTAGTTATGAAAGTTTCCGCTATATTGTGATCCTTACTAAGCATCTGATCTCACATCATTCAATGTTTAAATTTTCTAGGATGTGAAGAAGTGTTTTATGAATGACCTGCAGGGATATTATGAGGTTATATAAAGACAAGATGTTGTTGTAGTTTTGTTTTACTTTATAATGTAATGTAAGGCTTATGAATATATCTAGTGTTTCCAATGCTACTAAACTAATCGGTCTTTCGAGACTTGATCTTTTGTGATCATGCCCATGTTACGTAATAATGCACCAGCTCTAGGTAACTACAGTCGTGGCGTTATAGTTGGTATTAGAGGCAGTTTAGTACTAACCTTGGAAGCTAGATTTAGATAAACTCTAAATAGAGCACATATCCCTAAGATAGAAATCGAGGATTAGTATAGAAGAACTTCTTATAATTTTGGTATTGTAGAGATTTTGTGAGTTTTCCGATCAATACTACTCTGTCTGGATATGTGTAGGTAGAGGCGGCTCTGGCCCAGATGTATCTAGGGGTAAAACCAGAAAACACCACTTTGAGCTAGACTTGAACGGGAACTGGTGCACGACAACGGGCCGTGCTGCACTCTTAGTTACGACACTCCCGGGGGATATTCGTAAGATTATTCTCATTTTTCTTTTCAAACCATTATGAAGGGTTTATGAGTATATACTTCCCCAAAGAAAACATTTTTATTATTATGGATTATATCCATAAATTGATCAATTTATTTTAAGTGTTTTTTAAGCTTGGAATTATGTATTTCTATTCATAAACTAATCTAGTTTAAGACATTGTTTAGAAATGGTTCCTAGTAGAAGGAATGGAAACCGTATCAATGCACGCACTCCATGTAGGGATTTCCCTCCTACTCAAGATAATTATAGTGGGGCAGGTGATACAACTGGTGCTGATCAACTTATCACCATTCTGGGACTACTCACTCGGGTTATGAATAATAACCATACTCGTATGGAGCACCCTGATCCACAACATGGAGGATTAATGTTAGACTACATTATTAGGCAACAACCACAAACATTCAATGGGATTACCAATCCATTAGTAGATGAGTAGTGGATAAATTTATTAGAGAAAACATTCCACGCCTTGGGGAGTAGTGAAAGGAAAAAGGTTATCAAGGCCGTTTACCACCTCACTGGAGATGCTGATCAATGGTGGTCACTAATTCAAAACCCCAAAAAAGATGAAGATTTATCAAGTTGGAAAGGAGGGAGTTCAAATAGATTTTCATAGAAAAATACTTTCCTCAAGACCATCGAGTAGATGTGGAAAGGCAATGTCTGAGTCAGAGGCAGAAGGGGGATGAGACTGTCGGAAAGTATGAGGCTAACATTACAAGGATAGCGAGGTATGCTGCAGATTACATATGTAACCCAAGAAGAAATATTGATAGTTTTTTTGATGGGTTAAAACCATTTCTTCGATGAGCATTAGACTCACAATACTTCTCATCATACGAAGATATTGTCTCATGCGCTATAAAGATGGAAAAGGAATTCTCTAAGTCTTATGACTTCAAAAGTAAAGCAATAGAAGAATAGAACATTGGGACAAGAGACAGATAAAGAGAAAAAGGGAAAGAAGGATTTTCCATTATGTGATAATTGTGGGAAGAATCACCCTGGTACTTGCCTAAAAAGAATGGGAGTTTGTTATGAATGTGGAGAAAAAGGTCACCATGCTTGTGATTGCAAGGGAATGAAAGAGGATAACAATGTTGATAGCTACAATTGTAGGGAAATGGGGAATTATGCAAATGAATGTCCTAAGCGTCAAGGAAACATATCTCAGAAAAGGCCAAGGTATCAAGGCCAATATTATGCTGTTCCTACGGTTTAATCGGAATAATTAATGTATTGGTGATTTTGGACTCAGGGATTATATTCTGGTTATAAGAATAATGTGATATATATAAGGATTTTATTACACTACTTGTTGTTTTCATTATGATTTTAATATGATGATGGTAATCCTATTTTTGTATGTGACAATAAGATAATCTTTACATTGTCTAGGGAATATGATGTTACAATTGATTTTGGAATTTAGAGAACTTTTAGAGAACGTCTGGACAGAGGTATTTTGGATAACTATAAAGTTTAGAATTGATTATGTTTGAAAGGTTATTTTTGGATTTGAATAAAAGGACAATACGCAGACTGTGTGACAACCCGTCGTGTCGGACAAAGCTGCATGAATTGAACCCAAAACCATAGTGCAATTAGGATTTTTCGCCTATCACAGGACTACGTGAAGTCCCTGGATTTATAATGACGTTTTTAAAAGGGTCTGATATGTGAATTATAAATTCATTATTTTTGGAACCCTATACGATTAGGATAAATAGAATATATATATTTTTGAAATTTTTTAGAGTGAAAGATGAGTTTGTTGTTGGAATTAATTGAAGGATGAAACTCTACATATCATTTATATATATACATATATAATTTTCGTCATATTCTATGGATAAATTAATTCATAAATTGGATCTTAAAACCAAAAAATCAGTTATCTTAATATCTTATGTTTTGTTGAACCGATGGTGTTTTAAATCATCATAGATTGATGGCTTTGAGGACCTCAATTTTTTACTTGTTTATGATTGATGACCTCAAACACTCCCTATAAATATTTATGTTTTTCTCTAATTACTTGTCTATAATTTTCACCAATGTTCCTTTATTCGTAACCCTAATTTGGTGGTGACTTTCCCATTTCCCTTTCCCTCGTATTAAAAATAAATTTTATTGAACCTATTAACGATATGGGTTTTCCACAAAGGTATTTTCTATTTTCCACCTTTTATTTTCGATGAAAAATTTCAGATTTCGAGGATGAAATTATTTGAAGGAGGGGAGAATGTGACACCCCAAGATTCCACGGTACGCTTCTCTTTGAATAATATAGTAGCATGTGTTATACGGAACTTCGAGTTCTAACACACACCATAACCAATCAAACTAGCCATTACAAATAGTAATACCTACTTTCTGAAATTTTATCCCTCAAAATGGACTTCATTTTTAGATTCGGAGTATCGAATTTAGCCTAAGGTGAATGTTTGATACTCTTCGGATAACTTTTATATTTTAGTGAAAATTACTAAAACAACCTTTTTAATTAAAATAATTAATAGTGATATATTATGAATTTGTGTGGTTTTAAAGTATAATTAGAATATAATTTTACCATTTTATTCAATGGTGGTCTTTAGAATTAATTTTACTATGAAATTGCACATAAACAATTGTCAATCTTTTGATAGTTATTGTTTCTTAAAAAAAGCAATTTGTTTTGACAGTGGGATTTAATTAAACAATTATGTAATGTAAATTCTATGTTATGAATTTTTTAAAATATACATCATTTTTTAATTCGGAATTTCAATTATTTCTTAGGGTGACTTTTTGGTGTTGTTCTGAAAAACTTCAATTTTCGATGAATAGTGAAACCACTATGTTGTTGTTAAGCTAACTGATTTTTCGTTTAAATGGATGTTTTCTACTTATGTGTATTTAATTTCGAAAATCCGACATACACGGTTGTCATTAATAAGTAAAATATGGTTCAATGGAATGAAAATATTTTTTTGTTGAATAGTATCTTTTTTTCATTAATCACGAATAGAGGTAATTAGTGTAATTTAATGTAAAAATAATGTTATAATAATATGAAATCACCATGACACTTTTCCTACCCCTATTGTATGAGTCATGGTCGACCATTACAAACCATGGGTCGATTCTTTGGACCTGATGGAGCCACTTCGGTAAGATAATGACATTAATACATTTTATTTAATGTAAAATTAAAAATGACACAAACATGAATTGTTTTACTAAGAAAATTATTATAAGTAGTTATAAAACTCATATTATTGACTATAAATATTCATTAGAAATCTAAAATGATTTCCTACATCATTAAATTTTTTTTAGTGTTTTTAGACATTAAATAAATTAACTTATTTATGACATCATGATGATGTAGCGATTACTTAATTAATTAACGATTTAAATAAAATGAAATGATAATGTAAAATATAAGACTTAAACTTGTCAAAAACCAATTGGATGAGTATATTTCAAACCCTTATCATCTTCTCTCCGAAATATATCAATGTGGGATCTCTAAAATACGAAACCCATTTGAAAATAATGTAACATTTCAAGAACTTCCAATAGTACCCCTCCTTCCCTCTTATAAAATGCCCCCACATATACCACCTTTCCCACACATCTCAAGCCTTTAGATCGGCCAAAACCTGCCAATATCCTCTCTCCACATCCCTCTCTTACTCCTAGATGCCTCACATTAGGCAGAATCCTTTCCAAGGAAGCCTTTGGGCTCTAATCAAAAAGAGTTACTCTTTTAAAGGTAATGCTTTCTCATATGTTTGTTTTATTTTGCTTCTCCAACCCCTTAAAATATTTTTATTCCTTTCGTTTGTAACAAAACTAGTATCATAAATATACTAGGATGTTATTATAATAAGGATTTGAGATATACTCACACACACCTACATCTAATGGTTAATGAACATACTGTTTCTGTGGATGGCGAATTTCTGTCTCATGAAACGATGATTGTTCAAAATCCTTCTAACACCATTCATGGTGGCCATTGAGATGTCACTATATTTATATAATATATATATTATGTTTTTTTCCATATGCTTCTGTATTTTTCATTTATGGCATACCTTTATGGTTTCCATTATTGGTAAACGCGATATCTTCATTTAAGGTAGTGCGGACTACCGCCCCCTCAAAGTGATTTGATTCTTTTATTCCATATGTGGGATGTGTAAAGGATGAAGTAATGGATATTATAAATGATATTATACTGGAATTATAATATAACTTTATATCATTATGATTTCATTCCATTGAATATGAAATTGAAATGAAAGTAGCGTTCATGCGTACGTACGACTTACCGTCTACATGAACGGTGCATTTTATTTCATACATCTAAATTATATGTAATGTTATAAATGAATATATATACTAGATATATATGATATATATATATATGATATCTACATCATGAAAATAATTCTGGATATAATGGATATTTTACCCATGAGAAACTTCCAATTATTAGAAGTTTATTTTTTGAATCAAGTACCAAAGATCGACAAAATGACCGTTATTAACATAAATAATTACATAATGTTCATAACATGGTAATAAGTGATATAAAAGAAATAATTAACTTGAAAAAGTTTCCTAAGCAAGTATAAATTAACTCTAGTTCATTATTCAGGAGGTTAAAGAACGATCGAGTCAAGTCGGATACGAGGTAAGGGAACTTCTTAACCCAATTTCCATTCATTGGGTTAATCTCCTACTTTCAAATTATGTCTTGATATTATTATGTCCTATCATGTATTTTTACTTTCTTTATCTTTACTTATAGTAAATACACATAATAAATCTATTTTATTTAAAAAAAATTATCTTTGTAAGGGACTTCGTCTCAATCTGTTTTCATTGAGGCATATATTGTTTTATACACAACTTTATTTTATACATTTTATAAACCCCTTTGACTTTTACGTTTATTAAAAAGAAATCTTTTCATACAAAGCATTTTACTAAACGACAAAAGGGAATATTTTTCTGTCGTACCTATGCGGCGACAACGACTTCTCTGCCGCCGTGACCATTATTTTAGTTTCGGCTTCCTCTACAAGCCATAACTATTTTTAAAATGGAAAATAAATACCATGTTTTACTCTTCTTTTATTTTGGTATTGAAAATGGTTTTGAAAATGTTTTGATTATATCAATTTGTTGCATTGATATCATGATATTAAAATGTGGAAATGTTATGCAGGTTTTATGTGATACGATTATGTTATGGATTATGATTTGTTTAAATCTTTTCATATAAGTAATGCATTAGATTAATTATGTGACAGGTGGAGCCTAATATAGCTCCTTGATGCATCGGTTGGTCTCATGAGACAAACTAGCGTCTTGGAACAAGGCCTTGAAAAAATCTTATTTGTAGTCCTGGCACGAGACCTTGGCTACCTTGTTATGATAATCTGGCATTATGCATTCCAACATTATGAAAGTGGTTATTGATATTGCATGTGGTTATTCGAATAGTAGAATATCCATGTGAGTAATTATATGGAATTATTTTATTTTATATTTCCATATTATGCTGATGTTCAAGTTTAAAAGTCTTTTGTTTCTGTTATTCATTTCCTTAAATGGTTATGTTTTGTTATAAATGTTTCCGCTATATTTTGATCCTTACTGAGCATCTGAGCTCACCTCTTTCAATGTTTAAATTTCTACTATGTCAAGAAGTGTTTTATGAATGACCTGAAGGGATATTATGAGTGTATATGAGGACAATATGTTGTTGTAGTTTTGTTTTTCTTTATGACTTAATGTAAGACATATGAATATATCTCGTGTTTCCAAGGCTACTAAACGAATCTGTCTTTCGAGACTTGATCATTTGTGATCATGCCAATGTTACGTAATAATGCACTGGCTCTGGCTAACTTGCGTCGGGGCGTTACAGTTGGTATCAGAGGTAGTTTAGTACTAACCTTGGATGCTATATTTAGATAAACACTGATTAGAGCACATAGCCCAAAGATAGACATTGAGGATTAGTATAGAAGAACTTTTAGATTTTTGGTATTGTAGAGATTTTGTGAGTTTTCCGAGCAATACATCCATGTCTAGATACGGGTAGGTAGAGGCGGCTCTGGCCCAAATGCACCTAGGGGTAAAACCCAAAAACAACGCTTTGATCTAGACTCGAACGGGAACTGGTGCACGACAATGGGCCTTGCTGCACTCTTGGTTACGACACACCCGGGGGATATGCTTAAGATTATTCTCAATTTTCCTTACAAACCATTATGAAGGGTTTATGAGTATATACTTCCCCAAAGAAAACATTTTTATGATTATGGATTATATCCATAAATCGTTCAATTTATTTTACGTGTTTTCCAAGATTGGAATTATGTATTTCTATTCATAAACTAATCTAGTTTATTACATTGTTTAGAAATGGTCCCTAGTGGAAGGAATAGAAACTGTATCAATGCACGCACTCCATGTAGGGATTGCCCTCCTACTCAAGATAATTATAGTGGGGCAGGTGATACAACTGGTGTTGATCAGCTTATCACCATTCTGGTACAACACACTCAGGTTATGAATAATAACCTTACTCGTATGGAGCACCTTGATCTGCAACGTGGAGGATCAATGCTAGACCGCTTCAGTAGGAAACAACCACCAACATTCAATGGGATCACCAATACCTTAGTAGCTGAGTAGTGGATAAATTTGTTAGATAAAATATTCCATGCCTTGGGGAGTAGTGAATAGAAAAAGGTTATCATGGCTTTTTACCGCCTCATTGGAGATGCTGATCAATGGTGGTCGCTGATTCAAAACACCAAGGAGATGAAGAAGTATCAAGTTGGAATGGAGGGAATTCAAAGATATTTTCGTAGAAAAATACTTTCCTCAAGTCCATCGAGCAGATATGGAAAGGAAATTTCTGAGTCTCAGGGAGATGGGGGATGAGAATGTTGCAAAGTATGAGGCTAACATTACAAGGTTTGCAAGGTATGCTGCAGATTACATACATAACCCAAGAAGTAAGATTAATAATTTATTTTATGGGTTAAAACCATTTCTTCAATGAGCATTAGTCTCACAATCCTTCTCATCATACGAAGATATTGTCTCGTGCGCTGTCAAGACGGAAAAGGAATTCTATAAGTCTTATGACATTAAATGTAAAGCAAGAGAAGAAGAGAACATTGGAACAAGGGACAGATAATGGGAAAAAGGGAAAGAAGGATTTTCCATTATGCGATAATTGTGGGAAGAATCACTCTGGAACTTGCCTAAAAATAATTGGAGTTTGTTATAAATGTGGCGAAAAAGGTCACCAGGATCGTGATTGCAAGGGAAAGAAAGAGGCTAACAATGTTGAATTCTACAATTGTAGTGAAACGGGGCATTATGCAAATGAATGTCCTAAGCGTCAGGGAAACTTATCTCAGAAAAAGGCCAAGGGATCAAGGCCAATATTTTTCTATTACTATGGTTGAAGCGAAATAATTAATGTAGTGGTGCTTTTAGACTCAAGTATCATATTCTGGTTATAAGAATAATGTGATATATATAAGGATTTTATTATAGTACTTGTTGTTTTCATTATGGTTTTAATATGATGAAGGTAATCATATTTTTAGTATGTGACAATAAGAGAATATTTACTTTGTTTGGGGAATATGATGTTCAATTGATTTTGGAATTTTGAGACCTTTTAGAGAATGTCTGGATAGAGGTATTTTGGATAACTATAAAGGTTAGAATGGATTAAGTTTTAAATGTTATTTTTTGATTTTTATAAAAGGATAACACGTAGACTGTGTGACAACCTGTCATGTTGGACAAAGATGCGGGAATCAAACCCACAACCATAGTGCGATTAGGATTTGTCGCCTACCACTGGACTACGTGATGTCCCTGGATTGTATAATGTATTTTTTTTTAAAAGGGTCTGTTATGTGAATTATAAATTCATTATTTTTGGAACCCTATACGATTAGGATAAATAGAATATATATTTTTTTGAAATCTCTTAGAGTGAAAGATGAGTTTGTGGTTGGAATTAGTTAAAGGATGAAACTCTACTAGTCAATTATATATATACATATATATTTTTCCTCTTATTCTATGGATAAATTGATTCTTAAAATGGATCATAAAACCAAAAATGTGTTATGTTAATACCTTATGTTTTGTTGAACCGATGGTGTTTTAAATCATCATAGATTGATGGTTTTGAGGCCCTTAATTTTATACGTGTTTGTGATTGATGACCTCAATCACTCCCTATAAATATTTATGTTTTTACTCCAATTACATGTCTATAATTTCCACCAATGTTCCTCTATTCTAAACCATAATATTGTGGTGACTTTCTAATTTCCCTTTCCCTCTTATTAAAACTATATCTTATTGAACCTATTTCCGATATGGGTTTTCCACAATGGTATTTTCTATTTTCCACCTTTTATTTTCGAAGAAATATTTCAAATTTTGAGGATTAAATTATTTGAAGGAGGGGAGAATGTAACACCCCAAGCTTCCACGGTACGCTTTTCTTTGAATAATATAGTAGCGTATGTTATATGCAACTTCGAGTTCTAACACACACCATAACCAATCAGACTAGCCATTATGAATAGTAATACCGACTATTTGAAATTTTACATCTCAAAATGGACTTCATTTTTAGATTCAGAGTATCGAATTTAGCCTAAGGTGAAAGTCTGGTACTTTTCGGATAACTTTTATATTTTAGTGAAAATTACTAAAACAACCTTTTTAATCAAAATAATTAATAGTGATATATTATTATTTTGAGTGGTTTTAAAGTATAATTTGAATATAATTTTACCATTTTATCCAATGGTGGTCATTACAATTAATTTTACTTTGAAATTGCACATAAACAATTGTCAATCTTTTGATAGTTATTGTTTCTTAAAAACATGATATTTGTTTTGACAGCTGGATTTAATTAAAAAATTATTTAATGTAAATTCTATGTTATGAATTTTTTAAAATATACTTCAATTTTGAATTCGGAATAACTATTATTTCATAGGGTGAATTTTTGGTGTTGTTCTGAAAAACATCAATTTTTCGATGAATAGTGAAATCACTAGGTTGTAGTTAAGCAACATGATTTTTCGTTTAAATGGATGTTTTCTACTTATGTGTATTGAATTTCGAAAATCTGACACACATGATTGTCATTAATAAGAAAAATGTGGTTCAATGGGATGAAAATATTTTTTTAGTGAATATTATCTTTTTTTCATTAATCACGATTAGAGATAATTAGTGTAATTTAAGGTAAAAATAATGTTATAATAATATGAAATCACCATGAAACTTGTCCTACCCCTATTGGATGAGTCATGGACGACCATTACAAACCATGGGTCGATTTGTTGGACCCTATGGAGCCACTTGGGTAAATAATGAGACTAATACAATTTATTTAAAGTAAAAGTAAAAATGACAGAAACATGAATTGTTTTACTAAAACAATTATTACAAGGGGATATAAAACTCATATTTTTGACTATAAATAATAATTAGAAAGATAAAATGATTTCCTACATCATTAAAATTTTATGAAATTTTAGACATTAAATAAATTAAGTTATTTATGACATCATGAAGATGCAGTGACTACATCATTAGTTATCGATTTAAATAAAATGAAACGATAATGTAAAATCTAAGCCATAAACTTGTCAAAAACCAATTGGATGAGTTTATTTTGAACCCTTATCATCTTATCTTTGAAATATATCAATTTGGGACCTCTAAAATACAAACCCATTTGAAAATAATGTAACATTTCAAGAATCTCCAAGAGTGCCCCTTCTCTTCTCTTATAAAATGCCCCCACCTGTACCACCTTTCCGACACATATCAAGCCCTTAGTTCGTCCAACCCCTGACCATTTCCTCTCTCCACATCCCTATTTTACTCTTAGAGGCCTCAAAATGGGCATAATCCTTTCCAAGGAATCCTTTGGGCTCAAATAAAAAAGTGTTACTCTTTTAAAGGTAATGCTTTCTCTTATGTTATTTTATTTTATTTTGCTTCTCCAACCCCTTAAAATATTTTTATTCCATTATTTTTTAACAACACCAGTATCATCAATATACTAGGATGTTGTTATAATAAGGATTCTAGCTATACTAACACACACCTACATCTAATGGTTAATGAACATACGGTTTCCGTGGATGGTGAATTTCTGCCTCAAGAAACGATGATTGTTCAAAATCCTTCTAACACCATTCATGGTGGCCATTGAGATGTCACTATATTTATATATGATATATATTATGTTTATGTTTTTCATATTCTTATGTATTTTTCATTTATGGCATGCCTTTATGGTTTCCATTATTGGTAAACACGATATCTTCATTTAAGGAAGTGCGGACTACCGCCCCCTCAAAGTGATTTGATTCGTTAATTCCATATGTGGGATGTGTAAAGGATGAAGTAAATGATATTATATATTATATTATACTAGAATTATAATATAACTTTATATCATTATTATTTCATTCCATTAAATACAAAATAGAAATGAAAGTAGCGTTCATGCGTACGTAAGGCTTACCGTCTCTATGAACGGTGCATTTCATTTCATACCTCTTAATGATATGTAATATTATAAATGCATATATATACTGGATATATATGATATATATATGATATCTACATGATTAAAATAATTCTGCATATAATGGATATTTTACCCATGAGGAACTTGCAATTGTAAGAAGTTTATTTTTGAATCAAGTACCAAAGATCGACAAAATGACTGTTATTAACATAAATACTTACATAATGTTCATAACATGGTAATAAGTGATATAAAAGAAATAATGAACATGAAAATGGTTCCTAATAAAGTAGAAATCAACTCTAGTTCATTAGTCAGGAGGTTAAAGAACGATCGAGTCAAGTCAGATACGAGGTAAGGGAACTTCGTAACCCAATTTCCATTCTTTGGGTTAATCTCCTACATTCAAATTATGTCTTGATATTATTATGTCCTATCTTGTATTTGTACTTTCTTTATGTGTACTTATAGTAAATACAAATAATAAATCCATTTTATTTAAAAAAAATGGTCTTTATAAGGGACTTCTTCTCAATCTCCTTTTATTAAGGCATATATTTTTTTATACACAACATTCTTTTATACGGTGTATAAACTCCTTTGACTTTTACGTTCATTCAAAAGAAATCTTTTTATACAAAGCTTTTTACTAAATGAAAAAAGGGAATGTTTTTCTGTCGTACTTATGCGGCGACAACGACTTCTCCGCCACCATGACCATTATTTGAGTTTCGGCTTCCTCTACAAGCCACAACTATTTTGAAAATGGAAAATAAATACCATGTTTTACTCTACATTTATTTTGGTATCGAAAATGGTTTTGAAAATGTTTTGATTATATCAATGTGTTGCATTGATATCTTGACATTGAAATGTGGAAATGTTATGCATGTTTTCTGTGATACGATTATGTTATGGATTATGATATGTTTAAACCGTTTCATATAAGGAATGCATTGGACTAATTATATGACGGGTGGGGCCTGCTATAGATCCTTGATGCATCGGTAAGTCTCATGAGACAAACCAGTGTCTTGGAACAAGGCCTTGGCAAAATCTTATTTGTATTCCTGGCACGAGGCCTTGGCTACGTTGTTATGATAGTCTGGCATTATGCATTCCAACATTATGAAAGTGGTTATTGACATTTCATGTGGTTATTCGAATAGTAGAATATCCATGTGAGTAAGTAAATAGCATTTTTTTTATTTTTATTTCCATATTATGCTGAAGTTCAAGTTTAAAAGGATTTTGTTTCAGTTATACATTGCCTTAAATGTTTATGTTTAGTTATGAAAGTTTCTGCTACATTGTGATCCTTACTGAGCATCTAAGCTCACCCCTTTCAATGATTAAATTTTTAGGATGTCAAGAAGTGTTTTATGAATCACCTACAGGGATATTATGAAGGGATATGAAGACAAGATGTTGTGGTAGTTTTGTTTTTCTTTACGATGTAATGTAAGACTTATGAATATATCTACTGTTTCCAAGGCTACTATACTAATCAGTCTTTCGAGACTTGATCTTTTGTGATCATGCCAATGTTATGTAATAATGCACCGACTCTAGGTAACTGGGGTCGGGGAATTACATATACTGTGTAGTATGAATGTATTCCACATTAAGCTCATCCAACAATTAATGAAATAGTTTCCATAAACCCATTTATTGTAAATCACAGCATGAATTGACACTATCCCTTTATTTTCCACTGACACCTAAAATGGTCCAATATATATTATTAAAAAAAATTAAATGTGCATGACTTCCAGATGGTGGCTAAATATGTTAATTTCATTAGTAAGGGTGATTGAGAAAATATTATTATCTTTCCAATCATGGGTGTGTTTTCTTCCTACATAATGAATAGAGGGTAATGGAAGAGCCAACAAATACTAAAATTAATATAGCAGGGGAATTTTCATTTCATAATCTTTGATAATATTTTAACCCATTTCATGATTTTTGGTGATGGGTTGAATTTTCTAGACTAATCGAATTCCAATTTGGTCTTCCTGAACTTGTGTTGTGGGGGATGAAAACATATGTGGGTTGTGTTTATCAATTTTTTACAATGTTTAATCCATAATGATGTTTTTCTTTTATTGCATCAGGGAAAAGAAAATTCACCTTTCATACTCTAACAAGATAAATTTTTATAAGTTAAGATGGAATTTATTTTTTATAATAAAATATACAATAGTTTCAACATTTCATTTATTTAAAAATCATATTTTATCACACCAAAATCCCAAAATCAGTTCAAATCATCAATCAATGGCCGAAGGTGAACATAAATATTATCCGCTGCACTTCTTAGTCCATCAATAAGAGTATATACTAATAAAAATTGTTTTTCATACAAAGCAATAGAAGAATGTTATATTAAACCAACATCATGGTCCATGTGTTATGATTTGCACCAACTAAAGCCCTGGATGAATTGATATCATCTAATACCTACCCTAATCAAGCATTATGACAATCTTTATCAAATTTTGGTGGCCTCTGATTGAGCTCATTCCTTGTAAGAGTCTACTAGGTTGGTTAGAATATCATTTTCCCTTTTTCATTCCATGTGCCATATCAATAATTTATAAACATTAAATGATCAAAATAATATTTTGAACATAATAATTAGCAAAAAGTGATGATTTTTCATTAAAAATTATTGTTTTCCTTGTTCCATAGTCTTTGATATGTCCGATTTCCCCCATTACCTTTCCATATGGAAAACCCATCGACAATACAATAATCCAAATGGGAAGTTTCTTTTCTAAAAATCATAGAACTTTTTCTGATACGAATCTATAGACTCATATGTAAATCCAATAATATTTTTCAACTTATGAGCATGGTAATATGAATCTGGAATCATAACATTACTAGGAGGTACTTTTTTAATAACAACAAAATCATATTGAATGACATTTCTAACTAATTATTCATAGCCTTCAAGTTAAATAAATCCATGATAAATGAAAATTTACTGTAACCAGTACAAAAAAATATAATTCACTTTGTTCATCCTTATGTATTTTATAGAAACTCAATGAATCATGATTTACAACATAGTGTAGATTGATCTCACCAATCTCAAAATTTTGGATGATTATTCCTTTAGGATCTAGCCCACATACATGTCATTAAGCATTTCATGCATCATATCAGTCATCCTCAAATCAACATCAATATGAACAGTTTCTAGCCAATGAAATTGAATATATTATTCCTCATAATATGTCCAAATCATATAATTTTATAGAAATCCATTCAATAATAGTTGATCCATTAGGGTATCTTCTATGAATTGATATCCATTTTCACATTTTCTATATAGAAAACAAATATAGTCACATTGAAATCCTATAGTGAAATAAATAAACCACACAATTACATTAAAATATACTTTAGATGTTACATTATGATTATAAATACAAATCTTATCTATATATGTATGTCATGACCCTGTCCCCACCACATAGTACCCCTCATATGATGATAATTGGACTAGTAAGATAGTAACTGCAGGTGTCCTACTTCTAGTATGACCCAAGTTGGAAACTATCAATGATGAAATATCATGCATATAATTTTGAGGCATTACCCTCTTATAGAATCATTATGAATATAAATATAAGATAGATACACCAATATACTGATGCTCATAATTATATAAGAAACCAATGTGGATATATGTATTGTCATACAAAACTAAAACACATAGGAAGGAAACTAAAAGTACCAAAATGGTAAACTCAATAGTAAACATGAATCCCAAACATCCCTTTCTAAACAACATGCTAATAATATCTATCATGATATCTAACATGCTCCTACTGACCTAAAAAACAATTTATATATACATGGGGTGATCATAATAATACACGCAATTGGATCATCCCAAGAGCATATCATGTAAAAGATAATGAAAGTAAACTAATTACCAAATAATACTAAGTGAAACTAAATCTTCACATAAAAAGGTATACTATGTACCCATACTAACCTTGACTATATCTCACCAAGTCAAAGATACAATAGATATAATATAATATAATAATAAATCAACTATGAAACCCCGTATGACCACCCATCTCTGTACTTCATGTTTAGTCATGATTTATTACATAAACGTTATCTTTATAAAATTCATAAGATAGAGAAGACTAGTGTCTATGGGGATTAGAAATTTTACATAAAAATATAGAACATAAAATACAAAATCTTTATTGAAAACTTATTTTACATGACCACAATATTTCGTTGTACTTTACACTGCACATGATATCCCAACAAAAGACATAAGAAAGGGGTGAGATATAAAGCCATGCAATGGAGTATACAAGTTATAACATGAGGAATACAATATAAGTTAGGAAATAGTTACATAAATGGATAATAAGGGAAACATGAACATAATGGCATGATATATCATGATTATCATAACATGAAAATGTGCCAAAAATATAAAACACTACATCATAATCATAATTGAATCATGTAAAAACTTGTCCCTACATGGTGGAAAGAAGTCTTATATAAGAATCAGGTATACCCTAATCCCAAAATGATTAATCATGATACTAAACATTCCCTAATTCATTGGAGTGCTATCAATGATCACCCTTCATAATCATTTCAAAATCATTCTGAAGTGTACTATATAGATCATATAACATGGATTCATTCAACATCAAAATTTATTCAAAGAAAACAGATTGTGGAATAAATACATTTAAGTAAAAAATCCATAAGTGTATGAACATAATGGCGAATAAACAGGATAGAGGAATTGGTATGGTATTAACTACAAGATGATTTTTTTTTGCATTGAAATATTGGGATGCAATTTCGACAGTATAACAACATCATTTGAATATTCATAAAATGTGTTGATAGTTGTGAAATGGGTATCTCATAATTTATTAATGAAATGAGAATTAAAGGTTTTATTTAACATAATATCCAAACATTTGAAATGGTATTTGAGATGCATAATATAAAAGAAATTCTTGAGTTGAAATGAAAAGAGAGAAATCAATTACAATATTTATGTGCGGTAATAAGTTTATATTGGAGGGGTTAATGAGATATAAAGGGGCATGTCTTAATTCAAACATAATTAGGGAAGTATGGGGGAGGTCCCAAAATATACCCCACCATTTTTAAATGAATAAAGGGTGTAGAAATATAAGGGAACTTGGATACAAATGAGGAAAGATGAAACCCTTACTTGGAAGTGTGATCCCAAAGGCTTGAGGGGGGCTTTTTGGGATAATGGGGCCATCTTTGGAAGACTCTATAGTGTATAGAGAAGAATTTTATGATCTTCAAGGAGTTTTATTGAAGAGGAATTGGTGCTTGGGTGGGTCTATATAAGAAGGAGGGGATAATTCTTTATTATTTTGGATTTAGACACTGCACATTAAAATATTAAAAACCAAAAAACAACCCATAGTTTATGACAGTGGTTTCGGGTGATGAGAAGTGGAATACAATATTTTGTATGAATATAGAAGGAATTTATTAAAATATTACTCTTTCATATGTGGAGGTGAGTCACACTCTATGGGAAATTATTTTAAATTCATAAAATATTTCATATATCTTGGTGTATTCACAATGGATTTATAAAATAAATCAAAAAAATCTAAAATTACATTATTTTAAAGGTAAAAAATATTTTTTTGAATATCTCTTTTATAGTATTTTATTACCTCACCATCGTGTGATTATTATGTCATAAAATACATTATATATTTATATAGTATTTACTTTTAATCCAAACAGTTGACTGTCTAAAAAAACACTCAAAAATTCACCATTTGATAATTTCAAAATCCTGATTCTAAAAATAATATTAATTTTACCTAAATTTTTTTGAAAATATGTGAATTTTATATTTAAAAAAAAACCGATATTTATTTCAAATTCACCTATTTTGACAAAAAATGATTTCAGATCTTAATAAAAAATAGATTTGAATTCATAAATATTATAGAGTAATTTAAATTTAATCAATGTAATTTAATAATAATATTTTATTAAAATAGAATTTAATTAAAAAAATCCATAAATTCAAAAAAAAAAATTTCTTAATTGAATTTTCATTTTAAAAAAATATTATTTGTCTGCAAAAAAATTATTTACCACAAAACATTAATAGAATGAAAGAACATACATTATTATAAACTAAAACAATGTATCTACTCATAATTCTAGGTTATTGATACATATCCCTATATAATAAAATCACACAACCTACGAGTAAGGTGTGCAATGGTGGGATATTCATCGGTCCCATCAGTGAAAATGGTTTGGGCCATGATCTCAATGACCTCTAACTTCTCCTATAAATGGTATTTCTCATGCTTATGTTGTTGTATCACAACTTCGGATTAGTCAAGGGAAAAGCCCAGAAATGCAATCTCCCTCTGAAGCTCTGATAAATGGGCATCAAATGGTATTACCCTTGTGGTTTAAGCCATCAATTCAATTGTCTGTGACAAAAGGAATAGTTAAAACATAGTACTTATACAAGTCATGTGATCACTGTTTCAAAACAACAATATCAATGGTAAAGATACATAATGTTCAATTAAGCAAATTAATAAAAAAATATTGAAAGTGTTTTCTATAACTATAAGTTATTAAAACAAATGGAATTTTATTCATAAATGATCACATTATTACAACATCCCAACATTACAAAATTTCATCCTCAAAATTTCATTTCCAACACTAATATAAATGTGGGTAACTCTACGTCATCACCTCCTATGGTTCCCATGTTTCTTCTTCAATTTTGTGTATTCACCACAAAACGTTGACAGGAGGCTTTTATTATTTCTTATAAATTTTTCCAAACAATCATAGATCATCATCTGATTCTCCTTATAGAAGAGTTTGTTCTTCAATAGTACCACCTATGGATTGAGTACATGTGATGGGTTAGCTATGTACTTCCTAAATAGTGATACATGGAAGACATCATGTACTTGAGATAGGTTCGGTGGGAGTGCTAGTTAATAGTCCACTGCTCCGTTGCGATCAATGATCTTAAATGTTCCGATATAACATAGATTATGATTTAAATTATTCTTCAATCTATACACCAACATCCATGGTGACATGAGAATGGGTACCGGGTCTCCAACACCAAATTCTAGGGCCACACCAATAAGTGTCAACATGGCTCTTTTTTCAACTCAATGTAGCTTTGATGTTCTGTTGAATGGTCCTATCATTTTCACTATTTCCTAGACCATTTTTGGACATAGAGGTTTTATTCAACATCTTCATCCCAACATATCAGTGTTCTGCACCTCCTCCCATAAATGGCTTAATAAGTATGTATTTGGTTGCTTGACTTGAAACTATTGTTGTAAGAAAATTCAACAAGATGAATATGTTGATACCTTCCTCATTTTATGTCCATTTAGAAAGATCTAAACAAATACTATAGTGTTTGGATAGTACACCCAGATTTGAAATTATTTTTAGGATGATAATATGTGCTGAATTTTAGTTCAATTTTTGGAGAATGCTAGAGATTTTTCTAGAACATAGAGGTTAACTTTGAAACTAGATTAGAAACATTCAATAGTGGTACCCCATGCAGCCTTAACACATCTCTTATGTATATTTGATCCATTTGATCCAGTGAGAACTCCTCTTGAATTGCAATGAAGTATGCATTATTTGTAAGACGATCCACTATAACCCAAATAGAATTATTTCTTTTTGATTCCTTCTTATGTCTAGTGACAAAGTCCACAGTGATGTTTTCCCAATTCCATATTGGTGTGGGTAATGGATTCATCATCCCATTGTACTTATTCCTCTCAGCCTTTACATGCTGACCAACTAGACACCGTGTTGTATATTATGCGATCTCTTTCTTCATGTAATCCCACCATTAATGCCCACAGAGATCTCGATGCATCTTTCTGTTTCCTAAGTGAATGGAGAAATTTGAACTATGTGAATCATCAAAAAGACATTTATTTAACAAATGATTTTATAAAATACATATTCTAAATCCAAATCACACAATTTCTTATTCATTAACATTTATCTATGATGATTTCACTTTTTTTTATAGTTTCCACTTTCTTATGAATTCCCACATCATTTTCTGAGCATGCTTTATTCTTTCAAAAAGATACGGTTGAGCAATTATTTGCGAATGTATTGATAATATTTCATTTTTTATGATTCCCATTTCCATTTTAATCAAATATAATAATATTTTATCCTTTTAAATTAAAATATATTATTAGATCCCTAAGTCCTTGCTACATAGAGAAACATCCACTTTATTATCTTTCTCGGGCTGGTAATGGATTGAGAATTCATAATCCTTAATGAGCTCTAACCATCTTCATTAGGGAATATTCATCTCTTTTGGTGTGAATATATATTTAAGACTTTCTTGATCCATATATATTTTACTATTCACTACAAGGAGTTAATACCGCCAGATTTTCAGGGCAATGATTACACCTGCTAACTCCAGATCATTCATGGGGTAGTATTTCTCAAGAATTTTCAACTACCATGAGGCATACGCAATGAATTAGTACTTTTTAATCAAAACACATGCTTAAAACATCTTTGAAGCATCTCTGAAGATTACGAAAATCTCCCCAATTATCGATTGTGTGAGAACATAGTGAGTGATAACACTATTCTTCAAATACATGTGGCTTTCTTCACATTCATCAATATAAGAAAATATTAATCCCTTTCATGTTATCTTTGTAAGTTGTTCTGATAATCATGATAATTTTTTCGCAAAATGGAAATAATATCCATCCATCCCAAGGAAGCGATGGATATACATAATAGACGCTGTCCATGGCCTTCCCTCAATTGATTTTTTGGGACAGATCTATATATATATATACCATTTTTTATGATGAAATTCCCCAAGAATGTAAATTCCATAAACTAAAACTCACACTTTTTATACTTCGTATTGCGATTCTCTTATCTCGTGGTCTTTAGTATTGTTCTAGATGCACCTCATTCTTCACTTTGGATTTGGAGTATATTAGATTATCATTAATAAAGGCTACAACCATTTTTTCAAGGTAATATCTAAATAATACACTCATCATGTCAATGTATATTTATAGAGAATTAGGGAGTCCTTGAGGCATTACTATGAATTCATAGTTCCTGTACATTTTACGAAAAGCAGTCTTGGGGATATCCTCCATATTCACCCTTACATGGTAATATCCCAACCATAGATCCACCATGGAGAATTATAGTTCCCCAAATATCATATCAAACAAGTCATAAATTCATGGAATATGATACTTGTTCTTTATCGTGATTTTTTTTGAGATCCTAATAATTGATGCAAAGGCGCACTGACCCCACCATCTTGTTGATAAAGAGGACTGGTTCACCCTAAGGCGATGTACATGGGAATATGAAACATTCATCCAGATTCTCCTATAGTTGATTCTTTAGCTCCACATGTTCCATAAGAGAAATTATACCTGGACTCTTGGATATTGTAAATGCCTTAGTTATAATATCGATTGAAAATTCGACCTCTCAGATACTAGGAAGACCAAACAATTACTCAAGAAACACATCATCATATTCCCTCATGATGGGAATTTATTCTATAAGGATTATTTCTATAAAATCAATCATTTGAGATAGATATTCTTGATCATATGAAAATAATATCCCTGCATCAGTTGATGGTGCTAAATAAAATTTATCCATATACTTGCATTTGTATTGAATCGATGGAAGATTCGCAGTTTAGAGAGTCGTCTCCTTCTCACCACAATTTTTGTTGGCTCTATATATGGAAATCCAATCCACTGCTAGAATCACACCAACGCCACCAGTGGGAGTATGACATGGGTCATGTGGATATTCATCCCATAAATTTTGATAGGGGAGGAGTTATATACATGGGATGCAATAATTTACACATTTTCATTTTCACCGACTTCCCTATTTCCATGCTTTGTGCTGGTGTTTGGATTGTTCTACAAAACATTAAGGATATAAAATATTACATTGAACTATAATCAAAATGTAATTTCACTATAATTGAATAAAGAACTAGCGTACCAATCATCACTTCATTTTAGGGATTCAATTCTACGGTAGTGATGGTGAAATCTCCCCCTAACTGTCTGGGAAGTTTTTGGTTGCATAAAAAAACAAAGGGATTACTTAATTGGATTGAGAAATGCACTAGTTCCTTGCATTTGTAGCAATTAAAAATGCACTGATGGTTTTATGGAGCATTCCTTTCCTGTTTCGCAGTAGTGGGTTTTTCTTGTCGGTAATCACTGTCTTATTGCAATTCCTTCCTACACCTAAGTTAATTCCTTGCCAACTTCAAGTAATTTCCATGGTGATTCATTCCACAACATTATCAACTGAGATGTTGAAAATTCATGGAACTATTTGATATCTCTATCAAGATTCTAGAATACAAATCCACATTCCTCTTCTTATCCCCTTGATACCACTGAGACTCAACGATCTCCATTTCGCCTTTGAGGGGACATTAGACAATCTCTTCATAGATTTGAAAGCCATAGATCACCAAGGATTTTTGTAGTCTATGTTTTATCCCACCAAAGAAGTAGCCAAACATGAATTTTGGGGTTACAAAAAAACTTTAGGTGTATCATGAATGTCTGGTGAAGTGTTCCTTGTTCTCCACAACATATTCATCATCATTTTTCTCACATGCAATGAAACCTCATTCAATTTAAAATGGAAGGTGTCATAAAAATATTTATGAAAAGACATTTTATGGAAATCCTTTCATACAATCGCCATGATCTCTTCCTCAGTAATTATATTTTTGATCAATGTACACCATTTTTAATCTTTACCCTCCATATAATAACTAGACGAATGAAACTTTTATTGTTTTGGACATTGAATGATATAAGAGATCTTATCATTGGATTTTATCCATTATTCAGGGATTGTGGGATAATATTATCCATTTAAATTTTGATGCCTTTGTCCCATAAATATCTTGATTGAGACTTCTTCTTTCTTGGGGGGTGGGGGTGGTTGGACATTACTATTGTTGCAAGTTTCTATTCAAATTTTGAGTTAACTGAGAGTTTATTGTGACAAAGTTCTCATTTTTTCACCCATTGGATTGGGTATCTCATTATATTGGTCATCACAATGATCTTCATATTGGTTATTATTCTGACTCCTCATATTATCAACCATTTCCTAGAATTAATAAAAAATTAGGTGTATTTATTTTAAAAAATTAAACACATAAAGGGTTAACAAATGAGAAAATGGTAACTTATAAATTACAATTATTTACATAACTTATAAATTTTCTAAGACTTAATATATGTTATCCATGATCTACTTCCCAATGTATATTCTTATGGGAATTTTTTATTTCTCTCAAAATAATTGTTCTTAATACGCTCATGAATTTACCAAATCATATCCCCTGTGAGTGTCCAACCAAGAGTGCGACTAGGCGCATTGTCGTGTAACATTTCCCATTCAAGTATAGCTCAAAGAGGTGTTTTCAGGCTTTACCCATAGATACATCAATTCCAAAGCAACCTAAAATTTCTTGTATGTCGGAAGGGATGAATTTTATTGATAAACTACTTGCTATATATTCACCAATATTTAGGATTTTTTATTATAAATAGTCTTATCTCTATCAATTTCACTAGAGTTTTCTAATACTAATCCCAAAAGTAACTAACCCTATCATTTGATACCAACTATAAGAACCATTTTCTTTATTTAATATTAAAACATGATTTATTTCATAAAATTTCAATTAATAAAAATTAGAAGACTGATAGGTCTAGTGTCTTTGGCGCTTCGTAAAATTACATAAAAACATAAAACATGAAATTCAATATCATTATTGAAAACATCTTTTACTTGACCACAACATTTCACCATACATAACACCAGATGGGATATCTTGAGGGAAGATATAAGAAATGGGTGAGCTATAAATCATATTAAGGGAATAAATAGGGAATAACATGAAGATTACAATACCTATTAGGATATAGGTATATCAATGGATCATAATAGAATCATAAAAATAGAGGTAGGATATAACATCATTATCATAACATGGAAATGTGGAAAAAATTTAAAACAGTGAATTGTTAACATATATAAATAAAGTAAACCCCTATCTGAACGTAGTGGGAAATGTCCAATATAGGAATCAGTTATGCCCATATCATAACATGACTTATCATGATACTATACATTACCCAATGCATTGGATCGCTATCAGTGGGCACCATTCATAATCATTTCCATATCATGCTTAAGTTTTCCACATAGACCAGATAACATGGATTGATTCAACATCATAATTAATTCCATGATGAATGAATCTAGAATATATAAATTTTCGTCGTCAATCCAAAAGTGTGCCCAAATAAAGGTTAATACCATTGATAGTGGAATAGGTATGGTATTCACTACATGATAATTTTGGCATGGAAAAATTATGGTGAAATCTCAGCAGCATAACGACATCATTTGAAGATTCATAAAATGTGTTGATGAGGGTGAAATGTGTCTCACATAAATTTTAATGATGTTTTTATTAAGGGGATCATGGAATATAATATCCCAACATATGAAATGGAATTTGTGTTGAATTATATAAAACAATTTCTTGAATAGAAATGAGAAGAAAGAAACCCCTTAGAGAATTTTGACATGGTAACAAGTGTAAATTTGAGGGATTAATGAGATAGAAAGGGGTATCTCTTCATTAAAACATAATATGGTATGTGTTTTAGATGATTGAAAAGAAACCCCACTCTTTGTAATTGAAAATAAAAAGGACTATAAATATAAGGAAACATTGATAAAAATGAGAAAAGAAGACACCCTTACAAGGATGTGTAAACCCAAAGCCCCGAGTGAGTCATATTGGGAGCTCGAGGTGCCTTAGGATGACTCTAGGGAGTGGAGATTAGTGTGTGGACGAGATTAAAATAGATAGAGTGAAGATAAATGGGTGCTCGGGTGGGTTTATAAATTAATGATCGGTAAATTCTATATTATTTTGGTTTTGACACTATACATTGAAATATTCAAAACCAACAACCAACCTAGAGTTTCCCCCCATGTTTATAGGCCCTGTGGAGTAGAAAACAAAACTTTATATGGCTAATCGATGAAGGTATTAAAATATTTCCCTTTCTTTGGAGGAGGTGAGTCACACTCTAATGGAAATTGTTTTAAAATCATAAAACATTTTATAAGTCTTTGAGGATTCACTAAGGCTTTATAAAAAAAATTCAAAAAAATTTAAAACTAAAAATTTTGGAAGGTAAAACATAGTTTAGGACAAATATTTATTTTATGGTATTTTATTACAATACTATTAGGTCATAATGGTGTCACAAAACACCTTATATATTTATATGATATTTATTTTTGACACAAATATTCGTATGTCTCAAAAAGATTATGAAAAATTCACCATTGGATAATTTCAACAACCTTATTATGAAATAATTATATATTTTATAAAAATAATTTCCATTATATATGAATTTTCAAATTTACAAATAAAATTGGATTTTTTGGAAATTCACGTGGTTTGATAAAAACTATTTTCAAACATTAATAAAAGTTACATTTGACTACATTAAAATCATAAAATCATTTATATTTAATAAAACTAATTTAATAATAATAATTTATCAAAATATTATTTTGTTAAATAAAACATTAATTCATAAAAATATAATTTTTAAATTAATTTGAAAGTTGACCAAAAATAAAATTTGTGTATAAAAAAATTATATAAAAGAAAACATTAATTGAATGAAATAATAATAACTATTCTTTAAAAAACATTGTACATACCCAGTATTCTATGGTCCTCTTACATATCCCATTATTACACCATCATGCGCACTAAGAGTATGGTGTGCAGTGGTGGAACATTCATGGGATCGTTCAGTGAACATAGTTTGTGGTGTGATCTCGATGATCTTGAACTTATCCCATAAATGGTTTCGCTCATGCTTATATTATTGGATCGTGGCTTGGGATTGGGCAATGGAAAATACCAAAAATTTTATCTCCCTTGAATGATCCGATAAATGGGGTTAAAAGGGTATGACCATACTAGTTGAAGTAAACACTTCCTTTAAATTTCCATATGGATTTGTTATACCCCTGTATTTACAGTCATCTTGTGATAACTGTTCAAAGACTATATTATCAATGGTAAAGATACTTAACGGTCACTGAAACTCAATAATAAAAAAATAGATCATGTGTTTTCTATATCCATATGATATTAAAATAATTGGAAATTTATTTTTAATGGTTCATGTAATTACACCATGCTTCCACATCCCAACAGGATAGCTACTATGACATAATGTTGCATGTCCTACGACATCTCTCTAAAAAAAAGCTAGTAGAAGAATCCTAGGTGAAGTATCATGGCATTTATCTCATTCATCACATCATTTCATCAACTCATGCCAAATATCGATGTAGTACCATGCTATTTTTGGTACCCACCACATCCCATATGATGTGTATCGTACATCAAGTATTATAGCCCAAAATATCATAGTCCATGAATTGAGTAGGGTACCTCTGGCCATCACATTCCATACATGTCATTCTTCTAAAAAACCATTGGATAAAATATCCATATATACATGTCTGTGAAGTAACTACAAGCCATTATAGCCCTCTACACACATATATGGGGAAACTAACCACTATGTATACAAGTACAAAATACTGTTAGGAGAAGTGAACGTGGCCAAATGGGTAGTCAGTCATCAATCACTCTGCAACCAAGATGTTGGGGTTAACACCCTCCCAAATTCCACTTAGTGTCACTATCTCTACCTACATTGGTGGGGTAGAGTAACAAATCACAAAACATGAATGATATAGTATATACCATGATGAAAATATAGGTATTAACCTTGTCCTGTGCTCAAGTACAACTATCATCACATAGAGAACAAACTGCTAATTCTAAGGACTAGATATCCAATAAGCACACACGAAATTAAAGGAGTAATAGTAAATCCATTATTTTCCATAACATTTCACCTAATGTTAATTAATTTATTAAATGTTAATAAATGTCATTTAGATTATATTTTATTAACCATATAACTGATGTCCATGCAATAAATGCATAAACCAACTATGTTCATGGTTTCTCAGGAGTAACAATAACATTTTCATTCTAGCAGAAACAATAACCATGGATTAAACATTTGTTAAACATTATAACAATCCATAATTAGTGGTAATTTAGGAAAACATCCTAGGAAAACATTAAGAGATATAAACAAACACATCCATCTACCTCAAGTAGCGGGGAATGTAATGTATGTCAAAAAAGAAACCCAATCATCTGACTATGAAAGAGATTCATTAACAAAAAATCATATTAGATTTCAGAAAAATCATGATTAAGCCTAACTTCAACCCGTTCCATCAAATATTGTGTCATCCTTGACACCCTCATGCATATCACCGTGCATCTTGCCGTCATGGGCGTCAACTGCTACCATAAACATGAGCCCCCTACCATATCTCCTCAGCCATCCCAGTATCATATCACATCGAATAAAAAGTATCATTCCAACATCACATAAGTTATAATAAGAATAAAACATTATATAGAAGGAATCATGTCCCTAAAAATAAGGCATCTAGCCTTCACATGAAAATGGACTCTCACAACCCCAACAGAAGACATTAATCCTTCACAATAAAACATGAAACTTTTCCCCCATAAATTTGGCATTATAAGACAATTGGTTTTTATTCAATCATGAATTATCCAATTGAATTATCATATGTTTTGACTATGGGAAACATAAATAATTAGCTGTAACAAGTGTTATGGTGTAATTGTAGAATAAAACCCTGACCCACCAAATAATTCCAAGGAACAATATATAGGCAAAATTGATTAATTAAATATTTAAATTAGAAAAATGAATATGATTATAATGAAAACACAATGTAAAATAGTGTTTATGTGGGTATATCATAACAAAAACAATTTCAAAAGTCAAAATGGGAATTAAAAACAATGGCAACAGTATGATTAACATGATTCAGTCCCTTTGGGAGATGCTGCCTGGAAAGAACACCACCAAAAGATGAATGTTTATTATATTCTATAAAAAATACATAAAAATGTATAGACTCAAAAAAGATATCCAACTTAAATGTAGTGAAGCACTAAAACAAAATCTCTGCACTAGATGAAGCAACACATAAGGAATCATGTTTAAGAAAAAAACCACATGGACAAATATTTTGGAATACAGATCACCTTAGGATCCAATAAAATAAATCCTGATTCATTATTGGATCTTTTTATAGGATGATCCATCTAGGTATCTGGATTGATAATTGGTCACACTTCTTCAATCAGGAAGAACCCTGAGAGGCTCCACTATGTTCTTTTAACCAGCGGCGTGTAAGGGTTTGGTGGTCCACTAGATGAGTCTGCTAATGAGAATAGTAGCACCACCACTAGTGTGATTGAAGATTTGTAAGATGATAATCAACACTGGGTGATATAAAAAGTAGTCCAAACAACCAAATGGAAGAAAAAACACCAGTGGTGAGAGGGTGTCCATTTCAAGAATATGGATCTCTATGTACTAGATGAACTCAATAGCTTAAAAAAATGATACTCAGATCTATTGCGTTTATCAATTGCATAGGCTACAGGGGTGATGAAACGCCTACCATAACCTTAACTGGATAACTACATATCTAAGGGGAGGCTACCAGAAATCAAAATTTTGTACTACCCACCAAACAGAACATGGAACTGCTCAAATAAATGGTTGTCCAAGATTGATTAGGTAGCAACATCCATTGAACAAAAACAATGAATTCAATAGTTATACAATGAATAACTAAGGTGGAATCCTAAATCAATTAAGAAAAACAATTAATCAGGCCATGTAAATCAACTCACGCAATAAAATGAAACCAAAATCATTCAAATATTAAAATGATAAAATATTTAATAAAAAATTTCATGTATTTTAAAAATTTTAAATAGAAGAAAAATTTAAACGGGATAATTTTAAATATAAAAATGAAAACAAGGAATAACCAAAATAGAAAATTTCTAAAATTTTCATTTGAAAATTATTAACATTATTACACCTCAATGTTATTCAAATGGAGCCTGGTTTATTGTAACGCCCCGACCCCAGTTACCCAGAGTCGGTGCATTATTACATAACATTGGCATGATCATAAGAAAGATCAAATCTCGAAAGACCGATTGGTTTAGTAGCCTTGGAAAATGCCAGATATATTCATAAGTTTTACATTACATTATAAAATGAAAAACTACTACAACAACATAATGTCTCAATAGACCACACTATTATCCCCTCATAAAATCCCTGTAGGTCATTCATAACTTACTTCTTCACATCCTGGGAAAAATAAAACATAGAAAAGGGGTGAGCTCAAATGCCCAGTAAGGATAACAATATAGCGGAAAGAATAAACATTTAAGGCAATGTATAACTAAAACAAAAGCCTTTTAAATATGAACTTTCAACATGGTATGGCATAAATAAAATGAAATAATTCCATTTAATTATTCACATGGATATTCTACTAATCGAATAATCACATGCAAAAATCAATAACCACTTTCATAATGTTGGAATGAATAATGCCAGACTATCATAACCACATAGCCAAGGCCTCGTGCCAAGACTACAAATAAGATTTTGTCAAGGCCTTGTGCCAAGACACTAGTTTGTCTCATGAGACCTACCGATGCATCGAGGAGCTATAGCGGGCTCCACCCGTCACTTATTAAGTCCAATGCATTCCCATATGAAAAGGTTTAAACATAACGTAAACATTCGTATTAAACTAGCATACGAAATGTCAATACTTTCACCACAAACCATGAATGGTATAAAAATAGCACATCCACAGTCAAACATAATTCATTCGATACAATATGGAAGATTGTATTGTATCACATTAACCTCAATCAATAATAATGAAGGATGTTGACATAGATGAAAATAATCATCAAAACCTTTTGATAGAAATATCCCCCTTTTCTTGAAAACATTTAAAAGTCACACTATTTGTCAAGAAGCCGTTTAAAAGTATATTTTTGAATCAAAGTGTCCCATACCACTTTGAAACTTTTTAAAAGGAGTTTTAATTTGTAAACTTTAATGTCCATATAAATAAATCCTTAAAACCATTTTTTAAAACATGGACATTAATGAGAAAGATTTAGATGAATAAGTCTTTAAATCATTTTAAAAATGGTATTTTAGTTAGACATTCCAACGAAAAGAGACACTTGAATACAAATAATTGTGGTAATCAAAACTTTGTAATATCATGAGAATAAAGGGATTCATGATATACTATGTCAAAGTACGTTATATACACCACATAAAAGTGATTTGGTGTATATCAACAAAGAAGTATCAATGGAATGTAAATTGAGATGAAATCTCTTGTAAAGGTTGTATCCTTAGGTTAAGGATAAATCAATGACATAATTATGTGTGACAAATATAAATACACTAAATATGATTGGATATTCAGTGTAAAACAATCAAAGGACATTCACAGATTTTCTTGTAAAAACAATACCAACGAATTGGATGTTTAACTCAACAAATGGAGAATGAGTTAAAATTACTCTTATCAAATTCATATCAATGACTTGAGAATTACCAATGGAGTGATTATGTGCATCAAACTTATATCCACAGGAAGGGGAGTGGAAATTATGACATAATCAAATGAATAGTGATTCCACACATAATCTTGGGGTAATATAATCAATGAAATATGTGTAAAGCCAAATGAGTGGAAATTGAAATCTCAAATTCCCTTATCGATTAGGTAACTTTTGAAACATACACCCATGAAAGAAGTATCATACCATGATGATGTAAATACCCATAAATTAAATTATATTACACAATTAATACAATCATGGGCAGTACACATACACCACATGCAATAATTAAGTGGTGAACAATAGAATTCTCACGAAATTAAAAGTGAGATTAGAAAATCCCTTACATTGTACTTTTTCCTTGGGCGATGGTAGGTTTACCTCCTGTATAATGGTGAAATAATTGTTATTGAATAATAAAAGAATCATTTACTTTAATATGATATCATATATGATCTTTTATCATTGATTTGTTAATAATATTTTAGAATTATCGTCATTTCGGGTGTTAACGGGTTCATTTTACTTTATATTCTTTGTTATGTGAGACATATTCGTTATTAATGGGATGTATATTATTCATATCCAGAATGGTATCAAGTTCTTAAACATCATTTTTAAATCATCAAATGATAATTATACTTGAATGGATACGATGGAGAATGAATCTCATCGCGTTCGTGGAGACGGTAGTCCGTACGTACGCACGAACGCTACTTCCATTTAATTTTTATTTTAAAAGAATCTAATCCAAATTATACATAGGTATATTACTATTCCAGTATAATATAATATTTTATATATGTTACTTAAGTTCATTTACACCATCCTTTATACGTTCCATGTGTGCTATGAACGAGTCATATCATTTTAAGGGGGCGGTAGTCCGCACTTCCTCAAATGAAATTATCGTATGTATATACAACATGAAACGAATAATGGTATGAAATAAAATGGAATTACAGAAGCTTATATATAAAATATATATCATTAATATCATATTTAATTACAGTGCCATCCTAATGGCCACCATGAGAGGCGGCAAGATGTATTTGAACAATCATCGTTTCGTGAGGCGTTAGTTTGCCATCCACAGAAACATTATGTTCATCATCCATTAGATGGAGTTGTGTGAATGTGTATTTTGAATCCTTATTATAACAACATCCTAGTATATTTAGTATACTGTTGTTGTTACAAAAGAAGGGAAATAAAAAGATTTTGGGGGTTGGAGAAGCAAAATAAATGAAAATACTTTAAGAGAAATTGTTACCTTTAATTTAGGTAACTCACTTTGGTTGGAACCAAAGGACTTCTTGAAATGCTTTCTGCCTAAGGGGAAGCTTCAAGGAGGAGGATAGGGATGTGGGGAGCTTAGTTGGGTAGAGTTTGGACGAGCCAAGTGGCTTGAGAGGTGTGAGGAATGAGTAGAAGTGGTCTCCTTTTATAAGGGAGAGGAGGGGCTCTTTAGGAAAGAGTGAAAGTATTACTTTATAATATAATTATATTCGGTTTATAATGGTCCAAAAATCATTGAGGTCGAAGATAAGATGACTCATATTCTAAATAACATCAACCAATAAGAATTGGACAGGTTTTAGATAATATTTTAATCATTATAATCTTATTTATTTAAATGATTTATTAATGAGGTAAACATTGCATCATTATTGTGTCATTAATAATTTAAATTATTTGATGTCTAAAAATTATAAATAAAATATCATTATGTAGGAAAGCTTTTTAGCTTTCTAATGAATATTTATAATCGAAAATCCAACATGTATAACCCTATGTAAAAATTGTTCTTCTAAAAGATGTAAGCTTATGCCATTTTTATTTTTATTTTAACTTTATTAATATAAAGTGTCATTATCACTTACAAGTGGATCAATGGGGTCCCAAAATTGACCCAAAGATGCCCATGGTCGACCATGTATCAACCAATAGGGTTAAGACACGTTTTAGGGTAATTTAGTATTATTATAATATTATTTTTTAACCCTTATTTACCGGATTTACCCTTAACCATGGTAAATAAAATATTTACAGCAGTAATTATTCAAAATGTCTAAAAATAAAAGTTACCTATTTACAAAATTTGAACATCCTGATTCCAAATATGGAATCCAATTTTCTAAATTCAAAACACAGAAGTGGCAGAAATTAATTTAAAATTAATTCCCGCTGTCAAAACAAAAAGCGTGTTTTTAAGAGATAATAACTATCAAAAGATTGACACTTGTTTATGTTCGGTTTAATTGTAAAATTATGTCCAATGACCAAAATTATATTAAATGGTAAAAATATATTCTAAATATACTTTAAAACCACTCAAATTCATAATTTATCACTATTAATTATTTTGATTAAAAAAGTTGTTTTTAATTAAAATTTAGTAATTTTTACTATTCATCAAAATATGAAAGTTATCCGAAAAGTACCAAAATTTCACCTTAGGCTAAATTTGATATTCTGAATCCAAAAATGAAGTCCATTTTGAAATATAAAATACATATAATTTCAAAAAATTAAGTATTACTATTCATAACGGCTAGTTTGATCGGTTGTGGTGTGTGTTAAAACTCGAAGTTGCGTACAACACACGCTACTGTTTTATTCAAAGGAAAGCGTACCGTGGAAGCTTGGGATGTTTTATTTTAAATTTTTTTGATGTCCCCATGTAGTCAAAAAGTTTAAAATATTTTATTTAAAAAGGGTTTACTATTAAAAGTTGGTAAAACTACAATACTGAAGATGAATTTGTTCTTACATTATGTCTAAGAAACTCATAATATGGATTCTAAAATTATAAGGATTATATAATGTTTAAAATTTAGTTAATACTATTCATAACCTTTTTTGAACGGCTTGTTTGGTAAGTCATGGTGCGCTTGAACTCGGTGTTGCGTGTAGTGCAAGTTATTGAATTATTTTGAAGAAATAACACACTATGAAATCTTGGGGTGTTACATTCTCCCCTCCTTCAATAAATTGCGTCCTCGCAATTTGAAATTGTTCTTCGAAAATAAAAGGTTGAAAATAGAAAATATATTTGTGGGAAAACCCACATCGGAAATTGGTTTACTAAAATTTAGTCTTAATATGAGGAAAAGAGAAATGAAAGGGTCACCACCAAATTATGATCTCGATTAGGAGAACATTGGTGGCAATTAGAGACATATAATTGGAGGAAAAACGTAAATATTTATAGGTAGTGGTTGAGGTCATCAATCACAAACAAGTATAAAATTGAGGTCCTTAAACTCATCAATCTATGATGATTTGAAGTACCATCGGTTCAACAAAATATAGGGTATTGGGATCACACATTTTTGACATTTCAAAATATCTTAGTTGAAATCCCACATCAAAAAATTAATTAATGAGGCCTCTATTTAAAATAAAGAGTGGAAAGTATGAAGATTACCGAAATTAACACATACTAGGGTTCCATGTAGGAAAATATGGATATGGAGGAGAAATCTAACCATCAATTATCTGATGGAGAGTGGTAGAGAACATGGCTATGAATAGGCCAACAATCCCAAAGCCATAAATTAGTGATGATTTAAGGTACCATCTAGGACAACATTTTTTTTAAAGTTACATTACATAAGGAAGAGGAATTCATTTATGATATTGACTAATAACACTATGAGATATACTTAAATTTTAAGTATATTTTCATTCTTTAATAAATTTCCACCACTAACTCAATTTTTTTTAAACGATGAGTATTCAAGAAGACTTGGTCACACTGGGAGAGCTAGAATAAACTTCTATAGAATCACATGATCCATGCAGGATAATCCATATATTTACATTGTCTTTTAAGATTAATCAAAACCAAAATGGTTAGTGAATGATCTAATGATCCCCCAAAAGGATATTCATTGAGATAAATATGCACTAATCTTAATTTCTAAAATTAAACCAACAATACCTCAAAGTTAAATAGATACCATTCAATAACCAATTGTCCTTAAAATCCTTTAATATAATCCAAACTAATATTGAAACCCAAAACATAGAAGAATTTGATTATGTAGTCTCCCATGTTACATTGTATCTCCAAATTACATCAAATACTCTTAAAGTCACATACTTAAATGTAATCAACATCATCACATATTCTCTGTTATAGGTTAATCATTTCCATAAATAACCCAAATCACTATAAATCAACAATAAAAAAGTAGATAAAAATCCACCATTACTCTACAAATGAAACCTCATTGTATTCTATTTTCCTTGGGCATATAGTGTTCCTAACAAAATGAACATCTTCCAAAATAACATTTATCACTTAATCACCAAATCATTTTCCTATACCAAGGGTATTCATTTGATAAGACATAAGAACCCAAATCATCTTATTATTGATCAATAAAATCATTTAACAAAAAAATAGTCATACTAACCAGGGACTTCACGTAGTCCAGTGGTAGGCGATAAATCCCAATCGCACTTTGGTTGTGGGTTCGATTCCCACAGCTTTGTCCGACGCGACGGGTTGTCACACGGTCTACGTGTTGTCCTTTTTCAAAACTATATTTTATAATATTACCAAAATGAGATAAATTCCTAAAAATAACATAATTTAACCACAAATGTTATATCATACTTTGCATTTTCATCCCAAATAACTTATCATTTTCTCAAACCCCAATGATCATATAAAACCAAATGGTTATTTATACCTATATCCACAAGAGAAGAGACAATTCTTCCTCAAATATCATTCTCACATGGCAAACTGCGGGGTTACAAATACAAGAGAAAATTATTCCAATGTAAACCCATCAACAAGTAGTGATAATTTTTCTCCAACCATTTATTTCCACATAGATTCTTCTTTGACCAAGAAAATATCCTATAGAATAGGACATTCACTCGGGTAATGGCCAGGTCCCCTACATTTACGGCAAATGACTGTAAATGGACTCTTGGGACCATTTTTATCTTCTTCCATAGTACTCTTCATTTTTCTTCGGCAATTCTTCACTTTATGTCCTTCCTTCCCGCACGTAAAACATTTCGTTGTCCCATTGAGACACTTTCCTGGGTGTCTCTTTCCACAATTCCTGCATGATGAAAATTGAGGTTTCTTTTCTCCATGGTCTCCATTGCTGGAGATCTTATCATTTATCACCTTTCTCTTCCTTGTTGAGTCTGGGAGTTGGTTAATATATATGTTGTTGATCATATTTTTGGAAAACTGATTTGGCATAAAGACGATATCTTTTACGCCTATCAACATTCCATTTTGTTGCTCATTGCTACCACTGTTCCCAACTTGTACATCATTCTCAAAGTCACTATGACTTCCTTGGAATCCAGCCATTGACTAAAACCAGAAAGCATTGTGTGAGTAATAGTAGTCGTAAAATCATTTAGAGATTAAAATGTCACCATATTCTCAATTTGAAACATATTAGGATTAACCAAGGTCATTTACTCTCATCTTATGTATATATTACTTAAATCGGTTTGTAAAGAAATGTAAATTATCCTAAGCATATCCCCCGGGAGTGTCGTAACCAAGAGTGCAGCAAGGCCCGTTGTCGTGCACCAGTTCCCGTTCGAGTCTAGCTCAAAGCGGTGTTTTCGGGTTTTACCCCTAGGTACATCTGTGCCAGAGCCGCCTCTACCTGCTCGTATCCAGACAGGGATGTATGGCTCGGAAAACTCACAAAATCTCTACAATACCAAAATTCTAGGAAGTTCTTTTATACTAATCCTCAAAGTTCATCTTAGGTCTACGTGCTCTAATCAGAGTTTATCTAAATCTAGCTACCAAGGTTTGTACTAAACTTCCTCTGATACCAACTGTAACGCCCCGACCCCAGTTACCCAGAGTCGGTGCATTATTACATAACATTGGCATGATCATAAGAAAGATCAAATCTCGAAAGACTGATTGGTTTAGTAGCCTTGGAAAATGCCAGATATATTCATAAGTTTTACATTACATTATAAAATGAAAAACTACTACAACAACATAATGTCTCAATAGACCACACTATTATCCCCTCATAAAATCCCTGTAGGTCATTCATAACTTACTTCTTCACATCCTGGGAAAAATAAAACATAGAAAAGGGGTGAGCTCAAATGCCCAGTAAGGATAACAATATAGCGGAAAGAATAAACATTTAAGGCAATGTATAACTAAAACAAAAGCCTTTTAAATATGAACTTTCAACATGGTATGGCATAAATAAAATGAAATAATGCCATTTAATTATTCACATGGATATTCTACTAATCGAATAATCACATGCAAAAATCAATAACCACTTTCATAATGTTGGAATGCATAATGCCAGACTATCATAACCACATAGCCAAGGCCTCGTGCCAAGACTACAAATAAGATTTTGTCAAGGCCTTGTGCCAAGACACTAGTTTGTCTCATGAGACCTACCGATGCATCGAGGAGCTATAGCGGGCTCCACCCGTCACTTATTAAGTCCAATGCATTCCCATATGAAAAGGTTTAAACATAACGTAAACATTCGTATTAAACTAGCATACGAAATGTCAATACTTTCACCACAAACCATGAATGGTATAAAAATAGCACATCCACAGTCAAACATAATTCATTCGATACAATATGGAAGATTGTATTGTATCACATTAACCTCAATCAATAATAATGAAGGATGTTGACATAGATGAAAATAATCATCAAAACATTTTGAGAGAAATATCCCCCTTTTCTTGAAAACATTTAAAAGTCACACTATTTGTCAAGAAGCCGTTTAAAAGTATATTTTTGAATCTAAGTGTCCCATACCACTTTGAAACTTTTTAAAAGGAGTTTTAATTTGTAAACTTTAATGTCCATATAAATAAATCCTTAAAACCATTTTTTAAAACATGGACATTAATGAGAAAGATTTAGATGAATAAGTCTTTAAATCATTTTAAAAATGGTATTTTAGTTAGACATTCCAACGAAAAGAGACACTTGAATACAAATAATTGTGGTAATCAAAACTTTGTAATATCATGAGAATAAAGGGATTCATGATATACTATGTCAAAGTACGTTATATACACCACATAAAAGTGATTTGGTGTATATCAACAAAGAAGTATCAATGGAATGTAAATTGAGATGAAATCTCTTGTAAAGGTTGTATCCTTAGGTTAAGGATAAATCAATGACATAATTATGTGTGACAAATATAAATACACTAAATATGATTGGATATTCAGTGTAAAACAATCAAAGGACATTCACACATATTCTTGTAAAAACAATACCAACGAATTGGATGTTTAACTCAACAAATGGAGAATGAGTTAAAATTACTCTTATCAAATTCATATCAATGACTTGAGAATTACCAATGGAGTGATTATGTGCATCAAACTTATATCCACAGGAAGGGGAGTGGAAATTATGACATAATCAAATGAATAGTGATTCCACACATAATCTTGGGGTAATATAATCAATGAAATATGTGTAAAGCCAAATGAGTGGAAATTGAAATCTCAAATTCCCTTATCGATTAGGTAACTTTTGAAACATACACCCATGAAAGAAGTATCATACCATGATGATGTAAATACCCATAAATTAAATTATATTACACAATGAATACAATCATGGGCATTACACATACACCACATGCAATAATTAAGTGGTGAACAATAGAATTCTCACGAAATTAAAAGTGAGATTAGAAAATCCCTTACATTGTACTTTTTCCTTGGCCGATGGTAGGTTTACCTCCTGTATAATGGTGAAATAATTGTTATTGAATAATAAAAGAATCATTTACTTTAATATTATATCATATATGATCTTTTATCATTGATTTGTTAATAATATTTTAGAATTATCGTCATTTCGGGTGTTAACGGGTTCATTTTACTTTATATTCTTTGTTATGTGAGACATATTCGTTATTAATGGGATGTATATTATTCATATCCAGAATGGTATCAAGTTCTTAAAAATCATTTTTAAATCATCAAATGATAATTATACTTGAATGGATACGATGGAGAATGAATCTCATCGCGTTCGTGGAGACGGTAGTCCGTACGTACGCACGAACGCTACTTCCATTTAATTTTTATTTTCAAAGAATCGAATCCAAATTATACATAGGTATATTACTATTCCAGTATAATATAATATTTTATATATGTTACTTAAGTTCATTTACACCATCCTTTATACGTTCCATGTGTGGTATGAACGAGTCATATCATTTTAAGGGGGCGGTAGTCCGCACTTCCTCAAATGAAATTATCGTATGTATATACAACATGAAACGAATAATGGTATGAAATAAAATGGAATTACAGAAGCTTATATATAAAATATATATCATTAATATCATATTTAATTACAGTGCCATCCTAATGGCCACCATGAGAGGCGGTAAGATGTATTTGAACAATCATCGTTTCGTGAGGCGTTAGTTTGCCATCCACAGAAACATTATGTTCATCATCCATTAGATGGAGTTGTGTGAATGTGTATTTTGAATCCTTCTTATAACAACATCCTAGTATATTTAGTATACTGTTGTTGTTACAAAAGAAGGGAAATAAAAAGATTTTGGGGGTTGGAGAAGCAAAATAAATGAAAATACTTTAAGAGAAATTGTTACCTTTAATTTAGGTAACTCACTTTGGTTGGAACCAAAGGACTTCTTGAAATGCTTTCTGCCTAAGGGGAAGCTTCAAGGAGGAGGAGAGGGATGTGGGGAGCTTAGTTGGGCAGAGTTTGGACGAGCCAAGTGGCTTGAGAGGTGTGAGGAATGAGTAGAAGTGGTCTCCTTTTATAAGGGAGAGGAGGGGCTCTTTAGGAAAGAGTGAAAGTATTACTTTATAATATAATTATATTCGGTTTATAATGGTCCAAAAATCATTGAGGTCGAAGATACGATGACTCATATTCTAAATAACATCAACCAATAAGAATTGGACAGGTTTTAGATAATATTTTAATCATTATAATCTTATTTATTTAAATGATTTATTAATGAGGTAAACATTGCATCATTATTGTGTCATTAATAATTTAAATTATTTGATGTCTAAAAATTATAAATAAAATATCATTATGTAAGAAATCGTTTTAGCTTTCTAATGAATATTTATAATCGAAAATCCAACATGTATAACCCTATGTAAAAATTGTTCTTCTAAAAGATGTAAGCTTATGCCATTTTTATTTTTATTTTAACTTTATTAATATAAAGTGTCATTATCACTTACAAGTGGATCAATGGGGTCCCAAAATTGACCCAAAGATGCCCATGGTCGACCATGTATCAACCAATAGGGTTAAGACACGTTTTAGGGTAATTTAGTATTATTATAATATTATTTTTTAACCCTTATTTACCGGATTTACCCTTAACCATGGTAAATAAAATATTTACCGCAGTAATTATTCAAAATGTCTAAAAATAAAAGTTACCTATTTACACAATTTGAACATCCTGATTCCAAATATGGAATCCATTTTTCTAAATTCAAAACACAGAAGTGGCAGAAATTAATTTAAAATTAATTCCCGCTGTCAAAACAAAAAGCGTGTTTTTAAGAGATAATAACTATCAAAAGATTGACACTTGTTTATGTTCGGTTTAATTGTAAAATTATGTCCAATGACCAAAATTATATTAAATGGTAAAAATATATTCTAAATATACTTTAAAACCACTCAAATTCATAATTTACCACTATTAATTATTTTGATTAAAAAAGTTGTTTTTAATTAAAATTTAGTAATTTTTACTATTCATCAAAATATGAAAGTTATCCGAAAAGTACCAAAATTTCACCTTAGGCTAAATTTGATATTCTGAATCCAAAAATGAAGTCCATTTTGAAATATAAAATATATATAATTTCAAAAAATTAAGTATTACTATTCATAACGGCTAGTTTGATCGGTTGTGGTGTGTGTTAAAACTCGAAGTTGCGTACAACACACGCTACTGTTTTATTCAAAGGAAAGCGTACCGTGGAAGCTTGGGATTTTTTATTTTAAATTTTTTTGATGTCCCCATGTAGTCAAAAAGTTTAAAATATTTTATTTAAAAAGGGTTTACTATTAAAAGTTGGTAAAACTACAATACTGAAGATGAATTTGTTCTTACATTATGTCTAAGAAACTCATAATATGGATTCTAAAATTATAAGGATTATATAATGTTTAAAATTTAGTTAATACTATTCATAACCTTTTTTGAACGGCTTGTTTGGTAAGTCATGGTGCGCTTGAACTCGGTGTTGCGTGTAGTGCAAGTTATTGAATTATTTTGAAGAAATAACACACTATGAAATCTTGGGGTGTTACATTTATGATATCTAATAAATGCTTCAACTTGGATAATGTTATATCCATTATCAATCTATCGACTGGGTTTTCATCCGTGTGTAACTTAGTGTAAAAACCTTCTCCAGTAAAAAATATATATAATAAAATATAGCCTAATATATATGGGATTAGACCTTCCAAGTCAATGTAAATGTTTAGAAAAAAGGGCATATTGATAATCACAATGTACAATAATAAAAAAATTACTTATAGTATGATCAGAAATAAAACATTTAATCCCTAAGGATTATTTGTCTGCTTATGTCATTGCTATATATTTGGGTACAATGGATAAAAGGGTGACCATATATTTCATATTGTACTTCTGTGATATTGGACATCCTCATTCATTAAAAAATCAACAGTATGGGATTTCCTAGTATCAAAATTTCCAGCACAGTCATAATCCAAATAGCTAGTCAATTATTAAGATTAATTATTATCCTTACGATAAAAAATTGAAAGATATGAAGCAGAATAAATGTACCTCAACCTCTGTATTAGAGAATTACAATGTGCATTTCATGGATTTTACATAATCCTACCCAATTTACATATTTAAAAATAAACATGTGGTCATTAAAAAAATCATAACATACATAATACATACCACTATATTAGAATAGAAGATTCTACACATATATTAAATATTATAATATATGGTAGGTTACTGAGATAAAGGAAAAATAAAATGTAGACCTAATGGAAAAATAAAAGGCTTCAAAGAATAAATAAAATAACTTGTAAAAACTTTAAGGATACTTTAAAGTTTAGATACATAATGAATCTTATGATTATTTTCCGAAATAATTTTCATGCCCAAAATTTTCCTATCAGAAACTATATCATTAATTTAAAATGATTAATTATGTTGCATTTTAACATGGGTGATTAATTTTATATACCTATATATGAGTAACATGTCATCTAAAATTTGGGGTAAATAAATCATTGATTTTATAATAGATTTAAAATATACACATTAATCAAACTGACTCCAGAAAAAACATTTCTAACATGAATGGATAAAACATCATTTACAATTATCATGAATCTAATACTAGTCTACATAATAATGTATTATGAAAAAAACTTGGATAGATTTAAATTCATGTTCAATATCAGTAGGCGACTTCATGTATAATTTTTCAATTAAATAATTATGTAAGAAATAAATTTTTAAATATAGCATTTATATACGCAAAAGTAAATGGCCAAAAAGGAAGAAGAATTATTATTGAAGAATGATTCACTGAAAGAGAAAAATATAGATATCAATCAATTAATTATTGTTTAAGGAAGACTATGGATATAACAGTACCTTTAAACATAATTTAATTTCCTATAGTAATGTCTTATTTTGTTTTATATATCAATTTATAACTAATCACCTTAAATGTAGGTGGTTTATTGACTATGGAAAAAGTATTTTTCTTTATTATGGATTCCATATCATCTTCTATACCTGAAAAATAATGATTAGAGTTTCTGTCCTTAATAGCTTGATTGTAGCTTTGGGGATCCTCTACACCATGATATGCTTCCACATTTAATGAAAAGTCAGCCATATTAGAAAGGTTATAGTTTGGAGGTGGTCTAATGACCATAGTCTACATATCCCTAGTGAGATGATAACCCTAAGGCCACTAGAACAGTAATATTAAAGAGTATCATCAGAATCAGACCAAAATTATGGCTCAGTTTGAGAAAGTGACACCAGAGAGGTAAAAGCAGTTTCAATCAGAGACTCACTAACATTAGGAGGATAATCATAATGATCCATATTTGGATAAAGATCAACACTTTCATAAATACGAGGCTATATTCTAGAAAGGAATATACTATTGAAACACCACATCCTGGATAAGAATACACTCTTGAAAGTAATGTTTTTCAACCCAAAGCTTATACTGCTTCACCCCTTTAGGATACCTTATGAATATGCACTTGATAGTTCTTAGCTCAAGTATATCATCCGTAAAATTAGCATAGTTAGCGCATCCTAACACCCTAATATGTTTATAGAATGTGACTGATTCCTCTAAAATACAATAGGATTCTTAAATCTATTGGCATATGAGGGACACCTATTTATCAATTATACTATCATAGTGAAAACTTTTTTCCAAAAGGATTTGGCCATGCTCAAACACGCATGCATGATACGAACCCACACAAAAATATTATTAAAAACATTTAGGTCTAATTAATTTTTTATTTATATTTTTTATTTTATTTATTGAACGATTTATTTTTTCACATTAATTTTTTTCATATGTTATCTATTTCTAAAATTCCATGAGATATCCATTCCCTTTTATTTTTGTAAATCAAATTGGGGAGAAATTTATAAGGAGGGAGAAATTTTTAAAGGGTGAATCCTTTGAGATATTATCCTAAGGGTGAGATATTATCCTACAGGGGGAACTTGATTAATACTTTTCATCAGATTATAAAGATGTTATAAACTCAGGGATAGTTAAGATATGAGGTATATCATTGAAGACCATAAAAGTATAAAGGGATGTAGGTTTTTTTCAAATTTACTGTATTTTAATTTTAAGTGTTATGTTTTGTGATTTATAGAGGGGGGATTGTGCACTCATAAGTCCTAGATTTTAAATTTCATTTCCTTCATTTTGAATATCACAATCACTTCCTTAAAAAATTAATTTACTAACCTTATATTTCTCAAGTGTCTTACAATGTCTTTATAGATAAAATTACTTTATACATACCATAGAAATAATTTCAAATAAATAATATATAAATTTATTATTTTTCAATCAATTAAATAGGACTAAAAGTGCATTTAATACATTGGACTATACATTGTTAATGGTTTTTTTACCGCGCATCGATTGACACAATCAATTTACAGATGTAGCGTTGACTCCTAAAGATAAAAAAATGACTCAGTGATTTTTATACCTTGATTTAATATAAATACAAATGTTTTTTCATGTTATTAAACCCCTTTATTTTATTTTTCACTTAAAACAAAATTTCAGGTGAAAATAAAAAATTTTAAAATATAAACTAATTTGGATATCTGATCGATGTGTTGATGATTCCTATTGATTTATAATGACCTAGAGATATTTTTTCTAGGGTTTCATGTAAATAATATATGATATTTTTATTTTTATTTGAAACTAATCCTTGTATGTTTCTTCAATTTTTATTCCTAAACTAGTAATAATGAATTATATGAAAATATTAAATGTAAAAAAGTCCTTAAATTTCACATTCTATTTTGATCATACCATTGATATTTGTTTGAAATTTATTGATAAAAAAGAACTTAATGGTTTTTTTATAAAGTTTCCTCATCAATAATAATGAATTTTTTTTTTGAATCACCACATGGTCCAATATAATTTTAATTTTAATTTAAATTCGATTTTTGACTTTATTAGAAATAAAAAATAAAATGAGACATTCAATTTAAATGGGTACTCGAAATGATAAATTGATACAAACCATTTGGTTCTGAATCATCTTGTTGGGCCATGGCTTCTACATACATTTATTTTAGTATGGTCCTATAAAAAATAAAAATTATAAATATAATAAAAATGAATGTAAAAATAATAAACAAAAAATCTAGTATAAAATAGCATCATAGGATCCCCTGCACCATCACCCTAGATTACATATTCCCATAGTGCTTTGAAATCATCTAGAAGTAGTGTATTTACCTTCTAAAGATCATTCATCTAGCCTTTAAATCACTCAAATGTTGTGTCATCTATACAATAATTAGAGCCACAACCTTTGTATATGAAACTATATAATGGCGAATCTTTATTCCACATGTATTATTATATAAATGTTTATCAGGATCAATGATGCGATGAAATATCACAACAATATTCATGGAAAGTTATCGATGGTCATCTGGAATCAATGTTAACTCAACCTCAAATAGATCATGTTCTATATATAAATATATATGTATATGTAAATATAGATATATGTAATTTATGTTAATTAATACAAGAACATTATATAAGATTCATAACCTCATCATCATTTTGATATCGAGTTATGATCGAAACCCATATTCTATTTTTCGGTCTACCTTTATCCCATAAATATAAACCAATAAGACATAACTATAGAACAAAAAATTTTAATAATAAATATTATAATTAAATATTAAATAAATCATGTCAAATATAGGACACTTGATGAGTCCCAAGCATGTGAGGGAGTCCCCACATCACATGATTCTCAGAATTTCATGCTGACCACACATAGATTAAATTAATTCAACTATGAAACTTCTAAATTTTACACATTCATTGAAATATATAAACATAAAATAAGAAGGATCACTTTATTTTCCTCAATGGTCCAATATGTAACCATTTTACACCACTAAGAAGAGACAACACCTCTTGATACTCTATCCAAAATGTCTAGGATACCCATATTTAGTACTCAATACACCCTCTTCACTCTACCTATATAATATTTACAAATTTTGAAACATATTTACATACAGAATTGAGGAAAATAATTTGGGAACACTCTCAGATTATACTTTTTAAGAATACAATTATAAAAAATTTATGTGTTTTTTGTGTATTTCTATGAATCTAAAAGGATTCTCATTCCAAAACATCCCTCCACAGTTGATCTAATGTGTCTTGAGGGAATTGAGCCCAGTCATGTGTAGTCAATGGAAATATATGTTGGTCATGCATTATTTGAGCCAAATGGTGAATAAATAAAGGGTGGTCCTCTCCCTTGGGATGATGCATCATATAAAATGATATATCAAGTGTCTTTTCATGAAGAAATACCACAAATAGAGCCTATAATTTGAGAGAAATATGTGGTTGAGTTGAATGCTATTAAATAAATTCATAAATTATTTTAAACATGTACATATACAAGTTTGAATTTTAATTGAAAATATAAAAACTCATTTACATTCATACATGCCTCAACCCAATGAAGGAGACGCCTCTCTAGAATAATGAGTATTTGGTTCCAGTTACTCTAACATGTTTGTAGTCATAAAAAGCATTAATATTTTAACACACAAAGACTATATATCAATGAATGAGATTGTAAATACACATAAAAAGATTTAAATGATTTATAAATATTTAAAAAGTAAAAAATAGCTTTATAAACAAAGAGTGAAAAACGTCATACCTTTATTAGATATGAATATATACCATTTCTCCTTGAAATGCCTCTATAATCTATTAAATATCTTCTTCATGTTGATCTATTGTGTGTTGATAAAGCTACTGTGAAAAAGGAAATAATCTTCAATTCATTTATTTCAATAAAAAACACTCATCTCCTTGTCATTTTAAAAAAAAATTCATTCCGAATTAGATTTAATAGTATGGTTGTGAATAAAACATCTTCTACACGTGATTGCTAATTGAAAAGTATGAATCTAACTCATTCATCTTTATATAAAATACTTTGAATGTTCACTAATGTAAACTAAAATTGATCAAATTTTTTTCCATGGACTGGATCAACACAACTACACGTTAAAAATATTTATTTCTACCTATGTTCATATACAATATCAATTGTTTCTTTCAATTGACTATCATAATAACTAAAATCGATAGATGGATAACCAATGTAATGGTTTTGTGATTCTATTTTGTTATAAACATATTTAATGTGATTCTGGAAATCATTATCAACAAGTTGTGCAATGGTGAGTCATTATAGATGGAATTTCATCTAGTTGGTTAAGTTCGTCAGTTAGTGTAGGGTCACCTAACTGTTATAGGTTATGTCCCATTATATTTCACAAAAAAAAATATAGACATACAGAAAAATAAATTAGTACTACCCTTCAATATAATGATGATTTATTTATTCATACAAAATCATTAAACCGATCATGAAATGATGAATAATGGGACTCTTGAATATGATAATCATTAACACAAGGAATAACTTGTTTTACTTCATTAAGGTTTTCCCCTAAATGATAATTCTAGGTTTAAATGATAAGCTAATATATGAAAAAAATAAAAAAACACTGAACAGTAAAAGTGATAAATCACTTACTACAAAATGGTGCAACTAATGGACTATTGAATAGGACGTATCAATTAGATTGTACCACTTCGATGTTGACCATACAAAATATAGTTCATTCCCTATCTATCCTATCATGAATTTGAGAGGGATTATCTAATTCACTTTCAACACCCATAAGATATTCAGCACAGAACATTGTACACTCATCCATCAAATAAACATTGTCAATAAATAATTTTGGATGACATCTATTACATATAAATCAATTTAATGGATTCAAATAACACTCAATAGGATACACCCACATGAATTGGACAATAATAGTAGAAATTATTTCAATGGTAAAGTGTACCATCAAATGAATATTATCATCGAAAAATGATGTTGGAAATAGTTTAACTAAGTGAATAAATAAATGACAAACTATTTCCTATAAAAAAATTATATCAACCATTTATTGATACCATAAAAACAGATTTATAAAAAACTATTCATCTCAATCAATGGTTGGAATACACTGGGAGATAAACAATCAAAATTTTGAATTGGAAGAAAAAGTTTTTGTAGTATGTGAATGTAAGGAATATTCAACAATTGTTATTAGTGTAGCCATAATAGACCAAGAGAATCTTAAAAATGGAAATAAATGTAATTTTTACTCATCATATACTATGTAGTAGGAATATATTCCCCATTACCCTCACCCAACTATAAATGAAATTGTTTCCTTAAACCCATTTATTGTAAATCATGTAATCCATTAACGTTGTCTGTTTATTTTCCACTAACACCTAAAATGGTCCCATATATAATATCACATAAAACTTCAATGTGCATGACATCTAGATTATGCATTAATATGTTAATTTTATATTAAGAGTGACTGAAAAAATAATTTTCTCATTCTAATTTCGATTGTGTATTCTGACAGCACAATTAATATAGGTTAATAGAAGAGTCAACAAATCCTACAATTCCTATAACATTGGAATTTTTTATTTCTCAATATATCATAATATATCAACCAATTTCATGATCGTTGGTTCTTAGTTGAATTCTATAGGATAATCAAATTCTAATTTTATCTTTCTGAACTTGGGTTGAGGGGGATGAAAAGATATGTGGCTTGTGTTTGTCCCTTTTTTATATTGTTTAAACGAGATAAATATTTTACATTTACTAAATCATGGTAATGAAAATTCACCTTTCATACTCCAATGTCTTAAATTTATATAAGTTTGTAAGTCAATGATTTGCTATAAAAAATAGACCATAGTTTGAACATTTCATTCATTTAAAAATGATATGTTATCACACCATCTCCCCAAAATTAATTCAAATCATCAATCAATGGTATAAGGTAAACATCAGTATTATCCCTTGTACTTCTACCTCTATAAATAATAGTAAAAGCTAATAGAAATTGTTTTTTTCATACAATTCCACAGAGGAATATTATATGAAACCAACACCATGGGCCATGTGTTATGAGTTTTACCAACTAAAGGAATGGATGCATTGAAATCATCTAATACCAACCCCAATCAGACATTATGACAATCTTTATAAAATTCATGGTGCCTCAGATTATGCTCATTCCTTGTAAGAGAGTCTTTTAGGTGGGTTAGAATATCCACAATACAATCCTTTTTTTAATTTTACTGAAAATCCACTTTAAGGGTAACTGTGAACCTACATCAACATTCCACCAACATCCAGACACAACCTCGTCAAACACCCATTACATAGATAACTTTCAACAATAAGAAACCCAACCATTCACCGCGCTGTAAACATTAGATGCAACATGTTTCAAAAATCAATAGATACAATGAAAAACCCTTAGGATCGACTATAACACCTCCTAAACAACCATATCAAAAATTGAAAATAAAAAAGAATCAAAAAATCATCACGTCACTGTCAAAGTCACCTTGAGATGCACACACTAACATCGAAGCCATCAGATCTTGGTACCATAGTAGACCCCTGTCATCGCCGATAAAACTGACTTGGTCACCGTGGAGCACCACCAAAAACGCTGATGAAAGAAACCTTTGCAGACCATCATCGTCGAAGAGAAGTCCCCATCGTCGCTGCCGAGATAAAACTCATCATCGACATCGAAACCAGACCCGAACAACAACACCACATAATAGGCATGAAAAAGATCAACTGCTAGGAAGAATCATACAAACCTTCACTAATAGAAAGACGAAGAAAACAAAAAATCCAAAGACAACAACAAAGAGCTCCCACCTAGAACATTGACAGTCATCGAACCACACTTCCCAAAACCCTGTTGTAACCCCCACTCCAAATCTAACTAGGAAAGGGGAAGCAGAACATAAGGGCATAGCATTGGTTCAAGCGACCGAGGGCTCTAACTGGAGGCATCCTCAATGAGGCGGAAGAACTAGGAACCATTAAAGTAGAATCTAGGAAACCCAGGCAAAAGATGCCATCAATACGAAGAAGAATGAAGAAAATTTCGTTGATTCGAGTGTGAACAAAGACGATGATGTTGGTTCAAGGGAGACCGATGAAGATTTCAACGCTTCGAGGAAGAACAATGTGCCTTCACTGGAGATAAAGCAGAAAACATAACCAAAGAGGAAGAAACTTGGAGAAGCCAAAGGCAATTGAAGAGGAACCGTGGTTTCCGATAGTGAGAAAATGGGGCTAGGAGGTGATTAGTGGAATAATAGGAAGTGATGAGGAGTGTCGGAGAAGGACCTTCACTATGGGGGGGGGGGAGTGGCGATGATAGTGACACTTGGAAGAAACTCTAGTGCATAAAAGAGTGGAGACCTGGATAGTGGGGAGACATCCCACTTGGAGTACTCCACAATACCAGGTGGGTTAGAATATCACTATCCATATTTCATTCCATGTTTCAACTCATAAATTTATAAACATTAGATTACACAAATTATATTTTGAACCTCATATTTATTGAAAAGTGATGAATTTTATTTATAACATTTAGTTTCCCCTATTTCATATCCTTACATCAATAAGCATGATATCCACAATTATATTTCCAATTAGAAGATCCATCAAATATACCATTATCCAAATGGGATGTTTCTTTTCTAAACATCATATAGTTTTTTTCATATGAATCATTAGTCTCATATGTGAATCCAATGTTATTTTTTAAAATACAATCATGGTAAAATGACTTTGGAATCATAACATCAGTAGGAAGTACCTTTTTCAATAACAACAACATCATGTTGAATGATGTTTTGGAAAAATAACTTAAAACCTTCAAGTGTAATAACTCCATGATAAGAGAAAATTTAATATAACCAGAACAGTAATATTATAATTTAGTTTGTACATCATAATGTATTTTTTAGAAACTCAATGAATCATGATAAACAACATAGTGTAAACTGATCTCACCAATCTCGTCATTTTGGTAGTTTATTCCTTCAGCATCTAGCCCACATAACAATTCATTAAGAATTTCATGCATTAGATCAGTCATCCTCAATGCAACATCAATATGACCAGTTTCTATTCAATGAAATTGAATATATTTTTCCACATAACTAGTCCAAATCATATAATTTTACAAAATCCCAATATTGAATTAGTGATCCCTAATGGTATCTTGTGTGAATTGATATCTATTCGCACATTTCTGACATAGAAAACTAATATAGTGACTTTGAAATCCAATAGTGAAATCAATAAAAAGAACAATTCCCTTAAAATAACCACTATACATTCTATTTAGAAGATCAATCCAACTCTTATCTATATATTCTTGTCACGACCTGGTCCATTCACAGAGTGCCCATCCTAGGATGTTAATTAGGCCAGGAGGATAGTAATTGCCCATGTCCTGCCTCCAGTAGGCCCCATGTTAGCAACTAACAATGACGGAATATCATGAATATAAAAAAGAGGAATAAACCTCTAATAGAGACATGAATAAGAGAGATATAATACTGATACACTATAACATCATGCTCATAATGTTAACGGAAACCCAACTATATATACATATTGTCAAAAAAAATCAAATAGGAAGGATACTTAAAGTACCAAAATTGTAAACTCAACGACAACAATGAATCCCACACTTCCCCTTCAAAACTACAAGTTATTATTATCTATAATCATCTCCATATTTCTCATACTGACCTGAAAAATAATTTATATATACATGGGGTGATCATAATAAAACACTTAATAGAATCCTTCCAAGAGAATATCTTGTAAAAGATAAAGAAATTGTAAAAAGGCCCAATGAATAATAAGTAACACTAACTCCTAACATAAAATGATAAACTATGTACCCATCCTCATAATGGATATATCTCACCCCGTCAAAGATACAAAAGAGATCATATTATATAACAATAAATCAATAACGACACCTTGTATTACAACCCTTTTATTTATTTCATGTTTATACATGATTTATTACATAAATATGCACATAGTAAAAATTATAAGATCGATAGGACTAGTGTCAATGGGTATTAGGAACATTAAAGAACAATATAAATAATTAAATACATCATCATTATTGAAAAATTCATTTACATGACCATGAAAAAGCCTTTGTTATTTACACTACATGGGATATCCAAATGAAAGACATAAGAAAGGGGAGAGATATAAATCCCAATAATGGAGTAAATATGGAATAATATGAGTAATACAATACATGTTAGAAAATAGACATATCAATGTATCATAAGATAAACCCGAACATAATGTCATTATATATCAGGATTATCATAACATGGAAATGTGGAAACAACATAAAAAACAACATCATAAACAAAATGGAATCATGTAATACCTAGTCCAAAAATGGTGGAAAAATTCCTTATATAGGTATCCTGTAAACCCCAGTACCAAAATTATGTATCGTGATACTAAACATTACTGAATGTATTGGAGCGCAATCAGGGTGCACCATTCATAATCATTTAATTATCTTGCTTAAGTGTGCCGCATAGATCATATAACATAATTCATTCAACATATAAATTTATTCCCTGATAATGGATTGTGGAATACATACATGAAATTCATCAATCCATAAATTTATTATCATAATTGTGAATACACTTGATAGAGTAAAGGGTATTGTATTCACTACATTATGATTTTGGTATGGGAACATTGTAGTGCAATTTCGGAAGCATAAAAATGTCATTTATAGATTCAATGAATAGTTTGATGAGAGAGAAAGTGGTATCTCATAATTTATTAATGAAATGGTAATTAAGGGGGTCATGGATCATAATATCCAAACATTTGTAATTCAATCTGAGATGAATTATATAGATGGAATGATTGAGTTGAAATGAGAAGAGAGAAATCCATTTCTGAAATTCTACATGGTAACGGGTGTACATGGGGGGATTAATGAGATCAAAAGAGGTATGTCATAATTCAAACATAACTTGGGATGTATGGGGGACGTTCTGAATCATACCCACCATTTCTTATTGAAAATAAAAGGGTGTATAAATATAAGGAAAATGGGATAAAAAAGAGAAAATTAGAAACTTTTAATTTGATGTGTGATCTAAAGGCTTGGGGGAGGCTTCTTGAGAGCTTGGGGGTGAGATGGGAGGACTCTATGGGGTTATATAGAAGAGTTTTTATGAGCATAGAGGAGTCTTTGAGAAGTGGAATGTGTTCTTTGGTGGGTTTATATGTGAAGGATGGAGGAATTGTTTATTATTTTGGATTTGGACACTACACAGTAAAATATTAAAATCCACAAACCAACCCATGGGGTTTGGTGAAGGGGACTGGAATAAAATATTTTATAATGCTATAGGAAGGAGGTTTTAAAATATTACCCTTGATTATGTGGAGTGAATCACAATCTAAGGTAAATTATTTTAAAACTATAAAATATTTTATATGTCATGGAGGATTCACTATGTCTTTATAAAAGAAATAAAACTAATCTAAAATTAAATTATTTTAAAGGTAATACATATTTTTGTCTGAATATTCCTTTTATAGTATTTTATTTCATCAGTATTAGGTAAATATAATGTAGTAAAATATATTATATAATTATACAGTATATAATTTTTACCCAAAAATATGACTGGCTCAAAAAATTATAAAAAACTCTTGATTGGATAATTTCAACTTCAAGATTACAAAAATATTTTCCATTTTATCTAAATAATTTTCTATATATGTAAATTTCCACATCAAAAACATATATTTATTTCAAATTGATGAGTTTTGACAAAAAAAGCATTCATAACAAAATAATAATTACATTAGAATTCATAATAATTATATGTTCATTTATTTTTTATCAATGTAAATTAATAATAATATATTTTCACATATTATTTAATTAAAACATCCATTAATTCATCAAAATTGATTTATTAATTGAATTTAAATCCTAAAAAAATATTATTTTTGTGCGAAAAAATTATTGAGCAGGAAATATTAACAGAATGAATGTATATTAACTATTATTTACCAATAAATGAACATACTCATAATTCTAGTGTCTTGATACATATCACGTTATTATACAATCATACACCCAAAAAGTAAGGTGTACGATGGTGGGACTTTCATGTGGGCCTTCAGTGAACATGGTTTGGGCTATGATCTTGATGAGTTCGAAATTTTTCCCGAAATTGCTTCTCTCATGCTTATGTTGTCAGATCTTGGATTGGGATGTGTCTTGGTAGAATCTCAGAAATGCTATCACCCTCAAAAGTTCTGATAAATGGGATTCAAAGGGTACAACCCTACTGGTTAAAGCCATCAGTTACATTTTTTATGCGAAAAGGATTTGTTAAAACCTTGTGTTTATGCTAGTCATGTGATCACTATTAAAAAAAATGTATTATCAATGGTAAATACACTTAACATTCATTTAAACCCAATTATAAAAAAGGGTGCAGGTGTTTTTTATATCTATAAGTTATTAAAAGAAAGAGAATTTTATTCATAAATGTTTGCATCCTTATAACCACTACACCTTAAGAAATTTCCCACTAAAAACTTTTTTTTCTCACACTAAAATAGATGAGGGTAACTCTAATTCATCACCTCCTCTAGTTCCCACACTGCTTCTTCAAAATTGTATATTCACCTCAAAACACCGATGAGGGGAATTATCTTATTTCATATAAATGTTTCCCTATAATGTAAGATCATCATTATATTTTCCTCATAGTAATGGTTATTCTCCAATAGAACCATGTCTGGATTGTTTACTTGTGATGGGTAAGGTATGCACTTCCTCAAGAGTGATACAAGGAAGACATCATGTTATTGAGATAGGTTCAGTGGGAGGGACAGTCAAGAGTCCACTGCTCCAATGCGATTAGTGATCTTAAAAGGGATGATATAACTTAGAATGTGCTTTAACTTATTCCTAAATCTCATCATTCCCTTCCTTGATGATATCTAGAGGAATACTAGGTCTCTTATATCAAATTCTTGGTCCACGCTGATGAGTGTCAACATATATCTATTTTCAACTCTATGTAGCTTTGATGTGTTGTTGGATGGTCCTAACCTTTTTCACCATTTCTTAAACCATTTATGGACCTAGATTCTTTTGTTCCCAAACATCAACCCATCATGTTAGTGTTCTGCACCGCTTCCCATAAATGGCTTCAAAAGGATCCATTTGGAAGCTTCACTGAGAACTTTTGTTGTAAAAGAAATAAACTTTATGAATAGGTTGACCCCCTCCACCTTTTATGTACATTGATAAATATCTCAAAATTTCCTCATGTAATTAGATAGTCCACTCAGATTTTCCATCAGTTTGAAAATGATAATATGTGCAAAATTATAGCTTAGTGTATGGAGCATGCTGCAGACTTTTTGCAAACATAGAGGCGATCCTTGGATCTAGATCATATACAATCTATAGTGGTACTCCATGGAGCCTTACCACGTCTCTGATGTATATATGTTCTAGTTTATCTAGTGATAAGTCCTCTCAAATAGCAATAATGTGTGCTATTTTTGTAAGAAGATCCACTATAACACTGTAAGAATTGTTTCCTTTTTTTACATTCAAAAGTCTAGTGATAATGTAAATTGTAATGGTTTCCCATTTTCATGTTGGTATGGGTAATTTTTGCATCATCCCATTAGACTTCTTCCTCTCATCCTTCACTTACTGACATACATTACACTTGGGTGTATATTCTGCAATCTCTTTCTTCATTTAATCCCACCAATAACAGTCTTAGAGATCTTGATACATATTTGTGTTTATTGTGGGAATGGATAAATTCAAACTATGTGAATCATCCAAAAGTTATTTCTTTAACTCAAGATTTTATGGAATACATATTCTCAACACAAATCACGAAATTCCTTCTTCATTAACATTGAACTATGAAAATTTCCATTTGTCCATAGTTTCCTCTTTCTTTTGAATTCCCACATCATCTTTTTGAGCATCCTTAATCCCTTCCAAAATATACAGTTGAGAAATAATTTGTGAATGGATTGATGATGTTCTATTCTTTATGACTCTCATGTCCATCTTCATCAAATCTAAGAATACTAGATCCTTTTAAATTCTCATCAATTATAGATTCATTTGTTCCTTTCTACATAGAGCATCCTCAATCTTGTTCTCTTTCCTAGGTTGGTAATGGATTGAGCATTCATAATTCATGATGAGCTCTAACCCTATTATTTGGTGCATATTCATATATTTCTATGTGAATATATATTTAAAACTTTTGTGAACAGTATATATTTCACACATCTCTCCAAATAGATAATACTGATAGATTTTAAAAACAATGATCGCACCTTCAAACTCAAAATCATGCATGGGGTAGTTTTTCTCATGAATTTTCGACATCCATGAGGCATAGGAAATGAATGTAATTTTTCATCAAGACACTACCATGTCCCTTCTTCGATGAATTAATAATGAATACAAAAATCTCCCCACTTGTGGGTAGTGTGAGAAAATGAGGAGTGATAAGACTATTTTGCAAATCCATGAGGCTTTATTCACATTCAACCTTATCATAAAATTTGAATGCCTTTTGAGTTATCTTGGTAAGATGGTTTTATAATCATGAAAATTTTACAAAAAAATTGGTAATAATATCTATCCAACCCAAGGATGCTACAGATATTCTTCATATATGTTGTATATGAACATCCCTCAATTGATTTTTACTTGGAAAGATATATATATATATATATATATATATATATATAAACCACTACTTATGATGATATACCCCACAACTGAGACATCCTTTAACCAAAACTCACACTTTCGTTACTTTGCATTGTGATTCTCCTTTCACATGGTATTTAGTTCAGTTTCTAGATGATCATCATGATCCTCCTTGGATTTGGAGTAAATTATAATATCATTTCAAAGCAATACACCAGATTTACCAAAGTAACCACTAAAGAGTCTACTCATCATGTCCATGAAGATTGATTGAGCATTAGTAAGTCCTTTAGGTAATACTATGAATTCATAGTGCCCATACCATGTATGAAAATAATTCTTGGTGATATGATCGATCTTCACCCATAAACATGGTAATATTCCAGCCATCGATCCACCATGGAGAATTATTATTCTCCACATATATTTTTATACAAGTCGTCAATTCATTGAAAAGCGTACATATTCTTTATCATTGTTTTGTTGAGCACCTAATAATCGATGCAAAGGTTAATTTTCCCATCCTTAATCATGATGAAGAGGACATGTGTACCCTATGGTGATGTACTTGGGTGTATGAAACCATTATCCGGATTCTTCTATAGTTGTTTCCACAAATCCACAAGTTCCATTAAAGCCATTCTACATGGAGTCTGGGATATTGTCAATTCCAAAGGTATAAGATTGATTGATAATTTCACCTATAGTCTAGGAGGGGACCTTGTTATTACTCAGGACACACATAAGCATATTCCCTCACAATGGAAATGTCTTCAAGATTCACTACAAAATAAACAGTGTTTAGCGGCGGTTTTGTGGTGGCGGTTCACAAAACCGCCGCTAAACGTTTTCCGAAATACGTTTCGTGGAGGTTTTTAATAAACCGCCGCTAAACCTTTGTTTTTTTTAAAAAACCCCGACCCTTCCCTACCCCTACCCCCGTTTCCCCCGACCCCGCGTGCTGCAACCCTCGCCCGCAGCCCCCCGCGACCCCCGGTGATCCCGCGACCTCCTCCGGCGACCCCGCGACCTCCTCCAGCGACCTCGCGACCTCCTCCGGCAGTGCCTGCGACTGGTAACCCGTGACCCCCTTCTCCCGACGACCTTTCTCACTTCGACCTCAGCCCCAAAGTGAGTTTTCTCTATTATCACATCCATCTTGATGATTTGTTTCTAATTGAATATGAGATTCATTATATGGGTCTCTTGGTTAATGGATTTATTTTAGTTTTTGATCCTATTGGTATTTATTTCATTCATTTTAAAAAAAATTATGTGTTTGAGGTAGTAGGCTTTAAAGATATATTTTATTTTATAATCCATACTTGCTATATCATTTTTTTGGATTATATAAGTTGATTAATAGATTGATTTATGATTCTTATAATGGTTTGTTTTTTTATTTATTTGATTAAATGATTTATTAATTTGGAATTGATTTTGAAAATGGATTTTGAATCATGTTTTATTTGAAATTAAGTAGTTTGATTGTTGATGTGTGATATTCCCTCCAAATAGTTTGAATTTTTAATTTAAATCCTACATGTATGGGTCATTTGTGAAATTGAAATCCTTTATGTGTGGGAAAATTAATAAATGAAATCCTTCCAATATGGGCTACGATAGATGGGATCATGTGGTACTTAGTAAGGCATATAATAAGAAAATAATTCTAGGATGAATTGTGGATACCAATCAATGATTTACACTAAAAATATAACTAAATATTGTTTCCATAGTGGATTCACTTATCAGGGTGATTACCTCATTTAAGGGAACATATTTTAGGGATATGTATGTAAATAGTCATTTGACCATAGATTTAAAAGGATCTTAGATAACTTATACCTAATATACCATAGGAGTATTTTCTATTGTTTTCCTTTTCAAAGAGGTTATTTATAAATACATTATGAAATGGTTTAATCACATTTATATTAAATGGAATATGATGTATCAATTTGATTATTCTTTTTAATATATTCTAAAAGGGTGAATTACCATTTTTTTAATATACATATATATATATATATTTTATTATTTTATTTTCCCTTAATAAGAATAATTGTTTTATTTTTCTAATGTCTCCTTATGAAAAACATGGTGTAATATTTCTAATATTCATTTTCTCACACCATACACTGGCCATTGGGTGTTTTCAGGTCCTTTTTTATATAATGTATGTAACGGAAAGGTTCCTCATAGAAGTCATGGGTATCCATGTTAGTAGGGTGTGTGATATTTATGGTTACATGGTGTAATTTTTTTCATCATATCACATGGATAAGGGTTGGGATCTTAAAACCTCCCCACCTTATAAAATATCATCACATATCCAAACTTCCCAAGCATCACAGCACCCCTAAGGCCAATTTTAGTTCCACGGACCCACCTATAAACTTCCATCTTCTAATATACTCCTTGAACTCAACTATGTTATAACAACACTCGGACTAAGGAAATGGTCCTACCTGAAAACATTTTACCCAACCATGAACCACAATTAAATCCCAATTATCATTGAGGACGCATCCACCTCAACTATTTATTATCAACATCAAATGAAAATTAAAGGTTTAGGTAATGTTACTATACCACCGCACAAGAGGATATCGATAAGGCACTACACTACCCTGTGGAGAGCCAATCAGAACACCTTTGTTCCAATCCTCTCCACAACTCATGGCCCAAAATTCTTAGCACCACCTCACCTAGTTACCAAAATTACAATGGTGACACAAACTCATTGTCGCTGAAGGGATACATAGATTCCAACCACATTCTCTGACCTACATCAATCCAGAACTCAAGGCCCAACAGCCTCACTCCATTTCAAACATCCAAAGCACAACCCAAGCATAACCTTCATCTCAAGGTATTCAACCATCCAAAACCTGATCCAACACCCATCACCAAAACTAATACACTAATATGGTTCCTACCTGAGACCATCCAACTTGAAACTCTAGCCACACCATTAATCGATTACTTTCCTTCCATGGTTCTCAACACCATATTACTTACTTCGTCACCACAATTTTCTAGTTTTGAGAACTTCACTCATCATAAAAGAGGTCAACAGAACCTCAACTCAACCTTAAAAACTTCCCTAACATGTTTTCCAACTCACAACATCCATGAAAACTCCACCCAATTCTCGCATTCATTATTTCTGCCAAAACTACCCAGATTTGTCACACTTTCACCATCCATATCTCAACCAAGGACTACTTGGTTCTTCTTAAAAACTCATTCACATTACTAGGATAAACTTATCATTTCAACATTAACTTGAGGTGCCTCGCAGCCCACCACATCCATTCCCTTTCTATCCAACTATGTCTTTCCATTCCTGCTAACTCACTCTGTTGGTTCCCAACTTCCCCTATTGGCATTTCTCCCCTCTACCCAAACACGAAGCCTTCTCACTTAAGGTATACCTCCATCACCTACACACACCATATCCAAGTTCCACCTGGCCTTCCCTAAGAACCCCCAAACATGTCCCTTATAGATTTCTATTTGGAACCCTGATTCCTCCACATCCAGTCTACAGTTTTCTCTACATTTCCATGACTAACATAATTCTCTCCACCTTAGGAGGGTCATTATCACTAATTTATTCTAGAAATTCAAACACCATGTCTCATGCTTCCATCACAAGATGAACCCCAAAACGTAAATGTGGCCATTTAGATTTCCCTAGAACAATAAAACAAACATTACCCATTGTGAAAATGGTTTCAGTGATTGTACTTAACTTGATTTAAAATGCATTATGATCTGTTTCGATCACACATCAATGGGGTGTTGTTTGAGGCAAAATAAATGTGTGATCGATGGTGTTATGATAAGTGTGTATCCCGATATTCTTATTGCTCCTCAATGAGGTGTTGACGCTGTATCCTATGGACCAGAATTGTTCAGTTGGTCTGAAATGGTAAATGTGGTCAATGAATCATCTTTATTATATTATGCATACTTTATGGTCAATGGTTCATATTTATTATATTATGTTTCTGTAATATTGCACTATCGTATATTTTGTGTAGGCACATTGTGATATACATGGATAAAAGCTGGATCACATTACTGAGGAACACACCTCAATATGTTAAGGGTTTGAATGGGTTTTTAGATTTTGCAATTTCTAATCGATCCGTTGAAGGGAGAATAAGATGTCCATGTCCTAAATGTAAATTTAGAACATGGTTGAAGAGAGATGAAGTTTATGAGCATTTAATACTGAAGCAATTCCCTGAGCAATATTTTTGTTGGATTTGGCATGGAGAATCAAACAATACAGAAAGATTGAGGATTGATGTTAATCCACAGAATGAGGTCCCAAGTTCTTCGACAATGGAAAATGAAATGCAAAACCTCATAAATGATGCATTTGGCACTGCAAGACACCACTACGAGCATCAAAACATATCAGAACAACCAGAAGAGGGTGCTACAAATTGCAACGTGACAAGTGATGTTTCTGAGACTATAACACAAAAAGATCAAGATTGTAACATATCATTGGATCCTCTTGATTCTGTGGAGCCAAATGTAAGGGAAAACTTCAGTGAGGAAAATGCATTTCATGATTTAGTTGACGATGGAAATCAAGAGTTGTATAGTGGGTGTTTGAAATATTCAAAGCTTTCATTTCTAATGAAGTTGTACCATATCAAATGTCTATGTGGAATTACAAATAAGGCAATGTCCATGTTATTGGAATTGATTCGTGATGCATTTCCTGAAGCAAAAATCCCAGAATCGTTTTATGATATGAAAAAAGTTGTTAACAAGCTTGGTCTGAATTATACAAAAATACATGCGTGTCCCAATGATTGTATGCTTTACTGGGGAGAGGATTCAAGTAGACAGAATTGTAAGAAATGTTCTTCTTCTAGATGGCAGTCAAAGGGTGATGTTGGAAGTATGACTGAACATAACTTCACGGAGAAGAAGAAAAGGAACACACCTGCAAAAGTTTTGCGTTACTTTCCATTGAAGCCTCGATTGCAAAGATTATTCATGTCATCAAAAACCATCGAACACATGAAGTGGCATGCTGTAGATAATAACAATGATGGGTTAATGAGACATCCATGAGATTCCCAATCGTGGAAGACATTTGATTCATTACATCTAGATTTCTCAGCTGATCCTAGGAATGTTCGATTGGGATTGGCTGCCGATGGATTCAACCCATTTGGGACTTTGAGCACGAGTTATAACATTTGGCTAGTTGTTTTGATCCCTTATAATCTACATCCGTGGATGTGTATGCAACAAACATCTTTTATCATTTCGATGATTATTCCTGGAAAACAAATGCCTGGAAATGATATTGATGTATACCTGCAGCTTTTGATTGAAGAATTGCAGGAGTTATGGAGCAACGGTGTTGAGACATTTGATGTTTCTTCTAAAACAATGTTTAAAATGCATGCTGCTTTGATGTGGACCATTAGTGACTTCCCTGGGCTTGGGAATTTATCTGGTTGGAACACTTATACGGGTTTGTCTTGTCCCGTTTGTAACTTTGATTTCGAGCCCAAACGGCTACCTCACAGTAGAAAATGGTGCTTCTTGTGCCATCGAAGATTTCTTGATGCATCTCATAGATTTCGGCTGAACAAATCAAAATTTAATGCTTGCATTGATCGTAGACCACCTCCAAAGTTGTTAACCGGTTCTGAAATATTGACACAGCTTGAAAATGTTAAAACAGAATTTGGGAAGGTTCATCATTTGAATGATAGCGGAAAACGAGTGCGAAGTGCATCGTCAAGTGAAATCAGAACGCAACAATGGAAGAAAAAAAGTATATTCTTCAAACTTCCGTATTGGGAATTTAATTCATTGCGCCACAATCTTGATGTGAAGCATATTGAGAAGAATGTATGTGATAATTTGATTTTCACATTACTTAATGAGCATGGAAAGTCGAAGGATCATCTCAATGCTCGCAAAGACTTACAAGTAATGAACAAAAAACGTGATCTCTGGCCAGATGAGAATGAAAAGTATGCTCCGACCATTTTTTCATTGAAAAATAGGGATAAAGATACGTTCCTTCAAATTTTAAAGAATGTGAAGGTATCTGATGGGTATTCGAGTAACATCTCGAGGTGTGTTGACTTGAAGAATCATAAGTTATATGGATTGAAAAGTCACGATTCACATGTTTTGTTACAACAGTTACTACCATTGGCATTGCGTACATTATTACCAGAAAAAGTTACTAATGCTGTACTCCATTTCTGCACATTTTTCAGACAGTTATGTGAGAAAGCTCTACATCCATTTCAGCTTGACAACCTACAAGAGAGGTTTGTATTGACCCTTTGTGCAATGGAGATGATCTTCCCTCCATCGTTTTTTACTGTCATGATGCATTTAACTGTGCATTTGATTGACGAAGCTAAATTAGGAGGCCCCGTTCATTATCGATGGATGTATCCAATTGAGAGGTATTTTATTTATATGTTTCCAGTTAAGTAAACATTTTTTGGCATTCAAATAAATGCATAATATTATTATTATTTTTCACAGATATCTTGGGAATTTGAAAGCATACATGAGAAATAAAGCTCAACCAGAAGGCTCTATTGCTGAAGGCTATTTGGCCGAGGAGTGTCTCACCTTTTGTTCCATATATTTGGATGATATTGAGACAAGATTTACTCGAGTTGGACATGTTGACGACACATCAACTCAATCTCAAATGCATCAGAAATCAAAAATATTTCCTGCTATTGGCCGATCAGTTGGGAGGACCTCATACGCGACACTAACAGAATTGGAATTATTAAAGGCACATAGATATGTGCTGCTGAATATTGAAATTGCAGATCCATTTATTGAAGAGTTTAGGATACAAACAAATAGACGAATGAGAAGCCGAACACGAAATGAAAAAGATATAATGAAAGCTGTGAATAAAGAGCTGGTAGAATGGTTTGCACGACGTGTAAGTTTATAAATATTGAAATAAATACGAATATTACTTTGACACATACAATTTGCAAATCTATTAAATTATTTTTTTTCGGATCATGAATACTGATACTCGAGCTGACTTTTCAGAAGATTTGAAGTTTCTTGCTAGAGGTCCTATAAAACAAGTTAGAAAGTTCAATTCTTATAATGTGAATGGTTTTAGATTTCGTACAGTCGATCGAGAAGTGGGTTTGAAAACACAGAATAGTGGTATTTTTACATTTGCTGAAGTGGAATACTATGGAAAGATGCATGATATTATTGAATTAAACTACCACGGGAATTTTTCTGTTGTTTTATTCAAATGCAAATGGGTCGATTTTATCAGAGGTGTTAAAAGAGATTCCTTGCAATTTACTTCTGTAAAATTCTCTAGCTTGATGGATGTTGGTGATCGTGAACTGCATGATCCATATATCATAGCATCGCAGGAAAAAATGTTATATTATGTGAATGATGTTGTGGATGAAGGGTGGAGTGTAGTTACTCATGTAATACAAAGAGATTTGTATGATAAGGGTGATGAAGTGGAAGATTTGACCTCTGCAATTGAATTTCATCAACAATAGGAAGCAGAATTATTTGTCCATCATGATATTGAAAATATTGGTCTAGTAAGGATGAATGAGGTGGATGAAGCAATGGAGCAGGAAACCGACATGATTGAAGGGGAAAATGATTGTATGTACAATTATTTATTCATTCAGCAACAACTTGTTTCATTTCTGTAGTCATTCATTATCATTGTTATATATATTTTGTTTGTTATTACTGGGCATCTATTATCATTTTTAATTTTTTTTCTGCATAAATTTTTTGAAATATATATTTTGAACTTAATTTTATTTGATTAAATGACAGGAATTCCAAGGAAGAAGTGGTACACTATTCCTTCTTCTTCTGCGACAGATGACGATCCGTCTATCCCCACGGCATCATCTCCCCTGCACCATCTCTGACACCATCAGTGGATGCCTCATTATAGGATGAGTCATCGCCTCCCCCTACAAGAGCTTCAGCAGTGGGGCAGCGACACGCCCCCTCCAGTTCATCACGGACATTCTGGAGGGTCGCAATCATAGGTACAAATTTTAATTAAATAAATTTATTGCATTTTGTTTATAGTAATTGTTTGCTCATTGCAGATGAAGACAATGAAACCGTGGAAAAAGACATAAAAAGTTCTGATGTTTGGAACATGCATGGAAAGAGGATAGTGGTGCCATTTTATTCTTATGGGGTCCCAACGGATGACGCCGCAGGTTTACTTGGTCAGATTATAGGTCAGCTGGCAGTGGAGCCCGTTTCCCTACCTATTTAGTTTGATGATTGGAGGCATATACCTCCAAACTGGAAAAATGAAGTTTATGATTCTCAGATAAAGGTAATTTTATTACTTTATGGTTTACTTGAATGTCATTTTACTAATATATTCAAAATGAATTTCTGTATACAGATGTTCTTCTACTTTACCGTTGCTGATGTGATAGCACGGATGTGGACATTGAAAAATCTTGGAAAAAATGAAAATATTTCAAATGGAGTTTGTGGTGTGATGTCAACGATTCATCGTTGACCGTGCAGCAGATGTATGAGAAGATACCCAATGGGGTACCGAAAGAACAGTGGAAGGTTTTTGTCGATAGAGATCATGATGAGAAGCGGATGGTATTGAAATATATATTATTATATTATCCTAATTTTACATTTATACATGTACATGAAGAGGAGATAGAAATTGAATACAATACTGTTAAATTGAATTTTATTTATTTCAGGATCCCTCAAGAAAGAATGCTTCAAACCGGGCGAAGCAGGTAATCCCGCACACTGCAGGTTCAAAAAGATTTTCAAGAAGCCGAATGTCATTGGTAATATTTTAATTAGTTTAAATATTTATAAGATAATATTATCTATTTAACATATTTGATTGATGATTTATCTTTGTTTAATGAAGTCACAGAGTTTAGGTCATGAAGCATCCCGAACAGAACTGTGGATGGATGTTCATAAAAAAACAGATGGAAGTTTTGTTAATGAACCTGCCAGAGAAGTTGGGGTATGAAGTCAATTATTTATGATAATAACTTAATATCAGTTTTTTCTGTGTTAATATATATTGATATTTGATTTATAGGTAAAAATTAAAGAAATATGGGATACCAATCCTGGGAAATCCTACTCAGTCTCCCAGGATGACCCGGTTGGTCAAGTCCTTGGGAAGGAGCATCCTGGTAGAGTGCGCGGGATGGGTTTGGGACCCGTACCATCTGAGGTCTTTCACATTCCATCAAGGATTTCGGCCTCATCTACTCCTAGTTATAGTCATTTCCTACCTGAAGATGCTCAGAGAGAGATGTCTGCTCTACAAAACACAGTTCACCAGCAGGGGGATCAGATATCTGCTTTGCAGAAAGAGTTGCTTGAAATACGTCAGCATATGAGAAGATATGCCCCCGGTGGTAGTGCATCGGGTAGTGGTGAGCAGGTAAATCACAAAAAAATCAAAATCATTTAGTTTGAAAACTTTTATTGGTTTTAATTTTTATTATAAATATGCAACAATATTTAATTTTCAATATAATGTTCTTACAGGTGGCAGCAGGTGGTGGAGATGAAGGTGGAGAGGGTGACGATGCAGCATCAGATGATGAGTAGTAGTATTGTTGATGTGTTGAACAAGTATGATAACAGTTGGTTTGTATATGTAACATTTATGGCACATAGTTGACACCATACATTTCCATGTCCTAACATTTTCTTGATTTCTCATGTTTCCTTCTATGCATTTTATTTATTGTGTTCTAGATTCCTCATGTGTTGACAAAAAGATTATTAATGCAATATGCATGTGATGATACCACATCCAATGAGAATACCATATATGTAACCCATATTCATACCCCTATTGGATCCATATCCAATATATATCACACTAAAAGACCAATCCCATGACCATAAATGGCTAAGGCATGAAAGGTTAATGATAAAAGGCTCTGTCATGGCCTTAAAATTTTTACACCACTCCAATGGGTCCAGGAATACCAATTTGTTTTTAGTTTAGGCATGGTGGATGTCATTGGATTCGGTGGATGTTGGTTGGAAATTGGTGGTAATACCTTCCTTCTTCTTGGTTAGTTTCCTCTTATTATTCTCTTGGGGATTAAATAGAATGATTCCATTTTGGTCTAGGGTCTGAGTTGGTTTACATTTTGATGATCTTTTGGCACAGTGTAGGTTTATTTGTGGGTTTTTCAAGCATTTGTGGTTTATGGTCATTTCTTCTTCACCCTATGGTGTGCTGCGAGTCGAAAAATATTCTTTAAGGTAGGGAATCAGTTATTTCTCTTTATTGTGTTTCATGCATGGGTGGTTACTATTGTTCATCTATGGGTTCTAGTTGTGCTGGCTTAATCAAAGATAAATAATTGGCTAATTGAAACTGAAGGGGGAAAATAGGAATGATTCACATGTTTTTACAGCTTTGATATTATTATGATATGATGGATTGTATGGTATTGATACCTTGGTTAAAATTATGGTCATTGGGGGATTTTATTTCACTGGATGATATGTGTTGTGACTGTTGTGTCTATTTTTATTGTTGTGATATCACCCTAAAAGAGAAATTAACCAACCACTTATATTTTTCTAATGAAATGGATACTCTATGATTATGGATTGTGTTACAACACTCCTAAAATAAAGTATCATGTGATAAAATACCCGTTGATAAATCTATAAAATGATCCTTGATGTGTTGTGATGCATGTACATGATTATGGGATGATGATGTGTGGATGTGATATTATGTGGGGCTGATGGGTGAGATGTGGCTGTGGTTTTGGAAAATTTAGGGCAGTGGTGGAGCAGATCCAAAATATTTTTTAGGAAAGAAAGGCATAGTAACTTATATTAATAAAGAAAATTTTAAAATATTTTGAAGGTAAAAACCTTACATTTATCCCTTTATAGAATTTAAAATAAATCATTTTGCAGAATACCAGAAGAAAAATTGACCTCCTCATGCACTCCCTGGTTTGTAAGTGAATCCACAAGTGCATTGGATTACCGAAAGGAATGTCTGATAATGTAACTCCTTAATGAAATTTGACTGAGGAAATGATCCCATTTCACTGTCAACTTCATCAATATATGAATCTATCTACATTAAACATCATGTATAATGATTCTAGAGTAACACTCGAACCAAATGTTGTTCAGTCCCCTTTTAATTTTAATGTTTACTGTATTTGTCAAAGCATTCATATCTCCTTCCAAGGTTCTTTCAGTGAAGCAATAGCCATAATAGTACTCAATGACATCCCAAGAAGAGTTCCTAATGAAAAAAATACAACCTGTTATCCCTAGATTCCCCTTCAAGGTTCCATCATTGTTTCACTTTATCCAGCTAGTAAAAGGGGGAATCCATCAAACATCAATCATATTGAGAGGATGAAAATGGCCATGCACCCTCAGACACCTCATAACCTATAAACATTTTATCAAGTTTCTTTAGTTATTGGATTATAGTTAATTGGTTTGTTGAGCCCTCAATTGTATAACAGTGAGGGAATATTTGGTGTTGATGTGGGATTTCTCATGAACATCCTTATTATGTCCCCTCCAAATGTTGTGACCCGTCTCAAGAAATGTCACCTTAAATATGATGGTGACCTTATTTGACATCTCAATATTAAACAGTATTGGAAGGAATACATTAATCACATATTCCTATGGTGGATAGAAATCAAATATGTAAAATACATATTTATAGAGGGATGAACCAGTTCTACAAGAGAGAAATAGATGATTCAAGTACTCCCGGTGCTGGTGGAAAAGCACACACTAAGAGAAAATAGATATTCCCATTTTCTAGAGATTAAACGTTGAAGGAATTTTGTTGTATCATATCCTCCAGATAATGGTAAACTCCAAAGGAAGGATCCATTTTTTATTGAAGTCTCTAATCCATTTGCATGGACCTTGAATGAGATTCTTGTAAAAATCCTTGGAATTGAGCTTCCCATTTAATGTTGGTTCCCAAATTGTTATGTCTTCCTAGTTTGATAAATCATAGCTTGAGAAAAAATGTAAAATCTCATGTAGAAGATTGTTAAGATTATCCATTTGATCTTTAAGGGATATGTTATAATAAATATTTTGAGCCATGGTATTAATCTTATCCATGAGTGGGATTCCATTCCAATTGGCAGTCTAGAATTTGAAGAAGAGTTAACACTGACCATCTAATGAGAATTCTATAAGATCTTGTGAAATATTACCATAAGACCAGGCCATATTAAGGATTCCATGTAGCATAATTTTACTTTTTTTAGTTCTTAAACAATCCTTGATATGAGAAAATCCAAGGCTTCAAAATTGGATTTGATTAATTTAAAAATAAATTTAGTTTGAAGAGACTGATTAAAGAGGGTCATATTCATGATCCCAAGGCCCCTGAGAGCATAGGTCATACAACATTGTTTGCATGAAACTGTAATAGTGTTTCTCTCTAATATAATCCCACTCCAAATAATTTTATTTATCAGTGAATTAATGGTTTTAATGACCAAGGTGGTCCATGAGTAAACCATGAAGGATTATACCATTTTTTATATTTCAACATGATTTAAAAATGAAATCTATTCTATCCATTTAGAGTGATATTTCATTCCAAGAGGCCAGAGTTCTTTAAATCTGACTGAGAATATTGATAAAGTAGGAGGCGTGTGTTCTTCCCCAAAACATGGAAACTCCAAGATATGTAAAAGGTAAAGATCCCTCCCTAATACCCACATCATCTATCAATATTATTTTTTTTAGGATTTGAGATATTCTTGTTAATGTATATGAACTAATTCCCCAACTTATTTTTTGTCTTAAGAAACAATCTTAATGAAGAAGGGCCTTCATGATGTTTTTGATATTCCTCATAACTCCCTAAGAAAAAATTATAATGTTTTCAACAAAAACGAGATGACATGGTTCTGAAGAACCTCGTGATACCATGATGGGTTTCAAGTCACAAGTATCAACCATATGGAATAAAATATGGCTGAGATGGTCTTCTATAATGGTAAAAATTATTTCTGGGAGGGGGTCTCCTTGTATTTCCCCTCATGAGAACCAAAAATAAACCTCTAGGTATTCATTGATTAAGATATAAATAGGGTATTACCCAAGAAGAGTTTTGATCTAGCTAATAAACTTTTCATTGAATCCAAAACATGAAAGAACATTACACATGAAGCCCTAATCTATAGTGTAGAAGGATTTTTTTTATGTCAATCTTGGAGACAATGTTACCACTAATTGTCAATTTATTTATGAGGTTAACACACTTAAAGGAAGAAATTAACAAATCATGGATGTGTCCTCTATGAAAAAAATCAAAATTAATTCCAAGATATGAGTTTTTTTAGATCTGAGAATGTCACACCCCGACCACAGTTTTCTTTTGTTTTTGTTTATTTTCAATGTTGGATCTTTTTGTTGAGGTTTAGGTTGAGTGTCCAACAAAAGTCTTTATGTTTTGGTTGTTTTGGTTATCTTATAACCCTATTAATGTTTATTGTGAATGTTATTGGGATAAAGTTAGATTGTGAAGATTTTGTGACACCCACAGTGTCACTATATTGTGTTTAAATCATTCAAGTATCATTGGCTGTGGTTTTGGAAAATTTAGGGTAGTGGTGGAGCAGATCCAACATATTTTTTTTCCAGTTGAACATTTAGCGGTGGTTTTAACCGCCGCTAATTCCATACCTGTGAGCATTTAGTGGCGGTTAAAACCGCCACTAAATGATGAACTGGGTAGCATTTAGCGGCGGTTATAACCGGCGGTAAATATATTATGTTGATATTTAGCGGCGGTTTTCACCGCCACATAATAGGTGCATCAAAGTCCTGAATTTAGCGGCGATTAAAACCGCCGCGAATAAAAAATGTCAAATACCCATATAACCGCCGCTAAATGAAGAGAAACCGCCGCTAAATGATGGATCTACGACACATTTCTAAAACTGCCGCAGAATCGAAAAAACCGCCACTAATAGATTGTCGACGCGAAACTTAGAAGCGGTTTTTGTAAACCGCCGCCACACAATAGAGCGGCAGTTTAAACCGCCGCTAAACAGGAAAAAAACCGCCGCTAGGACCGACTTTTGTTGTAGTGATTGATTTTTCATTAGAATGAATAATTTGAGCTAGATATTATTACTGATAATAAAATAATATCAATACTTCAATTGACCTTTCTAAATAAGCTTCATCCACCTCCTTTTATTTTTATAGAATCAGTGGATGATTCACAATAGGGAGAGTGATCTCCTTCTTTCAAAATTTTATGTTGGATCTATATATGGAAATCCAATCCTTTCCTATAATCACATTAACTCCAAAAATGGGAGTATGACAAGGTTCGCTGGGATGTTCATCCCAAAAATTGGGATAGGGGAGATTTATATACATGGGATGAAAAAATTTCTCCATTTTCTATTTTAAATAAAATATATATTTCCATGACTTTTGTTGGTTTTCGTGTTGTTTAAAAAAACATTTAGGATATAAAATATTTAATTGAACCACAATAAAAAATCACATTTGGTATTTTGGAATAAATAAGTAGCATACCACTCACCAGATCATTTTTAGGATTCAATTCTATTATAGTGATGGGAAAATCTCGCTCTAACTGCATGGTGGTTTTTGGTTGCCTCGAAAAACCGTCATATTAGTGAACTTGTTTGAGAAATTCTCTGGTTCCTTGCATTTGAAGCAATGAAAATTGAATTTACGGTTTTTCAAAGCATTCCTTTCCTCTATCATAGTAACTTGTTTTTCATGTCGGAAATCACTGGCTTGGTGCCATTCCTTCATGCACATAAATAATCTCCTCGTCTACTTCTTGAAATTTATAGGGTTCTTCTTTCCATTGCATTAGCAAGAGGGATGTTGAAATTTCATGATAATGTCAGATCACACTATCGACTACCAGAATATGAATCCAACTTCCACATCTTATCGCAATGATAACCATGATATTCAACGATCTCTATTTCGACATTGAGGGGACATCATAATATTTCATCGTAGCTATCAAAGCCACAGATCACAAAGGCTTTACGTTGGTGATTTTTTACCCCAAATAATAAGCGGTCAACCTTGTATTTAGTGCTTACGACAATACTTTAATTGTATCATGTAATTCTAGTGATGTTTTCCTTGTTCACCCAAAATTATTTGTCATCATTTTTCTTAAGTTAAACAAAATCGCTTTCGATTTTAAAATGGATGGCTCTTGGAAAATATTTATCGAAAATAATTTCTAAGAAATCCATTCATCCCATCTCTTGAATCTCTTCCATAAGAATCATATTTTTCATCAAAGTAAACTATTTATCAGATTTACCATCTATACAATAAGCAGCCATAATATCCTTCTCTTATTCAGAACACTGATGGATAATGATGATCTTCTCATTAGAGTAGATCCATTGTTCACATATTGAAGAATCATATGATCCATTGAATGTTGTAGGCCTTTGTCTCAAAAAGATATTGATTGAGACTTTATCATTATTGGGAGAGGGAAAGTTAGACATTCATATTGATTCATGTTTCTATTCAGAACATGAGTTAACTAAGAGTTTATTGTGGCAATGTTTTTGATACCTGATCCCATTGGATAGGGAATCTCATTAGAGCTATCTTCACATTGATCTTATTATCCGTTGTTTTCCGGATTCCTCCTATTATCGACCATTGGCTAGAATAAAAGTAAAATTATGTGTAATTATTTTAAATTTTTAAACACATAAGTGGGGAACCAATGACAAAAAGTGTAACTTATAAATTATAGTTATTTCCTAAACAAAAGAATTTTCAAGGCCTTAATCTATGTTATCCATGGTATATTTCCCACTTCCTATGCATGTCAGATTTCTTTCTTGCTTAATTAATAATGGTTTATAACACACCCATGAATTTACCAAATCATATACCTTTTGAGTGTCAACCCAATATTGAATCAATGCATCTTCTCTTGCACCAGTTCTTATTCAAGTATAGCTCAAAGCGGTGTTTTCATATTTTACCCCTAGATGCATCTATACCAAAGAAACCACTTCTTTTTTTTATCTAGGATGGGTTTAATATTACTAATAAACGTCTTACTCTATACTCACCAATATTTAGGATTTATTTTCTTACACTTAGTCTTATCCATAAGCTTTCCACCAGAGTTTTCACATCATAATCCAAAAAATAACTAAACCTACACTTTTATAACAACTATAATAACAGTGTTCTTTATTTAATATTTAAACATGATTTATTACATAAAATTTCACCAAATATAACTCATATGATAAAGTGGTATTGTGTTATTGGAGCTTAGGAACATTACATAACATCATAAAACATGAAATACAATATTATTTTTGAAAACTTCTTTTACATGACCATAACATTCTATTGTATGTAACACCAGATCAGATATCCTGAGAAAAGATGTAAAAAATGGGTGAGATATTAAGCCTAGTAAGGGAGTAAATAGGGAATAAGATCAAGAATACAATACTTGTTAAGATATAGTTATATCAATGGAGCATAATAGAAATATAAAAATAGAGGAATGCTATATAATTATTATCATAACCTGGAATTGTGGCAACAACATTAAACACTGCAACATAAAAATAAATTAAAAAAGTTAACCCCTCACCCAACTTGGTGAAAATTTCCAATATAGGAATAAGGTAAGCCCCTATCCGAAAATGACATACCCTGATAATAAACATTAACCAATGCATTGGACTGCTATCACGGTGCACCCTTCATAATCATTTCAATGTCTTGCATATGTGTGCCACATAAATCATATAACATTGATTCACTCAACATCATAATTTATTCCATGATAATGGAATGTTTAATATATACATCTACAACCTCAATCAATAAGTGTTCTTGAATAAAGATGAATACACATGATAAAGGAATAGGTATGGTATTCACTACATGATGATTTTTGGCATTGAAAATTTATGGTGAAAATTCAGAATCATACTGACATCATTTGAAGATTCATAAAATTTGTTGATGAATGTTAAAGGGTAATCACATAATTTATAAATGAAATGGTCAGTTAAGGGATTATGGAACATAATATCCCAATATAAGAAATGGAATTTGACACGAATAATATAAAAGAAATGGTTGAGTGGAAATGAGAAGATAGAAACCCCCTATGGAATTTCAGCATGGTAAACAGTTTTCATGGGAGGGATTAATGAGATAGAAGAGGGTACATCTTCGTTAAAACATCATTATGGTAGTGTGGTAGATGTTTGAAATAATACCCCACAATTTTTATTTTAAAATAAAATGGCCTATAACTATAAGGAATCATTGATAAAAATGGAAAAGGAATAAACTCTTACTTGGATGTGTGATCCCAAAGGCCTTGGGGAGGCGTCTTGGTTTCTTGAGAAAGCCTTGGGAGGACTCTAGGGAGTGGAGAGTAGTGCTTGGACAAGGTTTATGGAGTTTTAGTGAAGATGAATTGGAGATTCAATGGGTTTATATAGTAATGAATGAGAAATTCTATATTACTTCGGTTTTGTACACTATATGTCGAAATATTCAAAACTAATATCCAACCCATGGGTTTTCAAAAAGGGGAGTGGAAAAAAATATTTTATGAGGCTAAGGAACAATGTTATTAAAATAGTTCCCTTTTTTAGGTAGAGGTGAGTCACATTCTAATGGAAATTGTTTTACAATCATTAAATATTTTTCATGCCTTAGAGGATTCAATGAGGCTTTATAAAATAAATAAAAAAATATAAAATTACTTTGCTATAAAGGTAAAAATATTTTAGTCTGAATATCAATTTTAAGGTATTTTGTTACATCATTATTGTACCATTATGATGACATAAAACACATTATTTATTTTTATGATATTTATTTTTTACCCAAAAATTCATATGTCTCAAAATATTATGAAAAATTCACCGTGGGATAATTTCAACAAGCAGATTCAGAAAATAATAATCATTTTATCTAAATAATTTTCTAAAAATTATAATGTTCTCATTTAAAAATAAAAATCAACATTAATTTAAAAATGATTTCGTTTGAAAAAAATAGATTTAAAACATTTATAAATGATATATTTCACTTCATTAAAATTATATGATAATTTATATTTAATAAAATTAATTTCATAATAATAATTTATTAAAATATTATTTAATTTAGTAATAATATAATTCATCAAAATATTTTTCCTAAATGAATTTTAAAATTAACCAACAAAACTATTTGAATGCCAAAAATTATTTAAATGGTAACATTAATTGAATGAAAGTATATTCATTATTCTATAAAAAATGTACATAGCCATAATTCTAGGGTCTTAATACATATCCAATTTTTACAACAATATATTCTGTACGAGTAAGGTGTGAGACGGTGGGGATTTTATTGGTTAGTTTGGATATCATGGTTTGGGCTGTGATCTCGATGAGTTTGGACTTCTCCCATAAACAGATTTTCTCATGCTTAATTAATTGGATTTCAGCATGGGATTGGTCTATGAAAAATCCCATAAATTCTACCTCCTTTGAATGCACTGATAAATGGGAATCAAAGGGTATAATTCTACTAGTTGATCCATCACTTCCTTTTCATTTCCAAAAGGAATTTTTAATACTCTGTATTTATAGTCATCATGTGATCACTGTTCAACGACTATATTATCAATGATAAAAATACATAAAGATCATTTTAACCCAATAAAAAATAAATGGGGCATGTTTTTTCTATATCCATATGACATTAAAAAATGTAATTTTATTCATAACGGTTTGGGTCATTACACACCACCTCTATATCCCCATAATATTGCTACTATGACCTAACGTTACATGTCCTACGACATCTCTCTCCAAAAGAATATATATTGAAGACGCTTGGGATATGTATCTTGACATGTATTTCATTCTTCCCGTCTTTTCATCATCTATTGCCACATCTCCATAAAGTATCCAAGATGTTTTTTAGCAGCCAACAAAACCTGTATGATGTGTATCACACATCTGGTATTATACCCCAAGAAATTATAGTTCATACATTGAGTATGGTACCACAAGCCATCACATGCCATACATTTCACACCTATAAAAATATTTGGATAATATATCCAAATATACATGTGTGTGAAATAACTACAAGCCATTATATCCCTCTACACACATATAGGAGGAAGCTAACAACTGTTCATACTAGTACACAATATTGTTTGGAGAAGAGAATGGGTCCAGTGGATGTAGTCAGTCATATATCCCTCTCTAAACTAGATGTTGGGGATATCACCCTCCCAATGTCCACCTGGTGTCATTTTCCCTACCTACAAGGGTTCAGTAGAGTAATAAATCAAAAAAAATAAATGATAAAGTACATCCCATGACCACATAATAGGCATTAACATAGTCCTAGGCTCAACTACAACTATCATCACTCAGAGACCTGACTTCTAATTCTATGAACTAGATATCCAATATGTACACATGAAATTATAGGATCTATGTTAAATTAGTTAATTTGTTTAAAATTTCATATAATTATAATAAACTTATTTATTGTCAATTAACATTATTTAGATTATATTTCATTAACCATCATACTGATGTCCATGAACTCAACGCAAAAACCAACTCAGTCCATGGTTTGTCGGGATTAACAAAAACATTTTTATTATAGTAGGAACTAAAACCATTGATGATACATTTATTAAAAATTATAAGTATCCATAATTCTAGGTACTCTAGGAAAACATCATGGCCTTCCACTGAGAGATATATCCAAAAACATCCATCAACCTCAAGTAGTGGGGAATGGAATGTAGGTAAAACAGGAAACCCAATCCTCTGACCATGAAAAAGATTCATTAACACGAAATCATAATAGATTTTATCACCAAATTTTTTAAGAATAACATAAACATGTTACATAAAATATTGTGTCATCCTTGACACCCACATTCATATCACTATGCATCTTACTATAATGGGCATCAACAGCTACCATAAACTCAGGCCCCCACCCATATCTCATCAGCCATTTAAATCTCATATCACATCACATAAAAAGTATCATATCTATATCTCATATAATTTAGTAAGAAACAAACATAATATAGAAGGAAACATGTCTTGAAAAATAAGTCCTCTAGCATTCACATGCAAATAGACTCTCACAGCTCCAACACAAGTCATTAAGCCTTCATAAGAGAACATGAAACCTTGTCCATAATCATTTATTATTATAACAAATTGGGTTTTATTATATATTTAATTATCAAATTCAATTATCATAGGTTCCAACAATTTTAATCATATGGAATCAACCATAACAAGTGTTATGTGGTAATGGATGAATTAAATCCCCACCCACAAAATAATTCCAAGGAACACTATATAGACAAGATAGATTAGATCAATAAATTAAATAAAAAAATGAATATGATTACACTGAAAACAAACCCAAATAGAATGTTTATGTGCGAATATAAAAACAAAAACAATTGGATTAGTTTAATTGAGAGTAGAAAACAAAGGCAACACATAGATTTACATGCTTTGGTGTCTTTGGTACCTACTTCTTGGAATGAACAACACCCACACATGTTCATTTATTAGATTCTAAAAAATAGATTACAATGTATAGACTAAAATAACATTTCCAACTGAATGGAATAGAAGAACTAATATAGAAATTACACACAAGAAGATTCCACACAGAAGGAATCAGGTTTAAGATGTGACCTAGATAAGTGTTTGGGCATCTAAATATTTTCAGGATCCAAGAACATCGATCCTGCTGCATTATTGGATCTTGTTATAGGATAATCATGCCAGGACTTTGGATTCTAGAATTGGTCACACTTCTTCAACCAAGAAGAACCCTGAGAGGCTCCAATACGATCTACACACTAGTGGCGTGTAGGGGTATGAATGGTCCACAAGATGAGTAAGTCGATGAGGAAAACAGAACCACCACCAGTGATATTGTAGACAAGAAAGATGATTCTCAACATCAAGTGAAACAAAATTTAATCCAAACCACGAACTGGATGAAAAAAACACCTATGGTGATTGGGTGTCCATTTCAGGAATATGGATCTTTATATACCAGATAAACATGATCTCTTAAGAAAATTATAGTCATATCTAATTCGTATATCGAATGTAGGGGACACTGGGGTGATGAAACCCCTACCATAACATTAAATGATTAACTACACAGCCAAGGGGAGGCTACCATAAATCCAATGTTGTACTACCCAGCAAACAGAACATGGAACTTGTCAAATAAATTGATGGCCAAGATCGATTATGCAGTAACATCCATTGAAATGAAAAATGAATAGAATTGTTATACAATAGATAACTTAGGTGGATTCCCAAATCAAATTGGAAAAATAATTCAGTAGGCCATGTAAACCAACTCATGCAATAAAATGAAACAAAAATCCTTCAAATATTAAAATGAGAAATTATTTAATAATAAATTTCAGAGACTTAAAACAATTTAAATTGTTGAACAATTTAAATGGGTTAATTTCAATTAGAAATAAGAAATAAAGTAACCCCCAAATCAAAAAAATCCACCATTTTAAATTGAAAATTGGTTATATTATTACATCTAAAAGTTATTCAAGTGGATACATGTTTCTGATATCAAATAAATACAAGAACATTGATAATGTTGTATCTGTTATCAATCTATTGGCTTGGTTTTTACCCATGTGTATGTTAGTGACACACACTTCTCCACTTTTAATAACTTATATAATAAAATGAATCCTAATACATATGGGGTTTGACCTTCCATGACATTCTAAATTTTTAGAAAATAATGTGCAGATTGAGAATCACAATGTACAATAACAATATAATTACTTATAGTAAGTTAATAAATCAATACCTTAAACCATATGGCTTATTTGACTGCTTTTTTCAATGTTATGTACTCAGATACAATTGTAGGGATGGTTACCACTGATATCATATTTCACATCCATGATATAGGTCCTCCACATGCAGTAAAAAAATAACCTATATGTGATTTCCTAGTAACAACATTTCCATCACAGTCAGAATCCACATAACTTGTGTAACACATCAATCTTCCATGGTACGCTTCTCTTTCAATAATTCAACATCATGCATTGTAAACATGATAGAGATTCTAACACACTCTGACCAATCAAAGTAGCAGTTATGAATAGTAATTCCCAAATTTTGAATTATATAAATTTTATATTTTAAAATGGGCTTCATTTTTGGATTCACAATGTCTAAATTAGCCTATGTTAAATTTTTTGTATTTTTCGAAGAACATCCAATTTTCAATGAATATTGTAAAATACTTAAAAAAACTACTTTAATAAAAATAATTTATAGTGATAAATTATACTATTGAGTGGTTTAATAGTATAACTGTAATATAATTTTACCATTTTATCCAATGGTGGTCATTAGAATTAATTTCAGTTTGAAATTGGACATAAACAATTGTCAATATTTTGATAGATATTATTTCTTAAAAACACGCTATTTGTTTTGACAACGATGATTAACTATATAAATTATTAATGCAACATATATGTTTTTAATTTTTTAAAATAGACATAATTTTTAAATTCGGAATATCAATTATATCTTAGGGTGAATTTATGTTATTGTTCTGAAAAACATCAATTTTTAATGAATTGTGAAACCACTAAGTGGTAGTAAAAAACTGATTTTTCATTTAAATGAAACATTACCACTTCTATGAATTGAATTTCAAAAATCAGACATACATTGTTGTAATTTGTAAGTAAAATTTGGTTCAATGGGATGAAAATAATATTTTCTGAATAGTAACTTTTATGTTTTATTAATCGTGATTAAAGGTAATTAGAGTAATTTAAGTTAAATATAATGTTATAATAATATGAAACTACCTCTAAACTTGTCCTACACTCATTGGATGAGTCATGGAAGACATTTACAAAACATGGGTTGATTTGTGGCACCCCATGGAGCCACATGGGGTACGAAAATGACATTAATAACTTTTATTTAAAGTAAACAAACATCACAAAATTGTATTGTTTTACTAAAACAATTATAAGAAGGGCTTATACAAGTTATATTTCTGACAATAAATATTCATTAGAAATCTAATAACATTTTTTCATCATGATATTTTTTTTATAATTTTTAGACATTAGATAAATAAATTTATTTATGACACCATGATGATGTAGTGATTACCTCATTAATGAAAGTTTTAAATAAAATGAAAGGATAAGATAAAATCTAAGAAAAAAACTTGTATAAATCCTATTTTCTGGGTGGATTTCGATCCCTAATCACCTTATCCTCCAAGTATATCATTTTGGTACCTTTATAATCTGAAAATCATTTCATAATAAAGTAACATTTCACGGCATTCCAAGAGTGCCCCTCCTCTCCTCTTATAAAGGCCCCCACATCTACAACCTTATTCAAACCATCAAAGCCATTTTCCTCGGCCAACCTCAGCCCAAATACCTTCTCAAATTTCCCCCCTTCATCCAAGAAGAATTACCTTAGGCAGAAAGCTCTTCATGAAACCCTTTTGGGTCAAACAAAGGAGAGTTACCCGATTTAAAGGTAATGTATTCTCTTATGTTATTTTTTTTCATTGTTCTTCTCCAACCTCCTAAACTCTTTTTATTCCTTTATTTTGTAACAAAAAAACTATCTTAAATATACTAGGATTTTTTAGGAGAAGTTTTATATTTACACTTACACACTCCTCCTCCTAATGGTTAACGAACATATTGTTTCTCCTAGTGGTGAATTAGTTCCTCATGAAACAATGATTGTTCAAACTTCTTTTAACACCATTCATGGTGGCAATTAAGATGTAACTATATTTATATATGGTATATATTATGCTTATGTTTTCCGTATGATTTTTTTATTTTTCATTTATGGAAAACCATTATGGTTTCCAATATGCATAAACGCGATAATTTTATTTTAGTAAGTACGAACTACCTCCCACTCAATGTGATTTGAATCTTTAATGCCTTCTGTGGAATGTATAAAGGATTAATATAATGATTTTATATATGATATTATACTGTAATTATAATATACCTATGTATCCTTATGTTTTAATTCAATTAATGTATAAAATATAAATGAAGGTTGCGTTCATGCGTACGTACGACTTACCATCTCCATGAACGATGCATTTCATTTCTTATCTCCAAATGTTATGTACTATTATAAGTGCATATATATATAAAGTATATAAATGATATATATTAAATCTAAATGATGAATATAATTCTGAAATTATAATATATATATCTCTCATTTAGTTTTAATTCCATTAATATGACAAAGAAATGAAAGTAGCATTCAAGCGTACGTACGACCTACCGTCTCCATGAACGATGAATTTAATTTTTCTCTCTCCAAATGTTATAGAATAGTATAATATGATATATACTGGATATATATGATATTTAAATCATTCATACAATTCTGGAGTTGATGTACTTATAACTACATGGAAAATTGTTTTCAAACAAACTCATTTTTGACTCAAGTTCCAAGGATCAACAAAACGGCTGTTATTAAATTAAATGTTTACATAATGTTCACAACATCGTAATAAGTGATGTAAAAGGAATAATGAACCTGAAAAAGATTCATAAGAAAATAGAAATTTACTATTGATTATTATTCAGGAGATTAAACAACGATCGAGTCAAGTCAGACACTAGGTAAGGGACTTCATCTCAATCACTTTTCATTGAGGAATATTTCATTTTATACAAAACATTCTATTATACGGTGTATAAACCCCATTGAGTTTTAATTTTTTTTCAAAAGGAATCTTATTATACAAATCATTTTACTATATGACAAAAGGAATGTTTTGTCTTACGTATGTGGAAACAAAAACTTCTCCATCACTATGACTATTATTTGAGTTTCGGCTTCCTCTACAAGCCATAATTATTTTTAAATGAAAAATAAATACTATGTTTTAGTTTTAATTTATTTTGGCATTGAAAATGGTTTTGATAACGTTTTTATTATATCAATATGTTGTATTTATATCTTCTGATTGAAATGTGGAAATTTTATGTTTTCTTTTATGCATGTTTTATGTGATATGGTTATGTTATGGTTCTTGGGAATTGTTTATGATATGTTTAATCCTTTTCATATAAGGAATGCATTGGACTTAGTAAGTGACAGGTGGAGTCCGCTATAGCTCCTCGATGCATCAGTAGGTCTCATGAGACAAACTAGTGTCAAGGCACAAGGACTAGACAAAATCTTATTTGTAGTCTTGGCACAAAGCCTTGACAATGTGGTTATGATAGTATGGAATTATGCATTCCATAATTATGAAATTGGTTATTGATATTGCATGTGATTATTCGACTAGTAGAATATCCATGTGAATAAGAAAATTGAATTTTTTAATTTTATCTTCACCATATAATGATGGAGTTCAAATATAAGAGGATTAATTTTTAGATATACATTTCTTTAAATGTTTATGTTTATTTATGAATGTTTCTGCTATATTGTTATCCTTACTGAGCATCAGAACTCACCCCTTTCAATGTTTTAATTTATCCCAGGATGAGAAGAAGTATTTTATGAATGACCTGCAGGGATAGTATGAGGGGATATGAATAAAAGATGTTGTTGTAGTTTTTTTACTTTATGATGTAATGTAAGACTTATGAATATATCTAGTGTTTCCATGGCTACTAAACAAAATGGTCTTTCGAGACATGATCTTTTGTGATCATGCCAAGGTTATGTGATAATGCACCAACTCTGGGAAACTGGTGTAGGGGCGTTAAAACTAATCACTAATTTAGAATCATTAATATCTTTACCATAGAATATTGAATGAGTGGAAGTTGAAGAAATTTACATCAACAACCATACAAGAGCATTCCAATGTATCTTTCTGGGATTTTACATAATCCTTCTCAATGTACAGATTTAAAAATTATCATGTGGTCTAGAAATATCATAGAATACATAATACGAAGCACTAAATTAGCATACAAGATTATACTCATATATTAAATATCAGAATCAATGGATGGTGACTAAGATAAAGGTAATTTAAAATTATTACATGAAAGAACAATAATAGGATTCAAAGCATCAATCAAATACCTCTTAATCACATTAAGGATATAGAAATGTTGAGATACATAATAAATCTTATGTTTCTTATCCATTATAATTTCCATAAATAATTTTTTGCACCAAAACCTTGATTATTCATCTCAAAAGAAGAATTATGTTCCATTTTAACATGGGTGATTAATTTCATATCACTACATATCTTTGACATGTCATATAAAATGTTCAGTAAAAAAAATTGGATTATAAAATAGATTTAAAATATACACATGAATCTTTCTAACTCCTACTAAAAACGTTTTCTAAAAATAATGGATCAAACTTATTATATCATTATCTTGGTGCTTATTATAATAAATATAAAAAAAATTCTAAAAAAATTGTGGATTGATTTAAATTCATGTTCAAACTATTAGGAGGATTCATGTATAATTTTTCTATTAATTAACTATGTATGAAAGTAGTTTTAAAATCTAGTAGTTTTATACACAAATCTAAATGGCCCAAAAAGGAAGAAGATTTTTTATTCAATTATCCTAGTTTGAGTAATTTATCCCTGATATGGGTGTACGAACCCAATTCATATTTCTTTAGGTACAGTTTTCTTATATTCTTTTTCCTTGATTTTTTTTGAGAAAACATGGAGAAATTGGGAATATGGTTATTTTAGGGTTACATGACCTATAATAATATTTACACTCAATATATTATAGAATTGTGGGATAGGGATACATGGGATGTGAGCATGTTGTAATGGGAGAGAAGAAAAGGCCACTACACACTGTGTACATCACGATACATGTTGTGTAGTCTTGTCGGCAGGTCTATGCGGGAGGCGTAAAGTAATTTTGAAAAATTATGAACAATAAAATGATATACATGCTATGTAAATGGATATACATGTAGTGTATTACTATTTTTCGGATTAAAATTTTTAGTAGCCACGTTTTATCCTCATTTGGACAAGAGAATCGCCAGGTTGAAGAACAAAGTGGTTGGAACTCGTTTTTATTTCTGATGCTTCATTCGAACTCGGATCCTTTCACCGTCAGTCTCATTTGAACCCAATCAAAAAGGGATTTATCCTTCTAGATAATTTCTTCCTAATAACATTTCATGATGACATTATTAAATTTTTAATAGTTTTCCACTTTTTATAGAATTACACAGTTCTAGGATGATTCATGGGTTGTCGTCAGAGTATATCCATTGTATTCCACCGAGGTAGGTGGTTTCATGACTCTCGTTAATTTTTGAGGTGTTTATATTTTCCATTGTGTCGTGAACCCATTTTTAGGGTGCTTCTTTAAAAGTAAATTTACCCTCGTTTCTATTGAATGTTGTTTTTGTTAAGATTTTATTGAATTAAATCATGATTATCTTTGTTTTATGGTTAAGGGACACCTCTTGGGTGCATTTACCTTATATGATTTTTTGGTTATTTTTTATTAGGATGTCTATCGACATGTATTTTTTCTCTTTTAGGGTTATTAAAAATGAACATGATTACTATCTGAAATTGTAATTGTGTTCGAATTTTATGTGTTCTGATTTTGGATGTGGGACTGTGTTATCCAATTTGTCATTTAGTGTTTTTATTATTATGAATGCTAGAATGTTTTATTGAATTTTAATGAGTAAATGGTTAATATCATTTGTTGATACATGGGTTTAGCATAGAATTCCATGAACGGACCCACATCACTATGGTACCTTGCACCTTGGGTGATACTTGGGTTCAGTTTAGAATAACATGGACAGACTCGAGAGGCTTTTGATTTATATGTCATCAGTTATACATGGTGTCCCTTGTAGTACCACCATGGATGGAAAAAAATGATAGAATATTATATTACACATATAGTAATACCTTGGGATCCCTAGTAGGACTACTGAGGATGGACTCACATGAACTTATACCATCACTGAGAGTGATACATGGGGATCCCTAAAATAACCACTGAGAACAGACACATACAATTTCAGTAAGATTACACCAGTAGTGATACATAAATTCCAAATTAAGAATCTCAATAATGGACTCAACTTATACTTAAATGATGGAATGAAGTGATATATGATACGTCTGCCAAGACAAAGCACATTCTTGGATTCGGTCTTTAAATTTTTTTTGATAGCATACTGAGTTATTTGTTGTGTTTACCATATATAAGGGATTGACGGGTTTTGGACTGAACCCAATACATATATAAATCAACAACTTGTATTCGATTAAAGTGCATGAAATTAATGGAAATTAATGTCGGTACTTGTAGGATTGTTTTATTTTAAGTGTCTTCTAGTTACTGCATTTCACTGTTGTACAGAACTGGTTCATATACTCACTGATATATTGGAATAGACCATAGGTGGTTTACAACCATGATTTATCTCTCTCATCGTGTTTGGGACATGATTTTCATCCAAAAAAAACTATATTTCTGCTGTTGTCGATAGGGGAATGTCTCCATATACGGTTACGAGATTGCTTCTTAAGAGCAGGAGAACAAGGGACTAAGCCAAGGATTACGATGCTGTTGTGTTTTATTTTGTATTTTTATACCTTAGTATTATATTGTACATGATTGTAGTGTATCTTGTTTTCACTGTTTTCTTAGACAATGCAACATGCTATTTCATTCTGATATAGGATGCCTTATAGTTATCATTATATTACGGTCTTTCATTGTATACTTCAGTTTCATGTTGTTTACTGCTTCCACTATTGTTATTATTTATTCTGATATGTTACACTCTTCAAATTATGGAATAGCTTCCCACTATCACACACTAGGGCCTCGCTGCATGTTGGCAACCTTTGGCACCTAGGGAAAGATGCTTGAGGCCATGTGGACAACTGGTTATGGGGCACCATTTGAGTAGATTTTAGACCCGGGATGATACAAAGTGGTATAAAATGGGTTTCATTTCTACTTTGTCATACTATTTGAGCCTATAGACAGAGATATGAAGGAAATGGAGTTTGGTAATTAGTTTTTCCTAGGAGTATCTACCCAGTGTATAGGGAATATCCAAATTGCGTCAAATTAAATTGTGCTTTTGGATTTTTATCTATTACAGTTGTTTTGATATCATAGTTGAGTGACGCACTTGATTTTTGACATTATTATTATTTCTATTGTAAGTTCTATTTCAGTTCCAACCCAATGTGATTAGGGTGTTCCATATCATGCATCATAGAGGAACTTATTGATTCACATTCCATGAATTGTGCCCTCTTGGATTGGAATTTTTTGGGTCATAATTCAACATTTTGTACAGAATTGTGATATGATATTCTCTGCATAGGTGCCAAATACTATTTTGTGTGGATTATAGACAGACAAGAATCAGAATTGGGCATCCCACTGGTTGGTTATTCTGCAGAAAATATGTTTTATTGGAAATCTGGAGTTTATGTCCTAAAAAACCTAGTATAGATGGCATGTAGTCAACCATAACACACTGTGTGTTCTCCCTATTCAGGGAATAAGGTGTTTCATGTTTTAAGAAGATCATGTTGTTTAATATATCTACACTCTATGTAGACCTGACCGTGTAACCTTTCATGTTAGAATGGAACACAGGTTTCGATCATTGATATGCACATGCCATGTAATGGGAGTACACATAGTGTGGATGTTTACTGTGTATCCGACCATGAGACTAATGTCACGGGTTGACGAAAAAATCACTGTACATGCTGGGTGATGAGTGAACATGCTGTTTAGTATTAATCTGGTAGAACCATTTAGTTATAGATGTTTTGAAGGGAGGAAAATTCAAGAACACACTATGTCTCAGGAATAAAAACGCAGTGTATGAGGTGTGTTACATGACCATGTTGGGCAGAAATATGCACCAATGTAAATCCTTAGCAGAACACGATGTGTATGGGGTTAAACACACATTGTACCCTTATTTGTGGAAAACAATATTGATTTCCTTTACCTATTCATTTTTTCACTCCTATGTAACATTTCCATTTTCGTTATGTATGTACTATGGTGTTTGCGGGACTTTGTAGAGTCATGCCGCTACGACGACCATGAGCTATACTCCTGGAGAGAGGCGATGAGACTAATAAAAATATGGTGGTGCATGGGCTTCTGATGGATCCTTTAGTTGTGATAGATGTGGCCCCAACCATTATACCAGATGCGGGTGCAGACAGACAATTATGAGAATGTTTTATGAGGTTTATGCAGACCTTCCAGGGAGCACCACATGCCACAACATCTATGACAGAGTTGATGTGTATATTCTAGCAGCAGCATCCACCTACGTTTTTATGGGATGGAGGAAAATTGGTTATGGAATCATGGATAGAATCAGTGATGACCGAATTTGATCATCTAGAGATGCCTCTCGAGAGTAGTTTCAAGCTCGTAACTTATATGTTGTATGATTCTGCCAAGAGACAGAGGGATGTTTTCACATAGGTAGGGTATCAGCGGGATATGACATGGAATGAATTTCAAGAATCCTTCAATTATTATTATTTTCCCAAAATGATTTGGGCTGAACGATCCTTGGGGTTCATGAACCTATAGTAGGGAACACTATCATTTATGGGTTATTCTGGCTGGTATACTGAGCTTCATCAATTATCACCTATTCTGAGGGGTGATGATGTATCGAAAGCTAGACGATTCAAGGATGGTCTCAGGTTTGACATTTGATCCTAGGTGGATGTCTTCAGGTTACCTTTAGTCTCTAATATTGTAAATCAGGTGCTAATTACCAATATTAATTTTCAAGAAGATGGTGGTTCGAGCTATGGCGGTTGGGCATCGAGATATGGATCTGTCTCGACCATAAGGAAGAAGCGTCGTATGAAGCTTTCTTGGCGGGATACGATTCGTCAGAACCCTTCATATGGTAGTCACGTGAGGTGCTACCAATGTGGTTTTCCAAGCCTGACAAGTCCCTAGTGCATTAAGGACCCAGTTGTGTGACGAGATTACGGAAAGATTCGCCATCTACAACGCATCTGCAGCACATTTCCACCAGTGGCTAGTGAGAGAGGTTTTGTACAGACTCCACGTGCAGAAGCAGGGTTAGTAGCTTCTCACCAGTCTTGAAACTGGAATATGTCAGGGCATTCAGGATATGGTGATTGGTGTAGCTATGGTAGTCGGGCCCTAGTATCTCAGCGATAATAGGGTGGGTCAACTCCGGGTAGCCACGAAATGTCTCAGGGCCATGGTGCAGGTTATACATGTGCAGTGCAACAGATCCAACAACAGTAGGATCCTAATTCTTTTACTATCATACGTACTGTTATAGTCTCCATTGATTTATCTTCTACACTATTTGATATGGGTTCAATACATATCTGTGACCCTTTTGGAAATCCTTGGAATCTATGTTTATAGATAATATAATGTGATGATGCTAGACACTCCGTTAGGGATTAGAATAGGAGGAGTGGGTTAGTGTAAGGTGTTACCCCTTTAGATTTGTGGTTGTCACTTTATATGGAACCACTATGTCTTAGAGATGATGGGCTTTGATGTCATTCTCAGAATGGATAGTTTGGTTTCTTTTCAAGTATTTGTTGATTTCTATAGCCATAGGGTGATTTTCATATCACTAGGTGGAAAAGCATTTCTACATAAGGGTGGATGGGATTTACAAGAAAGCCTAGATGAAATTGTGCATCGTGGGATGTGAAGGATAAAAGCTCATATTGCATGTTTTTATCTAGATGATTAGGGAACATATATGGATGATTTCCTTCCAGTGGTTGATTGTTTCAGGAACATTTTCATAGTTGAATTATCCTACTTACCTCCGGTCAGATAGGTGGGGTTCACAATCAAGCTAGTTCCTGGAGATGTACTGGTATCCATTCCACCTTATAGGATGGCTAAGATTGAGTTGAAAAAGGTTAAGAAGTCTTTTGAAGGTATAAAAGAAATTTTTTTTATCAAACACAGTACTTCACCTGGGTCATCAACAATCCTTTTGAGAAAAAGGTCAAACAACGCCCTTCGTCTATGTGTGGACTTTCAGTAATTGAACCAGTTAACTATAAAAAACCGATATCCCTTACCAAAGAAAGATGAAATGATTCCTCAAATTCAAGGATATCGAGTGTTCTCTAAGATTGAATAAGGATTCGATATCACCAGGTACATGTTCATCCTACAGACATTTGTCTTACAAAAATTCATAGCTTGTATAGCCTATATGAGTACCTAGTTATGCCTTTTGATCTAATGAACACACTAGATGTTTTCATGGAGATGATGAATTGAGTGTTCTATCACTAATTAGATTTAGTTGTTCTGGTTTTCATTGAGGATATCTTGGTGTATTCTCATAATCAACGTGACCATGCCAAACAACTTGAGAGCATTTTGAATATACTACAATATCATCAGTTAAATTCTATGATTGCAAAATTCCATTTCGGGATAGATCAAATTGACTTCTTTGGTCACGTAATCTCAGAGACTGAAGAATCAGTTGACCCAGAGAAAGTAAAAGCAATATTGACCTAGGAGAATCCCCAAAACATTTTTGGGGTAATGAGTTTCTTGGGGAATGACGGATACTATAGGATTTTTATAGAGGACTTCTCAAGCATAGTAGCACTGATGATTGGATTGACTAAGAAAGGGGTTTATTCTTAGTGGTCATATTCTTGTGATTCATCCTTTCAGGAGTTGATGGGACGTTTGAATTCAGTACCAATACTGATATTTCCATAGTTGGGAAACTATTACACTATGTGCTTTGATGCCTCGTGTATTGGGTTGGGAGCAGTGCTTATGTAGGGGGATCATGTTATTGTATATGGGTTATGGAATTTGAGGCCACATGAGAGGAATTACCAGACACATGATATCATGTTTGCTATAGTTTTTCATGCTTTGCGATGTTGGAGACATTATTTATTAGTAGAAAATTTTCCGGTGTTCACGGACCACAAAAGTCTAAAATACATCTTTACATAGTGTGATTAGAATCTAAGGTAGCAAAGGTGGGTGGAATACCTTTAGTAGTTTTATTTTTAGCTTACCTATATGCCTGCAAAAGGCAATATAGTGGCTGACACGCTAAGCAGGAGGACTCAGATATTAGCAATGCATGAGGCTAGGGATGAATGGAAGCCTATGGACATGTTCTATGAGATGCATCTATATGTGCATAGCTATTATGGAAAAACATATCTTTCATCATTGGATGTTACCACTACTCTACTGGATAGAGTGTGGATGAGGCAGCTATCAGATTCTAAAGGACTAGTCCTAGGGGAGAGTGTGGCCGGTGAGGACCCTCCTCTTATATGGACGATATGAGAGGATAAATTTATGCATATCCCTAGATTTGTGTGGTTTCCAAGAGATATACGTAAGGAGATGATGTGAGTGTTTCATGATTCATCTTGGTAGGTTCATCCTAGAGTCACCACGAATTACCACGACATATACCACTAGTACTGGTGGTCAGTTATGAAGTGAGAAGTAGCCAGTTTGTTATGATGTGTTCCACCTATCAATAGGTGAAGAAGGAACATCAGTGGCTAGCTGGACACTTATATTAGTTACACATTTTTTTGTGGAAATGGGATGATGTGGCTATGAATTTTATTAAGGGGTTACAAAGATTGCCTAGAGGAAATGATGACGTGTTGGTCATAGTTGAAAGTTTTATGATGGTCTCTCAGTTCTTACCAATCAATGAGACCTTTGATGTCAATGAGATAACAAATCAGTATATCCGAGAGTCAGTACGACCTAATGGGGTCCCTCGTTCCATCATCTCAGATTGGGATGGATGATTAACATCTCATTTCTGGAAGTGTGTTTGGAGGGTGTTGGGTATAGAAGTGATTCTGAGCCCAACATACAACCCTCAGACTGATGGCTAGTCAGAGTGTACTATACAGGTTCTAGAAAATGTGTTGGGTGTATGTGTCCTAGAATTTGGGGGATCATTTGAGAAACAAAAACCATAGTTTATTTTTTCAATAATAATATCTTTTTTTATACTGTTCATATGGTTCCATATGAGGCTTTTTACATGAGTCTATGTTGATCACCCCTGTGTTGGCTGGAGGTATGAGAGGCAGCTATGTTGGGACCCTATCTTGTCTAGTAGACTACTGATCAGGTTCACTTGATTGCGAGAGTATAGATACTATGTAGTATTTTCAGAAATCATATGCCGATTTCTATAGACGACATATGGAATTAGAGGTTAGGGATCAAGGTTTCCTATGTGTTGCACCAATATTGGGACACGAGAGGATTTAGAGACAGGGTAAGCATTCACCATGATTTGTCAGAATGTTAGAGATTTTGGAATGAGTTAGGTTGGTTGCCTATCAGTTACAATCACCTCAGAGGTATCAAGAAATGCACGATGTTTTCCATGTATCTCAACTACACCACTATCATTCAGACATGTTTCACATTTTTCACCTTAATGAGTTTGAGATTCAGGTTGTTTCATCCTTTGTGGAGAATCTGATTCGTATATTTTATAGTAGCGCAGAGGTTCTTTGAGGCAGTTCAGCTCCTCTTGTGGGGGTTCTATGGAAACACGACCAAGTGTAGGATAAGATGTGGGAGATGGTGGCTGATGTACAAGCTCAATGGCTAGAGTTATTCTCAGATATTCCTTCACCACCCTTGGAAGGGAAATTTGGGTACAAATTGTTTTATGGGGTGACATTTGTAAGAACCATGTTCTTATTTTTTTGAGGTACTATTTTCTTCTATTCTTTTTCCTTGAGTTATTTTTTAGAAAACAAGCCGAAACTGAGAAAATGTTTTATTATGGTTACACACCATGTAATCCTATATACACTTTTTATAGTATGGCCTTGTAGGATAGGGATACATGGTGTGCGATCATGATGGCTTAGGAGAGAAGAAAAAGCTACCACATGCCATGCACTTCTTGATACATGGCGTGTAGTCATATCAGCAGGTCGGTGTGGGACACATAAAGTAAGTCAACAAAATTATGAATAGAAAAATTATATTCATGCCATTTAAATGTATATACATGTCGTGTATTACTTTTTTTGGTCTTAAAATGAGAATTAGCTTCATTTTCTCCTCATTTGTATAGGAGACTCTCAATTTTGAGCAACAAGGTGGCCAAAGCTCATTTTTTCTCCTGATGATTCATCGCAACACTGATCCTTTATCCATCAGTCTTTTTTGAACTCAATAATTAATGGATTTATTCTTCTAGATACATTCTTCTTAATTTCTATTAATGATGATGTTATTTATGGTTGAATTGATTTCCCCTTTTGATAGATCTTTGACTTTCTAGGTCAATTTATGGGACGACGTCGATGTATATTGATTGTATGACATTGGGGTATGTGGTATCATTCCTATCAATATTTTTTGATGTATTTATATGTTCCATTACGTCGTGCACAGATTTTTAGGGTGTTTCCTTGAAAACCAATTCATCCTTTTCATTATCGAATGTGGTTTGGGTTATTTATTTAATGAAGTAAAGCAAGATTAACATTGTTGTTTTGTTAAGGGCCACCCGATGGGTAGGTTTACCTTGGATTATTTGTTTGGACGTTTCATCCTATTATTTCTATGGGAATTCCTTCGTTTCAATTTTAGGGTTGTTAAAAATGAACATGATTACTCTCTTAAATTGCTATTGTGTTAGAATATTATGTGTTCCGATTGTGGATTTCCGATTGTGTTTGACCTTTTTCTATTATGTGTTTTTATTGTTATGTTGGTTGGAATGGTTTATTGAATTTAAATGAGTAAATGGTTAATAGAATTCGGTGATACATGGTTTCATCTTAGAACTTTTTGAATGGACTTGCATTACTATTGTACATTTCTCCTTCAGTGACACATGTGTTCAGTTTATAAAACCATGGATAGACTGAAGAAGCTTTTGATTTATATGTCAATATTGATACATGTCCTCCTTAGTAGGACCTCCATGGACGAACTAAATGATAGAATATTATATTTCACATAGAGTGGTACCTTAGGCTTCATTGAAGGACCGTTGAGGATGGAATCACATGAACCTATACAAAAAAACGTGAGTAATAGTCGGGGCTCCCTAGAAGGACCGTTAAGAACGTACTCATAGGATGTCAGTAAGATTATAAATATAGTGATACTTGAATTCAAAATTAGGAATGTCAAGAATGGGCTTAGGTCATACGTAAATGAAGGAATGAAATTAAATATGATGCATCTACCAAGCCAAAGAACAAACTTGGATTCGATCATTACTTTTTATTTAGATAGCCTGGTGAGGTATCTATTGTGTTTACCTTATCTTTGGGATTGGTGGGTTTAGGACAGTCCATAAGACATATATAATTCAATTAATTTTAATTGAATAAAGAACATGAAATGAATTTAAATGAATTCCAGTACTTGTAGGACTGTTTAATTTTTTGTGTCATCTAGTTAAAGCATTCTACTATTGTACACAAATGTTGCATATACTCAAGGAATTATTGGCACATACCATTGGTGGTTTCATACTGTTATTAATCTTTCACACCCAATTAGGGTCTTTCTTTTGTGACCAAACATACTATACTACTGCTAGTGTCGATAGGGTGAAGGTTCCATATACATATACATGATAGCTACTTGTATATAGGAGAGAAAGGGACAATGCCAAGTCTTAAAATGTTGTTATGTTTCTTTTTGTATTGTTATACCTCAGTATTGTATGGTATATGATTAAAATTTATCATTTCTCACTATTTTCATAAAACATTTAACATGAAACTTTATATTAACATGTTATGCCTTTTGGTTATCATTATCTTGCAGTATTTTGTTGTCTACTTTATTGGATTGTTGTTTATTGCTTCCTTTATTGTTATTATTTATTCTATTTTTTACACTCTTCCAATGATAACACCATTTCCACACTATATTACCCAAATCCCTTACTGCTAGTTGGTAGCCACTAGTGTTTGGGGAAATGTGCTTGAGTCTATGTGGCCAACTGGGTAGGGGGCACCAGTTGAGTGGCTTCTGGACTCAGGACATTACATGGGGGTAGGGGTGAATTAGTGATAATATTTTTCATTCATGATTATTTTCAATTGAAAAAACCATCACCTCCAATTATAGCTATCAATTTCCTAATAAAACTCAACACCCATCCACAAGAACAAAATGATTTACAAGGTTCACTATTCAATTATAATAGTTATGTCTTATGTATGGTTTAAAATGATAAAATACCTTACAATCCACTTTGATAATATTACATAGATTACAATGAGTAGGATTTACCATTACACTCCCGTAGCACTATTAAATAATCCCACTAGTGAGGGTGCACCATCAGAGCCCAATAGTGTAATGCAACTATTTTTTTGCAACTCATGTTACATACACATCTTTTCAATTCAACAGATGTATTCAAATTGTAATTCAGTTCATCAATTATTTACCTATATGAAACATAAGAACCAACTAGAGTTTGTTATGAAAAACTGAGTCTGATCTTCTCTAAGTCCAATTCCTCTTAGTCCGATTCATTCAAAATAAAGCCCCTAGTTCAATTTTTCTTGATAGAAAATTATAGATTAGAATCAACACCATTTAAATTCTCATATACAATTGTCATGCCTAATAGAATATGAATGAATCAGCACCACTCGATAAAATTGTCAATCCTAATGGTATTAAACTATCCTTCTCTCTTAAAATTCATATGTTCTATCTCTTCTATAGTGAACAGTTAAAGACTGCCAAGTATACTGTACTTCATGCCTTTTATCGTAGACTCAAAACATGTTTATCTAGTAATCTAAAAACACATTCCCAATTACATATATTCACTCAAATATTATTTTCTCTTAAAATATTAGAGCAATTATGAGTTTGTCAATGCTTCTCAATTCATCTCGAAACATCCCCAATCTTCATCCCTTCTTTTCCAGAATTACATTCATAAAGTCAATATGATTACAATTGAAGAGTAATACAAGGGTATGAACATCTATATCTGATTATTTCTTGAGTAGTTCTTCAAACAAATGTTTTATACCTTTCCAATTTAATGTGTTTGATGAAATGAACTTTTCCACATGAGAAACAATCACTCTTTTAAAAGAACGGCTCTCCCATGACAATTCATTAATCAATTTTCTCATTATTTTCAATTCTATTAACCCACAATTGAAAACACATCATCTCTAGAAACTCCCTCCATTCACCAACATGTTCTTGTATCATGATATCCTTCATGACTTTGAATTCATTAAGGATGAGATTTAGCATCACCTGATTTTAAATGGAAGGTATTGTAACTCATTATTGCTTATTTATTTTCATATAAACCCATGCATGATATTTTCTAAAGAAAAAAGTTCTGGATATGATCATCCGGAAAACAGTCAATTCTGGTTATGATCATTGTGGTTATGATCATTCTGTTCATGATCAATCTGGTTATGATCATTCTGGATACAATCATTCTGGTTACGATCATTCTGGTTATAATCATTTAGATTACAATCATTCTAGATGTGATCCCTCATTATGATTGTTGGGTATGATCATTCAGATTACGATTATCCTTGATATGATAATTGGTTACGATCACAATGGTTATGATTGCTGGTTACGATTCCTGTGTATGATCAAATACAATTGGAAAACAATGAACTACCTAGATATGATAGAGAAAATTTTTAATGTGATTTATTTTCAATCGACACCATATCTTTTTTCTATTACCTGATTATTATTCTTTTGAATAACAATCAGTGTCACATCATCCATCTGCATCACCTCTACCATTGGCCCCACCTCAATCAAAACAACTTTCAATCAGCGTCATTTCTCTTATCAGCATCAAACTTTTCATCAACACCAGTTATTTTACATTCAGAACCACCTTAATCAGCACCTTCTTTCCATCGGTACCACTTTCATCAACACCAACTTTTCATTGGTACACTGTGATAACTTTTACAAAGATTCCAATTGTTTTGAATGATAATTGAACAATCTTGGTATGATTGTTTTGAAATACAATCGATACAATATATATACAATAAATTTGTGATTGTTTTGAAAAACAATTGGCACAATGTATTTCTCTCTGTCTCTAGGTATGAAAAATCTGAATACAATTATTTTTTGATTGTTTTTAAAAATAATATTTCTGTTTTTTTGGATAACAATAATTACAACATATTTCTTTCTTCTATAAGGATATGATAAATTAAAATATGATTATTTTCAAATTGTTTTGAAAAAAATATGAATATTTTTCTTTTTAGTTTGGAAGCATCTCTTTCAGTCTTACTATCCTCTATCAAGCTAGCATCACAAGTTCTCAGATTAACTCATGATTTATAAGAAATAAAATCCAGAAATCATCATCAAAACTGAAACACAAGTTTCACATTGGTTCCAGTGTGAAACCAATGATGATTCTATTTCAATATGACACATTCTCTTGAGAAGATGATTTTCTGAAAAACCAATCAAATCATTCATAAAACAAAAAAATTCAAAAAAAATAGTTTCCAAAACAAAGTGAAGTGATTTATTTTCTTCAAATCCAACATTAAAAAAATACTACTTCTGAATATAAATCACCCTCATTATCAGCTTGGTCCTTACAATCCCCCCTTTTGGATTTTGTTGTCTACCATGTTTCATAAATCACTGAAAATTGTATCCTCATGAAATGGATTACATATAATCAATTCTAAGCCTACATGAGCAAAATAATTATTGGAAACATGAATAATTTACTGATAAACCATGCTATCTGAAATAGTTATCATGACTACCTTTTTCTTTTCATTATTCTTTCAGGAAAACAAATCAATTTTTTCCTACAACCACACCAAAAAATTATAGAATAGTTTACACACTAAACAATGCTAAATTCACAGAATACCCAAAACTCTCTCTTTTGTGTAATAGATTTATGAAACAAAAAAATTATCCCCCATGACAAAACAATCCAAAGAAAACATGAGAGAGGTTAATGATACACATACCTACACCTTGAAGAGAATGAGGTTGGACACCCTTTTTCAACCCCAATTTTTAGAATTATTCATCTGGTAAAGTTTTGGGGAAGATATCAGCAACTTGTTTCGATGTTGGAACATATTCCAAAATCAAATCATTATTCTCAACATGCTCTTTAAGGAAATGATATTTTATGTCAATATATTTTGAACGATAATGTTTCACTAGATTACTATTAAGATTGATTGTACTTTGATTGTCACAACCCAAGATCATGGGTAGGTTCACATCAAATAATAAATCTTCCAATTGTGTTTTAATCCAAAAAAGATGAGTAGTGTCTTGAGTAGGAAAAACATACACAACTTCATCCATACTGAGAGTTACTGATTTTGGTTTCTTTGATTTCCAACTAACACAATTATTTCCCAAAAAGAATACCCCACTAGATGTGGATCATCAATCATCCACATTTCCTTCCTAATATTCATTAGGATACCTAAATAAATCAAAACAATATGATTAGTAATACTTTATTCTGAATTATTTTTTTCCTCAAATGTATCTAAGAAATATTTTATCTAGAAATAAGATGTGATTCTCATTGAGCACTCTGAAATTTTGGCATAAGGCATCAACATAAACAATGTTGGGTCTTGAAGTAGTAAAATACAATAGTCTTCTAATCATCATTCGAAACTCTTTCCGATCCACTTGTTTTCTATCTCCATTTTTACACACCTTTGTTCCTACTAAAATGGGAGTTGAAATAAGTTTAAAATTTTCAAAGACAAACCTCTTGAGAATTTATTCTTCATACATTTACTCTGAGAGAAAAATGTAATCTTTCGTATACTAGATTTGTAACCCAAAAATGTATTTCGTATCTCCCAACATTGACATTTCAAATATGTTCTTTATTTATTCCACAAATCCCCACAACATTTTTTTTCCTTCCTAGCGATGAATATATCATCAACATAATCAATTACTACGAGGGAATACAATTGAATTTCACCGATGTAAAGTTGGATATCCACTCTTACTTTGTAACAATTATTCTTTCCTATGTATGTATCAAATTGGGAATAACATTCCCTCAGATCTTCTTTTTGGACATAAAAATACTTTTTCAATCAACACAAATTACCTTCATCTTATCCAATAAACAATCCACGAGTTTTTTCAATATAAACCTCCTCTTCGAGATCATAATTTCAGAAAATAGATTTAATATCAATTTGAAATGTCATGTAGCCTCGTCGTGTAACAATAGCATGAATGATTTTTATTATTTCCAGTATTTCCATTGTGGAAAATTATTAATCAAAATCAATACCCTCAATATGTGAATACCCATGGTAAACCAATAATTCTTTATTTGTTATAACATCACATTTTTTATTCAGATTGTTCTGGAAAACTATTTTGCACCAATAATGTTTTTCTTTTCAGTCTTGGGAACGAGATCCCATGTATTATTGTTTTCAATATGATACTATTCTTCATTCCTGGCTTGAATTCCTTCCAGATGCTCAAAAACGTCATTCAAATCATTCGGTTACACTTTTTAATACAAAGAAATATTTGTAATTGAATTGGTTTTTCTTCTTGTATGATCCACTTGATAATGGTCACCAATTATATTCTATGATTCCACATGTTTCCTCATCCTTGGGAAATATTTTCAATTGTCTTCCCCACTCAAAATAGCTGATTACTATTCTTCTTCTTGAGAAGGAATATAATTGTTTGTATCCTTTTTAGAATTTTTTTTCATCAACTAGCTCAATTTCATTGTCTGCCTAAACATGTTTCTCATTCTTAGATACTTCAATCACTTTTACATCAACTAAATAAACAATTAATTTTTTATTTATTGTAGCATATTTATCCAATTCATTCAAGGTAGTATCCAAGACAAATTACATCCTCTCCTTTATGATCTAACTTACCATAGTTTCTATTTTTCTTCTCTATTATAAAAGGAGTCCCAAAAAATATAAATTGTTTCAAACATGGAGTTTTTCAATAAAAAAATTCATAAGGAGTCATACATAATTGAGGCATGTAGAAATAATAGTTCTAAATATAAATAGACGTACTCATGTATTTCCTCCAAATGTAATGAGAAAGCCCATGATCTAGTAACATGGTTCTTCCCATTTCCACTAGGATTCTATTATTTTATTTAGAAACCCCATTTTATTGGGGAGTTTATGGGGAGATATAATCATGATTTATTCCATGATTCTCAAGATATTATCAAAAGACATTACTTTTTTATTCACCACCATTATCATTTCTCAACTTCTTCACATAATACTCACTTTCTTTCTCATCCTTTAATCTAAAATCATTAAAAAAATTATAGAATCTGATTTGAGTTTCAGGTACATTACACAAGTAATGTGAGTAAAATCATCAATTAAAATAATAAATTACTCATCTCCATGTGTTTATTGTTTTTCCATTTTCCCACTTATATTGGAATGAATCTGCTCTGTTGTTTTTTGAACAAATATCAACTTTCTTAGGAACATCATTTTTATTTTTTCCATTTTGGAAGATAGTTAATTTTCACTATCTTATTCATGGAAAAATATGAATGTCTTGGACACTATAAATTTTAAATAACTTTATCAAATTTCTATGACACATGTGTAAAATCCTTTATTCCATAAATGATTCTCTTAAAACATTCTAATGTTACAAGAGTTTTGTGAATCACCACTATAAAACAAGTTTCCGTCTATATGTTGTCCTGTTTTAAAAATAATACGATATTCTTAACTATGTACAAAATAAATCCATCTTTCTTGAAGATAACCCTGTTTTCCTTATCACACAATTGTGAGTCACTTAGCAGGTTGTGTTTCATCTCATCGACATACATGATTTTTTTCAACTTCATCATTTATTTTTCAAAAATGGCTAATTAGAACCTTTTTTTTCAGTGTTTTATCATTACCAAATGTCATTATGCATTCTTTATATTCTTTCACATACATCAACAATTTCATTCCTCCTTTCATTTGAGAAGAGAACCCACTATCAAGTATCTATGGTCGTTCTCTTATCATTTTTTAATATGGTTCTAACATCAAGAACATTTTCTCCATTATTTTTATTATTTACCTTTGAATTTTGTGAATAGGGAATCTTTTTTCTAAGATGGTCTCAAAAAAAGACAACCTCTTGTAACTTGTGTAGGTCAGTCACATCTTTCAAAAATTGATTCCAAGGGTTAGAATATATTTTCAATCATCATTTCAATATTTTCAGATTTCATTAAGAAAACATTCTAATTTTCAATTCATTGAAGATATTAACTCCCCCTAAATATAATCCATTCATAACCAATGGGATAATATTAATTCTTTTATTGAACCAACATATACTTGTTGGGTGCCCAAATCCCCCATAATACCAGTAATTCCCATAGAATGATTATTTTCCTCAGAAACATTTATATTGATCTGAAATGTGAAAACATTTTTCAACCATATTATTTTTTCTTTCTATAATATTATTACTCTTCATTTCAGCTTTGATAGAATCAGTAGTATTTGGACATTTTCTAGATACAATATGTTTTAAGACATTTTCGGATTTAGGTATCAATGTGACTTCTGAACATCAATCATTTTTCTTTATAGAAAAAACATCCTTCCTCTTCTCACCCTTTATAGGTATCTTTTGATGAACCTTCTAATGTTTATCAATACAAGAACATTCATAAAATTTAGTGATAGATTTTTGGAAATATAGACTTCTCTTATCATCTTCATGTGGTTTTTTTGGACAAGTTTCCACTCTTCTTATTTTACTTTCAGGTTCACCTCTAAACCCTCATTACAATTATTTTCTTTATCAATAGATTTTTTCAAATCATAAATCCCATTAATTAGATTTTCATTCCCATGAGAAAAACATTTTTTGCTTCCTTGAGAACTCATCTTCAAACTTTTTGTTTGTCATTTCAAGCCTTCTGATATTTCTTAGACCTTCTTTCAACTCTTATTTCAAATGAATTTCATGTTGATTTTATTCTTCTTCATTAGAATTACTATTTATGAATTTTTTATCATTCAATATTGTAATGAATGTATTTCATTACCATACTCAATTAAATGTTTCGATTCAACATCACTATATTCTTCTTCATCATCTTTGGAAAAGAAAACTCTTCTTTGTGATATGAAGAATTTCTTTTCTTTTCCTTTGTCTCCATTTTTCTTAAATGATATTATTTCATTTCTTTCTTAGGTATCATTATCCTATTCATTCATTCTTTGAGGAAAATTATTCACAATGTGACCAAAACCTCCTCATTCAAAACATTTCAAGATAATTTTCCCTTTATATTTCCATATAACTCTTTTCAGATTGTTAGAATACAATGATCTGGTTTCATTGAGATATTTACATACCTCATTTTTAGATTCAGAATCACCAGCTTCATCTTCAGTCAATTTTTTTTTGACTTTTCTTTCTTCGTTTAATTGAAAGACAATTCTCTAGCAACTATTTTATTTCTCTTCAAAAAATTATCTCTTCTCATTTAATAGGTGATAAGTGTTCTATGTAAATCATCAAGAAAAAATGATTTAGAATCGCTGTCTTCAAATGAAGAAACGATTGGATCGAATTTTTCAGGAATGATTCGCAAGATATTTTCAACAACTGTAGAGTATCTCATCTTTTCACCAATAAATCTTATAGTACTCATAATGTCATTCACCCTGGTAAAGCATTTCGCAATAGATTCATGCTCACTCATCTTTGAATCTACATACTTTAATCTTTATATTTGTAACATTTATTTCATTAGTTTTTTATTTACTTTGTATATGTTTTTCAATTTATCCCATATACCTTTAGTTGTGGCAAAAACTTTTTCTCTCATGAATTAACGTTTTGAAATTGATGATAATATATCCTTCATGGACCTTCCATTATTCTAAATAATCTTCATGTCAAAAGGTGTATGTTGACCAGTATGATCAATGGGACGAAACCCAACTGTTGCACCATCAAGAACATCATAACTGATAGAAATATGATATTGAAGAACTATATATTTCAAGATATGATAGTTCATTGCGTCAAATAGTGGAATAACTTTACAGTTCACATAGTTCATGTTCTCCATTTTCAATGAATAGTGAATGGAACCTCCATCTGATTCCACCTGAAAGTTCCCAGTTGGAGTAATGTATCATTGAGAGGGGTAAGGGGTGAATCAGTGATACTCTTTTTCATTTATGTTTCTTTTAAATTGAAACAACCTTCTACTTCTATTAGAGATTTCAATTCCCTATTAAAAAAACTCAACACACATCCAAAGGAACACACAAATTTACAAGGTTCACTATTCAATAAGAATTCCTACGTACTTTTCATGGTTCAAAAATGATCCAATACCATACATTTCACCAAATTCTTGGATTACAATCAGTATGAATTAACCTTACACTTGTGTATCACTATGAAACAATCCCACTAGTTCGTGTGCACCCTCTTAGCACAATAGGGTAATACAATTGTTTTGTAAAAACTCATGTTAACTACGATTCTTTTCAATTCTAAACATGCATTCAAATTATAGTACCATCATCAGCATGTGAATTTTATTAAAGAAAAAGGAAAAGCACACAAAAAAAAACAATGCATGAATTGACCTCCTAACCCCAAAGCCGATAGCTATGGAGCTCTAAAATAGTGAAGACCTTGGGCATACCCTCTTATCAAGATGACCCTTTCAGGTTTCAAACTAGAAAAAGAATGAAAAACACATCCCCTGGGCTCAAAATGGCGTGAGATGCCAGGTGGTCAGCAACCCTGTTGACCTCCCACGAAGTGTGACCCACTTTGATGTTGTTAACGTTAAACATCCACAATTCTTGATGATGTAGGTGATCAACTAAGGGGAGATTCCATGCTCCAGGAGGGACTTCTGCAGTAGTGATGAGTCAGTTTCCGCTTCCATGATGATCTGATTCACCTGGCCACATAAGAAGAGCCCATAGAAAAACATGGGGGCCTCATCCTATAAGGATGAGTCGTGACCCAGATTAAATCTAAAGGCCAGGTACACCGACCTGCTATCATCGCGCACAACCCCGCATCCTCGAATATTACCATGAATGCATGAGCAATTGGTGTTCATTTTAAATCATCTAGCGGGAGGGTTCCAATGAACCTAGTTACCCCTTGAAAATTCATTCATAAATCATCAAATTATTTTCTTTTCACTTCACCCAGTCATGAAAACACATCATTTCTAGAAATGACCTCCATTCACCAACATGTTCTTGTATAATGACTTTATTCATCACATTGAATTCATTTTGGATCAGCTTTAGCATCACCTGATTTCAATTGGGAAGTATTGTAACATTCCATTCATTCATGATTAATTCATTTAATCTCAACCCAAAAATGATATTTTATGAATACAAAAGGTATGAATATGATAATCCTAAATACATCTCTTTTTAGTTACAATCATTATGGATATGATCATTCTGGTTATGATCATTTTGGATACAATCATTCTGGTTGTGATGAATCTTTTTATGATCATTTTGATTACAATTATTCTCTATAGGATTGCAGGTTATGATTTTGGTTACGATAATTCTAAATAGGATCATTCTGGATACGATCAATGGTAACAATCACTCTGGTTACAATTGCTATTTACGATTGTTGTGTGTGATTAAATACAATCTAAAAACACTGATCTACCTGAATACAATACACAACAGTCGTAATGTGATTCATTATCAATTGAAAACATATCATTTTTTTTCTTTTACCAAAATATGATTGTTTTTTAAAACTATCAGTGTCACATATTCCATTGTCATCACCACCTCCATCGAAACCACTTCGATCGGAACCACTTGCCATTAGAATCATCATTCCCATCGGCATCACCGTTTTCATTAGCACCAGTTATTTTACTTTCAGCACCACCTTTCTATCGACAACACTTTCAATAAAACCACCTTTCTATTGGTGGAATTTTTATTAATTTCAAATAGAATTAAATTATTTTGAAAGAAAATCTATACAATCTGGATACTATTTTTTTTGAAAGATAATCAATACAATCTATATATGTTGGATTTCTGATTGTTTTAAAAAACAATTGGTACCACTTCATTCTATCATCCTCTGGGTACAATAAATTTAAATTCGATTCATTTTTGATGGTTTTTAAAAACATATTTTCTGATTGTTTAGAAGAACAATCGGTACCACCTTTTTATTTCTACAACCATGATACGATAAATATTAGTACGATTATTTTCTAATTGTTTTGAAAAAAAATCTGAGTACAATTCGTTTGTAATTAGTATCATCGATTTCACACATCATTTCTTCTCTCAAGCTTGAATAAGAAGTTCTCACATCAACACATGATTTCTATCAATCACAACCCATAAAAGGATCATCACAATTGAAACACGTGTTTCACATTGGAACTAGTTTGAAATAGATGATAATTCAATTTCAATGTGATACATTCTCCTCTGAAACTGATTTTTCCTCAAATTGTTCAAATCATTCATAAAACCTAATCACAAAAAAATTATTTCCCAAACAAAGTGAAAATATTTCATTTCTTTAAACCAACCATTGAAATAGAGGAAAACTCATGAATAAAAAACACCTTCATCGATAGCTTGGTCATAACACTTATTGAAGAATGTTTCACTACAAGAGAAAAAATTACATATTAATAAATTCTTTTTTCTATTTGAAGGAAGCCAATAGATATATCTATACCTTTAAACATAATTTTATTTCCTATAGTAATGTCTTGTTTGGTTTTATAAATCAATTTAAAACCAATCACCATGGATGTGGGTGGTTTATTGACTATGTAAGAAGTATGATTCTTTCATATGGATTCTAAATCATCTTTCATAGCTGAAATCCAATGATCATATTAGCTTTCATTTTTAGCTTGATAATAGCTTTGGGAAGACTCATCACAAATATTCAATACCACATTTAAGGAAAAGTCAACCATAAAAGAATGGTTGTACCTTGGAGGAGGATTAATGACCCTCCTCTATATATCCCTTGTGAGATGATAAACTCTATAGCACCGAGGATCTCCATCATCAGAAGTATCATCAGAATAAGAACTAGATTATGGATTAGATTGAGAAAGAGACACTGGAATGTTAAAAAGAGTTTCAATTGGAGACTCACTAACACTAGGAGGATCACCCTCATGATCCATCTTATGATCTCTATCAACACATTCATCAATCGGATGAATGATCCTAGAAAGAACATTTTCTTGAAACACCACATACCTTCTATGAATAAACTTTTGAAAGCCATTTATATCTAGCCAACACTAATATAGATTCTCCTCTTTAGGATTCCCAATGAAGAGGAACTTGACAGCTCGCAGGTCAAGTATATCATCTTTAAAATTAGAATAGTTAGTGCATCCAAAAACCCTAATATGTTAATAGGATTGGGGTGATTTCTTTAAAATTCAATATGAGTCCTAAATCTTCGACAGAAGATGGAAGCCTACTTATTATTTCAACCCAATAAGTGAATTTGTTTATCTAAAGGGATTTGGACATGACTGAACATGCATGAATGATACAGAGCCTGTCAAGAATGGTATGATTCGTACGTGCAGTTAGATGATTCCACTATGGAGTATGTATCATAGTGCGGTGCTTTATAACTCCATCACTTTTACAAAACATCATATCCTCAATATATTGGTATTTGAGGCCATTTTCAATCCTTAAATCCATTCACATCTTCATATATTGATTTTCTAATCCAGATTTCTAGGTTTTAAATAGTTAGAATATATCATATATATTTCTCAAAATATAATAATAGATTATCCTTGGAAAGACCACAATAAAAGAGATAATGTATGATCATCCACCATGGGTGGATGTCCTAATATGCCTCCATAATTTAGTTTGAACATACTCAAGTGGGTGACCATATATAATTATGCATCTTTGAAAACATACACTTTCTGACTTACCCATGACATAATCTTCATAAAAGGGTATGTTACATGGTGATACCTTATTGATCAGACCTTTCTTTCTCAATTTATCGAGACCTTTATAATGCACATGTCCCCTCAACCTATACTAAACAATAGTGTTGTCATTGTTAGTGACATAAGTGTTTACCATTATCTTGCCATGTGCTCTTCCATCTGAAACATATTCTAAGATAACGAGAAATATATTTAATGTTAATACAAATATGTTCTATGAAATCTAGTGAGATCAGATTCTGGTGTGAATCTAGAACCCATTTCATGACCAATAAGATTAAAGTTGAGTGTTTTGAGATCTATATAAAAATAGAACCTCTACCCATTATGCAACATGGCTTGTTTTTTCTTATAAAAACCTCATCTTTAACTCCCTCAGTCAAATAAGAATCGGAACTCCTATTCATGAACATATCATATAAATATTCGGAATTTGAGAACCACTCTGCATCAAGAGTAACTTGGGACACACACAACACCACAACACATTCATAACCATGGTCAGAAAAGAGATAACGATCACTAAAATCCTTATATGGCCTTCCATATTTCAAATCAGGTCATTTTTGTGTAATATACCTATGTGTCCCACAAGGTAGCCAGTAATCACCTTTATCATTGGCTTAGAATTATGTTCATGTGGTTTGTTATGTATATTACTTCCTTTCCAATGTTTACCATTCTTTTTCCCTAAAAACACCAACAAACACCCAAATTTTGATCCTCAGTTCGAGGTTTAACCCTAGCCTCACTACACAACTCATGTGAAAGAAAGCTGGACTTGACTTCTGCTAAGGTCAAGGAATATCTTCCATACATCATTTCATGATAAGATGTTATTATAAACTATGTATATAAATTAAAAGTATTATGGCTTGGCCCTCAACATAAATATTATAATTTATATTGGCAAGCTCTGTGAACATTTTATTAAACTCATTAAATTGTGTCTGGGTGGTTTTTCCATGGAATATTTTAAAGGTATATATTTTGTGCTTCTTATGATGAAGACCAATTAATGTTGTTTTCATATATATTTTTTCATGTTTAGACAAAATATAATTTATGTAGGTCTCATAAGAAAGATCTTATAGGACATTATCACTTATAGACAAGGTTAAAGAGCTATGTTATTTCATTAAAATGTTGGGAGGGACATCTAATTAGGTTTTGACAATTTGACCATCAGTGGAGAGACATAAACGGTGTTTCCTAGGTCTAAAAATGGTTTGTTTAGGCTCATATTGGACTAATAAGGACCCCATTTTTAATCCACACAAATTAAAATTATTACCCCATCAAATTTTTCTATTTCATATTTCACAGATGCCATTGTTTATTTAGGTGTTATTAATACCACTTTGTCGTGGGGGGTTATAGTGAAATAAAATCCTTTTAATATTATTCCATGGACCACAATATAATAAATATGGTAGAATTCAACAGACAAATTAGACAAATGAATTTTATTATAATTAAAACACACCAAAATAGAGTGCTAATTTTGTAATAGAGATTCACAAAATTTCATAAAAAGAAACGAAAACAGAAAAAAAGCAACACCAGGATATCTGTTATTCAGTCCCATTGGGACCTACTACATTGAAATAATAACAATGTGGATAGAAAATAGAAATGTGTAGAAGCACTAAAATTAAAACTGTGCACTAGAAGGAGCAACATAGAAGGAATAATTTTTTTTAAAAAACTACAACCTTGAAAAAATGTCCTGGTATCTTGATCACTTCAGGATCCAAGAACACTGATATTGTTTCTTCATTGGATCCCACCCTAGAAAAGTCATTCCTGTTCTTCGAATTTGATCCATGGCCACCCGTCTTTAACCAGGAAGAACCCTGACAAACTCTACCATGAGTCGCACACAAGTGACATGTTGCGGGGTCGAAATGACACCATATCAATTCACCAATCAAGATGATAGAACCACCCCCAACAATATTTAAGCCAAGGAACACAATTCTTAATTACAGGCATGAGAAAAAGATGACTGAACCACCAGTAGGAAGAAATCAAACCACCAGTGGTGAGAGTGCATCAATTTCAGGAATATAGAAAAAATATTTCCATATAAAATAGACCACCCAAAATGATTACTTTCATATTTCATTGTCATATCAAATGTAGGCACTGTAGGGGTGATATAACTCCCTATGAGAATCCTTACTAGATAACTACACAGCCAAGGGAGGCTACCCTTATGCCAAAACCAAACTACCCACTCAGAGACACATTGAACAACTAAAATCAATGGATTGCTAGTATAAGTCATGAAGAATCATCCATTGATGTACAAAAATAATGATAATTTGTATACATTGGATATCTAAGTGGGAATCCCAAATTGAGCAGGGATAACAATTTAGTGGGCCACGTAAATCAGCTCAAGTGATAAAATGAAACAAAAATATAGTAGATATTAAAAATAGAAAATATTTAATAATAAATTACATGTATTTAAAATAATTTAAAAAGAAGAACAATTTTAATGGGTTAATTTAAATTATCAATATGAAGAAAAAATAACCAAATTAACCTAAATCTATTACATTATTTTAACATTCTCAATGACATAATCATTTAGTGTCAAAAATCATAAGGGAGAACAAAACTCATTAATCATACATTTTATTATCAAAAAAAATCATTCCAATATCATGTTCATTTTCGAATTCCAATAACAGATGGAATTACAAATTATGTTAAACCATCATACTTGCATCAATTATATTACCATCAAATTATGAGAAACACCAGATTCACTAAATACATATTCTCTTTAGTTTATCCAACAAACAAAACATTATCATATTTATGTTCATTATCCAAATTCATCAATTTACACATGATAAACCCAAAAAAATATTTACACAATTCATATTACATATAGAACACTATCTATTAAAAAAAATAAGGAAGCCATTATTAGGGTTCTATGCAACAACATTTGATTAAAAAATAAACTAATTCCATTATTTAATATGGTTTAATTTTTTTATGTTAATTCATACACCATCCAATGGGATAAAAAAATTTAAATTTATGATTTCCCTTAAAAAAATAGGAGATGAAATGAATCCCCTACAAGAATGTTTCGAAATTCATTGCATGAGAATGAATCAATGTTGAGGATCTCTGATCACCTCTTCCATGATGTAACTATGATATCCCAATGATTCATTACATGAAATCTATGAAAAAGGACAATGAAAAATAAATTATAATGATGGTGATCATTTTACATGACATGGATAGAAGGAATTGGAGGATATGAGATCAAATGGAGAGAAAATGTTAGAAAAGAGGAAGATCCAACCTCAGAACATCATTTATTGAACATGACAATTTATGATACATCCCTTTTGAAATGGGGATTCAAATCCTTAAAACATAACCCTTTTGTGCCTAGCGTTCAAGAAGAAGGATTTTTAGAGAATTAGGTACAAGGGCCTTAGAAGTATTTATAGGAAAATATATATTTAGAGGACCATGACGCGGCCCCTAATATCACATATTAGACCACCTAAACCACTACATAGTGGGGGAGACTATATCATGAACCCTAGTAAAACAAGTTATTGGGATACATTTCTATATCCAATGTTCATATTATATTTATCTAGGGGAGGGACATTAGCTCAGTGTGCATCCTATGTTGTATCCATCCCTGATTTAGTAGTATCAACAAAAAACACTACAGCACAGCCACCTCGCTCTATGTCGTAGTGCTCAACACTAAGGAGGGGCATATGCTATTGCCAACCCCTATGGGAAACAAGTCCTAAAAAGGTAGAATACATGATTTTCCTCCTTGAGCCTACATAGGCCACAATTAGAAAACCACACCACATAATCGTGGTTTACAACATAGTCCATGGCTCCAAGCCACATCCTAGCCTCAAATGGTAGTGTAATCCAACTTTATTCATCATTTAACCTCCAAAAGCCTTGAAATTTTTAGAAGGTTCCTTAGATACCCTAAACATACAATGGTAAGGTCCTCTAAGGTTATATCCCTCAAACGTTTTTGTAAAATATATTATCAATTACATATGTTTTCATATTAAATAAATTTTTAGAATTTTATATCTCATAATAAATTTAAATAGTTGTTTCATACAAATTTTTAAAAAATATTATTTTTTGAAGATCACACTATTAGACTAATTTAAGATATATAGCTTGATTAGTTGATAACATATAGTCAAATATATTTGAGAAATTATCAATATATTATAAAATCCTCCAGTGATTCTCTATATCACCTTATAGTGATCATAATTTCGATAACCATGTTAAAATTATTTCAATTGATTAATAATTTTTTTACAAACATGAAACTATTAACTCTCTATATAATGATGTTCCCAATTACATTCAAACTCTATTTCTATATATTTTATTTTATTGTTATATTTCTCATAGTTTTATTTTCAAATTATCATAGTGACCGTTTTATCATATAGAAATGCTGGTATAAAATTACACTATACTGTCCATACTAATAATATTTAAATTAATAAGATTCATAATAACATCATTATCAAATGAAAAAAGGTTACTTCTATATAATATAAAAATTAGAATCCAAATAATAATAAATAAGTAATTCAATTTAGTGTCTACTAATTGAAAAATAAGGTTTTTAATTTATACAATGGTAAATATTTTTCTTATATAATAGTATAATAACAAACCATATTCAAACTGGAGTGAACAATCCTTATAGTCAATGTAATTTTAATTTCCTCTTGTATGATAATGTGTTGAAATATATAGTTTTTATAAACACATCTAACATGATATATTCACCACATTTCTAGAAATAATAAGTTTTTGGGTTGAGAATACTTCAAAAAATTTATCTAATAGAAGACAAAGAATAAGAAGAATAATAAGATTAAGAATAAGAGATATATCATATTTATCTATTTATCATTTTGTTATGGATTCTCATACTGGAAAAATCAAATTGATATTTCTAAAATAAATAAAAAGAAGTTCAAAATTGTTTTAGTATTATTTTGATAGGGTTATATTTTTCGTGTTGTTCATATCAAACATGAGAATTAGACTAATTATCATTACAGAGTCCATGATGTTCATATCAGCTTCTAGGTAAGAAACTGATGAATTGTTTGGAAAGTTCATATTTTTGAAAGTATATTAAGAAGCATTGTAATATGTTTATTAAAAAAATTTATTGCATCAATTCCTCACACTTTAAGAACATGCACTGTTGTATAGAACATAGTTCTACATGAGTGGAAAGGCATATCTTACTCATTATATTCCACACAAAATGACCTTTTCTAGTGGATTATGTAGTATCTGATTATTTCCAAACCATATCAACAACTAGATACTTGTTTTGAGTAGTTAACCTTGTAAGTATTTATGTTCTTGTAGTTAGGATTTCAATTTTTTAAGCAGAGAATAAAATATTTGATCGAAGGTGAATATAGTTTCTTATGAAATAAAAAATTAATGAAAAAGATATAAAAATTCATACCATAACCCTCTTAGTGATATTTAAATCTTGTTTGGTTAATATCATAGGTTCTAACTAATACAACCTAACGAATAATCTATAATAATCTATTAAATTATTTGACCTTTCTATCTGGCAGAAGCAGCCAATTTCAACAAAATTAAGAAAAAAACTCAATAATGATTCATTTTATTATCATCAAAAAGAATTATTACTTAATGTTCTTTATCTATTTCCATTAACACATGAAATTACACATTTAGTTAAACATTCATACATGCATCAATTTGATTACCATCAGACTACGACAAACACCAAATTCGTTATTCATTCCTCCTCTTCAATTATTTATCCAACAAAGAAAACATGATATGTTTTATATTCATTATCAAAATTCATCAATTTCAATATTATAATCTAATCATGAAAATATTTTATACAATGAATTGTATAAATAAAACAATATCAAGAAAATTTAAAAGATACCCCTTATCACCGTTGAAAGAAATAACATGCGATCATTAAACCTAAACAAAACAAAATATTTAATCCGATTTAATATTTATTAGGATTATTCAACTTCCATCCAAAAGGATAACCATGGTCAATTTAGGTATTTATATTAATAAATAAAAGAATAAACAAATACTCAACATCAATGATTTAATATTCATTTCCTGAGAATAAATGAATTTCAAAGATATATAATCACTTAATTTTTTGAGGACACTATGATCTCCCAAGGATGTTCATCCATGGTTGAATTGATAAAGGACTCAAAAAAGCCAATTAGAATGATGGAGATCATCAACCATAATATGTAATGATCGAACAAGAGGGAACAAGATCGAATGGATAGAAACCTCTGGAAATGAGGAAGAGAATACCTAAGATCACCACATATTGAACTAAAAAATTAGGGATTTATTTTTATCCAAAGGGGGATTCAAAGCCAGTGAAAATAACCCTTTAGTGCATTAGGTTTATGAGGAAGGAGTGGGATAAAACTATGTATAGCGGCCTTGGGAGTATTTAGATGAAGATAGATTTTAAGTGGACCAGATCACAACCCCAAAGATCATGTAGTAGACAACCTAGACCACTACAAAGTCAAAGAAGACTATATCATAACCCCCTGCAAATCCTGTTTTTGGGATCCACTGCTGGATCCACTAAGAAAATATTATTTATCCAGGTAGATGGATTATGTCCAATCCTACAACCCGTGTTACAACCACCCCGATTTGGAAGTAACCTCAAATACCACATTGTTGAAGCCACCTCACTCCATGTTGTAGAACATGACATTCAGGATGGGCCTACACCACATAAAACCAAAAAAATGCTGCAAGGCCTCAAAATAGAGTAGCCCCATACAATAGGAATTTTATTTTTTTTGTGATGGGGGAATTTTTGATGAGACCTCTAACATCACAATTCTAGAAGACACCCTGAGGCACACCAGATCTGGTTGGACACATGGCCTCAAGTGAATTTCCCTGAATGCCAGAGGCTTCAGACTAGAAGCGAGGGCCTTAGGTGTGATAATGGGGAAACTATTCCCTCATTGGCAGAGTAAATAGTGGAAGTAAACAAATATACACAATTCAAAGCAGTAATAATATCATACAAAGATAAACAGTATAAGACTGGTTGAATAAAATGGAGCACATATATAATATGATGCATGATACATATGTCTATAAAAGCAACCAAACAGAGGACAATTCTAATGTGTAATATTAAAACAATTATAAAAGGAATTAGTAATCATCTCCATAGAATATCAAGCCTATGTTTGGTCTTGTGCTCTCCATCTCCACAACTTATCATGTACCTAAAGGAGAAAGGTGCTCGCACTTATCTATACCTGTAGTAATATAATCTGTTTGGGCCCAAAAGCATTCCCAAATAGGGCGTGGTACTAAATCCGAATAGGTAACCACCATGAGATCTGTGCCTAACAGTCAGTGAATATGTGGAAGGTAATAAGTACAGGAAGTAGTAATCAAGTAAGCACTCAATAGTAAGTAATCCACATGTTTCCAATGCATATTATTATAGATATCACGAAACAGTTAATTAAAGCTGGTAACCCTCTGGGAAGTACACACAGCTTATCCCTACTCGTTCAACATAGAAGTACAAGCAACCCTCTAGGAAGCACACCCATTCTCACCCCTTTGGTCAGCTATGTATAGACTCTCTGGGAATGCAGTCACCGTCAATTTCACCTATTGACTCGAAAAAGTACTAATGGTGCTCTGGGGAAGCACTCAACGTCAATTCCCCCTATGGCCTACATCGAGGAAATGCAGACACTCTGAGGAATTTCTAACCGTCAATTCCCCCTTTGGTCTCACATGGTAATATAAATAAAGGACACTCAGGAAAAGCCCTTACGTCAACATCCCTTATAGTCTCACTACACTAGGATCTCACATCCCTGGGTAAATAAAAAAGATTATACCAATCCATAATGGCCAATGTAAACCATAAGATCTACTTCTCTAATCAGTCAATAGCGTAGAAACATATCAGAAAATATAATCACACCATCCTACAATACTAGGCATGGGTAAAAACTACAGCATAAAAGGCAAGGCTAGAACAAAATGTTCATAATCAAAAATCCATAATCAAAAACATCCAAAGTATTGAAATTCACCCAATTCACAATAAATTTACCTCTATTCAATCATATAAGCATATCAGACAATCAAAAAGGGTAAAACGGTAAACAAACAATAACCCATTCATGGGTATTGGGTGATTATGAAGATATAACTCAGGGCCTTTCTATAGAATGGCACAACCCACATACGTTGGACTTGGGAGATCAATATACATGAGTATCGGGACATGAATCACCATAGAACACTGAAGATCTATGAAAACGTTTAAAACATTGAACATAAGATAACATGAGAAAGAGAAGGAATCATGAAATGATGCCCTAGAATAAGGAATAGTATACAGAGGTGATCCCAATGCAATCGACGGTGGTCAAATCAGAGATTAGATGGAGGGTCAGGGGCTTGGAGAAGGATCATGACTGTATGAGTTCTCTAGGATGAATGAGACCAAGAATAAGGGTATTCTATCCATCAGAGAAAAACCGGGTGTGTTTAATGAAAAAAAAAGAAAATACACTATGTTTACATGCTATTTTTCTAATTCACTTTTGGCGACCTCTAGGTCACCCCTAAATGGTTGTGTGTGTGGCCATTACATGACTAGCACAAGACCTCATATGGAAACCCAGTACACGGTGTGTACACAGAACATATACGACGTGTACACCAAAATATTCCAGATACCCCTATTTTCACAAATAAATGACAAGAAAAGGAACACATACCTGAAAAAACATCCAGGTTCATACGATATTCCCCTCTTAAAAAATTCTCCCCCGAATTTCCCTAGCAAGGTGGCATAGAAGAAGAAACCTGAACAACTACAACCACTATGCTCATATATCAGCCTCTCTTTTCCATGTCTTGTCCTATACTGACCTATGATGCCATAACAATAATAGCAAAGGAACATACTGGCCATGAAGAAGCTTTGTTCTGCGATCGGGAATCTGGATAATATTCTCTTCAATAGATGCGTCCACTTCCAAATCAACCTCTTCAGGATGGAAAAAATGATATGGGTCTAAGAAGAAATGTTGAAGTTGAGAAATGTAGAATATGTCATGAATAGCCCTGTACCTATGAGGTAACTGCAACTGATAGGAAACCAAACCACCTCTCTCCAACAAATAAAATGGCACAATGTACCTCGGTGAATGCTTACCCTATCTCCAAATCTTCTTATGTCCTAACATTGGTGTCAAACATAGGAAAACCTAATCCCCGACCTCAAACTCTTGATGTCGTCTCTACTGATCATCATAAAACATCTGTCAAGACTATGTAGTATCCATCCTCTTTTAAACCAACTCTATCTACTCTGTGGTCTCCTGAACAAGATAAGGTCCAAATAATGCTTTCTCTCCTCCCTCCAGCAAACATAAGGGTGATCGGTAAGTCAAACCATACAAAGGCTCATAATGTGTCATCTGAATAGTTTCTTGAAAACTATTGTTGTAGGAAAAATCCACAAGAGGACTGTGCTTCTCCCAAGATCCTCCAAAATCCATGATGCTTTATCAGAGCATGTCCTCAAGCACCTGATTCGTACGCTCAGATTGGCCATCTGTCTAGGGGTGGTAGGATATAATAAAAAGTACATGTGTACCCAATAACTTCTAAAGCCCCTACCAGACCCCGAGATGTAAAATGAGTATCCCTATCTAAAACAGTAGAGTGTGGAACTCCATGATGGTGTACAATATCTCGGATGTACGACTATCCCAGCTCATCAACATTGATGGTCTCTTTGATCAGCAAGAAGTGTTCAACCTTCGTGAGTCTATCAATGACAACCCATATTTCCTCATTTCCTATGAACGAACTCAGCAACACGGTCACAAATTCCATTGCATCATTATTCCACTTCCACACGAGAAAGGGTAATTGCTGCAAAATACCTACTAGCCACAGATGTTGTGCATTCACTTGCTGATAGGTGGAAGACTTCATGATGAAACTAAAAACATCACTCTTCATACCTGGACATCAATACTAATGGTGTAGTTGACAATACAATATGTTGAAACAAGGATGAACTTCCAAACCAGAGGAATGAATGTCCCACATCTTCTCCTCGTGTACATGTCCTGGAACCCATAAGCTCCCATAGAAATTCTAGATCTCATCCTTGCATATGGTACATCCTAGAATAGAGTACACCCCAGACACATTCTCCCATAGGACTAGGCCTTCTGAATCTGAAATCTACATCATTGTCATTCTATCATGAAGAGTAGAGGTAACAACCACAGAAGAATGAAACATCTTCCCCGGTCTATCATGCACCTCCAAAAGCATCTTAGAGAATAGATCCATAAGCTTCCACTCACTTATGTCCTCCTAAACTGCTTGTATCTGAGTCCTCCTACTCAATGTATCAGCCACTGCGTTGCCTTTCCCATGCATATAGGAATGCTCAATGTCAAAATAATTAAGGTACTCAACTCAACTTTGTTGTCTCAAATTCAAATGACACCGAGTGAAGATGTTCTTGAGAATCTTATAGTCTATGAAAACTACGAAATACTCTCCCAGAATATAATGTCTCCAATAGCGTAAGTCATAAATAACTACAGACCACTTTAGATCGTACATTGGGTAATTCCTCTCATGTGGTATCAACTACAAAGACACATAAACAATGACTCCTTCTCCCTGCATAAGTACAACTCCTAGCCCGATACCTGAAACATTACAGTAAAAAATGTAGTTCTTTCCTGGATCTGGAAATACTAGTATCGGTGCTTTTAGCCAACTGCCCGTTTAGCATGTAAAAGTCCAACTCACGAGAATATGACCATAATAACTTTTCACCCTTCTTAGTTAGACCTATATGTGGTGCTGCTATGCATGAAAAGTCATGAATGAATCGTCTGTAGTATCTAGAAAATCCGAGAAAACTCCATACCTCAAAGAAGTTCTTCATCTGCTCCCAAGAAACTACTTCTCTCAAGTTTTCTGGGTCTACTGACACTTTTGTCTCAAAGATAGCATGACCCAAGAAGTGAACCTGATCCATCCAAAAGAGGCATTTTGAGAGATTAACTTTTTCTCTCTCAGTGTACTCAAAATGATCTCAAGATGGGTAGCATGGTTATGTCAATTGTGAGAGTGAACCATGATATCTTCCATGAAGACCACCATGAAATAATCCATGTATGGATGGAACACTCATCTCATTAGTTCCATGAAAACTGTAGGTGCGTTCGTGAGACCAAACGTCATAACCCTATACTCATATAGACCATACCTGCTCTGGAAGGCATTGAAAGGTATATCAGATGGTCTAATGTGAAATTGATGATAACCAGACCTTATGTCAATATTTGAGAACACTCAGTCTCCTCGAAGCTGATCAAAGAGACCATCAATCCTTGGAACGGTATATCGATTCATGACCGTCAATTTGTTCATCATCTGATAATCCACATGACGTCTAAGGGTACCATCAGCCTTTTTTTCAAAAAGGATGGGTGAACACCAAGGAGAAGTACTGGGTCAGATGAAACCCTTATTCTGCAACTCCTACACCAGCTCATTGAGCTCATGTAACTCGAGTGTAGTCGTCCTATAAGGAGGAATAGACACCGATATCGCTCCTGGAACAAGCTCAGTCTAAAAGTATACTACTCAATCTGGAGTTAAACTCGAAACGTCCATTGGAAAGACATCTCTAAAATGATCCACAATTGGAGGAACGTCAAACTGGGATGTCACCTGATCATCTAGATAAAACTAGCAATCTGGGCTATAACTCCTCCTATCAAAGGATTCTCTAGACCCGCTATAATCACTTAGACTTTCCACTCGCCCATATAAAGAAATGATCCAACATATGGTGATATGAAACTCACCCAATGGTGATAGAAATCAATGACTTCCTGGAAGGGAGCTAGTTAGTCCATTCCAAGAATGATATCATAGCCGGTCATCTATAGGACAGAGAGGTCCCATAAAAAGTGATACACACCAGTATCTAGAGGGGAATCCTTGTACTAATGTACACTAGTCATTCTAGTACCCAACGAAGTGTCTAGTTTCAAGATATCTTTAGATGAAAATATATAGTCCAAGGATCACCACAATAGCAATAGATATTAAGCTATGGGAAGCCCCTGTGCTGAAAAGAGATGAAGATAAAACTAGGTGAACTATCATTTTACATCGAACTGTAGAGGAGTTGGGATCCTACTCATGATGGTACTGCTACACTAAAAAAGTTTGGCTTACACCATGGCCTAGTTACCCTGCATGACAACCCTGAGCTGATCCACCCAATTGTCGCTGGTAGCCTAGTGAATGACCACCATGGCCACTAACTCTACCTCGTCCTAAACGGCAGGAAGAACTCTAGTTCCTAGACTGGTAAGAAACAGGTTGTGTTGATCCTATATGAGGAGTCATATATGAACCCCTTTCAACAGTTGCTGGTGAGAAAAACTGAAAGAAAAACTATAGGTGACCCATCATGCCGCAAGATCGACACCCCACTAGGTCACTCTGGAACTGTGGTCTTCTATGTCCGACCATACCATACTGATATCATACTACCTGGATGCCTAAAGTTGTCTTTCACCTCTTCAGATCCCCACCTGTAGGCTACCTACGATGCTTTCTGCTATCGGATGGAGGGACACTAGCCCTAGATTTTGAGATTCCCTGGCTCACTACTCAATAATTACTCAAATTTCACTCCATGATCAGCTCCTAGTTGACAATAGAAGGTATGGATGTTAGCCTGAGGATATTCAAAAGAGAGTGGATGTCGTGTCTGAGACCATCCAAAATCATCCATACTAGGAAAAAATCATCTCCCCCTCGGAAGGGTGTAAAACACTGAAGCTCGGTGAAACGTGAGGAATACTCCATAACTAGAAGAGTAACCTACTCCAAACTCATGAACTCATGAGATTGATAAGACGTCAAGGTCTCCTAATAGAAGAAGTCATTGGAGATACACTAAAACTCCTCCCAAGAAATACCCTACTGATGTCCCACCTTTGAGATCACATCCCACCATCTCTTGGCGGACTCCCATAGCATTTAAGTAGCGATCTTTACCTGCCTCTCTGGAGGTGTCTCCAGATGCTCAAAGATGGTTAGCAAGGCTTCTAGCCATGAATCTATAGCCGGTGGTCCTCCTTCCACTATGAAGGTGGGAGGATGCTACTACTGGGAATCCAATGTCAAAAAATTCCATAGTCGAGGCAGGAGGTGGTGCTCCCTAGAAGGTCTGCATCATCCTCATAATGCCTTCCTAGAATTGTGCATCAGCACCTATGTCTAATATAATGGCTGGTTCCAAGACTGGCATAATAGGAGGATCTTTTAGAAGGCCTTGATTTTCCATGTCTGCTGTCTGATATCCAACATGCAACTGGCGTACAACCGGAGGACGTCTTGGTCACATGACAATGCATGGTCATGTGGACAAATAGATCAAGATTATCCAAGACTAAAAACTAGATTTTCTAGAAGGGAACATGAGAAAAGAAGCATTAAATTTTTTTAAAACATGACTACATGATGTGTATAACCCATAAATGTCATGTTTCAATAATCCATTTACATTTTCATGTACTACTGCCAACACAGGTCTTGTAACACCCCGAAAACATGACTTGTTGTCCTAACACACTGTGTGTACATGAATTATCTTCCCCTGCCTGAGACCTCTACAAGGCTCGACCACACGGGTCACCTTAGAATGAGACTACATGACATGTTTATGACAGACACAGTTTGTACTAGATGAGCTTTACCAACCAATGTTGTTAGTGACACGTCCATATACATGGATCAACCAACACGGTGTGGTCTAGGTGGACATGGCATGTACAGGAAGAATTTCACTAACCTGTGTTGTTAATTACACAGCTAGATTACAGGAACACTCTATACTGTGTGATCAAACTAGACACAATGTGTATAACTTAAGATTTATCCATCAGTGTTATTAGTCACACAGGTGGACACATGGTCAACACCACACGACATGTACAACTGGAACACGCCATGCTCTTGCCAGAAATATTCTATCCAGTGTCTCTTCCCACACAACCTATGACACGGTTAAAGACTACAATGTGAGTACATAAGGTACATGGTGACTACTTAAGAAAAAAAGTTTCTTCCTGAACAGAAGAACACATGGCGTGTAGTGAAAACTACATGGCATGTATTTTGGGTTTTTCTGAATAGTAAGCCTCAGAAAATACTATGGGGCCTAAAGAAACACTAAAACAAACATTTAAATTCCAAATTCCGATCTTGGAAGACCGATACTCCCCTTTAATCAAATCTTGGCATCTTACACATGTCATAAACTAGGAGAACAAGTCAATGATCCACCGACTTTTGGTCAATGAGGTCCCATAAAACCTCAAGAACCATAATTTGGCATTCATTCAAACAAAACTATACACTATGAAATATCCCATCAAATAGCAGGTATTCTATCAAGAATATATCACAAAACCATTCATATCTTAAAAAACATCTATCACAACAATATGAAATTGCTAATGAACCCTAAATGGCATGGAAAGAATGCATGACATGTTGGGCGGAGAAAGAAAGGAGTGATGGAAACAGGGGGGGTGAATTGCCTTTAAAAAAAATTAATTAACAAATTAAAAACAAAGTGAAAGTGCAGCGGAAAGTAAAGAGGCAAGACACGCAATTGATAATGGAGTTCGGCCTAAAACCCGGCCTACGTCTCCGCTCCCAACTCAACCGTTGAGAGATTTACTACCGCTTGCTTTTCAATGGTTGTAGCAAGAAACCCAATAGCCTTTTTACAGGTGAAGGCTAGCTCACCTATTACAGCTTTCTTTTTAATGGTTTGAGCAAGAAACCCACTAGCCTTTTTACGGGTGAAGGCTAGCTCACCTTTGACTCATGCCTTTTAAAAGGAAAGGCTTGACTAACCTCTTCACACCTTAAAGGTGGTGTGAAAACCCAAATGAAGAGAGGAATGAAAGAGATGGGGGTTTGTAGGCACAAACCCAATTTGATGCTTAAAATGAGTAAAACAGGAAAAACCGTATTTGGAGAAGCCTTGGGCGCCAATGGATGATTGGAGTTGAAGACGTTCACTCCCAAGCTTCTTTGGTGATGCCCCTTGGATGTGGAATTGAGTTGGAGCTATTGGGGTTCCCTTGGAGGAATGTGCCGGAGGTACGCCAAATGATCAACAAGGTGTCTGTGGGCTTCCGTATAGTTCCGACTTTGATCCTTGGCTTCCTAGTCCTTTATTTATAGAGGGGGAACCCTCATATGGCTGGTGCTGAGGCAGTAGCAAACACTGTGTTGTCTGGGTGCCACCGGCTGGCCGGTGCTGAGGCCACCGGTTGGCCGGTGCTGAGGCAGTGGCTCAGCCTTCTGTTCTGGGTGCCACCGGCTGGCCGCTGGTGTGACACCGGTTGGCCGGTGGTCTGGACAGAAGGATGCCTTCTGTCCAGGCTCCATCGGCCGGCCGGTGGACTTCCATCGGTTGGCCGATGGACTGAAATTCAGTCCACTTTTGACTTCTTCTTGGCCTAATTCCTTGGCCACCTTTTGCCTATCAACTCAAACACTTAAAACAAGATTAGAAACATAAGAGGGTGATTGTGATCATGAAAATTAAACCACGAGGGGTTCGAGAGGTACAACAATCTCCCCCTATTTTGATGATCACAATCACCAAAACATACAATGTAAAGATGAAATGAAAGACATGCTTTAAAAGATTTTCCCCCCAATCAACCAAGAATTTCTCCCCTTTTGTGATTATCTAAATAGCACAGGGCATTAAACTTGATTGAGGGAAGAATTTTGAAAAACAAGATAGAGATTTGAAATCAATTGAAATTTTTTAAATTTGAATTGAAATTTTTGAATCAAAGTTTGAAATGAAAAATTGAACAACAGTTTGAATTGAATGTTTTTAAGAAAATTGAATTGAATGCTTTGAAATGAAAATTTGAATAACAGTTTGAATTGAAAGTTTTGAATAAAATTGAATGTTTGAAAATAAGTTTTGATACCAAGTGTAGAAAATAAAGCAAAAAGACTTAAACGATCCTAACTCCCCCTAAATAAAAACAACAACTTACCGGGGAGAGGTTTTTGAAACCGAGACAAATTTTGGCCCGAAGAGACTCTCTAAAAGGGATTTTTCAATCCACACTTGTCTATTAGCAGGTCTTCCCCTTTGAAATTCATCATTAAAGAAAATAGTTTTGGGCCTACCATACCAGGCATTTTTGCAATTGCACTCATAAATTAAGTGCCCGGGTTTTTTGCAATAATTACAAAATTTAAATTGGGAGCTCCCCCTTACAAAAATAGTAGGTGCATGGGAAGAGGAAGCTTGCTTGGAATAGCCAATCCCTTGGGTGGTTCTAGATATACGTTGGGAACCAATAAAATTGTTCAAATTTTGTTCACCTTGGGTGAACTTGGCTAGAGTCTCCCTTAGATCTTTGATAGTTGATTCCAGGGAATCAACATCGGGAAGGTTTTGGATTTTGAGGGTCAACTCTTCCTTCTCTTTGAGAAGTTGTTCTTTTTTGGAAGAGAATTTTTTGAAATTCTTTTTCAAAGCAACAAATTTGGAAGAAAGTTCGTGAAAACCTTCCTCCAATTGATCTCTAGCAAATTGGAGATCCTCGTAATACAAATGATTAAAAGAATTTGAAGAACTAGAGGATGAGGAGTCGGAAGATGTTACCTCATGAAATGCCATTAGGCATTTGTTACCGTTGTGGCTTGAGGAGGAGGAGGAGGAGGAGGTATCACTCCATGTGGCCTTGAAAGCCTTCTTCTTCTCCTTTTGCTTGGCCTTTTTCTTCTTTAGTGGGCAATCGGGCTTGTAATGGCCTTTCTCGCCACACCCGTAACATGTTACCTTGGGCTCGGATTTTTCGTTGGGTTGAGCCTTGCGGGATTTCTTCTTCTTGTGCTTCTTCATGAAGTTGTGCATCTTGCGGGCAAGATTCTCCATTTCGGAATCGCCACTTGATGAGGAAGAAGATGAGGAGGAGGATCTTTCTTATTGTTGAACTTTGAAGGCAATGTTCTTTGGAGTTTTGATCGGCTGGCCTTCCTTTTCAGCTTGCCTCCTCATGGTGATTTCGTATGTCATGAGGGATCCGATGAGCTCTTCAACCGGCATGTTCTTGATGTCCTTTGCTTCTTGGATTGCCGTCACCTTTGGAGCCCATGAGCTTGGTAGGATCCATAGGATCTTCTTGACCATTGTTTCTGCAGAAATATTATCTCCTAGAGATTTTCTACCATTGCAAACGTCAGTAAAACGTGTAAACATATCAGAAATAGATTCTTGTGGGTGCATAGTAAATGACTCAAAATCTTGACGAAACATATCCAATTGAGTATCCTTGACTTTGTTGGTCCCCTCATGGGTAACCTCCAAAAGTTTCCAGATTTCATGAGATGAGGTGCAAGTGGAGACTCGATTGAATTCATTACGATCAAGGCCGCAATGAAGAGCATTCATGGCTTTGCCATCAAGCTCAAAATTTTTAATGTCGGCTTGAGTCCATTTGGATTTATCGGGGGAAGAGAGAGAATAACCATGCATGACAATTTTATAAATGGGATATCCTATGCTTCTAAGAAATGTGGTCATGCGGGTTTTCCAATAGGTGTAGTCGGTTCCATCAAAAAATGGAGCACGAACCAAAGAATAGCCTTCGGGGGAGAAAGAGGTTGAGGCCATCACAATGGATCTTTGAATTTGTAACCGGTTAGGGTATTACACAAATTTTCCCTCTGATACCAAATGTTGGGCGGAGAAAGAAAGGAGTGATGGCAAGAGGGGGGGTGAAATGCCTTTTAAAAAAAATTAATTAACAAATTAAAAACAAAGTGAAAGTGCAGCGGAAAGTAAAGAGGCAAGACACGCAATTGATAACGGAGTTCGGCCTAAAACCCGGCCTACGTCTCCGCTCCCAACTCAACCGTTGAGAGATTTACTGCCGCTTGCTTTTCAATGGTTGTAGCAAGAAACCCACTAGCCTTTTTACAGGTGAAGGCTAGCTCACCTATTACAGCTTGCTTTTTAATGGTTTGAGCAAGAAACCCACTAGCCTTTTTACGGGTGAAGGCTAGCTCACCTTTGACTCAAGCCTTTTAAAAGGAAAGGCTTGACTAACCTCTTCACACCTTAAAGGTGGTGTGAAACCCCAAATGAAGAGAGGAATGAAAGAGATGGGGGTTTGTAGGCACAAACCCAATTTGATGCTTAAAATGAATAAAACAAGAAAAACCGTATTTGGAGAAGCCTTGGGCGCCAATGGATGATTGGAGTTGAAGACGTGCACTCCCAAGCTTCTTTGGTGATGCTCCTTGGATGTGGAATTGAGTTGGAGCTATTGGGGTTCCCTTGGAGGAATGTGCCGGAGGTACGCCAAATGATCAACAAGGTGTCTGTGGGCTTCCGTATAGTTCCGACTTTGATCCTTGGCTTCCTAGTCCTTTATTTATAGAGGGGGAACCCTCATATGGTCGGTGCTGAGGCAGTAGCAAACACTGTGCTGTCTGGGTGCCACCGGCTGGCCGGTGCTGAGGCCACCAGTTGGCCGGTGCTGAGGCAGTGGCTCAGCCTTCTGTTCTGGGTGCCACCGGCTGGCCGCTAGTGTGACACCGGTTGGCCGGTGGTCTGGACAGAAGGATGCCTTCTGTCCAGGCTCCATCGGCCGGCCGGTGGACTTCCATCGGTTGGCCGGTGGACTGAAATTCAGTCCACTTTTGACTTCTTCTTGGCCTAATTCCTTGGCCACCTTTTTCCTATCAACACAAACACTTAAAACAAGATTAGAAACATAAGAGGGTGATTGTGATCATGAAAATTAAACCACGAGGGGTTTGAGAGGTACAACAGACATGTGATTTCTAACATGTGCCTAAATGATGCATGAGATGGAATACCCTCATCTAATAATGTTTCCAATGAAATAGAACCTAAATAACATCAACAATAATATAACAATACATGGGAGTTATCTAATAGCGAAAATCAGATCAATAGTAAACATGCAAAACCATAAAAATTGAAATAAGGAAGAAGATTGGATTTTCCCTGTATACAGGTTAGCTACTCTCAGGCGTAGCTTTTTACCAAGTTCATATTCTATCTTATCCTTAACTATAGTCTTCAAAAAGTATGTCTATAAGAAAATAATTCATTTTATACCACTTTGTAACATCCCGGTTTTGGAATCCACCAAGAGGCGCCCCGTACCTGGTTGGTCACATAGCCTCAAGCGCATTTTCCCAAACGCCTGAGGCTGATGACTAGAAGGAAGGGCCTAAAGTGTGATAGTGCGGAAAATATTCCCTCATTGGAATAATACATAATATAAGTAAAAAAATATACAAATGTTGAAGTAGCAATAATATTATACAAAAATAAAAAGAGAAATTCTGATAGAATAAAGTGGAGCACATATATAAAATTATGCATGATACATATGTCTAGGAAAGAATCCAAGCACACCAAAAAGATGAAGTAAAATAATAAACCATCTACAAATGTAAACAATAATCAGATCCACAACATCGCAAGACTATTCTTGGTCTCGTGCTATCCAAATCCACAACATATCAAGTACCTAAAGTAGAAGGGTGCTCGCCCTTTTCAATACCTACAACAACATAATCAATTTGGTCCCAAAAGAATGCACAAATAGGGTGTGAGACTAAATCGTAGTAGGAAACCACCACAAGATTCGTGCCTAATATTTAGTGGATATATGGCTGGTAATAAGTACAGGAAGCAGTAAACAAGGATGTACACAACAATATGAAATCCACACGGTTCAAATTTATAGAGTTCTAGATATCAAGAAAGCAGCAAATCAAAGCAGGTAACACTCTCAGATGTACACACAACATATCCCCTCTGGTTTAACATAAATGTATAAGATACCCTCTAGGAATCACACACAATCTCACCACTCTAATTCAGCTAAGCATAGACTCTCTGGGAAAGCACTCACCATCAATTTCCCCTTTATTCTCATATTGTTACTAAAGTCTCTCTTGGGATACACTAAACATCAATTCCTCTTATGACCCACGTCAAGGAACTACAGAGACTCTGTGGAAGAACTTAACATCAATTCCCCCATTTGTCTCAAAACGTAATATAAATAAATGACACTCTGGGAAAGCCCTTACTTCAATTTCCCTATGGTTTTTCCACACCAGGTTCTCACGGCCCTAGGTAAATCAAAATAGTATAGCAATGTGTAATAGGAAATGTAAACCTTATGAACTACATGGATAATTAGCCTATAGCCTAACAATATATCATAATATATAATCACACCATCCAACAATACTTGGAATGGGAGAAAACTACAACCTAACAGGCAAGGCTAGACCAAAAAGTAATAATCAAACATAAAAAGGAAAAAACATTCAAAGCATAGCAATTCACCCTATTCCCAATCAATTAACCTCTATTAATGCATAAAAGCATAGCAGGAAATCAATAAGTGTAAAACATTAAGAACACAATACCCAATTCTTGAGTATTAGAAAATTTTTTACATATAACTCAAGGATATTCTACAAAAAATCACAAACTGCCTACCTCGGCATTCGGAGATCAATATACATGAGTCTCAGGGCTTGAATCACATTATAACACAAATGATCTATACAAATGTATAAAACAATAAATAGAGGATAAATTTATAATGTGACAGAATCATGAAACAATGCTCTAAAATAAGAAAGATCTTACTAAGGTGATCCCAATGCAATCAATGACAGTCGAATCAGAGATCGGATGGCGGCTCGGGGGTTGGAGAAGGATTGTGGTCGTACGAGTTCTCGCAGATGAACGATACCTAGAAGAAGGGTGTTATGTCCTTCAGACATGACCCTCGTGTGTTTAATGAAAAAAAGAAAATACATGGCATGAACTTTTGAAGTACTTGATGTGTACATTCCATTTACGTACTCAGCTTTATGTGGCCTCCAGTTCACCATCACATGGTCGTGTCTGTGGCCTTTACCCAGCCATCACACAACCTCCTATGGAAACCCAGTACACAGTGTGTACTCAGAAGGTACACGACGTGTACTTCAAGAATTTCATGGAAAAAATCTTTTTCTCAAAAAAAGAACAGAAAAGGAAAACATTCATGAAAAGTAGATCCTAGTTCTTACAAGACCCCTTCATAAATGTTCATTTACAGTGCAGTCCCATCCCAAATGCTCAGTTGTAGAAAATATTTTTACAAATAATTTCTATTAGGTTTTTAAAAATAGTATTCCGATTGGAAAATCCACCCGTCAGAAAAAGCAGGAAAAAACTAAAAAATAATACTATTTTTAATAATTATTAATATCATAGTAATAAAAAAATAATAATAATAATGATACTAAAATAATATTAGTAAAATAATATTGAATAATAAAAATAAAAATAAAAATGAAAATATTAATTTAATAAAATAATAAAACAATAATAAGTTATAAAATAATAAACACTTCAATTTTCACAATAATATTTTAAAAAATTAATATGAATAATATAATAATTATAATAAAAAAACAATTAATTTTAATAAAAATAATTGTAAAATTAAATAAATAATAGAAATATTTAAGGAATTAAATATATAATAAATTAATAAAATTTTAAAAAAATCAATAATAAAATAATAACAAACAAAATATTCCCAATAACATAAAAAATATACTATAATGAAATATAAATATATAATATTACAAAAAAAGTAAATTCAGATGTTTTATCATAAAGAATAAATACATTATTGAGGTGGAGGGTTTTCAGGAGGAGTTGGAGGAGATGGTTGAAATAACTTCATCCCTACACCATGACTCAAACGTTGCATGTACTCAATTATCTACTCATGTTGCTGCTACTTTAATTGATGCATCTCCTCCTACTGTAGTTGCTGCTGTTGATGGAGCTCTTCATACTCCTTCTTCATAGTTGCTCCTGATACTGGGCAGAATATGATGATGACTCTCCCTGAGTTCCTCTTGAGTTCCACACTAACATCGAAGCAGTACCATAATTACACACATGTGTCAATCGAGAGCTGATACCGACAACTCAACCTTTCTCGGAGGCATACTTGGTTACCTATATTCATCCTGCCACATCAAATCTTGTTGATATTTTTTGATCCTTGGTCTCGTCCTGACTCTCAGTATATTTTTTAGACGTTGTGAGCTCATATGAGTCCTTCAAATGCAATTTAAAATTAAAATAGTTAAAAAAAAATTATTTAATTTTAAAACTCAAAAAAATTATACTGACCAAAATATGAAGTGAGAGGCCACCTTTAATTACTGATAATTTTTACAAAGTATTACTAAGTATTACTAATTATTATTATTTTCTGCTAATTATTACTATTTAATGCTAATTATAACTGTTTAACGCTAATTATTTATATTTACCATTAATTATTATTAATATTACTATTTAACAATATTTATTAATAATTAATACTTAATACCTCTAATTATTATTAATTATTACAATTTTTCATTATTTATTACCATATATTACTTTTTATAATATTCTATTGATTATTATTACTAATTATTATTAATTATTTATATTTACAACTATTTATTACAAATTATTACTTCTTATTACTATTAAATACAATTTATTACTAATTATTAATAATTATTATTATTTATTACTTTTTATTATTAATTATTCGCATTTAATACCAATTAATCTTAATTATTACTAATTTTTAAAATTTATTAAAAATTACTAGAATTTATTAATAATTACTACTATATTATAACTAATTACATCTTATTAATAATAATTACCACAAATTAATACTAATTATTAAAAATTGTTACTAATTATTCAAAATTATCGATATTTGTTTCTATTTAAAACAATTATAACTAATTATTTCTAATTATTAATAATTCTTACTATTTGACAATATTTAAAACAAATTATTACTAATTATTACTAATTATTACTAATTATTAATAATTTTTACTAATTATTACTATTTATTATTATTTATTACAATTTATTATTTTTTATAAATATTTATTACTAATTACAACTAATTTTTACTAATTCCAACTAATTATTACTAATTTTTACTAATTAGTGATAAAATTTATAATTCCTTCTATTTATTTTTAACTACTGCTAATTATTACTATTTAATACAATTCATAACTAATTATTCGTATTTACTAATAATTACTACTTATTAATAATAATTTATAATATTTACTACAAATTAATAATAATTAAATCTAATTACTAATAATTAAATCTAATTACCTGTAATTATTATTAATTAATGAAAGTTGATCAAAATTATTAAAAATTAATACTATATATTATTAAATAAATAATTAAATATTATGAAACAACATATCTTTAAAAATAATTAATACCAAATAAAACTATCTAATTCACATTTAATTTAATTATAATTAATTAACAATAATTATGATTAATAAAATATAAAATTAAATAACTATAAAAAAATTATTGCTAAATAAATTAAAATAGAATCTTTCTTATGACACAATGCTTGAATATTACCCCAATGTAAAATTTTATAGGAAAATATGAGAGTAGCGAAGGAGAGATGAGTTGAGGGAGTTGTGAAATTAGGAAAATTCAGATTGGTGTATATATAGGTAAGATTATTTTCGATCGTGCCCATAAAAAATGCTACCCCCAATTAATTTGGAGTGGCGGTAACAAAGGTATTTGGGAAAGGCCCCATCGCAAATACTTACTCACATATATAGTATTTGTGGAGGGCCACCACAAATACTGAAAACCACCAAATGGGAAATTTTGATGGGTCCTATCGTAAAAACATAACTAGATATATTGTTTTTTGATAGGTCATCACAAATATAAAATCCCACTAAAGGGAAATTGTGAAAGTGTAAGGACCTGTAACAATTTCCCTTCTCATGTTTTTTCAGGTATCATGCGCCAAATCATTTGTGATGGGACACCTATTCCCATCGTAGATAATTAGTTATTTTCAATTGGAAAAGGGTCACATCGTAAACAGTACCTCTAGATAGACTATTTGCGATGAAGCCCATCCACATTAGAAATAACGTGTCAAAAATAACAATTTTTCTATAGTGTTGACATTCCTCCTTTGAGCCTCCCTACACTATAGTAGGGAGACCACGCTGTATATGTCTAGCTTATGGCATGACCCATGGCTCCACGTCGTAACCTTGCCCCAAATAGAAGTGGAACCCACCTTTTCCCCCTTTTACCCTCCAAACTCCTTGAAACATCTTCTTGGTGCCTCCAACACCTGAAACACACAAAGAAATATGCCACTGACGTTCGAGCCCTTATACTATATATTTACAAAAAACTATAACAATTACTTTAATATTATGTAAATTTTATGAATTTCAGATCTGATAATATATTTAAATTGTTGTATAGTACACATTAAAAAAATATTATTTTATACATATCACACTACCAAAACAATTCATGATATCTAGCATTAATAATTTATATCATAGATACAAATATATATGAATATATTATGAATATATTATAAAATCCAATAATGACTCACCATAACACCTTATAGTGTTCTCCATTTCAATGAATTTGTTAAAAAAATTAATTGATTAATCAATAAAATTATAGAAACATACAACTATTGTATCTATATATAATGATATCCTAAAATTAATGGACGAACATAAGATGAAAGAGAGGGAAATAAAATATTTTTCTAGAATCTACGAGCGACAAGATGGAACCCTAACATTGAGTGTTTTTTCAATGAATCAAGAATACATATTGAAAATTGGGTTTACCTAATGAATCTGGAGACTAATGGAGGGATCAAGCATAGAGGAAAAGGTGGTGATGATGATGGTGGGATCAGCCTGAATGAATAGATATGAAAAGTCTGATCTATAATTTGTGGCAACTGGGATTGGTGTAGGCTACGACAATGCGATAGAGGAACCAATGATGGGTAAGGGGTGAAGGTGTTGTGGGAGGGTGCATCTTTGGGGTAGGGAGGGAACTAGTAGGGTGGGGGAAATAGGTATTGTTTTTTTTGAGTGCAAGACTACCAACGATTTTTCTCCACATAGAGGATGAAATAAAATATATGGTCATGTGAATATTTTAGATTTTTTGGAAATTAATTTTGTTTTCAATAATATGAATCACATTGAAAACATGATTGAGTTATTTCAACAATTGAAACTCAACAAGAATTTCTTGTGAACAAGACTATAGTTATAGGTGATCATTTGACCGATATACATGGGAGAAGATATGAATGATTATAGAACACCAAAAATTGTGTAAAATGATTATGGTAGATATAAGTGAATAGGGATGGGCTGAGGGTGAGCCCAACGAGCCCTGGGTATAAAGAAACATCGACCATGGGGAAACTACAACCCCATTCCTCCCTCCTATTTTCACTTAAACCCTAGAAGCAGTCAACGGTTCTGACCAAATCCCCTCCCTACGTCCATTGATGGCATCTTTGTTGCTGTTGTTATTAGAATATCTTCAATGTATCCATTACGTAGGGTTATTTGACTGTATGATATGGTTGTCATCTCGCCTATGATTGCTAGTTCTTCGGGGTCTTTTGGTTTATTATTCTACTACCCAAGGTTTCCCGACTATAATTCCCCACCTGTATTGTGATGCTACCTTATACTCTAATCATTCAAATTTATGCTCTGGATTCTAATGGTGGTGAATTCTCCTTGTACAACAATGGGTTTTGTCTGCCTTCTTGATTCTATAATTACGCACATTCCAACATCCCCACAACCCGCACTTGTAAATTCCACTTTTTCCTAGCACAACTCACCTCTCCTATCTGTGACCCACCCTTATCTTCTCCCTTTTTCAAATGAATACCCATACCTCTGATAGATAAACACAGGACTATATCTATCCTAAACTCGGTATTATCAGATTCATCAAGTGCATGCTGGTAACAAGAAAACACAAAATGTTGAATTTTGATGGAAGATCCTCTAATAAGATTAATTCATTTAACCTCATTCTTATAAAAAACTTTGAGTTAAATAAAATGAATTGATTTTTTGGAACTTCTCCACAGTTATCTATAAATGAAAATAGTCAATCTATAAGATTGGATCAATGAACTTGAATGACCCTTTGATTTGATTAATTGTCTCTTCTATGTTGAATTTCATTTATTGTCAATAACAATTTTCCTCATTAAATTCTATTATAGATTTACAGATGTCATGTTTAGTCCAATATTAATGCATCTTTCATTCTGAGTAACCGGAATGATTTACTTTCCATTTTGAAGGATGTCTAGTTTAGATTTCTTCGAATACTAATAATACAAAATATGATTTATTCAGTACTGGAAAATGGGTTTATCACAAGGCATCTATACTCATAGTTTATATAAACTCTGAGTATCGAGTTGATCGAATCTATATATATCAGGAATTTATTCAAGCCATTGTTATACACAAGTTGTATTAATGATTTCCCAAAAATTGTTGGTATGGGTTGATATATGAAAGCAATTAGTTCAAAACTATTCAGAGAGAGTTGTCACATATCCCTCAGCCTCCCACCATACCTAATACACTTCTGAGCCTTATTCTCCCATCACCCGAGCACCGAACAACTCTCATATCCTCCTGCGTTCTCTCCAAATTTAGAGATTTTTTATTCTGACCATCTTCAACATCATATTAGTGTCTTCCAAATCCGTCTTCTCAATTATAGACTATTTTTTCATATTTATTATTTTATTAATAAATGTGATATTAATAGATATATTTGTTGTTTTCAATTAGTAATCCACTACTTTTATATAAATCCAATATTTTTTTTCATATATATATATATTCAATTATTATTTAACTAATTAATGTTGTATTGTTTTTGTTTTAGTAATTCATTATGGGGTTATTTTATGTCCTATGATTATAGATAATAAATCAGGAGTTACATTTACATAGATCGATATACCCTTCTGTAGCCTTCAACTTTTTATTTTTACCTTTACATAGGTCTGTGTACTTTTACACACCTTCACAGATGTATTTCAAATCTTGAATGACCATTATCTAGATGCATCAATGGAATACTCCTACCCATACACATGGGTGGGTAACATAACACATGAAGTGAAAGTTCACACCACTAGAAATACATTTCTTATAATTTCTCTATATATAATTATTCAATCAAATGAGGGTTAGAAGATTTGTTAGCCAATATTTATCTCGCAAAAATATTTTGAACCTCTAGATGCCGATTTTTGAAACTACTTTGTTGGAAGAATTTTTTTCCATGTAGCTTCCATGTATCCTGAAAAGAACTCTGACGATACCAACATTAGGTTTTATCATAAATCACTTGAATGGTTTTCAAAATGGCCAAACATCATTAGTAAAAATAAAACATCTAGTAGATACCTGAATCACTCCAAAACAATCTTGAAATCCACTTCGTCTCTAAAATTTGAGAATATTCATATATATTATGGCATGTATGGTCAAATTCACAGTGATCTACACTTAATTCATGATTTGTGCAATTTCAGATTTATCTAGAAATTTCATTTCACCATGAACTCATTTATTTGTAATGATTCTTTTAATCCACAAATGGAAAATACCCTCATGGAACTCATTTACCCCTTCATTCTATATCAATAAATTTATCATATTTAACAATAAAGTAAAATGGTAGAAGAGTACCTCAGACAACCTTATGCTAATTATTTTTGGTTTTATGGATGAAATGACTCATTTTATCTACTTTTCTTCTAAGCCTTTAGAGTTCCTTTTTTAAAAAAACACTTCTCATGATTCCACTTCAAATGTTCTCTTTGATATTATTTATCCTTCCTGGCTTGGGTTCCTTAAGAATAATGAGACAAATTAAGCAAATACTTTTCGCTTCTTTTGATAAAGTTTTCTCACACCGTTCAATATGTTTCCTCTGCCAATGGAAGAATATTCCACCAACATTGACCTCTTGAATTGTATAGTTATATGTGATATTATTAGGGCATAATTTGTTCTTTTCCTATTCTTTAATTTCCATAAGTGTCACATTAAACTTATTCATCCTTAGTGAATCATTATATAAGGTTACATCCTTCATAATTGATGCATAATCTATGTGTATATAGACCCAATTTTTTTTGATTTTGGTATTTCAATTTTACTATTTCAGTTATTGGATGATCATTGGATCTTATTCAGTCTTATAGAAGGAGGAAAGATGATCATTTTCCCTTTTCAATTAGATATGAGTAATTTTTTCTAATAAAATTTGTATTGTATTTCATATATTTTTTAAGAAGGTGGTTCTTGTCTAGAAGACCAAGGCATAATTATTATAAAGAAAAAGGATATATGAATCGAAAATACTAAAACATATTACCATGTATGTAATGAAAGTGTATTAGATCAGCAGGATGATCATCAATATAGATAATATCTCTATTAACCCCCTCATTCCAAAGGCTATCAGCAACCATGTTAGATTCTCGTTAAATATGAGTGATGATGTAGTTGATGTCAAGAAGAGTTCAAATAAAACCCATCCAGTGAGTGGTGATCAGCCACATAAGATGTATCACCCCATTCTATATTTCTTGCACAATAGTTGTCGAGTCACTCCCAATCCAAAGGTTTCTCCAACTATGTTGTTTGGAAAAGTAGTGGCATGAATCATAATCATCATTTCAGCTCCCAGAGAAGTGGAAATGCCACCGATACCATAAAATCATCTAAGGATCCGACCAATATGATTCCAAAAGAATTCACTAAACACCAATGGGACCGGGTTACCTTTGGAAGTACCATCCACATTAACTTTAATCCAACCTGGAAAAGGGGTACGCCAAATGTCAGCGAATGTGTGACAAGGTTGGAAGTAATTCCCATCAATACAGAGTCATAAATGAATGCCAATGTCATGCACTGGGTTGTTGCAGTGTCCCTTTTGGATCAAAGAGGCTTCACGTATGGAAATTATAATCTGAATTCTCCCTACATCAGACTTAATGAGCATTTATTATAAACAAGATAATTTCTATAATTCCATATCACATGGTGATTCTCTGTGACAACAGCATGGAAAATATTCTTAATTTGTTGAGAATTATCCATATCTATAAATCAATTTAATTGGTATTTTACAGACTCATGAATCAACCACCTGCATTTAAAAATGTGAAAAATATAATTCCAGAGAGCAGAAGCTGTGGTATAAGAATGAATGTGATGATTTGCGTCATCTATGTGTTGGTTGCATATAAAACATTTATAATAGATTTGAAAACAATGCATTTGATGATTATGATCAGTGGGGTTCTTGATGTGAGAAAAAAACCAGATGTGGGTAAATCATGAATTTTTTATCCATGATTTTTCAAAGAGCTTTATCCAACATTAATAACTTTAAATGTTACAAAAATAGTGGCTGTAATAGTTTTTTGAATTAATAATTCCATTGTGAGTAGGTTGTAAGTATAAGAAATCATCGGTGATGGAGAATGTATTGATATCAATGAAAATCATGATGTTTTCAGAAAGATAATAATTTTTGGAGTAGAGGAAATCTCTGATGGGGTGGTTGGTGTTCTCATGATTTTGGTCAAGAGAAATTCTGGACGTTAAAGGAGTTCCAGTCCAATTATCCAACAAAAAATTCAAAGAGAACTCAATAGAGACCATTCACTAGTCGTTATTCATAATGGATGAAAAAGTCTGTTTTATGGAAGTCTAGATAGAGGAGGAAAGAAAATTTGAATTTACTTTCTTATGTTTTTCAAGAAATCTAGTTTTAATCAAGCTAGTTGAGTTATAATCATTATGTTGGAGATCGCAGGTGAGCCTGGCTGGAATCACCACATTAAAGGGTTTGAGATTTATAATTCCAATTCCTCTTTTATCAATGGGATTATAAACAGATAACCATGGTATGGCTACAAGTTTCCTTTCCACCATTTTACCTGCACACACCAAAAATTTTATAAAGGTATATATTTTTTTAATAATACCATCATACCACATTTATACCATCATAGAGTATACCATTTTTTAGACAATAGTATATTTAGCAAGATAGATTCTACCTATCATATAATGATATTTTCCCTTCCAAGAAAAATGAGGATTTATATCCCAATTGGAAATTTCATAGAAATTTGGAGATTTAGTTTTTCCATAGAGGATGGTTGAACATAGGTATTTAAAAGGAGGATATCCATCCTTTATACCGAACTCACTTATAATGCAGCATTTTTCTATTAGAAAGAAATTTTTTCCCAATGAAGATATAAGATTTATTCCCGCTAATCAGTTGTCCAGAAATCTACTCATAATGAGAAAGATTGTTTTTGAGGATTTAGATTTTTCTTTTACCACCTTGAAGAAAAAGAATTATATCTTTAAAATATATGAGGTTAGTGGGAGAATAAAAAATTATATGACACGTGAATGCGCTTGAGAATATATTCATCAATATGAAAAGTGTGTAAACAGCTATGATAATCCTCAAAAAAGTAGAAAAGGAATACAGAGAGGGGATCCCCTAGTCTTACACCTATTGTACATTAGAAATATCCTCTTGGGGGACTGTTTATTAGAATGGAAATGGAAGCCTAATTGAATATAGTTCTGATAGAGGTGATAAATTCATTTCTAAAACCAAAATACCAAAGCACTATAAAAATAAAACTCCAACCTATTGTATGAAGTGATTTTTTATTGTCATGATTAATGTCAATATTACCACCTCTGTTTTATTTGTTTATTGTATTAAAACACTCCGAAGTAAGACAGATGCAATTTCCGATGGATTTACCCATAATGAACCAAAATTGATTCCATGATACTATTTTATCAGTGATGGACGAGAGCCTATTTGAAATTGTTTTTGTAATGATTTTGTAAAGGGTCTTGATGAATACAATGGGCCTAAACTAATGGATCTCAGAATCATTGTCAAATTTGGGTATTAAAGAGTGTAATTGGTCATTTATACCATGGGTAAGAATATCATTGGCGAAAAAAGATTTCACAAGCTTGAAAACATCAGATTGAATAATATCCTAATAGTGCTGGAAGAAACCATTATTAAAACCATCTGTTCCAGGAGCACTATCATGATTTAATCTAAAGTAAATATCTTTAATTTCATGATCTAGAGATGTAATAACAATAAAGGTGTTATCTTCATCATTGACAACCATCAAGATAACCTCAGGTAAGAGGTCCTTGTTGATTTCAGATTCCTTAATGATAGATTCAATGTAAAAGAAAATATGATCACCAATGACATCTTTATTGTCTAAAATGTTGTCCACAGCTTTTAGAGAGGCATTATGCCTATAAGATCTATAGGATCATTGAAGAGAATTATAGTACTTTGTATTTCTATCACTGTTAGAAATCCATTTAACATTGAAGTCCTGCTTCCTCCTGTCCTCCTTAAATGTGAGAAGGGAGTTGAGAATTATTAGGGCGTTGATTTAGTGATATGGATCAATGCTGAAATCGGTGCTAGTGTTGTGGTTTTGGAGTTGGTTGAGCACATTTCAATGAGTAAGATATACTTGTTGATTTTTTTTCAAACATGATACACCAACCTTAATCATCAATTTAAGATACTTTAATTTGAAAGAGCAAGAAAATGCATCATTGTAATATGTCATAGAAAGCCAAAATGTTTTAATGATGTCAATGCATTCAATGATAGTGAACAAACAATTATTAAATCTAAAAAGAAGAGGATGATTTACAGTTCTAGCAAGGAGAATGACCAGAATAGGATGTTGATCAATGTTGAGCTTATGATGTGTGTTGTTAGTGATGGTGTTCCAAAAATATGAAGCAGGAACATTTGCGAAGGATCTATCCAATTTTTAGGTAACCATCCTATTGTAATGCTTCTTATACAATGTTTATTTGGAACCCGTAAGATGTATTTCAATGAGAATTTTGTCTTGCATAGTGGATTTGATTTCTCTTGTGGAGATCGTAGCATATGAGGGAACAATGTTTTAATTTGAGTTGAGGATATCATTAAAATATCAAATAAATAACCAAGTAATATTGATTTTAGCACTTAGAAAAGTTTGTTCACACCAAAGGATCATTATATCATGGTATCTATTCTCTGTATAAACGTAAGAGAAAAAATAGAAGTTCCCTCGAAGAAAAAATCACAAGTGAAGGATTTCTATGAGATGTTAAAAAATTTAATATTCTAAATAGAATAGTGCGAAAGGATCCAGAGAGTATCAACTAAGGATAAGTTTTTTGTTGCACCAGTAAAGGAGTTTCCATGTTGACATAAGTGATGAAACTTGGAGAAGAAATATACTTTTGGATTATCAATAGAAAATAATATAGGACAATGAGTATTACACATTCATTTTAACATAGAAAGGGTGTCAGAGTTAGAAAAACCATGAAAATTCCAGAAAAAAATCATCATTTGAACCTACGTTTGGAGTTAGAAATCCCTTTTTTTGTGTTTCTAGAACCATTGTTCCCAGAAGATCATATGATTTTGATGATAGTATTTGGGTTCATGTTCTAATACTAACTACTTTTAGTAGAATTAGAAGGGCTGTTTGAACTATCAGTTTTAATTTTATCCTTCACAGGTAAAAACGTAGTTCTATTATTAGCATTATATTCATCATCAAGTTGACTATTAAGTTTCCCAATGTTCGCATGAAAAATACTAGGATAAGTTGATTGAAAAATATATACTGAAATACAATCAAATTGTAATGAGGGAATACCTAAAGTTGTTTTAACAGAAAATCCATGCATAGATGTACCTGAGTAATTATCAGATTTCTGTTCAGAGACTAGAGGCAATACATGTGTAATATCTATGTCCCAATGGATCAGTTGCAAATCCAGATGAGTTGATCCACTAGTCTTGTCTAGCTGGCCCAAGTCATTCATATCCAAGGGTCCACTAAGGGGTAGAATAGATTTTGTAGAATTCAATGGCTCGGGTTTCTCAATAAGGTTATTGTCCATGCAACATTGATGTTTTGATAAGCCACAAAACGTTCCGCTTTCCAGGTCAGCACCCATTATAATTTTCCATTAATTATACCTAGGATCATACATAGAGTTCTGCTCGGACACTGACAGTTGGATCACATAATTTTCATCAAAGTCAATTGAGGGGTCTGAAGGGGAATCTCTTGGCTCAATGCCCAGACCAAAGCGTGGGAAAAAGAGGATGCAAGATGGGGTCTTATGTTGGTGTTCTATGACAGAAGTAATCAGAACAGTAACAATATTCACAAAATCATTTTCATTTTTCTTCTCTTCATTCATCAAATAGATTGTACTCAAGGGAGTTTCACATGAGGCCGAAGGCTTAGAACTTACAGAAACAGTGGGGTGTGAGGATACCTCACCAATTTAATTCTTATAATAATTTTTTTCTTATTCTTTTATTCATACTTCCTTAACCACGGATTCTAGTTCATTAAGGAGGTGTTGATCATTGTTTTATCCCTCTTCTAAAAGTCAATCACATGATGTATTCGAGGTGTTCATTGAATTTTTTGGTTCATTAGACTTCTTCACCCATACCACATTACTCTATTTTTTTGTTTCTAGACTATACATGATGGGTGGATTTCATTTTTAATTATTTTTCATTTCCTTCCATTAATTCTCCAGTGGTTGGACCACTTATTTCCTAATCACCTTACAGTTTTAAATGGTATGGAAAATTAGATTGAAAATTTCATATATATGTAAATTTTATTTCATATTTTATCATAATATATGTTTAATAATCATTGTCCTTGATGATTATGGAATTTGGAAAAGGGGAAACAAGATTTAACTCTACCGTTATCCTCCCAAAGAGGCCCAAATTAGTATCTAGAGTTCTTTGGTCAATTTTTAGGGGTACTCCAATACAAGAAACAACATCATTTAGGATCATAGGATGCCAAAAATAGCTAGTTAGTACATGTAATCAAACCCATACATGGTCCATTGTATTCCTATGGGTGTGGCGATTAAAGGAAAAATATCATTCAGAAATCCTAATAATTCCATGCTTCTGTGGGATGTTACCAAATTTCCATACATTTTCAAGATCATTTTGATAATTGAATAAAATATAAAAGTACCTGCAACCTTTGGGAACAAATTTCCAATTCGATATGCCCCAAAATTTAGCAATTCCGGTCTTTAAATAAATTATAGTCCACAGGCGATCCCATTTCAAGTATGAGACGTGACCCATGATGGAAAATTTTCAAAGCATCACAAGTTGTTGAAGCGCCTCTGGGTATACTTCAACCGAGTATCCACCATCTTCTAGATTCTTGATTTGAGGAGGCCTTGTTGATAGAGTATCTTATTTCAGGTCACTGCCTTTGAGTGCTTCTAGGAAGGAAATACCCTTAGCTCTACTCAGAGTCGACTGATTGGTAACTCCATCATTCGAGCTTCCATATCCATTATTATATTTTATATATATTTTTTTATCAATCATAGTTTCTATGATATTTGGTTTGGATAATTATTTATATTTATATAAATTATGTTATAAATTACAAGATATTATTATAAAATGATTTTTTGTTTTAATTTTGGGTTAAACATTGTTTTTATTCATGAATAAATGTTTTTCGAAATAAATAATGTTTTACATTTCATTATTATGTAGATTTCAAAATATATTGAAGGAGTTTGATTTAAGATATCATTTGGTAATTATTGATGGATGAACAAGCTAGGGTTCAATAATTTGGTTTCTTTCCTGAGTATAATAAGTTTGATATTATTATTCCATATTACATTTAATGTCATATCCTTATTGTTTATAATATTTTTCGTGAAATTTGACTGAACCAAAATTGAATTATTCTCTTCCTACTAATATGGGTATGAGCAGGGATTCTCATAATGCAACAAAGAGAATCTGTCATACTTGTTCACACCATTCCCCTCCAACAGATACCCCATCTACTGTACATTTTCATCCTCCACATGAGCCTCAATGGTTCTTCCCACCCATGCCTCAATAAACATCTTATTTAGCCTACTATTTGCATACTATGTCTATGTCATTTCAAGAAATGCTACACCCTATACCATATAAATATCCAATTAAGTATCCCAAGCCCTTATATCCTTAACCCACTAATCCTATGCCACCTATATCTCCTACAACCCATGCCAGATCTTATGAATTTGTTCTATTAGCTTCAACTCTTGTGCATGATGTTGACCAAGTATCTGCATCTGAAAAGACACTTCCTACATAATTTACTAATCTAGGATAGCCCATAGATATTTCCAAGACTAATGATAAGTCTGTATTAGGGTTATCTATTTGTGTGTCAAATTATGTAACATTATATATTTCATGATGCACTGTGAATTAATTTTTATTTTTGTTCCTTTTATCTTATCTAGTGAGAACTGTTAATTGGTGATGTGGGTGCACATATGTTCCTGAATCATTGAATCATCAAACATAAATAATTTCAGAATATAGTGAAGGAAATAAAATTATATTTAAATATTATAGGTAGTGTAAACATTTTCTATAATCCTTAGACAAGTACAATTATACCATTTCGTTGCAATTAGTCTCATGCAGGCGTATTAGTAATAAAATCAAGTAGATGGCATGGGTGGAGATCTGGGTAAGAAAACTTATTAAGTTGATATCTAGTTATTTTTTGTATTTATATGTATTAACATGTCATTGGGAGTGTCATTTTAGCTTTTCTGATAGTGAATCTATACAATTCACGCAGTTGATGGATCTTGGGATGTTGTGGTGATCATATAAGAAAAAATTTATATGGTTTTTGTGTTAGAGTGTGTGTCCTAGAACCAACATATGTGTACATTATGATAATTTTTATTCATATTTTTGAAATTTTATAAGCTTCATAGCACATCCCGACTATTCTTCAAGCTGACATAGTATGCGATAATATCCAAAGAGTATGTGTCACACTACAAGGTCATAAAAGATGTCCACTATGATGAGAACCCTAAAGTGTCACAATATTAATCCTAAAAAATACATTTTTTTATAGTTGGTTGATTTGATTTGAGTGACACAAACGATACAGGATATCGGGGCAGGAGACTTAAAGGACAATGAGGCACATTCACATGGTGTACTCCCTTTTTAATATCTAGTGTAGGATATTATGAGAAGAAGACCCACTAGTAGGAAATCCTTATTTTAATATTTTATTTGATGTTACTATCTAGAGACATATGTAATGATCATTATAAATTATTATTACTATTAATGAATATTATAAATCGCAAACATTGATGTATTGATGAAAATCATTATGACATATGTTCGAGGTGATTTAAGATACATTGGGTGTGTCATGAGTAATACTAAATTAATGTGTACTCTGTGAAAGTATTACTCCATTATTTTCATTAATGGTAGTTAATATCATATTCCCTTTCATAAAAATGATATAGCCTAAATATATTATATGGGGAACTTATATAATTTTTTATTTCTAACCATAGCTGTATATAAATAAAATTATATTATTTTTCAAGAGAGTCAATTTCATTTGTGTTGTGCATAATGACAGCTAGAGAAAAACATATCAAGATCCATAGAGATACCTATCCATGAATGCTTCCATGAATGGAGAACATTCATCCGCCACCATATACTCTTAACTCATGAAAGATTATGGAGAATCCTTAGAAAGTTATTCTTGAGGAAATAAAATGTTAAGGACACAAGCATTAAGATCTACAATTATATAACCTAGAGATTCGTATGATGACATTCAATGATTTTTGGAACATGTGTGGATCACTACATATAACATACACAACTAATAAGCCACCAAACCGGTGCACTATGCTGGGTTGATACATGACCTCAAGCGGGCCTCTCTATATACTATAGAATGCTGAGAAGTATTGAGTGTCTAATAGATTACATGGGGAGTTTGTACCCACTTTACTAGAGTTTCCAAAACATAGAACATATAAAATAAGGAAAAAATAGAAAATATTCCTGAACATTAATAACTTGGAATTTCTCAAAAATGGTATAACCACAAACAAAAGATAAATACTCCATGTCATGCTAACAGTTCCAAATGTAATGGAATCCCAAAAATAACATCTAATGGAAAAATCCCACAAAATGGGTCATTAACTCAAGGTCTAATTCCTCATCCATGCACATCCCAATAACAACTCAACTACATAGAACAAGGCTTTTTCCCTTATCATTTAGCACAATAATGAAATATTATCAGGTTTTCAATAGTGACAACAGAAAGGTGTGACTACAACTCATTTAGCCACCACCAACAGTGTCTATAAAATATCTAGTCTAAAAATATAGTTCATGCACGTTCTAAATAAATGAAAAGATAAACAAAATAAAAATAGGGTTCCATTATATAACAATATTCATTTTAGCAACATTAATAATTTATTCCAGTCACTAACTTAAACAAATTCCATCACATAATCCATGAGTTAGGAGTTTACAACATTTACCCTATAGACTATGCTGATTAATTATTATAGATAAGGGAATAAGTCATGTTCTCTATCTAAATTTGGATACATATTAAAAACAAATATATCACACTCAACATGGAGAATCAATCCCGGTAGTATAATCGAATATAACCGTCATGGGCATAGAGCCTCAGTTCAACTCCTTATCCCATGCATTCTAGGAGCGAGGTTTAGAGCCTCAATCAAACCCAACCCATGAAAGGAGCCTTAGTCCAACACCACATATACTACCAAGCCATGTAGATATTATTATTCATCCAATTAACACATATACCAAATCAAAGACCATGGATAATCAATACACATAACAATCAAAATTCAGATTTCATCTCACACTTAAATCATCTTTGGGCCTTAACCAAGTAACAGATTTACAACACACCTTATATTTCCCATTTAACAACATCCCCTTTAACATCTCAACCAATTTAATTTATTCCATAGTTTAAATACATTAAACAATTTCCCATAATTCACCATTTCACATCATTTATCCTATCAATCATTTCAATTTCAATTTCACAAGTCATTAGAAAAATTCACCGTATTCCATTTAACACCATTTAAATTGTTCTAAACATACCCTTATGCAATTTTCTATGTCTATCCACTACTATCAATATTCTATTTTTCAACTCAATTATCATATCAACTTATCCATTTTGGGTTCTACATTTTCAAATGTAAATTCCATACATAACATTACAATTTTCCTTGTTCAGGAATATTGGTACCACACATGGGTGGCCCTAAATAAATCTAGTAAACCACAATGCATCACATGGGGATCATGAGAGGTTCATTTCATCATTTATACAACCATTTTTCTAAATCAATTCAATAGAATCAAATGCAACAAAATATATAACCATTAACACAACCACACATGCAAAAATAAACTTCATGACCCTAGAATATAACTTGTAGACCACCTACCTCGAAACTAGATATGAACACACCCTGAACCTTATCCTTGGATCCAGATTCAACAACCTTTTGTAGGCGAAGATAATATCCATTGGAAAAATATGGTTTTAGGGATTTTGTTTAATAATAATGATACCAGAAGCCATAATATATAAAAGAGAAGAATGAGGAGTGTATGACATACTCATATATTTTATCCTCAAACAAACAAAACTCTGAATGACCTAAAATGAAGGAGATTAATCCTGGGGATATTTTGGGTGTTTAGTATTTTCAGTAGGGATTGAGAAGGAAGAATGATAAAGAAATTTTGTTGAGAAACATAAAAATATGATTGGGAATATTAGTAAAATCACAATATTAATGGGTCACATAGTTTCGTGGCATAGTTATCAAAACTATTCACTAATCGTTCACATTCCTCTATTTAAGAGGGTCTGAGTAGCACGATATCCTTGGGAGCCACACAACATTTAAAAAAATATTCACCAAACACGTCGAATGCCACTTTCAAATATTCCATGGTTTGGACATCCCTATTTCATGGTTTACTAAATTGTGAACACCTTCCACTTTCTATAACAGTGTGGGCGCACAATTTTACTAACCCTGCGCCAACTGTGAAACATGCACAAGATGAAACAAATCTCCCTTACATACTATCTTGATCCCCTAATACACCATTGAGATTCCAAATATTTCCATAGAACATTCCATTAAACACAATAAGGATAATTAAACCAAAACAAAATCATGAAAATACATCAAGAAAATTTGGGATCATACAACCTCCCCACCTTATAACAGCTCATCCTCGAGTTTCATTCACATGAATCATTTAACATCTAACAAAAATAGATCGGACCTCTAAGCCCACATATATGTATCTTTCTCCCATTATTCTATATGAATGTTACCATGCTGCCCAAAAACACAAACTAAAGGCACATTCCTTCCTCAGAAGGATATCTCACTATGATCCACAATAAGAACTGGACTCTCCTTAAAGGAAACATCTGCCTCAATAACCAAATCCTTGATATCAAACACATGAAATGGTTCTGGGTGATACTACCAATGATATGACCAATGAATAAAATCATGAATTCCACTATATAACTGTGGAATATCCAATTGGTATGCTACCAGCTCGATCCTCTCTATAATATCAAATGAGCCCATATACATAGGCACCAACCATCATTATTTCTCTTTCGTATAGTGAAGCAACTTTGGTGACACCTGAAGAAACACAAGATCACAAACATAACCATAATAGGTTTATGAAATCGATCCACATAAATATTCTAACAAATGGTAAGTGACTCCCCACCATTATGACTCTCCCTTAAAGCTAAACATTTGGATTCCTCATGTTTACTTTCATTATCCTGGATCAAAACACAAACTCACCCACTAAATATGTAAGGGTGATCTTCCCATGCTCATTAAACACCTCGGGGTGCATCATAATTAAAAACTCCATCATATTCCATTCAGATCTAGATTCATAAACTACTTGACTTTGAGTCTTCCAGATCCAAGCATTTATTACACCATTCCCTTTTCTTAGAGTGTAAACAAGATGAACGTAAATATAATACTTGTAACAAACACATATCCACTATTAGAGATTCAAATCATGATGAGAAAAGATATAATTAATGATTTTATTATAGATATTAATGGTAAAATGTTCTCCCAACAAGTATCGTCACAAACACATTATACCACAAACCATTGTAGCTAACTCAAGATCGTGCCTAGTGTAATTCATTTCATAAGGCCTCAATTGCCTTGACCCATACACCATAACATAATCATTAAACATCAACACTAACCCATTTCCCATTCCAAATAAATCCAAAAATATGTCGTACCCCAAACCTAGGATAGGTATGATCAAAATTGGTGTAGATTTCAACTCATTCTTTAACTCTTTGAAAAGATACTCACATTCCCCAGACCATTCTATTTTTATTTCTTTTTATGTTAAACCTGAAAGTTTTGTTTCTTAATAGGATAAGTATATAACTAACCTTCATTTATAGCCATCCAAACCCATAATTGTTTTTAGAAGAACCATTCTTGGGTTGTTCCCAAGAGACAAATGCTCGCATATTCTATTGGTCCACTAACACACCTTCTTCAGAGGTGATGTGACACATGAAATTCACTCTATCTCTTTAGAAATGAAATTTAGATAGCATGGAATATAACATATTCTCTCTTAGAGTACTCATGATTATGTCACGATGTTTGGAATTATCCAAATGATACATAGTGTACACCAATATTACATAAAAAACTATTGACTTATCATGGTGTGGGTAGAATATTCTGTTCATTATGGCCATTAACGCAGCTGGGGAATTGGTAAATCTAATGAACATTAACAAAAACTCATATATACCATATTGGATCATGAAGGTTGCCCATGGTATATAATAATGTCTCACTATTATATGATGATACCTTAATATTAGGTCAATATTAGAGAACACTGAAGAAACCCTTATCTGGTCAAAAAGTTCATCGATTCAAAGAAGAGGGTGTCAGTTCATTATGGCCATCAGATTCATCTTTCTATAATAAGCACACAACTGTAAGAATAAGTCATACATATTAGGAAGATAAATTAGAAATCCCCAAGGTGACATAATAAGGTTAATAAACAACCTGTTTTCTAGTTCCTCCAACATAGTTTTAAGCTATTGGAGTTCTACCAGTGCCATTCTATATAATGGAATTGAAACTAGTTCTTCTCCTACAAAAACTCTATCATGAACTCGACATATCATATATGATATTAAACTATGAAGTAAATAGTAAACACATCCTTAAACTAATACACTATATGAGGAAAAAATATGATCTACTCACCCATCATCAAGAATAGAACAAGCCACTTGCGTTGTGAGCTCACCAAACCGCTAAGAAACTGGCACTGCAAGGCCTGCACAAATGTACCACTCACAATAATAATCATTACTGTCTCCTTGAAGAGATGTGAATGTTAACATACAATGTAATCTGTTGATATGTTCTTGATAAAACATTATCCAATCCATTCCTAAAAACAGATCAAAACAATCCATTTCAGGAACAAACATTCCCCATACGAAACGGTTCCCGCCAATGTCAAGACCACACACCTTCCCTTTCCCAATACTCTCTACTTGAAGACCTAATGGTGTATTAATTGACATGAACCCAAAGAAAATTCACCCAATAGAACCAATAAAACCACAAACTAAAAAAATAAAAAAAATATGATGCACTTGTATCAAATCAGGCACTAACAATTGTGGATGCTACAAGGATGGTACCTAGAACAGTCGATGGTCGGGAAATGAAACCTCTCGGTGTAGAAAGATGTATATGAAGCTAACATTACCATCAAAATTGGTCTCTAGTTGGATTTCCTAGTACTATAATACCCTACTAAACGAAATGATCTTGCTCCATAGTACCACATCCGTCACGTAAATTGGTATGACAAGTAGAGCTCCACCTGCCTTCTTGATATGGTCTAACCAACCACTTTCTAATACTCCACTCTGGGTTAATCTATCCATCATTTACCATATTTCAAGGGTTCCTACAAAACATATCCACAAGCCCCATTCATCCACATGCTCGGTACTCAAATGGTGGTTATGGACATTGACCATGCATGTGCCCCATCATGACATAGAGATAGGATAAAACATGATCACTACCTTTAAGGGCTGGTTTTGTATTTAGACTACTATGTACACCACTTCCATGGTGAATGGTCTCACAAATATGATTCCATCCATCGGAAATTTCACAACTGGATCACCCAAATGGAATATAATTCCCACAACTAGGGGCCTCTAGGAGGATTCCATCCAAAATAAGGACCTAGTCCATCACCCCAGCAACTATTTTTTAATATAACATATTCACATATGGCATAATCTGATGTTTATGTAAATCCTAAAAATGAATTTCCATATCTTCCCCATCCCCTATAAATGTTGGAACAAAACATTTCAAGTCAGTGACACAACTAGTGAAATCCATCATTGTCTTCAACCCTTGGGGTAACCACATAATCTGAATATACTTTTCCTACCTCACGGTATTCAAACAGAAATGTTTTAGAAACTTTTCTTGGAAATATTTCCATGAAATACCATAATCCTACAAGGTATAGACCATAATGTCCTACTACATATCTATCTTCCCTCACAACATGTAATCCACCAACATGATATACTTCTAATGTAGAGTCTCTATGCGACCAAGAATCATCAAGACAGATTTTCTCCAAATCTAAGATGCATCAGGGCCACCATCACTAGAAAAGATCGAGGTTGTAGCAGCTAAAACTCTTTAGTCATCTCAAACATACATGGAATGAACCTCCATGGGTCTCATTCTATCCTATGTATATAATGATTGTATTTATCAAAAAATTGTTCCTCACATATGTTACACTGAATTATATTGTTTTCATTCTCCGCTTATGAATGATGGTTCTCCATGATTTACTATTATTTCCCAACAAAAAAATGAAATTTTTATGGTATATTCCTGAAATAATAACACAAATTTTAGTCACATAACTTAAAAAATCAAACATTTTCATAAAAGAAAGCTCTCCACTAGTCAAAAAAAAAACCCTTTCGGGATACGCTCTTACCAAAAAACATTATCTCACTTGAACAGAACCCTCTACCATCCCTACCATGGGTCAAGGTCAATATGGTGTAAACTATCTTACACAACCATGAGTAATTCATTAGAAAAACTTATTAATCCATTTTCACATTCCCAAAAACAATAAATCCCTTTTAAGTACCCATATGTTCTCACCATTTATTTTAACAAACATTTTTGGCTCATTTACCACCTTTAATCAAGTAAAATTCATTATACATTATTTCAAAAGAACTCAATTTACCTATTCATATCATCTTTATTAGAAATTACTACCTTTATATTTTATGGAATGTGAAAAGAATTCTACCCTTCCTATCTTAGACATCCATATCATGTGATCCCATTTTTATTCATTACACATATAAAACTAGGTTCCTATACTAATGAATGTACGGACAACCTAGATCCATTCATTGTCAAAGAATAATATCATAAAAAACTCACTTCACACACCATGTTTATCAACTAGTTTTGAAATATCATTCCACTCTAAAAACACAAATCTACAATAATTATTACCACACAGGGTACTTCGGTATTCCCTTGGGGATAGCCTAGCTACTCCCAAACATGAGCTCATCACCAAAACCCAAAACATACGAATCTCTCATATATCATTTAACAAATAGTATGACCTCAAAGAGAACTACTGTTATACCACATTGTAATGTTCCCAACCAAGAAGCCACTAATCTATTCCTTCAAGTTGGGTCACCACAAAACCATAAGCACGCCTCCTCGTATGATAGAGTTAACAAACTAGCGGTGAGGGTCTAATAGTTCTTTTTTAGAGACTATAACATCTTTACAAGAGTATGAAACAATAGGTAACATAATAAATAAGGGAAAACATAAAAATAACTAGAACATTAATTACCCACCATTTCCCAAATAGGCTAAAACTGTAACCAAATTAAAAACATTCCATGTCATGATAATAGTACCAAAAGTGATGGAATCCCAAAATAAAGAATAAAAAAATCCCTAAAAGGGTCCTAAATATAAGTATGGATCCTCATCCATGCTCATCCCAAGACAACCTCAACATTCTAGCACAATTTCTTTTCCCTTTTCCAATACCTCAATATTGAAATATGCTTGGGTACCCAATGACAACATGTGAGGGGAGTGTGTTAAAAGTAGTAAACAACCTATAATGGTTTATACAAAATATCTTGTACAAACAGATAGTGAAAGAAAGTCATAAATAGATTCCATGATAATCAAAAGATAACATGGGTTCCAATAGCTAAAAATATTCACATTATCAACATTCATCATTTATTTTATTGAATCACAAAAACCATTTTCGTTACTTGATCCATTGGTTATGAAATTACATCATTTAAACATTGGACTTACCCAATCCATTATAACACATATGAAAATAAGTCATGTTACCTGTCTCAATGGGGGGGGGGATTCATCACAAATACAACAGACACACCATGGAGTCTTTTTCCCATTAGTGTCATCATATGAAACTGTTGGGAGAATAGATCACCAACTTGACTCCCTATCCGATGCAATATAAGGGTGGGGTTTAGAGAATCAGTCCAACCCATCATATAGGTGGAGCCTCATTCTAAAATCCAAAATACCACCACATGATGTGATCATTCTTATTCCTTCAATTATTATATATACCAAATAATAGACCATGCATAATCATTATAAATAACATTCACAGTTCACATTCCATTTAACATTTAAATCATATTTGGGATTTAACCCATTAACTCATTTACCACATACCTAAATAGCCCATATAACCCATTTAACTTTCATATATTATTCTATTTAACTTATTTAATAATTTCTATACATTAACCGATTTAACATAATTCATCATTTCATAGGTATTGTCCCATTCATGAATTTTGATTTCAGTCCTGCAAGTCATTACACACATTCACTTTATTCCATTTCACACTCTTTACATTGTTCCAAACATAGCTTTATTCAATTATCAACATATTTGAACCAGTATACATAATCCCCTATCTAACTCAACCTATATATAAACATGTTCATTATGGGATCTACGTTATCACATGTCAACTCCATTGTTAACATTCAAATTTTCAATGTTAAGGAATATTGGAACACCCCATGGGTGTCCCAAGATTGGTATTTTCAATCTCAATTCATCCTACATGGATCATGAGGACCTCAATTAATCATTTATGAAACAATTTTACTAATTCTATTCAAAGTAATCCAATGACCAAAAAGAGAGAACCATTAACACAACCACAAATGAAAAAATCAACTCAAAGACTATGGAATATAACGTATAGAACAAAAACACGAACGTTAGATGGATACATGATTATCAATATCCTTACATCTAGATTCATGCTCCCATTTAATCCCCATCCTAAGATCCACAGAAAAAGAGTGTTTATGGCTTCAGATGATGAAGAATGAAACGATAAACCCAAATCCAAAAAATATAAGCAAGAGGAGCGTAACACTTACTCGGAGTTTCGATCCACAACCAACAATACTACAAATGACCATGAAATGAGGGAGATAGAATATTGGGAAGATTTTTGTGTTTATGTTCATCATAAAGGCAAGTCGAGGAAGAGTGTGGATAAATTTCGGTGAGAAACCTTATATGTTGTGGGGAAAAATTATTAAAATCCCACTTTTAATGGGGCAAATGGTTTGGCCCCATCTTTTTGCAAACCTTGCACCGACCAGGCATATAAATTTATACAAGAGGGGCTGAGTTGCATAGTTACCTATGGAACCCCACATGGTTTGAAAAACCTTTTTCCAACCATGTAGAATTATTTTTTCCTAATATCTCATTAGTTGGCCTTCCCGCTAGCTTGGTTTGCTAAACCAGGCACCCCATCCTCTTGGAACATATGGCGTGGTGCACAATTACTAATAACCTTCCACCAACCAGGAAACATGCTCATGATAGAAAAAATATCCCTTCATTCATTTCATGATCCCACAATACAGCCTCGAGCAACCTCATACATCCAATAAACATTCCATTGAACACAATAAATAGTCATTAACCAAAACAAAAACAATAACATACCTTGTCAAAATTCAATATCATACACCGCTTGAGGGAATCTACCGTTGATTACTATATCGAAATTAAAATACAACATAGATCTATTTTCAAATCCATCAATAAGGAACATATTTCTCACAAGGTAATTTTTTATAGATTAAATTAATTGTAAATAATATGTGATGATACTATGTTATGGTTCAAGGGTTTTTTTCATTGTCTATTTTTATTCAAATACATTGATCATAATGTTTATCATATTTCAAATATTGGATTGATCATTGATTATGACTAAAAGAAAATTTGGTCACCACCCATCACATAGTTCAATTTGACCTAGATCCTACATTTTGTATTAGAGAGGTAACATAATTATTTATAATTACTGTAATATAATAGATTGATTTATGCATTTGCAATTTAGTTTTCTAGTCCACATTAATCACTCATAAATCTAAATTGTGAGATCTTCTTCTTCTAATTTCATTTATCATGAAAATAATAAATAAATTAATATTATGATTCAATTATATTTGATGATCTCCCTTGGAGGTGCTGAGAAATCTTGGTAGATTACACAAGAGTAGACGTCATGTAACCTGGAGGTACATGCCATGTACTAGTGTTCAATGAACCAAGAATTAATTCAAAATTAATTCAATGAGTGTACATTTATTACATGAAGAACAATTAATTTTACACCATGTGTCCAAAGCGCCTGTTTGGAACATAGTTAACTAGAGTACACGGCCTTTAACTGTCTTACACAGTGTGTAATCTTTTAGTCATAGATGGGTCATGTATCTTCTTATATGGCCTACCTGACTAGTTTTCATGTATCTCGGACACCATATGACATGTAACTCATATTAACACCTTGTACTATAAATTTTTTAATGTAATGGTTTATATTCCACGTCTCTAAGAACATGTCTCAGATAGATGGTAAAAATAGTAAACTCCATGTAATTGCTTTCATATGCCGTGTAATTTTTCTAAATTACTCAAAATAAAAAATTATTTTATTATACTATGAAAACCCATTTCTACATGTTCTTGTGTGTGTCCATTAATTATATAGGACATTACATGTGAATATTTTTAATATATATAAATGTTTAATTAATTTTTTTATTATTTTCGAATCTTCATATCATGTATATGTCATATTATAGTTATTTCTCTACACACATTGAATCATAAAAAGTAATAAAAAAGTCATGTATTCATTAAATTGATAGTACATGTCAGGAATGTATGAGATAATCATCTGTGACATTATCTCATAAGTAAAAGGTATATGAGTATTATTTATATTATATAGTTTGGTTGGGTATTCACCGTGCTTCCTCCAGGTACAAATATTCATATTGTTAATATTATATAAATTTAATTTATTATTGAAATATTTTGATGAATGTGAATCTCAAGGGAAATTAGATGTGAATTAATATAAAATAATTGATTAATTAATGAATATAATATATTTATTTTAGTGTGATTAATCAAAAAGAAGATGGATTGGAATTTAAATGTAATTTTATTAAATGAATAATTAATTGCATGCATGTGGATAATAATGAGCATAGACCGGGCTATTATATGTCATTGGTTTTACCCAAATTTTTGTTAAATTATATTATAGGAAGAAATTTTATCTAATATCTTATTATGTAAGTGCCTTCATGCGCATTGTTTCTTTTATATATTCCTTGTGTGTGAATAAAAGCATATATAATGTATAGAGATCCCATGTAAGTGTAGGAAGTTCATCTTTGGAGATGAGGTGAAACCAATCAAAGAGAGATACATAGGTGGATCGGTGGAAAACTAAAACATGAATGATAACATGTTTAAGGAGCTTCTCCCCTCATTCAAATGTTAGTTTACCATTCAATAGTAAACTAACCATTAAAAAAGCACGATGAAACAAATTGATTTGTTTTAAGACAAAAAAACATACATATTAAGATGTTATTTCTCAAACTGAATTTCAACCTATTTTAGAAATTTATTCTTATGAGAAAATAACTAAATAATATATGTTATTTTTTTCATCAATAATATTTTCAACCTATTATTGAAAAATTAAGCTTTTGATAAACTATTAAGTCGGTTGTTTCTTAAGAATCATCCTAGTGATAATATAATTGGTGATGTATATCAACTTATTATAACTATAATATCTTTTAGAAATGAAATTGAACATTCATAATTTTAATCATTATTTGATAATAAGTATAATTCTAAGGCTTTAGTTGATGAGTATTAGATTAATGAAATGAAATATGATCCCAATGAGTTTAAATAGAATAATATTTGGAATTTGGTTTAATATCTTAATTATATATCTATAATTGTAGTAAAATAGGGGTTTCGGAAAAAATGTTTTGAATATGAAATAATAGTTAGAAATTAATATAGAATTATTAATAAAGGTAATAATAAAAAAAGATGGAATATACTATGGGAAAACCTATGCACTGGTATCAAGACATGAACATATTCATATAATTCATGCTTTTATAGCATTCTTAAATTTTAATAAATTTCAAAAGGATTAGATGTGTGCTTCACATAATGGATTTGTTTTGGAGAATGTTTTTTTAGAAACCCCTGGTTTTTAAAACAAAAAACATACAGACTTGTTTATAAACATAGAAAAGGACATCGTTGACTTAACACGCCACTAGAGATTGTTACGATAAGTTAATTGGATGTTTGTTTCAAAAATCATCATGATGGGAGATATGTTTGCCAATATATTTAAAAAATAATTTATTTAAAATATTATGATTGTACAAATACATGTTGATGAAATTATATTTGGTTTGACTCAAAAATCAATAATAGATTCTGTTGCAGAGCTTATGAAATCTATTTTTGAAATGTGTATGATGGGTTAGTAAACATACATTCATGGTATTCATGTTTAATAAAAATTAGAAGAAATTTTTGTATCTCAACATAATTATATAAAAGTATATCTTATGAAATTCAGGTATGAATACAGTAAAAGTATTATTACTCCCATTTGAAACTCTAGTACATTAGATCTGGATGATGTTGGGAAACCAATTGATCAATAGACTTTTAAATTTACAAATCGAATTTTACATTACATAATAGATATTCATATTGATTTAATGTTTTTAATATGATTATATACTAGATATTAGGCCAATCCAAAAGAATCGCTTCTTAAAGTTGTTGGATGATTTTTTTATTATATTTGTGGTACTATGGATTTAATCTTATTCTATTATTCTAGAAATGATATTGAAGTAAAAATATTTTTAGATGATGATTTTTAATTGATGTAGAATGGATAGGAAAAGTACATATATAACATGTAATTTTTATGAGAATATTCGGTTTCGTTGTTTTTGACGAACCAAAACTCATTAGCACTTTTCAGAATTGAATCCAAATATGTGGAAGCTAGATGCTGTTGTGCTCATGTTTTGTATATGCAACACACACTCATTAAATATGGCATGAGTTTTACTAAAACAAAAATTAATGTGATAACACGAGTCCCACTGCTCAAAGTAAAAACCCTACAAATCACATACATGATAAGAAAATAAATATAAGAAACCATTTCATTTGATATCCCACACATTATAGAGATATAATCTTACAATTCAATAGAATGTAAGAACACATTTCAGATATTTTAAGTAAACCCTTTCATTCCAATAGATTTGGATACATTATACTAAAACTAGGAATGATCAATATCAGGTGATTAATCATATCTACTTATTGTTATTAATCTCCTGTAATTAATGATATCATTTTCAAATATTCTGTAAATATTATTTTAAGTTAAAAAACCTTATTTTTTAAAAAACATTTAGTTTTATAAAATGTTTTAGGTTTTAATATATATTTTCTTCATATATAAAAATATTTTTAAATTTTTTCATAATTAAATTTTTATATAAGAACTATTCCAATTTAAAATTATTTAAAAAAGTTTCTTTGTAGTCGATATATTTCCCATAAAAAATGTAATAAAAAGTTTTCTGTGTCTATAACAGTTATAAAATATTCTAACTCAAAAATAATTACAAAATATTCAAAAAAAAATTATGTTATAAAATTCATCATAAAAAGTTTTGTTAAAAAATCCATGAGGAATATTTTTCTTGTATTGATGAAACTTTTCCACTCAAAAAGGTATTATTATTTTAGGTTTTACATTTATCCATTACATTGGTAATAAATTTTCCTGTTTAATTATTATTTAAGTTATGAAACTTTTTATTTTTTTTCAAATATATAAGTTTTAAAATTGGATTCCTATTAATTATACTGAAAAGATTTCTTAAAAACATTAAGAATTAAGAATTATATTTACATTCGTTCTACAATTAATTTATGATTTTCAGATAAGATACAAAATTTTAATCTGAGCCACTAATATTTATGGAATAATAACCATTACGGTCCGGCCTCTATATGGGAGGTACAACCAATGTACCTCATCATTTCTTAGATACCTTTCTCTTAACTCATATAAATCCTTTAATTCATCTTTCCAATGTTTTGGTATTTTTCTAATAACTTGTTCATGTCTCAATACAATGGAAACGTTAGTATATTTTTCAATGAGAGAAGTTTATAGAGATAAAATTGTCATGTGAATATGAGTGTAAATAGTAAAATTCAATTATTAAAAAGGATCATTTGTTTTCAAGGATGTGAGAAAGATTTTGTTGAGAAACTATATAAGGATTTTGTTTTACATTTCTGAAAAATGTTAAGATAATATTATGGAACATTATGAAAAGGAATTTATGGAATTGAAAGAGGAAGAGGAAGAAGAGAACGAAGTTGGAGAAGAAGAAGTAATAGAAGAAGATGAATAGGAAGAGGAGGAAGAATATGATGAAGAAGAAGAAATAGAGGTTGATGAATAGTTAAATGAAAATAAAACATCAGGTTCACCATTATAATAAACTCCTCTACCTTTCCAATCAAATAAGGATACATATATAGAGTAATTTGGGAAAGAAAAATTGTTATCCAAATAAGAAAAAAATATATCAATAAAAGTCTTGGAAGAAGTTAAACAATCACAAATAAATGTTTATGATAATGTTAAATATGATAAGGTAGTATACATTTTTATTACATCATTATAAGAAAATGATTCTAAAAAATTCAATTAAAAAGATGAGAATGATGAAAAACTAGATATATAATCCTCCAAACCAAATTATCCTTAATATCTACCACGTTCATAAAACTCTAAAAGGATAGTTACTCATAATGTTTTTAATTATATATTACAAAACATTAAATGGTTATATCATTCCATTCCCTATATTGAAACTATAGAAATAATGTGTAAATATATTCAAAATAATCTAAATGAAAAATAAGAATCACTAAATAATTTTGCTAAACTAGTTGTTCACATTAAGGAAGATTTTAAATTTTTTAATGAAATCAAAATGTCTTAAAAGAGATTGTACAATTAGTGGGTTACGTGTTCAAATAAATTGGAAATTGATCTCAAGGATCAGGTTGATTTGTTCAAATAAGTAATGAAACATCATTAAGAAATTAAAAAAATCTTTTAAAAATTTATCAATATATGTTTATGATAGAGTGAATTTTTTGGAAGTGTTTAAAGATACAAATGTTGATCATAATAAGGAAGTAAAAGTTTTGAATGAAAGGGTATATAGTTTAGAATTTGAAAATAAAATACTCCAAATGTGATAAGATGAGATTTTCTGTGTGAAGTAGGAAAATAAAAAGATATATCAAAAGGATGACATACATAAGTCATAAATTTAGAAGCCTAATGGTGATGATGAACGCGATCCTAAATCAAAAATTAATAGTTGTAGAGGCATAAAAGGAGAAATATTCATTTATTAAGTTGAAGGAAATTTTAAAAAATGTTGATTAATAAATAAATAAACTAAAACTCTAGATGTATATTTTGTAACATTTTATGAATTAATGTTAAATATAAACGAAGTTTTCATCAAAATACATTATGTCTAAACTTATTCCAATTAAATTTGAATGTATTATAATTATTTTATTTCTTGTAAGATTAGTTATTTCACATAATCATTTTTCATATTTTTTATATTTCAATAATTTTACATTATATCCCTTCCCTAATGTTTTTGTAAATCAAAAATTCGGAGAAATTTATAACAAGGTATAGATTTTTGAATGGGGAGATGATTATAAAGCGAGATGTGTCTGAGATATTATCCTAAAGGTGAGATATTATCCTAAGAGGGGAGAAACTAAATAAATATATTTCATAGGATTATAAATATTTTACAAACTCTTGGGGAGCTATGATATGAGGTATATCTTTTAATATTATAAAATTATAAAGTGCAGTATGTTTTCTTTTCAAAATTATTATTTTTTAATTTTTAGTGTGTTGTTTTGTACTATCCCAAAAGGGAATATTGTTAAGTCATATGTATTAATTCATACATTTACATTTCACAATTTTGGAAATCCCCAACATTTCATCAAAACACTAATTTTCTAACTTTACATTTCCTAAGTGTTTTTATATGTTTTTTTAGAAAACACGGCTTCACACTAAACGTAGAAATAATTACAATAAAAAAATTTGTACATATTATTTTTCATTCCAATAACTATGATTCAGGGTGTGTATGATACATTGGGATAAGTAGTGGTTTGATCAGTAGTTAGAGTTATGGCTTAATTAGTACATTCATGATTTCCAGACAAACCCTATTCCAATTCATCATACTAACCCTTATTGAGTTTATTGGACTGAGAATCAATAAGGAAGTACATCATACAACCAAAGTTTATAATTAGTTTTATTTTAATTATATATATCATATGGAATCCAAAATTGAATTTTATTGGTGATAATATAAATAATGTCAATATTTCAATTAAATAATCATAATTAGTTGGAAAATTGAATATCCATATCATTATGATTTATAAACTAAAAGTTGTCTGAGGCCACTGCATGTTACATTGAAGTATGACCTTTGGAAATTCATCTATAAATAGAAGGTCATTTGAATAGTCGGTAGTTGATGAAATTTGCAAACCAAGTTTTCTATGTATTTCTCTACAAGAATGCATCATTCCTAGTATTTATAATTCATTAAAGAGTTGATGTTCTAAGGAATATTAGTGATGATTGTAATTACATAACAATAGTTTTCTTTTGTAATTGTATATCTAGTAGTGGTACAAATTTTAGTCTTTAATGAAAGTGAAGATTATCAATCCAATCCATCAGATCAAGGGATTTAGGGGAAAGGATGAAATATGATAATCATAATATTACAGAATTTCTTTCCAAAGAAAGTCATAGTTGAATCTGATCATTGTGTCGAGGGATTCTAGAGGATTAGAATATAAATCTGATTCTAATCTATAAGATTGAGGGGTTTCATCATAATGAATTACATACCATACAATATGTACTGTAAACTGTGGATATTTTAGTTAGGAATTATATCTAACTTAACTTTTATGGTTAAAGTGCAACTTATTCTATATGATTTTAAGTATTACTTATTATTATATGTTTTTGTATTTCATGTTTTTACAATATTTATTTTCTATTATTCAGGTGTATGAAACATTTATTGTTTTTTCAGTGTTTATGATACTTATAAAATCTAATTTATTCAGATATTATTTAGAACTGATTGTATAACTAAAATCATCAGATGATCTATTATTCTAATAATTTTTATATAATTGGTTTTGTATTTTGTTTTAGTTTTTATAAAAAATACAATTCACCCCTATTGTAGCCATAGAATTATATTTTAATCCTATAATTCATGGTCTATTTAAGGATATCTCAAGAATATTAGTGGTTTTATACCAAAATAATAGTTGAGGGTGAATAAGTGAATGATATTAAACTCGTTTATTTAATTTGATGATTTCAGAAATAGTAAATAATGATTGATATCTCTTGAATTCATCCTTAGGAACATTTATATTTCTCAAATTCATTTTGTGTGAATCTACTTTTTGATTATATTGTTTTTTTCATTCATAAAAAGGCATAACATAATGTTTGTGTTATTTTAATAAGTTTGAAAAGAAAAGAAATATTAATAAGTTATTGTAATAGTGATAAACCAACCCATACAAACTCCATGGTAAATTATCTTGTTTATAAATATACATCATTCTAATAATTTATTATTTTTTCAACAGTGTTTTGCAATAACATTGTTAATGACCATTTTGTGTAATTTTTCACTTAGATCCGTGTGCAACGGATAACACAACTATTGAAAATACTGAGGAATTTGGGTAACCGATCAATGTGTTAATGATTAATATATATTTTAAATGACTAAAAATCATTTTTCTAATATTTCATGTCAATTAGATATTGTATGGTCAGTTTTAACTCCTATAATGATTATTTGTGTATTATTAAAAAAAGTTAATAATGACAAATGAAACATTAATCTAAATCAATCAATAGGAGAATCATATTGATGTTTCTTATTCAAATATATCAAAAATATAAAAAATAATGTTATCAAATGTTTCCACATCATCCTGAAGTTATTTTCTAAATTTTCACCATATGATGGGAAATATTTCATTTTAATAAAACATTCAACTATTACTCTGTGTTCAATCGTATTGAGAAACACAAGCATATGATGGATGCAGTGTTGATTCCTATAGATAGAAAAGACTAAGTGATTATTATATAATGATTTCCTATTAATCCATATGTGTTCTCATGGAATTATTCTCTTTTCTGTGATTTGTAACTTTACTATAAATTATAGGGGGTTATGGGGAACACCACATTCAATCATACATAGAAATTTGATATACGATTGTTGCTCTAATGAATCCTATTGATTTTTAATGACTTAAATACTATTTCCCTATGATTTCATCTCAATCAGAGCTCGTTTGGTTGTTTTTTATCCCAAACCATATGATTTTTCAATTATTACAAAAATGTTAATAATTTCAAATCATAAATTAAGTTATACTGATAAATCTGGGAATCAAATTGATTCATGTTCGATTCCAAAATATTAAAACAGATTCAAGGAAAATTATTCTTGATTTTCACATCATTCTAATTGTGTTTTATTTTTTTAGACTCCATGAGAGATATTTAATCTTAATAAAACTATGCAATGTTACTCATTGTTTTATATAATATCTAGAGTCACAAAAAAATGATGGATACAACATTGATTCCTACAGATTAGAAATGTCTCACTAATCATTCCCATATATTTTCATGTCAATACAATTGAGTTTACTAGGTAATACACTCTTCTATGTGATTTGTAACATAACTCCAAATCCCAGACACAAACATGAATTTCAATTATATAGAGAAACTCGGTTAACTGATCAATGTTATAATGTTTCCTTTGGATTATAAATGAATTAGTGATTATTTTCTAAATATTTCATGTCAATCAAATCACATGTGGTTGGTTTTGACCCCTAGAAATTTACCTTAAGCCATATTAAACAATCTGATTACCACATATATACATGATTGATTCTAATATATAAAAAATTATTTGAGTAATGTTCTTCTATATTTTCACATCAATATGATGTGGGTTTTTCATTTCTGACCCCCCTAATGTGAGATATGTCATTTTAATAAAACTAAACAATGTTACCAGTTGTTTTCTGTCATTTTGAGTTATACAAGCATTCAATGGAAAATGTGTTGACTCTTACAGATAAAAAATGACTCAGTGATTTTTATCCCATGAATTCATGTCAATCGATGTGTTCTTTCTTGGAATTAACATGATTTATTTGAATTTTCACTTAACTCCAACATTGAGGAAAAAACCCCATATTTTGTCATACAATACAATTTGGATATATAATCGATGTGTTGATGAATCCTATGAATTTCAAATGACTTAAAGATCATTTTCCTAGGATTTCATGTTAATTAGATATCATTATTCAGTTATTATTTAACACTAATCCAAGTGTGTTACCTCATTTTTGACTCCTAAACTGGTTATAATTCATTTGAAGAAAGTAATAGATGTAAAAAAGTGCACTAAATTGCACCAATTATTTTTATCATACAATTGATATGTTTTTTTCATTTTGTGATAAAAAAGTCCTTAATATTTATTTTATCATGTTTTCCCATAAATATAATTGTATTTAGTATTTTTTTGAATAACCACATGGTCAAATTTAATTTAAAGAAAATGGAAATTTTATTTTTGAAATTACTAAAAAAAGATACATTTAATTTTAATGGGAAACTAGAAAGCCCAACTGAAACACACCTCCTAGATCTGATCCATCTTGTAGGACATTGGATTCTACATACGTATGTTGTTGTAGGGTCCTCCAAAAATAGAAATTATTAATAAAATAATAGTAAATTTAATAAAAAAATATATTTTATAAAACTACATCATAAGATCCCCTGCACAATTACACTGGATGATATATTCCCAATGTCCTTGGACCTCATCTAGCACCAGTGTATTTACCTTCTCAAGAGAATGCATCTGTCCTCAAAATATTTCACCCACTATGTCATCCCATTAATAACATTACCCCAAAACCTAGAAACTGAATCTTTAGAATAATTAATCTTTGTTCCATATGCCATGTTATATCCATGTCCATCATGATCAATGTTGTGATTAAATATCTCAACCCTCTACATGGAATGTTTTCAATAATATTCTGGTAGCTATGTTAACATATAAATAAAGAGATCATATGTCATATATAAATATAAATATAAAAATGTATATATTTATATATGTCTATATTGTTAATTAATAAAAATGTTTTCTTTATGATTCGTAACCTCATTATCATTTCAATCTCATGTTGTAATCCATACTGATATTTTATCAATCAGTGTACCTTTCTCCCATAACTATAATCCATTAATATATAACAATATAACACAAAACCACATAAAATAATAAATATAAATATTAAATTAAAAGTACATCATGTCAAATATAGAATTGTTGATGAGTCCCATTCCTGCGAGGTAGTATCTTCATCACATGATTCTCACAAGGACGTGTCACCACCACCTACATTCAATTAATTCAACTTTTAAACATTTCAAATGTTACACATTCTATGAAATATATAAAAAATAATAATTAGGATCTCAATCATAACCTCAATAGTTGTAACACCCTAAGATTTCATAGAGCGTTATTTCTTCAAAATAATTCAATAACTTGCACTACATGCAACACCGAGTTCAAGCGCACCATGACTTACAAAATAAGCCGTTGAAAAGAGGTTATGAATAGTATTAACTGAATTTTGAACTTTATATAATCCTTATAAATTTAGAATCCATATTATGAGTTTCTTGGACATAATGTAAGAACAAATTCATTTTTTTAGATAAAAGGATTATTTTTTAAAAAAATTCACTTTTACCGACTTTTATTGGTGAACCCTTTTTAAATACAATATTTTAAACTTTTAAATATTAAATTTGACTAAATAAATTAATTCTTTAGAATGGGAACATAAACAATTTACAATGTAACACCCCATGCTTCCACAATAGGATTCTATTTGAATAATAATGTAGCGTTTGTTGTACGCAACATCAAGTTCTATCACACACCACAACCAATCAAACTAGCTGTTATGTATAGTAATATATTCTTTTAGAAATTTTATAAATTTTATCTCTCAAAATGGACTTCTTTATTGGATTTGGAATATCTTAATTTTCCTTTGGTAAAAGTTTGGTACTTTTCAGATAAATTTATATACTGTATTAATAGTGAAAATTAAAAAATTTTAATTAAAAACAACATTTTTATTAAAAATAATTAATAGTGATAAATTATGAATATGAGTGGTTTTAAAGTATATTTAGAATATATTTTTACCATTTAATATAATTTTGGTCATTGGACATAATTTTACATTTAGTCCAGATATAAAAAATTGTCAATCTTTTGATAGTTATTATTTCATACAAACACGCTTTTTGTTTTGACAACGGAAATTAATTTTAAATTAATTTCTTCCACTTCTAGGTTTTTAATTAGGAAACATGGATTCCCTATTTGGAATCACTATTTCCAAATTGAGATAATTTTTAACTCTTAGTTTTAGACATTTTGAATAATTATTTCGGTAAATATTTTATTTACCATGGTTAAAGGTTAAAACCGGTAAATAAGGGTAAAAATAATATTATAATAACATTAATTTACCATAAAACGTGTCCTAAACCTATTGGTTGAAACTTTTCTGACCATGGCCATATTTGGGTCGATTTTCGGACTCCATGGATCCACATGTATGTGATAATGACACTTTATATTAATTAAGATAAAGTAAATACAAAAATGAAATATGCATTTACCTTTTAGAAAAACAATTTTTACATAGGGTTATATATATATATATATATATTATTTTTGACTATAAATATTCATTATAAAGGTAACAATATTTCCTACATTATGGTATTTTGAATATAATTTTCAGACATTGAAAAATTAAAAACATGAATGGCACAATAATGATGAAGTATTTTCCTTATTAATGAAAGAATCAAATAATTGGTATTATAAACTTTAAAATAACTATAATTTGATGTTTTGATGACATAAAAAACTATTATTGGTTAATATGACCTGTTAGGATTGCATTAATAATTTTTTTCGAATTAATAAAATTTTTATGAAATTAACAAAAATCAATTATTGAATAGTGTCAAAATTGACATAAATGAGTTTTAAAACAAATATTATATTATTAAATGATATTCTATTCTTAAAAATCTATGGTTCTGCCAAAATTTTTTTATAATGATAGGTTAATTATTATTGAACAACATGGGGGGTCGTTTGGATGTTTATATTATGTTTATTAACTATATATTATAAAAATACAATGTGACATGGAAAGTGTTCAACTAATTACCCAAGAGTTAAAACTAAAAGATAAAGTTAATATAATGACCCAAACATGTCTAAAATCTATTGGTTTAAAAGATTTCGACCCATAGCCACCTGAGACTTGAATTAAATTCATTTGGAACCGTTATAAACCTAAAATGATTGAATAATAAATTAATACTTTAATCTTTTTCTTGGGTGACCCTCACCCCTCTTATAAAAGTGCACTCCACCTTCACTCTATTTTACACCATGTAATCCATTTGTAACGGGAAAACCCTGACCAAATATCTTCTAAACATCCCTCAATTTATTCTATAGGCCCTAATTTGGTTAGAAAGCCAACTTATGGATCCCTTTTGATCAAATTAAAAGGAAGAACCTGAAGAAGAGGTAATGATTTCACCACCCTCTTTCAAGTTCTCTTATTCTTCAACTTACTCATTATTTGTTGTTTCAATTATAAAATAAAAACTCCAGTATATTCTATATAATTTTATGTTATTATAAATATGGCACACCTATATTAATTATCATATCCATCCTTTGAATAACACGTCATCATACGTGCGTATGTACGGCTTACCGTCTCAACGTCGTGGTGTAATTGTTATTCAATACATTATTATTTGGATGGGTATAATAATAATGTGTAATTGATGTAAATAATAAATATATCAAGATAATAATCCTTTAAATATGATATACCACCAAATTATATATTATTTTGATATGAAAAGAATGATATTGTGGCTTGTGCGTATGTACAGATTACCTTGTCCATGACGCGATGAGATTAATTTCCAAGTTCATCATTCATCGGCAATTGTAAAAATATATAATAATTATAATAATGTAATATGTGACATAATAGTTATATTGGTGACATATATATTTATATATATAAGTATTTATGTACTTACATATATCTTATTCACTTACATCTATTCAATACTATATGAAAATTGGAACAACGTTTATGCGTACTTATAGACTACCGTCTCCATAAACAGCGTTTTACATTTCATATATATGTCTATTATACATATTTATATTCTAAATATATATGATATATAAATCATGTTTTATATTCTGTAAGTATATAAATAATGATCTATGTGATACAATCAAGAGTAAAAATATAAAACACGTACGATAAAGAAAGTTATTATTACCCGAAATGTTTATTTAACATGGAAATTATTATTAAATGGGTAGTATAAAGTCATAATTGAATCATGTGTGATATCATAAATAATAATATGGTTCTGGTATAATTTAATATCATACTATGATCTTCGTACTGGAGGTTAAATGCACCCTCGACTAAAGGAAAGTCCAAAGTAAGGGGTTTTCATCTCACTCCTTATTCTTGTTATATTCATGCAATATTGCCACTATTACCTTTTGTGTGGTGTATGTACTACCCATAATTATATTCGTTGTTTAATACACTTTAACGTTTGTGTATTCACATATTCATTGTATGATACCTCTTTCATGGGTTGTATGTTTCGTATGTTACGAAATTGGTAAGGGTTAATTTCACAATCTCTTTATTATCATAGGATGTTTTTACGTTAGTATCTACTGGGACATATTTATTAGCCAGGTCCATGTTTTATGAAATAGTTTTCAAAGGTATTCTTTTATAGTACTTTTTTACTAAACCATCATTTCAAATGTTTTAAATATATATCCTTCTAAATCTTTCTCATTATTGTCTATGTCTTCAAAATGGATTTATGGATTTATTTATATGAATATTAATGTTTTAAAAATTTTAATTCCATTAAAATGTTTGAAAGTGGTATTGGACCCTTTGATTCAAAAATGACTTTAAATTACTTCTTTTCTAAATTGTGTGACTTTTAAATGTTTTCATGAAAAAGCAATATTTCTATCAAAGAGTTTTATGAATCATTTTTATCTATGTCAAAATACTTAAATGGATTTTAAACTTGTTTTGAAGTTGATTTATCATGATACAAATCATCCATGTTGTGTTGAAGGTTTTGTGAGATGTTTTACTATGGATGGGTTATTTTTATACCATTCCTGGATTATGGGTAATGTATTGACATTTCGTATTCTAGTTTTAATACGAATGTTTTTGTTATGTTCAGATCTTTTCATATGAGGAATGCATTGGAGTTAGTAATTGACGGGTGGAGCCTACTATAGCTCCTCAATTCATTGGTAGGTATCGTGAGACAAACTAGTGTCTTGGCACGAGGCATTGGCAAAATCTTATTTGTAGTCTTGGAACGAGGTCTAGGATACGTGGTTATGATAGTATGGAATTATGCATTCCATCATTATGAAAGTTTGTAGTGATATTGCATTTGATTATTTGACCGTTAGGATATCCATGTGAATAAGTAAATGGCATTATTTCATTTTATTTTTTTCCATATTATGCTCAAGTTCATCCTTAAAAGAATTTTTTTTAGTTATACTTTTCCTTAAAAGTTTATGCTTCGTTATGAATGTTTTTACAGTATTGCTTACCCTTACTGAGCGATTGAGCTCACACCTTTCTAGGTTTTATTTTTCCTATGATTCTAAGAAGTGTATTGTGATTGATATGCAGGGTTAATAAAAGAGAATAAGGGCATTCATTAAGATTTTTTATGTTATTTTGTATGTCTTAATGTGCAATGTAACATTCATGTATGTATTTCTATTTTCCAAGACTGTTAAAATAATCGATCCTTAGGGACTGGATTCCTTATAATCTTATCAATGTATTAAAATAATGCACAGACTCTGGGTAACTGCGGTTGGGATTTTACAGTTGGTATCAGAGGATGTTTAGTAAAACCCTTGGAAACTAGATTTAGATAAACTCTGATTAGAGCACATAGCCCTAAGATAGACATTGAGGATTAGTATAGAAGAACATCTAAAAATTTGGTACTGTAGAGATTTTTGAGTTTTCCGTTCAATACATCCATATCTGGATACGAGCAGGTAGAGGAGGCTCTGGAACTGAAGTTCATATGGGAAAAATCAGAAAACACTACCTTGAGCTAGACTCGAATGGGAACTGGTGCACGACAACAGGCCTTGCTACACTATTGGTTATCACACTCCCGGGGGATATGATTAGGATAATTATCATTATTATTTCAAACCATTATGAAGGGTTTATGATTATATACTTCTTAAATGAACACATATTTATTATTATGAATTATATCCATAAATCATTCAATTTACATTAGGTATTTTGCATGTTTGGAATTTTTCATTGCAATTCATAAACTGACCTAGTTTATGCCATTGTATAGAAATGGCGCCCAATATAATGAATGTGAACTCTAGAAATACGTATCATCCAATGAATAAGAAGAATCAAATCTTTAAGGGTATTAAGACATCATTTAAAAGGAAAATAGTGTCCCCTGTATTATGATCATATGAATAAATAATATCATGTGTTGATAAGATAAGTAAAGAGTTCACTGAGTCTTATGGATTCGAAGGGAAGCAAGAGAAGAAAAGGATGGAAGAGAGAATGATGGATAAAGGGAAGAGGGAAAAGAATAATTTTACAATATATGATAACTGTTGGAAGAAACACCCTGGAACTTTCTTGAAGGGAATGGGAGTTTGTTATAAGTGTGGAGAAAAAGGGCACCATGTGCGTGATTGCAAGGGTAAGAAAAAGGTTTCGAATGTACAGTTCTTCATCTACAAGGAGTTGAGAAACTATACGAACCAATGTCCAAATCATTATATTATGCCCCAAATGATGCTATTGGATAATAATAATGTTATGATACTACCATAGATGAGGAGGAATGACTAGAGTTTTATGTTGTTATTTGAGAATTATGTCATTTGAATGTTGTATCAATAATGTACTGGATATAATAATTATAGAGTATATAAGATTTTTATTGCAGTACTATTTCATTAAGGACTTGAGATTGTGTGGAACCATGAAAAGTGGATCAATAGTAGGTTAAATTTTTGGAAATATATGGTTTAGAGAAAGATAAAACATAATATGGTTCTGATAATGAGGAAGTGATTTTGGAATAAGAGATGGTAAATTTGAATAAATTATATTGGATATTCCTGAATACCTTGAAACTAATTAATGATTTCTATTCCCATCATTGTTGGAGTTCACACCATTTTTGGATAGGAGTATATCTAGTATTCTATAAGGAATAAAGGAGCTAGAATGTAATTAATAAGGTTTTATGGTAATTCAAGATGTGCAATGTTTTAAAAGAATACAAGATGAAGGTGTTCACATGTTATTACGTGGGAAAAAGGATATTCATTATGTTTACATTTATTACAAATTTTGGAATGTGAGTTTGGAAAATTGTTTTGGATAAATATAATTTGTGATTATTGTTTTATTTCCATAAAAAGGATAACATGGAGGTCTGGTGGCTACCCGTCGCGTCCGACAAGGCCGCGATACCTGAACCCACAACCGAAGGGAGACAAGGGGACCCAAGTGATGTCATGGATTGAACAATGTAGTTTTTTAATGGGTTTTCAAGAAGAATTATAAATTCATATTTATTGAACCCCATACGAATATGATAAATAGAATATTATTTATATGTTCTATTATCATTTAGAGTAAAAGATGAGTTTGTGGTAGAACTTAGTTAAAGGATTGGAATCTACATGTCAAATATATATTTTTCTTCTTCACATATTCAATGAAGAAATTTATTCTTATACTATAGTGAATAGATATTAAAACAAATAATGTGTTATTCGAACACAATTTGTATTGTTGAACCGATGTTTTTTTAAATCATCCTAAATTGATGAATATAAGGCACTCCATTTTACACTTGTTTTTGATTGATGAATTCAATCACTACCTATAAATATTTACATTTTTAATCCAATTTTATGACTCTAATTTCCACCAATGTTCTCCTATTAGAGATCATAATTTGGTGATGACCCTTTCATTTCTCTTTTCCCTTTATTAAGACTAAAGTTTTATTTCCCAATTTCTGATGTGGGTTTTCAAATGAAGATAATTTTTATTTTCAACATTTAATTTCAATGATCAATTTCAAATTGCAAGGACAAAATTTGTTGAAGGTGGAATGAATGTAACACCCCATGATTTCATAGTGCGTTATTTCTTCAAAAATAATTCAATAACTTGCACTACACAAAACACCGAGTTCAAGCGCACCATGACTTACCAAACAAGCCTTTCAAAAGTGGTTATGAATAGTATTAACTGAATTTTAAACTTTATATAATCCTCATAATTTTATAATCTATATTATGAGTTTCTTAGACATAATTTAAGAACAAATTCATTGTTTCAGATAAAATAAGTATTTTTTTAAAAATGCACTTTTACCGACTTTTAATGGTGAACCATTTTAAAATCCAATATTTTAAACATTTATATATTCAATTTGACTAATTTAATAATTTTTTTAGAATGGGGACATCAAAAACTTTACAATGTAACACCCCAAGCTTCCACGGTACACTTCTCTTTGAATAATATTGTAGCCTGTGTTGTACGCAACTTCGAGTTCTAACACACACCACAACCATTCGAACTAGCTGTTATGAATAGTAATACCTACTTTTTGAAATTTTATAAATTTTATCTCTCAAAATGGACTTCATTTTTGGATTCGGAATATCGAAATTAGTCTTGGGTAAAATTTTGGAACATTTCAGATATTTTTTATATTTTGAATGAATAGTGAAATTTAATAAATTTTAATTAAAAACAACATTTTTAATCAAAATAATTAATAGTGGTAAATTATGAATTTGAGTGGTTTTAAAGTATATTTAGAATTTATTTTTTCCATTTAATACAATTTTGGTCATTGGACATATTTTCACGTTTAAACCAGACATAAACAATTGTCAATCTTTTGATAGTTATTATTTCGTACAAACAAGAATTTTGTTTTGAAAGAGGAAATTAATATTAAATTAATTTCTGCCACTTATGTGTTTTAAATTTGGAAATATGGATTCCATATAATGAATTAGGATGTCCAAATTATGTAAATTTGTAACTCTTATTTTAAGACATTTTGAATAATTACTTCGGCAAATATATTATTTACCATGGTTAAAGTATAAATCCTGTAAATAATGGTAAAAAATAATATTATAATTATATTAATTTACCTTAAAACGTGTCCTAAATCTGTTGGTTGATAAATGTACGACCATGGTCATCTTTGTGAAGATTTTGGGACCCCATGGATCCACTTATATATGATAATGACACTTTATATTAATTAAGTTAATGTAAATACAAAAATGACATAAGCATTTATCTTTTTGCAAAACAATTTTCACATAGGGATATATATATATATATATATATATATATATATTAGACTATAAATATTCATTATAAATTTAAAAAGATTTCTGACATAATGGTATTTTGTTTTTAATTTGTAGACAGTGAAAAATTAAAAATATATATGACACAATAATGATGAAGTATTTTCCTTATTAAGGAAAGACTCAAATAATTGGAATTATAAACGTTAAAAAAAATATTATTTGAATGTTTTGATGACATACACGAATTTTATTGGTTAATATGACATGTTAGGATTTCATAAATAAATTATTCTTTATTTAATAATGTTTTTTATGACTTTAACACAAATAAATTATTGAATAGTGTCAGAATTGACATAAATGAGTTTTTAAAACAAATATTATATTATTAATTGAAATTATATTCCAAAAAATATAAGTGTCAGACAAAAAAAAATATAATGATAGATGGATTATTAATGGACAACTTTGGGGTAGCTTGGATGTATATTGTATGTTTATTAACTATATATTATAAAAATACAAAGTGAAATTGTAAGTTTTAAACTAATTAACCATAATTTAAAACTAAAATATAACTAAATATAATGACCAAAACCAATCTAAAATCTGTTGGTTGAAAGGATTTAGACCCATAGCCATCTAAGGATAGAAAAAAATTATTTGGAACTATTTTAAACTGAATATTATTAGATAATAAATTAATACTTTAATCATTTTCTAAAGTGACCCCCACCCCTCTTATAAAAGGGAACTAACCATTCACTCTATTTCACACCTTCTAAGCCATTTGGCTCGGCCAACCCCTGCCCAAATAACCTCTCAACAACCCTTTCTTTTTTATAGAGGCCCTCCTTTGGTCGGAAACCGATCTTAAGGATCCCTTTTATTCAAATCAAAAGGAAGAACACAAAAAAGAGGTAATGATTTCACCAACCTCTTTCAAGTTCTCTTATTCTTCCACTTACTCTTTCCTTGTTGTTTTAATTATAAAATAAAAACTCCATTATATTCTATATAATGTGATTTTATTATAAATATGTCCCAACTATATTTATAATCCTATCCATCCTTTGAATAACGTGTCACTAAACGTGCGTATGTACATCTTACCGTCTCAATGTCGTGGTGTAATTGTAATTCAATACATTATTATTTGTATGGGTATAATAATGATGTGTAATTGATCTAAATAAAAAATATATAATGATAATAATTCTTTAAATATGATATAATATTCCATTATATATTATTTGAAAATCAAATGAATGATATTGTCGCTCAGGCATACGTACAGATTACCATCTCCACGACGCGATGGGATTCATTTCCAAGTTCATCAGTCACTGACGATTATAAAAATGTATATTAATTATAAGTATTTAATATATGACATAATAATTATACTGGAGATATATATGTATTTATATATATAATTATTTTTGTACTTACATATATCTTATTCACATACATCTGTTCAACACTATATGAAAATGGAAACAACATTTATGCGTACATACGAACTACCGTCTCCATAAGCAGTGGTTTACATTTCATATATATGTCTATTATACAAATTTATATTCTAAAAATATATGATATATAAATCATTATTTATATTCTTAATGTATTTAAATCATGATCTATGTGATACAATCAAGAGTAACAAGTTAAAACACGTACGATAAAGAAAGCAATTATTACCCGAAATGTTGATTTAACATGGAAATTATTTTTAAATGGGTAGTATAAAGTTATAATTGAATCATGTATGATATCATAAATATTAATATGGTTCTGGTATAATTTAATATCATACTACACTCTTTGTATATGAGGTTAAACGTACACTCGACAAATGGAAAGTTCAAGGGAAGGGGTTTTTCTCTCACTCCTTACTCTCGTGAGATTCATGCAATATTGACACTATTACCTTTGGTGTTGTGTATGTACTTCCCATAATTGTATTATTAGTGTAATAAACTTTAACTTATATGTATTTACATATTCATTGTATGATACCTATTTCATGGGTTCTATGTTTTGTAAGATACCAAATTGGTAAGGGTTAATTTCAAAATCTCTTTATTATCCGAGGATGTTTTTACGAAAGTATCTACTTGGAGATATTTATTATCAATGTCCATGTTTTATGAAATATTTTTCAAATGGATTATTTTAAGGGGATTTTTTAATAAAACATCATTTAAAATGTTTTAAATATTTATCCTTCTAAATCTTCCTCATTAATTTCCATGTCTTTTAAATGGGTTTTAATGATTTATTTATATGGACATGAATGTTTTCAAAATTATAATTCCTTTAAAAAGTGTCAACGTGTTATGTGACACATTGATTGAGAAATGACATTAAAGGACTTATTTTCAAAATTGTGTGTGTTTTAAATGTTTTCATGAAAAGGTGTATTTCTCTCAAAGAGTTTTACAAATAATTTTCATCTATGTAAAAATCCTTTACTGGATTTTAAACTTGTTTTGAAGTTGATTTATCAAGATACAAATCTTCCATATTGTTTTTATGGTTTTGTGATATGTTTGACTTGGATTTATTATTTTTATACCATTCATGGTTTTTGGGTAATGTATTGAAATTTCGTATATTAATTTTAATATGAATGTTTATGTTATGTTTATACCTTTTCATACGAGGAATGCATTGGACATAGTATGAGATGGGTGGAGCCCGCTATAGCTCCTCAATGCATCGGTAGGTCTAATGAGACAAACTAGTGTCTTGGCATGAGGCCTTGACAAAATCTTATTTGTATTCATGGCACGAGGCCTTGGCTACATGGCTATGATATTCTGGAATTTTTCATTCCATCATTAAGAAAGTGGTCAGTGATATTGCATTTGTTTATTTGACTTGTAGAATATCCATGTGAATAAGTAAAAGGCATTATTTCATTTTATTTTTTCCATATAATTCTTATGTTCCAGTTTAATAGGATTTTGTTTTAGTTATAAATTTACTTAAATGTTTATGCTTATTTATTAATGTTTCTGCTGTATTGATTACCCTTACTAAGCGTTTGAGCTCACCCCTTTCTATGTTTTATTTTTCCTAAGATTCCAAGAAGTGTATTGTGATTGATATGAAGGGCTAATCCAAGTTAATAATGTCATTCGTAATGATTATTTATGTTATTTTGTATGTATTAAAGTGAAATGTATCTTTCATGTATGTAATCTATTTTCCAAGGCTGCTAAATGGATAGCTCCTTCAGGAAATTATTCCTTGTAATCATGCCAATGTATTAAAATAATGCACTGACTCTGGGTAACTGTGGTTGGGGCATAACAGTTGGTATCAGAGGATGTTTAGTAAAACCCTTGGAAAGTAGATCTAGATAAACTCCGATTAGAGCACATAGCCTTAAGATAGACAATGAGGATTAGTATAGAAGAACTTCTAGAAATTTGGTATTGTTGATATTTTTGAGTTTTCCGAGCAATACATCCCTACATGGATATAAGAAGGTGGAGGCTGCTCTGAAACAGATGTACCTATGGGTATAATCGGAAAACACTGCCTTGAGCTAGACTCTAACGGGAACTGGTGCACGACAACAGGCCTTGCTACACTCTTGGTTATCACACTCTCGGGGGATATGGTTAGGATAATTCTCATTATTATTACAAGCCATTATGAAGGGTTTATGAGTATATACTTCTTCAATGAACACATATATATGATTATGGATTATATCCATAAATCATTCAATTTACATTAAGTACTTTATATGTTAGGAATTATTCATTGCAATTCATAAACTGACATAGTTTATGCCATTTTATAGAAATGAAGCCCAGTAGAAGGAATTTGATCTCCAGGAATACGTATGATCCAAAGAATAATAAGGATCATGTCCTTCAGGGTATTAAGACATCATTTATAAGGAAAATAGTCTCTCATGTATTATCATCATATGAAGAAACAATATCATGTGTTGATAAGCTTTGTAAATAGTTCACTGAGTCCTATGGCTTTAAAGGAAAGCAAGAGAAGAAAATGATGGAAGAGAGGAAGATGGATAAAGGGAAGAGGGAGAAGAATAATTTTCCAATATGTGATAACTATGGGAAGAAACACCCTGGATCTTTCCTGAAGGGAATTGGAGTTTGTTATAAGTGTGGAGAAAAAGGACACCATGTGCCTGATTGCATGGGTAAGAAAATGGTTTCAAATGTGTAGTTCTTCATTTGCAAGGAGTTGGTACACTACGCAAACCGATGTCCAAATCATCAGAGTATGCCCCAAATGATGCTATTGGATAATAATCACGTTATGATACTACCATAGATGAGGAGGAATGACTAGAGTTTTATGTTGTTATTTTAGAATTATGTTATTTGAATGTTCTATCTATAATGTACTGGTTATAATAATTATAGAGTATATAAGGTTTGTACTACTGTACTATTTCATTAAGGATTTGAGATTGTGTGGAACCATGAAAAGTTGATCAATAGTAGGATAAATTTTTTGAAATATATGGTTTAGAGAAAGATAAAACATAAAATGGTTCTGATAATGATGAAGTGATTTTGGAATAAAAGATGGTAAATTTGAATAAATTATATTGTATATTCCTGACTACCTTGAATCTGATTAATGATTTCTATTCCAATCATTGTTGGAGATTACATCATTTTTGGATACAAGGAGTATATCTAGTATTCTTCAAAGAATAAAAGAGCTTGAATATAATTAATATGGTTTTTTTGTAATTCAGGATGAGCAATGTTTTAAAAGAATACATAATGATGGTGATCACATGTTATTACATGGGAAAAAGGATCTTCATTGTGTTTACCTTCATTACAAATTATGGACTGTGAGTTTGGAAAAAAGTTTTTTGGATAAATCTACTTTGAGATTATTTTTTTATTTCCATAAAAAGGAAATCCCAGTGGTCGGGCGGCAACCCATCGCGTCCGGCAAGGCCGCGAGACTTGAACCCACAACCCAAGGGTGAAAATGGTCTATCACCAACCACTGACCCACGTGATTTCCTAGATTGAATAATGTAGTTTTTTTAATGTTCTTTCAAGAAGAATTATAAATTCCTTTTTATTGAACCATATATGAATATGATAAATAGAATATTATTTTTAAGTTCTATTATCTTTTAGAGTGAACAATGAGTTTGTGGTAGAACTTAGTTAGAGGATGGGACTCTACATGTCAAGTATATATTTTTCTTTTTAACTTATTCAATGATGAAATTAATTCTTTTACTTTACTGAAGGGATCTTAAAATAAAAAATGTGATATCCTAATATGATATGTTTTGTTTAACCAATGGTATTTTAAATCATCATAGACTGATGAATTTAAGGCCCTCAATTTTACCCTTGTTTTTGAGTGATGAACTCAATCACTACCTATAAATATTTAATTTTTTCCTCAAATTATATGACTCTAATTGCCACCAATGTTCTCTTAATCAATATCATAATTTTGTGGTGACCCTTTCATTTTTCTTTTCCTCTTATTATGATGAAATTTTATTAACCAAATTTTCGATGTGGGTTTTCCAACAAAGTTAATTTTCATTTTCTACCATTATTTTCAATGAACAATTTCAAATTTTGAGGACAAAATTTATTGAAGGTGTGAAGAAGTAACACCCCAAGATTTCATAGTGCGTTATTTCTTCAAAATAATTCAATAACATGCACTACTCGCAACACCGAGTTCAAGCACACCATGACATACAAAACAAGCCAATAAAAAGAGGTTATGAATAGTGTTAACTGAATTTTGATCTTTATATAATCCTTATAATTTTAGAATCCATATTATGAGACTCTTAGAAGTAATGTAAGTAAAAATTCATTTTGTTTTCAGACAAAAGAATTATTTTTTAAAAAATGCACTTTTACCGACTTTTAATAGTGAACCCTTTTTAAATCCAATATTTTAAACATATATATATTAAATTTGACTAAATTAATTAATTACATAGAATGGGGACATCAAAAATTTACAATGTAACACCCCAAGCTTCCACGATACGCTTCTCTTTTAATAATACAGTACTGTGCGTTGTACGCAACTTCGAGTTCTAACACACCACAACCAATCGAACTTGCCGTTATGAATAGTAATAACTACTTTTGGACATTTTATAAATTATATCTCACAAAATGGACATCATTTTTGGATTTGGAATATTGATAATAGCCTATGGTAAATGTTTGGTACTTTTCAGATAACTTTTATATTTTGAATGAAGAGTTAAAATTACTAAATTATAATTTAAAAAAACTTTTCGGATCGAAATAATATATAGTGATAAACATTGAATTTGTGGGTTTTAAAGTATATGTAGAATATATTTTTACCATTTAATACAATTTTGGTCATTGGACATAATTTCACATTTAAACCGTACATAAACTATTGTCAATATTTTGATTGTTATTATTTCTTATAAACACGATTTTTGTTTTGACAGTGGAAATTAATTTAATATTTATTTCATCCAGTTCTGTGTTTTGAATTTGGAATCATGGATTCCATATTTAGAATCAGGATTTCCAAATTGTTTAAATGGGTAACTCTTATTTTTAGACATTTTGAATAACTACTTCGGTAAATATTTTATTTACCATGGTTAAAGGGTATATTCGGTAAATAAGGGTAACAAATAATATTATAAAAATATTAATTTACACTATAACATGTCCTAAACCTATTGGTTGATACTTTGCAGACCATGGGAGGCTTTTGGTCGATTTGGGGACCCCAGGGATCCACTTTGATGTGATAATGACACATTATATTAATTAAGTTAAAGTTAATACATAAATGACATAAGCATTTATATTATAGAAAAACAATTTTTACACAGGGTTATATATATTATATTTTAGACTAAAAATATTAATTAGAAATAAAAAATATTTCCTACATAATATAATTTTATTTATAATTTTTAGACATTTAAAACCTAAAAATATATATGACATAATAATGATGAAGTATTTTCCTTATTAATGAAAGAATCAAATAATTGGTATTACAAATGTTAGAATAAATATAATTTGTAAGTTTTTATTATATTTACAAATCTTATTGGTTAATATGACATGTTATGATTTCATAAATGAATTTTCTTCGAATTATTAATGTTTTTATGAGTTTAACAAAAATCAATTATTGAATAGTGTCAAAATTCACATAAATGTGTTTTGAATACAAATATTATATTATTAATTGATATTCTATTCCTAAAAATCTATGTATCAGCCAAAAAAATTATATAATCATAGGTGAATTATTGATGGACCACTTGGGGGTCACGTTGATATATATAGTATGTTTATTAACTATATATTATAAAAATACAATGTGACATTGTAAGTGTTAAACTAATTAACCAAGAGTTAAAACTAAAAGATATGGTTAATAAAATGACCCAAACCTATCTAAAATATATTGGTTGAGAGGATATAGACCCATATCCACATATTGCTCAAAATAAATTCATTTGGAACCATTATAAATGGAATATGATTGTATAATAATTTAATACTTTAATCTTTTTCTAAAGTGACCCTCACCCCTCTTATAAATGGTCACTCCCCCTTCACTCTATTTCAAACCTTATAAGCCATTTGTCTCAGCAAAAACCTACCCAAATATCCTCTAAACTTCCCTAAATTCATTATAGTGGACCTCCTTTGTTCAAAAGACAACTTAAGGATCCCATTTGATAAAATCAAAAGGAAGAACCAGAAGAAGAGGAAATGATTTCACCACCCTCTTTCATGTTCTCTTATTCTTCCAAATAATATTTCTTTGTTGTTTCAATTATAAAATAAAAACCCTAGTATATTCTATATAATGTGATGTTATTATAAATATGGAACAATTGTATTCATTATCTTATCCATCCATTTAATTACATGTCACCATACGTGCGTACGTACGGCTTACCGTCTCCACGTCATGGTGTAATTGTTATTCAATACATTATTATTTGGATGGGTATAATAATGATGTTTAATTGATGAAAATAATAAAAATATCATGATAAAATTTCTGTAAATATGATATACCATCCAATTAAATATTTTTTTAATATCAATAGAATGATATAGTTGCTCATGCGTACGTATGGATTACCGTCTGCACGACGCGATGAGATTCATTTCCAAGATCATCATTCATCGACGATTATAAAAATATATATTAATTATAAGTATGTAATATATGACATAATAACTCTACTAGAGATATATATATTTATATATATAAGTATTTATGTACTTACATATATCTTATTCACTTACATCCATTCAATACTATATGAAAATGGAAACAACGTTTATGCGTACGTACTGACTACCATCTCCATAATCATTGTTTTATATTTCATGTAAATGTATATTATACATATTTATATTCTAAATATATATGATATATAAATCATTTTTTATATTATGGAAGTATGTAAATAACAATCTAGGTCATACAATCGTGAGTAACAAGTTAAAAGACGTACGATAAAGAAAGCGATTATTAAACGAAATGTTAATTTAACATTGAAATTATTATTAAATGGGTAGTATGAAGTCATAATTGAATAATGTATGATATCATAAATATTAATATGGTTCTGGTATAATTTAATAACATACTACACTCTTTGTACATGAGGTTAAATGTAACCTCGACTAAAGGAAAGTGCAAGGTAAGGGGTTTTCATCTCACTCTTTATTCTCGTGAGATTCATAAAATATTGCCACTATTACCTTTTGTGTGGTGTATGTACTGCCCATAATTGTATTCTTTGTGTAATACACATTAACTTATTTGTATATACATATTCATTTTATGATAACTGTTTCATGGGTTGTATGTTTCGTAAGATACCAAATTGGTAAGGGTTAATTCCAAAATCTCTTTATTATCGGAGGTTGATTTTACGTAAGTATCTACTAGGAAATATTTGTTATCCATGTCCATGTTTTATGAAAGAGTTCTCAAATGGATTATTCTAAGGGAATTTTTTACTAAAACATCATTTCAAATGTTTTAAATATTTATCCTTCGGGTTCTTTCTCATTAATATCCATGTATTCAATTTTTTTTAAGGATTTATTTATATGGACATGAATGATTCAAAATGATAATTCCTTTCAAAAGTATCAAAGTGGAATGGGAAAATTTGATTCAAAAATGACATTAAATGACTTCTTTTTCAAAATTTTGTTACTTTTAAATGATTTCATGAAAAAGGGGTATTTCTCTCAATGAGTTTTACAAATCATTTTCATCAATGTCAAAATCCTTTAATGGATTTTAAACTTGTTTAGAAGTTGATTTATCATGATACAAATCATCCATATTGTGTTGTTGGTTTTGGGATATTTTTTACTGTGGATGTATTATTTTTATACCATTCATGATTTATGGGTAATTTATTGACATTTCGTATTCTAGTATTAATATGAATGTTTATGTTATGTTTAGACCTTTTCATATGAGGAATGCATTGGACATAGTATGTGATGAGTGGATCCCACTATAGTTCCTAGATGCATCGGTAGGTCTAAGGAGACAAACTGGTTTCTAGGCATGAGGCTTTGAAAAAATCATATTTGTAGTCTTGGAATGAGGCCTTGGATAAGTGGTTATGATATTCTGTCATTTTGAATTCCATTATTATGAAATTGGTTAGTGATATTACATTTGATTATTCGACAAATAGAATATCCATGTGAATAAGTAAATGGAATTATCTCATCTTATTTTTGCAATATTATGCTAATGTTCATGTTTAAAAGGCTTTAGTTTTAGTTATACATTGCCTTAAATGTTTATGCTTATTTATGAAAGTTTCCGCAGTATTGCTTACCCATACTAGGGATTTGAGCTCACCCCTTTCTATGTTTTATTTTTTCTAGGATTCCAAGAAGTGTATTGTTATTGATATGCAGGGTTAATCCAAGGAAATAATGGTGTACATAAATATTATTTAAGTTGTTTTTTATCTCATAAAGTGCAATGTAACATTCATGTATGTAATTTATTTTCCAAGACTGCTAAACTGATCGGTCCTTCGGGACATGATTCCTTGTAATCATGTCAATGTATTAAAATAATGAACCGACACATGGTAACTAGTGTAGAGGCGTTACAGTTGGTATAAGAGGATGTTGAGTACATCCATTGGAAACTAGATTTAGATAAACTCTGATTAGATCACATATCCGTAAGATAGACATTGAGGATTAGTATAGAAGAACTTCTAGAATTTTAGTTTTGTAGAGATTTTTGAGTTTTCGGAGCAATACATACCTATTTGGATACGACCAGGTTGAGGTAGCTCTGGAATAGACCTACCTAGGGGTAAAACCCGAAAACACTGCCTTGAGCTAGACTCGAATGGGAACTAGTGCAAAACAATAGGCCTTGTTGCACTCTTGGATACGACACTCTGGGGGATATGCTTAGGATAATTCTCATTATCATTACAAACCATTATGAATGGTTTATGAGTATATATATCTTCAATGAAAACATCTTCATGATTATGGATTAAATCCATAAATCATTCAATTTACAATAGGTATTTTAAATGTTTGGAATTATTTATTTCAATTCATAAACTGACCTAGTTTATGCCATTGTATAGAAATGGCACCCAGTAGAAGGAATGTGAACTCCAGCAATAGGTATGATCCAAAGAATAAGAAGGATCATATCTTTCAGGGTATTAATCCATCATATAGAAGGAAAATAGTCTCCCATGTATTATCATCATCTAAAGAAATAATATCACGTGTTGACAAGATTTGTATAGAGTTCACTAAGTCTTATGGCTTCAAAGGAATGCAAGAGAACAAATGGATGGAAGAGAATAAGATGGATAAAGGGAAGAGGGAAATTTTTTTTACAATATGCGATAACTGTGGGAAGAAACACCCTGGAACATTCCTGAATGGAATGTGAGTTTGTTTTATGTGGGGAGAAAATGGACCCCATGTGCATGTCTGAATATGTAAGAAAAAAGTTTCAAATGTGCAATGCTTCATCTACAAGGAGTTGGGACACTACGCGAACCAATGTCCAAATCATCAGAGTTTTTCCCAAATGATGCTATTGTAAAATAATAACGTTATGATACTACCACGGATGAGGAGGAATTACTAGAGGTCTTATGTTGTTATTAGAAAATTATGTCATTTGAGTGTTGTATCAACAATGTACTGGTTATAATAATTATGGATTATATAATGATTGTACTACAGTACTATTTCATTATGGACTTGAGATTGTATAGAAACAAGAAAAGTGGGTTAATAGTTGGTTAAATTTTAGGAAACTTATTGTTGAGAGAAAGATAAAACATAATATGGTTATTATAATGAGGTATTAATTTTGGAATAAGAGAAGGATTATTTGAATAAATTATATTAGATATTCTTGACTACCTTGAATTTGATTAATGATTTCTATTCCCATCATTTTTTGAGCTTAAAACATTTTTCGATAGAAGGAGTATATCTAGTATTCTATAAGGAATAAAGGAGATTGAATGTAATTAATATGGTTTTGTGGTCATTCCGGATGTGCAATTCTTTAAAAGAATACATGACAAAGGTGAAAGCATTTTTGTAACACCCCAAGATTTCATAGTGTGTTATTTCTTCAAAATAATTCAATAATTTGCACTACACGCAACACCGAGTTCAATTGCACCATGACTTACCAAAAAAAAATCCATTAAAAGAGGTCATGAATAGCATTAACTACATTTTTAACTTTATATAATCCTTATAATTTTAGAATCCATATTATGAGTTTCTTAGTCATAATGCAAGAACAGATTCATTTTCAGTATTGCACTTTTATCAAATTTTGATAGTGAAACCTTTTTAAATACAATATTTTAAGCTTTTTGACTAAATGGAGACATCAATAAATTTAGAATGAAACATCCCAAGCTTCCACGGTACGCTTTCCTTTGAATAAAACAGTAGCGTGTGTTGTACGCAACGTCGAGTTTTAACACACACCACAACCGATCAAACTAGCCGTTATGAATAGTAATACATAAATTTTGAAATTATATATATTTTATATTTTGAAATGGACTTCATTTTTGGATTCGGAATATCGAATTTAGCCTAAGGTGAAATTTTGGTACTTTTCGGATAACTTTCATATTTTGATGAATAGTGAAAATTACTAACTTTTAATTAAAAACAACTTTTTTAATCAAAATAATTAATAGTGATAAATTATGAATTTGAGTGGTTTTAAAGTATATTTAGAATATATTTTTACAATTTAATATAATGTTGGTAATTAGACATAATTTTACAATTAAACCGAACATAAATAAGTGTCAATCTTTTGATAGTTATTATCTCCTAAAAACACGCTTTTTGTTTTGACAGCGGGAATTAATTTTAAATTAATTTCTGCCACTTCTGTGTTTTGAATTTAGAAAAATGGATTCCATATTTTGAATCAGGATGTTCAAATTGTGTAAATAGGTAACTTTTATTTTTACACATTTTGAATAATTACTGCGGTAAATATTTTATTTACCATGGTTAAGGGTAAATCCGGTAAATAAGGGTTAAAAAAAATAATATTATAATAATACTAAATTACCCTAAAACGTGTCTTAACCCTATTGGTTGATACATGGTCGACCATGGGAATCTTTGTGTCAATTTGGGGACCCCATGGATCCACTTGTAAGTGATAATGACACTTTATTTTAATTAAGTCAAAATGAATACAAAAATGACACAAGCATATATCTTTTAGAAAAACAATTGTTACATAGGGTTATATAAGTTGGATTTTAGATTATAAATATTCATTAGAAAGATAAAAAGATTTCCTACATAATGATAGTTTATTTATAATTTTTAGACATTAAATAATTTATTTTATTTATGACACAATGATGATGCAGTAATTACTATAATAGTGAAAAATTAAAATAATTGATATTATAAATACCCAAAAAAAATATAATATGAAACTTTTAATGAATTAAACTAATTTTATAGGATACTATGATATATTAGGATTGATTTAATTGACTTTTTTCGAAGTAATCAATCTGTTATGAGTTTCACAAAAATCAACTATTGAATAGTGTCAAAATTGACATAAAAGAGTTCTTAAAACAAATATTATATTATTAATTGATATTAAATTCCTAAAAATCTAAGGTTCGGCCAAGAGACTTATATCATGATAGTTTCATCATTAATGGACCACTTGGGGGGTCGCTTGGATGTATATAGTAAGTTTATTAACCATATTATATAAAAATACAAAGAGACATTGTAAAAGTGAAACTAATTAACTTAGAGTTAATACTTAAAGATAAGGTTAATATAAGTACCCAAACCTTTCTAAATTCTTTTGGTTGAGTGGTTTTCGACCTATCCCCACCTTAACCTTTGAATAATCAACTTTTGAGCCTTTAGAAACCGAATATGAATTTATTATAAATTAATATTTCTAGCTTTTCCAAAGGTGCCCCTCACCCCTCTTATAAAAGGGCACTCCTCCTTCTCATTTCTTCACACCATCAAAGCCTTTTGGTTCGGCCAAACACTGCCCATATACTCTCCCAACATCCCTCACTACAACCTAGAGGCCTTAGTTTGATCAGAAAGTCAACCTAAGGATCCCTTTTGATCAAATCAAAAGGAAGAACCCAAAGAAGAGGTAATGATTTCACCACCCTTTTCCAAGTTCCTTTCTTCTTCCACTTCCTCTTTATTTGTTCTTACCATTCTAAAATAATAACTCCAGTATCTTACATATACTGTGATGTTATTATAAATATGGTACAACCATATTCAGTATTCTATCCACCCTTTGAATAACATGTCACCATACTTGCGTACGTACGGCTTACCGTCTCCACGTCGTGGTGTAATTGTTATTCAATATATTATTATTTGGATGGGTATAATAATGATGTGTAACTCATGTAAATAATAAATCTAATATGTTAATGATTCTGTATACCATCCATTTATATATTATTTTAATATCAAAAGAATGATATTGTCGCTCGTGCGTACGTACGGACTACCGTCTCCACGAACGCGATGAGATTCATTCTCCATCGTATCCATTCAAGTATAATTATCATTTGATGATTTAAAAATGATGTTTAAGGACTTGATATCATTCTGGATATGAATAATATACAACCTATCCTTTACAAACATGTCTTACGTAACAAAACATATAAAAGAAAACAAGTAAGTTAACACCCGAAACGACGATAATTCTAAGATATTATTAACAAATCAATGTTAAAAGATCATATATGATATCATATTAATGTATATGATTCTTGTATAATTTAATAACAATTATTTCACCATTATACAGGAGGTTAACCTACCCCAACAAAGGAAAAGTACAAGTTAAGGGTTATTTCACAATCTCTTCATTATCCGAGGTTGTTTATACGTAATAATCTACTGGGATCTCTTTATCATCCACATCCATGTTTCTTAAAAATGTATTTCAAAACATTTTTACTATTTACTAGAATATGAGTTAAAGTCATTTATACCCTTTTTGACTTTTATAAGTGGTTTATAAAGGAATCTTTCCGTCGTTTTCAAAACAAGGTCCTTTTTAACCTTTTCGACAAAATTAAGGTAAGAATGTTTTTTTTAACTTATACGGCGAGTGCGGTTATTTTCCGCCGTTATAAAATCTTCAAATCTTTCCTTACAAGATTATAAGAATATTTTCAAAGAAAATGTTTTATTTTATATGGATCTTAAATGATTTCAAAATAAAAGGAGATATTTCTTTTAAAAGAATTTTGATTTCATCTATGTCAACATCCTTTGATGGATTTTAAGATTATTTGAAGTTGATTTATTATGATACAAAACTTCTATATTGTATTGAAGGTTTCTTGATATGTTTGACTGTGGATGTGCTATTTTTATACCATTCATAGTTTATGGTGAAAGTATTGACATTTCGTATGCTAGTTTTAATACGAATGTTTATGTTATGTTTAAACCTTTTCATATGGGAATGCATTGGACATAATATGTGACGGGTGGAGCCCGCTATAGCTCCTCGATGCATCGGTAGGTCTCATGAGAAAAACTAGTGTCTTGGCACAAGGCCTTGACAAAATCTTATTTGTAGTCTTGGCACGAGGCCTTGGCTATGTGGTTATGATAGTCTGGCATTATGCATTCCAACATTATGAAAGTGGTTATTGATTTTTGCATGTGATTATTCGATTAGTAGAATATCCATGTGAATAAGTAAATGGCATTATTTCATTTTATTTATGCCATACCATGTTGAAAGTTCATATTTAAAAGGCTTTTGTTTTAGTTATACATTGCCTTAAATGTTTATTCTTATTTATGAAAGTTTCCGCTATATTGTTATCCTTACTGGGCATTTGAGATCACCCCTTTTCTATGTTTTATTTTTCCCAGGAAGTGAAGATGTAAGTTATGAATGACCTGTAGGGATATTATGAGGGGATTATAGTGTGGACTGTGGAAACATTATTTTCTTGTAGTAGTTTTTCATTTTATGATGTAATGTAAAACTTATGAATATATCTAGTGTTTCCAAGGCTACTAAACCAATCGGTCTTTCGAGATTTATCTTTCTTGTGATCATGCCAATGTTATGTAATAATGCACCGACTCTGGGTAGCTGGGGTCGGGGCGTTACAGTTGGTATCAGAGGAACTTTAGTACAAACCTTGGAAGCTAGATTTAGATAAACTCTGATTAGAGCACGTAGACCTAAGATGAACTTTGAGGATTAGTGTAGAAGAACTTCCTAGAATTTTGGTATTGTAGAGATTTTGTGAGTTTTCCGAGCAATACATCCCTGTCTGGATACGAGCAGGTAGAGGCGGCTCTGGCACAGATGTACCTAGCGGTAAAACCTGAAAACACCGCTTTGAGCTAGACTCGAACAGGAACTGGTGCATGACAACGAACCTTGATGCACTCTTGGTTACGACACTCCCGGGGGATATGCTTAGGATAATTCTCATTTTCTTTACAAACCATTATGAAGGGTTTATGAGTATATACTTCCTCAAAGAAAACATTTTTATGATTATGGATTATGTCCATAAATAGTTCAATTTATGTTAAGTGTTTTATAAGTATGGGATTATGTATTTTGACTCATAAACTAATCTAGTTTATGCCATTGTTTAGAAATGGCGCCCAGTAGAAGGAATGATAACTCCAGAAATGCACATGATTCAAAGAGAAGGAAGGATCATATCTCTCATGGTCTTAAGCTAGAATTTATAAGAGAAATAGACTCCCATGTATTATCATCATATGAAGAATAATATCATGTGTTGATAAGATAAGTAAAGAGTTTACTGAGTCCTATGGCTTTGAAGGGAAGCAAGAGAAGAAAAAGATGGAAGAGAGAAAGATGGATAAAGGGAAGAGGGAAAAGAAGAATTTTCCCATATGTGGTAACTGTGGAAAGAAACACCCTGGAACTTGCCAGAAAGGAATGGGAGTTTGTTATAAGTGTGGAGGAAAAGGGCACAAAGTACGTGACTACAAGGGTAAGAAAATGGTTTCAAATGTACAATGCTTCATTTGCAAGGAGTTTGGACACTACGCGAACCTATGTCCCAGTCATCAGACTATGCCGCAAATGATGTTATTGGATAATAATCATGTTATGATACTACCACAGATGAAGAGGAATGATTAGAGTTCTTATGTTGATTATGTCAATTGAGTGTTGTATCAACAATGTACTTGTTACAATAATCATGGAGTATATAAGGATTGTACTGCAGTACTATTTCATTAAGGACTTGAGATAGTGTGGAACAAAGAAAAGTGACTCAGTAGGAGGTTAAATGTTTGGAAAATATATGGTTGAGAGAAAGATAAACCATAATATGGTTCAGATACCGAGGTGGTGATTTTAGAATAATACATGATTGATTTGGATAAATTATATTGGATATTATTGAATACCTTGAAGCTGATTAATGATTTGTATATTCCATCATTTTTGGGGTTTAAAACATTTTTGGATTAATGAAGTATATCCAGCATTCTATATGTAATTAGGGAACATGAATGTAATCAATAAGGAATATGGTAATACATGATGAAGGTATTCATATGCTATTACAGGGTAAAAAGGATCTATATTAAGTTTACCTTCCTTATAAATGTTGGACTGTGAGTTTGGATTGAAGTATTTTGGATAGTTATAGTTTGGATTATTTTGGATTTCCATAAAAGGACAACCTGGAGGTCGGGCGGCAACCCGTCGCGTCCGGCAAGGCTGCGAGACTTGAACCCGCAACCGAATGGCGACAAGGGTGTATCACCTACCACTGGCCCACGAGATGTCCTGGATTAAATAATGTAGTTTTTATTAAAAGATCTTTTAGATGAATTATAAATTCGTTTATTTTGGAACCCTATATGAATAGTGTAAATAGAATTTTTTTTTCATTCTATTATCTTTTAGAGTGAAAGATGAGTATGTGGTAGAAATTTATTAATGGATAAAAGTCTAATTATAAAGTAAGTATATCTCCATATGATCTTAGCCAATCTCATAAAAAATTCCTCAATATTAAGAAAATCAAATTAGAACAAAAATGTTTTCCTAGATGGTACCTTAAATCATCACTAATTTATGGCTTTGGGATTGTTGGCCTTTTCATAGCCATGTTCTCTACCACTCTCCATCAGGTAATTGATGGTTACATTTTTCTTCCATATCTATATTTTCTTACATGGAACCCTAGTATGTGTTATTTTCGGTAATCTTCACACTTTCGACTCTTTATTTTAAATAGAGGCCTCGTTAATTCATTTTTCGATGTGGGATTTCAACTAAGATATTTTGAAACGTCAAAAATGTGTTATCCCAATACCCTATATTTTGTTGAACCGATGGTACTTCAAATCATCATATATTGATGAGTTTAAGGACCTAAATTATACACTTGTTTGTGATTTATGACCTCAATCACTACCTACAAATATTTACGTTTTTCCTCCGATTATATGTCTCTAATTGCCACCAATGTTCTCCTAATCAAGATCATAATTTGGTGGTGACCCTTTCATTTCTCTTTTCCTCATATTAAGACTAAATTTTAGTAACCCAATTTCCGATGTGGGTTTTCCCACAAATATATTATCTATTTTCAACCTTTTATTTTCTAAGAACAATTTCAAATTGCGAGGACGCAATTTATTGAAGGAGGGGAGAATGTAACACCCCAAGATTTCAGAGTGTGTTATTTCTTCAAAATAATTCAATAACTTGCACTACACGAAACACCGAGTTAAATTGCACCATGACTTACCAAAAAAAAGCCATTACAAGAGGTCATGAATAGCATTAACTACATTTTTAACTTTATATAATCCTTATAATTTTAGAATCCATATTATGAGTTTCTTAGTCATAATGCAAGAACAGATTCATTTTCAGTATTGCACTTTTATCAACTTTTGATAGTGAAACCTTTTTAAATACAATATTTTAAGATTTTTGACTAAATTGAGACATCAAAAAATTTAGAATGAAACATCCCAAGCTTCCACGGTACGCTTTCCTTTGAAAAAAACAGTAGCGTGTGTTGTACGCAACATCGAGTTTTAACACACACCACAACCGATCAAACTAGCTGTTATGAATAGTAATACCTAAATTTTGAAATTATATATATTTTATATTTTGAAATGGACTTCATTTTTGGATTCGGAATATCGAATTTAGCCTAAGGTGAAATTTTGGTACTTTTCGGATAACTTTCATATTTTGATGAATAGTGAAAATTACTAAATTTTAATTAAAAACAACTTTTTTAATCAAAATAATTAATAGTGATAAATTATGAATTTGAGTGGTTTTAAAGTATATTTAGAATATATTTTTACAATTTAATATAATGTTGGTCATTAGACATAATTTTACAATTAAACCGAATATAAACAAGTGTCAATCTTTTGATAGTTATTATCTCCTAAAAACACGCTTTTTGTTTTGACAGCGGGAATTAATTTTAAATTAATTTCTGCCACTTCTGTGTTTTGAATTTAGAAAAATGGATTCCATATTTGGAATCAGGATGTTCAAATTGTGTAAATAGGAAACTTTTATTTTTAGACATTTTGAATAATTACTGCGGTAAATATTTTATTTACCATGGTTAAGGGTAAATCTGGTAAATAAGGGTTAAACAAAATAATATTATAATAATACTAAATTACCCTAAAACGTGTCTTAACCCTATTGGTTGATACATGGTCGACCGTGGGAATCTTTGTGTCAATTTGGGGACCCCATGGATCCACTTGTAAGTGATAATGACACTTTATTTTAATTAAGTCAAAATGAATACAAAAATGACACAAGCATATATCTTTTAGAAAAACAATTGTTACATAGGGTTATATAAGTTGGATTTTAGATTATAAATATTCATTAGAAATCTAAAAAGATTTCCTACATAATGATAGTTTATTTATAATTTTTAGACATTAAATAATTTATTTTATTTATGACACAATGATGATGAATTAATTACTATAATAGTGAAAAATTAAAATAATTGATATTATAAATACCCAAAAAAATATAATATGAAACTTTTAATGAATTAAACTAATTTTATAGGATAATATGATATATTAGGATTTATTTAATTGACTTTTTTCGAAGTAATCAATCTGTTATGAGTTTCACAAAAATCAACTATTGAATAGTGTCAAAATTGACATAAAAGAGTTCTTAAAACAAATATTATATTATTAATTGATATTAAATTCCTAAAAATATAAGGTTCGGCCAAGAGACTTATATAATGATAGTTTCATCATTAATGGACCACTTGGGGGTCTCTTGGATGTATATAGTAAGTTTATTAACCATATTATATAAAAATACAAAGAGACATTGTAAAAGTGAAACTAATTAACTTAGAGTTAATACTTAAAGATAAGGTTAATATAAGTACCCAAACCTGTCTAACTTCTATTGGTTGAGTGGTTTTCGACTTATCCCCACCTTAAACTTTGAATAATCAACTTTTTAGCCTTTAGAAACCGAATATGAATTTATTATAAATTAATATTTCTAGCTTTTCCAAAGGTGCCCCTCACCCCTCTTATAAAAGGGCACTCCTCCTTCTCATTTCTTCACACCCTCAAAGCCTTTTGGTTCGGCCAAACTCTGCCCAAATACTCTCCCAACATCCCTCACTACAACCTAGAGGCCTTAGTTTGATCAGAAAGCCAACCTAAGGATCCCTTTTGATCAAATCAAAAGGAAGAACCCGAAGAAGAGGTAATGATTTCACCACCCTTTTCCAAGTTCCTTTCTTCTTCCACTTCCTCTTTCTTTGTTCTTACCATTCTAAAATAATAACTCCAGTATCTTACATATACTGTGATGTTATTATAAATATGGTACAACCATATTCAGTATTCTATCCACCCTTTGAATAACATGTCACCATACTTGCGTACGTACGGCTTACCGTCTCCACGTCGTGGTGTAATTGTTATTCAATATATTATTATTTGGATGGGTATAATAATGATGTGTAACTCATGTAAATAATAAATCTAATATGTTAATGATTCTGTATACCATCCATTTATATATTATTTTAATATCAAAAGAATGATATTGTCGCTCGTGCGTACGTACGGACTACCGTCTCCACGAACGCGATGAGATTCATTCTCCATCGTATCCATTCAAGTATAATTATCATTTGATGATTTAAAAATGATGTTTAAGGACTTGATATCATTCTGTATATGAATAATATACAACCTATCCTTTACAAACATGTCTTACGTAACAAAACATATAAAAGAAAACAAGTAAGTTAACACCTGAAACGACGATAATTCTAAGATATTATTAACAAATCAATGTTAAAAGATCATATATGATATCATATTAATGTATATGATTCTTTTATAATTTAATAACAATTATTTCACCATTATACAGGAGGTTAACCTACCCCAACAAAGTAAAAGTACAAGTTAAGGGTTATTTCACAATCTCTTCATTATCCGAGGTTGTTTATACGTAATAATCTACTGGGATCTCTTTATCATCCACATCCATGTTTCTTAAAAATGTATTTCAAAACATTTTTACTATTTACTAGAATATGAGTTAAAGTCATTTATACCCTTTTTGACTTTTATAAGTGGTTTATAAAGGAATCTTTCCGTCGTTTTCAAAACAAGGTCCTTTTTAACCTTTTCGACAAAATTAAGGTAAGAATGTTTTTTTTAACTTATACGGAGAGTGCGGTTATTTTCCGCCGTTATAAAATCTTCAAATCTTTCCTTACAAGATTATAAGAATATTTTCAAAGAAAATGTTTTATTTTATATGGATCTTAAATGATTTCAAAATAAAAGGAGATATTTCTTTTAAAAGAATTTTGATTTCATCTATGTCAACATCCTTTGATGGATTTTAAGATTATTTGAAGTTGATTTATTATGATACAAAACTTCTATATTGTATTGAAGGTTTTTTGATATGTTTGACTGTGGATGTGCTATTTTTATACCATTCATAGTTTATGGTGAAAGTATTGACATTTCGTATGCTAGTTTTAATACGAATGTTTATGTTATGTTTAAACCTTTTCATATGGGAATGCATTGGACTTAATATGTGACGGGTGGAGCCCGCTATAGCTCCTCGATGCATCGGTAGGTCTCATGAGACAAACTAGTGTCTTGGCACAAGGCCTTGACAAAATCTTATTTGTAGTCTTGCCACGAGGCCTTGGCTATGTGGTTATGATAGTATGGCATTATGCATTCCAACATTATGAAAGTGGTTATTGATTTTTGCATGTGATTATTCGATTAGTAGAATATCCATGTGAATAAGTAAATGGCATTATTTCATTTTATTTATGCCATACCATGTTGAAAGTTCATATTTAAAAGGCTTTTGTTTTAGTTATACATTGCCTTAAATATTTATTCTTATTTATGAAAGTTTCCGCTATATTGTTATCCTTACTGGGCATTTGAGATCACCCCTTTTCTATGTTTTATTTTTCCCAGGAAGTGAAGATGTAAGTTATGAATGACCTGCAGGGATATTATGAGGGGATTATAGTGTGGACTGTAGAAACATTATGTTGTTGTAGTAGTTTTTCATTTTATGATGTAATGTAAAACTTATGAATATATTTAGTGTTTCCAAGGCTACTACACCAATCGGTCTTTCGAGATTTGATCTTTCTTGTGATCATGCCAATGTTATGTAATAATGCACCGACTCTGGGTAGCTGGGGTCGGGGAGTTACAGTTGGTATCAGAGGAACATTAGTACAAAACTTGGAAGCTAGATTTAGATAAACTCTGATTAGAGCACGTAGACCTAAGATGAACTTTGAGGATTAGTGTAGAAAAACTTCCTAGAATTTTGGTATTGTAGAGATTTTGTGAGTTTTCCGAGAAATACATCCCTGTCTGGATACGAGCAGGTAGAGGCGGCTCTGGCACAGATGTACCTAGGGGTAAAACCCGAAAACACCGCTTTGAGCTAGACTCGAACGGGAACTGGTGCACGACAACAGACCTTGCTGCACTCTTGGTTACGACACTCCCGGGGGATATGCTTAGGATAATTCTCATTTTCTTTACAAACCATTATGAAGGGTTTATGAGTATATACTTCCTCAAAGAAAACATTTTTATGATTATGGATTATGTCCATAAATAGTTCAATTTATGTTAAGTGTTTTATAAGTATGGGATTATGTATTTTGACTCATAAACTAATCTAGTTTATGCCATTGTTTAGAAATGGCGCCCAGTAGAAGGAATGATAACTCCAGAAATGCACATGATTCAAAGAGAAGGAAGGATCATATCTCTCATGGTCTTAAGCTAGAATTTATAAGAGAAATAGACTCCCATGTATTATCATCATATAAAGAATAATATCATGTGTTGATAAGATAAGTAAAGAGTTTACTAAGTCCTATGGCTTTGAAGGGAAGCAAGAGAAGAAAAGGATGGAAGAGAGAAAGATGGATAAAGGGAAGAGGGAAAAGAAGAATTTTCCCATATGTGGTAACTGTGGAAAGAAACACCCTGGAACTTTCCAGAAAGGAATGGGAGTTTGTTATAAGTGTGGAGGAAAAGGGCACAAAGTACGTGACTGCAAGGGTAAGAAAATGGTTTCAAATGTACAATGCTTCATTTGCAAGGAGTTTGGACACTACGCGAACCTATGTCCCAGTCATCAGACTATGCCGCAAATGATGTTATTGGATAATAATCATGTTATGATACTACCACAGATGAAGAGGAATGATTAGAGTTCTTATGTTGATTATGTCAATTGAGTGTTGTATCAACAATGTAGTTGTTACAATAATCATGGAGTATATAAGGATTGTACTTTAGTACTATTTCATTAAGGACTTGAGATAGTGTGGAACAAAGAAAAGTGACTCAGTAGCAGGTTAAATGTTTGGAAAATATATGGTTGAGAGAAAGATAAACCATAATATGGTTCAGATACCGAGGTGGTGATTTTAGAATAATACATGATTGATTTGGATAAATTATATTGGATATTATTGAATACCTTGAAGCTGATTAATGATTTGTATATTCCATCATTTTTTGGGTTTAAAACATTTTTGGATTAATGAAGTATATCCAGCATTCTATATGGAATAAGGGAACATGAATGTAATCAATAAGGAATATGGTAATACATGATGAAGGTATTCATATGCTATTACAGGGTAAAAAGGATCTATATTAAGTTTACCTTCCTTATAAATGTTGGACTGTGAGTTTGGATAGAAGTATTTTGGATAGTTATAGTTTGGATTATTTTGGATTTCCATAAAAGGACAACCCGGAGGTCGGGCGGCAACCCGTCGCGTCCGGCAAGGCTGCGAGACTTGAACCCGCAACCGAATGGCGACAAGGGTGTATCACCTACCACTGTCCCACGAGATGTCCTGGATTAAATAATGTAGTTTTTATTAAAAGATCTTTTAGATGAATTATAAATTTGTTTATTTTGGAACCCTATACGAATAGTGTAAATAGAATTTTTTTTACATTCTATTATCTTTTAGAGTGAAAGATGAGTATGTGGTAGAAATTTATTAATGGATAAAAGTCTAATTATAAAGTAAGTATATCTCCATATGATCTTAGCCAATCTCATAAAAAATTCCTCAATATTAAGAAAAGCAAATTAGAACAAAAATGTTTTCCTAGATGGTACCTTAAATCATCACTAATTTATGGCTTTGGGATTGTTGGCCTTTTCATAGCCATGTTCTCTACCACTCTCCATCAGGTAATTGATGGTTATATTTTTCTTCCATATCCATATTTTCTTACATGGAACCCTATTATGTGTTATTTTCGGTAATCTTCATGCTTTCGACTCTTTATTTTAAATAGAGGCCTCGTTAATTCATTTTTCGATGTGGGATTTCAACTAAGATATTTTGAAACGTCAAAAATGTGTTATCCCAATACCCTATATTTTGTTGAACCGATGGTACTTCAAATCATCATAGATTGATGAGTTTAAGGACCTAAATTATACACTTGTTTGTGATTTATGACCTCAATCACTACCTACAAATATTTACGTTTTTCCTCCGATTATATGTCTCTAATTGCCACCAATGTTCTCCTAATCAAGATCATAATTTGGTGGTGACCCTTTCATTTCTCTTTTCCTCATATTAAGACTAAATTTTAGTAACCCAATTTCCGATGTGGGTTTTCCCACAAATATATTATCTATTTTCAACCTTTTATTTTCGAAGAACAATTTCAAATTGCGAGGACGCAATTTATTGAAGGAGGGGAGAATGTAACACCCCAAGATTTCAGAGTGTGTTATTTCTTCAAAATAATTCAATCACTTCCACTACACGCAACACCGAGTTCAATTGCACCATGACTTACCAAAAAAAATCCATTAAAAGAGGTCATGAATAGCATTAACTACATTGTTAACTTTATATAATCCTTATAATTTTAGAATCCATATTATGAGTTTCTTAGTCATAATGCAAGAACAGATTCATTTTCAGTATTGCACTTTTATCAACTTTTGATAGTGAAACCTTTTTAAATACAATATTTTAAGCTTTTTGACTAAATGGAGACGTCAAAAAATTTAGAATGAAACATCCCAAGCTTCCACGGTACGCTTTCCTTTGAATAAAACAGTAGCGTGTGTTGTACGCAACGTCGAGTTTTAACACACACCACAACCGATCAAACTAGCTGTTATGAATAGTAATACCTAAATTTTGAAATTATATATATTTTATATTTTGAAATGGACTTCATTTTTGGATTCGGAATATCGAATTTAGCCTAAGGTGAAATTTTGGTACTTTTCGGATAACTTTCATATTTTGATGAATAGTGAAAATTACTAAATTTTAATTAAAAACAACTTTTTTAATCAAAATAATTAATAGTGATAAATTATGAATTTGAGTGGTTTTAAAGTATATTTAGAATATATTTTTACAATTTAATATAATGTTGGTCATTAGACATAATTTTACAATTAAACCGAATATAAACAAGTGTCAATCTTTTGATAGTTATTATCTCCTAAAAACACGCTTTTTGTTTTGACAGCGGGAATTAATTTTAAATTAATTTCTGCCACTTCTGTGTTTTGAATTTAGAAAAATGGATTCCATATTTGGAATCAGGATGTTCAAATTGTGTAAATAGGTAACTTTTATTTTTAGACATTTTGAATAATTACTGCGGTAAATATTTTATTTACCATGGTTAAGGGTAAATCTGGTAAATAAGGGTTAAACAAAATAATATTATAATAATACTAAATTACCCTAAAACGTGTCTTAACCCTATTGGTTGATACATGGTCGACCATGGGCATCTTTGTGTCAATTTGGGGACCCCATGGATCCACTTGTAAGTGATAATGACACTTTATTTTAATTAAGTCAAAATGAATACAAAAATGACACAAGCATATATCTTTTAGAAAAACAATTGTTACATAGGGTTATATAAGTTGGATTTTAGATTATAAATATTTATTAGAAAGATAAAAAGATTTCCTACATAATGATAGTTTATTTATAATTTTTAGACATTAAATAATTTATTTTATTTATGACACAATGATGATGAAGTAATTACTATAATAGTGAAAAATTAAAATAATTGATATTATAAATACCCAAAAAAATATAATATGAAACTTTTAATGAATTAAACTAATTTTATAGGATAACATGATATATTAGGATTGATTTAATTGACTTTTTTCGAAGTAATCAATCTGTTATGAGTTTCACAAAAATCAACTATTGAATAGTGTCAAAATTGACATAAAAGAGTTCTTAAAATAAATATTATATTATTAATTGATATTAAATTCCTAAAAATATAAGTTCCGGCCAAGGGACTTATATCATGATAGTTTCATCATTAATAGACCACTTGGGGGTCTCTTGGAAGTATATAGTAAGTTTATTAACCATATTATATAAAAATACAAAGAGACATTGTAAAAGTGAAACTAATTAACTTAGAGTTAATACTTAAAGATAAGGTTAATATAAGTACCTAAACCTGTCTAACTTCTATTGGTTGAGTGGTTTTCGACTTATCCCCACCTTAACCTTTGAATAATCAACTTTGGAGCCTTTAGAAACCGAATATGAATTTATTATAAATTAATATTTCTAGCTTTTCCAAAGGTGCCCCTCACCCCTCTTATAAAAGGGCACTCCTCCTTCTCATTTCTTCACACCTTCAAAGCCTTTTGGTTCGGCCAAAATCTGCCCAAATACTCTCCCAACATCCCTCACTACAACCTAGAGGCATTAGTTTGATCAGAAAGCCAACCTAAGGATCCCTTTTGATCAAATCAAAAGGAAGAACCCGAAGAAGAGGTAATGATTTCACCACCCTTTTCCAAGTTCCTTTCTTCTTCCACTTCCACTTTCTTTGTTCTTACCATTATAAAATAATCAATCCAGTATCTTACATATACAGTGATGTTATTATAAATATGGTACAACCATATTCATTATTCTATCCACCCTTTGAATAACATGTCACCATACGTGCGTACGTACGGCTTACCGTCTCCACGTCGTGGTGTAATTGTTATTCAATATATTATTATTTGGATGGGTATAATAATGATGTGTAACTCATGTAAATAATAAATATAACATGTTAATGATTCTTTATACCATCCATTTATATATTATTTTAATATCAAAAGAATGATATTGTCGCTCGTGCGTACGTACGGACTACCGTCTCCACGAACGCGATGAGATTCATTCTCCATCGTATCCATTCAAGTATAATTATCATTTGATGATTTAAAAATGATGTTTAAGGACTTGATATAATTCTGGATATGAATAATATACAACCTATCCTTTACAAACATGTCTTACGTAACAAAACATATAAAAGAAAACAAGTAAGTTAACACCTGAAACGACGATAATTCTAAGATATTATTAACAAATCAATGTAAAAAGATCATATATGATATCATATTAATGTATATGTTTCTTGTATAATTTAATAACAATTATTTCACCATTATACAGTAGGTTAACCTACCCCAACAAAGGAAAAGTACAAGGTAAGGGTTATTTCACAATCTCTTCATTATCCGAGGTTGTTTATACGTAATAATCTACTGGGATCTCTTTATCATCCACATCCATGTTTCCTAAAAATGTATTTCAAAACATTTTTACTATTTACTAGAATATGAGTTAAAGTCATTTATACCCTTTTTGACTTTTATAAGTGGTTTATAAAGGAATCTTTCCGTCTTTTTCAAAACAAGGTCCTTTTTAACCTTTTCGACAGAATTAAGGTAAGAATGTTTTTTTAACTTATACGGCGAGTGCGGTTATTTTCCGCCGTTATAAAATCTTCAAATCTTTCCTTACAAGATTATAAGAATATTTTCAAAGAAAATGCTTTATTTTATATGGATCTTAAATGATTTCAAAATAAAAGGAGATATTTCTTTTAAAAAAATTTTGATTTCATCTATGTCAACGTCCTTTGATGGATTTTAAGATTATTTGAAGTTGATTTATTATGATACAAAACTTCTATATTTTATTGAAGGTTTTGTGATATGTTTGAATGTGGATGTGCTATTTTTATACCATTCATAGTTTATGGTGAAAGTATTGACATTTCGTATGCTATTTTTAATACGAATGTTTATGTTATGTTTAAACCTTTTCATATGGGAATGCATTGGACTTAATATGTGACGGGTGGAGCCCGCTATAGCTCCTCGATGCATCGATAGGTCTCATGAGACAAACTAGTGTCTTGGCACAAGGCCTTGACAAAATCTTATTTGTAGTCTTGGCACGAGGCCTTGGCTATGTGGTTATGATAGTCTGGCATTATGCATTCCAACATTATGAAAGTGGTTATTGATTTTTTCATGTGATTATTCGATTAGTAGAATATCCATGTGAATAAGTAAATGGAATTATTTCATTTTATTTATGCCATACCATGTTGAAAGTTCATATTTAAAAGGCTTTTGTTTTAGTTATACATTGCCTTAAATGTTTATTCTTATTTATGAAAGTTTCCGCTATATTGTTATCCTTACTGGGCATTTGAGCTCACCCCTTTTCTATGTTTTATTTTCCCAGGAAGTGAAGATGTAAGTTATGAATGACCTGCAGGGATATTATGAGGGGATTATAGTGTGAACTATGGAAACATTATGTTGTTGTAGTAGTTTTTCATTTTATGATGTAATGTAAAACTTATGAATATATCTAGTGTTTCCAAGGCTATTAAACCAATCGGTCTTTCGAGATTTGATCTTTCTTGTGATCATGCCAATGTTATGTAATAATGCACCGACTCTGGGTAGTTGGGGTCGGGGCGTTACAATTTTATTACGTTGGAAAAAAGGATCTTCATTGTGCTTAACTTCATTAAAAATTTTGGACTGTGAGTTTATAAAAAAGTGTTTTGGATAAATCTAAAATGATATTTTTTTTTGATTTCCATAAAATGGAGAACCCGGAGGTTGGACGACAAACTGTCACATCCGACAAGGCCGCGAGACGTGAACCCACAACCGAAGGGCGGCAAGGGTGTATCACTAACCACTGACCCACGTGATGTCCTGGATTGAATAATTTAGTTTTTTAATGGTTTTTCATGATGAATTATAAATTCATTTTTATTGAACCCTATATGAATATGATAAATATAATATTATTTTTAAGTTATATTATCTTTTAGAGTGAAAGATGAGTTTGTCGTAGAACTTAGTTAAAGGATGGGACTCTACATGTCAAGTATACACTTTTCTTCTTCACTTATTCAATGAGAAAATTAATTCTTATACATTGGTGAAGGAATATAAAAACATAAAATGTGTTATCCTAATATCATATGTTTTGTTGAACCGAAGGTATTTTAAATCATCATAGATTGATGAATTTAAGGCCCTCAATTTTACACTTGTCATCGATTGAAGAAATCAATCACTACCAATAAATATTTACGTTTTCCCTCCAATTATATGACTCTAATTTCCACCAATGTTCTCCTAATGAAGATCATAATTTTTTGGTGACCCTTTCATTTCTCTTTTACTCCTATTAAGACTAAATTTTATTAACCCAATATCCGTTGTGGGTTTTCCAAAAAAGATAATTTTTATTTTCAACATTTATTTTCTATGAACAATTTCAAATTTTGAGGACGAAATTTATTGAAGGAGAGAGGAATGTAACACCCCAATATTTCAATGTGATCTATTTCATCAAAATAATAAAATAACATGCACTATAGGCAACACCGGGTTCATGAACACCATGACTTACCAAACAAGCCGTTAAAAAGAGGTTACGAATAGTATTAACTGAATTTTGAACTTTATATAATCCTTATAATTTTAGAATTCATATTATGAGTTTTATAGACACAATTTAATAACAAATTCATTTTTTTCAGATAAAAGAAGTTGTTTTCAAAAAAGGCACTTTTACCTACTATTAATGGTGAACCCTTCTTAAATCCAATATTTTAAACTTTTATATATTCAATTAGAAAAAATAAATTAATTTCATTGAATGGGGAAATCAAAAATTTACAGTGTAACACCCCAAGATTCAATGGTACGCTTCTCTTTGAATTATACAGTAGCGTGTGTTGTACAAAACTTCGAGTTCTGACACACACCACAACCAATCAAACTAGCCGATATGAATAGTAATAAATAATTTTTAAAAATTTATCAATTTTATCTCTCAAAATGGAATTCATTTTTGTATTCAGAATAGAATAATTATCCTAGGGTAAAATTTTGGTACTTTTCGGATAACGTTTATATTTTGAATGAATAGTGAAAATTAATAAATTTTAATTAAAAACATCTTTTTAATCAAAATAATTAATAGTGATAAATTATGAATTTGAGTGGTTTTAAAGTATATTTAGAATATATTATTACCATTTAATAGAATGTTGGTCATTGGACATAATTTCACATTTAAACTGGACATAAACAATTGTCAATCTTTTGATAGTTATTATTTCTTACAAACATGTTTTTTGTTTTGACAGCAAAAATTAATTTTAAAGTAATTTCTGCCACTTCTGTGTTCATAAATTGGAAACATGGATTCTATATTTGAAATCAGTATATAAAAATTGTTTAAATAGGTGACTCTTATTTTTAGATATTTGAATAATTACTTCGGTAAATATTTTATATACCATTGTTAAAGGGTAAATCCAGTAAATAAGGGTAAAAAAAATATTGTAATAATATTAATTTACCCTAATACATTTCCTAAACCTATTGGTTGATACATGTCTGACCATGGGCATCATTGGGTCGATTTTTGGACTCTATGGATCCACTTGTATGTGATAATGAACCTTTATAATAATTAAGTTAAAGTATATACAAAAATGACATAAGCATTTATCTATTAGAAAAACAATTTTTACATAGGGATATATATATTATATTTTAGACTATAAATATTCATTAGAAAGCTAAACCGATTTCATACATAATTTTATTTTATTTATAATTTTTAGTCATTGAAAAATTTAAAATTTATATGACACAATAATGATGAAGTATTTTCTGTATTACTGAAAGAATCAAATAATTGGTACTATAAATGTTAAAATAAATATAATTTAAAAGTTTTGATGACGTTGACCAATTTAATTGGTTAATATGACTTTTTAGGATTTCACAAATGAATTGTTTTCGAATTAATAATGTTTTTATGACTTTAACAAAAATAAATTATTGATTAGTGTCAAAATTGACATAAATGAGTTTTTTAAAAAATGTTTTATTAATAATTGATATTATATTCCTAAATATCTAATTATCAGCAAATAAATTATATAATGATATTTTAATTATTAATGGACCACATGGGGGTCGCATGGATGTATATAGTATGTTTATTAATGATATATTATAAAAATAAAAAGTGACATGGTAAGTGTTAAACTAATTAACCCTGAGTTAAAACTAAAAGATATGGTTAATATAATGACCCAACCTGTCTTAAATCTATTGGAAGAGAGGATATAAACCCATAGCCACCTATGGATTGAAATAAATTCATTTGGAACCATTATAAACAGAATATGATTGTATAATAAATTAATACATTAATCTTTTTTTAAAGTGACTCTCACCCCTCTTAAAAAAGGGCACTCCCCCTTTACTCTATTTCATACCTTCTACGAAATTTTTCTCAGCCAAACCCTACAAAAATATCAACTCAACATCCCTAAATTAATTCTAAAGGACCTCCTTTGTTCAAAAATCCATCTTAAGGATCCCTTTTGATCAAATCAAATGGAAGAACCCAAAAAAGTTGTAATGATTTAATCACCCTCTTTCGAGTTCCTTTATTCTTCCACTTACTCTTTCTTTGTTGTTTCAACTATAAAACAAAAACTCCAATATATTCTATATAATGTGATTCTATTATAAATATGGAACAACTATATTCATTATCCTATCCATTCATTGAATAACATGCCACCATACGTGTGTACGTACGACATATCATCTCCACGTCGTGGTGTAATTGATATTCAATACATTATTATTTTGATGGGTATAATAATGAATTCTCATTGATGAAAATAATAAATATATCATGATAAAAATTATGAAAATAAGATATACCATATAATTATATATTAGTTTAATATCAAAAGAATGATATTGTCGCTCGTGCGTACGTACGGATTACTGTCTCCATGACATGATGAGATTCATTTCCAAGTTCATCATTCATCAATGATTATAAAAATAAATATTAATTATAAATATGTAATATATGACATAAAAACACAACAGGAAATATATATATATATATATATATAAGTATTTATGTACTTACATATATCTTATTCACATAAATCATTTAAATACTATACGAAAATGGAAACAACGCTTATGCGTACGTACAGACTACCATCTCCATAAACAGTGTTTTACATTTCATATATACGTCTATTATACAATTTTATATTTTAATTTTATATAATATATAAATAATGTTTTATATTCTTGAATTATTTAAATCACGATTTAAGTGATACAATCTAGAGTAACAAGTTAAAACACGTATGATAAAGAAAGATAATATTACCCGAAACGTTAATTTAAAAATGGAAATTATTATTAAATGGGTTGTATGTAGTAATAATTGAATCATGTATGATATCATAAATATTAATACGGTTCTGGTATAATTTAATAAAATACTACACTCTTCGTACATGAGGTTAAACGTACCCTCGATAAAAGGAATGTTCAAGGTAAGGGGTTTTCATCTCACTCCTTATTCTCGTGAGATTCATGCAGTATTGACACTATTACCATTTGTGTGGTGTATGTACTGCCCATAATTGTATTCTTAGGGTAATAAACTTTATCTTATGTGTATTTACATATTCATTGTATGATACCTGTTTGATGGGTTTTATGTTTCGTAAGATACCAAATTTTTAAGGGTTAATTTCAAAATCTATTTATTATCCGAGGTTGTTTTTACAAAAGTATCAACTCGGAAATATTTATTATCCATGTCCATGTTTTATGAAATAGTTTTGAAAGGTATTCTTTTAAGGGAATTATTTAATAAAACATCATTTAAAATGTTTTAAATATTTATCCTTCAAAATCATCCTCATTAATTTCCATGTCTTTTAAAGGGGTTTTAAGGATTTAATTATATGGACATGAATGTTTTCAAAATGTTAATTCCTTTCAAAAGTTTCAATGTGGTATGGGACACTTTGATTCAAAAATTACATTAAATGACTTCTTTAAAAAATTTTGTGAGTTTTTAATGTTTTAATGAAAAAGGGGTATTTCTCTAAAAGATTGTTAAAAATCATTTTCATCTAGGTGAAAATCCTTTAATCGATTTTAAACTTGTTTTGATGTTGATTTATCCAGATACAATTCTTCCATGTTGTGTTGAAGGTTTTGTGATATGTTTGACTGTGGGATGTGTTATTTTTTATACCATTCATGGTTTTCAGGTAAAGTATTGACATTTCTTATGCTAATTTTAATAAGAATGTTTATGTTATGTTTATACCTTTTCATATGAGGAATGCATTGGACTTAGTATGTAATGGGTGGAGCACGCTATAGCTCCTCGATGCATTGGCCAGTCTAATGAGACAAACTAGTGTCTTGGAATGAGGCCTTAACAAAATCTTATTTGTATTCTGGGCACGAGGCCTTGGCTATGTGGTTATGATAGTCTAACATTTTGCATTCCACATTAAGAAAGTGGTTAGTGATATTGCTTTTGATTATTTGGCTTGTAGAATATCCATGTGAATAAGTAAATGGAATTATTTCATTTTATTTCTTCCATATTATGCTGATGTTCATGTTTAAAAGGCTTTTGTTTTAGTTATACATTTCCTTAAATGTTTGTGCTTATTTATGAATGTTTTTGCAGTATTGCTTACCCTTACTAAGCGTTTGAGCTCACCCCTTTCTATGTTTTATTTTTCCCAGGATATTAAGAAGTGTATTGTGATTTATATGTTGGGTTAATCCAAGGGAATAATTGTGTTCGTAATGATTATTTATGTTGTTCTGTATGTATTAAGGTGCAATGTAACATTCATGTATGTAATCTATTTTCCAAGACTGCTAAACTGATCAGTCCTTCAAGACTTCATTCCTTGTAATCATGCCAATGTATTAAAATAATGCACCGACACTGGGTAACGGGGGTCGTGGAATTACAGTTGGTATCAGAGAATGTTTAGTACAACCCTTGGAAACTAGATTTAGATAAACTCTGATTAGTGCACATAGCCCTAAGATAGACATTGAGAATTAGTATAGATGAACTTCTATAATTTTGGTATTATAGATATTTATGAGTTTTCCGAGCAATACATCCTTATCTAGATAAGAGCAGGTAGAGGCGGCTCTGGCACAGATATACCTAGGGTTAAAACTCGAAAACACCGCCTTGAGCTATACTCGAACAGGAACTGGTGCACGACAATTGGCCTTGCTGCACTCTTGGTTACAACACTCCCGGGTGATATACTTAGGATAATTCTCAACATCATTACAAACCATTATGAAGGGATTATGAGTATATACTTCTTCAATAAATACATCTTTAGGATTATGGATTATATCCATAAATCATTTAATTTACATTAGTTATTTTACATGTTTGGAATTATTCATTGCACTTCATAAACTGGCCTAGTTTATGCCGTTGTATAGAAATTTCACCCAGTATAAGGAATGTGAACTCCAGCCATAAGTATAATCCAAATAATAAGAAGGATCATTTATTTCAATGTATTAATCCATCATTTAGAGGGAAAATAGTCTCCCATATGTTATCATCATATTAGGAAATAGTATCATGTTTTGATAAGATAAGTAAAGAGTTCACTGAGTCCTATGGCATCAAAGGGAAGCAAGAGAAGAAAAGGATGGAAGAGAGAAAGATGGATAAAGGGAAGAGGGAAAAGAACAATTTTACAATATATTATAACTGTTGGAAGAAAAACCATGGAACTTTCCTGAAGGGAATGGGAGTTTGTTATAAGTGTGGAGAAAAAGGGCACCATGTGCGTGATTTCAACGGTGAGAAAAAGGATTCAAATGTGCACTACATCATCTGAAAGGCTTTGGGTCACTACCCGAACCAATGTCTAAATAATCAGAGAATGCCGAAAATGATTATATTGGATAAAAATCAAGTTGTGATACTACCACATATGATTAGGAATGACTAGATTTCATTTGTTGTTATTAGAGAATTATGTCATTTGTGTGTTGTGTCAACATTGTACTGGTTATAATAATTATTGAGTATATAAGGATTGTGCTGCAGTATTATTTCATTAAGGACATGGAGTTGTGTGGAACCAAGAAAAGCGGCTCAATAGTAGGTTAATTTTTTGTAAATATATGGTTGAGGGAAATATAAAACACAATATGGTTCTGATAATGAGGTAGTGATTTTTGAATAAGAGATGGGTGATTTGAATAAATTATATTGGATATTCCTGACTAACTTGAAACTGATTAGTGATTTCTATTCCCATAATTGTTGGAGATTACTACATTTTTTGATAGAAGGAGTATATCTAGTATTCTATAAGGAATAAAAGATCATTAATTTAATTGATAAGGTTCTATGGTAATTCAGGATGTGCAATGTTTTAAAAGAATACATGACAAAGGTGTTCACATGTTATTACGTAGGAAAAATGATTTTCATTGTGTTTAACTTCTTTACGAATTTCATACTGTGTGTTTGGAAAAACGATTTTTGCATAAATCTAGTTTGAGATTATTTTTTGATTTCCATAAAAAGGACAACCTGGTGGTCGGGCAGCAACCCGTCGCGTCCGGCAAGGCTGCGAGACTTGAACCAAAAACCGGAGGGCGAAAAGGGTGTATAACAAACCACTGACCCACGTGATGTCCTAGATTGAATAATGTAGTTTTTTAATTATTTTAAAATAATAATTATAAATTAATTTTTATTGAACCATATACGAATATGATAAATAAAATATTATTTTTAAACTCAATTATCTTATAGAGTGAAAGATGAGTTTGTGGTAGAACTTAGGTAAAGGATGGGAATCTACATGTCATGTATATATATTTCTTCTTCACTTATTCAATCAATAAATTAATTATTATACTTTAGTGAAGGGATCTTAAAACAAAAAATGTGTTATCCTAATACGATATGTTTTTTGAATCGATGGTACTTTAAATCATCATAGATTGTTGAATTTAAGGCCCTCATTGTTACATTTTTTTATGGATTAACTCAATCACTACATATAAATATTTACATTTTTCCTCTAATTATATAACTCTAATTTCCACAAATGTTCTCCTAATCGAGATCATAATTTGGTGGTGACCATTTCATTTCTATTTTCCAATTATTAAGAAAAAACTTTTAACCAAATTTCCGTTGTGGGTTTTCAAACTAAGATAATTTTTATATTCAACAATTATTTTCACAGAACAATTTCAAATTGTGAGGACAAAATTTATTTAAGGAGGGAAGAATGTAACACCCCATGATTTTATATTGGGTTATTTCTTCAAAATAATTCAATAACTTGCACTACACGCAATACCAAGTTCAAACGCACCTTGACTTACCAAACAAGTAGTTCAAAAGAGGCTATGAATAGTATTAACTGAATTTTGAACTTTATATAATCCTTATAATTTAAAATCCATATTATGAGTTTATTAGAAATAATTTAAGAACAAATTCATTTTTTTCAAATAAATGAAGTATTTTTCAAAAAATGCACTTTTACTGACTTTTAAAGGTGAATCCTTTTTAAATCAAAGATTTAAAATTTTTATATATTCAACATGACTAAAGAAATTAATTCTTTAGAATGGTGACATAAAAAATCTACAATGTAACACCCCAAGATTCTATGGTACGCTTCACTTTGAATAATACAGTAGTGTGTGTTGTACGCAACTTTGAGTTCTAACACACACAACAACCAATCGATCTAGCCATTATGAATAGTAATACCTACTTTTTGAAATAATAGAAATTTTATCACTAAAAATGTACTTCATTTTTGGATTCTAAATATTGAAATTAGCTTAAGGTACAATTTTGGTACTTTTCGGATAACTTTTATATTATGAATGAATACTGAAAATTAGTAAATTTTAAATAAATTTTTTTAATTAAAATAATTAATAGTGATAAATTATCAATTTGAGTGGTTTTAAAGTATATTTAGAATATATTTTTACCATTAAATAAAATGTTGGTGATTGGACATAATTTCACATTTAAACCGGATAGAAACAATTGTCAATCTTTTGATAGTTATTTTTTCTTACAAACACGCTTTTTTGTTTCGACAACGGAAATTAATTTTAAATTAATTTCTACAACTTATGTGTTTGGAATTTGGAAACATGGATTCCATATTTGGAATCAGGATGTCCAAATTGTGTAAATAGGTTACTCTTATATTTATATATTTTGAATATTTATTTCAGTAAATATTTTATTTACCATGGTTAAAGGGTAAATCCAGTAAATAATGGTAAAAAATAATATTATAATTATATTAATTTACCCTAAAACTTGTCCTAACAATATTGGTTGATATATTTCCGACCATGGGTATCTTTGGGTCGATTTTGGGACCCCATGGATACATTTCTATGTGATAATGACACTTTATATTAATTAAGTTACAGTAAATACAAAAATGACATAAGGATTTATCTTTAAGAAAAACAATTTTTACATAGGGTTGTATATATTATATTATTGAATATAAATATTCCTTAGAAAGATAAAACTATTTCCTACATAATTGTATTTTATTTATAATTTTTATACATTAAAAATATTAAAATATATATGACACAATAATGATGAAGTATTTTCCTTATTAATGAATGAATCAAATAATTGGTATAATAAACATTAAAATAAATATAATATGATTGTTTTGAAGACCTCCAAGAATTTTATTGGTTAATATGACAGGTTAGTATTGTATAAATGAATGTTTTTCAAATTAATAAAGTTTTTATAACATTAACAGAAATTAATTATTGAATAGTGTCAAAATTGACATAAATGAGTTTTTAAAAAAATATTATATTATTAATTGGCATTCTATTCCTAAAAATCTAAGGATCAGCCAAAAAAATTTTATAATGATAGGTGAATTATTAATGGACCACTTGGGGGTCGCTTGGATATATATATTATGTTTATTAACTATATATTATAAAAATACAATTTGAAATGGTAAGTGCTAAACTAATTAACCTAGAGTTAAAACTAAATGATATGCTTAATATAATGACCAAAACATGTCTAAAATATTTTGGATGAGAGGGTATAAGCCCATATCTAACTAAGTATTGAAATAAATTCATTTTAAACCATTATAAACAGAATATTATTAGATAATAAATTAATACTTTAATCTTTTTCTAAGGGGACCCTCAAACCTCTAATAAAAGGGCACTAACCATTCACTATATTTCACACCTTCTAAGCCATTTGTCTCGGCCAACTCCTGCCCAAATATCCTATAAACATTCATCAATTTTTTATAGAGTCCCTATTTTGTTCGGAAACCCATCATAAGGATCCATTTTATTCAAATCAAAAGGAAGAACACAAAGAAAATGTAATGATTTCACCACCCTCTATCAAGTTCTCTTATTCTTCCACTTACACTTTATTTGTTGTTTCAATTATAAAATAAACTCACCAGTATATTATATATATTGTGATGTTATTATAAATATGGCACAACTATATTCATTATCCTATCCATCCTTTGAATAACATGTCACCCTACGTGCATACGTACGACTTACCATCTCCACGTCATGGTGTAATTGTTATTCAATACATTATTATTTGGACGGGTATAATAATGTTGTGTAATTTATGTAAATAATAAATATATCATGATAATACTTCTGTAAATATGATATACCATCCAATTATATATTATTTTAATATCAATAGAATGATATTTTCACTCGTCCGTACGTACGGATTACCGTCTCCACAACACGATGAGATTCATTTCCAATTTCATCATTCATCGATGATTATAAAAATATATATTAATTATATGTTTGTAATATATGAATTAATAATTCTACTGGAGATATATATATATATATATATATATATATAAGTATTTATGTACTTACATATATCTTATTCACTTACATTCGTTCAACACTATATGAAAATGGAATCGGTGTTTATACGTACGTACGAACTACTATCACCATAAACAATGTTTTACATTTCATATATATGTCTATTATACATATTTATATTCTAAATATATTTTATATATAAATAATGTTTTATATTCTGTATGTATTTAAATCATGATCTATGTGATACAATCCAAAGTATCAATTTAAAACACGTACGATAAAGAAAGCGATTATTTCCCGAAATGTTAATTTAACATGGAAATTATTATTAAATGGGTAGTAAAAAGTCATAATTGAATCATGTATGATATCATAAATATTAATACTGTTCTGGTAAAATTCATAACATACTATGATCTTTGTATAAGATGTTAAACGTACCCCCGACTAAAGAAAGTGTAAGGTAAGGGGTTTTCATCTCACTCTTTATTTTCGTGAGATTCATGCAATATTTCCACTATTACCTTTTATGTCATGTATGTACTACCCATAATTTTATTATTTGTGTAATACATTTTAACTTATGTGTATTTACATATTCATTGTATGATACATCTTTCATTGATTGTATGTTTCACAACATACAAAATTGGTAATGGTTAATTTCACAATCTCATTATTATCCGAGGTTGTTTTTAGGTAAGTATCTACTGGGACATATTTATTATCCATATCCATGTTTTATTAAAGAATTTTCAAAGAGATTATTTTAAGGGACTTTTTTTACTAAAAAATCATTTCAAATGTTTTAAATATTTATCCTTCTAAATCTTTCTCATTAATGTCTATATCTTCAAAATGGTTTTTAAGGATTTATTTATATGGACATGAATGTTTCCAAAATATTAATTCCTTTCAAATGTTTGAAAGTGGAATGGGACAGATGGATTCAGAAATTAATTTAAATGACTTCTTTTCTAAATTGTGTGATTTTTAAATGTATTCATGAAATTTCTTATTTCTCTCAAAAAATTTTACAAATCATTTACATCTATGTCAAAATCATATAATAGATTTTAAACTTGTTTGGAAGTTGATTTATCATGATACAAATCTTTACTATTGTGTTGAAGGTTTTTTTGATATGTTTTACTATGGATATGTTATTTTTTTACCATTCATGGTTTATGGGTAACGTATTGACATTTCTTATGCTAGTTTTAATACAAATGTTTTGTTATGTTTAGAACTTTTCATATGAGGAATGTATTGGACTTAGTATGTGACAGGTGGAGCCCTCTATAGCTCCTCGATTCATCGGTAGGTCTCATGAGACAATCTAGTGTCTTGGCACGAGGCCTTGACAAAATCGTATTTGTAATCATGGCACGAGGCCTTGTCTACGTGGTTATGATAGTCTGGCATTATGCATTCCATCATTATGAAAGTGGTTAGTGATATTGAATTTGATTATTCAACTAGTATAATATCCATGTAAATTAGTAAATGGAATTATTTCATTTTATTTTTTACATATTATGTTGAAGATCATGTTTAAAAGGATTTTGTTTTAGTTATACATTGCCTTAATTGTTTATGCTTATTTATGAAAGTTTATGCTATATTTCTTACCCTTACTGAGCGTTTGATCTCACCCATTTCTATATTTTATTTTTCCTAAGAATCCAAGAAGTGTATTGTGATTGATATACAGGGTTAATCCTAGGGAAAAATTTAGTTCATAAATATTATTTTTGTTGATTTTTATGTCTTAAAGTGCAATGTAAAATTCATGTATGTAATCTGTTTTCCAAGACTGCTAAACTGATCGGTCATTCGGGACTTGATTCCTTGTAATAATGTCAATGTACTAAAATAATGCACCGACACTAGGTAACTGCGGTCGGGGCGTTACAGTTGGTATCAGAGGATTTTTAGTACAACCCTTAGAAACTAGATTTAGATAAACTCATATTAGAGAACATAGACTTAAGATAGACATTGAGTATTAGTATAGAAGAACTTCTAGAATTTTGGGTTTGTAGAGATTTTTGGGTTTTCCAAGCAATACATCCCTATGTGGATAGAAGTTGGTAGGGGTGGCTCTGGCACAGATGTACCTAGGGATAAAACCTGAAAACACCGCCTTTTTCTAGACTCGAACGGGAACTATTACACGACAATAGGCCCTACTACACTATAGTTTATGACACACTCGTGGGATATGCTTCAGATAATTCTCATTATCATTACAAACCATTACGAAGGGTTTATGAGTATATAATTATTCAATGAAACCATATTTATGATTATTTAGTATATCCATAAGTATTTCTATTTACATTATGTATTTTACATGTTTGGAATTATTCATTGCAATTCATAAACTGATCTAGTTTATGCCATTGTATCGAAATGGCACCCAATAGAAGGAATGTGAACTCCAATAATACGTATGATCCAAAAAATAAGAAGGATCACATCTTTCAGGGTATTAAGACATCAATTAGATGGAAAATAGTCTCCCATGTATTATCATCATATGAAAAAACAATATCATGTGTTGATAAGATATGTAAAGAGTTCACTGAGTCATATGGCTTTGAAGGGAAGCAAGAGAAGAAAAGGATGGAATAGAAAAAGATGGATAAAGGGAAGAGGGAAAAGAATAATTTTCCAATATGTGATAACTATGGGAAGAAACACCCTAGAACATTCCTGAAGGGAATAAGAGTTTTTTTATAAGTGTGGAGAAAAAGGACACCATGTGCGTGTCTGCAAGGTTAAGTAAAAGGTTTCAAATGTGCAATGCATCATCTGCAAGGAGTTGGGACACTACGCGAACCAATGTCCAAATCATCATAGTATGCCCCAAATTATGCTATTGGATATTAATCAATTTATGATACTACCACAGATGAGGAGTAATTACTGGAGTTCATATGTTGTTTTTAGAGAATTATGTCATTCGAGTGTTGTATCAACAATATACTGGTTATAATAATTATGGAGTATATAAGGATTATACTGCAGTACTATTTCATTAAGGACGTGATATTGTGTGGAACGAAGAAAAGTGGATCAATTGTAGGTTAATGTTTTTGGAAATATATGGTTGAGAGAAAGATAAAACCTAACCTTGTTCTGATAATGAGGTATCGATTTTGGAATAAGATATGGTTGATTTGAATAAATTACATTGGATATTCTTGACTACCTTAAAACTGATTAATGATTTCTAATCCCATAATTTTTGTAGTTTACAACATTATTGGATAGAAGGAGTATATCCAGTATTCTATAAGGAATAAAGGATCATGAATGTAATTAACAAGGTTTTGTGGTAATTCATGATCTGCAATGTTTTAAAAGAATTCATGATGAAGGTGTTCACATGTTATTACATTGGAAAAAGGATCTTCAATGTGTTTACCTTCATTACAAATTTAGGACTGTGAGTTTGGTCAAATGTGTTTTGGATATATCTAGTTTGATATTATTTTTGGATTTCCATAAAAAGGAAAACTCGGAGGTCTGGCAGCAACTCTTCGTGTCCGGCAAGGCCGTGAGACATGAACCCACAACCCATGGGCGACAAGGTTGTATCACCAACCACTGACCCACGTGATATCCTATATTGAATTATGTAGTTTTTTAATGGTTTTCAATAATAATTATAAATTCATTTTTATTGAACCCTATATGAATATGATTAATAGAATATTATTTTTATGATCTAATATCTTTTAGAGTGAAAGATGAGTTTGTGGTAGAACATAGTTAAAGGATGTGACTCTTCTTGTCAAGTATATATTTGTTTACTCACTTATTCAATGATGAAATTAATTCTTATACTTTAGTGATGGGATCCTAAAAAAAATGTGTTATCCTAATAACATATGTTTTGTTAAACCGATGGTATTATAAATCATCATAGATTGATGAATTTAAGGCCCTAAATTTTAAACATGTTTTTGATTGATGAACTCAATCACTACCTATAAATATTTACGTTTTCCCTTTAATTATATGACATTAATTTCCACCAATGTTCTCTTAAACAAGATCATAATTTTGTGGTGACCCTTTCATTTCTCTTTTCCTCTTATTAAGACTAAATTTTATTAACCCAAATTCCGATGTGGGTTTTCCAACAATGATAATTTTTATTTTCAACCTTTATTTTCAAAGAACAATTTCAAATTGCTAGGATGTAATTTATTGAAGGATGGAATAATTTAACACCCCATGATTTAATAGTGCATTCTTTCTTCAAAATAATTCAATAACTTGCACTACACGCTACACCGAGTTCAAGCACACCATGGCTTACCAAACAAGCCATTCAAAAGAGGTTATGAATAGTATTAAATGAATTTCGAACATTATATAATACTTATAATTTTAGAATCCATATTATGTGTTTTTTAGATAAAATGTAAGAACAAATTCATTTTTTTCATATAAAAGTTGTATTTTTCAAAAAATACACTTTTATCGACATTTAATGGTGAACCCTTTTTAAATCCAATATTTTAAACATTTATATATTAAATTTGATTAAAAAAATTAATTCTATATAATGGAGGCATAACAAATTTACAATGTAACACCCCAAGATTCCATGGTATGCTTCTCTTTGAATAATACATTAGTGTGTGTTGTACGCAACTTCGAATTCTAACACACACCACAACCAATCGAACTAGGTGTTATGAATAGTAATACCTACCTTTTTAAATTTTATAAATTTTTTCACACAAAATGGACTTAATTTTTGGATTCATAATATTGAAATTAGTCTAGGGTAATTCTATTGTACTTTTCAGATAACTTTTATATTTTGAATGAATAGTGAAAATTAGAAAATTTTAATTAAAAACAACATTTTTAATCAAAATAATTAAAAATGATAAATTATTAATTTGAGGTTATTAAAGTATATTTAGAATATATTTTTACCATTTAATAAATTGTTTTCAATTGGAAAAAAATTTACATTTAAACTGGACATAAACAATTGTCAATATTTTGATAGTTATTATTTCTTACAAACACGCTTTTTGTATTGACATCGGAAATTAATTTTAAAATAATTTTTTCCACTTCTGTGTTTTGAATTTGGAAACATTGATTCCATATTTAGAATCATGATGTCTTAATTGTGTAAATAGGTAACTCTTATTTATAGACATTTTGAATAATTAATTCTGTAAATATTTTATTTACCATGGTTAAAGTTTAAATCCATTATATAAGGGTAAAAAATAATATTAGAATAATAATAATTTACCGTAAAGCATTTACATACCCTATTGGATGATACATGTCCGACCATGGGCATATTTGGGTCGATTTGGGGACCCCATGTAACAACTTGTATGTGATAATGACACATTATATTAATTAAGTTAAAGTAAATACAAAAATGCCATAAGCATTTATCTTTTAGAAAAACAATTTTTACATAGGGTTATATATATATTATCATTTAGACAATAAATATTCATTAGAAAGATAAATTTATTTCCTACAAAATATTATTTTATTTATAATTTTTAGACATTGAAAAATTAAAAATATATATGACACAATAATGATGAAATATTTTCATTATTAATGAAATAATCAAATAATTGGTATTATAAACGTTAAAATAAATATATTTTTAATGGTTTGATGACATCCACTAATTTTATTGGTTAATATGACATGTTTTGATTTCATAAATGAATTAGTATTAAATTAATAAAGTTATTGTGACTTGAACAAAAATCAATTGTTGAATAGTGTCAAAATTGACATAAATGAGTTTTTAAAACAAATATTATATTATTAATTGATATTCTAATCCTAAAAATATACGGTTCAATCAAAACAATATATATAAGGATAGGTGAATTATTAATGGACCACTTGGGGGTCGCTTAGATGTATATAGTATGTTTATAACTATATATTATAATAATATAAAGTGATATGGTAAGTGTTAAACTAATTAACCGAGAGTTAAAACTAAATGTTATGGTTAATATAATGATTAAAACTAGTATAAAATCTATTTATTGAGATTATTTATACCCATAGCCACTTAAGGATCGAAATAAAATAATTTGTAACCGTTATAAATAGAATATTATTGTATAATAAATTAATACATTAATCTGTTTCTAATGTGACCCTCACCCCTCTTATAAAAGGGAACTCACCCTTCACTCTATTTCACACCTTCTAAGCCATTTTCCTTGACCAACCCCTAACAAAATATCCTCTGAACTTCCCTCAATTAATTATAGAGGCTTTCCTTTGTTCAGAAATCCAACTTAAGGATCCCTTTTGATCAAATCAACAGGAAGAACCCGAAGAAGAGGTAATGATTTCACAACCCTCTATCAAGTTCTCTTATTCTTCCACTTACTCTTTCATTGTTGTTTCCATTATAAAATAAAAACATCAGTATATTCTATATAATGTTATGTTATTATAAATATGGAACAACTTTATTCATTATCATATCCATCCTTTGAATAACATGTCACTATACGTGCGTACGTACGGCTTACCGTCTCCACATCGTGGTGTACTGTTATTCATTACATTATTATTAGGATTGCTATAAAAATGATGTGTAATTGATGTAAATACTAAATATATCATAATAATAATTCTGTAAATATTATATACCATCCAATTATATATTATTTTAATATCAATGGAATGATATTGTCCATCGTGCATACGTACGGATTACCGTCTCCACGACGGGATGAGAATCATTTCCAAGTTCATCATTCATCGATGATTATAAAAATATATATTAATTATAAGTATGTCATATATGACATAATAATTCAACTTGAGATATATATATTTATATATATAATAATTTGTGTACTTACATATATCTTATTAACTTTCATCCGTTCAATACTATATGAAAATGGAAACAGTGTTTATGTTTACGTATGGACTACCGTCTCCATAAATAGGGTTTTACCTTTAATATATATATTTATATTATACATATTTATATTCTAAATATATATTATATATACATAATTTTTTATATTTTTGATGTATTTAAATCATAATCTAAGTGATACAATCAAGTGTTACAAGTTAAAACACATACGATAAAGAAAGCGATTATTACCAGAAATGTTAATTTAACATGGAAATTATTATTAAATGGGTAGTATAAAGTCTTAATTGAATCTTCAATGATATCGTAAATAGTAATATGGTTCTGGTATAATTTAATGACATGCTATAATCTTCATATAAGAGACTAAATGTACCCTCGACTAATAGAAAGTGCAAGGTAAGGGGCTTTCATCTCACTCTGTATTCTCTTTAGATTCATGCAATATTGACACTATTAACTTTTGTGTGGTGTATTTGCTACCCGTAATTGTATACTTTGTGTAATAAACTTTAACTTATGTGTATTTAAATATTCATTTTATGATACCTATTTCATAGGTTTTATGTTCCGTGACATACCAAACTGGTAAGGGTTAATTTCACAATCTCTTTATTATACGAGGTTGTTTTTACCTATGTATCTACTGGGACATATTTATTATCCATGTCCATGATTTATAAAAGTGTTTTCAGAGGGATTATTTTAAAGGACTTTTTTACTAATACATAATTCAAATTTTTTAAATATTTATCCTTCTAAATCTTTCTCATTAATGTCTATGTCTTCAAAATCAGTTTTAAGGATTTATTTATATGAACATGAATGTTTTTTAAATGTTAATTCCTATCAAAAGTTTCAAAGTGGTATGGGAAATATTTTTTAAAAAATGAATTTAAATGACTTATTTTCTAAATTGTGTGACTTTTAAAAGTTTTCTTGAAAAATTTGTATCTCTCTGAAAGAGTTTTACAAATAATTTTCATCTTTTTAAAAATCCATTAATGGGTTTTAAAATTGTTTTGAAGTTGATTTATCAGGATAAAAATATTCCATGTTGTGTTGAAGGTTTAATGATATGTTTTAATGTGGATGTGTTATTTTTATCCCATTCCTAGTTTATGGGTAAAGTTTTGAAATTTCGTATGCTAGTTTTAATACGATTGATTATGTTATGTTTAGACATTTTCATATTAGGAATGCATTGGACTTAGTAAGTGATGGGTGGAGACCGCTATAGATCCTCGATGCATCGGTGGGTCTCATGAGACAAACTAGTGTATTGGCACGAGGCCTTGAATAAATCTTATTTGTAGTCTTTGCACAAGGCCTTGGCTACGTGGTTATGATAGTCTGGCATTATGCATTCCATCATTATGAAAGTGGTTAGTGATATTTCATTTGATTATTGGACTAGTAGAATATCCATGTGAATAATTAAATGTCATTACTTCATTTTATTTTTTCTATATTATGCTGACGTTCATTTTTAAAAGGATTTTTTTTAGTTATACATTTCCTTAAATGTTTATGATTATTTATGAATGTTTCCACTGTATTGCTTACCCTTACTGTGCGTTTGAGCTCACCCCTTTCTATGTTTTATTTTTCCCAGGATTCCAAGAAGTGTATTGTGATTGATATGCAGGGTTATTCCAAGGGAATAATGGCGTTCATAAAGATTATTTATGTTGTTTTGTATGTCTTAAAATGCAATGTAACATCCATGTATGTAATCTATTTTCCAAGACTACTAAACTGATTAGTCCGTCCGGACTTGATTCCATGTAATCCTACCTATGTATTAAAATAATGCACCGACTATGGGTAACTGGGGTCGGGGCATTACAGTTGGTATCAATGGATTTTTAGTACAACCCTTGGAAACTAGATTTAGATAAACTCAGATTAGAGCACATAGCCCTAAGATAGACATTGATGATTAGTATAGAAGAACTACTAGAATTTTGGTATTGTAGAGATTTTTGAGTTTTCCTAGAAATACATCCCTATCTAGATACGAGCAGGTAGAGGCAGCTCTGGCACAGATATACCTAGGGGTAAAAACCCAAAAACACCGCCTTGAGATAGACTCAAATGGGAACTGGTGCATGACGATAGGCCTTGCTGCACTCTTGGTTACGAAACTCCCGTGGGATATGCTTAGGATAATTCTCATTATAATTACAACCCATTATGAAGGGTTTATGAGTATATACTTCTTCAATGAGAATATCTTTATTATTATGGATTATATCCATAAATTGTTCAATTTACATTTGGTATTTTACATGTTTGGAATTATTCATTTCAATTCATAAACTGTCCTAGTTTATGCCATTGTATAGAAATGGCGCCCAATAGAAGGAATGCAAACTCCTGACATACGTATGATAAAAAGAATAAGAAGGTTCATATCATTCAGGGTATTAAGCTATTATTTAGAAGAAAATAGTCTTCCATGTATTATAATCATATGAAGAAATAGTATCATGAGTTGATAAGATAATTAAAGAGTTCAACGAGTCCTATGGCATAAAAGGGAAGCAAGGGAAGAAAAGGATGGAAGAGAGAAAGATGGATAAAGGGAAGAGGGAAAAGAATAATATTCCAATATGTGATAACTATGGGAAGAAACACACTAGAGAATTCCTAATGGGAATTTGATTCTGTTATAAGTGTGGAGTAAAAGGACACCATGTGAGTTATTGCAAGGGTAAGAAAAAGGTTTCAAAAGTGCAATGCTTCATCTGCAGGGAGTTGGGACACTATGAGAACCAATGTCCAAATCATCAGAGTATGACACAAATGATGCTGTTTGATAATAATCATGTTTTGATACTACCACAAATGAGGAGGAATGACTAGAGTTATAATGTTGTTATTATAGAATTATGTCATTTGAGTGTTGTATCAACAATGTAATTGTTATAATAATTATGGAGTATATAAGGAATGTACCGTAGTACTATTTCATTAAAGACTTGAGATTGTGTGGAACCAAGAAAAGTGGATCAATAGTAGGTTAAATTTTTGAAAATATATGGTTGAGAGAAAGATAAAACATAATATGGTTCTGATAATGAGGTAGTGATTTTGGAATAAGAGATGGTTGATTTGAATAAATTATATTGGATATTCTTGACTACATTGAAACTAATTAATGATTTATATTCCCATCATTGTTGTAGTTTACAACATTTTTGGATAAAAGGATTATATCTAGAATTCTATAAGGAATAAATGAGCTTGAATGTAATTAATAAGTTTTTGTGGGAATTCAGGATGTGCAATGTTTTAATAGAATACATGACGAAGGAGTTCACATGTTATTACGTGGGAAAAAGAATCTTAATTGTGTTTAACTTCATTACAAATTTTGGACTATGATTTTGGAAAAAAGTGTTTTGGATAAATCTAGTTTTATATTATTTTTAGATATCCATAAAAATTACAACCTGGAGGTCGAGCGGCAACCCGTCGCATCCGGCAAGGCTGCGAGACTTGAACCCTTAACGGAAGGGCGACAAGGGTGTATCACCAACCACTTACCCACGTGATGTCCATTATTGAATAATGTAGTTTTTTTAATGGTTTTTTAGAATAATTATAAATTCATTTTTATTGAAACCTATACGAATATGATAAATTGAATATTATTTTTAAATTTTATTATCTTTGAGAGTGAAAGATGAGTTTATGGTAGAACTTAGTTAAATGATGGGACTCTACTTGTCATGTATATATTTTTCTTTTTCACTTATTCAATAATGAAATTAATTCTTATACTTTATTAAAGGGATATTATAACATAAAATGTGTTATCCTAAAACCATATGTTTTCTTTAACCGATGTTATTTTAAATCATCATAGATTGATGAATTTTTGTCCCTCAATTTTACACTTGTTTTTGATTGATGAACTCAATCACTTCCTATAAATATTTATGTTTTCTCTCTAATTACATGACTCAAATTGAAACCAATGTTCTCCTAATCGAGATCATAATTAGGTGTTGACCCTTTCATTTCACTTTTCCTCTTATTAAGACTAAATTTTGTTAACCCAATTTCTGATGTGGTTTCTCCAACAAAGATAATATTTATTTTCAACCTTTATCTTCAAAGATCAATTTCAAATTGCGAGGATGAAATTTATTGAAGGAGGAAATAATGTATCACCCGATGATTTCTAAGTGCGTTATTTCTTCAAAATAATTCAATAACTTGCACTACACGCATCACCGAGTTCAAGCGCACCTTGACTTACCAAACAAGCCGTTCAAAAGAGGTTATGAATAGTACTAACTGAATTTTGAACTTTATATTATCTTTCTAACTTTAGAATCCATATTATCAGTTTCTTAGTCATAATTTATGAAAAAAATCATTTTTTCGGATAAAAGATGTATTTTTCACAAATGCACTTTTACTGACTTTTAATGATGAACCCTTTTTAAATCCAATATTTTAAACTTTTATATATTCATTTTGACTAAATAAATTAATTATTTAGAATGTGGACATCGTAAATTTACAATATAACAACCCAAGCATCCACAATACCCTTCTCTATGAATAATACAGTAGCATGTGTTCTACGCAACTTCAAGTTCTAACACACACCACAACCAATCAAACTAGCCGTTATGAATAGTAATACCTACTTTTTGAAATTTTATAAATTTTATCTCTCAAAATGGACTTCGTTTTTGGATTCATAATATAAAAAATATCCTAGGGTAAAATTTTGGTACTTTTCGGATAACTTTTATATTTTGAATTAATAGTGTAAATTACTAAATTTTAATTAAATACAACTTTTTAATTTAAAATAATTAATTGTGATAAATTATGAATTTGTGTTGTTTTAAGGTATATTTAGAATATATTTTCCCCATTTAATACAATGTTGGTCATTTGACATAATTTCACGTTTAAACCGGAAATAAACAATTGTCAATCTTTTGATAGTTATTATTTCTTACAAACACGCTTTTTATTTTGACAGTGGAAATTAATATTAAATTAATTTCTGCCACTTCATTGTTTTGAATTTGGAAACATGGATTCTATATTTAGAATCATGTTGTCCATATTTTATAAATAGGAAACTCTTATTTTTAATCATTTTGAATAATTATTTCGGTAAATATATTATTTACCACGGATAAAGGGTAAATCAGGTAAATAAGGCTAAACAATAATAATATAATAATATTAATTTACTCTAAAAAATGTCCTCACGCTATTGGTTGTAACATATCCAACCATGGGAATATTTAGGACGATTTTGGGACCCCAGGGATCCATTTGTATGTAATAATGACACTTTATATTAATTAAGTTAATGTAAATACAAAAATGACAAAAGCATTTATCTTATAGAAAACAATTTTTTACATTGGGTTATATATATTATATTTTAGACTATAAATATTCATTAGAAATGAAAAAATATTTCCTACATAATTGAATTTTATTTATTATTTTTAGACATTGATAAATTAAAAATATATGGGATAAAATAATGATGAAATATTTTCCTTATTAATGAAAGAATCAAATGATTGGTATTATAAACATTAAAATAAATATATTTTGAATGTTTTGATGACATACACTAATTTTATTGGTCAATGCGACATGTTAGGATTTCATAAATTAATTTTTTTCTAATTAATAACGTTTTCTGACTTTAACAAAAATCAATTATTTAATTGTGTCAGAATTGACATAAATGTGTTTTAAAAAAAATATAATATTATGAATTGATATTATATTCTTAAAGTCAATGTTTCAGCCAAAAATATTTTATAATGATAGGTGAATTATTAATTGACCACTTGGGGGTCACTATGATTTATATAGTATGTTTATTAACTATATATTATAAAAATACAAAGTGACATGGTAAGTGGTAAACTAATTAACCAAGAGTTAAAACTAAAATATATGGTTAATATAATGACCCAAACCTCTCTAAAATATTTTTGTTGAAAGTATTTCTACCCATTTCCACCTAAGGCTCAAAATAAATTCATTTGGAACCATTATAAAATGGATATGATTGTATAATAAATTAATACTTTAATCTTTTTCTAAAGTGACCCTCACCCCTCTTATAAAAGGGCACTCATCCTTCACTCTATTTCACACCTTATATGCCATTAGTCTCATCCAACCCCTACCGAAATATCCTCTAAACTTACCGCATGTCATTATAGAGGCCCTCCTTTGGTCAGAATGCCAACTTAAGGATCCCTTTTGATCAAATCAAAAGGAAGAACCCAAAGAAGAGGTAATGATTTCACCACCCTCTTTCATGTTCTCTTATTCTTCCACTTACTCATTCATTGTTGTTACAATTATATACTAAAAACTCCATTATATTCTATATAATGTGAAGTTATTATAAATATTTCACATCTATATTCATTATCATATCCATACATGGAATAACATGTCACCATACGTGCGTACGTACGACATACCATCTCCACGTCGTGGTGTAATTGTTATTCATGACATTATTATTTGGATGTTTGTAATAATGATGTGTAATTGATGAAAATAATAAATATATCATAATAATTATTATTTAAATATTATATACAACCCAATTATATATTATTTTAATATCAAAATAATGATATTATCGCTCGTGCGTACGTACGGATTACCGTCTCCACGACTCGATGAGATTCATTTCCACGTTCACCCTTCATTGACGATTATAAAAATATATATTAATTATAAGTATGTAATATATGACATAATAATTCTACTTGATATATATATATATATATATGTATGTATTTATGTACATAAATATATCTTATTCACTTATTTCCGTTCAGTGCTATATGAAAATAGAAACAACGTATATGCGTACATACGGACTACCGTATCCATAAACAGTGTTTTAAATTTCATATATATGTCGATTATACATGTTTATATTCTAAATATATATGATATATAAATCATGTTTTATATTCTGGAAGTATTTAAATCATGATCTATGTGATACAATCAAGAGTAACAAGTTAAAACACGTACGATAAAGAAAGCAATTATTACACGAAATGTTAATTTAACATGGAAATTATTATTATATGGGTAGTATAAAGTCATAATTTAATCATGTATGATATCATAAATATTAATATGGTTCTGGTATAATTAAATAACATACTACGAACTTCGTACAGGAGGTTAAATGTTCCCCCAACTAAATGAAAGTGCAAGGTAATGGGTTTTCATCTCACTCCTTATTCTCGTGAGATTCATGCAATATTTCCACAATTACCTTTTGTGTAGTGTATGTACTACCCATAATTTCATTCTTTCTCTAATAAAATTTTTCTTATGTGTATTTATATATTCATTGTACATTACCACTTTCATGGGTTGTATGTTTTTTATGATACCAAATTGGTTAGGGTTAATTTCACAATCTCTTTATTATCCGAGGTTGTTTTTAGGTAAGTATCTTCTGGGACATATTTATTATCCATGTCCATGTATTATGAATGAGTTTTGAAATGGTTTATTTTCAAGGACTTTTTTACTAAAACATCATTTCAAGTGTTTCAAATATTTATCCTTCTAAATCTTTCTCACTAATGTCCATGTCTTCAAAATGGATTTTAAGGATTTATTTATATAGACAAGAATGTTTTCAAAATAATAATTTCATTCGAAAGTTTCAATGTTGTATAGGACACATTGTTTGAAAAATTAATTAAATTACTTTTTTCTAAATTGTGTGAAATTTAAATGTTTTTATGAAAAATATTTTTTTCTCTCTAAGAGTTTTACAAATCTTTTTCATCTATATAAAAATCCATTAATGGATTTTAAACTTGTTTTAATGTTGATTTATCATGATACAAATCTTCTATATTGTGTTGAAGGTTTTTTGATATGTTTGATTGTTGGTGTGTTATTTTTATTCTATTCATGGTTTATGGGTAAAGTATTAACATTTCATATGATTGTTTTAATACGAATGTTTATGTTATTTTAAGACCTTTTCATATGAGGAATGCATTGGACGTTGTAAGTGACGGGTGGATCCCGTTATAGCTCCTCGATTCATCGGTATGTCTTATGAGAAAAACCAGTGTCTTGGCACGAGGCCTTGAAAAAATCTTATTTGTAGTCTTGGCATGAGGTTTTTGCTACGTAGTTATGATAATCTGGCATTATTCATTCTATCGTTATGAATGTTGATAGTGATATTGCATTTGACTATTCGACTAGTAGAATATCCATGTGAATATTTAAATGGCATTATTTCATTTTATTTTATTCCATATCATGTTGAAGTTCATGTTTAAAATGCTTTTGTTTTAGTTATACAATGCCTTAAATGTTTATGCTTATTTATGAATGTTTCCGCTGTATTGCTTACCCTTACGTAGCGTTTGAGCTCACCCCATTCTATGTTTTATTTTTCCCTAGATTACAAGAAGTGTATTGTGATTGATATGCATGGTTAAGCCAAGGGAATAATGGAATTCATAAAGATTATTTATGCTATTTTGTATGTCTTAATGTGCAATGTAACATTCATGAATGCAATCTATTTTCCATTACTGCTTAACTGATTGGTCCTTCGGGACATGATTCCTTTTAATCATTCCAGTGTATTAAAATAATGCACCGACTCTCAGTATCTTGGGACATGGCATTACAATAGTCAAATAGAAATCATTAATAGTTGAACACACATTGACTATATATCAAATATAGAGACAATAAATACAAAAAATATATTTAAATGGATTATAATGATATAAATATGTAAAAATAGACTTAAAACCAAAGGTCAGGATAAACATCATAGGATTCATAAAAACATGAAGATCCATCATTTATCCTTCAAATATATATCTAAAATATTGAATATCTTCTTCTCTTTGTTCTACAGTGTGTCACTCTAGATTGTATTCTAGAAAGGCAGTAGTTTTAGGATCATCAAATTAAATTAAAAATAGTAAACACCTTGTAATTTCCCCAGAAACGTTCCAAATTGGAATATATAGCATGGTGGTGAAGAAAAAAAAATTCTACATGTAATTCCATTATAAAAATTATGTTACTTACTCATTCATCTCTATATAACATACTGTTAATGTTCACCATTGTAAATTGAAATTTATCAATTTTTTTTCCAGTGACTAGATCAACCTAATTACACAATATCATTTTTTATTTTAACCATGCGAAAATTCAACATCAATGATGTATTTCAATTGACCATAGTAATGACGAAAATCGATAGATGGATAATAAATTTCACATTTTGGTTTTTCTTGTTTGTTATTAACATATTTAATGTGAATCTGAAAGGCATAATCATCTAAATCTTTGTAATGATGAGTTGTTGTAGATGGACCATTAGCTAGTTGCTTAAATTATTCATTCATTATTGGGATAATTAACTCCTACAGGTTATGTATCTATATATTTCACATTATTTAGTAAATAGTTATTCAATATGAAAGTAGTACTAAACTATATTTATACTTAAAATGCATTTATACATTCAAAAGCATTCAACCAATCATGAAATGATCCATAAATGGATTTTTATTAAAATGATAATCAATAACATAAGGCATATCGTTTTACATTATTAAATTGTCTCCTAAAAATTATAATTCCATGTTTAAATGATAACCATATATATGAAAACAAAACAAGTAAAATTTGAACAGTAAAATTTAAAAGACAATTACTAATAAAATGTTGCAACTAATAGAGTACATAATCAGATTTGTCGATGAGATTATAGTAATTCGATGTTTTCTATTTAAAATATAGTTCATTAAATATTTATTCTATCATAAATCTGAGTGGTATTATCTAATTTTGTTTAAACAACCATATGATATTCATCATAAAATGTTGTACAGTCATCAATAAAATAACCATTAGCAATTGATAACTTCAGATGAGCTTTATTACATAAAAATAATTTAATGTATTCAGAGACCACTCAATAAGATACATCCACCGGAATTTCACAATACCAGTAGCATTACTTCAATGGTCATGTGTACCATCATATTAGAAAAATATCAAAACATTAGGTTGGAAATAGTTTCTCCTTGTAGAAAAACATGTGTATTTCCAATCAAGTAAATTTTTTAAATCACCCATTCATTGAATTTTTTTAAAATGTTTTCAAAAACAATTCTCATCACAATCAATGGAATAACAACATTGGGTGAATCAAAAATCACATATTTTTATTGGAATCAACTATTGATGTAGAATGTGAATGGCATGAATTTTCAACCCTTTCAAGAAGACTAGCTATCATGAACCATGATCATCTTCAAAATGGAAGTAAATTTTATTAATCATCCAAATTTATGTAGTAGTAATGTACACTCTGTTATCCTCATCCAAATATAAATGAAATTTTTTTAGTAAACCCTTTTTTCAAAATCATTCTACCCATTGACATTGTTTTTTATTTTCCACTGACAACCCATGTGGCCTCTAATATATTGTCATAAAAAAAATTTGATGTTCATGACATCCAGATAATGACTTAATATATAAATTTATAGTAAATAAGATTAAAAAAAATTTCTCCTTCCAATTGAGACTGGGTTTTTTACCTACACCATAAATAGAGGGTGATGAGAGAGCAAAAAATCCTAAAATTCAGGTACCATAATAATGTTTTTTCTCGATCTCTTATATTATTTCACTCATGACCTGATCTTTGGAGCTGGGATGAATTCTCAAGAACCATAAAATTATAATTTGGACTTTATGAATTTATGTCGAGGGGGAAGAAAAAATATAAGGGTCATGTATGTGCATTTTTTACAATGTTTATTCGATATAAAAGTTTTAAATTTATTACATCAATGGAATGAAAATTCACCTTTCATACACCGACATAATAAATTTTTATATTCTAATAAGCCATTGACTTTATCTAATAAAATATCCTACAATTTTTACATTTCATTCATTTCGAAATCGTATGTTATAAAAAACATGTCCCCAAAACAAATTCAAAACGTCAATCAATGGATGATGCTAAACATTAATATTATCACTCAATCATCCAAGTACATCAATAACAGTGGAATGTAATAGAAATTATTGTATCCTAAAAATCCATGATGGAATATTATATAGATTCATCACCTATTGATATGTGTTATGAGTTTCACCAAACAAAGACTTGAATGAATAGAATATTTTGCTTCCGAACAGTTATCAGAAAATATAATATCTTTATCAATGTTAGCGTGGCTTTGATTAATCTCTAACCATACATTATTGTTTTTTCTGGCGGGTTATCATATCACTATACTTAATCCTTTCCACATGTCTCCTCATGAAAATAGAAACATTAGATGACATAAAATATATTTTCAACACTAGATTTAGAAAAAAGTGATGCACTTTATTTATGAAAATCAGATCCCTCTATATCATAGTCTAACATTAATGAGTCTAATTTCCCCCGTGATCATTACACTTAGATGATGCATAGACTATATAATTATCCAAGTGGTATTTCCTATTGTAAAAAACATAAAAAAAATTTCTCATTAACCTATGGTCTCATATGTGAAACCTACATTTTTTTAACTTATGGGCATGATAATAGAACACTGGAGTCATCGAATCAACATGAAGTAATTTTATCAATTACACCAACAATATGTTGAATGATGTGTTTGACCACTGACTCAAATCCTTCATGTTCAATAGCTCAATGATAAAAGAAATAAAACTATAAATATTCAAAAAAAAATATAGTTTAGATTCTTAGTCATTATGTATTTTATAAAAACTAGATGGTCCATGATTTCAAATACATCATAGATTTATCTCACCAATATCAATATTTTTAATGTTAATTCTTTCCTCATCTGACCCACAAAACATTTCATTATGCATTTCATGTATCACACCAATCATCCTCAAAACAACATCCATCTAAACTATATCATTTCAATATAAATGTATATATTATTCCCCATAACAACTCCAAATTTTATAATTTTATAGAATCCAATTAATTAATATGTTCTCCCCCATGGTATCACATATGAATTGATATATCCTTTCACATTTGATATATGGAAAACTAATGTAGTATCTTTTAAATATTATAGTTAAAACAATAAAATATATAATTCCCAAAAATTATTGTTTAGATGTTATATTATTAAGATCAATCCAACTATTATACATATATGTATTCCTTGACCCCCTCCCCCAAATATTACCCTTCCTAGGATAGTAATTGGACAAGAAGGATAATGACCACACGAGCCCTTCCTCCCATAAGCCTAAGGTTGGAAACTAGCACCGAGGGTATGTCATACATATAAATCATGTCATTACCCTCTATGAAAAAAATGAAGAAGAGATATATTGAATAGATACACCAATTATCTCATGCTCAAAAAGAAAAAAAACCAAATGTATACTAGTAATGTCTTAAAAAACTAGAAAAGAAGGGATGGAAATTAAGTTACCAAAATGGTAAACTCAACAGCGACAACGAAGCCTAAACCGATCCTACAAAAGTAAAATATAGTTTTATCTATCTTGATATCCAACCTTTTAAAAATAACCTAAAGTTAGTTTGTATATTTTTGGGGTGATCTTACTAGTATACTCAGTAGGATCCCCCTAGATAATCTCACATAAAAATTAATTAAAAAATAAAAAATTTCATGGAAAAATATGTACAACTAACATATTACCTAAACAGTTTTGTTATGTACCGAACCACAACATGGATATCTCTCACCAAATGAATGATACCATAGATATCATATAAAATAATTATAAATCAATAATAGATTCCCACTTCGACTTCCTTGATGGTTTCCTAACAAGACCTTACATCGGTTTTACCGTTCCGTCTCTCTCCAAAAGAAGCTATCATTAAGACACATGGGCTATGTATCTTGACATGCATCTCATTCATCACATATTTTCATCCTCTCATGCTACATATCTATATAGTATACATGTATTTTTCATGATCCACCACATCCCGTATGACATGTATCATACATCAGATATTATTCTCCAAACCATTATATCCCATACACTGAGTATGGTACCTTAAGTCATTACAAAAAATACATATCATACCTACAATAATCATTTACATACTGAATCTATAGATTCATGTGTTTGAAATAATCACAAGACATTACAATTCTCTATAGATATATATGGGGAAACTAATCACTATTGTTACCCGCACACAATACATTTAGGAGTATTGGACAGGACCCGAGGGGGTCGTTAGTCATCAATCCCTCTCCAACATAGAGTTTGGGGAAAACACCTTCCAAGAGTCCGTTGGGCGTCATTTTCCAAAAAAACAATCGTGGGGTAGTGTATGAAATCACAAAACATGAAAGATATATTATTTCTCATGAACACATTATAGGCATTAACCTAGTCTAAGGCTCAACAGGAGCTATCATCTCTCGGACTCCCGAATTTTACCTCTAGGGGCAATATATCCTATAAGAACACAACCAATTAATGGAGCTATATTAAATTAATTAATTTATTTTAATGTTTTACATAAATATAACTAATTCATTATCTATTAATTAACATTATTTCAATTTTATTTCAATATCCATCCAAGTGAAGTCTATGCACTCTGAGAATAATCCATACAAGTATATGGTTTCTCAGGATTAACATTTACATTTTTATTCCTACAAAAACTAAAACTGTGGGTTAATCATTTTCTAAACATTATACCCATTCTACAATTTATGTACTCTAGAAAAATATCTTAATCCACCATAGAGAGATATTAACAAACATATCCGTCTACCTAAATTATTGATGAAAGGAACATAGGTAAAATAAGTGAACCAATAATCTAATCATTAAAAAAGTTCATTAATAAGAATTCATATTAGATTTCAGCAAAAAATGTGTACGAGTAACTACATCACATTCCATGAACTCTTGTGCCATCCTCGACACCCCCATGTATATCACCATCCATATAATCGTCCTGTGCATCAATTACAGCCCTAAACTCAAGCCTCCCCACCCAAATCGAAATAGCTATCCCAGAATCATATCACATTTCATTAAAAGGATCATATCTATATAACATAAAACATAGCATGAAAAAACATAGTCAATAAGGAAACGTGTCCATAAAACAAGGCATCTTATCTCCACATGAAAACATGATCTCACAACCCCATCATAATACATTTAGATTTTACTTGATAATGAGAATACTTTGAAAAAAATATTAATCTTTATTAAACAATTGGGTTTTATTCCATCTTGAATTAACCTATTAAATTTTCATAGGTTAAAACAAAGGGAATCTTATGGAATCCTCTATAACAAGTGTTATGGGATATTGACCGAATACAACCCCCACCAAATAATTTGAAGAACCATTGAATAAATAATATAGTTTAATTAAATATATAAAATAGAAAAATGATTTAGATTACTATGAAAACACACCCAGATAGATTGATGATATGGGAATAGTGAATAATGAACAATTTCAGAAGAAGAAATGATAAAAAACAATAGAACCATCATGAATTACGTGCTTTGGTCCCCTTGGGATCAACATTATGGAATAAACACAGCCCACACATTCAGTTTTATTAGATTCTAAAAAACAATAAAGATTACAGTGTGAAGAGGAATAGAATATATGTAGCTATAATGCACAGAAGTGCTAAAATATAAACTGTGCACTAGAAGTAGCAACACCGAAGTAATCATTATTAAGAAAAACATAAAACCTAGGAAAAATATTCTGGGTTTCCATATCACCTCATGATCCAAAAGCATCGATCCCACAACATCATTGGATCTTATTGTAGGATGACCACTCCATGTCCCTAAATTCTAGAAATGCTCAGAAATCTTCAACTATGAAGAACCCTAATAGGATACACCCTGATTGGAACACCAGTCGCATATAGGGAATATAGGTGGGACACCACATATGTCTACATGTGAGGATGATTAAACCACCACTAGTAAAATTAATGTTGAGGAAGATGATTCCAAACGTCAAGAAAAGTACACCGAACTACAAGTGAGAAGAAAAAAAACAACTAGTAGTGAGAGGAAGTCAATTTCTAGAATCTAGAAATCTGGTTACTAGATGGAATAGACCACCTAAGATGATTAAATTCAGATCATTTTAGTATGTCGAAGGTAGGTGCCATAAGGTTAATGAAACCCCATGCGAAAACCTTAACTGGATAACTAAACATCAATGGGGAGGTTTCCATGAACCCAACACCAATCATACCAACTGGAAGCACATGGAAGGGATCAAATAAAAGGATCCCATGATCTATTAGGTGGAAACATCCATTGATAATTAAACATGAAGTGAAAAGGAATAAAACTGATAGACAAGGCGACATACAAAATCAAAAAGGCTAAACAATTGAGCCATCCATGTAAATCAGCTAACGGGTTAAAATGAAACCAAAATACTGTAGATATTAAAATGAGAAAATATTTAACAATAAATTGCATTTATTTGAAAAAATAAAAACGGAATAACAAAATTAATTGGATAATTTCAATTTTAAATATGAATAAAAAGAATACAAAAATTTACAATTCTAAAACATTTTCAATTTAAAATTTGTGATGTTATTGCACCAAACTATTATTCAAGTGCATCCATGTTCAAGATATTTAATCAGTACATGAACTTTGATAATTTTTCAACCATATTCACATTATTACTAGGGTTTTCATCCTTATGTTTTTTAGTGAAACACATTTATCTGAACTCTATAACATATCTAATAAAATGAATCCAATTATCTATGTCCTTAGAACTACCATGGAATACCAATTATTTAGGCTAATAAAGGGATGATTGAGACTTAAAATTTACACTAAAAACTGAAATAAATATACTAGGTTCATAATGTAGACCCTAAATCCACATGACTTGTTTTAATTTTATTATTTCTTCTATATACTTTGCTTTAGTGGTCGAGAGGTTTACCACCGATTTCATATTGCACTTCCAATATATAGGACCTCCACATCTAGCAAAGACATAACTAGTTAGTGATTTACTAGCATCAAAATTTTATTGTAGTCTCAATCCACACAAACAGTCACATATTCAAAAGAATTAATATTCTTCCCATAGTAAATTGAATGAACGGAAGTAGAATCATTGTACATTAACAATAATTTGAGACAAAGCCATTGTGGCTAGCCTAGATTTTCAATAAACTTGATAAATTTATAGAAAGAAAAAGAAACATCTGGTCAACTTAAAATCATGGAATACATAATATTTCCCATTACATTATCATTTCATATTCTAATCATATATTAAATATCATAATCTATGGTAGGTTACTAAGATAAAGAAAATTATAAATTTTGACATAATTGAATAATAATAGTCATCAAACAATAAAAAAATACATCTTAATCACTCAATTTGTATTGGAATGTTTAGATACATAAGGAAGATTAGGCTTCCAAACCCTAATTATTTCCATGCTCATAATTTTCATAGAAAAACCTAGATATTACATTTTAAAATTACAATTCAATTGAATTTTCACATGGGTGATTAATTTCAAATCACAATATATGAGTACCATGTAAACTACATAGAGTAGTAAAAAACCATGTATTTTTAACTAATTTAAAATATACACATGCATCAAACTGGCTCCTACTGAAAATATTTTATAACAAGAATGAATCAAACTTCATATACCATTGTATAGAAGTTTATTTTAAAATATATAATGATTTATTATGAAAAAAAACATCATTAGAATTAAAGTCCTGTTTAAAAAGTACAAGGATTCATGTATAATTTACTAATTATATAACCATGCACAAAATATATTTTTACATATGGCTGTTCAATATAAATATCAAAATGGATATAAAAAAGAATGAAATTTTTTTTAATGAACAATGGTTCAGTATAAGAGAATTTTTTTTAAGTAATCAATTCCTTCTCATTGAAGGAATATGTTATCTACAAGTATATATTTAATCTTATTTTTATTTCCTACATTTCTTTTTTATTTTTCATATAAATATACAAACAATTACCTTGGAAGTTGGAGGATTCCTTACTATAGAAATATTATGGGGCTTTTATAGGGATTGCATATCGTCTTTCATTACTGAAATCTAATGATTAGATTTTCTGAAATTGATAACCTGATTGTAGCATTGGGAATCCTCTCCACCATGATCCGCTTCCTTTTTTTTCTTTTCATTTCTTTTAAAAATTGGTTAAATATCTGCAATAATAGATATCTTTAACCACATGTGTCAACAGGGTAGGCACATAGGACACTCCCGTCCCTATCAGGGGAGATGCCAACCATCTCTCATTTCTATGAACACCCATGATCCACTACCAAATTTAATGAAAAGGCAAGAATATTAGCATGTATATACTTAGGTTGAGGTCTAATGAACCTCTTATGATGATCCCTAGTGATATGATAACACTGAAAGTCATTAGGGACTCCATCATCATGAGTATCATCATAATCAGACCAAGATTGAAAGACATGATAAAAAAGGGGCACCTGATAAGTAGAAGGAGTCTCAAAAAGAGGCTCAGTAAAATGGGGAGGATAATACTTAAGATCCCTCTTCTGAGATGGATCAACATTTTAATAAGTGGGAGGCTGGACTGCAGTTAGAGGAGACAATTAAAAAACCATATCTCAACTAATATTACAATTTGGAATGCCAGGATTATCTAACCAATTCATATACCCCTTGACCCCTAATGATAGCCTATTAAGATGTGCTTTACATCTTAGGGCTTATGTTTATCTTAATTGACATGAGTGTAGGCAGTGCATCCAATCATTCTAAGGTGGTCATTGGATATGGGTGATTTCTCCACAACTCAATAATATTCTTAAATATGTTGGTAGATGTGAGCCACAAATTTATTATGTAAACATCCACAGTGATAGTTTCTACACAAATGGATTTGGGAAATCCCAAGCATGAAAGCATGTTATGAACCCGCTCAATAATGGTATGATTCATACACTTATCTAGACCATTCTACTAAGGAGTATGCCTCAATTTTTAGTTATTTAAAATTACATCACTTTCAAAAATCACGATGAACTCAATAGATAGGTATATAATGCCATTATCAGTCCTTAGATACTTTAACATAATCACATATTGATTTTGTATAGAGTATTTACTAGTTTTAAATAGCTCAATGACTCATATATATTTCACAAAATATAATCCCATAATTTAATTTAATATTCATCTATAATGCTCACAACATAATATCCTAGACCAAGGGAGGTAGTCTTAGGAGGTCCCCACAAATTAGAGTGGACATACTGAAGTGTTTGACCATCATAGATGTTGGATATATGAAAACTAACTCTTTTAGACTTAACCATGACACAGTCTTCACAAAAGTATATGTTACATGGTGTAACATGAGTGAGAATCCCATGCATTCTAAATTTCATGAGGCCTTCAACACCCACATTTAATAGCCAACTATGGTAAAGCATATTGGTGTCGTTTGTAGTTACATAATTGTTCCCATTTTCTCTACCTATGTTTTTCAATCCAAAACATATAACCAATTTTGTAAGGTGACTTTAAGAACCATATGATCTCCCATGTTGATTCTAAGTCTACAACATTTAGATTTAACCGTAAAATCAATTTGATCAAAGACACCAACTGAGATATGATTTTAGTGTAAATCTAGAACCCATCTAACATTAAATAGGGTTTCAAGATAATTGTTTGAGATTTCTAGGATTACATAACCTCTATCCATGACACAACATCTCTTGTTGGTGCATATAAAAACCTTTCCTTCAACTAACTCAATTAAAAAATAAAAGGAATGCATATCCATGAATTTATTTAATGAATAACCTAAGTCTAAGACCCCCTTCACATTAAGAGTATCAATACAAACACAAAACACCTCAGTATAGTCATAGCCATGGTCCGGAAATAGTACATGATCAGTAGACTCCTTCGATGGTTTTCCATATTTCAAATTATGTCATTTGGGTATAATATCCCCTTGTTTCCGAAAGTTGTGGTAGGTAATATCCATCATCATGGGTTTAGGAAAATGTTTCTCTTCTTGACTATGATTCTTACGTCCAATCTTATTTTTACATTTCATTTTCCTTGAAACTCTGAACGACCCCTCGCATTCAAACCCACAGCTTCAGGTTTAAACATAGCCTTCCTATGCAACTCACAAGTAAGAAATGTATTCTTGACTTCCTCTAATGTCAAGAAATCTCTGCCAAACATCATATCATCAATAAGTTATTCATATAAATTATATAATGAAATTAAAAGTATGATTTCTTAGTCCTCATCCTCAACATTAAACATTATATTTCGGATCTCTATTATTATATTTACAAACTCATCTTGGTGTGTTATAATGGTGGTTCTATGACGCAACCTAAAGTTATATAATTTGTGCATCTTATGTAAACGACCAATTTATGATGACTTCAAAAAAATGTTTTATGATGTTTAGACAAAATACCGGCTTCATATGTCTCATAATCATTCTCCAGTGGGACTTTATCACCTAAATACTAGTTTATAGAGCTATGTGCATTCATCAAAACCCCAGGAGGGACATATGCATAGGTAGTGATGGTTTGATCATCAATGAAAATACATACATGGGGTTTCTCTGGTCTGCAATGGTCACTATGAATCGCCTGTTGGACTAATAGTGATCAAATTTTTGATCTATATAAATTAAAATTATTGCAACAATCATATTTTTCTATTTCATAATTCACAGATGACATTGTTTATTCTGCTCGCACAGAGACCACTTTATTGTGGGGTAATAATGGAATACAGCCCACTCCAAAATAATTAATATGACCACCATTTAATGTATATGGTTTAATTATATATAAATAATTTGAAAATTAATTTGATTACAATGTAAAAACTCCCAAAAATAGTAATGATGTGGGAATAGTGAAACAACAACAATTGCAGAAGAATTAATGATAACAGAAAAAAATCCAACACCAGGATTTATGTGCTTAGATCCCTTTAGGACCTACTTCATGGCTATAACACCTATCATGACCACCTTCCCACAATGTGTACCCCACATGGGACAACAATGTGATAAGGGAGATAATGACATCCCGAGTCCCGCCTCCTGTAGGCCCTGAGATGGCGCCTAGAACCAAGGGTTTAGTAATCACACAGATGGGAGGCATTTCCCTCTAAGGAAATACTTTGATAAGAATGTGATAAGGAAGACACCAAACAACTCCACGTCATACTGCAATATAAATTAAATCCTAAGTACACATATGTAATGTCATGTAAAACTACTACAAATGAGATAGAAACTACAAGTAACCAAAATAAATTAAAAAACAACAACCATGAAGTCCAAATAGACCATGTAACCCAAATCTAGTAGAAACCATCCTGATCTCTATCCTAATCCATGTGACCTTATAAACAGTTTATATAGACCTAGGCTGAGTATAAAAGTATATACTGTATAATCCTCATTGAAGCCTCTCGTGCAAAAGTTAAGAAAGCATGATAAAGCACAGTGAACAACAGTTGAAACTAACTCATCACATAAATAAATATACTATGTTACCAGGCTCACCATGGATAATCTCACATTTTAATGTATACAAGAGTATATAGTCATATAAATAATATAAATGGTACACCGCCACAACTTCCACACGGGTTTCCCACTTTTCCCCAGCGTTTCACGTCCTATGAATCTCTATCAAAAAAGGCTTTCTCTCAAACACCAGGGCGAAGCAGCACAACATGCACCTCATGCAACCAAACCACCATTTCACCACAATAAAGTCACCATGTAGTGTTTTGGAGCCACCACAGCTCACATAAAGTGTATCATACTTTGGGTATTTAACCTCAATCCATTATAGCCCATACACCGAGTAAGGGTCCTCAAGCAATCAAATCCTATACACGCTACACCAATAGTATTCCATAAGAAACTATATCAATAATATATGCATGTTAATTACCAGAATCCATTATAGTCCTCAACACTCATATATGGGGAAACTAATCATTGTGACTACCAACAATGTAACTACCAAGAGAAGAGAGCAGATCCAATGGTGGTAGTCATCCATCCATCTTCCCACCAGAATGTTGGAGAAAACACCACCCAGCAATCAGAATCCCCAGGGTGTCAGTTTCCCTAAATGACATAGTCGAGTAGTATATAGAAACACAAAATGTACATAATATACAATATCTCACAACCACACTATGGGCATAACCCTGTCTTAGAATCAACTGCTGCTAATGTCTCTCGGACTCTCGGCTGCCTCTTCAAAGACTTGGTAATCTATAAGCACACAATAATTTAAAGAGCTTAATTACGTTACTTCATTCCATTTTTATCAGTTTTAAACTATGTTAATTAGTTCTTTAAACATTAATTAACCATTAAAAATTATACATTAAATTTCATTATCATCACAACCAAAGTCCATTGTGCGTTTAAAATATAAACCTCATCATTTCATTCTAGCAAGCTCCAACCCCATAGGTTAACATCAATTAATAAATTTTTTAATTACATCACTACTATCACATGTTCCCAGGAATTCATGAAAAACATTATATACTACTTAACACATCGGGGCCCAATACGGTGACTAGATGAACTATTCGTAGTGTATTTTCCACCTATAGCACAAGCATAGACCCATCCTCCCTTGAGAATATAAACACAGAATGCACATGTCATACCATGCATGCATACGCCTCTTTCGGAAGATGGGTAATCAATACCTGCTACCTTGAGTAGTGGGGAACATAATGTAGATAAACATCCAAAGAAATAACATTAATCCAAACAATCACAGCCAACCCACTTCATCATCCCTGGTGTCCTACCTGATACCCACATGCATAAGCTGATGCATGTTTCCACTCTCGGCGTCAACTGATTCCACAACCAGTAGGCCTCCCTGCCCCCGCATATGTCAACAGCCATCCAGGCTCAAATCACAAAACATGCTATAGAAAGGAAAATATCATATCAGTTGGACTCTTTTCCCTTACACAAGAAAGAGGGTAACTCATAACCCTTCAAGGAATTATTTTATATCAAACAACCAATTCATTAATCTATATTGGTTTTAATGATTTATTACTTGTAGGTTCCAAAATTGGGATACCTAAATAGTAATCTATCATAAATAAATAAACATGATTACTAAACCAATTTGATTGACATCAAATTACAACCTGGATGACCAAATTAATTTACATGCCTCTTTATCTTTAGGAAAACAATTTTCAATTAATTCCATGATTTACGGTCATTACCAATTTATATCATGAATTATGTGATAAACAAATCAATCATAGATATCACACTATCTAGCAAAACAAGAGGCAATAACCTATGACTAATAGCAATTTATTTTTCTAGTTAAAATATGTATTATGTCAATTCCATTGTGATACAGTGGGAAAAACATGCTAACTATATAGTTGTACACATATGAAAAGAGAATAATCAAATCCCTAACCTAAAATAGTTCTTGATGTTCTTTATAGGATATGGAGTCGTGCAATAGATAATAATATCCTCCCCCATGACAATTGTATCCACCCAAGGATGTTGAGACACCACCAACAGAAAACGTAGAAAATTATATTAAAAACATGAGTGTAAAATTCCCTAAAACGGAGAGCAGAAACAGAAGGAGATGAACACAACAGAATGACAACAAATCATACCTTATATTGAAGATTGACCGATACTACATGGTTGCATCAAAACTAAGGGGAACCAATCCATGGAGGAAATGTTGATTGCACAACTTCTACAGAATATAAGGAAATGTTCGAGTGTCTCATAGTTGATAACAAGGATGAAGAACTAGAGAGGAAGATATATTATCATTTTAGATTATTTAACTGAGCAGTGGTTTAAGATACACTGGATTTTTCATTAATAGTTTATTGCATTAAACCATGTGGTTTGACCATGGAATAGAATCCTGAGCCATAGAAAAATAATATTTTAATTAATTGAGTTTTAATCGTCTTTAGAGTCCTTAAAACGAGGCTTTAAATGCATTTTACGTCAATGGAAATGTAATAGGGGAGAAACTATAGGATGTTGGAAACATTATTCACGAACTCAAAATTTTGCAATGGGAAAACACTATTCATGAACCTCAACATTGGAGCCTCACCATTTTGGAAACACTGTTCATGAACCTCACCATTGGAACCTCAGCATTCAAGAAACACTGTTCACAAACTCAAAATTTGGCCAAGGAAAGAGGTCACTATTAGAACCTCACCATAATAGAAACACATTTCATGACCTCGAAATTTGTCAAAGGAAAGTGGTCATCATTGGAACCTCACAATTGTACTGTTCACGTATTGTTACCGATGATACTATTCACAAAATGTTACTGATGACACAGTTCATAGAAAAACACTAATGACACTGTTCACAGAAGGTTACTGATGACACTTTTAACCTAAGGTTATCATTGCACTTTTCAAAGAAGGATGATGTTTCACTATTCACAATGGTGTACTATTGGAACTGTTCAATAATGGAGCTATTCATAGAAATGGAAATTTGGAAAAGTGTTGGGGATAAGTCACCTTGACCTTCTGAAACACCTCACACACCTGATTTTCTCAATGGAATAGAGCATAGAGGTCTGGGACATTACATCAGATACCTCTCAAAAAATTCTCATCCTCTAGAATTCAAAACCCACATAAAGGGAAAATTAAAATGGGTCTGAACAACCACCCATCGAGATACCTCTAAAAAGAGATAACACCACAAGAAGAAAAAAAAATCCATATTATAATCATGAATGGTATATATCCACAAAGGGGAAATCAATACATGAAAAGAGTTAAACATTAAACAAATATGGGTACAAAGCATGTATATGTGACTCACTTTCCCAGGTACACTCCTCCATGCCACCATGTCACCATAAGATAGGAACCAAGGGAATATAATTCCCCTATATACCTTCCCATTGCCGTCTTCGATCACTATAGGTTTCTCCTTAATGGTCGCATTATTTTCAACATCGATCTCCCCCCAATCAATGACCTGAGAGTTACCATGAAGATAATGATGAAGCTATGATACCTGGAAAACATCATTTATTCAACTCTTCTACAGCTCCAACATGAGCTAACACCTTGAAAGGCCCAAAAAATTCGTGAAAAATCTTACTTCCGTGAATAAACATTCACTAATCATGATGGAAAGTATCCTTCAGAAACACATGATTCCCAACATCAAGCTCAAAGGGTCTCTTACGTTGATCAGCATATGATTTTTGACAATCCTGGGCAATCTTCATGCTCTCATGAATCACCTAATCCATCTATGTTGTATTCTACACAAGTTATGGTCCGAGAATTGCTGACTCTCTTACCCCAGTCTAGCACACTGGTGAACGGCAATGCCTCCCATACAATGCATCATACGATGCCATACCTAGGGTGGGGTGAAAAAAAATTTTGTAAGCGAACACCACCAAAGGTATGTATCTCATCCATGAACCTCTAAAATACATGACACAAGAGAGTAACATATCTTCAAGAGTCCAGCTGTTTTTCACTGTCTAACCATCTATTTGCAAATGAAAAGTAGTGCTAAGGCATAGCTAAGAACTAAAAGGATGTTGGAGATCTCTCCACACCCTGGAGGTAAAATAAGGATCTCTATCAGAAATGATCATCCTTGGGACTCCAAGAAGTATCTCCACAGCCTACAGATATTGCCTCAACAAAACATCCACAAAGCACAACTCCTTGATTGATTTATAGTGGAATAGTTTTATTAAATGGTCCACTTCAAACCAAATATCATCATGCCACCCTAGAGATCAAGGTAAACCGGTGAAAAAGTCCATTAAGATGTCCTCCCACTTACACTGAGGAACATCTAATGGTTTGATGAGACCACTGAAATCATGGTGTTCAGCCTTCACCTTATGGCAAACCAAACATCAAGACACAAACTCCACAACATCACACATTAGTCCAGGCCACCAAAATTTGATTCTCAAGGCTCGGTACATATTTTTCATGTCAGGATTCTCCACCCAAGGAGTAGTATGGGACACTTTGAGAAGTGTCTCGCACATGGCCAATGGAACAAAATTCCCTCTGTGATACAACACTCGGTTTTGTTCTTCCTTGGACCAACAATCAGTGGCTTCACCACAAACAATTCAGTCTCTCAAGTCCTCCACCTCTAGATCCAATTACTAGGACTCTTCCACCTGCTGCAACAAATATGACTACACAATCATCGGAAAAAGACAACCTCTACCCCCCAACTTCTCCCATATCAAGATTTAATGATGTCATTTCTTCCATTACTCTCCATGAGTCACTAGATTGACACACTACAGCAGTTCATGAATTCAAACTCAGTGCATCAACTATAACATTCCCCTTTCAAGGGGTATATGATATTAAGAAGTTGTATTTATGTAAGAACTCCTTTCACCGATGTTGTTGTACGTTCTTTTCATGCTGAGAGAAAACATACCTCAACCTCTTATGATCGGAGAAAACCAAAAAGTGCTCTCCAATGAGATAGTGTATCAGCAATATTAGAGAAAACACTACAGATTCCAACTCAATATCATGGGTGGAATAGTTATGTCATGGAGGTGCAACTACTGAGACATATAAGAAGCCAATAATCTCTACTGCATCAGAACACAACCTAACCAAAGATATGAAGCATCACAGAAAACATCAAACTAAACGCTCTCTACTCAAAGATGAATAACTAGAGCACATACTATCTTCTCCATTAGATAATCAAAAGGTTCTTGACATAGATCAGTCGATATGAATGCCTTATAGATCCTAGTCAAGTCTATCATAGAAGTTAAAACTTGTGAGAAATTAGCTACCTACCACCAACAGTAGCAAGCAAGACCGGGGAAACATCAAACATATGACACTGAATTAGCGGTTTCCCAAGACAGAAATTCTTCTATCATGAATATATCTACAACTACTCTCTACTAGGACAAAAAATGACCGATGAAACAGACATATTGAGCCCAAAAATCACTCTTAGACGACTTCCCAAATATCTTATGTTGACAAAGAACTCACAAAATGTCATGTAGATGTTCCACATTCTCCTCCTCATACGTGGAGTATACAACGATGCCATCTATAAAAACCTCCAAGAACTTGAAAATGAACTCACGAAAAATAGCGTTTATCAATCCCATGAACGGAACAAGATAATTTTCCATACATAATGGCATTACAATAAACCCATAATGCCCCTGATGACAAATGAAAGCAGTCATCTGAATATCCTAATCCTTCACACAAATATGAGGATATCCTAACAAAAACAAGATCTTTGAGAACCAACTTTAAACCTTCAGTTGATCGAATAAATAATGAATCTACAAAAGAGGATAGTGATTCTTCACTGTCACTTTGTTTAATCAATGATAATCGATACACAGCCTCAAACTTCCATCAGCCTTCTTCACAAAAAAAGCTGATGCACCCCACAGTGACACACATGGATGAACAAAACCACACTGTAACATTCCATCAAGATGTATACGTTTCTTTTGTCAAAAAAAGGGTAAATCCTATATGGATACATAGAGATAATAGATTCTACTAGTTTTGCTAGGATCCTAAACACAATCTCTCATCGAGGGAGTAATGCTACAACCTCGTCTATAAAGACATCAAGGTACTATTCTATGACCCTTGGAAATGCCACCTGCTGAACCTCTAAAGAACTCAGAATCAACTCAACCATCATGGATGATAAGGACGAAACATTCTTATGACCATATGAGTGTCTCACTCGCCATAAAACTCCACCATATCTCCATCTTCATAAAATAAAATGACTTTCTTCCTGAAGAAATCCATGATTGCTTACACCGAATATAACCTATCCATGCCGAGGATAACATCATATGGTTGTATTCTCAAACATATGGATTTTATCCAAGATTGGTTCTTCCCCAACACTAGCTCACAGTATCTACATACCTCAAGCAAGTCACCTCGACCATCAACTGGCGTAGTCAAATACATGTACACTAGAAGCCTCTATACCTCAAGTCCCAAAGAATGGAAAAGACTAGGTGATATAAAGGAGTGTGTCTCTCTTGAATCAAACAAGGAATACATCAAGATAGAATGAAAGAAAAGGGTTCCTTGAACAACATCTGTCTTATCTGGCATGAGAAATACTAATGCATGAAGCTGACCACGACCTCTTCCACGGCCTCTCTAACCCTGATGAGGACCAACACCATAGTTGCGCTATACTCTCTGAGGAAGGGGAGCGACATGGGGTTGTCCTCTTCTTGCCCCATCTACCCTCTGCTGATCTAATGTTTGTGCAACCAGCTGTATATCCTCTGCTAGAACTGGCTCAACGGAGGAACCTCAAACGGAAAACCTGGTGCACGATGAATGCCTTGAAAGGTTGGGAACTCTCGCAGATGATGACCTCAACCATCTCAAGATATAAAATGTGCCCGATCCCTTGGAATTGGTTTGAGAATTGTTTCTCATGGCGGAAAGAGATGATGATTGTTGGGAACTAACCCTTTCCAAAAGATATCTCTTCTTCCATGAAACCCAAGAACCTAGGACCACATCTCTGCTTCGTGAGGAATCATGATGACTTCACACTTGTGATTATCCGGTACTAGAATATTTCATCTTGAAGACATGTTCCCTGGCCAGCATGTCACCATATGTCTTCAGCAACAATGGGGTGACCTGGAACAAGATCTCTAGAATCAAGGCCTCCTTGAAATGCCTTGCCGTATCCTCCTCATATAGAAACAGGTTAGAAGCATATCGTAAAAGGTTCTGAAAACAGACTCCAGAATCTCACACACTTAACCTCCCATGTTGAAGGGTAAGAAGCTCGAAGAAACTGAATTCCATCACTGTCAAAGAATGAAACTCGAATATAAACTTGTCTAGGAACTCCTCCCATGAGATCGTTGACTCCTTGTGATCCCCAAGGAATAAGAATGAGCACTTCCTAACTATTCCATGTAGTATCGTCACAACCAAGGATACCCAGGGCTCATTCCGAGCTGGGATCGATCTAAAGCCTTTCTAGACCTCCTCTAACAAGTTTTATATGACCACATCTAAAATAGTTCCCTCCTACTTCTACGTACTTTGGATCTGAAACTCTCAGAGTATTCTCATCCAAGTGTCATCGTCAACCTCTACCATACTATGATTTGCTGGCATAACTTCCTGGGCATCTTCTATGAGATAATGACGAGGACATTGACCTGGATCCATACCTATGAAATAACAAACAGTTGGTGCTTCTAAACCAAGAATATGGATGATTCATCATTAATTGATTTTTTTTCTTTATTCATTTTAGGTTAAGTGATCCCAAGGTCTACCCATTCAAACACATGCTCAGTGAAGAATAATGCATGATCATTTCCTAGGTATCTAACCTATAACTAGTATCACCATGTTTAGTAGCCATTGTAAACTTAATGATCTTTACATCAGATCATAGGGTCCCTAAATGCCTATGGCTCAGCCAGTCTCTGGTGTTTGCATCCCATTCTAAACATGAATTACAATGTTTCCCTACCAAACCCTGAATCCTCTGCTGTGCCTAACCCCAAACTCCATCCTATCCCTTAACCTGACCTCTGATACCACTCTTGGATGAACCCGTCCCACAAAGAGTACCCATCCTGGGCCGAAAATGTGAGAAGGGAGATAAGGACCCCCTGAGTCCCGCCTCCAGTATGCCCCGGGATGGCGACTAGAATAGAGGATATAGTAAACACACATATGGGAGACATTACCCTCTAAGAGAACACATTCATAAGAGAGATATAAGAATGTCACCAACCAACTCCATGTCAAACTGCGATATAAAAAAAGTCGCAAGTACAAATAAGTAATTTCATGAAAAACTACTACAACTGAGATGGGAAAATACATGTTTTAGAAAGAAATTAAAAACAACCGCAACCACAAAACCCAAACCGCTTCTACAACCCCAAGCTAGTAGAAACCAACATGATCTCCAACCATCTCCAAGTGACCTGAAAAAAAATTATATTGGCATAGGGTTAGTATAATATTATACTTAGTAGGATCTTCCAAGAAGCCTCTCGTGCAAAAGAAAATAAAGCATGCTAATGTATAGTGAACAACAATTGAATCTAACTCACCACCTAAGCAGTTATACTAAGATCCTAACCTCAACATGGCTAATATAACCATGTAACACATACAAGAGTTTATAATATAATAAATAATATCAAGGTTACCCCACTACTAATTCCCTATTGGTTTGACACTTTTCCTCAACATCACTATTCCATAGAATCTCTCTCCAAAAGGGCTTGCCAGTAGACACTTGGGTGAAGCACCACAACATGCTCCATGTGCAACCAAACCACAAATTCTACACAATAATGTTACCAGGTAGTTTCTAGGATCCACCAAAGCATGCATAACATGTATCATACTTTGGTTATTTAACCTCACGCCATTATACCCCATAAACCATGTATGGATCCTCAAGCCATCACATCCTATACATGCTAACCCTATAGTATTCAATAAAATAATATATCCAAAATGATGTGTGTGAATTACCAAAAGCCATTACATCCCTTTACACTAAAATATGGAGAAACAAACCATTATTCCTAACATCATAAGTAACTACCAAGGGAAGAGAGCATGGACGAATGGGGATATCAGCCATCCATCCTCCCATCAGAATCTTGGCAAAAACACCCCCTAGGGCTCAGAATCCCCAGTGTGTCAGTTTCCTTAACTGACAGGGTGGAGTAGCTTATAGAAGCACAAAAGTACATGACATACAATGTCTCAAAACCACACTATGTGCATAACCTAGTCATATACTCAACTGCAGCTAACGTCTCTCGACATCCCGACTTCCACTTCTATGACTAGGTAACCTAGGAAAACAATTATTTAAAAAGATTTATTACATTACATAATTCCCTTTTTATGAGTTACACATTACGTTAATTAATTTATTAAAAATTAATTAACCATTAGAAATTCCACATTAAATTTCCTTAGCATCACACCTAAAGTCAACTGCACCATTAAAATTGTAACCTCAATATTTCGTTATATCAACATCCAACCCCATAGGATAACAACATTTATTCAATTATTTATTTACAATATTACATTACAATATTCTTAGGCATTCTAGAAAAACATTCTATAATACAAAACACAAGGGGTCTCAACCTGGTGGGTAGATGAACTACCCGTCGAGTCTTTTCCTTCTATAGAAAGAGTGTAGAGCCATCCTCTCTTGAGAAGATAAACATAGAAAGCTTAGGGAATACCTTGCATGTCTTCACCCCTTTCAGAAGAAGGATATGAAAGACCTGGTTCCTTGAGCAGTGGAGAAAGTAATGTAGATAAACATCCAAAGAAACAATAATAATCCAAACATTCACATGCAACCCATATAATCTTCCATGGTGTCCACCCAGACACCCACATGCATATGTCGATGCATCTCACCACTCTAGGTGTCAACCGCTGCCACAACCAGTAGGCCTCCATGATGCCCACATATCACTACAACCATCTAGGATCACATAAAAACACATGAAATAAGATGAAAAATATAATATAAATTGGGATCCTGGCCCTTAAACAAGCAATTGGGTAACACAGAACACTTCAAGGAATTATTTTGTATCTAACAACCAATTCTTTAATCCATATTGGATTAACAGATTTATTATTCGTAGGTTCCAACATCAGGAAACCTAAACAGTAATCTATCAAAAATAAATAAACATTCTTATTTCACCAATTTGATTATCATAAAATTACAATAAGAAGAACCATATACATTTACATGCCTTTTTATCATTATCCAAACTATTGTCAATTAATTTTTGGATTTATGGTCTCTACGAATTTCTTCAAGAACATAGAAGGAAATAATGAAAGCATATATATCACACTATTTAGAAAAATAATAGGCAATAACATACAATCGATATCAATTTATTTATCTGGTTCAAATATTTATTATGTCAATACCATTGTGATCCGGTGGGATAAAGCACGAGAACTATACAGTTTCACATATAAGAAATGAGAAGCAACGAATCCCCTAACTCAAAAATTTCTTGATGTTCTTTATACGAGAATGATTCATACAAAATGTTATAATCTCCCCCCTATGATAGTAGTATCCACCTGAGGATGAAGATACACCACCACCCCAGTCATAACACAAGAAAATACCATTAGAAACATGGGGATAAAATTCCATAATTGGGAAAGGAGAAGCAGAATAAGATGAACCCAAAAGAACGATGACAAATCATATATATATCGATGATTGATCAGTAATTCTTAATTGCATCAAAATGGAGGGGAACCTATCCAAGGAAGAAATTTTGATTGCACAACTCCTACGGGATCTAATGAAAGGATCAATAATTTCATAGTAATGAACATTGAGAGAGAACATGGGAGGAAGATATCTCATCACTTTAGAAGATTTAGTAGAGTAGTGGTTTAATATACGCTATATTTTCCATCAAAATAGGTGTGTATTAAAAAATATAGTTTGAGAAAGTAAGGGAATCATGATCCTTAGAGAAATTAATTTGGGAGTTATGGCTTTTTAACGGGCCTTATAGTCATTAAAACGAGGAACTAAATGCCTTTTACGTCAATCGAAATGTTAATGTGGTGAACTAGAGAAAGCTGGAAACACTGTTCATGAACTCAAAATTTGGGAATGGAAAAACAATGTTCATTATCCTCAGGGATGGAACCTCACTGTTCTAGAAACACTGTTCATGAACATTACCATTGGAACTTCATCATTCTAGAAACATAGTTATTGAACTCAAGATTTAAAAAAGGAAATATATCAACGTTGGAACCTCACCGTTCTTGAAACACTGTTCATGATCCTCAAAATTTGGAAAAAGAAAGAGGTAGTTGTTGGATCCTCACCATTGGAACCACACCGTAGCACTGTTCACATAAGGTTACAAATGAAATTGTTCAAATAAGGTTAATTATGACAGTGTTCATCTAAGGTTATTGTTTCACTATTCATAGATGTTTACCACTACGGTATTCACAACGGTCTACCATTGGAACTATTTAGCGATGTAACTGTTCAGAGAAATGAAAATTTGGAAATTTTCTGGGGATATGTCAATGTGACCTCCCAAAATACCTCATACACATGAATTTCACTAAATAATGTACCACTGAGGTCCAAGACATTACATCAGATGCCTATCGAATCTTCCTCATCCTCAAGAATTCAAAACCCACCTAATGGGAAAAGAAACAGGGTCCGAACAACCACCCATCGAGATACATATCAAAATAGATAAATCCAAAAGAAGAAGAAAAAATAAAGTCGTATTATAATCAAGAAAGGTCTATAACCACAAATGGGACATTGATACATGAAAAGAGATAAACATCAAACAAATATGGGTACTGAGCACGTATATGTGACTCAAGTTCACAGGTACTCTCCTCCATGCCCCTGTGTTGCAACAAGACAGAAATTGATGTAATATAAAGCCCATGCAACAACATATCTTTGTGGTGTTAGATCTCTATAGGTCGATCCTCAATGGTCGCATCATCTTCAACATCAATCGCTCCACAATAGATGACGTGAGAGTCATCATGAAGATAACGATGGATCTGTGATACATGGAAAAAATTTGGTATCCAAATCAGCTGTGGGGGATGTGCTACTCGATACGCCAAAACTCCAACATGAGGTAACACCTTGAAAGGACAAAAAAACTAGGGAAAAATATTACTCCCACGAGCAAACCTTGGAAATCCACGACGGATGGACACCTTCAGAAACACATGATCACAAACATTAAACTTTAATAGTCCCACCCTTTGACCGATATATGATTTCTAACGATCCTGTAATATCTCCATATGCTCATGAATCACCTGAACCATCTCTACTGTATTCGTCACTACTTATGGTTTGGTAATTGCTGACTCTTTGACCCTAGTCCAACACAATAGAGAGAAGCAGGGCTGTCCATACAAGGATTCAAATGATTCCACACCTTTGGTGGGGTGGAAAAAATTATTGTACGAGAACTCCACCAAAGGTAAGTGCCACATTTAAGAACCTCGAAAATCAAGGACATAAGAGAATAACAAGTCTTCAATAGTCTTGATGGTTTGCTCTGTCTGAACATCTATTCTCGAATGAAAATCAGTGCAAAATAACAACATAGAACAAAATTCATTTTGGAGAGCACTCCACAACCTGGAGGTAAAACGAGGATCTTGATCAGAAATTATCATCGTTGGGACTCCATGAAGTCTCCCCACCTCCTCCAGATACTTCCTCGAAAAAACATCCATGAAGATCGACTCTTTGAATGATATAAAGTGGGATAATTTTGTTAAATGGTCCACTACCACACAAATAGAATCATGTCCTCCTGGAGCTTGAGGGAAACCAGTGAAAATGTCTATTGAGATGTCCTCCAACTCCCACTGAGGGACATCTAATGGTTGTAGTAGACCACCATGAACATAATGTTTAGACATCTTTTTCTGGCAGATTAAACAACAAGACACAAATTCTAAAACATCATGCTTTAGTCCAAGACAACAAAACTTGTTCCTTAAGGCACGATACATCTTTTTCATACCAAGATTCACCGCTAAAGGAGAAGTATGGAAAACTCTGAGATCTATCTCACGAATGGAAAAAGGAACAAAAAATATTTCGTGATACAACAATAGGTGTTGTTCATCCTCAGACTAACCATCAGTGGCATCGCCACAAACAACTCAGTCTCTCCAATCCTACACCTCTAGATCCCCAAAATGGTACATTTCCACCTACTATAACAGATATGACTACACCATCATCTGTAAAAGACAACCTCTGCCCCCAACATCTCCAATATTGGGTTTTAATGGGGTCAGGTCTTCCATTACACTCCAAGAGTCACCAGATTCACGCACTGGATTACTTTTTGACTTCCAACTCAGTGCATCACCTATAAAATTCATATTTCCAAGTGTATATTATATTTATATGTCATATTCATATAAAATCTCCATTCACCGACTCAGTTATATGTTCATGTCACGTGGGGAGAAAACATACATCATTAACTTATGAGCAGTGAAAACCACAAAGCACTCATCAATGATGTAGTGTCTATACAATTTTAGAAAAAACAACATGGATTCCAACTAAATAGTAGGGGTGGCATAGTTATGTTCATGGGGACACAACTACTGAAATCCATAAGAAACTATTGATCTTTGCTTCATCAGAATACATAATAACCCAAGATGTGAAGCTTCAAAGAAAACATCAAACTGAACTCCCTCTTATGGAAGACAAAGAACTGGAGAACTTATTAACTTATTCTTAAGATACTATAAAGCTACTTGACACTGATCAATCTATATGAATTCATAATCCTTCCTAGTTAATTCTATTATAGGAGTCACAACTTGAGCGAAATCAGCTACGAACCTCCTGTAGTTTCTAGTGAGACCAAGGAAACAGTGCACCTATGACACTGTCTTTGGGGATTCCCAAGACACAACTGCTTCTATCATTGATGGATATATAGCTACTTCCTACTGGGACACAACATTCACCATGAAAATGGACTTCTCGAGCCCAAAACTCACACTCAGACAACTTCCAAAATAGTTGATATTGATGAAGAAATCCCAAAATCGCATGTAGATGTTCAGCATGCTCCTCCTTAGACTTGGATTAAACAAGGATGGAATCAATTAAAACCACCATGAACATGTCCACGAACACCTGGAACATAACATTAAACAATTAATGAAGATAGGTCAAGAATTTTTTATGCTGAAAGGCATTACAACGAACTGATAATTCCCATGACGTCAATGGAAATCAGTCTTAGGGATATCCTAATTCATCACACGCATCAAATGATATCCTAACTGAAAATAGATTTTTGAGAACAAACATTTCCTATCAGTAGATAAAATAAATTAGCAATCCAAAGATGAGGATAACGATTCATCACTGTCACATTGTTTAAGCGATGATAATGGACACACTACCACAAACTGTTGTCAGCCTTCTTCACAAACAAATCTGCTGCACCCCACGGTGAAACACATGGCCAAACCAAATCGCACTACAACAGAACATAACAATGTCTACATATCTCTCATAACTCATATGCGGTCATCCTATATGGATACATAGAGATAGGAGATGCTCATGGTTGTAGCTCGATCCCAAACTAGATCTTTTATCGAGGGGGTAATGCTACAACCTCTTCTGGAATGACATCAGTGTATTCCTCTATGACTCTAGGAAATTCCAACTGGTGAACCTCTCAATAACTCACTATCCTCTCAACCATCATGGATTGTAAGGACAGAAAATGCCTATGCCTCATTCGAGGGTATCGCTCTCTAACAAACACCATCGTCTCACCATTTCATCGAAGAAAACGATCTGCTTTCTGATGAAATCTATGATAGCCTGCACTAAATACAACCTATCCATGCTGATGATGACATAATATGGATGTATTTGTAATCATAAGAAATCTCTCCCAGAGTGGTGCTTCCCCAACACTAGCTCAGAGTGTCTACATACCTCAAACAAGTCATTTCAACCTCCAACTGGCGTAGTAAGTGACAAGGGAACTGGAAGCCTCTCTACCTCAAGTCCCAAAGCATGGAAAATGGTATGTGATAAAGAGTATTTTGTCCTTCCAGAATCAACCAGGGAATACACCAAGGTAAAAAAAACAATGGGTACCTCAAACGACATCTCGCTAACCAAGCGCTGGAAATGCTAATGCATGAAGCTGACCACGACCTCTTTCACGCCCTCTGTAACCCTGATGACGGCCACCACCACTGTCGTGATCTGTTCTCTGGGTATGGGGAGCATCACGGGGTTGTCCTCTACTTACCCCATCTACCCTATGCGGATCTAATGTTTGTGTAACCTACAGCTACTGCCTTAGCTAGTACTGCCTCAATAGAGGAACCTGAAATGGAATACCTGGTGCACGATGACTGCCATAATAGGTCGGGCACTTCTACAGCTGATGACCGTGAGCACCACAAGAAATATAAGCGACTCATCCATTGGAATGGATCTGAGAGTTTCTTCCCCTAGATAAATGAGATGCATAGCGTTGAGACCTACCCATGGCTGAACAGAAACTCTTCTTCCATGAAAAATAAGAACCCATGACCATAGCTCTTCCTCACGAGGAATCAAGATGAATAGTCTCTTGTGATGATCCAGTTTTAGAAAATTTCCACATGACAGCCTCTACCCTTTCCTACACCTCAACATATCTATTCATCACAAATTGGGTGACCCGGTGTTAGATCTCTAGATGGCGGGCCCCCTCAAAATGCCTCACTTGGACCTCCTCATATGGAAAGTGGTTCAAAGAAAAACGTAAAAAGTTCCTGAAATAGATTCAAAACTATCGTACACTAGAGCACCCCTGTCAATGGGTAGGAATCTCCTGGTGGCTAGATACCTTCATTGTAAAACAAAGAAACTCGACACTAAACTTGTGTTAGAACTCCTCCCATGAGATCGCTGACACCTTACGATCCATGAGGAACAAGAACCACCACTGCCTCGTTGCTCCGTGCATCATCATCACAACCAAGGATACCCAGTGCTCCATCCGATCATAGATCAAACTGAACCCGATATCGACCTCTTCCAACCAGTCTTATGTGACTGCATCTGAAACGGAGCCCTTGTACTTCAGCAGAATCCAGTGGTGAAACTCTCAGAGTGTCCTCCTCCAAGTGCCATTGTCGTCAACCTCTTCCCTATGGCAGTCCTCTAGAACAACCCACAAGACATCTTCTATGAGATCCTAATGAGTATGTTGACATGGATCCATACATGTAAAATAAAAAACAGTTAGAGATCCTAAACCTGGAATATAAAAGATGAATCGTTAACTAATTTATTGTTTTCATTTATTCATTTTAGGTTAACCTATACCAATTTCTACCCATTCAAACAAATTCACAAAGATGAATGATGCATGATCCATTGCTTAGTATCTACCCTACAACTAGTATTACCTCATTTAGTATCCATTGTAAACTTCATGGTTCGTACATTAGATCATGGGGGTCCCTAAACGCCTATGTTTATGCTGGACTATAGTGTTTACATCACTTGATAAACATGAATGGCACTATTTCCATACCATCTGATGCAACCTCACATATGCTTAACACCAAACATCATCCTATCCCTCATCTAGGCCTCTCATACCACACTATCACTACCCCCTTCCCAGAATGTTTACCCATCTAGGGCCGACTATTTGAGAAGGGAGATAATAACCCCGGAGTCCCGCCTCCAATAGGCCCCAGGTTGGCGACACACACCGAGGGTATAATAAACAAATAAATGAGAGGAACTCCCTTATAGGAGAACACATTCAAAATAAAGTGATATGAAAAACACCAAAAAACTCCAAATTAGGGCGAAATATAAAGGAAATCCCTTTTACACATATGTAATGTCATGAAAACCCACTACAATTAATAGGGAAAACTAAAACTACCAAAAAAGAAAGTAAAAAAAACAACAGTAACCAAGAAGCACAAACAGCTCCTGCAACCCCAAGCATGTTGAAACCAGCCGGATTTTCAACCTACTCCATGTGACCTAAAAAACAGTTTATATAGATATATGGTGAGTATAATTGTATACTCAGTAGGATCCTACATGAAGCCTCTCATGAAAAAGTAAATAAAGGATGCTAAAGTACAGTGAAGTACAAGTGAAACTAACTTGTCAACTAAACATGTATACGATATTCCCAGCCTCACCATGGATACTCTCACCATGTAATGTGTAAAAGTGTATATAATATAATAAATAATATATAGGGTATCCCACATCTACTTCTACACCGGTTTGCTACTATTCTCCAACATTGTACTTTCTATGAACCTCTCTCCAAAAAGGCTTGCCCGCAGACACCTTGGCGAAGCACCAAAACATGCACCTCATGCAATCAAACCACCAATCCACACAATAAAGTAACCATGTGGTTTCTTGGAGCCACCAAATCTGGAATAATGTGTATCATACATCATGTATTTAAGCTCAATCTATTATAGCCCATATACTATGTATGGATCCTCAAGCCATCACAACCTATAAATTCTACACCTATAATATTCCATAGGAAACAACATCCAGAATATATGTGTGTGAATAACCACAAGCCATTACAATGCTCTACACTCATATATAAGGAAACTATCTGTTATGTATACCAGCACATCTAACTCCCAATATAAGAGTGTGGGGCCAAAGGTTGTAGTCAGTCATCCATCCTCCCACCATATTGTTAGGTAAAACACCCCCATGGCTCAGAATCTCTCCGATGTTAGTTGCCATAACTGATAGGGTGATGTAGCATATAGAAACACAAAAATTACCAAATATAGTATATTTCACATCCCCAATATGGGAATAACCAAGTCTTAGATTCAACTGAATCTATAGTTTCTCAGACTCCCAGCTGCCAATTCTATGACTAGGTAACCTATAAGCACATAACCATTTAAATAGAATTATTACATTACTTCATTACCTTTTTATCATTTCCAAATTATTTATTAATTATTTAATAATTAATTATCCATTAACAATTCTACATTATATTAATTAGAATTACACCCAAAGTCCACTGTCCCATTAAAATTATAACCTCAACATTTCATTCCATCAACCTCCAACCCCATGAGTTATCATCATTTATTCAATTATTTAATTACAACATTACTTTCCCATATTCAAAGTAATTATAGAAAAACATTCTCTACAACTAAAACCAATGGGTATTAACATGGTCAGTAGATGAATTACCCATAGAGTCATTGTAACCTATTACTAGAGCATGGACCCATCCTCCCTTGAAAAGCTAAACACAGAAAGCACATGGAATACCCCAGGCTTCTTTTCCCCTTTTGGATGAAGGGTAAGAAAGACCAGCTACCTTAAGAAGTGGGGAACGTAAAGAAAATAAACAACCAAAGAAACTATAAGAATCCAAACAGTCACATACAACCAATTTCATCATCCCCAGTGTCCTCCCCAACACCCACATGCCTAAGCCGATCCATCTCACCACTCTAGGCATCAACTGCTTCCACAACTAGTAGGACTCCATGCCCCCCACATTTAACAACATCCATCCAGGCTCACCTCACAACACAATCTGCTGGAAGAAAAATATCATATCAATTAGGCTCATAGGCCTCAAACAAGAAAGAGGGTACTCAGAACCCTTCAATGAATTTTCATGAATCAAACAAATAGTTATTTAATCCATCTTCGATTAACCAATTTATTATTCATAGGTTCCAACATTGAGAAACCTAAAAGGTAAGATATCACAAATAAATAATCATTCATACTGCACCAATTTGATTAACACAAAATTACAACAAGAAGAACCCAATTCATTTACATAACTCTTTATTTATAGCCAATCAATTTTCAATCCATTTCTAGCATTAATTTCATTACCAATTTCTATCAAGAATGAAGAGCTAAGAAAATAAATCATAGACATCATACTATCTATCAAAACAAGAGGCAATAATATACGATCGATATCAATTTATTTATCTAGTTAAAATATTTATTATGTATATTCCATTGTAATCTAGTGGGATAAAACATGATAACTGTATAGTTGCATGTATAAGAAAAGAGAAGAAACAAATCCCTTACTTCAAACAGTTCATGACGTTCTTTGTACAAGAATGATCCACAAAACTGGTCATGATATCCTCCCCCGTGACAACTGTATCGACATGAGGATGCAGAGACACCACAACAACATTCAACACACAAGAAATGCCCCTTAGAAAAATTGGGTAAAATTCCATAAAAGGGATAGGAGAAATAGATGAAGATGAACCCAAAAGAATGAAGATAGATCATAACTTATTTGGAAGATTGATCGATATGGATTGTTTTCCACAAATAGAGGGGAACCAATCCATGGAGTAATTTTTGATTACACAACTCCTACGGGATGGAAGGTATGGTTCAAGTGTCTCACAATCGAAAACATGGAGGGAGAACTAGGGAGGAAGATATCTAGTCCCTTTAGAAGATTTAATGAACCATTAGTTTAAAATATGCTAGATTTTCCAATATAAATGATCGTATAAAACCACACGGTTTGGCCATGTAAAAGCATCTCGTGCCATTGGAAAATTAATATATGTTTTATGGACTTTTAATTGGCCTTAAAGTCCTTTAAATGAGGCTTTAATTGCATTTTACGTCAAATGAAACATTAAAGGGGAAAAACTATAGAAATCTGGTTGAACTATTCGTGAACATGAAATTTGGAAAAGGAAAAACGCTGTTCATAATCCTTACCGTTCTGGAAGCACTATTCACAAACTAAACTTTTTTCAAAGGAATGAGGTCACCGTTCGATCATCACCATTTTGGAAGCACTATTCATGAACCTCAAAATTTGGCTAAGGAATGAGGTCACCATTGGAACCTCACCATTGGACTGTTCAAATATGGTTACCAAAGATAGTATTAACATAACGTTGCTGATGACACAGTTCACATAAGGTCACTGATGACACTATTCAGAGAAGGATACCGATGACACTTTTCACCTAAGGTTACAATTGCACTATTCACAGAAGGTTACCATTGCACTATTCAGAACAGTATATCGTTGGAATAGTTTATCGATGGAACTGTTCACATAAATGGAAATTTGGAAAAGTGTTGAAGATAAGTCACCTTGACCTCCCAAAACACCCCATACACCTAATTTTCTTAATAGAATAGACCAGAGAGTTCTTGGCCATTACAACACCACTCACACATGAAATATTATATGAAGCTCAAACGAAAAATAGATTATAGTGTATAGAGACAATGCAGATAGCCAATTGAAATGCACATATGTGCTAAAAAAGACACTATGCACCAGAATGAAAAACATCAATGTAATCAAGTTTATAAAAAACATACAAAATCAAAAAAAAATCTAGTAATCCAGATTAGATCGAGATACCAGAACAAAAATATTGTTTCTTCACTAGATCTCATCATAGGATAATCATTCCATGTCTCCGAATTCGAGCAATGGTCCAACATTTTGTATCAAGAAGAACCCGGACATACTCCACCAAGAGCTGCACACCATCCGCCTGTATGGGGTCAGTTGGCTACTCGGTGGTTCACTAATTTGGGAAATTGCACCCCCACTGGTGATATTGAAGCTGAGGAAGATGATTCTCAACATCATGAGATAGAAAATGCAGACTGAACACACTGTAGAAAAAAAGAAAACAACCAATGTTGAGAGGGAATAATCATTGGGAATCTAGATATATGATTTCTAGATGATCATGAACACACAATATGATAATTTCTAAATCTTTTTTGTATATCAAATGCATACTCTATAAGTGTGATGAAGCCCCCTACCAGAACCCTAAACGGATAACTGCATATCCAAGGGGAGGCCATCACGAAGCCAACACGAAACATCCCACCCTCTGGAACCTGGAACGACTCAAATGAATGTATTTACAAGATAGATTAGGTGGTACCTTCCATTTATGTCCAAAAAAGGTGATAATTTGTATACAATGTATAGGAAAGTTGGAATCCCAAATCTAGCAGGAATAATAAAAGAATGGGCTAAGTAAACTAGCTCAAGAGGCAAATTAAACCCTAATCTATCACATATTTTATGGAAGTAAAATTTAATAATAAATTACATTTATTTAAAATATATTAATTTGAAGAAAAATTTAAATGGTTTAATTTCAATTTTCAATATGATAATAAAGAACAACCAAATTAACAACAAGCTATTAAATTATTTAAACATTCTCTATGGAATAAGCATCAAGTTTCAACAAACATATGGAAGAACAAAACACATTAATCATGCATTTTATTATCATCAATAAGAATTCCAGCTTTTTTTATTTATCCAATTCTATTTTCACACGGAATAACACTTTTTTTGAGACATGATTCTTCCATAAATTTGATTACCATCAAATTATGAGATACACCATATGTAATAAACATGAATCCAATTTAATTATTTATCCAACCATGAAAACATTTTCCACATTATGTTCTTCATAAAAATTAATCAATTTAAACATGACAAACATAGAGTCACAACATTCTATACAAATAATATTATAAATAGAACACTATATAGATAAACATTAATCAAACCGCTATCATGCTGCAATGTTATAAAATGTTATCGCTAAAAATATTAATTCCATTCATTAATACAGTTTCATATGTATTACGTTAATTCCATCACCCTCTAAATGGATAAATTATGGTCAATTTATTATTTCATGTAAATAAATTAGTGAAAAAATAAATCTCCTACATCAATGCATTGACGTTATTCGTATGAGAAGGAATCAATGATGCGGATCTCTCATCACCTATTTCATGAGGAAACTAAATTCTCTATAGGATTTCATTCCATGATCACATTTATAAAAAACACGATAAACTCTTTTAGAATGATATAGATCATCTTCCATAATAGAATGAAGAAATTATATGAAAATACATTAAAGAAGATAGACACTGACAGAAAACAATAAGAATCTACCTCAGATGACAATGAATTGAACACAGAAATTTTGAACTCATCTTTATCGAAAGCATGCTTCAAAGGACTCAAAAACACAATTGGATTCATAGGATTCAAGAAGAATATGTGGTAGGAAACAAGGTCTTTGATTTTGGGATATTTTGCCTTAGATATTGATAACATAATCTTAAATATTTATGTGAAATTATCAATATATTATAAAATAATCGAATGACTCCCCATATCCCCTTATATAGATCACAATTTCAATGACAATATTTATTAAATCTTTAATTGATTAATAAAACCAATTTGAAACATGAAACTGTTGTCTTTATAGATAATGAAGTTCCCATTTACATTAGATCTCTATTTATAAATATTTTAATTAATTCTTATATTTGTCATAGTGTTTTTTATCCAATGGTCATAGGGACCTCTTTATCATATAGTTATTCTAGTATAAAATTTCTTCCCAGTATCGATCCTTATATTATTTATTCAAGCAGATTCATAATAACACCATTATCCAGTGAAACAATGGTCATTTCTATAGAATATAAATCATAAAATCTAAATAATACTAAATAATGAATTTTATTTAGTGTCTTCAACTTGAAAAAATTGTCTTTTATGTTACATAATGTTGAATATTTTTTTTATATGATTGTATAACAATAATTCAATGTCAAACTAGAGAGGAAAATCCATGCATTTAATGTATCTGTAAAATACTATTGTACATTTGTGTGTTTATATTTAGAATTTGATAAACTCTTATTCCAAGTGAAATTCTCGACTATTCTAGTAAGAATGTGTTTCTAAATCAATTTTTTTGGAAAATTTTATTTCATAAAATAAGAAGAAGCAGAATAAGAGACAGATCATATTTAGATTGTTGTAAAATTGGGCGGGATTATCTTACTGGGAAATCATATTTAGAATATTGGACTAAATAAGAAGAAGATCATAATTTAGTTTATTGGTATTTTGACATAGTTATATTTTTCATATTGAGTAATCAAACATGGGAATCGAAGTAGGAAATTAAACCGAGTATCATTACAATTTCTAGGATATTTTTATCAGCTTCTAGGTAAGAAAGTGAAGAATTGTTTTGGAATGTTCGTATTTTAGAATGTAGATCAAGAAGCACCATAACAGGTTTGTTAAAAAAATGGTATTACATCATTTTTTGAAACTTGAAACACATGAACTATCGTAATGTACATCATCTTACATGGCTGTAAAGGCATATCCAACTATTTGTATTCCACAGAAAATGTTTTTTTTCTAGTGGATTGTATGGTATCAGAATATTTCCAAACCATACCAAGGACTAGCTACTTTTGTTGAGTAGTGAACATTGTAAATTATGGTGATCATTTTGTTATGGATTTCATTTTTTACGGCGGAGAAAAAATATTTAATCAGATGGGATGGTTATTTCCTAGTAAACGAAACTTAATAGAAAAATATATCATTCATTCAACCTAACCATCTTAGTGATACATAAATCCATCTTGGATAATCTCAATAGGAAACAACTACAACTTCCTAAAGAATCAAAAATAACAGGATATTAAATTATTTGAACACTCTCTCTCACATAAGATTCCAGTTTCAAAAAACAAAAGGAATAACAAAATACATTAATCATTCCTTTTATTATTATAAAACAAATTACATCCTCAATTTCATTATCCAATTCCACTAAAAATTGTAATAACACGTTCAATTAAACTTCCATACTTATATCGTTTTGATTACCATAAAATTATGAGAAACACTAGATTTGTTAATCATGCATTTTTATTAATTATTTATCCAACAAAGAAAATTTTATTGAATTTTTGTTATTTTTTCAAATTCATAAATTTAATCATGATTAACCAAGAATAAAAAATTTCTACACAATACCCAATATAATGAGAACACTATGTACGCATACAAGAAGAAAACCATTATCATGTTTGAAAGTAACAACATATGATTTCCATACATAATCCAATTCAATTTTATAATCTAGTTTTATAATTATTAGGTTAATTACACTTGTATACATTGTTATAAAGCATGGTCAATTTTTTATTTCAAAAAAATAGAGGAATATAGTAATAACTTACCTAAAATCCTCTATATTATTTTCATGAGAGTGAATCAATGTCGTGGATCAATTATCTCCTCGACTGTGATGAAACTACGATCACCCAAGGATTTTATCCCATGAATACATTTATAAACGACAATGAAAACCTCATTAGAATTATGAAGATGATCCACCACTATAGGGAATGAATGAACGAGAGATATCTAGATTAAATTGAGAGAAACCTATAGAATAGAGTAAGATCCTACCCGAGATCATCACATATTAAAATCTGGAAGTCGGGATTGATTCTTATCAAAAGGGGTATTTAAAGCCATTGAAAAGAACCCAAGGGTGCCTTGGGTTCATGAAAAATGAGTGGGAGAAAACCTGGTTTAGGGGTCTTATTGATATTTATAGGTAGACATATTTTTAGCAGACCCCAATGCAGCCTATAAGACCACATAGTTGACCACCTAGACCACTACAAAGTCGGAGGAGACCATATCGTAGCCCAAGGTAAAACATGCATCTGAGATCCACAGTTGGAACCATGGTGAAGATCCGATTTATCACGAGGATGGAATGTGACAATGCTTAAAACCCACATTATAGCCAAACCTGGTTAGTATTTAGCCTCGATAACCACTATGGCATAACCACCTCGTTCCACACTGTAGTAGTCGACACTGGGGATGGGTCTATAGTATAACCATCCCCTTGAGAGATACCTGGCCTAAAAAAATAGTAGCCCCAATTTTTCTCCTCCAAACCTCTCAATGCTTCAACCGGGATACCATGTCGCAAAATTATGGATTATGACACAACACATGGCTCCACGTCACCACCTAGACTCAAATGGTAGTGTCACCATCCATCATTCATCATTCGCCCTCCTAAATTTATGAATCCTCCTCCACATTCCACAAAAAATCAAAACACAAAATGTTAATGGTCTATGTGTTTTGAGAACTTATACTGTATATGTAAAAAAGTAAAAATTACATAAATATTAAGTGAGTTTTTATAATTTTAGATCACAAAATAAAATTAAATAATGCATTGTAATAATTTTTAAAAGTATTATTTCATTCAAATAACTCTATCAAAAAAATTCAATATATCTAGCTTCAATATTAGATAATACATACTCAAATATGTATAAAAAAAAATTAATTTTCTTATAAAACCCAAATGACTCAGCATATCACCTTATAGTGATATCAAATTTGATAACCCTGTTAAAAAAATTTCAATTGAATCCCCAAAAAAATTATATAAATATGAAACAATTTTATCTATATATAATGATGTCTCCATATACATTTGAAATCATTTTCTAAATATTTTAATTTATTCTTATTTGTATCATACTATTTTATATACATGTGTCATAGTGAGCTCTTTATCATATAGATATAATGGTATACAATTTATTCCATCTATCTGTACGAATAATATTTATTTCGATAAGAATCATAATACACCATTATCTATTAAGGTAAAGGTTATTGAAATAGAATATACATATTAGAATCCAAATAATAATAAATAAAGAATTCAATTTAGTGTGTAATATTGGGAAATATTTTTTTTATGTTTGATAATGTTGAATATTTTTTGTTATATGATTTTATAATAAAAATTAATGGTCAAACTAGAGAGAAAAATCCTTATAGATAATGTATTTTTAAACACATATTATATGTTAATTGATTAAATGTAGATTTTGATAAATTATATTATTTAAATATAAGATTATATGGATACACTCAATTAATATTTGAAATCACATATTTGGGATATAGTGAATATAAACACTGTTAGGATTCCCAAATCATATCATTCATTTGAAAATTTCAAATTCAATATATTTAAATAAATTCCTAAATTCACTCAATCAATGATCCATAATAACACTACCACATAAACTAATTTTTGCTGCACTTACCTATATGCAATGCTACCCATTATTAGTGTAAATGAGCTGCATAAAATCATCATGATCTAGCCAACATAGTATAATATGCTACCAAAAAAGAATCAAGATTTCAAATAACCAACTCTTTCTTGGATGAACCAGTGGAATGTAGAGAAGGACACACTCACCAGAAGGACCTGATGAAATGTTTGAATAACTAAAAATTCTTGATCAGAACCAGTCTTTTCATTGAGATCTATGATGAATCACTTCTTTGTCAGGGTAAAATAGATTGACAAATCCTTCACAAGAACCCCAATAAAAATCGTATTTTCACCCCTTGTGTTTTAGTTTAAAACAACACTTCATCCCTGAAGATATAAACTCCGTACAATAACATCAAAGGTGTGATTATTTTAAAAAATAAAAAATACAAGTTCAAACTCAGTCTAATAATCATCATAGAATCAAATATAAATCCCCAACCCATCTGAATGAATATGTGAAATACTAAAAAATATACCGATAATAGGTAACATTATTTTGAATTAACTGGATGAGGTTTTCTCATTACCCCTCCCCCATATAGTAATCAAACAATGATATTCATTTCTCCAGGTAAGATGCCAAGATGACTGCTTTTTCATTAGGTGGTCGTGATTTATTAGATGCTTCCCCTCCATTGATATTGACACCATTTTTCTAGAGCCAATCCAAACATCCCCCCTACATGACATGCATCGAGAAATCAGTTGAATATATCTAGACGTAGGTGGGTGCTCGACCAGTTGATGTGGTCAGTCTAATCCATTCCCCAATTCACCATGATCCAGAACAATAAAAATTTGTTGAGTCTGCATGGTTGATTAGGGCTATAAGGGAGAGGGGAATGTGGCATGTCATGATTGGATGATTATTCATATTTATTTCAATTATGGTATAATTTACATTATTAATATACCATGTTTTTTTGAATTTGATATTTTGTGACCCAATGTTGTTATTCTTGAGTAAATTTTATTCATTAAAAAGACAAGTGTACATTTCCTTATTATGATAAATTTTGTAAGATATTGATAAAGTTAAAAGATACATATTATTTGATAATGATCGATAGATGTGATATCCAGGGTTTCCTCATCTGGTTCCCTTAGTGGGTATAATATTTGTAACAGTTTCCTTCCTCATTACATTTAATGTAATTTCATTAATCTTTATCATTTTTTAGGGATGTTCAACTGATCTAGAGTAGACTTATTATTAGCAGACTAGTATGGGTTCGATCAAGGTGCCCCTAAAGCTACAAAAATCACACATCATACCCATTCACACACTAACCCACCAACAGTCACCCCATATTCTGTACCTTTTCATCTGGAACTTGAGTCTCCATTGTGGTTCCCACACATACATCCATCATAATCTAATTTGGCCTCTTATTCACAAACCATGTCTACATCATCTAAAAAATGTTCCCACCTATACCATATCAATATCATATGATATATCATCATCTCTTCAATCCTTGTACCACCACATTGTCACCACCTACATTTCCTTCTATCAATCTAAAATCTGATGATTTTGTTGCATCAGCATCATATCTAGTGCATGTAGATGACCTTGGTCATGCATTATAAAAGACACATACCTCAAAGGATACCGATACAAGATATACCACATATCCATCCAAACCTAATGAGCAATCTGCATTAGTTTTTTAATAATTGTGTCTAATTATGTCACACTACTTTTTTTTTCTTATTGTACATTGATTTAATTATTGTTTTTTTCATATTTAGTGAGATCATATAATAAGAGGCGTGGTAGAACCCATATTCCCAAAGTAGGGAATCATCTAACATAAATAATAGAGGATTATAACAGAGGCAATTAAATTATAGATAAAAATTTTAGGCAGTGTAGACATTTTATTGAATCTTTACCCAAGTACAGTGATATCATTCCAGTTCAAACAGTCATAGGGAGGCATATCAGTAATAAAATCAAGGAGAAAGCATGTACAGTGATATGGGTAAGAAAAAATATTAAATCGATGTATATATTATTTTTTGTATATATATGAATTATCATATTCTTTACAGCATCAGTTTAACTATCCTGACACTGATGCTTTATGGTCTAAATAATTAATTTCAATCCAAAGTGAATGATGTCTATGGTGGCTCCAAGAATGTCTTGTGAATGTTCAAATCACAAAACCTACATCCCTGAAGAATATTGATGACTGTATTCTATAGTTTTTGGTCAAGTTCCATATGGCCTCATTTGACCCTAATTGGGATAAATCATTCAACCAAACCACATAAATTTTACACGAAGATAAATCAATCCTTGATGATGTCATTTAACCTTATCAACATGAAATAAAAGGGATATTCTCCTAGGATGAAAATAAGGGATAAAATATTTAAAAACCTTCCTCAATGATGACCCTAATCTTTAAAAAACCTAACAATGGAAACATTGTTGTTGAAGCTAATCCTAAAGCACTTCACCAAAGAGAGAAAATGTGTAAGTTCTCTATCCTTAGTCTAATTACTTTTCTTAAATGTGACAAACAATGGATTTTGAAAGAGATAAAACATAGGGTATCACATTGTTGGGGATCAACCAATTGGAAACTATTAGAAATTTGGAAATGTTACTTTCTCATAATTCCACAATACCTAGAGGACTAAGACCATGTCTAGAAATATGGGAGAATTCTGTTGAAACTTGGTTCTCTTATGTTCTCTACATGAGAGTTTTACGTCAGTCCATTAACCCATAGAAACTCTATTGGTCCAATTTGGGTTTGTTTTTTTGAACATGAAAATATTTAATGATCTCACATATTGCATATGAGTACCATTAAAAATTGGTCAAATATCCTTGATGGTGATTTGTTCCTATATGAAAGGGTCATGGTTGAAGTGATTCTTGAAGATAAACTACATCATGTTATTGAATTCAAGGGAAAATATTACATGACTGGGGTAAGGACAATGTATGAGAATCGAAAACCATTTCATGATTATTGGAAGATCACTGGATTCATGATTTTGAATTTTAGAGTTGTAAAGAAACATACACATTCTGTTACTAACAAGAACTAGAATAAGGTTTAGAGAAAATGAGGGATAAAAACATTCCCTAGATAAGCCTAATCCATACTAGAAAAGGCATGAAAATTGAATAATGAAAAAGGGTGACCATCGACCTCGAAAGAACCCCTAGGAAATCAAGGACTGACATGGTTGAATGGGATGAAGCTAATAGTGAAGAATATGTTTTTCTTATTGAAATTACATTTATGGTTTTGGACATTGTCCAATAGTTTTCATAGATAGAATGTTCCAATCAATTTTTTATGTTATTGATCCTATAAAAACACAAGGAATTACTTATCAATATGTTTCTAAAAACATAAATACTATGGATCCTCCACCTTTCCAGGACTACTAGTCCCCTAGATCTAAACATCTTTCTAAATATAATCCTCCATCTACAATGAAGCACAATAACCACAGCCACTAGTTCCTGTACTCGAATTTCATATACAAATAGTGATAAAAACCTTGATGGGGAGATTATAAACAACACATCAGAACAGAGGATGATGAATACCCGAATCCAAAATGTTGTTAAAATCATTCCTATTATAGAAGATATTAATGAAAACACTAACCACATGCAGGATGATGAAAAGAAGTTGGACAATCAACATGTCAGTGGAGATAAATCTAAAAACAAGGAAAAGGACATTATAGGTATTTAAGAAATTTTTTGCTGTACTAACCCTACAATGACATTGTATATCAAGAACTCACCCATGATCTAGGAGAAATATTTCATGCCCCATATAAAATCCACAAGGTTAAAAATGTAGGATGTAAAGAAGGGGGGACCCCAAACATAGGTACGAATGAATATTTTATTTTACAATTGTCAATATATTTCTTAAATTGTCAACATCATAACTTTTAAACAATTATTTGGGCGTAAAAATAATTTTTTAATCTATGAGCGTAAAATAATTATGTTTCATGATTTAATGGTTTTAAAGAACATAATTATAACTGTAACGACCCTGGTATTCATAGAATAATAACGTTGATTTATGTTAGTAATTATTAATAATATATTAATTTTTCTTTAAATGGGATGCTATGTTTGATGGCATACCCAACACACTACAATGGGTTTCTCTGAAATCCAATGTTGCACACAAGGTGAGGTCATACCGAAAAATAATAAAAGAATATTTTTATTTTAAATAGTTGTTAACGCCTAGATATTGTATTGGAAGGAATTAAAGGATCTAAAAATATTATAGTAAAACATGTTTTTTAAACTTTTTTTACATTTCTAAAATAACATTTTGAGGCTTAAGATGAGAATTAATACAATTTTAAGCATAGATACTGTATTTTTTTAAGAAAAGTTAGTTTTTCTACCTTTTGATGGAGAACCACTATTAAATATTGTTTTGATTATTTTTACATGTTCTATTTGACAAAATAAACTTTTTATTTAGAATTGGGACATCAAAATATATATTTGGTATATTTTTGGTATTTTTCGGTTAAAGTTCGTTTTTAATGAATAGTGAAAAATATAGTCTTTTAGGTGAAAAATATCTTTTCATCTGATTTATTTATTTATTTAGATTATCTTTTTAATTGGGATTAAAGCATAATTAGGATATCTTTTTATGATTTAATCCAATTTTGTTAATTGGATGTAAATTTACATTTTAACTGTACATAAACACATCTCAATTTTTTTATAGTTTTTATTTCTTAAAAACATGCTCTTTTGTTTTGATAATGGAAATTAATTTTAAAATAATTTCTCCACCATGATTGTTTTAAATTTATAAAAATGGATTCTATACATTGAGTCAGGAGGTACAAATTGTGTAAATAGTTAACTTTTATTTGAAGACATTAAGAATAGTAACTTCTGTAATTAATTTATTTACCACGGTTAAAGGGTAAATGTGGTAAATATTGGAATAAAATAATATTATAATTATATTAAAAAACCAATAAATGTGTCCCAATATTATTTCATGATATAAACATGACTATGTACATCATTGGGTAAATTTGTTGTCCCCATGGAGCCACTTGTGTGTGAAAATGACATTTATTTACATTTAATTTAATGTTCTCAAAAATATAACCTAAACATGTATCTCTTAGTAATTTTTTTAGGTTATATAAGTTATCTATTTTACTATAAATATCCATTTTAAAGATAATTTTTTTTTCTTCAATCATGTAATTTTATTTGTATTTTATAGAGATTAAATAAATAAACTTATTTCTGACAAAATAGTGATTTAGTGATTATCTTATTAGTGAATGATTTCAATAAATGAGATTATATATAATAAACTAAATTTATTTTTAAACTTCTTATGTCATCCATGAATTTTATGTATGATTATTACTTGTTATAATTCAATTAATTATGTTTTTTTCGAATGAATCAAGTAATTACTGATTTTTTAAAAGTCTTGAAATGAATCGTATATAAAATGACATAAATGTGTTTTTGAAAAATAATACTATATTATTAAATAAAATTATAGTCTGGAAAATCTAAAATTCATCCAAATGACATAGATAAGTTTCAACATGTCATTAATGAACCACTTTCGGTTCAATCAGAATTTTATTGAAATTATTGTATCCATATATTATGAATATACAAGAAAACAAGGTAAATGTTAAATAAGTTTACTAAGGGGTAATGCTAAAAATTAATGATCATTTTACAATCTAATCTTCTATAAAACAAATTTGGTGGATATTATTTTGACCCATAATCATCTGATCTTAGATATATATCACACTTGTGTTATTATAATTCAAAAATAAATTAAAAAAAATACCTTTAAACATTCCTAAAGTACCCCTCCTCCCTCTTATAAATGGGCACCAACTCTATCCCTTAATCATAACCCTCAATCCCACATGAATCATCCAAAACCTTCCCAAATAATCTCCCAACTTCCCCGATTTCCTCATAGAATCCTTCCACTAGGAAGATGGTAATTCAAGGAAGCCATTTGCCTCAAATCAAAAGAGTTTACCTGATTTGATGTAACGTCTTCTCTCAAGTTCCTTTCCATTGTTTTTCCTTCTGCACTTCATATGGTCTTATAACTCCTTATTTATATAACAACACCAGTATCCTCAATATACTAGGTTTTTTATGATATTTATTCGATCTATACTTACACACACCACTATCTAATTAATATGAACATATTGTTTCTGTATATGGAGAACTACTGCCTAACGAAATGACGATTGTTCGATTTTACCCTACCACCTATCATGGTGGAAATTATGAAAAAAATGTAATTATATACGGTATTAATGATATTTTTTTACATCTATGCTTCTATAATTTTAATTTAGAACAAAACTTTTTGCTTTTTATGTTGTATAAATATGATTATTTCATTTGAGGAAGTGCAGTTTACCTCCCCCACAAAGTGATATGACTCATTCATGCTATATAAGGAACATATAAAGGATGGATTTAATGATCATATGTATCACCTATATAATATGTTATTATACTAGAATTATAATAAACCGATGAATCATTAAATATTTATTCCATTAATTATGAAATCGAAGTGAAATTACCGTTAATGTGTAAGTACAGATTTCCGTCTCCATGACCGGTGCTTTAAAAGTAATATCTCAAAATTATATGGACTATTATAAATACATATACACTGGATATATATGATATATATAATATTTAAATCATTAATATCATTATGCAGATATTGTACTTTTGACCTCATGGACAACATGTAATTATAACAAGTTGATTTTTGACTCAGGTACCGAACATCGACCAAACGGCTGATAAAAACATGAATTATTATATGATTGTTATTTCATGGTGATAAGTGAAATAAAAGGAATAATAAAATTGAAAAAGTTTCTCATGGAATTAGAAATTAACTAAAGTTAATTATTAAGTAAATTAAAGAAAGAACAAGTCAATTCAAACTTGAGGTGAGGAACTTTGTATAAATCTAATTTCACTGAGGAATGTTTTGATAATATACACCCCATTATTCTACATGATTTATGGTAAACCCAATTTACTTTTACTTCCAATCAAAGAGAATATTTTTTCTACAAATAATTTTTCTAACTGACAAAAGGATTGTTTTTAACATTTTCGGAGACAATGACCTCACTACTGTTGTAATCATTATTTATCTTCCTTTATATGAATTATTGTTTTTAAGTTAAAAATAAACCCCTTATTAAATTATTGGGTGTTTTGGTATTGAAAATTCATGTTGAAATGGATTGAGTATATCAATATCATGAAATGACTTCTTGTGATTGAAAATGAAATTTTATTGGTGAATTTTTGATATTTTCATGATTTTATGTGTAATGATTATATTATGGTACTTGGAAATTTGATGGGCGGTTACATGATAATCAAAATATAGGATGGTTCTATGATAAACTAAGGATGGGTGGTTACATTATCTCCTCAAATTCATTTGGTATGGTAGTCGGACATATGGCTATTCCATTCAGTGATATTTCTGGAAGTTGATCATATGGTTATTCCATTTAAGTATGTTTATGTCACATGTTACCATTATATTCTATATATTGTTTTCATTGGGTCTTCTGGAAATAATTTCATTACAAAAATCGATAACCAATGAGCTTATACTTAGTGAAGTATTTCTGCTACTTATTTAGGGTGAAAATTATATCATTATGATAAAGTTATCATGGTTTACATGTTGTTTGGAAAACAAAAATTTTTCCATATTTGTGTATCCCATACTAATATTTTTATGCTCATCCCGTGTTTTTGAAATGTTTTCCACTGGAAATAAGTAGAAGAATAGAGTCAAGAATGGGATCAAAGAAATGTCATGCTGTTTAAAACATGGAACTATACAAGTTTCATTTCTTTTAAGAGTTTTTAGTTTATAAAAAATGGATATCGAGTAGAAGTGTATACATGTAATTTTCATGTTGTTAGGTATATTTTATTACATAATTATTTAAATATATCAACATTAAAAGATCCTTAATGTTAATTATTAACTTAATTAGTGATTATGAAATATTTAAAGATGGGTCTTTAAAGTTGGTATTAGACGTCTGTTTAATCAACTTTAGGAGTTAGGATATTGTTAAATTAATATCCATAAAATATTTTTTACTTTTTGGTAATATTGAAATGATATAGAATTTTAATATTACCATGTTGCCTCACTGAATTTATTTATGTGTTCAGAATGGTTCACCGTAGAGGAAACATGTCAACTATGATGGGACAACATCAATAGGAAATAAACCTTCCATATCAGCATCCCGAGAGGGTTAGAATTGGAACTAAATAGTTTGTTTCAATAATATAGAAGTTGAATGAGGTTATAAATGGTAGTGGAATCCATGAATGAGATAAGTGAGATCATTTACAAAGGAACATTCTAGTAGTGGAGAATCTCATGAGGCATCAACACCAATTATTCGTAGGATCATCTGACCATGTGCTAGTTGAAGGGTTGATTAATGCACTCGAAATGATTTTCGATGTCATTGGGTGTTCAAAACATCAAAAGGATAGTCTTGCTATTTATAATTTTGATGGTGAATCCAATCAGTGGGGGTCGATGGTTAAAAATATCAGGGGTAGTGATTAGATGGATGCTCTTGATTGGGATAAATTCAGAGGTATGTTTCTCATGAAATATTTCCCTAATGTGATTCAACATAGGATAGAAAACTATTTATTGAATGTAAGGTAAGAGGATGACTTTGTGGCTGCATAAAATGAAATGTTCACTTGACTGGAATGATATGCTCCAAATTTCATCTGAGATCTTGATAGTAAGATAAATCAAATTTACTCAGAACTGAAGCCATTATATTGAAGGTCATTAGCTTTATGTGAATTCAAAGGGTATGAGAAAATTTTTAGATGTGATTAGAAGGTAAAAATGAGGTTTTTTTTATGATCATGTGTTCTAAGAGTGAATACAAAAGAACAGGTATAGTTTACAGGCGAATGTAATGTATTAATCAATGATTCCTAAATGTAATAAAATTAAATATGCATCTACTGAGAAGTGTGGTAAAAACATCCTAGATAATGTTTATCAATATCAGGGAAGTGCTTTTGGTGTGATAAGATTGTTCATAATCCTCATTACTATATAGAAGATGATCAACCTGGAAATGAAAAGCCAGCGGTAAGATGTTTTAGTTTCAATGAGTTTCAGAATTATTCCAATGTGTGTCCAATGTTGATTACCTATGGTGGAAAATTGAAAGATCAAAATCATAAGGGTGGAAAAAAAATCGTTTTCTACAACTACAATTGATGTGGGACCATCAAATTATGTGGTATCAGGTACATTATTTTTTTCAGATTATGTCAATGTGTTGTTTGATTTTGTATCTACACATTCTTTCATTTTTAAGAAATTTTAAACTAAATTTGGAATTGAATCTCAATATATAAATCATGAACTTGTTGTAATAAAACATAGGTGAAATGTTGATATAGAATGAAATTATAATAATCTTATTATCCTTATTTTAGGAAAAAATCTACCCAAAAACCTTATTGTTTTGCATATATTAATGTTTTATGTTATTTGGGGTATGGAACCGCTTTCTGTTTATAATTATAAGATTGACTGTAGAGATAAAGAGGTTTCTTTTAAGAATGAATTTTAGTTTGTGTACATGAATGAAACCATACTTTTGATAACATATCAGGAAGCTGAGAAACTAGTAAAAGAAGAAAATTCATGTTACCATGAACATATTTCTTAAAAAAGGAAATGTTTAGATTAATTATTTTCCATTAGTAAATGAGTATCATTATGTTATTCTTTATGAGATTCCTAGTATTATACATGATCAGGGATATTAATTTACTATTGGCTTATTTCTTAATGATAAGAAAATTTTAAAACCCCCTTATCTAGTGGCCCAAATTGAACATTTATAGTTAAAAAATTAATTGTAGGATATGTTAGATAAATGTTTCATTCGACCAAGAAATCTCTATGGGGTCATCCAGTCTTGTTTGTTAAAAAGAAAAATGTTTCAATAAGACAATTCATTGATTATAGAGCCTTGAATAACGTCACTATTAATAGTAAGTATCATTCGCCTCATATCGATGATTTGTTTGATCAGATTTACGTAGCTAATTATTTTTTGAAGATTGAATTGAGGTCGGGGTACCATCAGTTGGCTGTAAAGGAACCCGATGTTATGAAAAAACAAGTTTCTTACTAGTTAGGACCATTATGAATTTTAATTCATTCCTTTTGGAATAAATAGTGCACCTTCTATAATCATGGATCTTATGAATAGAATTTTTCATGAGTTCTTGGTTAAGTTTTTGATTGTGTTTATTGATGAAATTTTAAATATTCCATAAGTTAAGAAGAACATTAATGTCATTTAAGGGGTTTCATTGAAACCTTAAATGAAAATAAATTTTATTGGAAATTTAGAAAGTGTGAGTTTTGGTTACCACAAATTTCCTTCCTTGGTCACATTTTTTTAAAAAAATTGCATAAATATTGATCCTGCTAATTTTTTTTTAAAGAATAGTAAAGACCTATAAATATAAGCATTTTTTATTTTATTCTTATTTTGGAAGGCTATTAAAGAAGGTTTGTTGAGAATTTTTCTTTGTTTATTAGTGCACTAACTATGTTAAGTCAAAAGGGTGTTTACATTATATGGAGAAAAAAAAATGTGATGATTGTTTTCTTGAATTGAAAAAAAAAATTGGTGAATGCTCTAGTATTGGCATTACATTCTAGAAATTGTGAGTTTGTTATCTACAGTGATGCTTCGTTGAAAGGACTTGGTTTTGTCCTAAAGAAAAATGATTTAATAATTGCTTATGCTTCACGTCATTTGAAACCTCATGAGTTGAATGACCCTACACATGATTTGGAATTAGTTGTTATTTTTTTCAATAAACAATTATAGGTATCATTGGTATGGCGTAAAGTGTAAAATATATACTATCATAAAATTTTGAAGTACATATTCACTAAGAAGAAATTAAATATGAGATAGAGGAGATGGTTATAATTAAATAGGGATTATGATTGCTCAATCTGTTAGCATAAATGGAAGGAAAATAATGTGGCTGAAACTTTGATACTGAAGTGTAATGCAACATTAGCCAAGAAATGTTTGGAACAAGAATCATTGTTTAATGATTTTATGACCATTGGCATAGAAGTTGTTGGTGCAAGAAATACTTCTATTTTTTCTTGTGTTACTGAAATTATCTCTATCAGATAGAATTAAGCATGATCTGAAGGATGTCAATGAGTTGAAGAAAATGGTAGAGTTGGTTTAAAAGAGTAAAAAGCTGGGGAGGAGCAGTTCTATATAGTTATACTCTGAATATTTTCTAATACATACAGTACATATAATCTCTGACCCTATAAGACTTAAAAGGGTTCCATTTAATCCCTTTTAAGCGGGGTTATCAAAATTCAATAAAAAATTAGGCCTTCTGGCCATTTGGGAAGAGATTTTGGAAGAGATTATGTGTACCTTATGAATCACAATTCATAAAAGAGTTGTTATGTGAAACTCCTAGTTATCGTTTTTTTATCATTCTGAATGTAAAAATATGTTCATAGATCTTCTGGAGATTTATTTGTGGGATGGAATGAATATAGATATTTGTAATTTTACTATGAAGTGTTTTACTTTTCAATAGGTTAAAGCTGAGCTGCCATTACCGAATGAGATGCTCTATCCTTTTCCCATTCCAGAGTGGAAGTGGAAAAATATGTTCCTGGAATTCATAGTAAAATTACCATGGACACCTCAAGTTAACAATGCAATCTGGGGTATTGTTGATCAATTGAGTAAATCATCTAGTTCCTTTCCTATTCGAGATACACTATCTCTAGATCAAATCTCTCAATTGTATATTAATGATATAATATGTTTACAAGTAGTTCCCATATCCGTTGTATATGATAATGAGCCAAGGATCACTTCTAACATTTAAAAATGACTTTATAAGACATTGGGTACTGAATTGAATTTCAGTGCTACTTCTCATTAATAATAAGATGGGAATTCAGAACAAAAAATTCAGACATTGGAATATATGCTACATTCTTCATTAAAATATTACAAGGGAATTTCGCTCCAAAATATTTCATTTTTTGAGTTTTCTTATAATAATAGTTTTTCAGTATAATTATTGCTCCATTTGATGCATTATATGTAATGTTGTGTCTAACCCCACCATTTTGGGATGATGTAGGTGAAATAATTTTGATGTGATCTGAATTGGAAGAAGTGATGGTAGATAATGTTCAGTTCATATAGAGTCACATGATAACATCTTAGATCAGAAAAAAGAGTTATGTGGATAACTGAATATAGGATCTTTCTTTTGATGTAGGTGATCATTCCTTTCTCAATGTTTCTCCATGGAAAATTGTGATGTGTTTTGGTAAGAAGGTAATGTTGAGACCACGGTTCATTGGACACTATAAAATCAAAGAGAAATCTTGATTAGTTTCTTACATAGTATATTTAGGTCCATGTTTATCACAGGTACATAATATTTTTAATGTTTCAATGTTGAGAAAGTATATTCGAGATAAATATCATCTTTTGAGTCCTATGGCAGTTCTGTTGGAAGGGAGTCTTTCTTATGAGGAATAACACGTCCAGATTCTTAACAAAAGAGAGAATGTGTTGCAGAATATGACAATTTATTAGTTAATGGTTTCTGGACAAAGCAAATGGTTTAAGAGGCAACATTGAAATTTGAAAATGCTCTGATGGATAAATACAACCACTTATTCGAAAAGTGAATGGAATTGAGGGGACACAATTCCCAGAAGAGGAGAAGGATGAAACGAACTAGGTATTGAAAGATTAATACTTTTTATTTCTATTAATACTTATTAATAAGATAATAATTTCACTTTAATGGGGATTCAATGTTTGATGGTGTACCCGACACACAACAATGGTTTTCTCCTAAATCTCATGTTTCACCCAAGGCTGAGTCATACAAAAAATAATATAATAATATTATTATTTTAAATGGTAGTTAATTCCTCGACATTGTATTGTCATGAATAAAAATAAAGAACCATATTATAATTAAACATGATTGTTAAATTTTTTACATTTATCTAATAAAATTTAGAGGTTTAAAATGATAATGAATCAAATTTTAATCCTAATTACTCTAATATGTATAAAAAAAGTTGTTTTTCATTTTTTTTATAGAGAACCCCTTTTAAATCTATTTTTTCACATTTATACATTAATCATGACAAAACAGAATTTTTATTTAAAAGCAGGACATCATAATTTACTTTGGGTAAATTTTGGGTATTTTTTAGATAAATTTCGTTTCTAATGAATATTAAAAAATATTTTATTTTAAGTCAAAATTGTCTTTTAATATGATTTATATATATTGATAGATTATAATTCAAATTGATCATAATGTGTAATTAAGATTTACATTTAATATTTAATCCAATGTTGGTCATTGGAAGTAAATTTACTTTTTAATTATATATAAACACATCTCAATATTTTGATAGTTATTATTTAATAAAAACACGCTTGTTGGTTATGGTAATATGACTTAATTTTAAAATAATTTTTGAAACATCAATGTTTTGAATTTATAAAATGGGTTCCATCAAAATTTTGTAAATATGTAACTTTTATTTTTAGACATTATGAATAGTAACTTCAGTAAATATTTTATTTACCATGGTTAAAGGGTAAATATGGTAAATAAGTGTAGAAAAATAATATTATAATATTATTAAAATACACTATCACGTGTATTATTCCTATTGGATGAGATATATCCTACTATAGGAATCCTTGGGTCGATTTTAGGACCCCATGGAGCAACTTGTATGTGAAAATGATATTAAATTTCTTTTAATTTAATGTTATGAAAAATATAACCTAAACATTTATCTTTTAGTAAACCAATTTTAATATAGTGTTATAAAATTTTTCATTTAGGCTATAAATACTAATTTTAAATCAAAAAAAAATTCCTAAATCATATTATTATTTTTATATATTTTAAATAAATAAATTTACTTATGACACAACAGTGATGTACTGATTACATTATTAATGAATGATTTAAATAATTATGATAATAATTTTTAAAATAAATTTATTTTGAACATTTTAATGACATCCAAGAATTTTATGGATTATTATTATTTGTTATCCTTTAATTAATGATGTAATTTTAAAATAATAATTTTTTATGAACTTCTTAAAATTCATGATATTAATAATTTATAAATTGACATAAATGTGTTTTTACAACATATACGATATTATTAATTGATATAATAGTCGAAATATTCTATGATTTGGAAAAGGACTTATATATGGTTTAAAATTTCATTAATGAACCACATGAGGTTATATTGTCATTTTATTGTAATTATATTAACCATATAGTGTGAATATACCAGATGACATGGTAAAAGTTAAATAAGGTTACAACGGGTTAATGTTAAACGATATGGTAACTTTTATTACCAAAACTAGTCTAAAACCCATTGGATGAGAGGATATAGACCCATAATCATACTATCATCAACATATATCACTTTTCTGATATTAAAATTCGAAAATAAATTAATAATAAAATAATACTTTCAGACCTACCTAAAGTGCCCCTCCTCCCTCTTATAAACAGGCACCACCTCTAACCCTTAATCACACCTCTAAAGCCCCATAAACTCCTCCAACCTCTACCCAAATAAGATCCAAACATCCATATATTACTCCTATAATCCATTCCCTTAGGATTTAGGAAATGAAATAAATTATTTTGGCTCAAATCAAATTAAGTTACCCCATTTTACGCAACGTCTTCTCTCAAGTTCCTTTCCTTATTATTCCTTCTCTACTCCCTTTGTTCTTCTTATTATTTTTTATATAACAAAAGTAGTATCTTCAATATACTAGGTTTTTTTATGATAATTAATATAACTAAACATAAACACACTTCCATCTGATGGATACAAACATATTGTTTTTGTGTGCAACGAACTGTTGCCTCACGAAATGATGATTGTTTGATTTTACCCTACCACCACTAATGGTGGCCATTATGAAGTAAATATAATTATATATGACATTTATGATATTTATATTATCTATATTCTTCTTTAATTCTCATATATAATATACCATTATGCATTTCATGTTGTATAAATACAATAATTCCATTTAAGGAAGTGCAGACAACCACCCACTCAAAGTTATATGACTCGTTCATGCCATACATGGAATTTATACAGGATAGATTGAATGAAATTATTTATCATATATAAAATATCTAATTATTATGGAATTATAATATACCTATCTTTAATTATGTTTTCATTCCTTTAAATATAAATTGAAATGAATGTAGTGATTATGTGTACGTTCGACTTACAGTCTCCATGAAGGGTACGTTTCATTTCTTATATACAAATGATATGGACTATTACAAATACATATACACTATATATATATGATATATATTATTTTAAAATTATTAATATAATTCTATAAATAATTGACTTTTGACCTCATAAACTACTTGTAATTATAACGTGTTCATTTTTGACTCAAGTAACAAACATCGAAAAAACAGACGATATAAACATGAATAATTATATTATTGTTATATCATGATGATAAGTTATATAAAAGGAAAAAATAAACTTGAAAATTTTTATGAAGAAATTATAAATAAACATATGTTTATTATTCTAGAAATTAATGTACGATAGAGTCCAGTGAAACACGAGGTATGGGAATTTGTCACGATCTCCTTATATTGAGGCATGTTTTGATAATATACACCTCTTTCTTTTACATGGTATATAATAAACCCCTTTGAAATTTACTTTCATTCAAATAGAATATTTTTTCTACAATGCATTTTACTAAACGACAGAAGTAATTTTTTTAATGTTTTCAGCGATAATGACCTCTCCACCGCCATAATCATTATTTAGCCTTCTATATAAGCCAAAATATTTTTAACAGGAAAAAAAACCCTTATTTCGTTTGTGGTGTTTTGGTATTGAAAATGGTCATTGAAATGGATTGAGTATTTCAATATTTAAAAATTATATATTTTGTTTTCATATGAAATGTTATTAGTGAAATTTTGATATTTTCAATATTTTATGTGTTATGATTATATAATGGTACATGGAAATTTGACGTGTGGTTACGTGATAAACCAAATTATGGGTGGCTCTGTGAGGAAATAATGATCTATGGTAATGTTATAACCACCAATGCATTGGGTATGGATGTTGTCCATATGACTACTCCATTTAGTAATATGTGTTGAAGTGACCATATGGTAATTCCATTTATATATGTTTATGTCTCATGTTACCTGCATGAGCTATATTTTTCATTCTATGGGTTTTATGGTAATAATTCATTTACTAAAAATTTTAAGAAATGAGATTATATTCACTGATGTGTTTTTGCTTCTTCATTAATATTAAAAGTATTTTTTTAATGTAATAATGGTTAATTTTTTGTTTAGAAGACTAGCAATTTCCCTTCATTATGTATCTCTAACTATGCTTTTTATGCCCATCCCATGTTTCTCAAATGTTTTTCACATAATATAATTTGTAATATGGTCAAGTATGGGATCAATGAAAAGTCATCCTATTTAATACATGGAACAAAACATGATGCCTTTATTTTAAGAGTTTGTATTTTACAAAAAATAGATACTGAGTAGAAGTGTCTACATGTAATATTCATGTTATTATGTATAAGTTATGACCTAATTCTATAAAAATCTATAACTAGAAAGTTCATCTATGTGAATTATTAACTTAATTCAAGATAATGTAATATCTAAGGTAGGATCCTTATATTAACTTTATTGGTGATCCATCAAACAATAGTTCATTTCACTCACTTTGGGTCCTTATTCATGCCCCTCTATGTGATGTTCATGTTTTTAACATTCACAACCAATCCATTTCATGTGATCTGAATTTTCATAACTCTTATATAATATATATTTGTTTTTTTGAAAACAATCAATACCAAGATAGAATATCTCATTTTCATATTTTATCTTCCCTTAACAACACTATTCAAACTCCTTGGATCATCACCTGGGATTTTAATGATATTATTAGACAATGTGAAAAGATGATCCCCTCACACTCGTGCCTCTCATTAATGGATTTTAATTATTATATTGAATTAAAAAAACCTCATTGAGATTAATGTAGTTGGTGAAAAATATACATGGTATAGAAGGAATCATAAAAAATCATGTCTAGTAAATTGTACAGATCTTTCACAATCATCCAAACTCTCGATAACAAGGATACGATTTTCATTATTACACTGCCTAAAATAAATTTGGATCATCATGCTATTTTATTTAGACCTACCACCAGAGGCTCTAATACTATAATTCATATTATATTTAATAATTCATGGACCTCATTACTGATTTTGATAAGATTATCACAAATACCTATAATTAGATTAACATTATCATTGATTTATTTTATTATAATATGAAATGAAAAACCTACAAAAAAGAATTTAAAATCTGTATAGAAGAATAGTTTTAATCAAAATTATCATGAAATCGACTCCCTAGAACATGATATCAACCAAATTCATGTGAATACAAAAAATGATAACAATGCTATAGATCCAACTCATTGAATTGATCATAGTACTATTCTAAATTCTTTTATTAATTTAAAGGACAATATATGGAAGTATACCTTTTAAAATAAATTGCTTAATGGTGTAGAATGAAACTAAAAAAAATTTCAACGATATAAAAATGTGTCGGAATGCGAGTAGACCCCTTTTCGTTCATAATGATGGGGAGAACATCATTGATAATGAAGAATTTTTGGACTATCATTTTGTCTCCTATTTTAATAACATCTTTAATGGACACTATCATAATGAGGGTAAAATTAAAGATATAATTCCCTTTATTATTTAAGATAGTGATAATTTTTTTTACTTAGTCTTCCTATTGATCATGATATTAAACAAGTTGCCTTCAGCTTGAAAACTGATAGTTCCCCTGGTATCGATGGTTTCAATAATGATTTTTGGCACTATTGGGATAGTGTTTACAATGATGTTATTCACATGGTAAAATATTTTTCTACAATGGATACTTCCTTATGCCTTTATTGCTCAATTTCTCCATCTAATTACCAATGTTTTTAATTAATCTAAAATTCACCATTTCATGATTATTTATCTTATTAGCAGAATTTTTAAAATTAATTCTAAACTACTGGATATTAGAGTGTCCCTAATTTGACTAAAATTGCCTCTTTGATCCAATTTTAATTCCTTAAATGCTGAAATTTTCATGATTTTTTTATGCCTTTCGATTGAAAGTACAAATTTGTTATAAAAATCCCAAAATGGGAAACATTTCCATTATGATTTACATCAATAAATATTTTGACACCATCTATTGGAGTTTTATTTTCATACTGCTCAATATGTTTGGATATAATGACATTTTTTGACAATAATTAAATCCTTGTTTTACCATGCTCACATTTTTTGTTTGGTTAATGGTTCACCAAAGGGATATTTCAACTTCATAAAGGGTGTAATAAAGGGTGACCTCCTTTTATACCATCAATTTTGTTACTTGTGAATACTATCTTAGAAGTCTTATAACCTATTCGTTTGATCAAGGTACAATGAAGCCTATCATTGCCTCTAGAATCTGGACCATTCCTTCACAATTTTTATATACAGATGATATAATTTTTTTCATTAAAGGATTCAAAAATAAAATAACAAATCTTTAAGTGGTCCTCTATCACTATGAAGGTGTGTCTATCCAATCCATTATCTAGAACAAATCCTCAAAATTATTTGGATAATGCTTCTATGTATCTAAGAAGGATGGTATTATGAAAGAAGTTCAAATAAAATAAGGATCTTTCCCCTTCACCTACCTTAGAGTTCCCATTTTTTATGGGAATCAAAAAAGCACTTATTCTACAATATTTTTGACCAAATTAATAATCAACTCTCCTCTTGGAAAAGAAATAATTAATCAATGGAAAGACAAATCTTCCTTGTCATGTACACCATTGTATCTTAATTTTTTTACTCTATGATGGTTTATAAATGGATTGTTGATTTCATAAAAAAAACCCAAAATTATAATACATTTGTTTTATGGGGTGGAATCACTCTTGATAGAAAACTTGACACGGTTCATATGTATAATTTTTACACTCATCTAGAAAATGGTCGTCTCGTTATTAAGGACCTTAGACACATTAGTGAAGCAGTCCATGCTACAATTACAGAGATAATTTTTCAAAGTAACTACTTAGAATTTTATTTCCATAGAGGCACATTTTTTACAAACCTATAAATATTCAATTTTATACATAAGGAATCTGTTATCTGGCTTTCCATCAAACAAAAGTTTTCTAAAATTTTCCCACAGTCTTGATAGATTGTTAACAATGTATATTCTCTGAATTTTATTTTGGATAAATGTAATGGACAACCACGTTTCACTATGATTTACCCTATGCATCTAGCCAAATATATTAATATATCCATAAATTATTTCATGCATTTTTTATATTTTGATTTCCCACGGAAATCACTAATATTATTAATAACTATCCCTTTGTCAACAATAAATATTCTTTAGTTTGGGAACATTCTTATAGTGGAATTCTAAATTTTAAATATTACTACAATAACAATTTCACTAATTTCATGGATGATTTTCCTTGGATAAAGAGATTTAAAATATAATGGGTTAGACCTACATGATTCACCTTGATTTTGAGAATTTCCCACAGTAGAATTTCCACTAATTGCATCCTTTAGTTATTTGGTATTTAACTTTGTTCAAGATATTGTATGTGTATTCAACATAGAGAGGATTATGACAATCTATTCCTTTCATTTTATACTATTTCTGATTTATTAATGTATATTTATGGCATTTTTGATCTCATATGGATTGGTTTGGACTCCATTCGTCTACGTCTATAGAGATGCACTCCTATGGATGCCTCTCATTAAATTTACCATATTTTCATTGTCATTGTGTCCGAACTGCTTCATATTATTTAGTATGAATGAAATGATATCATTCACAATAATAAAATGTTCAATCTTCATGAAACTCAAATAATTATCTGCATCTCGATTAAAGTATCTAGATTACGAAAATATGTACCTCGCACAACTCCGTAAAGGATTTTTTGATCCGTCATTGTATTGGAATCAAAGAATGATACAATAAACCGAATGGTTTTATAGATTTATTCACAAAAATCCTCCCTCACTAGATCAAAAAAAATGAGGATGGTGCCTCAAAGGGAATCCCAGGACACAAGGGTTATGGTATTTTCTGTAGACATAACAATGGTAACATACATGAATGTTGTTATATTAAATGTTGTTTTACCTCATACCATGAAGAAGTTACATAAAATGTTACTATTTCAATTAGTTCAATCAAGAATAAAGGATCTAATAATGTTTGGATTTAATGTGCATCAACTACCATCATCTAGGTTGTTCAACATGGAATGGTTCACCATGTGTGGATCCTTTCCTCTAGATGGACTTTATTCCTACAAAAACTATCAGATATTAATCTTATAATAGATCATTCTTATCGAGATCTGAACATGGGGGTAGATATCCTTTCCAATAATGGATTTTACAATGAAAATACGTGGATCAAGAACTATCCAACTGATCTCATCATGTTACATGAAAAAGATAGTAATAAATTTCCTTCCATCAGAATTTTATATTTTTATAACATTATATTTTTTAGTGCTTTGGCCCTTTAACCAAAGATTCATTAATAAATAAAAAACCAAGGAAACATGGTTTATAGAACATTGGAATTAGTATTGATCATAAAAGATTGATTTATTCATTGGTTGTGTTGGAGTAGGATTCCTGGAACGAACATATTTGAACATTATCATAATCATTATTTATAGTATTTAATATTAATAAACTTCATAAAACACGATGATTTTTCATATTTGTGACATAGTGTGTGGTAATTTCTAAAAATCGGTCTCGAACTTAATGATAATAGTAGTTATCAACTATGTTAAGAAGCCAAAAGTATTAGAAGAGTATTCCTAAAATTTATGTTCTATAGTTTGATTATTTCATTTGAGGAACAAGAATGATACATGATGTCAGGCGTATATACTCAAAGGACATTAACGCACCTTCTCATGGTGTACTCCCTAGGTAATATCAGATATAGAATGTCATGAGAAAAAGACCATCTAGGAGGATATCAACATTAATAAGTGTCATTGGGTGTTATTATATTCTGGTTGGTGTATATATCCTTATAATTTATGATTATTAATAAATAAAATTATAAGTAATGTAATTTTTTTGTATTGATGAATGTCATTATCCCAAATGTTCACGGTGATGTAGGTTATGTTGGGTCGGTCACGAATAATATTTCATTAATGAATAATGAGAGAAATTATTTGTCCTTTATGCTCTTTAATATAAGATGATATCATAGGGCCTTTCATGAAAATTATTTAACCTAAATAAATCCAATGCTATAGTGTTCAATATTCATGTTTGATTTTTATAGATTCAAGGAAAGAGACATCGAGCCCACATGTTGATGGCAGAAAAAATTAACCTATTTCATTAGAGATATAACTCTAAAGGAAATGCATTACATAAATAGAACCCATATGAGGTATTATGTTGTTTCAGTATGATCTTATTTTTTGATAGGTTCCTTATGTGTTTCCTGAAGTTAATCTTAGACTTTAGGCAGCTTCGCCTAATTCCACTGAGAATGAGGCATAGAAGATCACACAATAAATGTATCATGATCCTAAATTTAATAATATATTTCTATGTATTATTTATAAAGATGAATTAATATTATTCTTACATGTGGTTTATTTATTTCATAGTGAATAATGTAATGAAATTAAATTTCTACATAAATATCCATTCTTCATGTTCTGATAAATATTATGGTGTAATGGTGGATCGATATTATAGGTCCATTGAGAAATAATATATATTGAATATTAATAGATTAAATGATATTTATTTTTAATTTTTCGGTTTACTGCATGTCCAAAAAAAATATAATATTATTATTAATATTATCATGGGGTTTTGTAGGGATTAAATAAATAAAAAGGGTACCTTGGAAATTATTTATTTCTAACCATAGTAGTATATAAACCCAATAATATTATTTTTCAAGAGAGTCAATTTCATTTATATTCTGCATAATGACTGTATGAGATAATAATCTCAAAACCTAGAGTGTTGACACCCCAGGAATTCTCTTTGGAATAGAGAGTAATTTACCTCCACCATCTATAGTCTAATCTAGATAGATCAAGTAGAATCCTATGGAATCGATTCTCAAGGTGATAAAAAGCGAATGTTACAAGCATTAGGATCTGCCATGCTAGAACTAGATGATTTCTAATATGATGTACAATGATTATTGGAACACACATAGATCTCTACTTGAAACCTCAAAAATAGATAACGTAAGAAATAAGGAAAATAATAGACAATAAACCAGAACATGCATTACCAACAAATTGTAAAACCTAGTACAACCACAACCAAAAGGTCAATATTCCATTTCATGATAACAGTGAAAAATGTAATGGAATCCAAAAATATTGACTAACAAAAAAATCCCCCAAAATAGGACCTCACTCAATGTGAAAAACATGATCTAGAAAAATCACATGCCCAACTAAACTCTCTATCATTTGAATTTATCCTTTTTATAATCCTTCAATAACTAAATTTTCTCATGTACCAAACAACGTCCTGAGGAGGGTGTGAGTATAACATAGTAGGCCACCACCAACATTGTATAAAAAATATAGTCTTAATAGATAGTGCATGAATGTACTACGTAAATGAAAATATAAAAAATATAACTCGAGTTCGACTAGTTTACAATATCCATATTAGAAACTTTGATAATTTATTATATTCAATCAATTAATGAATTTTCCCCACATAATTCATTTGTTTTGAATTTACATTATTTACACTCTTTCTTAAGAAGATCAATTATCATACATAAGGGAATAAGTCATGTTCCCAATCTATCTAGTGTTGAAAAGTTCATGAAAAATATATCGCACTCTTCATGGAGCCTTAGTTAAGGTACTTTTCTCGAATGAAACTAGTATGGGATTAAGGACTAAATCCGATTTCTAAACACTATGATTTGATATGTGGGGTTTAGAGGCTCAGTACAACCAAAACCATGGGAGGATCCTCAGTCCAATACCCCATATACCACTAATCCATGCGCACATTCTAATTCATTCAATTATCAAATATACCAAATCATAGACCATGAATAATCATTAAACATAATATTCAAAATCCACATTCCATTTAAAACATAAATCATATTTGTGCCTTAACCCATTAATAGATTTACGGAAGATCATACGTAGCACATTTATCAAAATTTTCATTCATATCTCAACCAATTGAACTTATTCAGAAATTTCCATACATTAACCCATTTTAAATAATTCATTATTTCACATGTATTATCCCATTCAAACATTTCAATTTCAATATAACACGTCATTAGACACATTCACCCTATTCAATTTAACCATCATTACATTGTTCGAAAAAAACTAATGACCTTATAAAAATCATGAAGGAACTGTCAATACTACCTTTTCAAACTCAACTAACATAAAAACATGTTTATAAAGGGATCTACTTTATCACAAGTCAATTCCATACTTAACATTAAAATTTTCCATGTTTGGGAATATTGGCGCACCCCATGGGTGGTTCTAAATTCGTCTAGTCAACCTCAATTCACCCCACATGTATTTTGAGGGGTCCAATTCATAATTTAGGTAACCATTTTATCTAATCCATTCAAATAATTCAAATTCACATAAAGATATAACCACTAACCCAACTACACATGCACAAATCAACTTGAAGACTCATGAATATAACATGTATACCACCTACCACAAAACCAAATTTGAATACACACATAACCATAAAATTATATTTGGATTAAATCACCCATTAAATCAACCACCTATGATCCACTAGAAAAATGGGTTTTATAGATTTGAAAGATGAAAAATGAAACCACAACCCCGAATCCATAAAATATAATCAAGTGGAGAGTATGAATTACCATTATATCTAATACACAATGAAAGACACTCCAAATGGCCTATAAATGATGTATATCAATCCTTGGGGATATTTTCATGATTATTTTTGTCACTAGGTATGAAGGATGAAGAATGAGGAAGCAATTAGCATGAGGAACTAAAAATCCCGAGGAGGAAAAATGGAAAAATCCCATTTTTAATGGGGGCCATGGTTTAGCTGCACAATTTTCCAATCTATGCACCAACCACGCACATTCCACTATCTAAGGGGTGTTGAGTGACATGGTATCCTTAGGAGAAACACACATTTTGACTATCCATGAGCCAATTGTGTGTGATGCCTATGCCTATGATGGCATGGTTCGACCTCCCCTCTTGAACGATATACTAATCCCTGAACTCCTTCCACTTGCATAGTAAATTTTTTGCACATAGTAAATAATAACTATTTACTAACCATGAAACATGTACAATATGGAAAAAATCTCCCTTCATTAATTTCTCAATCCCACAAGACACCCACAAGGTTCCTCATAAACCATAAAACCTTCCACTAACCATAATAAAGAGACTAAATCCAAAACATAAACATCGATCTACCTCATGAAAATCAAATATATTATAGATTACACACATTTTAACTGATATCCCTTGAACATCATTCTTATGAATCACTAAACATCCTATAGAAATGTGATCAAGACATTGAGCCCACATATCTATCTCCCACTCACAATATTATTTCTGAATATTAACATACATATAGAAAACTCAAAACAAAAGAAAAATATTTCCTCACAAGGATTCCTTATTATGATCCAAAATATGAAATGGATGATCCTCATAGAAAGCAACACCCTCAAGATTAAATTTATAGATATAAAACACATGTTATGGGTCAGGGTGAGACTACCAATGTAGTGAGGCATGAAAAATATCATGCATTTTAGTATACCGCTATAAAATTTCCACTCGGTATGACATAGACCCAATAATATACACAATCCCAAAGGACTCCACAGACTTGGGAATTAACATTACTTATTTCTATATCTGATAGTGGACCAACATTGGCGACACTCAAAGAAGCACATGATCGCCCACTATAAACTCAAGATGTCTAATATATCGATTCGCATAAAACTTCTACCTACCATGATCCATTTCCATACATTTATTAATCATGTAAACCTGTTACGATTTCTATTGCATGAGACTAGGAACTAACAATTCAAATTCTCCTACATCCATCTAACATAATGAGAATCCACATGGTCTTCCAAATATAACCTCATATAGTTCCATCTAAATCAACATAGAGTAACTGTTAATATAGGTGAATTAAATATTTGATAAGTGATTGTACCATGATCCACAAAAACCTAGGACACAAGACATCAACATATCCTCTAGTAGAAAACTAGAAGGAAATAATTTTCCATCCGTATGTGGGTTGAAATATATAATCAATAACACATGGGTACCACACAATATCTGTAATCCCTTCTAGAAAATTGATTTAAAACGTGGATAATGATAAAAAACTATTGATTGTTGTACACCAAGGAACTTAAATACTTTCCTAACATACAGTTAACCCAATTTATCAATGGTAAGAGTCTAACAAATTAGAAAGAAATGTTCCACCATGGTCAACTGATCCATTACTATCAATCTCAGATAATTATTTTTAGTCATCCTCAAATGACCTACCACAAAATCAATCATTAAAACATCACATTTCCATTTTGTAATAGGAAAGGGTTGTAACAATCCACCTCGCCATTGATGCAAGGCCTTCACCTGCTAACAGGTAATGAATCAAGCCATAAAAATTGAGACCACTTTCTTCATTTCTAGACTCCAATAATATCTACAATGATCATGACACATTTTGGTCAGTCAAGGATGCACCACACATCTCGATGTATAAAACTCATGCATCAACTCTTCCCACAAAAATTCTAGCACAGTAATATGACCACAATCTTAAATGATCCCTTCATCACAAACGGCCCACCCAAATGGTGACTCCCCACCATTAAGAAACTCCCATAAATCCATTCATTGTGAATAATTTCCCATCATTTACTTGATCCATCTTAGGATAATGAAGTCAACTACCAAGGATGAATGTGCCTTTTTCCTGTTCTCATTTCACACCTCACGATACATCACTATAGACAATTCCATCATCCTCCATTCCAAACTGGATTTCTAAATAGCCTATTTTTGATACATCTAGCTCAATGAATCTTTAACACTATTCTTGTTTCCCAAGGTGTAAACCAGCTATATTTCATAATACATTGGGTACTCAACACATCTTTACTAACAAAAAATGAAATCAACAAAAGAGAATCTGTAATTCCAACTTTTATGATCCGTATAAATAGTAATATATTCTTCGAACATATAGTGTCTACAACAAATTTAATCATAAACCACTGAGGCTAATTCAAAACTAGGAGTACAGTAATTTCATTCATGATATATCATCTTCTATGATCTATATTCTAAAACCTGATCATTCCGCATCAATACTGCCCCATTTCAAACACTGAACCAAAACCAAAATAAGGTATACCCCATACCTAGTTCAGGTAATATAAATATTGGTTCAAATGTCTAAAAATTCCTTAACTCCTGGAAAACATCCTCACATGTCCCAGAACATTAAAACGCGATTCCATTCATAGTTAAACCCAAAATGGTTGTTTCCAAATAAGAATTGTTCATAATGACCCTTCAAAATTATCAAGATATACCTGAAAAACATCAGATATAAGAAACCATTCTATTTTGTTCCCTAAATATAACTACACACACATTCTCCAACTCCACTAACACACCTTCCTCGGAGATGATACAGAATATGATACTCAACATATCAATTAAAAAATTTAATTTGTGTAGATTGGTGTTTAATATATTTTTTGTAGTTTACTCAGGATTATTTCTAGATGTTTGGCATGATAATAGTGATTTTTAGAGTACACATATTTTTAATAAAAAAACAACTAAAAACTGATCCGGGTAAAGGGAAATGATTTGATTAAAAAGGACATAAGAACTACTTGTTAATTGGTAAATCAAAATAGAAAAACCAAAATATCATATAAACCATATCTTCGTTTACAGGTGGTCCATGTTATATCAAAAGGTCTAATCGTTAGCTGATGATACCATGATCCCAGATCAATCTTAAATAACATTGACGAAACCATTATCTAGTCAAAAATATAATTGATTTGATGAGGACGGTATCAGTTCATTACCGTCATCTCATTTAGCTTCTTATAATCGACACACAACCACATCGATCCATCAGCCTTCTATGGAATCAAAACTAGAGATCCACAATGTGACACAATCGGGTAAAAACCACACATTTTTTCAAATTACACCAATAGATTTTTAATCTACTAGAGTTCTATTAGTTACATTCTATATGATTGAACATAAACTGGATCTTCCCCCAGTAGAACCTCTATCATGAACTCGACATCTCATTCAGGGGAAAAAATTGAGAAGTCCTATAGAAACACATCCTAAAACTGAACCACCATAAGAGGAAATAAATGTTGATATAATCCAGGTAATTAATAATAAAACAATCCACATTTGTTGTGATCTCACCCTAACACCGATAAATTGTCCTTGCACAAGATGACTGAATTTCCTACTCACCATGATTGAAATAAGTGTATCCTTCAAGAGGATTGAATTTTAACCTATAGTGGAAAAAATTCAATATGTTCATTGTAAAACACTATCCAATCCAAACCAAAATTCAGATCAAAACCTGACATCTCAAGAACTGATTATAGGAAAAGGTACCCACCAACTTCCTGTACACACCCCAGAAACTACCTAATTTTCTTTTCTCACAACTGTAATGGTGTATCAATCGACTAGACCCCATAAAAAAATTTCAACATTAGAGAAAAAATAAACACATGTTAAGAAGAAATAAATGAATTAGTGGTACTTTTATCAAATAAAGTACTAACAATAATAGAATCAACAATTATTGTACCCCGAATGGTTGATGGTCTATCCTCGTCACCACCTGGTGTAGACAAAACTAAATGAAGCTGACATTCTCCTCTACCCGAGGCTTCAGTATGAATTCTTCGTGCTTCACTAACCTACTGATATATATTCTCTCTCCCCATATTACTGTGTCCTACACTTCATCCAATAAAAAATTTAATTATCAAAATTCCTTCCTAATATGTGGTAACCAACAACCTACCTATACTCAAAATATGCCTCATCCCTCTATCATTTATCTTCTATCAAGGGTTTCTATAGAATATCCTCACATGTCCAATTCTGCTGCATACTCGACACTCATCTAGTTGTCAAGGACACTGACCATGCATGTGCCCCATACTTCTAAACTAATAGAAGAAATCATGATCAACACCATAAGGGGAAGGTTAAATTTTCTTAATAATATATCCACCAATACCTTAGTTAATGGTCATGAAATAGAGCTTCTAGAAATTGGATTTCATAGTATTTGATCGCTCAAATAGAATTGCATGCCCACCATTAGGGTTGTTTTTGATGTTTCCCCTAAAAATAAGGGAATGATTGACATTGGTTAAAATGACATACATAGTCACATGCCTCTTATAAGTCACCAATTTTGAACAATTTACACATTCACAAAAATATTCTTTTTCATTGAAGTAACCTTCTCATATCACCATTTATTATAAAAAACATTTTATCTCTTTTACATCCTTTTTTCGAGCAATACTCTTTTACCACTATTTCAAAGTCCTTTTATTTACCCATTCATATCATATTTATTAGAAACAACTTTATTCATATATTATGGAATGTGAAAAGTATTTTACCCATCCTGTCTCACATAACCATCTCAATTGTCCGAATCATGATGCATACCATCTATATTTTTAGGTTCATATAATGATCATAGTATAAATAACAACATTCTATTCTAGCTATAAGAATAATATCAAAAGCATTTATCACACAATAAGTGTATCACCCAATGATGAAATATCCTCAAATGTTAAAATACATATCAAGAACAATAATTCCCTCCATTGGTACTTGGCTTTTCTCCTTTGGATGTGTTAGTTACTCCCAACCATGAGCTCATTTCCAAAACCTGACACATCCTAACATCCTATATACCATCCTCAAGTAATAAGACAAATAAAAGAACTACTCTGATAGAAATTTATAAATTCCATAACCCATAATCCCCCAAACCTATGCTGCATGCAAGGTCACTTCATGACTTTAAGTGCATCTCCTTGTACACTAGAGGGAATAAACAAACAGTGAGGGTCTAATCGGTCAGGTAGGGAGACTATAACATCTTTACCAGAGAATGACCCAAAAGGTAGCATAATAAATAAGAAACAAAATAGACAACACACTATAAAATTCATTACCAACCATTTTTCCAACATGGTACAAGCACAACCAAAAGATAATTATGCCATGTTATGCAAACGGTTCCAATAATGAAGGAAACCAACATAATGTGTAATTGAAACATAGCCAAAATTGTTCCTACCTCAATGTCTGAATCCTCATCCATACTCATACCAATCCCCACTCAATTACTTAGCACAAGGCCTTTTCCCTTGTCTAATATTGAAATAACGATATCTGTTCAGGTACCCAATGGTGGCCTGATCAGGGTGTGATTACAACTCTATAGGCCATAGCCAATAGTGTCTAAATATTTTCAAATCAAAATAGATATCACAAGAAAGAACTAAATAAATGGAAAGATAAAAAATTAAACTAAAGTTCCATTATCTAAAAATATACAATTTTAATAAATTCATAATTTATTCCATAAACTCACTAAAACGATATTATATCCCTTAATCCATGGGTTAGGCATTTATATCATTTACACTTCAACCTAAGATGATAAATTATCACATAAAAGGGAATAAGTCATGTTCCACAAGAATTTCATAAAAAATACATCACACTCACCATGGAGCGTCAAGCTAGGTAGTCTGATCATATAAAATTGTTAGGGGCTTAGATCCTCAATCTGAATCCCTTTCCCTTTCATTCTAGGCATTGGTTTTAGAGACTCAGTCCTACCTGACCCGTGGGAGGATCCTCACTCCAATATCCCTCATAAAACCAAGTCATTCATGCATTATTGTTATTCCAATTACCATAATTTCCAAATCACTTACCATCCATATTCAATACACATATCATTCACAATTCACATTCCATATAATACAGAAATCATATATGATCCTTAACCCATTAACACATTTACCACACTACTTACAAAGTCTATTTAACCCAATTCCATTCAATATCTCTCCCCATATAACTTATTCTACAATTTTCATACAATAACCCATTTAACATAATTCATCAATTCACGTGTATTATCCCATTCCAACATTTTATTTTCAATCTCACATGTCATTAGACACACTAACATTATTCCACTAAACCCTATTTACATTGTTCTGATAATCCCCTTCCTTAATTATTATATACCAGAGATAACAATAAATAATTCCTTTTCTAACTCAACGAACATGTCAATATTTTCATATTGGGCACTACATTATCACAAGTCAACTCCATAGTTAACATTACAATTTTCAAGGTTTGACAACATTGGGACACACTATGGGTGGCCCTAAAGGAGTCTAGTCAATCTTAATGCATTCCACAAGGATCACGAGGGGTTCAATTCACCATTCTTCCAACCGTTTAACAAATGAAATTAAATGTAATGAAATGAACAATATGAGAGAACCATTAATAAGACCACACATAGACAAATCATCTACATGACCATGGAATATATCTTGTAGACCACCTATTCAAAATTGGAGACCAACACATGCTTTACCTTATCCTTAGAACCATAGTCAAGAACGATTTGGTGTTCGACCCTATGATCCAGTATAAAAAAATAGGTTTTGGTATTTTGAATAACAATAATTAAACCAAGATGACTATTCTAGAAAAATATGCAAGGGGAGTGTAAGACTTACCCAGAGCTTCGATCCACAATGAACAATACTCCAAACGGCATAGAAATGAGGAAGATTATTTTTTGGGAAGGTTTGGGTGTTTAGGTTCATCACTTGGGCTAGAGGTGGAGGAATGATGGAGCAATATTTTGGATGAACATAAAATCCTGATGGCAGGGGGGATGGTAAAATCCCAATTTTAATTGGGAACACGTTTTTTCACACGGATATCCAAACCGTGCACCAACCATGCATCTGCCCCTATCCAGGAGGGGATGAGATTCATGGTTTCATAGGGAGCCCCACATGAGTTGAAAAACTGTGCACCAACCTAGAATAATTCCTCTGAACAGTCCTACATGGTTCGGCCTCCCCTATGGAATGGTTTAATAAAATATGAACCCTTCCTATTGTTTAGAACGGTTTTGTCACATGGTTACTACTAAACATGTTCCAACCCTGAAATATGCATAGGATGGCCAAAATATACATTCTTTCTTATCCCGAGACCTCTGGACACCCTCAAGATTCAACAAATATCCAAAAAAACAATACATTAACCTCAATAATGAGAATTAAACCAAACCATAAACAAGAATGTACCCTGATAAAATTTTTGATCTTACACCGCTAGAGAAAACCTTCCATGGATTTTGATCACGAATGGATTTACAACATCAATCAGTTTTCAGATCCATCAATAATGAAAGAATTTATCAGAAAGTGATTTTTTATTTGATGAAATTATTTATAGATGATATTCAATGATCCTATGCTCTTGTTATGGGGTTTTATCTATTGTCTATGTTTTATTGAATTCCATGAATGAAAATTTTTATCATCTTGTAAATATAAAATGGATCATTTATTATGAGAAAAAGAATCATTTTTCATGACACATCATACAATTCTGTTATTTGTATAACCTACAAGTTGAATAAGATCCATCACATAATTATTTTAAATTATTTAATTATAATTTATTTATTTATAATGTTGTAATTTTGTTTCCAATTTGAGTTTAGTCATTCATAAATTCAAATTGTGATATATGCTTATTCCATATTTATTTCTCATAAATATTATCAAATTTATTAATTTTATGAATTATAGAAATTCAAATATCTCATCTGCTGGTGCTGAAGAATCTAGTCAGATAACCCAAGAGTACATGTTGTGTAACCAAGAGGTACATGTTGTCTACTAGTGTTCAATAGACTAAGAATTAATTTTGATTTAATACAAGCAGATTACATCAATTACATCGCATAAACCTCAATTTTACACCACATGTTTATTGGGCTAGTCTAGAAGACTGTCATCCAGAGAACACATCATATAACTACCATACACAGTGTGTAATTTTTTTGTCATAGATGGGTCATGTATCTTCATACTTGGCATACTTGACTAGTGGCCATGTAACCCTAAGACTATATTACATGTTTCCCAGGTAAACACTATTTTTATTAGATTTTTTCATGGAATGATTTACATTCCATGTAACTACGCCCACGTATCTTAGATAGATGGTGAAAATAGCACACACCATGTAGCTGACTATACTCACCATGCACTTTTACCATATTACACAAAATTATAAATAATGATTTATACTATGAAAAATATATAAATATTTTTGTATGTCGTAATTAGGTTGAGATGAAATGACATTTGATGTGTTTTAATATATATGGATATTTAATTAATTTTTGTGTTTTGTTCGGATATACATACCACATATGAGTCATATTATAGTTTTTACTCTATTTACACTGAAGAAAAAAACAATACAAAAAAATCATGTAATTAGTGCAATAATTAAGTTGATAGTACGCGTTATGAATGTATGTCATAATTCTAATATGACACATATCTCATGAGTGTATAGTATAGGAGTATAAACCATTCCCCCCACAACTCTGTGAATAAAAGAATATGTAATGGATGGATATACTATGCTAGTGGAGGAAGTTCATTTTTAGAGCCAAGATGAAACTAATCCAAGAGAGATACATAGGTGCATAGGTGAAAAATATGAAACACGAACTATAAATGGTTCAAGGTATTTTTCTCCTCAGTTAACATTTAGTTTATCAATCGTCTGGTAAAGAAACCATAAGTTAAATCGTGATGAAACTTGTCCTTTTGTTTTCAAACAACCCCAAGTTACATCTTTAAATGTTATTTATAAAATTTATTTTCAACATATTCTAGAAGTTATTTTTATTATAAACAATCACAAGAAAATATCTAGAATGAATTTTATCTATATTATTTTAATCCAATTATAGAATAACTGACTTTTAAAAAACCCAATATGTCAATAGTTTCTTCAAAATAATCCTATTGATTATATCAGTGGTGTTGTATATCAACTGATTAAAACTAAAATTTCACTGTGAAATGAAATTGAACATCTATCATTTTTATCATAATTTGAACATAGTAACATTTATTAGTATTAAGGTGAATATGATTGAAATAATGCAATGAATGATAAACTCAATGACTTTTAGAGGAACATTGTTTTGACTTTGGTGGAATGTCAAAATGATACATCCATTATTTTTGTAAAATGGGGTTCTTAGAGAAAATTTCATGATAATGGAATAATATTTATAAATAATTCTATACTTGTTACCAAAGTATATAATTAACAATATAGAATATTCTATAGTGAAACATATGCACAGATAGCAAGACATGAACTTATTTGTATACATCATGCTTTAGCAACAATCATAAATTTTAATATATTTTGAATGGACGTGAAGTTTTATTTATTTAATGATCATGATTAAGATAATTTTTATGTATAACAAAACACTTGGTTTTAAAATAAAAAACATTCAAAACTTGTTTATAAACTCCCCAAATAGCTTTGTGTACTAAAACAGGCCCCAAAAGCATGATATTATATGTTAAATAGAATTTTGTTGAAAAATCATTGTTATGGGAGCTACCAATCTAACTATTTTTATAGAATAAGATAATAAAAACATTATGATTTTACAAATATATATTGATTACATTATATTTGCTTCCAATAATTTTTTTTTAATAGATTCATTTATGTATCTTATGAAATCTGTGTTTGAAATGACTATGATGGGTGAGTTAACATACATTATAGGATTTCAAATTCCTAAAATCTTTAAGGAACATTTATACATCAAAATAAATATTTAAAATTTCTTTTTATGAAATTCAAAAATGACAACACTACATGTATTAGTACTCCCAATAGAACCTCCAATACTTTAGATCATAATGAAGTTGGGAAACCACTTGACCAAATGAATTTTAGAGGTATGATTGGATGTATATATTACATAATAACTAATCATCCATATTTAATTTTTTCAACTTACATATTTTATTGATATCAATCCAATAAAAAAGAATCTCATCTTAATTCTATAAAATTAATTTTTAATTATCATAATGGATCTATGGATTTATGTGGATTCTATTATTATTGAAATTATTTTGAACTAAAACATTTTTTAGATGCTGATTTTAGTGGATGTAGAATGGATAGGAAAATTTCTTATGGAATATTTCATTTCATAAGAGAATAATTAATTCGTAGTTATGTACGAAAAATCACTCAATAAAAATTTCCACAATTTATGCAAAATATGTGGGAGTATGAAGTTGTTACGATCATGTGTTATAGATGCAAAAACCCTCACAAACTAGGGAATGAGTTTTACTAGAACTCAAATTTTGTGTGATAACACAAGTTCCAATGCACTATGTAAAAACCCATAACATCACTTACATTCTATGAAAATAAAAAATGACACTAATTCTTCGATATCACACATTTAAATTAGTTATTATTTTACAATTCATTGAAATTAAATAACAATCTGAGGATATTATTACTAGACACCTGAGTTTTGATAGATTTGAATACATTAAATAGGATCATGGAATCATCAATATCATGAGATTATTCATATCTACTTCTTGTTATCATTCCCATCACATTAATAAAATGAATTTCAAAGGGGAATCATATATTATTTTATTTTTCTAAATCCATTTTTTTCAAAAAACATACAGTATTCTACAATATTTAAGTTTTTATATATAATTTTTATGACTCAAAAACATTTTCAAATTTTTTCATTGTAACTTTTTATTATAAAATTTAGTAGAATCTAAATTTTTCAATAATCATTATTTAGAGTGATTTTTTATAATACCAAAATGTGTTAAAAAAAGTTTTATGTATAATTATTTTTTATAATATATTGGGACCAAAAAATTATTAAATGATATATAGAAAATATTTTTTATAAATATTATCATAATCTGTTCTCTATATAAAAGCAATGATTATCAATTTACACATACTTATGACAAGTTTTTTATCGAAATTGTATTCTTCTTTGAATTTTTACACCAATTCATTACACTAGTCATAAATGTTCTTATTTACTTATTATATTTTTTATAATTTTATTTTCATTAGACTTATATATTCTCAAATCATATTGATGCTCATTCCAATTAAATATTTTCCAAAAAAATATCAAGAGTTTAAAGTTTTCATTAAATTATTTCTTTATTTATTTCATGATTACCATATTCGATAAGGTCTTTTAAAAACAATCCATTTCAATTCATTAATTTCTAACCATCATAGTCAGGCCAATATAAGGGTGGGACAACCTGTTAACCTGATTGGTTCTCTGATATATTTTTTCAAACTTTTACCAGTCCATTAATTACACTATCCAATGTTTTGGAATTTTTCTAAACACTTTTTCATGTCTATTTACAATAGAATCATAAGTATATATTTTACAAAAAGAAGCGTATAAACATATAATTGTCAAGTGAAAGTTAATATAAAACTTATGAATAAATTATTAAAAGGATCATTAGATTTTATGACTGGGAAAAAGTTTGTGTAAGAATACTATTTAAGGATATTTATTTAGATCTACCGAAATTATAAGAGACTTTTATCCTACTGTTTGAGAAGGAATTTGAAGAATAGAAAAAGTTACGAGAAGTACAGAATGAAGTGGTAGAAGAAGAAGAAAAAAATAAATATTATAGGAAGGGGAGGAAGAAGATGATGAAGAAGAAGAATCATACACTGATGACAATTCAAAATAATAGAAACATTAGACTCATCATCAGGATAAACTATAATACCATCCCTATAAGATAATAATACAGACATAGAAGAATTAGGGGACCAAAAATCATCATCCAAATAAGAAAAAAATTCATCATCAAAAAATGAGGAAGAAGATAAGAATTCACAAAAATAGATTCAGATAAATTTGAATATGATAATGAAATTGAAATTGTTAATGTTTCTGATGAAGAAACTATTTCTGAAAAAGAAAATTATGATGTTGAGAAGGAAGAAAAACCCTATGTAGAATATTTCAGAAAAATTATCTTAACGCATTAAGAGTTTCATCAAACTATGATGGGATAGTTTCACAAAGTGGTTTTAACTATACATTCCAATACATGGAAAGGTTATTAGATTCCATTTACTATGCTACAAACATTTAATAAAGGTGTAAATTGATTCAGAATACTAAAAATGAAAAATCTAAATGAATGAAGGTTTTAACTGGATACAATGTTCACATTAAATCATATTTGAAATAGTTTAGTGAAAATAAAAAGGCATAAAATAAATCATACAATCTGATGGTTAAGTGTTCAAACAAAGTGGAAATTAATCTTAAGAACCATGATGATCAGTTCATATAAGTGATGAAACATTCTTTCAAAAAGAAAAAATCATTTGATAATTTATCAATTGTTGTTTAAGTTTGAGTATTGTTTGAGGAAGAGTTTAGAGATACAACGGATGATCATAATGAGGATTTAAAATACATGAATGTAATGGTTCAAATTTTAGTGTTAGAAAATAGAATACTGAAAACATGTGAAGATGATATTTTCCATCTGAAGGAGGAAAATAATAGAATATCTAAGGATGATGAGAGGCTTAAGTCATAAATTCATAAGAAAACCATGATGGGGGACTAAATTGTTAATCATTAGTACCTGGTAGTATAATCTTATATGGATCGTGATGCATTTAATAAACTGATTTATATTTTGGAAATGATGATGAATAATGATTGAATTTATGTTATGCCTTGATGTTTATTTTGAAATTGGTTTATATTGAATGTTAAAAATGAATATTTTTTTCATGAAAAATATTTTTTTTTGATTTTATTCCAGCTTATTAGGGATGTATATTTTTTATTTTATTTCATGTATGAATAGTTATTTCACATAAAATTATTTCATATGTTATTACTTATTATCATTTTACGTGATATCCCTTCTTTATTCTTTTTGTATATCAAAAAATGAGAGAAATTTATGAACAGGGATAAATAAATAAATGTGGATAAGTATATAAATAAATAATACATTGAGATATTATCCAATGGGTGATATATCATCCTAATTATGGAGAAACTGTATTAATACTTTCCCTCAGATTATAATGATGTTATAAAAATTAGTGGCGTTAAGATATGAGATATATCTCTAAAGATCATATAAGTATAAAACGATATTAGTTTCTTTTTGAAGTTATTATTTTCCATTTTATGTGTTGTGTTTTGTGATTTCAAAAAATAGGGGGATTGATGACTTTTATGTCTTAATTCATACATTTCAATTAATTTGTTTTGGAAATCATAAACTCTTCCTCAAAACTATAATTTAATTTATTTATATTTCCCATTTTTTTTAGTTTTTTTGTAGAAGGAATTATTTTATTACAAACATAGAAATAATTCGAATAAAAAAATAATATTATTATTTTTCATTCTGATCAATAAAACTGATGGTGCATTAGATGGATTTTAATCACTAGAAATTTGATCAATGATTAGTGTTACATCTTGTTGAAAAAAGACGAGACCGTAAGACTGACCCTCATACTAATTCATCAAACTAACACTTATTTATTTTATCTGATAGGAAATCAATCAGGAATTCCATTGGGCTCTACAATGTTAGTAATTTTTTAAATTCATATTATATCAATAATATGGAATCCATGAAAAGAATTGAAACAGTTCTAATCTAAATTCAGTCAGACTATCAATTTAAAAATCATCATGAGGAAAACGTTAAAGATCCCAATCATTATAAGATGTCATGTGCAAGCTATTTGAGGTTGTTTCTACTAACATTGAATTAGAACATTTTTAAATTAACAATAAATAAGATTTAATTTGAATATTTCTGAGCTGTTTCCATTTTCAACTCAAGTCATTTAATGATTTCTCAGGGGTGAACACCTCATTTTTAGTAACTGTGATGATTAATATTATTAATGTTCCAAGGATTCCTTATGAGGATTAAAATCTTCAATATATATTTTCTTTTGAAATCAAATTCCAATCATTGTACTGATTGAGAGATTATGGGGATAGGAATATAGTGAATCTAATCCATTGGATCAAGGGCTTCCAAATATAGGAATACAACAAATGATCATCATATTGAGCGATTTCATTGTGATGAACGACAATGTGTAATCTGACCATATTATAGAGGGATTCCTGGGGATTGGAAGACAGAACTGATTATGATACATTGGATCAAGGTATTTCATGGGAAGGAAGGACATACCTTATGGTAGGTATTAAAAATTGTTCACAACATTAATGAGGATTTCTGAATACATGAACTATTAAGGATTATGAGTAAATTATTTTATAATCTTGTATTTAATTATTTTAATTATAGGTAATTTTATCCTTTTTTTAGTCAAGATAAATTTTTTGTTTTCTATGTTTATTAAAAAGTTATTTTCTATACTTAACATTGTGAGAAACTATTTTATTGGTGTCTCTGTGATAACAATAAAATCTTATTTATTCATATAGTGTCTCTACCTCACTGTATTTATCTAATAATTAGATGTTCTGTGAGTTTTACCAATTTTAAATAAGAGGTTTTGTAGTTTGTATTAGAATAATTAGTAAACTCCAATTCACCCCCTCTTGTAGCTATTAAAAACAATTTTGATACAATAATTGTTGGTATGTTTATGGTTCTCTGAAAAAGATTTGTGGTTCCATTCTAATGAATGTAGTGCAGGGTGAATTTTTGATTGGTATTGAACATCCATATTGAAATGGATGACTTAGAAAAAAGTAAATAATGATATACCACACTATAATTCATCCTTAAGAACAATTACATATCTCAAATTCATATTTTGTTTATATATATTTTGAATCTATTCTTCTTTTTCATTCATAAAAAACAAAACACAATGTTTGTTATATTTTAATACAAAAGAAAACAAAAGTAATATTAATAAGTGATTAGAATAGTGAAGAACCTAGCAACACACACTCCTTGTAAAATAATCTTGATCTTCCCTATACATCATTCTAATATTTTAATATAATAATTTGTTTGAATGTGGTTCGAAATGATCATGCGATGACCCCCTTTATGTGCTTTTTCACTTACTTCCAAATGTGAGGGATAACAACTATTTTGAACATACTATGAAATTTGCATATCATGTCACTGTTTTAATGATTCTTAGCAATTTTAAATGAATAAAATATTATTTCCTTCATATTTCATTTAAATCAGAGCTTGTTTTCTCAGTTTTAACCCCTAAAAACAAGGATTTCCTATTCTTATAAAAATTTTAATAATGTCTAATTATATCATAAGACATACATATCAATATTGGCATTATATTGAGTTTTGGTTCATTACAAAATATCATAAATGATTCATGAAATTTTATCCAAGATTTTCAAATCAATCTACAGTAATGTTCTCATTTTTTGACCCCCTAATGGGTGATATGTCATTTTAATAATACTATTAAATATTACTTCTTATTTTCCATCATACTATGAATCACGAGCATCCTATGGATTTAGAATTAATTCATATTGATCAAAAATGAATTTTTGATCTTTCTCCTATGATTTCACGTTAATACATGTGTGTTCTCTATGAATTATTAATTTTCATATGATTTCTATGATAACATTTTTTTCTGGGGAAAATCGCAAATTTTGATCATAGTATAAAATTTTGGTATTTGGTCGATGTGATAATGAATCTGATATAATGTAATGATATAAAATAATTTTTCTAAGATTTAATGATAATAATATATTGACTGGTAGGTTTTTACCCCTCAACATTTGATTTCTCCATTATTTCCAAAATGATATCAATTTTAAATCATACCTTAAGTTATAATGATCAATCTAGGGATAAAATTTATGCATGATTTGTTCGAAAAAATTAAATACAATTCAAGTAATAGTCTCTTTGATTTTAAAATCAATTGATTTTTTTACTCCTCCCCAATGGATGATATTCGAATTTAATAAAACTATGGAATGTTACTCATTGTTTTCCATCATATCTGGAAACACTAGAATTTGATCGATGAAACATTTATTTCTACATATAAGAAATGGATCGGTGATCATTCTAACCTAATTTAATATAAATCAATGTGTTATTAATTGTTATTAAATCCTTTTATGTGATTTTTCACATAAGATCAAATTTGTGATACAAACAAGAAATTCAATAATATCTAGCAATTCTGGTATCTTATCGATGTGATAATTATTAATATATATTAAAAATGACATTAAGCTCAGTTTCCAATGAAATCATGTCAATTAAATCTTGATTTATTGGTTTTAACCCCTATACACTTATCATAATTTGTACTATAAATCTGGGCATAAGATTGACACACGATTGATTTCAACATATCACAAATTATTTTAGGAATTCTATAATAGATTTTAACATAGATCAATATTTTTATCTCATTTATGACCCACTAATGGGAGATATGTCATTTTAATAATACTATATTATGTTATCATCTATTGTCTTCTATATAATGTGACATGAGGCTTCGATGGATGCAATATCGACTCCAACTGATAAAAATGACTCTGTGATTTTATCCATTGATTTTATGTCAACCCAAGTGTTTTTTCTTGGAATTAAACCCCTTTATGTGATTTTTCATTTAATTCAAAATTTGTGTGAAAATTCCACTTTTGATCAAACTGACCAATTTGGAAATATGTTCGACATGTTGATGATTCCTACTTATTTTAAATGAATTTAAGATAATTGAAATAATATTTCATGTTAATTTTATATCATCGTTCTATTATAATTTCACACTAATCAAAGTGTGTTTACTTATTTTTGAGTGCTAGTTCAGTAATATGAAATTTTAATAAAATAATAAATGTAAAAATGTTCTTTAAATTATTAATACTGTTTTTCGAAAAAAAAAATTATATGTTTTCAAAATTTAAGGATAAAAATAACTCAATGGTTATTTTATAATGTTATCTCATCAATATAAATGGATTTAGTTTGTTTTGAATAACTACATGGGAAAATGTCATTTTAGTGAAAATGTAAAAATGATTTTTTACTTTACTAAAAATAAAAAAATGAGACATTTAATTTGAATGGGAAACCATAATCATAAAATGATACATGCCTCATGGATATGATGCATCTTATAGGACCATGGATTATACATTTGTCAATTATAATAGTGTCGTATAAAAAATAAAATTTATAAATATAATAATAATAAATATAATAAAATACATAAGAAATATAGTATAAACATGTATCATAGGATTCGTTTCACCATCACCCTTGAAGATATTTTCCCATAGTTCCTTGACCATACGAATAAGAATTGTATTTACCTTCTCTATAGCACACATCTATCTTCCAAATCTATCACCCATTGTGTCTTCCCAATAATAACTGGAGCCCAAACCTTATCACATGAACATATAGAACAAGGAATCATTGTTCTATATGGCAAGATATATCAATGTCCATCATGATAAATTAAGTGAGGAACTATCAAATACCTCTAAATGAAAAGTTATCAACCGTCATCATGAAGCTATGACAACTCACCCTAAAATATACCATGTGTAATATATAAAAATATATGTATGTATATATCGGTATATGTAATTATTATTAATTAATACAAGGACTTTCAATAAGGGTCGTATCCTATGGATCATTTTGATCTAGAGTATAAACTAAAATGATCTTCAATTAGATTATTTACCTTTCGCCAAAAACTATAAACCAATAAGATATAACAATAGAACATAAAACCATATTAGATAATAAATATAAAAATTAATCGATAAATACATCATGTAAAATTGATGACATGTTTTGTGTCCCAATCCAATGAGGAAGTCCCTACATCACACGATTTTCAGAATGACGTTCTATTATCACCCACGATCAATAAATTCATGTTTGAATGATGTAACATGTTGCACATTATTTCAAATATATATATAAAAAATTAACAAGATCACTATCATACCCTCAGTTTATTAATATGTAACCATTTGACATCACTGAGATTGGGGCCCACCTCTCAGGACTCTTTCGCAAATGTATAGGAACCAACATTTTGTTCCCAACACTCTTTCTTCACTCTACCTTTATAATATTTATTTATTTTATAATATTTATATATACACACTAGCTAAAACACATTAGTAAGGACTCCCAGATTATTCTATCTATGAAAACAATTATCATAAAGTTATTCATTTTTTAATCATAATTGAAAATTAATAATATTATCTTACCTGAACATCCATCCATAGTTGATATAATGTTTCCTAAGGGAATGAAGCCCTCTCATGTGTGTTCAATGTAATTCTATGTTGGTCATGCATGATATTACCCAACTGGTGAATAAATGATGGGTCACCCTCTCCCATTGGGTGGCTTGTCTCATAAAATAATATAACATGGGTCATGTCATCATGAAGTCATATAACCAAGGCCACTCATATGAGAGGAATAAGCGGTTAAGAATAATCCTATCTAAAATTATTTCAAAACCAGTTTTAAAGATGATCACATATTTTTTAACTCTTAATTGAAATTATGAAAACACATTTACTTTTATACATACCTCATCCAATAGAAGTAGATGCCTCTCCAAAATAATGTTGATCTTGTTCTAGTACTGTTAAAATGTCCACATTCATAGAAATAAATAATATGTGAACACACATAGACTATATATCATATAAATAGAACAAAATAAACTTAAAATCATTAAAACGGTATATAAAGAGTTAAATTGTAAAAAATATATTTAAAACCAAAGATAATGAAAAATATCATACCTTTCATTAAACATGAAAATTAATCATTTCTCTTAATATTGACTCTCTAAACTATTCAATATCTTCATCACATTGAACAAAAATGTATTGAACATTATATGGTGAAAAAAGGAAATAGTTTCATGTTCATCTCATTTAATAAAAAACACACCTCAACTTTACATTTTCTATGAAACATTTCCATATTCATCAGCTACACGGTGTTGAGGAAATTGAGTTCTACTTGTGATGCCAAAATGAAAAGTGTGATACTAAATCATTCATCTCTATATAACATATTGTTGATGTTCACCAATGTGAACTAAAATTGAACTAATGTAGTTTCATAGATTGGATCAACCCAATTATGCTTTAACAAAATGTATTTCAACCAATGTGCATATACGACATCAATGATATATTTCAATTTACCATAGTAATAACCAATATCAATAGATGGATAAAAATTGTCCTCGTTTTTTTATTTTCATTGGTATTTAACATATTTTATGTGAATCCAAAAGATATTATCATTTAATGCTTTGTAATCCTGAGTTGTTATAGATTGACCGTCAGCTAGTTGTTTAACATTTTCAGTCAGTGTTTGGTCATCTATGTACTCTAGGTTATGTACAGATATATTTCATGTAATTAAATAAATAATTATGAAGAAATAAATTATTAACGTGTCACTTACCAATGAAAATTCCATTTTTAAATAATCAACTTATATATGGTAAAAACACCTAAAATTTGAACTATAAAAGTGATAAGACACTTCCTACAAAAATGGTGGAACTAATACAACATTGAATAAAATATATTGAGGATATTGTACCACTTCAATGTTATCCATATGAAATATATTTTCTTCATTATCTATCCAATCATGTATCTAAGAATGATTGGATAATTTTTTTTCAAAATACAAAATATATTCGGTACAAAAAGTACTACCTGCATTCTTCAAATAACCATTGTATGTTGATTACTCTAGATGAGCTCTATTACATATAAGTAATTTTAATGTAATTAGATACCACTCAATAGGATACATCAACATGAAATTCAACATACCAGTATTAATTACATCAATAGTTAAGTGTACTATAAAATGAATCAAAACATCAACAAATGAGGAAGGAATTAGCTTGTCCAATTGGAAAATCATATGTAAAATCATATCCTAAAAAATATTCTAATCACACATTCATTTATTTTTGTTAAAATGAAGTCCAGAAAATTACTCATCCCAATTAATGGATAAACAAAATTGGTCGATAAATAGTCAAAAATTGGGATTTGAATAAACTAGTCATGTAGTGTGTGATTGTACTAAATTTTAAACCCTTGCTAGATGAGTATCCATCAGGAACCCTTAGCATCTTCGCAATGGAATGAAATTTCATATTTACTCATCATATAATATGTAGCAGGAATGTCTTCCCCATTACCCTCACCCAATAGTAAATATAATCATTTCCTTAAACCCATTTCTTCTATATAAAATTATGCATTGACATTATACATTTAATTTCAACTGACACCCCAAATGATAACAAATATATTATCTCAAAAAAAATTCAATCTGCAAGACAACCATATTACAACTTAATATGGTAATTTTCTAGTAAGTGAGAGTAAAAAATAGTTTTCTACTTCCAACCAGGATTATTTTTTCTACCCATACCATGAATAGTGGGGAATGAATGGGCCAACAAATCATAAAATTTATATACCATGGGAATGTTTTCTTTCTCAATATATGATATTATTTCTACTCATGTTCATATATTGGGTGGTAGGATGAATTATTTATAACCATTAAATTTTAATTTGTCCTTTTTGAACTTTTGGTGAGGGGGAATAATAAATATTAGGATCGTGTATGTTAATTTCAATCAATTCTTAATCCATATAGATTTTGTACATTTATTGCAACAAGTGAATTAAAATTCACCTTTATTACTCAAACATAATAAGTTTTCTATAAGTTAGGATATCATTTATTTTTTATAATAAAACATCTTACAGTTTAATGATATAATTCATTTCAAAATTTTTGGTTTTCACTCTATCCCCCAAAAACTCATTCAATTTTTCAATAAATTGTTGAAGCTAAACATCAATATTATCCACCAGACATCTAGGCCAATCAATATGAGTGAAAAGTAATAGAAATAGTTGTTTCATATAAATCCATATATGAAGATTAAACAGAAATGAGACCATGGGACATGTGTTTGTAGTTTCACATAACAAAGAACAGATTTGATGAAGTCATCGGCTACCAGGCCAAATAAGATAATATGAAAATCATTTAAAATGTTAGGGTGCCTCTCATTAAGCTCATACCTTGTAAGAGAGTCCACCTGGTGGGTTGACATATCACTATCCATATATATATATTCTTGTGTCAACTCATTAATTTAGATATTTTAGACGACATAAATAATATTTTTACAATCATATTTAGTGGGTAGTTGTAACACCCCAAGAATTCATAATGTGTTATATCTTCAAAATAATTCAATAACTTGTACTACACGCAACACCGAGTTCAATCACACCTTGACTTACAAAAAAAGGCCATTAAAAGAGGTCATGAATAGTATTAACTAAATTTTAAACTTTATATAATCCTTATAATTTTAGAATCCACATTATGAGTTTCTTAGTCATAATGCAAGAACAGATTCATTTTCAGTATTGCACTTTTATCAACATTTAATAGTGAAACCTTTTTAAATACAATATTTTAAACTTTTTGACTAAATGGGGACATCAAAAAAATTTAAAATGAAACATCCCAAGCTTCCACGGTACGCTTTCCTTTGAATAAAACAGTAGCGTGTGTTGTACGCAACTTCGTGTTTTAACACGTGCCACAACCGATCAAACTTGCCGTTATGAATAGTAATACCTAATTTTTGAAATTATATATATTTTATTTTTAAAAATGGACTTCATTTTTGGATTCGGAATATCAAATTTAGCCTAAGGTGAAATTTTGGTACTTTTCGGATAACTTTAATATTTTGATGAATAGTGAAAATTACTAAATTTTAATTAAAAACAACTTTTTTAATCAAAATAATTAATAGTGATAAATTATTAATTTGAGTGGTTTTAAAGTATATTTAGAATATATTTTTACCACTTAATATAATGTTGGTCATTGGACATAATTTTACAATTAAACCGAACATAAACAAGTGTCAATCTTTTGATAGTTATTATCTCTTAAAAACACGCTTTTTGTTTTAACAGCGGGAATTAATTTTAAATTAATTTCTGCAACTTCTGTGTTTTGAATTTAGGAAAATGGATTCCATATTTGGAATCAGGATGTTCAAATTGTGTAAATAGGTAAATTTTATTTTTAGACATTTTGAATAGTTACTGTGGTAAATATTTTATTTACCATGGTTAAAGGGTAAATCCGGTAAATAAGGGTTAAAAAAATAATATTATAATAATGCAAAATTACCCTAAAACGTGTCCTAACCTTATTGGTGGACACATACCCGACCATGGGCATCCTTGGGTCAATTTGGGGACCCCTTGGAGCCACTTGTATGTGGTAGGGACACTTTATATTAATAAAGTTAAAATAAAAATAAAAATGGCATAAGCTTACATCTTTTAGTAGAACAATTTTTACATAGGGTTATACATGTTGGATTTTCGATTATAAATATTCATTAGAAAGATAAAAAGATTTCCTACATAATGATATTTTATTTATAATTTTTAGACATTATATAATCTATTTTATTTATGACACAATGATGATGCAGTAATTACTAAAATAGTGAAAAATAAAAATAATTGATCTTATAAATACCCAAATAATTATAATATGAAACTTTTAATGAATTAAACTAATTTTATATGATAATATGATATATTAGGATTGATTTAATGGACTTTGTTCGAAGTAATCAATCTGTTAGGAGTTTTACAAAAATCAACTATTGAATAGTGTCAAAATTGACATAAAAGAGTTCTTAAAACAAATATTATATTATTAATTGATATTAAATTCCTAAAAATCTAAGGTTCGGCCAAGAGACTTATATTATGATAGGTTAATCATTAATGGACCACTTGGGGGTCGCTTGGATGTATATAGTAAGTTTATTAACCATAATATATAAAATACAAAGAGACATTGTAAAAGTGAAACTAATTAACTTAGAGTTAATACTTAAAGATAAGGTTAATATAAGTACCCAAACCTGTCTAAATTCTATTGGATGAGTTGTTTTCGACCTATCCCCACCTCATACTTTGAATAGTCAACTTTGGAGCCTTTAGAAACCGAATATGAATTTATTATAAATTAATATTTCTAGCTTTTCCAAAGGTGCCCCTCACCCCTCTTATAAAAGGGCACTCCTCCTCCTCATTTCTTCACACCTCTCAAGCCACTTGGCTCGTCCAAACTCTGCCAAACTAAACTCCCCACATCCCTCTCCTCCTCCTTGAAGCTTCCCCTTAGGCAGAAAGCATTTCAAGAAGTCCTTTGGTTCCAACCAAAGTGAGTTACCTAGATTAAAGGTAACGATTTCTCTTAAATTATTTTCATTTATTTTGCTTCTCCAACCCCCAAACTCTTTTTATTTCCTTTCTTTTGTAACAACACCAGTATCCACAATATACTAGGATGTTGTTATAAGAAGGATTCAAACTACACATACACACAACTCCATCTAATGGATGATGAACATAATGTTTCTGTGGATGGCAAACTAACGCCTCACGAAACTATGATTGTTCAAATACATCTTACCACCTCTCATGGTGGCCATTATGATGGCACTGTAATTAAATATGATATTAATGATATATATTTTATATATAAGCTTCTGTAATTCCATTTTATTTCATACCATTATTCGTTTCATGTTGTATATACATACGATAATTTCATTTGAGGAAGTGCGGACTACCGCCCCCTTAAAATGATATGACTCGTTCATACCACACATGGAACGTATAAAGGATGGTGTTAATGAACTTAAGTAACATATATAAAATATTATATTATACTGGAATAGTAATATACCTATGTATCATTTGGATTCGATTCTTTTAAAATAAAAATTAAATGGAAGTAGCGTTCGTGCGTACGTACGGACTACCGTCTCCACGAACGCGATGAGATTCATTCTCCATCGTATCCATTCAAGTATAATTATCATTTGATGATTTAAAAATGATGTTTAAGGACTGTATATCATTCTGGATATGAATAAGATACAACAACCATGGCTTATGTAACAAAACATATAAAATAAAATGAGTAAGTTAACTCCCGAAATGACGATAATTCTAAGATATTATTAACAAATCAATGTTAAAAGATCATATATGATATCATATTAATATATATGATTCTTGTATAATTTAATAACAACTATTTCACCATTATACAGGAGGTTAACCTACCCCAACCAAGGAAAAGTACAAGGTAAGGGTTATTTCACAATCTCTTCATTATCCGAGGTTGTTTATACGTAATAATCTACTGGGATATCTTTATCATCCACATCCATGTTTCTTAAAAATGTATTTCAAAACATCTTTACTATTTACAAGAATATGGGTTAAAGTCATTTATACCCTTGTTTGACTTTTTATAAGAGGTTTATAAAGGAATCTTTCCGTCGTTTTCAAAACAAGGTCCTTTTTAACCTTTTCGACAGAATTAAGGTAAGAATGTTTTTTTTAACTTATACGGCGGGTGCGGTTATTTTACGCCGTTATAAAATTGTCAAAGCTTTCCTTACAAGCTTACAAGAATATTTTCAAGAAAATGTTTTATTTTATATGGCTCTTAAATGATTTCAAAAATAGAAAGAGATATTTCTCTAAAAAGTGTTTTGATTTCATCTATGTCAACATCCTTTAATGGATTTTACGCTTATTTGAAGTTGATTTATTATAATACAAAACTTCTATATTGTATTGAAGGTTTTGAGATATTTTTGACTGTGGATGTGCTATTTTATACCATTCATAGTTTATGGTGAAACTATTGACATTTCGTATGCTAATTTTAATCCGAATGTTTATGTTATATTTCAAACTTTTCTTCAGATGAATGTGCTAAACAAGTATGTTCCGGGTTGGGGACCGGTAAAAGTAAGCCCTCCAGGTTGGGGACTGGTAAAAGTAAGCCCTCCAGGTTGGGGATTGGTTAAAGTAATCCCTCCAGGTTAGGGACTGGTAAAAGTATGCCCTCCGGGTTGGTGTCCGGTTATTAGAGGCACTCCGGGTTGGTGTCCGGTTATTAGAGGCACTCCGGGTTGGTGTCCGGTTATTAGAGGCACTCCGGGTTGGGTTCCGGTTAGAAGTAACCCCTAGGTCTTGGGATGAGGCCTAGACAAAGAAATTAACGTTTAGCATTATGCATTCCAACATTATGAAAGTGGTTATTGATTTTTGCATGTGATTATTCGATTAGTAGAATATCCATGTGAATAAGTAAATGGAATTATTTCATTTTACTTTTGCCATACCATGTTGAAGTTCAATTTTAAAAGGCTTTTGTTTTAGTAATGCATTGCCTTAAATGTTTATTCTTATTTATGAAAGTTTCCGCTATATTGTTATCCTTACTGGGCATTTGAGCTCACCCCTTTTCTATGTTTTATTTTTCCCCAGGATGTGAAGAAGTAAATTATGAATGACCTGCAGGGATATTATGAGGGGATAGTAGTGTGGATTATGGAGACATTATGTTGTTGTAGTAGTTTTTCATTTTATGATGTAATGTAAAACTTATGAATATATCTAGTGTTTCCAAGGCTACTAAACCAATCAGTCTTTCGAGATTTGATCTTTCTTGTGATCATGCCAATGTTATGTAATAATGCACCGACTCTAGGCAACTAGGGTCGGGGCGTTACAGTTGGTATCAGAGGAAGTTTAGTACAAACCTTGGAAGCTAGATTTAGATAAACTCTGATTAGAGCACGTAGACCTAAGATGAACTTTGAGGATTAGTATAGAAGAACTTCCTAGAATTTTGGTATTGTAGAGACTTTGTGAGTTTTCCGAGCAATACATCCCTGTCTGGATACGAGCAGGTAGAGGCGGCTCTGGCACAGATGTACCTAGGTGTAAAACCCGAAAACACCGCTTTGAGCTAGACTCGAACGGGAACTGGTGCACGACAACGGGCCTTGCTGCACTCTTGGTTACGACACTCCCGGGAGATATGCTTAGGATAACTCTCATTTTCTTTACAAATCATTATGAAGGGTTTATGAGTATATACTTCCTCAAAGGAGGCATTTTTATGATTATGGATTATATCCCTAAATAGTTCAATTTATGTTAAGTGTTTTATAAGTATGGGATTATGAATTTTGATTCATAAACTGATCTAGTGTATGCCATTGTTTAGAAATGGCGCCCAGTAGAAGGAATGAGAACTCTAACAATGCACATGATCCAAAGAGAAGGAAGGATCATATCTTTCATGGTCTTAAGCTAGAATTTATAAGAGAAATAGTCTCCCATGTATTATCATCATATGAAGAAATAATATCATGTGTTGATAAGATAAGTAAAGAGTTTACTGAGTCTTATGGCGTTGAAGGGAAGCAAGAGAAGAAAAGGATGGAAGAGAGAAAAATGGATAAAGGGAAGAGGGAAAAGAAGAATTTTCCCATATGTGGTAACTGTGGGAAGAAACACCCTGGAACTTGCCTGAAAGGAATGGGAGTTTGTTATAAGTGTGGAGGAAAAGGGCACAAAGTACATGAGTTCAAGGGTGATAAAATGGTTTCAAATGTACAATGCTTCATTTGCAAGGAGTTTGGACACTACGCGAACCTATGCCCCAGTCATCAGACTATGCCTCAAATGATGCTATTGGATAATAATCAAGTTATGATACTACCACAGATGAAGAGGAATGATTAGAGTTCTTATGTTGATTATGTCAATTGAGTGTTGTATCAACAATGTACTTGTTATAATAATTATGGAGTATATAAGGATTGTACTGTAGTACTATTTCATTAAGGACTTGAGATTGTGTGGAACAAAGAAAAGTGACTCAATAGCAGGATAAATTTGTGGAAAATATATGGTTGAGAGAATGATAAACCATAATATAGTTCTGATACCGAGTTAGTGATTTTGGAATAATACATGATTGTTTTGGATAAATTATATTGGATATTCTTGACTACCTTGGAACTGATTAATGATCTGTATATTCCATTATTTTTGGGGTTTAAAACATTTTTGGATTGATGAGGTATATCCAGCATTCTATATGGAATAAGGGAGCATGAATGTAATCAATAAGGAATATGGTAATTCAGGATGTTTCAGTGTATTAAAAGAATACATGATGAAGGTATTCATATGCTATTACGTGGTAAAAAGGATCTACATTATTTTTAACTTCCTTATAAATGTTGGACTGTGAGTTTGGTCAGAAATATTTTGGATAAATTCTAGTTTGAGATTAATTTTGGATGGCCATAAAAGGACAACCCGAAGGTCGGGCGGCAACCTGTCACGTCCGGCATGGCCGTGAGACTTGAACCCGCAACCGAAGGGCGACAAGGGTGTATCACCTACCACTGGCCCACGAGATGTCCTGGATTAAATAATGCAGTTTTTATTAAAAGATCTTGTAGATGAATTATAAATTCGTTTATTTTGTAACCCTATACGAATAGTGTAAATAGATTTTTTTTACATTCTATTATCTTTTAGAGTGAAAGATGAGTTTGTGGTAGAAATTTATTAATGGATAAAACTCTAATTATAAAGTATGTATACCTCCTTATGATCTTAGCCAATCTAATAAATAAATTCCACAACGTTAAGAAAAGGAACTTAGAACAAAAATGTTGTCCTAGATGGTACCTTAAATCATCACTAATTTATGGCTTTGGGATTGTTGGCCCTTTCATAGCCATGTTCTCTACCACTCTCCATCAGATAATTGATGGTTAGATTTCTCCTCCATATCCATATTTACCTACATGGAACCCTAGTATGTGTTATTTTCGGTAATCTTCATACTTTCCACTCTTTATTTTAAACAGAGGCCTCATTAATTCATTTTTCGATGTGGGATTTCAACTAAGATATTTTGAAACGTCAAAAATGTGTCATCCCAATATTCTATGTTTTGTTGAACCAATGGTATTTCAAATCATCATAAATTGATGAGTTTAAGGACCTCAATTTTATACTTGTTTGTGATTGATGACCTCAATCACTACCTATAAATATTTACGTTTTTCCTCAAATTATATGTCTCTAATTTCCACCGATGTTCTCCTAATCGAGATCATAATTTGGTGGTGACCCTTTCATTTCTCTTTTCCTCATATTAAGACTAAATTGTAGTAACCCAATTTCTGATGTGGGTTTTCCCACAAATATATTTTCTATTTTCAACCTTTTATTTTCTAAGAACAATTTCAAATTGCGAGGACGCAATTTATTGAAGGAGGGGAGAATGTAACACCCCAAGAATTCATAATGTGTTATTTCTTCAAAATAATTCAATAACTTGCACTACACGCAACACCGAGTTCAAGCGCACCATGAATTACCAAACAAGCCGTTCAAAAAAGGTTATGAATAGTATTAACTAAATTTTAAACTTTATATAATCCTTATAATTTTAGAATCCATATTAGGAGTTTCTTAGACATAATGTAAGAACAAATTCATCTTCAGTATTGTAGTTTTACCAACTTTTAATAGTAAACCCTTTTTAAATAAAATATTTTAAACTTTTTGACTACATGGGGACATCAAAAAAATTTAAAATAAAACATCCCAAGCTTCCACGGTACGCTTTCCTTTGAATAAAACAGTAGCGTGTGTTGTACGCAACTTCGAGTTTTAACACACACCACAACCGATCAAACTAGCCGTTATGAATAGTAATACTTAATTTTTTGAAATTATATATATTTTATATTTCAAAATGGACTTCATTTTTGGATTCGGAATATCGAATTTAGCCTAAGGTGAAATTTTGGTACTTTTCGGATAACTTTCATATTTTGATGAATAGTGAAAATTACTAAATTTTAATTAAAAACAACTTTTTTAATCAAAATAATTAATAGTGATAAATTATGAATTTGAGTGGTTTTAAAGTATATTTAGAATATATTTTTACCATTTAATATAATTTTGGTCATTGGACATAATTTTACAATTAAACCGAACATAAACAAGTGTCAATCTTTTGATAGTTATTATCTCTTAAAAACACGCTTTTTGTTTTGACAGCGGGAATTAATTTTAAATTAATTTCTGCCACTTCTGTGTTTTGAATTTAGGAAAATGGATTCCATATTTGGAATCAGGATTTTCAAATTGTGTAAATAGGTAACTTTTATTTTTAGACATTTTGAATAGTTACTGTGGTAAATATTTTATTTACCATGGTTAAAGGGTAAATCCGGTAAATAAGGGTTAAAAAAATAATATTATAATAATGAAAAATTACCCTAAAACGTGTCCTAACCTTATTGGTGGACACATACCCGACCATGGGCATCCTTGGGTCAATTTGGGGACCCCTTGGAGCCACTTGTATGTGGTAGGGACACTTTATATTAATAAAGTTAAAATAAAAATAAAAATGGCATAAGCTTACATCTTTTAGAAGAACAATTTTTACATAGGGTTATACATGTTGGATTTTCGATTATAAATATTCATTAGAAAGATAAACAGATTTCCTACATAATGATATTTTATTTATAATTTTTAGACATTATATAATTTATTTTATTTATGACACAATGATGATGCAGTAATTACTAAAATAGTGAAAAATAAAAATAATTGATCTTATAAATACCCAAATAATTATAATATGAAACTTTTAATGAATTAAACTAATTTTATATGATAATATGATATATTAGGATTGATTTAATGGACTTTGTTCGAAGTAATCAATCTGTTAGGAGTTTCACAAAAATCAACTATTGAATAGTGTCAAAATTGACATAAAAGAGTTCTTAAAACAAATATTATATTATTAATTGATATTAAATTCCTAAAAATCTAAGGTTCGGCCAAGAGACTTATATTATGATAGGTTAATCATTAATGGACCACTTGGGGGTCGCTTGGATGTATATAGTAAGTTTATTAACCATAATATATAAAATACAAAGAGACATTGTAAAAGTGAAACTAATTAACTTAGAGTTAATACTTAAAGATAAGGTTAATATAAGTACCCAAACCTGTCTAAATTCTATTGGATGAGTTGTTTTCGACCTAGCCCCACCTCATCCTTTGAATAGTCAACTTTGGAGCCTTTAGAAACCGAATATGAATTTATTATAAATTAATATTTCTAGCTTTTCCAAAGGTGCCCCTCACCCCTCTTATAAAAGGGCACTCCTCCTCCTCATTTCTTCACACCTCTCAAGCCACTTGGCTCGTCCAAACTCTGCCAAACTAAACTCCCCACATCCCTCTCCTCCTCCTTGAAGCTTCCCCTTAGGCAGAAAGCATTTCAAGAAGTCCTTTGGTTCCAACCAAAGTGAGTTACCTAGATTAAAGGTAACGATTTCTCTTAAATTATTTTCATTTATTTTGCTTCTCCAACCCCCAAACTCTTTTTATTTCCTTTCTTTTGTAACAACACCAGTATCCACAATATACTAGGATGTTGTTATAAGAAGGATTCAAACTACACATACACACAACTCCATCTAATGGATGATGAACATAATGTTTCTGTGGATGGCAAACTAACGCCTCACGAAACGATGATTGTTCAAATACATCTTACCACCTCTCATGGTGGCCATTATGATGGCACTGTAATTAAATATGATATTAATGATATATATTTTATATATAAGCTTCTGTAATTCCATTTTATTTCATACCATTATTCGTTTCATGTTGTATATACATACGATAATTTCATTTGAGGAAGTGCGGACTACCGCCCCCTTAAAATGATATGACTCGTTCATACCACACATGGAACGTATAAAGGATGGTGTTAATGAACTTAAGTAACATATATAAAATATTATATTATACTGGAATAGTAATATACCTATGTATCATTTGGATTCGATTCTTTTAAAATAAAAATTAAATGGAAGTAGCGTTCGTGCGTACGTACGGACTACCGTCTCCACGAACGCGATGAGATTCATTCTCCATCGTATCCATTCAAGTATAATTATCATTTGATGATTTAAAAATGATGTTTAAGGACTGTATATCATTCTGGATATGAATAAGATACAACAACCATGGCTTATGTAACAAAACATATAAAAGAAAATGAGTAAGTTAACTCCCGAAACGACGATAATTCTAAGATATTATTAACAAATCAATGTTAAAAGATCATATATGATATCATATTAATATATATGATTCTTGTATAATTTAATAACAACTATTTCACCATTATACAGGAGGTTAACCTACCCCAACCAAGGAAAAGTACAAGGTAAGGGTTATTTCACAATCTCTTCATTATCCGAGGTTGTTTATACGTAATAATCTACTGGGATATCTTTATCATCCACATCCATGTTTCTTAAAAATGTATTTCAAAACATCTTTACTATTTACAAGAATATGGGTTAAAGTCATTTATACCCTTGTTTGACTTTTTATAAGAGGTTTATAAAGGAATCTTTCCGTCGTTTTCAAAACAAGGTCCTTTTTAACCTTTTCGACAGAATTGAGGTAAGAATGTTTTTTTTAACTTATACGGCGGGTGCGGTTATTTTACGCCGTTATAAAATCGTCAAAGCTTTCCTTACAAGCTTACAAGAATATTTTCAAGAAAATGTTTTATTTTATATGGCTCTTAAATGATTTCAAAAATAGAAAGAGATATTTCTCTAAAAAGTGTTTTGATTTCATCTATGTCAACATCCTTTAATGGATTTTACGCTTATTTGAAGTTGATTTATTATAATACAAAACTTCTATATTGTATTGAAGGTTTTGAGATATTTTTGACTGTGGATGTGCTATTTTATACCATTCATAGTTTATGGTGAAACTATTGACATTTCGTATGCTAATTTTAATCCGAATGTTTATGTTATATTTCAAACTTTTCTTCAGATGAATGTGCTAAACAAGTATGTTCCGGGTTGGGGACCGGTAAAAGTAAGCCCTCCAGGTTGGGGACTGGTAAATGTAAGCCCTCCAGGTTGGGGACTGGTTAAAGTAAGCCCTCCATGTTAGGGACTGGTAAAAGTATGCCCTCCGGGTTGGTGTCCGGTTATTAGAGGCACTCCGGGTTGGTGTCCGGTTATTAGAGGCACTCCGGGTTGGTGTCCGGTTATTAGAGGCACTCCGGGTTGGTGTCCTGTTATTAGAGGCACTCCGGGTTGGGTTCCGGTTAGAAGTAACCCCTAGGTCTTGGGATGAGGCCTAGACAAAGAAATTAACGTTTAGCATTATGCATTCCAACATTATGAAAGTGGTTATTGATTTTTGCATGTGATTATTCGATTAGTAGAATATCCATGTGAATAAGTAAATGGAATTATTTCATTTTACTTTTGCCATACCATGTTGAAGTTCAATTTTAAAAGGCTTTTGTTTTAGTAATGCATTGCCTTAAATGTTTATTCTTATTTATGAAAGTTTCCGCTATATTGTTATCCTTACTGGGCATTTGAGCTCACCCCTTTTCTATGTTTTATTTTTCCCCAGGATGTGAAGAAGTAAATTATGAATGACCTGCAGGGATATTATGAGGGGATAGTAGTGTGGATTATAGAGACATTATGTTGTTGTAGTAGTTTTTCATTTTATGATGTAATGTAAAACTTATGAATATATCTAGTGTTTCCAAGGCTACTAAACCAATCGGTCTTTCGAGATTTGATCTTTCTTGTGATCATGCCAATGTTATGTAATAATGCACCGACTCTAGGCAACTAGGGTCGGGGCGTTACAGTAGTGATGAATTTTCATCATGACAATTAGTTTTCACAATTTTATAGTGTAACATTGATATGTCTGATTTCCCCAATTATCATTCAACTTGGATGAGACAAAAAATATACAATTATCCAAATAGGATGTTTTTTTTAAACAACATAAATTCATATTCAGATGAATCTATGGTCTCATATGTGAACCCTATGATCTTTGTCAAATTACACGAATGGTAATATGAATCTGGAATATTAGCATGAACAGGAAGTTGATTTTTAAAAAACAAAAACATCATGTTGATTGATGTGTCTGACCACAAATTCAAATCCATCAAGTACATTTTGTCCATCATAGGAGAAAATTTAATATAATCATTACACTAAAAATATAATTCAGTTTTTGTATCATAAATAAGTTATAAAAACTCAATGAATCATGATCGAAAATAGAACATAGTTTTATCTCAACCATATCAACATTTAGGATGTTATTTTCTTTAGGGTCAAATAGATAAAAAAAATTCTTTAAGCATCTCATGCATCAGATCAGCTACCCTCGCATCAACTTCAATATTAGTAGTTTCGTTACAATAACATTGATTATAATATTCCCCATAACATTTTCAACTCTTATTATTTTTTGGAAACCCATCCAGGAATAGGTGATCTGTCACAGTATCTCATTTGAGTTGATATGTTTTTTAAAATTTTCTATAAGTAAAACTAATATAGTCATAATGAAATCCTCTAGTGAAATCAATTGTCTTCATAATTCCATCAAAATTTTAATTAGACGTTCTACTTGGATGATCGATGAAAATATTATCCTGATATATATGTCATGAACCCATTCCCATAAAAGAGTACCCCTCATAGGTCGTTGATTCAACAATGAGTTTAGTGACTGCTTGAGTCCTGGTACAAGTGATCCCAATGATGGAAACTATCATAGATGGTATATCAGACATATAAATGTGTTGAATTATCCTCTAAGAGAAACATTGCAATGTGAGAGATAAGATAGATAAACCTATCAAATCATGCTCATAATGATAAAAGAAACCCAACTATAAACATGTAATTTTATATGAATCTAAAAAAAACGAATTAAACTAAAAGTACCAAAAAAGAAAACTAATCAATAACCAAGAATCCTAAATAGTTCTTGAAAAACCATAATCTATTAATATCTACATTATCACCATCATTCGCTTAATGACTATAAAAATAGTTTATATATTTGTGGGGAGACCATAATTGTACACTCAGTAGGATCCTCCCAAGTGCCTCTCACAAAAAATATAATGAAATAATATCAATTCCCAATGAATAATATGTGAATCTAACTCATCAGCTAAATAAGTATACTATGTATCCAAACTCGCCATGGATGTAACACACCAATCATGACTTTCATAAACAAATGGAACCATGCATGAAGAGGAAGCCCAAAAGAGGTCAAAATTAAAAAAAATAATCGATGTATGACAAGAACATGTCATCGTCGACACATTGTTTCCTGATTACATCCTTAGGATAATATGTGTTGATTTTTATGCAAACTATTAAAATGAAGAATACATGGTTTAAATCCAAATCCACACACGTTGTCTTATTATCTTGGATGATCGCTGCTAAAATAATTTTACATTGAACTCCTCTAGATCATCCATACACTCTTCACGAAACTGTGGGAGTACTAATCATCATAATTCGGGTGCTAGCGCAGAGATATTATGACTCAACAAAAATTGGATTATCATTGCATCGATGTACTTGTGATACTTGAGAGAGAGCTCGATTGGAGCTACTTAGATCCAGATCCACTCTCTACGATGCAGGAGAGATAATAAGGGAGAGAGAGAGGTAGTGAATACTTTATGGGAAAGTCCTCTCATTATCTATTTATAAAGTGTTAAGAAAATATAAGGTATTTCCACTTGGCCACCTGAATATGTAACACATTATTAACGACTTTTTATAACTTTCATTCTGAGTCCTAAATATTATTATCACCTTATTTTAATATATTAATTATATTACGTGATAATAAGTGAGTCATTAACTAGACATGTCATTCCTGCAAATGTTAATTGAAACTTGAATACCTAATACTAATATTCGTCAATTAATATTTTTCATTTAATTACATAATACTAGTAAATCAATTTAAAAAAGAAATTTAATGCTCTTTATTTTTAACTTGAATAAAATTAATTAATTTATTTTGTTGGTGATAGTATCCCCTAAGAAAAATCCAGAACCGCAATGGTGGTTCCTGGCACGTCCAAAACACATATTCAATTGAATAAGGAAGATTCATGAATATGATAATATGTGTGACCCTCTAGGACCTAATCTCAATAGTAGTGAATTGAATTTACAGTATAATAGTTGTATCTAGAAACCCATCTTGGCCCCAAAAGAGATAAGGATTGTCATAATAGTGACAACCAACCTATGAACACATATTGTGTAATTTAATCATTTTTTCTTTAATATCTTAAAAAGAAGCATCCACACCTGTGTCATAATCCTTTACAAGCTTTATTATTTGTTGATCTAACAAGATATATTTATCCTAGTCTACCATGTCCCTGGATTTATCAATGTAATAACATCCTGATCAGCAAGGACCAAGATATTTTACTCCCTTTACCTTGAAGCGGAAAATATTTTCTTGATTATTCAACTAATGTCATGAAAAAAATGACACACCCAACACAAACTACCTCACCACAATTTCAACATCATGGATTTCATCTTTCATAAATGTATGCAATCGAATAGCACACATTGGTAATGATATCATGTCAGGAAACCATTACACAATCTCGTAGATAGGAATGTCCAATGACACCCAAAACATCTGGTGTTACTTTTGGCAGGTGTGTGTCATGATATCACTAGTAGAGATCAACATGTGTAAACATCATGAGAATAATTCTAGAAACTTATTAGCCCCCAACACATGATTTTCAAACATCTACTTTGCCTAGTCTGCAATATGTAGCTTTAACATATGACATATTTTAGATTAATGTCATTGTATCTCAAGGATCTCATTATAGCATGGGATCTTCTATAACCTTTCAATACAACTATTAATCATTCCAAATTACCAATAAATAGTGGATAAAGAAATATCTACACTATAATGGTAGGTAACCATCATCTATATATGATATGGTAATCACAAGAACAAAATAGTTGGGACTAGGTTACCCACCAATTCAACACTCACACTAGCACTAGATCCAACTTGCTTACCAATCATGTTTGCTACACACATGATAAGGATCTTGATTCCACTGAGTAATTGATTTAGCTTATTTGTCTATCATGATTCAACCATGTGGAAATTCTACTAAATGTGACATCATCTCCTTGACTAAAATGTATCAAAATATGGTATCCCTAAGTATATTCCACTTTTCCCCTCACCAGTTACACATCGTTTGTACTTGTCCATGTACAACTAGATAGTTCCGACGACATCACTTTTCATTCTCCTCAATATAATTGATATTTTCCTACTTTAAATTATATCTTGGAAATATCAATTCCTATTCATATTATGTTACACAAGATTGATCTATCACTTGAGCATATGTATTTTAACTCACCATGCTAATCTCCTCCCATGTCCTTGACATGACATCCTAGAGAGATAATGTCATATGAAATTGATAAAAATTCATCTATTAAATTTTTCTAACATTTATTTTCCAATACTATGTCACTAAATGTTGCATTGAATAGGTCCAAGCCACCATTATATCCACCTTAGTAGATCTTTTTTCCTAAAACATAGGTTGCTACATTCTGTCAATCCTTAGAGATTAAAATTCATCTTGGTCTTAGAGAACATAAAGACCAATCTATTTTCATATGTTGTTGAACATATTTTAATTGGAATACCTTGGAACTCCAAATAATCTTTATTAGACACAGGTGAAACATTTATCAAATATTTATAATTTATGATCCCAGTGCTTACTTCAATCCTATACTGGATCATTGTAACTTATAACCTTTATAAAAATTTTGTGTCCTAAACATCCTTTTCTAGTCATTTCATATAGACACCATTCATGAGTGGTGGTCTTTACATCATATGCATAATATAATTATGGTTGACATTATCTATGAAAGGTATAATTCTATCACATTTAAGCATAAAAACATGGTGAAACCAATCGAGCCTTATTGGAACTGCACTTATACCCTCGATGAATCAACTCTCTCGAATAACCACTTTAGTATTCAATTAATAATACCCATTTCATTTTGATTCATGGAATCCATTATTTAATTTTATATGGGCTTGTCAATCTTAGCTAATATCTTTATAATACTTTCTTGAAGGAATTATTAACATCAATAGGTAATAGATCATTGACCATGGTGAATAAAAAAACCATCATCATAATTTTATCCTTACTAGGCAGTATGAGTCTCTAGAATATACTATGTTCCAAATCTTCTTGTGGAACTAGTTTCTTTACCAATAATGTGTGCATCTTAAACATTGACAAAAACCAATTCAATTGAGCTCCCACTATCCCAAAATAATTTTTCACCCTTAGAGAAATGTATCCAATAACTATAATCATAATCTTAAATCTTATATATTTAGGTAATATCTTAAGTGACCTTTAGGATAACTACATAGACGCAGCATGTGTTTAACATGAGGCTTGTTTTTTAGGTCCCTACAAACTCTTTTCATCAAAACACATGTCATTATGACAGTATAGTTTCAAATCATCCTAAAGCTAGTATGATATTCATTTTTCATTATTGATGGCATATAGTTATGAGATAATGTCGTTATTTGTTAAGTAGTCCGTGAAATATAATGGAAGTTACTATAGGTTTTAACATTGATACTACTTACATAATAACATTGATGTATAAATTCTGCATTTATGAATTATTCCTTGATAATTTATTTTTATCAAAGTTAACATGTAAGAATTCATCGTTAATCCTCCTTAATAACATCAATGTCTATATGTAAATATGGTCATGTGTGTTTAAGAATTAATCCACGCCACATTAATTTGATGGAAAATTTTATATTCAAGATGTTCTTCGGCATGACAGATCGATGTAATTCATATCTTCTTACTATGATTTTACTTCACTTTTTAATTCTTTAATAACATAAAGGAATCATTTGAAATTTTTTTACTACTAGTTTTCTATAGAAAAAGTTAATCCACACTCATTGAACTAATTTTGAAATTTTGGTGACATACAAATATTTCTAATTGTTTCTTTCTCCAAATTAATGGTCACAATAATACCAATGGTTTTTATCTAGATCGAGCATAAATACAATACAAGATATAATTGTGACATCAACCTTTATTTATACATGAAAAAGAATTATCTTGGTACAACTGGGTAACTATGTCATAAACATTTATATTGATTACTTATTGCATACAATTCAGGTATTACTAAACTATTGGTTGATTAAAAAATACCAAAGATAACATTAATTCCATAATCTAGAATAATGTCTCCATGTGTCTAGGGAAACATTAGATTAATTTTTTGGTTATAGTAAATCATAATTCTTCGTGAATCATAAACAAGGAAACAAAGACGTTGTTTAATTCTCACCACTATCCTGGGTATCACCCTTTCTCATCCACATGAAGAATACACCTAACTTTCTATTAATATCTTTATACATACATTATAACTGTATTTCAACAGAAATATGTGATCATATTGTTCTGAGTACCCAAGAATTAAAATGGAAACTATAAAATATATATTATATATGAATAAGAAGTAGAAACTTTCTTATTTAAATTATTTTATTGAATTTAATCTTCTATTTTTATATTTTATTATTTGAAAAAATTGCCATCTGTAAAAACCTAAATGATTGAAGTACACAGATAATGTGCTTATGTTATTACTTTCCTTTGGCCTTTTCACCTTGTCATTCAATTTATTCTCTAAAAGAATTAAAGAAACAAATTCTTCGATATTTTTATTCACATGGTGAACCTTACCTATAATGGAACAAAGAATTTACACAATGATCATTCATTTTGAAACATAAAATGTCACTTGTGTATTGGGATGAAAATGATATCAGTATTGTATGTATTGAACGATTATAACTCGCCTTTCAATTTAAAAATATTTTGTGTGAACATTACCTGTTAATTTCATAACATCAATCTCTCCATTATGACTTCTCAGAGATGTGAGGTCATGTTATTTCATCAATTTACTGATGTAGAAAAATCAACTAGCATCATACTTTTATGAAAGCATAATGAAATGATGATTATATGCATTGAACATATATCTACTATATGTAATTTCACCCCAACTTCTTTAGGTAGTATAACTGGTGTTTGGGACATAGACACATTGAGTTTCCTATATCATAATACCATACGCATGCATCTGTATTATTCCTGGATACTTATGATGATGTGGAAATTTACATTGTAAAATATTTATCGCTATTTGAAATATGTTGTATAACTCACCATTTTCTACAAGATGTGAATTTTAGAAAATTAGTACTTTTATCTAGATTACCGGGTAAGACATTTTTTATTATTTATCTAAATCATTAAAAATCCTACCACAATTTTATCAGTTTTGAGGAACCATCTTTTCTAGAATCAGAATACTCTTTCACTTGAGTATTATAGTGGGAAGGAGCCCTAAACCTCCCCTCATATTCCACAATCTATGGCTACGACACTACTCAAATGGTTCAAGGAAGGCTCCTTGCTGGCCAACTGCATTCACTCACAATTCCTTGATCTATTGAGTGAATTCCCAACTTCAAAATCTTTACAAGATTTACTCAAAACATACCATAAAATTACAACAAGCTATCTATAGATATTTATTTCTTTCAATTTTATTTTATTCAACCCAAAACTCTCATAAGAACACCCCGGTATTAAGAGTCAACATCAACATTGGCTTGACTGTCACCTCAATCAACCGGTTTTTTCCATATTTGAATTATGGAAGGCAGTTATGACTTAATATATATTTGGTGGTTTTATTATTTTTAATGTGATGAAAGATATAATTTTCTTTATTATTTGCATGTACAATGTGATCGCTCTCACAATTGGAATTGCAAGAAATATAAACCATCATTGAATCACATGTTCATTTCATCTCTGCATGTTTATTTATTATAACTCTATATGCTCATGTGTTAACTACACATACAAAAAAATAATAACCCGTGAAAAAATAAAATGTTAAATTGATCAGGAGACGATAAAAATGGTTCATCCATTGAGTGAATAATAGACCAAACTAGAACCTATGGGATTTACCTTGATCCGCAACGCTTGCGACCCAGATTGCAATGTCTACCCATCCAATGCAGAAGCTCCTATCTGGGGCATCACCATCAGTCAGCATGAAGTATGCCATTGCTCATATCATCATTATACATCAGTACTAGCACACAGACGAGGGGAACTTGTGAGTATAAAATATAACTCTGCAGTAGACACACATGTCCTTATATATATAATGACACAGAAACAATTCACAGATAAACATTTTAATTAAACTAATTATGAAAAAACCAGTACCATAAATTAGTTAAATGAAAAATACACCAAAATGCATATGTTGGTCTGAGGCTCATGACCAGTCAAATTTGTATTAAATTTATTATTTAAATTAAAATTAGATTTAAATAAAACTTTTATTAAAATAATCATAAGGGCATTTATCATAATTACAATTTTCTCTCTAATATTTAATTTAATATATATATACATCATTTGGTCCCGAATATTTAATATATTTTAGTAGTAAAAATCGAATTGATTAATTAATTTAAATAAAAACAAAAAAAAATATTTTACACAACATGATTTTTAAAAAAATACTATTTAATTAATTTAATTTACAAGGGAAATTATATTAAATATTTTATTTAATTTTTGTATTATTAAATGTAACATGGGATTATAAACCCCGAGCAAGGCCTGTGTGGGTTGGGAAAAACCTACGCATGCCCATTTCTAGATAATCAGTCCCCATGAAAGGTGTTCTGGACAGGTTGGCCCGTCCACACCCGTTCCACCGACCGGCCTGGTCTTTATTTGGGGCAACATAGGTCCAATAGGACTCCGAACAGGGTAACCTCTCTCCGGTAAAACCATATAGATTAAAAAGATTCCCAGTAGAGGTGGTAATTGGTGGATGTATGATTTGAACCGACCAACCAAAGAAAGGCCAAAAGAGTTGTGTTGTAGTAGTCTTGTAAAGGGGGAACCTACAGAAGAGGGATGGTTGGAGGGGGTCCCAGAGCATCGGCCTCAATGAGTGGCCATGTGGAATAGGATCCTGGGTGAGGCTGAGTGGGGAATTAGACTGGCTAAGGGGAGGCAAGAAATAGGAGGCCGACCTCGATTCGCTGCTAAGGGGAGGTGGCTGGTGTTAGAGGGTTGATGGGTAAGTGGCCTTAGAAGTTCAAAGCAAGGGAGGTCGTCCGGTGAGAGTGTGTTGTGTGTGTCGTTGAATGGAGATACCACTTCTAGATCTAGGAAGTGGCACTAGTGGGCGGCAGGAGCGGTTCTAGACCAGGTGCTTTGTTGAACTAGAGAAAGGAGATACTTGTGCTAATGGAGGGGTCTAACATTTTGGGATAGTAAATGATTGGCCCACCGGTGCAGTGATAAGCACAAGATAAAAATAAAGTGAAAATGCGGAAATAAATGGGACACAAGATGTAAAGTGGAAAACCCCCCAAAATGAAAGGGGTAAAAATCCACGGGAAGATAGATGGATCACTACGGGGTAAAAGTGGGTACACACTCCCTCTATATTACAAGGAGAAAACCCCTGTTATATCTATCTTAAATAATGGGGAAAACTGCCTCATGAAATACCACACATAAGAGATGGTGGATGAGAAACTGATTGGGGATGAATTACTGAGGGGATAGAGACATTTATATAGGCTTCCTCTCCCCTGCCTTCTCCTCCTCCCGTTGGAGGTTTGGTGGGGTTTGGCCACCAACCTCATCAGCCTCACCCACTCCAATTGACAAATGGGGGCGGCCACCATCGTGTGGAAAATATTTTGCCGACACATCTCCCACTTGGAGATTTGAATGGGAACCAATCACATCTCTACACAACCTTTCTATCTACCAATCCATGCTGCTCATGTATCTGTAAGGCCACTCGATGATCTGCACCATTTGAACTTATCAGAGTTAATCGTCTTCATCAGGAAATCTGCCAGATTTTCATTATTATGAATCTTTTGCAAATCCACACTTCCTTCCTCCACCACATCTCGGACAAAGTGATATTGTACCACAATTTTCTTTGTTTTGGAATGAAAAGATAGATTCTTTGAAATGTTAAAGCCTCTCTGACTATCAAAAAACCATGGAGTATGTGCATGTATGTGCCCGAGTTCCTCCAACAACCTTCTCATCCAAATCACCTCTTTTCAAGCCTATGTAGTGTCCATGTACTCTGCCTCCATCGTGGATAAAGCCACAACTGACTATAACATCGAAATCCAACTCACAGCTCTTCCTGAAAGAGTAAACACATAACCAGTAGGGATTTCCTCCGGTCCGAAACACCTACAAAATCTGAATAAACATAGCGTCTGACAATAAAATATGATCATCAATAACATAATTTATCATCTGAGGTCTCCTTGATGTATCTTAGGTTCATCTCTCTATGCTCTCATTCTCCCATTCTGGATTCTCTATGTACCGACTAACTACTCCCACTGCATGTGAAATGTTTTATATAGTACAAACCATAGAAAACATCAGGCTACCTACTGCTGATGTATACTGTACTAGAGACATTCCCATCCTCTCTGTTTCATTTCTACGAATCATCATGGAGGATAACTTAAAATTAATGGGAATAGGGGTAGATATTGGCTTACAGTCTTGCATGTTAATGTTATTCAAGAAACTCTGTAAGTAACTCTTCTATGATATCCAAATATTCCCATTATTTCCATCTCGGAAAATGTTCATCCCATGAATCTTCTTTGCTGGTCCCAAGTCCTTCATATCAATCTCACTAGCCAATTGTGCCTTCATCTCTAGGATCTGATCTTTGTTGGGGCCTACAACCAACATGTCATCCCCATACAATAGAAGAATGATGAAATCATAACCATCAGAACCCTTTAAATATGCACAAGGATCTGAATGAAGTCTGTCGTATCCAGGGCTAATGATATAGTAATCAAATTTCTTGTACCAACACATCGGTGCCTATTTGAGACCATAAATAGAATTGTTCAACCAGCAAACCATGTTTTCTTTTCATTCTTCTGAAAACACTTCTGGTTGGAGCATATATATCTCTTCATCAAGATCACCATGGAGAAAAGTTGTCTTCACATCCAGCTGCTCTAGATATAAGCTGTATGTAGCACACATCGCCAAAACTATCCGAACAGTCGTCAGTCTAACTACAAGAGAAAATATTTCATTAAAATCAATACCTTCCTTCTGAGGAAATCTTTTGACCACCAATCTTGCACGATATCCTTCCACCTAGTATTTTACATCCCACTTGATCATAAAGACCCATTTGTTTCTGATAGCCTTCCTTACATGAGGTAGTGGAACAAGATACCAAGTCTTGTTCATGTGATGGGCTTCATGTTCCTCTAGCATTGTCACCATCTAAGAGGATACATCTAGACTCTTGGTCATCTCCACAATAAAAAGATGGCTTTCTATCCTCTGTCAATAAGAAATACAGAATATTGTTCTCAGTGACATAGTATGAGTGCCAAAGTGGTGCTTTTTTCTCCCGAGTTGACCGTCGTGGTCCAGACTCAACCGGTACATAATCCTCATGCTCTGGTAATTCCTCAGAGGAAACTGGTTCTTCCTTGTATTTATCCTCTACTTCGATTGTTGTAGTTTTTATTCTCCTTCTCCATGTCTTTATGAGTTTTCATTTTCACCTTTTCTTCTACAAATATGACATATCTACTGATGATAAATTTGTGGGTAGTGGGATCCCACATTCAATACCCCTTCACCCCATTAGCTTACCCCAAGAAGATATATTTCCTGGATATCGAATCCAACTTTGATCTTTCCTGGTCATTAAACATTGCATATACAAGATTTTCAAAAGTATGTAACTGAGAATAGTCAGTGGGTTTACTAGTCCACATCTCCATCAATGTATTCAGATCAATCACCATTAAAGATGATCGGTTGATCACATAACATGTGGTATTCACTACATCTTCCCAAAAATTATTTTCAATACCTACAGTTTTTAACATCACCCTTGTTCTATCCAATAAGGTTATGTTCATCCACTCTACCACTCTATTCTGCTGAGGAGTGTATGCCAGCGTGAACGGTCTCTTGATTCAATCCTATTGACAAAAGGTATCAAACTTGTCGCTTGTATATTCTCCACTATTGTCAGTCCTCAGACACTGGAACTTCTTTCCAGTGTCAAGCTCCTTCAGCACGTTGAATGTTTTGAAGATTTCAAAAACATCTACCTTCCTTTTGATTGGGTACAGCCAACATCTCCTGGAAAAATCAACAATGAATAACACAATGTACCATTCTCATACCAATTATATAACTGGTGTTTGACAAATGTCATAATGGATCAACTCTAAGATCTCTTTGCTTCGTGTTGTTGACGTCCTGAACTTTAACACGTGTTGCTTGCTCAAAATAAAATGCTCACAAAATGGTACGGTTACCTTTTTCAGCCCTGATAGAAACATCTGACCTGCAAGAATCTTCAAGCCTCATTCCGACATATGGACAAGCTTTTGATGCCATGATGTCATCAATGATTCTATCAAGGTAGTTGATGCAACAACTATCTCGGCCTCATTGTACGTTTCACCCATAAGCACGTACAGGTTCTTTGAGATCTTCTCTGCCTTTGTTACCACAAGTGTGCCCTTTAGGATTCTCATCACTCCCTTCTCTGTGTGATTCTAGCATCCGATATCTTCAAATTGTCCCAAAGGTAATATGTTCTTCTTTTGGCCGTTCAAATGATGTACTCCTTGGATGATCTGAACAAAACCACCATGTATATTCAGTTTGATGGTACCGACTCCAACGATCTTTAGAGTGTGATCGGTCCCCATGTACACAAGTCTTTCCGAGATGGTTTCATATTGGTCAAACCATTCCCACCGAGACGTCATGTTCCATGTTTCTCTGGAGTTGATAATCCATGCATTGTTGAGTTGCTTCCAGCTTCAAGTAGTCGTTGACGCTTCACTGACTAGTATATCTCCTTTTCCAGAAGTACTCAACATATTCCCCTTAGAGCTATTTTCACCACAAGTATTAATCCAACAATCCTTTTGATGTGCCCCTTCTTGCCACAATTGAAACATGTGACATTCTTCTACTTACTCCTTGATTTGGACCTGCCATGATTTTCGCTCCCACTAGAACCACGCTCCATCTTCCTTCCACTTTCCATTGATAGAGCATCTGCTTGGTGTGATGTTGTCTATCTATCCTCCTTGATCTTGCGACAAATTTATTCTTCAGTAATAGTGGTTGCAACATCATTAAATAGAAGCATATCCGTCATGATATTATTGGTGAGTTTGATGATGATTTGTTATACCAATCTGGAAAACTCTGGAGCAGAATCATTGCACGTTCAGTATCCACAATTTTATAGCCCAATTTCATGAGATAATATAATTGAGTATTGATGTTGATTATATGGTCGATCACCTATTTTGACCCTTCCATCTGAAGATTGTGAAATTTTCTCTTCAGGAAAATTTTGTTGTGTAGTGACTTGGCCTCGTATAGCATCGTCAGAGTATCCCATATTTCCTTTGTCGTCTTTTTCTCCACAATGCTTGATAGGACCACGTCTTCCAAAGCCAAATGGATGTTGGCAATAGCATTCCCGTCGATATCATTCCATTTCTCCTCTGCAACACTCATCGGATTTTTATAATTTCTAGTAGAAAATTATCATTCTGCACCACTACATGCATCATCATTTTCCACAACGAAAAATTATTCCCATTGAATTTTTTGATCTCTAATTTATCCTCCATCTGGGCACACCGTCAGTCCTGAACCTCCTCTGTTTCAAAACAGTGTATTTAATAATCTCAATAAATTTTTCTGATGTGAAAGATCAACCAGAGTCGCAATCACAGAAGAAAACTAAAATTTTACAAGAATTATTAATACCAAAAAATGTGAATAGTATCAGGCCAGAACCTTGCCTCTGATACCACTTGTTGGGACCGTAAATGACTGGCCCACCGGTGCAGTGAAAATCATGAGGTAAAAATAATGTTCAAACGCAGAAAAAATGGGTCATGAGATGTAACATGGAAAAACTCCCAAAATGAAAGGTGTAAAAAACCACAGGAAGATAGAAGGATCAATATGGGGTAAAAGTGGATACACACTCTCTCACAATTACAAGGATAAAACCCTTGTAATATCTCTATTAAATAATTGGGAAAACTGCCTCATGAAATACCACACATAAGAGATGATGGATGAGAATCTTATTGGGGTTGAATTGCAGAGGGTAGAGAGCCCTTTATATAGGCTGCCTCTCCCATGCCTTCTCCTCCTCCCACTGGAGGTTTGGTGGGGTTTTCCCACCCACCACATCAGCCTCACCCACCCCATTTGACAAATGGGGGGCGACCACAATCTTTTGTAAATGTTTCTGCTGACCCAACTGGGTGGTGTGACTGGTAGCCAACTTAGGCACTGGAGGCGAGGCGACTAAGGCCTGTAGGGGTGGCATAGCGATTGCAGAGGGGGAGACACGTGGCATTGGGAAGACTTGGAGGTCTTCCTTTTCTTATCTTTTATTTTTAATTCTCTAATGACCCGCAACCCAAAATAATTCATGCCCCAACCATTTTTTTGTCTCTACTCTCCTTTTAAATTTTTTTAAATTTTTTTTTCTCTTTTAAAAAAAACACACCACCCCCACCCCTTAAAAATTCTTAAAAGACGATATGTGTTTTAGAAAAATTAATAAAATCATAATAATATTATTATTTTTATAATAAAATTCAATTTATTTTTAGAAATTAATTTCAATGAAAAATTGTTTCCTGAAATTAAAATCAATCCCCAACTAGGTTATAAATCTGAATCATATATATAAATATACATGTTCATCATTTTAAAAACAGCAAAAAGAATAAAATCTAACTTCAAAACTAAATATGGCTATAGAATGGCCATCATATGTTTGATTTTGTTTCCGCTACTGGAATCAGAACTAAAATGATGACCTCTTCATTGATTAATAGAAACATAATTCATTCAATGGATTAAAATTGAACATGTTCCATATAATAGCACATTATTGAATTGGGAACTCAATGAAAGTCTAAAAGTGGGAATTATAAAAAATATTCATCGATGTATTACAAGAATATGTCAGCATCGATGAATAGTTGTCTGATTACCTCCTTTAGATCACGCATGAAGAGTTTTAAGCGCAATGGTAAACCTCAAAATACCTAGATTAAATCCAATTTTGTTCATGATATCTACTCATTGTTGGAAATCACAAATCAAAGAATCTATATTTAAACTCATCTAGATCATCCATGCACACTTCACGAAACTGGAGGAGCACTGATTATCTAAATCTGGGTGTTATCACAAAGATATGATGACTCCTTCGAAACTCTGATGATCACCTCATTGCTCTGCATGTGATACCTGAGAGATACCTTGATTTGATAACCTTGGATCTAAAGCCTCTCTCTCTATTATTTTGGAGAGAGAAGAGGAGAGAGAGAGGTAGTGAATATTACATGGAAAACTCCCCTCAATCTCTATGTTTAGAGTGTTATGAAAATATTTGGTATAGTCACCCGGCCTGCCAAGTACGTATCACACTAGTAACAACTTGTTAAGACATTTAATCTAAGTCATAAATATTATTATCACTTTATTGTAATTTATTAAGTATATTATATGATAATAAATGAGTCATTAACTGAACTCGTCATTGCCACAAATATTAATTGAACCTTGAATATATAAATCTAATATTTGGTAATTAATATTTTTCATGTATTAACAAAAAACATGTAAATAAATTTAATAAATTAATTTTATTCTCATTATCATTAACTTGAATAATATGAATTTATTTATTTCATTGATGATTATATCTCCTTGGACAAATCCTGAACCCAATGGTGGGTCCCACAATGTTTAATACTCATATTCAATAGAATATGTCTGATTCTTCAATATGACGTTGTGTGTGACCATCTAGGGCCTTATCTAAATAGAAGGGAGTACGATTAACGGACCAAGAGAGTGATCAATAAACCCACATGGCCCCTAAATAGATAACGATTGTCACAATAATAACAACTAACCTACGAACACACATTGTGTAATATAATTACTTTGTCATTAATATCTCATATAGTAGGATGCACACATGTTTCTTCAGCCTATACTTGCTTTATTATATATTGATCTAACTAAATGGATTTACCTAGGAATAGCATAACCATGTATTTATCATGGTACTATCATCCTTATCAACATGGCCAAATATATTTAACTCCATTAACATGGAAGTGAAATATTGTTTCTTGATCATTCAACCAATGTCATGCAAAAAATAATGCACCCAAAAAAACTACCTCTCTATGACTTTAGTATCTTGATTTCCATCCTACATCAATGTACATTATCAAAAGGAATACATTGGTAATGATCTCAATTTAGGATACCATTACACTTGCTCGTACATGGGAGCATCGAATGACACCAAAAACATCTGGTTTTCATATGGGAAGGTCTTTCATTAGGATCTCACTACTAGAGATCACTACGTGAAAACTCCATGAGAATAAGTCTCAATATGCATGAAACCCCATCACTTGATAATAAAACATATACTATGTTCAGTTAGCATGACGAATATAGACCATAAGAAATATTTATGATTAATGTCATAGTATATCAGGGTTCTCAGTATAGAATGAGATCTGCTATAACCTATTGATATGAAAATTAATATTTGGGAATTACCAATTAATAGTGGTTGTAGAAATATCTACAATACCACGGTAAGTAACCATCATGTATATCTAATGGTATACATGATATGGTAATCCCTATCACGGAATAGTTGGGTCTAAGAAACCCAATATTTCAACATAATCATTAAATGATATTTTTAGAATCCAAAAAATAGTATACAAACATATTTTAAAAGACTCTACTAGTCTCGTTCCTCTATAAACATGTAAACATAAACACTTGTATATAAATGAGCTATAATATCTTACACAAGGATCTTCTTGACTAGAAACCTTCTTAGGCACATAAAAAGAATAAATATCTTCATATCCTATGCAAAAGAAACATAAAATGGTTGACCTAAGATGCTCATCGAGGGTAAACAGAGGAGATATGTAAGATTAATAATGGGCAAATAGGTACGGTAACTCATCATGAGAATTCATGATAATACCCTGCACATCAAATATCACATACATGAACCATGGTATAAAGATTATCAGTTAATGAGACATGAATTGTATGGAAATAAAAAATACAATCCATTAAGGGATAAAAATGGAATAAAACATGGAATTTTGGAATACACATAATCATATAATTGGATTTTCATATTAGCCAAGGAATTGCTTCCAAGACTATATTAGTAGTATGGGTTCACATCACATAACATCATGGAAGTCATGGTTCAATCCCACGGCCATCTTAGTATCATGAGTTCACTCTTAATACCCTACTTGTTGTCATGGTTCACTCCCATGTCTATCTTAGTAGTTAAGGTTGACATCAATGACCATATTAGTCTATATCATGAGATATAAATCATTAACCAATACATTTGATGGTGATATAGGACCCACCCATCCCATAGTAAAATCATAGATACATGTTTTAAAATATCATTAAAAATCATATCATAACATAGGAAATGAAATAGGTATCATAGACATGTAAACATATTGTTGACATTCCATTCAATCAAAGAGTCAATAAAATGTCTAAGGGAATCCTTTTATAATGAAAAGGAGAAAATACATGATGAAAATCATGATTTGAAAAGGCATGAATTTTGAATCAAGATAGTTTTTCCAAAACACATTCAGTACGCAAGTGCCTTGAGCGCCAATTTCCTATTTTCCCAAGGTCCCTATTTGCCTATAAATAGACCATTGGGGCCTCCATTTTTATATACAAATTTCTTGGGAGACCAATTTCTACTTTGGTCTCCCAAGTACTTCTCCCCAATCATCCAAATCATTCAAGGTAGTTCTTCGACACCTCAAGTTGATGATTTAAGGGAAGATCATTGGACTTATGGGCTTTTAGTGTTATAAAACCATAATACTTGTGTGACTAAAGCACCCAACATCCCCAAATCAGTAATAGTTACATGCTGCCTATTCCTTTCATAGGAACATGAACGCCCCAATTGTAGGACCACCTATGAATAATCATAGAGGCGTGATAACGGTCTCACCCAAGAATTGCCATACAGGTTGTTCATCGTCTAAGTGAACATCATGTCTCCCAAGCCTACTTTCATGCCCATTTACTCATACCTACATGCACTCCCATACTTGTGCGCTTGTATCTACTTTCACGCCCAAAATTTCATGCATGTACCTACTTGGGTGCCCCACTTTGATTCACTTACTCTCTTCAATCTACATTCCATCACCCTTCATTAATGGAATTCATGGAAAGGAATCTTCTTCCTTGGATCCCTTGGATGAAAGAAATTCTATTGAGACCTCCAACAAAATCTTCTGACATATCAAACGTTTCGGAAAGTCATATCAGTTTGTCTCCGATTTGGGATTTTATTTCCAATGTCAGAGTCTTTTCACATTGGATTCACAATGGGGTTAGAATTCATGGATTTCCTGTGGATTTGTATATCCAACGTAACATGGACCTTTCTCCCATGAACAATGTTGGGATGTTCTCGGTACTGAGAATAAGGGTTTGGGTCCTGACCTCTCCATTCTTAAAGAGCAGAAACATCTATTTTCTGGAAGGGGAGGTATGGTTCAAAACCCCTTGAAGAGTCTCCCTGTCTCTTACAGGGATCCACCTGGGCATCCATCTTAGTGTAACCTCCCGAGAATTTCTTACTGGAGGTAGCATCATTGGTCCTCTTAACTTCTTCGGTTCCAAAGACCATAGGGGAGAGGGGAACATGGAACTTTGTTACCCTATCTACCTCTCTTTGAGCTTTGTCACCATGGGAAGCTATCCTAGTGTAATCCCATAACCATCATCCTTTCTTCCTTCTATTTGGACATTTTCCCAATGTGAATATAACAGAGGGAAGGTTAGTCACCTCACCATCTTCTCAGGTCGATTCGATCTCATTTACCTTTGACACCATCAGTGCACCCTTATCCACTAGAGGAGGAGGAAAAGTGTGAGTACCATTTGTTGAATCATTGACATCCTCTTGTTTCTCACACCGATCATGACTCATGAAGGATTAGAGATTTTTAAAGGCCACAACATTTGCAAAATTTAATAGGCTACAAGAACACTGATTCCAACAATAATTTGGATACATAGGAAGCCCATTTAGGGCCTGAGCACACAAGATATTCATTTCGGTAATCATCTTTAATTCAATTGATTTGGGCATCCTCCTTAAGAGTATGCTCCAAATTAAATTGATAAATCACCAAGGAATCATTTTCAAGAAGTAATACCAAACTCATTTCTCTCAATGGACTATTACCTACTATGATACCCCAATCGAACTACGTGGACTTTGATTCCCTTCAAAATGGGATACGTAAGAAGTCTCGTTGAGGTTCAAACCCAACACATCAAAATCAACCATGTTCTCCGGGGTCCATATTACGAACAAGGTCTAATCTCACATTCAATCCCATATTATTTCTATGTAATTTTTGTTTTTTAGGTGTAACTCCCACACCCACACTTTGACTAAACCTCTTTTACATAGATTTCCTTAACACATGACACCAAACTGTATTGAAGGGTCCTTATCCGATGACCTTAAAAGGTATGATGTGTCCTATTAAGTGGCACCGAACTATGAGGGTTCTGATTCCTCTCACAAGGATACGTAGGTACCCCATTTCATGGTTACTATCCCAAAATCTAAACCAACCTTTGTCTACCAGGGTGACAATAAATCCCAGAGTGGCCCGCTGAGTATCTTAAAAAGTACTATCATTCTAACAATGAATAAAATATTTTGTAAATATATATGAGAGGATATCATTAATGGAGAACCTCAACTACATGTGGATATCTCCACTAATGAAGAACCTAGAATATATATGATTGATTCTAAAGTCTATACATGTTAATAATTAATTTCAAATTCCAAGGGAAACATATTTCATGCTTGGTAAATTAATAAGGCTTCATGAAAATGTCTTAAATTTATAATGATAGCCCCACAGAAGAAAATAATTCTCCCTAAAAGGGTGTGATGAGTCTCACCTCCCCTCCTCTGGAATAATGCATATTCTTAAGAGTCATAAAAGATCAAACTTAAAGAACGCCTACCTTTGGAAAGAAGGAATATTTTGGATAAATAATTGTTGGGTGTTTCTGATTCAATGAATAAATCCAATGGAAACCACCAAGAAGAAATTATTCATAAATTTGTACTCATGATTCAAGGACCTATAAAACAAAAATGGTGAACCCAGCATGAATTCTTAACCAAGATAGTAACGATACCCAACTGTCAAAACCCTATCAATTGATAAAGGAATTCCAGACAAATTAATTAATCATACATGTATCCATCTAAAAGATGATTCTTTAATAGAGTTCATTATGGTTTATTTTTGTTTCAGAACTAACTTTAGTCGAAAATGGCTTTCTTCAAGACAACATCTCTGAACTTCCCACCCACTGCTAAAGATAGATCCCCATCCATTGGAAAACTATTATCACCTAATCAGGTTCTTCAATATTGGGTCTCCAATGTGATGATAATGGAGTACCATTAGCATGGTACCATTCCAACCATGGAAGCTTCCCAACAGGACGTCAATGTTGATTCCAATCCTCGATCCTCCAGCCAACGATGACTGATGATCAAGAATCAGATGATGAAAACCACTCTCTTCAACTATTTCGGGTCCCTATCCTTGGATCGCAACAACCAGTCCCTTTCATACTATAGGGAAGTGGATCATGAGGTCACTAAAGGCCTCAGTTCAATGATATTGAGGTCCTTCTCGAGGACTCCCACCAAAAATCGCCACCAAGAAAATCGTGCAGCAATAAATACCCAACATGATGGGGTTGTTGCTTTTGGAAGTTCGACCCATGTCCCTTAAACCCTGGCACACAAGGAAAACCACCAGGGAAGATAGTCGGTCAATAAGAAGAATGTTCTTATCTCTTCCCCCTCATAAGAAGCCCATCAACTAGACTTGATGGAAAATAACAAGCAGGGGCATACAAACATCCGTTTTAATTTCATTGTCCAGCAGAATCATCTAGCAGCAACCTACCAATCCTTCCAGACAAACTCGGTGGAGTACCGTGAATAAGAACACACACATGTTTGCAAATTATCAACCAGTCACCAGGCTTGTCTAGCTTCAACTAAATATTCCACCGATCTAATTTGGTGGAAACTAATAAAGAGGATCATACACCTGTTTACAATCACCAATTCTGACAGTAGCCTTGTATACCAGTATAGAAGGATGTCCATCAACCCTACTTGAAGAAAAATGACCAGCATGAACATACACCATCCAATGTTTATCAGGTCTGCCAAGAGTCTCATTTTCTAGTACCCAGAGAAGTCAGTCATAATGCTCCGACAACAAATCTGGGATAGACCCAACTTTCTACCCCCATCCATGAGTACTGTCAATACCCATTGAGAGAAAAAGAAGGACCTGAGTTGGCACATACACAATATTTAGATATGGAATGGACATATATTCTCGTTCTGGCCGTTGAAGTCACCAATAAAATCATATCAATGGTGAAAGAACAATGCAAATCTTTGTCCATATTCTGGAAGCATGAATGGATATTATAACAAATACTTCAGAAGTACTAGTGGAATTGACACATAAATCTATCCCCACTCAATGTATGGATCATCGACATGCCATCTCGAAACAGAACACACATCTATTTTAGTCTAGGAGGGTCATGGGGCATACTCCCCTATATCATATGGACAATTGGATCAGGAACATACACCACTTTAAATTGGAGGAAATATGCCAGTTTTGGTGACAAAACCAAGGTAGGAACATACACATACCCATGATAACCACTTCCCCCAACAAGTGGGCCCAACTAATTGTAAAAGAGAATCTAAGAAAATATATCGTCAAACACAGTTTGAAAATAAACAATTCAACTGCATTCCGACTCCTCTTAATGCTGGAGTTCAGGAATACCTCTGACTTTTTTCTATTGAAGCTCAAGATTCTACCCCCAAATTACCAATTTATGGGGGTGGTAGCAGACATTTTGACGTTCTTTGTCAGAAACTTCTTCATAAAGGCTTGTTTCATGAAAATACAGTCATTCCTAGGAGTCTATCTCTAGATTAGTGCCACAACAACCCATAGTGTGGTCAGAAGACTAAGGAGAAAGATGATTTATACATTAAAATAATCCACATTGATGGTCCTCCACATGGTGGGTTTCTTTCAAAAGTCAACTCTGCAGTAATACACCACATTGTCATTAAAATTCTAAAATTGAAAATTTGGTGATGAGAGAGAAATCATTTCTCAAGGCACTTCCAAACACAAGGCTAGTTGTAGAGACCCGAAGCTTGATTTATATTGGCATTACATTAATTTTCGCGGCATACATAATACATAACAAGAAACAACACTCAAGGTCCGTAATAGTTTAGTGTCTTTTGAAACTCATAACATAATCTTCTAATCATGGTGAATGATCTTCAGCATTCCTCATAAAGATCTTCCCCTTTTGTTTTCTTAACTAAAACTTTTTTTTATATCGTGGGGAGAAAGAAAAAATATAAAGGGTGAGATCAAATGCTCAGTAAAGGTAAGCATAGCGAACATAAAACAATCCATAAACATTTGAATGCAAAAACATAAACATAAAATTTAATCATCAAAATCATGAGCAAAGACATATATTGTGGAAGTACATAAGGCATAGATCATAAAGAAACATTAATCATGATGAAATAGCATGGGAATAAAACATTTGATTGTGGCATCCGTCAAGCACATGTTATGATTTCTATAGTAGCCAAGGCATTGCTGCTAAGACCATCTTATTGGACAATGTCCCTTTCTAAATCAAGTTCACTCCTCGTTTCAATCCTGTACTGAACCGGAATAACTTACCATTCCAGCCATGTCAATCTCATGAGATATAAATATTTACCCAATTCATTGGAGAGAGATATTGGTCCCACCAATCTCATAATGAAATCATTCTTACTTGTTCCACAAAATAACCATTCATCATTCATAATAACCCAATGAATAAAATGTGTTTCATAAACATCATCGCATAATCACATAATTCATATAAAATAAATGGATATCATTTCATAAAAAGAAAAGTGAAACCATGTTAATCATAGAGACATTATATTTGAAATAATACATTTATGAAATAATGTCATCTTAGATAGAAAATGGTTTTGATAAAACACATGAAAAGAATTCTTGAAGAAAATATCCTTTCATCAATAAAATCATTTTCTTTTCAAAAAATGTCATTCAATTTTAAAAGAAAAGTATTTTTTTGAAAATATTCATGAATTATTTTGAAGGACCATAAAAATAGGGCTTTATAAAACCGTAAAAACCCTTTCTCTCCATATATGTTAAATAAAACATTCTTCTTGTACTTTTGTCAGAAAAGTCAAAAAGTACCTTGTAAAAGAAAGATTCCTTACATACCATGAAGTAAAAGTCAAAAATGGGTAAAAAGGACTTTAAACATACATGAGTTTTCTTTTGAAAATTATGAAATTGTTGATAAATATAACCCCAGTAAATACATACGAATAAACTATCTCGGATAAAAACGAGATTGGAAAAGTTATCCCTTACCTTAGGTCTGATATGCTTCGTATGTATCCGAACCTCCTGTATAATGATTTAAATAATTTTATTTACTTATTAAAGAATCATATTCATTTTTATGATATCATATATGGTTTACTTAGGACTTTATATTAACCATTATTTTGTAAATTCGATGTCAAAGCAGCAATTTGGGTAAAATCATTTCATTTACTGTATGTGTTTTCAACTTGTTGTTCTTGAAGTTATTACTTATATCCTGATTTACTGAATTACAGAATGTAAAACATGATTTATATATAATATATATTCATCATATACATATATATATATATATATGTGATAGATCGATAAATGGAATGAAATACACCGTTCATGGAGACGGTAGACCGTACGTACGCATGAACGATGTTTTCGTTTCCATATTGAATTGATTGGAATTATATACATGACACACATATATATATATATATACAAATAAATAAAGTATCATTATTATATCATATATTTCATGAATACTTATTATATATACTTTATAATCTTTCATGAATGGTTAACATGGAGAAATAATCTCATTGCGTCGTGGAGACGGTAGTCCGTACGTACGCACGAGCGATGATACCATTCCCATGATTGTGGAATTGTATTTAAGTGTATGTATAATATTTCAGAATCAATATCACTTTAAAATAATCATATATAGTTATTTATTTACACCATTATACCCATCCAAGTAAGGTGGTGGTGGAAAATAGATTACACAACGTCGTGGAGACAGTATTTCGTATATTATATATACTTATGTTATTACTTTATAATGAAACAACTATAGAAGAAGGAGTTGATGAAGAATGAAATTGGAAAGGATCGGTAATGGATATTACCTCTTCTTTGACGCGCCTCTTCTTAACCTCCTCCTAGGTCACTAAAGATGGTCTTTGAAGAAGACCAGGACCTCTAGGATGTTTCTAGGGAAGTGTAGAAGAGATTATGGTATAGGTTGGCCGAGCGTTAAGTTTCAAATGTTTTTAATGTGAAGAGGGAGGAGGTGCCCTTTTATAAGGGAGGAGAGGGGCACCTTATGAAAACTACAAATATTATTTTATAATAAAGTCATATTCGGTTTTTAATTGCTCCAAATTAATTTATTTCTAAGATAATGTGGGGATGGGTCTAAATCCCTTCATCCAATAGGTTTTTGACAAGTTTAGGTTACAATTGTTTCCTTATCATTTAGATTTAACTCAATGTTAAATAATTTAACGTTTACCATGTCTTTTTGTTTTCTTACACTATATGGTTAATAAACATACAATAACAAGACAAATGAACCCCAAATTGTTCATTATTAATATATATATACTTCTCTAAGTCATTTGGCTTATCCTTATATTTTTTGGAATAAAATATCAATTAATAATATAATATTTTTTTATAACTATTTTATGTCAATTTTGACACGATTTGGTACATGATTTTTGTGAAAATCATAACAGCATGACTAGTTCAAAAAAATTAAATTAAATAAACACTAACATGTCATTTTAACTTATAAAATTATTTTAATTCATAAAAAGTCTAAAATGACATTTATTTTTGCATTTATAAGATCAATTATATTAATAAGGTAATTACTGCATCATTGTTTTGTCATAAATAAATTAAATTATTTAAAGTCTAACAATTATAAATAGAACACCATTATGTAGGAAATTGTTTTACCTTTCCAATGAATATTTATAGTAGAATTTATCTTATGTATTATCCTATATTAAAAAATTTTTAGTTATTAAACTTTGATTTTAACTCTTTTAACTCTTCATTGTATTAAATAATAATAAATGACCTAATCTAATCCAAGTTGACCTAAATGATCATAATTTATTCCTAAAGTTTTTTTAGGTCGAATAACACTTATCCAATTGAATTAGGACATGTGTTAGGGTAATAGTAATATCATTTTTACCCTTAATTACCCTATTTACTTCTAACTGTGGTAAATAAAAATAAAAAGTTACTATTTGCCAAAAATTATTTTCATCCCATTGAACGAAATTTTACTTACTCACATCAACTGTATCTCTCAGATTTTTGAAATTCCACTAATAAAATAAGTAAAATTATGTTTTATGAAAATTTGAAAACACTCCTAGGAGGTGTGTAAAAGACGGTGAAAAGTTCAATAAACTTTTTATATATCTAAAATTATTATAAAATGACTCCAATGAATTACATTGAACTTATATAAGTATTATATATCTATTTTGACCTAAAATAAATTTAAATAAAATAAATATTTATTTAAATAAAAATTCGGTTTTTAAATAGTAACACCATGTTTTCACTATTTATCAAAAATTGAAAGTGTTCAGAAAAATACCAAAAATTCCCCATAGGGTAATTTCGATATTCCAAATCCAAAAATGAAGTCCTATTTGAACGATAAAATTTATAAAATTTAAAAAAGTGGTTATTACTATTCAAAACAGCTAGTTTATATATTATTTTAATAATATATCATTGTTTAGTGAAACCCGGTATTGCGTACTACACACGCTATCGAGGAAGGTCGTGATTTCGTGTAATGCAAGCGAAGTCAAGGATTCATGTAGTTCAAGCTCCCTTTGGGGTTGTGTATAACATAATTAAAACTTATTTCATTTATACATTAATCAAAATCTATACTTAATGTTGCGTAGAATAATTCCTACAAAACGAACTTGAAATTGTGTGTAACACGATCCACGAATAGTGTTGCGTATACTGCAGGTTAATACAGTGTTGCATATAGCGCAGGATAATCGTGGTGTAGTGTAAAACACAAGACATAAATGAAATTAAATGAATATTTTTCATAAAATCTCAGGGTGTTACATTCTACCCCCCTTAAAATGAAATTCGCCCTCAAAATTCATCGAGGTTATAAATGGTCTACTACCTAAAAGTTTCTTTAATAGAAACCCACCTCGTAAAAAGGAATACCAAAAGTTAACATTAAAAACTAAAGTATAAAACGTAATGGTTACCCAAATTAACAAATCATTGGGTTTCCACATACGTAAAAATATGGATATGGAAGTGAAATCTAACCATCATGTTCTGATGGGGAGTGGTAGAGAACATGGCTATGAAAAATCCAACAATCACAAAGCCATATATTTGTGATGATCTAAGGTACCATCTTATTCATAAGATATAAGAGTACTAAAACAACATTTTTTGTTTTCATGATCATTTTTCTAATGACGAAGATTTTTTTTGAATTTAAAGAAATACTTACTTAATTTTGGTACATTCTCACTATTGTTCGTGGCTTGAACAATTTCCACTTCATCTCTTAAATAAATGAAGTTGAATTTGTCTTTTGTGAAGTGTTAGCAGATCATGTGATAGAATGATAGTTCATTCCATCTATCTCAAACAAAAGGATAGAAAAAGTTATTAAATATACATAAGTCCATCTATTGTGAGATTATTCATATATGGTTCCTAAAATGGACTTATACTTCATCTATCATTCCACTTAATTAATAAAACTACTTTCTACTAACTAGGGACTTCATGTAGGCCAGTGGTAGGAAATAAAGGCCTCTCGCACTTCGGTTGTGGGTTCGATTCCCGCAACCTTGTCCGATGCGATGGGTTATCACACGTCCTATAGGTTGTCCCTTTTTCTATAACTAAACTATTATAACATTCCATAAATAGTATCGAAAAAATTTATAGCCTTAAACAATTCTATCTAATGTTCCACTTAATCTGTTCCAACCTTTAGGATTATCAAAGATACTTCTATCCAATATTATAGTATAAAGAAATTGATTACTATAAATGTCATCATCCAAACTTGTGAATACCGTAATTTATTCCCCATATATCATACAATATATCTTGTTGGTCACATTGCAAACATGTGAATACCTTAATCATGTATTATCTTGAAAAATGAATACCCATTGAACCATAGTGAAAACATGAATGCTGTCAAAAGTTAACTCATTCCAAATACCAAAATCCCAAAATTCTATATAACCAAACCATGATATATCTTTTTCCTTATACCATTCATGGGCTCATTAATATTATCAAAAATCTAACTACCTCATTATCCTTTCATTATGCACATATCATCTACCTTCCAAAAATATTTGAATAACCTTTCATGGTTTCCAATACCATTCAACATATACATTCAAATACATTAAGAAAAACAATAGTGTAACAATCCGTAGTTGTGTCTTTATTCCATAGTACCACTACCTATACAACATAACTCTTGATAAACATAAATCATTCCACTACATTCATAAACCATTGACCGAGCATCATAATTTTATTCCTCAACACATCTTCCATCTCATATATCATCTGTAGTCTCATCATCATCATCAATATAAATACTACCCATACAACCATGCTTATTCACTTCATGAGATTTTCCCTTAAGGCATTTGTTGTCATAATGCCCATACATCCCACATTTAAAACACTTAACCATTATTGATGTCTTAGCAATACCATTATCCTTGTCCACGGTGTTAACTGAACCTTTTACTTAACAATTACTAGCTTTGAGTCCATCTTTTCCACACCCAAAGCATCTTCCAGTTCCTTTGAGACATTCTCCCTGATGCCTCTTCCCACATGATTTACATGAGGTAAATTGATCATTCTTTCCTCTATGATCATCTTGAAACTCCATCATTCTCTTATTAGCTGAGTCGAGAAACATATCAAAGTTGAGATTATTGATCAAATTATGAGATTGCTGATTAGGCATAATAACAACATGTGGACTTCAAGATCCAATTTCATTTGGTTTCTCATAAAGAATATCATTCCATTTTCCATAATATCATCCATTATCGTGAATCTTCCTCTTTCCAGCCATTTTCTAAAACCCAAAAATAATAGTGTGAGAGGCAAAAATCATTATAGGTAAAACTACATAATAAAGGGAGAGTACCTTCAATATCTAACAACTTAGGTTTCATTCAATGATCAATACCATAAATCTGGGACTATAACCTATACTTATACGTATCCTTAGGGGCATTACTAAACCATAGGGACATCACTAGACATACCTTAGAAATATCTCTAGGGATCTCACTAATGTTCTCGCATCCTAGTTTCTAATGGTTGACTAAACCTTTCCTCTAATACCAACTCTAGAGACCCGGAGCTTGACGTGCATTGAAATTACATTAATTTTTTTGGAATACATAATACATAACAAGAACCAACACTCAAGGACCGAAATAGCTTAGTGTCTTTGGATACTCAGAACATAATCTTCTAATCATGGTGAAGGATCTTCATCATTTCCCATAATGATCTTCCCCTTTTGTTTTCTTACCTAAAACCTTTCATTAAATCTTGGGGAAAAAGAAAACACATAATGTGTGAGATCAAATGCTCAGTATGGGTAAGCATAGAAAACACAAAACAATCCATAAACATTTGAATGCAAAAACATAAACATAAAATTTAAACATCAAAATCATGACCGAAGACATAAATCTTGGAAGTGCATATGGCATAGATCATAAAGAAACATTAATCCTAATAAAATAGCATGGAAATAAAACTTGTAATTGTGGCATCCATTAAGGAGAGGATATGATTTCCATTGTTGCCAAGGCATTTCTTCCAAGACCATCTTAGTGGACGAAGTCCCCTTCTGAATCGAGTTCACTCCTCGTTCCAGTCATGTACTGAACTAGAATAACTTATCATTCCATCCATGTATATCTCAGGAGATATAAATATTTATCCAATGCATTGAAGGGAGATATAGGTCCCAACCATCTCATAATGAAATCATTCTTACTTGTGCCACAAAATAAACATTCATCATTCGAAATATCCCATCGAATAAAATGGGTTTCATAAACATGATCTAATAATCACATAATCCATATAAAAGAAATGGATATCATTTCATAATAAGAAAAGTGAAACCATGTAAATAATAGAGACATTATATTTGAATCAATACATAAATGAAATAATGTCATCTTATATAGAAAATGGATTCGATAAAACACATGAAATTAATTCTTGAGGAAAATATCCTTTCTTCTATAAAATCATTTTCTTTTCACAAAATGTAATGAAATTTTAAAAGAAAAGGTTCTTGTAGAAAACAGTCATGAAATATTTTGGAGTAAGCACCATGAAAATAAGGCTTTATAAAACAGTAAAAATCCTTTCATGCCGTATATGTTAAAAAACATTTTTCTCGTACTTTTGTCAGAAAAGTCAAAAAGTACCTCGTAAAAGAAAAATTCCTTACATACCATTTAGTAAAAGTCAAAAATGGGTAAAAGGACATTAAACATACATGAAAACATTTTTAGAAAACAAGGAAATGTATTATAAATATAACCCCAGAAAATACTTACGAATAAACAATCTCGGATAAAAATGAGATTGGAAAAGTTATCCCTTACCTTTGGTCCAATATGCTTCGTACCTATCCGGACAACATATATAATGATTTAAATAATGTAATTGACTTATTACAGATACATATTAATTGTTATTATATCATATATGGTTTACATATGACATTATATTAACCGTTCTTTTGTAAATACGATGTAAAAGCCGCGATTTGGGTAAAATCATTTCATTTATTGTATGTGTTTTCGACTTGTTGTTATTTATATTATTCCATATATCCTGATTTACTTAATTCCAGAATGTAAAACATGATTTATATATAATATATATTCATTATATACATATATATATGATAGATCGATAAATGGAATGACAAACACCAATCATGGAAATGGTAGGCCGTACGTACGCATGAACACTGTTTTCGTTTCCTTATTGAATTGAATGGAATTAATTAGATGACATACATATATATATACATAAATCCAGTATCATTATTATGTCATATATTTCATGATTACTTATTATATATACTTTATAATCATTCATGAATGGTTAACATGGAGAATGAATCTCATCGCGCCGTGGAGATGGTAGTTCGTACGTACACACGAGCGATGATACCCTTCCCATGATCATGGAATTGTATTGAAGTGTATGTATAATATTTCAGAATAAATATCACATAATAATAATAATATATAGTTATTTATTTCCACCATTATACCCTTCCATGTAAAGTGGTGGTGGAATACAGATTACACCACGGCGTGGAGTCAGTATTCCGTACTTACCCACGAGCGGTGAATTCATTTTCCGTAGAATGGATAAATGGTGAAATTGGGTTGTTTCATATTTATAATAACATCTCAGTATGTTAGATATACTGATGTTATAACTTTATAATGAAACAAATACAGATGAATGATTTGAAGAAGAAATAAATTGGAAAGGATCGGTAATGGATATTACCTCTTCTTTGACGCGCCTCTTCTTAACCTCCACAAAGGGCACTAAAGATGGACTTTGAAGAAGGCAAGAACCTATAGGATGTTTCTAGGAAAGTGGAGAAGAGATTTTGGCAGGGATTGGTAGAGCTTGAAGGCTCAAATTTTTGTAAAGTGAAGAGGGAGGAGGTTCTCTTTTATAAGGAAGGAGAGAGGCACCATAGGAAAACTAAAAATATTATTTTATAATAAAGTCATATTAAGTTTTTAATACCTAAAAATAGATTTATTATGAAACTAAGTTAGGGATGGGTCGAAACCCTCTCAACCAATAGGTTTTAGACAAGTTTAAGTTACAATTTTATCCTTATCATTTAGATTTAACTCTATGTTAAATAATTTATCGTTTACCGTGTCTTTTTGTTTTCTTACACTATATGGATAATAAACATACAATAACAAGGCAAAAACTCCAAATGGACCATTATTAATATATATATCCTTATATAAGTCATTTGGCTAATCTATTGATTTTTAGGAATAAAATAACAATTAATAATATAATATTTTTTTAAAAAACTATTTTATTTCAATTTTGACACTATTTGGTACTTGATTTTTGTGAAAATAATAACAGCATGATTAGTTCAAGAATATTTAATTAAATTAACCCTAAAATGTCATATTAACCTATAAAATTATTTTAATTCATAAAAAGTCTAAAATTACATTTATTTGGGCATTTATAACATCAATTATGTTAATATTTGCTTAATACTGTATTTAGTGCATCATCGTTTTGTGATAAATAAATTAAATTTTTTAATGTCTAAAGATTATAAATAAAATAACATTATGTAGGAAATATTTTTATCTACTTAATGAATATTAATAGTCGAATTTATCTTATGTATTAACCTATATTAAAAATGTTTAGTTATTTAACCTCGATTTTAACACTTTTAACTCTTCTTTGAATTAAATAATAATAAATGTCCTAATCAAATCTAATTGGACCTAAATGATCATGTTTTATTCCTAAGGTTTTTTATGGTCGAATTACAATTATTCTATAGAATTGGGACATGTGTTAGGGTAATAGTAATATCATTTGTACCCTTAATTACCCTATTTACTTTTAACCGTGGTAAATAAAAATAAAAAGTCACTATTTACCAAATATTATTTTCATCTAATTGAACCACATTTTTCATAATAACATCAACCGTGTCTCTCGGATTTTTGAAATTCCACTCAAAAAATTGGCAAAATTATGTTTTATGCAAATTTTCAAACTCTCTTAGGAGGTGGGTAAAAGAAGGTGAAAAGTTCAATAAAATTTTAATATATTTAAATTATTATAAAATGACTCCAATGAATTACACTGAACTTATATATGTATTATATATCTATTTTGACCTAAAATAAATTTAAATAAAATGAATAATTATTTAAATAAAAAGTCGGTTTTTAAATAGTAACCCAATGTTTTCAGTATTCATCAAAAATTGAATGTTTTCAGAAAAATACCAAAAATTCCCCATAGGCTAATTTTGATATTCCGAATCCAATATTGAAGTCCAATTTCAATGATAAAATTTATAAAATTTCAAAAAGTAGTTATTACTATTCATAATGGCTAGTTTATATATTATTTTAATTAATATATCATTGTTTAGTGAAACCCGGTATTGCGTACTTCACACGCTATCGAGGAAGGTCTTGATTCTGTGTAATGAAAGCCTAGTCAGGGATGCGTGTAGTGAAAGCTCCCTTTGGGGTTGCGTATAACATAATCAAAAGATATTTCATTTATACATTAAACAAAATAGATACTTAATTTTGCGTAGAATAATTCCTACAAAACGAATATGAAATTGTGTGTAACATGATCCAAGAATAGTGTTGTGTATTCTGCAGGATAATACAATGTTGCATATTCTGCGGGATAATCTTGGTGTAGCTTAAACCACAAGACATAAATGAAATTAAAATCATATTTTTCATAAAATCTCGTGGTGTTACAATAGTCTTTTCTAATTCTTTGTCATTGTCAGGTGAAACACTTTATCAATCAGATGACATCCTAAGGGAATGGTCATTCTCCGAACCTCCCTTGGGTCATTTGACTTCTAATACAGAGCGTCCACTTTAGTCAGACAAATTGGAGAACCCTCTAATGAAAGAGGATGATGATATGTTAAACATGAGGAATAAAATAGCTAAAGGAGAAATACTAATCATTTTCTGGGATTAGGAATATTCTCAATATAATATTCCAGAATTGATGGTGGATGATTGCATTGATGATGTATGCCTCATCATAAGGAATACTCTTCATCATTTGAAAAAAAGTATTACCATATAATTAATATAAAAATAAAATAATGGTAATAGTGGGTTTGCAATGCAAAATATACATAGCATCACTCCCATTTTCCCAACATCCAAAGGTTGAAAAGCAAAAAAATAACTCTTCTGCATGCATGATTTAATGCTCAAAAAAAGCTACGCCAATTATTTTTTCACACCCCATATGATGTTCATATCAGAGGAAGGGGAGCACATAGAGAATTGCATATCTCCATAGTCCTAAACACCCACCAAAAGTGGTATCATGCAATGTTATTGTCCATGGTTGGCTACAATCAAGAAATTTCATCTGTCATTGAATGTACGCTAAAAAATAGGCCTCAACTAGCTCTCATCAGTGTCAGGAGCAATGAACAGAAGATGTTGAGTAATGTTTACATCCAGCATCTGAGAATCATGAGATGGTGTCTCACATAGAGGATGTCAGCACTAAGAGAATGAAAATGTCTAAAATAGAAAAGTGATATTTCAAAACAGGTTATTTGAGTGGTAATCAGATAATGTACCCAGCTAATGTCCAAACCAAAATTCCCAAAATCAGAAAAGAAGTTGCATGAATTTCAGACCTAGATGTTCAAGAATCTCCCCAACTTACAAGGTCGAGGGATAATTTAATTCAAACATCAAATTAATTAAACAAAGTTCAATTTATTTGAAGAAGAAGAACAAGAACATCCCTAGACAGTATGATGGGGGATATTTCACATCTAAAATCCCCTCCTCAACGGAATTCAATCTTCTCCCGATTAGAAAAGAAAGCCAAACATAGAGTGCATGACTAAACTATATTAGGATTCACTTTGGTTTACTATCTGCCAAAACGTTCTCAAGAATTCATCATATAGAAGAACAATGTCTCATGGAAGATATAGAGGGAGAGATTTTTCAAAAATACTGGCATAATGCCACCGATGCATTATGCGTTAGTATATGTCAGTAACACCACTGCAGAAGATCCTCTAGAATATGTTTCAAGTTCCGGGGAATGATAATATGATGTTATTATTCATAATATGGCACACATGGAAACAAATTAAGAAGGTCTATGTTCCCGGAATCTGAGGCCTACCCAGAATCTAGGTATGTCGTAAAATAACCAACTCCCACCGCTCCAGAAGGAATATAACAAGTGGAATGCTAATAGTCAGATTACGTCTCACTTTTCTACTAGAGAAGGTAAATCTCATTCTCTTGAAGAGATATTTTCATAGGTATAAGAGGAAATGAAAGAGTTGAAAAGACTCAATAAAACGTTACTTCGATATAACATTTATGACAAACATACTCCCTAGGCATGACCTCAATTGGTAAATCCTATTAGAGTTCTTTATCAAAGAGAATTTGTAGTAAATACTGATTCAAATAATGAATTCCCATCGCTAGGTACACAATCAAGCCAGGATGACACACATACTGATAGGCTTGTTCCCATTGGTTATCCAAGGAAAATATCATCACCACTATTAGTGGTTTTTCCTGTTGTTTCCCCAACTCAAGCTCCAGTTACTATAACTTCAAAGGTTCATTCTCATCCTAATATTACCCAAATTCTTATGAACATAATTGAGGAATTAACGACTTGATTACAAGCTATGGTGGAACAACATACATCTGTTTAGCTGGAAAATATAGCTTACCCAGAATGGGTGGATGCAATTTCTCCCCCACCAAATTTTGTGAATACTACATTACTGATTTTTAATGGTTCGGGAGATTCAGAACAACACATAGCAGATTTTGTTTCTAATTATTATCCCATGATGGGAAATCCTCAACAAAAATCCGTAGTTAAGCTTAGGTGTTTTGGGACGTAATTACAAGGATCATCTTTTGTATGATATACAAGTTTACAATCTTTATCTATTATTGGATGTGAATATCTCCGTCATAAATTCCTTCTTCCATTTAGCTCAATGCTACCAAAGTTAATGGTTTTTGATCTTACAAATTATAAATAGAGGGGTAATGAATTTGTTTAATATTTCATTATGTCATAGATACGATTAACCTACTCCTTAGGTCCGGTACTCCATCATGAAAATATGATGCCAATTTGTGTGGAAAATTTACATGATGAGTTACGCACACCATTGATCCATGTGAAATATATGAGAGGGTATCGAAACCTTAATTCAATCACTCAATTGATATAAGACTCTATTAAAGAATCAATGGATAAAAATTGTGTAATTCCATCAACTATGGGAAGGAGGATAGGAATGGAAGAATCTTCTACTTTTACACACTAGCAGGCACGAGTACATTCTTCTACTTCAAGACCATCATCATATCGAAGGGCTCTTCACCGTAATCATCAACATCAATGACTGCCTAATCAAGATGATCAAAGAGATCAATGGCATAAACAATTTTAGTAATTAAAAAACAATGTTTATTATTTCAAAAATGAACAAGTTCCTGGTTAATTCATCTTATCTCTGGAAAACAATAAGGTTCAGTTGACAAGGCCGAAAAAACCAAATAAAGAATGAGATGAAGAACATTCGAATTATATTCCCTTTCACTAGATGTTAGGGCATACCATATAGAAGTTTTTTTTGTTTTCATGGATCTCCTGCAAAAGATAGTAGACTCTATACAAGTGAAATTAAAAAGTCCACCGGCTCAAGTAGAACATGTTACTATTACTGATCCAGAGGATAAAGGTGAATTGAAGGAAGTCAAAAGTAAAAATGTGTAGATATAAAAAAATTTGATTATAAGTAAAACGATCAACCAAACTCATGGCCCTCTACGAACATGGTTTAAACAACAAATAGTGTCTTTCAACACTTCTGCCATAGAGAATCCTCCATTAAATTGTCAATCATCAAAGAAACATGATGGATAGAAGGAGAAAATAGAATTAAAAAAAAGATGAGTTAAGGTTAAGGCCAATGCGTTCCTTGAACCTGGGAGATTTCATGCCATCTATTTCAAAAGCACGAGCACAACCCTGCCAAACAGAACAACCAAAATTAACCCATCTAGAAGAATCTACATCCGATGAAGAGTTGATCTTTGGTTCCGTCAATGTTATCCACATAAAGAATCCCTATAATAATGGTGATTATGATTATAATGAGCTATAATTTCTTATACCTTCTCGGGAACAAGAGGAAGATGTCATGGTCAGGGATATAAGGGAAGATGTGGGAATTCTGGACAGCTCCATTTTAACTCTACCCTTGCTCAAACAATATATGCGGCATAAAATCATGGAAGAGCCCTTCTGCAGGCTTAATAAGTACTAGGAATTTATTCCTGAAAGACGGGATTGGTTCTAACACAATTATTTTGGAGGAAAAATTAGAAGTCACACAATCATCTACTCTGTATGTAGATAGACCTAGTTAGTGAAATCATAATGACATGTTAATTTCTTGCTTCTAATCGGACACATAATATGTCTATATCACAAGAATCAACTTCCAAACCACTTGCAAAACTGCATCACCATGATGGGAAACACATGACATTGGACAAAAATTATTATTTCTTGAAATAATTGTCCCATATACCAAACAATTTATCAATATTGGATGCCTTGAATCTGTAAAAATATCTTTGAGAAGCACTCATTGAGGCTTTTCCAAGTCATCTAGAGATTGAAACCAAAGTTGCTTCTATTGTGGATTACCGTATAATGAATGATCCCGCAGAATGTCATGTAGTCATAAATTTTATAGATGAATATGAAGATGATGTTGTACATGGACCTATAAGACCCTTGTATCTATCAGGAAATGTCAATGATGTAGACATCTGATGATCCTTCTTTGATAATGTCTTTGGAGTCAACCTCATTACCCTTCGCACACTTCGTCGATTGGGCCTGATTGAATATAACTTATCTCCTTCCACTTTAATTTTGAATGGTTATGAAAATAATTAAAAGGAAACTCTAACTATGATTGCGCTAAGAACAAATTTTAGAGATCTTGTGTCTAATTCGAATTTCATGGTTGTTATTCAGGACACATCTATCAATATTATACTTGGAAGACCTTGGATGAATCAACATGCATCCATAGATTCTTCATATCACCAATGCCTCTAATATTTTTTTAATTTTCAATTAGGGATGTTTTATGGTGACAAGGAACCATTCAAAACATGGGAATCTCAATACATTGACGTAGAGTTTAATCACACGAAGGGAACAAAGTCCATGGAAAAGAAGACAACAAGAATCAATGCTCCAAATGGTTTGGAAAAGATTCTAGAAAACCAATTCATGCACATGTGTATAGATTATTTGTTTCATATCAATAATATCGAAAGGGTAAACGCAAATATTAACACATATCCAGTGGCTTATATAATGTTAATTGTGGCAATCGAGCCTCATTATATTAGATAAATGGTTGATTTACTAAGTAGTGATGGAAACATAAATTGAGATGTCATTATTTCATTCTATGAAATACCGGAAGCCTCTACATTGTCAATTAGAATGAAAGATGTTATAGAAATCAAAAAATAATATGAAATTGTTGATTCATGATCCATCATTTCCTCTTTACTTCTTGAGAAAGACCCTTCATCATCAGTAGGGTCAGAAATTGTGGCATCTTCTTCAGGGTGTTTGAATATACATTTCTCCCCTGATTATGAAAGTTATACATCATCATTTACATAGATTTTTGAAATTGAAAAAGTAACACATTAATAGGAAGAAGTAAAAGATCTCAGCGATGCTCCTCCAGCATTTGAGGAAGGTGTTTCTACCATTGTCTATGAGATCATAGAAATAATTCCGGGTAAAGAAGAAGATCCATGCCCCACCTTAATTAGTGCGTCCCTGAAGCATGAAGATCTATAAGTGTATACATCATTTAGGAAGAAACGTCAAGATATATTTGCATGGAATTATATAGAATTTCCCAAGATTAATCACTATGTAGATACACATCATTTTGGTTCGCCAGAAGAACATTGATAAATCAAACAAGTAGCAAGTTGAACACACCCAAACTCATGCCTCTAAAATTAATGCTGAAGATGATAAGTATATAATGCCTAATTTTGTCAGGGAGGTTCAATATCCCAAATGGCTAGCCAAAATTGACCCAGTTAAAAAGAATAATGGGAAAATAAGAGTTTTCATTGATTTCAGAGATCTAAACATGCATTTCTCTAATGGTGATTTTCCATTTATGATCAAAGAGAATTTAGTTGATGCAATAGCTGGTTATGAATCTTTTTCCTTCATGGATGGATACTATAGGTATAATAAAAACCATATTTCCATAAAGGATAAATAATATACAGGCTTTATAGCTCCTAAAGTTGTGTTTTATTATCGGGTAATGCTATTTGGATTAAAGAATGCATGGGAAACATATCATCGTGCCAGGCACCATATCTTTAAACCCTTCTTTGGGAAATTTGTGGAATGTTGTGAGGATGGTTTAGTGGTCTACTCTAGAAAATGTTCTAATAACTTTGTTGATATAGAGACCATATTCATTAAACAGAAGTAACAAAACTTGAAGATGATCCTCTGGAAATGTTCTTTCATGGTAACTTTATGAATGTTCCTCGGCTATGTTCTGTGCCATCATGGTATGGAAGTGAGAGGACCATTTTTTGATATACCTAACAATGATAGGGGGAGTGAATCTATGTTGAGGGATTTTTAATCCAATTATAACATTTCATCCCTGGCCCTTATGACCTGTTTGGATCCTATTCTCTTATTCTATTTTTTCCTATCGCATGCAATAATAGAAAGAAGTAAATATATGGACACAATATTTTTACAATGTTCACCACTCAATAATATTAGCTACATCTTTTACATGCATGGGGATGACCATTTCATTGATTCTACAATATAATGTGATATGATGTTACAATGGAGTAGCTATGAAAACAATCCTCTAGCCAGTGTTAGTCCCTACACTTTGGTGTGTGACAAACAATCCTCTTCCCTAGATTGTGATAGACTAGTTCAACTTTCATCCTCTAGATGGTTCTTTATACTGCCTATAGATATAGTCTACTTCCTTTTTGATAAGTTAGGTTCTGATCTTAGTCTTCTTTAGTTCTTTTCACTTGATTACTTGCAATGTAGTACACAAGAAATTCTTCCTTCTTCCTTTGTATTTTTCTCTAGTGGAACACCAACAACACTAGAATTATTCTTTCTTCTTCTTAGTGAATTAACCAACTACACTAAAATATATTCTCTCTTATTGTCTAGAATAACATATACAAATACAATTATTCACACACTAAAGATCCACTAACATAACATCATCTAAATTAGACAGCCCTGAATAACTTTTAGCCTTCAGTGGGGCATACTCTGTTCTTCTTCTTGTTGTCTTCATTCTCTTTGGCACAGTATAATAAGGAATAGTACTGTAGTGTCTTAATCTATTTCTTCAACTCTCAATAACAACACATGATTGTATCAGTATAATAACTTCTTCCTTTGTGAAAATATAAATTTAGTTTTACATCTAGTTCTTCATTACATTGCAAAGCACAACGAGAGTGTTAAACACTAGTCATGTGAGTGTGATTCTATTTCTTTTCATGATTCGAAATGGTTCACGGTATATTCTTCTTCACAAAATCACTTTGAGAGTTCTATGTACATTTCGAAGGCGTGTGGGATCCCAATCATTCGTCTACCCCCTTTTGGGAAACTTATGCACAACATTAATGATTTTAGGGTGAAACATTCATATTTTGTCATGGAAGACCTCTTGCGTGCTACTTCAATATTGCACACAATTCTCTTCTTGTGCACAACTTTACCTTCTCTCATGAAACTCTATTTCTTGTGTGAAACTATCCTTTCTTACGTGAAACTCTTAATTCTTTTTCACAACTCCCTTTGCAAATATTTCTTATGCGCTTGAGAGCTCTGATTTATTCTAAGTGTTGAGCATCCCCAATGGGAGGGGGTCCCCTCTAATTTATAGACCTCATCGACCCCCACGTGCAAACCCCTCGATCTGTCACGCAATATCCTAATGTGTCACACAAAACCCAATTTGACATCGCTTTGGGCGCGTAAGTATTTTTCAAGCCAAACTTCTATGTTGCTACCTTCATTGAAACTTTCACTCACTTGACAACTTTGTCATTTATTGACGTTTGGACCTCAAATCATGACTTGTGCGCAAAACCACATTTTGTGGTGCCTTTGGCGCGTATGTTTCTTTTGCACCTGCCTCATCTTGATAGAAGTTCATTGAATTATTCTTGAACATCATTCCTTTAACATTTTTATGGTCGGACCTCAAAACATACCTCATGCACAAAAACACCTTTTACGTCACCTTTGTCGCGTATGTCACTTTTGCAGTAACCTTTTATTTCGCACACTTATTGAATATTTCACGTTCTTCCTTCCTTTTTCATACATTGATGTTCGGATCATGGAACACCACTTGCGTGAAACATACTGAGCCATATTCAAACTCACACACAACATCCCTTTCCAAAAACACATTTCTTCATCTCCCGTTTTTCAGGACCTAAAATTTGGAAAACACTCGAAAACGACGCCACCTTAAACTGCTCTTTTATGCCGCCTCCAGATTGTTCGTTCCTTTTTCATTGCTCTCATCAATACATCGCATAAACATTCTTCATATCTCATTATGAAATACACTATCGTGATGTATATATTTCTATATATTAGTTTCAGTATCATCATTGTTATAATGGGAAGTACGGAAACTTCCCTATCTTCCAGCAACATCATTCCTTCCAATAAAAACTATATATGACTAGCATCATAATTACTACCCATCTCCATAATAAGGCTTGAATCACAAGTTCTCTTAACTTATGATACTTTTGGAATACATATAATAAAAGAAACCTCTAATTTTTGACAATTTTCATTGGAAAATTAATTTCAATGTACTTCTTCATCCTTGCATTAAATCCTCAATTTCTTTTGGAGGGTAAATTCCAAATAAATCCAATCATCCCTCTTCATCCAAAACTGGAGGCTTGATCCTTGTTCAAGGACATTCCATGTTGTAGACAATGTATTACCTATGATATATGTATTTTAAACATTATGAACAGTGCAACAATTGGCTAATTTCAAGTCAATGTGTAATTCATGACAGTCATAGAATGTCAAACACTTCCACACTCTCTCTTCTTCTTCAGCCATAATTCTCTATTGCAAATACACATTATTCCTCAATTATCTTCAGTTATATAATAAATCAGTATTCTATTCCAATCATCCTCAAATGGATGATACTTTATCATTATTAATTGTTGAAAACAATGTGTCACCTTTGATACAAGTTCATTGAACCTAGGATCTGTTCATCAATCATCTGGGTTTACTTCATGGAGAATTATCCATGCATGACATCCAATTCTATGATTATATAAAATTCTCCATGAATCCTCACTTCAGCCGATCTCCATTAAATATGGAGTTCTTATTCATCTCTATCATCATTTTGACCTGCATTGACAACTGTTGACAACAAATACAATCTTCATACACAATATGGTCACAATATGAAGTTGATCCTGAGAAAACACTCTCATTCATCAAAATGTCACCTCCTATAAATTTGAAGGAGTCAAGAAGACTCGAAGGTCACTTGGCTAATATTTGGTGATTTATTGCCCTTTTGGTAGGAAAGTGTTTACCCTTCAAAATATTAATGATGAAGGGAGTTAAATACCAATGGACTAAAAATTTCCAAGAAGCATTTGATACCATCATGAAATATCCCTTGATTCCATCGGTATTAATGGAACATGATGAAGGAAAACTGCTTATCCACTATGGGACAGATTTAGATTGATCAATGGGTTCCTTCCTTGCCCAACAGAACGATGCTAAGAATGGAAAAAGCCATTACTATCATAGTCGAACTATTCTTGATGAAGAAACACAATATTAAACTATTGAAAAGTAATTTCCAAGAATTAAACTTTGTAATGCAGAAATTAATGCATTACTTGCTATATCCTGAGGTCCAATCTATGTCTCACAATAACCCACTCAAATTTATCCTTTGTCGTCCCATGATTATAGGGCATCTGTCATAGTGTGAAGTAATCCTACAATAGTTTAATATCTAGTTTGTACCCCATAAGGAAATAAATGGCCAAGATTTGGCCAACATCCATGATGAAAATCCATTTGTGGAAGATACATCATTAAATACTGATCATCCTGAAGATGAAGGTTCTCTATTTAAGATGATTCCCAAACATGGGAAATGTAATTTGATGGTTCCTCGAGAAGTCCCATAGGGAAGTGAATGGAAAACCTAAAACTCAACAATGATGGGTTAGGAATTATACTTATCTACCCAGAAGAAGAACTGCTGCCTTATTCCTTCCAATTTTCAAAAAGTGGTACCAATAATGATGAGAAATATCAAGCTCCCATTATAGGTTTGGAATTGGCACTTCAGGTCCATGTGAGTCCCTTAAAATTGAAGGGTGATTCAAAATTAGTTATCAAACATATCAATAAAGAATATTCTATTAAAAACAAGAGTTAATCCCTTTGTGTGATTACTTCATAATGTTAATGGCTGAATTTCCCTCAGACCTGACATTGTCTTATGTCCTATGATCACAAAACGCTCAAGATGATGCACTATCTAATGTAGCTACAACCCTAGAATATCCAAATCGCGATGAGACAATCATAAATATATCCCATCATTGAGTGGAATCACCTTTTGTTCAAACCAGAGTAGAGTAAATTAATGAAATTAGTCTTATTTCTGAGCCATATGGTCATACCACGAGATGGGGAACAACTATCCTAGAATATATTCAAAATGTAGTACTTCCACCAAATAGGGATGAAAAAGAACAGATCCAGAAATGAGCGGCCAATTTTATTCTTTATGATAATACAAACCATCAAACAATCCTCTTCAAATGTGTCCTTGATAGAGTCCTCCTCAGATGTAATGATCGAGATGAAACAACACCTGTCAAGAAAGAAGTGCAATCAAGAATCTGTGGTGACCACCTATCTAGGCATAGACTGTCTAATCAGATCCGAAGTCTTGGAAACTTTTGGCCTTCAATGACACAGGATTGCAAAAAAATTCACTATGAAATTTCATCCCTACTATGTGCATTCCAACATCATTCCCCAACCCCCAAAGTTTTTACATACATCAAAAAACTCCTAGCCATTTACCACAAGGGTAATGTATGTAGTAGAGCCATATCCACCAGCTAGAGCTAAATAGTTCAAGTATATTCTTACATATAGTGACTTATTTTATAATTGGGATGAGGAAATACCTCTAAAAGTAGTTGGATCAAAAAGCATAATTAGTTTTGACAAAACTAATATCATCAGAAGATTTGGTATCCCTCATATTGTTATGATGGACAATGGCACCAATTTTTGTTATACTGAGGTAAAAAATTTATATCTGGAACACAATATCAAATCCAACCCTTGATCTCGCTATCATGCGACATCCAATGGATAGATAGAGGCCTTTAATAAGACCCTAACAAATATACTCTAGAAGATGGTGGATATGGATATGAATTTATGTCATGATAAACTTTTGATTGCTTTATGGGATTATTGTACTACCACCCTTATTGCCACCCAGGAAACTCTTTATTCTTTGGTATATGAAATAGAAGCAGTTTTCCCAACAGCTATTCAATTACCATCACTTTAAGTTGCAATCTGTGATCAATTGTCTACAGATGAGATGTCTCAGAAACTGTTTGATGAGTTGGAGTAGTTAGATGAAAGAATATAGCATACTTTTCATCACTTGGAAGTCTACTAGAACATAATAGAACATGTTTTTAACAAGAAATTTCACCTACATTTACTTCTTAAAAGAGAATTTTTTCCCTCATGAATCCACTGATTCCCAGAAAGAAACCTCAAAATCATGAACCAATGTTGGAAGAACCTTATTTTACATGTATGGTTTTCTCAAATGAAGCTTATACCTTAATCTCAATGGATGGTGGGCTCATTATAGTTCCATCGAATGTAAGATTCATGAATAAATACATTGTGTAATTGTAAAAATGTCATCTCCGAAAGACATTAAACTGCATAGCCCCATCGTCTTAGCTGCATGATGATAATATCATAGCATCTTATTTCCTCATTTCAAGATATTAAACTGCACCGTGCTCCATCCATTTCTCCTGACATTAAACTACAATACATCATTCATCCCCGTCACATGATATTTGACTATACGACCAACATATATTATGTTATGATCTTCTATAATCAGATATCATTGACATCATTTCTATTCCTTATTGGCATGTCATTACCTCTCTTCCCAAGGTTTGATTCAGATATTCATAGGGTCCTTTTGTCAAGAACAGTATATGGATTGATTCTTATTCCCAATGAGATAAGTAGAGATGTATAGATATCCAAATTTGGGCCCAGGCACAATCAATAAAATCGTCAAATTTTCTTTTCTCCTCCATTATATGAATCAGATCTATATAGACTATTTCCTTAAGATATATGGTTTTTCTCTTATACCATTTTATGCCATAAGTTTTACCATTATCATAGAACATGTGAAAAGTCACCATTATCCATGTCAAATTCAATTGTCATGAAGATTGATTGATTCAAGAACTTTGTACAACTTGATTCTAATTCACAATGAGATACATATAGGCACCTAGATCTCAAATCATGGGCACATACACGATCCATAAAAAAACTCTTTTCCATAATATTTACAAAGGGAATGTTTAAGAAACTATGTTTGTCTTGATTCGTGATCCAACAAGATATGTAGTGAGTCCAGATCTTATGCCTTGGATCAGCCATCACCTAATCATAATACCTCTATTCATCACTTACATCACCGTTGTGTATTAGAAGAAACATTCATTCCTCCTTCATTCTCACACCGATCATATCTCACATGGGATAAGAAATTGGATAAAAGGAATCTCTATATAAGTTAGGTGTCCCAATTCATTTTTTGGATCTCAATGGTCTATGATGCAAGACTTTAAAAGTCACAACAGACTTCCTCGCTTTAGGATGATAAACTGAACAGTCATTTTCTGAACTACGTATGGCTTGATTTACATACAATTGAGATATATTGTGATGATTATGTCTTAAATCATAGTCCCAACCATGAGGAATTTTTCCCCCTTATCTTGCATTCAGTAAAAACAAAATCTATGCAAGAATTTTTTATTTTATGTTTTCTCTTTAGATTACTCATCATGGAAGCAAGAATTTCTCAATTTTACATACGAGTTGGATCTAGATAAGGACTCAAAATTAATGGTCAATATTGATTCAAATATTTCTCATGTTCATTGAGAATTCCATCCATTCCATATTTCTCACTCTTAATATTGAATATTTTCATATCTTCATAATCTTTTTTACAGTTTCTTGTGACATAGTTTCTAACATCTGAGATATCTTTTTCCAGACTATACCTGATGTTCCCTTATGTGGCCTTGCATATGTTGCCTACATAACAGACCTGTCAGTCAAAAGATTCCACTATTTAGCTATGCATAATTTGACATAATTGGACCTACATAATACATCCCCCATAATGGGTTTGTCAAATGATGCCATATTCATTCTTAGATATGGTATCTTTGTCCCCATTAAACATTACCATTATCTTTCTCTTGATCTGAAAGACTACCGGACAATGGTGTACAAATTTTTCTCTCCACATGTTCAAAGAAATATAAAATATCATTGGATAATTTGGATACATATTATGTATATTTTTTCCATCTCTATTCTTATTTGTATTACATAATACTACAAAAACCACAAATCCTACATTTGGGTCAGACCTTCATAGGATTCCTATTGCTTCGATTCATTTAAATAATGGTTGGAAATACCCTCTACATATTTAGGTACCTTTCCCAATAAACCAAACTCTATGCATTGGTAAATCTGAATCTCTATAAGAATTCATTATCTTTTAGTAATAGAATGTCAAATTTCTGAGATCTCTTTATCCTGACTATGCAGTACGTGCCCCTAGGTGGCCTTGAATAATTTGCCTACATAACGAACTTGTTAGTTAAAAGATCCAACTATTTGGCTATGAATCATATGTATCTTTCGGCACTAAATAATACATCCCCCATAACTAGTTTTTCAAATAATTGTAACTTTGTTCTGGGAAAAGACTTCATCTAATGCTTTTAGCCCCTTTTCCATATCATTCTTCAAATCTAGAAATTACCAAATCCCAGTTTACTATTTTTCCTTCCTTACCTGAATATGGTAGTACATATCTAAACAAATTATCATGAAATTGGTAGAGACTCATACCTTTGGTCAAATTTAAATACATTAAAAACACAAACAATGTCGTCACTAAATGACTTAAAATTGAACAGTACATCATCTTCAATGCATGACTTAAAATGGCATAGCATAGTTTCAGAAATTCCCATTTCTGATAAATTTTAACTGTTCCTCATACCTCAGGTTTTATAAAGATGGTTTTCCTATTCATGACAAATGTTGGTATAAAATATCCCATTCATTCGTAAAATTACAATCCTTGAAAAAACCACCCACTATGATCTTGGGTCACCCAACTCATATTTTCCACTATTTAGGAGTAGAAAAATGTTAAATACCTAGATAACACTTTTTCCAGACAATGAAGTGCCTACCCTTAGTTGGCCTTTCATATATTTCAGACATAATAGTCTTGTCAGTGAAAAGAGTCCACAATTTGGCAATGAAGCATGTGCCCCAGTTGGCCCTGTATAATATAACCTCCATAACGTGATTTGAAAAATAATGGTAACTTCCTTTTTGAAAGAGATTCTACTTATGTTGATATTTTTTTAAAATTTTGTGACAATGAAAAAGTTCATGGCTCAATATTCCCCTTGGAAATATTTAATTTATATTAAATCTATTCTTATCCACAGTGTCTTGTTTGGGATTAAATTTTAAAATTTATGGTCAAATCTATTCTATCATAAATACTATCCCTTTTTAATCTGACATGCATGACTCTAAACTGCCAATAACAAATGATATGGTACTCATTAAATTGAGAACTCGGCAAGGTAACTATAAACAAATGGAAAGTCCCCACTCACTAAACGTACATTTTTTTATTATTTAGGTAATATTGAGAAATAAAACATCAAGATATATATTGTTTCTAGGGATTTCCATATAAACATAAAGAAAATAAAACTATTTTTACTAGGCCCAATGGATTTAGTAAAACAAAAGTAGTTAGTGAGAATGAAAACATTAATTAATGAGGAAAAACTGCTTTTCATTTATGAAAATGTTCACAACTGGGAATAAATAAATTAGAGTCTCTTTATTGTTAAAAAATAAGAAATTATAAAATAATTTCTACATAATTCCTCATTTTTTTGATAGCCTCTTAAGACCTGTCAACTACCTGTTGAAGCTCATTTATATTACAAGCCTCGCCCTCATTATCATGTATTGATTAATCTTGTGCTCTTTCTATCTCATCTGAATAATCTCATTTACCGCAATTTGAATTTCATTGAATTTGAAGCCACCAAATCCTAGTGTAATAAACAAAGATGAATGTCAGGGAATTTTTTAAGGCAGTTCATCAAGAGGAATCTAAAATATTATATTACAGATGTTCTCTATACCTTGTGTCATGCAAGATGAAGAGTCTTCTGATGTTTTGAGTCTGATTTAGTATCCCTATCATAAGAAAGGATATATTCTGGGACTACTGCACTTAAAGAAGTTCCCTATTTTTTTCTTCCTGAACAATGGATTCTCCTCCTTCCAATGTTGTTTTGGTTGATGTAGAAGCTTCATCTCTATTCATAGCTATCGAGGTTGATAGGTCTATATGGTAAATCAAGAAGAATAGTTATGTTTAGATTAAATTGATAAAAAAGAAAAGGAAATCAAAATATCTTCATCTCTTACCTAACAGTAGTTCAGCAACATGAGAAGAATCCTTCCCAATATTTTCAGTTTCATCAAAAAAATTTGATGTCTCTGGATATGGAGATATATTTTTAATATGATCAATATATTCATAGTTAATCTCATAAAGAACTATTATCTCAATATCCACATGATCAAATGACTTCTCAATGGTGGGATTGATGTTAATATCAACACTTATTTCAAATATTGTTGTTTCTTTAATTTCTTAATATGGAACAACATATTTCAACCAACTATGGTTAAAAGATTAATCATAAGAATATTAACATAATAAATAATGAGAACTCATGTCCAGCTTATTCTATACATGGAACTAAAAAATCATCTAAAACATTTGATATATCAAAAGGTTCTAATATTTCTTCAAAAGACATTCCAAGGATCATCATTTCATCCAATGATATCTCAGATCCCATGTTATTCTCACCCATGGGAGCACTTGGCATGTTTCCTTCACAACCATCCTCTACAATAGTTATGGGGTAAATTTAAATTGATTCCAGATGTTCTAGTGCATGTGATGAACCTAAAAGTTTCATAGAATGAATGTTATTTGTAGTTACATTATATTCCCTATGATGTATGATTGATTTACCAAAAGCCCCCTCCCCTCAAATATTAGAAACATGAACAATGTTGGGAATTTTTTTTGGTTATTTTGTCTTCAATTCCACTTCTGAAACCACTAAATTAGCATGAATTTGTGTCTATTTAATAACACATTCTATGGTTCCTTGAACCTTATCAGTACTTTCATTCAAAGAATATATAGAAGAATACCGTGTAATTGTAAAAAGAGTAAACACTTTTTTCATGAATAAGGTATACAATTCATGATTATCAGGGAGAATCACCAATGATAAGAAATCACTTAACCATGTATATCTTTATCTGGAGCATTATCTTTTTCCCCTTTATATAAGGGATTGCATCGTCATTCTCAAAGATAGGTAATGGATATGACAATACCCTTTCTATTTCCTCTTACATGGCCTGTTGTCCTAGACTTATTTCTCCCGATTCAAGGGGTGATCGTGTACCTCCAAGAGAAGTGCCTATATGGCTATATGGTGGTAATGTAATTTCAGTTTTCATTCTACTACCCATCAATATGTTAAGACTATATTTCTCTTCTGTTACAATATATTGAATAAATTTCAAGATGAAAAATGGAAGAGATTGCGAGATAAAGTAAACATACATATTTAGGATCTACAAAGTCACACAACTATTCGTCTAATGAAGGATTAATCCCTTTAGTGGTACCATGTTCAATTTTTTATTTCACACAATTTTTGGTAAGAAATGATTCATCAGTGGAATATATGGGCATTTCTATCTCTCAAATGTAGGTCCTCACCTGATTGGTATTATCCTTAAAAAATGTCAGAAGAAGCCCTCAAATCCCCTAACCCTAGAATATGCATTCCTTTACACATATCCATCCACATGGTCTCGGTGTAATATTATAGACTCTTCCATGTTTGAACAGCCTCTGGAGGTATATATTTAGAATGTATGTCAGAGGGTTGTAAAGTGGATCCTACAGCCTTGGATTTGTGTTTCTTCCCAACACCCACAGTCACAGATGAGGGATTAGAATATAGAACTCATTATTTTTTATAATGATGGTGACTTTATTGCCTCAATGTGACTTTATTTGGGATTGTTGGAGTGGTATTATTAATTCTTACAGGATAGTTATATCTGGCACGATGTCTCTTTAGTGAATTTGGAGGATCATCACCTCTACCATCTGATTCATGTGAGTCAGCCCCTAATGATGATGAATTATATTCCAAAAAACATGGTTCCTTCCTTCTACTTCTCTTCACCCCCATATGAGTGATGATATAATTTAATACCCCTTTATTGTAAGATGAAACCTAGTTTTTGGCATACCAGATTTTTAATCTACCTACTCCATCAATGACATGTAAATTAAATACTTCCTCAGTCCTCTCCGTAGATGTCAACAACCACAGTTTTCTAGAATCCATTGGATGTTTCGTAAATCTGACATGAACATGAAGAGATATAGTATTTTGATGTATAAATTTTAATTGACGTGAAAATATATATGGTGAATTGGCCTCCCATATGATTTCCCCATCAATTCTACTCGACAACACACCATCTTAGAAAGCTAGCATATATGACCACAATTCCAAACTAGCCATCCCATCATTCATAAATCACCTCGTATGTGGATTTCCAAATGAAAGGAAATTAAACTACTTCTGCATTCTTAATGTATCATTGATGTCATAATCCTTCAATATCAATGGTGAAGTACTAACAAAAGCCTCAACAGATGGTCGTAAAGAACATTAGAAAACCTATACTTCACTTTCTACAGCATAGGTTATGATGTGAGTAACAGTCCATCCCCACAACACTTGGAATGTTCCCTCTATTCTAAAGGGAGAATTCACATTGTAAATATGCAGAAAACTCCTATGAATCTTGTACAAAACAAGAGTATCCAACCATTCCATCCTTTTCTCTTCCGACGTAGCCGCAATATTAATGTTTCCTAGCCTCACACCTCCTTTGGAGTCTTGGACTGGTAATAAATACATGCTATGCCATGTGGCTAAGAAACGTTCCAGATGTGTCTATGCATAAATTTGTTGGTTGACTACATATCCCCATTTATCAAAATATCATTTTTCCTATGTTGGCCATAATGTATCAGGGGTACCCCTCTTCTCTGACTTTGTACAACTAGTCAGAATGATTTAAGTGTGACCCTTTTCCTTCTTCATTATCAAAAATATTTCTATCTCCTCCTCTAGATGAATATCCCTCCAATGCGAGACTACATGGTGGTCGTGTTCTCGATTTTGTTAAATATTTTCATAAACTCATGAACAAAAGATATTTTCTTCTCCGAGTCATTCCACATCACCTTGGGTGGAATACACTCATCATACATATCTCAATGTTTGGGAGCTCCATTAATCTTGTAAACATCCCAAAAGCTGATTCCTACCACTCTGTGTATTAAATGGAAGGAATTAGTCTCTGGACTCCCTCGGATTAATAATTCCAACACGAAATCATCATTCTTGTACACATAAATTTGTCCAACCTAGACATCTTCATAAATCCCGATGGCATTAAAGTCATCCTTAAATTATGCACAGGTCATATTAACCCAGTATGCCAACATCCACGTAGGTTATACACCTCCTCCTGGGTGGCAGTCCCAACTTTTATTCCAACCCCTGGACTGATCTGTCTGATAATCCCAATAGATGGAAGAATAACATTGTTGTTGTAATTATGGTGTGTGTGCCATCAAATATAGAGCACATTGTATATGATGCATTATATGAGGTTTCTCAATAGTCCTAGGATTAAAAAATGAACCACCAACAGAATAATTATCAGAAAAAAGTCGGTATAATCTTGAAACCATGAATGTGGGACACAGTTCATTGTATTTGGAACATTCACATCCTGCAAATGGAAAGAGCTATACAAAGACAGATAGTTGCATCTGAGGAATCTTAAATGACACTTCTTCAAATATTTTTCTATTTATGGAAGGGTGGTGTCAAAAATTTCAAAGTAATCATGACCAATGACATTCATCTTTTCATCAATCCTCGTTATGGAAATATCAATATCAATTCCAATTATTTTGGGAGCCATTGAACATGCAAAAGGATAGAAATCATGTTTTAATTAAGTTTTTTTATGGTGATTTACAAAAAATTGGAAAAGTAATTATGGAATGAAATCATAAACATGGAATGAAGTCATAAATCAGTGCACATGTATGGAACCCCACCTGTAGTGCACAACTAAAAAATACGCAGAAGAAGTGTGGAGAAACATAGTTGTATGCATCAAAGAATGCTAGCATATCGAGAGCTGAAATTTCAGATGAATCAAGGATTTTGGTGGAAGGGAAGATATTATATATAGGTGATGTATGTTACCTATGTTCCAGATTCATGAACTCTGCAAACTTGTGCGACCAGTTTCTCAATGAGCATAACACTTGTGCTCCCCAGTACTCTTTTCCTTATCCTTTAATACTTTACCTCAGTATAGGATTCTCTTTTCATTTTAGATCTAACTCTGAGGGGGGGGGGGTATTTTGTTGATACTCCATTATGTAAATGAGACTAAAAATGGCAATGGCAAGCCCCTTAGAAATAAAAGGGGGAAATACATGATGAAAATTAAGGTCGGTAAAGGCATGAATTTTGAATCACCATAGTTTAACCAAAACATTATCGGTGCATAACTCACTTGTGAACCCAATTACATGTCTCCCAAGGTCCCCTTTTTTCCTATAAACAGACCCATGGGGCCTCCATTATTCAAAAATAATTTTCTGGAATCCTAATTTTTGCGGTGGTCACCCAAGTACATCGCCCTAGTCTTCAGAAACATTCAATGTAGTTCTTCAACACCATAAGCAGGGGATTTAAGGGAGGATCATTGGACTTAAATCCTTTAAGTGTTTGAAAACCATAACACTTTCTCGCCTAAAGCGCCCAACCTCCCAAAATCAAAACTACTTGTGAGCTGCCAATTCCTTTAATAGAAACATCATAGCCACACATTTAGGACCACATGGGAATAATATTTAAGGCTTGAGAAAGGTCTCTCCCAAGTATTACTGTACAGGTTGATCATCATTTAAGTTAAAATCAGGTCACCCAACACTAATTTTGAGCCCATACTTGCACGCTTGTACCTACATGAGCACTGATAATTTCGTGCTTGTACCTACTTTGGAACCCATACTTCTCCACTCGTACCTTCTTTGGAACCCCACTTTGATTCACTCACTCTATTCAGTCTATAACCCATATTCCTTCAATAAAGTCATTAATGGAGAGTCTTTTACTTCCTTGGATCCCTTGTCGAAAAGGGATTCTATTGATACCTCAAAAAAACCTCCTGACTTATCAAACCATTGGGAAAGGCACATCAGCATGTCTCTTATTTGAGTTTGTATTTTCTCAATCATAGGGTTTCCACATTTGTTTCAAAATGGGGTTAGGATTCATTGAATGCATGTGGGTTTGTATATCCACATTCACATGGACCATTCTCCTAGGAAAAGTGTTGGGATGTTCCCAGTTCTGGGAATAAGTGTTGGGTCCTGACCTCTCCTTTCTCAAAGAGATGTAACCTCAAATTTCTGGAAGGGAAGGTACAGTTCAAAACCACATGGAGAGTTTCCCTCTCCAATCCTAATCCACTTGGGTAACCAACCAAGTTGAATCCCCCCATATTTTCTTGGAGAAGTTATCCTTATTGCACCTCCTCTCTTCTTCTGTGACAAAGGCCAGAGGTGAGAGGGTCACATGGACCTTTGATACCATGTCTCCTTCCCTTTGAGCTTTGTCACCATGGACATAGATCCTACTGTAATCCCCTAACCTTCATCCCTTATTCATTCTATTTAGTAATTTTTCAAATTTTAAGAGAACAAATGGAAGGCTGGTCACCTCACCCTTTTCTAAAGATGATTTTACATAGTCCACCTTGGGAACCATAGGTGCACCCTTATCCACTTGTGGAGGAGGAAACATGTGAGTGCCTTTGTTAATTCTTTAACATTCTATTGTTTCTCACACCGATCATGACTCGCATGGTCTTAGAGATTTGTTATGGTCACAACATTATCACAGTTGAATGAACTATGTGAACTTTGATTCACACCATAATTGGGATACGTAGGAAGCCCTCTGAGGGCCCGAGCTCACTAGATATTCTTTTCAAGAATCCATCCTTAATTACATTAATATATGCATACTCTTGAAGAGTAATCCCTATATTATACCCCTAAATCACTAAGGATTCCTTTTCATGATGTAAGCACAAACCCATTTTTCTTAAAGGACTATATTGTTCTATGATACCCCAATCAAACTTTGTGGGCTTTGGTTCCCATCCATATAGTATATGTAGGAAGCCTCCTTGTGGTTCAATACCCACACCTCCAAATCCACCCTGTTTTCCATGGGCAATATTCCCAACATGGTCTAATCATACATGAATATCCATATTCATTCTATTTTCTTTGGGCTGTTTATGTATAAGTCCCACATGCAAGCATTTACTACGAATCTTTCTCTTAAATTTCCTTACAACATTACATAAATCTCTATGGTAGGGTCCTTATCACATTACCTTAAAAGGTATGATGTGTCATATTAAGTGGAACAGAACTAAAAGGGTTCTTAATTTTTTTAACATGGATACATGGGTAACCCATTTAATGGTTATGATCCCATAATCAAAACAAAACATCATCTCCCTGGGTGTCAATAAATCCCAGAGTGTCTCGCTGAGTGGCTTAAAAACCAGTATCATTTTAATAATGATTAAAATAATATCTAAAGTGTATATGAGAGGATAACATTGATGTAGATCCTTGAGTACTTATAGATATATCAATTAATAACTAACCCTAAATAGTTACGAATGATTTTGAATTACATTCATATTAATAACTGATTTCAAATTCCAAGGAAAACTTATGTCATCCTTGGTAAATTAATAAGGATTCACGAACACGTCTAAAATTTATAATGAGAGTCCTCAATTAGATAATAATTCCTCCCAAAAGGGTCTGATGATTCTGACCTCCAATCCTCTTGAACAATTCTCATCCTTAAGTATCATAAAAGATCAGACATAATGAACACCTGCCTTTGGAAAGATGTTCTCTTTCGGATAATGAAATGTTGGGTGTTTCCGGTGCCATGAATAAATCTAATGGAACCCTACTAGAAGCAATGATTCTTAAATTTGAACACTTGTTTCAAGGACCTAAGAAACACATATCATAACCTATTAAAAAATATAGTGTTCATAATAATTTCAACAAAAGAATAACCCACAACATGAAAAGGGTTTAAAAAACATATAACTTGTGGAAGAGAAATGAGTTTCATAAAAATAATTATATAAAAACATAAGCCATTTATAGAAATAATATCAATGTAAACATTGAATAAATTCTCCATAAATGAATGAGAAACACTAATGAATGTTAAAATATATGGAAAATGTTTTGAAATATAGTTTAAAAAAATTTCGTGATGAAAAAATCTTAGCTTCTTTAAATAAGGGTTTTTAATACATAAAACCTTTTGGAATAATAATTTTTGAAACTACAACGAAAATTTATAATGAATACTAGAAATCTTTATGAAATCTATTTCCTTTATAACTTATATTTGAATAATTTTAAAAAAAAATCATTGGATATACTTTAAATACATAAAAGAATAATTAAAAAATTACTGAAATCCATTTTATTTAAAATAATTTGAGAACTTATAAAGACATATTGAAAAAGTTTTTAAAACAATTTCATTGGAAATAAATATGAAAATGTATAAATAAATCATAAAATTTGTTTGAAAACCATTTCATTTATTAAATATTTATAACATATAATGAAATCATGAAAATGTTTTGAAAACCATTTCCTGAAATTTTTTGAAAACATGTAAAAAAATGAAAACGTTTTGAATACCACTTTCCATGAAAGATAATTTTTTAAAAAAATAACTTATAAATTATCCTTATAAAAATTCAATATAATATTATATGAACAAATCAGGCCGCTTTGAGGGGGTGATAGAATGCACTTCGTCAAATTTAATTTTCATATTAACACAAAATGGGATGTATAAATTTTTATGGTTTAAAAACAATAATATAAGATTATATACATAATAAATAATATATACCTCATATATATGTGTTTCCATCATAAGATCTAAAATGAGAGGTGGCAATGTAATATTGAAAAATAATTGATTAGCGAGGCGGAGGTCTGCCTACATGTAAACCATATGTTCGTTATCCATTAGAATGATGTTTATATAAGTTAAGGTCAAAATATTAACATAAAAAGTAATAATATAATTAATATAATGATTTTGTAATCTTATAATGTAATTGGACGATTTAAGGTAGTGGTGAAGGAAAAAAGAAGTATGAGGGAGGGTCTTACCCCCTAATCGTGTAACTCCTTCTGGTTTTTACCAAAGGGTTCCCTTTGATGGATTTTTGACAAAATTAAAATTACCGAAGGAAGGGATTAATTATTGGGAGATACATTGGTAGATATTTTATCATGGAAATGTTGTGTGAGAGGTTTGGGGAGGTGGGAAGAAAGGATGCCTTTTATAATGGATGATGGGTGACACTATTGTATTATTTTTATGGAAATGAACCCCACCAATAATTTTTTATCTAAAGCAGTTAATAATGGATAAATGTCTTAAAATGTGTTTATATGGTCTATATATGTGAATAAACGTTATTTAGGATATGTGTATTGGTTTTTTGGGTCCTTAATGTCATGTTTATTCCATTATTATGCTTAATTTGAACTTAAATGTTGTAACTAATTTTAATTACTACAATTATATTTTTGTTTAAAAACTAAGGTTACATTATTAGAAATTATAAAGTGTTATGATTCCAAATATGGAATAAGTTTTTCCAAATTACATTCATAGATGTTCCAAAAATTAATATAAATATAATCCAGTTGTCGAGTCCACAATGTGGGGTTATAAAGTACAAATTATCAAATGATTGAAATGTTTTTATACCCAATTTCAAAATGAGATAGGTTCCCATGCATTGATTGGATTAAATGATAAAAAATATAATATAATTAAACATTTAAACCAATTTAATTTATAATTTATATTTATAAATAAATTAAAATAAAAAGTAGTTTTAAATTAAAATGTAGTATTAGTCACTATTTACCCAAAAATGACATTTCTCAGAAAAATACAAATAAATCACAATAAGATAATTTTTACATTATAAATTAAATATTGAAATTTATTTTATCAAATTAAATTTTTAAATGTTTCAAATAATAATTATATTATTTTTCAGAGAAGGACATTAAAAAAATTTTTTTGAGAAAACATTTTTTTTAAAAATAAAAGTACATTACAAAAAATTTATATCATTCATTATCACAATATTATATATATATATATATATATATATAACCACTATAAAAAATATATTAAATGTTGTCATTACTACTATATTACTATGTTTAAAAACATGGATATAATTATTTCATTTAAACATTTATTATATTAAATGACAGTTCATTGAAACATCAGTGTTGCGCGTTAGGTACGTCAATTCCTTGCTATGTGAAAGGAATTTTTGACTTATTGAATTGAAATCATAAATGAATATTTAATTTATTTGAAAAAATGACCATAAAAATAAGGTTGCTACAATGGCTATCTCTCACCAATTTAATGATACAAGAGAAATCATATAATATAATTATAAATCAACAACGACAGCATGCTTCCATTTCCCCATTGGTTTTCTACTATGACATAAATTCTCATGCCCTGAGATATATATCTCCAAAATAAGAAATCATGAGGACACTCGAGCCATGTATCATGACATTAATCTCCTTCATCACATCTTTTCATCATCTCATGGCACATATCCATATAGAAACCAAGTAGTTTATGGTGTCCACGTCATCCCATATGATGTGTATCATATATTATATATTATACACCAAGCCATCGCAGACCATAAAATGAATATGGTACCTCAAGTAATCACATCCCATAAATATAAAACTTATAATAATCCTTTTGATATTTTATATAGAGACACATGTGTTTGAAATAACCCCATTCCATTATAGCCCTCTACACATATATATGGGAAAACTAATCATGATTCATACTAGCACATAATATTGTTAGCTGAAGTGAACAATACCAAAGGGGGTACATAGTCATCTTTCACTCACCAACCAATATGTTAGGGATAACTACCTCCCAATGTCCACTTGGTGTCATTCACCCTATTGACATGGGTGGGTAGTGTAAGAAATCACAAAACATGGAAGATATAAAATAGAGCATGACCACACTATAGTAAATAATCTAGTCTTAGGATCTACTACAATTATAATCACATAGACACCCTACCGGTGCTTTCTAGGGACTATATATCCTATATGAACTCTGGAAATTGAAGAATGTATATTTAATTTTTAATTTTATTTTAACATTTCTATTAATTAAAATTAATTAACTAACTACTAATTAACATTATCTCATATATATTTCATTAAAAATCCATGTGATATACATTCACTACAAGAATAATCAAACTGATTCCATGGTTTCTTAGGATTAACATTAATTTTTTCATTCTAGAAATATCAAAAACCCTGTGATAAACATTTACTACACATTGTAAACATTTTATTATTCTAGGAACTCTAGGAAAAAATCTTTATCTGCCGTTAATAGAAGTTACCATACACACCAATCTACATCAAGCAGAGGGGCAATGAATGTAGGTAATACAAATCACACAATCATATGACCATTAAACAGATTCATTAGCAATAATTTATATCATATTTCAACTCAACAATGAGTATGAATAACATTAACCAAACCCATTAACTTTTCTGTCATCCCTAACACCCTCATAAACATCACTATGCATCTCACCATCATGGGTGCCAACTACTTCCACATTCTCTAGACGCCTCATCCATATCTTATTAGCCATCTTGGTCTCTTATAACGGCATATAGAATGGGTCATTTCTAGATGACAGAAAAGGTATCATGAAACAAACATATTTAATAATGAATATTGTTCTTAAAACAAGGCATCAATCCTTTTACATGGAATGATGCTGTCAAAACTGAACAAAATACCTTAAGCATTCACATGAAAATTAGAAAACATGCCCATAAACGTTTATCATTATGGACCAATCGGGTTTTCTTCCATCTTGTATTATCAAATTCAATTACCATAGGTTCCGATAATGGGAAACTGATGGAATCACCCATAAAAAGTGTTGTGTGGGGTAATAGTGGAGTAAAAACCCCCCAAAAAATTCAAAGCACCACCAAATAAACATTATGGTGGAATTATATATATATGAATATTTATAAAATTCATCAAAATTAAAACACACCCAAATAGAGTGTTTATGTTGGAATTGTGAAACTAAAATAATTACAGAAGAAGAAATGAGAAGAAAAAATAATGGTGGCACAAGGAATTGCGTGCTTCAGTCCCTTTGGGACATACTAAATGGGAAAAAAACACACAAAATGCACATTTATTATATTATTAAAATAAAAATAGTTAAAAATTTATAGTGGGAAAAAAGGTAGTCAACAGCAATGCATAGAAGCACTATAACAGAAATTGCGCATAAGAAGAAGCAATACAGAACTAATTGGGATAATGAAAAAAATTACAATCCCAAAAAATGTCTAGGAATCCAGATCACTTCATGATAAATGAAAATTGATCCTCCAACATCTTTGGATCTCATCAATGGAAGATCATTCCATTTCACTAGATTCGAGCAATGGCCACATATCATCAACCGGGAAGAACCTCGATTGGATTCACCATATGTGTAGAAAAAATATTGGGGGGGGTCAGCGGGCCATAAGATGAGTCTGCTGATGGAGATGATAGAACTACCACCAGTTATATTGAAGATGAGGAAAAAAATTCAAATCATTAGGTGAGGGAAAATGTAGACCAAACCACTAGAGGAAAAAAACCACCTGCAGTGAGAGGGTATCCATTTAATGAATCAGGGAATCTAGTTTCCAAGTGAGATCAACTACCTAATAAGATTATTTTAAGATCTATTTCATATATCAACTGTTGATTCCACCATGGTGATGAAAACCCATGCGAAAACCTTATCCATATAACAACACTTCTAATGGAAGGCTTCCAAGATGCCAATGTTGAACTGCCAACCCAGCATCACATAAAATGGCTTAAATAAATGGATGACAAAGATATATGAGGCAATGACATTCATTAATTGAATGAAATTATTTGAATAGGTATACAATATATATCCAAGGTGGAGGCCCTAATCAAACATGGCATAAAATTGATCGAGCCACATAAATTAGCTCATGTGATAAAATGAAACCAAATTCAATAGATATTAAAATGAGAAAATATTTAATAATAAATTGAATGTATTTGAAACAATTTATATGGAAGAACAATTTAAAGGGTTAATTCAAATTTTCAATATGAAAATTAAGAATACCCAAATTAACAAATCCCCACCATTTTCTATTTAAAATTGGTGATGTTATTGGGCCTGAATGTTATTCAAGAGGAGCCAGGATCAAGATATCTATGAAATTATTCGACTCGGATAATGTTGCGGCCTCAGTAAAAAAATCGGATTGGTTTTCATCCATGTGTATCATAGTGACACATACATATCCAATTTGAAAAACTTATACAATAAAATGAAGCATTATATCTATGTTCATAGACCTATATTGGCATACTAATTTTTTATAAATATATAGGGAAGATTGAGAAACCCAATGCACAAAAATAACATAATTACATAGATGAGGCTTAGAAAACAAACCATTAAGCTATATGGAATCATTGACTACTTCTATCAGTTCTATATACTATGATGTAGTGGTTGAGAGGGTCTACACCAATTGCGTATTTCACATCCATGATATAGTTCACCACATGAAACAAATACATAATTAGTTAGTGATTAATGAGTATCAACATTTTCAGTGTATTTAGAGTCCACATAACCAGTCACTAATTCAGAAGAATTAATATTCAAACCATATAAAATTGAAATAGATGATTTATAAGAAATGTCTATCAAATATGATTTAATAGCGGGCCAAAGTGTTTTGACTGGATCTTCCATAAACTTGCTAAAATTACAGATAGAAAACTCAACATCTGGTCGACGACAAATCATAGTATACATATTACTTCCCACTAAATTAGCATATGGGATTCTACACATTTATTCTATATACCAAGCTATGGGTGGTGATTGAGATAAAGAAAATTTAAAATTTTGACCTAGAGGAACACTAAAAGGCCTTAAGGCTTTAAAAATATACATCTTAATCAATATAAGGATATAGGAATATTGATATACATAATGAATCTTTTCCATCATGTCCCTAATAATTTCTATGACTAAAATTTTCAAATCATTGCTAAGATCATTAATTTAAAAACATGAATTCAATTTAATTTTAACATGGGTGATTAATTTCATGTATCTACATATGTGTAACCTGTCATCTACATACATCAATAAATAAATCATGGATTTTTAACAGATTTAAAATTAACATTTGCATCAAATTGACTCCTACTAAAACAATTATATAACATGACTAAATAAAACTTATTATAATATTTTCATGAGGGTTTATATTAATACATACAATGAATTACTATGAAAATAATATTTATTTGATTTAAATTCTTGTTCAATACCTCTAAGAGGCTTCACATATAGATTTTCAATTGAATCACCAGGCATGAATATTGTTTTGATTTATTGTTGTCATATATGAAAATATCATTGATCATAAAATGAAAAATCATTCTAATTAAATAATGATTCACTATAAGGGACAATATTTTAGAGTAATCAATTCCTTCACATTGATGGAACCTTTTGGTTAAAATGCTAGAATTAAACATAATTTCATTTTATATATTATTGTTTTCTTTTGTTTTATATATAAATTTACAACCAATCACCATAGTAGTAGGTGGATTATTAACAATGGGTCTAGTAAGGTTCATTATTATAGATTTCATATCAACATCCATTGATGAAATCCAATGGTTAGGGTTTCTATCAATAATAGCTTAATTGTATCTTTAGGGATCCTCCCACCAAGATCTGTGACAACATTTATGAAAAAGGTAACAATATCAGCATGGTTATACCTAGGGGAGGTCTAATGACTCTCCTATACTAAGATCTAGTGACAGTATAACCCCTAACGTTACAATAAACTCTATAATAAATAGTATCATTAGAATCAGACAAGAATTATAGCTCATACTGTGAAAGGGTTACCTAATAGGTTGAAGAAACCTCTATTGGATTCTCACTAACATGGGGAGGATCAACCTCAAGATCCCTCTTCTGAGAAGCCTCACCAATATCATCAATGGGAGGTTTGACTCTAGTAGGAACAAACTCTATAAACAACAGATCCCAGCTAAGAACATAATTTTGAAATCAATGATTATCTACCCAATACTTATAACCCTTCACCCCTAAAAATAACCTATGAAGATGCACTTTATAGATCTAAGTTCAATGATATCATCCTTAACATTAGTATAGGCAGTGCATCCAAAAACCCTAAGATGTATATTGGATGGGGGTGATTTCTCCAAAATTTGATTGGAGTCTTAAATATACTGGAATATGATAGACACCTATTTATTATGTAATCTTAATTAGTTACATAATATTCATAAAATGATTTGGGAAAACGTGAGCATGAATGGATGATACAAACCAAATAAAGAATGGTATGATTCATATGCTTAGCTAGATAACTCTATTGAGGAGTATGAATCACTATTAGGAGAATTAATATTACATCACATTCAAAAACATTATAAATTTATTAGATAGGTATTTAAGGACATTATCAGTCATCAAAGAATTTAACTTCCTCACAGATTTATTTCCTAGATAGTAATTCCATGTTTTATACATCTCAAAGACATCACATTTATTTCTCAAATTGTAAACCCAGACATTCCTTGAAAATACATGTATATAGGTGACAATGTAAGACCCTCCACTGTTGGAGGTAGTCTGAGTGGGTCCCCACTAGTTAAAGTGATCATAGTCATGTTGGGGACCAACCTTAAAGCTAGATCTCTGAAAACTGATACTTTTAGACTTACCAAAGAGATATCCTTCACAAAATGGAATGTTATGAGGATTAACATGAGTGATCATCCCTTGCTTTCTCAATTCATATAGACCTTCAACACTCTCTTGTATGACCCCCCATTCCAAAGGATCTTGTTTTCATTGTTGTGAAATATGTGTTTTCCGACTACATGATGTGTGTTATTTAATAAACCACATAAAACCCATTTACCAATGATCCTTATGAACCAAATGATCTCCCTTGTAGAGTCTAAGACAACTAGAATAAAATTTAATGGTAAAACCTCTTAGATGTAATACACCAATTTAGATTTATTATTTCATAAATATGTTACCTATCTCACATAAAATAAGGTGATAATAAAATGGTTTGAGAGCTCTAGAATAACAGAATGTCTACCGATGATGCAACATCTATTGTTGTTGAATATAAAAACCTCCTCTTATGATATCTTAATAAAATAAGAAAAATAACTCAAATTTGACCACATATAGAAAGAACATCCTGAATCTAATACCCACTCTATATCAAGAGTTTTTCAGGTCACATTCAACATATCAAAAAATTCAAATCCTTGGTTCCAAAAGAGAAAATGATCACCAAACTCCTTAAAAGGATTTATTGATTTCAAATCAGGTAATTTGGGACTATTATGCCCAGGTTTCCCATAGTGGTAGCACTTAACCTCCTTGATGTTGAGTTTAAACTAATTATTGTGTCATTGGATATGAATTTTACTACCTATCCTATGTTTAGATTTATTATTCATTCCAAACTATGAACAAACCCTCGTATTAACACCCTCAACATATGGTTTAACCTCAGCCTTTCTATGCAACTCAAGTAACAGCAAGGAAGACATGAATTCTTCTAATTTTAAAGAATTTATTCCCTAAATCATTACATCTATTAATGTTTATATAACATATATAATGATATTAAATGTATGATGGATTAGTCCCCATATTTAACATTAAAATTTAAATTGGGGAGCACTAGTAAGATTTTATTAAACTCATCAAAGTGCATCTAGATGGAGGTTCCATCATGCATCTTCATGGTATTTAATTTTATCATATTATATATACATACAATTAATGATGTTTTGAAAGATTTTTTTCTATGTTAAGATATAATAATGATTAAGGATGTCCCATATGAAAACCCAAACGGACGTTGTCACCTAAATACAAGAGTATAGAGCAGTTTCCTTAAATAAAAATATTAGGAGGTTCATCTGAATATTTTTTGACTGTTTGGACATTAGTAGATAGACTTATATGGGGTTTATTTGTGTTAAAAAGTGAAATTTTTTAACCTTGTTAGAATAATATGGCCACCGTTTTTAATCACATAAAATTAAAAATCATTAAACCCATCAATATTTTTTATTTCATATTTCACAAAGGCCTTTGTTTATTGTAGTGGATCTAATACCACATTTTTGTGGTATAATAGTAGAGTACAACCCCCTCATAAATAATTCCAAGAATCACTGAATAAAAAATAAGGTTTAATTCAATATAAAAAATAGAAAATTAATTTTATTACAATGAATATACACCCAAATAGACTGCTGATATGGGAATAGGTGAAAAAGAAATTTGATGGAGAAATAAAAAACAATGGAAACACAAATATTTCTATGCTTTTATCCCATTGCATCCTTCTAACTGACAAGAACACCACCCACACATGTGTTATTATTAGATTCTCAAAACATTTACAGATTACAGTTTACACATACAATAATGACAGCCAGCTAAAAAGCATAGAAGCACTAAAACAGAAACTACACACAACTATTAGAAACACAGATGGAATTGTGTTTATGAAAAACATACACACGAGAAAAATTTAAAGGCATCTAGATCACATAGAGATTCAAGTACATCAATCATTCCTCTTCATTGGATCTCAACATAATATTATCAGACCAAGTCCCTAGAATCGAGCAATGATCACACATCTTCAACAAGGATGACACATGAGAGGATCCACCATGAGCCAAGAAATAACAGCATGTAGGGGGTCGACCAGCCACCAAATGATTTCATTAATGTGGATTGTAGAATAAACATCTATTAGATTGACGTTGGGGATGATGATTCTCAACATTGGATGAGAGAAAAAGAAAACCAACCACCAACTAGAGGAAACTAAAACACTAACAACAAGAAGGTCAATTACAAGAATCTGGATCCCTACATACTTGAAGAATTCGACCACCAATGAAGATGAATTTTAGATTTGATTTTTATATAGAATATAGGCACTGGATTGTGGATGAGACCCCCTTTTAGAACCCTAAATGACTAATTACATGGACAAGGCGACGCTACTACTAATCTAGCACCGAACTACCCACCCAAAAGCACATGTAATTGTTCAAATCAATGTATGGATAAGATAGATTGGGTGGAAACATACATTGAAATCACAAAATACATAGAATTTGTGTTTAGTGGATATGCATATAATAATACTAAAATAAATATGGTCAAAAAGTTTATTGGGCCACATAAATTAGCTCATGTGGTAAAATGAAACAAATATCCATAAGATATTAAAATGTGAAAATATTTAATATTAGATTTCTAAAATTGGAAATAGTTTAAATGGAACTAAAATTTAAATGGGTTAATTTCAATTATAAATATTAATACAAAAAATACCTAAATTAATAAATATTTAGTAACATATTTAAACATGCTCTACAACATAATATTCTAGCTTCAAAATCATATGGAATAACAAAACACATTAATAATTTCTTTTTGTATCATAAAACATAATTACAAATTCATGTACAATATCTAATTCCATCAACACATGGAATAACACATTCATTTTAACATTCATAATTGGATCACATTGATTACCATCAAATTATGAGAATTTCCATTTTTGATAAAAATGCATCCTCTTTAATTAATTATCTCGAAAATGATACATTATCATATTTATGTTATTTATCATAATTAACCAATTTCATATTGGTAAACCAATACTAAAATAATGATATAAAATGAAAATTACAGATAGAAAACTATGTTGAAAAACAAGAAGAAAACCATTACTATGGTGCAAAGCAACAACATTAGATCAACATAAATAATCTAATTACATTCATAAAAATATTTTAACCATTATTATATTAATTTTATTACCATATAAATGGATAAAAATGGTCAATTTATGATTTCGTATAAATAAATTGGAGAAGAAATTAATCCCCAACCTCAAATCATTGACATTCTCCACATGATAATTAATCAATGTCATTGAACTCTGATCAGACCTGCCATGAGAAAAATAAAATATATCATGTATTTAATTCTAAGAACACATTGAAAAATTTAATAGAATACTCTATTAGAATGTTTGAGATCATATATCATAACCTGGAAATATGTAATGGTAGGAAATAAGATCAAATTGTGAGAAATTGTTTGAAAAGAGGGAGAACCTTCCTCAGATCACCACATATTGTAATATTGAATTTCAAATTCTTCCATACCGAATGGGTGCTTCAATGACATTAAAAAAACATGTGTGTGCCTATGATTCATCTGGAAGTATTGGTAGAAAACTATGTCCAAGGTACTCAGGGGTATTTATAGGCAACCATATTTTTAGAGTACCATAGTGTACCCTCAAAGATCAAATTGTAGACAACCTATACCACTACACAGTGGAAGAAGACCATATAAATGCTTCTGGTAGAACCTGTATCCGGAATCCATTGCTGGATCTAGGTTGAATATACTATTCTTCTAGTGGTGGTACTATAGACTAACCTACATCCCACATTACAGCCCCCTCCGATTTGGTACTACCCTCAAAACCAATGAAGTGTAGCCACCTCTCTCCATGAAACAATGATTGATATTGGGGATGTACATAAGCTATATAAAACCACCATAGAACAACTAGGCCAAAAAATAAACTATCCCCAATTTTCCACTTTTGAGCCTCCCTACACTACAGTCAGGAGACTACACCTTAGAAGCATAGCTTACGACACTTCCCTTGGATCCACCTGCATCGAAGCCTCAAATAGCAGTGTGACTAACCTTTTTTCATTATTTTTCCTCCAAATTCCTTGATACCTCCCCCAGGTTCTTCCATGACCCAAAACACATAATGTTAAGTGTATGTAGGGTTTGATCTAATACACAATTTTTTGTTCAAAAAGATTTAAAAACTACCAAATATTTAATATTAAATAAATTTTTAGAATTTCAAATCAAATAATATATATAAATACATGTATAGAATTCATTTTTTAAAAATATTATATTATACAGATCACTCTATTCAAATAATTCAGGTTATTTATCCTAAATAATAGATAACATAGACTAAAATTTTTATAAAAAATTATCAATGCATTACAAAATCCTATAATGGATCCCCATGTCACCTTATAGTGATCACAATATCAATTGATTAATAAAAAAATTATAGAAATATGAAACTATTCTCTCTCTATATAATGATGTTCCTATTTACAATCAAACTCTATTTATAAATATTTTAATTTATTATTATATTTCCCATCATATTTTAATCCTTTTATCATAGTTAACTCTTTATCATATAGATAAGAATTTATAATATCTATTCCAAATAACCATCCAAATTATATTTATTTCTATAAGATTCATCATAACATCATTATCCTGTAAAATGAACATTATTTCTATAGAATTTTAAACATAGAATCAAAATAATAATAAATAGGTAATTCAATTTTGTGTCTACTTCAGGAAGTTAAGGTATTTTTATACTTTTCTTCTAGTTGAGATATTTTCAAATTCCTCTTAAAAGTTAGATTATTGAATCATAAATTTTTTTAAACTACTCATCCTAGTGAGAAGCTCTACATTTCTATCAAGAGAATGTTTCGAGATCGAGCAGACATGAAATAGATTATCTGACATATGAAGAAGAAATACATGATGATAACGAAAAAGGTGAAAAAGATATAGATAATATTCACCTGGTTATCATATGTGTGGGATAATTATACTAGTTAAATATTATTGAGATTTTTGGACTAATGAAGAAGAAACAAAGAGTTGTTTCAAAGGTATTCTAATTGAGTAATATTTTATATATTGAGTAATCACACTTGGGAATCAGACTAAGAAATTAAACTTAGTATCTTTAAAAATTTAATGATATTATTAACTGATTTTGGGTAAGAAATTGATTAATTGATTTTGAAAAATCATATTTCTAAATGTTGATCAAGATGAACTATAAAATGCTTGTTACAAAAAATCATATTACATCATTTCATGCCACTTGATGAACATGAAATATTTTATTGAAAGTAGTTCTAAACACATGTAATGGAATATCTTTTTAATTGTATTCCACACAGATAGAATTTTTTCTAGAGGATTTTGTGGTATTTGATTATTTTTAAACCCTAAAGAGGAGTAGAAAATCTTTTTGAGTAGTGAGCATTATAAATTCTACGGTTCATGTTTTTATGTGTTTGATTTGTTTTCAACATTGAATGAAATCTTTAACCATAGGGGAATGTTGTTTCCTAAGAATGTTTTATTAAATGAAAAATATATCATTGTTTTACCCCTACCCTTCTTAGGTATTCTTAAATCATGTTTGGGTAATCTTAATAGGTTCTAACTATGAAAACCTAATGAATCGGTTAAAACAAGGTATTAAATTATTTTAATATGATCTCTGGCATAATATTCCAGTAACAACAAACATAAGGGACAATAAAACAGATTAATCAATCCATCAATTATCATAAAAAATTATTACTACTTAATTCTCACAATCCAATTCAATTAACACATCCAATAATACATTCAGATAAACGTGAATAATTAAATCAATTTTATTGCAACAAATTTGCGAGAAAACCAGGATTTATTTAACATAACTCCACTTTAATTCTTTAGAAACTCAACAAAACATTTTTAAATTTATTTTAATTATCCAAATTAATCAATTTGAACATGATAAATTAAGCATAACATCATGCTATACAATGCACAGTATAAATATAACACCATCTAGGAAAACAAGAAGCAACCCATTTTCACACTAGAATGTAACAACATGATACCAATAATCATAATACAATTCCATTATTAAATCATCTTTAATATTAATTAGTTTAATCCTACTTCCTCTCAGTTATATAAAACATGGAAAATTTATGATTTAATTAAAATAAATAGGAGTATAAATCCATCCCCTTCTTTAAATATTCAACAGTCCCTGCATGAGAATGAATCAATGTCATAAATTTATGATCACATCTTCGCTAAAGAAACTATGATCTCCCAAGGATGTTGTTACTCTTATTATTTAATAAAAACATTAAAATTCTATTAGAATGATGGAGAACATCCATCATTAAATGGAATGAAGGAATAAGAGGAAACATAATCAAAAAAAGAGAAACCTCTAGAAAAGAGGAAGATCCTACCATAGATCCCCATAGATTGAACAAAGGATGTTTGCATTGATACCTATTGAAACGGAGATTCATGTGCATCAAAATGTACCCTTGGATGATTATGGTTCAATAGGAATTAGTAGGAGAAAAATAGGTCAACAGGCCTCGAGGGTATTTATAGGAAGATAGATTTTTAGAGGACAACAACGATGATCCAATGACCATGTGTTAGAACACACAAACCACTAAATAGTTAGAGGATACCATATCCTTTCCCCTTGAAAAAACTTGTATTTAGTATACACTATCAGATACATGTTTTATATCTAATTTATCTAGGGGATGGTCTGTAAGCCATCTTGTATCCCATGTTGCACCACACCCAATTTGGTAGTATCTTAAAATACAACTACAGTGCATCCACCTACTCCATGCCATGTCCCTCAACCCCACAGATGTGCCTATGCTGCATCCAACCACCACGATGCATCCATGCCTAAAATGTTTGTATCTACAATTTTCCGCCTTTGAGCCTCCCTACACCACAGTCAGGTGACCACACCTTAGAATCATGGATTACAGCACAACCCATGTCTCCACATCACATCTTCACCTCAAATAGAAGTTACAACCACATTATTTCCATTTACCCTCAAAACTCCTCGAAACCTCCTCAAGGTGCCTCCAAAACCAAAAAAATACACTATGTGATGGTCCACTCAGGTATGAGCCCATACACTGTATATGTACAAAAAGCAGTACCAATTACATAAATATTACGTGAATTTTTAGAATGTCATATAACAAGATATATATAATTTGTTTCATAGTACACATTTAAAGAAAATGTTATTCTATATAGATCACACTAACAAAATAATTCATGATATTTAGCTTCAATATTTTATATGATAGACTACAATATGTATGAAAAATAATGTATATTTTATAAAATCTTCTAATAACTGGACATATCACTTTACAGTAATCCAAATTTTAATTAAAAGGTAAAAATAAATCCAGTGATTAGTCATTTTTATTGATACATGGAAATAATTAATCTACATATAATGATGTCCCCATTTACATTTGAAATCCGTTTTAGAATATTTTAATATATTCTTATATTTAGCATTATATTTTTATCTATTTACAAAAGTGATCAATTTATCATATAGATTCATTGGTATAAAATTTCATCAAACTATCCATCATAACAACAATTATTTCTACCAGATTCCTAATAACACAATTATCTAGTGAAGAAAAGTTTTTTGTAGTATAATATAAATCATAGAATCAAAATAATAATTAATAAGAAATTCAATTTCGTATATACTACAAGAAAAAAATGATTTTTAAGTTTTATAATGTTGCATATTTTTATTTTATTTCTGTATAATAACAAACCATGGTCAATATAGAGAGAACAATCCATATAGTTAATATATTTTTAAACTCCTCTTGTATGGAAGTGTGTTGAAATGTATATTTTATTAAATTATATAACAAAAAAATATGATTAAATGGATACAGACATGGAAAATGTAAAATCAAGTATTCCAAATATAGTTAACTTATACATTGTTTTGATTCCAAAATAAGTGTATTTAATTAGAAAATTATTAGTTTAATTGAATTAAATAATAGTATAAATTCACTCAATTAACGATCAGTAATTACACTACCACTAATAATGCTTTACGTAGTGCTACCCTCTATCAATGCTAGAAAAAAAGTAATGATTAAATGGATACCTTTATCTGTGCTAAAAAGCAATGATAAAAGGTACTTTAAAGAGCACTAAAAATGTGTTCTTAAATGTACACCTTTATTCGTGCTTTTTTAGAGCTCATAAATGTTCCCATTTAATAGTCATTTTTTAGCATTGTTTAAGTTACCCCTTTAATATCTCTTCTTTAAATGCGGTGATTAAAAACCCAAATTATCAGGGCTTTTTTAATTGTGATGATAATGGGTATATTTCAAAAAATAATTGTTATAAAAAATATATTCATATATTAATATAATTATATTGACATATAAATATATTAAATATTTTTTAAATATGATTTAGATAAGGATAAATAGAAAATTAAACAATATAAGTAAGATATTACATAAAAACGGATTATAATATAATTTAAAGTATATTTTTACTTAATAATTTTGTAATTTGTTTTTGTAATAGTTATTAAATAAAAATTAGAGTAAAAATAATAAAAAATAATAAAAGATTTAAATTAATTTCAAAATAGATTTCAAACATCAAACGACCATAACATTTGATTTGGGTGTTCGTTTGAGCTCTACAACATATCTAATAGAAAAATGCAATGATATATACACCCAGATAATTTATAGTAAACCATTTTTCACATTTGTTGAAGTCAAAAAAAGCTTAGAAGGCCTCCAAAAACGAGTTTTTAGTTGGTGTAGCCCTATTTTTTAACATTTGAAGGATTATCAGCATCAATAAGGGGGTTTTCCCCTCTTTTTAGTGGTGACTGAATTTAGTCCATGTTTGTGCGTTAATATTGATATTATGGTGTTGAAATTTTATCATTTTTCACAATGAGTTATTATTTATAATCAAATATATAACTATATAAAAAGATTTTTTTAAAATTCACCCCAAAAAATTTATTTTTAAAAATAAATAATTAAACATATTTACATATAAAATATATTTCTATGATATAAATATTATCAAAATATATCATAATATTTATATTATTTAAAAAAAATGTATGAGAATTTATATACATATATACATATATATATAATTAATGTATATGTGTTGCATATATATATATAAACATATTTTTCTATGTATTTAAAAACATATATACATTTATCTACACATTCAAATATATGTATATAAATATTAATATATAATATATGTAAATAAATAAAAATATGTATAATTATATTTATAGATTCCCACAGATATATAAATATATATGTATGTATTTATAAACACACACACACACAACAAATTTTATATTAATATATATATATATGTGGATAAAAAATGTAAAAAAATATAAATATTAGGATACAAAATGTAACGAAATATATATAAATATATAGATATATTATAAAATTAATAACAAAATATGTGAGTGGAAGAGTTGTTGGAGAATGGGGAGGAGGTAGTAGGTTTGTAACCTAGTAATGTTAAGGGCACATGGGTGGGTGATCATGTTCATAGAGCTATTAAGGGTGGTGTTTGTGCTGATAAATGGTAGCGGGGAGGCTAACACTGTTTTCAAGGGGGTGGGGGTGTCTATTGCTATTATTTCACCCACAACGTTCCAATGAATAGGCTATGAAACTAAACTCTTGAAAATGTATGTATTTAAGAGAGAATTTCAATCACATAGATGGTGAAATACATAACATGGTCATGTGAATATGGTAAATTTGATTTAAATTAATTTGGTTTTCAATAACATGAAAAACATTAAAAACATTATTGAGTGATTTCAGCTGTTAAAACTAACCATGAATGTCATACAATGAAGAGTGTAGATATTTGATAACATTAGAAAGTTATACATGGGTGAATATGTCAATTTTTATAGAATACCAAGAAGGTATTTCAAAAAAAATTGTAGATATATGTGAACTGGGTCAGCCTGAGGGAGATCCCATTGAGGCCCGGGGGTAGAGAAACAAACGATATGAGGGAAACCAACAGCCCTCTTCCTCTCTCTAATTTTATATATAAACCTAGAAGAATCAGTTGGTTCTAACTATCTCCCCTTTTCACATACTGTTATGAACTCATTGAATTTATTTTTTCATCAGTGAATCTTCTTTCACTCCATTTTATAGGGTGATTTGGTTATATGATAATTTCACATTCTTGCCAATGATACCTGGTGATTTTGTGTAATATTATTGATTATTGTACTAGACATGGCTATCTGATAGTCATGAATCCTTAATCCTATGATTCTTCTTTGTTGTATATGCATTTGATGTTCTGCTCTAAAATCGTATGGTGGTGAAGACGCATTGTGCAATGTTGGGCTGGGTCTGCCTTCTCATCTCCCTTCTTACATGCTCTACTAAATCCCCGCATCATGCCCCTATCAAGGCCACTCATCAGTATGATAGATCACCTCACCGAACTATAACCCATCCTCATCTTCATCTACTTTACCAATTTATACCACTACCTCTAATAGCTAAAACCATGACTCAATCTTCCTCGAACTCCGAAAAACCAAAGTCTTCAAGTGGAAGATGATCTTTGGCAAACACATATTTTTTAATTTTTATAGATTCTTCTCAAATTTTCTTAATTGATTTTAAATCCTTCACATAAAAAAATTTATGTTAAATTAATAGAATTTTATTTCTTGAACTTCTCTACTCAGATCTGAAAATGAAATTACTTCATGTCTAAAATTGGTTCATGGATCTTGTGTGACTCTTTGATTTTTTTAATTTACTCTTCAATGTTCAATTTCTATTATCATCAACAATATTTTTTCTGGTGAAATTCTACTAATGTCATATAGAAGTCATGTTTTTCTAGTTTTTATACTTCTTACCTATCAAATAACAAAAAAAAATTGTTTTGTGTGTGTTATAGGTTGTCTTGTTATGATTTATTTTGATACTGATACATGATACAATTTTAGATTTATGCAATTGAAGGGACCTGTTTTAATTTCAAATCCTCTAAATTATCCACCATGATATAAATATATATTTAAATATAAAAATAATTAAATTATCAAGAATGAATTATTTAAAATTTTCTCTATTTTATAAATGTCCTAGTGATCCATGGGTGGTGGGGGTGGAGTTACTGGATGTGATAGTTAAGAAATAACTAGGTAGATTTTACTTCTTCTCATTTTTTGGGTTATTGATTTATATTAAATATAACAATTGGTTATTTATTTCATTATTTTAATATATACCACAATTTAACAATCATTTATTTTAAATTTATTTAATTATAATGTTTAAAAATATGTATCAGAAATTTACATATGTTCTTTATATAATAATGTATATTAAAATTTTAAAATTTGGAAAATTTCACTTGAGAAACAATATTTTCTGGATTTCTATAAGTGAACAAGTGAAATATTGAAATGGGTGAAGATTTGATAAAAAAACTAAAGAGTTTTTCGATGAGAGTAATTCTGAGAGTTAAAATATAATAGGACACTATGTGTACTAGATATTGAAGTCAGTCATGATTGGGATTTAAAGGTATTGGTCTTCTATTTAAAATGATGAAATATATTCATGTTCACACTATCTCAGTTATTTCATTAGACATGTTCATTGGTTAAAACATATATAATGTTGCTATTTTTTTAAAACTCAATCTCCTTGAGGGCTACCCCCCAATCACGACTAACAATCACACTAACCCCAAGAAAAAAACCATTTTACATCAATAAACGGAATCAAGCATAGTATAAATTGTGTGTTTATAGGTTCCTTAGGGAGCATCACCTCATCCTAGGCCCCTCCCTCCCTCTTGGATACATAACTACAAAATTGTGTGATGCCTTCTATCATACTATTCCGGAAACAAACCCCCTAGATTTCGTCGGTGCATTGGGAGATTCTGTCTCATAAAAACCCACCAACCCTCATGTGAAATGAACTAACATTCAATTGAGTGGTAAAAGAGAAGTTCTTTCGCATCAAAATCATGATCTAGAAATCCCAAATTGCAGTGTTAGAGGAAGGAAAAAAAGTAACACATACGTTTCATCGCTACTCAAAACATCAAAAATTGATTGAGAAACATGAAAGAGATGCTTCATATCATCAGGATCCACATATCAAATTATTCAAACCAGAAAAAAAAAAGAATCCATAATTCAGATAACCTCCCCATTTAGGGATGAACCAATTAAAAGAAGATGAGAAGACACTCACCAAAGGGTCCTGAGGAAATGATTGAATAACTTAATGTCTTCCATCAAAACCAGTCTATTCATCGATCAAAATGATGAATAAATTCATTTTAAGGGTTGAATTAATTGAAAAATCCTACACATGTGTGGTATTCGTAGTCCCCCTCCTTATATAGAAATCTCACCAATAGATATGTTTTTCAATGTATGCTTCCCAAATAAACACTTTTTTTGGTCATATAGATTTATAAGACACTAATCTTTAGAAAATTTTAATAACATTGTTCTAAAGCCAATCCAACCATTCCCTTAACCTGACTTATATCACCCGATCAATTCCCTATGTCTCGTCATGGGTGGGTGCCTATCTCAGTGATGTAGTCCGTCTGATCAGATCCATGGTTCACCCTTATCCAGACCCATAAAGGAATGTCTTGTGGGCACAGATAATTAGTGAATCCGGGTTGAGGAGCATGTGGTACATCAAGAATGGATGATTATACATACTATTATCAACCATGGTATACATTAAATGAAATTATTATACAATTATTTGTGGTTTTGATGTTGGGTGACACAATGTGGTTATTCTTGAGTAATTGTTTTTCATCATAATGGTAAGTGTTCATTTCATTCTTAGGCAGATTATTAATGGTATTGAATATTTTATAAGGAGGAGATTATTTGATAATTATTGATGGATGTGCGAGAAAGGTTTGCCTCCTGTGGTTCCATTTTTGAGTAAAATAATCCTAATTTTTTTCTTCTATATTACATTTATTTACATTTTCATATTCATTATCAAATTTTTCAGGGATATTTGATTGAACTAGAGTTTACTCCTTCTAAACCATAGTATGGGACATAGTGGGGGTGATCTTAGATAAACACAGATCACCTGTCGTACTCTTTCCACACAAACCTTTTAATAGACACCCCATATACCACAACTTTTCATGCTCCACTTCAGTCTCAAGGGTTGCTCACATCCATGCCTCAATCATTATTTTATATAGAATGTTATTCTCATTCCAACACTATGTTTCCTCCAAAAATGACTCCACCTATACCATACCATATCCTACGATGTTTTCCCTTTCCTTCTCTCATTACCCCACCATGTCTACACCACTACCATTTCCTATTATACATCCAGGATATGATGATTTTTTTCCTTCAACTTCTACTCGGGGGCATTATGATGACCTAGTGCATGCAATGAAACAAATATATCCTTCTGATGTTACAGATCCAAGAAATCCCATAGATCCATCCAATCTTATGGAAGAGTTTTCTTCTGGTTATTTTATAAGTGGGTCAAATTATTTCAAATTATTGTTTACTTGTAATAATGTGAATTAATTCTTCTTTTTCCTTTTATCTTATTCAGTGAGATCATATAATAGGAATCATTGGTTAACCCATATGTCTAAATCCTGGAATATTAAAACATAAATAATATTGGATTACACAGAAGAAAATCAAATAATAGGTAAAAATGACAGGAAGTGTGGATATTTTTAGACAATTTATCCAAGTACAAAGATATAATTATGGTGCAACCAGTCTCATGGAGGCATTTCAGTAATAAAATCACGGAGAAAGCATGGGTGGAGATATGGTTATTCAAATTGTGTTAAATAGAAATCTACATTATTGTTGTGTATATATGATCAACATGTTAATTAAAAAATGAGTTTATCATATCTAATGGTGAATCTACTATGGCCACACAATTGATGGATCTTGGGATGTTTTGGCGATCATATAAGCATGAGTAATATGTTGGTTTCATTTGATTTTTTGTCACAATAATATTCATAAAATACATGTTCTATATGTAGATGATAAGATTTTAGGGACATAAATGATACATGCTATCATGGTGGAGACTCATAGGTCATTGAGGAACCATAGAATGGTGTAATCCCTAGGTAATATCTACTTTTGGTTATTAAGTGAACATGACTTGCCCTGTAAAAAATCCACATTTATATGTGTCATTGGAGTTTTCTATCCATGGGAGAGTTTATTGACCATTAGACTTTACGATTATTATTAAAAAATATTATATGTCATGTATATTGATGTACTGATGAAAATCAATATGACATATGTCCGTGGTGATGTAGGATATATTGCGCATTCCATATGTAATATTGATTTAATGAATAACCCAAGAAAGCATTATTTTTTCTTCTGTTCTTTAACAGACGTTCATATATTAGGCCCTTTCATAAAAATGATATAGCCTAAATAAATCAATGTCCATGGTGTTTTATAAGAATGTTCAATTTTTATAAATTCAAAGAGAGAGACATCGAGCACCTAGTTTGATGATGAAAGCATGCAACTTGCATGATTAGAGCTATCATGATAAATGGATTATATTACACTGTGAGTTACCAAATAAAGCATTTTGTTGCACCATTAACACCATTCTCTATATATTCCTCGGGGTGTTACAAGACCCTAACCGTTGACTTAAGGATACTTCTCTAAATTCCATTTAGAATGAGTCATAGATTATCACACACTAAAAATATCTAGAATCTTGGCTGAATAATATATTACAATTTATTATTTAAAAATTTGAATTAATATTTTTCTCATACATGTTTTAATAAATATTCATGTTTTTTATATCACATATTTCTAATCACCAATTATTTTAAGAATTATTATGTGTGTAGAATTTTTAATAAATATTTATTTTTCTATTTAGTGAGTATATTTTTTTTATTCCATAGTGTATAATATTGTGAAATTTTTTTATTAAATAAATATTCATTATTCCAGGATCGATAAATTTTATAGAGGAATGGTTAATAGAATTCATAAATCCATTGAGAAATAATATATATTTAATATTACTTGTTTTAATGATAATTAATTTTAATCCATGAGATTCATGCATGTCAAGGAATAATAACAATAATAAAATTTTTACTTACACGACATTCGGCCGGGATTAAATAAATAAGAATAGGAAATTTTGAAATTATTTATTTCTAATAGTAGTGGTATATATACCCATGTATATTAATTTCTAAGAGAGTCAATTTAATTTATGTTGTGCACAATGACATACAGAGTGAATCATCTGATGTCCTATAGAGAACCCCCTTCAAGAACACTCCCTTGAATGGAGTGAGATACTCCTCTGCCATCTACTCTCAAATCATGATTGATCAATTAGAATCCTTTGGAAGTAATTATCAAGGTGATAAAATGAACCCAATAAAGGTGTTAGAAATTTACACTATATCACTCAGAGATTCCTATTATGATGTTCATAGATTTTTGGAAGACGTGTCGATCACCACTTGTGACATCCTCGAATAAGAATCCACTAAAATGGTGCTCTGACTGAGTTAACCATAGGACCTCAAGCACCCCTCTCCATTCACTAGAATATTTTCACTTGTAGAGAGGGCCTAAAAGGTCTTGTGGTAATGATATACCCTCTTTACTAGAGTTCTCTAAAATAGATAACAGAAGAAATAAGAAAAAATGATTATAAACCAGATCATACATTATTAAAAATTTCCCAATCATGTTACAACCATAACCAATATATAAATATAATGTTTGAGGCTAACATGACCAAAAGTGAATGAATCCCAAAATAGGGACTAATGGAAGAGTCCCCTATAAAAACCATTATCTCCTACTCAAAATCCCCATTCACGAAAATCCCAATAAAAACTCCACTATCATGCAATGTGATTTTTAACTTCTCCAATCCTATAATAAATAAATATGTTCTGGTACCCAACAGTTGTCCGAACAGGGAATGTGAAGAACTCAATTTTTCGCCAACAATGGCATATTCAAAATATCCATTCTAAATAGATAGTGCATGCTTGTACTAAAAACTAAAATATAAAAAAAATAAAACATTGGTTATGTTATTGAACACTATTCACTTTTTCAACATCAATCAATTATTCCATTTATTACTTGAACCATTTTCATCACTTTATCAATGGGTTTGGAATTTACATAATTTTCACTCATTCCCATGCCGATCAATTGTGAGACATGAGGGAATATTTTATGTTACCTATCTCACTAGTGATAAAAATTTAATAACAAATACATCACACTCACTTAGAAGCCTCCCTCTAGGTAGTCTCATAAAATGAAACCATTATGGCCTCTGATCATTAGGTCGACATCCTATCCATTTCATTTTAGGGTTAGAATTTAGATCCTCAGTCGAACCTGACCCTTATTAGGATCCTTGGTCCAATTCCCCACATAACCCTAAGCCTTGTGCACATGTTAATTAATCTAATTATCAAATATACCAGATCATAGACCATGCAGAATCAATAAACATAATATTCACAATTCACAATCAACGTAATAATTAAATCATCATTGTGTCTTAACCAATGAACACATTTACCACACACCATACATAGCCCATTTAGAACCATTAACAATCATATCGATCTCCCATTTCATCAAACACATTCAAATTTTTCCATTTAACCCACTTTACATTTATACAAAGTAACCATTATTCAATTATCAATGTCTATTCACAACTATAAATAATCCATTTTCCAACACATCTACGATATCAACATCTTCATCTTGGGATGTACTATATCAAAAACCAATTCAATACGGAACATTACAATGTTCAATATTTAGAAATAGTGGAACACACCATTGGTGGCCCTAAATCAGTCCAGTAATCCTTAATGCATCCCATTGAGATAATTAGGGGGTTAATTAATCATTTAGTCAATCATTTTACTAAATCTATTCAATGGAATCGCATTCACAACAATAGAGTATCATTAACACACCAAAAAATTCAAAAAAACACTTAGAGACCAAGGAATAAATCATGTAGACCACCAACCTCAAAACTAGAGATGAGAACATGATTAACCATAGACATAAATGTTGATCCAGGAAACCTTTAATTCCCTAACCAACGACTCACTTGAAAAAGAGGGTTTTATGGAATCATAAGAGGAATATTTTAAACAAAATTCATACACTGTAAAAGAGGATCAATATGATCATATGACATACATATATCTTGGAACTGTAACCAAAGACATTTAAAAAGTCATAGAATGTAAGGTAATCGATACATGGGAATATTTGTGGGGCTTAGGTTCTCAGTAGAGTAAGAGGAGATTGAATCCGGATGAAATTCAGGTAGGGAACAAAATATTGGGACGGGAAAATTGTAAAATACCACATTTAATGTGGCCCCTGGTTTGGACGCACAGTTTTCCAAACCATGCACCAACAATGTGCATGCATCTGGACAAGATGTGTTGAGTCTCATGGTAACATGGGGATCCACACAAATTATGAAAATCCATGAACCAACTATATCGAAGGCCTCTACCTAGGCCTACATGGTTCGGTCTCCCCAATTTCATGGTTTAGTAAGACATGAACCCCTTCCTCATAGATTGAATATTTTGGGTGCATGGTCTCTACTAACCAAGATCCAACCATGAAACCTGTATATCAGGTACAAATTCTCCCTCTTATCATTCCTTGATCCCCAAGACCCCCCCCCCCAAGATTGCTCATACATCCAGTATAAAATTTATTAACCACAATAAGAAGACATATACAAAAATATAAACAAAAACATACCTATATAATGTCTAGGACCATAAAACCTCCCCACCGTATAGTGACACATCCTTGAGACACATTCCCATGCATCTCCGAACATCAAAAAAAGCGATCGGGCCACTATGCCCACATATCTACCTCCCTCTCCCAATATTCATCCAAACATTACAATGTTTCCAAAAAAACCCCAGGCACAGTCTTGCCCCACAGGGCTTTCTCATTACTATCAACTATAGGGACTAAATGATCAAAAACGGCCACATCTTCCTCAAGAAAAAAATCTTCACAAAACACATGATATGGTTTATGATGATACTTTCGATGTTGTGAAAAATTAAAAACATCATGAATATTACTATACAGTAGTGGAAGAGCTAATCGGTAAGCCACCAGCTCATTGTTATCTACAATATCAAATGACCCCATGTACATGGGCACCAAATTATCTAATTTAAATATTTCATAGTGACCTAACCTAGGATACATGAATGGAAACACACTATCACCGACCATAAGCTCAATAGATCTATGATGTCGATCCAAAAATGACTTCTGCATACTCTGAGAAATTTCTAGATGATTATGAATCTACTGAACCGGTACCAATAACCTCTAGGTAACTTCTTTAATAAGTGAATTACACAAATAATAAGTGATTCTCCAATGATCCAACAAAATCCAGGACACAAGACCTAAACAAATCCATTAGTACCAGAATAGTATGCACCGATTGTCCATCCATCTATGGGTATAAATCCATCCATAAAAATATTTGGGTACCAATTTAATTCTATAATACCTTCTAGATACGTGATGTAGAACATGGATCATGATCTGAAACAAGAATATGTGGTACTCTCTGAAACAACACCATTTCCCAAACATATAATTCACCCAACTCATCAATAGAGAAGATCACTCAAATTGGAATGAAATGTGCCACCATGGTCAACTGATCCAACACTACACATATCACATCATTCTTTTATGTCATCCTTGGAATTCCTACCCAGAAATAAATTGTTATTTTCTCCCATTTACATTCTATATTGGGAAGTGTTTATAACAAACTGACCAAAAATTTGTATTAAGCCTTCACCTGCTGAATGTTAAGGCGTCACATGATGAAACCGGTGACCTGAATCTTAATTTCTATACATGAATACTATATATTAATATCAGGTTAAATTTTGGTAAAACGAAGTTGCAACCCCACCAAGATGCATAAAACCTACGAAATAACCCTTCCCTCAAACAAGTTTGAACAACAACACCAAAAAAACATAAATAATCCCATCACCACTAATAGTACAAATGGAAGGTTATCTCCACATTTAAGACTAACCCTTATGACCAAAAATTCTAAATAATCATACTAAATTTCCATGATCCATCTCATACACATGAACTCAACATCCAAGTATTCAAGGGTCTTAATCATGTGATTATTACTCACCTCAAGATGTATCTCAGTAAAAAATTCCATCATCCTTCATTCGGAGTTGGTTTCCTAAACTTTTTGACATTGAGTCTTCTGGATCAAATCTTCTAGAAAAGTATTCTCCTTTCATAGTGTTACAACTAGCTCAATGTAAAAATAATTCATTTACTCCACCCATAATTTCAATATAAGATTCAAATCATGCTAAGAGAATATGTAATTAAGGATTTTATGATTGGCATATATGTTAAACTGTTATAAAAAATAGTGTCACAAAAACATTAATGAAGAAACCATTGTATCCTACTCAAGATTGTGTATAGGGTAATTTGTTTCATGGGGACTCAATTTCCTTGACCAATACACCTCAAATCAATCATTCTACGTCAACAATGCTCCAATTCAAACACTAAACACATCACAAAACAAGGTATACCCCCAACATGGTTCAGGTAAGATCAGATTTCGTGCAGATTTCAACTGATTCATTAACTCCTGGAAAACATCTTCACATAGAGTAGACCACTCTAACATGATAAAATTATTATTCAAACAGAAAATAGGTGCTTTTAAAATGGGATAATTACTTAATTAACCTTTAGTAATTGCGAGACAAACAAATAAAACACTAGATATTAGAAACATTCATTGGTTGTTCCAAATATTAATGTAATCAAAATATTTCTGGGTCCACCAATAGACCATCCTCTGTGATGATGAGACCGAATAAATTCACCTGATTGATTTAGAAATGACATTTGGATATATTGGAGTATATCATACTCTATCATAGTCTAATCAGGATGTTATCAAGGTGTTTATAATGACCGTCATGAGTTTTAGAGCACAACAAGATGTCATCAACAAAAACATCTACAAACTATTCTAGGTATATGAGAAATATTCATTTCATTAGGACCATAAAAACAACTGGAGAATTAGACAGTCTAAAAAGAATTACAGAAAACACATTTAAATCAAATCTTCTATAGATGGAAGTGTGTGGTATTCTAAAAGGTATCGACCTTTTCTGATGATACCCTAATGTTAGATCAATCATAGAGGACACTAAATTAACTATTAACTAGAAAAAAGATCTTTCATTCAATGAATACGGTATCATTTCTTAAACACCATATAATTTACCTTACTATAATTGACACAAAACTACAATGATCTATTAGCCTTCTAAGTAAAAATCATTAGATTCACCCAATGTGATATACTCAGACCGAAAATACACTTATTTACCAATTAATCCAACTAAATTTTAAGTACCTCAAGTTATGATAGTGCCATTCTATATGATGGAGTAGAAACTAGCTCTACTCTAGGAAGCATCTATATCATGAAGTAAACATCACCATCGAGAAATGACACCGAGAATTAATTAGAAAACACTTCATACAACGGATCCACCATTGGAATAAATACAATCTTCTCTACACCCCCATCATTAATCATATGACAAGCTACTTTAGTTGTGAGCTCGCCCAACCATAGAAAACTAGCACTGAATGGCCTGTCTGAATGTCCCACTCACCAAGATAGAACTAAGTGTCTCCTTCAAGAGGCATGAATGTTAACCTATGGTTGAAATAGTTGATGTGTTCCTGGTAAAACACAATCCAATTCATACTAAAAATTAGATCAAAATATAACATCTTATGAAAAAGCATGTTTCATTTGAAACGGTACCCACCAACATCAAAAGAATACCCCCTACACATCATAATATTCTCTACTCGCATACCTAATAATGTATCAATTGACCTAACCCTTTACAAATGTTGCAATGCTTCACCCAACATAAACACAGGTTGAGAAGAAATAATATAACGTGAGGTAGATTTATCGAATAAATCACTATCAATCATGGTAGCTACATGGATCCTAACTGTAATAGTCAATGGTCCAGCCTCACCACCTCCCAGTGTTGACTAAACTATATGAAGATGAAATCCCTCTCTACTTAGTGCTCCGACTGGAATTCCTAGAACTACACTACCCTATTGATATGGATTCTTTTTCCCCTGAGTAACACGTCCTCCACTACAATGATATGACTAGTGGAGCTCTAATTTCCTACCTAATATTGGTTAACCAACTCCCTTCTTAAACATGGCATCGATCTAATCCCTCCATCATTTCTACTTCGTCATAGTTTCTTACATAACATTTACACATAACCCATTCAATGGTATGCTCGACACTCAACCAGTGGTCTAGGATGGTGGACAAACATGTGCCCTGTCCCACCACATAGATTGTAGAAAACGTGATCATTACCCTTATGGGATGGTTTTGTCATTACACTACTATGTCTACCAGAGCCAATAGTGAATGTTTGAAAAACAATGCTTCCTTTCATAGGATGTGGCACAACAGGATCGCCCAACTAGAACATCATTCCAACCACCAATGTCCTCCTTGAGGTTTCCCTCTAAAATAAGGGTTTGATCTACCATCACAAAAACTCTTTTTAAACATATGATATTCACCTAGGATATAATCTCATATTTATCCCCATCGTTAAAACTTCTTTCCATAAGACAGCTCATCCTCTTCCAATGCTGAAATAAAATGTTTCATGTCGGTGAAAAAACAACCTTATTCCATCACCATCTTCTTCCCCTAGGTCAACCTCTTCAACTGTGTATCCTTTTTGTGCCTCATTGTCTCCTATAGAAATATTCCAGAAACTATTCATATAAATATTTACATGACATGCCATCATTCTACTAGGACTAATCCAAAATGTCCCACCGGTGTTTTTCTTCCCTCAGAACATGTAATGCCCAGAATTGATTTTCATCACAAGAAGTGTCTCTATGTGACCATGAATCATCAGGATGGACTCTATCCCGAACACAGCTACATCGGGTCCACCCTCTACAGAAAAAGATAGATGGTGTTGTTGTAGAAACTCCCTAGTCAGCTCAATCATTATTTTCACAATCTTCCATGGGTCCCATTCCATCATTTTCATAAAATGATAAATGTTCACATGAATCTAATACTCTTCAATGTTACCCTAAACAATCAAGATGATGGTACCATACAAGTAGAAGATGCCCTAAAAATTGGAATTTAAATTTTTTCACTGAGGATCAACATGAACTTATCGACATCAGATAGTCGATGCCTGATTACTAACTCAAGATGATATGTGAAATAGATTAAGCGTAATATTACAACCATAAAACACCATGTTTAAATTTGAGGTTTCACTTTATGTATTCTCATTTTTGGTGATTCCAATTTAAGAATATAGAGCATAATTTCTATTGATTGTCCACATAAGCTTTAAGAATCTATAAGAGTGTCGATCATCATAATATTGGTTCTAGAATGGTATTCTGATGAATCCTTCTATGCTCTGATGATCTCTATATCACCATTCTTGTAATACATGGGTGTGAGATTGATCAAAGCTCCCGAATCCAGACTCACTCTCTCTAGAATGCTTGATAGATTAGTAGAGTGATAGAGGAGTCAATGAATAGTCATGGTAAAAATCCCTCTAGTCTTCTATTTATTGTGTAAAAATAAATTTCTAAAAAATGCTAGCCCGACCCCTGAATAATCAACAGACTAAATAAATAATATTTTCACAAATAAAATGACTAAAAAATATCTTTTATAATTATCAGTTTTATTAGAATATAATAAATTTATTACCTTATAACACTTCATCTGTTAACTCAGCTCGTACAACCTGCAAATATTAAATGAAACATTAATATTTAAATGATTATTCATTCATTAAATATTTTTATAAATTTACTATAAAATATGTAAAAACATTTAATTAATAAATTCATTGTCAAATATTCTTAACATGAATAATATGAATGTATTTATTAATTTCTTGATCATATGTCTTTGAAAAAATTCTAGATCCATGTTGGGCTCCACCATGACCAAAAATCATATTCAATTATATAGTGTTGATTATTCATTATGATGTTGTGTGTGACCCTCTTGGCCATTATCTTGATAGTGGTGAATACTATTCACATACCTAGAGAAGGATATAGTAACCCATCATGGCCCAAATGAGATAAGGATAGTCCGAACAGTGACAACCAACCCACTATCATGAACTATGTAATAAAATCTATTTGTCTTTAATATATCTTAAAGCTAGACACAAAGATGTGTCATAATATATTACATGATTTATTATTTGTGGATCTAACTGGGTGGATTTACCCTCAACTGCCATGGGCATGGTCTTATGGAGGTACTACCATCATGATTAATGTGTCCTAATATATATACATTCCATATCCTAGAAGTGACTAATCCTTTATAGACCATTCATCCAATGTCGTGCCACCAATGAAACACCCACAATTAGCTAGTCTACATGATTTTATTGTCATGGTTTTTTCCTTACATCATTGTATGCAATCAAAAGGCACACATTAGAAATGACCTCAATTCAGGAGACCATTACACATGTCTGTATATAGAAACATACAATGAAATCCAAAACATATGTAATTCACAATGGAAGGTCTATCCCAATAAACTCTCTACCCGAGATCACCAAGTGTTAACTTCCTAAGAAAATGTAATACCGCTTATGAGACACTAGAAACTAATAGTCAAATATCTACTTTGTCCAGTCAGTATGATGTATCTTGAACATATGGAATATTTATGATTAATGCCAAAGTATATAGATGTTTTCAATAATTCTTGGAATCTACAATATATTTTTGATATTATAATTAATCAATGGACATTTACATTAATAGTGAATGTTGAAATATTTGCACAATAATTGTATGTTTTCATCATTCACATCAAAATATCCAAATGATATGGTAATCAAAAGCACTACATTGTAGTGTCTATGACACTCACTATTACAACACTCCCACCTTCAGTAAATCCAACATGATAACTAAATTGGCTGGCTCAGTCATGATCAAACTCATGTTTCTGCTTAGTCATGGCATTAGCTGATGGGTCTGCCAGGACTCTGCAGCATGGCCATTATTCTATTTGGAACATCATCACCTTGAGTAAAATATCTCATGAAATGGAATCCCCAATTATTTCCCTTTTTCCACTATCATAACATGATATCATGTATAGTAATAGTAACATTATTTACATTATGATAATTCTTAACATTCTAGGTGTGATTTAATGATTTGGAATAAATCGTTGGGTACAAAAAAATTTAGCTTCCATAGAATTTTTAACATAAAATGTATTTGTAGTTATGGTTACTTCTGTCTATAATGAGCTTCCCTCACTCACCAACTTATCCAAACTATGATATCAGATCACTCAAATATATGGAAGACTATTTTTTGTCCCCTAAAAACTTGTATCCTTACCTCTCTATTAAACAGGTATATATCTTTTGTACTTTCCAAATATCAATTAGATATTTCTAACTACTTCACTTGTATTTCTCCTAGATATAATTAATCTCTTCCTACTATAAATTATATCCAAGAAATATAAATAATTGTTCATATTATTGTATACATGATTGATCCATCAATTAGGCATATAGAATTCAATTTATCATGTTACACTCCTCCCACGTCTCAGACATGTCTACATGGAGAGTTATATTCACTCTGACATTGGTAAAAATTCCTAACTTGAATTGTTTATCTTGAATTTTTGAATACCAATTTAATATATGTGCTATTGAATAGTTACCAAAAACCATTAGATATATCTCACTACATATTCATTCCTAGAAAATAGGTTACTATATTAAGACAATCACTAGAGAATAAATATCATCCTTGTCTTAACTAACAGATAGACCAAAAAGATATTTCCATGTGATATAGATCATATTTTATTTTTTAAACAATGGACCTCCCACTATGATCTTGTAGGTAGATGAAAAAAATATTACAAATTAATATTTTATGACCATGTTACTCATTTCAATAATAAATTATATTTCACTAACATTCAACCCATTTTAGCATTACTTTATGTGACCATACCTTTCTCATTGCATCGATAGTAACCTTATAGGATTAGTGTTCATGAAATTCAATATCTAATAATATTATAATAGAAATTATCTATGTCATTTGAAATTATAATGTATTTAGGCATATCATCATGATGTAACCAATCAACAATTTTGGGTACTATGCTTTTACAATCCATGTATTTTCTCACATTAATACCCACTACTGTTTTAAAAATTAGAAGCCCCATTTCAATGTGAACCATAGAATCCAATATTGAATTTTAATTGATCATTTCAATCATAGATAATTTCCTTGTTATGATCTCTTGTATAAATAATAATTTATACTAATTAGTGGATCATCAGCACCAATGAATTCAAAATATTTCATCATGTTTTTATACATCCTATGCAGTACATGTCTCTAAAACATTCATGTTCCATATGAACTTTTAGAATTAGTTTCTATGGCATCTACATGTTAATCTCTAGAATTGAATAAAACTAAGTAAATATCTCTCTCACTCTCTACCAAATATTTTATCACTTTTATCGAAATGTAGTCTAACACTTGACTACACCTTTTCTATCATAGGTATTTTTGTAATTTCCAAAGCAACCATTAGGATAATTACGTTAGATACACATTGTGTTTGTTCTTGAAACATGTTTGTTTATGTCCTAAAAACCCGTTTCATTTAAATAAATGTCTAATTACATAATGTATTTAAATTATTTTAGGAATTATATGATATCCATTTTTCATTTTAGTTGGCATATGGTTATGACACATCACTGTTATTTAAAAATAATGTAATGAAATATAATGTAAGTTTTTCTATGTGGAAACATTGATACTCCTTACATCATAACCATGAAGTATAAAACGTGTGTTTATGAATTACTCCACACTATATTTTTTGAACAATGTTAACATGTAATAAGATATCATAAATCCTCCATATTAACATCATTGTCATGGCATTGATAAGGTAACGTGCGTTTAAGAATTATTCCAGGCTACATTATCAGGGTAAATGATTGCATTTTACAGATATTCTTTGGCATTCGAGCTCAAAGAAACACATATATTATGACCATACATATACTTCAATTTATGATTCCCTAATATCTTATAGGTATCTTATCAAGTAAATATACATCCAACTTATTCTTGGAATAGCTCATGGTCTCTTACTTGGAAAATTCATAATGCTTTGTGTAATACCTTTATTTATAATACTTTTTTCATCCAAACTTAAGTCATTGATAATAACATAGGTGTATAGATTTACTAATCCTAAATACCAAACACGGTATATCCATGTTAACCACATATAGTTTTAGTTGACAAATAATTACCTGGTCACATCTGGGTATATAATTCTTCCATTTTATTCATCACTTATTTTCAATTATTCTTGTATCACTAAACTATTGGTTGTGTATTAGATACCAAAATCAACATTTATTATTGAGTCTGGAATAATGACTCCTTCTGTCCTAGTACACTTGTGATTAATGTAATGGGTATACTAAATAATATTTCTACATGAGTCATTAACATGGAAATAATGAATTTGTATACTTACCACTGCTGGCCTAGGTATCAAACTATCTCAACCACATAAATAATATAGCTGACATCTAGTAATATTTCTATACTTACTTGGTTACTACATATAAACACGGATATTTGATAGGCATATAATATTAAATACCCAGGAATTAAAATTGGATCATTACATCATACTTTGATGAATAATCCTGAAGAAGAAGTGGTAACTTGCTTCTTTAATTCAGTTAATTTCACTTTAACTTCAATTTTTTATTAAATGATGTGAAATGAAAATAACCTATGTTAATACAAAATTTTCTGAAAAACATTATGAATGTTCAATTGGATTTACATTCCATTGGCCTTTTTGGATTGTCATCGAATATTATCATCAAATGAATTAAAGATGAAACTTTATTTTATATTATTATTTATGTGAAAAAACATAACTAAATTGTTAATGAAGCATTTAATCAATTACTGTCCCTTTTTTAACCAATAAAAATATTTGAGTAAATTGGTAAAATGATATGAGAAAGGTATCCTTTAAAATATCATGATCCATCTGTCATTTTACCCATATCGATGTACCCATCAAATTAATCTTTTCATGCTTCAATTTTTTCTCACAGTCTTCATAGAGATGAGACTATATGTTATATGTTCCATGTCCTGATGTTGCAACTGCAACTAACATTGGATGTTGATGATAAAATAATGTAATAACAATCATATACTCTATACACGAGTCTCATGTATGAAATTTCTCACCATTTCTTCTTGAGTCGACATAATTGGAGTTGGGGACAATGGAACCTTGAGTGTCCTATATCATAGTACTATGCACAAGCGACCGAACTATTCATAGATACTTGTGCTTGTGTAGACATTAACATTGTCGTATATTTATCACATTTTATATTGTGTTATAATTTCCATTTTTATAATAATAAATGTTACTATATTATTACTTTTTATCTGGAATACCTATATAGTCATTTTGATTAATTATTTACATCATTAAATATCTCTTACTATTTATAGTATTATAGGAACTCTCTATGCTAAATTCTTAATTATCCATCACTTGAGAATTATTGTACAGATGATCCTTGAATGTAACACCCCAAGATTTCATAGTGTGTTATTTCTTCAAAATAATTCAATAACTTGCACTACACGCAACACCGAGTTCAAGCGCACCATGACTTACCAAACAAGCCGTTCAAAAAAGGTTATGAATAGTATTAACTAAATTTTAAACTTTATATAATCCTTATAATTTTAGAATCCCTATTATGAGTTTCTTAGACATAATGTAAGAACAAATTCATCTTCAGTATTGTAGTTTTACCAACTTTTAATAGTAAACCCTTTTTAAATAAAATATTTTAAACTTTTTGACTACATGGGGACATCAAAAAAATTTAAAATAAAACATCCCAAGCTTCCACGGTACGCTTTCCTTTGAATAAAACAGTAGCGTGTGTTGTACGCAACTTCGAGTTTTAACACACACCACAACCGATCAAACTAGCCGTTATGAATAGTAATACTTAATTTTTTGAAATTATATATATTTTATATTTAAAAATGGACTTCATTTTTGGATTCGGAATATCGAATTTAGCCTAAGGTGAAATTTTGGTACTTTTCGGATAACTTTCATATTTTGATGAATAGTGAAAATTACTAAATTTTAATTAAAAACAACTTTTTTAATCAAAATAATTAATAGTGATAAATTATGAATTTGAGTGGTTTTAAAGTATATTTAGAATATATTTTTACCATTTAATATAATTTTGGTCATTGGACATAATTTTACAATTAAACCGAACATAAACAAGTGTCAATCTTTTGATAGTTATTATCTCTTAAAAACACGCTTTTTGTTTTGACAGCGGGAATTAATTTTAAATTAATTTCTGCCACTTCTGTGTTTTGAATTTAGGAAAATGGATTCCATATTTGGAATCAGGATTTTCAAATTGTGTAAATAGGTAACTTTTATTTTTAGACATTTTGAATAGTTACTGTGGTAAATATTTTATTTACCATGGTTAAAGGGTAAATCCGGTAAATAAGGGTTAAAAAATAATATTATAATAATACAAAATTACCCTAAAACGTGTCCTAACCTTATTGGTGGACACATACCCGACCATGGGCATCCTTGGGTCAATTTGGGGACCCCTTGGAGCCACTTGTATGTGGTAGGGACACATTATATTAATAAAGTTAAAATAAAAATAAAAATGGAATAAGCTTACATCTTTTAGAAGAACAATTTTTACATAGGGTTATACATGTTGGATTTTCGATTATAAATATTCATTAGAAAGATAAAAATATTTCCTACATGATGATATTTTATTTATAATTTTTAGACATTAAATAATATATTTTATTTATGACACAATGATGATGCAGTAATTACTATAATAGTGAAAAATTAAAATAATTGATATTATAAATACCCAAAAAAAAATATAATATGAAACTTTTAATGAATTAAACTAATTTTCTAGGATAATATGATATATTAGGATTGATTTAATTGACTTTGTTCGAAGTAATCAATCTGTTATGAGTTTCACAAAAATCAACTATTGAATAGTGTCAAAATTGACATAAAAGAGTTCTTAAAACAAATATTATATTATTAATTGATATTAAATTCCTAAAAATCTAAGGTTCGGCCAAAAGACTTATATCAGGATATGTTCATCATTAATGGACCACTTGTGGGTCGCTTGGATGTATATAGTAAGTTTATTAACCATATTATATAAAAATACAAAGAGACATTGTAAAAGTGAAACTAATTAACTTAGAGTTAATACTTAAAGATAAGGTTAATATAAGTACCAAAACCTGTCTAAATTCTATTGGTTGAGTGGTTTTCGACCTATCCCCACCTTAGCCTTTGAATAATCAACTTTGGAGCCATTGGAAACCGAATATGAATTTATTATAAATTGATATTTCTAGCTTTTCCAAAGGTGCCCCCCACCCCTCTTATAAAAGGGAACTCCTCCTTCTCATTTCTTCACACCTCTCAAGCCACTTGGCTCGTCCAAACTCTGCCCAACTAAGCTCCCCACATCCCTCTCCTCTTCCTTGAAGCTTCCCCTTAGGCAGAAATCATTTCAACAAGTCCTTTGGTTCCAACCAAAGTGAGTTACCTAAATTAAAGGTAACGTTTTCTCTTAAATTATTTTCATTTATTTTCCTTCTCCAACCCCCAAACTCTTTTTATTTCCTTTCTTTTGTAACAACACCATTATCCTCAATATACTAGGATGCTGTTATAAGAATTATTCAAACTACACATACACACAACTCCATCTAATGGATGATGAACATAATGTTTCTGTGGATGGCAAACTAACGCCTCACGAAACGATGATTGTTCAAATACATCTTACCGCCTCTCATGGTGGCCATTATGATGGAATTGTAATTAAATATGATTTTAATGATATATATTTTATATATAAGCTTCTGTAATTCCATTTTATTTCATACCAATATTCGTTTCATGTTGTATATACATACGATAATTTCATTTGAGGAAGTGCGGACTACCGCCCCCTTAAAATGATATGACTCGTTCATACCACACATGGAACGTATAAAGGATGGTGTTAATGAACTTAAGTAACATATATAAAATATTATATTATACTGGAATAGTAATATACCTATGTATCATTTGGATTCGATTCTTTTAAAATAAAAATTAAATGGAAGTAGTGTTCGTGCGTACGTACGGACTACCGTCTCCATGAACGCGATGAGATTCATTCTCCATCGTATCCATTCAAGTATAATTATCATTTGATGATTTAAAAATGATGTTTAAGAACTTGATACCATTCTGGATATGAATAATATACATCCCATTAATAACGAATATGGCTCACATAACAAAGAATATAAAGTAAAATGAACCCGTTAACACCCGAAATGACGATAATTCTAAGATATTATTAACAAATCAATGATAAAAGATCATATATGATATCATATTAAAGTAAATTATTCTTTTATTATTCAATAACAATTATTTCACCATTATACAGGAGGTAAACCTACCATCGACCAAGGAAAAAGTACAATGTAAGGGATTTTCTAATCTCACTTTTAATTTCGTGAGAATTCTATTGTTCACCACTTAATTATTGCATGTGGTGTATGTGTACTGCCCATGATTGTATTCATTGTGTAATATACTTTAATTTATGGGTATTTACATCATCATGGTATGATACTTCTTTCATGAGTGTATGTTTCGAAAGTTACCTAATCGATAAGGGGATTTGAGATTTCAATTTCCACTCATTTGGCTTTACACATATTTCATTGATTATATTACCCCAAGATTATGTGTGGAATCACTATTCATTTGATTATGTCATAATTTCCACTCCCCTTCCTGTGGATATAAGTTTGATGCACATAATCACTCCATTGGTAATTCTCAAGTCATTGATATGAATTTGATAAGAGTAATTTTAACTCATTCTCCATTTGTTGAGTTAAACATCCAATTCGTTGGTATTGTTTTTACAAGAATATGTGTGAATGTACTTTGATTGTTTTACACTGAATATCCAATCATATTTAGTGTATTTATATTTTTCACACATAATTATGTCATTGATTTATCCTTAACCTAAGGATACAACCTTTACAAGAGATTTCATCTCAATTTACATTCCATTGAGACTTCTTTGTTGATATACACCAAATCACTTTTATGTGGTGTATATAACGTACTTTGACATAGTATATCATGAATACCTTTATTCTCATGATATTACAAAGTTTTGATTACCACAATTATTTGTATTCAAGTGTCTCTTTTGGTTGGAATCTCTAACTAAAATACCATTTTTAAAATGATTTAAAGACTTATTCATCTAAATCTTTCTCATTAATGTCCATGTTTTAAAAAATGGTTTTAAGGATTTATTTATATGGACATTAAAGTTTACAAATTAAAACTCCTTTTAAAAAGTTTCAAAGTGGTATGGGACACTTTGATTCAAAAATCTACTTTTAAATGGCTCCTTGACAAATAGTGTGACTTTTAAATGTTTTCAAGAAAAGGGGGATATTTCTCTCAAATAGTTTTGATGATTACTTTCATTTATGTCAACATCCTTCATTATTCATGATTGAGGTTAATGTGATACAATACAATCTTCCATATTGTATCAAATGAGTTATGTTTGACTGTGGATGTTCTATTTTTATACCATTCATGGTTTGTGGTTAAAGTATTGACATTTCGTATGCTAGTTTAATACGAATGTTTACGTTATGTTTAAACCTATTCATATGAGGAATGCATTGGACTTAATAAGTGACGGGTGGAGCCCGCTATAGCTCCTCGATGCATCGGTAGGTCTCATGAGACAAACTAGTGTCTTGGCACAAGGCCTTGGCAAAATCTTATTTGTAGTCTTGGCACGAGGCCTTGGCTATGTGGTTATGATAGTCTGGCATTATGCATTCCAACATTATGAAAGTGGTTATTGATTTTTGCATGTGATTATTCGATTAGTAGAATATCCATGTGAATAATTAAATGGCATTATTTCATTTTATTTATGCCATACCATGTTGAAAGTTCATATTTAAAAGGCTTTTGTTTTAGTTATACATTGCCTTAAATGTTTATTCTTTCCGCTATATTGTTATCCTTACTGGGCATTTGAGCTCACCCCTTTTCTATGTTTTATTTTTCCCAGGATGTGAAGAAGTAAGTTATGAATGACCTACAGGGATTTTATGAGGGGATAATAGTGTGGTCTATTGAGACATTATGTTGTTGTAGTAGTTTTTCATTTTATAATGTAATGTAAAACTTATGAATATATCTGGCATTTTCCAAGGCTACTAAACCAATCGGTCTTTCGAGATTTGATCTTTCTTATGATCATGCCAATGTTATGTAATAATGCACCGACTCTGGGTAACTGGGGTCGGGGCGTTACAGTTGGTATCAGAGGGAATCGGTCTTTCGAGACTTGATCTTTCTCATGATCATGCCAATGTTATGTAATAATGCACCGACTCTGGGTAACTAGGGTCGGGGCGTTACAGTTGGTATCAGAGGGAGGTTTAGTACAAACCTTGGTAGCTAGATTTAGATAAACTCTGATTAGAGCACGTAGACCTAAGATGAACTTTGAGGATTAGTATAAAAGAACTTCCTAGAATTTTGGTATTGTAGAGATTTTGTGAGTTTTCCGAGCCATACATCCCTGTCTGGATACGAGCAGGTAGAGGCGGCTCTGGCACAGATGTACCTAGGGGTAAAACCCGAAAACACCGCTTTGAGCTAGACTCGAACGGGAACTGGTGCACGACAACGGGCCTTGCTGCACTCTTGGTTACGACACTCCCGGGGGATATGCTTAGGATAATTTACATTTTCTTTACAAACCGATTTAAGTAATATATACATAAGATGAGAGTAAATGACCTTGGTTAATCCTAATATGTTTCAAATTGAGAATATGGTGACATTTTAATCTCTAAATGATTTTACGACTACTATTACTCACACAATGCTTTCTGGTTTTAGTCAATGGCTGGATTCCAAGGAAGTCATAGTGACTTTGAGAATGATGTACAAGTTGGGAACAGTGGTAGCAATGAGCAACAAAATGGAATGTTGATAGGCGTAAAAGATATCGTCTTTATGCCAAATCAGTTTTCCAAAAATATGATCAACAACATATATATTAACCAACTCCCAGACTCAACAAGGAAGAGAAAGGTGATAAATGATAAGATCTCCAGCAATGGAGACCATGGAGAAAAGAAACCTCAATTTTCATCATGCAGGAATTGTGGAAAGAGACACCCAGGAAAGTGTCTCAATGGGACAACGAAATGTTTTACGTGCGGGAAGGAAGGACATAAAGTGAAGAATTGCCGAAGAAAAATGAAGAGTACTATGGAAGAAGATAAAAATGGTCCCAAGAGTCCATTTACAGTCATTTGCCGTAAATGTAGGGGACCTGGCCATTACCCGAGTGAATGTCCTATTCTATAGGATATTTTCTTGGTCAAAGAAGAATCTATGTGGAAATAAATGGTTGGAGAAAAATTATCACTACTTGTTGATGGGTTTACATTGGAATAATTTTCTCTTGTATTTGTAACCCCGCAGTTTGCCATGTGAGAATGATATTTGTGGAAGAATTGTCTCTTCTCTTGTGGATATAGGTATAAATAACCATTTGGTTTTATATGATCATTGGGGTTTGAGAAAATGATAAGTTATTTGGGATGAAAATGCAAAGTATGATATAACATTTGTGGTTAAATTATGTTATTTTTAGGAATTTATCTCATTTTGGTAATATTATAAAATATAGTTTTGAAAAAGGACAACACGTAGACCGTGTGACAACCCGTCGCGTCGGACAAAGCTGTGGGAATCGAACCCACAACCAAAGTGCGATTGGGATTTATCGCCTACCACTGGACTACGTGAAGTCCCTGGTTAGTATGACTATTTTTTTGTTAAATGATTTTATTGATCAATAATAAGATGATTTGGGTTCTTATGTCTTATCAAATGAATACCCTTGGTATAGGAAAATGATTTGGTGATTAAGTGATAAATGTTATTTTGGAAGATGTTCATTTTGTTAGGAACACTATATGCCCAAGGAAAATAGAATACAATGAGGTTTCATTTGTAGAGTAATGGTGGATTTTTATCTACTTTTTTATTGTTGATTTATAGTGATTTGGGTTATTTATGGAAATGATTAACCTATAACAGAGAATATGTGATGATGTTGATTACATTTAAGTATGTGACTTTAAGAGTATTTGATGTAATTTGGAGATACAATGTAACATGGGAGACTACTTAATCAAATTCTTCTATGTTTTGGGTTTCAATATTAGTTTGGATTATATTAAAGGATTTTAAGGACAATTGGTTATTGAATGGTATCTATTTAACTTTGGGGTATTGTTGGTTTAATTTTAGAAATTAAGATTAGTGCATATTTATCTCAATGAATATCCTTTTGGTGGATCATTAGATCATTCTCTAACCATTTTGGTTTTGATTAATCTTCAAAGACAATGTAAATATATGGATTATCCTGCATGGATCATGTGATTCTATAGAAGTTTATTCTAGCTCTCCCAGTGTGACCAAGTCTTCTTGAATACTCATCGTTTAAAAAAAATTGAGTTAGTGGTGGAAATTTATTAAAGAATGAAAATCTACTTAAAATTTAAGTATATCTCATAGTGTTATTAGTCAATATCATAAATGAATTCCTCTTCCTTATGTAATGTAACTTTAAAAAAAATGTTGTCCTAGATGGTACCTTAAATCATCACTAATTTATGGCTTTGGGATTGTTGGCCTATTCATAGCCATGTTCTCTACCACTCTCCATCAGATAATTGATGGTTAGATTTCTCCTCCATATCCATATTTTCCTACATGGAACCCTAGTATGTGTTAATTTCGGTAATCTTCATACTTTCCACTCTTTATTTTAAATAGAGGCCTCATTAATTAATTTTTTGATGTGGGATTTCAACTAAGATATTTTGAAATGTCAAAAATGTGTGATCCCAATACCCTATATTTTGTTGAACCGATGGTACTTCAAATCATCATAGATTGATGAGTTTAAGGACCTCAATTTTATACTTGTTTGTGATTGATGACCTCAACCACTACCTATAAATATTTACGTTTTTCCTCCAATTATATGTCTCTAATTGCCACCAATGTTCTCCTAATCGAGATCATAATTTGGTGGTGACCCTTTCATTTCTCTTTTCCTCATATTAAGACTAAATTTTAGTAAACCAATTTCCGATGTGGGTTTTCCCACAAATATATTTTCTATTTTCAACCTTTTATTTTCGAAGAACAATTTCAAATTGCGAGGACGCAATTTATTGAAGGAGGGGAGAATGTAACACCCCAAGATTTCATAGTGTGTTATTTCTTCAAAATAATTCAATAACTTGCACTACACGCAACACCGAGTTCAAGCGCACCATGACTTACCAAACAAGCCGTTCAAAAAAGGTTATGAATAGTATTAACTAAATTTTAAACTTTATATAATCCTTATAATTTTAGAATCCATATTATGAGTTTCTTAGACATAATGTAAGAACAAATTCATCTTCAGTATTGTAGTTTTACCAACTTTTAATAGTAAACCCTTTTTTAATAAAATATTTTAAACTTTTTGACTACATGGGGACATCAAAAAAATTTAAAATAAAACATCCCAAGCTTCCACGGTACGCTTTCCTTTGAATAAAACAGTAGCGTGTGTTGTACGCAACTTCGAGTTTTAACACACACCACAACCGATCAAACTAGCCGTTATGAATAGTAATACTTAATTTTTTGAAATTATATATATTTTATATTTCAAAATGGACTTCATTTTTGGATTCGGAATATCGAATTTAGCCTAAGGTGAAATTTTGGTACTTTTCGGATAACTTTCATATTTTGATGAATAGTGAAAATTACTAAATTTTAATTAAAAACAACTTTTTTAATCAAAATAATTAATAGTGATAAATTATGAATTTGAGTGGTTTTAAAGTATATTTAGAATATATTTTTACCATTTAATATAATTTTGGTCATTGGACATAATTTTACAATTAAACCGAACATAAACAAGTGTCAATCTTTTGATAGTTATTATCTCTTAAAAACACGCTTTTTGTTTTGACAGCGGGAATTAATTTTAAATTAATTTCTGCCACTTCTGTGTTTTGAATTTAGGAAAATGGATTCCATATTTGGAATCAGGATTTTCAAATTGTGTAAATAGGTAACTTTTATTTTTAGACATTTTGAATAGTTACTGTGGTAAATATTTTATTTACCATGGTTAAAGGGTAAATCCGGTAAATAAGGGTTAAAAAATAATATTATAATAATACAAAATTACCCTAAAACGTGTCCTAACCTTATTGGTGGACACATACCCGACCATGGGCATCCTTGGGTCAATTTGGGGACCCCTTGGAGCCACTTGTTTGTGGTAGGGACACATTATATTAATAAAGTTAAAATAAAAATAAAAATGGAATAAGCTTACATCTTTTAGAAGAACAATTTTTACATAGGGTTATACATGTTGGATTTTCGATTATAAATATTCATTAGAAAGCTAAAAATATTTCCTACATGATGATATTTTATTTATAATTTTTAGACATTAAATAATATATTTTATTTATGACACAATGATGATGCAGTAATTACTATAATAGTGAAAAATTAAAATAATTGATATTATAAATACCCAAAAAAAAATATAATATGAAACTTTTAATGAATTAAACTAATTTTCTAGGATAATATGATATATTAGGATTGATTTAATTGACTTTGTTCGAAGTAATCAATCTGTTATGAGTTTCACAAAAATCAACTATTGAATAGTGTCAAAATTGACATAAAAGAGTTCTTAAAACAAATATTATATTATTAATTGATATTAAATTCCTAAAAATCTAAGGTTCGGCCAAAAGACTTATATCAGGATATGTTCATCATTAATGGACCACTTGTGGGTCGCTTGGATGTATATAGTATGTTTATTAACCATATTATATAAAAATACAAAGAGACATTGTAAAAGTGAAACTAATTAACTTAGAGTTAATACTTAAAGATAAGGTTAATATAAGTACCCAAACCTGTCTAAATTCTATTGGTTGAGTGGTTTTCGACCTATCCCCACCTTAGCCTTTGAATAATCAACTTTGGAGCCATTGGAAACCGAATATGAATTTATTATAAATTGATATTTCTAGCTTTTCCAAAGGTGCCCCCCACCCCTCTTATAAAAGGGAACTCCTCCTTCTCATTTCTTCACACCTCTCAAGCCACTTGGCTCGTCCAAACTCTGCCCAACTAAGCTCCCCACATCCCTCTCCTCTTCCTTGAAGCTTCCCCTTAGGCAGAAAGCATTTCAACAAGTCCTTTGGTTCCAACCAAAGTGAGTTACCTAAATTAAAGGTAACGTTTTCTCTTAAATTATTTTCATTTATTTTCCTTCTCCAACCACCAAACTCTTTTTATTTCCTTTCTTTTGTAACAACACCATTATCCTCAATATACTAGGATGCTGTTATAAGAATTATTCAAACTACACATACACACAACTCCATCTAATGGATGATGAACATAATGTTTCTGTGGATGGAAAACTAACGCCTCACGAAACGATGATTGTTCAAATACATCTTACCGCCTCTCATGGTGGCCATTATGATGGAACTGTAATTAAATATGATGTTAATGATATATATTTTATATATAAGCTTCTGTAATTCAATTTTATTTCATACCAATATTCGTTTCATGTTGTATATACATACGATAATTTCATTTGAGGAAGTGCGGACTACCGCCCCCTTAAAATGATATGACTCGTTCATACCACACATGGAACGTATAAAGGATGGTGTTAATGAACTTAAGTAACATATATAAAATATTATATTATACTGGAATAGTAATATACCTATGTATCATTTGGATTCGATTCTTTTAAAATAAAAATTAAATGGAAGTAGCGTTCGTGCGTACGTACGGACTACCGTCTCCATGAACGCGATGAGATTCATTCTCCATCGTATCCATTCAAGTATAATTATCATTTGATGATTTAAAAATGATGTTTAAGAACTTGATACCATTCTGGATATGAATAATATACATCCCATTAATAACGAATATGGCTCACATAACAAAGAATATAAAGTAAAATGAACCCGTTAACACCCGAAATGACGATAATTCTAAGATATTATTAACAAATCAATGATAAAAGATCATATATGATATCATATTAAAGTAAATTATTCTTTTATTATTCAATAACAATTATTTCACCATTATACAGGAGGTAAACCTACCATCGACCAAGGAAAAAGTACAATGTAAGGGATTTTCTAATCTCACTTTTAATTTCGTGAGAATTCTATTGTTCACCACTTAATTATTGCATGTGGTGTATGTGTACTGCCCATGATTGTATTCATTGTGTAATATACTTTAATTTATGGGTATTTACATCATCATGGTATGATACTTCTTTCATGAGTGTATGTTTCGAAAGTTACCTAATCGATAAGGGGATTTGAGATTTCAATTTCCACTCATTTGGCTTTACACATATTTCATTGATTATATTACCCCAAGATTATGTGTGGAATCACTATTCATTTGATTATGTCATAATTTCCACTCCCCTTCCTGTGGATATAAGTTTGATGCACATAATCACTCCATTGGTAATTCTCAAGTCATTGATATGAATTTGATAAGAGTAATTTTAACTCATTCTCCATTTGTTGAGTTAAACATCCAATTCGTTGGTATTGTTTTTACAAGAATATGTGTGAATGTACTTTGATTGTTTTACACTGAATATCCAATCATATTTAGTGTATTTATATTTTTCACACATAATTATGTCATTGATTTATCCTTAACCTAAGGATACAACCTTTACAAGAGATTTCATCTCAATTTACATTCCATTGAGACTTCTTTGTTGATATACACCAAATCACTTTTATGTGGTGTATATAACGTACTTTGACATAGTATATCATTAATACCTTTATTCTCATGATATTACAAAGTTTTGATTACCACAATTATTTGTATTCAAGTGTCTCTTTTGGTTGGAATCTCTAACTAAAATACCATTTTTAAAATGATTTAAAGACTTATTCATCTAAATCTTTCTCTTTAATGTCCATGTTTTAAAAAATGGTTTTAAGGATTTATTTATATGGACATTAAAGTTTACAAATTAAAACTCCTTTTAAAAAGTTTCAAAGTGGTATGGGACACTTTGATTCAAAAATCTACTTTTAAATGGCTTCTTGACAAATAGTGTGACTTTTAAATGTTTTCAAGAAAAGGGGGATATTTCTCTCAAATAGTTTTGATGATTACTTTCATTTATGTCAACATCCTTCATTATTCATGATTGAGGTTAATGTGATACAATACAATCTTCCATATTGTATCAAATGAGTTATGTTTGACTGTGGATGTTCTATTTTTATACCATTCATGGTTTGTGGTTAAAGTATTGACATTTCGTATGCTAGTTTTAATACGAATGTTTATTTTATGCTTAAACCTATTCATATGAGGAATGCATTGGACTTAATAAGTGACGGGTGGAGCCCGCTATAGCTCCTCGATGCATCGGTAGGTCTCATGAGACAAACTAGTGTCTTGGCACAAGGCCTTGGCAAAATCTTATTTGTAGTCTTGGCACGAGGCCTTGGCTATGTGGTTATGATAGTCTGGCATTATGCATTCCATCATTATGAAAGTGGTTATTGATATTGCATGTGATCATTCGACTAGTATAATATCCATGTGAGTAAGTAAATGGCATTATTTCATTTTACCTTTGTCATTTTATGCTGAAGTTCAAGTTTAAAAGGCTTGTGTTTTAGTTATAAATTGCCTTAAGTGTTTATGCTTATTTATGAAAGCTTCTGCTATAATGTTATCCTTACTGAGCATCCGAGCTCACCTCTTTCAATGTTTTATTTTTTTCCCAGGATTATGAAGAAGTAATTTATGAATGACCTGCAGGGATAGTATGAGGGGATATGAAGACAAGATGTTTTTTTTATGATGTAATGTAAAAATTTATGGATGTATCTAGTTATTCCAAGGATACTAAACTAATCGGTCTTTCGAGACTTGATCTTTCTCATGATCATGCCAATGTTATGTAATAATGCACCGACTCTGGGTAACTAGGGTCGGGGCGTTACATTGAACCTCCCCTCAGTGTCTATAAGTTTTGGTTATGCCACTAATCGGAGGGTTCAAGGTATGCATTTTGTTGGCAAACAACATGAACTCACAGTTCCTTGGTCTATTGGGTAATGTCCCAGCTTCTACAATCAATAATGATTTCATTAAAACATGCCTATAAAATTAGAACAAGATAGATCTTGCTACTTCTTTGCAGCAACATTAGTTAATTCAAACCACCATTCTCATAATAACTCCTCATTAGTAAAAGGCACCATCATCATTGTCGAGTTGATCCCCCTGGAAACTGAGTTTTGTTCAAATTTGTTTGAAGGGACCAGATTACAACATAATATATCTTTGAGGGTTTATGTATTCAATGTGGTGAAAGAAATATTTTTTCTATTTTTAAGAATGTTCTAGGTGATCTCACTCACAACTGGCTATGAAATAAATATAACAATCCATAGTTCCACATGGTCATTTTATATGTACATTCTTCTTTATTATTTTGTGTTGTTCGCATGTTAACTACACAAACAGAACAATAACAAACCATTAAAAAATTAAAACAATGATCTGATCATGAGATGATATTAATTGTTGATCCAAAGAGTGAACAATGGATCATTCTAGATCCAGAGGGATATTACATGAGTCACATCACATGCGACACAGATTGCAGAAACTTTTCATCCAATGCATATGCTCCTTTCTTCTGTGTCAACATAACAATGCATGAAGTGCATTTTTGCTCATCTCTTCACTATACAACATTACTAACATGCATATTAGGGGGTATCAGGGTATAAAATAAAACTCTGAGAATGGGCACACACAAACATATACATTTCATGACTCTGAGATGACATACACATCACCTTTTATTTAACTACATATTAAAAACAATGCAGTAATTAAATAAATAAATGAAAAAGCACACCAAACATACATTGGATGGTCTTGGGCTCATGATCAGTCAATATGTATTAACTCGTGTATTTAAAAAATAAATGCATATTTAAAATTAAATATTCATTAAATAAACTCAAGGGTATTTAATTGAGTGACAAATTTCACTTTTTTTATTAATTCAATATTCACATTGTTCATTCCCATAAATTGATTTAAATTTAAAATTAAATTAAATTAATTATTTTATGTAATTTAATAGCAAAAATTTAATTTAATTAAGACTCGTTTATATTTAAAAAGAAAAGTAATATTAAATTAATTTCAATTACAAATGAAATTACATAAATTAATTCAATTAAATTTTAAATAAAATAAGTAATTTGAGCCTAAAAACCCATGGGCATGGCCTTTGCGGGTGGGGCCAAACCTGCCGGCGCTGTGCCAACCCATGAAAGTGGCCATAGATTGAATCGTGGTCGGTTCAAAGAATGTTTACGGCGGGTGTCACACTCACCCGAGCGGAACGACAAAGGCCAGATCCACCTCATCCAGCCACCGATCTAGGTTATTTGGGAAGCCCCAACATCGTTGGGAGTCAAGGATGTCAGTCTGAGGTTCCCCATGCTGAAGGAGGGCCGACCAGAATGGTTGCTGGTGGCCTTGGGGTGGGCTACGGCAATTGAGAAGTGACAAGGATCCTCCTGTGCTGGGATATCGCACATGCGGAGATGGGGAAAGCGGCGGAAGAAGGAGGCAAGATGCGGTGGCCGGTCGCTGGATCTTAGGGTGGTGTCGGGGATCAGCTAAAAGGTGAGCCAGTTCAGGAGAACAGCAAGATGGGGGTCTCACCTAGAGTGAGGATCCACCAGGCTGACACAACTACAGAAGGGTCTAGCGGTATAGGTTAGGTGACGAGAATTGCCAGTCCAGGTGAGGCACGATGAGGGTTCGGGGAGGAGGCCGGATGGACCATGGGTTCCAGCCGAACTGGCATGACAGAAGGGTACCGACCTGTTATGGGAACCATGGTGGACAAGGTGCGGGAGGCATTTCGGTATGGGGGCGCCATTGTAGGAGTTGACAGGTATGTGCGGGCCGCCGATCACTCGTACGCAGGAGGGAACTGCTCTTGGAGGGAGACATCAACTTTAAGGAGGTGGTCCAGATTGTTGGCTGTGGCGTCCCATGGAATGTGTAGAAAACGATGTGGGGTTCTCTAAAGTTGAAGGGGGCTGGGGGTTGCTCGGCCCAAAAATTATGATTACTTGTTCATATTGACCCACCCTAGCTCTTTTTTTTAATTTCTGATTCATATTCTGTCTAGGGATATCAGACCCTAATTAAGCTCTGTATATATATGAATAAAATTAAATTTTTCCATTAGCTTAATATTTTCACGTGTTTCTCTCATAATAATTGAATCAACCATGAATAATGCGGAATCCCTAAAAAGTGATTTTAAAAATTTTCACCGACGATCGACATAAACTTGTTGACATCAAAGAATTGCTGGCCGATTACTTCCCCCAGATCACACGGGAATGAGATAATGCACAATATTAATACCTTAAAATAGCTGGTTTAAATTTGAATCCGTGCTTGATGTCTGCTCATTGTTGGAAATTTCCTCTCATAGAATCCAAAACAAAATTCTTATAGATCACAGTAGATACTTCAGGAATCTAAGGGAGTGGCTGTCATCATAATCCATGTTCTATAACCTTATTATTATGGCATCTTTGATGCTTCGACACCATCGACACTTCGATGATCACCGCATCGCCTTGCTTGTGATGTATGAGTGGCAGCTCAATCCAAGCTCCTAGATCCAGATAATCTATCTCTAGAATGCAAGAGAGAGAAGTCAGTAGATAGAGTCCTTGAAAAGTTATTGGAAAATTTCTATAATCCACTATTTGTAGTGTGAAAATGGAGTACTTGAAAATAGCAGCCTGACCCCCAAATAATTAACACACTATATAAATTATTATGTGACTACTAAAATGTGTCAAAAATAACATTAATTTATATTATCGCTTTTCTTCTAATATTATAAATATATTACTTAAACATACCTATTCTATTATCTCACCTGATATAGCCTAGAAATATTAAATGAACCAAGAATATTTAAATGTATATTAGTTCAATGAATATATTTATGTATTTTCTAAAAAAACTATTATAAAATTATTAAATAAATTAAATGTAAATTTTTATTAAAATGAATAATATGAATTTATATATTACGTTGGTTATCGTATATCCTTGGAAAAATCTCGGACCTCTATGGTGGGCCCATTATGTCCAAAAATCATATTTAGCTGAATATGGAAGATTATTGAAAATACTATTATGTGTGACCCTCTAGGACATTATCTCGATTGCAGTGATTACTGTTAAGAGAACCAGAGTGATATCTAGCAACCCATCATAGCCCCTAATGAAATAAGTACAGTAACAACCGTGATAACAAACCTACCGATACCAAATGTGTAATATAATCTCTTTGTGTATAATATCTCTTAAAGCAGGATGCACTACCATGACTTTATCATTTTCATGCTTTATTATTGGTTGATATAACTTGATGGACATGGTCTTATGATGGTATGCCATCCTTATCAACCTTTCCTAACATATATAACTTCATTATCCAAGAACCGCCAAATCCATTCATGACCATTCCGCCAAAGACGTGCCACCAACGACACACCCAACAAAAGCTACCTTGCCACAATTTCCTTATCATGGTTTTTTCCTTGAATCAAAGTACCCAGTAAATTGACCAAAATTAGTAATGATCTCATGATAAGAGAGAATTACACATGTAAGTAGATTGGAACAACCAATGACACCGAAAACATGTAGTGTTCTTATTTGAAGGTGTGTCCTCATAATTTCACTACTAGAGATCACCAAGTGTGAACATTGGGAGAAGATATCTCAATGCTTATGCACACCCATCACCTGATAGTCCAACATATACTATGCCCATTCAATAGGATGTATCTATACCATATGACACATTTATGATTAATTTCATAGTATCTATAGGTTATCATTATAGATTGGGATCGACTATAACATTTTTATTCAAAAATTAATCTATGGACATTACCATTAAATAGTGGATGCAGAAATATATAAACTATAACTGTATGTTATAGTCATGTAAATCTTACTAGAAAAATGATATGGTATTCAAAATCACTATATATTATGATCTAGGGAATCAACTATTACAACATGTGTTTTCCTGATCTGCTTCTAGAAGAGAATTCTCAACGATGCCCTCTTATATCAAAATGGGAACACAATGTTTTGGTGGAATATTCTTATAATTATAACACACATAATAGAACAAATAACAAAAAAAATCCAATGTTTTCATAAAATAATGCTCTCCACTAGCCAGAAACATCCCATTGTCAAACACTATTCCCAAAAGACATCATCTCACATTGAACAGTACCCTCAAGCATCCCTATCACTAGTCATGGACAACATGGGGTAAAACAATTTACACAGTCAAAAGCAATTCATTATACACCATTTTTAATCCATTTCCACCTTTAGAGTGAAAATACTTCTCTTTTAATTACCCTTATCAACTTAGCATTTTTGTGACCAAAATTTTAGCTCATTTACCTCATTTTATCTAGAATAATTCTGTAACTATTCATTAATATTTTTTCCTTTTACCCAATCATTTCATCATTATAAAATAACAATTTCTTCATATTTTAAGGAATGTTAAGACCATTCTACCCTTCCTCTATCACACATTCATCTCATATGTGCCCATCATGAAGCATTCCTCTTATATCCTGAGGTTCCTATAATTATAAATGTATGAAAAACCGTGTTCCATTCTATCCAAGAGAAAAAAATAATATAAAACAATCTCATCATACAATAATTGAATCACCCAATGGTGAAATATCATTCAATTGTAACATCATATATCAAGAAGAGAAATAAATACCTTAGGTTCTTGTTTTTTCCCATATGGATAGGTTTGTTGTTCCCAATCACGGGCTCATCGCCAACACCCAACACATACTAATCTCATGTATACCATACCCAAATACTAAGGTAATATAAAATGATTTCTATGATACCAATATGTATCATCCCTAACCTAGAAGACACACAACTGGTGCTCTGATCCCGGTCGCTACATGAACATAAGCCCACCACCCAATATGCTAGACGATGCAGACTAGAAGCAAGTGTCTAATATTTAATGTAAGTAGACAATACCATCTTTTCTAGATTATTATACAACATAAAATATATGAAATAAAAAAATTATAGAACATTAACTATACCATTCATTACCAACCATTTCCAATATCGGGTAAAACCACAGCCAAAATTTAAATATGCCATTCCTTGCATTCATTTCCAAAATTGAAGGAAACCCAACATAAATACAAAAAGAAATATCCCCTCAAATAGATCATGATTCCAAGTCTAGATCCTCATTTATCATCATCCCAATCCCAAATCATCTCTCTAAGACATGACCTTTTCCCTTTCCTAGTCATGCAAGAATGAAATATGATTGGGTACCCAATGGAGACCCGAGCATGGTTTGAGTACTGCTCAGCAGGTCACCACCAATGGTGTCTACAAAATAACTAGTAAAAACTGATTGGGTATAAAATTTATAAATTAGTGGAAGGATAAAGAATAGACAATTCGATTTCCATTAATTAACAATATTCACTATAGAAACATTCAACATTTATTCTAGTCAATTACAAAAACCATTTCTATCGCACAATACATTTGTCAGGAATAGGTCATTTACACTTCAGCCTAATCCGACCAGTTATCAGACATAATGAAACAAATTATGCTCCCTATCTCACTACGGATATACATTTGATAACAAATACGTCACACTCACCATGGAGTCTCAGTATAGGGAGTCACATCAAATAAAACTATCAAGGGATTTGATCCTCAATCAAACTATCTAACCCATGCATTCAAGTGGGGGGGGGGTATATATACTCAGTCTAAAATGACATATGGGAGGAGACTTAGTCCAATCGTCCACATGCCACCTAGCCATGTTCACATGCTTATTCATCCAATTTCAACATATGACAAATCACATACCAGGAAAAATAAATACACATAACATTCACAATTCACATACCATTTAACAATTAAATCATCTTAGGGAATTAAACCATTAACCCATTTACCACACACCATACATGGACCATTCATCCCAAATCATTTTTGTCACTCAACTAATTTAACTTTACAAAAAATATACAAACATTAACTAATTTCACATAATTCATCATTTCACATATATTATATCAATAATGCATTTCAATTTCATTCTCACATGTAATTATACACATTCACCATATTCTGCATGACTCACATTACATTGTTCCAAACCATCCCTTATTATATTGTCAAATTATACAAAAATCTATCAATAATCCCTTTTCAATGTAAACTAACATATCAAAATATTAATATAGGGATCTACCTTATCACAAGTCCAATCCATATTTAACATTACAATTATCCATGTTCACGAATATTGGAACTCTCCATGGGTGGCCATAAACAAACCTAGTCAATAACAATGCATCCCACAGGGATCATGAGGGCTTCAATTCATCATTTATCCAAACATTTTACTAAATATAATCAAAATCATCAACTAAAAAAACTAAAAAGAACCATTAACAAAACCAAACATGAAGAAATCAACTTAAAGACCTTGGAATGTATATTTTATACCACCTACCATGATAATGTAAATGAACAGATGCTTAACCATAGCCTAAAATCTCGATTCAAGAACCCTTTGAAGCCTGAACCCAAGATCCACTTGAAAAGAGGGAATTGGGGATTTAAAAAAAGTAGAATGAAACCTCAATCCATAATCTAAAAAAGGGAAGAATGTAGAGAACAATACATACCTAGAGCATTAATATGAAACAAATTACACTGGAAATTATCGAGAAATGAAGTAGATCGATTTTTTGGAATATTTGATTGTTTGGGAGAATTACTAGGAATATAGGAGGATGAATGAGGAAGAAATTCAGGCATGTAACATAAAATAATGAGGGGGAAATGATAAAATACCACTTTTAATGCATTGTAGGGTTTGACCGAAGGTGTTTCCAAATCGTGTTCCAACTCTGTGTTTGCCTCAATCCAAGAGGGGATGAGTTTCACAAATACCTGGTGAGAAAGCAAGGGTTTTAAAAACCTTGTTCCAACTGTGTAGAATGCCTCTTTCTAGGCCGAAAATATTTTTAATCCCCACATTCATTGTTTACAAAACTATGATCCCCTCCTACATGGCTAGAATGGTTTGGGTGAATTGTTACTACTAACATGGAGCCCACCTTTCAATATGCACAGGATCACCACAATATCCCTTATTTCCTATCCTGAGCCCCGGAGATACCTACGAGATTCATCATACATCAATAAAACATTCTATTAACCACAACAATGAGGCATAAATGAAAACTCAACTTGGAACATACCTAGGGGAAATCCAAAAACATACACTGCAAAAGGGAATATTCCCTTGATTCATATAACACAATGACAATACAATGTAGATATATTTTTATATCCACTAAAAAAGAATGAATTTCTGAGAAGGTAACATTTCAATAAATTAAATTAATTATAAATAATATGTGATGATCATGTTGTCATGTTTTGATATTTTATCCATTGTATATATATTATTCAATTCCATTGATCGCGATGTTTATCGTCATGTAAATCATTGATTGATCATTGAATATGAAAAATTAGAATGTTGGGAACAACCCATCACATTCTTCAGTTCTTCATGGAACCTATTGATTGTACTAGAGTATTCAAATAATTATTTATATATCATTGAGTGATTTATGCATTTCTAATTTTGTTTTTAATATCTGATTAATCATTCTTAAATACAAATTTTGAGATTGGATTTTTACTCCTTCATTCCTCAAAAATATAATCATTTTAATTAATATTATGAAAAAATATATTTGATGATCTTATATAGAGGTGATATGGAATATTACTAGACAACACAAGAGTACATATCGTGTAACCTAGAGGTACATGTAGTGTACTAGTGTTCAATTCACCATGACTTAATTATGAGTTAATTCATGGAGTGTACATTTATTAAAGGTTGTACCATTAATATTACAACACATGATGACGGGGCCATTCGGGCACACCGTCAGCCATAGTACAGGCCGTGTAACTCCTGTACAGTTTGAGTATACTTCTAGTCATAGATGGGTAATGTGTCTTCTTGCATGGCCTACCTGACCGGTAACCATGCAACTCAGAGAGCACATGATGTGTTTCCCATGTACACATCATGTAATCATAATTTCCCCATGGAAAATTCACTTGACAAGTCCCTAAGCACACTCCTTGGATATATGTTGAAAATTGTGCATTCCCTGTAGATATCTAGTACATTCTGTGTACTCTTACCATGTTATGTAAAATTTAAACCTAATTTATTATACTATTAAAACCTTTTAAAAAATGTTCTTATGTGTGGTCATTAAGTTTATAGGACATGCCATATGATGTGTTTTAATATATATAATTTTTAATTAATTATTATATAATGATCAAATATTCATGCCATGTATGAGTCATATTATAATTATTTATCTATGTAAATGGAAGCATAAAATGTGACAAAAAAGTCATGTAATATGTGTAATAATCTATTTGATAGAAGAGATCAGGAATTTATGTGATATTTTATGTATGAAACATATCTCATGAGTAAAAAATAGACACGTATAATACATATTAGATAGTTTATATGGGTACTGACAATGTTAAATACAATATACATTTATGTACATTCTTAATTTTAATTAAATTTATTAATTTCTTTTATAATTATGACTGAAATTGGTTTTTATTTTATATTCAAATCACTTTTAAATGGTATGTGAGAAACCCGATGTCCATCAAAATAACCAAATAAAACAGCACAAAAGAACCCCACGAAAAATACTAGTCCTACCTCTCCACAGTAACTCATCATTAAAATGCTTCCACCAAACCATGGAAACATGGAAAATAGTATCATGCAAGGATCCATGGGCGGGGAAACAATGGAAATGTCACACCATATCGTTCTTCCACTCCATGTGACATGCATAAGTGACGACCTTGTTCCATGAACCTCATCTAAGGCAGAACCATGTAACATGCTAGAATTGAAACACCCAATTTCACCTCGAGACACACAAACTGAAAAATAAATTTCTCATTTCCAAACACATCAAGGAAAAGTGAGAAACCAAGCATTAGTCAGAAAAGGGTAATGAAGAATCATAAAAAAAATACATTGAATTATGTCAGAGTCTATATCCCTAAACAACATCCTATATAATACAGTTACTTGAGTGTGTGGATCTCCCCATATCATGTCTTCATATGAAGAAGTTAGCTTATTCCAGACCTGAATATCCTCTCCAATCCTGATGACCCCTTATTGAATCTCCCAACCAGGATCGTGTCTCGTTTGTCAAAACAAAAATATTACTCCTCATTTATAATAATATAAAAATTCCATCCCATCCTCATGGACACAACCTCTTCTGAGGCATTGAGAAATAACACCTGTTATGCCACCTCATCATCGGAACTTAAAATCAAATCTAATGATAGTTCAGCCTGACCAAGTGTTTTTAGTTGACATGATCATGATTTATCTTAAATATGAATTATTATAATTGTATGCTAATTATATTAAAGGCATTAAATTTTTCACATAGTTCAATGATCAAGAGGCCAGAACAAACCATGTTATGTGGTTGGAATCATTTTAATTATTATTAAATTTATTTGATGAATTGTTTTCTATATCTCCTCTTATAATGTATGGTTCTTCATGACACATTTTTTTATGTAAACTATTTTCCCTCACTTTTGGGTAAATAATTAATATTTAATGGATTATTCCCTATTGTTATTGGATGAAAGACATGTTTGGAGATGAGATTAAACTGAAATACATGTTTGGAGATGAGATGAAAGCAATAAAGGAGAGATACATAGGTGGATTGTTGGAAAATTGAAATAGGGACCATAAATGGGTGACAGTGTTTTTCACCTTGTCTAGTAGCATGCTTATCATCCTCAAGATAATCAAATAATTAGAAATAGAATGATGAAATTCATAATTTTGTTTTTAAACACCCCCTACATACATCTTTTGATGTATTTTTTAAACAGATTTTTAACCTTTTTTAGAAGGTCATTTTTATTATAAAACATCTAGAAAATATATTTCTAACGTTTTTGATATCAAGAATATTATCAACCGACTATGGAATAAAAGTCTTTTGAAAACCCAACAAGGAAATTGTTTCTTAAGAATCATTATAGTGGAAATATAATTGGTGATGTAGATCAACCGATTAGAACTAGAATTTTGTTGACAAATTAAATTGAACAACTATTAATTTTATCATAATTCTAACCTAATAATCCTGATGAGGATTTAGGTTATTATGATTGGATTTATGAAATTCAATATGAACTAACTGTGTTTGAAAGGAAAAAATTTTGGACATTGGATGAACCTCTTAATGATACCTCTATAATTGGGGTAAAATGGATTTTTAGGAACAAAAATTATGAAAATGTTATTATATTTATAAATACATTGTAACACTTTATTAATGGTTATAATAATCAAGAGGCAATATACTATGGAGAAACCTAGGAACTGGTATCAATATATAACTTATTCTTATACTTCTAGATTTTACAGAATCAATAAATATTAATATATTTCAAATGGATGTGAAGTGTGCATTCCATATTGTATATGTTCATGTGAAATTTTAATTATAAATTTTTTTTTAAAATAAAAAAATTCTTGAACATGTTTATTAACATAACAAAGTGATTTATGGGCTTAAAAACCCCTAGATCATTTGTAGGATATTTTATGAGATCATTGTTTCAATTTTTTTTATTTGAGTTAAATATACAAATATATTTTATAAATGATGTTAATTAATACATTATGACTGTAGAAAAACATTTTAATGATATTATATTTTGTTTAACTAATAAATTATAAATATATTCCAGTTCGGATCATATGAAATACTATTTTTCAATGAGTATGATTTGGGAGATAAAATTCATTTTAAGTTTTCAAATTTTTTAATAACTAGATGGACCATTTATATCTCAAAATAAGTATAAAAAAGTTCTTCTTATGAAATTTATTTCTGAAAATACTTAAAACATTAGTACTCTCATTTGAACCTCTAATACATTATATCTTATAGATGCTGAGAAACTAGTTGATCATTAGTCTTTCAGAGGTATGCTCAGATGTTTACAATACTCAATAGTTAGTAATCTGAAATTGATGTTTTCAATATGCTAATATGATAGATATCATGGAAATAAAAAATAATATCATCAAAAAGCTATAAAATTACATTTCATTATCTAAAGGGAATATTGTATTAAGTAATTTTCTTTTCTAAAAAAAATGATTTCGATCAAAAATATTTTTCTGACGATGATTTAGTTGGATGTCGAATGGATAGGAAAAGTACATTTGAAACATGTTATTTCTTCAGAGAATATTTAGTTTCTGGGTAATTTAAGATAAAAAACTCAATATCTCTTTCCAAAAAAGAAGGAAACCATGTTGTAGTTTGTTGTTATTTCACTCAAGTGTTGTAGATCCCACACAAAGTAACTGACTATTGGATGACTCTTACTAAAAATCAATTTTTGTGTTATTACACAAGTGCCATTACACTATGTAAAAACCCATCATATCAATTATTTTCTCAGAAAAAAGATATAAGACACCATTTCGATTGAGGCCATAGACCTAAATGAAATTTTTATTTTAAAATTCATCGGAATTCGAGAACAACATGTTGATATTTTTACTAAAACCCTTAGTCCTGATAGATTAGAATACATTAAATATATGCTTGGAATGATCAATATCATGTAGTTTTTCTTATCTACTTATTTTTATAAATCTCATTACATTATTGAACTCTTTTTCATAAGGATATTTATTATTAATTTAAGCTTCAAAATCATTTTTCTTCTTAAAACATTTTGTTTTATATAAATTTGATGTTTTAATATTTACTTTTTTAAACTATAATTTTTTTTCTCATATTCATATTTTCTTAGAAAACATCTTCAAATCTAATTATTTTTAAAAAATATTATTTGGAGTATAAAAATTTTCCAGAACAAAACATTTTTATAAAATGTTTTATGTATCAAATTTTTATGAAATTTTCAAACACAATAATTATTAAAAAATGTTCAAACAATATTTTTGTTATAATCTTTATCACAATAATTTTTCTTTACAAAATCAATGATGATAAGTTTATTCATATTGATGAAAATATTTTACTCTAAACGGTATTCTTCTTTTAGTTATAACACTGATTCAATACATCAGTTATAAATGTTCTTATTTAATTATTCATTATTTTTAGATACATTGTTTTTTTAAATTTATAATATTTTAAATTTGGATTGATACTCATTCCACTGAAATGTTTTCCAAAAACACTAGTAGTTCTAAATTAACATTAAATAATTTCATCAATTATTTACTGATCATATGATCAGATGGGGACTTTTAATCCGAGCCATTGAAATTCATGGAATTCTAATTGTCCAGATAATGTCTATATAAGGGTAGGCCATCTTTTTTCCCTTATCAATTCATGGATACTTTTCTCCTAACTCTTACAACTTATTTAATTTTTTTATCCAATGTTTAGGAATTTTTCAGATCACTAATTTAAATCTCCGTACAATGAAATCTGTAGAAGATTTTTCACAGAGAGAAGTCTATAGTGATAGAATAATCCTCATAAAATGTCATGAAAAGAATGATTAAATTACTATAAGGATCATTTGTTTTCATGTATGAGATAATGTTTTTATGGAATAACTAGATAAGGATTTTTGTTTACAATTTCCCAAATTATAAGTGAATTTTATGCTATAGTTTAAGAAGGAATTTGAAAATGAGGAAACGGAAATGGAAGAATGAAAAGAAGTGGGAGAATGTGAAAAAAGTAAAAATATGAATAAAAAGGGGATGAATAATTTGATGATATAGAAGAAAGAGGGAATTATGTAGAGTCAATATAAAAGTAAACATCAAACTCATCATTATCTTAAATTCCTCTACCTTCCCAATCACATAGGGATACATAACTGGAATAATTAGGGGATGAAAAATCAACATCTAATGGAGAAGAAATGTGTAGAGACAAAATTCTATACAAACAAAGACATTACATTACGTTTGTGGAATAACAAAAATAGACGCCTAAAGACCGTATTAGTTTAGTTTCTTTTGAAACATAGAACAAAATCTTCTAATCACGTTGAATTAATTTCAACATCTCTGATAAAGATCATCCCCTTTTGTATTCTTACCAAATACCATTAACTATATCATGTGGAAAACAAAACAGAAAAAGGGTGAGCTCAAATGATCAGTAAGGTTAATCATGGATAACATTAAACAATCCATACACATTTGAACGTAAAAACATGAACATAAAACAAAAAAAATATTGAGTAATGACATAAATTGTGGTAGTACATAAGGAATATAACATAATGGAATTTTAATCATGATAAAATAGCATGGGAATAAAACATGTAATTGTGGAAAACCATTAAGCACATGATTCTATTTCTATAGTATCCATGGAATTGCTACCAATACAATCATTGTGGACAATGTCTATTACTGAACCAGGATTACCTGTTGTTCCAGCCCTGTAATACTAAACTAGATTTACTTTCCATTCCATCCATGTCTATCTCATGAGATATAAATCTTTACCCAATTCATTAGAGAGAGATATAGGTCCCACCCATCTCATAATGAAACCATTCTTATTTTTTCCAAAACATCATAAATCATACATCATAGCATAACCCATGTAATAAAATGGGATTCTTAAACATCATGCCATCATAACATAATACATATATTATAAAAGGACTTCATAAAAATAATTCCATCAGAATATAATCAAATAAATGTAATAATAGTGATAGAAACATACCTCTATATCATCTTAGATGGAAAATAATTTTGATAAAACATTGAAACTATGTTCTTGATGAAAATATCCTTTCTTCATCAAAAACAATTTCTTTTCTCAACATGTAACACAGTTTAAAATTAAAAGAAGTTAATTAAAAGTAATTATGAAAACTTTTAAATTAATCCTCCATGGAAATAATTTTCTAGGTAATCATACATTATTTTTCATGCCGTATATGTTAAAAAACATTCTTCTCGTACTTTGGCTGGAAAAGTCAATAAGCATCTTATACTGAAGGCGAGAAAAGATTCTTTTCATTTATTTTACTAAAAATTAACCAATTGGAGAAATTGGGTTTAAAATTTTATGATGATATAAATAATATTACAAATTAATGAAAGATGAATGTGGATGATAAATATGCCCCAGTTAATACTAAAGTATAATCAATCTGGTATAAAAATGAGAATTCATGATTTTGCATTACATTTTGTCCAATTTCTTTTTAATTTGTCTAGAACACCTCTATAGTGGGTTTAACATATTATTAACTTGTAATAGAACCATAATAATGTTTATGATATCATATATGATTCACTTTCGACTTTATATTACCAGTTCTTTTGTCAATTCCATGTTAAAGCAATATTTTGTGTAAAATCGTATCATTTATCATATGTGTTTTGAGTTGTAATTATTCATATGATTAAATAGATCATGAATACATAATTACAAAATGTAAAAAACTATTTATATATAATATATATTTAGTATATAAATATATATAGTATATCTATAAATGGAGTGAAATACACCGTTCATGGAAATGGTAGGTCGTACGTACGCATGAACTCAATTTTCATTTCCTTATTATATTGAATGGGAGTTAGTAAATGACATATAAATAAATCCAGTATCATTATTATGTAATATATTTTAATGATTATTTATTATATTTACATTATAATCATTCTTGAATGGTTAACATTGATAATTAAATTCATCACGTCGTGGAGAGGGTAAGCCGTATATACGCATTATCGACGATATCATTCCTAGGATTGTGGAATTGTATTGAAGTGTTTGGAGTACACTCTTTCATAATAAAGATAACTTTACCATAATCATATATATTTATTTCTTCCATCATTATACCCATTCAGGAATGTTGGTGATGAAAAACAGAATACACCACAGCATGCAGGAAGTAGGCCATACGTACTCATGGGTGGTGATTTCATTTATTATAGGATAGAAAGAAGCTGGATTATGGTTGTTTAATATTCATGATAACAAATTAGTATTCAAATTATTCTAGAGTTAATACTTAAAAATGAATCAACTCATATAGAGGATGTAGAATAAGAATGTTGTTTGAACGAATCGGTAAAGGATGTAACATATTCTTCGATGTGCCTCTTCTAAACCTCCTCTTAGGGTACTAAAGATGGACTTTTTAGTATAGCAGGACCTGTATAATGTTTCTTTGGAAGTTGATAAGAGAAATGGTCTTGTTTTGGTTGAGTTTGAATGCTTATAATGGAGTGATGAGAATAGGTTGGAGGTCCCCTTTTATAAGAGACGGGAGGGTCAGTTTAGGAAACTCACAAAAATATTAAATTATAATAAAATACAACCCCACATATAATTGTAAAAAATGAATGAACATGGAATTTCATATGATATAGGGTGGTAATCTCTTCTACCAGAAAAATTTAGAGCCTAGAATTTATTTTAAACATTATCATTTTGATTTATCATTATTTAATCTATTTTATTTTCTTTACAATAATAAAATTCTAATCTCTAAATTGTTATAAATACTTAATTATTGGTTTTTAATTACCCATAATTATATAAATTATGTCATTTTATACCATATAATTTAAAATTTATAATATTTAAATATTTTTGTGATTTTTACAAAATTTATTATTATGTTATTTTTATAAAATACTAATGCTGTCAATTTTGACACAATACAATTATTTGAATTTAAATAAAATCCACACAGAAGATATGTTCGTTCCAAAATATTTAATAAATTTCTAACATGTCATATTTATCTCTAAAATTAGTAGAGAACATTAATTAGTTCATATAATATTTATTTTTATATATTTAAAACCATTTATATTTTATTTGTCCTAATAATACAATTACTATAATTATTTATTATAATTATTTAATATACTTATTTGTTTCATAAAAATTTGAAATTAAATACTACGATTATTATAAATCCAATTGATTTTTTATGAATACTTTTAGTCAGATTTATCTTCTAAAACAACCAACCATTAAAATGTTATCTTTATTAAATTATGAAGGTGAAAACATTGAAATAGTTTAAAATAAAAGAATATAAATGATATAACTGGATTTATAATGCTTCTAATGGTCCAAAGGTCGACCCTTGTATGGTTATAGTTTATATATACTCTACTAATAATGTTTGTTCATGTTTTTGGTCCATTATATGGGTATTATAATTTTGTTAAAAACCGTATTATTGATTTTTCACTAAATAAATAATTTTGGGATCATTAATTTATAAGCTATTAAATTAATTATATATTTATTAAAAATTACAAATAAATTACCATGATAAAGAGAAACATTTTTTTCCATTCAAATTTTTATTTATAATTGATTTTATATTCTTTATAACCAAATATTATAAATAATTTAATTAATAAGGTTTGAGTGAGACATATTTCACTTTCCTTTAAATAAAATAAATTAAAGGTCATAATCTTATCCAAGTGGGTTTCAATATATTCCATTTGACCCAATTATGTAATAGAGTGAAATATAATCAACCAATGATATCATGAAATGTTTTATTGTAATTTTATAATATTATTTTTACCCTTCATTACAAGATTTAGCTTTAACATTGGCAAATAAAATTTAATGTAGTTACTATTCATAATGGTTAAATGAAAAAGTTATCTATTTACACAATTTTATCCTCTTGATTCCAAATATGGAATCAATTTTTAAAAATTCAAAACATAGAAGATGTAGTAATTAATTAATCTCATTGTTGGAAAAAACGTGGGTTTTGTAAAAACATTGCAAAAGACTGAAATGTTTTTACCTATGAATTCAATGTAAAATTAATGATAATGAAATAAATTATATTAATTGATAAAAATATATTCTATTTATTCATTAAAACCATTATGTATTGTAATTTAACTATATAAGTTATCTTGAAGAAAAAAGTTGTTTTTAATTTAAATTTAGCGCATTTTTACTATTCATCAAAATATGAAAGTTAATTGAAAAATATTAAAAATAACCCAAAGTAAATTTTTATTTCTTTTTTGAAATGAATAATTTTATTTTTTCAAATTGAAATTATAAATGTTTCAAAAACTAGATTTAATGTGGGTGCACCATCAAAAGGCAGAAAAACTATATTTGTAAAAAATAATTATTTTACCCGAGAAATTTATTTTGTTCTCAAAGCATGTTCTAGAATCTATATATAATTAATGTTAATGTCATAAAATTTAAAATTTGGTAAATACTATTCATAACGTCCAAAAAATAATAATATTATAACAATATATCGTTTTTTTGTGTAACTCAGAATTGCGTACAACACGCTATTGAGGAAGGTCGCTCTTTCGTGCAATGAAAGCCATGTCAGTGTTGCATGTAGTAGAAGCTTCCTTTGGTGTTGTATATAACATAATTAAATCATAGTAACTTTATACATAGATCAATATCTATACTCGGTGTTGTGTAGAATTAATTTTGTTCAAATGAACTTGAAATTGTGTGCAACACAAGCCAAGAATAGTGTTTTATATACTAAATGCTAATACGGTTTTGTGTATTGCACAAGGTAATCATGGTGTAGCATACAAGAAAAGACATCGAAAAAATTAAAATGAATATTACTCATAAAATCATGGGGTTTTATAAAATTAAATCCTAAAAAGCTATGAAAGAAGAAAAAAATCCCAAAAAATGATTCAAATAAATTTGAATATGATAAGGAAGTGAACATTAATAATGTATCAGAAGAAGAAAATGTTTCTAAGAATGGAATGAATAACATGACAAGGAAGAAAAACCAGACATAGAATCCTCAATACCAAATTTTCCTAAATATTTATCATGTTTATGAAACTATAAAGGCATAGTTGATCAGAATTGTTTTGACTATATTTTCCAATCCATGAAAATATTAACTAATTACATTCCTTATGTTCCGAACATAGAGGCATGCTATAAATTGATTCAAATAATCCCAAAGAAAAATAATAATAATTGAAGTATTTTGTTGAATATTTTATTCCAAATAAGAATAATTTTAAAAATTTCAATGAAATGAATAAGGCTTAAAAGAGATTATACTATTATATTGTTAGGTGTTTCAAAAAGTGGAAAATAAGCACATGGATCATGATGATAAGTTCATATAAGTGACAAAACAATATTTATAAATGGAAAAATTCTTTTGATAATTTATCAATTGATGTTTCTCAAATATTTATGTTTGTAGAAGAGTTCATAGATACAAATTATTATCATATTCTTGAAGTAAATTTTTAAAAAGAAATTCTTCATAGTTTGTTGTTAGAAAAAAGAGGACCTAGAATGTGTGAAAATGAGATTTTCATTTTGAAGGATGAAAATAAAAATATATTTGAAGAAGTTGAATGACTAAAGTAATAAATTCAGAATCAAACTGTGATGGTGTACTAGATTGTGAAAATCAAATCATCGGTTGAAGAGGCATAGAAGGATCAAGACACATTTTAAAAAATGAACGAAGATGTGAAAATTTTAATGAATAAAGAATGAACATTTCTCATTTGAAGTGTTGATGTATATTTTGAAATAGTTTTTGAATGAATGATAAATCTAGAAAAATTTTCATCCAAAAAAATTATTCCTAAATGTATTCCAATTACTTTTGTATGAATATAGTTTCTTTTATTTCATGGATGATTAGTTATTTCACATGAAATTGTTTTGTATGTTATCTCTTTCTATCATTTCAGGATATATAGCTTGCAAATTATTATTGTAAATCAAAATGGGGTGGGGGGATTTATAAATATGGAGGAATTTATAAAATGGTAGATGTTTATAACGGGTGAATACTTTGATATAATATCCTAAGGGTAAGATATTATCCTATGGGGTGACTAAATTATTACCTTCTGTTGGATTTTAGGGATAGTATAAATATAGGGGGAGCTAATATAAGAGGTATCTCTTTCATGATCATAAAATTATAAAAGGATATAGCTGTTACATTATTTTTTTATTTTATCAATTTACATGTTCTGTTTTGTGCTTTCTGAAAAGATGGGTTTATTTTTGAGTCATAAGTCTTAATAGATACATTTATTTCCCATGGTTTTGGAAATCACAAACAATTCCATGAATCACTAATTTAGTAAATTTATTTTTCCCAATTTTCTTAGTATGTTTTTTGAGATAATATTACATTATACCAAACATTGAAATAAATCAAATGAAAAAAAAAACCATTAATTTTCAATCCGATCAATCAGATTGAAGGTGCATACATTACATTAGATAATAAAATTTTAGTAGTTGTTTTCCATTATACCAAGAAACATGAGAATTCAATAGATGTTTCATTGAAACATAGAGATCATAAATGAATTGTAACACCCCATGGTTTTGAAAATAAATATTTAATAAATTATATAATCTTTCCATTAAAAAAAACATTTCATATTCTATGTTTTGAATTTCATAAAACTGTCATCTAGAGTTGTGATCAGTAAGGCACCTGGAGTCTGTAGAAATTTTTTTATTTTTGGTCAAAAGTAATATTCTGTTATGAATAGTAATATGAATAGTAATATGACACTTATGAATATTAAGTAATGCTATTATTTTATTTTCATAACGTAAAAATATAATAAACTCTTAATTAATTTTTCAATGTTATATAAAACCAATCATATAACTAAAATTGTTATTTTTCAAATTAACTATGATTTTATTTAAAAAATAAATAAATAATATTAAGATTTTTTTTGTAAAATGGAGTTCATTTTTTAGTTGTACACATCGAAAAATGGAATGGGTGAGTTTCTTGTCTTTTCTAAAATACATGAATTTTCTGTGAATAGTAAAAATATAGGTTTCAGTTTTTTGGTATGTTTTATGACATCATAATGACATAATAATTAAATAAAATGCCGGTAGACTTGTGTATAATGACATATGAACTGAGGTATCCCATGTGGATAAATCCATGGAAAAATACCACGGGCAAGGCCATGGTTTGGAAGAAAAACTAATGGGGTTTCATTTTAAATTAATAAAAAAAATCACCAACTTTTACAATAAATACCCACTCATACATTCGATTTTATTCATTAAAAATCCCTTATACCCGAATATCTGGTGGTTTTACCACCCTAAGAGTCCTTACAAGGTGTCCATAAGTACCCCAAGGACACAACCATCATGTTCTATGAGTTATTCTAGAATGTAAGGAAACCAATCACCCTCCTCGTTAAGTCAACATTTCATTTATGTTATCTCTTTGAATTTCATTCTCATATTTTGGGGTTTGATTTTATGTATTCATCATACTGTCTTTTTTATTTACATATGATGTGATACCCTTTTTATCTCATTGTAGCGCCCCGACCCCAGTTACCCAGAGTCGGTGCATTTATTACATAACATTGGCATGATCACAAGAAAGATCAAATCTCGAAAGACCGATTGGTTTAGTAGCCTTGGAAACACTAGATATATTCATAAGTTTTACATTACATCATCAAAATGAAAACTACAATAACATGGTCTTTTTATTCCACACTCATATCCCCACTGACTATTCCTGCAAGTCAGTCATAATACACTTCTTCACATCCTTGAAAAAATAAAACATTGAAAAGGGGTGAGCTCAAATGCCCAATAAGGATAACAATATAGCGGAAACTTTCATAAATAAGCATAAACATTTAAGGCAATGTATAACTAAATCAAAAGCCTTTTAAACATAAACATCAACATATTATGGAAAAAATTAAATTAAATAATGCCATTTACTTATTCTGATGGATATTCTACTAATCGAATAATCACATGCAATATCAATAACCACTTTCGTAATGATGGAATGCATAATGTCAGACTATCATAACCACATAGCCAAGGCCTTGTTCTAAGAATAAAAATTAGATTTTGTCAAGGCCTTGTTCCAAGACACTAGTTTGTCTCATGAGACCTACCGAAGCAAGTTTTTTATAAAATAATTACGTTTAAAATTGCTAAAATATACTCTAGTGTTTTTCTGAAATCATTATGCAAGCTTTTGAAATCAAAATTACTAATTCTGAGACTGCTCGACGAATTATAGGCAATGATGGGTCCACTTCCAATCCCTTCCTATCTAACACACTCGCGAGACAGGTTACATTTTTAAGCTTGCGTTAAATACGTATACATTTTCACTGGATTATCATATTTTTGAGAGAAATATCTCTTTTTTTGAAATCAATTAAAAGTCACATAATTATAAAATAAAACCTTTACATTGAAAATAATCTTATAATATTGTAAGGGAATCTTTGAAGATTTTATAACGGTAGAAAATAATCGCACTCGCCGTATAAGTTAAAAAAACATTCTTATCTTAATTCTGTCGAAAAGGTTAAAAAGTACCTTGTTTGGAAAACGACAGAAAGAGTCCCTTATAAACCTCTTATAAAAAGTCAAACAAGGGTATAAATGACTTTAACCCATATTCTTTTAAATAGTAAAAATGTTATGAAATACATTTTGAAGAAACATGGATGTGGAGGATAAAGAAATCCCATTAGATTATTACGTATAAACATCCTCGGATAATGAAGAGATTGTGAAATAAACCCTTACCATGAACTTTCCCTTAGTAGATGGTATGTTAACCTCCTGTATAATAGTTAAAACATTGTTATTAAATTATACAATAATCATATACATCAATATGATATCATATCTGATCTTTTAACATTGCTTTATTAATAATATCTTAGTATTATCGTTGTTTTTGGTGTTAACTTACTCATTTTCTTTTATATGTTTTGTTACGTATGCCATGTTTGTCATGGGTAGGTTGTATCTTATTCATATCCAGAATTATATCAAGTCCTTAAACATTATTTTTAAATCATCAAATGATAATTATACTTGAATGGATACGATGGAGAATGAATCTCATCGCGTTCGTGGAGACGGTAGTCCGTACGTACGCACGAACGCTACTTCCATTAAATGTTTATATTAAAAGAATCTAATCCAAACGATACATAGGTATATTACTATTCCAGTATAATATAATATTTTATATATGTTACTTATGTTAATTAACACCATCCTTTATACGTTCCATGTGTGGTATGAACGAGTCATATCATTTTAAGGGGGCGGTAGTCCGCACTTCCTCAAATGAAATTACCGTATGTATATACAACATGAAATGAATAATGGTATGAAATAAAATGTAATTACAGAAGCTTATATATAAAATATATATCATTAATATCATATTTAATTACAGTGCCATGATAATGACCACCATGAGAGGCGGTAAGATGTATTTGAACAATCATCGTTTCGTGAGGCGTTAGTTTTCCATCCATAGAAACGTTATGTTCATCATCCATTAGATGGAGGTGTGTGTATGTGTAGTTAGAATACTTATTATAACAACATCCTAGTATATTGAGGATACTGGTGTTGTTACAAACGAAAGGAAATAAAAAGATTTTGGGGGTTGGAGAAGCAAAATAAATGAAAATAATTTAAGAGAAACTGTTACCTTTAATTTAGGTAACTCACATTGGTTGGAACCAAAGGACTTCTTGAAATGCTTTCTGCCTAAGGGGAAGCTTCAAGGAGGAATAGAGGGATGTGGGGAGCTTATTTGGGCAGAGTTTGGATGAGCCAAGTGGCTTGAGAGGTGTGAGGAATTTGTAGAAGTGGTCTCCTTTTATAAGGGAGAGGAGGGGGTCTTTAGGAAAGAGTGAAAGTATTACTTTATAATATAATGATATTCGGTTTATATTGGTCCACAAATCATTGAGGTCGAAGATAGGATGACTCATATTCGAAATAACATCAAAACATAGGAATTGGACAGGTTTTAGATAACATTTTAATCATTATAATCTTATTTATTTAAATGATTTATTAATGAGGCAAACATTGCATCATTATTGTGTCATTAATAATTTAAATTATTTGATGTCTAAAAATTATAAAAAAACTATAATTATGTAGGAAATAATTTTATCTTTCTAATGAATATCTATAATCGAAAATCCAACATGTATAACCATATGTAAAAATTGTTCTTCTAAAAGATGTAAGCTTATGCCATTTTTATTTTTATTTTATCTTTATTAAGATGATGTGTCCCTACCACATACAAGTGGCTCCATGGGGTCCCAAAATCGACCCAAGGATGACCATGGTCGGGTATGGGTCCACCAATAAGGTTAGGATACGTTTTAGGGTAAATTAATATTATTATAATATTATTTTTTTACCCTTATTTACCGGATTTACCCTTTAACCATGGTAAATAAAATATTTACCGCAGTAATTATTCAAAATGTCTAAAAATTAAAGTTACCTATTTACACAATTTGAACATCCTGATTCCAAATATGGAATCCATTTTTCTAAATTCAAATCACATAAGTGGCAGAAATTAATTTAAAACTAATTCCCGTTGTTAAAATAAAAAGCGTGTTTTTAAGAGATAATAACTATCGAAAGATGGACACTTGTTTATGTCCGGTTTTATTGTGAAATTATGTCCAATGACCAACATTGTATTAAATGGTAAAAATATATTCTCAATATACTTCAAAATCACTCAATTTCATAATTTATCATTATTAATTATTTTGATTAAAAAAGTTGTTTTTAATTAAAATTTAGTAATTTTCACTATTCATCCAAATATAAAAGTTATCCGAAAAATACCAAAATTTCACCCTAGGCTAATTTCGATATTCCGAATCCAAAAATGAAGTCCATTTTGAATTATAGGATTTATATAATTTCAAAAAGTAGCTATTACTGTTCATAACGGCTAGTTTAATTAGTTGTGGTGTGTGTTAGAACTCGAGGTTGCGTACAACACACGCTATTGCATTATTCTATGGGAAACATACCGTGGAAGCTTGGGGTGTTTCATTGTAATTTTATTTTGATGTCCCCATTCAAAATAATAAATTTATTTAGTCAAATTGAATATTTAAATGTTTAAAATAATAGATTTAAAAAAAGGGTTTCACTATTAAAAGTCGGTAAATGTGCATTTTTGAAAAATACTTCTTTAATCTGAAAAAAATGAATTTGTTCTTACATTATGTCTAAGAAACTCATAATATGGATTCTAAAATAATAAGGATTATATATAGCTTAAAATTTGGTTAATACTATTCATAACCACTTTTTAACGACTTGTTTGGTAAGTCATGGTGCGTTTGAACTCGGTGTTTGCGTGTAGTGCATGTCATTGATTTATTTTGAAGAAGTAAAACACTATGAAATCATTGGGTGTTACATTATTCCCTCCTTAAATAAATTGCGTCCTCGCAATTTGATATTGTTATTTGAAAATAAAGTTTGAATTTTAGAAAATATCTTTGTGGGAAAACCCACATCGGAAATTAGGTTACTAAAATTTAGTCCTAATATGAGGAAAAGAGAAATGAAAGGGTTACCACCAAATTATGATCTCGATTAGGAGAACATTGGTGGCAATTCGAGACATATAATTAGAGGAAAAACATAAATATCTATAGGTAGTGATTGAAGTCATAAATCACAAACAACTGTAAAATTGAGGTCCTTAAATTCACCAATATATACCATCGGTTCAACAAAACATAGGGTATTAGGATAACACATTTTTTGACATTTCAAAATATCTTAGTTGAAATCCCACATCAAAAAATGAATTAATGAGGCCTCTATTTAAAATAAAGAGTGGAAAGTATGAAGATTACCGAAAATAACACATACTAGGGTTCCATGTAGAAAAATATGGATATGGAAGAGAAATCTAACCATCAATTATCTGATGGAGAGTGGTAGAGAACATGGCTATGAAAAGGCCAATAATCCCAAAGCCATAAATTAGTGATGATTTAAGGTACCATCTAGGACAAAATTTTTGTTCTATGTTCCTTTTATTAATGTTGAGTAATTTTTTTAGGAGATTGGCTAAGATCATAAGGATATATACTTACTTTATAATTAGAGTTTTATCCATTAATAAACATTTACCACAAATTCATATTTCACATCAAAACATAATACAACTCAAAAATACTCTATTATCCTAAGCGTATAGGGTTCCAAATATATTCAATTTATAATTCATATATCAGATCCTTTATGAAAAGATACTACATTATACTATCCAGGAACTTCATGTAGCACAATGGAACATTATAAATCCCAATTGCACTATGGTTTTGGGTTTGATTCTCGTAGATTTTTCCAACACTACGTGTTGTCACACGGTCTGCATGTTGTCCTTTTATAAAAATCCAAAAATAACCTTTCAAACATAATCCATTCCAACCTTTAGAATTATCCAAAATACTATTATCCAAACTCATAGTCCAAAATTTACAAGGAAGTTAAACATAATGAGGATCCTTTTTTCCAGGTAATAACATGTGAACGCCTTCCTCATATATTCTTTTACAACACCGCAACATCTTGAATTACCAAAATCATCCATCTCTTATTCCAAAATCACTACCTCAGTATCAGAACTATATTATGGTTTATCATTCTCTCAACCATATATTTTCCAAAAATTTATCCTGCTTCTGAGTCACTTTTCTTTGTTCCACACAATCTCAAGTCCTTAATAAAATAGTACTGCAATACAATCCTTATATACTCCATAATTATTATAACAAGTACATTGTTGATACAACACTCAAATGACATAATCAACACAGGAAATCTAATCATTCCTCTTCATCTGTGGTAGTATAATAACTTGATTATTATCCAATAGCATCATTTTCGGCATAGTCTGATGACTGGGACATAGGTTCACGTAGTGTCCAAACTCCTTGCAAATAAAGCATTGTACATTTGAAACCATTTTCTTACCCTTGCAGTCACATACTTGGTGTCCTTTTTCTCCACACTTATAACAAAATCCCATTCCCTTCATGCATGTTCCAAGGTGTTTCTTCCCACAGTTATCACATATGGGAAAATTCTTATTTTCCCTCTTCCCTTTATCCATCTTTCTCTTTTCCATACTTTTGTTCTCTTTATTCCCTTCAAATTTATAGGACTTAGAGAACTCTTTACTTATCTTATCAACACATGATAATATTTATTCATATGATGATAATACATGGGAGACTATTTCCCTTCTAAATGATGGCCTAATACCTTGAACGATATGATCCTTCTTATTCTTTGGATCATACGTATTACTAGAGTTCACATTTCTTCTACTAGCCACCATTTCTATACAATTGCGTAAACTAGGTCAGTTTATGAATTAAAATACATAATCCCATTATTATAAAACACTTAACATAAATTGAACTATTTATGGATATAATCCATAATAATAATAATGTTTTCTATGAAGAAGTATATACTCATAAACTCTTCATAATGATTTGTAAAGAAAATGAGAGTTATCCTAAGCATATCCCCCGGGAGTGTCGTAACCAATAGTGCAACAATTACCGTTGTCGTGCACCAGTTCCTGTTCGAGTCTAGCTCAAAGCGGTGTTTTTGGGTTTTACCCATAGGTACATCTGTGCCAGAGATGCCTCTACCTGCTCGTATCCAGACAGGGATGTATTGCTTGGAAAACTCACGAAATCTCTACAATACCAAAATTTTAGGAAGTTATTCTATATTAATCATCAAAGTTAATCTTAGGTCTACATGATCTAGTTAGAGTTTATCTAAATCTAGCTTCCAAGGTTTGTACTAAACTTCCTCTGATACCAACTGTAGCGCCCCGACCCCAGTTACATAGAGTCGGTGCATTTATTACATAACAATGGCATGATCACAAGAAAGATCAAATCTCGAAAGACTGATTGGTTTAGTATCCTTGGAAACACTAGATATATTCATAAGTTTTACATTACATCATCAAAATGAAAACTACAATAACATGGTCTTCTTATTACACACTCATATCCCCACTGACTATTCCTGCAAGTCAGTCATAATACACTTCTTCACATCCTGGGAAAAATAAAACATTGAAAAGGGGTGAGCTCAAATTCCCAGTAAGGATAACAATATAGCGGAAACTTTCATAAATAAGCATAAACATTTAAGGCAATGTATAACTAAAACAAAAGCCTTTTAAACTTAAACTTCAACATAGTATGGCAAAAATAAAATTAAGTAATGCCATTTTCTTATTCACATGGATATTCTACTAATCGAATAATCACATGCAATATCAATAACCACATTCACAATGATGGAATGCATAATGTCAGACTATCATAACCACATAGCCAAGGCCTCATTCCAAGACTACAAATAAGATTTTGTCAAGGCCTTGTGCCAAGACACTAGTTTGTCTCATGAGACCTACCGATGCAATTTTTTTATAAAATACTTACATTTAAAATTGCTAAAAAATAGTCCAGTGTTTTTCTGAAATCATTATGCAAGATTTTTAAAAAAAATAACTAATTCTGAGATTGCTCAACTAATTATAGGCCATGATGGGTCCAATTCCAATCCCATCCTATCTAACACACTCAAGAGTCAGGTTTTCTGAAAACATTTTTAAGCTTGCGTTAAATACGTATACATTTGCACTGGATTTTCATATTTTTGAGAGAAATATCTCTTTTTTTTGAAATCATTTAAAAGTCACATAATTAAAAAATAAAACCTTTACATTGAAAATAATCATATAAGATTTTAAGGGAAGCTTTGAAGATTTTATAATGGCAGAAAATAACCGCACTCGCCGTATAAGTTTAAAAAAACATTCTTATCTTAATTCTGTCGAAAAGGTTAAAAAGTACCTTGTTTGGAAAACGACGGAAAGATTCCTTTATAAAACTCTTACAAAAAGTCAAACAAGGGTATAAATGACTTTAAACCATATTATTTTAAATAGTAAAAATGTTACGAAATACATTTTGAAGAAACATGGATGTGGATGATAAAGAAATCCCAGTAGATTATTACGTATAAACAACCTCGGATAATGAAGAGATTGCAAAATAAACCCTTACCTTGAACTTTCCCTTAGTCGATGTTATGTTAACCTCCGGTATAATAGTTAAAAAATTGTTATTAAATTATACAACAATCATATACATCAATATGATATCATATATGATCTTTTATCATTGCTTTATTAATAATATCTTAGTTTTATCGTTGTTTTGGGTGTTAACTTACTCATTTTCTTTTATATGTTTTGTTACATATGCCATGTTTGTCATGGGTAGGTTGTATCTTATTCATATCCAGAATTATATCAAGTCCTTAAACATTATTTTTAAATCATAAAATGATAATTATACTTGAATGGATACGATGGAGAATGAATCTCATCGCGTTCGTGGAGACGGTAGTTCGTACGTACGCACGAACGCTAATTCCATTTAATTTTTATTTTAAAAGAATCGAATCCAAATGATACATAGTTATTTTACTATTCCAGTATAATAAAATATTTTATATATGTTACTTAAGTTCATTAACACCATCCTTTATACGTTCCATGTGTGGTATAAACGAGTCATATCATTTTAAGGGGGCGGTAGTCCGCACTTCCTCAAATGAAATTATCGTATGTATATACAACATGAAACGAATAATGGTATGAAATAAAATGGAATTACATAAGCTTATATATAAAATATATATCATTAATATCATATTTAATTACAGTTCCATCATAATGGACACCATGAGAGGCGGTAAGATGTATTTGAACAATCATCGTTTCGTGAGGCGTTAGTTTGCCATCCACAGAAACATTATGTTCATCATCCATTAGATGGAGGTGTGTGTATGTGTAGTTCAAATACATCTTATAACAACATCCTAGTATATTGAGGATACTGTTGTTGTTACAAAAGAATGGAAATAAAAAGAGTTTGGGGGTTGGAGAAGCAAAATAAATGAAAATAATTTAAGAGAAACCGTTACCTTTAATTTAGGTAACTCACTTTGGTTGGAACCAAAGAACTTCTTGAAATGCTTTCTGCCTAAGGAAAAGCTTCAAGGATGAGTAGAGGGATGTGGGGAGATTATTTGGGCAGAGTTTCGACGAGCCAAGTGGCTTGAGAGGTGTGAGGAATGAGTATAAGTGGTCTCCTTTTATAAGGGAGAGGAGGGGCTCTTTAGGAAAGAGTGAAAGTATTACTTTATAATATAATGATATTCGGTTTATAATGGACCAAAAATTATTTAGGGCAAAGATAAGATGACTCATATTCTAAATAACATAAACCAATAGGAATTGGACAGATTTTAGATAATATTTTAATCATTATAATCTTATTTATTTAAATGATTTATTAATGAGGTAAACATTGCATCATTATTGTGTCATTAATAATTTAAATTATTTGATGTCTAAAAATTATAAAACAAATATCGTTATGTAGGAAATATTTTTATCTTTCTAATGAATATTTATAATCGAAAATACAACATGTATAACCCTATGTAAAAATTGTTCTTTTAAAAGATGTGAGCTTATGCCATTTTTATTTTTATTTTAACTTTATTAATATAATGTGTCCCTACCACATACAAGTGGATCCAAGGGGTCCCAAAATCGACCCAAGGATGCCCATGGTCGGGTATGTGTCCACCAATAAGTTTTGGACACGTTTTAGGGTAAATTAATATTATTATAATATTATTTTGTTACCCTTATTTACCAGATTTACCCTTTAACCATAGTAAATAAAATATTTACCGCAGTAATTATTCAAAATGCCTAAAAATAAAAGTTAACTATTTACACAATTTGAACATCCTGATTCAAAATATGGAATTTATTTTTCCAAATTCAAATCACAGAAGTTTCAGAAATTAATTTAAAATTAATTCCCGTTGTTAAAATAAAAAGCGTGTTTTTAAGAGATAATAACCATCGAAAGATGGACACTTGTTTATGTCCAGTTTTATTGTGAAATTATGTCCAATGACCAACATTGTATTAAATGGTAAAAATATATTCTAAATATACTTCAAAATCACTAAATTTCATAATTTATCATTATTAATTATTTTGATTAAAAAAGTTGTTTTTAATTAAAATTTAGTAATTTTCACTATTCATCCAAATATAAAAGTTATACGAAAAATACCAAAATTTCACACTAGGATAATTTCGATATTCCGAATCCAAAAATGAAGTCCATTTTGAAAGATAAGATTTATATAATTTCAAAAAGTAGCTATTACTGTTCATAACGGCTAGTTTAATTAGTTATGGTGTGTGTTAGAACTCGAGGTTTCGTACAACACACGCTATTGCATTATTCTAAGGGAAACATACCGTGGAAGCTTGGGGTGTTTCATTGTAATTTTATTTTGATGTCCCCATTCTAAAGAATAAATTTATTTAGTCGAATTGAATATTTAAAAGTTTAAAATAATAGATTAAAAAAAAGGGTTTCACTATTAAAAGTCGGTAAATGTGCATTTTTGAAAAATACTTCTTTAATCTGAAAAAAATGAATTTGTTCTTACATTATGTCTAAGAAACTCATAATATGGATTCTAAAATAATAAGGATTATATAAAGCTTAAAATTTGGTTAATACTATTCATAACCACTTTTTAACGACTTGTTTGGTAAGTCATGGTGCATTTGAACTCGGTGTTTGCATGTAGTGCAAGTTATTGATTTATTTTGAAGAAGTAACACACTATGAAATCTTGGGGTGTTACACTCATCAATTCATTTTATGAAATTTTACTCGTTGCCGTTAGGCTGCCAAAATTTCATAAAGGATCCCTCAACAATTTAATTATTTTCATGTTCATCACTTTTCTTTTTATATCATCTCCTCCTCTATACAGATGAACATGATAACACTAGTATCATCTATATAATGGATGTATATCATGTGAATTGCAGAACCTTCATCAATATTATTAATACTTCTCTTTTATTTTTATAATTGAAATCAACGTATATGGGGTTCAAATTTATAACCTTCAAGGATGATGATGTTTTGTTTTTCAATTTATACTTAGTTATTGGTCATGAAACCATTTTGACGGTTGAAACAAACAATATCATATATATTATTAAATATTTAATATTCAATGACCAGTATATGTACATATTATTAATTTATATGATAGAACTAGTTAATAATAATTCAAGTACCACTAAATAATCAAAGTTGTTGTCATCTAATGATTCATCATCATTCCATTTAACCAAATTATAGAAATTATCATTAACAATAATTTATGTTCATAAATAATATTTAATTTCAGTTATGTATATTTACAACCATTCTACATGAACTCCAATACTTTAAAACAAGTGAACCGATTATGAAAATTAAGAAAACAAACACTCCAGAACGACGAAATTCAATAAAATAACATATCAATATGAGTCAAATTAACTAAAAAGAATTTTTATAAACTAAATAAAGTTATATTAGGTTCTTAAATAAGTTATTAATAAGTCTAATTTCACATTCTAAGACCTTAAGATCATGTTCGAAACACATTTATACTTAAGGTGAGGGTTTTCTCACCCGAACATGCATTTTCATTCGGTTTAATTTTATTTTCTAATTTCCTAAATGAGATTCATTTATATTATTTTTTAATCCTCAAAAAAATCTGTGTTAGTATTTTATATATTTTTAACAAAAATAAACCTTCCTTGTTTTATGGACAGTAATATGTTTTAAAAGGAACATTCAAAATTGCTTCCAAAATACATGCTCGATCCATTGGAATTTCTCAAATTCATACGTATTTTCAAGGACACTCTATAATCTATTTTATGAAACCACTATATTTATAATATAAGTCATTTTATTGGGAAACACCATCTACTTTACTTATGGTTCTATACAAATGAACTCTAATTTTCAAAATAAAAGAGTATTTATCTCAAGAATTACTCAATAATTTTATAAGAGTATTTTAGTTTGTTTCAACACACTTGTTTATTATTATGTATTATTAGGAGTAATATTTTATGAAATCAACAACCATATTTACATTGATTGTTTATGATTATTTTTACTGTGGATGTTCCTTCCTAAAACCATTCAAATAATTACACTGAATGGTTAGTGTTTAATCTTAATAGTCGGAGAATGTTAATTACATTTCATATGATAGTTTCCATATGAATGTTTATGATGTGTATGTTTATCCACAATCATATGAGTAATGAATTGGGAATATTATGTTATGGGTGGTTCCCTATAATGGCCCACAATGCATCATTAGGTCTAATGAGAAAAATAGATGTAGAATTGGCCAAGGCCTGCCCCAATGTGATATATGGAATTGGACAAGGCCTAAATCAATTTTAGAGATATTGGCCAAGGCCTTGAAAAAAAGTATCATATTGTCTAGAATATGAACTTTCTCCATTATAATTATAGTAAATGAATGTTCATGTGGTTTTTCGACTTGTAGAAATCCCATGATAATGTTATATTATGGCAATATTTACACGTCTCATATTCTTACCATATTATATTCACGTAATATTTTTAATGTCACGTGTTTTCAATTATTCACCATTTTTAATTTTTATGTTAACTTCCATTGTATAGCATACTCTTAATTAGAGATTGAGATAACCCCTTTCTTATGTTTCATGTTCTCAGGATATGATGAAATAAATTATGAATTACTTGTAAGCATAGTCTAGGAGGCATGGATGTTTCTAATGGAATAATTTGTGTTGTTTTCCATTAACGATATAATATCAAACATAATTACGTATCTTGTTTCCAAAAGATACTAGACTACATGGTCCTTCGGGATGCATTTTCATTGTTCATATTCTAATGTAATGTAATAAGACATTGGCTCTGGGAAACTGGGGTCGTGTCCTTAATTTTGTTATCAGAAAAACTTTAGTAGAAAACATGAAAATTAGATTTAGAAAAAGTAGGTTTGGGAAGAGTCCATAAGGCGATGTTTGAAGATAATCATTCAAGACTGTCTTGATATTTTGAAAAGGAATATATAGTGCTAATCTTTTATGAAATACATCCCTATCTAGATAAGTGCAGTTAAAGGTGGCTCTGTCATATATGTACCTAGGAGTGATAGCTTCGACAACGAGTTTTAGGAATGACCTGGGGTATCCTGGTACATGACAACAGGCATTCTTGCACTCTTGGTTACAAAACTCTTGGGGGATATGCTTAGGATAATTCCCATTTTTTTACAATCCATTCTGAATGATTTAAATGTAAATTAATCCTCAACAAAACCATTTTTGGGTATTGGGATTAGACATGCATAGGATTTCAATTTATACAACACATTTTGTTATGTTAATATTGTACATTATGATATATAACCTAATCTAATGTATTCCATAATATATAAATGGCACATAGAGGAAAGAAAGGAAGTCGCATGAATACACATGGGATTGACCTATGATGCAAGATAATGATGTTGGATCTAGTACTGAGATATATATCAATATACTGGGAAACAAAATCTGGTTATGAACAATAACCTTACCAATATAGAGAATCCGGATCCACCTTTTGGATGAGCTATGTTTGATCGCTTTATGCGATAATAGCCTCCATCATTTAATGGGACAACAAACCCGTTTGTAGCAGGGTTGTGGATAAGTTACCTATAGAAGATATTCCTCTTTTTGGGATGTAATTAAAGTGGGAATATCAAAATAGAAGTCTATCATCAATCATAATATGCGGATAAGTGGTGGACATTAATCCAAAACACAATGGAGGAGGAAAAAATTGAAGAGATGGAATGGAGAGACTTTAAAGAAATCATTCTAGAGAAATACTATCCTATTGAATTGCGAGTGGACATGGAGATTCAATTCATGAATTTGAGGAAAAAGGATGATGAGAATGTTTCAAAGTATCAAGCTAACTTTAGAAATAATGAAAGACATGTTGTGGAATACATACGAAATCCAAGGAGTGAAATTGGTCTATTATTTGATGTCCTTAATCATTCCATCGGCAGGCTCTAGTCTCCCTAAGTTTCTCATCAAATGAAGATATAGTTTCATGTGATATCAAGATAGAGAAGGAATTATCCATGTCTTATGTCTTTAAGGGAAATCAAGATAAAAATACTGATACTGAAAATTCAAGAAAAGGAAATAAGGAAACATGGAATAATGGAAGAGTTGAATTTCTTCCCTTGGATAATTGTGGAAGGATACACTTTGGTAACTTCTTAAAAGATAAAGAATTATGGTAAAAACTAGTACAAAACGGTCATCATGCAGGTGATTTCAAGGGGAAATAAAAAAGTCTATAATTTTAAATGCTATATTTTTTAGGTTATGGGACACTATTTTAATGATTGCCCAAAGCGTCAAGGAAACATGCAACAGAAAAGGCCAAGGGACCAGTGATAAGCTTATTCTATCCTAACCGCTAATATTGAAGTTTCTAATGATATGGTGGTAGGTACTTTTAATATTGAACCCAAACACTGCCAATGCATTATTTTATTCTGGATCATCACATTCAATTATATCTAACCAGTTTTCCAAAACAATAGACATGTACAATTTTATTTAATAAAGGAGTTATTGGTCAAAACATCTATGTGGATGTATCATTGCAACAAAGGCTAGTTGATCAGTCCCACTCATGACACATAAATGTTCTTTAGATTCTATCTATATTGTCATACAAATGATTGGCTTTGAAATAATTGTTGGTATTAATTGGCTATCAAATTATGAAGCGATGAACTATTACAAGAATAAGGAAGTTACAATTTTTGAGAATGGTGTAGAATCCATTATCTTTAGAGCAAATACCTCACCATGTTACTCTGATCATGATCCACAAAAAATACATATACTAATTTCAATTATTAGGGAGGAAGGGAATGAAATAACTATGGGTGAGGAAAAGAATTTTAAAATAGAATATATAACTTTCTTACAAGAATATGTTGACATCTTTCCAGAGGATTTACCAGGACATCATCTAGAGTGAGAAATTATGTTTTCTGTTGAATTAATTTCTGGTTCAAGGCCCATATAATGAACCATAATATAATGTCCACTATGGAGTTATTGTAACAAAAGAAAAAACTATATGAATTGAGTGATAACGGAAATATTCGACCTAGTGCTTCTCCATGGGGGACCCCTATTCTTTTGGTTAATATGAATAATGGGTCTAAGAGGCTGTGCATTGACTACATGGATATCAATGCTATAACAATAATGAAAAATTATCCTCTAACTTTCATTGATGATTTTTTTAATCAACTCCATGGATCCCAATAATTTTCGAAGATTGAGCTTTGATCTATATATAATCAGTTGCTTTTGAGGAAGGAAGACATTCCAAAAACAGCATCTTGAATAAGGTATGAGCAGTATGAGTTTACAATAATTTCTTATGGACTTCTAATGAACCATCTATTTTCATGGATCCAATAATTAGTGTTTTCAAGTAATATATTAATAAATTTGTGGTAGTTTTTATTGATGATATCGTGGTATAATCTAATAGATATGAATATCATGGAAATCACATGCACACCATTCTGAAGACTCATAGAAGAAATGAATCATATGGGAAGTTTAGCAAGTGTTATTTTTGGTACAAATATGTTTCCATTGTAATCCACATTGTCTCTAAGGATGGAATATATGTAGATCCTATGAATTAAAAGGCTATGAATGAATGGTCTACTCCAACAAACATAATAGTGTTATGTAGTTTTATTGGTTTAGCAGGTTATTATCAGTGTTTCATTCAGAACATTTCCTGTTTAGCAGTCCCGTCGACCAAGATCACTTGAAAAATGGATAAGTTCGTATGGATAAAGGAATGTGATGATTTTTGTAATGAAATGATGTGAATGTTGCTGAATGATCGATCTTGACTCTACCATTAGGGAATGATGGATTTGTGACCTTTAGTGATGGATCAAAGAAAGGACTTCGTTGTGTATTATGAAAAATGACAGCGTGATTTCCTATCCATCTAGGAAGCTAAAAAATAATGAGATAAACTATCCATATCCTGATATTGTGCTAGTAGCTGTAATATTTGGATTGATGATTTCGAGATATTACCTCTATGGTGAAAAATGTGAGATATATACAGATCATAAGAGGTAGAAATATATATTCTCACAGAATGAAGTCATCATGTGATAAGGTAGATGGATTGCACTACTCAAATATTATGATTGTATAATACACTAACACAAGTGGAAGGAAAATAAAGTTGCAGATGCTTTGAGTAGAAAGGATCACAGAATTCTGAACAAGATGAGAGTTCAAAGAGAGCCTTTGTTCATGGATCTAGTAACGATGGAATATGGAATTATAGAGGAAGGTTACACATCACAAAATTTCCAAATTTTTTCCAATCCTTATTTACAATAAATGATAAAAAGTTATTAGGATGATGATGAGGAGTTTCAAAAAAAATTAATGCGGTAAATGATGGGAAGCTAATTGACTTCGTATATGAAATTGAAATTTTGAAATTCAGAAAGAGGCATTGTGTTCCTGCTATTAGAGAGATAAAGAGGAAACTATTGGATGAATCTTATATCTCTATTTTTTCTATACACCCTAGTATAATGAATATGTATAGAGATCTAAAGTAACATTTTTGGTGGGAAAACATGATGAGGGAGATTGCTGATTATGTGTCGAGATGTTTGGTGTGAAAATAGTTGAAGTCTAGAAGACAACAACCTAGAGGATTATTGAAAACTCTTACTTTTACTATATGTAAATGAGATTATATTATGATGAACATTTTCATGGGACAAACAAAGACTCTATGAATGAATAATTTGATATGGGTCATTATTGATTGTCTTAAAAAATCTGCACATTTTCTTTCAATAAGATAAGATTTACCACTTTAATGTTTATCAAGACTATATACTAATTATGTTTTAAGACTTCATGGTGTACCCTTATCAATTGTTTCTAATCATGATCTCCATTTTACATCACAATTCTAGAAACGTTTTCAAAGGCCATATATACTGATCTTTATTTGAGAACTTCCTACTACCCACAAACTGATAGACAATCAGAATGGATTATTCAATATTTGGAAGACATGTTGAGGTATTGTTCACTAGACTTTCGAGGTATGTGGTTTTAGTATTTACCCATCTTAGAATTTTCTTATAACATTAGATTCAATTCATGAATTCAGATGGCACTATATGACGCGTTATATGGAAAGAGAAGGCATACACCAACTTGCTGTGATGATGTTGGTGAAAGAAAAATCATAGAACCTGAAATTGATGAGGAAACAACTGAAAAGTTGATGATTATCCCAACCCATATCAAAATAGATCAAATTAGAAAAAAGAGCTATGGTGAGAACCAAAGGAAGGATTTGGAATTTCAAGAAGGGGATAATGTTTTCTTAAAGGTATCACTATGGAAGGGTATTATACAATTTTGTAAGAAGGAAAAATTATGTTCCAGTTAAATTATAACTTTTAAAATTCTTGACTGAATTGGATATGTAGCTTACCATTAGGAAATTCCACCACGTCTCTCTAATGTTCATAGTGTGTTCCACCCATCATTGTTAATGAAATACATGCGAGACCAAATACAGGTACTAACCTATGATGAAATTAAACTTGATCCCGATATGTATTATTGGGAAGATCCAAACAAGATTCATGATACCAAATGACAAGTATAGGGAAATTGGACAAATCGTGAGGAGATGGTTCTTTTGAGGAACCATAAGATGGAGGAAGCGACATGGGTGCTTGTGGATCTTAGGTTGAAGACATACATGAATATTTTTACGTAACATTTTGTGAATTTTAGGGATGAAGTTTTTGTAAGGATGGGAGAACGTAACACCTATAAGGATTTGAAAATAAATATTCAGTGCATTTTTTAATCTATCCATTAGAAACAACTTTGCCTCTTCTATGTATTGAATTTTAAAAAAAGGTCATCTAGAGTTGTGATCAGTAAGTCATTTGGAGTCTGATAGAACAAACATGATTTTTATTGAATAGTAACACACCATATAAATTTTAATATATTCAGTAATATGGCCCTGATGAATAGTAAATAATTATATTATTTTATTTTATTAAGATAATAATATAATGAAAACTTAATTAATTTTTCAATGTGATATATAACTAATTATACCCCAAAAATTATCATTTTTAGAATTAACTATGATTTTATTTAGAAATTAAATTAGAAATATTAATGAAAATATTTTTTAAAAAATGGATTTTATTTTTTAATTCTAAATGTCGAAGAATTGTTGGGTTGAATTTTTGGGATTTTTCTAAAATACATGAATTTTATGTGAATAGTAAAAAAAAGAGTTTTGATTGTTCGGTATGTTTAATGACATCATAATTACAAAATAATTAAAATAAAAGGTTGGAAGTCTTTTATATAGTATAATATGACATTAGGTGTCCCAACGGGATATAATCCTAGACAAATACCATGTACAATCCCTTGTTTTTTCCAAAACCACTAATGAGGCGTCTTTTTAAATTAATAAAATATTATCTCTCTTTTACTATAAAAACCCATTCATACCTTAGTTTTATATAAATAAAAATTCAATCATACTCGAATTTATTGGGGCTTTACCTCCCTAGGAGTCCTCCCAAGGTGTCCTTAAGAAAACAAGGTCCCAACCATCATGTTCTAGTTGTTACACTACAAGATAACTGAACCTTTCACCCTCCTATTTAAGTCAACACTTCTTTTAAGTTATTTCATTGAATTTCTATTCTCAAATGGTGGGGGTTTGATTTTATGTATTCCTATAATTTTCTTTTTAAATTTTTAAAGATGAGATGCCCTTTTTCTCTCATGAATTCAATTTACGAAATTTTATGCGACGCCATTAGACTGCCGAATTTTCCCAAGGGGTCCCTAAACTATTCTTTTATTTTGAAGTTAAAGTGTTTTCTATTTCTGTCATCACATTCTTTATCCAAATTACCATGATAACACCATATAATCTATATAATATATTTACATCATGTGAATGGATGAACCATCATCAATATTCTTAATCCCTCCCTTTGATTTTTTTAAACGAAATCAACATCTATGAGGATCCAATTTACAACCTTCATGGATGACGAAGCTTCATTCTTCAATTTCTCTTTAATTACTAGAAATGAAATAATTTTTATGGTTTAAATAAACTATAATATACTTATTATAACCTAATTAATATTCAGTAACCAGTATATGAAAATATTATTAATTTATATGGCAAAAATAGTTCATAATAATCCAAATACAGCTAAATAATCGAATTGGTTTTCATCTAATGATAAATCATCATTGCATGTAACCAAATGATATAAATGAACATTAAAAATAATATATGTTCATAAATAATATTTAATTTCATTTATGGAAATTTACACCTATTCCACATGAACTCCATTACATAAAAACAAGTGAACCAATTATGAAAATCAAGAAAATGAACACTCCAGAAGGACAAAAATCAATATAATAACTTATCAACAAGAACCAAAATGAACAAAAAATAATTATCATAAAATAAATACATGTTTATTTGGTTCGGAAGTAATTTATTAATAAGTCTATGTTCTTATTCCAGGACCTTATGTTCATGATAAGAACACATTTGGACTTAAGGTAATGGTTTTCTCTCCCGAACAATTATTTTCATTCAGGAAACTTTTATTCTCCAATTACATCAATGAAATTCTAGTATATTATTATGTAATATTTATAAAATCTCTGTGAGTATTATATATATGTTTACAAACCAGAACCCTTCCTTATTTTACATATAGTCACAAGTTTTAAAAGGAACTTTCAAAATTGTTTCCAAAATAAAAACTCGGTTCAATGGAATTTCTCAAATTTTTCTCTATTTTCAAGGGCACACTATAATATATTTTTTGAAACCATTATATTTATAAAATAAATAATTTTATTGTGAAAATAAAATCATTCATCACTTATAGTTTTATACAAACTAACGATTCTTGTAATAATAAAAGAGAATTTATCTCATGAATTACTCAATAATTTTATAAGAGTATTTTCGTCTGTTTCAACATTCTTATTGATTCTTATGTATTCTTGGCAGTAATATTTAATGTTATCATCTACCATATTTAATTTGATTTTTATGAATATTTTTATTGTGGTTGTGATATCCTAAAATTATTCACCAAATTACTATGAGTGGTTAGTGTTTAAACATAATGTTCAGATAAAGTTATTTACATTTCATATGAAAGTTTCCATATGAAAGTATATGTTTTTTATGTTTATCTCCACTTATATGAGGATTTCAATGGACTTATAATGTGATGGGCGGGGCCCACTATAGCCCCTCAATGCATCAGTAGGTCTAATGAGAAAAATTGATGTTGAATTGGTCGAGGACTTTCCCAATGTGATATATGGATTTGGTTGACGCCAAAAACATATTTAGATGTCTTGGCCAAGGCCTTGAAAAACTATTTCATAATGTTTGGAATATTCACTTCCCCCATTATGAAGCTTGTAATTGAATATTCATGTTTTTATTTGACTTGTTGAATACCAATGATTATGTTATATTATGGAATTCATTACTCATCTCAAATTCCTGCCATAACATGTTCAAGTTTTATTTTTAAAGGCATGTGTTTTAAATTATTCACCATTTCTATTGTTTATGTTATCATCTACTGTATAGAATACTAATATTGAGAGATTGATCTCACACCTCTATTATTTTTTATTTCCTTAGGATATGAATAAGTACATTATAAATGACTTGAAAGCATAGTCTAGGATACATGGCTGTTTCTAATGGAATAATTTGGGTTTTTTTTCTTTAAAATATGTAATATAGAACTTATTTTTGTATTTTGTTTCCAAAATATACTAAACTATTTGGTGCTTTATGATGCATATGCCTTATTTATATTCAAATGTAATGTAATAAGTCAATGTCTTCAGGAAACCTTTGTCTGGTCCTTACATGACTCAGTGATTCTTATCCTTCAATTTCATGTTAATCAAATTGTGTTTCTTGGTATTAACCCCCTTTATGTAATTTTTCACATCACTATAAATATGAGGGAAAAAAATCCAATTTTGATCATATTGTCTGATTTTGATTTCTAATCAATGTGTTAATGATTCCTATAGATTGAAAATTATTCTAAGATCATTTTACTAGGATTTATTGTTAATAAGAGATCATCTGTCTATTATGATTTCAAACTAATCCAAGAGTGTTTACTCATTTTTTCCTCCTTATATTTTAATAGATCATATAATGAAAATAATAATTGTAAAAGTATCATTATTTTAATTGACCATTTTGATCATAAAATTAACATGTGTTTGAAATTTAATGATAAAAATCAATTAATGGTAATTTTAATATGTTTTCTAATCAATAGGAATGTATTTTCGTTGTTTTGAATCACCACTTGATTGAATTTCATTTTAATTAATGTTTATGTTTTAGTTGAGTCTTTATTGAAATTAAAAAATAAAACACGACATTTAATTTGAATGGGAGAGTAGAAAGATAAAATGAAACACACATCCTAGATTTGATGCATCTTATAGGACTATCGTTTCCACATATGTCTATCTGAGTATGGGCCTACAAAAATATTATAAATATATTAATAATTAATTTAATTAAAATAAGAAAAGCTTGTTTAAATATACATCATAGGATCCCTTGCAACATCACCTGAGAAGATATATTCCCATAGTTCTTTAAGCTATGTTAGAATCATTGTATTTACCCTCATTGTAGCATTCATCTAACCACAAAACATTTCACTCGTTGTGTCATCCCAACAATAATAGGAGCCATATCATTATCCCATGAAACTAATAAACAAGGAATATCGATTCAATATGTCTATTAATATCCACATTCAACGTGATCTATGATGTGAGGAAATAACTCATCCCTCTACATGGAATGTTATTTATGGTCATCTGGCATCTATGATGTCTCAACCTCAAATAGATCATGTGTAATATATATATATAGGTAATTATTGTTAATTAATTCAATTTTTTTTATAGAAATCATAAAATTAGGATCATTTTGATCTAAAGATATCATCCACAATGCTATTCTATCATTACGTGTACCTTTCCCCCTAACTATAAATGAATAAAATATAAATATTGCACACAATAACATATTAAATAATAAATTTTAAAAATAAATGATAGATGCATAATGTAAAATCTGGGATATTTTATGGGGCCCAAACCTTTATGGTAGCCCATGTATAACATGAATCACATAAAGAAACACTTTCCCCACCTATATTAACTAAATACAAATTTAAAACATGTAAAATGATATACATTCTCTGAAATAATTAAACAATAAATAAACACTCACACTGTCGTACCCCAAGTGGACAAATATGTAATCGTGTCACACCACTGATACATGAGAGCACCTCTCGAGACTCTATCCAAAATAACTCAGGAACACACATTTAGCACCGACATTTTGTTCCCAATGATCCATTTTCAATATACCTTATAATATTTATTTATTTTACAACATTGTTTCATACAAACGATATACACAATTTTGGGAGAAAAGTAAAACTATCATATATATGAAAAAATGATCACTAATTTATGTTTTTTAAACATAGATAATCATCTAAAATGATTAACTTACCTGAACATACCTCCATATTGAATCTAATATGTCATGATGGAATAAACCCCAGTCACGTGTAGTCAATGGAAATATATGTGGGTCATGCATGATATGACCCAACTGGGGTATGAATGAAGGGGGACCACTCCCATGGGTTTGTATGTCTCATGAAATGATATATCAAGGGTATTTTCATGATGAAATCACAAAACATGGACTCTCATGGGAGAAAGAAGTGGAAGTGTCGAATCATATAGAAAAAGATTTCATAAATACTTTTAAATATGTGTATATATATGTTTAACTCTTAATTTAAAATATAAAAACAGATTTACATTCATACATACCTCAACCCATAGATGTAGATTCCTCTTTGAAATATTGGGGAGATTCTTCCAGTTTGGATAACATTTCCATAGTAATAGAATAAGTTAATAGTTGAACAATGATAGACTATATGTCAAATAACATGGCAATGAGAATAAAATTAAATGGTTTATAAATTGTTAAATCATAAAGAATTGTTTTAAAACCAATGAGTGTAAAAAACACCATACCTTTCACTAGATATGAAATTTGATCTTTTCTTCATCATCTATTTCTCAAAAATATTTAATATCTATTTCACATTGATGTATTGTGTGTTGATCTACCTATTGTGGGAAAAATGAGATAGTATTAGGTTCATATCATTCAATTGAAAACACTACTCACCATGACACTTTAATAGAATCATTACATCTTGTATAAGATAGAAAGGTGGTGAAGAAAACTTGTTCTACTTGTGATGCAAAAATAAAAATTATGTTTCAAAATCATTAACCTCTATATTCGATACTGTTAAATATCTCCACTGTATACTAAAATTTATCAACTTTATTTCTGTGGACTTGATAAACCGAATTAGATTTTAACAATATAAATTTATACCTATGTTCATATACAACATCAATTATGTCTTTCAGTTGACCATTATAATAACCAAAATCAACAGACGAATAACCAATGTCATGGTTTTTTTATTCTCATTGTTCATCAATGTATTTTACGTCAATCCAATGGGAAATATCATATAATGCTTTCAAATAATGAGTCATTATTGATTTATTATCATCTTGTTTGTTAAAATATTCAGTCGGTGTAGGGTCACCTTACTATTACTGGTCATGTACCTATATATTTTATAGAATTCAATAAATTTTAATGAAAAATGAAGAAGTACTACTATTAAATCATAATGAAAATGAATTTATACATAAAAATTCCTTGAACAAATCATTATATGATGAATAACGGGGCTATTAAATATGATAAAAACTAGCACAAGGCATTTCATATTTTATCTTATTAATTTCATTCCTCTAAATGATAATTCCATGATTAATTGGTAAACAAAAATATGGAAACAAAACATATAAATGTTGAATATAAAATGTTATAAGACACTTACTACAAAATGGTGCAACTAATGAAGTATCATGCATGATTTATTACAAATACCTCATAATAGGATACATCCACCAGAATTGGACAATTCTAGAAGAAATTACATCAATTATTATGTGTACTATAAAATGTAGAAAAAGGAAAAAAATGAAAGAAAAATTGATTTTCCAAGTTAAAAGGCATTTGTGAAATCATATCTTGTATATTTTTTATATAACTAAATTATTATTATTTTATTTCAAAAAATATGTCTAAAAAATTACTCATCTCAATCAGTGGTTTAATAACATTGGTCAATAATCAACCAGCAATTGTGATTTGAATCAACTATTGAATTAGTATGTGAGTTCCATTAATTTTCAACCATTTCATTAAGAGTATCCATCAAGAACCATGAGAATTGTAAAAATTGAAAGTAATTTCATTTTTAATTATCATATGCTATTCAACATGCATGTATTCTCCGTTACCCTCAACCAAATGTAAATGAAATTGTTTCCTTAAACTCATTTATTCTAAATCAAATCATACATTTACAATGTCCTTTTATTTTCCGCTAACCCCAAAATGGATCCCAATATATTATCACAAAAATAGTCAATGTGAAAGAAATCTAGATTATTTATTAATATGGTAATTTTCTAAGATTGGATATTAAAAAATTATTTTTCTCTTTCCTCCATTTTCTCTATGACATTCATTTTTTATTGATTTTTAATACTCCATCATTCCAGGGGTGATGCAGAACCCATACAAGGCCCGGAGGCATATGTATTACAAGTTTCATAGGCCTTAGAGGAATTTATTTTCCCATAGGATCCAATCATTACATATAACCTAGACTAACTACTTGGAACTGCTCCTCCCCAGCATCTTTATCGTGAAATCAACTCTCCACCTTCACATGGCTATTCGACTAGGCATTCTCGTGCATGAACAGGCTTGTCCAGATGGGAGGATCTATACCCTTTCATACATGCAATCCGTTTTAGCTTCTGCTGTGGTGAAAGTTCCGTGCTCATCCTCCTTGTAGTACTTGTTCCTCGTAGGATGTCTAGTTTTCATCTGCACTTAAGGTGGCCCGAAGGACTTGAGCTGGCCTGGAGGCCTTTCTGACCCGCAGGCCTGAGTGGCCCGAAGGCCTTAAAGGACTCGAGAAGCAAATTGGTGGCCCGAAGGCCCAAAGGGGGCATATTCCGAGCTACTACAGTGCCAAGTAGTACTGGCTACAGTTGACGCTATAGTACCTGCTACAGTACTACACAGTTCCCACTACAGTACCTGCTACAATACCACTACAGTACTGCAGAGTCCCACTATAGTACCGGCTACAGTACTGCTACAGTCCCAATTTTTACTTTAATTCTTACCAATATAATGAATATATTCTATTGAAAGAGGCAAAGAATACTAAAATTCTGATATCATAATAATGCTTTCATTCCCAATCACAAATATCATTTCAACCCATGTCAGGATCATTGGTGTGGGTTGAATTTTCTTAAAAAATATAATTCCAATTTGGTGATTATTAACTTATGATGAGAGTGAAGAAAACATTTTTGGATCATGGATACCCAATTTTTTACAAAGTTTAATATATATAGAATTTTAAATTTGATTGCCTCAAGGGAAAGAATATTTACCTTTCATACTATAACTTAATACAATTTTATATTATTTGAAGTCATTGACTTTATATTATAAAATAACCTAAAGTTTGAACATTTCATTCATTTGAATATAATAAATTATCACACCATCATGCTAAAATTCATTCAATTTGTCAATAAATGGATGAATGTAATAATCAATATTGTCCACCAGACATCGTGGTCCAACAATAAGTGTAAAATTTAATAGAAATTGTTATTTCATAAAACTCCATAGAAGAATATTATAAGAAACTGACTCTATGGGCCATGTGTTATGAGTTTAACCAACCAAATGCCTTAATTAATTGATATAATATTATACCAACCCCGATAAGACATTATGACTATATGTATCAATGTAAGGGTGCCTCTGATTACTCTACATCCTTGTATGAGACATTGTTGGGTGGGTTAGTATATCACTATCCCTATTTCATTACACATTACAACCCATTAATTTAGGAAATTTAAAGGACATAATTAATATTTTCAACCTCATATTTAACAAAAAGTGATTAATTTTCATTACGATATTCATTTTCCCTTATTTCAAAGGCTATGTTTGATAAGACTTATTTCCCCCATTATCAATCAACATGGAAGGTCTATAGACTATACAATTATATAAATGGTATTTTTCTTTTCTAAGAAACATATAGGTGTTTGCCCAAGAATCTATGCTATCTTATGTGAATTCTATGTTCACTTTCGACATAAGAGCATGGGAATTTGATTCTGGGGTCCTACCATCATCTTTAAGTGTGTTTTTCAACAACACCAAATACATGTTGAATGGTGCGACTGACTTACTTCAAGAGAAATAAGTCCTTGATAAAAGACAATTTTCTATCACAAATACACTAAACCTATAATTCTTTTTGCGCATTATTATGTATTTCATAAAAACGCAATGAATAAAGATATACACTAGAGTGTTTATTTATCTCACTAGTATCAACATTTTCGATGTAAATTCCTTCAGGATCTAACACAAATAACATTTCATTAATAATTTCATGTACAAGATTAGTTGTCCTTTCAAGAACATCTATCTGAATTGTTTCTATTCAATTATAATGAATATATTATTCTACAGAACAAGTCCATCAATTATAATTTTCTATAAACCCATTCATGAATAGGTTCTCCCTCATAATATCTTATGTGAAATGATATCATTTGGTGTTTTTTCTACATGGGCTACTAAAATAGTCAATTTTAAATCCTCTAGTAAAATCAATATTCTCTGAAATTCCATAAAACAATTCTTGAGATTTTCTATTTGGAATATCAATCCAAATCATATCCGTATAATTATTTTATCACCCCATTGCAAAATTGTACCCCTACAAGGCTAGTAATTCGATAAGGAGGATAGTAACGACCTGAGTCCCACCACCATAAGTCCCCAAGTTGGAAAAATGCATCAAGGGTATATCATACATATAAATGTATGGAATTACCCTATAAAAGAAACATGAATAAGAGACAGAATAGATAGATTCACCAATCAACTCATTATCATAACGATAAAATAGAACCATGAGTATACATGTAATGTCATACAAAACTATGAAAATTGTGATTGAAAATAAAAGTACCAAAAATTTATACTCAACAACGACCACATATAAAAAACAGTTCCTATAAAACCTCAAGGTAGTAATATCTAGCCTAATCTAAAACATTATTAGAATGGCATGAAAAAAATTTATATACCTGTCGTGTTATCATAATAGTACACACAGTAGGATCTTTCCCCTAGAATCTCATGAAAATGATAAAGAAAGAATACTAAAGCCCAATGAACAAAAAATTAAATGAACTCATCACCTAAACATGTATAATAAGTTCCCATCCTCACCATGGATATCTCTCACCAATTCAGAGATACACAAGAGATCATATAATATAATAATAAATCAACAAGGGTATGCGACATCCGCTTCCCCACCAGTTTGGTGTTATGACCTAACATGACGTATCGTAAGCCATATCTCACAAAAGAATCTATAATAAAAAATCATTGGCTAAGTATCATGATATGGATTTCATTCATCAAAAATTTTCATCATCACATGAAAATCTCAATATTGTAACCATGTAGTTTTTCAGACCCACCACAATATGTATGATGTGTATCATACATCAGGTATTACACCCAAATCCATCACAACCAATACACCGAGTATGTACCTCGAACCATCACAACCCATACACATCAGACCTAAAATAATCCTTTGGATAATATATACACAGATACATGTGTTTTAAAAAATGACAATCCATTACATTAAACTACACACATATATGGGGAAACTATCGACCACACATACCAACACACAATACTATTAAGAGAAATGTACGAGACCATAGGTTGTATTAAGTCATCTATCCCTCTCCAACCAAAATGATGTGAAAATAAACCACATAGAGTCCCCTGGGGGACATTCAATCTACCGAAATGGGTTGGTGAGCATATGAAATCAAAAAAATGAAGGGAATAGTATAGATCATGACCACACAATAGGCATTAACATAGTCGAAGGTTGAACTTCTGCTGTCGTCTCTAGGACATATGACTATAACTTATTTGTACTAGATATTCTATAAGCACATAATCAATTAAATGATCTATATTAAATTAATTCATTTATTTTTTATATATCAATTCATATAAGTAAATCAATTGACTATTAATTAACATTATTTATATTATATTTATTGACCTTCCACGTGAAGTCCATCCACTCTATGAATAATCTTACTAAGTCCATGGTTTGGTCGGATAAACATTAATATATTCATTCATGAAATAACTAAAACAATGTTTTAAACATCTACTAAACATTATAACAATAACATTATTCCAGTTACTCTATTTAATCATCCTAATCTTCCCCTAAGAGATGTATCCAAACACATGCATCTACCTCAAGAATCATGGAAAGGGTTGTAGGTAAAAAAACAACACAATCATCCATCCATTAAATAAAATAATCAATTGATATCATTTAAGCATTGAGATGAACAATGAGTAATATCAACTTCATCCCATTCCATAGAATCTTGTTTCATCCTTGACACCATCGTGTATATAACCATGCATCTCACTGTCCTAGAAATCAAATTCTACCACTCACTCAGGCCTCCCTACCCTTATCTCATCATCCATCCAAGTATCATATCACATCACATAAAAATTATCATATCTAGATCACATGATAGGTTTCAAGAAAAAAACATAGTAAATAATGAAAAGTTGTCCCTAAAAACTAGGCATCATTATTTCACATGAATATAGTCTCTCATAGTCCCAACAGAAAACATTTATCGTTCACATGAAAAATTCCACCTTCATCCAAAAAAATTCTCTTTATTAAAAAGTTATTTTTATTCCATATTGAATTAAACAATTCAATTATCATAGTTCCCAACTATGGGAAATCTAAGGAATCATCTATAATAAGTGTCATGCAGTAATGCAAAAATAAAACCTCCCCCAACCAAAAAATAATTCCTAGGACCATTGAATAAATAGTATGGTTTATTTCAATATATTACATAGAAAAATGAATTTGATTACAATGAAGGAACACCAATGTAGAGTAATAATGTTAGAATAGTGAAACAAAAATAATTGTATTATAAGAAATGAGGATAGAAAAAATGGAAACACCTGGATTTACATGTGTCAATCACATTGGAGACTAATTCATAGAAATATAGAAAAAAATATAGGAAACTAAAATGCATGAAAACAATAAAACCAAAATCCGACACTAAAATCTGTAACACAAAATGAATTAGGTTTAAGAATATCTTACAACCGAGAAAAAAGTATCGGTAGCCAGATCACCTCAAGATCAAAGAACCTTGATCCCTCTACAACACATAATCTTTTCATATGATGATCACATAAGGTCAATCGATTAGACCAATAGTCACATTTCGTTAACCGGGATGATCTCTGAGAGGATCCACCAAGATCATCACACAATCTCCATGTTTGGGGGGTCTATGGGGTACTGGATGAGTCTGATGATGGGGATAATAGTGCCACCACCAATGAGATTGATTTCTTGGAAGGTAATTTTCAACACCAGGTCATAAAAAATGTAGACAAAACCACCATGGAAAATAAAGAAAACCACCAGGGGTGAGAGGGAATCAATTTATGGAATATGGATATTTGATTATCAAAGGAACTCAACCACCTATGAAGATCATTTTATGAATTGTTTCACATATATAATTCGTGGTCCACAGGGTTGATTAGACCCCCTTCCAGAGAATTATCCAACTAACTGCCTAGCTAAAGAGATGCTTCCATGAAGACAATGCTGAACTTCCAACACAATAGCACATGGAATGGCCCAAATCAATTGATAGACATGATATATTATGGAAAAATATAAATTGATGCCAAGAAATGAAGATAATATGTATACAATGGATATCCAAGGGGGAATCCCAAATCCAATAGTCCAAACAATTGAGTAGGCCACATAAATTATCTACTGCTGGAAAATGAAAACAAAATCCAAATGTTATTAAAATGAGAAAATATATAATAATAAATTCCATGTATTTAAAACTATTTAAATGTAAGATCAATTTAATTGGGTTAATTTCAAATTTTAATATGAAAAAATACACAAATTAAAAATTCTCAACCATTTTCAATTGATATTTTTTTATGTTATTTCACCTATATTTTATTCATGTTTAGAAAAGTTCAAGATATATAAAAATTATTGAATTTTGATAAAGTTATAGCTTTATTCAAACTAACGACTGGGTTGTCATCCATGTGTATCTTAGTGAAATAAAATTATAAAGATTCAATGAATTCTCGATTTAATTAATGAATTATATATATGGGATTATACCAACCCCGTTATAATAATTTTTTAGAAAAAGAATGAAAAAATTTAGTATCACAATGTATAGTAATAATAAAATTACTTATTCTATGTTCCAAAATAAAACACTTAAGAAAAATGGCGTCAGTGTTTGATTATTTCAGTGATTTTTACATAGATTTAGTGGTTGATATGGTCACCACTGATTTCATAGTGCACTTTCGGTATATAGGTCCTCTACATGCCATAACGACAAAAACACTTAGTGATTTCCCAATATCAACATTTCTAGAATTTTCAAAACCCAAATAAGTTATTTCTAATTCATAAGATGTAATATTATTACCATATAATATTAAAAGGGATGATTTATATGCAATTTACCTCCATAACCATTTGCAAACATGCTTTAGTGGCTTTATAAGTAATTCGAATAAACATTCCAATCTACAGATAGAAAATGAAACATGCGGTCGAGTTCAAATAATACAATAAAAATACATCCCACCACATATACATATGCTATCCTACACATATATTCAATATCAAATGTTGTAGTAGGTGACTAAGATAAATAAAATTTAATTTTTTTCCCAAAGTCACTTTAACAGTCATCAAAGCATCAATTAAATAACTCTTTTTCACATTAAGGATATTATAGTTACCCGAGAGTTATACATATAACATTTCATTATTTTAAGCATAATGAATCATCAAATTACAAGCTAAGGAACATTAATTATAGTGTCTTGGAAGAATAGGTACATATAACATAAAAAATGGGACTAAAAAAAATTCATTATTTAATCTCCATAAAGAGCTTATAACTTCCTTTGAGCTCTTATATCTGCATAGGGTTCCCAGGGGAACACCTGAAAAAAGGCATGAGATAAACATGCCCAGTAAGGGAATGATCCTAAGGATATATCTCAAGCACATGAGTTAAAAGGCATGACATAATAATATAAAAAGCATTAAACTTATGAAATCATTTAATATAAGCATGGGATCATATAAGAATGTAATCATATAAATGTGGTAGAATAAAATATCATATCTTTAGTATGGGTCAAGGCTAACTGCCAATCCCATTTCACATTTTAGTATGGGTCAAGGCTAACCGCCAATCACGTCCCCCATTTTAGTATGGGTCAAGGCTAACCGCCAATCTCGTTTCACATTGCATCTCATGAGACTTATCCTTACCCAATGCATTGGAGCACTATCTAGGCACACCCATCAAAACATATTCATGAATATTCCTGCAAATTAAATAATCTATCAACATAAATAATCATACCTAATCAACCATATATAAGCATAAGGTTACCCATGGAATTAATTGGGTACCACAATCCCGACACAAAACATATCCAATGGGCGTATGACGAAAGTGTCCACGAAAGGAAGGGATTAGAAAATACATGGAAATTTAAAGGGTAAAATATTCTTATAACATGGTATGTGGTGTCAATTATATGTGACAACATATATAAAAAATGTAGTTTAGAAACATTTGCATTTAAATATTTTTGTGTGGTTTTAAGGAAAAAACTCTAGAGCATTTCAAATAGAAAAGATGAAATTCTTATATATAAAACCAGAATTGAACCAAGAAGGTTTTTATAATAAAAATATGGATATTAAAAATATAATAGTGTTTTAAAACTTAGGATAGGGTGAACATGATATTTCGGTAAAAAATTTGGGAAGTCCCCTTAAAATAGGTTGGATTATCAGAATGTTATAAGGAGGGAATCTTTATAAATTATGAATATCACCAAAATAATGTGATGAAAGTGTATTGATATAATAATATTGTACAACTAACCATAAGTCATATCACTCACATAGATAGATATGATATTACCATTTTGAAAGAAAGATAAGGCAACCTGAAAGAACAAATAAGGTTATGGTAGAATTCGTTACGATTTTATCGGCATGGTGTCGGGTGTGACCAAGAGTGATTGAGGAAAGTGAAATGGGGTTAATCATCACATATAAATCTAGAAGTAATAATGGAGGATGTTCTCAAACATACCCCATCATTTTATAGTACACATATAAGGCATTGTATAGAGGAAAATCATGATTAAGAGGGAAATGGAGAGGATCCCTTACCTCAAATCTGGTGGTTTTTTCCACTTGTTACTAATGAACTGAATAAACAAATTAAGCTTTATTAATTAATAATTACTGACCCTATTCTATATGTTGTTTATTTATTATAACCCTTTTTATTTCATTCATATCCTTTTTGATTAGTTATAAGTTTCAATTTCATTGTTCATTCTCGTTTGTTTACTTGGCTTTAAAAGATTGGTTCACTTATATTCATGTTTGGATTACAGCAAGATGACATTTGTTGTCTAAATTTGATGTTACATTATTTAGTTCATATAAAATAGATTACAGGGTTTTAATTATAATTAGGTTACATAATGTGATGCCAAATTATTATATATATGAACTTAGTGATAATAGTTTTTGGTAATTGGTGGATTTGATTACAATGAATGTGTTTTTCATTATAACTTAATTCCATATATACCAAAAAACTAGAGAACCAAAAATAAGATATGTTAAATATATAATAATCTTGTTCAACCATATCACAAATAGATTCATGACCAGAATTAAAGAAAATAACAAATTTGGATAAACCGTTGTCCTTGAATGTGCTAAATTAGCACATCTCAAACAGTGCATTCATTTCATTCAAATAAAAGTGTGGGGAAAAGATATAAGATATTAAAATATACCACTAGCATGAATATATTCCAGTACAAGTATGATACTATATTTATAATACTATTATGGTGAAGGTAGGTGAGGAATGAATTTAAAAAGAAAAGAACATAAGTGAAAATAAGAAATTTGGGAAGAGGAATTTACCTCTTGAGACTTCCTCCTTTGAGAAACTCTTAAGGGGAGATGTTTTGGTATTTTGAGGAGGATGCGAGATTTTGGATGTGGGGGAGGACCTTGGGGAGTGATTTGCGCAGAATTTAAATAAGGCATGGGGATTGAGATAATTGGAGATAAGAGGGAGTGAATGTGTGTTTTTATAGTGGAGGGGAGGAGGGATTTCATGATATTATAATCCTTAATTTATTAATTTTTCACAATACAAATAATAGTAAGTTGTCAATGAACAAGAATAGTAAATGGGTCTCGTGAATTCGAACCATAGGTGGCGAAATCATCCATGATTCTAGGAATAAATGATTTAGCTTATAATGTATATATGTTGTAAATTATCGTATTTTACTTTTCACAAAATTCAAATATTTCAAAAAAATTTCAAAAATTCACCATAACCATTATTCGATGTGTAGAACCCAAAAATGAAGTCCATTTTTCAAAAATAGTTTTCTAAATATGATAATTTTAATATTTAATTAAAATCATAATTTATTATCAGAAACTAGATTTAAAACATGAAATAACTCATTCTAAAACATAAATATATTGTACTTCAAACTTGAATAACATTTTTGTACTATCATTGGTGAGGTTACTATTCATTAGGTTATATCACTATTCATAATGGTATGTTACTATTTATTAGGGTAGGTTACGATTCACCAAAAATTATTTTTGTTTTATTAGAATCCAAAAAACATCTTGAACACAACCGTGTATGCAAGATTTTCGAAATTCCAAACACATAATTGAGAAACTTTTGTTTAAAGGACACTTATCAATTTTTAGTTCATTATGTTGTGTTTTCATGTTATTTTATGACATAAATATAAGAATGGAATTTCCTTTGAAAATCTTTGCGTCATTAAATTTTTCCCCCCTTATGAAATTTCACCATCAAAATTTTGTTTTACATACTAAGACAAAAACAGATGTGATTACTTTTACCTCATTGCTTCCTCCAATTCCCATGTTACTCCCTCAAACTTATGGTTCCTCCACCACACTATGACAAGATGGTTTGTCTTGATGCATAGATCTTTATCTCTTCGATCCAGAATCTTTACTGGCTACTCCTCATATTATAGATCATCTTCCAGCTGCACCACCTCTGAGTTTAGTACATGTGAGGGATCAGGTATGTACTTCCTCAAGAGTGATATGTGGAAACAATCATGAACATGAGCCATATTTAGAGGAAGTGCAAGCCGATAGGCCACGAATCCTATGCGGTCAAGGATCTCAAAGGGTCCAATATACCTTGTGCCTTGCTTCCCTTTCTTCCCGAATCGCATGACTATCTTCCATAGAGATATTCCATGGAAGACATTATCTCCAATGTCGAACTCCAAGTCCCTTCTACGATTGTCAGCATATTTGAGTAGCTTTGATGTGTTTCTGGATGACTTGATCTTTCTCTATCATCTCTTGAACAATCATGAGTCCATGTATCTTTCTTTCCACAACTTCATCCCTATAGGTTGGAGTTCTATATCACCTTCCATATAGAGCTCCATATTTAGCCATAGGAATACTCGAGTGGAAGCTATTGTTGTATGAGAACTCAACCAATGGGAGATGCTGATCCAATCCACTTTTGAATTCTATAGAGAAGGCTCTAAACATATCTTCATGTGACTGAATAGTTCTTTCAGACTAGAAATCAGTTTGGGGGTGATAGGCCATGCTGAAATTTAGTTCAGTACTCAAAGAATGTTGAAGGCTCCTTTAGAATTTAGATGTGTACCATGGATCACGGTAGAATCAATTGAGAGTGGAACACCATGCAATATCACCACTTCCTACACATATAATAATCCAAGTTGTTCAAGTGTGAGATCTTCCCAAATAGCGATGAAATGGGATGTCATGGTGAGTCGGTCAACCACAACCCATATCGCATTATTTCCCTTCAACGCCTTCGGGAGACCCATGAAAAAGTCCATAGTAACATTTTCCCATTTCCACATGGGTATATGCAATGGATGCATTATACTTTTGGACTTTTTTCGCTTAGGTTTATCTTGCTAACATACCAAGCACATTGATATATATTTCGCAATTTCTCTCTTTATATTATCCCACCAGATGTGTTCTTGGAGATCACGATACATTTTGGTACTCCCATGATGGATAGAGAAGGTAAAGATATGTACATCATTCAATAGCCCCTTCTTTATCTATGGATTAGATGGTACACATAATCATGTCCCAAATCATACAACTCCTTATTAATCAATTTTGAGTATTTCCCATTTTTAACAGCTTCCACCCTTTTCTAAATTTCCACATCATTTCTTTGAGAAACCTTTATTTTCTACATGGGGGATAGTTGAACAATCATTTGAGAATGTATTGATGTTGATCCTCCCTTAATGATTCCCATGCCCATCATTTGAAAATATAAGAAGAATAGATTCTTTTCAATTCTCATCATTGATAATGAAGTAGGATACTTTCTACTTAGAGCATCAGCAACCTTATTTTCCTTACCAGGATTATAGTGGATCGAGCAGACATAATCCTTGATGTGCTCTATCCATCTTCATAGGCACATATTAAGTTCATTATGTGTTAATATATATATATGAGACTCTTGTGGTCATTATATATCTATCATTTTTCCACATAGAGATATTGCCGCCAGATTTTCAACGGAAAGATTATTGTCGCCAACTCCAGATCATTCATGGGATGGTTTTTTTAAGGTATTTTCAACTGCTTTGAGCCATAGGATATCACTTTATCATTTTGAATTAGAACACAACCTACGCCATTCGTAGAAGCATCACTATACACAAAAAGTGTTATACACTAGAGGGGAGTGTGAGTACGGACGTAGTGATATGCCTTTTTTTAACTCCTGGAAACATTCTTCACATTCATGTATCCAGAAGAACATTACTCGCTTTCGTGTCGGCATGGTCTTTGGGTTGGACAATCGTGAAAAGTTCTTCACGAATCATTAATAATACCTAGATAGACCTAAAATGTTGCAGATCTTCATTACAGAAGATGGCCTCAGCCACTCTTCAATTTCCTTTGTCTTGGAAGGGTCCACAGATATCCCTTTCCTGGTGATAACATGCCCCATGAATGATACTTCCTCCATCCAGAACTCACATTTACTGTACTTTGAATACAAATTCTCCCTTTGCAAAGTCTTTAACACAGTTTCCAAATGCTCCTCATATTCCTCCATGCTCTTGGAGTATATCAAGATATCAACAATAAAGACCACCACAAATTTATTGAGGTAATCTCTAAAGACACTATTCATTAAATCCATGAAAATTAGTGGAGAATTAGTGAGTCCGAAGGCCATCACTATGAACTCATAGTGTCGATACCTAGTTCGAAAGGTAGTTTGGGGAATATCTTCCTTCCTCACCATCAGATGGTGATATCATGACCGAAGGTCCACCTTAGAGAAATAACTGGCACCAAAAAGCTGATCGAACAAGTCATATATCTGTGGAAGGGGATACTTGTTCTTTATAGTGATTTTATTCAGATCATGATAATCAATGTAGAGGTGCATTGATCTATCCTTCTTATTGACTAAGAGGACTGGAGCACCCCATGGTGAAGCAGTCAGGAATATAAAACCCCTCTCTATATTCTCCTATAACTGCTTCTTCAGCTCTTCTAGCTCTATAGTGGCCATTCTATAAGGTTCATTGAGATTTTTAAAGATCCAGGGATAAGATAAATTTAGAATTCATCCTCCCGGTCAGGGTGGAGACATGTCAACTATTTCGGGAGTACATCAATGTAATCCCTTGCGATGGGCATGACATCAAGCATGATTCTCTCCTTTGTCTCCGTCATTGGTTCTAGGTATGCATGCTCATAAGGAAGAAATATCCAAACTTGAGATAAAGATTGTTAAAAAGACACATCTTCCTCCTTGCACATGTATAGAATTGGAGGATGCTTTAGGATGTGAAGAGTAATCTCCCTTTCCCGAGAATTGATGTTGTCCTTGTCCAAAGATAGCCAATCCATGCCCAAGATAGCATCAAACTCCACAAAAATAAGCATGACATGATTTTCTAGGAGGTTTAGTCCACAAACATTAACTGGGGAGTAGTTATAATCCATGGATGCAATAATTTCCCTATTCTCTATTCTCACAGATCACATTTCCTCCGAATTTTGAGGTGGTGTTTGAATAGTTCTACTAAACATGCATGATATGAAAGAATGCGTAGAACTAGAATCAAATATTACGTATGTTATTCTTGAATGAATTACTAGAGTACCTATCACAACATCATATTCTGGCTCCACCTCAGTAGTAGTGATATCAGTGGTTCTTCTTTGTTTTTTTGGAGGTTGTTTCTGATTTCCTCCGACAACACTCAGCTTAGAGAAATTGTTCGCATAATGCCCAGGCTCCTTGCAGTTATAACACTGCACTGTAGGCTGAGTGTTGATCTGAACCTTCCTTTATTCTTTATCATTAGCGGGGTTTTTTATATCTTTTCGGCAGTTCATGGCAAGATGACCAAACATCCTACATTTGGAGCAATTCTTGGTTCCCTTGAGACAGTCACCAATATGCTTCTTCCAACATTTTTTGCAGAGGGGAAAGTGAAGATTCTTTCTATTAAGGGATTTGATTGATGAAACAATGATGTTGTTCTCTATTTTCCGCTTCTTATCACTAGGACCATGAGACCCTTAAGAGTCTCCAATCTTCCTTTCATCCTTGAGGGCACAACATACAATCTCTTCATATCTGTCGAAGTCTAGAATTGCCAACACTTTTCATAGAATTGTATTTAGTCTGATCAACAAGTGATCAACCTTGCTTTCGGTGTTCATGAAAAAGCGAGAGGCGTACCTTGCAAGACTTTTAAAGATCACTTCAAATGCCTTGACGGACGCATCGTCCTTCTACATGAGTCAAAGGAACTCTCTTTCCATGTTGAGACATATGTTTCAAGGGAAAAATTTGTTGAAAAACATCCTCTTGAATTCATCCCAATCTATGGAATCAATTTCCTCTTGGGACATCGTATTCATGATTTGTTTCCACCCCTGATCGGCTTCCCCATCAAAACGATAGACTTCCAGTACAACATTCACTTTTATTGAGCACTAGAGGACAGAGAAAATCTTTTTAATGGATATAATCCATTGTTCTGCGAGGATGGGATCAGAAGACCCACTAACCATGGGAGGTCTTTGCCGAATGAAGGATTCTACGTCAAATTGCTCTTTCCATGGAGGCGGGGGATGTTCTACCTGATTTATGTTATTATTCGTAACTTGAGCCAGCTGAGCAAGTACTTCCATGAAGTTTTTATCACCCGTTTCTGTCATATCAGGCATGACATTAGGGAAATCATCACATTTCATATCACATTGGTTGTTATAATGAGTTCTTCTAGTTCCCGCCATTAACAATGAAAAAGATAGTATAATTAGAGGTATTTAATACATAGCTATTGAGCATAAAAAGTAAACATTGAACATTAAATGATAAACTTATAAAGAAGAAGTACATCCTAACTTATGATTCCTTACGTTTATATCTAGGTTATCCTTGATCTATTTCAGAACTTATATTTAAATGGGCTTTTTTCTATTAATAATGGTTTGTACTAAGCTCATGAATCTATTAATGCATATCCCCTAGGAGTGTCGTAACCAAGAGTGCAGTAAGGCCCATTATCATGCACCAATTCCCGTTCAAGTCTAGAACAAAGTGGTGTTTACGGGTTTTACCCCTAGATACATCTATGCCGAAGCCACCTCTACCTGCTCATATCTTGATAGGGATGTATCTTCTTGATAAACCACTTACTCTATACTTAACAAAATTCAGGACTGTTTTCTTATACTTAGTCTCATCCTTAAGGTTCTCGCAATGATTCTATATTCATAATCTCAAAAAATAACAAGACCATCCTCTGATAACAGCTATAGCGAACCGAGCCTTTTAAATATAAAATTTCATTATTTTAAGCATATTTAATCACTATATTACAAGAAAAGGATTATTAAGTCTAGGTTTTTTAATGACTAGGTACATATAACATAGAACTTGAGACTAAAAAAAACTTCTTTATTTAATATCCATAAAGAGCTTATAACTTCATTTGATCTCTTACATCTTCATACGGTACCCCGGGGAACACATGAACAATGGGATGAGATTAAAATTTCTAGTAAGGGAATGAACATAAGGATACATCTCAAGAACATGAGTTAAGAGACATCACATAATGATATCAAAAGCATAAAACTTATGAAATCATTTAATATAAGCATGAGATCATATAAACATGGAATCATATAAATGTGGTAGAATCAAAAATCATATCTTTAGTATGGGTAAATGCTAGCCAGCAATCCCATTTCCCATTTTAGTTTGGCTCAAGGCTAACCGCCAATCCCGTTACCCATTTTATGAACGTCAAGGCTAAATGCCAATCCCGTTTCACATCGCATCTAATGAGACTTATCCTAACCATATGCATTGGGGTGCTATCTGTGTGCACCCATCTCAACATATTCATGAATATTCATGGAACATAAATAATCTTGACACATAAATAATCATACCTAATTAACAATACATAAGCATAAGGTTAACCATTGAAAGAATTGGGTACCACAATCATGACATAAAATATATCCAATGGGAGTATCCTGAAAGTGTCCATGAATGAAAGTGATTAGAACATACATTAAAATTTATAGGGTAATATAGGCATATAACATGGTATGTGGGGTCATATATAAGTGACAAAATATATAAAAAATGTAGTTAAGTAACATTATCATTAAAACATTTTTATACGGTTTTAAGGAAAACACTCTAGAGATTTTCAAATAGAAAAGAGGAAAATATTTTATATATAACCATAAATGTACCAAGAAGGTTTTCATAATAAAAATACTGATTTTATAAATACAATGGTGTTTTAAAACATATGATAGGGTGCACTTTACATTTTGGTAAAAAATATGGGAAGTCCCCTTAAAACAGGTTGGCTTATCAAGAAGTTCTATGGAGGGAATCTTTCAAAATCATGTATATCCTAGAAAGAATGTGATGAAAGGGTATTGATATAAGATTCTTGTACAACTAAACAAAAGTAATGTGACTCATATATATATATATATATGATAAAACCATTTTGAATGACAGATAAAGGAACCTGAAAGAACAATGATGATTCAGGTAGAATTCGTTACAATTTTATCGGCATGTTATAGGGTGTGACCCATTGGGATTGATGAGAGAGAATTGGGGTTTCTCATCACATATAAATCCATAATTAATTAAGGGGGACATTCATAAACATACCCTATCATTTTCTATTACAAATATAAAGGCATAATAAAGAGGACAATCATGATTACGAGAGAAAAGGGAGGATCCCTTACAACAAATCTGGGGGTGATCACCACTTGTTATTAATGACCCAAATAAAAAAATTAGGATTTATTAATTAATAATTCCATAACCTCTTCTATATTTAGTTGATTTATTATAACACTTTTTAGTTCATTCATATAATTTTTGATTAGTTATAAGGTCCAATTTCATGGTTCATTCTCGTTTGTTTATTTTCATTTAAACGATCGGTTCACATATATTCAAGTTTGGATTAATTGCAAGATGAAAGTGGTTGTCCAGAATTGAAGTTAGATTCTTTAGTTCATATCTAGGATATTACATGGTTTTAATTTTAATTATGATACTTATACTGATGTAGAATTATTATATATATAACCTTAGTGATAACCGTTTTTTTAATCGGTGGATTTGATAACAAGGAATGCATTTTTCATTATTAATTAATTTCATTTGTACCAAAAGATTAAAGAACCAATAATAGGATATATTACATATATAATAATATATTTCAACAATAACACAAATTGTTTCAGGACCATAATTAAATATAATAACAAAAATTGATAAACTATTGTCCTTGAATGTGCTAAATTAGCACATCTCAAACAGTGCTTTCATTTCTTTCAAATTAAAGGGTGGGGAAAGAAGAGAAGATAATGAAAAATACTAATAGCATGAAGGAATTACATTAAATTTATGCTACTAGATTTATCATACAATTCTGGTGAAGCGAGGTGTGAAATGAAATTAAAAAGAAAAGAACATAAAAGGAAAAAAAAATTTGGGAAGAGTAATTTACCTCTTGTGACTTCCTCCTTTGAGAAACTCTTAAGTGGAGAGGATTTGGTATTTTGAGGATGCTGAGAGCTTTTGGGCGTGGGGGAGGACCTTGGGGATAGATTTGGGGAGAATTTAGATAAGGCTTGGAGATTTAGAGGAGTGGAGAGAAGAGGGACTGAAGGGGTGTTTTTTATAGTGGAGGAGAGGAGGGATTTCACGATATTATAATCCTTAATTTATTATTTCTTCACAGGACAAAAATAGTAAATATTCCATGACCATTAATAGTCGATGGGTCATGTGAATTTGTACCATGGGTGGTGACATCAGCCATGATAGTAGGAATAGTTTATTTAGCTTGTAATGTATATATATGGTAAATTTTTGTATTTTACAATTCACCACAAATTCATGTATTTTAGAAAAATGTCAAAAGTACACCCTACCCATTTTTTGATGCGTATAACCCCAAAATGAAGTCCATTTTGCAAAAATAATTTTCAATTTTTTTTAATATTTAATTAAAATCATAAATTATTATCAAAAACCTGATTTAAAACATGAATTAACTCATTCTAAAACGTATGTAAATTGTACATCCCACTTGAATATCATTTTTATACTATCATGGGGGAGGTTACATTTATTAGGGTATATAACTATTCATAAGGGCATGTTACTCTTCATTAGGGTAGTAAACTATTCACCAAAAATTTATTTTTGTATTATTAGACTCCAAAAAACATCTTGAACACAACCGTGTATGCCATATTTCCAAAATTCCAAACAAATAAGTGACAGACATATATTTAAAGGTCACTAATCATTTTGTAGTTCATTATGTTATGTTTTCATTTGATTTTATGACATAAATATAAGTAGGGAATTTCCATTGAATAATTTTGGGTCGTTACACATATAAGAACATTGTGATAGATAATGAATATTATGATTCTTATACATACTAATTTAATTTCCCATAATTTTATTATCACAACCTAGATCATTAATTTTTAAAGATGAATTCAATTTAACATTAACATGGGTTATTAATTTTACATCACTACATATGTGTAACATGTCATGTATATAGAGTAGTAAAAAAAGAATGGGTTTTTAACAAAATTAAAATAATCATTAACCAATATGACTCATGATGAATCCATTATATAATATGAATGAATCAAAATTATTTTACCAATATATTGATGATTAATTTAATCCAAATAAATATTTATTCAGAAAAAAATTACCAAGATTTAAATTCATGTTCAAATCCAGTTAGAGGATTCATGTAAAATATTTAAATAAATCACCCTGTAAGAAAGAAGTTTTGTCATTTAGATTATCTCTTTACAAATCTAAATTGAATGAATAATAAAGAAGAATTATTATTGATTAATGTATTGTTAAAGGAATTTTTTTAGATTAATCAATTCTTTGTCATTAAAGGAAGACTTTGGGTACATGTATAGCTTTAAGATTAATTTTATTTCTTAAAGTATTCCCTTATTTTTTTTACATGTCAATTTAAAACTAATAACCTTTCCAATAGATGGTACATTGAATATAGAACACATATTTTTATTTATATGTTATTTCACATCATCTACCATAGATGAAATCCAATTCTTATAGTTTCTTCATCTACATATTGGTTTTAGATTCTAGGATCCTCTACAACAAGACCTGATATAACATTTAATGCAATGGAAACATTATTATTATAGAATTATCTAAAAGGAGTTCAGATGACCATCTTGTACCTGTACTCAGTGACCTGATAATCCCTAATGTCACTAGAAACTCTATACTAAGGAGTATCATCAGAATCAATACCATATTACGGATAATACTGATAAAGGGGAATTAGTTATTTTGTGGGGGTCACAATAGAAGACTCAAAAACACTCATGAAATCAACCTCATGATACCTATTATGAGAAGGATCAACATTATACTAATTTGGAGGCTGGACTCTAGAATGAATAAAGACTTTAAAAACCACATTATTACAAATCAGACACTATGGAAATCAAGGTTCATCAACCCAATGCTATTACCGCATCACCCACGTAGGACACCCTATGAATATGTACTTTATAGATCTAGAATAAACTCTATCATCCTTTTCATGATCATAGGAATTGAATCCAAACACTGTTAGATGATCATAGGATGTGGTTCATTTCACCACCATTCAATATGAGTATTAAATCTGTTGGTAGATGAGGGAAATTTATTTATTAAACAATCTTTCATAGTGACGAGTTCTACCCTAAAGGATTTGGAGAATCCTTATCATTCAAGCATGCTACAAACCCACTCAATAATGGTACGATTAATATGATCACATAGATTATTTTATTGACGCATTTTCCCCACTATTAAGTGCTTAAAATTCTCTAACATTCTTAAAACATGATAAAAGCAGTAGATAGTTATTCAACCCATTATCAGACATGAAATATATAATCTTCTTCATAGATTGATTTATTATAGTGTATTTTTTGTTTTAAAAACCTCAATGAAATAAAAAAAATTTCTCAAAATTTAAACTAATAAGTTTCCTTAAAATTAAGCTATAAAACATACAATTTAAGAGAATCCACCATTGGAGGTAGTCTAAGAGGGTCCCATAAAATTAGAGTGATCATACTCAACTAGTTGAGAAACATTAAGGATGGATCTATGAAAACTAAATCTCATAGACTTACCCATGACACAATCTTCACTAAAGGGTATGTTTCTTTCTGTAATGTGAGTGAGAATCCCTTTCATTCAAAATTTCACATTACCATTATTACTCATTTGTTCCATCCACCTCTACCAAAGGATAGTGTTTTCAAGGTTGGTGAGATAAATGATTCCCATATTCTTGAAATGTTTTCTTCCTTCCAAAACAAATATCCCATTCAGCATGGAGACTTCAAGAACCATATGATCTCCCATGGAGATTCCAAGATAACTAGAATCATATTTAAAAGTAAAAACTCACTGATCTAAGACATCTATTTGGATTAAATTATGGTGTAAATCCAAATTCCATCTCACATCCAATATGGTCATAAGCGAATGGTTTGAGAGATTTAACATCACAAAACCTCTACCAATGATGTAACATCTCTTGTTACCTCCTATAAAAACATCCCCTTCAACTACTTTAGTCAAAAAAGCTTCTCCACTTTTGGAACAGATGAAAATAACATCCTACATTTATGAACCACTCTACATTAAGAGTATATTGAAAAACACAAAACACATCAACACTTCCATATCCTTGGTCATGAAATATATAATTATTAAAAAAAATCATTATAAGGTTTTATTTTTTTAGGATCGAGTAAATTGGGTCAAATATGCACAACTTTCCCCGATCTGTGGTAGGTAACCTCCTTTGGTTTGGGCATATACTAATGATCATGTGATTTAATATGAATCTTAATTCCCATCTATTTTTTACATTTCATTCCCCCCTGAAAATCCATATGACCCCCATAGTCAGACACTCAACATCAGCGTTAACCTTATCCTTTCTATACAACTCACATGAATGAAAGGTGAACATGAGGTCCTCTAAACTCAAGGAATCTTTTCCATAAATAATAGAATCAATTAGATATATATATATAAAATTTAAATAATTTAAAAGTATGATGGTTTACTCCTCATCATCAGCAATAATATTTATATTGAGGAGCTCTGATAATATTTTATTTATCTAATTATATTGTGTTTGGATGGTGGTTCCATGATTCATATTGAAGTTGTACAATTTCCTTATATATATATATACGTCCAAATTAAAGATGTTTTCATATATATTTTTTCATGTCTCGACCAACTACCCGCTACATAGGTCTCATAAGAAACCTCTGACCAGACATTATCATCAAAATATATGGTTAAAGAGATATATTTTTTAATCAAAATGTTATGAGGGAAATGTGAGTAGGTTTTTATTTTTTGAACATTACTATAAAGACATACTTGGAGTTTCTTAGGTCCTCAATGTGAATCTTGAAACACTTATTATACTTACAAGGATTTCTTTTTTAATCACTGAAAATTAGACACCTTTCACCTATAAAAATCTTATATTTCATATTTTGTCGATGCCATTGATTATTAGGGTGGCTCAAATAACTTTTTTATGGGGTAATATTGGAATAAAAACCCCTCAAAACTAATTACAAGGAACAAAAAATAAAAAATATTATTTAATTAAATATAAAATAATAAAATTAATTTGATTATAAAGGGAACATAACCAAACAGAGTGTTGATGTTGGAATATGGAAACAACAATAATTGTAGAAAAAGAATTGTGAATAGAAAAAGAAATCAAGTACCATATTTACATTCTATTGTCCCTTTAGGACCAATAAAATTTCAATATCCACACCCATACATGAACATTTATTAGATTCTAAAAAAAATAGATTATAGTGTATAGTGGAAACGAATATAGAGGACTAAAATGTGTAGAATCACTAAAATAGAAACTGTTCACTTGAAGTAGAAAATTGAAGGAAATCAGGATTGAAAACCATACAACCCCAGAAAATATCCTATTGTCTAAATCACATCAAGATCCATGAAAATTGATCATGTTGATTAATTGGATCTCATCATAGGATGATCAATGAATGTCTCTAGATTTGAGAAATGGTCAAACATCTTCATCTAGGAAGAAACACAATCAGGTCCACAATGATCCAGGCAGCAACGACATGTAGGGGGGTTGGAAGGCCACTAGATTAGTTAACCAACAATGTTGATAACACCACCATAAGTGATATTGAATCCATGTAAGACAATTATCAATACCAAGTGAGAGAAAATGCAGACCAAACCATCAACATGAAGAAAAAATCCACTAGTAGTGAGAGGGCATCAACTTTTGTAATCTGGATCTATGCTTACCGAATTTAGTTGAACACCTGTGAAATATATTATCAGATCTATATCATATATCAAATACTGGTTCCATTGGGATAATGAAGCTCCCTGCTAGAACCCTAACCGACAAACTATAAAGCAAAGGGGTGGTTTTCACAAGCTAATGCTGAACTACCCAAACAATGGCACATGGGACGTCTAATTCAATTGTTGCATAGGGTGAATTATGTGGAAGAAGCTATTGAGGTTCAAAAAATGAATAGAATACGTATGTAATGAATATCCATGTTTTCCTCCCATGTCGAGAAGGCCAAACAACTAAGTGAGCCACCAAAATTAGCTCATGAAGTAAAATGGAACCAAAATACAACAGATATTTAAATTAGAAAATGTTTAATAATAAATTGCATGTATTTAAAACAATTTAAATGGTAGAAAAAATTTAAATGGGTTAATTTCAAATTTCAATATAAATACAATGAAATAAAAAATTAATAAAAAATATATTAAATTATTTAAACATGATCTACAACCTATGATTTCAAATATTAAAAAAAATAATTAACAAAAATAATAATAAATAATGAATTTTATTCTCATAAAAAATCATTTCAGCTTCATGTTCTTTATCCAATTCCATTAACTCCTGGAATAAAACATTCAGTTAAACATGCATACATGCCACAATTTGATTACCATCATATTATGAGAAACACATGATTTGTTAAAAATAAATCTTATTTAATTCATTATCCAACCAACAAAATTGTATAAGATTTATGTTCATTTTCCAAAATCAATAATTTCAACATGATAAAACTTGAATAACAATATGATTTACAATTAATAGTATTGATAGTAAAAAAACATTAAAAACTAGAAGTAAACTGTAAACATGGTGAAAAGAAACAATATACAACCTCTAAAGATAAAATAAATCCATTAAAATAACCCGATTTAATATTTACTAGGGTAATTCCATAACCATACAAAGGGATAAGCCATGGTCAATTTATTTTTTCCCATAAATAAATATTAGATGAAATGAATCCCCTGCCTCAAATCTTCGATGTTCATAGGATGAGAATGATTCAATGTTTGTGATCTATTTTCACCTATTCCATTAGGAAAATTCAATATCTCACGGATGTCAAAACATTAACACATTTATATAAGATAATGATATTAACATTAGAATGTTGAAGATCCTATTCCAAAACATGGAAATGATAGGGAGGATACAAGGTCAAATGTACAGAAACCACTAGAAAAGAAAAAGATTCTACCTTAGATCACCATGAATTAATATCATGAATTTGGAATTCATCCATATCGAAAGGGGATTCAAATCCTTTAAAATGAACCTGTTGGTGTCGTGGTTTCAAGTGGAAGGAGTTGGAGAAAACTATATCCAGGGGCCTTGCAGTATTTATAGGGAAACCAATTTTTAGAGGACCACGACACCTCCCATATGACCACATTTTGGACTAGCTAGACCAATACATAGTAGTAGGAGACCATATCATGGCCCCTGGTAAAACCTGGGTATGAGATCCACTACTAGATCCATAGTCTGTATCCTATTTATCCTCTTTGTGTATTATAGCCTAGACTACAGTCCAGGTTGTATCCACCCCCCGACATGACAGTAGCTTCAGAAACAACTATAGTGCATCCACCTCACTCCATGCCAAAATGCTCGACATAGGGGAAGGGACTACACTGTATCCAAACATCACAACACAACCATGACTAAAAAAGTTGTATCCACATGTTTACATTATCGAGCCTACATACTCCATAGTCGGGTAGCCACACCATAGAAGCCGATCATATGACACCACCCATTACTCTAACTCGTAACATGGGCTTAAATGGTACGGGCACCATCCTTTTTTCTTCATTCATCTTCCAAACATCACAATACTTCTTCAAAGTGACTCCGACATCCAAAAAACACAATGGGAATGGCCCCTAATGTGTGATCTCTTACACAATATATGTATAAAAATATTAACAATTACATAATATTTCATATTAAATGATTTATTTGAATTTCAAATAACATAATATATTTACATAGTTTTATTTTACACAATTTCATAAAAAAATTATTTTATACAGGTCAATCTACAAGAATAATTTAGGATATCTAGTATAAATAATTTAAAATATACTCTCAAATATTTATGAAAAATTATCAATATATTTGAAAATATTCTAAGGACACACCATGTTAACTTATAGTGATCGACATTTGAATGACCATGTAAAAAATTTATTGATTAATAAAAACAATTATAGAAACATGAAACTATTGTATTAATATATAATTATGTACCGATTTAAATTCATACTTTGTTTCTAAATATTTTAATTTATTCATATATTTTTATAGATTTTTATCGAATTATCATATATACCTCTTCATCATATAGACATGATTGTATAAAATTTCTTACAGATATCCATCATAATTATATTTATTTTAATATGATTCATAATAACTCAATTATCCAGTGAAACAATGGTTATTTCTATAGAATATATAACATAGATTCCAAATATTAATAAATATGATGATTAATATAGTCTATACTACATGATCCAAAATGTTTTCTATGTTATATAATGTTCAATAAATTTCTTATGTGATAGTATAATAACAAATAATTGTCAAAATAGAAGGAAAAATCATTGTTGTAACTATATTTTAAACTCCTCTTTAATGTTTTTGTATTGAAATGCAGATTTTGATAAACTCCTCTAATTGGAGAGATACACTTCATTTTTTGTAGGATGATGTTTCTATATTGTGTTTACATGAATAAGTTTATCTGATAGAATATGTAGGAGAAGAAATAGAAGAATATGTATATCATATTCATCTAGTTATCTTATTTGGAATGGTAATAGGACTAGGATAATCATATCGAGATATCTAGGCAGAAGATGAAGAAGCTCAGAATTATTTCATTGGAATTCTGATAGATTTATATATTCTGTATTGACTAATCTAACTTTTTGAATTAGACTGGGAAATCAGATATTGTATCACTGCCAATCCAAAGAATTTATTAACAGATTCATGGTAAGATAAAGAAGAATTGTTTGGAAAAATCATATTTCTGAATGTTTATCAAGATTAACCATAACATGTTTGATATATAAATATTATAACCTCATTTCATTCTATTGGATGCCCATGAAATATTTTATTTAACTCAGTTCCATAAGAGTGTAAATGTATATCCTAATCATTGTATTTCATATAAAAATATTGTTTTCTAGTGAATTGTGTGACATCAGATTTGTTCTAAACTATACTAAGAACATGATTATCTTATTTAATAGTGAACCCTATAAATTCTTATGTTCATGGGGTGATGTGTTATATTTTTTTAGTATAGAAAGAAACATTATCCATAGGTAAATTCTATTTCATAATAAAGGAAATATAAAAGAAAAATATATCACTAATTATCCCCATCCCATCATAGTGATTCTTAAATCGTTATTGGGTAATCTCAATCTATTCCCAGTATAAAAAAAATTAGTTATTAGTGAGAATAAGCTATTAAATTCTATAAACATGTTCTTTGGCATATGATATCAGTTTCAACAGACATAAGGAAGAACAAAACTCATTAACCATGCCTTTTTTTAATCATCACCATGCTTTTCCGCTTCATGTTCATTATCAAGTTCTATTAACACATGGAATAAGACATTATTCTAAACATTCATACTTTTAGAAATTTGATGATTAAAAAATAATGAGAAACACCATATTTTTTAAACATTCATCCTCTTTAATTCTCTATCCAACCTATAAAACATTATTGTCTTTATGTTATTTATCCAAATTCATTAAATTCAACACAATTAACTAATCATAAAAATATGATATACAATGAACGTTTAAATTTCACACTCTCTTGAAAAATAAGAAGAAAACCATTTTCACAGTGGAAAGCAGTAACATGGGACTGGTAAACATAAATAATTCCATTCATCAATTGTGTTTATTCATTATTAGGTAAATTCTTATACCATCCAAAAGACTAAAACAGGATCAATTTATTATTTCACATAAATAAATAGAAGAAAAATTGAACCCCCTAACTAAAATATTCAAAATTATATTTATGGGAACGGACCAATGTCATAGATATATGATCACCTATACATTGGAAAAAATATGATCTCATAAGGGTGTTTCAACATGAAAACATTGATAAATGAAAAAGAAAATCCTTTAGAATGATGGAAATCGTCAACCATAAAATAAAAAAATGAATTGGTGGAAACATGATCAAACATAGATAAACCTTTTTAAAAGGGTATGATCCTATTTGGGATCACAATATATTGAACATGAAAAGTCTTGATTTAACTATATCAAAAGGGGATTAAAATAATTTTAAAAACACCCTCATGTGACTAGGGTTCTAGAGGAATGAGTGGGAGAAAAACAAGTATAGTGTAATTAGTGGTATTTATGAGAGGAAACATTTTATGAGGACCACAACTAAACCCATTAACCATGTAATACACCACCCAAACAACTGTAGAGTCGGAGGGGACCATATCACATACCCTAGAAAAACCAAATCCAGGATCTATAGTTGGATCCATGATATTGATCCTATTTTACCATGTGGAGAGAATAGGAACATGCATAAAACTGAAATTTCAAACACCCTTGATTTGGATGTAGCCTAAAAACCCTTGTGATATAGCCACCTCACTCCACAAAATTTCACTTGACACCAGGAATGGGCTTACACTCTAGAAAACCATCACATCGCAACCAGGACTTAAAATATAGTAACCCCAATTTTCTTCCTCCGAGCCTCCCTATGCCACAGTTAGGAGAACAAAATGTAGAATCCCAAATTACATCATAGTTCATGGATCCACATCATAATGTGGCCTCAATTGGTAGCGGCACCAACCCTTTTCCCCATTTACCCTCCAAACTCTTTGAAACCACCTCTATGTGCCTCCAACACCCAAAACAAACAAATTGAAGGGCCACTGAGGTTCAATCCCTTAAACTATATATATACAACAAACAATAACAATCACACAAATATTATGGGAATATTATGAATTTCCGATCACAAAATATATTCAAATACTTCCATTGTACACTATACAAAATATTATTTTACATAGATCACTCTACAAAAACAATTCATAGTATCTACCATCAATAATTGATTACATAGACACAAATATGTAATAAATATTATGAATATATAATAAATTCTCTAATGAATCATTATATCACAATATAGTGATCCCAATTTCAATGACCATGTTAAAAATAATTTCAATATATTTATAAAGAACATTATAGTAACATGATACTGTTGTCTCTATATATAATGATGTTCCCATATACATTTGAAATTAGTTTCTCAATATTTTAATTTTTTCTTATTTTCTCATAGTTTTTTATCTAATTATCATAGTGATCTATTGACCATATTGATATGCTAGTATGAAATTACTTCCAACTCTCTATCAAAATATAATTATGTGAATAATATTTATAATAAGACCTTAATCCAATGAAACAAATGCAATTTTAGTAGAGTATGAAACATAAAATCCAAATAATAATAAATAAAGAATTAAATTTAGTGTCTACTACTAGAAACAAATTTTTATGTTATTAATATTGAATATTTTTCTTATTTGATTATACAATAACAAACCGAGGTGAAACTATAAATAACAATCATTGTAGTTAATGTAATTTTAAACTCCACTTTTATGTTAGAGTGTTAAAATGTAGATTTTTTTCAATTATTTAATATATATATAATATTATATGAAGACATTCATTCAATATGTGATATCAATAAATTTAGATATAGTTAACTTATACTTTAGGATTCCAAAACAATCGCATTTCTTTAGAAATAATTAAATTTAATAAAATTAAATTAAAATATAAAATCACTTAATTAAGGATCCCAAATTACACTACCACAAAAAATTAATTTTGAGACACTAACCATTATAAAAACTAGTAAAAATAGGTAGATAAATGGGATACCTTTATTTGTGGTAACAAAAAGAACTCATAAAATATACTTTAAACAGCATTAAAAAAGTGCTATAAAAAGTACCCCTTCATCATCGTTTTTAGTGCTGATAATAGTATCTCGTTATCATATCATTTTTACTAGAACTATAAAGGGTATATTTCAAAGAAAATAGTTCTTTAAAAACAATTTATCAATTGATAAATATATCAATATATTTATATTGATATAAATATAATATTTGTTTTTTAAATATGTTATAGATAAGGATTAAAAGAAATTGTAAGTTAATATATATGATATTTAATAAAATTGGATTATGAAAAAAATTTAAAATTTGTTTTTAATTAATAATTTTGTAATAATTATCGAGTAATAGTAATATTATTACAATTTGAAAAAAAAATTAAAAAATTATAACTGATCTAAAATAAGTTTCCAACGCAACTCAAACTTCAAATGACAATTAATTTTGACCCACCAGTCCATTTGGGTTCTACCAAAAGTCATTTCAAAACATGAAATGAATTATATTCCCTATTATCTTTGGTTAAACCCATAGTCACATTTTTTGAGGCCATTAGTGGCTCATAATGCCTGAAAAACCTAGTTTTTAGTCAGAGTGCCCAATTGTTTAAACATTTTATAGATTTTCAGCCTCTATAAAGGGGGAATTTTTTCCATTTTTTTGAGAATTGAATTTATTCTTAGGTATTATGTTCACATTTATATTCTGTTTTTACAACATTATCAATTTTCACAATATAATTTTCTATATAATTAAATATAAAATAATATATATATATAAATTTATATGTTGTTGGTCAGAGTGGACACTCAAGAGGGGAGGGGGGTTAATTGAGTTCAAATAAAAATTTCTATTTAAAATATTTTCATTAATGTCCCCCAATTTAAATCACAAGATAAATTGTAGTGAATTTTTAATACATTAAAGGTTCAGTTTGGTTCTCAAGAGATTGATTAGTTCTCAGTTAATCTAATATGAAGATTAGATTAGCCTTTAAAACTAACCTATAGGGGTACAATAAATATAAATACTTTATAATTTAACTATCAGAGTATCATTAAAATTGATTTGTATTTAAAATACTTAGTAGCGGAATATTCAATTTAGTTTAAACAAAAATAATAAAGAACATCATTTTTAACCAAGAGGTTAACTCTCAATCTATGACTTAGTCATCCCAAATAGTTTTATATAGAACTTTGATCCACACCCTAGATCAGGGTTTACAACAGTACTCAGACTGTCCAGGTTGTCGGATCTCTACCACAGTTCTACGTGGGAAATCAAAAATAACAACACTTCACAGGCTATCCAGGTCACCCTTTACATCTACCATTATCCATATTGGGATACAAAAGTGTAATGAAATGATTGAGTGCGGATTTAGAAATCCTCCAGTTCATCAAAGGAGACAGAGTGTGTTTAAAATATAGAAAACACACAATTCTCAAAATGTAAATAAATGAAACACAATAGAGCTAAACAAATAATGAATAGTTTGGAATGTTCTATGTGTTTTATGTGAAGCTATGGACTCCCTGGATTGAATGCAGATGATGATTTGAGTCCCTCTCTGGTTTTTTCAAAAAAGATAGAGAGTCCTTTTTGTATTTGGCTTCTAGGTCCAGGTTGATCAGCTTAATCAGCTTGACTGTAGGTGAAATCCTTAGAGGCTCTTTACTCAATGAATGATCATGTTCTACAGATTTAGTATGTATTGTTCCTTCTTCTACTATGAATTTATGTCCTTGTGTATCTTAAGAATATTGTCTCATATAGGCATGGAAGGACTGATTGATTGACTTTTTTTCCGGATGTATCGAGGTTCCCATTTATATATATATCCTCAACTTTGGAAATGGGAATAATTACCTTTTTGAAAGAACGAGGTACGGTTTCCTGACATTCAACATACATTAATTAATTAATAGCATTTTCAGTAAAATCACCAAATATGATCATTTTTAATAAACAAACATAAGTAGGGATTAGAGATATAGTGTGTGGTTTCCACTGGTTGCTCCAAGTATCAATGAGTTTGTTACGGTGGACTTGAGTTAGTAGGTCTGTATCAGTGGCTATTGCTCTTTGTAATGGTAGACTATGTATCAGGGACAGTGACTCTGTTTCAGTAGCTCCTCTTATCGGTAGCTCTTCTATATAGGTAGCATTGTATCAGTGGATATCTCTGTATATTGGTGACTCAGTCTATATCGGTAGACTTCATATCGGTAGGTCTATCTCTTTGTATCGGTAGCTATCTATCTGTTTGTTTTGGTATCGGTCTGTCTGTCTCTATAAATAACTCTTCATTATAACAGTAGATTTTGTCTATTAGTGATCTTCTCTTATCGATAGACTTTGTAATGGTACCTGTATCAGTGACTTAAAACATAATAGTTATCTGTTCTATGCTAATCATATATATATTCAGTTAGTATTATTTCAAAACATGTATAAACATAGATAAAATTTGATCAACATATTCCAATGATTATATTGATATTTTCTTCAACTCAATAGAAGGATGAAATAATGTAAACATATAGATAAGATTATCAAAACATTTTAAAACATAATTGACATTATCAAAATATGTGAGGTCAATAATCTTCCCTTTTTTGATAATAACAAATTATGGAATTATAATCCAATATAATCAGTAATATATCAGTATAAAAAACATGAGGTCTCACTTCTCAATGTGTGTAAGGACATTTTCAAATGCATCAGCGAATAGAGTATTACATACAAATGCATCAGAGGTATAAATCCACTGTATCAGAGGTAAATTTATAAAACAATTGTACCAGATGTATGAAAATATTATGCACAAATGTAGTAGAATATATTATTCTCATAATTCTTAGAGATATAGTATATTATGATCATATTTGTTAGAGGTAGATTATAATATGCCCATATTTCCCCCCCTTTGTGTTTAGAAAAAATTAGTAAACAACGGATGAAATAAGTAACAAAAGGTAAAAGAGAATATGATCATATATATTTCATAGATTAAAAAAATAGGGAAATACAAAAAGAGTACAAGTGATTCCTATAAAATGACATAGACACTTTTCAATCCACCTCTTCAGCATGTAATTTAGATTTTCCCTTGGAATCAAAAGTGGATTCAGGCTGGGTAGATGCAGGTGGTGGATTCAGAATACCAGTGATAATCAGAGGAGGCTGAGCTACTAATACTGTGCCTAGTATATAATGTCGAGTCCTCTGGGTCATCATAGGAGAGAGACTTATGATTGATTGAGATGGTGTCATATGAGGAATGTAGGCAAAATTAGCAGACGTAGGTAGAGCTAGAGGTACAATGATAGGTAAACTCTCTAAATGTAAAAATGGTAGCAACAGATTCCTATGGTCCATAATGATTCCTCTTCCTCTTTCCATAGCAGAGATAATGTCATCCTTGATTTCCATAAACTTAACTAAAGTAGGATTCAACACCTTGAATTTGCTTACTTTCTCTCTAAAAGAATTAGTGACTAGAGGTAGTTTCATGTTCTCTAATAGAAGCATGAAATGACTTTTCAACTAATGTTTAGTGTAGAACATTTGGAAACAATAATCCACTTTTTATTTTTCCTCTTTCTGAGAAGAAATGGCCTCTGTCATAAAATTCTGAACTATTTTCCCAATATCCCTAGTGTTAGTCAATAGTTGGGTCAAGATAGAAGAGTCTACAGATCCCCTGGTGGAAGACTATCCAATTTCCTCTCTCATCACAGCTCGAATCTGGTCAAGATCCAAAGAAGGCCTGGTTGTACTCAGAGGTGCAACAATAAAGGCTAATGTTTCCTTATAAGATATAGTCATCCCACATATATGATTTTTTACAACAGAGTCCTAGGTGATGAAATGCTGCTCAATGGATATCTTATATCCCTTAAAAACTGATACCGTCTGGCTAACTACACTTTATACAAATGCCATGTCCTTGTCTTCTTGATATTTAGAGTTCATATAAGATTCCATTGAGACAAATGATTTCATGTGAGATTCAACATTTTCTACCAAGCATGAAACTTGATTCGTAATGGTCTTGACATCATCCCAAACACCAGATACTGATTCAGTCATCACAGATTGAATAGATGATACTAAGGAGGTTTCCATTCTTCTAATATCTTCCATAAAAGAGGTCTTGAGATCAGAATTCAACTGGTTTAAATCATTTTTTCTTACAATATCTTCAGGAAATGTCTCTAAAAGGAGATTATAAGTGACATGAGGTCTACTGATGGGTGTATCATCTTCTGAGTTAGTATAGTACAACCCAAAAACTAAAAAATCTGGGTCTTCAGCCTAGTGTTCAATCTCATGAGCTACTGAAACAGTACAATGTCTGATGGGATGATCCCCCTCAATCTGTGTATTCACCTGAACATGTATATCAACAACAGCTTGAACAAGAAGGTCGTCCTCAGAGGAATCATCCACAACCATTCTCATTCACCAACAAGAGGCTCATTAGGAATAAGTGCATGTTCTACCATCACAACCAAAACAGCTTCTTCAGGTAGAGTTGAATTCCCAAACAGTGTGCTTAAGATCAACATAATCACATCTGAACTATCAGAAACATGTTCTCTAAATTCATATACTTCATCCTCATTCTCTGGAGAAGGTTGGTATTCCTCATCAATATGGGCTTCATCATTGCTTACTCCCAACACTGTTTCCTTTCCAGATGATACAACATCAGCAACTAGACTTGGAGGCAATTATGGATCCCATCCATTACCAATAAAGTTATCCTCTTCATCACTGTGATCACTATACTAAGGTTCCTCTTCATCAGGTCCTAGACCTAGATCACTTCTGCCTCATGGCCTATTTGGATAGTCAACAAGATTGAACTTATCATACACCTTCTAATCATTAATAACCCATTCTCTAAACCATGGGTTCTAGCGAATCTTCATATATTTACAGATTGTGCTTGTGATGTGAAAATTGTTTCTCACAACTATTATCTCATCCCGAGACTCAGCTACTCCTTTCACCTTGATCATTACATAAAACATATTTGCAATGAATAATGCATTGGATTTTGACCAAGGCCTAATCATATCCGCAATATTGATCATCAACAGCCTACACATATTTACCTTGACACCAATCATTAGGAAATGCAACAAATAAATTTCTTGGTATCTTAGATATGAAAAGTCCACTCTTCGTGGACATAGCACATGTTGGATATATTTGAATAACATCCAGTTTTCTCCATCCATTTCAATAGCCACTACCTTTTATTGTTTTCTATTACAGGTGAGCTCTTCCAAAGCTTCCTCATAGTCAAAAATTTCACTGGTAGGAGATATTTTATTAGAGGTATACCTGAATTCACCCTCAAGTGTGACTTTGTGATATTCGGCCCATTCTTGAGAAGGAAAAGAAATTTCCTTTCCATTCACTAATGAATCCATTCTATTTTCTTCTTCAGATTTCTCAAATCAAACAAAAGCATAAAACTCGTAACCCAATTCACATAATGAGTTTCATTATTGTTTGAAAAACAATCGATCCATCCATGTTCCTCCAATACTCGTAGAATAAATGAAATTATAGGCAAGATCCATTCTTCACTGAGTTCCTTTTCAATTGCTACTTCTCTATTCTGCAAATGTGTGTTCACTGCTCACTTCCCCGTCCTTGTTCTACCATCACTAACACTATCTTTAGGTCTTGTTTTCTTCTTCTCCGCACTTGGCACATGAAAATCATCGCTGACTATTTGGTGTATGTTCTTTCCATCTCCAATCAAAGAACTTAGGGTTATGCGTAATGCGGTGGTTCCAGAATTGAGGATTGAAGAGTGGAGAGATTTTGATGGATTGAAATGTGACTAGGGCAGAGTTTTTATCATTATGGAATCAAAATGTAATAAAAATAATTATACTGAAAACAATAAGAGTTTCAACTAAAGAACAAAAAAATCAAATAGAACATGACATATCAGTGACAATTACCGGTGAGAACCACGACAATGTGGTGTATATATCAGTGAAGTTTTCTACTAGTGAGGATTTCTAATGGTGAGGTTTCATAGTTGTGAGGATTTACAATAGTGATGATTTCTAATGGTGAGGATTTATAATGGTGAGTATTTCTAATGGTAACAATTTCTAAAGGTGAGGATTTTTAATTGTGAGGTTTTCTAACAGTGGGGATTTCTAACTGTGAGGACTTCTAATGTTGAGGATTTCTAACCACGAGGATTTCTTACAATGAGGGTTTTGGCTAATAGTGAGGATTTTTCTAACAATGATGAGTAGGCTAACAGAGAGGATTTGGCTAAGAGTGAGGATTTGGCTAACAGTGAGGATTTGGCTAATAGTGAGGATTTGGCTAATGGTGAGGATTTGGTTCTACAAGGTCTATCATTCCTCACTCAGGACTAATGTACCTTAACCTATCTGATCATAATTTCTTGGTGAATAAGTCAGCTAATTGATGATTAATACCTATAAATTCAAGAGTAATATCACTATTTCGGTAATTATCAACAAAAAGTGGCGCCTTACATCAATGCGGTTTATCCTAGAGTGAGATATAGGACTCTTAGAAATATTGATCACACTAGTGTTATCTCAGTTTATAGATACATGTTTAAACTGATATCCATAGTCAAATAATGTATGTTTCCTCCATAAAATTTGTGCACAACAACTACTAGTTGCAATATATTCTGCTTCAACAGTAGACAATGCAACATAATTCTATTTTTTACTACACCATGATATTTGGGACTTAACTAGAAAATGACATGTTCCAGAAGTGGTTTTTCTATCTAACATGAAACTATCTAAGTTAGTATCTAAATAACTTATTAAATCAAATGATTGTCCTTTTGGATAAAATAATACTAAGTTAGTAGTATGTTTAAGATATTTAAAAATTCTGTTAATAGAAATCATGTGTGACTCTTTTGGATTGGATTGAAATATTGCACACAAACATACACTAAATATAATATCAGGTCGACTTGTAGTAAGATAGAGCAGACTCCCTTTCATACCTATTTAGTTGGTTTGATCCACAAGTTTTCCATATTCGTCAGCTTCCAACTTACAATTAGTACTCCTAGATGTATTACATTTATTAATTCTATGAAAACCAAGATGTTTTAAATGAATCTTTGTATATTTATCTTGATTCAAGACAATACCAATTTCTTTTTAAAAAACATGAAATCAAATAAAGTATTTGAGTTCTCCAATTAAACTCATTTCAAATTTATTTTTCATACTCTTTGAAAAATCAATACACAAAGAATTTTTAGAAGATCCAAAAATAATATCATCAACATAGAATTGTACTATTAAAACATATTTCGAAATTCTTTTATTAACGAGAGTTGGATCAACAAACCCTTTATAAAAACATTTTAAAATAAAAAAAACTACTAAGTCTATCATACCAAGATCATGGGGCTTGTTTTAAACCATATAGAGTTCTATAAAGCTTAAAAACATGATTTTGAAAATGAGGATTAGGAAATCCATGTGGTTATTCAACAAAAACATCTTCAAATATTATACCATTTAGAAAAGAACTTTTCACATCTATTTGATATAACATGAAATTCAGATGAATAACATAGGCACGTAGAATCCTATTAGCTTCTAATCTATCTACAGGTGAAAAAGAATTCTTCATAATCTATTCCTTCCTCCTGACTATATCCTTGTGCAACTAGTCATTCATTGTTCCTAACTATATTTGTAGGCTCGTCAAATTTATTCCTAACAACCCATTTAGTGCCAATGGTCAAAGTGTCCTTATGTCTGTCAACTAATTCCCAGACATTGTTTCATTCAAATTGATTTAATTATTCTTGCATATCCCTTACCCAAAATTCATCATTGATTACTTCCTTGATATTTTTATGTTTTAATAGTGAATGAAAGGCTTCATGTTCAACCTGGTTTCTTATAGAAGCTATAGTCGGAGTCCCTGTATCATGATTACCTATAACTGTATCTAAAGGATGATTCTTTAGAATCCTAGTTGATATGGTAAAGTTAGGAGTAGAAAATTATGTTTCTTCTATAGGTTAGGGTTTATAAGAAACAAATTCTAGAATATTTACAGAACTAGTTGTCTTTACCATTGGTTCACTGAAATTATCACTAAGGTTCAGAAAAGACAAATCATCTTCATGATTTTCAAGATAAGGTTTAGGTTCATTAGGATCAGTTTCATAAAATTTGATGTGAATAGATTCTTCCAAACATTTGTTTCTTTTAATAAAAACTCTATAGGCTTTTCTAGATAATGATTAACCTAGAATGATTCATTCATCACTATTGTATGCAAACTTATCATGATTGTCTTTAAATTTGAGAATAATGACTTTTCAACCAAAAACACTAAAGTAACTAACTTTAGGTTTTCAATTATTCCATTATTCATAGGGTGTCTTTTTAAGAACATGCCTAATCAAGACTCTATTTATAATATAACAAGATTTATTGATAGCTTCAACACAAAAATAAATAGGTATGTCATATTCATTTAGAATAGTTCATAAAATCTCATGAAGTGTTCTATTTCTTCTTTCTATTACACCATTCTGTTGAGGTGTCCTAGGGGCAGCGAAATTATGATTGTATCCATTATTTGAGCAGTATGATTCAAATTCCTGATTTTTAAACTCATGACTATGATCACTTCTCAAGGATTTAATCTTATGTACACTGAGGTTTTCTACAGACTTGGAGTATTTCATAATGTAATAATAAGCCTCACTTTTGTGAGCTAGAAAATATACCCATGTATATCTTGAAATGTCATCTACAAGGACATAGACATAGTGCTTCCCATTTAAACTAGAAACACTTGATGGACCAAATAAATCTATTTGAACCAACTCAAGAGGTTGATAAGTTGAAACTTCTTTCATTGATTTAAAACAATCTTTTTGTTGCTTTCCCTTTTGACAGGGATTACAAACGTTGTCATCTGGGAAATCAAGTTTAGGTTGAACACTAACCAAATTATACCTAGTCAATTCTCTGAGTGAATATATATTTCCATGTCCTAATCTTCTATACCCAAGACATGATTCCTTGTGAATAGAATTTAAATAGGTAAAATTTTGTTTGTCTAAAGAATTTAAATCTATAGTATATAGATTTTCATTTCTCAAGGTAAAAAACATGAAAACATTTTTAGAATTAAAATCATTATTAGAGTAATTTTTTATCATAACATTGAATAAATCATTATAAAACTGACAAATTCTTAATAGTTTGTACTTTAATCCATCAAAATCTAATACATTATAAATTAAAATTGAATCAGTGTTACCAATTTGTCCTATGAAGATGATTTTTTCCATTTGAGTTATCACCAAAGGTGACATGTCCTCCATCATCATTGACTAAGCTTTTAAAACATGGGTAATCTCCAGTCATATGCCTTGAACATTCACTGCCCATGTACCATGCCATCATATATGATGTTTTTAAGCAGGTTTCCTACAACAAATTCTTAGAAAGAATATGATTTTGGTACCCAGATTTTTTTGGGTCCAGACAGGTTAGAGAGAAAATCTTTTGGTACCCATATTTGTCTAATTGTTTTAGTATAATCAATACATTCAAATAACTGTGAAATATAATCTTTTTTGATCTATAACGTTGTGAATATCTGGTCGAGACATAAGAATTTCCAAAACTATAACTAGCAGCAAACTGTCCAGTTTTTGGGATAAATCTATTTTTTTGCGATCTGTCTCTGTCCAGGTTGGTATCATAAACCAGTAGTGTACTTTGGTTATACTGGTTTTCCAAGCATTTGAGTTAGAGTATTCATTCCCTAAGTAAATTTTTCCAAATCATTACTGAGTTTCCCATTGGACAGTTTCGCATCGGTATTTTCTTTTAACATTTGTGCATTCTTTTCCTTTTCTACTTCTAGTGCATATTTAATAGTTCTAGTTATTTCATACTGCTTCTTTAAGGCTTTATACATGTCTTTCATTTCATTTCAAGTATCTTCTAACATGTTATAGTATTTAAATAACTCTTCACTAGACATGTTTTCAGAATCAGAATCATAATCAACCCCAGAATAATAAGAATTTAAAACAGGAGTATCCAATGTTACCTCAGATGTATTTTTCATGAAACACACATTTTCTTTTTGAGATTTTTCATCTTGAGTGTAATTAGAATCACTTGAAATGCCATCTGAAGCACTCCAGGATGCTTCATAGCATTCATATATTTGTTGTCCTTGTACCCTTATATTTCTTCTTGAACATTAATTTTGGACAGTCATCTTTCACATGTCCATTCCTCTTGCATTTATAGCAGACTATGCCATCACTTTTGTCAGATCTATTCCAATACTTCTTCCAATTACCTTTATTATCATACATTCCATTATAATTGCATTTTCATCAAAACATATTCTTTCTATAAAATTTCTTGAATCGTCTGGATATCTGAGCCATTTCAGCATCACTTACAGATGTGCTCTCTTTGCTGTATGAACTATTACTTGCATCTTGAGTTTTATCTTTGTCCTTAATTTTTTATGAAGAAGTTTTGGAAGCAACAACCTTCTTTCTTGGTTCATCATCTTCTCCCATGTTGACTTTCAGTTCTTCATCATACATCATTAAATTACCAATGAGTTCCTAGATTGGAAAACCCATAATGTCACAAGATTCCCTAATTGAAACTGATGTTCCTCTCCATCTGTATGGTAGACATGTAAATATCCTCATGATTTGGTCTTTTTCAGGAACTACATTTCCATGTGAGCTCATTGTATTTACAATTTCGTGGAACCTGAGATACATGTCAGAAATTGGTTCATCAGGATTAATTTTAAAATTATCGTACTTATCAGTGTAGGTATTCAATCTCATTTCCCTAAAATTGGTTGTTCCCTCATGGGAAATATCCAATGTATCCCATATTTCATAAGCAGTTTTAAAAGGAGATATTCGATTAAATTCATTATCTCCTAGAGCACAATACAGAACATTCATTTCTTTACAATTATAATTGTAAGAAACATTAGTAGGTTCATCCAATGTAATTGTAACATCCTAGGTAAATAATGAATAATACATTTTCATATTTACTAATATTTTTGAATTAAATATTAATTTTATTTTAAAGGGGTTTCTATGTTCGATAGCGTACCCGATATGCATCAACGAGTTTCATTGAAATCTTACGTTGCATGCTAATAATATAATAATATTATTTCAAATGGTAGTTAACACGTAGCCATTGTATTGGCAGGAATGAATATAAATAACTTAAATATGAATATATGTGTTTGTTAAATGTTTTTACATTTATCCAATAAAATATAAAGGCTTAAAATAAGAACGGAATTCAATTTTAAGTATAAATACTCTAATATTCACTAAAAGGTTGATTTTTCGCCTTTTGATGGAGAACCGTCATTAAATATAGTTTTGGTCAATCTTATACATTATAGTGGACTAAATAAAATCTTTCTTTAGAATTGGGACATCAAAATCTACTTTGTGTATGTTTTTTAATTTTTTCGGATAAAGTACATTTTTAATGAATAAGTGAAAAATGTTGTATTTTAATTCAAAACAGCTTTTTAATATAATTTATTTATATGATTAGATTATCTTTATAATTGGGTTTAAAGTGAAACTATAATATATTTTTACCATTTGATCCAATGGTGGACTTTGGAATTAATTTCACATTGAATTTGGAAATTTACAAATGTAAATATTTTGATATATATTGTTTCTTAAAAGCACACTATTTGTTTTGACAACAGGAGTAAATTATTAAATTAATTAATTCTACTTATATTATTTGAATTAGGTAAAATAAACATCATTTTTGAATTCGGAATATTGAATATAGCTTAGAGTGAATTTTTGGTAATTTTCTGAAAAACTTCAATTTTGGATGAATACTGAAACCACTATGTGGTAGTCAAGCAAAGTGATTTTTCGTTTAAATGAAATTTTACCACATATGTGTATTGAATTTAGAAAATCTGACATACATGGTTCTCATTAGTATGTAAAATGTGGTTCAATGGGATGGAAATAAATTTTTGGTGAATAATAACTTTTTTTCATTAATCGCGATTAGAGGTAATTAGTGTAATTTAAGGTAAAAATAAAGTTATAATAATATGAAATCACCATTACAGTTGTCTTACCCCTATTGGATGAGTAATTTCTGACCAAGAAAACCGATGGGTCAATTTAGGAGACCCCATGGAGCCACTTGTGTGAGATAATGACATTAATGCCTTTTTTAAAGTAAATGTAAAAATGACACTAACATAAATTGTTTTACTAAAAAAATTTAGATGGTGTTATACAAGTCATATTTTTGACTATAAATACTCTTTATAAATATAAAAACATTTCCTACATCATTATATTTTTTTATAATTATTATACATAAATAAATTATTTTATTTATGACATCATGATAATGCAACGATTACCCCATTAATGAACGATTTAAATAAAATGAAATGATAATTTAAAATCTAAGACCTACACCTGTCCAAAAACTATTGGATGGGTATATTTCAAACCCTTATCATCCTATCCTCGAGATATATCAATGTGGGACCTTTAAAATCCGAAATGCTTTTGAAAATAATGTAATAGTTTCATGATTTCCCAAAGTGCCCCTCTTCTCCTCTTATAAAAGGTCCCCACCTCTACCTCTTTATCCATGCATATCAAGCATTTGGCTCTACCATCCTCTGCTCCTTTTAACTCTCTACATCCCACTACTCATCCTAGAAGCCTCACATTGGGCAGAATTCCTTCCAAGGAAGCCTTTGGCTCAAATCAAAAAGAGTTACCCTTTTTAAAGGTAATGCTTTCTCTTATGTTCACTTGTTTTATTTTGCTTCTCCAACCCCCTAAACTCTTTTTATTCATTTATTTTGTAACAAAACCAGTATCTTCAATATACTAGGATGTTATTATAAGAATTATTCGAGCTACACTTACACAAACCTATGTCAAATGGTTAAAGAACATACTGTTTCCGTGGATGACAAAATTCTGCCTCACGAAACGATGACTGTTCAATGTTCATCTAACACCTTCAAAGTGGGATATTATGATGTCACTATGTTTATATATGATATATAATATGTTTATTCTTTCCTTAAGATTCTTTATTTTTTATTTATGGCATTCCTTTATGGTTTCCATAATGGGTAAAAACGATATCTTCATTTTAGGAATTGCGGACTACCGCCCCCTAAAAGTGATTCGATTCGTTAACACCATGTGTGGGATGTATAAAGGACAAAGTTAATAATATTATATATGGTATTATACTAGAAATATAATATACCATTATATCATCATGATTCCATTCCATAAAATATGAAATAGAAATGAAAGTAGCATTCATGCGTACGTACGACTTACCGTCTCCATGACCGGTGCATTTCATTTCATACCTCTAAATGTTATTAAATATTATAATTACATGAATATGATAGATATATATGATATATATAATATCCAAATCATGAATATCATTCTGGATATAACGAATCTTTGACCAAATGAACAACATGTAAGTGTAAGAAGTCAATTTTTGACATAAGAACCAAATATCGACAAAGTGAACATGATTAACTTAAATGATTACATGGTGTTCAGAACATGGTAATAAGTGATATAAAAGGAATAATGAACATGAAAAATGTTCTTAAGCAAGTAGAAAATTAACTAAAGTTTATTATTCAGAATATTAAAGAACGATCGTTTAATGTCGGATACGAGGTATGGGACTTCGTCTCAATCTCCTTTCATTGAGGCATATTTTGTTTTATACACAACTTTCTTTTATATGGTGTATAAAACCCTTTTACATTTAAATTTATTAAAAAGGATGATTTTTTATATGAAGCGTTTTACAAAATGACAAAAGGGAATGTTTTTTGTTTTACGTATGTGGAGCCAACGACTTTTCCGCCGCCGTGACCATTATTTGAGTTTCGGCTTCCTCAACACGCCATAACGTTTTTTAAAATTAAAATTAAATACCCTATTATAATTTGCATTTATTTAGGTATTTAAAATGGTATAGAAAATGTTTTTATTATATCCATGTGTTGTATTGATATATAGTGATTGAAATGTGGAAAGGATATGTTTCCTTTATTCATGTTTTATGTGGTACGATCATGTTATGGTTCTTGGGAATTATTTATGAAGACGAGTGGTTCCATGATAATCTAAGGGCAGATGAGCCTGATATAGCTCTCCAATGTATCGGGTAACACAAAGGAGTTAAACATTAAGGTTTCACTGAAGAGATTTAAGGGAATATACTGTGATGGGTATTCCAAACATAACCAAGAGGGTTACTCCCTACGTAAGAATGTTATGAATGCCTCAAGTTACCATTATGTCTTATTATTTCTATTTTTCATTCATTAAACTTATGATTTCATTTGGTATGTTAAAGTGATTATGTTTGAGTAAAGTATGTTTTCATACATGGACTAATGATTTTCATTTTGTACTTCTACTTCTCTTACTGATCTATTTATGTTATCCCATGTTTTTGAAATGTTTTTCACAGGTCAAGGGAAAGGTAAATGATGTGATGAGAGTGTCAAGGAAGTGTTATGAAAGAATCCATGTTTTATTTTAGATGTGTTTCCATTGTTGGGAGAATTAAGTACTATATTTTATGTAACAACCTTGTTTAAAAGTGGAACATGATGCATGCTTTATGATCTAATTATCTAAAACTCTATACCTGAAATGATCCTCAATGTATATTCTTGAAGTATCTCAAGATTAAGTAATGTTTAAGGTTGGAGCCTTATAGTTGGTATCATAGGTCAGTTTAGACAAATTTAGGAGTTAGAAAAAAAAGTTAAATTGTATATCCCTAAATTAATTTATGGTACGATTGAAATGATATAACATTTAAAGATTAACATGTTGCATCATCTAAGATATGTCTGTGCTAAGAGTGTTTTTTCGTAAAAGAAACAGAGCAGCTTTTCTGGGAAGGCATATAGAGGAGAATACCCTTCGGAATCAGCAACCAGAGATGGTCAGAATCAAAATTGAGCAGTTTACTACAGTGATCGATCAGTTGAATCAGGTGATAAATAGTGTTTGAGTTTATTGATAATATTTTTTTGTTTTCTAAGAGAAATTAGAAGCATGAAATTCATTTAAGGGTTATCTTGAAAACCATAAAAGAAAATAAATTGTATTGGAAATTCAGTAGGTGTGAGTTTTGGTTGCAACAAATTTCTTTCCTTGGTCACATTGTTTTAATGATGGGATATCTTTTGATACATAAAAAACAAAAGTTGTGGAAGAATGGCCAAGACCCACAAATGTAACTGAGATTCGTAGTTTTCATATTTTGGTGGGCTATTAGTGAAGGATTGTTGAATATTTTTCATGGTTATCTAGTCCAATGACTAGGCTAACTCGAAAGGGTGTTAAATTAATCTGGACAAAAAATGTGATGATTGTTTTCTGGAATGGAAAAGATGAATGGTGAATGCTCTGATTTTGTCACTACCTTCCAGAAATGGTGAGTTTGTTATCTATAGTGATGCTTCAATGAAAAGACTAGGTTGTGTCCTGATGCAGAATGATAAGGTAATTGCTTATTCTTCACATAAGTTGAAAAGTCATGAGGTAAATTACCACACACATGATTTGGAATTAGCTGTTGTTTTTTTCACTTTATAAATTTAGAGGCATCATTTTTATGGAGTAAAGTGTGAAATAAATACAGATCACAAAAATTTGAAGTATATATTTACTCAGAAAGAACTGAACATGAGACAGAAGAGATGGTTGGAATTAATCAAGGATTATGATTGCACGATCTCTTACCATCAAGGAAAAGCAAATAAAGTGGCTGATGCTTTGAGCTGAAAAAGTAATACTTCATTATCCATGTTCTGTTTGCAATGTGATCCTTTGGTTAAGGATTTGATGAACTTTGGCATAAAAGTTTTTGGTGCTGGATGTTCTTCTGTTTTGTTTCAGGTGTCAGTGAGATCATCACTATCGGACAGAATTTAGCTAGCACAGAAGCAAGACAGTGAGTTGCAGAAAAAGGTAGAGCTTGTTCAGAAGGGTAAGTTTCCAGAATTCAACATTGATAATGATTGTGTTTTGAGATTTGGGAAGAGATTTTGTGTGCCTTGTGATTCACAGTTGTAGAATGAGTTGTTATGTGAGGCTCATAGTTCCCCGTTTTCAGTTCATCCTGGCAGTACTAAGATGTACAGAGATCTGCAGGAGTATTACAGGTGGGATGTAATGAAAACAGATATTGCTGATTTTACTATGATGTGTTTGACTTGTCAACAGGTTAAAGCAGAGCGGCAGTTACCGAAAGGGATGCTTCAGCCATTACCAGTGCCAGAGTGGAAATGAGAAAATGTATCCATAGACTCCGTTGTGGGTTTACCAAAGACATCTCGAGGTAATAATGAAATCAGTGTTATTGTTGATCGATTGACTAAATCTGCTCATTTCCTTCCTATTCGAGATATATTCTCTCTTGATCAAATTTATCGTTTGTATCTTAAAGAGATAGTCAGGTTGCATGGAGTTACCCTCTCTATTATATCCGATCGTGATCCTAGGTTCACTTATAGATTTTCGAAGGGCCTTCAGAAGTCATTGGGTACTGAATTAAATTTTAGTACATCTTTTCTTCCTCAGTCAGATGGGCAGTCTGAACGAACGATTCAGACATTGGAGGATATGCTACGTGCTTGTTCAATGGTTTACCAGGGATGTTAGAACAACATCTTTCTTTGGTTGAATTTTCATATAACAACAGTTTTCATTCCAGTATATAGATGGCTCCATTTGAGGCATTATATGGAAAACAATGTCGAAGTCTAGAATTTTGGGATGAATTATAGGAAAGGAAGCTGATGGGACCAGAATTGGTAGAAGAGACGGCAGAAAATGTTCGGTTGATTCCGAAACACATGAGAACAGCTCGGAGTAGGCAGAAAAGTTATGCAGACAACAGGAGGTTGGATCTCTCTTTTGATGTAGGTGATCATGTCTTCCTTAATGTTTCACCATGGAAAAGTGTTATAAGATTTGGTAAGAAAGGAATGCTGAGTCCAAGGTTCATTGGACCGTATAAAATTCTCGAGAGAGTTGGATCAGTTGCATACCGAGTGTCTTTACCTCCGAGTTTATCTCAAGCACACTATGTATTTCATGTTTCAATGTTATGAAAGTACATGCCAGATCAATATCATGTTTCGAGCCCAGAGATAGTCCAGTTGGAAGAGAATCTCTCTTATGAAGAGCAACTAGTGCAGATTCTTGAATAAAGAGAGCACGTGCTGCGAAATAAGGTAATTTATCAGTTGAAGGTTTTATGAAAAAAAACCATATGGTTGGAGAGGTAACTTGGGAATCTGTAAATGCTACGCTGGATAAAAACCCCCACTTATTTTGATAAGTGAATAAAATTTCGAGGATGCAATTCCCAAAAGGGGGGAAGGATGTAACATCCCAGGTAAATAAAGAATAATACATTATCATATTTATTAATATTTTTGAATTAAATATTAATTTTATTTTGAAGGGGTTTTTATGTTCGATAGAGTACCTGATACGCAACAACGAGTTTCTTTGAAATCTTACGTTGCACACTAATAATATAATAATATTATTTCAAATGGTAGTTAACACGTAGCTGTTGTATTGGCAGGAATGAATAGAAATAACTAAAATATGAATATATATGTTTGTTAAATGTTTCTACATATATCCAACAAAAGAGAAAGGCTTAAAATAAGATAGGAATTCAATTTTAAGCATAAATACTCTAATATTCACTAAAAGGTCGATTTATCTCCATTTGATGGAGAACCCTCTTTAAATATAGTTTTGGTCACTCTTTTACATTCTAGTGGACCAAATAAAATCCTTCTTTATAATTGGGACATCAAAATCTACATTGTGTATGTTTTTGTTATTTTTTTCCGTTAATGTTCATTTTTAATGAATAAGTGAAAAATGTTGTATTTTAATTTAAAACCTCTTTTTAATCTTTTTTATTTTTTTGATTAGATTTTCTGTTGAATTTTTTTTAATGTGAAACTATAATATATTTTTACCATTTGACCTAATGGTGGATTTCAGAATTAATTTCACTTTGAATTTGGATATAAACAAATGTCCATCTTTTGATATATGTTGTTTCTTAGAAACACGCTATTTGTTTTGACTATCGGAGTTAATTATTAAATTAATTAATTATACTTATATTCTTTGAATTAGGTAAAATAATCATCATTTTGGAATTCAGAATATCAAATATAGCTTACAGTGAATTTTTGTTAATTCTCTAAAACACATCAATTTTTGGTGAATAGTGAAACCACTAAGTGGTTGTCAAGGAAGGTGATTTTTCATCTAAATAAAGCTTTACCACTTATGTGTATTGAATTTCAATAATCTGACATACATGGTTGTCATTAGTATGTAAAATGTGGTTTAATGGGAAGAAAATAATTTTTGGGGAATAGAAACTTTTTTTCATTAATTGCGATTAGAGGTAATTAGTGTAATTTAAGGCAAAAATAATGTTATAATAATATGAAATCACCTTGACACTTGTCCTACCCCTATTGGATGAGTCATGGCTGACCAAGATAACCCCTGGGTCAATTTAGGGGGACCCCATGGAGCCACTGGGGTGAAATAATGACATTAATGCCTTTGTTTAAAGTAAAATAAAAATGACGCTAACATAACTTGTTTTACAAAAACAATTTTTAGATGGGGTTATACAAGTCATATTTTTTATAATAAATACTCTTTAGAAAGATAAATAGATTTCAAACATCATGATATTTCTTTTTATAATTTTTAGACATTAAATTAATTAATTTATTTATGACATCATGATGATGCAATGATTCCCTCATTAATGAACAGTTTAAATAAAATTAAATGATAATATAAAATTTACGACCTACGCTTGTCCAAAAACTATTGGATGGGTATATTTCGAACCCTTATCATCTTATCCTCGAGATATATCAATTTGGGACCTTTAAAATCTAAATCACTTTTGAAAATAAATTAATAATTTAATGATTTCCAAAAGTGCCTCTCTTCTCCTCTTATAAAAAGCCCCCACCTCTACCTCTTTATCCACACATCTCAAGCCTTTGGATCGGCCAACCTATGCTCATTTTATCTCTCCAAATCCATCTCCTCATCCTAGAAGCCTAAATTTGGGCAGAATACTTTCCATGGAAGCCTTTGTCTCAAATCAGAAAGAGTTACCCTTTTTAATGGTAATGCTTTCTCTTATGTTCATTAGTTTTATTTTTCTTCTCCAAGCCCGTAAAATCTTTTTATTCATTTCTATTTTAACAAAAAAATATCTTCAATTTACTAAGATTTTGTTATAATAAGGATTCTAACTACACTTACACACACCTACTTCTAATGGTTAACGAACATACAGTTTCCGTGGATGGCGAAATTCTATCACACGAAACGACGATTGTTCAATGTTCATCTAACACCTTCAAAGGTGGCCATTATGATGACACTATGATTATATATGATATATAATATTTTTATTCTTTCCTTATTCTTCTCTATTTTTCATTTATGGCATACCTTTATTGTTTCCATAATGGGTAAACATGATATCTTTTTTTTAGGCAACTGCAGACTACTGCCCCATGAAAGTGATTTGATTCGTTAACACCATATGTGCGATGTATAAAGGATAAAGATTATAATATTATATATGATATTATACTGGAATTATAATAAGCTTTTATATAATTATTATTCCATTCCATAAAATATGAAATAGAAATGAAAGTAGTGTTCACGAGTACGTATGGCTTACCGTCTCAATGAACGGTGCATTTCATTTCTTACATATAAATGTTATTTAATATTATAAATACATGTATATGCTGGATATATATGATATATAAGATATCCAGATCATAAATATAATTCTGGATATAATGAATCTTTGACAAAATGAATAACATGTATGTGTAAGAAGTCCATTTTTGACTTAAGAACCAAATATCGACAAAGTGAACATGATTAACATAAATGATTACATGGTGTTCATAACATGGTAATAAGTGATTTAAAAGGAATAATTTATGTGAAAAAGGTTCTTAAGAATGTATAAAATTAACTCAAGTTTATTATTCAGGAGATTAATGAATGATCGTTTCAAGTTGGATACGAGGTATGGGACTTCGTCTCAATCTCCTTTCATTGAGGCATATTTTGATTTATACACAACTTTATTTTATATGGTCTATAAACCCCATTTACATTTACATTTATTCAAAAGGAATCTTTTTTATACGAATAATTTTACAAAATGACAAAAGCGAATGTTTTTTGTCGTACGTATGCGGCGACAATGACTTCTCTGCAGCCATGACCATTATTTGATTTTCGTCTTCCTCTACAAGCCATAACTTTTTTTAAATGAAAATTAAATACCATTTTTTACTTTTCTTTTATTTTGGTATTGAAAATGTGTTTGATAATGTTTTTCTTATATCAATGTGTTGTATTGATATAATGTGATTGAAATGTTTAAAGCTTGTGTTTTCTTTATGCATGTTTTATGTTTTACTATCATGTTATGGTTCTTGGGCATTGTTTATGAAGACAGGTGGTTCCATGATAAACTAAGGGTGGGTGAGCCCGATATATCTATCCAATGCATTGGGTAACGCAAAGGAGTTAAACATTAAGGTTTCTCCGAAAAGATTTAAGGGAATATACTGTGATGGGTTTTCCAAACGTAACCATGAGGGTTACTTCCTATGTAAGAATGTTATGAATGCCTCAAGTTACCTTTATGTATTATGATTTCTATGAGTTATTCATTAAACATATGATTTCATGAGGTATTTTATAGTGGTTATGTTTGAGTAAAGTACGTTTTCCTACATGGAGTAATGTTTTTCATTTTGTACTTTTATATCCCTTACTGAGCTATTTCTGCTCATCCCTTGTTTTTGAAATGTTTTTCACAGGTCAAGGGAAAGCTACATGTTGTGATGATAGTGTCAAGGAAGTGTCAAGAAAGAATCCATGTTTTATTTTAGATGTGTTTCTGTTGTTGGGAGAATTATGTACTTTCTATTATATTACCACCTAGTTTAAAAGTGGAACGTGATGCATGATTTATGATCTAATTCTCTAAAACTCTAAACCTAAAAAGATCATCAATGTGTATTCTTGAAGTATCTTAAGATTAAATAATGGTTAATGTTGGGGCATTATAGTAATTATTTTAGTTTTTGGAATCTTATACCAAGTCTCTATAGCAGTCCATATATCAAATCCCATACTTTCTAAATGAATTTTGATTTTTAGTTTCCATTGGGCATAATTAACACAATTATGGAAAGGTGGGATGTTGGTAGCTAAACCTTCTACTCTAATATCCCTAACAATATTTTAGAAAATATATTAAATGATATAAAATTTAGAACTAATAGAAATTTAAGATTTTTAAGATACAACTAAAATCACAATTGAAAAAACAAAGTGTTTTGAAATCCTTTATTAATAGCAATCCTCTAATACAAAATGTTGGTCGGAGTGGACACTCAAGAGGGGGGTTGGGGGGGGGGGTGAATTGAGTTCCAATTAAAATTTCTATTTCAAAGAGTTTTATTAAAATCCCCAAATTAAAATAAAAAGCTAAACTATAATGAATTTGTAATACAGTAAAGGTTCAGTTAGGTTCTCAAGAGATTGATTAGTTCTCAGTTAATATATTATAAATATTAGTTTATATTTTGAAACTAACCTACTGGGTTAAAATAAATACAAACACATGATAGTTTAACTATCATAGTATCTTTAAAATAGATTTGTATTTAAAATACATAGCTGCTGAATATTCAATAAAGTTTTAACAAAATTAATCAAGCACATCAGTTTTATCCAAGAGGTTCAGTCTATTGCTGAGACTTAGTCCTCTCAAATGTTTTTATATAAAACTTTGATCCACACCATGGATCAATGTTTACAATAGTACACAGACTATCTTGGTCCTCAGACATATACAACTGTTCTATGTGGGAAATCAAAAATAACAACAGCTCACAGGCTATCTAGGTCACACATCACCTCTACCACTATCCACAGAGGGATACAAGAGTTTAATGGAATTAATGATTGTTGATTTAGAATTCCTGAAGATCAGAATAGGAAATAAGGTATGTTTAAAATACAAAACAAACACACTACTCAAAATGCAAATAAATGAAACACAATTGAGATAATCATGTATAGAAGCGTTTCGAATGCTCTATGTTTTTTGAGTGAAGATATGGACTCCTTGGATTGAATATAGATGAACCTTTGAGTCCATCTCTGTTTTTTGTCAAGAAAAACAGTGTGTTATTTTTTTATTTTACTTCAAGGTCCAGGATGATCAGCCTGATCAGCTTGAGTGTAGGTGAAATTGTTGGAGGCTCTTTACACCTTGAATGTTTAGGTTTTACAGATTTAGTATGTATTCTTCCTTCTTCTTCTATGCATGTAATTCCTTTTGTATCTTCAGAAGATAGTTCGTATATGCCTCGAAAGACTGATTGATAGACTTTTTTTATGGTTTTTTCGAGGTTCGCTTTTATATATATATATATATCCTTAGCTTGGACAATGGGGATGATTACCTTTTTACAGGTACAAGGTACGGTTCCATGAAATTCAACGGACATTAATTAATTAAAATCAGTTGCGTTAAGTGAACCAAATATGATTGTTTTTAGTAAACAAACATAATTACGGATTAGAGATACAATGACTGGTTTTCATCAGTATCTCCAAGTATCATTGAGCTTGTATCGGTGGACTTGAGTCAGTAGTTCTGTATTGGTGGCTCTTAATCTTTGTAACAGTACACTATGTATCGGTGACACTGACTCTGTATCGGTATCTCCTCTTATCTGTAGCTCTTCTATATAAGTAGAAATGTATCGGTGGCTCTCTCTGTATATCGGTGGCTCTATCTATATCAGAAGACATCATATCAGTAAGTCTGTCTATTTGTATCGGTAGCTGTGTGTCTGTCTGTATCAGTTGCTCTTGATTATAACACTAGATTCTGTCTATGAGTGATCTTCGCTTATCGGTAGACAATGTAACAATAGTTGTATCAATTACTTAAAACATAATATATTTTTTTTCTATGAAAATTATATCTATAGTGAGTTAGTATTATTTCAAAACATGTATAAACATAGATAAACATTGATTAACATATTCAGATGATTATTTTGATATTTTATTCAAATCAATAGAATGATGACATAATGTAAACATATATATAAGATTATGAAAACATTTTAAAACATATTTGAGATTATCTAAACATGTGAAGTCAACATATATTATATATTCATAAAAAATAAATTTTTGAAATAAATTATTAAACAAATTTGCATATATAATATATTTACCAATATATAATCCATATATAAATAAAAATAATAACCATTTTATTTATAATTAATATATATGAATATTTAAATACATATAAATACACAATTCATGTATATTTGTTGTCTGTATATATATATTTGTGGGTATTGTCAAAAATATATATGTTTATATATATATTATAATATATGTATTTAATTAATAATATATAATATAGTTAAATAATTATAATTATGTATAATTATATTTATAGATGCAAAGATATATATAAATGTTTATATATGTATGGATTTATAAATACACACAAACATGCACACCCATAAATTTATTTATATATATTTAAATAAATAAGTAAATATATTAACATATATATATGAAAAAATGTGCCGACATATATATAAATATATAAATATAATATTTAATGGTATATATATATATATGTCATAAAATAAAAATAAAAACAATAGATGTGAGTGGAGGAGTCACATGCGCTTGAGGAGGATGTCTTAGGGTAGAAATATAGCAGTGGAAAGGGAAAATGAGCAAGTGGGTTAGTTCCTAGAGCTATTAATGGGGGTGTGGTGAACTATTAATTTTGGATGGGGAGGATATCTGTGTTATAGGGGGCGGTGTGGTAGAGCACTGATAAAAGGGTGGTGGTCCACCTTCCAATTTTTAGAAAAAAAATTATTTGTAAATGTTATTTTGACCTTTATCCACACATTTTTAGCACTCATAAAGGGTAGTTTTAATAGCTCTAAAAAATCACTGATTATAGTTCCTTTTTTTGGATCTTTCTTTAATGATGATAAATGGCCCCTTTTACCAGTTCTATTTTAGCACTGATAAAAAATACCCCGTTTAATAGCGCATCAATTATCAATAATTTTTATTACTAATAAAGGATTTTTTAACATTGATTAAAGCCTCTTTTGTCGAAGTGTAAATAAATCATAGGTTTTTAATCATAGACTTATATTGATGAATGAAAATAAGGTGAATGAGAGGGAAATAATTGTTATGTCTAGAATCTATGGAAGGCAAGATGGAACCCAAAATTTGAGATTTTTTTCAATCAATAAAGATTACATATTGAAAATAGGATTTTCATCACAAAAATAGAGAATAATGAAGGGATCAAGTGTCGAAGAAATTAGGGCTGCAATGATGGTGGGATCATTATGAACCGATTGAAATGTCATGTGGGATCTATGATGCATGGCATGCATGATCGTAAATGGGCCTCAGTGCTACAGTGGTGGCGTTGATGATGGAAAGTGGTGTGGAAGAAAGGGATGGATCACGACCGAGGTGGGGTGGCCAAAATCAGAGTGATGGGTGATATGTAATTATTTTTAACTATAATGACCTCCAACGATGGTCGGCTGTGTCAACGACCATAAAATCTCAACTCTATACTTGTGCATTATGTTGTAGAAGATAAAATTAATTTGATGAATTGAAACTCCTCTAAATTATCCATCAGGATATAAATCTTTATAACAATATAAAAATTTAATATAATATTAATTTATCAAGAATTAATTATTTCAAATTTTTTATTATTTTTAATGGCCGTGGAATTCAATGGTTGGTTGGAAGATGATCAGATGGGACAGGAAGGAAATGATTGGAAAGATTTTATTCAATCTCATTTTGGGTTATTCATTAATATTTAGTAGAATAATTTTTTATGAATTTATTTATTTTTATAAATACAAAAAATTAACATTCATTGTTTTTAATTTTACTAATTTCTGTGTTTTAAAATATATGATAGAATATTAAATATTTTAATTATATAATATTTCATATTAAAATGACAATAATTTGAAAATTTGGATTGGGAAACAATATTTCAGGGGCCACTATAAGTTAACTAGTGAATAGTAAAAATGGGTGAAGTGTTGAATAATATATTTAAAGTGGTTTTCCATGAGATGGAATAAGGAAATTAATACCTTAAAGGAGATAACATACATTAGAGATAGAATTCCACCATAATTAGGGCCTGGTGGAATTTTTATTCTCTCTAAGATGATGAAATATGATCCTTTTCACAACATCTCACCTATATAATCAGAGACACTCATTTGGTAAAACATGTATAATGTTCTCATTTTTTTAAAACAACTCCTTCACGTGAGATGTCCGCCCCAGGAACGACTGATATTCCAACATACCCAATGAAAATAATAATCTAATAATCATTACATGGACACTCATATATTATCAACTATTTATTTATAGAATCCCATAGTGGATCACCCTATCTAAGCCTCTCCTCCTCCTTACCTCCTAATGACAAGGATACAATAATTTGAGACACCTTATTTCTTCCCATTCTGAACATGAAACTCCTGTATAGCTTTAGTGTGTGGGGAGCTTCAATCTCATTAGAACAACAACATGTCTTCATGTGAAATACATTACCCTTCAATGGAGTTGTAAATGATATGTGCATTCACTTAGAATTAATGCTATATAAATCCCAAATTGTCATTTTAGAAGATCACCAAATAGACAAACTCATGTTTCTTTTCTACTAACAGATTCACCAAATGATTTGGAGACATGAAAGAGCTACCTAAAATCATCATAGTCCACAGAATATATTATTTTATCCTATTAAAAAACAATATAGAATTTAGATAGCTAGTATATTCGGATGAATCAGTTGAGAGGAGAGGAAGAGATTCATTCTAGAATGTCCAAAGGCAATGTCTTCTTTGTCATTGTAGAATCAATTGAGAAATCCTCCATAGAATCCCATTTCAAAATATTCCTCATGCCCCCACATTTTAGTGTCTAAATGAACATCTTACATAAATTCGTCAACTCTATATAAGAAAAAAGGCATCATTATATTTGAAAATGATAAATCCAAGTTGAATCTCAATTAAATAATCAAAAAAATCCAAATAATCTTCTAGCCATCTGAAATTTTAGTAGAAATGTTCTCCAATTTACCAAACACTCATAACATATATTTTGAATTATCAGAATTCATTTTACCCATTATCCTCCCTCTTAATATAGAATTATCTCAAATAAATATGTTTTAAAATGTATTTTTTCTAAATTAATTTATTTATATAGGATATATAGATTAATAAGATTATTTACCTCACAATTTTAATATTGTTTTACTGAATCCAATGCAATCATTCCCCCAACCTAACATGCATCAAAATATAACATCCCTATCATCCGAAGTGGGTTGGTGTCTGACCTGATGTCACAATCAGTCTAATCCGAGCCCTCATTCACCCTTATCTAGACCAATATGTTTTAGTTTATTTAGTGTGACTGATTAAGCGATCAGGGGAAAGGGTCATGTGGTGCATTATCATTGGATGATTTTTAATATTTATTTCAATTATGGTAGAATATACATGATATTAGTATACAGTTTTATGTGATATTGATGTTGGGTGAGACATTGTTGTTCTTATTGACTAAATGTATTTCATCAAAAATAAACGTGTATATTTCATTATTATGAATATTATGAAATATATTGATTAATTTTAAAGAAATACATTATTTCATAATGATCGATGGATGTGAGAGAAAGGGTTTCGTCCTCCAGTTCCCTAAGTGAGTATAATAATTTTAATATTTTGGTTCTGTATTACATTCAATGTGATGTCTTTATTCATTATGATGTTTTTTTATGGATTTTAAAATGAACCAAAATTGGCATCATATCAGCCTACTTGTATAGGTCCGTGTAGGGGTGGTCTTAATGCTATTTAGAGGACCCATCGTACTTGTTCACACCCTATCCCGCTAAAGTACTCCTCATCATCCACACATTTTAGTCCTCCACTAGAGCCTCTATGGTTGTTTCCACACATGACTCCTTCTTCATATTATTTAGCTTCATATTCTAATAAAATTTATACATAATCGTTAAAAATTTCCTACATATACCATATCCATACCATATGTTGTAGCCTATTCCCTTCTATCCTTATCCCAAAATGTCTACACGACCTCCATTTGAACCTATTCATCTCAGATGAGAAGATTTTGATCCATTAGCTTCAACTCTAGTGAATTAAGATTACGCAATACATTCATTTGAATAAAATAAATCTTCATATGTTACCAATCCATGATAACCCGCATATCTATCCATCCCAAATGAGATTTTTTAATCAGTTTTTTTGTAAACTATTCATGTTATGTAACATTTTTCTTCTCATTCAACTATGAATTAACTATTATTATTTTTGTTTTTATGTTATTCAATGAGATATTCTAATAGGTGTTGTGGATGAACCATTATTCATGAATCTTGGAATAGAAAACCTAAATTATGGTCGATTACAATGAAGACAATCTAACGATAGGTCAAAATGTTTGGTAGTGCATAAGTTTTATCGAAAAAATTTCAATGGACAACAATATGATTCTCGTGAATCTAGTCTCGTTCAGGAATATTGGGAATAAAATAAACTAAAAATCATGGGAAGAGATATGGGAATTTTTTTTATTAAATTGATATATACATTATTGTTTTATTTATTTGAATTAACATGTTTTTTTTCATGTTAGATTATTTTCCCTAACTGTGAAGATTCTACGGTCTCATGACTGATGGGTCTTAGGATGTTGTAGAGATCATATACCCATTAGTTCAATGTTGTTTGTGTTAGATTGGGTTTCCTAGAACAAACATAAATCTACATTATGATAAACTGTCTTCAATTAATTGAATTTTAATAAGCTTCATAGAACAAAATGATGGTTTATCTATGTGACATTGAATTTGATAATCTTTAGTGATGGTTTTTCCCTAAAAGGTCATACTAGTTCTCCAATATGATGAGAACCTATAAGTGTCACAATAATATTCTTAAAATATATGTTCTATAGCCCATTGATATCATTTGAGGGACACAAATGATTCAGGATATTAGAGGGGAATTATAGGACATTGAGTAACCTACTAACAGTGTATTACCTTATTAATAACCTATGTAGGATATTATGAGAAAAATACCCGCCAGTTAGAAATCCACATTTATATGTTTATTTGGAAGTTACTATTTTGGGATGTGTGTATTGTTCCATAGACATTAATATTATTATTACTAAAATATATAAGTCATGTACATTTATGTATTGTTGAAAATCATTATGACATATGTATGCGGTGAGTTAAGATATGTTGGGTGCATCATGAGAAATTTTTCCTCAATAAATAACACGGTACAGAATATTTCAATCATCATCATTAATGGATGTTAATATCTGAGGGCCCATCATGATAATGATATATTTTAAATAATTCACTGACCATGGTTTTCTATAAGAATGTTTGGTTGATAGAAATTCAAAGAAAGAGACATCGATCACATAGGGTGATAATGCGATCTTGGATCCTGCTTGATTCATGATATTTTGTGTAACGCCCCGACCCCAGTTACCCAGAGTCGGTGCATTATTTTAATACATTGGCATGATTACAAGGAATCAAGTCCCGAAGGACCGATCAGTTTAGCAGTCTTGGAAAATAGATTACATACATGAACTTTACATAACAATTTCAATCATAGAATACAACATAGATAGTGCTTTGAGAATGCAATTATTCCCTTGGCATAACCATGCTTATCAATCATAGTACACTTCTTGGTATCTTGGAAAAAATAAAACATTGAAAGGGGTGAGCTCAGATGCTCAGTAAGGATAATAATACAGCGGAATCTTTAATAAGTAAATATAAACATTTAAGGAAAAGTATAACTAAAACAAAAACCTTATTAAACTTGAACTTCAGAATAATATGGCAAAAGTAAAATCAAATAATGCCATTTAATTTCTCACATGGATATTATACGAGTCAAATAACCACATGAAATATCAATAACCACTTTCATAATGAGGGAATGTATAATGCCGAACATTCTGATACATTTTGTCAATGCCTCGGCCAAGACGTCTAAAATGATTAAGGCCTCGGCCAAAATAATAAGTAAAATTGGGAAAGGGCCTCTGCCAATTCCATGTCTAGTTGTCTCATGAGACCTACCAATGCATCGAGGAGCTATAGCAGGCTCCACCCGTCACTTATTAAGTCCAATACATTCCTCATAAGAATAGGTTTAAACATTACATAAACATTCATATTAAAACTAGCATACAAAATGTCAATACGTTCTCCATAATCCATGAATGGTATAAAAATAACACATCCACAGTCAAACATATCATAACTCATTCAATATAATAAGGAATATTGTAATCAACCTCAATCCAAAATAATATCTACTAGAGGATACCGACATAGTTGAAAATGATGAGTGAATCATTTTAAGAGAAATAACCTTTTTGTAAAATCATTTAAAAGTCACACATTTATAAAGGAAGTAATTTAAAAGAGATTTTTGAATCAAAGTGTCCCATAACACTTTTAATCTTTTGAAAAGAATTATCATTTCAAAACATTCATGTCCATATAAATAAATCCTTAAAATCATTTTGAAAACATGGACATTAATTTAAAATATTTAGAAAGATAAATCTTTAAAACATTTGAAATTCTGATCTTGATAAAGTGTACCTTTCAAAATTCATAAAATCTTCATTTTGAAATCATTTTTATGAAAAATGGTCATGGATGATAAAAATGTCCCATTAAATACTTACTCATAAACAATCTCGGATAATAATGAGATTGAGGAATTAACCCTTACCAATTTGGTAACATTCGAAACATACAACCCACGAAAGAGGTATCGTAAAAGGAATATGTAAATAAACATAAATTAAAGTTTATTACACAAATAATACAAGTATGGGTAGTACATACACCACACAAAAGATAATAGTGGCAATATGGCATGAATCTCGCAGGAATAAGTAATGAGATGAACATCTCTTACCTCGTGTCCAACTTGACCCGTTCCTTCTTTAATATCCTGAATAATAAACTAAAGTTAATTTCTACTTGCTTAAGAACATTTTTCAAGTTTATTATTCCATTTATATCAATTATTACCATGTTATAACCATTATGTAATCAATTAAGTTAATAACGTTTATTTTGTGGATATTCGGTACTTGAGTCAAAATGGACTTCTTATAATTACATGTTGTCCATAAGGTCAATAGTTCATCATTTCCAGAATGGTATTCATGATTTATATATCATATATATCATATATATCCAGTATATACATGTATTTATAATAGTACATAACATTTAGAGGTAAGAAATGAAATGCACCGTTCATGGAGACGGTAAGCCGTACGTACGCAAGAACGCTACATTCATTTCTATTTCTTGTTTTAATGGAATTAAAACAAAATTATACATAGGTATAATATAATTGCAGTATAATATAATATTCTATATAAGTTACTTATGTTCATTAACACCATCCTTTATACGTTCCATGTATGGTTTGAACGAGTCATTTCATTTTAAGGGGGCGGTAGTCCGCACTTCCTCAAATGAAATTATCGTATGTATATTCAACATGAAACGAATAATGGTATGATATAAAATGGAATTACAGAAGCCTATATATTATATATATATCATTAATATCATATTTAATTATAGTTCCATCATAATGGACACCATGAGAGGTTGTAAGATGTAATTGAACAATCATCATTTCGTGAGGCGTTCGTTTTCCATCACAGAAACATTATGTTCTTCATCCATTAGATGGAGGTGTGTGTAAGTGTAGTTCGAATCCTTCTTATAACAACATCCTAGTATATTTAGGATACTGTTGTTGTTACAAAAAAATGAAATAAAAGGAGTTTAGAGGTTCGAGAAGCAAAAAAAATGAAAACAACTTAAGAGAAACCATTAACTTTAATTTGGGTAACTTCCTTTGGTTTGAACCAAAGGGCTTCTTGAAGTGTATTCTGCCTAAGTTAAGGCTTCTAGGGGGAGGAAAGGGATGTAGGGAGCTTAGTTGGGTAGATTTTGGACGAGCCAAGTGACTTGAGAGGTGTGTGGAAATGAGTAGAAGTGGTCTCCTTTTATAAGGGAGAGGAGGGGCTCTTTAGGAAAGAGTGAAATTATTACATTATAATATAATGATATTCGGTGTATAAGGGTCAAAAAATCATTGAGGTCGAAGATAAGATGACTCATATTCGAAATAAAATCATCCAATAGGAATTGGACAGGTTTTAGATAATATTTTAATCATTATAATCTTATTTATTTAAATGATTTATTAATGAGGTAAACATTACATCATTATTGTGTCATTAATAAATTAAATTATTTGATGTCTAAAAATTATAAATAAAATATAATTATGTAGGAAATCTGTTTAGCTTTCTAAGGATACTTTATAATCGAAAATCCAACATGTATAACCCTATGTAAAAATTGTTCTTCTAAAAGATGTAAGCTTGTGCCTTTTTTATTTTTATTTTAACTTTATTAATATAATGTGTCCCTACCACATTAAAGTGGCTCCAAGGGGTCCCAAAATCGACCCAAGGATGCCCAGGGTCGGGTATGTGTCCACCAATAAGGTTAGGACACGTTTTAGGGTAAATTAATATTATTATAATATTATTTTGTTACCCTTATTTACCAGATTTACCCTTAACCATTGTAAATAAAGTAATTACCGAAGTAATTATTCAAAATGTGTAAAAATAAAAGTTACCTATTTAGAGAATTTGGACATCCTGATTCTAAATATGGAATCCATTTTTCCAAATTCAAAACATAGAAGTGGCAGAAATTAATTTTAAATTAATTCCCGTTGTCAAAACAAAAAGCGTGTTTTTAGGATAAAATAACTATCGAAAGATGGACACTTGTTTATTTCCGGTTTTATTGTGAAAATATGTCCAATGACCAACATTGTATTAAATGGTAAAAATATATTCTAAATATACTTTAAAATCACTGAATTTCATAATTTATCACCATTAATTATTATGATTAAAAAAGTTGTTTTTAATTAGAATTTAGTAAATTTTCACTATTCATAAAAAATGAACTTTATCAGAAAAATACCAAATAATTACCCAAAGTAAATTTTGATGTTCCCATTCTAAAGAATGATTTTATTTGTTCTTATATAATTTATTAAAGTGACCAAAACTAGATTTAAAAAGGGTTCTCCATTAAAAGGCGGTAAATTGGCCTTTTAATGTAAATTATCCTTAAAATTAGATTCATTCACCTTTTAAGCCTCTAACTTGTAAATACATGTATAGTCATACTGTAGTTAGTTTTTTTCAGTCCACCAATACAACGATTAGGAGTTAACGACCATTTAAAATAATAATATTATATTATTAGTGTACGATGTAAGATTTCAATGAAACCCGTTGTTGCGTATCAGGTACGCTATCGAACATAGCGACCCCATTAAACTAAAATTAATATTTAATTCACAAATATTAATAAATATGAAAATCTATTATTCTTTATTTACCTAGGATGTTACATCTGGCTTGTTTGGTAAGTCATGGTGGACTTGAACTCGGTGTTGCGTGTAGTGAAAGTTATTGATTTATTTTGAAGAAGTAACACACTATTAAATCTTGGGGTGTTACATTCTTCCCTCCTTTAATAAATTGTGTCCTCGCAATTTGATATTGTTCTTCGAAAATAAAGGTTGAATTTTAGAAAATATCTTTTTGGGAGAACCCACATCGGAAATTGGGTTAATAAAATTTAGTCTTAATAAGAGGAAAAGAGAAATGAAAGGGTCACCACCAATTCATGTTCTCGATTAGGAGAACACTAGTTGCAATTAGAGACATATAATTGGAGGAAAAATGTAAATATTTATATGTAGTGATTGAGTTCATCAATCACAAACAAGTGTAAAATTTAGGGACTTAAATTCATCAATCTATAATGATTTAAAATACCATTGGTTCAACAAAACATATGTTATTAGGATAACACATTTTTTTTGATTTAAGATCCCTTAAATAAAGTATAGGAATTAATTTCATCATTGAATAAGAGAAGAAGAAAAATATATACTTGACAAGTAGAGTCTCATCCTTTAACTAAGTTCTACCACAAATTCATCTTTCACTCTAAAAGATAATACAATTAAAAAATACTCTATATATCCTAATCATATTGGGTCCCAAATATAATGAAATTATAATTCACATATCAGACCCCTTAAAAAAAGAATCAACATTATAAAATCCAGGGACCTCACGTAGCCCAGTGGAAGGTGGTAAATCCCAATCGCACTATGGTTGTGGGTTTGATTCCCACAGCCTTGTCCGACGTGACGGGATGTCACACGGTCTGCGTGTTGTCCTTTTTATAAATATCCAAAAATAATCTCAAACTAGAATTTTCCAAAATACTTCTATCCAAGTCCAAAATTTTTAAAGAAGGTAAACACAAAGAAGACCCTTTTTTCCGTGTAATAACATGTGAACACTTTTATCATGTATTCTTTTAAATCATGGTAACATCCTGAAGTACCATAAAACCATATTGGCTACATTCATGCTCCCTTATTCCTTATAGAATAATGGATATCCTCCTTCTATCCAAAAACATCGTAAACTCCAAAAAGGTAGTCAAGAATATCCAATATAATTTATTCAAATCAACCATCTCTTATTCCAAAATCACTACCTCAATATCAGGACCATATTAAGGAATACCTTTCCTTCAACCATGTATTTTCAAAAAACAAGTGTAGCTTACTATTATGTCACTTTTCATAGAACCATATAATCTCAAATCCTCAATAAAATAGTACTGAAGTACAATCCTTATTTATCTTCATAATTCATGTAACCAGTATACTATTGATACAACACTCAAATGAAATAACAACATAAGAGCACTAGTCATTCCATTTCATCCATGGTAGTATCATTACTTGATTATTATCCAATAGCATCATTTGCCACATAGTCTGATGATTTGAACATTGATTTGCGCAGTGTCCCCACTCCTTGCAGATGAAGCATTGTATATTTGAATCCTTTTTCTTTCCCTCGCAATCACATACATGGTGTCGTTTTTCTCCACACTTATAACACACTCCCATTCCATTCGGGCAAGTTCCAATGTGTTTCTTCCAACAATTTCCACATATGGTAAAATTCTTCTTTTCCGTCTTCCCTTTATCCATCTTTCTCTCTTTCATCCTTTTCTTCTCTTGCTTCCCTTCGAAGCCATTTGACTCAATGAACTCTTTACCTATCTTATCAACACATGATACTATCTTTTCATATGACGATAATACATAGGAGAATATTTCCCTTCTAAATGATGGCTCAATACCCTGAAATATATGATCCTTCTTATTCTTTGGATCAAACGTATTGCTAGAGTCCACATTCCTTCTACTGGGCACCATTTCTAAACAATAGCATAAACTAGATAAATTTATGAATTGAAATACATAATTCCATACTCATTAAACACTTAACATAAATTGTACAATTTATGGATATAATCCATAATCATAAAAATGTTTTCATTGAGGAAGAATATACTTATAAACCCTTCATAATGATTTGTAAAGAAAATGAGAATACTCTTAAGCATATCCCACGGGAGTGTCGTAACCAAGAGTACAACATGGCCCATTGTCGTGCACCAGTTCCCGTTCAAGTCTAGCTCAAAGAGGTGTTTTCAGGTTTTACCCCTAGGTACATTTGTGCCAGACCCACCTCTACCTGCTCGTATCTCGACAGGGATGTATTGCTCAAAGAACTCACAAAATTTATACAATACCAAAATTCTAGAAAGTTCTTCTATACTAATCCTCAAAGTCTATCTTAGGGCTATGTGATCTAATCAGAGTTTATCTAAATCTAGTTTCCAAGGTTATTGATAAACTTACTCTGATACCAACAGTAACGCCCCGACCCTAGTTACCCAGAGTCAGTGCATTATTTTAATACATTGGCATGATTACAAGGAATCAAGTCCTGAAGGACCTATCAGTTTAGCAGTCATGGAAAATAGATTACATACATGAACTTTACATTACAATTTCAATCATAGAATACAACATAGATAGTGCTTTGAGAATTCAATTATTCCCTTGGATTAACCATGCATATCAATCATAGTACACTTCTTGTGATCCTGGGAAAAATAAAACATTGAAAGGGGTGACCTCAAATGCTCAGTAAGGATAACAATACAACAGAAACTATCATAAGTAAACATAAACATTTAAGCCAAAGTATAACTAAAACAAAAACCTTATTAAACACGAACTTCAGAATAATATGGAAAAATTAAAATCAAATAATGCCATTTACTTTATCACATGAATATTCTACTAGTCAAATAATCACATGAAATATCAATAACCACTTTCATAATGAGGGAATGTATAATGCCGAACATTCTGAAACATTTTGTCAAGGCCTCAGCCAGGACGTCTAAAATGATTAAGGCCTCGGCAAAAACCATAAATAAAATTGGGAAAGGGACTCGGCCAATTCCACCTCTAGTTGTCTCATGAGACCTACCGATGCATCGAGGAGCTATAGCGGGCTCCACCCGTCACTTATTAAGTCCAATACATTCCTCATATGAATAGGTTTAAACATTACATACACATCCATATTAAAACTAGCATACAAAATGTCAATACTTTCTCCATAAACCATGAATGGTATAAAAATAACACATCCACAGTCAAACATATCATAACTCATTCAATACAATAAGGAATATTGTAATCAACCTCAATCCAAAATAATATCTAGTAGATGATACTGACATAGTTGAAAATGATGAGTAAAACATTTTAAGAGAAATATCCTTTTTGTAAAATCATTTAAAAGTCACACATTTATAAAATAAGTAATTTTAAATAGATTTTTGAATCAAAGTGTCCCATACCACTTCGAAACTTTTGAAAAGAATTATCATTTCAAAACATTCATGTCTATATAAATAAATCCTTAAAATAATTTTGAAAACATGGACATTAATTTAAAAGATTTAGAAAGATAAATCATTAAAACATTTGAAATTCTGATCTTGATAAAGAGTACCTTTCAAAATCCATAAAATCTTCATTTTGAAATCATTTTTATGAAAAATGGTCATGGATGATAAAAATGTCCCAGTAAATACTTACAAATAAACAATCTTGGATAATAATGAGATTGGGGAATTAACCCTTACCAAATTGGTAACATTCGAAACATACAACCCACGAAAGAGGTATCATAAAATAAATATGTTAATGCACATAAATTAAAGTTTATTACACAATGAATACAATTATGGGCAGTACATACACCACAAAAAAGGTAATAGTGACAATATGGCATTAATCTCACAGGAATAAGTAATGAGATGAAAATCCCTTACCTCGTGTCCAACATGACCCGTTCCTTCTTTAATATCCTGAATAATAAACTAAAGTTAATTTCTACTTGCTTAAGAACATTTTTCAAGTTTATTATTAATTTTATATCAATTATTACCATGTTATAACCATTATGTAAACATTTAAGTTAATAACGTTTATTTTGTCGATATTTGGTACTTGAGTCAAAATGGACTTCTTATAATTACACGTTTTCCATGTGGTCAATAGTTCATCATATCCAGAATGGTATTCATGATTTATATATCATATATATCATATATATCCAGTATATACATGTATTTATAATAGTACATAACTTTTAGAGGTAAGAAATGAAATGCACCGTTCATGGAGACGGTAAGCCGTACGTACGCATGAACACTACTTTCATTTCTATTTCTTACTTTAATGGAATTAAAAAAATGATACATAGGTATATTATAATTCTATTATAATATAATATTTTATATATGTTACTTAAGTACATTAACACCATCCTTTATACGTTCCATGTATGGTATGAACGAGTCATAAAATTTTAAGGGGGCGGTAGTCCGCACTTCATCAAATGAAATTATCGTATGTATATACAACATGAAACGAATAATGGTATGATATAAAATGGAATTACAGAAGCTTATATATGAAATATATATCATTAATATCATATTTAATTATAGTTCCATCATAATGGCCACCATGATAGGTTGTAATATGTAATTGAACAATCATCATTTCGTGAGGCGTTCGTTTTCCATCACAGAAACATTATGTTCTTCATCCATTAGATGGAGGTGTGTGTAAGTGTAGATCAAATGCTTATTATAACAACATCCTAGTATATTGAGGATACTGGTGTTGTTACAAAAAAATGAAATAAAAAGAGTTTAGGGTTTCGAGAAGCAAAATAAATGAAAACAACTTAAGAGAAACCATTACATTTAATTTTGGTAACTTCCTTTGGTTTGAACCAAAGGGCTTCTTGAAGTGTCTTCTGCCTAAGTTAAGGGTTCTAAGGGGAGGATTGGGACGTAGGGAGCTTAGTTGGTCAGAGTTTGGATGAGCCAAGTGGCATGAGAGGTGTGATGAAATGAGTAGAAGTGGTCTCCTTTTATAAGAGAGTGGAGGGGTTCTTAAGGAAAGAGTGAAATTATTACATTATAATATAATGATAGTCGGTTTATAATGGTCCACAAATCATTGAGTTCGAAGATAAGATGACTCATATTGGAAATAAAATCAACCAATAGGAATTGGACAGGTTTTAGATAATATTTTAATCATTATAATCTTATTTATTTAAATGATTTATTAATGAGGTAAACATTGCATCAATATTGTGTCATTAATAATTTAAATTATTTTATGTCTAAAAATTATAAATAAAATATAATTATGTAGGAAATTTTTTATCTTTCTAATGAATATTTATAATCCAAAATCCAACATGTATAACCCTATGTAAATATTTTTCTTCTAAAAGATGTAAGCTTATTCCATTTTTATTTTTATTTTAACTTTATTAATATAATGTGTCCCTACCACATACAAGTGGCTCCAAGGGGTTCCAAAATCGACCCAAGGATGCCCATGGTCGGGTATGTGTCCACCAACAAGGCTAGTACACGTTTTAGGGTAATGTAATATTATTATAATATTATTTTTCTACCCTTATTTACCGGATTTACCCTTAACCATGGTAAATAAAATATTTACCGAAGTAATTATTCAAAATGTGTAAAAATAAAAGTTACATATTTTGAAAATTTGGAAATCCTGATTCTAAATATGAATCCATTTTTCCAAATTCAAAACACAGAAGTGGCAGAAATTAATTTAAAATTAATTCCCACTTTCAAAACAAAAAGCTTGTTTTTTGGATAAAATAACTATCAAATGATTGACACTTGTTTATGTCTAATTTAATTTTGAAATTATGTCCAATGACCAAAATTGTATTAAATGGTAAAAATATATTCTAAATATACTTCAAAATCACTCAATTTCATAATTTATCACTATTAATTATTCTGATTAAAAAAGTTGTTTTTAATTAGAATTTAGTAATTATTCACTATTCATAAAAAATGAACTTTATCAGAAAAATACCAAAAAAATTACCCAAAGTAAATTTTGATTTCCCCATTCTAAATAATGATTTTATTTGTTCATATATAATTTATTAAAGTGACCAAAACAAGATTTAAAAAGGGTTCTCCATTAAAAGGAGGTAAATCGGCCTTTTAATGTAAATTATGCTTAAAATTAGATTCATTCACATTTTAAGCCACTAACTTGTAAATACATGTATAATCATATTGTAGTTAGTTTTGTTCAGTCCGCCAATACAACGGCTAGGATTTAATGACCATTTAAAATAATAATATTATATTATTAGTGTACGATGTATGATTTCAAAGAAACCCGTTGTTGCGTATCGGGTACGCTATCGAACATAGCGACCCCTTTAAAGTAAAATTAATATTTAATTCACAAATATTAATAAATATGAAAATCTCTTATTCTTTATTTACCTAGGATGTTACATCCGGCTTGTTTGGTAAGTCATGGTGCACTTGAACTCAGTGTTCCGTGTAGTGAAAGTTATTGATTTATTTTGAAGAAGTAACACAATATGAAATCTTGGGGTGTTACATCCTGATAAAGGGATTATATTACAATGTGAGAACTTGTATGAGGTATGATATCTTTGAAGCGTTAACTTCATTATATATAGGTTTTTGGTGTATTTCTAGATGTTGATCATGGACTTTATCATCCTTCTGTTAATGCCACTATTAAAGATGAATCGAGGATGAAACAGTTATTGTATCAAAAATATAAATCAAATAATATATTACTATTTATTATTTAAAATGATTAATTAATTTTATTCTCACATGATGGTTAATAATTTTTCATGTTTTCTGGATCACATATATTTTGTCACCAGTTATTCGAGAGAATATTATGTGGGCATGATATTTAATAAATATTTACTTTTTATATACAAAATATAATATTTATTTATTTATTGGTGAATAATGTAGTGATATTTATTTATTAAATAAATAGACTTTATTCATGGCCCATTGAATATTTGGTAGAATTGAAGATCGAGTTTATAGGTTCGTTGAGAAATAATATATGTTGATTTTTTTTTGATTAAATGATATTTATTTTTAATTCATGACATTTTAAAATTTCATGAAACAATAATAATATAAATATTTTTATTGACATGAGGTTCTATAGGGATAAAAAATTAATAAGGGGCACATGTGAAATTATTTATTTCTAATAACAGTGGTATATAAAAATAATTCAATTATATTTCCAGAGAGCCAATTTAATTTGTGTTTTCCATAATAACATCCAAATAGAATCATGTGAAGCCCTAGAGAGATCACTCTCCTTGAAATTCCCCCATGAATGGAGATAAATCTTCCACCACTATATACTCTCAAATCTAGAGAGATCATGGAAAATCCATTAGATGAGATTATAAAGGTTATCAAATGTTCATGTTGAAAGCTTTAGGATCATCCATGCTAGAACCAAGTTATTCCCACTACAATATTTAGGGATTTGTGGTGGACCCGTGGTTCACCGATTGTAACCTCCCCGATCTATAAGCCTCTAAAATGTTGCTCTAAGCCAGTTTTCCACATGACCTCAAGCGTGCCTCCCCATATAATTGAGGATAATAACTAATATAGATGTAACAATAGGTCACATGGGGAGACTATAACCTCTTAACCAAAGATTCAAATAATAAATAAAATATTAAATAATTCAAATAATAATTGACAAACCAAAACTTCCATTACCAACCATTTGTTAAACATGGTACATCAACAACTAAAAGGTGAATATTCCATGTCATGCATACAATGCAAAAAGTGCTCAAATACCAAAATAAAACTAACAGAATATTCTTGTAAAATTGATCTTGAATCCATGTTTAAATAATCATCCATGTACTTCCAAAACCCTACTCAACACCCTAGGATAATGTTTTTTCCATTGTCCAATCTCGCAAAAATGAAATTAGCTTGGGTACACAACAGAGGCCATATCAGGGTTAAATTAAATCTTAGTAGGCCACAACTACAATTGTCTACAAAATACGCAGTCTCAATAGATAGTGAAATAATTTACTAAATAAATGGAAATATAAACAAAATAAAACTCCTGTTTTATTAGTTAACAATATTTGTTTTAGAAACATTGATCCTTTATTCCATTCATTCCCTTAATCCATTTAGATGACATAATCCGTTGGTTTTGAATTTATATCAATTTAAATCTATCCAATGATGAGAAATTATTAGACCTAAGAGAATTAGTGAATTTACATATCTCACAACCGATAAAAATTTCATACAAATACATCACACTCACCTTATATCTTCAGTCCAGGTAGTATCAATAAATGAAACAGTAATGGGATAAGAGCCTCAGTATGATTCCATACCCAATGCATTCTAAGGGTGGGGTTTAGAGCCTCTATGTAAACTAACCCATGGGTGTAGTCTTATTCCAATACTGAAAAACTACCAAGACATGTACACATGATAATTATTCCAATTACTATATATACCAAATCACAGACCATTAATAATCAATCCACATATCATCAAAAATTCACATTCTATTTATAAATTATATCATACATTGGACTCAATATATTATCACATTTACCACACATATTATATATCCCATTTATCCTAATCTATATTCATATATCAACCCATTTAAATTATTAACCAATTTCCATACATTTATCCATTTAATATAATTCATAATTTCAGATATAGTATCCCTTTCATGCATTTCAATTTCGATCTCACAAGTCATTAGATACATTAACATCATTATATTTATCCGTCGTTACATTGATCGAAACAATCCCTTATTCCATTATAAAATTAATGGAATAACTATCAATAATCCATTTTCCATATCAATTAATATATAAACCTATTTATCTTGGGATCTATTTTTTCAAAAATCATTTCCATATTTAACATTAAAGTCTAACATGATCTATAATATTATCACACCCCATAGGTTACGCTAAATTTGTCTATCCACCTACAATGAATACTATAAGAATCATAAGTAGTTAAATTTATTATTCAGCTAACCAATTATCGTAATTCATTCAAATTTATGAAATATACAACAACACATAACCATTTACATATCCAAACTAACAAAAATCATCTTGAAGACCACAAAATATAACTTGTAGACCACCTACCTCAAATCAATAGATGAACTCACAATTATCATTGGACATCGATTTGGATTCAGGATCCTTTTGAATCTCCAATATATGTCCCACTTGATTAATAGAGTTTTAGTGTTTTTAAATAGGGGAATGAAAAAAAATCTCAAATACTTAGAAGATAAGAAATATGAGTGTAAGAAATACCTGTTTATTTTATCTGCCACCAAAAAAATTCCAAGTATCCCAGAAGGAATAAAGAGAGATGATTGGGTTGATTTTGGTGTTTTGGTTTGTCAATAGGTCTAGAGGATGAACAATGATAGTGAAATTCATTTGAGGAACCTAAAATCAGGATCGGGGGAAATCCTAAAGTCTCAATTTTAATGGGGACAATAGTTTAGCCACATTGTTTTCCAAAATTTGTTCCTATTGTGTTCATGTCTCAGTCCATGAGGGGATGAGTCACATGGTTAATAGGTTAGCCACACATAGGTTGACAAACCATGCACCAACCATGTGTAATGACACTTTCTAGGCCCACATGGTTTGGCCTCCCCACATAAATGGATTACTAAATGATGAAGTACTTCTCTTTGATAGCATGGTTTTGGAGCACTGTTAAAACTATGTATGTGACAACCTTGAAAAATGTATATGATGGCCAATATCACCCTTATTTTGTGTCTTGATCCCCTTAGACATCCCAAAATTCTTCATAAATCCAAAAAAAATTCAATTAAACACAATAAAGAAGCATATAACAAAACATAAACAAGATAATACCTTGTTCAAATCATGGATCCTAAAAATTTCCCACCTTATAATGGATTTTTTTCAAGCCTCATTCTTATGAATCCTTGAACTTCTAAAGAAATGTTATCAGGACACTAGGAAAATATACCTATATACCATTCTCAATTTGCATCTAGAACATTACCATGCTGCCAAAAAACGTGAACCAATGTCCAAATCATTCCCCATAAGGCGTTCTCAATGAGTTCCATAATATTAAATGGATGCTCTTCAAAGGACACATAAGACTCAAGATCTACATCATCAATATAAAAAAATTGAGACTGTTCAGTGTGATATTTACAAACTTGTAAAACATGATAAACGTAATGCATTACACTATACCATTTTGTAAGTGCCATTCAGTACACCACTAGCCCGATACACTCCATAATCTAAAACTACACACGTAACTGGGTTCCAATATTCCCTATTTCTGTTTTTGATGGTGACTCAACCATGGGGGCAACTAAAGAAACACATGATCAACCCCCATAATCTTAATAGGTATAAAATCTCAATACATATACAACTTCAACCAACTATGAGCCATTTACATACATTTTTTAATCAACTAAACTTATTTAGATGTCCCCTTTATGATACTAGGACTAAAAAATTCAGATTCTTTTACCTCCACCCAACACAATGAGTATATACACAGTCTATCATAGAGCGGATCATACATTTGAATCAAAATTGTTGCATGGTAACTATTGTTATATGATAATTATACATGCCCTTTGTTCTCTCCCATGATACACCAAAATCGATGACACAAGAACTCAAAATTTCCTCTTGTAACTAAATAGTATTCTCTGATTTTTCATCCATATGTGATAGGAAATTCATATTAAAAAAACCTGGGTACCAACAGTTTTTTTGTAATCCCTCAATGAGTCCTGATGTAAATCATGGATCACCATACGAAATTATAGTCTATAGTACCCCATGAAAATATACTATTTCTCAAACATAAAATTCACTATAGTGACCAATGTTATATTTCTCTCTAATTGGAATGAAATGTTCTACTACAGTCAAATGATCCACAACAAACAACGTCACATCATTCTTCTAAGGCATCCTTAGAAGTCCTACCACTAAATCCATCGTTACGTCATCCCATTTACTTTCTGTAATGGGAAATGGTTGTAATTAACCACACAACCATTGATACTTGGCATACACCTACTGACAGGTAAGGCATCATGCCATGAAGGCTGCATGCTTTTTCTTAATTCTTGGCCACCAATATTTTCTACAATGATCATGTTACATTTTTTTCACTCTTGGATACACCGCCCACCTTGATGAATACCACTCATTCATAAACAATTCCCAAAAATATTTTGGAATAAAAAATTACCACAACTCTAAATGATCTGGTCATAACTAATGGCCCAACAGAAAGGTGACTCCCCATCATTAGGTCTCTCCCTTAAAGACAAACATTCATAATCCTCATGCTTCCATTCAATGATTATTCTCAAAATAATGAACTAAATTTCCAATGATGTATGGTTAATCTTCGTATGCTCATTCAACACCTCATTATTCATATTAATGAACAACTACACCATCATCCATTTCGAACCAGATTCCTAAACTACTAGAATATTATTATACCGGCTCAAAAAATATACTACACTATTCCAAATTTCCAGCATGGTAACCAGCTTAATTTCAAATTATTGGATGTATTCAACCCAACTTCACCATTTAAGAGTCAAATCACACTTTGAAAATATGTAATTATAGTTTTCATGATTCTAATATGTGGTATAATGTTTTCCCAACAAGTAGCATGACTAACACTTTAAAGCATATTCCATAGCGGCAACTCAAGATCATGTGCATTGTAATTTTTTTAGGATACATCAACTACCTCAACCCATATGCCACAAACTGATAATTTTTTCTCTAACACTACCCCAATTCCAACACCAAACACATCAAAATACATGGGGTACCCCTTACCTGGGTCGTGTATGTTTAGAATTAGTGCATTTGTAAACTAATTCATTAACTGTTGGAAAAACCCTCACATTCCCCAGACCATTAAAATATGATTCCATTCATAGTTAAACATGAATGTGTTCATTCCAAATTGGGGAAGTCCTTAATGACCCTTCAGTATTAACTAGACAAAGAAAAAAACATTAGATATTAGAAACATTCTTGGGATGATCCCAAGATACAACTGCTCTCACATTTTTCGGATCCACAACACATCTTCCACTTTGATGATGTGAACCATGAAGTTAACCTAATGATTCAAGAATGAAATTTGAATATATTTTCATATATTGTAAACTCTTTTAGTGTACTCAAGACAATGTCATGATGTCTGGCATTATCGTCATGAGGTTTAAAGTACAAAATATGTCATAAAAAACTACAAACAAATATTGTTAGTGGTTAAAGAATGTGTTCATTAGGGCCATAAAAACTATTGCCAAATTGATAAATCCAAATGGAATTTCGAAAAATCATATAAAACATATATGCTCATGATGGAAGTCCATTTTATGTTATAAGATGACACCAGTACCTAATGTTACCCTGATCTTAGATCAACATTATATTACACTAAGGCAACAATTAACTATTCAAAAAGATCATCGATTCATGGAAGACGTTATAAGTTCATAACTATCATCTTATTCATCTTCCTATAATTGAAACACACCAGTAATGATCTATTATCCTTCTTAGGAAGCCACACTAGAGATTCCCAATGTGACATACTCCGGTGAACAAAAATCGTTTTTTCCAATTCCTCAAACTAAGTATTCTACACTTTGAGTTCTAACGGTGCGATTCTATATAAAAAAAATGGATGTTTAATCTTCCTCCAGCATAAACTCTATCATGAACTCGACATCTCTTTCAGGCATCAACCGTGAGAATTCCTTAAGAACCAAATCCTGAAACTTCTCCACCAATAGAGGAAATACATGACTCTCTACACCGATTCATCATGAATAAGATAAGATACTTGTGTTTTTTGCACACCCAAGCATTAAAAAACATGACCTACAGGGCCTTCCCAGATGTCTCACTCACCACTATCGACATATGTGTCCCATTCAAGAGGTATTAATATTATCCTATGGTGGAAACATTTGATATGGGAATTGTAACATTCTATGAAATCCCTACCCAATATTAGGTAAAAAACTGAAATCTCGAGAGAAAAAAACAATCCATTAGAATGGGTAACCACCAACATCAAGAGCACACCCCTTACACTGACTAATATTCTATATTCACATCCCAAAAAATGTATCAATCGTCATGACCCCCAAAATCATTACCCCACTAGACCCAATAAAAACAAAATATAAGATGAAATAAAATAGTTTGAAGAACCAATATCAAAAATGGTACTAACCAGTATGGAATCAACAAGGATCATACCTCGAATAGTTGGTGATCATGCTTCGCCACCTCCTAGTGTAGTCAAAACTATATAAAGTTATCTTACCCTTCTACATTGGGATCTTGTCTAAATTTTAATCCCGTAACTACCCTAAAAAATATATGCTCTCCTCCTAGTGTACCAAATCAACCATCTCAACTGGTATGACCAATATAGCACCAACTGCATACCTGATATGGGGGAAACCAACCCCCTGCCAACACCCGCCATCAGCCTCTACCCTCAATCACTTCCTTTCTATTATTAATTCCTAGAGAATCTCAGAACAAGCCACATTCTACCACATTCATGGAACTCAACTTATGTTAGATGAAACTGACAAAAGATGTTCACTATCTCACCACACTGACAGAAGAAATCTTGATCACTAACCTGAGGGGATGGTTATGCCTTTTGACAACTCTATCAACCACTACCCAGGTGAATGACCTTAAAATGACGTTTAGTTCCAATGAATTTCACACTTGTAGATCACCCTACTAGAGTTTAATTCCCACCACCGGGACCTCATTTTGGTTTTCATTCAAAATAAGGGCATAATACACCACCTCATCAATTATTTTTATATTTACAATATTCACCTAGGACGTAATCACATGTTTAAGTCCATCAAAAAAATATCTTTAGATATTTGAATAACCCCTACCAATGTTGGAACAAAATGTTCAATGTTGGTGAACAAATAGAGTATTCTATCCCATTCTTTAACCTGTGTGTCAACCTCGTAAACTGAGTATCCATTTCCTACCTCCGGGTCCCCAAATTGAATTGATTCAGAAATTTTTACTAAAATATTTCCCTGAATTATTGTCAGTGTGCTCAGTCTAAAGAAGAATGTTTCACCAACACTTCTCCAGATGTCACAATATGTGAGCCACCAACATTACTCTCTTATGAAGAGGTGCCTCTAGGTGACTATGAATTTTCATAAAGGACTCTATCTAGAACTCTTTTACACAAGTTCCTCCCTGTCCATCAAAATTCATAGTGTGTTGTAGCTGAAACACCCCAGTAAGATCAAAAAAACTTATAGTTACACACCATGGTTCCCATTAAATCATGTACATAAAATGAGAATAGTTCTCATAAAATTGATATACATATATGTTAACCAAAACCACATTTTTGTCTTTCTATAATTTGGGAATATTATTCTCGATGAAATTCTCAAATTTCCCAACATAAACATGACAATGTGGTGGAATATTCCAACAATTCCAACACAAATATTAGAAAACATAACTTAAATCATATATAGTTTTAATTAAAATGCTATCCACTAGCCATAAACATCTTCTTTTTTATTCTTCTTCCAAAAGACATCGTCACTCATTGAACACTACCCTCAACCATACCTACTTTGGAGAATAGTCAACATGTGGTAAAAGGTCACGAGTTTTTCATTATACATCCCTTTTAATCCATTTCTATATTCAGAATGAAAATCATTCTCTTTCATGTATGCTTCTCATCACCCCATTTATTATAACTGAATATTTAGATCATTTACCTCCTTTCATCAAGAAGAATTATTTAACCATTCTTTCACAAACATTCTATTTACCCATTCATATCATCATTATTATAAATTACTTCCTATTTTATGGAATGTTAAATGAAATCTACACTTCCTTTTGTCACACATCCATCTCGTGTGTTCCCATCATGACCCATTCCACTTATATCCCTAGGAGCCTAAAATTATGCATGTATGAACAACATTGTTCCATTCTAGTGATGTGAAAAATATCGTAAAACAATATCATCAAACAACAAGTTTATCACCCACCGGTTAAATATCGATCATCTATAAAAAAACAAATCATGAACAATAATTCCCACCCTTGGTACTTGGGTTTTCCCCCATGGATTTTTCAGCTACTCCCAAAAAGATGATCATCACCAAATCCCACCACACTCTAATATCATATATACCATCCCCAAATAGTAGGACCACATAAAAACTATTATAATAGCACTTTGTAATGTCCCATTCTGAGAATCTACTAAACTATTGCTCCGAGCAGGGTCACCACATCACCATAAGCATGCCTCCCCATACAATAGGGGATATCAACTAGTAGTGAGGGTGTAATATGTCATGTGGGTAGAAAATATTTTCTTTAATAGACTATTTCACCAAGATAACATAATATATAAACGAAATAATAGAAGAAAAACATTAAAATTCATTTCCAACCATTTCAAAAACAAGCTATAACCACAACCAAAAGATACATATTCCATGCCATTATAATAATTCCAAATGTGAAGGAAACAAAAAATGATGAATAATTAGAAAAATCCCCCAATAAGGCTCATTTTTCCATGTCTGAATCATTATCCATGCTCATACCTAGCCAAAATCAACCCTTAGAACATGGAATTTTCACTTGTTTATACCTATAAAAATGAAATTTACTCAGGTACCCAATGTAGTTCCAATCAAGGTGTGAGTATATCTCACTAGGCCACCACCAATGATGTCCAAAAAATTATAAGTCAAAATATATTGTTTATTAATGTTATAAATTAATGGAATGATAGAAAAAAGAAAACTCAGGTACTATTGATTAACAATATTAACATTAGAATCATTCATCATTTATTACATTCTATCACATTTACCATTTCAATTATGTGATACATGGGTTAGAAATTTACATCATTTACACTTCAGCCTATGATGATCAACTATCATACATAAGTGAATAACTCATGTTCTGTATCACAGTAGAGAAAAGAATTTCACAAAAAATACACCACATTGACCATTGATTACAAGTACAGGTTGTCATATCAAATGAATATATCAGAGGCTTTGGGACACAATTTGACTCCCTAAACCATTCATTTTAGGGGTAGGGTTTAGAGACTATATCCTACCTAACCCATGGGAGGAGCCTTAGTGCAATATCACACATACCACCATGCCAGGAACACTTGCTTGTTCATCCATTGAGGAAATATTACAAATCACTTAAGAAGAATAATAAATACACATAGAATTCACAATTCACATTCCATTTAATAGTTAAATCATCATTGGGACATAACACATTAACATATTTACCAAACACCTTATAGAGAAAATTTAACCCAATTCCATTTCATATCTAAAACAATGTAACTTATTAAACAATTACCATACATTAACTCATTTCACATAATTCATAATTTCACTTGTATTATCCCAATGATTCATTTTAATTTCAATATCACAAGTCATTAGACACATTCAACTTATTCCATTTGACCATAATAACATTGTGAAAAAAAATCCATTATGTCATTGTCAAAGTCTAGGAACAACATTCAATAATAACTTTTCCAACTCAACTAACATATCAAAATGTTCATCGTGCGCTCTAATTTTTCGCAAGTCAACATCAAAACTAACTTTACAATTTTCCTGTTTCAGAATATTTTCACACCCCAGGGGTGGCCCAAATTAGTCAGGCCATTATCAATGAAACCCACATGGATCATGAGGGGTTCAATTCAACATTTACCCATCCATTTCTCCAAATAAATTCAATTCCATTAATTGAACAGGAAGAGAGAACCATTAACAAAACTAGACAAGCACAAATGAACTTCAAGACCATGGAATATAACATGTCGGCCACCTACCCAAAATGGGAGATGAACACACACTTAACCACAACCATAAATCTAGATTGAAGTACACTCAAAAAATCAAAACTATGAACATTTAGAAAAACGAGGGGTACATTGCTTTCAAAGAAGAATGACCAAACCACGAGCCCTAATCCAGAAAAGAGAAGAAAGGGGAGCATAATTCATACGTAGCGTTTTTATCCACAACCAACGACACTCTAAATGTCCATTAAATGAATGCGATTGATTATTGTCATGATTTGGGTGTCTAGGTTCATCGTATGTGCTTGAGAAGGAAAGTTGAGGCCAAAATTGTGGTGAATAACATAAAATACATCATGGGTGTGGGAATGGTTAAATCCCATTTTTAATGGGGCAAACAGTTTGCCCGAGAAAAATTACAAACTGTAAAAAAGATATGAATCTACAACTATCCAAGAAGGGATTATGTTTATGGTTATTTAGTGAGCCCACATGGTTTGAAAAATCATACTCAAACCTGGAAAAATGCCTATGTCTAGGCCCTCATGATTTGGCCTCCCCTCTTGTATGAATTACTAAACTGTTCACCAATTTTCCTTGGCTAGCATGGTTTGGGAATGTAGTTACCACTAACCATGCACCAACTGTGAAAAATACATATGATGGTCAAAATAACCATTCATTCATACACTAAGACCCCCAGAGACACCCAACCATCTTCATATATCCAAAAAAACATTCCTTAATCCATGATATAGATACTAAAACCAAAAATTAAACACGAATGTACCCTGGGAAAATTGTGGAAATTACATTGCTAAAAGGGGATCTGCCATTTATTCCTATAACAAAAGGACAATACAACATAAATCTATTGTTAGATTCATTAGTAGAAAAATAAATTCCCATAAGGGTACTTTTTAATTGATTAAATTAATTATAAAAAAATTGATGATCATGTGCTCTAGTTGTAGTGTTTTTTCGATTTTCGATTTTTATTAAATTTTATTGATCATGATGTTTATTTTCATGAAAATATTTAATTTTCAATTCAATACAAAAAACAGAAAATTTGAACATGAACTATTATAGGCTTTTGTTGCACTCAGATCCAACATGTTTTGTGAGAGTGGTCACATAATTATTTACCGTTAGTTAAATATCATGGATTGATTTATGAATTTGTAATTCAGTTTTCAATTTCAGATTTTACATAACAAATTATAACTCTGATATCTACATATTCCTCTCTATGTTCTCATAAATATAATCAAACATATTAATTTTATAGGAAAATTAAATATGGAGTTCTCATATGGAGGTGTTGAGAAATCTGGCTTCATAACACATGAGTACACACCGTATAACCTGGAGGTACACACCGTGATGTACTATTAAATGGACCATGAATTAATTCATAAGTAATTAAATGAGTTTACATTTATTTCACACATTAGCTTCCGTTTTAGTGAATGTGTTGATATGGCCAATATGGGGGCACAATCCTCCAGAGTAGATGCAGTGTAACTTCCACATAAAGTGTGTTATATTTTAGTCACATAAGTGTAATCTATTTTCTTACATAGCATATCTATATGGTGACCATGTACCTAAAATACTATACAACATGCATCCCATGTAGACATTGTTTACTCTTACATTTTCCATGGCATGGTAACATGCCATAACCCTAAGCATGTGTCTCATATAGATGGTGAAAATAGTACATTCCATGTATATGACTTGTACAGGCCATGTGAGCTTACCAAATATGGAAAATTTGAAAATTAAATTATTATCCTATGAAAACAATGCGGACATGTTCTTGTGTTTGGTCATTAAGTTGATAGGACACTCTTTGTGATGGGTTTAAATATTTACAAATGTTTAATTAATTTTTATATATTGTTCAAATATACATATTTTTCATGAGTCTTGTTTTAGTTATTTATATACATACATTGAATCATAACATGTGACATAAAAATCAGTTAATTAGTGTAATCATTATGTTTATAGCACATTTCATGAAGGTATTAGAATGTTCTTAATGAAACATATATCAAGAGTAATATATATAAGAGTGTAAAACATTTTCCCTTACTTGGTGAGAATAAAAGAATATGTAATTGATAGAGATCCCATATAATTTTATGACGTACATGTTTTAAGATAAGATGAAACCAATCCAAATGTTATACATAGGTGGATATGTGGAAAACTGAAACATGAAGCATAAATGGTTCAAGGTGTTTTTCACCTCATTCAATAGTAAGTCTATCATCCACTTAATAAATGAACCATTATAAAAATCTTGATAAAAATCCTTTTGTTTCCAAACAACCCCAAATTACTTCTTTAGATGTTGTTTATAAAACGGACATTCATACTATGATAGAAATATCAATTTTTTTTTTAAAAAAATCAATAATATATTTCTGATGTTTTTAGTCAAGAATATTTACAACCTATGATTGATTAACAGACTTCTAAAAACCCATGAAGTAAGTTGTTTCATATGAATCATCATAGCGATAATATCATTGGTGATGTAGATCAGATGATTCTAACTATAATTTCATTGAAAATTTAAATTGATCATCTATATTTTTTATCAAAATTCAAACCTATGAATCCTATGAATGATTTACGTTATGAGGATTGGATTAATAAAATGAAATATAAAATCAATGACTACTAAAGGATATATGTTTGGAATTTTGTTGAACTTCCTAATAATACATATATAATTGGAGTTAAACGGGCTTTTTAGAACAAATGATATGAAAATGGAATAATATTTAGAAATAACTATACTGTTATTACGGATGGTAATAATAAACTAGAGGGAATATTCTATGGAAAAACCATTCAACTGACAGCTTGTATTGATCTTATTCATATACTTCAATCTTTTATAGCATTATTAAAATTTAATATATTTCAAACGCATATGAAGATTTCATTCTATAATTTATATGTTCCAGAGAATAATTATGTATAAAAATATCTTTGTTTTGATAATAAAAAATATCCATAACATGGTTTTAAACTTACCAAATATCATTAGACATAAAAAGCCGGTAGATATTGGTATGATAAGTTAAATTGATTTTTTTAAAAAAAATTGTTTGGGGAGATACAGATTCAACAATTTTTATAACATTAGTCAATGAAAACATAATGATTATAAAAATATTTGTTGGTGACATTATATTTGTTTCTTCTAAAAATTACTTAATATATACCTTTGCAGTTCTTATGAAATCTGATTTTGAAATGAGTATAATGGGTGAGTAAACCTAAATTTATGGAAATAGTATTTCTGAAAAATTCAAAGGAAATTTTATATATCAAAATATTTATAAAGTAGTCATTCATTATATATTTTAATATGGAAAAACTAGAAAAATTTGTACCCCCATTGGAACCTCCAATAATATAGATCATGATGAATTTTAGAATCCAATTGATCAAAATACTTTCAGATGTGTGATGGGATGTCTACTTTACACATCATCTAGTAATCCATATTTAATGATTTCAATATACTTATATGATTGATATCAATCCAATCCAATCCAAAAGAAATTCATCTTAAATCTATACATAACATTTTTCATTATCTTAATGAAACTATGGATTGTGTCTTAATTTATTCTTCTATAAATGATTTTGATCTAAAATTATTTTTTGATGCCAATATTGGTGGATGTAGAATGTATATGAAATGTACTTCTAGAATTTTTCATTTCTTAGGAGATGGTTTAGTTTCAGGGTTATGTATGAATCAAAACTCATTATCACATTACACAATAGGATCCAATTATGTGCGAGCTGGAGTTTGTTGTGCTCATATGTTGTAGATGGAACACACACTCAATGACTACATCTTGATTTTTACCCAAATTATGCTTTCATGTGATAATACAAGGGCCATTTCAATATGTAAATACCCATGAAATCATTTTTGTGTTAATAAAATATACATAAGATAAAATTTTAATTTATACCACACAAAAAATGGGGAAAATATTTTATAATTCCATAGAATGCAAAAATAATTTTTAGATATTTTTACTAAAACCCTAAGATCCGATGGGTTTGAATACATTAAATAGAAGCTATAATTTTTCAATATGTAGTGATTAATCATATCTTATTAATATTTTCTATCACATTACATTAATGAAATTTCTTTCAAAGGATCATTACTTGTGATATTATGTTTCTAGAACATTTTTTTAAAATTGAATATTATATAATGTTTTCATTATTATATTTATACTTTCAGAAATAAATTAGTTTATAAAATTTATCGAGTCATATTTTTATTTAAAAAAACATTGAATATAAATTTTTAAACAAATAATTTTATGGTTAAAAAAATTCTAGAAACAAAATATTTTATAAAAAGATTTCGTTAATTTTTCATTAAAATCATCTATCTCAAAAACTGTTAAAATATACTTAAACAATTTTTTTGTTATAGACATTATCATATTGAATTTTAATTATAAAAACAAAGAAGATATGTTTACTTATCATACTGAGATATTTAAACTAGAAAATGTAATGTTCTTTTAGTTTTTACAAAAATTCATTATATTACTTATAAATGTTGTTGTTTACTTATTCTTCTAGTTTTAATACGAAATTTTTATTTTAAATCATATATGTTTACAAATAATATTTATACTCATTATAATTAATATTTTTCATAAAAAGATCAAGAATTAATAATTAAAATTAAATTATTTCGTAAATGAATTCATGATCTCCTTATCAGATAAGAACTTTTAATCTTTTCCATTTAAATTCATGGAATTCTGTGCTTCATTTTGCTACCTATACAAGGCTAAGACATCCTGTGACACACATCGGTTCAAAAATACTTTTCTCCTAACTCTTACTACTCTTTTAAAGCATCTATCCAATGTATTATGATTTTATTGATCCTCAATTCATGTTTCATTACAATGATATCATTATAATATATTTCAAAGAGAGAGGTTTACATATAAAGAATCATCAGGAGAAAACTGTGTGAAATCAAGATTAAATTATCCAAAGGATTATTAGTTTTCCTATCTAAGAGAAATTTTGTGTAGAAAAACCAGATAAGGAATTAGATTTACATTTTCCCAAAATTGTAATAGAATTTAATACTACATTTTCTGAAGGAAATAGAATAATAGGAAGAGTAATTGGAAGAAGGGAAAAGGAAAGATAAGAAGAAGAAAAGGAGGAAGAGGAATATGATGAATAATAAGAAGATAGGGATAAATAATAAATAATGAAATTAGAGGTGTCAAAATAAAAAAAAACATTGAATCATCATAATATTAAACTCCACTACCTTCCCAATTAGATAAGGTTATTTACTTTGAAGAATTAGGGGGAGAAAAATCATCATTCAAAAAAGAATAGAAGTCATCATCAAAAGTCGAGATGAAGAGAAATACTCCCCCACAATTGATTTATATAAATTTTAATCTCATAATCTATATAAAATTATTAATGTATCATAAGAATAAAATATTTCACAAAATGGAAATCACAATGTTGATATAAAAGAACAACCATATGTGGAAACCTCATGACCATTTCTCTTACTGCATTATCATGTTCTTAAATAATTAAAGGTATAGTTGCTCATAATAATTTTGACTATATTTTGGAAGCCTTGACTTTTTTATCTTATTACCATCCCTATCTTCAAAACACAAAATAAATTTGTAAATTGAATCAAAATATTCAAAATAAAAAGGCATAAAATATATATCTTTTGAATAGACATGTTGATCATATTAATAAAAATTTAAAATCATTCATAGAAAATAAATATTCCAAAATGAGATCATATAATTAGGTGGTTATGTGTTAAAATAAAGTCGAAATGGATCTCAAGGATCACGATGATCAGCACATTGAATTACAAAAACAATCTAATGAATGAAAAAAATCATTTTATAATTTAATAACTGATGTTCTTGATAGGGTGATGTTTGTAGAAGAGTTCATAGAAAAATTGATGATAATAAAGGGGATGTAAATGTTTCTAAGTAAATGGGTCAAAGTTTAGAGTTAGAAAATAGTAGGATCAAAATGTGTGAAGATGAGATTTTCATTCTAAAGAACAAATATTAAAAGATATCTATGGATGGAGAAACACATAAGTAAAAAAATTTAGATGAAAACTGTGATCGGATACTAGATCATGAATCATAAATAATCAGTTTTAGATGATTAGAAGGATTATGATGCATTTAATAAAAAAATTAAATTGCGATAATGATTATAAATACAAAATTAGTTATTTTATTTATACTCTTGATGTATATTTTGGAACATTTTTTGAATGAATGTTAAATCTGAATGAATATTTCACCCAAAACATTATATCTAAATGTATTCCAATTAATTTTGGATGTATTTTATTAATTTTATTTCTGGGATGAGATGTCATATCACATAATGTTTTTTATATGTTATCTATTTCTAACATTTCTTGACATATGCCTTCTTTATTATTTTTGAAAATCAAAAAGGTGGATAAATATATAAGGAGACCTCTATAATAGGGTATGATTTTATAAATGGATAATCCTTTTGAATTATTTTCCAAAAGGATAGGATATTATCATAAGCAGGGTGAAATTGAATTAATACATCCAATCAGATTATAATGATGCAAAAAAATCATTGTGAGTTCTGATTTTCGGAATATCATTTAACAACTTAAATGTTTTAAGGGTTGTATGTGTTCTTTAAATGTTATTATTTTTTTAATTTCATGCCTTGTGTTTTGTGATTTCAAAAAATGGGGGGATTGTTGAGTCAGAAGTCTTACTTATAACATTTCCTTTAGTATGTTTTAAAAATCAAAAAAATTTCCTTGAAACAATAATTTTCTAACATTATATTTCCCAATAATATTAGTATATTTTTATAGAAAAAATAATTTATATCAAACATATAAATAATTCCATTTAAAACATATAAAAATTATTATTTTTCATTCCAATCAATCAGACTGGAGGTTCATAGGATACATTGGACAAACTAGTTGATTGATCAGTAGTTAAAGTTATATATTTTTGATAAATATTTATGACTATTTGTCTAACCCTATTTCCGAGTACTAAGAATAACCCTTATTTAGTTTAACAGATTTAAAATCAATAAAGAAGTCCATCATAATATCCCATGTTTATAATTGGATTGATTAGAATTATATCAATCATAAGGAATCCAATATATCATTGTAATGGTACAATTATAAGTGATGATGGATTATCACAGTTCAAATCATCCTTAGCTAGAATGTTGAAGGTCCAAATAATTGTGTTCATTAATGTAAAATCTATTTGGTGTTGTTGCAACTAACTTTGAATATGAATGTTGAATAATTGTCTATAAATAAGGGGTCATTTGTTTTATTGGGATATGATACAATAAAAAACTATGCCTTATAAAGATTTCTATTCATGAAAACCAAATTCCATGTCATTGAAATTATTTAGAGTGTTGAAGTTTTATAGAATAATTATGAGGATTGTAATTCCTTATAAATATTTGTTTTTGTAATAATATGGCCATTCGTGGTACTGATTGAGGGTATTTTGGGATCAGAATGTTGTGAATTTAATCCATTAGATCAAGGGCTTATGAGAATTCGAAGATAGACAATGATCATTATATAGATGGATTTCATGGTCCACAAGGACATATTTGAATTTGACCATCGTATCAAGGGAATATTGGGGATTGGAAGATATTTCTTATTTTGATGAATTAGATTAGGAGATTTCATGGTAATAAAACATATACCATATAGTAGGTACAAAGAACATTGGATATTTGTGGTCATGATTTCTGACTACATTAACTCTTATGGTTAATAATTATTATTTTTTTAATCTTGTAAGTCATTCATTCTATAATAATCTTTTATATTTATTGTTTATATAATATATAATTTATGTTTTGCATGTGTAATAAAAAGTAATTTCTTAAACTTATCTTATCAACAAACAATTTTATTGGGGTGTATGTGTTACCGATGAACTATAATTTAATCTAGTTATATATGGATCTGATTATATTACTCTAATATTCATACAATCTATGAGAATGTTAATTTTTACTTAAGAGGATTTTTTATTTTGTTTTAGTTTAATTTTGAAATTACAATTCACCCCTATTATAGTATACATAAACACTTCTGATGTAATAATAGTTAGTCTGTTTAATGATATCTCAAAAAAGAGAGTGGTTACTTACAATGTAAAACATTGGAGGGTTAATTGGTGAATAATATTGAAAATTTTAATTGAAATTGATGAGTTATAGAAAAATAAAATAATGTCAGATCTCACTAGAATTCATCGTCATGACCATTTAAAATTTTCACATTCATTTTTTGTGCATCTACATTTTTTATTATGTTTATTTCATAAATAATATAAAAAGAACAATGTATATTCTATTTTAGTAATTAGGAAAACAAAATAAATATTTATACATGAATATAATAGTGTAGAACAAACTCATAGAAACTATATGAGAAATAATATTGTTCATCCCAATACTTCTATTCAAGAATTTAAAGAAATTATTTATTTTTGACTACGGTCTCCAAAAACCACATCATGACCAATTTTATGTGATTGGTCACATATCTGAAAATGAGAGGGAAAATAAAAATTTTGAATATATGAAGTAATTTTGGAATTTGGTCGGTGTGTTTATGAATCAAATTGATTTTAAATTTATAAATTATAATTTTCCTGATAGGTCATGTCAATCAGAGCTTGATTGGTCAGTTTTAACCCCTACAAACAAGAATTTTCTATTACTTTAAAAAATTATCAATATAAAATAATACCATATTCCATATTGAGAAATATTATAATCATATTTATATTTGGTTGAATAAAAAATATCAGAATTTTTTTATGGAATATTATCAATGCTTTTCACATCAACTAGACGACATTTGTTTGTATTTTGACCCTCGCTGGGAGATATATCATTTTAATAAAATTATAAAACGTTACATGTTCTCTTCCATACAACTGAACGACACAAGCATCTGATGGATACAAAACTAACCCCTATATATAAAAAAATTTGAATGGGTGATCATTCTCCCAGTATTTCATGTCAAACAATATTTTTCCTCTTCGTATTATTCTTTTTTATGTGATTTTTTACTTAACACTAAATTCAGGGGGGATAAACTTCAATCGTACATATCTATTCATGTATCTGATTGGTCTACCAATGAATCCAATATATGAAAAATGACACATATATCATTTTATTATTATTTCATTTTAATCAGATCTCATTTGGTTGGTTTCCCACACAACCGTATGATTTTACTCTTATTGAGAACTTTTAATAATTTAGAATCATATCATAAGTTATACTGATCAGTATGAGAATCAAATTGATTCCTGGTTGATTTAAAAAGATTTAAAATTATTAGTGTAATATTTTGGTAGATTATGACATCAATAAAAATATGATTTTTTGTTTTCCCACACCCCTCGATGGGAGATATTTCATCTTATTAAATCTATGAAATGTTTCTTATTTTTTTTTCAATCATATCTAGAGACCCTAGAATATGATGGATGAAGAATTGATTTATATAGATAAAATATGTCACAACTATTGCTTTACAATAATTTCAGGTCAATACTAGTGTTTATACATGCTATTAAACCCTTTTATGTGATTTTTCACGTAACTCAAAATCCGAGAGACTAACAAGTCAATTAATGAAACTGAGAAATGTGGGTATCTGATCTATGTTACAAAGATTCTTATTGATTATAAATGACATAAAGATCACATTGCAAATATTTCATGTCAATAAAAACGTTTTTGGTAGGTTTTATCCTCAAGACACTTACCTTTACACATACTATTTATTTTGGCCATCATATTGATATGCAATTGATTTAAACAAATCAAAAACGTTTTTAGAAATGTTATCCTATATTTTCACATCAATATAATGTAATTTTCCCATTTCTCTCCCCCTTATGGGAGAGACATAATTTTAGTAAAACTATACAATGTTATCTGTTGTTTTCTTCCATATCGAGTGATATAATCATTTCATGGATGCAAAGTTGACTACTATAGATAAAAAATGTCTCTAATATTTTTATCCCATGATTTCATGTCAATAAAATAATTTTTTCTTAGTATTAACCACCCTAATGTGTTTTTTCAATTAAATCCCAATCTGAGGGAAAAATGTATCTTTTGATTATACCATCCAATTTATATTTCTTATTGATGTGTTGATGGATCCTATATATTTTAAATGATTTAATGTTCATTGTAGTAGGATTCCATGTTAATCGATGATAATTTTTATATTATAATTTCACAATAATCCCTGTTTTTTCCAAATTTTTACTCCCAACCAGTAATAATTCATTTTTTATGAAAATAAAAAATTTAATAGAGATCCTTAAACAGCAACAAATATTTTGAGAATAAGTTTAACATGTGTGTGAAATTTAAGGATAAGAATCACATGATGGTTTTTTATTATTATTTCTTATCAATAATAATTTATTTTGTAGGTTTTGAATAATCAGTTGCTGAAATGTAATATTAATTTAAATGTGTATTTTATTTGTGAATTTAATAAAAATTAAAAATATAATGAGTCATTCAATTGTAATGGGAAACTAGAAAGATAATATAAATCACACCACCTGGATCTGATTCCTCTTCAAGGACAACGGATTCTACATACATATATTATAGTAGGGTTCTACAAAAAATAAAAAATATTAGTATAATAATAATTAATGTCATAAAAATAAATAAATCATTTATTATAAACCTGTATTAAAGGATCCTATTCACCATCACCCTAGAAGATATAATCCCATAGAGCTCTGACCTCCACTAACAACAATGTATTTACACCTCGAGAGCATCTATATAGCCTCCAAATCTATCACAAACTGTGTCACCCAAACAATAATAGGATCCATAGCCTTATCACATGAAAATATAGAATGGGGAATCTCTATTCAAAAAATCATGATATATCCATTTCCATCACGATCAATGATGTGATGAAATATCCCATCCATCCACATGGAAATTTACCAATGGTCAACTGAATGTTATTTTAACTCAACATTCAATGGATCATGTAATATATATAAGTAAATATGTTTGTGTGTGTGTGTGTATAGATATATTAATGTAATGTTAACTAATACAAGAACATTCTATAAGATTCATAAATTCAATATCATTTTGATCTTGAGTTATCATCTACATCGGTATTTTATCAGTCAGTGTACCTTTCTCCCATAACTATAAACCAATAAGATATAACTATAAAATAGATACCCATATTAAATAATACATATTAAAATAATATGATAAATAAATCATTTAAAATCAAGGACACCTGATGAGTCCCATGCTAGTGGGGTAGTCCCTACATCAAATGATTCTCAGAATGACACGCCACCACCACCTACATGATATTAATTCAAATTTGAATCTTTTAAAATTTTATTTATACTATTAAATATTTAAACATAAAATAATAAGGATCATAGTTGTATCCTCTATGGACCAATATGTAACTGTGTCATGCTACTACGATGAGAGAACACCTCTTGCGACTCTATCAAGAATGTATAGGGAGCCAACTTTTGGTACCCAATGCTCCCTCATCGCCCTACCTTTAAAAAGGTTTCACATTTTACAATATTTTCCCGTACACTCTAGCTGATTATCATCACCATGAACACCCAGATTACTCAATTTAAGAAAATTAATTATTAATAATTTATGGGCTTTTAATACATATCTCAGAAACTACAATGATTCTTTTACATGAACATTCTACCATAGTCAATCAAATGTGTCCTGAGGGAATGAAGCCCAGTATTTTGTAGTCAATGAAAAAATATTACGGTCATCCATAATAAGATCCAACTGGGGAAAAAATTAAGGGGAACCCTCTCCCATTGTATGTCTCATAAAATGACATATCAAATGGTCTTGTACTCATGAAATCAGACAACTAGGGCCTCTCGATTAAGAGAAAGTAGCAGTTAATTTAAACTCCTTTGAAAATAATTTCATAAATATTTTTAATGATGTGCATATTTAATTTTAAATCATAATTGAAAATATGAAAACACATTTAATTTCATGCATACCAAAACCAATAGAAGTAGATTCCCTTCCATAATAATGTGGATCTTGTTCCGGTTGTGCTAACATATCTATAATCATAGAAATAATTAATAATTGAACAAACATAGAAAATATATCATAGAAAGATATGGTATATACAAAAAAAAACATTTTAAAGGTTTATAATGAGTTAAACAATTAAAAATAAAATTTAAACCAATTAACATTAAAAATATCATACGTTTCACCAAAATACGAAAATTGATCATTTACTTTTCACTTTTTTCAAAAAACTATTGAATATCATTTCATGTTGGTCTAAAATGTAATTATCAAATTTATGTGAAAAAAAGGAAATAATCTTGGGATCAAAATTTAAATTTAAAGCACTCCTCAACATAACATTTTTTCAAAAACATTACTAATTGGATTAGAATGTATGTTTTGAAGATAATGTGTTCTACTTGTGTTACAAGAATGAACAATACATTACTAACTAATTAATATCGACCTGACATACTATTAATGTTCTCCAATGTAAACAGAAATTGATCAACTTTAGTTCCCTAGACTAGATCAACTCAGTTACACTATAACAATATGTATATGAACCTTTGTTTATATACTTCATTAATTATGTCATTTAATTGACTATAGTAACATCCAAAATCGACATATGGATAACCAATTTCACGATTTTGTGTTTCTAGTTTTTCAAAAATATATGTTATATAAATTCAAAAAGAATTATCATCTATAGATCTGTAATGATGAGTCACTACAGATGAACTATTAGCTAGATTGTTTAATTCCTCAGATAGTATTGCATATCCTAACTCCTACAGTTTATGTATACATATATTTAATGGAATTAAATAAATAGTTATGCCAAAAGAAATTAGTACTTTGCTTCAATCATAATGAAAATTCATTTATACCTATGAAAGCCTTGAACCAATCATAAAATGATGCATAATGGGACTTTTGGAGATGATAATCCCAAGCCAAAGCATATCATTTTTTAATCTTATAAATGTGTTTCAAAAAAATAATAATTCCATTTCCAAATGATCAACATCAATATGAAAACAAATATAGAAATTTTGAATAGTAAAACTAATAAGACACTTACTAAAAATATAGTGAACCTAATGGAGTATAGAACAAGATATAATTATTATATTTTACCACTTTGATGTCATCCATACGTAATATAGTGCATTATCTACCTATCCTATAATGAATCTAAGATGTATAATAATTTTGTTTTAACATCCATAAGATATTAAACAAAAAATTTATACATTCATTCATCAAATAACCATTAGCTATTTATAGATCTATATGAGTACTAATAAATATATTCATTTTAATGTATTTAGATACAATACAATAGTTTACATCCACCTAAATTTCACAATACAAGTATCAATTACTTCTATATTTACGTGTAACATCAAATGAAGCAGAACATTGAAAAATAATGGTGGAAATAGTTTCTCCAAGTAAACAGAATAATTAATTTCCCATCTTATAAATTTTTTAAAATAATGATTCCTTAGTTCTTTTAAAAAAATGTTTAATTAATTACTCATATACATTTATGGTTGAACTACATTGGGAAATTAACAATCAAGAAATGTGATTAGAATCAAAAGTTAAAGTAGAATGTGATTGTCATGAATTTCTATACCTCTCTATAAGATTATCCATCAACACCATGAACGTTTCTAAAATAGAATGAAATGACATTCCTAATCAGGATATACTATGCAGTAGGAATGTATTTTCTTTTACCCACAACAAATTGTAAATGAAACATTTTCCGTAAACCCATTTATTCTAAATCACATCATCCATTGACATGGTCCTTTTATTTTCCACTGACACACAGTATGGTCTCCAATAAAATGTCACAAAACAATATTTACATGACATACAAAATATGACTATATATGAAAATTTTCATGTTAGGGATATTTTAAAAATATTTATCTCCTTATAATTGTGATTTTTTCTACCAGCACCAAAAATAAATCATAATGAAAGAGCCATCAAATCCTATAATTTATATACCATGTATATGTTTCCATTCTCAATATATGATATTATTTCAAATCATTTTTCTGTCTTTAGTTCTGGGAGAAATTTCTAGAAACATTAAATTCCTATTTGGTATTTCTAAACATATGATGAGGGTGAGGAAAACATGTGTAGCTCGGGTAATTCCACTATTATAAATATTTATCAATATAGATTTTTTACGTTTACGAAATCAAAGGGAAAAAAATCATCTTTCATTCCCAAACCTGATAATGATTTATAAGTCTTGATGTCATTTATTTTCAATAATAAAATATCCAACCATTGGAACATTTCATTCATTTCAAAATCGTATGTTATCACACCATGATCCAAAAATTCATTAAACTTATCAATCAATGGATGAATGTAAGAAGTAATATTTCCGCTTGAATTCAGGGTCTATCAAATAAGTGTGTAATGTAATATAAATTGTTGTTTCATATAGAGCCACTGGGAAAGATTATATAGAACCCCACCATGGACCATGTGTTATGAGTTGCACCAACCAAAGGCCTGAACGAATTGAAATAATCTATAACCAAGCCTAATCGAACATTATGTCTCTATTTGGTAATGTCAACGTAACTTTGACTAATATCCTTCATTGAATGTAATTATATGAGTTAGTTTATCATGTAACCATCCTTATTTCTTTCCTAGTATCATCTCATTAATCTATAAACATTAAATGACATAATTTTTTTTCAACCTCTTATTTAACTGAAATTGATTAATTTTTTATAGTAATTGGTTCCCCCTATTTCACAATTTGACATTGATAAGTCTAATTCCCCCCCTTATCATTCCACTTGGAAGAGACATATAATATACAATTATCCATGTGTGATTTTTATTTTATAGAAAACATATAGTTGTTTTCATATGAATCTATGGTCACATATACGAAACCTAATTTACTTTTAAACATATGAGAATAGAAATAGGGATTTGAAATGTTATCATCACCGTAAGTTTATTTTTAAATAACACCATCAAAATATTAAATGACGTTTTTGACCATAGATTCAAAGCCATGAAGTGAGATTAATCCATGATAGAAGAAAACTTACTTTATGCAGTAGAAGAGAAATATAATATAATTTTTTCTTCATCATTTATTTTTATAAGAGTAAAATGAATCATGATATACACAAGATCATAGATTGATCTCACCAGTATCCACATTTCATATTCTAATACCTTTAAGACCCATCCCACAAAACATATCATTATGCATTCCATGCATCAAATTAGTCATCCTCTCTTCAAAATCCATCTGAATAGTCTCTATTCAATTAACATTAATATATTATTCCCCAATACAAGTAAAAAACATATAATTTTTTAAAAACTCATTCTAGAATACATGGTCTATAACAATATGTTGTGAGAATTGATATTTGTTTGTTCTTTTTCTAAATGGAAAACTATCATAGTAACATTTAAATCCTCTAGTGAAATCATTAAAAAATATAATTTCATAAAATTTTATTTATAAATTATATTTGGAAGATAAATTAAAATCTTATACATATTTGTATTTCATGACCCCTCCCCCCAAATAGTACCCCTCATGGGTTGGTAATTGAACAATGAGTATAGTCACCACCCATGTCCATCCACCAGTAGGCCCCATGTAGGAAACTATAACTGATGGTATATCACACATATAAATGTGAGAGATTTCCGACTAAGGGAATCATTAATAGTCGAGAGATATGATATATACCACAATAAAAAAATTATCATAATGTTAAAAGAAACCAGAGTGTGTATATGTAATATAATAAAGAACTAAAACAACCTATAAGGTAATTGAAATGACCAAAAATGTAAACTCAACAGCAACCATGAATCCCAAACATCTTCTATAAAACAATAATCTAGTGATATATACCTCGATGTCCAACATGTTCATAATGACCTGAAAAGAAGTTTGTATATACTTCAGGTGATCATAAATGATGACATAGTATGATTCTCTTGAGATCCTATTATAAAAAAGATAAAGAAATCATATTAATTCCCAATGAATAATAATTGATACTAACTTATCAACTAAATTATTATACTAAATTTCTCGCCTCACATTGGATATAATAAAATTGGATGGACATACATAAAAATAAAAAAAACTTTTTTATAATACTTAATATATTATAAAAATAGATGCTCAAAGACTGTACTAGTCTAGTACCTTTTGAAACCTTTTAACCCAAATATTGTTATATAAATGAGCTACATCATCTCCCATTATGTTCTTCTTAACTAGAAACCTTATTATACATATCTATAATAATACATATCTTTTTAACATGGGGGAAATGAAATATAAAAGGGGTGAGCTCTAATGAATTACAAGGGTATATATGGGAGATATGTAAGATTAATCATTAGAATATGGGTATGAGAACATGATCAGGAAAATAAATGATCATACCATACATTTCAGTGGTCATATACATAAATCCTGAAATTGTGATCTGTATTTCATATGAAATGAATCATAAAGAAATAATTAACATAATATATTAAAGCATAAACTAGGAATAAAACATGGAATTGTTGAAAACACATAATCATATAATATGATTTCAATAGACTCAAAGGCATAACTAACAAGAACATCATGGTAGTATGGGTTCACTAGCCATACCATATTGATTGTCAAGATTCACCCCATGGTAATATTAGTAGCACGATTTCACTCTTTACACCATCATTGTATTCATGGATTCCTCCCATGACAATCTTAGTAGTCACGGTTCACTCTAAATTCGATCATAGTCTATATCATGAGATATAATTCATTACCCCATGCATTAGAGGGTGATATAAGTAACACCATTCTCATAATGAAATCATACATACATGTTCCAAAAGGTCATTTAACATCATATAACACCCCATTGAATTAAATTGGTATCATAAACATATAAACATATCATAACTCGGGGGAAAAGATAAAGTTTTATATTCATTTCATCAAAATCATAAATCGTCAAAAAAGTGTGTTTCAAAACCATATAACTTGTTAAATTGAAATAAGATTCCTAATTATCATTACATAATAACATAATACATTCAATGAAATAATATTAATGGAATCATTGAATCATTTCTCTTTAAAATAATGATTAACATAAATTGATGTTAACTTATATGGTAAATAATGTTAAAAAATCATTTAAAAAACATTATTTGGGAAAATATCATAACTTGATTGAAAAATGATTTTTAATACATAAAAACAATTGAAATTAATTTTCTTATAAAATATCTTGAAAAATTATAGTGAGAACTTCAAGTCATTTCTAAACCCATTTTCAATGAAAATTAATCTTCAAAACATTTTAAACATATTTATATTCGAAATCAATTTTAAAAAATAAAGTAAAGAAGGAAAACATTTTGAAAGCAATTTCATTGAAGATACTTTGAAATAATATATAGAAATATTGAATCTATTTTTGAAAGCCATTCCATTTAAAATACATTTAAAACTTATTATGAAATCTAAAAAATGTACTGAAATTCATTTCATTGGAAATACGTTGAAAACATATAACGAAATCCTGAAACTGTTTTGGAAACCATTTCATTGAAAATAATTTGAATACTAATAATGAAATCTTGAAAACTTTTTGAAAAACATTTTCTATGAAAAGTATTTATTAAATAATTCATAAAAATTAGCATTTTAACAACTCAAAGGGTGTTTAAATGAAATGAAGGTGGATAAATCCATACTTTTCATATGAGGTAAAAAAAAATTCCCAATTTCATGGTAAATAGTATAGAAAACAACCTTGTTTAGAAATATACAATAATGTTCATTTGAAGGTATTGGTAAAATAACAAACAGGTAAAAATGTCTCTTAATTATTTCAAGATAAAGGTATAACATTCTTGGAACTATTTTTAGAGAACATATATTTCTGAATAAATAGAGGCTAAAGTAAGCATTTTTTGAAAAGTCTTTGTTAACTATCATATTTACGAAAACATTAAACGATGGAACAAGTACATGAATATAACATTAATAAATACAGGTTAAGAAAATTCATTAATTTTATTTAGATTTGGTACACAATATTTCATCCATGATGCACAATCATTAACAATCACCAAAAGTGATGATATTGTTTTAATAAACACGTACCATTTATATACAAGGGTATATACTGTCCATGTAAGAATATGAAATTATAAAAACAATAAAATATCATGAAATTAAGGAAATTCGTTATATAACTTGTAAAATGGAATAATATATACCTAGAATGAAAATTTAGGGGCATTACAAAACTTGAGTATCAATTATTGAAAAATTGAGACAAAACTGTTTTTACTATTTTGTATCTTTTGAAATTTAATCCCCAAGAAAGAATGTTCATAAAATGGATATGTGAAAACCTATAAATTTAATTATATGATACATATAATATAATCATGGGGATTACATACACCTTACAAATGTAAATATTTGGGGACACATCATGTATCCTAGAGATATTAAAAGTGATATGAAATTCCCTTTCCTTGTGTCTTGACTCTAGTTATACTCATAAAAACCACATGTATAATAAAAATAAATTGATTATAAATATTTTTTAAAACCATATTCTAATATCTTATAACAAATTTTCTTTTATTACTACCTTTTATTACCCACTTGTTAACCATCATATGTGATGGTTTCCTTCGAAAAAAATTTGCTTTGTTCTTCACATTTGTCTTATTTTGTTATATCATTGATCATTATATGTTTATCACAATTAAATAATGTAAACCATGAAATAAATATAATTTATATCCACTATATGTCTACTATAATACTTCATTTTATAATGATGTATGAAATTGTATACACAATTCGTGGAGATGATAATCTGTATGTATGTGTGAAAAATATTTTCTATTAATTTTCACTTTGAATGAAATAAATAAAAATATATATATATATATGTGTATATTATAATAGATTTATTATATCATATATATTATATATATTATGTAAAACTATCCATAACACATTCCATGTTTTGTATGAATGAATCACATTACTTAGAGGGGCAATACTCTGCACAACATCAAACAAAATTATCAAATTAATAGAAAATGGAATGGATAAATATGTGTGTTTTTAATATAATTTTTAATGAATAAATATATAATAAAAATTATTTATAAACTATATAAATATTTTTTCCATTACAATTCCCACCATTTTAGGTAGAAAATAAAATTGAACAATCATCGTTTAGTGAGGCTGTAGTCTGACTATATGTAAACAATGTGTTCGTTACCCAATAGATGGATGTGTGCGTAAGTTTGTGCGATAATCTAAACATAAAAACTTACAAGATTATTTGAGATAATGGTTTTGTTATATTTTAATGGAATATTATTGTTTGGATAAGTGGATAATGAAATTATAGGAAATAAGTATGAGAGAGGCAGTTACACTTTAGTCGGTTAACTACTTTTGGATAGCACCAACGGCTTTCTTGGAAGGATTTATACCAAAAAGAAGATTCAAGGTGGAAGGAAGGGATTATGGGGAGAAACAAGGGAAGTATTTTGGTTGATACAATGTGACATTATAGGTGTGTGTAAGTGGGAGGCGATGAGGCCTTTTATTATAAGGTAGATGTGGCACTTTTGTATTATTTTAATGAAAAACAAAGCCACCCACGTTTTTTATGGAAATTGGCTCAAAAATTGTGAAAAGATATATGAAAATGGAGGATAGGGTCGAACTATTTACAATCAATGGTTTTAGGAAAATTGTATAGGTAATTATGGGCCATAATTATATGGTTTAGACTCATATTATGTTTATTTTAACCTTATTTGTTTTAATTAATTTCATTTAATTCCCTATTATTTTTTTTAGAAATTAAGATGACCATATCAGACATTATAAATTATGATGATTACAAATTAGTTTTACGTTATTAGACATTATAAATTTTGATTATGAAATCACACAAGTGGCATAATTTATTTTAAATATAATCTTGTAATGAGGTCAACAATACCGGCTTTTAAAGTAAAAATGACCAAAAGTTTTCTTAGATTGTATATCCAATTTTGACGTGAAATTGGTTCCAATAACATAAATTAAATTATTTTTAAAAAAATATAATCTATTTAATCTTCTAAAAAAGAAAATATAATTAACCCTTATAAATAAGTTATATGAAAAATCAGTATTGAATTAATATCCCGTATTTTTCACTATTCTCCAAAAAATGATCTTTCTCTTCAAATTACAAAGAATATTTCCCATGAGAATTAATAAATTATATATTAAAAAATGATAATTTATACCAATTTAAATTTATAAATGTTTTTGAAATGAATTTTTCTATTTTTCATAGAAGGACATTAAAATCAGTTTATTTGAGAAAACAATATTTTAAACATAAAAGGACTTTTCCAAAAATATTGTCATTCATTATCATCTGTTTTATTAATATAATACCAATATAGGAAATATTTTAAAATTATTTATTACTATGAAATATCTATTTTTAACAACTAGGTTATAGTTATTTAATTTAAAATTTTATTACAATAAAATAATGTTTCGTAGAAACATCAGTGTATCATGTAACGTATGAAATATCCATGCCATGTAGAGGAATGTTTGAATTAGTGCATTGAAAAAAAATAAAAATTTAATATATTTTAAAAAATGGTCTATATAAATTTTTGTTTTAACAAAGGTTATCTCTCTCCACGTCAATGATACATGTTTGATCATATAGTTCAATAATAAATCAATAGGGAAATCACGATTCCACATTCCTATTGGGATGCTGCTATGACCTAATGTCACATGTCCTTTTCCATATCTCTTCAAAAGAAGCTATCATGAAGACACATGGGATATGTATCAATACATACATCCCCTTCATCACATTTTCTTTTCATCTCATGATACATATATATTTTATGCCCATGTAGTTTTCAGAAGCCACTAAAACCTGTATGATGTATATCATACATAATGTATTATCCCCCAAGCCATCATATCCCACACACCGATTATGGTACCACAAGTCAACACTATCCATACAAATCATCCTTATAATAATCATTTGGATACTATATACAGATATACATTCATGTGAAATAACCATAATCCACTACACCCCTCCACACACATATAAGGGGAAACTCACCATTGTGCATACCATCACATAATACATATATGAGAAGAGAATGATACTAGTGGGGGTAGTCAATATTCTATCCCTCTCCAACATAGATGTTGGAGAAAACAAACTCCCAGAGTCTACAAGGTGTCATTAACCCTACTAACAATGGCGGGGTACTATAATAACTCACAAAACATGAATGATATATTATATCCCCGGAAGAAACTATAGGCATTAACCTAGTCCTAGGATTCATTACATATATAATCTCTTGGACACCCGAATGCTACTTCCATGGACATGATATCCTATATGAACACAAGAAATTAATGAAGATATATAATATTTAGACTTTTATTTTAACATTTAATATAATGTTAATTAATTTATTAATTATTAAAATTAATTTATTTATATTTCAATAACTATCAATGTGTTGTCTACGCACTGCATGAGTAATCATACAATGTCCATGGTTTCCTAGGATTAACATTTACAATTTCATTCTAACAGGAGTTAAATCCATGGGTTAAAAAATTATTAAACATTATCACTATTGCATAATTCATGGTACACTAGGAAACAAACCTAATCTACCATTATGATATGTAGTGATACACATCCATATACCCGAAGTAGTGGGGAATAGAATATTGGTGAATCAATGAATCCAATCATCTATCAATTAAGTAGTTTCATTATCATGAAATCATATCAAATTTCAGCACAATTACCAAAAGTCCTAACTTTAACCAATTACATCAACCATTGTGTCATCCATGACAACCTTAGATATATAATCATTCATCTCATAGTCATGGGTGCTAATTACTATAAAAAAATATGGACTCCCTGCCAATATTTCATCATCCATCCCATTATCATATCACATCACATAAAACATCTCATATCAAGATCACACAGAATGTATAATGAAACAACAATATTCAAGATGGAAAAATTTCCCTAAAAACAGGGCATCCAACAATCACAGGAAAACAAGATCTCATAACCCCAACACAAGACAAGATTCCTTCATTAGAATGTGGGAAAACGTGTCTTGAAACATTTTTCTATATTAATCAATTGGTTTTTATTCCATGTTTAATTAACCAATTAAATTATCAATGGTTCCAAATATGGGTAACCTATGAAATAATCTATAACAAGTGTTATAGGGTAATGGAAGAATACAACCCCCAAATATAATTCAAAGGATAATATAATAAACAATATGTTATAATTCCATATATAAAATACAAAAAAAATACAATGAAATCACACCCAAATAGAGTGATGATGCTAGAATAGAAAAAAGAACAATTGTAGAAGAAAAACAAGAATATAAAAAAGGAAAAAACAATTATTTCTAGGATTCAATCCCTTTGGTACCATCTACATTGAATGAAAACCAAAAACTCACAAAAATTTATTGAACGCACAAAAAATAGATTACAATGCACAAAGGAAATTAATATAGTCAACTGAAATGGACATATGTGCTGAAACAGAAATTGCACAATAGATGTAGCAAAACAGAATTAATCAGCATTAAGAAAAAAAATACAAACATGGAAAAATGACTAGGCATCTAGATCACTTCATGATCCATGAACATCCAACATAATGCTTCTTTCGATCACATCTTTGGATGATCATTCCATGTATCTAGATTCAGGAAATGGTCACATGTCTTCAACCGAGAAAAACGTCGATAGGATCCACCATGATTAGCACACCAACTGTGTTTAGGGGGGTTAATTGGCCACCATATGAATCTATTGATGAGGAAGATAACACCACCACTAGTAATCTTGATGTCGAAGATGGAAATTCTAAATATCTGGAGAGAGAAATTATAGACCAAAATACCAAATGGAAGAAAACAAACCATCAGCGGTGAGTGTGAATCAATTTCTCTAATTTTTATCACTTCTTATCATATCAAATCTATTCCCTAAGAATATGAATTATAGATATATTTCATATAATGAATATAGGTACCAAAGGGGGGGTAAAACCCCCCTACCGGAATAATAACCAGCTAACTGCATAGCTGTAACAACCCGAATCTGGAGCCCCTCAACTGGTGTCCCGTGCCCGGTTTGCCACATGACCTCAAACTCATTTAACCAAATTATAGAGGCTTCAGACTAATAGAAAGGGCCTTGGAAAGATATTGGAGGAATCTATTCCCTCATTCGGTAAGGTATATAAGGTACATGAAATAACCGTCAATAGTGGAAGCAATAAACAACATACATCAATAGAAACTAAACAGCGGAAGCAATGAATAATATAATAATGATGTAGCATGGTATATGTATCTAAAGAAAGAATCAAACACAAAAAAGTGCTGAAATACATCTGTGAACAAATTTAAAAAGTAAACATCAACTCCAGCAGCATCGGAAACCTAAGCTTGGTCCTATGCTCTCTTGCTACAACCAATAATGATGTACCTGAAGTAGAAGGGCTATAATCCCTATCCACAACTGCAACCATATAATCTGTTTGGGGAATAAAACAAGACTCACACCGGGTGTGAGGCTAATTCTAGTAGGCGATCACCAGAAGATCTGTGCCCTACTGTAAATGAGAAATATAGAAAAAGTAAAGGAAATGAAAATAACATAGAAACATGATTAATCTAAAGTAACAATCCAAACAATCTCAATTTACATTTATTAATTAATTTTATTCACTCATTAAATTATAAACCATGAAATCTAGCAAACAACTCTATATTCTTAAGGGATAGCATGAAACACAACAGATATCTCAGCAGACTACCATACAACGAGCAGTAAAAACTAAAGCTTGTTATTTGGCATGGTGGACTCATCACAATCAATCAAACAATAATCATGGTGAAAATATGGGTGGATCACACTATAAGACCCCTCTAGTCATTTAAACATACGAAGGCACATACACTGTGTAAATCTATAACCGTCAATTCCCCTATGGTCTTGCAATGATTATTATAGACTCTCTTGGAAAGCACTTAGGTCTAATTCCCCCTATAGTCTCGATATGTAACTAAGGACACTGTATAGAAGCACAATGTCCCATTATCGTAGGTCCTATGAATGATTTTAATTTATAACAAACTCTCTAGGGTAGCCCTTAATCATCGATTCCCTCTTTAGTCTACCACCCCGAGTTCCCACAACCCGGAGTAGTGTAGTCGTGCGAAATCCAATTTTAGAAGCCCAAAGTAAGCTCAAAAAAGTACTCGGCTAAGAGCTAAGATGCATAAAAAGCATATAAATAGAAGGCAATACATGTAATCAATTATATCAAGTAAGATAAACAATACAATAAGGTATGCGTCACAGGAAACCTAAGCCAAATGTTGATAAACAGCCAAAACAGGGGGAGCACCCATGGGGTGATCCTAAAACATGGTAAAAATCAAATATCAATCATCTAATAAACTCAATAATACATGAAATCTATGGTAGATAACAATACATGATCAAAACCAAATCCCGAGATACCCGATACAAGGTCATCCGACACTTTTTCACCAAAAACTCAAAGACATTAAACAAAGGGAAACAAAGAACCTATCTTGATCCTAGGAGATCGATATACTTGAACCATGGCCTATGAATTTGCCTATAACGGTGAAGATCTGAAAAACCGTCTAAAACTTTCTACCTCAAATATCTCTCACAATATAAGGAATTACGAAATGTAGCCAAAGAAGAACCAAGAACTCACCGCTGGGATTCTATTGTAACTGATGAAGTTCGATTTGTATAACCGGTGACAGATTGGTTTGTTGGAGAAGATTTGGCCTCCTCGGATGCACTGGATGTAATTAGGGGGAAAATTAAATGAAAATAGGTTTATGATGTGACCCCGGCCCGATTAATGAAATAAAAAGAAAAGTACACGACGTGTACTTTATGAGCACACAACGTGAACTCGCCCTTTCCATACACCACATTAAGAAGCCTTCACATCACTGGTACACACAGTGTGTGTATCATGGATGTGGCCAGCACCTGGCCTCACGCGTGAGAAAAGTACATGGCGTGTACTCGTAATGTACACAACATGTACTTAAAAAATATCCAAATTTTCATATTTTCAAAAAAATGTCCAGAAAAGAAAAAACATAAATAAACGATAAACCAGGTTCATACAAACTTCACCCATTAAAAAATAAGTCCCAAAATTTCCATAACATGGTGGAGAAGAAGAAACATCGAACAACTCTGGCCATCGTGATTGAATATCGGCCTCCCTCTCTAATGTATCGTCTTGTACACGGCCATCCTTCCATAACACCCATACACAGAGGAACAGACTATCCATAGAATATCATTGCACTACGATCAACAATCCTGATAGGATTCTCCTCGAATGATGCATCCTACTCCAGCTCAACCCCCTTGGTTTGAATAACATGAACCAAGTCTGAGAAATATCGGGGAAGCTGAGAATCATTGAAGACGTCGTGCATAGCCTGGTATCTCTAAGGTAACTACAACCTGTAAGCAACCAGCCTGAATCTCTCCAGAACCATAAATGGCCCGACGTATCTCAGTGAAAGCTTACCCTTTCTCCTTATCCTCTTATGTCTCAACCCCATGGAAACACTTAGGAAAACCTGATCCCTGACCTTAATCTCCAAAGGTCGTCTCCGTTGATCAACATACGATTTCTACCGATACTGTGTAGTAGCTATCCTTTTTCGAATCAACTCCACCTACTCTGTGGTCTCCTAAACAAGATAAGGTCCCAACATAGCTGCCTCTCCTACCTCTATACAACACAAGGGTGATCGGAATGACCAACCATACAAATCCCCATAAGGTGCCATCTGAATTGTTTCTTGAAAACTATTATTTTTGGAAAACCCCACTAGAGGTATATGTCTCTCCCAAGAAACACCAAAATCATGGACACATGCTCGTAGAATTTCCTCTAGAAGCTGAATCGTGTGCTTTTCATGGACATATGTCTTGGGATGGTACGCTGTACTCAAAAGTACCTGTGTACCCAAAGCCCTATATAGCCCTTAACAAAAATGCAACATGAGGCTGTCGTCCCTATCATAAATTATAGTACTCAGAAACTAATGAAAGCGTATAATCGCAATGATGTACAACATTCCATCGTCATCAACACCGAAGGTCTCTTTAATCGGCAAGAAGTAAGCAACCTTCGTGAGCCTGTCAATGACAACCCACACAGGGTCCTTCCATCGAGGAGATCATGGTAACCCTGTCACGATGTCCATCACGACATCATTCCACTTCCACATGGAAATGCATAGCTGCTGTGAAAGCCATGTCGTTCGTTGGTACCCTGACATCACATGCTGATTGGTGAAACATCTCACGAAAAAACGAGCAACATCTCTCTTCATACCTGGGCAGCAATACAGGCAGTGTAAATCACAATACATCTTGGTGATGCCAGGATGAACTTTCCAGACTGAGGAATGAAAGTCTCACATTTTCTCCTCGTATATATTTGTTGGCACCAATACGCGCCCTTGGAAACACATGATCTCATCCTCGCCTATGTTCCATCCAAGAGGAGGGTCCTCTCCTGACACGCTTTCCAATATGACTAGGCCCTTAGAATCTGATAAATGCCTCATTCAAACATGGCCATGAAGAGTAGATGTAACAGCTACAGAAGATAGGAATGTCTTCCCCTGTCTATCGTACACCTCCAAATTCATCTTAGAGAAAAGAGCCATAAGTTGCCACTCACTACTAACCTCCTAAACAACCTTTATCTGAGTCCTCCTTCTCAGTGCATTAGCCAATGCATTGCATTTCCTAGGCATATAGGAAGGATTGAAATTAAAAGACTACAAGTACTCAATCCACCTCCACTGTCTCAGATTCAAGTCACGCTGTGTGAAGGAGTACTTGAGGCTCTTTTGGTCAGTATACACCACAAAATTCTCTCCTAGAAGATAATTTTTACAACAACTCAAAGCATGAACAACTACAGCCAACTCCAGGTCATGTATAGGATAGTTCATCTCATGTGGCCTCAACTCCCATGATCTGTACGTAACCAAATGATCCTCATGCATAGGCATTGATCTATGACCAATGCCAAATGCATCAAAGAAAACTATATAACTCATGCCCGGCTCCGGCAATACTAGAATCAGTGCTTAAGTCAATCTCCCTTTCAGCTCCTAGAAGGCTGAATCACAAGCTTCTGACCAAACATACTTCACCATTATCTTAGTCATTCCCATAAATGGAGCTTCTAGGCATGAGAAATTCTGTATAAACTGCCTATAGTAAACAGCCAACACTAAAAAACTCTGTACCTTGAAGTCTTTCTTCGGCTGCTCCCAAGTGACTTGTGCTCTCACCTTTTCTGGTTCTACTGATACTCTTGTCTCCGAGATGACATGACCCAGGATGTGAATCTCTTCCATCCAAAAGTCTCTCTTAGAGAGCTTAACATACAACTGATGCTCCCTTAGTGTACTCAAAACGATCTCAAGATGGGTAACATGGTTGTGTCGAGTTTTAGAGTACACCAAGATGTCGTCCATGAAAACCACCATGAAGGAATCCAAGTATGGATGGAAAACTCTATTCATCAACACCATAAATACAGTTTGCACATTCGTTAGACTGAACTACATAACCATGTACCCATAAAGACCGTAACTACTCCGGAAGGCTGTAAGAGGTATATCAGATGGTCCGACATGCAATTGATGGTAGACGGATCTCATGTCAATCTTCGATAACACTCTTGCTCCTCGAAGCTGATCAAAGAGATCATCTATTTGTGGAATTGGATATCAGTTCTTGATCATCAAAGGGTTCAGCTTCCGATAATCCACACAAAGCCTATGGGTGTCGTCTTCCTTCTTCGCAAACAGGATAGGTGAACCCCAAGGAGAGGTACTAGGTCAAATGAAACCCCTTTCCTGCAACTCCTCCAACTACTTCTTGATCTCCTACAACTATGGTGTAGCCATCTTATGAGGAGTAATTGACAGTAGTTCAACTCCTGGCACAAGCTCAATAGAGATGTATAAATCTCACTCCGGAGGCAAACCAGAAAAGCCATCTCAAAAGCCATCTCTAATGTAATCTACCACTGGAGAAAAATTTACCTGAGAAGTATCATGGCCATCCAGATATAATCTAGCAACCTGGGCCAAAACACCACCCAACCAGTGATGATCTAGTCCTTCTCTACTCTCTTGGACATCCCATTCGCCCTTGTGAAGAAAATATATTCCCTCTGGTGATGTGAAACTCACCCTGCAGTGATAGTAATCGACAAAGGCCTGGAAGGGAACTAACCAATCTATCCCGAGAATGATGTCATAGCCTGCCATCTCCAAAACATAGATACTGAATGAAAAACATCACCCACCATCCTTGAGGGGCCAGTCTACGCATTGAGGCACACTAGCAATTCTAATTCCCAAGGGAGTGTCTGGCGTCATCATATACATAGATGTATAAATAGTAATCCTAAAGATTTACACAATATGCATAGAAATAAAGCTATGAGAAGCTCTTCTATCGAAAAGTGCAGGGGATAAAACTGAGGATACTAAAATCATACCTCAGTCTGTAGATGGTCCAGGATCCTACTACTGATGAATCTGCTATACAGAAAATGTCTGGCCAGTACCGTGGGCCTCCATAGCAGCCTGAGATCCCAATGGTGCTCCTCCCTAAGCCTGAACACTACATCCATGGCCTCATCCCATGCCGGAATGACCTGAAGAACTCTAGCCCCTAGTTTGCTGTGAAAGTGGTAATCCTTCTCCTATACGCAGTGTTGAAACTGATCCTCATTCACTAATTGCGGGCAGAAGAACCTTACAGAAGCTCTGCAGATGACACATCTTGCCCCAAGATCGACACTCCACTGGGTCCCTTGGGCACTGGGGCGTCTTATGACCACTTCAACCACACTGATAACACACAACGTGGTTGCTAGCATGTAGATCCTGTCTACGGAAAGAAATAACTCGCTTCCTCGAGTCACCTCACGTAGAATCTTGGTTGCACTTCTTGCCGTCTGTCTGGAGAGAATCAGCCCTGGATGCTGAACTGCCCTGGTCAACAGCTCCAACATCCCTTAGGTTTCTCTCCACAATAAGCACCTAGTTTACTATCAGGGTAATAGAAGTCAACTGAAAGACATTCACCTGTGTCCTGATGTCCGGTCCGAGGTCTTCCTCAAACTTCTTCGCCAAAAACAGCTCTTCATTCCCCATAATGGGAGTGAAATTCTGTAACTCTAGATAGTGGGAGGAATACTCCATAATTGTGAGAGTACCCTGATGTAGGTTCATGAAATCTCTGGCACTATTATCACTCAGCGTCGCTGGGTAGATGTAGTAGTATATCATATGTTGAAACTAATCATAATCCATAGCCTATTGGCACCCTATGTGTGAAACCACATCCCACCATCTCATGGAGGAATCTCACAACATATATGTCACAAGATTCACTATCTTCTCCGAAGGTGTCTCCAGATGATCGATGATGGACAACCTGGCTTCTAGCCCTGACTCCGCAGTCTGTGGTCCTCCATCCCCTGTGAACGTGGGAGGGTGTTGCTGCTGAAAATCCACTTCAGCACTTTCATAAACAGGGCAGAATGCTGAGCTCCATAGAAGGTCTTCCTGAATCTCTTGATACCCTCTCTGAAATGAGCATTAGAACCAGTGTCTGGAATAACTGCAGGTGCCATGTCTAGACTGATAGGCATAATTACTGGTAGTCCCTGATATTCCATATCAGGCATACAGTCACTGCATGGTTCCTGACATGCAATGGGAGGATTTCTTGGTTCCAAATATCTGAAAGGTCAAAATCACACCTTCATTAACAATGAAAAAATATGAAACTTTATAGATCAAAATGAAACATGATAGATAAACATCAAAATTTTGGAAACCCCAACTACACGGCGTGTATTACTACTACACAAAGTGTTTCTTAAAAGTTTACACTTGGCATGTACCATGGCCATACATGGCTGTGTAAAGCACTCGACTAAACGACGTGTTCTTAAACTACACAACATGTATTGGACCTTTTTCCTCTTGGCCCGTTCAATCCTACACGGCTGGGAACACGGACTATCCAAGTAGGAAACTATACAGCATGCATTTATACTACCCAGCGTGTCCAAAATTTCTCTCCCATGTCCATGTCAATAGTCACACAGACTGGTACCCAGACCACTACTACACGGCATGTCAAAGGAGACACATTGTGTAATTGACATGCCTTACTTGGACCATGTTGTTAGTGACATAGCCTGACACACGATTGACACTACACGACGTGTTTCATAAGGAAACGACGTTTACGTAGAAGTATAAAACCAACCCGTGCAGTTGGCTACATGGTCAGCTACTTGGTCAACTATATAGGGTGTGTTCCCAAGGGAAACGTCGTGCACTTGAAGGAAAACCTCGGCCCGTGTTGTTCATGAAACGACCTGATACCTATTCTAGACTACACTGCGTGCTATGATTGTACAAGGCATGTTTCTACAAGAAACATTACAACCCCATGCTTCTGCCCAACACTGTCAGGGACATGGCTAAAAACTACACGACATGTATGCCTAATGTACATGCCATGTATTTTGGTATTTTCCAGACAGTAGCCTCAGAACTGCACCGGAGCCCAGAAAAAACAGAAAGTAGTGTTAAGGATCCATATTTCGATCCATCGGGGCCCATACTCCCTGCGAATTAAAGCATGTCATCATAACAATGGATTTAACCAGAAAAAATTATAATAACTCACGATCCACTAAATTCCAATCCTTGAGGGACCATAACACCTCTAAGGAAAATGTTTGGCATCCATGATAATGAAGCTCCAAAAAACTGATACCCTATAAACATAGAAAGTATTCTATCATAGCAGCTATAACAACAACATGCATCTTCTATCAAAAATTCTGTCACAACAGCATTCAAATTCTAATGCAATCTAGATGGCATGATAAAATGTAGGACATGTGATTTTCTACCATGTTCCTATATGATTCATGAGATGGAATACCCTCATCTCATCAAGTTGCAACAAAATATAACCACAATCATACAAACGGTAATATCACAAAACAAGTGCACCACCCAATAGAAAAATCAATTAAACTATAACATTTGCAAAGACTCGAAAATTGCATTATTCGAGGTAATCTAGATTATTCACTGTAAAAGGGTTCTAGAATTCCCGGACACATCTATTTAAAATTTACCTATTATGTCCTATCCTTCTCTAATGTCGCTAAATATTAAGTCAATAGAAATGGAAGGAAACTCCTCTGATACCACTTTGTAATGATCTGAAGCCGGTGCCCCTCAATTGGTGCCCCATGCCAGGTTCACCATATTAGCTCATGCACATTTCCCCAAATTCATGAGGCAGCCGACTAGCAGTGAGGGCTTGGTATGTTATTGGGGAAACATTTCCCTAATTTGGTAATGTATACATGGTACATGAAATAACAGTCAATAGTGGAAGGAGTACACAATAAACACCAACTAAAACTAAACAATAGAAGCAATGTATAGTATATTAATGAAGCAACATGGTACATGTATCTAAGGAAGGAAGAAAACAAAACAACATGCTGAAATACAACTGAGAACAAAGTACCAAAATTAAATAGAAACTCTTGTAGCATCGCAAGCCAAATATCGGTCATATTCTCTCCATCTCCAACGATCAATAATATACATGAAGTAGAGGTAAAAAATCCCTATCCACCCCTGTAACCATATATATTATTTTGGATAAAAAGAAGGACCCAAATAGGGTGTGGGACTAATCCCATTAGGCAATCACCACAAGATCTGTGTCGTACTATCGATGAGAAATATAGCAAAAGATAAAGAAATAAATGAAGTACGAAAACATTAGTACTCAAAATTAAACATTCCTACCAATCTCAATTAACATTTATTTATTAATTTAATTCACTAATTAAATTATCTACCAAGGAATCTATCAAACATATCTATATTCTCAAGGCATAGAAATCCACTCAACAGGTATCTCAGCAGACTACCTAACAACTAGCAGTACAAACTCATGCTTGTTCTTTGGAATGGTGGACTCATCACGACCAATCAAAAAATAATCATGGTGACTCTCAGGGTGGTTCATACTGGCATACCCCTCTAGTCAAGTAAACAAACAAAGGCACAAACACTCTGGGAAGCTCTCATAGTCAATTCCTATACGGTCTTGCAACGATAACTATATACTCTTTGAGGAAGCACTTACATCTAATTTAACCTATAGCCTCAATACGTAACTAAGGACACTTTAAGGAATCACAAAGTCCCTGTTCCATAGGTCTTATAGATGATTCTAATTTATAAGAGACACTCTAGGGATGCACTTAATCATCGATTCCCTCTTTAGTCTACCACACCAGGTTCCCACAGCCCCGAGTAGTGGAGTCATGCGTAATCAAATTTTAGTAGCCCAAATTAAGCTCAACAAAATACTTTTCTAATAGATACAATGCATCAAAAGCATATAAAAAACATGAAATACATGCAATCAATTATATCAAGGTAGATAAACAATTAAACAAGGTATGACTCACAGGCAACCTAAGCCAAACGACGATAAACAACCAAAACAGGAGGAGCACCCATGGGGTGATCCTAAAACATGCTAACAAGCAAATATCAATCATCTAATAACCTCATGAATAAATTCAATCTAAGGAAGAAAACAATACAGGATCAAAACGATATCCTGAGATACCTGATACATGTGTATCCGACACTTTTGCACAAAATACTCAATGATATTCAACGTATGGCAACAAACCACTTACCGCGATCCTAGGAGATTGATATACTTGAACATTTTCCTATAAATCAGCCTTTAATGCTGAAGGAAAGAAAATACATCTAAAACTTTCCACCTCAAATAACTCTCACAAGATAAGGAATCAAGTAACATGGCCAATGAAGAACCAAGAACTCACCGCTACGAGTCTATTGCAACTGACGACGTTCGATTTGGATAACTGGTGATGGATCAGTGGCTTAGAAGAAATTTGGCATCCTCGGACACTCTGGACGTAATTAGGTGGAGAAGAAGATGAAAATAGGATTAAGATGAGACCCCGGTCCGATTAATGAAATAATAAAGAAAAGTACATGACGTGTACTTCATGATTACATGGCATGTACTCACCCTTTCTGTACAACACAATAAGCTGCCTCCACATCACCGCTACCGACCGTGTGTGTGGCCCGGAAACGGACATCACATGGCCTCACACAGAAGAAAAGTACACGATGTGTACTCATAAAGTACACGACGTGTACGTTGAAAATTTCAATATTTTCCACTTTTCTCAGAAATTACCAGAAAAGTTAAAACATACCTGAAATGAAGATCCGTGTTCTTACAATATCCAGGTGGAGGATATCATGAAGCCAATGTCGAAATAACCACCACCAACACATTGAATGACTCAAATAAATGGATGTCTGGTATAGATTAGGCCACAAAATCCATTGGCAGAAATAAATGAAGAGAAGAGGAATACAATAGATAGCCAAGGTGGCATCCCATTTCAAGAAGTCCAATTAATTGAGCGGGCCACATAAATTACCACATGCGGTAAAATAAAACCAATACCCATTAGATATTATAATGATAAAATATTTAATAATAACATTCATTTATTTAAAAGAATTTGAATGTAAGAAAAATTTAAATTGATTAATTTCAATTTTCAATATAAAAACAATGAATATAAAAATTAACAAATCACTTAAATTTTCAATTGAGAATTAGGGATGTTACTACATGTAAATGTTATTCATGTGGATCCAGGTTCATTATATCAACAAAACACATGAAAATAGATAAACCTGCATCCTTAGTCAAACAATAGATTGTGTTTTCATCAGTGTGTATCTTAGTCAAACACACTATTCCACTTTTAATAACATATACAATAAAATAAAGCCTAGTATCCATGATAGTAGAACTACCATGGCATAATTTTTGAAATAATAATTTATTAATTGTGATTGACAATGTACAATAATAAGATAATAACATGTACAATGTTATGAAATCAAACAATTAATCCACATAACTTCCATGGATACATTAATAAGTGTTATGAACTTGGGTATTGTAGTTGATAGGGTCACTGCTGAGTGCATATTTCACATCCATAATATAGTTCCTCTACATGTAGAAAATACATAACTATTAAGTGATTTCCTAGAATCAACATTTCTAGAACAGTTAGAATCCCAATAAATAGTCACTAATCCAGAGGAATTTATATTATTACCATAAAAAATTGATGGATATGAAGTTGATGAAATTTACCTTAATGACCATTTATGTGGTTTTCCAATATGCACTCAGTCTCTCAGCTTTGTTCTAATTTCTTGGGCTCTTGGTTTTGCATCATCCTCTCTTGGAATCTGCTCATGGTTTCATATGTCCATTCTTCTATGGCCCTCTAATGTTTCTCCATTTTCTTCCCCCACACCCCTACTCTACTGATCTTTCCTGAGGCACACAACCACACCCTGTCTTGATGTGTTGGATTCTATTATTGTTTTGAATCTATGGTAGTGGGTTTGGAACATCATGACACTCTTCATCGGTACCTCCCTATTTAGGCTCTCACTTTTCTTTTGGGTTTTCACTTTAGGGTCTCATTATCAATTTCCACTTAGAGTTTCAGTCCCATTTCCATCACTTTTAGCTTTTGTTCTCGATTGTCATTAGGGGTTCATCCCTAGGATCTCATCTCTCTCACTTCTTACTTTGGTTTCTGCTCGAGTTTTTTCATGGTTTTTCTTATCATCATGGGTCATTTTGGTTTTCTTTCCCTAGTTAATTCGTTCCCTTATTTGGATATGCTTTTTCTATCATTGGTTTTTATGTCAGTTGTTTCCTCAAGGTATCTGAGGAACGTTGTGTGTGCATATGGTGATGTTCCTTGGGTCAATTCCTTTTTTTGTGAAGAATATCATTCCATCAGTGGGTTCTAGTAGATGTTGGAAATTTTTGTGGGTTTTCTAGATTGGTTTTGAGGAATTGGGAGCTTTAGTGTGAGCTTCATGGGGAGATTCATCATTAGTGTTTCTGATTTCCATACACTTGTTGGCACAATTTCGAATAATCTTTGACAACGACATGACTGTATCAACAATGGTGATGATGGTCTCTTTTTGATGTTGATGGTTTTTAGTTAGAATCCCCAATGAGTTTTGTTGTCTTGAATTGATGACAACGATGTAGGTGATAGGATATTGATGATGGAATTGATTATTTTGAGGTGATTAGGTTTGTGATGTGATGATGGAGCTAGAAAGTTGTTAGTTTCAGTTTGGTCCCATCTTAGTTTGATGGTTTCCTCTTTTGAATTTCTAATTTTTAATTGGATTTATTGTGGTGGTAATGTGTAGTGGTTGACCATTTTGGGTTGGTGCATGTGGGGATGATCTCATATTTCATATGATGTTTGGTTTTGGTTGTTGATGATTGATTTTGGTATATTGTCTTTTTATGTCATTATGGGGTATGTGATGGTGATAATGTGAACATTATATAGGGTTCTTACATAAAAATAAATTGGTTTTTAATAATACAAAAAAATGTATTGTAGAGTATAGAAGAAAATAAAACATATGGTCAACTACAAATCCTAGCATACATAATACATCCCACTATATTAGAAATCAAGATTCTAGTCACATATTAAATATTAGAAGTTCTGGCTGGTGAATAATATAAAGACAATTTAAAATGTTACATAAAGGAATTACATCTGGATTTAAAGAATCAAAAAAATATATCTTAAGCACTTTAATGATGTACAAATGAAGAGATACATAATAAATATTACGCTTCCTATCCATAAGAATTTCCACACACGTAATTTTTATAGAACAACAATGATCTTTCATTCAAATGCTAAAATCAATTTTATTTTAAAATGGGTGATTAATTTTATATTATAACAGATGAGTAAATTTTTATCTACATATATAAGGAAATAAATCATGGATTTTTTAACAAATCTAAAATATACACATGCATCAAAATCTCTCTGCCTGAAACCATTTTCAATCCTAAATCAATAAAAATTATTATACCATTATCTTGCATATTATTATAATATATGTATTGTTATATTATAAAAAGAAACATGGTAAACATAAAATTCATTTTATTAAATTGTAGGAGGCTATGTGTATAAATTTTCAATTAATCAAAATCTATGAAATTAGTTTTAACATCTAGCTATTCTATATGAAAATGAAAATGGGAAGAAAAAAAATGAGTATACTTATTAATGACTATTTCACTAAAGGAGAAAAAATTTTAGAGCAATAAATTACTTCTTCTTTAATGAATTCATTAGCTATATGTCTAGCATTAAACATAATTTCATTTCCTATAGTATTGAATTCTTTTGTTTTATATATCAATTAACATCCTATCACCTTTATAGTAGGCGGTTTATTAACTATGGGACATATATGGTTAATTAATTGTTATTTCATCTCATCATCCTTAGATGAAATATAAGGCATAGAGATGATGTCATTGATAGACTAATAGTAGATTTAGGGATCTTGTCCACCAATATCTGCTATTACAATTAAGGCAAAGGAAACTGTATTAGTATATTTATACCTAGAGAGAGGTCTAATGACCCTCTTCTACCTATCACTAGTTAGATTATAATTTCTATGGTCACAATGTACACTGTCATCAATGGTATCGTTCGAATTATTCAAATATTATGGCTCAAGATGACAAATGAGAATTTTATATGTAGAAGGAGTCTCAATAGGAGGCTCACTATCATTGGAATGATCAACCTCATCATCCCTCTTATGAGAAGGATCAACAATGTCATTAGGGGGAAGTTAGAGCCGAGGATGAGTAGACTCTAGAAACAACATATCCTGAATAATAATGCACATTTTAATTCTAGGTTTATCTAATGAAATATTAATCCCCACCACCACATTTGGACATCCTATAAATATGCACTTTATAGATATAAGCTTAGGCTTTTCATCCTTAACGTGAGACTAGGTAGTGAATCAAAACACCTTATGATGTTCATAGGATGTGGGAGATTGCACCACAATTTAATAAGATTGATAAATATGTTGGAAGATGAAGGAAGCTTATTTATTTTGTAAACTTCTACAGTGACAACTGATGTTGAAAAGGATTGGGCAGGCCCAAAAATGAAATAAATACACAATGCCACTCAGGAGAGGTATGATTCATATGCACAGCTACACAATTCCAAAGAAGTGTATGTGTCACATATCAGTGATTTAAAATTTTTTAAAATTAAAAAAATTTGATAAAATCAATAGATGTGTATTAATGTCCATTATCAGTCCTCATATTCTTTAACTTTTTCATAATATGATTTTTTACAGATAATTTCAATGTTTTTAACATCTCAAATGGTTCATATTTAATTCTCAAAATATAAACCTTGACATTCCTTGAAAAGTCACCTATAATGGTGAAAATGTAAGAGCATACACCATGACATGTAGTCATAGAAGGTCCCCATAACTCAAAGTTAATGTAAATTTTTGGTTGACCAACATTAATGATAGATCTTGAAAAACTAAATCTTTTAGAATTACCAATTAAACAATCTTCACCAAAGGATGTGTCATATTATAGAACTAGTAAAATCATCCCATTCTTATTTAATTTCTATAAATCTTTATCAATCACATGTCCCCATTTCTTATGATGAAGCATTGTCTTATTATTGTTAGTGACATAAATGTTTCTATACTTTATGACATGTGTTCTTCCATATAAAACATAAATCCATTTCTACAAAGAGACATTGAGAACCTTAAGATAAACCTTTGAGATTCAATGAAAATAAGAATAAGATTTAAATGTAAATCCTCTCTCATTTATGACACCTAGGGAGATTAAATTTTGGTTTATATATATAACCCATCTCACATCCAATATTGTGACAATAGAATGGACTAAGAGATATAAAATAACAGAACCTCTACCCAAGATGCAACCGATTTTTTTGTTTCCTACAACATCCTCTCCTCCAACTCCATATGTTATAGAAGAAAACGATGTCATTTCCAAGAACATATGTAAAGAGAATCCTGAGTCTAAGACCCACTTGTAATCAAGAGAATCGTGAGACACACACACGAACACAACACATTCTTTACCATTGATGACAATGAGTGAATGACAACTATACTCTTTAGTAGGATTTCCCTATATAAAATTGAATAATTTGGGTCTTATATGACTATGATTTACATATTGGAAGAAAATAGAATTCTTCATATTGGGTTTAGATTGATGATCATGTTATTGGATATGAATCTTACATCCCTTCCATTTTATTACCATTCTGTTTCCCCCAAATATCCGAATGACCCCTAACATTCAGACCCTCAAATTCAGGTATAACCTTAGCTTTGCTATGTTTCTCATGTTAAGGAATGGATGACTTGACTTCCATTGAAGTCAAGCAATATCTTCCATACAATATATAATTGTTAAGATCATCATATAAACTATCAAAATATATTAAAATTATAATGGCTTGGTTCTCATATTCAACATTAAAATTTATTTTACCGATCACTGAAAACATTTTAATAAACTCATCAATGCCTGCCTAGATTGTTTATCCATTATTTATCTTGATGGTATATAATTTGTGCTTCTTATGTGGCTGAAAAATTAATAATATTCATGTACATATTTTAATCTATAGAACAAATACCGAATGTAGAGTTCTCATAAGGAACCTCCCTCATTACATTATCACCTATAGGAAGGGTTAAAGAGCTATGTGCTTTCATAAAAATGTTAGAGGGGATATCTTTATTGATTGTAACTATTTGACCATTAGTGTAAAGTCATACATGGGGATTCTTAGGTCCATGAAGTAAATATTTGTTCACTTGTTGGACTAATAGTGATTTTATTTTTAATCTTTAAAAATTGAAATCATTTAACCCATCTAATGAATCTACTTCATATTTCTCATATTCCATTGCTTATTTTGGTGGCTCTGAAACCACATGGTTGTGTGGGTAATAGTAAAATACACACCCCAAATAATTATAAGGACCACTGAATAAAGAACATGGATTAATTCAATATAGAAAATTGAAAAATGAATTTTATTAAAATTAAAACACACCCGATCATAGAGATGATGTGGGAATAGGTAAACAAAAACAATTGAAAATAATGAAATGAGATTAGAAAACAAATGCCAGACTAAGATTTATGTTATTTGTACTCTTTAGGACTTACATAACATCAAGAACACAGCCCACTCATGCAATTGTGTTATATTATAAAAAAAGATTATATTTCAAAGACTAAAAGTAAATATCCAACTAAAATTTATATAAGTACTAAAATAAGCATTGTGGACTAGAAGAAGCAACATAGAAGAAATAATGTTTATGAAAAACCTTCATCCTCAGATAAATTTTCAGGATATTAGATGACTTCAATAACTAAGAATACTAATCCCAATTAATTGTTGGATATTTTTTTAGGATAACCACACCAGGTCTCCAGATATGAGCATTGGTCACATGTCTTCAACTGGGAGGAACCCTGCCATTCTCTACCATGAGCCTTGCATCAATGGTGTTTGGGGTTGTCAATAGGCCACCATATGAGTTTGATGATATGGATAATAGCACCAAAACCTGTGATATTGAAGATGTGGAATATGATTCTCAATAATAGTAGAGATAAAAGGTAGACTAAACCAACAATGTGAAAAAAACAAACCACCAGTGGGATGAATGAAAAACACTTGTGGAAAGGAGGAGACAATTTTGGGAATCTAGATATCCACTTACTAGATGAACTCAACCTCCCAAATGATTATATTCATATATATTTCATATTAAAAATAAAGGGATCATATGGGTGATGAAACCCCTATCCAGAACCCTAATTGTCTAACTACACAGCCAAAGGGAGGCTACCATATTTCCAACACTAAACATCCCACCCATTGTAACTTTGAATGAATAAAATAAATGTATGGAAATGAATGATTAATTGGAAACATCCATCGATGTCCTGAAAATATGAGAATAGGTATACAATAGAAAACCATGTTTTCATCAAATATCTAATAGGTCATGAAATCTAAATTGAAGAACAATTTTAATATGTTAATTTCAATTTTCAATATGAAAAAAGAATAAAAATACTATTAAAAAGCTATAAAAGTATTTAAACATGCTTTAAAACATAATATTTCAGTTGCAACAAACATAATGAAGAAGAAAACTCTTTAAATAATCCTTTTAGTAGCATATAAAACAATCCATATTCATGTTCATTATACATTTTCATTAACTCATGGTCCAACAAATTCAATTAAACATGAAAACCTGAATCAATTTGATTACATCAAATTTCGAGGAACACAAAATTTGTTAAACATGTATCATATATAATTATTTATCCATTCAACAAAACATCACCAAATTTATATTTTTTATCTAAACTCAACTATTTAAAATTGATAATTCATAAATAAAAACATGTAACAAAAACCATAATATATATATAACACAATCTAGAAAACAAGAAGCAAACCATTATCATGGGGAAATTCAATGACATGCGATCTCCAATCATAAACTAATTACTCTATTAAATGTAGTTTAATAATTATTAGGTTAATTAAACCACCATCAAATTTGATAAATAGTGGTCAATTTATTATTTATCATAAATAAATAGGAGATGATATAAAACCCCTTACCTAAATGCTTCTACATTCTTTACACAAGAAAGAATCAACGCCATGGATCTCTGATCACCTCTATTTTGGGAAAATACAATCTCTCAATAATGATGATACATGAACGAATTGATAAACGAAAAATAAAACTCTAGTAATGTGATGTATATCATCTTCTATAACATTGAGATATTGAATGAGAGGAAACAAGATCGAATAGGGAGAAATGACTAGAAAATGGGAAGAGCCTACCTCATACCATCACAGATAGATCTCGAGAAATATGGATTCATCCATATCGAAAGGGAGGGCTTCAATGAAATCTAAAATAACCATTGGGTTTCTATGTATAAAGAGGAAGGCGTGAGAGAAAACTGAGTGTAGGATACTTGGGGGTGTTTATTGAAAAACATAATTTTAGAGGACTATGGAGTATCCCATATGGTTTCAGAGTAGACCACATAGATCACCACATATTGGGATGATACCATATCATATCCCCAATTAAAATCCATTTTAGGGATCTAAAACTAGATCCATGGTTCTTATCCAATGTATCTAGGGAAGGGACTATGAACCAGCCTACAACTCAAACTATAGCCAGCCAAAAATGTTTTGAAGCCTAAAAAAACCCAACAACATAGCCACTTTGCACCATTCCCCAATGTTGTACATAGGGTAATGCACTACGATATAGACATCCACCCCATCACATCCATGACTAAAAATGATGTTGCTATGATTTTACACCCTTGAGCCCCTCTACACCACAATTAAGAGACCACCACACATAAACTTGGCTTCTGATACCACACATGGATTCACACCAGTCCCTGACCTCAAATGGTAGCGGTACAAACATTTTTTTGTTTATTTGTCCACAAAACTCATTGAAACCTCCTATAGGTTCCTCCACCACAAAAAACACGATAATAAAGTTGTACTAATGTTTCTTTCATTACACTGTTTATGTTAAGAAACATTCTTATTTGCAAAATATTTAATATTAAATGAATTTTTAGAATTTTAGATCTCAAAATATTATTAAATAGTTGTACAGAACCCACTTTAAAAAAATATATAATATAATATAGATCATTCTATCTGAATAATTAAGGATATCGAGAATCAATAATTGATAACATTGACTAAAATATGAATGATTAATTATCAATATCATATCACAATTTCAACGAACATAAACAAATTTTCATTTGATTAACTACGAAAATTAATGATACATGAAACCGTTATCTCTATATATAATGATGCTATCATTTACATCCATACACTATTTATAAATATTTAAATCTATTATTATATTTTTCATAGTGTTTCTATTCAATTATCATTGTGACTACTTAATTATATAGATATGTCATTTTAAAATTTCATCCCACTATGCATCCAAATAATATTTTTTCAATATGATTTAGATTAACACCACTATGTTGTATAATAAATGTTATTATTATAGAATATAAAATATATAATCCCAATAATAGAAAAAACTAATTAAAATTTGTTTCTAATAATTCATCAAAAATGTTTTTTATGTTATATATTATCAATTAATTTTAAAATATGACAGTATAATAACAATCCAATATCAAAATAGAGAGAAAAATACTTGCAGTTAATGTATTTTTATATTCCTCTTGTATGTTATTAGGTTGAAATGTAGATTTTTATAAGATCCTCTTATAAGAGAAAAGCTCAACATTTCTATGATGAAGATGTTTCTAGATTGAGCATAGTTGAAAATTATTATCTAATAGAAGAAGAAGATGAAGAAGAAGAAGAAGAACAACAAGTGAAAGATCATATTCAGCTGGTTATCATATTGTTCCAGATTATCAGACTAGTAAAATCATATTTTTATTTTTAGACTAATGATGAATAATCTTATAATGGGTTCATAAGTATTCTCATATAGTAATATATTCTATATTGAGAAAACAGACTTGAGAATTATAATGGAAAATAGGGCATAGTATTATTACAAATTACTATATATTATTACAAGCTTCTAGGGAAGAATGTGAATAATTTTTCCAAAGAAAATATTTGAGAATGTTGATCAATAAGAACATTAAATTTTTTTTATAAAAATTTTATAATATCATTTCATGCTACTTTAATCACATACACTATTGTATTGAACAAAGTGCAATAATAGTGTAAGGGAATACCATAACAATTATAATCCACACAAAGGGATTGTTTTCTAGTAAATTGTGTAGTATCATATTATTGAGAAACTATAAAATGGTCTAGATAATCTTATTATGTAGTAAATATTATAGATTCTTATGTTCATGTGGTTTTGTTTTTTAATTTTTTAGAGGAGAAATAAATATTTTACCAGAGGTGATGTTTTTTTCTAATGAATGGAAACATAAAAGAAAAAAAAGATCATTGATTCCCCCAATCCTACTATGAATGTTACATAAATCCTACCATGGTAATATATATAGGTTACAACAATGAAATCGCAAGGAATTATGTATAATAAACAATTATATTTTTTATAAATGCTCTCTTGCATAAGCATCCTGCTTCAACAAAAAATATGAATAAATTTTTATTTAATAATGCATTTTATTATCTTCAATAAGCATTATAGCTTCAAATCCATTATCCATGTCCATTAACACATGGAATAACACATTCAGATAAACAAGTATACATTCATCAATTTGATAACTATCAAATTATGAGAAATAGACAACTTTTTAAACATGCCCCCAACATAATTCATTAGCGAACCAAAAAAACATTATCGACTATATGTTCTTGATACATATTAATCGATTTCAACATGATATACCATGAATATAAAAATGATATACAATGAATGGTATAAATAGAAAAATATATATAGAAACAAGAAGAAAACAATTATCATGGTATAATGAAAGTATATGTGATCACTAAACACATACCAATTCCATTATTCAATCTGTTTTAATCTATATTAGGATAATTCCACTAACATAGAAAGGGATAAACCATGGTTAATGTATGATTTCATTTAAATAAAAACAAGATGAAATAAATCACCTAACTCAAAAATTCAACATTCATTTCAGGATAATAAATCAAGGTTGATGATCCCAAATCACCTATGCCATGAGGAACCTATGATCCCCAAAGTATGTTTTTCCATGAATGCATTGATAAATGAAAAAGAAACCACATTATAATGATGGATATCATACATCATAAAATGGAAACATGGAATGGGAGGAATCAAGATCAAATGGAGAGAAACCTATAAATAATAGGAAGAGCCTACCTGAGATCACCATAGGATGAAATCAGTATGTTGTTATTGATCCTTATCAAATGGGGGAATCAATGACGTCAAAAAGAACTCTTGGGTTCCAATGGATCAGGAGGAAGGATTGGTAGAAATTGGAGTACAGGGGCCTCATGGGTATTTATAGGATGATATTTTTTAGAGAACCACATCACAACACCTACGAACGTGTAGCAGACCGCATATACCACTGCATAGTTGGAGTAGACCATATCACATCAACTTCTATAACAATAAACTAGGATCCACTTATAGATCCATAGAGAATATCCTATTTATCCATGGGGAGGGACTATATCCAATCCTAAATCCCACATTACATCCACCAATGATTTTATATTAGCCTCAAAACCAGTAAGGCACAACCACCTTGCACCATGACACAATGCACAACACTGGGGATGGGCCAACACCATATCCCAAACCACTACAGCATAGCTAGTTCCTAAAAGATAGTACCCCCATACATAAAAATTTTCTATCTTCTAAAAGACACTTTTTGGTTATGTGGGAAGAGGATCGAATCCCCAATTTTCTACCTTCGAGCCTCCCTACAACATTTTTGGGAGATCGTGCCATAGAAGCCTAGAATATGACGCAACCCAAGGCTCCACAACAAAAACTATCCAAAATTGAACTGGTATCCACCATATTGCCATTTACCATCCAAACTTCTTGAAAACTCATCTAGGTACCTTCAACACCCAAAACACACAATGTGATGGGCCAATTTATTTGGAGCCCTAACATGGTAAATGTAAGACAAAGAGTAAAAATTACACAAATATTAACTAGATTTTTGGAATTTCAGATCACATAACATATTTAAATAATTTCATAGTAGACATTTAGAAATGTATTATTTTAATCCGATCACTCTACCAATAATTTTCATTATATCTACCATCAATAATTGATAACATTGAATCAAATTTTAATGAAAACAATATGAATATATTGTAAAATCATCTAACGAATCCTTATATATCCTTTTAGTTATCCATATTTTAATGAATATTCTAAAAAAATTCAATTCATTCATGAAAAAAACTTATAGGAACATTCATCTATTTCCACTATAGATAACGATGTCCCCATTTACATTTGATCTTTGTTTTGAAATAATCTTATATATAATTATATTTATAATATCGATCTTTATTGTTATATCATTATCATAATGATATTTTGGTATAACATTTCTACCAACTACCCATCCTAATAATAATCATTTCAATAATATTCATAATAAAAATATTATATAGTGAATAAAATGTTATTGTAGTAAAATAAACACCACATAATCCAAATAATAATAAACCAGGAATTCATTTTTGTGATCTATTGGAAAAAATGTTTTTTTGTTTTATAATGTTGAAAATTATTGATATATTATTGTATAATTACAATCCAATGTCAAACTAGAGAGAAACATTCTTGTAGTTAATGTATTTCTATACTCTTGTTGTATGTCGTGTTGTTTAAATGAGAATTTGTAAAATTATTTAATATAAATATAAGATTATATGGATACACTCAATAAATAAGTGAAATCATGTATTCTATATGTAGTTAACTTATACATTGTTAAGATTCAAAATTAATTGTATTTTGTAAAAAAAAATACATTTAATATAATTAAATAACAATATAAATTCACTCAATTATGGATTCTTAATAAAACCACCACAGAATCTATGTTACGCAGTCCTACCTTTATCAGAGGTAAAAATAATTTGCATATATGAGGGATATATTTATTAGCACAAACAGAAAAAGAAGATAAATGGTTCTTTTAACATTGCTAAAAAAGAGATGTTAAAAGTACCCCATTATTAGCAATTTCTTTTTATCGTAGTTAATGGTCCCCCTATTTCAGCACTTTTTTTAAAGCAATGATAAAACCCCCGATTATATGTTATTTTTTAATAGAACTGATAAATGACATATATGGAAAACAAATTTCACTAATATATATATATATATATATATTAATATTGATCTAAATATATATATATATTTTATATTTTTCAGATAGGTATAAATAAAAATTTAAACGTCATATATAATATATTTAGTAAAAAGGCTTATAAAATAATTTAAAATATATTTTTAATTAATAATTTGATATTATTTAAAGATTAATATTAATTTTACCAAATATTGAGTATAAAATATTCAATAAATTAATAAAATAACTGGAATAAGTTGTATATGTAACTTGAACATCAAACATCCATATCTTTTTATCCAAGTATCTATTTGGGCCCTACCACATATGAAATTGAACCATGTGATGAACAATACTACCTAATGACTTATGGTAAACCCCTTTTCACTATCTTTGATGCCAAAAAGGGTCAATAGGCCTCTAAAAGTGAGTTTTTTTGTTAGGGTACTCCTATCTTTTAACAATCGATGGATTTTCATCCTCAATTATGCGGGCTTTTTTCCAATTTTTAATTTGGTTCTAAATTTACTCATATGTCATTAATTCATATTTATATTATGGTTTTTTAATTTTACATTTTTTAAAATGTACAGTAATTTACAATCAAATATATTACAATATATACATTTTTTTAAATATTAACCCAAATAAATTTAATTTAATAAAAAAATAATTAAAAATATTTAAATAAAAAATATATTTCTCAATATATAACCACTATATAATAAAAGAAAACTAAATTATATATAAAATAAAAAATTATGAATTTTATAAACATATACATATAAAATTAATGAATATATGTAAATATTTAAATATATTTTTATTTGTATTGAAAAACATATATATGTTTATAAATGTAATATAATACATGTATAAAAACATTAATATATTATATATAATAATAAATATAAATGTGTAATATTATATATTTTAATGAAATGATATATATAAACATTTATATATGTATCTATTTATAAGCACACAGAGACAATAATTTTTATATGTGTATTTAAATATATATATATATATATATGGACAAAAATGTAATGATATATAAATATAAATATATAGATAAATAAATTTAATGAATTATATAATAAATATAAATATCATAAAATGAAAAACAAAACAATATATGTGAGTGGAGGAGTCACGGGTTTAAGAGAAGGAGGTCTGAGGTTTGAAACCCAACAAAGGTAAGGGCGAATGGGAGGGTGAGTAAGTTCCTTTAACTAATATGGGGGGAATAGTTTATCATTGTTAGAAGGGGATAAGGGAGTCTATAACTATTTTAAAGGGTCGAGGGGGAGGCTAGAAGTATAATTTCACTGATATTGCTCCCTTGATAATGGTGTGAAATTGTTTTCCTGGAAATGGTTTTATTTAATAGAGATTGTAATCCACATATAGGGTGAAATAATTTACATGGTCATATGAATAGGATACATCAATCGAATATTAATCTTTTATTCAATAACAACAAGCACATTGAAAACATGATTTAGTTCATTAAATAGTTGAAACTCAACAAGAATGTCAGTCAATGTAGATTGTAGATGTAACGGAAAATTTTAATTATAAACATAGGTGAATAATTGATTTTTTAGAGATATCAAGAATGTCATAGAAATAGGAATGTAGATATAAGTGAACATGGATGGTTAGATGGTGATCCCCATAAACCATGGGTATTGGGCATCAATTGATGTAGAAAACCAGTATCCATCGTTCTCTCATAATTTATATGCAACCCTAGATGAAAATTCTTATTCCAACCATTGCCACTCCCTACATCTTTTGATGACCTTGTTGTAATTTTTATTAGAGAATCATATTTCTCTTCATAATGTATGGTGATTTTGTTCTATCATTTGTGTGTAAACATTCAAGTGATTCCTAATGCTTTGAGGTTTTTATCCTGATAGATCCACATGCCATGGAAGCCCGACAAGCACGTCTTTCTAGTTCTGTGATGTTGCATTGCACTCCTGGAATTTGAAGTTATGCACTGGAATCTTATGGTAATAAATGGTCCATGTGCAATAACAGGCAGGGTCTACCTCCTTGTCTTCATGCTTCCTCAACTACCTAAATCGATGTTTTATCTATTTTCCACACCACTCGTCCTTAGGATAACTCACCACACCTAAACATTACCCATCCTTAACTTCTACCACTTTTACAATGTATACCCCACCCTATGACAGTTAAACATAGGATCCATCTTCCCCAAAAATAGAAATATCAGATTTTGCAAGTAGAGGTTGATCATTAGGGAACATATATTGGAGTATTTTTATGGATGATCCTCTAATAATCATAATTGATTTTAACTCATTCTTATAACAATAGTTCTATCAAATTACTAGAATTTTATTTTTTGAGCTTGTCCACTATGATATTAAAAAAAACTAGTTCATGACTAAGCTTGGTCTAATGATCATGTGTGACACTTGGATTTGATTAATTTCCACTTTTATGTTCAATTTCTTTTTCAATGATCATATTTTTCTACAATAAATAATTTTAATGTTTTATAGAAGTCATTATTTGTCCCGATTTTATGCATCATACATGTCGAGTGTGCATAACTCTTTATTGTGCATCTTGGGGTAGTATGTTAGAAATTTATTTTGATATTGTTACATGTTCCAATATTAATTTTACTCAATTTAAGGGTCATGTTTTAATTGAAAATTCAATAAATTATGCATCATGATATAAATTTGTATAATAATTTGAAAAATTAAAAAGAAAAGAAAATTATCCAGAATGAATTATTTGAAAAAATTTATAATTTATAAAGGTCCTTATGATCCATGGATGGTGTGGAGGTGACCAGATATAACACTAAAGCAATGAGTGTATCTATATTATATCATATCAATTTTTTTTGAAATTTATTAATATATTCTAAATAAAATTATTTTGTATTTATTTATTTTTATATATAATTAAAATGAACACTCATTAATTTTATATTTAATTAATATGAATGTTCTAAAATATGTTGTTGAATCTTATATAATTTCTTTATATAATAATGCATATTAAAATTTTAATAATTTTAAATTCATGCTTTAATAAAATTATTTCCATTGATTCTATAATTGAACTAGTGAATGATAGAAATTGGTCAATCATTGACAAAAAAATAAATAGGTTTTCTAAGATAGGAAACCTGAGAATTAAAATTTAATAGGAGTCTTTGTGTATTATAGATGGAATTTAGAAATGATTGGGGACTGAAAGAATTGTTTCTAAATATTAGATTCTGAAATATGATAATGTTCCCACAATCTTAGCAACATTGTTAGAGTAATTCATTTGATACAACATATATAAATTTTCCAGTTTATAAAAATATCACTTGCACGAGTGCTTACAACCCCCATCACTACCAATAATTATACCTACACAAAGCACAAAATAATCTGACAATCGTTACATGGAATCACATATAGTATCATATATGTACATACAGCTTCCCCATGGGAGATCAAATCCACATAGGCTCCTCCTCCACCCTCCCTCCCAGAAATAGAGCTTCAGGAATGTGTGACACCTTCTTCCAACCAATTCGGGGAACACACCCCCTAGATTTCTTTACTGAATTGGTAGATTTAATCTCATCTGAAAACCCACCGTTCCATGTTTGGACTGCACAAACCATTGAATAGTGGTAAAATATAAGTTCATACACCTCATATTCATTCTATAGATATCCAAAATTATAGTGTTAAATGAATATCAAAAAAGTCCCCCACAAGTTTCAATGCTACTCATTACATCACGAATTGATTTGGAGATGTGAAAGAGCTGATTCAATACATCATGATCTGTGATGAAATGTATTCATCCCAATTAAATGTAATCTATAATTCATATAACCATCCCCATTGATGAAGAAGTTGAAATAATAGGATTATATTCTAAGAAAAAGGTCCTAAGGAAATATTTGAATAACTAAAAATTCTCCATTAGAAATGGTCTCTTCAATTATCTCTATGATGAATATGTTCTTTATCCTGGTCAAATTGATATTAAAATCCTTAAAAAATGCAGTTTTCTCATTACACCTCCCAGGTTATATATAATTCACACAAATAAATATAATTTTACACAAAATATTTTTCAATGCACACATTCAATTTAGGTGTTATAGATTTAGAACACACTTCGCCTCCCCCAATTTTAACATTATTGTTCTATATCCAATCCAACCATTCCCCTAACCTAAAACACATCCCCAATCAAATCCATATTTACCGACATGGGTGAATGCCCGACCCGGTGATGTGTTTAGTCCAATCCGAGCCATGGTTCAGCCTTATCTATAACCGTAAGCATTTTATGTGTCGACATGGCTGATTAGAGAATATTTCATAACAATTTCCATCAATATATCAAAGTATGATACATATAATATTTATTAAAAATAATTTTAAAGTACATGAATTTTATGGTTATCATCTAGATTGTGCATGTACTAAGAAAATTGAAAGATAAACAATAGACAACTCAGGTAAAATTACTGAAAAATATTAACATTTGAAACATTGATCACTTATTACATTCTATCACTTAATCTATTTCTATCACTTAATACATGGGCAAGGATTTTAAATTACATTCACTCTGGCCTAATTAGATCAATTATCAGACATAATATAATAAGTAAATTTTCCTATCTCACCGAAGATAAACTTTTCATAACCAATCCATCACACTCATCATGGAGCCTCAGTCCCGACAGCCTCATTAAATGAAACCATTGAGGGATTAGAGACTTTGTCCAAACCCCTATATATTGCAGTCTAGTTGTGGTGTTTACAGCCTTAGTCCAACTTAACCCATTGGAGGAGCCTCAGTCCAATACCCCACATACCACCATGTAATGTGCACATTATTATTCATTCAATTACCAGATATACCAAATCAAAGAACATGCAATATAAATACACATAACATTCACAATTCACAATCAATTTAGAACATAAATAATCATTGGACATTACCCCATTATCACATTTACCACAGACAATACATAGCCCATTATACCCAATTCCAATTCATATCTATACCAATTTAAGTTATTCAACAATTTCCCTATATTAACCCATTTCACATATTAAATCATTTTACGTGAATTAGGACATTAATTTATTTCAATTTAAATATGACAAGTCATTAGACACATTCAAATTATTCATTTTTACCCTCTTTACATTATGCTGAAAAAACCTTTTTCATTTTCATTTCCTAGAAACAACAATAAATATTATGTTTACTATCTCAAATAACATATCAACTTGTTCATTATGGGCTCTAGTTTGTCAAAAATCAATTCCATACATAACATTATAATTTTAAATGTTTGGGAATATTGGAACACCCCATCGGTGGACATAAAGCAGTCTACTCAACCACAATGCATACAATGTGGATCATGAGGGGTTTCATTTGGCATTTAGCCTTCCATTTTAACAAATCCATTTAATGGGATCAAATGAAAATCAAAAGTAAACCATTAACACAACTACTCACGAACAAATCAACTTAAAGAACGTAGAATATAACTTTTAGACCACATACCATGAAACCGGATTTGATTGCATGCTTCACGTTATCCTTAGCTCTAGAATCATGAACACTTTTAACCTCCCAAATCATTTCCACTAGAAAAGTGGTTTTTATGGATTTAGATGATTATTAATGAAACTAAAAGCCCTAATATATTAAATAGATGTAATATTAGCATAAGACATACTCACAAATTAAATATTCTACCATAAACACTCAAAATAGCCTAGAAACAAAGGTTATCAAACATTGGGATGATTTGGTTTCTTACGTTCTTCACTTGGTGTAGAATATGAAGAATGATGAATACATTTGGGTGATGAACATGAAATAACAAAGGGAAATAAACAGTACAATACCACATTTAATGGTACGTATGGTTTGAGAGTAGGGTTTTTGATACCATTTGATAACCGTGTGACTGACTCTTTCCCTGAGGGGATGAGTCGCATGGAACCTAGAGTGTCATCCATGGTTTAAAAAACAAAGCACAAACCATGTAGAATGAATTTGTTTAGTTCCACAAGGTTTTCCATTATTATTTCATGGTTTAAAAAACTCTGAACCCCTTCCTCTTAGCAATATTACATTGGGAGAACAGTTACTACTAACCATGAGCCAACCATAAATCATGCACAGAATAAACATTATCACCTACCTATCATGTCTCGAGCCCTTGAAAAACACATGGACATCCTCATACATCAAAAGATCATTCCAATGACCATAATATGTAGAATTGTTAAAAAGAATAAACAAGAATGAACCTCTTGAAAATATGAAATCTGACAACCTCATATCATTCTAAAGACTCATAATTGAGCTTCATTCCTAAGAATCCCTTAACTTATAATGAAAATGGATCAGGTCACTAGGATCACATATCGATCCCCATCTCTTAATATTCATTCAAAACATTACCATGCTGCTAAAAATCATTAAGCAATGGAACATCCTTTCCTAAAATGGATTTATCAATATGAACCACAATAAGAACAATATTCTCCTCAAATGACGCATCTACCTTAATCTCAACATCCTTGACACTGGAAACATGAGATGGGTTAGGGTGATACTATCGATGTTGGGACAAAAAAATTATTCATACTTATATACCATTGTCGAAGATCCAATTGGTATGCCCCTGATCCATTCCTCTCCACAATCTCAAATGGACCCACATACTTGGGTTCCAATATTCCCAATTTCAATATCCAATGATGACCCAACCATGGAGACACCTGTAGAATCACACGATCTCCCATCGTAAACTCCAGAGTTATATGCAAAAAATCCACATACGAATTCAACTTACATTGAACTATTTCCATTAATTTTTGAATTAATTAAACCTTTTTCAACATCCCCAGCATGATACTCCAACCTAATAATTCGGATTCTATGGCCTAAATCCAACACAATGAGAATCTACACAGTATAGCATATTGCTCCTCATAGAGTTTCCTTTGAATCATCACCTAATAAGTTTTTTATAGGTGAATTCCACTACTAGTAAGTGATTCTCCAACGATCCACCAAAATCTAGGTCAGAAGCCCTCAACAAATCCACAAGTGCTGGAATTGTGTGCTCTGATTTTCTGTCAGTCTATGTATGAAAATCCATTCTAAAAAACAAATGGGTACCAAATTATTTATACAATCCCTAATATAAAGGCGATGTAAATACTTGATCATGATCCAAAACTGTAGTCTTTTGAACACTATTAAACTACACTATAACCATAACCTAATAGTGAATATCTCTCAAATTGTCTAGAAATATTCAACCATGGTCAACTGAGGCACAACTACCCATATCACATCATTATTATGAGGTATCCTTGGATGACCTACAACAAAATCCATTTTTACATCATCCAATTTCAATTGTAGAATATAAAATGGTTTTAACAAACGACCTAGACATTGATGACCGACCTTCACCTACTAACAGATATGGAATCATCCAATAAAACCTACAACATCGTTCATCATTCTCGGTTACAAATATTGTCTACAAAAATAATGATATATTTTGGACTATGTAGGAATCACCAACAACCTTAATGCATAAACTCACACACCAATTCTTTCGGAAAACATGATGGAAATCAAATACAACCAATAACATTAATGATCCCATCATCATTAATGGTCTAACAAGAAGCTGACTCCCCACCTTTAAGACTCTTGATTAATGAAAAAACTTACTGAATCCAAATACAACATTTCAATGATTTGACATCGAAGAAAGAACATAACCTCCATGTATGTATGTGTAATCCACATAATCTCATTCTTCAATTCGAGGTCCATCTTAGTGAACAATGACATCATCCATAATTTAGAACCATATTAATCAGCTACATAACATTGAGACATCCAGGTCAATGCATCTGCAAACAATTTCCCATTTCCTTGTGTGAAAACCATCACAATGTCAAAAGATATCATGTAGTCAAACCATATCCACTAATGAAGATTAAAATCACTCTGAATGATTATGTAATTAATTATTTTATTATAGGTATACATAGTGAATTATTCTATAAACAATTATTGTCTCCAACAGTAATTCATCAAGCATTACAGTGAAATAAAGATCATGCATAGGGCAATTTCTTTTATGAGGCCTCAATTTCTTTAACACATACACAACAACCCAATTACTTTTGTATTAACACCACCACATGTCCAATACTAGACACATAACAAAACAAGCTACAAATCATTCATAGGTATGCTATGATCTGTATTGGTGCACATGTGAAATGATTCTTTCACTCTTCAAAAGCATCCTCACATGTCCTAGTAAATTTCAACATGATGCCATTCAAAGTCAAACATGAATGTAGTGATCCGAAATTGGATAAATCATTAATAAAACATCCATAAATTCTGGCCAAACATAGATAACATTGGTTTTTAGAATCATTAAAGGGTTGTTCCCAATATTCAATGGGTCACACTTTCTTCGAGTCCACTAAAAAAACTCTAAAGAGATTATGTGATGCAAGAAATTATTCCTATTGATTTTGAAATGAAATTTGGATAGCATATAATATATTCTATTCTCTTTTAGCTTAATTCGGAGAATGTCTAGTTGTTTTTGAAGACTGTTATGTGTTTTATAGTACACCACAATGTCATAAAAACATCTAGAAACTAATTTAGTTGCGGGTGAAAGGTTTGGTTCATCAGGTCCATATTCATTTTTGGTGAATTGGTCAGTGAAAAACTGAATTACCAAAAACTCATATAAACCATATTTTTTCCTAAAGGTATCTACATTATATTAGAAGATCTCACCCTTAGTTAATGATACTCTGATCTATGATAAATTATTGAGAACACTGAAGTAACCATTAGTTTTTCGTAAAATCATTGATTCATGGAAGAGGGTATTAGTTCATAATCATAATTTGATTTATCATCATATAATTGACCTCAATCCATAACGATCCATCACCCTTTTTAGGAAACAAAATTTGAGATCTTCAAGTCAACATACTCATGCAAAGAAATTCTAGTATTTAAATTCCTATAACTGATTTTTAAGCTCCAATAGTTTTGAATATTCCATTCAATATGATAAAATAGAAACATGCTATACTCCAGTAATCAAATCTATCATGAGCATGAATTTAATTTTGGGAGACATTGTTAAGATGAACTTAGGAAACTCATCATGAATCTGATCCACTGTAGGAGGAAGGAAAAGCTTCTCTACTCCCCCATCATAAAGCATATGATAAGACACTTGAGTTTTGATCTCAAGTAACTACAAAAAAATTGTGCTTGCATGAAATTTCCAAATTCCTCACTCACCATGATAGACATAAGTGTCTCTTTAATGAGATGTGAAGGTAAACCTATGATTGAAATAGTTGATATGAGCCAGTTAAAAAATTTATCCATATGAGAAATCAAACCAAAACCTCACATATCAATCACAAAGATGTACCATACAAAATTGTACCCACCAACATCAAGAGAACACCTCGTACACTTCCTAATATTCTCTACTCGAATCCATAATGATGTATCAATAAACATGAGCCCACAAAAACCATCCACCACTACACCCAACATTACTATAAGATGAGTAGAAATAAAAGAATGTGAGGAACATGTATTGAATAAATAACTAACTATCATCGAAGCTACATAAATTATACCTGAAACAGTTAATGGTCTATTTATCCACCTCCTAGTGTATACTAAACTGTTTGGTGTAGACCTACCCCTCTACCTATACTATGGTATGCAATCCTGACACCGCCCTATACTGCGAAAACAAATTCTCTCACCCCATTGTACGACATCTACCTCTTCGGCCGGAATGATCACCATACCTCCAACCCCCTAACTAAAATGTTGTAACCATCCACCTACCTAAACTCAACATTGAACTCATCCGTCAATAATTTCATGTATACCGTGGGTTCCTACATATTCTCTACACATGACAAATTCTTCCTTATTCTTGGAACTAAACTGGTTGTCGGGGACGCTGACAACACATGTGACTTGTCCTTCCACACTGATAGCAAAATTCATGGCCACCACCATGAGGAACTCATTCTATCTTCTGACAACAATATCCAACACCTCCATGAGAAAGGATTTAGAAATGGCACATCCAGCCATTGGACGTATGTAACGCCCTAACCTCAAAAGCCTAGATTCAATTCATTATTAACGAAAATTATCAAGATACACAGAATCATGGACCGAAAGACTGATTAGTTTAATGTACTTGGAAGTATTAGATACATACATAAGTTTTACATCACATTATAAAATGAAAAAACAACAACTTCTGTCCCCTTTGAAGACACTCATATTCTATAGCCTATTCATACAAGATAATCACAATCTACTTTTTGCATCCTAGAAAAAACAAAACATATGAAAGTGGTCAGGTCAGATGCTCTATAATGATAAAAATATAGAAAACCCTATCATAAATAAGGAAAAAAATAATTTAATGCATAAGACTAAAACAACATCCATTAAAACATAAATTCTAGCATAATATGGAAATGATAAATCAATGAATTCTATTTACTTATTCACATAGATATTCTACAAGTAGAATAATCATATGGTATGCCTCTAGGACATTGGGTCATGTATTGCGAGTCAGTCAGGACTTGTGCCTTGGGCCTACAGGTCGTGTACTGGTTCCCCTTCAACCATTAAAAAGGGGTATTATCCATAATAAAATAAAAATAAGAAGGAATTAAGGCCATTTGGGCAACGACTAATTTCATAATGATGAAATGCATAATGTCGGACATCATAAGCACATAGAAAAGTCCTCGTGCCAAGATTACAAATAAGGATTTTGTCAAGGCCTTCTGCCAAGAAACTAATTTGACTGATGAGACCAACTGATGCATCGAGGAGGTATAGTGTGCTCCACCGGTCATGTACTATGTCCAATGTATTATTCATGTGAAAATTTTTAAATGTAACATAAACATTCATATTAAACCCAACATAAAAAATGTCAATACATTAACCATAATCCATGAATTGTATAAGAATAGCACATCCATTGTCAAACAGATCATAACTCATTCAAAACAATATCAAAGATTGTTTTTATAAAAAATCAACTTCAAACATGCGTAAAATCCAATAAAGGATGTTGATATTGTTGAAATAAAATCTATTTGAGAAACATATATCTTTATATTTCGAAATCATTCAAATGTCACATAATTATAAAATAAACCCTTAATTCGGATATTATTCTTATAAGCTTGTAATGGAAGCATCAAATGTGTTATAACGATAGAAAATAGCCGCTCTTGTTGTATATGTTACAAAAAACATTCATTCGTAAATTTTAGAAAAGAACATAAAGTATATTATATGAAAAAAGATGGAATTATTCCTCCCATACTATTTTATAAAAATTCAAACAAGTGTATAAATGACTTTAACCCATAGACTAGGATATAGTAATAATGTTTTGAAATACATTTTTAAGAAATACAGGTGTGGATGATGAAGATTTCTGAGTAGATACTTACGTATTGACAACATCAGATAATAAAGAGATTGTAAAACTAACCCTTACCACTACCCCAAATCTAGTATTTCATAGCACCATCATTTATCAGCACTACACATATGAATTGATGAAGGGAACTTTTAACAACACTAAAAAACCAATTTTCAAAGTGACCCATTATCAATACTGATAAAGGCCCCACTCTATCATTGTTTTTTTAGTAGTGCTGATAACGAGAGGATTTATTAGCACTTTTTGATAGTGCTGATAATGTAAATATTTAAAATAAATCATTAATAATAATATATTGTAATATAATTATGTGTATATTGAGATAAATATAATAAATATTTTTTAATTATGTTAATTATATGTATAAAAAGACTATTACATTAAATTTATAATAAAATTATTGTAAATTACATTAAAATATTTTAAAAAATATTATTAATTAATAATTTTATAATTATCATCAATTAAAAATCATTTAATTACAATTTTAATACACTAAAAATCAATGAAATTAATAAAAGATATAAAATATGTTTAAAAGTTAACTCAAAATTCAGAAGACCATAAATTTTCATCCAGTGTCAATTTGAGATCTACAACATATGAAATAGAAGCTAATGATGAGCACTATGTGAAAAATTTAAAGGCAACCTTCTGTCGCAATGTTCGATGCCAAAAGGCCCATAATTCCTCCAAAACATAGTTTTCAATCGGGATACCCTGATTTTCTAACATTTAGACAACTATAACATTTGATTCGTATTTCCACTAGGTCTGTAAGATATATAACAATGATGATTGATTCATATTATTTAATTTAACTCATTGTGGAGTTGTAATGGTCTTCTGGATTAGAAGTTATGGTCATTTTTACATTCTATGGATTTTCAGATACACATATATATATGGATATATTCGTAAATATAAATATACATGTGTTTGTGTGTGTATGCGTGTGTCTATGTGTGAGTGTGTTCTATATATGAATGTATGTATGTATTTATATATTTCCAAATACAAAAAAACATAATTTATAAATGTATTTACAACTAATCTTATAAATATATATTAATAATCAAATAAAAATTTATATATATATATATATAAATATAAGTATATATATAATATACGAATAAATACATATTTAATAATATATGAATTAATATATATGAATTAATATAAACTAATATATTTATATTAATATAAATCTATATTAATATTTGAATAAATATAACTATATATATATAAATAATGAAATATAAATATATTTTAATATACAAATATATATATATATATTAATATATGAAATAATGTATATATATTAATATAACTAAATATATTTATATTAATATGAATTTATATTAATATTTGAATAAATATAACTATATATATATATAAACAGATATATCATTAAATAGAGAAAAAATAGCCTAGTCGTAAAGGTGCATACGCGCAAGGGGGGAGGACTCGGGTTCGAGTTCAGGTTAAAGTAGGGCTGTACGGGCCAGTGGGGGATGTTCAGGAAAGTGCAACGCTTGGGGGAGTGGGATGGGGTTCACTTTGCATTGATAAGATGGGGGAGGGGGGTCACGAACTGTTAAATGCCCCCTGTGCATTTCATTTTCTTTTTATCTTTTAAATTGTTATTTTGTCTTTTATTAGTGCTAAAAAATTTCTTATAAATAAACTTTTTATCATTACATTTATTAGTGCTGATAAATGGTTCCCCCACCTTTATCATCACCTCGATTAATAGCACTTTTCTAGGGCTGTTAAGGCCTTTTTCTTGTACTGATACATGTAATATTTGTAGTGCAGTTCCTTGTACATTTCCTTAGTCGAGGGTACATTAACCTCATTTATAATGGTGAAATAATTGTTTTTAAATTATACAAGAACCATAAATATAAATATGATGTCATATATTATCTTCTAATATTGCTTTCTTAATAATATTTTAGTAGTATCACTGTTTCTGATGTTAATTGATTCATTTTCTTGTATTTGTTTTGTAATGTAAGTCATGTTATTTATAGATAGGATAAATTATATTCATATCAATAAAGACATCATTTTCGAAAACATTATTTTTAGTCATAAAATGATAATTATTTTTCAAAGGAAACGATAGGAAATGAATCCTCATCGCGTCATGGAGACGGTAAGCCGTACGTACAAACGATCGACAATATCATTCTATTTCGTATTTAATGGAATAAAAACATAATGATACATATGTATATCATAGTTATAGTATAATTATGTATTACATATATGTTACTTAAGTTCATTAAATCCATCCTTTATACGTTCCATGTATAGCGTGAATGATTCAGTCATTTTGAGGGGGCTGTAGTCCGCATTTCCTAAAATAAAATTATTGTATTTATACATCCTGAAAGGCATAAAGAAATGTTCTAAATGATAATTACAGTAGCATAGAGATAATATAAATATCATAAATATCATATATAATTACAGTGCCCTCATAATGTCCACCATGAGATGCAGTAGGCGATAATTGAACAATCATTGTTTCGTGAGGCAGTAGTTTGTTGTCCATAGAAACAGTATGTTCTATGTCCATTAGATAAGGGTGTGTGTAAGTGTATTTATAATAAATATCATAAATAATATCTAGTATACTTATGATACTGGTGTTTTTATGTAATCAAATAATAAAAATATCACAAGGAGTGGAGAGGGAATGTAAAAAACAAACATGAGAGAAATTGTTACCTTTTAATCCGGTAACTCCCTTAGTTTTGAACCAAAAGGATTCCGTTAAATACATTATTACTATGGTATGGCTTCTATGAAAAATATAGTGATGTTTATAGATTATTTTGGTAGATTTTGGATAATTCAATGGGCTTGAGAGGTGTGAGTATTGGGTTAGAGGTGATGTCCTTTTACAAAGGGGTGGAGGGGCTCTTTAAGAATGTTTGAAATTATTATTTTATTATAAAATAATTTTCTGTTTAAAAATGTCCAAAACTCATTACATTCGGGTATAATATGAATATAAGTCTAAATAAAATCATCTGATAAGAATTGGACAGGATTTGTATATTTTTTATTTCTTATCTTTTAGCTTTAAACCTTTGAAAAATAGTTTAACCATTACCATGTCCTCTAGTATATTCATACTATATGGTTAATATGTTTACTATAAAATACCAAGAGACCCAAAAATGGATAATTAATGTCATATTATTCATAATATATGTAATTTGTTTGAATCTTAGATTTTTGGAATTATTTTATTATTTAATTAAATATTAATTATTTTTAAAAAACATTTTTGTCAATTTATAAATTATTCATATCAAGAATATTATAAAATATATAACAACATGATTATTTATAACATCCTTTATTAAATCAAATTTAAAAAGTCACAGGTATCATTAAAATTCTTGGCTAACATAAAAATTTCAAAATAAATTTATATTAATATTTATAATATCATTTATTTGATTCTATCATTAATAAGGAAAATACTACATCATAATTGTTTCATAAATAAATATATTTATATAGTGTCTAAAAATTATAAATAACTTATCATTATGTAGTAAATTGATTAGATTTATAATTACTATTTATAGTATAAACGATCATCTTTATAACCTCATATTAAAATTATATTACCTAAGATATATGTTTATGTTATATTTTACTTAACATTAAATTAATTTATATAAAGTTTATTTCTCCCATTAAAGTTGTGCCATGGTGTACCAAAATCTACCCTATGATTCCCCTGGTCGGATATGTATCAGCATATTGGGTTAAGTCATGTTTATAGTAATTTTATATTATTACAATATTATTTTTACCTTTAATTACCCTGTTAATCTTTAATCGAGGAAAATAATATTCAAAAGAAACTATTCACTAAAAACAATTTTCATCTTATTGAACCACATTTTACATACTAATGTCATATGTGTATGTTTTTTTAAATTTAATTCATATATGTAGTAAAATTATATTTTATGCAAATATTCAAATGTACATTGATGGTTAGTAAATGTGCCTGGAAGGTGGGTGAAAATATGTTAAAAAAATTTCAAAAAATGTTAATATATAATTCTATTATAAAATTACAAAATTGAATTATATTGGGAAAATATATGAATTATTTACCTATTTTGTCTTTATGGTAAATTTAATAAAAAATTATTATTTAAAGGAAGAAGTTGGTTTTTATGTACTATGCAGTACTGTTTTCTTGATTCATAATAAATTAAATGTTTTAAGAAAAATACCAAAAATTCACCCAATGAAAATGTTGATATTTCTAATTGAGAAATATATTCTATATTACCAAATTAAAAACATAGAAGTTGAATTAATTAATTTAAAATTAATCCATGTTGTCATAATCAAAAGGCGTGTATTTAAGAAATAATAAATATAAAAAGATTCGCATTTTTATGTCCAATTTCAATATGGAATTATTCGAAATGAAAAAAATTGGAATAATTTTAAAAAATATAATATAAATACACTCTAAAACAAATGAAATGAAAAATATATCTAATTAATAAATTTGATAAAAATGCAGTTTTCAATTAAAATTCGGTATTTTTAAATATTCATTAAAAATGAACACTATTAGAAAAATATCAAAAAATTACACAAAGTAAATTTTTTTGTCCTGATTCTAATAAATAATTTAATTCCATCATTTTTAATATATAAATTATCCAAATATTGGATTTAAATAATATACGCCATTAAAAGGAGGAAAAACTTTATTTTTTTAAAAATACTTCTTTTATTGAAAAATTAATTTTGTCTTCATATTATTTCTTAGAAACAAAAAAGAATTGATGTTATAATTATATGGGATATATATAAAATTCAAAATTTGGTCATTACTATTCATAACATATTTTTAAACGGCTAGATTAAAAGGTCATCGAGCACTTGAACTCGGTGTTGCCTATATCACACAGTATTGTATTATTCAAAGAGAAACGTACCATGGAAGTTTGGGGTGTAACATTCCTTCCTCTTTAAATAAATTTTAACTTATAAATTTTAATTCTGTGATTGAAAACTATGTTTTTCACGTTTCAAAATAGCTTAGTTAAAATCCAACATTGAAAAAATTGATAAATGAGGCCCCAATTTAAAAAATGTAAGTATGAATGTTACCCAAAATAACACATACTAGGGTTCAATTTAGGAAAAAATGGATATGCAAGATAAAACAAACCATCATATTCTGATGAAGATTGATATAAAATATTATTAAGGGAATGTAAAAAATCAAAAAGATATAAATCTACGATGATATATGGAACCATTTGATCCATCATAAAATAAGGTTCTAGAAAAAAAATATTTGGATTTATGATCCATTTCCTAGTATTGTAGAATTAATAGAATTCATAGACTAGGAGAAAAAGGAACCATACTTAATTTACTCGTAGAGTTTCATCCTTTTCCACAAACTCATCATTCACACCAAAATATAATAGAACATAAAAATATTCAATTTATCTTAATCGTATATGGTTCATAATAATGAATATATAATTCATATTTCATACCATTTTAAAAAAACTAAATTATAAAATCCAGAATATCACACAGGCTAGTGGTTGGTGATGCACCCTTGTCACCCTTAGGTTGAGGGTTCAAGTCTTGAGGACTTTCCGGACATGACTGGTTGTCGCCTGACCATGAGGATGTTCTTTTTATAACAATACCAAAATAATATTATGAAATTTTTTCACCTTAAACAATACTATCCAATGATCAACATAATCCATTCCAACCATTAGAGTTATCCAAAATTCATCTATCCAAACTCTCTCTAAATGGCCTAAAAATTCTAAAATCAATTGTAACATCAAATTCCCCAAACAAAGTCAATTTTTTCATATTGTCATATTATAAAAATATGATTACCCTCATAATATTAGAACCATAATGAAAAAAAGTTCTAAAAAACAATACCTATATATATATATATCAAATTCTTCTTATAACCAGAATATAATTCTTGAATCCAAAAACACAAATACATTAATTTTTCCACATCAACTGTAGTAACAACATATTCTTTGCCTTGGACCCATGTCCTATTCTGAGGTAATATTACATGGCTCTTAAAACATTCATTTTCTTAATTCCCCATGTCAATAGAATTTTGAAATTAAACATTCACAACCTCTTTCTTTCCCATCCAATAACGAGCCTGGTGACTTTTTTCTCCCCATTTGTAACAAACTCTCATTCCTTTTAGGCAAGTACCTGGGTGTTTTTTCACAAAATTTTCACATAAGGTAAAATACTATGTTCCCATTTTCCCTTTATCTGCCACTTGCTCCACCATTCTAGTCTTCTCTTTCTTTATGTTAATGTCATATGAAATAGAGAATTCTTTTTCTATCTTGATTGTAGATTAGACTATATCTCCGTATGGTGAGAAGGATTGTGAGACTAATGCTTGATGGAGAAATGGTTATAACCGATCAGCAAATCTATCAAACATTCTTCAGGGATTAAGTATATAATCTGTAGCATACATGGCTAACATTGTAAAGTTCACCTCATACTTTGCGACATTCTAATCATCCTTTTTCCTCAGACTCAGAAATTTACGTTCCATATTTTCTCGATGATCACAAGGAATGTATTTTTCTAAGATAACCTCTTCATACACTCTCCATTCCAAATTTGATACATAATCACCATAATTTTTTTAACTACTGACCCCCATTGATCGACATCTCTTACGAGGCAATAGACTACGAAAAAAAATTTCTCTTTCGCTAATCCAAAAATCATGAAATATTTTCTCTATGGAAATTATAAATTGATCAGTTACAAATGGATTTGTTTTCCCATTGAATGTTGGTGGTTGTTGTCTGATGAAGTGGTCTAACATTGATCCTCTACATTATAGATTAGGGTGATCCATACAGGTAATGCTATTATTCATAACTAGAGTGAGTTGTCCCAGTATGGATATAAGCTAATCAGCACTAGTTGCATCACCTACTCCATTATAATTATCTTGAGTGAGGTAATTCCCTACATGGATTACGTGCATTGATAAGACTTCCATTTCTTCCACAATGCTCCATTTCTAAACAATGGAATACACTAGATTAATTTATGAATCAAAATCCATAATTACAATCATTTAAAATACATAACATTAGTTGAACAATTTATGGTTATAATTCATAGTCATAAAAATGTTTTCATTGGGGGTTTATTTAATCATAGACCATTCATAAAAGTTTGTAATGAAATTGTGAATTATCCTATGCATATCCTCTAGGAGTTTCATAACAAATAGTGAAGGAAGTCCCATTGTCATGTACCAGTTCTCGTTCGAGTGTATCTCAAAGCGGTGTTTTTGGGTTTTACTGCTAGATACAAATATTCCAGATCTTCCTCTACTTGATTGGATCCATACAGGGATGTATTTATATGAAAATACACATAATATATACACTTCTCAAATTTGTGTAAGTTCTTCTATACTAACCCTTAGTGTCTATCTTAGGGTAATGTTCTTTAATAAGTGTTTTTCTAAATCTGGTTTCTAGGGGTTGAAATAATTTTTTTTGATTCCAATGATAATGCCCCGATCGCAAAAGTCTAGAGTCGATGCATTATTACATAACTTTGGCATGATACAAGGAATCATGTCCTGAAAGACCGATCCGTTTAGTATCCATTGATGTACTTGATACATACACAAGTTTTAAATTAAATTATGTAATGAAAACAACAACAACATTGTTTCCCCTTTGAACACCCACATATCCCTTAGCATATTCTGGAAGTTTAATCGTAATATACTTCATCACATTCTAGGAAAAATAAAACATAAGAAATGGGTGATCTCAGAAGCTTAGTAATTATAACAATACTGCGGAAACTATCACAAACAAGAATAATAATTTAAGACGTTGTCTAAGACTAAAATATATGACTTTTAAATATAAACTTCAGAATAATACGGAAAATATAAATCTAATAATTCCATTTACATATTAACTTGGATATTATACTAGATGAATTTTCACATTTAATATCAATAGCTAATTTTATAATGATGGAATGCATAATTCCGGACATCACAACCATATATTCATGGCCTCATGCCAAGACTAAAAAAATTGATTTTTTCAAGGCCTTGTTCCAAGATAATAATTTTTCTCATGAGACATGCCGATGCATCAAAGAGCTATAGTAGGCCCCCCTTCACTTACAATTTCTAATGCATTCCTTATATGAAAATGTTGATAAATAACAAAAACATTCATTTTATATCTAGAATACGTAATGTCAATAATTTAACCATAAACCATTAATGGTATAAATATAGAAAATAAATAGTCATATATATTATAACTCATTCAATACCATATGGAAGATTGTATTATATCAAATCAACCTCAAACATGTGTGAAAAACAAAAATGAATGTTGTTTAAGATGAATCAAAACTATTTGAGAGAAATATATCATTCTATTTTAAAATCAGTTAAAAGTAATGTAATTATAAAAGAAAACATTAGTTTTGAAAATATTTGGATAATATAATAAATGAAGCTTCAATGTTTTTATAATGGTGGAAAATAGCTACTCTTTCCATTTATGTTAACAAACATTCAATCCACAATTTGTCGAAAAGGGAATAATTTACCTTGTTTGGAAAATAACCAAATGATTCCATTCAAACCATTTTATAAAAATTAAAACAAGGGTATACATGAGTTTAAATCGTATTCTTTGAAATATTAATAATGTCTTGAAATAAATTTTAATGAATCACGGATGTGGATGCTATAGAAGCCAAAATAGATACTTACGTATAAACAACCTCAGATAATAAAGAGGTTGTAAAATTAACCCTTACCTTGTACTTTTCCTTAGATAATGGTATACTAACCCCCTGTATAATGGTGAAAGCATTGTTATTAAACTATACAAGAACCATATACATAAATAAGATATCATATATTATCTTCTAATATTGCTTTGAAAATAATATTTTAGTAGTATCATTGTTTCGGGTGTTTACTAATTCGTTTTCCTTTATATGTATTGTTAAGTAGGGCATGTTTGTTATGGATATGATATATTTTATTCACATCCCAAATTATATCAATTTATTAAAAATTATATTTAATCATCAAATGAAAATTATTCTTTATTGGGTATGATTGGGAAAGAAACCCCATCGCATCGTGTAGGCAAATAGTCGTACATATGCACGATGGCCAATATAATTCAATTTAATATTAAAAAGAATAAAAACATAATGATACATAGATATATCATATTTATAGTATAATAAAATATTTTATATATGTTACATAAATTCATTGAATGCATCCATTATACATTCCATGTATGGATTGAATGAGTCATATCACTTTGAGTGCGTGGTAGTCCGTACATCCTCATATGAAATTATCATATTTATAAATCATGAAAGGCTAATAGGTATGTTCTAAATGAAAGTTATCAAAAAAATAGAAAAAAAATAAATATCATAACTATCATATATAATTACATTTCCATCGTTATGGACAACATGAGAGGCGGTAGGAGATAATTGGAGAATCATCATTTCATGAGGTTGTAGTACACCATCCACAGAAACAGTATTTTCAATGTACATTAGATGGAGGTTTGTTTAAGTTTTGTTTGAATAATTATCATAAAAAACTATTATATTGATGATAATGATGTTGTTATGTAGGAAAATAATAAGAATACCATATAGAGTGGATAAGGAAAATAAAAATAAGAACTTGAGAGAAATTGTTACCTTTAAATTTTGTAACAACTTCTAAATTGAACAAAAAGGTTTTCATGAATTGCCATATTCCTAGGGGAAGGCTTCTATAAGAAGGATAAGGCAGTTTGGAGCTTATTTAGGTAGATTTTGGTTTATCCAGTGGTCTTGAGAGGTGTGAGTAATGGGTTATAGTTGATAAACTTTTATAAGGTGGAGGAGGGGCTCTTTAGAAATGTGTGAATGCACAATTTTATTATAAATGTATTTTCATATTAAAAAGGAAAATAACCCATTAAATTAAAATATAAGATTAATATAAGTCTAAATAAAAAAATCCAATAATAATTTGATTTTTTTGGATATTTTTTAATCCTTATCATTTAGAGTTAACCCATAATTATCTAATTTAACATTTACTATATCCGGTTGTATATTCATAATATAGGGTTAATATATTTACAATAAAATTCCAATATGTAACAACCCATGATTTCATAGGGTGTTTTTTCTTCAAAATAATTCAATAAATTGCTATAAACACAACATTGAGTTGAAGCGCAACATCACTTACCAAACAACCCGTTAAAAAGAGGTTATGAATAGTATTAACTAAGTTTTGAACATTATATAATCCTTATAATTTTAGAATCCATATTATGAGTCTCATAGATATAATGTAAGAAAAAATTCATTTTTTTTCAGAAAAAAGATGTATTTTTCAAAAAATTCACTTTTACCGACTTTTAATGGAGAACCCTTTTTAATTTCAATATTTTAAAAATTTATATATTCAATTTTATTAATAAATTAATTATATCAAATGGGGACATCAAAAAGTTTCAATGTAACACCCCAATCTTCCTTGGTACACTTCTCTTTGAATAACCCAACAGTGTGTGTTGCATGCAACATTGAGATTCTAACACACTGCGTCCAATCAAAGTAGCCGTTATGAATAGTAATACTGAATTTTTGAAATTTTATAAATTTAATCTTTCAAAATGGACTTCATTTTTGGATTTGTAATATCAAAATTATCCCTGGGTAAAATTTTTGTACTTTTCGGATAACTTTTATATTTTGATGAATAGTTAAAATTACTAAATTTTAATTAAAAACAATTTTTTAATCAAAATAATTAATTGTGATAAATTATTAATTTGTGTTGTTTTAAAGTATATTTGGATTATATTTTTACAATTTAATACTATTTTTTTCTTTAGATGTAATTTCACATTTAAACCAGACATAAACAATTGTCAATCTTTTGATAGTCATTATTTCTTAAAAACACGTTTTTTGTTTTGACAGCTGGAATTAATTTTAAATTAATTTCTGAAACTTCTGTGTTTTGAATTTGGAAAAATGGACTCCATATTTGGAATCAGGATGTAATAAATGTTTAAATAAGTATCTTTTATTTTTAGACATTTTGAATAATTACTTCGGTAAATATTTTATTTACCATGGTTAAAGGGAAATTCTAGTAAATAAGGGTAAAAAATAATATTATAATAATACAAAATTACCCTAAAACGTGTATTAACCATATTGGTTGATACCTCTCCGACCATTGACATTTTTGGGTCGATTTTGGGAACCCATGGATCCACTTGTATTTGATAATGACACTTTATATTAATTAAGTTAAAGTAAATACAAAAATGACCTAAGCATATATAATTTATCAAAACAATTTTTGTATAGGGTTATATATATTATATTTTAATCTATAAATATTCATTATAAATATAAAAAGATTTCCTATATAATCGTATTTTAATTATAATTTTTATACATTGAAAAATTATAAATATATATGACACAATAATGATTATATATTTTCATTATTAATGAATGAATCATGTAATTGGTATCATTAATGGACCAATTTTTTGGGACGTATGGATGTATATAATATTTTTATTATATATATATATTATAAAAACAGAAAGTGACATGGTAAGTGTTAAACTAGTTTACCAATTGTTAAAACTAAAAAATAAGGTTTAATATAATAACCCATACCTGTCTAAAATATATTTGATGAAAGGATTTCGACCAATACCCACCTTATACTGTGAATAATCTACTTTGGATACATTAACAACTGAATATGAATTTATAATAAATTAATACATTATGTTTTTCCTAAAGAGCCCGTCCTCCCCCTTATAAAAGGACACAACTTCTAACCAATTATTCACACCTTAAAAGCCTATTGTTTCAGCCAACCCCTACACAAATACTCTCTCAAATTCCCTCAATTCCACCTAGAGGCCTTATGTTGAACAGAAATCCATTCTAGGAGCCCTTTGATCAAATCAAAATGAAGAACCCGAAGAAGAGGTAAGGATTTCACCACCCACATTCATGTTCCTTTCTTCTTCAAATTTTTTCCCTTGTTATTTAAATTATAAAATAATAACTCCAATATATTCTATATAGTGTGATGTTATTATAAATATGGAACAAATAAATTCATTATGCTATCCATCCCTTGAATGACATGTCGCCATACGTGTGTACATAAGACCTACCGTCTCCATGTTGTGGTGTAATTGTTATTCAATATATTATTATTTATATGGTTATAATAATGATGTATAATAAATGTAAATAATAAATATAAGATGATAATTATTCATTATATATAATATACCATCCAATTATATATTATTTTAATATCAAAAGAATGATATAGTCGCTCGTCCGTACGTACAGACTACCTTCTCCACGAACGCAATGAGATTCATTCCCCATCATGTCAATGCAATTATAATTCACATTTGATGATTAAAAATAATTTTTACGGACTTGATATCATTATGGATATGAATAAGATACAACCTACCATAATAAACATGACTTATGTCACAAAACATATAAATGAAAATGAGTAAGTTAACACCCGAAACGACGATAATACTAAGATATTATTAACAAAACAATGATAACAGATCATATATGATATCCTATTAATGTATATTATTCTTTTATAATTTAATCAAAATTATTTCACCATTATAGAGGAGGTTAAACTACCCTCGACAATGGAAAAGTTCAAGGTAAGGGTTTATTTCAGACTCTCTTCATTATCCGAGGTTGTTTATACGTAATTATCTACTGGGTCCTCTTTACGACCGACATCCATGTTTCTTAAAAATGAATTTCAATACATTCATACAATTTTATAGAATATTGGTTAAATTCATTAATAACCTTGTTGGACATTTTATAATATTTTTATAAAGGAATCTTTTCGTCTTTTTCCAAACAAGGTCCTTTTGATTTCATCTATGTCAACATCTTTTGATGAATTTTGTGTTTATTTGAAGTTGGTTTATTATGATACAATTCTTCCATATTGGAATGAAGTTTTTGTGATATGTTTGACTATTGTTGTTCTATTTTAATACCATTCATGGTTTGTGGTTAATGTATTGACATTTCGTATGCTAGTTTAAATATGAGTGTTTGTGATTTGTTTAAACCATTTCATATGAGAAATGTATTGGACTTAGTATGTGACGGGTGGAGCCTGATATTGCTCCTCGATGTATCGATAGGTCTAATGAGAAAACTAGATGTGGAATTGGCCAAGGCCCTTTCCCAATTTGATTTATGGTTTTGTACGAGGCCTTAATGATTTTAGACATCATGGCCAAGGCCATGACAAAATGTTTCAGAATATCCGAAATTATACATTCCCTCATTATGGAAATAATATTGATGGTTCAAGTGGTCCATCAACTAGTAGAATACCCGTGATTATGTTTTATTATGGTATTACATACTCTGATCATATTCATTCCATAAAAGTATTCATGTTTATTATTGGTAAAGGAATGTGGTTTCATTAATTCACCAAGCTTAATATTTAGGTCATTTTCTGGTGTATTACATACCCTTATTGAGCATTTGAGCTCACCCCTTTCTTAAGTTTCGTTTTCCCAAGATATGAAGATGTTAGTTATGAGTGATCTGCATGCATAATCTAGGAGGCTTGGATGCTTCTAATGAAATATATTTTTTGGTGTATTTCTCTCCATGATGAAAAGTTGAACATATGTATGAATATGGTTTCCAAGGCTACTAAATCAATTGGTCTTTCAAGACTTGATATTTTATGATCATGAAAATTTTATGTAATAATGCACCCAGCCTGGGTAACTGGGGTCGGGGCATTACAGTTGGTATTATTGAATGTTTAGTACAAAACTTGGAAACAAGATTTAGATAAACACGGATTAGAGCACAAATACGTAAGATGGACTTTGAGGATTAGTATAGAAGAACTTAATTGCATTTTTTTATTGTAGAGATTTTGTGAGTTTTCCAAGAAATATATCCATGTTTGGATACTATCACGTAGAGGTGGATCTAGCACAGATGTACCTAGGTGTAAAACCCAAAAACACCGCTTTGAGCTTGACTCGAATGTGAACGGGTGCACTACAACGGGCCTTGTTGCACTCTTGGTTATGACACTCTTGGGGGATATTCTTAGGATAATTCGCATTTTCATTACAAACCATTATAATGTGTTAATGATTATATACTTACTTAATGAAAAAATATTAATGATTATGGATTATATCCATAAATCGTTCAATTTATGTTAGGCATTTTAAATGTTTGGAATTATTCATTGCAATTCATAAACTGACGTAGTTTATTTCATTGTATTGAAATGGCTCCCAATAGAAGGAATGTGAACTCCCACAATATGTATGATCCAAAGAACAATAAGGATCATATCTCTTATGGAATTAAGCAATCATTTAGAAGGGAAATAGGCTCCCACATATTATCTTCATATGAAGAAATAATATCATGTGTTGATAAGATGAGTAAAGAGTTCACTGAGTCCTATGGCTTCGAAGGGAAGCAAGAGAAGAAAAGGATGGAAGTGAGAAATATGAATAAAGGTATGAAGGAAAAGATGAATTTCCCATATTTGATAACTGTGGGAAGAAACACCCGGGAACTTTCCTGAAGGGAATGAGAGTTTGTTATAAGTGTGGAGAAAAAGGACACCATGTGGGTGTCTGCAAGGGTATGAAAAAGGGATCAAATGTGCAATGATTCATCTACAAGGGGTAGGGACACTACATGAACCAATGTTCAAATCATCAGAGTATACCCCAAATGATGCTATTTGATAATAATCATGTTATGATACTACAACAGATGAGGAGGAATGACTAGTGTTCTTATATTGTTATTAGAGAATTATATCATTTGAGTGTTGTTTCAACAATGTACTGGTTATAATAATTATGGAGTATATAAAGATTGTACTACAGTACTATTTCATTAAGGACTGGGGATTGTGTGGAACCATGAAAAGTTTCTCAATAGTAGGTTAAATTTTTGGAAAATATATGGTTTAGTGAATGAAAAAACATAATATGGTTCTGATAATGAGGTAGTAATTTTGGAATAAGAGATGTTTGATTCGAATAAATTATATTTGATATTCTTGACTAATTTGAAACAAATTAATGATTTCTATTCCCATCATTTTTGGAGTTTACTACATTTTTGGATAGGTGGAGTATATCAAGTATTCAATAAGGAATAAAGGAGCTTGAATGTAACTAATAATTTTTTGTGGTAATTCAGGATGTGCTGTGTTTTAAAAGAATACATGACGAAGGTGTTCACATGTTATTACATGGGAAAAAATATCATTATTGTGTTTACCTTCCTTAAAAATTTTGGACTGTGAGATTTGGAAAAAAAGTATTTTGGATAACTCTAGTCTGAGATTATTTTTGACTTCCATAAAATGTCAACCCAAAGGTCAGGCGGCATCCCGTCGCGACATGCAAGACCGCAAGACATGAACCCGTAACCGAAGGGTGACTAGGGTGTATCACCTACCACTGGCACACGAGATGTCCTGAAATAAATAATGTCGCTTTTTTTAAGAAGGTCTGGTAGATGAATTAAAAATTCATTTTTTAACCCCAAATGAATTGGATAAATAGAATATTTTTCTGTGTTCTATTATCTTTTTGAGTGAACGATGAGTTTGCGGTAGAAATTAGTTAATGTATGGAACTCTACTTGTCAAGTATATATTTTTCTTCTCCTTTTATTCTATGAATAAATTAATTGTTATAATTTTTTTAAGGTATATTTAAAAAAAGTGTTATCCTAATACCTTATGTTTTGTTGAATTGATGGTATTTTATGTCATCATAGATTGATGAATTTAAAGACCTCAATTTTACACGTGTTTGTGATTGATGACCTCAATCACTACCTATAAATATTTATGTTTTTCCTCTAATTATATGTCTTTAATTTCCACCAATGTTCTCCTAATCAAGATCATAATTTGGTGGTGACCCATTCATTTCTCTTTTACTCTTATTAAGACGAAATTTTATTAATCCAATTTCCGATTGGATTTTCGCACAAAGATTTTTTCTATTTTCATCCTTTATTTTCGAAGAACAATATCAAATTGCGAGGAAGAAATTTATTTAAGGAGGGAAGAATTTAACAACCCAAGATTTCATAGTTTGTTACTTCTTCAAAATAATTCAATAACTTGAACTACACGCTACATCGAGTTTAAGCGCACCCGGACTTATCAAACAAACCGTTCAAAAGAGGGTATGAATAGTACTAACTGAATTATGAACTTTAAATAATCCTTATAATTTTAGAATCCATATTATGAGTATCTTAGTCATAATTTGAGAACAAATTCATTTTTTTCAGATAAAAGATGTATTTTTCAAAAAATACACTTTTATCGTCTTTTAATGGTGAACCCTTTTTAAATTAAATATTATAAACTATTATATGTTGAATTTGACTAAATAAATTAATTATTTAGAATGAGGAAATAAAAAATTTAAAATCTAACACCCCAAATATCCTCGGTACGCTCCACTTTGAATAACACAGTAGCATGTGTTGTACGCAACATCGAGATTCTAACAAACTACGACCAATCAAAGTAGCCATTTTGAATAGTAATACCCACTTTTTGAAATTTTATAAATTTTTTCTCTCAAAATGGACTTCATTTTTTCATTTGGAATAAAATTATTATCCTCGGTTAAAATTTTGGTACTTTTTTAATAACTTTTATATTTTGATGAATAGTGAAAATTACTAAATTTTAATTAAAAACAAATTTTTTAATCAAAATAATTAATAGTGATAGATTATGAATTTGAGTGGTTTTAAAGTATATTTCGAATATATTTTTACCATTTAAAACAATTTTTTTCATTGGACGTAATTTCACATTTAAACTGGACATAAACAATTGTCAATCTTTAGATAGTTATTTTTTTTAAAAAACCGGCTTTTAGTTCTGATAGCCGGAATTAATTTTAAATTAATTTCTGCCACTTATATGTTTTGAATTTGAAAAAATGGACTCCATATTTGGAATCAGGTTGTTCAAAATATGTAAATTGGTAACTTTTATTTTTAGACATTTTGAATAAATACTTCGGTAAATATTCTATTTACCATGGTTAAAGGGTAAATCCGGTAAATAAAGGTAAAAAATAATATTATAATAATCATAAATTACCCTAAAATGTGTCTTAATGCTATTTTTTGATACATGTTCGACAATGGGCATATTTGGGTCAATTTTGAGACCGCATGGATCCACTTGTAGGTAATAATGACACTTTATATTAATTAGGTTAATGTAAATACAAAAATGACATAAGCATATATATTTTAACAAAACAATTTTTACATAGGAATATATATATTATATTTTTGACTATAAATATTCCATAGAAATATAAAATGATTTTATACATAATTTTATTTTATTTATAATTGTTAGACATTGAAAAAATAAAAATATATATGACATAATAATGATTCAATATTTTCTTATTTAATTAAAGAATCAAATAATTGGTATTATAAATGTTAAAATAAATATAATTTGAATGTTCTGATGACATCCACGAACATTATTGGTTAATATGACATTTTAAGATTGCTTAAAGATATTTTATTCGAAATAATAAAGATTTTAGGACTTTAACAATAATCGATTTTTAAATATTGTCAAAATTGACAAAAAATAGTTTTTAAAACAAATATTATATTATTAATTGATATTATATTCCTAAAAATCTAAGGATCGGCAAAAGGACTTATATAATGATAGGTGTATCATTAATTTCCCCCTTGGGGGTCTCTTGGATGTATATATTATGAATATTAACAATATATTATAAAAATACAATGTGAAATGGTAAGTGTTAAACTAATTAACAAAGAGATAAAACTAAAATATATGGTTAATATAATGAGCCAAACCAGTCTAAAATCTATTAGTTGAACGTATTTAGACCCATACCTACCTCATAATTTGAATAATCTACTTCAGAGCTATTAGAAACAGAATATAAATTTATTATAAATGAATACTTTAATTTTTTCCTAAAGAGCTCGTCCTCCCCCTTATAAAAGGACAAAAATTATAACCAATTCACTACACCTTAAAAGCCATTTGGTTCGGCCAAAACCATCCCAAATACTCTCTAAACTTCTCTCACTTCAACATAGGGGCCTTATGTTGATCATAAATCCATATTAAGGAGCCCTTTTGATCAAATCAAAAGGAAGAACCCGAAGAAGAGGTAATGATTTACCACCCTCTTTCAAGTTCCTTTCTTGTTCTACTTCTTCATTCATTGTTATTTACATTATAAAACAATAAATCCAGTATCTTTTATATAATGGGATGTTATTATAAATATTTAACAATGAAATTCATTATTCTATCCATCCCATGAATGACATGTCACTATACGTGCGTACGTACGACCTACCGTCTCCACGTTGTGGTGAAATTGTTATTCAATATATTATTATTTAGATGGGTATACTAATGATGTATTATTTATGTAAATAATAAATAAAACATGATAATTATTCGTTATATATAATATATAATCCAGTTATATATTATTTTAATATCAAAAGAATGATATTGTCGCTCGTGCGTACGTACGGACTACCGTCTCCACGAACGCAATGAGATTCATTCCCCATCGTATCCATGCAATTATAATTCTCATTTGATGATTAAAAATACTGTTTAAGGACTTGATATCATTCTTGATATGAATATGATACAACCTATCCCTAATAAACATGAATTATGTAACAAAACATTTAAATGAAACCGAGTAAGTTAACACCTGAAACGGTGATAATAATAAGATATTATTAACAAAACAATGTTAGAAGATCATATTTGATATCATATAATTATATATGATTCTTGTATAATTTAATAACAATTATTTCCCCATTATATAGTAGTTTAACCTACCATCGAGAAAGGAAAAGTAAAAGGTAAGTGTTTATTTCACAATCTCTTCATTATCCGAGGTTGTTTATACGTAATTATCTACGGGGTCCTCTTTATCATTAACATCCATGTTTCTTAAAAATGTATTTTAAAACACACTTACAATTTTACAGAATATGGGTTAAAGTCATTAATACCCTTGTTTGACTTTTTATAAGATTATTATAAAGGAATCTTTCCATCGTTTTCCAAACAAGGTCCTTTTTAACCTTTTCGACAGAATTATTGTAATAATGTCTTTTTTACCTTATACGGCAGTGCAACTATTTTCTACCATTATAAAATTGTCAAAGAATCCCTTACAATATTATAAAGATATTTACAAAGTAAATGTTTTACTTTATATTTATGTGACCGTTACATGATTTAAAAAAGGATATATTTCACTCAAATATTTTGAATTTCATCTATGTCAACATCCTTTGATGGATTTAAAGTTTATTTAAAGTTGATTTATTACGATACAAAACATAGATATTATAATGATGTCTTTGAGATTTTTTTGACTGTGGATGTGCTATTTTTGTAATATTAATTGTTTGTGGTTAATGTATTTACATTTCGTATTCTAGTTTTAATACGAATGTTTATGATATGTTTAAATATTTTCATATGAGGAACGTATTGGACTTAGTAAGTGACGGGTGAAGCCCGCCATAACTCATCGATGCATCGGTAGGTCTCATGAGACAACTAGATGTGGAATTGGATGAGGCCCTTTCTCAATTTGATTTATGGATTTGGTCGAGGCCTTAATCATTTTAGTCATCTTGGATAAGGCCTTGAAAAAATGTTTTTGAATGTCCGGCATTATGTATTCTCTCATTATGGAAATAATCTTGATGGTTCATGTGGTCATTCGACTAGTAGAATACCAGTGATTATGTTTTATTGTGGCATTACATACTCAGCTCATATTCATGCCTTAAATTATTCATTTCTATTATTGGTAAAGGTATGTGGTTTTAATTATTCACCATGATTAATATTTATGTTATTTTCCGCTGTATTACATACCCTTATTGAGAGTTTGAGCTCACCCCTTTCTTATGATTTATTTTCCTAGGATTTGAAGAAGTTAGTTATGACTGACATGCAAGCATAATCTAAGAGTCTTGGATTCTTATAATGAAATATATCTTTGTTGAATTTCTCTTCAAACTGTAATGATGAACATATGTATGAATCTTGTTTCCAAGGCTACTAATCTAATCGGTCTTTCGAGACTTGATCTTTTATGATCATGTAAATTTTATGTAATAATGCCCGACTCTGGGTAACCGGGGTCTAGGCGTTACACAAGAGAACAATGAATGAATAAGTAATGAATATTTTAACATCATATATGTTAGTTGATCAAATCATATATTTTTAAAATTCTTTATTATTGAATAAAATATTATTTGATTTATGTACTCATTTATAATATTTTACAAACTATTCATACCATGACATTTAAAAAATCATTATCAACATGATTATTTAGAACTACCTTATTTAAATACGATATAACACATCATTTTTTATCTCTAAAATTCATGGATGGAGTAAAAAGATTAAAATTAAATTTATTTTTATACTTATAATATCATTTATTTGACTCTTTAATTAATATAGAAAATATTACATCATTAGTTTTGTCATAAATAAATATATTTATTTTATGTCTAAAAATTATAAATAAAATATCATGATGTGATAAATATCTTTAGCTTTCTTATTAATATTTATAGATTATGAGACCAATTATATAACCTAATTTAATTTGTTTTACATGAGATATTTGTTTATGTTATAATTTACTTAAGAGTAAATTGATTCATATAATGTTGAAATTTCATATACACGTTTCTCCAAGATGACCCAAAATGGACCCTAGGATGACCATGGTAAGATATGTGTTATCCAATATTGTTAGGGCATAGGTAACAGTAATTTTAGTTTGTTATAATATAATTTTTACATTCAATTACCCAATTTACATTTAACCGTGGTAAGTAATATTCAAAATTTACTATTCACCAAAAATTATTTTCTTCCTATTGAACCACATTTTACTTACTGATATAAACCATGTATGTTGGAAATTAGAAATTCAATTCACAAAAGTGGTAAAATTATATTTTATGCAAATTTTCAAATGTACTTAGAAGGTGGCTAAACATTCCTAGAAGGTGGATAAAAAGATGATAAAAATAGTTAAATGATTATTTATATCTAATTATATTATAAAATGACTTAAATTTGTCTAAAATATATATTATTTATCTATTTTACATTTAATATAAATTTTAATTAAAAATTAATATTGAAATGAAGAATCATTTTTAGGTATTATGTAGTATTTTATCATTATTGCATCAAAAATATAATGTTTTCAGAAAAATACAAAAATTCACCCTAAGATAATTTTGATATTCCTAATTCAAAAATGAAGTCTCTTTTACCAAATTAATAACATAGATGTTTCAATAATTAATTTCAAATTATTTCCCTTTGTCAAAATTAAAAGGCGTTTTTTTAAGAAATAATAACTATCAAATAATTGACTTTGTTTATTCCCAATTTCAAATTGAAATTTCATCCAATGACCATAATTTGATTAAATGGTAAAAATATTATCCTAATATACCTTAAAACCAAATAATATAACAACCTATATACATATATTAATTAGATGAAAATGGGTCTTTGAATTTAATTGTGGTATTTTTTACTATTCATTAAAAAATGAACATTATCAAAAAAATTACAAAAATTTACCCAACGTAAATTTTTATATCCTAATTTTAAAAAAGAATTTAATTTAATCAAAATTAATATATAAAAGTGTCAAATATTGAACTTAAAAAGTGATCTCCATTAAAAGGCTGAAAACCTATATTTTTTGTAAAAAATCTTATTTTATTGAAAAATTTAATTTATCATCATATTATGTCTTAGAAACAAAATGAATGGTTGTTAAAATTATATGGGATACTTTTAAAATACAAAATATAGTTAGTACTATTCATAACTGCTTTTGAAATGACAGGTTTGATAGGTAAGGGTGTGCTTGAACACATTGGTGCATACATCACACAAAATTGTATTATTAAAAGAGAAAAGTGCCATGGAATCTTGGGGGGTTACAATGTCGTACCACTGGATCACAAAATTTAAACTTCATGCCCATAAGTAAGGTCCTCTTCGAAGTTTCTCTCTAAAATTACGGCCATATCCACACCCTCGTAAACTTATTTTAAAATTACGATATTCACATGGGACGTAATCTAATGTTTATGTCCATCATAAAAATCCTTTCCCTAGCCACCACATACCCTACCACATCGGGGATAAAACTTTTCAAGCTGGTGAAAAAACTAGGGTATTCCATCCTTGTCTTTATCCCTTTGGTCAACGTCAAATACTGGTCATTCTTTTCCTACCACATTATCTCCAAATAGAATTGTTCTATGAATATTTTTTTGTAAATATTTCCATGACAAACCATTTGAATGTTAAATCTATACAAGAATGTCCCACCAATTATTTTCCATCCCCAAAAACATTTCAGTCATTAAAATGACTATCTTCTAAGGGGGAGTCTCTATGTGACCAAGAATCGGCTGGTTGGAATCTATCAAGAAATATGCATTATAAGGTCCAACCTCCCAAAAATATTCAGAATTGTTTTAGCTAAAACTCCCTAGTAATATCAAACATACATGGCACGATCTTCCCTAGGTCCAGTTCTATCATCTACATTAAATGAGTGATGTTATCACAGAACTCTTCCAATCCAATGTTACCATGCACCATCCGGTATTCATTCTCTACTCCTAGAGCTGATTTCTCAAATAAATCCTCTTATTTACAAAATATAACATAATGTTCTAGTGGAATATTTTCATAATTCCTACACAAATCTCAGAACAGATAACATAAAACATTGACATTTTTCCTAAATGAAGGATCTTCACTAGCTATAAATAACCCCTTTTTTCATATAGTATTCCCAATAGACATCATCTCACATTCAACACTAACCACAACCATACCAATTATGGTTCATCATCAACATGTGTTTATAAAAAATTATAGAGTCACATGCCGTTCATTATACATCCATTTTTATCAATTTACACATCCACATTGCAAAGCATTCTATCGTAAGTACACTTATCATGACAAGATTTTTTAAACCAACATTTTAGCTCATTTAACTACATTCAACATGAATAATTCTTTCAATCATATTTCAAAATATCTCCATTTACCCATTCATATAATCGTTATTGAAATTAAATTGTTATATTTTAATGAACGTGAATAGCATTCAATCCTTCCTATCTCATGCATCGATCTCATTTGTGCCTATAATGATGTATTTCACCTAAATATCTTAGTTCCTATAATGATTCATGTATTCACAACCTTGTTCCATTTCATCCATGAGAAAATATCATAAAACAAAAAAATCACACAACAAGTGCATCACCCAATGGTGAAATATCATTAAACTATAACAACACATATCAATATCAACAATTCTAAACCATGGTAATTGGGATTTCCCCCATTGATTGGTTAGATGCTCCCAAACACAAGGTGAACACCAAAACATGACACATCAAAATATTCCATATACTATCCCAACACAATAAGATCATATAAGTTATCTTCTTTAATACCCCTTTGTAAAATCCACAACCTAGAATCAACTAAACATTATCTTCAAGTCGGGTCACTAGAAGAGCTTATGTGAAGCTCCCCATACACTAGAGGTTATCTTCTAAAATAAAGGGTCTAATAGGACTTGTGGGGAGACTATACCCTCTTTACTAGAGCATACCACAATAGATAACATAATAAATAAAAAAACTATAGGCAATAAAGTAGATCATTCATTACCAACCATTTCCATAATTGGGTTCAACCACAACAAAAAGATAAATATGAAATGATGTTTTAGCAATGCCAATAGTGATGGAAATCCAAAATAATGACTAATGGAAACATATAAAAAATGCAACCATACTCCAAGTCTGGATCCTCCCCAATGATCAACTAAATCCCTACTCAAATATCTTGAATTTGGCATTTTCCCTTGTCATATCATACCAAAATGAAATATACTTGAGTACTAAACTGTGGATTGAAGTGTGTGTGAGTAAAACTAATTAAGATACCACCAATAGTTTCTACAAAATAACCATTCAAAACCGATATTGAATGTAAGAATGAAATAAATTGAATGAAAGGGAGAATGTGGGTCCCATTAGATAGCAATATTCAAATTATAAACATTCAAAATTGATTCTATTCAATCATATAATCCATTTCTAACACTTAATCCATGGGTTAGCAATTTACATAATTTACACTTGAGTCTAAGCTAATCAATTATCAGACAGAAGGGATTTTTTCTTGTTACCTATCTCACTATGGATAAACATTTCATATCAAATACATCGCACACAACATGGAGTTTTAGTCCAGGTTGTCTCAAAAAATGAAATTTTTTGGGGCTTAGATCCCCAATTTGACTCCCTAAACCTTTAATTCTAGGGGTGGGGCGCTAATACTTTGTTTTACACAGCCCTTGGGAGGAGAATCTGTCCAATATCCTACATAACACCAAGACACATTCAGATGATTATTCATCCAATTACCACATATAAAAAATCACAGAACATGAAACATCAACAAACAAAACATTCACAATTCACAGTCTGTTTGGATTTTAAATCATCTTTGGGACATAACCCATTAACATTTTTACCGCACACCTTACATAGCTTATTTAACCCACTTCCCAATCATATCTCAACTGATTTAAAATAGTATAAAATTTGAATATATTTACCCATTTAACACAATTCATTATTTCACATTTATTATCCCATTCATTCATTTCAATTTCAATATCACAAGTCATTAGACACATTCACCAAATACAATTTTACCCTCCATACATTATTCCAAACAAACCCTTATGTCATTTACAATGTCAAGGAACAAAATTCAATAATCCATTTTCCAAATCAACTTACATATCACTATGTTCTTCATTGTCAATATATTAATAGAAGACAACTCCATATATAACATTACATTATTCCATGTTCTGTAATACTGACACACCACATGGGTGGAATGAAATCAGTCTAGTCAATATCAACTAATCCCATGAGGTTCATGAGGGGTTTAATACGACATCGTTCCAACAAATTTTCCATATCAATTAAATGGAATAAATTTAAAATCGAAATATAATCATTAAGACAACCCCCCACACACAAATCATCTTCAAGACCATAAAATATAATCTGCAGACCACCTTCCAAGAAACTAGGGATGAAAACACAGTTAACCTTAGTCTCATATACAGATTCATTAACTAATATTATCCCCAACCAAATATCCATAGAAAAATCTGATTTTGGATTTCATAATATGTATAATTAAACCTCATTCCATAATTCAGAAATGATATGCAATATCTGCTTCTCAGCGTTTTGATCCACAGTTAATCACATTCCAAATGGCCAACAAATTAAAAAGATTGATCCGATGAAATATTTAGTTTTTTAGTATAGTACCTAGGGATATATAAGGATTAATGAGGAAGAAAAAAGGAAGTGGAACTTAAAATACTGATAGGGGGAAATAAAATAAACCACTTTTGATGAAGTATGTGTTTTAACAATGTGTGTGACAACTATGAGTCCGCCTCTTTGAACGAGTGGTCAAGTCATAGAGTTATATGGTTATCTTTTAAGGGTTTCAAAAATTTAAGTTTTTCATATTTTCATGTCTTATTATATACTCATTTTACTTATTTTATAGGAAATGTGCATAATTTGTGTGAAATATTAATGTTTTAATACTATGTATAATTTTTGAACAATTTTAGAAGTAGTTCAATTGAGTTAGTTAAATATTTTATTTAGAACTCTCACCCTAATGATTCTAGTTGTGTGGTTATTGTTTTTTAGCATTCCTAATTCGATATACAACATTTCATTAGAAGGGTTCATGTGCCAATTCCACCATTTGAAGGATCCCAATTACAAAACAATATGACCTACAGAATCTGTGAAGAAACTGGACCAGTCATAAAGATTTAATGACTTGGAAAAATCTAGAATCTAATATTCCTTCATTCTCCTCAAATTTTCTTGGAAAACGTTAAAGAATCATGAATAGAAACCTCAATTCCCAACTCAAAAAATAAGGTTCCCAAAATATGAAATGAATTCCAGCCCATTATTTTTTACGAGAAATAGAATCAGTACAATATTAATGACATATCTCATGATGTATGCATCCAATCAATCTGATATTTTTTTGTGTGAAATAGGAGATATGTAAGGACGTCTTTTGAGAAGATATAATCCGTTTTTGAAGGCATATTCCTATTCAAAAACCCGTTCACATTTTGGACATCAAAAAGATCAGATTTAAATGGATAGATTAAATTTGAATAATCAACTGACAATAACATTGGCTATATTGGAACAAATGACTCAAAATGATGTGATAGGTCATGAAAATGTATTATATACTACATTGAAGAAGGATATTTCTCACTATTTAGTTGTCCGAATAGCCAACATGGCGATGCAAGTGGAGGGATAGATTGGGAATGAAAACTCTCCACTCCTTGGGTTATAAATACTCTTCCCTTTTATCCTAAAAAGGGGCCTACATTTCAGAAGAGAGGAGATCATATTGGAACGACAAAATCATTTTAAAATGTATTGGAGGACCTTCCATACTCATTTTTTCACTTTATATACCTTTTATACTCTCTTTGTTTTCATTTACTTTTATGTTTTTCATTGTTGTATTTTTTTAAGTCCTTTCTTTTGTAATTCTCTTTTAATGTAAATTTCATCTTCAATATCTCTTATTCTCATCAAAATTATATAGTTTAATATTATTTTTCGTAAAATTTTTTAAATTCAGTTGAATCCCCTTCACTTATTTTTTTCCTCATTCATCAAAAATCGGTTTTTAAATATCATCATTGTTCTTGTGTGTGTGTCATCAACGTACCACTCTTTTCTAATCCCATTTTTTCATCTATTCTTAATTTATAATCATAATTATTATAACCAAACAATTAAACACCCAAATGGATGAGTAAATATCTCATTGGGTGAGTTAATATTTAGGGATGTTAAGTGATTGAGAGTATTTTCACGATGAGTATTCGTTAATTTAAAATTGTGTATGTTGGACTTAATATGTCATGGATTAATGAAATCATTCATTTAGCGTGTGGTATCCATGGATTATTGGACCCATAAATACAATACCATTAATAAGTAATGATTGATATTACAATCCTAATAATGTTAAGGCTTGGATTAATGTTTCACCACATAGGAATTCAAATCAACGTCAACTTGTGATGTTGGTGTTAATTTAAATGCAATATAAAGCAAAGCTCAAGGATATCACAAGCTTAACTCCCTAATAATGAACTCACCCCAATAAATATCAATTCGTTAGATAAATTATATGCAATCAATCAATTTAATTAAGCTCTTGAAACAAACCCCCTTATCAAAATACAATCATCTAAAAAGAAATAACTATTACAATTTATAATCGCTGATGATTCGACCAGGGTGCTGCTATACACATTATGAGAGCACCAGAACATTGACCGGTCGATAGGTGACAACCGGTCATGAATTTAATATGGAACTACTGTTGGGGATGGTGCTTTATGTAGCATTAGATTCTGGTTATTATTAAAAAAGAAGAAAAAATTAATTTAAAAAAATTTAAAAACAAAACACAAATAAAAACATGCCTTCTCATAAAAATCATAAACTGAAAAAATAAAAAGAAAACCACATCTTCCTCTTTCTTTGAAAATATATCTGAATTCCTCGTATCCTTCTAATAAATCCCTCATATTTGGTTGACCCTAAAATTGAGCGAACACTTCACCAACATAAGAGTAACATAAGAGATAATCAAATAATTCAAGAACCAGTCCTTATCCAAACAATTGAATTTGATATGGCCAATCCTAGGGAACAAACACTTTAAGAACATTCTACCCCTGATATGAATTACTAACCTCTTGGTGTTAACTATCCTAACCTAGAAGCTGACTTCAAACTCAAATCGGGTTTGATTCATCTCCTCCCTCATTTCCACGGGCTAGCCGGTGAGGATCCACATCTCCACCTTAAAGAGTTTCAAGTAGTGTGCTCTACCATGAATCCTCAAGGGGTTTCTTAGGAACAAATCAAACACAGAGCATTCCCTTTATCCCTAGTTGACACTGCTATGTCCTGGCTATACTACCTCCCTCCTGATTCCATAACCATATGGAATGTCATGAAGTGACTTTTCATTGAAAAATATATTCCTGCTTCTCATACTGCTTCTATCCAAAAAAATAGGTGGTATCCGTCAGTTCCAAAGTTAATCACTCCATGAGGACTAAGAGATGCTCGAAAATATTGTTGTAAGCTTCTCACATCACTAAATCCTTGTCCAACTCATGATCCAATACTTCTAGGAGGGGTTATTGTCTGTGGAGGGAACTCTCACATATGCCTCATGTGGAAGTGATCTTGTTGATAAAACTCTTGCAGTAGCAAGAGATCTCATAAGTAACATGGATACAAAAACACAATAATTCCATACTGAAGCACATGATGAAGTCAACGAAGCACAAGATAATCAATCAATTGAGCCAAACAAGATGACCGAGTGGATCAGTGAATTTAATGGTCTTGTGCGAAAAGTAGAAGTGGAATCCAAATCACCAACCTCATCTTCTATATAATCAATGTTTCCAAGACCTGTATAAAATTGTGGAATCTACAACTCTCCTTCTCATCCCACTAACACATGTCCACAACATCATTAGGATCAATCTGATTCATCTAGACCAATAGAGTTCAATGCAGCATTTGCTCAGCGGAACACCAACCCTCAACTATCAGGTCAGTTCATTAGAAATTTCAACCAACCTCACTCTGAGCCCTTCTCATCTTCCAATAATCAAGGCTTGAGGTATGCTAATCCCACCTATCATCCCTCTCAATTCACTCCTAAAAAAATCCAGTTTCCATAAGGTCAAGGAGTTGGTAACTTTCAACAACCTTGTCCTTTTATTCCTCAACCTCAATGGAACAATCCTCATCCTAGATTTCATTGTCCTAGTGAGCATTCCCAATTCCATAACCAATTCAATCTCTTTCCCAAGAACCAAAATCAAGGTAATCGCACATCAGGACCATCCTCTTCTTCCACGAAACCATGGGAACGTTTTGTAGAAGATATTGCCTCCCTCACCATTTCTAGTCTCAAGAACATTGAATCCGAAATTGGTCCACTTGCATCCCACCTTAGTCCGCAACAACCATCCAATTCTTCCCAACATCAAGCTCATCACTTGACCAACCGTAAGGTCATTGTTAGTCCAATTGAACTTAGATTGGGAATGAAAATTTCTATGCCTCAAGATAAGTCTTCCAACCCCCATTTTAATGATGGCCAAGAAAAGGAATAGAAAATGAAATTAAAAAATGAATCTGAATCCATTCCATCACCTCCTTCCATTCCACTTCGGAATCCAATTCCTTTTCCAAAAAATGTTTCTATGAAAATGAAGTCCTTTTAACCCGATCCTGAAATTCTTGACATGTTTAAATGTTTTGAATTAAACATTACCCTCTTAGATGCCAAAAAAGAAATTGCTAAGTATGCCATGTTTCTCAAGGAGTTGTGCACGCACAAGAGGCATCTTAGGACATTCAAAAATGTTTCCACCCAGTAGTCTATTCCTATTAAGTGCAATGATCCAGGGACCATTACAGTTCCATGACAAATTTGAAATTAAAACATTGTTGATGCAGTCATAGACCTAGGGGCCTCAATTAATTTCATTCCCAAATCCATCTTTTCCAAACATGGTCTAGGTCCCTTACATCCAATGGGTGTTTTTTGACAGTCCTTTTCATCACATTGTTCAAAAGAATGGAAAGGGAAAAGACTGAGCAAAAAATTGATTCATCCTTTGAAGAAAACATAAAAAATAAACAAAGGCATGAACAAGGAGTCAAAAGAACATGGGTCGCGCAAGTTCCCTTACTATCGCGCAAATACATTTGTGTGCCGCCTAATGGCCGTGCAAATGACTTGTGCGCCCTCTTTAGAAAACCGCTCTGGGTATTCTCTAGCCTATAAATACCCTTGTGGGATCCCCATTTAGGAGGACAAAAAATATCCCAATCCCAGATTCGATCTCATGGCACCCAAATCTCTTCTTTACGCTTTCAGTACTCTTCTAAGGTAATTTCATACCTAGAACCGAAGCTCTAAAGAGGGGGAGAAAGGTCTATGTGTTGAAAAACATCATCACATGTGCGCCTGAGTGGCCAAACCATAAGGGAAATGGCCCCACTTTCCTACCACCCTTACTCCTTAACCAGGACTTGCACTCCACCCTTCTGGAAGACCCTAGGGATAGAACTAAGGGCTTGAGCAAAGGCTTGCTCATGTTTTAACCTGGATGTTAAAAGTCGTGCAAGTCCCCACGTGTCGCGCAAGTCTACTTGCGCGACCAATACTTGTGCACCCACACAGTACTTGTGCGGCCACCAGGACTTGTGCGCCACTTTCTTTTTGGGTGCCTCTCCAGCTTATTTTTATGCCATCACACCTCTCATATTCATGATTCAGTCTTCAAGACAGTCTTCAAATCCATTTATGGTATGTCTTCTTGATCAAACTTCCTTATCTGAAATGAATTTCATGGAACATATCTCAAAGCCTAGTGATATACATATCTTTATGTCACCAAGGTAAGAGATTTCATTCAAACCTCATCCTTCAAAAATGGGAGAATCCCAAAACTGGGCCTCCTTTTCAAGAGTAAGCCCCACTCTTCAATGTTCAAAAATCTGGGGCTCCTCCTAAAGAGTAATCCCCTATCCCCAAATCTCAAATTTCTAGATATGGGCCTCCTTTTCACAATTATATCCTAGTCCCCTAATTTGGGAATCCTCCTCAGGAGTAAGCCCTAACCATTATTCCCTTCAACTTGGGCCTCTTTTTCATGAGTAAGCCCCAAGTCCCCAAATAATCATAATTCCTTTTAACCAGGGCTTCCTTTTTAGGAATAAGCCATAGTCCGATTTCTCATAACATGGGAATCCTCCTTAGAAGTAATCCCCAAGACCCTTTAACTTGGGCATCCTCCTTAAGAGTTATCCCCAATCATTAATTTCTCTTTAACCTATCTTAATTCCTTTTGATCTGGGTCTCCTTATCAAGTCTAAAATCCTATCATAAATCCCCTCTAAATTTGGGCATCTTCCTCAGGAGTACGCCCCATGTTATATTATTCAAATCTCCATGAAGTACATATACCTTTATGGACTTTGTTCTCGGATTTCTTTCCTGAATTAAATGACACACTTCGATTATCTAGGCAGTCACACAAGCATAAGCCCCACTATTTCTCATGATTGCACCTTTCATGAGACAATTGTCTAGTTTTACCAATACATATTTTATTTCACACCGAGCATGACTCACATGAGCTAAGAGTGTAAATGTAATTATGACATCTTTCATTGATCTGTCAATCATGCATAAACCTCTTTTCTATTTTTTTCTCGAACTTCATTGGTTCTGATTCCTTCACTAAACAATGATATATAGGTAGACCATCTGTGGGTATGATACCAACTATGAAATAATCCATGACATTCTGAATGACAATAAACATCAAGTGCCCCAATGAGTGGCTTAGAAACTAGTATGGTCATCATGATGACCAAGAGACTTTTATATAATGTAATAAAGGATACAATTGACTAAGAATCTCTATCAAATACAGATGATTCTCTATCGATGAAGTACCTCCAATACATATAAAAATATTCTCTAAATTCCAACACATCAATCATGGATTTCACGTTCTAAGGAAATGCTCATTCTTATACATGGTACATTAATAAGGATTCACGAACATAACTTAAATCTACAAAAAGAGTCCCAGAGGAGAAAATAATTCCCCTAAAAAGGTGTGATGAGTATGACCTCTCATCCTCTCGACCAATGCAAATTCATAGGCGTTGTCAGTCCACAACTGATGAGCGCCTACCTTTGGAAAGCAGGTCTGAATGGATATGGAATTATTGGATGTTTCCTATTCTACAAACAAACACGTTAGAAATCGATTGGAATGTTTGAATTTCAAATCAACGAGGTCATCTCAAATTCTAGAGGAAATAATAAATGGTGAACCTGACGTGAATCCTTAACCATGTTAAACTGGAATTTTACTTATTTGTTAGGCACCTATTTAAACACCATAAGAGGGCCAACAGAGTAATAATTGACTTATGTTCTCATCCAAAAGATGTAGTGGATGAATTTATCTAGATTATGTCTGTTATATCAAACATGCACTCTGTTTTCCAAGATCTTCTGCACTTTTAGAAATGGATACTCTCAAATTCCCGCCTGTGAATAACTCTATTGTGAAGACTGCTGCTGCGAATGCCACTACTGCTACTCCTACTAGATCGTTATCCGCTCTAAGGATGACATCAACTACTATGTGTCTTCAATGTGGGTTATCAAATGTGCTGGTTAAGGTGCACCGTCAAAACAATACTATTCTGACTCTGGGGGCTACTCGTCAAGACCTCCAAGTCAATAATTCATCAAGGCCATCTGGACAACGACGACCAGCTATCAAGAAGTTGGTGGTACCAATCACCGTGTTCAATTGTTTCAGGTCGTTATCCCGGGAACACAATCACAGGTACCTCCCATATTCTGAGGAGGTGAATGAGCAGACCCCTCAGGGCCTTAATTCCAGAAGATAGGAGTCCTTCATGAGGGCTCCCATCAACAATTGCCACCAGACATGTGTGACAGTGCGCCCTCAACAAGATAATGGTACCGTCTCCATAAATTTGGCTCAGGTTCCTCGATCCCATGCAGGAAAGACAAATCACCAGAGGTGGAATCTGATCAACAGTGAGCAGGTTCTCATCTCTGTCAGATCCGAATAAGTACACCAACTTAACATGGTGGAAAGCAACTAGTGGGCACATACACCCATCCATTTTAATTTCACTGTCCAGCAAACTCGTCTGGAAGCACCATGCCAATCCCGCAAAGCAATTCCGGCAGAGTACTATAGATAGGAACCAACACCTGTATACAAATCATCAGCTAGTCAGCAGGCTTGTTTGACTACATATGATAGAGCTCTCCAACCACGTTCGGCGAAGTGTAATGAACAGGAACATAAACCTGCTAGTATTGATCATGTCTACAAATATTCTTGTTTGGTAGCACTCGGAGAAGTTAGTTGGAATGATCTGGTGGCAAGCAAGAGGCAGACTCAACTCTCTGCCCCTACACTTGAGTACTATCTGGATTCACTGATAGGAAAAGGAGGATATGAGGAGGAACATACACCTACTCCAAGAACGGAATTTACGTATATACCTATTCCAGTAGCTGATGTCTCCAAGCACATTCTATCAACGGTGAAAGAGCATAAGCAAATCCCTGCTCATATCCTGGATGCCTGTCAGGATATCATAATAGCTTCAGCAGCATCTCAGGGAAGGACACATAAATCTATCCCAACCAGTGGAGTGACACATCATCATCTCACTCCGGAACAGACACACACCTCAGTTCCAGTCAAAGAGGGTTGTGGGGAGTATTACCCCATATCATACGAACAACCAAGCCAAGTACATACACCTGGTTTGAGCAGAGGTAATAAGCCTAACCTGGCCATTCCTCCTTTGGAGGCACACACACATGATAAAGTGAGTACGAAGGCGTCTAATAAGAAGACCTACCCAGCACAGTCATGAAATCAAGGGCCCATCTATGATCATGCCTTACTCGATGCTGGTGTTCATGAAGACCTCAAACGATTATCTGTTAGATTTCAAGATTCTACTCTCCCAGTTCCAAATAGTGGGAGCATTAATTCCGAAGGACTGTACCGGATACTTCTTCATGAAGGCTTGCTTCATGAAAATACTATCGGGCTTCAAGTTTCATCTTCAGATGGGAGCCACAATAACCCTCTGTGTGGCCAGAAGATCAAGGATCTAGTGATTCCATATTTTGCTGTAACCCACCATGGTGATCCTCCCCTTGATGATGAATTAATCTTTGAAAGTTCTCTCCATATTAGTAATTCGCATTGTCTTGAAAATTCTTCAGAAAATAATGTAGTGATGGGAAAGCGCTCTTATCTTGAGGCCCTTGAAAAATGATGTCTGTCATGTCTGATGCTTTACTTGCAGCAAGTAAAATACTTTCTCCATCAGAAGTTATCCCGAAATGTAGGTCATTCTCAGACCACCCCTAGGTCATTTATCTTCTAGTTTTATCAGTGTATTCTCTACCAGTCATGTCGAATCCGATGAAGAAACAGGGAAGAACCAGCTCAAGTCTAAATAGGTAGAACAATCATCATTGAATGATAATGGCTAAATGCTGAACATCATAAAAGAACTTGCGAAAGGTTACTTACCATTTATGTTTTGGCGTTGGCTGAGTTTTAGTATGACATTCCAGAGATGTTGACGGAAGATGGCATTCATGATATTTGTCTCAACATATGGAAGAATTTTTGTCAATTGAAAAAGAATGTATTATATTATGATGAATATGAAAATCATATTAAGATAATAGAATGGTTACAATTCCAGATTTACTTTTCATCTCTATCAGTCTCTCGATATCCAAATGTTGAAAAGTCATAGAGAGCCCTTCAGCATTCATGCCTTAGCGCACTAAGAAGATTGCACCAGTTAATTTCCAATGCCCCATCTGCTATTCATGTTTGAGGATGGGGTATTTATGGAGCACTGCATTTTCGTGTTCTCTCCAATCAACAAAGCCCACCAAAGGTCACTTCATGCAATGCGTTTTCCCAAAATTGGCCACATATTTCTATTTTTGGGCGAAATCAAAGGGTTGCCCAAGAATAGGCATCAACTAGTTCGTCTCAAAATCCTGAATTCAGAGAACATGTTGTTGAATTACTCTTGCATCAAGAAAACGAGAATATTGAACATGCCTTTCATATGGAGAAAGCACATCATCAAGTGACTGAAATGTCAGAAATCATCCAACGGTCTTTTGAACCGGGTGATAAAAGTGGGTGTCGATTGTTGCATCCAACTAATTTTTGGACAAAGGTCCGCAAGATCTGGAGAGCTTCTAAGAAAGTCTATGATGTAGCATGTCAAGAACCATCCTAGCATGCTAGTATGGGGACTCTTTTAAACCAACCCTCGGTATCAACATGTAAAATTCAAGGAGTTGAGTGGGAATAGCAGGAATAGCCCCAGTCCACCGGACTGGAGACTTTTTTATATGCTCAATCCCTCCCTCATAGAAATTCGGTCTTCTCTCGATTAGTGAAGAAGCCTCAAGAAGAACGAAGTTCCAATGTATCAAGAGATTCTCCCCAAGTTATAGATCTCCAAGAAGATCCTGAGGGATCGAATCAACGGAGGGTATTATCTCATCAGGGAAATGGAAGAAGACAATATCACAGAAATGCCGATAAGAGGAATGTGATGCGTTATGCATCAATTAACGCCACCAATGCTATTGTTGCTGATCCACCAGATAAGGGTCACTCAGAAAGATTATATGAGGAGGTTCTTGCCCAAGAAGTTGTACACACAGATGTGAATGAGGAAGGTGTGCATACATGAAATCAATGGATCACCCAAATTTGGGTGTTCCTTCAAGTAACCAACTTCCCCCTCTCTGAAAGGAGTCTAAAAAGAGGAAAGGAAATAATCATGTTGCTTACATCCATTCCTCTGGAGAAGGCCAATCACTCTCATTAGAGTAATGATTTGTGCAATAGGAAGAATAAATGAAGGAAATAAGGAGGATGAATGCAGAACTACTTCAAGGTAGTCTTCCTCCTAAGCATAATGGAGCAAGTCAGACAAGGGAATTTCGTTCTGCTACTGAAATGGATTAGGATTCTCCTCCTTTATTAGTACACCCTCATAGGTATAATCCTATGGGTAAAGTGCAACAAAAATTGGCAGTGCTACCATCAGTTGCAATACCAACTGCCAAATCTGTCCAAGCTCCAGTCAGTGCACCTGTTCAGGTCCAAGCGCAACCGGATGTTTCACAAAAGTGAATAACTACTATTGAGTAAATAACAGCTTGGTTGGAAGCTATGGAGGGAAAACAAGATCACATTAAACTGGAAAAGAGAGCTTACCCTGAATGGGATGATGATATTCCTCCCCCATCAAATTTTTCAAGTACCACATTCACAATATTTAAGGGTTCGAGAGATCCAGAGCAACACATAAAACATTTTGTTTCTCGTTGCGATTCTATGATTGGAACTCCTCATCAAAAAGAAGTAGTTAAGCTTCGGTGCTTTGTACAGTCATTACAAGGGTCTGCTTTTTTCTTGTAAAAAATATTGCAATCTTGGTCAATTATCAGATGGAAAGATCTTCGTAAATGATTATTTCTTGAGTTCAGTTCCACATTTCCAAAAACAACAGTTTTTGACCTTACAAACATTAAGAAAAGTGAGAATGAATGTGTTTCAGATATCATTGCTCACTGTAAGGGATTAAAATATTCCCTGAGCTTAGCACTCACTCAAGAGGATCTGTTTCCAATCTGTGTGGCAAACTTGGGTGATGAATTATGCACGCTGTTGATCCCGGTAAAGTACATAGGAGCATTTCGAGACCGTACTTCGATCTCATAGAAGGTTGGAGATTCACTTATAAAAACTATGGATATAACTCATGTAATTCCATCAGCTCCATGATGAAGATTGGGTAGATCATAGACTACTACTGTCATGGTTAAACAAGCACCTATACCTGCTTCTACCTCAAAGCCTTCATCTTCTCGAAGGGATCCACCTCCTGAGCGTCAGTAACAGAGACTATTTCTCCAAGACGATCAAAGAGATCATAAATGGAAACAGTTTGATGAATTGAAGATAAAATTCTACTCTTTCCAAAATTAACAAGTTCCTGGCTAATTCATTTCCACTTTAGAGAATAATTTGGTTCAGTTGCCGAGGCCCAAAAGGCCAAACAAGGAAGGAGATGAAGACCGTCCCAATTATTTCCATTTCATCAGATGTTGGGGCATCCCATTTAGAAGTGTTTTGTCTTCAAGAACCTCTTTCATAAAAAGGTGAACTCAGGACAAGTCAAATCGAAAGGTTCTTTAGCTCAGGTAGCATGTGTTACTGCTATAGAGCCAGAAGAAGGATGCTAGTGGCAATAAGTCAAAAGAAAAAGTGCACAAAAATATGATGATTGGATGGTTAGAAAAACGATCAATCGAACTCATGCCATATTGAAAATGCAATTGAAGAAAACCAATTGTGTCTTCCTTTGTATGTGCCGTAGTGAAACCTCTATCAAAAGAAAAATCCTCAGAGGGGTAGTGAAATTCAAAGAAGAAAGAAGAATCATAAGAAGATGATTATGTGTCAAAGCCCATGTTGTCTTTGACTCTGGCAGATTTCTTGCCATCTACTTCAAAATCATGGGCACTTCCCCATCAAACGACACAACCAAAGTTGGCTAGTCATGTAGAGTCTTCATCAGATGAAGAATTGATCTTCACTTCTGTTAATATGATTCACATAACAGATCCTTATGCCAGTCGTGGCTTCAATCTCAATGAGACTGAATTCCCTGTATCAAACAGAGAAATTAGAGGATGTTCCAGGGGTTTGGGATACATAAGAAGACGTGGATATCCTAGAATCCACTATTCCAATTCTACCCCTACCAGAAATGTGTATTCCGTGGAAACTCGTGGTCGAGCCCTTCAGTGAGCTCAGCAAGAACAAAAATGATCTTCCGCCAATAACAGATCCAGTCTGGGCCCAATTATTCTGGAGGATCAGTTGGAGGTTCAATTTTCATCTTCTCAACATGTAAATGAATCTAATCGGTCCAATAATCCAATGCTAGGAATATTGCCAACTCCCATCCTAATACATGATGCATCAACTTCTAAATCATCAACCTCCAAGGTAACTTCTAAACCACATGTTCTTGTTTGGAAGCGGAGACCTTTGGATCAAAATTATGATGTATTAAAACACCTGTCCCATGTACCAGCCACGTTATCAATTCTGGATACATTGAATCTGTCAAAGGATCTTCAGGAGGCACTCATTGAGGCTTTGTCAAGTCATTAGGAGTATGAAACTGAAATTATTGCAGCTGAAGTCTACCATGTAGAGAATAATCTTGCAGAATGTCATGCAGGTGTATCATTCACAGATAAAGATGAAGATGATGGTGTGCAAGGGTATATCAGACCACTGTAATTATCTTGAATGGTCAATGGTGTAGACATCCGAAGATCATTTATTGATAATGATTCAGGGGTCATCCTCATCCCTATTCACACACTTCATCGATTGGGACTCACTAAATCTGATTTATCTCCTTCTACATTGATGTTGCATGGGTTTGATAAAAATGAACAAGAACCACTGGGCGAGATTACACTCAGAACTCAGTTTGGTGACCCTGTATCCAATTCATATTTCAGGTTGGTTGATCATGAAAGAACATTAAATATTCTGCTTGGAAGACCCTGGATACATCAGCATGCGGCTATCCCTTCATCATACCATCAATGTCTTAAATATTGCTTCAATGGTCAAATTGGGACATTTTATGGTGATAAATCCCCATTCAAGACTTGTGAATATCAATATATTGAAGCAGAATTCTATCACATGTGGGAGGCGAGAAATCTACAATAAAGAATGTTTCCAATGATAATTCTACTTTTGGTTTGGAATAAATTCCGGTAAATTCATTTGCACATGTGAGTTAAGATCATGTGTTGCCTATTAGTCAAATTAACATGATAGACCCAGATCAACATACTTTTGTGGAATGATCCATAATTTCAATTATGGCGATCGAGCCAGGAAACATGGGAGAAATTAGTGATCCACCAAGCTATGATGAAAGCCCAAATGGGATGTCTTTATTTCATCTTCTGAAATCTGGCAAGTCTATACTTCGCCAATCAGGGACGACCCATCATTATTAATAGGGTCATAAATGGAATCTTCTTCTTTGAGTTGTTCAAATTTTAACATCACTTCTGATCATGGAAATTCTACTTCATCATCTACTATTCATGTAGAAAGAAAGGAGATAACACATGTAGAATAAGAATAAGAGGATGATCTCAGATATGCTCCTCTATCATTTGGGGAAGGTATCTCTACCACCGTGGATAAACTTAGAGAAATAAATCTGGGTAACAATGAAGATCAACGCCCCACTTTAATTTGTGCGGCCATGACTGTTGAAGAACAAGAGATTTATATTTATTTTCTAAAGCGAAATCGAGACATATTTTCTTGGAATTATATAGAGATTCAAGGGCATGATATTGATGTTTCTACTCATCGTTGGGGTTTTCCAGAAGAACATCGAAGATTTTAGCAAGTCGTGAGAAGAACATACCCAACTTACACTTCCAAAATTGAAGATGATGTTTATAAGCATATCAAAGCTAACATCATCAGAGAAGTTCAATATCCCAAATGGTTAGCTAATATTGTCCATGTGAAGAAGAAGAACGGGAAAATTAGTGGTTTGATTGACTTCTATAATGCCCCGACCCCGGTTACCTAGAGTGGATACATTATTACATAATTGGCATGATCACAAAGGATCAAATCTCGAAAGACCTATTGAGTTAGTAGCCTTGGAAACAGTAGATATATTCATATGTCATACATTACATCATAAATTGAGTAAAACTACAACAACAACTTGTCTTTACATCACCATAGTCTATTCCTGCAAGTCAGTCAAAATACACTTTTTCACATCCTGGGAAAAATAAAACATTGAAAGGGGTGAGCTCAGATGATCAGTAAGGATAACAATATAGCAGAAACATTCATTAGTAAACATAATGATTTACTGAAATGTTTAACTAAAACAAATGCCTTATTAAACATGATTTTCAGCATTATATGGAAAATATAAAATAAAATAATGCCATTTACATAATCACATGGTTATTCTAATAGTCAAATAATCACATGCAATATCAATAACCACTTTCATAATAATGGAATGCATAATGCCAAACTATCATAACCACATATTCAAAGCATTGCGCCAAGACTACAAAAAAGATTTTTTCAAGGACTTGTGCCAAGACAATAGTTTGTCTCATGAGGCCTACCGATGCATCGAGGATCTATAGCGGGCTCCACCCGTCACTTATTAAGTCCAATGCATTCCTCAAGTGAAAAGGTATAAACATAACATAATCATTCATATTTTAAACTAGAAAAAAAATGTCAATACATAATCCATAAACCATGAATGGTATGAAATAACACATCCACAGTCAAACATATCACAAAATCTTCAATTCAATATGAATGTTTTTTATCATAACAAATCAACTTCAAATAAGCATAAAATCCATCGAAGGATGTTGACATGGATGTAATCAGAACTATTTGAGAGAAATATATCCTTTTTGAAATCATTTAAAAGTAACATAATTATAAAAGAAAACCTTTAATTTGAATATATTCTTAGAAGCTTGTATGGGAAGCTTCGACGAATTTATAACAGTGGAAAATAGCCGCACCTTCCGTATAAGTTAAAAAAAATTCTTACCTTAAATTTGTTGAAAAGGTCAAAAAGTACCTTGTTTGGAAAATGACGAAAAGATTCCTTTCTAAAACTAATGAGTGTATAAATGACTTTAAACCATTTTCTATTGAATAGTAAAAAAATGTTTTGAAAGAAATTTTTAAGAAACATGGATGTGGATGATAACGTATCTCAGTAGATAAATACGTATAAAAAACTTCGGATAAGGAAGAGATTGTGACGTAAACCCTTACCTTGTACATTTCCTTAGTTGATGGTATGTTAAACTACAATATAATAGTCAAATTATTGTTATTAAATTATGAAATAAACATATACATCAATATGATATCATATATGTTCATTTAAGATTGATTTATTTATAATATCATAGTATTATATTCGTTTCAGGTGATAACCGATTCGTTCTCCGTATCTGTTTGGTTACGTATGACATGTTTGTAATGGATAGGATTTATATTATTCATATTCGAAATGATATTAAGTCAATAGACATTATTTTTAACCCTCAAATGAAAATTAGTCTTGAATGGATAAGTTGGGGAATGAATTATATCGCGTTCATGGATACAGTATTCCGTACGTATGCACGATTAACAATATCATTCTTTTGATATTAAAATATAATTGAATGGTATATCATATATAAAGAATTATTATAATGTCATATTAATTATTTACCTCATTTATACTCATTGTTATACCCATACAAATAATAATGCATTGAATAACATTTACACCACGATGTGGAGACGGTAAGCCGTACGTACGCACGTATGGTGACATTTCATCCAAATTATGGGTAGAATACTGAATATGGTTGTACATATTTATAATAACATCACATTATATAGAGTATACTGGAGTTATTATTTTATAATGGAAATAATAAACAAAGAGGAAGTGGAAGAAGAAAGGAACTTGAAAGTGGGTGGTGAAAACGTTACCTCTTTTTCGGGTTCTTCCTTTTGATTTGATCAAAAGGACACCATAGGATGGCTTTCTGACTAAAGGAGGGATTCTAGGATGAAGGGAGAAACGTTTAGAGGATAATTGGGTAGTGGTTGGCCGAGGAAAATGAATTTTAAGGTGCGAGATTGAGGGAAGGGGGAGTGCCCTTTTATAAGAGGGGTGAGGGGCACCTTAGGAAAAGCTAGAAATATTATTTTATAATAAAATCATAGTCGGATTATAATGGCTACAAAGTGATTTATTTTGAGGATAAGATGGGGATGTGACGAAAACAACTCAAAAAATAGGATTTATATAGGTTTGGCCACTAAATTAACCTTATCATTAAGAATTAACTCTTAGTTAATTAGTTTCACTTTTACTATGTCTCTATGTATTTTTATATTATATGGTCAATAAACATACTATAAACATCCAATCGAACCTTAAGTGGTTCATTAATGTCATATATAATAATATTTAAGCCTTTTGGCCGATCTTAAGATTTTTAGGAATAGAATATCAATTAAAAATATAATATTTTTTTAAAATATTCATTTATGTCGGTTTTGACACTATTTGGAAAATTGATTTTTTTAAAAATCATAACAGAATGATTACTTCGAAAAAAGTTATTTTAATCAATAATAACATGTCATATTAACTGATAAAATTAGTGGAATTTATAACAAGTCTCATATAATATTTATTTGGGTATTTATAATATAAATTATCTTAAATTTTCACTATTATGGTAATTACTCCATCACCATTGTGTCATAAATAAATTAAATTATTTAATGTGTAAAAAATATAAATAGAATATCATTATTTAAAAAATATTTTTAACTTTCTAATGAATATTTATAATCGAATTTATCTTATATGTAACCATATTTTAAAAATGATTTTGTTATTAATCATTGATTTTAACTCTTTTTTGAATTAAATAATAATAAATGTCCTAATCTAAACCAAGTGGACCAAAGAGGTTCATATTTTATTTATAAGGTTGTTTTTAGTCGAATTATGCTTATCCAATAGAATTAGAACATGTGTTAGGGTAAAAATAATATCATTTTTTCCTTTAATTACACTATTTACTTTTAACCGTGGTAAATAAAAGTAAAAAGTCACTATTCACCATAAATTATTTTCATCTCATTGAAGCACATATTACTTAATGATATTAACCTTGTCTCTTGATTTTTTAAAATTACATTCACAGAATCGGTAAAATTAATTTTTATTAAAAATTCAGTTTTTTTAACTACCACATAGTGGTATCACTATTCATCATAAAATGATGTTTTTCAGAAAAATACCAAAAATTCACCCTAGGCTAATTTCGATATTCTGAATCAAAAATTGAAGTCCATTTTGATAAATAAGATATATAAAATTTCAAAAAGTGGGTATTACTATTCATAACGGTTAGTTTGATTAGTTGTGGTGTGTTAGAACTCGAGGTTGCGTACAACACACACTATTGCACTATACTAAGGGAAACGTACCGTGGATGCTGGGGGTGTTAAATTCTACCCTCCTTAAAATAATTGTGTCCTATAAATTTCTATTGTATTACTGCATAAAAAGACTCTGGTGGTTCTTCATCATATGTTCCTCGGGTTCCCACGTTGCCTCTTCCGTCTTATGGTTTCTCCTTTGAACCTTTTCCAGAAGAGTCATCTAGTTTTTCAGCACTTGCTCTCAGGTGTCAAGGCTCCTGAGAGGATCTTCAAGATAAGACAGGTCGGGTTCCGGTTCCAATTCTTCATAGGTTAGTACATGCATTGAATCAGGCAGGTATTTTCTCAACAGTGATACGTGGAACTAATCTTGAACTTTAGAGAGACTTGACGACATTGCCAAACGATAAGCTACAACCCCAATTCGTTCTAGGATTTCAAAAGGTCTGATGTAACTAGGACTCAATTTACCATTCTTACCGAAATTTATAACTCCATTCCATGGAGATACCATTAGAAAAACGTGATCAGCGACTTGAAATTCCAAATCCTTCCTTCGATTATCGGCATAGCTCTTCTACCTATATTGAGTTGCTTTGATATGGGTATGGATTACCTACACATTTTCAATCCTTTACTCAACATGTTTTGGGCCTACAAGTTTTCTTTCACCAACATCATCCCAACAGGTTGGTGTGTGACATATCATTCCGTATAATGCCTCATATGGTGCCATCTGAATACATGAATGGAAGCTATTGTTATTAGAAAATTCTACCAGAGGTAAATATTTATCCCACATACCATGAAAGTCATGTGAGCAGGATATCAACATATCTTCTATGGTTTCAATAGTCTATTCTTATTGTCCATCTATTTGAGGGTGATAGGTAGTGCTCAAACGAAGTTCAATATCCAAGGCCTTCTGAAGACTTATCCAGAATATTGATGTGAAATGGGGATCAAGATCAGATACAATCGATAGTGGTACTCCATGAAGTCTCACAACTTCATTAATATATAGTCTTGCTAGACGTTCACGTGGTAAATCCTCTCTTATATCAAGAAAATGTGCTGACTTGGTAAGATGATCAACAATGACCCATATGGCATCCTTCCTTATGGGAGTCTTTGGAAGTCCCATGACAAAGTCCATTGTAATGTTATCCAATTTCCACTCAGGTATGGGAAGAGGCAGCATGACTCCTCCTGGATATTGCCTTCTAGCTTTCACCTGTTGAGAAACCATACATCTTGACACAAAGTCAGCAATATCCCTCTTCGTGTTGTCCCACCAAAATTGTTCCTTCAAATCTATATTCATTTTGGGGCTCCCATGGTGTATAGAGAAATTTGAACTGTGGGCATCATCCAATAATTCTCTCTTTAAATCAGGTATATTGGGAACACAAAGTCTCCTACAAAATTTCAAAAATCCATCTTCATACACAAAGTCACTCAATCTCCCATCACTCAGAACATTAATCTTCCTTTTAAACACTTCATCATCGGCCTGAGAACTCTTTATCTTTTCTAGTTAACATGTTTTGGAAACCATTTGATAATGTTTTGATGCTTCACCTTCCATGGTGATTCCCTTATCCATCTTTACTAGATTCAGGAAAATAAGATCACTTTCCACTCTCATCATGTTCAAAACTCCATGATCATTTATACTCAAATCATCTTCCGCCTTATTTGCCTTCCCAGGGTGGTAGTGTATCGTGTAATCATAATCCTTGAGTAGTTCATGCCATTTCCATTTCCTCATGTTGAGTTCTTTTTGTGAGAAAATATTCTTCAAACTCTTATGATAAGTATAAATCTCACATTTTTCACCATAGAGGCAGTTTATGCATATATTCAAAGCAAAGATTACAGCTGCTAACTCGAGATCATGAGTAAGATTGTTTTGCTCATGAATTTTTAGATGTCGTGATGCATATGCAATAACCCTGTCGTTCTACATAAGGACACAACCACGTCCTTTCATGGATGCATCACTATAAATAACGAACCCATCATTCCCTGATGGTAGAGTCAATATAGAAGCATTGAATAATATTCTCTTCATTTCTTCGAAACATTCTTCACACTCATTTGTCAAGACAAATATAACCCCTTTACGTGTTAGCTTCGTTAATGGGTTAGCCAATCGGGCAAAATTCTGGACAAAACGTCGATAATAACCTGCTAAACCAATAAAATTGCATACCTCAGTTATACCTGTTGGCGCTGGCCATTCTTGGATTGACTTGGTCTTAGAATGAACAATAGTGATCTCATCCTTAGGGACAATATGGCCAAGAAATGTAATCTCATGAAACCAGAATTCACACTTGCTAAACTTCCCTTATAATTCATGTCTTCTAAGAGTCTTCGGGATAACGGGCAAGTGATTTTTATGATCTTCATAGCTTTTGGTGTATACCAAGATATCATCAATATATACCACCACAAAATCATCGAGATTCTCCTTGAAAACTCTATTCATTAGATCCATGAATACAGATGGGGCATTAGTCAATCCAAAAGGCATTAATGTAAACTCGTAATGCCCATACCTTGTTCGAAATGTTGTCTTCGGAATGTCTTCAGTATTCACATACAACTGATGGTATCCAGATCAAAGGTCAATATTTGAAAAGTATTGAGCTCCATGTAGTTGTGCAAACAAATCATCAATGCGAGGTAGGGGATACGTTTTCTTTATTGTTATAGAATTGATCTCTCTGTAGTCAATGCAAAACCTTATAGATCCATCTATCTTCGTAACAAAAAGGACACGGGCTCCCCATGGAGAAACACTAGGGCCAATAAATCCTTTATTACTTAGTTACTCTAGTTGTTTCTTTAGTTCAACTAATTCTACAGTGGCCATTCTATATGTGGTCTTCGATATGGGCCTTGAACCTAGAATTAAATCAACGGAAAACTCAATTTCTCGTTCTGGGGGATGTCTCGGTAAATCTTTTGTAAATACATAAAAGTATTCTCTCACAATAGGTACGTCTTCTATTTTAATATTCTATTCCTCACCCACAGTTATTTCATTCTCTTCCTCTACGATAATTTAATTTAGTTGAGCTACTAGCGGTGGATCTAGATAAGAATTAGGTGGTGACGATTCTGTTGTACCGATACGGTGTTCCTTATCGTCATCATCAAAAATCGTATCCTCCTTCTTCTTACAATAAATTTTCACATCATGGTCTGAAATCCAATCCATACCAAGGATTATATCAAATTTAGTCATGGGTATGACGCTGAGATCAGCAGATAAATATCTTTTATATGCCCTAATGGGAACAGATCTACAGAACATTATAGCAATTATACTTCCCTTAGGGGTTTTGACTGACAAATCTCTAGTTAAATAAAATTAAAAATATCTAATTTTCTTAATAAACTGGGAAGATATGAAATAATGCGATGATCTGGAATCAAAAAATGCATTTTCTAAACTTGAGGAAACCATTAAATTACAAGCCACCACATCATTCGTAGCATCTACCACAGCAGTAGTGAGAGCATAAGCCTGGCCATGATCCCATGGCCTATTCTATGGTAAGATTCCCTGATGCTTAGGATATTCATTTTCATAATGTCCCATCTCCCTACAATTGTAGCACTGTACATCAGTAGCTTCCTTCTTCCCTTGCAATCAAGAGCTTGGTGGCCTTTTTCACCACACTTGTATCAGACTCCCATTCCCTTCAAGCAATTACCAGGGTGTTTCTTCCCACATTTACTACAATATGGATATTCAACTCTTCCCTTCTTCCCCTTATTTCCATTTCTAGAGTGATCAGTAGATCTCATCTTCTCCTATATTGATTTAAAGTCATAAGACTTAGAGAATTCTTTTTCCATCTTGATAGCACATGAGACAATGTCTTCGTTTGAAGAGAAAGATTGTGATAATAAAGCTCTACGGAAAAATGGTTTTCATCCATCAATGAAATGATCAATCTTACTTCTTGGGTTACATATATAATCAGCTGCATTCCTTGCTAACATTGTAATGTTAGTGTTTCCGACGCTTTCACCGGGGCGTGCGCGTGTCTGTCACCGGGGAGGACACGCTGATTGTTGCCCCGTATTCCCGCTTTCCAAAGGCGGGCGGCATCCGTTCCTTGTTCAGGGACGTCTGCTCCTTGATCGAAACCGGGATGATTGGATTTCGGTTCTTCCTTCCTTGGATTCCTCCTCGGAACTCATCACCTATTCCGGGTCTCCCTCATAGATTTAAGACAGGTTCGTGAAGCTCATTCCCGGTGCCATATCTACATGGACGCCGGTTAATTATGCTGCTTCCGTCAAGACGCTCCAAGGGGTCTCGCCAGGGCAGCAACCTTTCAATGAGGAGAATGGTCACGTCGAGTCATCAGTAGATCTGGCGTCATCTGCATATCTGTCTATGGTTCCCCTTCACAGGGCTTCTCAAGGGCGCGGGTGCCCGAGGCATCCCACGTCAAGCGCGGGGAATACAGTTTAACATCACGCGGGACGATGACATGTGGGGCTTACACTCTGGGGCGGCCCATAGAGGACATCATGGCCGGTGCGCTCTCTAAGCCCATGGGAGCCACGCTCGGTGTGGGAAACAAGAGGCGGCAGGGACCAGACGATCACGTCGTGAAGGGTGCGTCCGTGAGAAGCGGAATGGGGCTTACGCGTTGAGCGGCCCATGGCATCTTCCTCATGTCTGGACATGAGGGCATCCCAAATCACTAGCGGGTTGAGGTAATCACCTATGCAGTAGTGCACAAGTGGGATAATGCCAAGGGCATTGGAATCTATCCCAACAAAGGGAGATGAAAAGTGTGAATCACATGTCCAATATTCAGAACGTCGTGAGATTGGTGTGGTGATGGAGGATAACTGTTGACCGTGGCGGAAACACAGCATCCATATCACGTTATCCAGAAATGAGGACAACAAAAGAGGGCTGACCGCTGACCATGTTCGCAACATGGGGCCTAACTCAAATATCATTGATCAGTCTTCCGGAACGTTGGACCCGGACAGCAGGCGGACCAAAGGTCGAGCATCCATACTGTTAGGGGGTCCCTCCAGACGTGATCAGTCTTCCAGAACGTTGGCCCAGGATAGCAGGTGGACCATAGGTCGAGCATCCATACTGTTAGGGGGTCCCTCCAGACTTGGAAGAGAGTGACGATTCGAACAAAGGACAGGCAAAGCATGAGGTGGAGTGATGGAATGTTTGAATGGATTCCAACGCTCTTGATATTACGCCACTGTGATCATGGCATAATGAATCTTATACATGGAGCATAAGGCATCTCTCATTAGAAGCAAGAGGCATCCTATTTTTGGCGCATAGGGACTACTGCAGTTTATAGTCATGTAGATAGGACTACTGGAATCTCGTGCTTGGAGCATAAGGAATCTCTCATTAGAAGCGAGAGGAATCCTATGTTGGGCGCATAGGGATTACTACATTTTATAGTCATGTAGATAGGACGACTGCCATAAGGTGCCTAGAAAGGCTGACGTTGGGTCTTACGCGAGGGGAGCCCATTATGTCTTCCTCATGTCTGGCCATGAGGGCAGGTTAACCCACTGGCGGGCTGAGGTACGCGCCTATGCACAAGTGCACGAGCGGGATAACGCCAAGGGCGTTGGAATAAGCCTGAACAAGGGGACATGAACAATGTGAATCACATCCCCGACATTTGGAAGGCGATAAGAGTGGCATGGCGATAGAGGGAAACTACTGACCATATTCGAAATGCAGGGTCCTATTGCGTTAGCATGAAATGGGGACAAACAAGTGAGGGGTTGACTGCTGACCATATTCGAAACACAGGACCTGAATCAAAGTGTCACCCGAAGCCTCTTGGGGCGTTATCCCAGGACAGCAGGGGGACCATGGGTCTACCGCCGATACTGTTAGGGGGTCCCTCCAGACTTTGGAAAATAGATGCAGATCCGAATGAAGGACACGCAAAGCGTGAAGTGGAGTGATGGAATGTTCAAACGGATTCCAACCCTCCTGATGCTATGCCACCGTAAACATGGCATGGGTTTTCTCCACACCCTTAGGGCTTATATGCCTGACGCCCTCTACCCCTTGTGGAAGGGAAGGCATCGGCAAGGCCATAGTGACGAACCAGGGTTTACGTGCGGTTAGCGGCCCTAGGTGCCGGGGCTTATTCCAAGGCGGAGGCCCGATCACAGTTTAATGTCATGTGTTGAGGACGGGGTGCTTGGCAGTTTAACGTCCTGCAGCTCGGACATGGTGCAGGGACTTACACCGGGATGGAGGCCCAGTTGGCGGCAAAGCGTAGGGGGTCACAGTTTAACGTCGTGTGTTGAGGACGTGGTACTTGGCAGTTTAACATCCTGCAGCTCGGAAGATGGGAATTACGGGGGACAGCCAAGGGGCGTCAAGGTGAGGGGTCTCGGGCCTGCGCGCAAAAGGAAAGACTTGCGCGCAAAACGCCGGGTCGGTGCGCAAAAGGGATGATTTGCATGAAAAACCCCGGGTCGGCACGCAAAAGAGAAGATTTGCGCGCAAGGAGGGGAATACTCGCGGAATATTGCGCGCAAGGTCGAGTATTGCGCGCGAGGCTGGGATATTGCAGGCGGATTGCGCGCGAGGCTGGGATATTGCACGCCGATTGCGCGCAAGGCTGGGATATTGCGCGCGGATTGCATGCAAGGCTGCGAACCGAGGGACAAGTCACCGAATCGGCGGAAATGCGGCCAGGACGAACACCGGGGCAAGGCTGCGTGAAAGGAAGATTACCTGAATACCATCTTTCAAGCGGGGGAAGCCGAATTGCGCGCACGAGAGTCGTTTCGGATTCTTCCAACCCCCAAAACGTTCGGGGTCACCTTCTATTTATAGGGGACCCCGGGCGCGGAATCCAGGCGGCGCGCGGAATTTTGCGCACCGGGAAACGCTTCAGCGAAAACCAGGCCACGCTGAACTGGGGCGCGCAATTATTGCGCACCTCACCATCACAATTCCGCGCAACCCGGGAGGATCGCGCGCGAGGACCATTTTTTCGCGCGGCTCCTCTTTAATTCCGCGCACCACATCCCGGGCCTCCGGTTCGGGCCTCTGATTCTGAATATGACTTCGCTTCGTCATTCCGAAACTTCCTCCAGAAGATACGGACAATTTTTTGGCATCAACAAATGCCCCCCATGGAATTGTATCGGCGAGAGGGCGCAACGATCAGATTCCAAGGGAAACACCGAAATACGGAGTCCGCTGGAAAAGCCGCACACAAAGACATGATGAGGCGCGCAAGACCCACGGGTGTGCGCGGAATTTTCTTTTCGCGCGGCGTGGAACCTGGGACTCGCCTATAAAAAGGGGCGCTGGGTCCCAAACCCGTATGTTTGCCTTTTTCCGCGCGACAGTCTTCTGCTCCTGTGCGCGAAATTGCTTCCGCGGCTGTGTGTAAAACGCTCTGGCAGCGCGCAAGGCCTTCTGATCTCGCGCCTCGATTTCGCGACTCGATTTCACAACAGACCGGGATTTTCCGCGCTTCAGGTGCCGATTGCGCGCTCATCGCCTGGATTTCGCACAACCCCTTCTTATTTCGCGTGAAGCTCCCCGATTCCGCGCACTGCATCCGGATTCCGCACAACTCCCGAAAAAGGTTCGAGATGGCTGCAAACTGAGTGGATGAGGGGGAAGCTGCTGCCCGTAGGACGGAAATGGCGGTGAACGAGGAGTTTTATGGTGCCAAGGCGATTGTGTCCAACAATCTGACCTTATTCAATCTATTGACCCCGGCCGAGAAGGCATACCCTTTGTCGGACAACCTCCCGATTTGGAATTTTGGCATCCTGGAAGAGGTGCCACTGCCGGGCTTTGAGGTGGACACGCCACGGTCTTGGGTGACTCGGGAGGACGGACTTCCTCGCTACAAAATTACCAATAACGACCATCCTGCCAAGGAAACCAGACACATGGATGTATATGTCCTTAACCCGAGGACGAGGACCATTACCGGGGAAGAGCCTGTAGCGGAAGATTCTCCATCCCTCTACGCGAGCACGTTCCGTCATAACATCACAGACGACACAAAGGGTTGGCTGAAGGATTGGGACCTACGATCTGGAGGCAACTTCACCAGCAAATGGGCATGGGCATTCTGGGTCTGCCATACCTGTGACCAGTTTGGGGACGAACTACGGCATATTGGTCTGTTCGAGGCGGTGTGGACATCCCAATTCCATTTCCACCGCCAGCTTGAACTCGGACCGGAGCTCTTCACCCGGTGGTCTCCCAATACCAACACATTCCACCTTCATCACGGAGAGGTCGACATCAGTATCTGGGACGTTCACTACATCGGTGGTATCCCCTTGGAGGGCTTCCAATACGATGAGTTCGTTCCTCCAAAGAACACCTGGGGAGATAGGATGCGAACGTCGATGCTGGCGTGGAACCTGTTCAACCTGTCCAAAGAGAGGCTGGGGGTCAAGGACTTCCTGAAGGACATCGCCTTCAAGGGCTGGTTCAGCTTGTTCCCTGAGCAGGATTCGGCCATCAAGATGCCGGGACGAGGCAAACGGTGCCCAACCGCGACTCAAAGGAGTAGGGATGGGTCAAACTGGAAGACCCTGGAGGCGGGGCAATACCAGTCGTGGGGTTATCGCATGATCGATGCCCGGGACCCGAACGTCTGGTACGCCGGGTTCCTTGCCGCCTTCCTGAGCGGGTGGCTCCTGCCGGTTCGGGACGTGAGGATGGGCGTCCACCCAGCAACATTTGTGATGGCGGGCTCCATGGCCGCCAACAAACGGTTCAACCTGGGCATCCCCGTACTGGCCAAGTTGTACGCCATTCTGGGGTGCATCTCACGAGGGGGGTCGCCTCGGAGAGTATGTGGTCCCCTCCAGTTTTTCCATGGCTGGGTGGCTGCTCATCTTGGCGGGTACACCTTTCTGAATGCCGTCTGCCCTCCGGGCGATGGTCTGCGACCGTCCTTGCTGAACATCGCTGGGGTCGCACCGATGACGCTGAATGAGGAGGGACTGAGGATCCGTATTGGCAATCATGCCAATTTCAACTTCAGTCCATTTCCCACCCCAGCCGGCCAACTGGTGGAAAACGGCCGAGGCCCCCTGGAGCAGCAGGAGTACTTCCAAAGAATTCGGGGCGGGGTGCTCGTGGCACGGATTGATGGGAAGGTGATCTGCGAGCCGTACGTGCCGTCCCGATTCGCCAGGCAATTCGGGTTCCTCCAGCGAATGCCAAAGAAGGTATTCACTGTCGTCTGGAAGGAGAGGAATCCGTGCATCCAGTGCCAGATGTGGTTGATGTTTACCACCTTTGGCTCTGGCGACATCATTACTCTCCCCCCCATCGGGGTCAATGCCGGCCTAGAAACCGAATATGCTGAACACTGGACCATTGTGTACCCGGAGGGGTTATTACGCAAGCGCGTTCGGCAACTCGAGGCCACTCGCACAGAAATTGGGTGACGGGAAAGAAGGGAAAGTGCCGTCGTAAGGGGAGAACCGAGGGCACGTTAAGCAGCGAGGCCTACCCCGGCCGAGACATCGGCAACGGGGACATCACATGGTGCCACCACGTCCTCGTTACCCGTAGGGGGGACACATGAGGCGGCCAGGGAACTACCCGGGAAGTAGATAAGATACCTTCTCGAACCTTCCCAAGATGCAATCTTCCCGGCGCTGTGGTCGGCCTGGATGACCCTGCGATAATCACTGAGCGTTGAAGCCATCTGGCTGAAAATAATGCAGAACGGGATCCAGCTACTAGAGGTCGGGCTCATTCGAAATATCGACCTAGTAAACTTTCACCGGCGGCATGCTTATCTGACGGCCATGGATGCATACGCATGCCAGAGGGGGTGGTGTGCGGAGCCAACCTTCCTCGTGAAAGTGATGCTCGGCCAGGAGCATGATTCTTGGGGCTAGTCTCCGTCCTCATTCACTTCCCTCATTCATCCATTCTCACTTTCCAACCTCTAACTCACTTTCCCATCTTACTCAAGAGCAACCAAGCGTTGAACGGGCACCCCCACCAGAGGATGAAGGGGAGGAGCCGGTGAGACATGACGGGGGCCTGACACCCATTATCGAACTAACAAGCGCAGTGGGGTCTCCCAGCATGGCGGCTCCTGCGGCGGTCGAGGCATTGGGAACCGGCGATCTAGATTCTTGTAAGTTTCAAGCTTCACTACTAGTGCTTGGTGGCAAAAGATCTAACAAGAATATACCCTGTGTAGTGATCTCAACACTGGAGGCACGTTAGGCTGCAGAGCCCAGGCCATCCGTGAGTGGACCAACGGCGGGCATACCACCTCGTTCGGAACATGCTCTCTGTGCTGAGTTGGCCCCGACAAGCGATGAACATGGGGAAGCGGACGTCAGCGGAGCTACTCTTGAGATGAGGGCGGAATCTGGCGAAAGCACCATCGCCACTGGTGTGAGAGAAGGTCTCCCGGACGCCGAGGCTTCTATGCCTCATAAAGACATCCATGGGGCGGATCCTACTGCTGATCTGCTGGCGGCCTTCCCCACATACCGACCTGCTGAACCTGAGGAGATGGACGATTCCGACTCAGAGGCAGCCAAAGAGAGTCGTATGGCGTGGCGCAAGGGATGGATGTGTATCAAGCGCTCCCTCAGGCAGCCCCAGTCCGACTGGTTGGGGCGGATGGGATCACTCCATATCTGGCTGCGCTTCCTGCGCACCGGAGGGGCTGATACTCAGCGTCTTCATCTGACGGTCCGTGATTACATGGCCGATAAGATACGCGAGAGCCACCAGAGCACCAACATTTTTCAGTGCCAGACGAGATCAGTAAACTCTCAAGCGCTACTGAGGGCGGAGCAGGAAGTCCGACATCTCAAAGGGCAGGCGGCAGAAAAAGAGGCCTTCATCGCGACGTGCTCTGAGCTTGTGGAACAACTGACTGCCCAGCTGGCTGACGCACATGAACAGCTGGTGGAGGAAAGCTACCAGATGACCGCGCTCCAAAGCGAGTGGGCACAGGCACAAGCTAGAGCTGGCGAGCTGCGCTCTGTGGTGGTCGAGGAGGAGAGAGTCTTCCAAGAGCGAAAAGCGGCCCTAGAGGCTACCATCCATAGGGTAGCTGCGCTGGAAAGATCACTTCAGCATGCTGACCCCTAAGGGCTTTGTTTTTCCATCCCATGAACACTTTTGCTTGTACTACTCATTATCTCGATACATGACCAAGCCCACTTTTTGTACCCTTGGTTTAATGTGATCGACCATAGTTTCCAAATGAATAACGACTCACCCCTAGGCTCTTGTGGGGCATGCCCGACACGAGAAGAAAGAGGTGCTCGTACCATCATTCTGTTCAACTGTGGGGCACTGACCATGCTTCAGGCATCCAAAATCGTGCCTCGACTTCTGGGGAGACCCCGGGCCAATTTATTCGTCGACTTCTCAATGTGCCTTAACACACGAGCGGGGCAATGCTGGGGGCATTGAAATCCATCCAAACACAGGGGGATGGAGAGAAAGGGTGAATCACGCTGCCCACATTTGGGATCCAATGGGGTGCAACCATGGAGGATAACTGTTAACAGAGGTGGAAACACATCATCCATACCACGTTGGCCTGGCACAGGGACAATAAATGAGGGCTGACCGCTGACCATGTTCGCAACACATGGCCTAACTCAAATATCATCGGTCAGTTTCCCGGAACGTTGGCCCAAGATAGTAGGCGGACCATAGGTCGAGCATCCATACTGTTAGGGGGTCCCGTCAAACATGACCGGTCCTCTAGAATGTTGGCCCAGGGCAGTAGGCGAACCATAGGTCGAGCAGCCATACTATTAGGGGGTCCCGTCAAACATGAAAGAAAATGTGGATCCGAATAAAGGGGAACGTGAGACCTGGGAAGTGGAGTGGTGGATTGTTCGAATAGAGTCCAACACTCTCGATATTGCACCACCGTGGCGAAAGCGCATTAGGCAGACACACTGATCTGATCACGGGTCGTCCTTCTCGGGAAGTCGGGCCGAGGGGCCGACAATGAGGAAGTACGAGACTCAGAAATCCCTGGGGATGGACCTGAGAAAAAATGTATGGGGCATTCCTACGTATCTCATTAGAATGAGAATCAAGCCACACGTAGTTCTCGGAATACAGTTTAACGTCATGTTGGACGAAATGTGGATCTTAGTTTTAGGTCATAGAGCTCAGACCATGGGCGACAAATGGGCAGGAACAGACACATGGCAAGGCGGTACAAAACCCGACATGAATGAGGACCTAAGCCCTACATACAATGTGTTCCCCGGAGAAACGCTCGAGTCAAGGGACCAAACACAAAGGTAGGTTGGCTGGGCTCGTGGGGAAGTGTCTCGGACGTAGCCCTTACACAGTTTAAGGTCATGTGGTTTGGACCAACAACACAGTTTAAGGTCATCTGGTTTGGACCAACAACACAGTTTAAGGTCATATGGTTTGGACCAAAAACACAGTTTAAGGTCATATGGTTTGGACCAACAACACAGTTTAAGGTCATATGGTTTGGACCAACCGAGAGAGGAGCCTCGGGCCAAGGAAGCCTACGGGGGTTCAACAAATCAGGGAGGGGCAGGAGGTGTTAGCTCCCGGCAGTGCTGGGCCCAAAACGCAATGTTCGGGTGACTCCTCATTTCTCACGGGAATGAGGGTCAAGCTACACACAACCCGCAAAGAAGAGACCCATGCACATACTCTGGCGCTCAGATCGCAGGAGCCCCGAGAGACACTGTTACACAGCTCGGTCCGTCCGATGTGAGGGGGTGCACTAAGGGTTAGTACAAGGAGTGTCGAGATTCCACCTTGACACAGTGGGGCGGAACATGACATGAACCATGCCACCGACATTCAGGGCTTGTAGAAAATGGCGTAATGACTGAGGATTACTGCTAACCATATTCGCAACACAGCACCCTGTCGTGTCAGCCATGGGGACAAAAAAATGAACATCAACCAATGACCATATTTGCAACGCGGGACTTGTATCCATTTTTTGTCTGAAACCCTCGGGGGCGTTGGCCCATGACGGTTGGAGAGCCCTTGGGCGTTGTATCCAGACCATTCTTGGGGGTTCCTCCAGGTGTAAAGGATGACGGGGGCCTGAATGAAGGGGAACACGAAGCTTGGCAAGTGGATGACACTTGCCTAAGTCAGACCTGGCACTCCAAGTGCTAAACCAGAGTACCTTGAGCACATGAGAATACCACTAAAAATGGTCAAAGGGCTCATCATGAAAGCGGCCAAAAGATGGCAGATCCCCGGGCAAAAGAGGGGCGTGATGCCGAACGCTCTGGGGACTGGGAGATCGTGGGATCTCCTAAGAGATGGGGCTGGACCTGACATCTGGGTGTTTAGGAGGTCCTACGTATCTCATTAGAATGAGAATCAAGCCATACGAAGTTCTTGAAATACTGTTTAACGTCATATGGGACGGAATGTGGATCTTAGTTTTTGGTCATAGAGCTTGGACCATGGGCGACAAAGCGGAGTTTGGTAACTCCTGGGGCTGGACCCAAGAAGAAATGTCCAGGCGTTCCTACGTATCTAATTACAATGAGAATCAAGCGGCACGTAGTTCTTGAACGATAGTTTAACGTCATGTTGGACAACATAGGGATCTTAGTTTTAGGTCTTAGAGCTCGGACCATGGGGCCCAGATGTTGGGCAGGAATGCAGTTTAACGTCATACTGGACGTAGGAATGCAGTTTCACGTCATGCTGGACGTAGGTATGTAGTTTAACGTCATGCTGGACGTTAGAGCCAAGGAAAAATACATCTTGAGGAACCTGGCGTTGGTGGGAGGAGTGATGCGCTCACCATCCATAGTTACCAGGGAGTACGCGCCATTGGGATAGACCTTGTGGACAATAAAAGGCCCCTCCCACTTCGGCTCCTACTTGGGCGGTTTCCTACCGAGAATCATTGGCGCTATGAGAGCTGGCACCATGTCCCCTTGCGGGAAGGAACGAAGGCGAACCTTCTTATCGAAAGCTCGAGCCATCCTGCTCTGATGCCACTCCAAGTTGTGCAAAGCACGAAGCCTATTCTCGTCCAGCGCTTCAAACTCTGCTAGATGGATTTCGGCAGCCTCGTCTGGTGCTTTCCAGTCATAGACCACTATGCGCAATGAGGGTAGCTGGACCTCGATGGGTAGGACGACCTCGGCTCCGTAAACCAGTGAAAACGGAGTCATCTGGGTGGAATTGCGAGTCATCGTCCTATAAGCCCAGAAGGCGTTGTGGAGCTTATCCGGCCAACTCTTCTTATTCTGACCCAACACTTTCTACAGAATGTTAGAGAGTGTTTTGTTAAACACCTCAATCTGTCCATTTGCCTTTGCATGAGAGCGGGAAGTGTGGTTGGAGATAATGTTGTACTTGGCATACAATCTTTTCATCTCGGCCGCTCGGAAGTTGGTTCCGTTATCCGTAAGGATCGCGTGAGGTATTCTGAATCGGTGGATGATATTGGATCTCACGAAGTCGGTGATAGAAACAGCCTTGACTTCTCTGAGTGGGGATGCCTCTGCCCACTTCGAGAAGAAATCCGTAGCGGTTAGGATGAACCGGTACTGACGGGCCGTCGCCGGCAGGAAACGCCCTACGACATCCAACCCCCAGACTGCAAAGGGCCAAGAATTCCTAGTGGTATGGAGAGGCTCCGGTGGCCGATGCACAAAGTTAGCATGAACATGGCACGCATGACACCTCCTGGCGTACTTGACGCAATCGTGGATCATGGAGGGCCAAAAGTACCCAAATTTCCGAATATGGTGGGACAACTTCAACCCGGCCTGGTGGGCGCCACAGGAACCAGCATGCACTTCCTGCATGACCTATGGGATCTCCACTCTGTGAAGATAGCGGAGGAGAACTCCATTAAACCCACGCCTGTAAAGGAGTTGTTCACTGCTGGGACCGCTTTGGAGGGTGAACTACGGTGCGCGGCGCCGGATTCGCTCTCACTCTGCTCGATCCGTCGGAAGGCGGTCGTCCTGAAGGTATTCGACCAGAGGCTTCCTCCAGTCAGGAACTATCCCGATCACCATGCCTGGAACCCCGAGGGGTTCTGATGCAGGGGCGCCGGCGATCAGATGGTTCACTCGCAGGCCATCGTCCTCTGGGATATCATGAGCAGGAATGACAGGAGCAATGACTCTCCGGTGTGTGACACAGATGATTAAGTCATCCTCTCCAGGCTCCGCGAGTGATGTGGCCAGGCTAGCCAAAGCATCCGCTCGACTATTCTGCGATCGGGGAACGTGCACTACATCTGGCCGGGAGGGGAATTTAGCCATTAAATGGAGGGTGTACCCCAGAAACGGCATGAGTTCCGGCTTTCTGACAGCATAATCGCCGTTAACCTTCTTGATGACTAGCTCAGAATCCCCCTGCGCACACAAACGGGACACGTTCACCTCTAAGGCCAACTTGAGGCCAGTGATGAGGGCATGATATTCTGCCTCATTGTTGGTGCAGCCTTCTGTCAACAAGAAAGAAAATGGAAGAACGGATTGTTCCGGGGTGATGAAGATGATACCCAGGCCCACTATGTTAAGCCTAGGATCATCGAGCCTTCTACCAGTAGGGTTTCGGGAGGCGCCGTCAAAGTGTATCTACCATCATGGGGTGGCATGGTCGACTGAGAGGATTGACTCATCAGGAAGGCCCAGATCCAGTGGCTGGTCTGCAGAGGTGGGGTGGGCAGCGAAGAAGTCGGCCAACGCATGCCTTTTGATGGCCTTCTGAGGCACGAACCTAATGTCGAACTGCTGGAGGATCACCGCCCAGCATGCCAATCGGCCGGTCAACATAGGCCGGCTCAGGATGTATTTCAACGGGTCTACCCGAGAGACCAACTGTACCTCATGGTGCTGCAAGTAGTGTCGTAATTTTTGTACGGCGAATACGAGCGCCAGACAGCTCTTATCAATAGGAGAATACCTAATCTCCGCTTCGAGGAGCCTGTGGTTGAGGTAATAGAGGCTATTCTCTGTTCCCTCGTTGTTCTTCTAGGTGAGAAGGGTGCCGAGGGATTTCTCCAGGGCGGTCACGTAAAGGACCAGTGGCCTTCCGGGAACGGGTGGCATCAGGACCGGAGGTCGAAGCAGATACCACTTGATTTCCTCAAAAGCGGTCTCACACTCTTCGTCCCACCTATAGGTGGCACCGTTCTTCATGAGCTGGGAGAAGGGCTTACACATGCCGGCCAGAATCACGATGAATCGGCGTACGTAGGCTAAGTGGCCTTGGAGGCCCCGGAGCTCCCGAATATTACTCGGGGGAGGCATCTGGAAGATGGCCCTGATCTTCTCTTGTTCAATCTCGATACCTCGATATCTCACAATGAAGCCAAGAAACTTGTCGGAGGTGACCCCAAAGGCACACTTCAACGGGTTCATCTTCAAGTGGCGAGAACGGAGGAAACCGAACACCTTCTCCAGGTCCTCGAGGTGGTCCTAGTGCTGACGAGATTTAACCACTAGGTCATCCACATAGCTTTCAACCAGTGTCCCGAGGATTGGCTTGAACATGCGGTGCATAGCCCACTAATAGGTGGCACCCGCGTTCTTCAGGCCGAAGGGCATAACCCGGTAGCAGAAGGTACCCTGGGGAGCCCTGAATGCGGTGAACTCTTCATCATCGGGGGCCATCTGGATCTGGTTGTACCCAGAGTAACCATCCATGAAAGAGAGGGCCTATAAGCTGGACGTCGCATCGATCAACAGCTTCGTCACTGGAAGGGGAAGTCATACTTCGGACAGTGGCGATTAAGATCGCGGAAGTCGATGCAGACCCTGATCTGCCCGTTCTTCTTCCTCACGGGCACAATGTTGGCTAGCCACCTGGGATACTGGACTTCCTTGATGAAGTTGGCCTTAATGAGCTTATCAACCTCGGCTTCAACCATGGCACCATGAAGAGGGTTCATTCTTCTGGGAGGCTGCTTAAACCCGCGCTGGTTTGCTGGGAGGACAAGGCGATGGATGACTACTTGGGGATCTAGCCCCGGCATCTCGTTATAACTCTAGGTAAACACATCACGATGCTATCTGAGGAAGTCTATGTACCGCTACCGCTCCTCGGGAGGCATGGCGGCGCTGACCAACGTGGGTCTCGGGTCCGCTTCACTGCCGAGGTTTACCTGTACGAGCTCATCGATCGTGGTGGAGACGCCCTCCTCAAAGGCAGGAGGATCATATTCCACATCTTCTTCTCCATTTGAATATGGATCATCCATGGGGGGAGATGTCTTGGTGTTGCTTGACCCTGATGAGGAGCTAGCACCGACTGGTGCGGTTGAGGTCGTCCCAACGAGAGCCCCAAGCGTCGCAGAGATTGTGGTGACGAAGGCGATTGATCCAACCCCGTCCGGACATTGACCCAAGGAACCAGGCCTCATGATATCAAAGTAGTGGTGACGCGTTGTCTTGAGCCGGTCGATTCGAGCTTGGCGAAACATACGCGTATGACGTGCCGCTGTTTCCATGAGCCCAACGTCCCGATATGGCACGGGGGTAGGAGGCTCGGGAATCGCCTGAGCCTAGTTGGTGTAAGAGTATGAGGTGATCTCCTGAGACCCGGAGATGTTCTTTCCTCTAGTACTTGAGACAACAAAACATTCTCCCATATCGGGAGTCGTGGCTTCCAACCGATGGATTGGGAAAAAATATGCGTCATCCAGACCAGCCCAGGGGTCACTTGTGACAGCGGCGGGCTCCACCTCACCTTCCAGGATTTGCATGTCCTTGCACTTGTAGTAGTCAGCGTCCAGATAACGCGCTTCAAAAGAGGCGAATGGAGACACATCTCCTTGGATTACACCCACTCGACCTTTAAAAGAGTATTTGAGGCACTGGTGGTATGATGAGGGGACCGCCGCGTGCAGATGGAGCCATGGCCTGCCCATCAATGCGCTGTAGGCGGTGTCCTGAGAGACAACCATGAATTCAGTGTTGGAAACCCGGACACCGAAACTGGGTCTTCAGGCGGATCTTGCCGAGTGGAGTCTGCTCGATCCTGTCATACCCATGGATTCTGAGGTCGGAGGGAGTTAAATCATCCTCGGACAACCCCAGTTTTCGCAGTGTCCGGGTTGGGATCAAGTTAACCCCAGAACCCGTGTCGACAAGACAACGACGAACTTCCATGCCATTGAACTGGCTGGTAATGTACAACGGGCGGATGTTCCCCTATATGGGAAGGTCATTGTCTTCACCGGAAAACGAGATAACCGCCTGACATTCGGCGTCCCCGCTCATCTCGGTGTGGAAGGCCTCTGCAGCTTCTACCTCCGTTTCAAATTGGAGGGGGCTCCTTAGAGCCTCGGCAAGCACCTCACGCATCTCGGGTGACAGGAGAAGGGCCTCCAAGATGGAAATCCTTGACGGAATACCAGCCAGATGCTTGAGGATATCATACTTTCACGCCAAACGCGAGCCTCTGCTTACGGGAGGCCGCTCTGCGGTTGGGGGTACGACGGGTCCTGCTGGTGGGACCGGCAACTGACTGGTGCTAGGCGTGTCTCGTTGCGCGCTAACTGAGGCCTGTGAGGTTACTGTCATGCCGGTACCGGAAGACCGTAGCTGGCCAGTGACAGGGTCAGGCTGACCGCGCCGCGGACAAGGCGGTTCCGCACGATCCGACAACACAAACAGCGGTGGAAGGGAACCCGTTATCACCGGGTGAGGGAACCGTGTGTGCTGCTCTCTAAGCCGGGCCTGCAGCCTGGTCTCCGTAGTGTGCACAGCTTGACCGGAGGTGGGGACTGTCATGCCCCAGCGATCTACGTTACCACGGCTACGTCGACGTTGGCGCCGGCTGGGAACATTGGGAAGAGCTGCCTGGCGCACCTCCTCATCAAGAATCACAATGGGATTTACCAACTCTACGGTGTTAACCGAAGCGTACCCCAGGTCATCACTCAAGGAATCATCCACTATCAGACGGAGTCTTCGAGGGATTCCCATCTCTGGGGGCATGAAGTCGCCAAGCGTGCCAGAAGATGACAGCAACGGCAAGGTGTGTTCTTTCTTCTTACGTCGCCGCCTGCTTCTCTGGGAAGAAGTAGGCTTAGACGTGGAGGCCACCGCGATGCTCGCGGACTCTGAGGGTTCTGGCTGGCTCAGGCGGGCACGGATAATGCCATGGGCACGGTCGACCATCTTGCGGGCCATCAAGTCATTGTACCTTCGGGACCCGTGGTCAAGAACCTGTTCCCACTCATCCTGGTCGTCGCTGCTTCCATCTGATCCCACAAAGACACCTGCCACCTGTGTCGGAGCTGGGCCCAACCAGACTATGTTGTTGTCAATCTAGTCTTGGAGCCAGTCCTTGAACACATTGCACTGTTGGATGGTGTTCCCCAGGAACCGATGGTAAGGGCAGTAGTTGGGGTGATCATTGAAACACGCCTCCTCTGGCTTCCAGCACTCAGGCAATCGCACGATCCCCTGCTCCAAGGCGCTGTGGAAATAGCCGGGGACCTGGGCCTCACCAAACGAGTAAGCCTGATTCCTTTAGTCTGTAAAGGGGACTCTTGGGGGCTGACCATGACCACGGACCGGAGGCGCAGGCCAAGGAGGTGGAGCCAGATTACCTCGCCTAGGTGGCGGCGGTGCGTTACGCGGAGGCGCCTGCCTATTTTGAGGCGGTCACTGCTGGGCCGGAGGTTGCGACCGTGGGGGTGGACCCCTACGAGCCTGTGGAGCTGTCCTTGCTGGAAACAACTCTAGCTGTCTAGGGGCCTCGATTTGGGCCACCGCAGCGGGCTCGGCTCTGGCGGCTCTCATAGCAGAGATTACTGGAGGCGGCAGGCGTGCCGGGTTGGCCTGTTGTAGGGATTCTTTGAGGCGTTGAGCCTTGTCTGAGAAGTCCCAAAACCCTCCAGGGTAATTCTGCGTGATCAGGGAAGGGACTAACTCCTCCTTGACATTCCCCACACACATTGTCAGTAATTTCTCCTGAGTCAATGGCATGTCAAGGGAGTACGTGACCCCCTTCCACCGGGCGACGAAGTCCGCGACTCGCTCGTCGGGCCTTTTCATGCACCTAAAGAGGTCTGTAATGTTTGTCTTCCGAGTTGTGGAACTGAACTAATATAGGAATTGCCGGAGAAGGTCCCCCCAACTAGTCACTGATCCAACAGGGAGCTGGCTGTACCAGACGAATGCTGGCCCTTCCAGTGTCTGAACGAAGCACCAGAGCTTGGCAGCCTCCTACTGCGCCAGAGTCCCTAACATAGGCCCGCACCTCAAATTAAAGTGGGCCAAGTGCTGAGGCGGGTCTCCAGTCCCGTTAAAGGGGGAAAAAGTGGGATTCCTAAATCCTGGCAGGGCCGGCATATCATCCACCCATGCTGGGTACGGCTTGCCATTTGGTGAGATCGCCACCTGCCGAGTTTCCAGGGCCTCCAAGCGAGCGATGAGTACATCCATCAGGTCATCCGGTTGAGGATTATTGTCCTGACGGGGATCTTTAATCACAAGCGCATTGCCAGGCTCTTCGATACGGTGACCACGCTCAACGACTTGTGGGGAAGCTGGCGGAACAACTCTTGGAGCGGCGGGAGGAAACCGAGTATGGTCCCCCAGGTCGTCTCATCGCTCGGGAGGGTCTAGTGAACCATGTCGCGCCCTCTTGCCATGGGTTCCAGCATCTCCCCTATCGGTGAACATGACACGGTCACGGCTACCCAGGGGAATCTCAACAAGGGGTAGATGGTCCTGCCCCTGCTGCCCCGGTCTAAGAGCACTGTAGTCAGGTCGCCGCTCTGCTATGCGTTCGGCCAAGAGCTTATCAACCAGCCTCTTTTGCTCAGTTAGCTGATGGCGCAACGTGGCCTTCTCGGGATCTTCCTCTGTCTTATGCACTGAGGTAGACGGGTCGGTATGTTTGAAAAACCCAACGGGCTCTTTTCCCTTACCGATATTTCGGCCGAGTGTTTGTGCCTCCGTGGGTACGGGAAGACCTAGGAGGCTACGCTGTTGGCGAGTAACCCTCCCAGATGGGTCCGGTAGCGGCCTGTCCTCGGGGGTGAATCCACATCAAGGGGATCCACAATGTTTCCCTCATATTTAAGGTCAGCCATGTTGACTGTGACTGCCCTTGGCGACGTTCCCTCAGGGCCGCCTAGTGAATCGGGCTGTCGACTGATCGGACAGAAGAGGACGGCAACGTACTGCCCGCATCCGCAGACGTGCACGTGGGGGGTGGCTTCCTCGATACTTCTGAGGAGTACATGAAAACTATGAACCCATTGTTGCTGGAGGGACTCGTGATAGTCCGACGACTCAGGGTGCCGGACCGCGGGGAGTGCCGCTAGGTCTACCCGGCGGCACTGCTCACCGATCTCCTCGAGATGCTCTTGGCTCCCATGGTAAGGTGCTAGCTGCTGGCGGAGGTGGGAGTGGGTCACCCGGAGAATCTGGTGGAAGCATTCAAACTCTCCCGGGGTGAGTGACTCCGGCAGATCAAAACTCGATTCTGCGACCGGCCAAAATTCCTCAGGGAAGTGGCCGGATGGCAGAACGGTCCAGAAACTTCATGGTTCTGGTTCGAGATCCCGAACCTGTCGTCCCTGCTCATCCACCAAGGAAAATCGGGGCATTGGCAATGGCGCCGAGGCAGGCCGCCGGGGCGGTGGACTCGCCGGTGGGGAATACGGCGAGCAGGCCGATTGGCCGCCGAGCCCTGGGTCATCCTCCCGAGTTTGTAGTGCCCCAGATACCACATCGCGATAGGATAGGCCGAAGAACGGGCTTCCTGTCACAGCGTATGTGCCCGCCAATGGCGTATCCCCTCGCGAGTCTTCTGTCAGTTCCCAGAAAAGCTCCTCACCCTCCCTAGTAGGGGCGGGAGGTGCTTTTGCGGAGGCCAGTGGCAACTGCGGGCTCGACCCTTGGCAGTACACCAAGCCCTCGTCCTCCTGGATGTACCTTAGAAGGCTGGAGGATATCAAATAGAACTCACGTTCGGGGAGTACAAGACTGACGCAGCGTGTTCCCATCCCTGCCCATGATTCGAGGGGTCGGGGGGAAGTTTCTGTCGCCAAGTCGTACTCCACCTCAGAATCGGAGAAACGGACCGGCTTAATTTCCGTCCGGACTCCCCCGAAATTCCTCTTATGGTGGCGATGCCCGGCATTCCTGCCCCTGGGTAGCTCCTCGGGGTAGGGACGATCTCCGTCATAGGGTGCCTCGGCAACAATGGGGCTTGGGCAGGGGGGACTGAGGGTCGGGGTGCGAGAGGCACCGGGACAGATGTCAAAGGGGACATGGGGAGGACCTCCATGTGAGCTGGAGACTGGGAACACAAAGGCCCTAGGATCGCGGCCGGCGGTAGGGGGAGTGACCTCATACCCCATGTAGCGGGCGATGGAAGGAGGCGTACCTGGAGCATAGCCATCGCAGCGAAGCTCCCAGCCTTCCAGATTGGAAGCACGGAATGAGCCTTCGCGGCGGGGGGCACTACCGTGGGTTGTTCCGTGGTGGCCAACGCCTGTGCCTGCAACCGGGAGACTCGACCCAACTTTCCTGTAGGGCGATTGGGGTTTCGATCCCAGTCGGGCACGTGGCTACCCCTGCTCGACATGTACGGTGATCTGGTAACGGGAGTCAGCAGTGGCTGCCCCAGTCGCTGTCGATGCTAGTGCCCTCTGGCAGGCATTCTCCTCCGTTCGTGCCCGACATTGGCGTCGGGTCAGATGGGCTGGAGCCGGTGGTGCAGGCATGAAGACTGCCTGCTCCTCAGCTCGGGGAGTCTGGCAGCGGTGTCGACGCAGCTTGGAGGGGGTTCTTGCCATTGACCCCTGGGACGAATCGCCGATCGGGCGAACCCAGACATCCCCCACCTCATTGGAGTATCGGAAGGATGTGTCAAGGCGCTCCGGGGATAGGCTCCCGAAGCGGTTGAACGTCGGAGTGGGGAGCAGCGGCTCCCTACGCGGCCATTGAGGGCGACACTGGTAATGAGGCGCAGCCGCCTCTAGTCCCAGGCGGGCCATGCCCCGGGTGGGGATGACCCCTCCCTCATCATACATCCAAACTAAATCGTTGATCACCCTCCGTTGGATGACCTTTGATGGGGAGAGGGGGCGTAGGCACCCGACTTTTACGGTGGTCAAGGTCGGAGAGGCCATGACATGGGCAGGACCGCGCAATGTAGCCACGTCAGTATTACCCCTGCCCCTGCGCCGGCGGGCATGTGGCGATCGAGCTTCAACTGCAGTGACCTGATTCCTGAAAACAGTGAAATGGACCCATTAGTATCAACAGGAAAGGAGATCAACAACCAAGGCCCAGCGCCATCCCGTCTTCCGCAGTCTGCAAGGGGGATCCATGATGACAGAGTCGCAGAACGGAGTAATCAATGCCCTGATGGCCCCGACCCCGGGTGGACTCCCGGCCTGATGAGGGTCACCCGGACTTGGCGATATGCAAGTCTTCTGATGTCCTGATGGCTACCATTCCCCTTGTTGAGGAGAAGAGCTTCACGTTGGGTTCACCATTTTTGTTGGTGATGCCCGACGCCGGATATCTGGATCTGATGCCATGTCAGTCCACTGGTGTCTCGAACTCTACGAATCTCCACACTGAGGCGAAGACCTTCACGTCAGGTTTACCATTTTTGTTTCTGACGCTTTCGCCGGGGGCGCGCGCGTGTCCGTCACCGGGGAGGACGCGCTGCTTGTTGCCCCGCATTCCCGCTTTGCAAAGGCGGGTGGCATCTGTTCCTTGTTCAGGGACGTCTGCTCCTTGATTGAAACCGGGATGATGGGATGTCAGTTCTTCCTTCCTTGGATTCGTCCTCGGAACTAATCACCTAGTCCGGGTCTCCCTCATAGATCTAAGACGGGTTCGTGAAGCTCATTCCCGGTGACATATCTACATGGACGCCGGTTAATTACGCTGCTTCCGTCAAGATGCTCCAAGGGGTCTCGTCAGGGCAGCAGCCATTCAATGAGGAGAATGGTCACGTCGAGTCATCAGTAGATCTGGCGTCGTCCGCATATCTGTCTCTGGTTCCCCTTCACAGGGCTTCTCAAGGGCGCGGGTGCCCGAGGCATCCCACGTCAAGCGCGGGGAATACAGTTTAACATCACGCGGGATGATGACATGTGGGGCTTACACTCTGGGGCGTCCCATAGAGGACATCATGGCCGATGCGTGCTCTAAGCCCACGGGATCCACCCTCGGTGTGGGAAACAAGAGGCGGCAGGGACCAGACGATCACGTCGCGAAGGGTGCATCCGTGAGAAGTGGAATGGGGCTTACGCTTTGAGCAGCCGATGGCGTCTTCCACATGTCTAGCCATGAGGGCATCCCAACTCACTAGCGGGTTGAGGTAATCACCTATGCTCTAGTGCACAAGCGGGATAATGTCAAGGGCATTGGAATCTATCCCAACGAAGGGAGACGAAAAGTGTGAATCACATGTCCAATATTCAGAACGTCGTGAGATTGGCGTGGTGACGGAGGATAACTGTTGACCATGGCAGAAATGCAACATCCATATCATGTTAGCCAGAAATGAGGACAACAAATGAGGGCTGACCGCTGACCATGTTCGCAACAAGGGGCCTAACTCAAATATCATCGATCAGTCTTCCGGAACATTGCCCCAGGACAGCAGTCGGACCATAGGTCGAGCATCCATACTGTTAGGGGGTCCCTCCGGACGTGATCAGTCTTCCAGAACATTGGCCAAGGACAGCAGGCAGACCATAGGTCGAGCATCTATACTGTTAGGGGGTCCCTCTAGACATGGAAGTGAGTGACTATTCGAACAAAGGACACGCAAAGCATGAGGTGGAGTGATGGAATGTTTGAATGGATTCCAACGCTCTTGATATTACGCCACTGTGATCATGGCATAATGCATCTTATACATGAAGCATAAGGCATCCCTCGTTAGATGAAAGAGGCATCCTATGTTTGGCGCATAGGGACTACTATAGTTTATAGTCATGTAGATAGGACTACTGGCATCTCTTGCTTGGAGCATAAGGCATCTCTCATTAGAAGCGAGATGCATCCTATGTTTGGCGCATAGGGATTACTACAGTTTATATTCATGTAGATAGGACTACTGCCATAATGTGCCTAGAAAGGCTGACGTTGGGTCTTACGTGAGGGGAGCCCATTATGTATTCCTCATGTCTGGCCATGAGGGCAGGTTAACCCACTGGCGGGCTGAGGTACGCGCCTATGCACAAGTGCACGAGCGGGATAACGCCAAGGGCATTGGAATCAGCCTGAACAAGGGGACATGAACAGTGTGAATCACATGCCCGACATTTGGAGTGCGAAAAGAGTGGCATGGCGATAGAGGGCAATTGCTGACCATATTCGAAACGCAGGGTCCTGTCGCGTTATCCTGAAATGGGGACAAACAAGTGAGGGGTTGACTGCTGACCATATTCGAAACACAGGACCTGACTCAAAGTGTCACCCGAAGCCTCTTGGGGCATTGGCCCAGGACAGCAGGGGGACCATGGGTCTACCGCTGATACTGTTAGGGGGTCCCTCCAGACTTTAGAAAATAGATGCAGATCCGAATGAAGGACACGCAAAGCTTGAAGTAGATTGATGGACTGTTCGAATGGATTCCAACCCTCCTGAAGCTATGCCACCGTAAACATGGCATGGGTTTGCTCCACACCCTTAGGGTTTATATGCCTGACGCCCTCTACCCCCTGTGGAAGGGAAGGCATCGGCAAGGCCGTAGTGACGGACCAGGGTTTACGCGCGGTTTGCGGCCCTAGGTGCCGGGGCTTATTCCAAGGCGGAGGCCCGATCACAGTTTAACGTCATGTGTTGAGGACGGGGTGCTTGACAGTTTAACATCTTGCAGCTCAGACATGGTGCGGGGACTTACTACGGGATGGAGGCCCAGTGCACGGCAAAGCGCAGGGGGTCACAGTTTAACGTCATGTGTTGAGGACGTGGTGCTTGGCAGTTTAACGTCCTGCAGCTCGGACGATGGGCATTACGGGGGACAGCCAAGGGGTATCAAGGTGAGGGGTCCCGGGCCTGCGCGCAAAAGGAACGACTTGAGCGCAAAACGCCGGGTCGGCACGCAAAAGGGATGATTTGCACCCAAAACCCCGGGTCGGCGCGCAAAAGGGAAGATTTGCGCGCAAAGAGGGGAATACGCGCGGAATATTGCTCGCAAGGTCCGGTATTGTGCGCGAGGCTGGGATATTGCACGCGGATTGCGCACGAGGCTGGGATATTGCGCACGGATTGCACCAAGGCTGGGATATTGCGCGCAGATTGCGCGCAAGGCTGGGAACCGAGGGACAAGTCACAGAATCGGCAGAAATGCATGCCAGGACGAACACCAGGGCAAGGCTGCGCGAAAGGAAGATTACCTGAATACCATCTTTCACGCGGGGAAAGCCGAATTGCGCGCATGAGAGTCGGTTCGGATTCTCCCAACCCCCAAAATGTTCGGGGTCACCTTCTATTTATAGGTGACCCCGAGCGCGGAATCCAGGCAGCGCGCGGAATTTTGCGTGCCGGGAAACGCTTGCGTGAAAACCAGGCCGCGCGGAACCGGGGCACGCAATTATTGCACGCCTCACCGTTACAATTCCGCACAACCCGGGTGGATTGCGCACGAAGACCATTTTTTCACGCGGCTCCTCTTTAATTCTGTGCACCACTTCCCGGGCCTCCGATTCGGGCCTCTGATTCTGAATATGACTTCGCTTTGTCATTCCAAAACTTCCTCCGAGAGATACGAACATTTTTTCAGCATCAACAGTCAGCCTCATACTTCGCAACATTCCCATCATCCTTTTTCATCAGATTGAGAAACTACATTTCCATATTTGCTCGATGGTCATGAGGAATGTATTTTTATAAGAATTTTTCTTTAAACTCCCTCCATTCCATACTTGATAACTCTTAATCATCCATTGAATTTTGAATCAATGACCACCATTGATCAACATCTCCAGTGAGGTGGTAAACTACCATGACAACATTTTCCCTTTCGCTACACCCCATGTCGTGGAATATATTCTCTATGAAATTGATCCAATTATTAGCTACTAGTGGAATTGTACCCCCATTAAACGTTGGTGGGTGTTGCCTCATGAAGAGATCTAACATTGATCCTCCACGCTGCAGATCAGGGTGCTCCATACGAGTATGGTTATTATTCATAACCTGAGTGAGTTGTCCCAGTATAGTGAGAAGCTGATCTACACCAGTTGTATCAGCAGCATGACTATAATTTTCTTATGCTGTAGGGAAATCCCTATATGGAATACGTGCATTGATACGGTTTTCATTTCTTCCACTAGGCTCCATTTCTAAACAATTGCATAAACAAGATTAGATTATGAATCGAAATACACAATTCCATACTCATAAAACACTTAACATAAATTTTACAGTATATGGATATAATCCATAATCATAAAAAATGTTTTCATTGAGGATGTATATAATTATAACCCTTCATAATGGTTTGTAAAGTAAATTAGAATTATCCTATGAATTTTCTCCCGGGAGTGTTGCATCCAAGAGTGCAGCAAGGCCCGTTTGCGTGCACCAGTTCCCGCTCGAGTCTAGCTCAAATCGGTGTTTTCAGGTATTACCCATAAGTACATCTCTACCAGAACTGCCTCTACCTGCTCGTATCTAGACAGGGATGTATTTCTCAGAAAACTCACAAATCTATACAATATAAAAATTATAGGATATTCTTCTATGCTAATCCTCAATGTCTATCTTAGGGATATGTGCTCTAATCAGTGTTTATCTAAATCTAGTTTCCAAGGATTGTACTAAAACTCCCTCTGATACAAACTACAACACCCCGACCCCAGTTACCCAGAGTCGGTGCATTATTACATAATTGGCATGATCACAGAAGATCAAATCTCGAAAGTCCGATTGGTTTAGTAGCCTTGGAAACAGTAGATATATTCATATGCCTTACATTACATCATAAATTGAATAAAACTATGACAAAAACTTGTCTTCACATCCCCATAGACCATTCCTACAAGTCATTCATAATAAACTTCTTCAAATCCTGGGAAAAATAAAACATTGAAAGGGGTGAGCTCAAATGCTCAGAAAGGATAACAATATAGTCGAAACGTTCATAAGTAAACAAAAAAATTTAAGGCAATGTATAACTAAAAAAATCCTTATTAAACATGAAATTCAGCATAGTATGGAAATGATAAAATCAAATAATTTCATTTACTAACTCAAATGGATATTCCACTAGTGGAATAATCACATGCAATATCAATAGCCACTTTAATAATAAGGGACTTCATAATGCCAGACTATCATTACCACATTGTCAAGGCCTCGTGCCAAGACTACAAATAAGATTTTTTCAAGGACTTGTGACAAGACACTAGTTTTTCTAATGAGGCCTACTGACGCATTTAGGAGCTATATCGGGATCCACCAATCACTTACTATGTCCAAGGCATTTCTCATATGAAAATGTATAAATATAACATAAACATTCGTATTTGAAACTAGAAAATGAAATGTTAGTACTTAATCCATAAACCATGAATGGTATGAAATAACACATCCACAGTCAAACATATCCCAAAACATTCAATACAATATGGATGTTTTGTATCATATTAAATCAACTCCAAATAATCTTAAAATCCAACAAAGGATGTTGACATGGATATAATGAAAACTATTTGAGAGAAATATCTCCATTTGGAATCATTTAGAAGTCACATAATTATAAAATAAAACCATTACATTGAAAATATTTTTATAAGCTTCTAAGGGAAGCTTCGACGAAGTTATAATGGCAGAAAATAGCAACACCGGCTGTATAAGTTAAAAAAACAGGTTTACCTTAAATTTGTCGAAAAGGTCAAAAAGTACCTTGTTTGGAAAATGACGGAATGATTTATTTCCAAAACGTATGAGGGTATAAATCACATTAACCCATTGTCTATTGAATAGTGAAAAATGTTTTGAAAGACATTTTTATGAATCATGGATGTGGATTATAACGTATCCTAGTAGATAAATACATATAAACAACCTCAGATACGGAAGGGATTGTGAAGTAAACACTTACGTTGTACTTTTTTTTATTCGATGATATGTTAACCTCCTATATAATAGTTAAAAAATTGTTATTAAATTATACAATAATCATATACATCAATATGATACCATATATGATCTTTTAACATTGTTTTATTTAAAATATCTTATTATTATCGTCGTTTCAGGTGATAACTGATTCGTTGCACTTATATGTTTGGTTACGTAAGACTTTCTTGTAATGGATAGGTTGTATATTATTCATATAAAAAATTATATTATGTCTATAAACATTATTTTTAACCATCAAATGGAAATTACTCTTCAATGGATACGATGGGGAATGAATCATATCGCGTTCATGGAGACAGTATTTCGTACGTACGCAGGAGGGAAAATATTATTATTTTGATATTAAAATATAATTGAATGGTATATCATATATACAGAATCATTATAATGACATATTAATTATTTAAATCATTTATACTCATTTTCATACCCATACAAATAATAATGTATTGAATAACTATTACACCACGATGTGGAGACGGTAAGCCGTACGTACACACGTGTGGTGACATGTCATCCAAAACATGGGTTGAATACTGAATATGGTTGTACCATATTTATAATAACATCAAATTATATAGAAGATACTGGAGATATTATTTTATAATGGAAATAATAAACAAAGAGGATGTGGTAGAAAAAAGGAACTTGAAAGAGTGTGGTGAAAACATTACCTCTTCTTCGGGTTCTTCCTATTGATTTGATCAAAATAACTCCATAGGGTGGCTTTCTGACTAAAGGAGGGCTTATAGGATGATGTGAGAGAAGTTGTGAGGATAATTGGGCAGAGGTTGGCCAAAACAAATGTCTTGAAAGGTGTGAGATTGAGAGAAGGGAGAGTGCCCTTTTATAAGAGGGGTGAGGGGAACCTTAGGAAAAGCTAGAAATATTATTTTATAATAAATTTATATTCGGTTTCTAATGGATCCAGATAGATTTATTTCGAGTCTAAGGTGGGGATGGGTCGAAAACAACTCAACCAATAGAATTTAGACAGGTTTGGGTAACTAAATTAACCTTATCTTTATGTATTAACTCTTAGTTAATTAGTTTCACTTTTACTGCGTCTCTTTATATTTTTATATTATATGGTTAATAAACATACAATAAACATGAAAGATAAGTTCATGTGGTTCATTAATATCATATATATAAATATTTAAGCCCATTCGCCGACCCTTATATATTTAGGAATATAATATCAATTAATAATATAATATTTGTTTTAAAAAATCTTTTATGTCAATTTTGACAATATTTGTAAAATTGATTTTTAAAAAAATCATAACAGAATTATAACTTAGAAAAAAGTTAATTAAATCAATCCTAACATGTCATATTAACCTATAAAATTAGTTGAATTTATATTAAGTCTCATATTATATTTATTTGGGTATTTATAATATCAATTATATTAATTTTTCACTATTATGGTAATTATTGCATCACCATTGGGTCATAAAAAAATCAAATTATATAATGACTAAAAATTATAAATAAAATATCATTATTTAAGAAATCATTTTATATTTCTAATGAATATTTATATTCGAATTTATCTAACTTCTATCTCTATATTAAAAATATTATACTTATTAATCACTGATTTAAACTCTTTTAACTCTTCTTTTAATTAAATAATAATAAATGTCCTAATGTAATCCAAGTGGACCAAAGAGGATCATATTTTATTCCTACTGGTGTTTTTGGTCGAATTATGCTTATTCAATAGAGTTAAGACATGTGTCAGGGTAAAAATAATATCATTCTTACCTTTAATTACACTATTTACTTTTAACTGTGGTAAATAAAATTAAAAAGATACTATTCACCCAAAAAAAATTCATCTCATTGAACCAAATTTTACTTTCTGATATTAACTACGTCTCTCAGATTTTTAAATTCCATTCATAGAAGCAGTAAAATTAATTTCTATGAAAATTTTAGTTTTTTTTAACTACCACTTAGTGGATTCACTATTCATCAAAAAATGACGTTTTTAGAAAAATACCAAAAATTTACCCCAGGCTAATTTCGATATTCCAAATCCAAAAATGAAGTCCATTTTGATAAATAAGATTTACAAAATTTCAAAAAGTGTGTATTATTATTCATAACTTTTAGTTTGATTAGTTGTGTTTTTTAGAACGCGAGATGTGTACAACACACTCTATTGCATTATTCTAAGGGAAACGTAGCAAAAAAGGTTGGGGTGTTACAACTCCAGAGATATTAATCGGAATTGTACTAAAGATGATTTTCCAGTTCCGATTACTGAACTCTTGATTGGTAAAACATCTAGCTATGAATCACATTCCTTCATGGATGGATATTCATGATATAATCAAAACTGAATGGCTCTAGAAGATGAAGAATCTACAGCCTTCAAAGCCCCTCAAGATGTGTTTTGCTATCGGTTAATGCCCTTTGGCCTAAAGAATGCTGGTGCAACATATCAGTGTGCCATGCATCATATCTTGAAGCCCTTTTAGGAATATTTATTGAATGCTATGTGGATGATTTGGTGGTCAAATCCAAGCAACGTTTTAATCAGTTGGCTGATTTGGAAGTCATTTTCCGCAAGAATCAACATCATAATTTGATGATGATACCCTTAAAATGTGCTTTTGGGGTAACCTCAAGAAAATTTCTTAGCTTTGTTGTACTCCATCGTCGTATTGAAGTCGATCCTGAGAAGGCCATGTCAATCCTTGGTATGTAACCTCCACGAAATTTGAATGAATTGAGAGTGCTTCATGGACACTTAGACAATATTTGGCATTTCATCGCAAATTTGGCAGGCAAATGTTTACCCTTCACCAAATTGATGAAGAAGGGAATCAGTTACCAGTGGACTAAAGAATGTCAGGAAGCATTCGATATTCTCCAGAATTACCTCTTGAGTCCACTTGTACTAATGCCACCGGTTGAAGGAAGACCACTTACCCTCTATGTGACTGCTTTAGAGAGATCATTGGGATCCTTTCATGCTCAGAAGAATGATGTTGGGAATGAAAACAACCTCTACTACCTCAGTCAGACTATGCTGGAAGCAGAAACCCGATATTCATGTTTTGAGAAGTGCTTCCTTGAATTAATCTTGGCAGTTTAGAAGTTGATACATTATCTGAAACCTCACGAGTTTCAATTGGTATCTCACAATTACCAGCTAAAATTCATCCTTAGCCATCCAATACATACAGAATATCTATAAAGGTGGGTGGTTATTCTGCAACAGTTTGATATTGAATATGTATCTCAAAAGGCAATAAAGGGCCAAGCTCTGGCTGATTTCCTTACTAAACATCCTTCAGTTGACGATACATCTGCAGATATTGAACTCCCTAATGAGTAAGTCTTCTTTATCCAGGATAGTCCTCATGTATGGGTAATGTATTTTGATGGCGCTTCCAGAAGTCCAATAGAAAAGAAAATTAAAGATCCTAAATTAAACAATGTTTGGTTAGGAGTTGTTCTCATTTCCCCAGAAAAGGTTGTGTTACCCTATTCTTTTTTTACTACAGGAAAGTGGTACCAATAATGAAGTGGAATACCAAGCTCTCATTAGAGGCTTGGAGTTAGCGCTTCAGGCACAAGTGAATCACATAAAAGTGAAAGGTTATTCAGACCTGGTAATCAAACAAGTCAATGGGGATTATGCAATCAGAAAGGAAGAATTGATCCCTTTGCATGATTACGTCCGAGAGTTAATGGGGGAATTTCTTATGGAACCGACGTTTTCTTATGTCCCATGATCACAAAATGATCAAGCTGATGCATTGGGTAACATAGCAACATCTCTAGCAGATCCAGACCGGGATGAGGCAATCATCATCATTGCACACCGTCGTACAGGTTCACCATATGTTCAAACTAGAACAGAGGAAATTAATTAAATTAGTCCCATTCCTGAACCATATGGTCATAATACAGGATGGATGACACCTATCAGGGAATACCTTCAAAATGGAGAACTTTAACCTGATAGAGCTGTGAAAGATCAAATCCGGTGACGTGTGGTCAATTTTAATCTTTATGATGGCCCAGATCACCTAGAGAAAAGTATTTACAAACGTGGTTTTTATGGAGTTCTGTTCTGATGCATTGATGGTGAAGAGACAACGACTGTCATGAAAGAAGTGTATGTAGGAGTCTGTGGTGCCCACCCGTCTGGACATAGACTGTCTGACCAAATATGAAGGCTCAGATACTTTTAGCCAACAATGATACAATATTGTGTTTATTTCATGAAGAGGTGTCATTCATGCCATGTACATGCCAATTTCATTCATCAGCAACCATAGTTGTTTCATACAGCTAAATACTCATGGCCATTTTCTACGTGGGGAATGGATGTGGTGGGACCTTACCCTTCAGCTACAACCAAGTTGTTCAAGTATATTCTTACTGCTACTAACTTCTTTTCCAAATGGGTAGAGGCAATACCTCTCAATGATGATATTTCTAAAAGCATTATTACCTTCATCAAGTCTATCATCTTTAACATATTTTGTGTCCCTCATACCATATTGACAGACAAAGGCACCAACTTCTATTCATCTGAAGTGAAGAAATTGTATCACGAATACAACATCAAATCCAATCGTTCATCTCGGTATCATGCATAGGATAATATCTAGATAGAAGCCTTAAAAAGACTCTATCAAATATACTACAAGATATAGTGGATAATGATAAGAAGTAATGGCCTGACAAACTCTTTCATGCTTTATGGGCTTATCGGACCACCACCCACACTACAATGCGGTCAACTCCATACTCACTGATATATGGACCATACACATTTTTTCCAATTGTGGTTCAATTACAGTGTCTCAGAGTTTCCATTTTTGATTATTCATCTACAGATGAACAGTCTCAGAAGTGATTGGATGAGTTGGAATGATTAGAAGAGAAACGATTATGCACATTGCATCACATGGATGTATATCAGAATCGAATAGCACGACCTTTCAACAAAAAAGTTCATCTTTGTTCAATCACTCTAGGAGAATTGGGATTGGTTCTAAAAACTCCTATGATACCAGGAAAGAATCCTCCGATGCTTGAACCAAAATGGGATGGACCTTATTCAATACATAAGGTCTACTCCAATGAAGCATATTCATTAATCCCAATGGATGGAGAACTTATCATGACTCAAACCAAATCCAGATTTATGAAGAATTATTTTGTATAAACCCAAAATATTGTCCCTTTCATCCTAGAAACATGACACTAAACTATACAGCACTCCTTACGTCCTAGATACATGACGTTAAACTGTATAGAAGTTCCCCATCATCCAACATGATGTTAAACTGTGCTCATCCGATATGAAATTAAACTGTGAATATTTTTCCCTTACGTCCAACATAACGTTAAACTGTTCAGTCCATGCATGTGACCATAAACTATTTACATCCCTTACGTCCTAGATACATGATGTTAAACAGTATAGAAGTCCTTTATCAACCAACATGACATTAATCTATATTGTCATTTTGTCCCCATCGTCCTAGAAACAAGATGCTAAAATGTATGACACTCGTATCGTCCAATATGATGTTAAACTGTATCAGTTCCATTTTTTTCCATCATGACATTAAACTATATTTTGTCCAACATGACATTAGGCTATGAAAAAGTCTATAATATGTCCAAAATGACGATAAACTGTGTCTTCCTTGTCCTTAATGCATGTCATTAAACTGCCCAGTCCATTTATGTCCAACATGACATTAAACTATATATTGTTTTGGTTTTTGTTACATCTCGTTTCTCACACCGAGTATAACTCACGTGAGCATAGAAAAAACATGAACCATAACACTCTCTTTGGACCGTTAACCATGCCTTAGTCCCAACACCATTATTTTAGGTCATTGATCCGAAGAACAAATTGGTCACTAATTCTTTCATTATGTTAAACTACGATGACTTTGATCCTTTCCTTCTAAGCTGGGTACGTAGGCATCCTTATGAGGATCAAGCCCGAAATTCATATTTTCACATCCGTTCTCTTCAGTCTCTTACAATGTTGACTTGTGAAACCGCCCCTAGAACCAATTTGTTCACATTGGTTGACCTTTTTCCTTGCTATATGACATTAAACTGTACAACACTTTTTCCTGTATGACAATAAACTACGACATTGTTTGATACCCTAACCTGAGAGGGAATCATTTCTTACATTGATCTACAATCATGTTAAATTTCAATGACTACGTGCATACACGGTAATTCCCAATCCTTTTATCTTGGGTCAAACCATCCTTGCACCAAAGTCCCCTTTTCACCCCTCACATGTACGAACTCAATTAGCACAAAGGGTATTTCTTGAACTACGTGGGCTTGATTCCCATCCTTATTGGATACATAGGAACGTTTGAGTGTCCCTAGAATCCATACCCATGTCTTTGGGCCAAAACCCCAAATTTCACTTTTAGTCCCATGACTGAAAAGTACCCTGTGAAAATACACAATGTGTACTCCTTATCATGGTCCGATCACTATGACCATAAACTAATATCACTGATTATCTTGTACCACACGATGTTAAACTGTATTCCAAGAACTACGTATGGCTTGATTCCCATCCTCATGGTAAACGTAGTGAAATCCAGCACTTTAATTCAGGAACCAGCCACAACATGATCATGGTTAGTATTTGTCTGTGTATCTATACATACATTGGATGATACCCTTTTTATATGTGTCATAGCTCTAAACTTAAATATTTTTCAGATCTTCATAACCATTTTCTTTACTTCTGGTCTCAAAATGTTTGATAACTATGAGTTCTTTTTCCTGAGTATGTAGCATGTGCCCTTAGGCGGCCTTGCATAAGTAGTCTACATAACATACCTATTAGCCAAAAGATACTGTTATTTGACTATGCAGTCAATTCCCTTAGGCAGCGCTGCATAATTCAAACCCCTAACGGGTTTGTTAAATAGTAGTAACTTCATTCATGGGAGAAAAACCACTTTTTTCCTTATTTGTCTTAATGAAAATATGTAGGGATCTGCAAAAATAGCCATCCTTAACAAATTTTTTCCATATTCCCTTTTCATGATCTGAAATTAATTATGTCTATGGTTTTAAATTTCCTCCATAATTTTGGGCCAGACCTTCGTAGGAGTGACATTCATCTAGTTCTTAAACAATTTTGTTTGGAAATGTTTTCTCCATATTCAATTACCTCTTCCCATACAACAAACTCAATACATTGGAAAATTTGAATCTCCATAAAATTTCACTGACTTTTTAGCACTAGAAAACTAAAATTCTTAGGGATCTTTTGCCTGAATATAAAGCACATGCCCTTAGGCGGCCTTGCATATGTAGTCTACATAATAGACCTATCAGCCAAAAGATACTATTTATTATCCTATGCAGCCAATGCCCTTAGGTGGCCCTGCATAATTCAACCCCCTAACGTTTTTGTTAAGTAATAGTAACGTCATTCTTGGGAACTACTTCTTCTAATGATTTTTAGACCTTTTTCATTTCATTCCTCAGATTCAATGTTTCCTAGATCATAGTTTACATATTTCCCATCATACATGAATGTAATAATATATTTTTCAAATAAATTATCAATGAATTGGGTCAATTTCCATTCAGTCAAATCTATTTCGACCTTAAACATTAGCCTTTTTATGTCTGGCGTGAAAGACATTAAACTGCCCTCAAAATACAAGAAAATTCTGAATAAAAGCCAATTCCCGGCTCACTAAACATTAATTTTGTATGATTTGGGTAATATTGAGCAATTAAGTGATTCAAAGTTTGTGGGATTATTCATAGAATCCTAGAAAAAATCATTCTATACTTAATAGGCCCATTTTCCTAGGTAAAATTAAAAGTAGGTAGCAAAAGAATACAATCCTAAATGATTGAAGTTAAAAGTACTCTCCATTGATGCACAAGAATTGGAACGACATACACAGAGTGGAGTCTCTTCTCTTTTTCAGTAAATTACAGGGGGCTGTCAATATAAGTCTTTACTTGGTGTAAAACATCACGAGCTTCATCAGTAGCTATTTTAATCTCATGCACTCGACTAGCCTCGCTCTTCTCACTAGATGGAGTGCCTTCATGGCATCTGTAATGGCCTTCATACCATTCATTTGAGCTCCCTCAAACGAATTGTTGAGTTGGTCGAGTTCCCCAGTAACATCATCAATCTGTTGCTGGAGATGCATCTGCTGGACGACTTTTTCATTGATTTTAAGCTTCGGCTACTTCATTATAGAAGCATAATCAGCCTCAGCCTGAGACACCGCAACCTAAAATTCAATGATATTGACTGACTACTTCACCCTGGTCAGATCCTCACGGCACTTCTACTCCTATTCCCTTTTCAAAATGATCAACTACACTGCAACATGGATCTTTTCATATCCAAAACCACCAAGTCCCAACATGATGAACAAGGATGATTATCGGGGAATCATCATCAGCAGCTCTTCTAGAGGCACTTCGGGTATGATTTTCACTATGTTCTGCAATACGTTGCGTCGTGAGAATTGAAGTGCCTTTTGAACATTTGGGTCAGATTCAGCATCACTGTCATACGGGGGAGTATATTCTGGAATGAATGCATAGAGAGAAGTGCCTTGTCCGGCTCCATCCCCCCTGACCCGAGCATCTTCGCTTCCAATTCTTGTTGGGGCGGAGGCTGAAGCTTCACATTCAAATTTAACCACTAAAATTGATGGACCGGCATAAATCAATTAAAAACATTTCTTAGTTTCAAAGAATGACAAAAAATTATTGGTTATCTAACAATTTAAGTACAATCACAAATATTGTTATTCCTTACCCAACGGTAAATCAGCGACTTGAGAAGGCTCCCCCCATCTTTCCTTACCTAAACAAGATCTTCAGGACAAGTTTGATTTAGCCCTACTGGATTCAGCTCCACTTGTGCTAGCGTCTCTGCAATTGTAGGTTTTTCTATTACCCGTTCAGGCATTGGAAGATCAGTAGTTTGTTCAGAAGGATCTACACATTTTGAATAGATCATCATCAGATATGTAATAAATAAGTGATTTTGATAGGATTAAGGATAACACTCACGTCAAAAATATTCTAAATTACATGGTAATTTAACATGATCTATAATCTCTTCTAAATATGTGTGAAGTTCCATCATTTCATCTAAGGATTTCTCAAAATCCTAGTTAATCTCACCAGTGGGAGAAATTGATGTATCCTCTTGATGACCATCATTTTGTGGTCCCTCACCTTGGACAGATTTGTTGACTAAAGTGGATTCCTCGGTTACAACAGCCGCCAGAAGATCTAATGCAGGGATTGAACCTAAAATATCACAGAATGGAAGTCAGTCGATGTTTCATTCATCATTTTATGAAGCATTGTTAATTTAGTAGAAGAAGGTTCTTCTCTTCTTACAGTCATAGAAGGAGGGATACTGAGGATAGATTCTAGATCTTCTCCAGAAGCATCCATGTCAACATGAGTATGAGATTGTTCCCGAGCACCCTCCGTTGTTCAAGCATGAGGATCAGTTCTTTCCCTAAAGGGTGAAATTGAAGAAACCCCTACAATTCCCAAGGAAACTGAGCAATCTTTTCATGATTTAAGACTCATAATTTCTCAAAGGATTTACCACTGCTAACGAAGTGTTTAGATATAGAATTCCTCCTTCGAAGCCTTTGCTTCTTCAGCTTGATGGGAGTGTCAGCAGTCTCCCTTATTGGAACTTGAATTAGAGATTGGACGGCCTTATCCAAATCATCATCCATGGCCTGCTGGACTGAAGATATTTCGCCTAACTCACAAGGTGATTCAATGGAAACCCCAATGGAAGTACCACCAAGGCAATATTGTGGCGAAAGAACCTCAGTATTTCCTTTCACTAAAATCTACAGGATGAAGAAAATAATTTACTTAAGTAATAAATTTTATTCTGAAATAATTTGCAATGAAAATAAGGAAATAAACATATGTCTTCAGGAGCTGCATTGTCATTCCACTACTTATCTCCACAACCGTCAATCACCTCAGAGTAACCTCAATCAATCATTTCCTTCAACCTCTTGGTGACAGTAATGGAGTAGTTAGTGTCATATCTGATCATTTCTAGTTCTCTGACATAAGCTTGCACTTCATTGGGGTTGTTCTCAAAATTGATGTTGGTAGAAGCCAGATGAATCCCTATACCAAGAAGGCATAGCCCCTCGAATAAATCCAGCCATGCAATTTCAATACCACTGTAAAAGCTCTACCATTTCTAGACAGCCTCTTGTCATAGATATTTAGAAGGATGCAAAGACGGTCCTACAATCATTGTTTTCAGCTTCTTTAAAGCTCCAGCATCTACAGATATAGAATAAGAGAATAAAATTTATTTTCATTATAAAGTAATGGTTGTTAAATTTCCACAATGTGGTAAACTCACCAGCAGTTGATGGAGTTGCTCTATTGATTCTAACTGGAGGATTATATCAGGCATGAGGCTGCTTTTCCACTTGATGTGATTCATCAACCCCATCTTGGGAATCTGGTAAGCTAGTCCTAGAGGAGGAATATGGTGAATCTACTTCAGGTGGGGGAGTATCACCTTCATGAAGAAGGATTTCATTCACTATAGTCCTTTTCCTCTTCCCCACCATATACACTAGATGATTCAGCACCCCATTAGGGTATGATGCTATCCAGTTCTCAGCATACCATGTGGTCAAATTATGTGCTTCTCTTCAACTGGTAGATTATATACCTCCAATGTCTTCTCTCTTGACGTCAGCAGCCACAATTGCCGAGCATCCATCTGATGTTGCTCTAATCTGACATGTACGGGGGGAGATAAAACAATCTATTGCAAGCACATTAATTGATGCACAAAACTATATGAAGCATAGTCCTCACATATAATTTCCCCTTCAATCCTGGAAACCAACACCCCATCTCTACAGGCCAGCATGTACGCCCTCAAGTCTAAGCGGGCAGTTCCATCATCAACAAACCGCCCGGTTGGTGGGTTTACATAGGGAATGAAGTTGAATTCCTTAAACATGATCATCCCCACCTTCTGGTCATAGGAATTAAGATCTAATGGAGTAATTCCAGAGAATGATTTCACTGATGGCCTGTAGGAAATTCCTGGAATTTGTACTCCATTCTATACATTGTAAGTCATTAAATGAGTGGTGATCCATCCCCATAAAACATCGAATGATCCCACTATACACAAAGGAGATTTACCCATAAAGACATCAAGAAAACTCTTGTGAATATTTTCTAGAATGTGGGTTGCCAACCCAACCATTTTTCCCTCAGATAACTTTTCCGCAATAACGAAGGTCCCTGGCTTGATGCCTCCCTTTGAGTCCCTAAATGCCAGATGAAACAAACTGAGCCAAAAATCAAAGAATCTCACCAAATGAATCTTGTTTGGCATCCTTTTATTCACCTCATATCCCCACTTTTCAAACTCTTCTTCTTCAAGAGTCATCCAGAATGTTCCAGGAGCACCCCTCTTCTCTGTTTTTAGAAAAGTGGTAGGACGAGTGGGCCTCTAATCCTTGGATTTAATTTTCTTGGATCCCTTCTCCATTGGCTCTTTCTCTTGATTTTCAATCAGAAACATTTTCATCCATTCCTCCAGATGAATATCCTTTCTAGAACGAGTTAAAGAGGTCTCCAAACTCTTGAGCTTGTGGAAGATTTTAAATAATTCCCAAGCTAATGTAGGAGTTTTCTCTAAATCATTCCTAGCTACCTTGGGGAGAATGAATTCATCATACATGTCACCCAAAATTGGAGCCCCTGAGATTTTTTGGACATCCCACAGACTGATGACAACTTCTCCATGAGACAAATGAAAGAATTGGTTTTCGGGCTCTAGTGGCTGAAAATATCTGGCACGAGGTTATCATGTCAGTATATATATGTTTTTCCAACGCAGATTGCTTCATTTATTGCCACTCCATTAAAATCCTCAACACACTCCAAACAAGTTTGTCGTACCTAGTATGCCCACATCCATGTTGGCTTCACATCTCTTCCATGGTATAAGTCCCATCTCTTATTCCAGCATTTGGACTGATACATCTTAACATTTCAGAAGATTGAGGGATGACAATGTTGTTGCAGCTCTGGCTTATGCGGCTTCAAATATGCCATGCAAGGGATGTGATGCATCATGTGGGATTTCTCTACTATTCAAGCATTTATAAATTCTCCTCCTCATGAAATATTATCCAAATAAATGTTGGTTTAGATCTGAATCCAAGACTGTGGATGATAATTCATTGCTTCTGGAATAGTCACTTCTCACAGATGTCCACAACCATACAAAGGCAGATAGATGCTCTGTGGGAAATCGAAGTGAAATTTCTTCAGATACATTGGCCAATTCCAGAAGAGTGCTATCACAGATGGTATAACAATCGTGGCCAATGATTCTCTTCTTATCTTCAAGTATCTTACTCACCAGTTCATTAGCTATTCCAATTCTCTTGGGATCCATTGAACCTTCACAAAAAATTGAACAAATTTACTATTAAATGGGTTTATTTTTCATAAACTTTGTGAGGGAATATAGAAAAAAATGGTAAAGGCATTATGGCGTGCAAGTATCAACTTGGCGTGCAAGTATGAATGCGTCATGCAAGTGCTAATGTGCCGTGCATGTTTTTTTCGCGCAAGTATCACCGCACAAGTCGGGATACCATAACAGCTGTGCGCCAGGAAATGAATGGTGGAAAATAGTGTGAGCTACGCGGCAAGGGTAGCTTGCATGATGAGAGCAAGAATTCCAAGTGTTCGGTACCTTGCGCAAGGAATGGCCACCTATATATAGGCAATGCCACCCACCTATGCGCTCCACGATGTGCGCTCCGCCCTGGTCGCTCCACCCTGCACGGTTCAGCCAGCACGCTCCAGCCTGTGCAGTTTGCATTTGCACGATTCTAGGGGCGCGGTGAAAACCTTCGCGCCTCATTCCCTTTGGTTTTCTGCTTTTCCTCAGAGTTACATCCTTATTCATCCGGATACAACTCTAAGGGGGACATTTGTTGACCCTCCTTTTCGTCACATTGTTAAAAACAATGGAAAGGGAAAGGACTGAGTAAAAAATGGATTCATCCTTTGAAGAAAACATCAAAAATCAACAAAGTCATGAACACGAAGTCAAAAGAACTTGGGTCGCACATGTTACCTTACTGTCGCGCAAGTACACTTGTGGGCCACCTAATGGTCGCACAAGTGACTTGTGCGCCCTCTTTTGAAAACCGTCAAGGTCTTCTACTGCCTAAAAATACCCCTGTGGGCCCCCATTTAGGAGGACAAAAAATTTCCAAAACCCAGATTCGAGGTCCTGGCACCCTAGTTTCTTCTTCCTGATTTCCGTATACTTCTAAGGTAACTTCATACACAGAACATAAGCTCTAAAGAGGGGGAGTAAGGTGTAAGTGTTGAAAAACATCAACACTTGTGTGCCTGAGTGGCCAACCCTTAAAGAAAATGGCCACACTTGCCCGCCACCCTTACTCCTTAACCAGAACTTGCACACCACCCTTCTGGAAGACCCTTGGGATTGAAATAAGGGCCTGAGCCAACGCTCGCTCACATTTTACCCTATGGGATAAATGTCGTGCATGTATACTTGCACGACCAATACCTGCATGCCCACGTAGTACTTGTACAACCATCAGGACTTGCGTGCACATTTTTTTAGGTGCCTCTCCGAACTATTTTTATGCCATTCCACCTCTCCTATTCAATATTCAGTCTTCAAGATGCTCTTCAAAGCCATTTATAGAATGTTTTCTTAATCAAACTTTCTTATCTGAAAAAAATTTCGTTGAGCATATCTCAATGCCCAGTGATATACATATCATTTTGTCACCAAGGTAAGATATTTCATTCAAACCTCATCCTTCAAATATGAAGGAATCCATAACATGGGCCTCCTTTATAAGAGTAAGCCCTAGTCTTCAATGTTCCGAAATCTGGGCCTCCTCCTGACAAGTATGCCCCAGTCCCCAAATCTCAAATTCCTAGATATGGGCCTCCTTTTCAAGATTAAGTTGAAGTCCCCTAATTTGGGTATCCTCTTTAGGAGTAAACCACAACCATAATTTCCTTAAACTTTGTCAAAATTTTCAAGACGTATGCCCCATGTCCCCAAATAATCCTAATTTTTTTATCCCGGGCCTCCTTTTTAGGAGTAAGCCCCCGACCCATTTCTCTTAACATGGGCATCCTCCTTAGGAGTAAGACCCAAGTCCCTTTAACATGGGCATCCTCTATAAGAGTAAGCCCCAATCATTAATTTCTCTTTAACTAGTCTTAATTCTCTTTTTATCTGGGGCTCTTTCTCATGAATAAAACCCAATCATAAATGCCCTCCTAATTTGGGCATCTTCCTCAGGAGTAAGCCCCATGTTAGAATATTTAAATCTCTATAAAGTACATATACCTTTATGGACCTTGTTCCCATGTTTCTTCCCTGTAGTAAATCCTAATCTTCAAATATCTAGGTAGTCACACATGCATAAGCCCCACTATTTCTCTTGATTTCACCTTTCATCAAACAATTGTCTAGTTTTACCAATACATATTGTTTCTCACACCGAGCATGACTCACTTGAGCTTAGAGTGTAAAAGTAATTATGACACCCATCATTGTGCCATAAATCATGCATAAACATCTTTTCTATTTTCTTCTCAAACTATACGGGTTCTGATTCCTTCTATAAACAAGGATACATAGGTAGCCCATCTGCGTGTATGATCCCAACTATGAAATAATCCATGTCTTTATGATGACAATAATTTTCAAGTGCCCCACTAAGTGGCTTAGAAACCAGTATGGTCATCATGATGACCAAGAGACATTTATATAATGTATTAAAGGATACCATTGACGAAGAATCTATATCAAATATAGATGATTCTCTATCGATTAAGAACCTCGAATAAATATAAAATGATTCTCTAAATTCCAACACATCAATCATTGATTGAATGTTTTAAGGAAATGCTCATTCTTATACTTGGAACATTTATAAGGATTCACGAACCTAAATTAAATCTTCAAAGAGAGTCCTTCTGTAGAAAATAATTCCCCACAAAAGGGTGTGATGAGTCTGACCTCCCATCCTCTCAACCAATGCAAATTCCTAAGCCTTGTCAGTCCACAACTGATGAGTGCCTACCTTTGGAAAGTAGGTCTGAATGGATATAGAATCATTGGATGTTTCCAGTTCTTTGAAAAAACACATTAGAAACCAATTGGAATGTTTGAATTTTTAATCAATGAGGCCATATTCAATTCCAAAGGAAACAGTGTTGTCATTCAATTGTCCAATCGAAGCACAACCAGTCCTGAGGGAATAATTGAGGATTTCCTTGTCCGAGTCAATGATCTTATCTTCCCAGCTGATTTCTATGTCCTTGGCATGGAAGGTGAGACGAACTCTTCTCAATCACCCATAATTCGAGGAAGACCATTCCTCATGACTTATAGATCCATTATTGATGTCTATTCAACATCTTATCAATGGAATTTAGTGACCAACTGGTCAGGATCAACATTTTCCAAGCCATGTGATACCAATCCGAGGATCAATCTGCAGTGTCAATCTAGGCTTATGAGGACACTTCAATGAGTCAATTGAATACCAATCAACCATTTTCTTCTTGTTCTAATGACAATGGATCTTGTAAAATCTACACCATTATTAACCAAGTAATAAATGGTGATGTTGATGTGGACCTGTCATTCACAGACTCCATCAATCTAGTGGAACATGATAACTCTCTTGAATCCCACATCAACTTTGATCTCTACTGCTCCACCATGAAATGTATTAAAGGGAATGAATCTGATGCAACTGAAATCCCTTCTTCCATTATTGATTTTTCTAACGCATAAATAAATGTTGAGACTGATCTAAAACCTCTACCTAAACACCAGAAATTTGCATTCCTTTTCCATGAGCACTCTTATCCTGTCATTATCTCATCTTCACTTACTGAAACTGAGGAGTCTAAACATGTTCAGGTGTTAGAGGAAAAAAAATGGCCTTCGGATGGACCTTGGATGACAAACCAAGAATAAACCCTACTCTTTTCATGCATCACATCCATCTTGAGGAATCATCCATACTAATTAGACAACCACAAAGAAGACTCAAGCCACTCATAATTGATGTAGTTAGGGATGAGATCACCAATATTCTTAAAGCTATTATTATCTAACCAATTTCTGATAGTGAATGGGTTAGTCAAATTCAAATTGTACCTCAGAAGAGTGGGATAACTGTTGTCACAAATGAACATGGTGAGGTAGTCACAACTCGAGTGAAGAATAAATAGTGTGTGTTCATTGACTATAAGAAATTGAATGACGAAACAAGAAAATATCACTACCCTCTTCCATTCCTTGATCAAATTATAGAATGATTATCTAGAACATCACACTATTGCTTTCTTAATGGATACACTGGCTACTTCCAAATCCCAATTGCACCTCAGGACCAAGAAAAGTCAACTTTTTCATGCTTCTTTAGAAAATATGCATATAAGAAGAATGCATTTTGGACTTTGCAGTGCTATTGCAACAATATAGAGGTGTATGATGAGTATCATTTCCAAATTCATTGAACAGTACTGGGAAGTCTTCATGGATGACTTCACCATTTATGGTGTTTCATTTGAATATTGTTTGAATTCACTCTCTCAAGTCCTCCATAAGTGTGTCATGTGTAACATTGTGTTAAATTTTAAAAAATGTCACTTCATGGTTGCAAATGGGATTGTTCTAGGGAACATAGTTTCAAAAGATGGTATTGAATTTGATCCTACCAGAATTGATGTGATCCAATCACTTTCACAACCCACTTCTATTTGAGACACCTATTCATTTCTCTGTCATGATGGGTTCTATCGTAGATTCATCCAAAAATTCAGTAAAATTTTCCTCCAACTCAATCGGTTGCTCCAAAAGGATGTCCATTTCCATTTTGATGTGTTTTTCAAGAGAGCCTTCATTAAACTCAAAACTACTCTTACATCTGCCCTGATAATCCAACCCATTGATTGCTCCATACCGTTTGAGTTGATGTGTGATGCTTCTGATAGATCCGTTGGGTCTGTTCATTGTCAATGAAGAGAAAAAATTTCTGATGTCATCTATTATGACTCAAAAACATTGGATGAAACTCAATCTCATTACATTGTCACTGAAAAAGAACGTTTTGTAGTTTTTTGCCTTAGATAAATTATGGACCTATCTTTTAGGTTCCAAAATCATAATCTTCACAGATCATTCTGCTATTAAGTTCATACTCAAGAAATGTTATTCCAAACTGAGGCTAATATGAAGGATCCTAATGCTCTAAGAGTTTGACCATGAAGTAAAAGATAGACTAGGAAATGAAATCCCTGTGGCTGATCACTTGAGAAGAATTTCTAATTCTTCACATTCTGAAAACATCAATCCTGAATTCTCCACTGAGCAACTGTCATCTCTCATTCCAAAAATACCATGGTATTCCCCAGTTGTAAATTTCTTGGTTTCTGTTTTTTTTTCGTGATATTTTTCAAAAGAATAGAAAATGGAGTTGAAAAGTGATTCAAAAACTATTTTTGGGAAGAAAATAAACATTTGAAAATTGGGGAAGATATGGTAATTAGGAGCTGTGTTGATAAACATGAACATTCATCTATCTTATAATTATGTCACTCAATGCCTTGTAGTGGCCACATTGGACCACAAAGGACATCCCGAAAGGTCCTAGAATCTTGATTCTTCTCGCCTACACTCTTCAAGGACTCCGATGAGTTCTGTCAGTCATGTCCCAGTTGCCAAATGTTTTTCAAAATTTCAAATAGGAATGAAATGACCCAAAAGCTGTTAATTTTATGTGAGATCATTGATGTATGGGGTATCGATTTCATGGTACCATTTCTCCCATCCAATGAATTCTCATACATCCATCTTCCAGTTGATTATGTTTCTAGGTGGGTCGGGGACACACCCACTAGAAAGGATGATCGACAAACTATAAGTGAGTTCATAAGGACACACATCTTCCATAGATTTGGCATGCTTGAGCCTTGATCAGTGACATAGGAACCCATTTTTGTAATAGAACCATGGAATCTATTTTGAAAAAAATTTGGTTCTGAATACAACTTCAACTGCATATCACCCCCAAAAAATTGCATGGCTGAACTTTCTAAAAGATAGTTGAAAAGAGTGCTTGAGAGTATTGTAAAACCACCCAAAAAAGACTGCCCAGAATGACTCAGTGAAGCACTTTGGGCTTATCGAACTTCCTATAAAACACCCATTGGGATGTATCCTTTTAGGCTAGTTTTTGGTAAATCATGTCATCAGCTAGTTGAAATCCAACTTAAGTCATTTTGTGCTGTAAAAACATTTAATTTTGATCATGAAAAATCCGGTGAAGAATGATTCTTACAATTGGCCGAACTAGTGGAGCTTCGATTTGAATCCTATGAGAATTTCACTCTATACAATGAAAGGGATAAAGTACTTCATGGGAAACACATACTCAGAAAGGTATTCCATGAAGGTGAAAAGGTATTACTTTTCAACTCTCGATTTTTCCTTCACCCAGGTAAGCTTAATTCCCATTGGGAAGGTTTTTGTTGTTATTACTAATGTTTACTCGTTTGGTGTAGTGCAACTCCAAGACCCCTCTTTTAAAAGGACATTCACGGCTAATGGACATCGGTTAAAGCATCACCATGAGAGAACACAAAATCCTGGATCATCATCGACTTCCACTAGATCCCCAACTTCTGTAGTTGACCACCATTGGATGGAGATGACAACCCACCAAATCCAATACAGGGGCACCTCTTTTCCTTTAACTCTCTCTATCTCTTCCTCTTTCTACCTCTTTCTTCTTTTTCTTCTTCTTATGTCTTCCATTTTTTTAACACCTTCTTCTTAAAACCCTTTATTTTTCTATTTCTCTTTTGTGTGGGTGTGTATTTATAAGAACACTACAAAAACTAAAAAATATAAAAAAATGTTAAAAAATAAAAAGAGTCATACTTACTCACCATCAATTTTAAAATTTTGTCCAACCATTTTGTGGAGTCAAAAGACATGGTTTCATCTCAAAAATTTTGTGTTTTCACAATATATCTAGGTAATAAATTTTATGTTAAAAATAATAAATTTTGAATGGTCAATTTTTGATTTCGAACATGCCTTTCCCAAACCGTGAGAAACAAAATTTTCATTCATGCTAAGGCCATCTATGGCCATCTTTTAAAAATGTTTGTTTTCAACCCCATTTGCGAGTCTTGAGTCTGTGGACCTTGGAGATGAACATCATACCTTAGTGTGCGTTAATATGATAGAGGAATTTTTTTTAACCACATGATAATTATAATAGCTAAATATCCTCCCATTAAAAATACATTAATCCTTCATTTGAAAACCCCTTCAAGCATATGAAAACATTTTCTTTTATATCCACATTACAATATCATTAAATTTTCCCACACAATATCATAATGTATTTTAATTGCATTTTTATGATATTTATTTTTTGGGGGAATGTATTTCTATGTTTGGGTACCCTATTATTGATTTTCAAAGAGTTATCATCTACTTGAGGGCAAGCAACCATTTCAGTGTCGGGGAGAGGTTGTCATTCAGTGTGTCTTGGGGAATATAATGTACTTCAATTTATGTAATATTTTAAATTTTATTGTCAAGTGTTAAAAAATAAAAAATGATGAAAAAAATAAATAAAAAATAAAAAATGGGTTGTGTCTTTGTTAGGTCAAAAATCACTATTCTTCGACCTTTGATCATGTTATAACTATTACAATTAGTGTCATGAGGAGATCAAACATTGGTTGGGATGGGAGTTTGAGATCTGTTTCAAGGTCATATTTTGAAAAAACAAAGAGAAAAAAGAAAAAAAACACTTGCATTATTTTATTATTGGGAGAAGTTTAGTGGTTTGTAAATATTTTATGTATTCACCACCTTTAAATATTCTTCTTCTAAGGTGTCTTTCATCACAAAATCATTCCGTTGTAATTATGTGTTTTCATTTCCTTCCCTGTTTTGTTTCATTAAATGGACATTGCTTTTTCTATGTTGCTGTTTTAACCCTCTTCTTCTCTCTATTGGACATTATATTCCTACCATCCCATTGCCATAGAAAACCCCATAAAAAGTCCTCTTCATTCTTGTGCACTTTGGATAGGGATTGGAAGCGGAGAGGTCTTTCAAACTCTAATATATTCACTTTTGGTTGGTGAAAGAGTGAACCTCCACAAATGAATTTTATCATCTTGAGAGGTGTGAGTTTTGAGATTCCACATTTTTCATTTCAAAATGGATGAGTGAAATAGTCAAACCTCTGATGATTGAAGAAAAAATTTTAATATTTGATGGTGGGTGCAAATTATTTTTCCAGGTTTTAATATTTGTTGAACATGAGGACATGCACAAAACTATGTGTGGGGGTGTTTATGTTATTAATATCCGCATGTCTTATTATATACACCCTTAACTGAATTTATATGAAATGTGCATAATTTGTGTGAAATATTAATGTTTTAATACTAAGAATAATTTTTGAACATTTTTTAAAAGTAGTCTAATTGAGTCATTTACTATTTAATTTAGAACCCTCACCCTAATTATCACAATTGTGTGGTAATTGTTTTTTAGGATTCCTAATTCAATATAAATCATTTCATTAGACGGGATCATGGGCCAATTCTACCATTTTAAGGATCACATTTACCACACAAGATGACTTACATAATCTTTGAAGAAACTAGACCAGTCATGAATGTAACAAAATGAGATTTTTTGAGAATTATTCATTTTAATTTCATTGATGTCTTGTGTTGTACACTACTCCAAAATAATCATGAACTATACTCAACACTATAATAGCTAGTGTATATGCAATACTAATCTTGGATCGTGTTAAACACAATTTCAAGTTTGTTTGATAGTAGTTATTCAATGTAACATTGAGTATATATATATATATATAAATATAATCAATGTATAAATGAAATATGGTTGGATATAGTTATACACAACAACAAAGGAGTCTTGCATAACACGCAACCTTGATTTGGTTTTCATTACATGCAATCGCGACCTTCCTCGATAGCGTGTGTTGTACGCAATACCGAGTTTCACTAAACAACGATATATTATTAAAATATTATATAAACTAGCTGTTAAAAATATTAATAACAACTTTTTGAAATATTATATAGTTTATCTTTCAAAATAGACTTCATTTTTAGATTCGGAATATCGAAATTAGCTTAGAGAGAATTTTTGGTATTTGTCAGAAAACATTTAATTTTAAATGAATAGTGAAAACATTGAGTTACTATTTAAAAACCAACCAATTATTTAAATAATTATTTATTTTATTTAAATTTATATTAAGTCAAAATAGATTCAAAATACCAATATACATTCAATGTAATTATTTGGAGTCAGTTTATAATAATTTTAGAGATATAAAAAATATATTGAACTTTTCACCGTCTTTTACCCACCTCCTATGAGATTTTTCAAATTTACATAAAACATAATTTTAATGCTTCTATGAGTGGAATTTCAAAAATCTGAGAGACACGGTTGATGTCAGTATGTAAAATGTGGTTCAATGAGATGATTTTTTTGATGAATAGTAACCTTTTACTTTTTTTTACCACAGTTAAAAGGAAATAGGGAAATTAAGGGTAAAAATGATATTATTATTACCTTAACACATGTACTAATTCTATTGGATTAGTGTAATTAGACCATAAAAATATTAAGAATATAATATGATCATATAGGTCCACTTGGATTAGATTTGGACTTTTATTTTTATTTAATTCAAAGAAGAGTTAAAAGAGTTAAAATCAATGTTTAATAAATAAAACATTTATAAAATAGGGTTATACATAAGCTAAATTCGACTATAAATATTCATTAGAAATATAAAAATATTTCCTACATAATGGTATTTTATTTATAATTTTTAGACATTAAATAATTTATTTTATATATGACACAATGTTGATGCAGTAATTACATTATTAATGAAATATTATGATAATTGAAGTTATTAATTGCCAAATAAATCTAATTTGAGTCTTTTTATGAATTAAACTAATTTTATAGGTTAATATGACATGTTATTATTTATTTAATTAACTTTTTTCTAAATTATCATTCTGTTATGATTTTTATGAAAATCAATTACCAAATAGTGTCAAAATTGACATAAAATAGTTTTTAAACAAATATTTTATTATTAATTGATATTATATTCAAAAAAAATTTAAGGATTGGAAAAATGACTTAGATAAGGATATATATTTTAATAATTAACCACTTGGGGTTCGTTTGGCTTGTTATAGTAAGTTTATTAAACATATAGGGTAAGAAAACAAGAAGACACGGTAGAAGTTAAATTATTTATCTTAGAGTTAAATCTAAATGATATAGTTAAAATTGTATCCTAAACTAGTCTAAATTCTGTTGGATGAGAGGATTCGACCAATCCCCACATTAGCTTCAAAATAAATCAATTTGGTTCTATTTTAAACCGAATATTACTTTATTAGAAAATAATATTTTGAGTTTTTCCTAAGGTGCCCCTAACCCCTCTTATTAAAGGGCACATCATCCCTCTTCTTCTCACATCATTAAAAGGCTTTATGCTAGGCCAATCCCTGCCCATTTCCCTTATCATCATCCCTACAAACATTATAAATGTTCTGGTATTCCTCAAAAACCAATTTTTGTGCCCTAAGAGGTGGTTTTAAAGAGGCGTGTCAAAGAAGAGGTAATATCTGTTACCGATTCTTTCAAGTTTCTCCCTTATTAAACTTATTCTTTATTAGTGGATTCATTATAATGTAATATCATAAGTATCACCCATATACTAATATGTTATTATAAATATCAAACAACCCCATTTCACCTTCTATCCATCCTACGGAAAACGAAATCACCACGCGTGCGTACGTACAGAATACCATCTCCATGCCATGGTGTAATCTGTTTTTCCAACACCACCTTACTTAGATGGGTATAATGGTTTAAAAAATAACTATATATAGTTATTATAACATCATACTGATTCTAAGATCTTATATCATCCACTCAAATTCAATTCAATAATTATGGGATTGATATCATCGATCGTGCGTACCTACGGACTACCGCCTCCACGACGCGATGAGATTCATTCTCCATTTTAACCATTCAAGAATGATTATAAAGTTTATATAATGAATAATAATGAAATAAATGACATGATAAATCTACTTTATTTATGTATTTATATATGTGTGTCATCTACATAATTCCATTCAAGTCAATAAGGAAATGAAAATAGTGTTCTTGCGTACGTACGGCCTACCGTCTCCATGAACGGTGTGTTTCATTTCATTTATCTATCTATAATATATATACATATATATATACTGAATTTATATGATATATAAATCATGTTTTACATTCTGGAAGTAACTAATTATATAACTAATAATAATATCAAGAACAACAAGTCCAAACACGTACGATAAATGAAACGATTTTACCCAAAACGATACATTAACCTAGAATTTACAAAAGAATGGGTAATATAAAGTCATATGTGAACCATATATGATATCATAACAATGAATATGACCCTTTAATAAGTCAATGACATTATTTAAATCATTATACAGGATTTTCGTATATATACGAAGCATATCAGACATAAGGTAAGGGATAACATTTCCAATCTCATTCTTATACGAGATTGTTTATTCTAAGTATTTACTGGGGTTATTATTATCATCCATATCTGTGCTATCAAAAAATGTTTTCCTGTATTTTTAATGTCCATTTTACAAATTTTTGAATTTTTACTACATGATATGTATGGAATCATTCTTTTGATTACCATACGAGGTACTTTTTGATATATCTAGAAAAAGTACGAGAAAAATGTTTTTTTATCTTATATGGCATAAAAGGATTTTTACAGTTTTATAATGCCTTATTTTGATGAAGCTTCCACTAAAATATTTCATGACTATATTCATCAAAATCCTTTTCTTTTAAAATTGCATGACATTTTGTGAATTAAAAATGATTCTAAAGAAGAAAGGATATTTTCCTCAAGAATTCATTTCAAGAGTTTTATTAAAACCATTTTCCATGTAAGATGACATTATTTCATATGTGTATTGATTCAAGTATAATGTCTCTATGATTTACAAGGATTCACTTTTCTTATTATGAAATTATATCCATTTCTTTTATATGGATTATGTGATAATGGGATGATGTTTATGAAACCCATTTTATTCGTTGGGTTATTATGAATGATGAATGTTTATTTCGTTGCACAAGTAATAATGATTTCATAATGAGATGGGTGGGACCTATATCTCCCTCCAATGCATTTAGAAAATATTTATATCTCATGAGATATACATGGCTGGAACGGTAAGTTAATCTGGTTCAGTGTTATAGGACTGGAAGTAGGAGTGAACTCGATTCAGAAAGGGACTTTGTCCACTAAGATGGTCTTGGAAACAATGCCTTGGCTACTATGGAAATCATTTCAAGTGCTTAATGTTTTTCCACAATTACATGTTTTCTTCCCATGATATTTTATCATGATTGATGTTCCATTATGATAAATTCCACACATACTTCCATGATTTATGTCTTTGCTCATGATTTTGATGTTTAGATTTTATGTTCATGTTTTTGCATTCTAATGATTATGGATTGTTTTAAGTTTTTATGTTTAACCTTACTGAGCATTTCAGCTCACCCTTTTTACGTTTTATTTTCCCCTGGATATAATGAAAGGGTTATGGTAAGAAAACTAAATTGTAAGATCTTTATGGGAGATGTTGAAGATCATTCACCATGATTAGAAGATTATGTTATGAGTTTCCAAAGACACTAAACTATTAAGTTCCTTGTGTGACTATTTTGGTTATGTATTAATTATTCCAAAAAATTAATGTAATGTCTATGTACATCAATCTTTGGGTGTCTACATTTGGTATCAGAGGAAAGGTTTAGTCAACCTTTGGAAACTAGGATGCGAGAACCTTAGTGAGATCGTGAGAACTTTTTTGAGATCCCTAGTGATATTTCTATGGTATGTCTAGGGATGTCCCTAAGGTTTAGTAATGTCCCTAAGGTTATGTATAAGTATAGGTTATTGTCCTAGAATTATGGTAACGATCTTAAAATTTAACCGAAGATGTTAGATATTGATGGTACTCCCACTTGATTATGATTTTTGCCTCTCACACTATTCTTTATGGGTTTTAGAAAAAGGCAGGAAATAGGAAGATTCATGACAATGGAGAATATGATGGAAAATGAAATGATATTCTTCATGATAAAGGAAATGAAATGGAATTTGGAAGGAAAAATATCGTTATTATGCCTGTTGGCACCTGAAAACGCGTCCCAAATTTTCCAAACGTCCCCGTAGATGATCCCGGAGCGTAGACCGTTCCGAAAGCTTCGATTTGACTGGTCGTGGGGCCCAAACAGAGTTTCGGATCAGAAGTTATGGCCGTTTGAAGTTGGACTGTTGGGGATGGCCATCCAGGACGGTTTCGGGGCGAAGTATGGATTTGCGCGTAAAAAGAGAGTTCCGCATGAAAAAGAATCTGAGCGCGCGGAATATTTTGCGCCCACATTTGTGCGTGCGGAATTTTAGGCGCAACGCATTTCCCGTGCACAATTTTGCACGCACCACCTTTTCTCGCGCGGAAGTCTCCGCGCGGCGCCTGGCACGCGGAAAGCACGTCGCGAGCACAGAATTTTCCGCGCCCCGGCACCCGGATTCCGACTATATATACGGGGGCAACCCCCCCCCCCCCCCCCCCAAGAAAAAAGAGGCCCCGGAGGTCGGCCGCCGCTCTGATGCGCGTAAGTCCACAATTTCCGCTCCAGCGCAGAAAACTCCCCTCCGGCGCGCAAAACATTAGTTTTGCGTGGAAAAGGGCCAACCTGCCCCGTTTTCCGCGCAACTCATAATTGTTTGAGGGAAAGAGTGCCGCTGAGCCTGACCTTTCGTGCGCCAGTGCAGCACCGGAGCCACTATTCCGCCCGCAGGGTATTGTGCGCCCGCCGCCGCATATTGCCCGCCCGCCGCCGCATATTGCGCGCCCGCCGCTGCTATTGCACGCGCCGCCGCATATTGCATGCCCGCAGGGTATTGAACGCCCACCACCACATATTGCATGCCCGCTGCTGCTATTGAGTGCGCCGCCCCATATTGCGCGCCAGCCGCTGCTATTGCACGCGCGTCGCATATTGCACGCCCGTAGGGTATTGCGCGCCCGCCGCCGCATATTGTGCGCCGACCCGGTGTTTTTCACGCAGTAGCCTCAATTGCGCGCATGCCTGCCCTGCGCAATAGTGTTCAGGCCCGCACTCGCTGCTCCCTCCGGGCCGGTCCCTTCGAAACTGTCACAGACGCCCTTGAAAAATGGAGAGTCGCACCGCAAACTTTTCGGGCCGGGGCGTCGGGATTTTCCATTGCGCCCTTATGCACATCCACCTTCCACCAACGGAATACCATGATTTGAGATACTCCTCCACAGGTTGCGAAACACCGTGAGTTGACATATTCCTCTTCATTCGTTTCCTATGTCATGAGTTGAGATTCTCATCATCAATTCCCCCGAGTACCTTGAGTTGAACCATTCCTCAGGCAGCTCCATCAAACCCAATCCCCTGGCTCTCAAGTCAGGATGAACCCAATGGGCCGCCCTTGCGTAAGTCCCAACACCAACCATTTCTAGGCACCTTCTGCCTAATAGTCTTATCTACATGACTATAAACTATAGTACTACCTATCTAACAAATGATAGGATGCCTCTTTCCCTAAATGAGGGATGCCTTATGCTCCTAGCATATGATGCCAACAGTCCTATCTTCATGACTCAAAACTGTAGTAAATCCCTATGTCAAAATCAAAGGATGCCTCTTGCCCTAAACGAGAGATGCCTTATGCTCCTAGTATAAAATGATAATAGTCCTATGTACATGACTATAAACTGTAGTACTCCCTATCTAAAAAATTATAGGATGCCTCTTGCTTCTAACAAGAGATGCCTTATGCTCCAAGCATGAGACGCCAGCAGTCCTATCTACATGACTATAAACTGTAGTAATCCCTATGCTCCAAACATAGGATGCCTCATGCTTCTAACAAGAGATGCCTTATGCTCCATGTATAAGATGCCTTATGCCATGATCACAGTGGCGTAATATCAAGAGCGTTGGAATCCATTCAAACATTCCAGCACTCCACCTCATGCTTTGCGTGTCCTTCGTTCGGATCGTCACTCAATTCCAAGTCTGGAGGGACCCCCTAACAGTATGGATGCTCGACCTATGGTCTGCCTGCTATCCTGGGCCAACGCCCCGGAAGACTGATCACATCCGGAGGGACCCCCTATCAGTATAGATGCTCGACCTATGGTCCGCCTGCTGTCCTGGGCCAACGTTCCAGAAGACTGATTGACGATATATGAGTTAGGCCTCGTGTTTCGAACATGGTCAACGGTCAGCCCACATTTGTTGTCCTCATTTCTGGATAACGTGATATGGATGCTGCGTTTCCGCCACGGTCAATAGTTATCCTCCATCACCACGCCAATCTCATGACGTTCTGAATATTGGGCATGTGATTCACACTTTTCATCCCCCTCTGTTGGGAAAGATTCCAATGCCCTTGGCATTATCCCGCTTGTGCACTAGCGCATAGGTGATTACCTCGACCCGCTAGTGAGTTAGGATTCCCTCATGGCCAGACATGAGGAAGACACCATGGGCTGCCTCAGAGTGTAAGCCCCATACCACCATTGGCCGCCTCAGAGCGCAGGCCCCATTCACCATTTCCGCTCCCTAGCGGCACCCGGGCAACACCCTTGCGTAAGCCCCAATCCATCCAATCCAGCCCGAACTGCATGGACTTTGATTCCCTGCCACGGGGATACGTAGGAAGCCTCCACGAGGTTCAAGCCCACCACCCAGTTGTTCCGACCTCTTCCCGTCAGTTCACTGTCCACCATGGGCCACCTCAGAGCATACGCCCCTTACCTCCATGGGCCGCCTCAGAGCGCAGGCCCCATTCACCATTGCCGCTCCCTAGCGGCACCCGGGCAGCACCCTTACGTAAGCCCCAATCCATCCAATCCACCCCGAACTACGTTTACTTTGATTCCCTGACATGGGGATACGTAGGAAGCCTCCACGAGGTTCAAGCCCACCACCCAGTTGTTCCGACCTCTTCCCGTCGGTTCACTGTCCACCATGGGCCACACCATAGCGTAAGCCCCATGTCTCACTCCACCATCCATCCTAATCCTTACCCGGGCCGCCACATCTCGGTGGGGATCATGCCACCCCACTCCACTCCATGACATCTGGGAAGCCGCCCATGTGCTGGCCCCAACGTCGGTGTTCCCCCAGGGACCCCTTCAGTTCGATCCGTCTCCGCAAGACGTTAAACTCACGACCTACCTCATGTTGAACATGAGATGCCTGAGGAAAACCTCAGAAGACACGCCCTCAGTGTCACCGTCTCCGTAAGACGTTAAACTCGCGGCCCACATCGTGTTAAACATGAGATGCCTGAGGAAAACCTCAGAGGACACGCCGCTAGCATAACCGTCTCCGCAAGACGTTAAACTCGCGGCCTACCTCGTGTTGAACATGAGATGCCTGAGGAAAACCTCAGAAGACACACCCTCGGTGTAAACGTCTCCGCAAGACATTAAAATCACGGCCTAACTCATGTTGAACATGAGATGCCTGAGGAAAACCTCAGAAGACACGCCATCGGCGTAACTGTCTCTGCAAGACGTTAAACTCGCAGCATTCCCCGTGATAAACACGGGAAGCTGAGGAAAACCTCAGATGGCGTATGATTCCCTGCATCTGACTTGGGATGACTCGGGTTTTCACCCTTGAGATGCCCTCTTATGAGGGAGAATAAAATTCCCCTATGTACACGCACCCAGAGATGCCTCGACATGCCTTACACTGTCATCTACTCCGACCGAAGGTCGCTACCATGTCAGGACCATATGGAATGTCCAGGAAGAGGTAGCGTAATTAACCGGCGTCCATGAAGATATGGCACCGGGAATGAGATTCATGAGCACGTCTTAAATATATGAGGGAGACCCGAACTAGGTGATGACCTCCGAGGAGGAATCCACGGAAGGAAGAGCCGACATCCCATCATCCCGGTTTCGATCAAGGAGCAGACATCCCTGAACAAGGAACGGATGTTGCCCGCCTTTGGAAAGCGGGAATGCGGGGCCACAAGCAGCGCGTCCTCCCTGCAGACGTACACGCGCACCCCGGCGAAAGCGTCAGAAATAATGACTAATCAACATTCTCATAATATGATCAATAATCTCAACTTTGGAATGTTTCCCGACTCAGTTAATGAGAGAAAGATGGAGTTTCATGATGATCATATAAGAAAGAAAGATCAATTTCCCCCATGTAAATCATGTTGGAAGAGTCATAAAGGAGAATGCTTCAATGGAACTAGAAGATGCTTTGGGTGTGCAAAAGAAGGACTCAAAGCCAGTAAGTGCAAAGGAAAATGTTCAGTTAACACGATGGACAAGGATAATGGTATTGCTAAGACATCAACAACGGTTAAATGTTTTAAATGTGGGATGTATGGGCATTATGAAAACCAATGCCCTAAGGGAAAATCTCATGAATAGAATCATCATGGTTGTATGGGTAGTATTAATATTGATGATGATGAAGAGACTACAAGTTATATATGAGATGAATGATGTGTTGAGGAATAAAATTATGAAGCTCGAGAAATTATTTAAGAAGGCAGTGGAATGATTTATGTTTATCAAGAGTTATGTTGTATAGGTAATGGTACTATAGAATAAAGTAATATCTAAGGATTGTTACACTATTGTTTTTCATAAAGTATTTGAATGCATATGTTGAATTGTACCAGTTATCGCGAAAGGTTATTCAGATATTTTTGGAATATAGATGATATGCGCATAATGAAGGGATAAAGAAAAAATAATATTTTTGATAGTATTAAGGAGCTCATTATTGATATAAGGACTAAGTGATATCATGATGTGAGTATACCGAAATTTTGGGATGTTAAAAGAGCTAACTTTTGACAGCACTCATGTTTTTATTAAGGTTCAATGGGTATTCATTTTTTCAAGAGAATACATAATTAAGGTATTCACATGTCTAGAATGTGGCCATAAAGATATATCTTATTATATGTGGGGGATAAATGATGGTATTCACATTCTAGACATGTGACATTTCAAGTAATAATTTTCTTTAAACTATAAGATTGGACAGAAGTATTTTCAATAATCCTAAAGGTTGGAATGGATTAAGCTGGGCATCATATAGAATTGTTTATGGCTCGAAATTTTTTCTATATTATTGCAGGAATGTAATAATAGTGTAGTTTTAGAAAAAGGGACAACCCATAGGATGTGTGACAACCCATCGCGCCAAACAAGGTTGTAGTAATCGAACCCACAACCGAAGTGCGACATGCCTTCATCACCTACCATTGGCCTACAAGAAGTCCCTGGTTGGGAGAAATTAGTTTTATTCTATTATGCAGTATGATAGCTGATGTATAAGACCATTTTTGGAATCATATATGATTAACCTCACTATAGATGAATTATGTATGTTTGGTAACTTTTTATAAACTTATGTTTGAGAATGATGGAATGACCCATCATTCTATCACATGATCTTCTTACACTTCATGAATGACCAATTCAAATTCATTTCATTAAGAAATGAAGTGGAAAATGTTCAAGGCACAAAAAAAATGATATTGTGCCAAAATCAAGTAAGAATTTAGTTTCATTCAAAAATTCTTCAACATTAGGGAAATTATCGTGAAAAAAAGGTGGTCCTAGTGCTCTTATATATGATGAATCAGATGGTACCATAGATCCTCACAAATCTATGGCTTTGTGATTGTTGGATTTTTCATAGCCTTGTTCTCTACCACTGATTAGACAATAAAAACACATATGTTAATTACATTTTAATGGCATTAAATGTTAATTTTTGATCTTATGGGCCTGAGTTAGTGGATTTTGATTTTGAACATCCATTCTCATCATTTGTGCACTTCTTGCCTAATGTACACCAATTTAGGCTCAATGGGTCATTTGATTCTAAGGAATGTAATTATTTATATTTTAATTTGATATTTTTTCAAATGTATATTCACTTAAATTTAAACATTTTTCATTCAGGGATCAATGGATTATTCATAATGGTTGATGGAGATATTTGGCAATGAAAAGAAACAATTTTGGAGAAGGCAGATTGGACATCATCCCATTGATGAGAATGTGAGGCCCACATAACAAGCCCAATAAATCAAAAATTTTTTGGAAGGATAGAGGACATATATAGGAACAAATAAAGCTTCTGGATCTAGTTCTAATTCGGCATCCATTTTAGTAGTTTTGGCGTCCCAAGTCAGAGATAATATTTTGGGCCAGATTCTAGGGCCCATAAAAACAGCCCACAAATTAAACCATATCTCGCAAACCATAACTCCTTTTGGGCGGAGATTTTACAGGATGTTAGGGGACATATGGAGCTTAATTTATGTTTTCTATGTCAACCCAAATTCTGCCATCTAAAGGTGTTTCATGTGCCTCTGTTTGGTGGATGTAAGTTGGATTCCTTTTCGGGTCAAGGGTGGAAGGTCTTCTTTCCACAAATTTTCACCACCCTTGACCTACCATACTCAAGTGATATGACTTGTACTGTTGGATGCTCGACCCAAGGGCTCAAAAATTCCTATTTAAGGTAGTGGTGTTGGTGGATTTAGGGATCTTGGATGTTTAGTTTTATTATAATGTTATGCTTCCACTTTGAGTTTGTAATCACATTTCCATTTCCATGTAAGTTTCCTTTTTGTACTTCTTTGTTCTTAATCAACATCTTTCTCTTATATTCTTCCCATTTCGTTCATTAAAACTTTATAATCACAAATCACAGTAATATCTCTTTGTTGTGCTGAATTAGTTCACACATAGGTGTGAATTTCATTCACACACATGGAGGAGTGCTCGTTATTTCTGCGGTTTTAATTTCTTCAATCTAATTCTTATAATTCATCTTCCGCCCACCATTGAGAGTATACCATCAATGGAGGGAAAACCCTTTAATGGGTGGATATTAGGAAGATGCAATGGATGGATTGAATTTTATTTTATGAAGGAATTGTTGTAAATTGGTTAACTAATTTAAGACTTCCATTCTTCAGTTATTTCCACTCTTCATCTTCGCTGTGTTTGAGGGAGATAAATCCCATTACTAAAACAACCATATACCTTGGAGACATCATGCATTTGGTTCTCTAAGTGTGTAGTGTATTAGTAATTTATTTTAGTTGAATCAAACCAGAAAATGATGAAGTTAGTGTTATTATGAATAATGGATTCATCAAGAATTAATTAAACCAAAATTGTCTAAAGAATTAAAATTCATTCAATCCACCCCTAGCATAATCTTAAGATCGAACCATTTTCATTTAATTGAATTCAATTAGGTTTTTTAGTGTTCATTAAAACCATCCAAGACCAAAACCAAGTTGGCCACTTCATTTCCAGAAATCCACCTCATAGGATGTGTTTCTTAGGTATCTTCTTAGGTCTCAGTGGATTCGACAACCCAATCTAAACTACAAGGACCATTCTACCTTCATCTCTTGGGTAAATTTGAGCGCGAATCAAATTTTGGTGCCGTTTTCCGGGGAACAAGTAAGTACAATATACCAACAACCTTCTTCTCTCACCTCCATTCATCTATTTTCACCCAAGATCTCTTATCTTGTTCCTTTCTCGTTATTTTTTTTGCACATTTCCACCTACTCCCGCGATAATTCAAATAGACTAGTTAGGGTAGAATGTCCTTGGATAGGGGATTCAAGTGAAAAAGGGGATTGTATCCATTAGATTCTAATCATTATAATACTCCAGAAACAAAAATTGGACCAATTCTAATGGAGGGTCTTCCAGAAATCAAATTGAAAATCATGGGGGAAATCAAATAGGGAACCAAAACCAAGAGGCTCGAAACCTAGGGAATGTTGTCGATCAAACCATGAATGACTACCTCACTCCATCTTGTATCAATGCCCCATCATGCATTAGACACAATTCCCTAGGAGATTCCAACTACATCTTTAAACCCCATGTCTTAAACCACCTTCCCACATTCCATGGAATGGAGTCCGAGATGCCCTACCTTTACATTAAGGAATTCAATGACATTGTAGAAACCATGTGTCCCCCTCATCAACTAGAATCAGATAAGATGAGGATATTTCCATTTTCTTTAAATGATCGATCTAAAAATTGGCTAAAAAATTTGAGACCATCATCCATAAACTCTTGGGACCAACTACAAAGAGAATTCTACAAAAAATACTTTCCCCACCACAAAACAATTGCACTTAAAAAGAGTATCCAAAACCTTTTTGAAAAAGAGGGAGAGTCATTCTATGAAACATGGGTGTGGTTCAAAGACACTCTAAACATGGTTCTACACCATGGTTTTTCTATTCCTGAACATGTGAGAATTTTCAATGAAGTGTTGGGTCCAGGGAATAAACAATTCATTGACATGATGTGTAATGGAACCTTTAAAAACAAAGCCCCAAATGATGCTTACGAGTATCTAGAAAGCCTTTATGAACAAAACTAAACATGGGGAACTTCACCTTATTCTGAAAAGAAAAAAAGAACTACTATAAATTATACACATAGAGAAGAGGAAAGCCTTAGGGATAAACTCACAGAACTCTCTAGGAAGGTTGAAGAAATAGACCTAAGGAAAGTCCATGAAATCCAAAATGTTGACCTTGTTTGCACAATTTGTGACAAACATGACCATAAGATAGACAACTGCCCAACCATTCCATCCATCAAGGATGTTATTTTAGGAGGACACCCAACAGAAGTAAATTCTTTGAACATTAAAAAGGCTCAATACCAAAACAATTTCAACCCAAGGTATAATGACCACCTAGGATTATGCTGGAAAGATACCAAAAACCTAGCCAACCACAGGGACAATATCCTTACCCCAATCAGAACTACCAAACCCAAAACCAGTTCCAAACCCAACCTTTCCAATACCAACAGCCACCGGTCCATTTTCAACTGACCATCCCACCTCCAAAATATCCCCCTGGGATAAACCAATCTTCTCAAGCACCAACCCAAACTGTTCCACAAATCCTACTAGAACAATTGTGCAAACAAATGGAGAGGATGAACTCGTAAGTATCTTCCCATAAACAAGAACATCAAACCATTAAAACTGGAAAGGCACCCATGCCTACTCAGGCGGTGCCATCCTAAACTTCAAGGGTAGAGTCATGTTGTACTCAAAAAATACATGAACAACTAAAGGCTGTGACTGTTTTAAGAAGTGGGAAATCCATTGAGAATCCTAAACAATTAATTCAAAACCCACCTGAAGATTCAAACATGGATAAAAATTCAAATGAACCAAATGATCAAATAGAAAAACACGATAACATTGTCAATGAAACAACCCTTCAACAAACAACCCCACAACCTGCACCATTTCTTCAACGCATGAGGGGGAAAACCAAACCTGAACTAAGTGAAACATTGAGGAAAATCTTCTCACAAGTCAAGTTGAACATTCCCCTTCTCGATGAAATCCAAACCATACATGCCTACTCAAAGTACCTTAAGGACTTGTACCCATTAAAAAGAATATTTTCACATAAAAACCAAGTCCTTTTGGCTACTAATGGGAGTACCAACATTCAAGGAACCATACCTCCTAAGATAAAAACCCGGGTTTCCCTTACATCAATGTTGAACTATGAGACATCAAAGTTGTCAAGGCCTTATGTGACCTAGGTTCTAGTGTGAATCTCATCCCATATGTTGTGTACTTCCAATTAGGCCTAGATGAGATCCAACCCACATTTATCAAACTTCAACTTGCTAATCGTAGCATTAGGGTTCCAATAGGGATTTTAAAGGACGTTCTGGTAAGGGTTGAAAACTTCATCTACCCTGCTGACTTCATTGTCCTTGACAACCATCCAAACATAAGAAATAAGGAACAAACCCCAATCATCCTTGGTCATCCTTTCCTTGCAACAATCAACTCTGTTATCCGTGTCCGAAATGGGAATATGACCATCACCTTTGGAAACATGAGTCTAAACTTTAACATCTATAACTCAAGATCACAAATAGGGGATGACGAGGACATTCATGAAGTAAACATGATAGGAACCGTTGATAATGAATCCATAGAACATCAACGAATATTTGATGAATGTTTAAGTTAGGATGAAATTAATTTCCATTGTTCATATGAAGGAAGTTTATCTCCTTGGCTTGAATCATTTTCAAATTGCTCTTATGATGAAGTTTTAGGTCCAACAATCAGTGAAACCTTTCAGGAAACCACTTTCATAGAGACCACTATAAATCCCTTCCCTAAATCTGATCAGGCCAATCTAGTAGCTGAAACGTCTACATCTGGGGAATCAATCCTATCTAAAACTTTTGGTAATAAAATTGATCTTGATCCAATGTCCCAATCTTCTGCTGAAATTGTAAACCAAACTGATTTTGAATTGAAGGAACTTCCTACCACACTCAAGTATGCCTTCTTAGGGGACAATCAAACACATCCTATTGTCATTTATTCTTCTCTTGAATCCAATCATGAGAAAGTGCTTCTAGATGTCATTAGGAAACATAAGAAAGCCATTGGTTGGACCCTGTCTGATATTCTTGGGATTAGCCCACTTGTTGGTACTCATAGGATTGTTCTAGAATCTGATTCAAAGCCATGACGCCAACCACAATGGCGACTCAATCCAAATCTCATGGAGGTAGTAAGGAATGAACTTCTGAAATTGTTAAAAGATGGTATCATATATCCAATAGTTGAGAGTGAATGGGTGAGCCCAATCCATGTGGTTCCAAAAAAGGCTGGAATCACAGTGATAACCAATGAGGATGGGGAGATTCTTCCAACAAGGGTGAGTAGTGGATGGAGGGTCTGCATTGACAATAGGAAACTGAACTCATTCACCAAGAAGGACCATTTTCCCTTACCATTCATTGATCAAGTCCTTGAGAGAGTGGCAGGTCATGCCTTCTACTGTTTCTTAGATGGGTACTCAGGGTATAATCAAATTGAGGTCTCCCTAGAGGATCAAGGTAAGACTACATTCACATGTCCATTCGGCACCTTTTATTTCAAACGCATGCCCTTCAGGTTATGCAATGCCCCTAGAACCTTCCAACGGTACATGATGGTAATATTCTCAGACATGGTAGGGGATTGTCTTGAGGTCTTCAGGGACGACTTCTCTGTGTTTGGGGATTCATTTGAGGGTTGTCTGCATAACGTGGAGAGAGTCTTGTCAAGATGTGAAGAAACAAATCTGGTCCTAAACTGGGAAAAATGCCATTTCAGGGTAAAAGAGGGACTAGTTCTAGGCCATCTGGTCTTAGGTAGGGATATTGAAGTTGATAAAGCCAAGGTTGACATCATTCGTGACCTTCCATCACCCAAAACTGTCAAGGAAGGGATGTATTTCTTAGGACATGCTGGTTTCTATAAAAGATTCATCATGGAATTTAGTTTAATCTCCTTTCCCCTTTGTGCTCTGTTAGTAATGGATGCTCCATTTGTTTGGACAGAAAGCTGTGAGGGTTCATTCTCAACACTCAAATCCACTCTCACCTATCCTCCCATTATGAAATATCCAAATTAGAACCTTCCTTTTGAACTTATGTATGATGCCAGTGACTTTGTTGTAGGGGCTGTGTTAGGACAACATTGTGATAAAACTCCTTATGTCATTGCTTATGTAAGAATATACTTAAATGATGCCCATATCAACTACACCACCACTGAGAAAGAGTTACTTGCTATTGTTTTTGCCTTAGAAATGTTTAGGTCCTACCTCATAGGATCCCCGATCACTGTGTTCACGAACCATTCTGCACTTAAATACCTCTTCCAAAAACAAGATGCTAAGGCTATACTGATTAGGTGGGTCATTCTCTTACAAGAATTTGACCTCACAATCAAGGATAAAAAGGGCGCTGAAAATGTTGTAGCTGATCACCTCTCTAGGATGGAATTAAAAGACAAATCAAATCACCTTTCTGTGTCTGATTCATTTCCTGATGAACACCTATACTCTGTGAGTGATTGTCCTTGGTATGCCGACATAGCCAATTTATTAGTTACATGAGTAATTCAAAAATTCTTATGGACTCAAGATCAAAGGAAATTCCTTTCTATAGTTAGACACTATGTGTTTGATGATCCATACCATTATAAGGTCTGCCCTGACCAAGTCATTAAGAGGTGTGTCCCAAAATCTGAACAAGAATCCATTCTTAAATTTTGTCATTGTGAGGCATGTGGAGGTCACTTTTTTTCTAAGAAAAAATTTTCTAAGATTGTTCAATGTGGTCTCTTATGGACCACCCTCTCAAGGGACTCTTACACATTTTTTCAAAGCTGTCCTAGGTGTCAAAAAATAGGATCAATCACAAAAAGGAATCAAATGCCACTCACAACCATCTTAGTGGTTGAAATCTTTTACTTTTGGGGAATTGATTTCATGGGTCCCTTCCCAAACTCTAGGGGATACCTCTACATTCTCTTAGCTATTGATTATCACTAGTGCAAAAACACCTTTTAGCGTCGGTTTGTTTTAATTTTTAACATCGGTTATAAACCGACGTCTTTATAGGCGACGCTAAAAATACAGTTTTCACGTCGGTTCATAGAAACCGACGCGAAAAATTATTCGCTTTTGAGCTTCGGCGTCGGTTTTTTATAAAACTGATGCCGAAATATCGGTTTTCCGCGTCGGTTTTTCTAAAAACCGACGCAGAAACTAATTTACACAGGATTTTCGGCGTCGGTTTTTTAAAAAACCAATGCCGTAAATAAATTTTTTTTAAATAAAATACATATATTTTCTCCTACAAAAAAATCGGAACCCTGAAAAAAAACGAAGTATACAAAAACAATTAAGCAGCTTTAACAGAAGTACTTGAGAAAACTCAAAGTAAAGAAAAATTAAAATACACGTACCTACATGGTGCATTTTCTTAATCTAACCATACTCAGTATCAATCATTGTATGTTTCCTCCCATAGATAGCACCAATCCTGTCAAAACAGTAATGAAACTAAGGAGATGTGCGTGAAAAAATCAATCCAAGATATTAGTTCAATGAATAAACATTAAATGAAAATGTGTAATTTATTTGAATCATTCATTTTTTCACAAAGTAAATTACCAAAATGAAATGTTATGACTCCTGATCAAAATTCCAGGAACACTCAGCCGATGCAACCTCTTCCTCACCTCCCCCACTGAAGATGTTGGGGGTGTCTTTTCACCAGAGGATCCCCACCACCCCCAACCTCAGGTTTTTATATTTGCTCTGTATATACGTGCATTACCCATTCACTATTGTTATTTGTATAAGTTATGGAATAACAAAGAAATAAGTTTGAGTGCAAAAAATAGGTTAGAAAATTGATATCAAATGCAGATTGAAGAGACATAAAGAAACATACCTTAAAAATTGACGCCTTCTATTTTATCATTGTGCAAACCCACTAAGCGTTGTTTCAGGTATTATGTGATATGCTTCTTGGAAACCATTTTCCGATATTTATTTGCATAAAAAATAAAAAGGACTAGAAGATATTGATGTGCATGCAAGGGAGACAATTTTTAGTGTTCGTGAATGTTATTTCGCTATACGAATCTCTATGTTCATGATCCAAGTACCACCCTCCAGATCTGTCACTGTACAGAAAAATGATTTTAAGAAATAACAATGAAAAGAAATATAATAACTAATTTTGAATTAAAATACACGTACCTGAAATATACGACATTCTTATTGTTGGTTATTGTTGAAGGATTCATTTGATTATTAGTAGATTCAATAAAACAGTTTTTGCAGAGGCACTTGAGAAAACTCAGTAAAGCTGAATTAAAATACACGTACCTGAAATATATGACATGATCATTGTTTGTTATTGTTGAAGCATTCATTTGATTATTAGTAGGGTCAAACACCTAATATATCATAAGAGTTAGTTTTTTAAACACATATATATTATTATTTATAAATATTAGTATATACATACCTCAAATCTTAATCAGACTTAACAAATAGTCCGCAAAAGTAGATTGAATATGGATCATATCAGATTGATAATATGACTGTGAATCATTGAATACCTACAATAATATTGAATGATATGAAATTAATAAATAGAAGAAAGTGAAAGAAAATATATAAAAAAATTAATACAACTAACCTTATGAAAATCAGTAGTTTCCCCAATTGTGATTATCTCGTACATAAATCGTAGAATATAATAACCACATTCAACATGTCCATTTTGACGATGACACTGCAGTTATAAAACATTAAACTAATAATGAAACCCAATATATAACAAAAATATAAAAATTAATTACATGTACTTCCACATATTTGATTTTCATTGGTTTCTTTTCCTTTGTAAAATGTTTCCATGAACTGAATTTTTTTATATAAGAACTAATAAAACTTGTGTAAACAATTAAAATTAAACATAAAAAACTTCTAAAAATAAAAAAACAACTTACCTGTTTAATAAATTGGAAAACGGTTTACGCACTTTTCCTAATAAAGAGCAAAACCAATATAAGGTGCATTCATTTGGGCAAAATACACCTAACATCCAATGCCCCCTATAATACAAAAAGTTCACAATTAATGACATTATAATGATCATGAGTTCAAAATTCTATTGATATTATTACTTATCAAGAAATGGGAAGAACCAGCACTGAATCTCTGTTTGTGATAATCTCTCGGATATATATTGAACTCTTTCATCATTTTTCACATGTTTGACTTCCAAGGAAATGTACTCTGGATTTAAAAAGCTGTAAATGATTGTAGTTTCATTTTGTAAAAGAATCCTGTATAGATACCTAATTTAAAAAGAAAATATAGTTAGTCAATGACATAACAATATTTTATTAAAGAAATAGCAATTCAAACGTCAATTTACTTACATGGAAAACAATTGCACCACATTCAGCCCGATCTCTTCAAAATTAACTAAATTCATGATATCTTCTTTCAATATTCTCAATTTATAATTTCTTCCACATATATCGGACGTCATCCGAAACTCATAGATAAAATTCAAGGAACAAGAGCACTGAGATAATCTTTTCAACCCAGAAGAAATATCAGAAGTATCTACAGCCGACTGTTTCTGAACATTTTGCTGCATTTGTACAGTTTCTTTTGCTTTCAGATATTCTTATATAAGTTAAATTTCAGAAAACATTATACGTAATTTGGAATCATTTCTAATTACTATTTAAAAAAACTCATACCTCATGTGAAATATAACGAAGAAGTGCAGTTGGACAAAGTAAAAAATGGCCCATACATTCCCCAACACTGGTGATCTCCGCAGTAGGAAATGGTAGAAGAGCAGTAGGATCTATAATAACAAGTACTGATACTCTAACCTGACCCATCTGCATAGGCTGATGATGTACCGAGTCCCCCAAAAAATACACTTGTCCCCCAAAAAATACACTTGTCCTAACGCAACAATATGTACATGAGGATCTCCCGCAAACAACTCACAATATAAGGTTCGATCCGATGGAGGAGGTGGAGGCTCAAAGTTAGCAGGTGGGGCAGGGTAGTCAGGGTGAGCAGGCTGAGAAGTCAGAAAAATGAAAAGGGTATATTAGTGTTTAAAATTTATAACATAGAAAAATTGATTAAAAATTAAATAAAATAATATACCTCAAATGGTTGTGCAGATGGGGCAGGGTAAGCAGATGGGGAAGGGTAGTCCGGGTGAGTTGGCTAAGAATGTTGAAAAATGAAAAAGTTATATCAGTGTTTATAATTTATAAAATAGAAAAATTGATGACATTAAATAATATACCTCGGAAGGCTGCCCAGACGGTGTTGGGTAAGCATATGAGGCAAGATAGTCTGAGTGAGTAGACTGAGAATGTTGAAAAATGAAAAAGTTATATCAGTGTTTGTAATTTATAGAAAGGAAAAATTGTTAACAGTAAATAATATTCCTCGGAAGGATGATCCGACTGTGACTGTCTTGCCAAGTGTTCTAATAAAGCCTTCTGTACTGCTGCTTGAATTTGATCACCCATAGACCGTTTCATATCCTGCAGCTCTTCTTTTAAGGATTCGATTTCCGGGTCTCTTGGTTGCTTACTCTTACCAAAAACCTTTCGAATACTAACACCCGCCTGATATCCTCTAACACGGCCGGGGTGTTCAGCCTTTCCCAAAGCATTGGCTAGGATATCCATCCTACCCTCGGGGATAAAAGAGCCCTGTGTCTCTTTCTCCTGAAGTTCATCCTGAAATGAAAAATGAAAAATTTATATTAGTGTTTATAAATTATAAAAAAGGAAAATTGTTAACAAAGAATTAATATTTACTTACAATTCTATCAGCCACTTGATGAGCTTCGTCTGTAATATATTGTTCATTTTTTCTTCTTCTTGCTCGTTTCCATTTCTCATGGTGAGTGGGAGGAGATGGAGGACCATACTGGACCTCTTCTGAACCACTACTTGATCGAGCTCTTAATGCTTCAAATTTTTCTTCAATAATTTTCTGCTCCAAATACGAGTATCCTCCACATGATAAAGTATGAGGGTATACGTTTTTCAACTGGATCTCATGATGAGATCTTCTGGAGGCCTGTTACATAAAAATAAACACATAAGTAATAAGGAAAATATAGCACAAATTTTAAAATATAAAACAATTACAATACCTGAAATTTCTCTTCCTGACGACTGTCAACAAATCGCTTCCATGTTTCTTCATCTATATATGGATACTTAAGACATGGGCTTTCAAACCTTCTCCTTACAAAAACATAATCTTTCGTCAGTTTGTTTTTAAAATCTCTCCATCGAACCGCCACTAAAGAGAGATGTCTTTTCCGAATTTCTTTGGTTTCCTCAAAATTGAATGTCATCTGTAATTGAAAAAATTAAATATGTCATTTAAACTGTATAATAATAAAAAATGAGATAAAATAAATAAATAAAGATATTTTACCGTCACGGCCTCCCAAAGCTGTTGCTTCGCCGTCCTGTCCACTGACTTCCAATCAGGATATAAAATACTAATCCTGCAACGGCTCTGCATCGCTATATAACTGACAAACTGAACTGCATTTGTGCCAACTGCATTATTATTATCATCAAAACGGATGTGTGATTTGTTATCATCACGAGCGAGTGATAGTTTTGGTAAATGTGTAATACCACGTTTACCAACTAGAGAACTTGATTTTTGAGTAGTAACTGGAGATGTCTCCTCCGCTGAGGACGCATCAGTTGTCCTGCAATTTTTATTATTATAAATTAACAGTTATATTTCATTAAATATGTATATTACTGAATATTTAATAATATGTCAAAATAGATATACCTCGGTAACTGCTCCTCTCTATCTGTATTTGACATTGCTACTAGAAAGTGTAATGAAATTTTGGGTACCTGCATATCATTAGAAAGATGAATAATTAGAAACAAGGAAATGAAAAATAAATATGTAAAAATAGAGGCATGCATTTGTAAGTTTTAAAAATAGACACAAAATATAAATATTTACCAGAAAAATTAGGAGACTAATTTAGTGTTTTCCCACATCCCTTCATCATGATCGGTACGTACTGCATGCACTATGTTTGTCTTATATTCATTGTAATCATCTGAAAATTGCATAATAGATGAATAAGGCTCATGTAAATCACTAGCATCATCAGAATCATCATAATCACCCAAATGATATCTTTTCCCTTGCAAAACAACTGACCACTGATCATTCGACGGATCAATGACATAAAATAATTGTTTTGCATGTGTCGCCAAGATAAATGGTTCCTCATTGTGATTAAATCTTTTCAAATCAACCAGTGTAAACCCATATTCATCATGTTTCACGCCACTATTACTATCAACCCAATTGCACTTAAAAATAGTGACTCGAAATTTAGTATAATCAATTTCCCATATGTCTTCAATAACTCCAAAATATGATGTTGATGCAGAAATTGGGTTTTTATCTTTAGCACTCGAAAAATGCACTGCTTCAGCGAATACCATCACACCACTATTCTGAACGGTACTCTTGTCATCCAGGTTTTTTGTGTAAAATGTGTATCCATTGATATCAAAACCAAACCATGTGATCACATTAAAAGATGGACCCCCTGATAACCACTTCAATGTTTCTGATACAGATATATCTGGGGTGACTTTATCTTTAAACCATGAAACAAATGTCTTCTTATGCTCAATCATCAACCAATTTTCATTTATTTTCTGATATCGTAACTTTAATTCAGCAATATGTGAGGATATATATGGTTGAACCTCATCTGTGTTGTTCAAAATGTATAAATGTTCTTGCATCACTTCATCACGTGGAATGAACTTTACCTTTAAGCCTTGAACCCCTCTACCTTCTCTGTCAACTGTCATATGTCGAGATAGAGGGAGACCAATATGCTCCACCTCATTTAAATAATCAGTACATAACTCAATCACCTCTCCTGATACATATTTTTGAACAATAGTGGCATCTGGTCGATAAGTATTTTTAACATATCCTTTAAAAATTTTCATATATCTTTCAAAAGGATACATCCATCTTAAATAAACAGGCCCACACATTCTTATCTCACGCACCAAATGAACCAATAGATGAACCATTATATCAAAAAATGTGGGTGGGAAATACATTTCTATTTGACAAAGAATAAGAGTTGCTTCATTCTCCAACAAGTCTAACAAATTTGGATCAATGACTTTGCTACAAATGGATTTAAAGAAATTACATAACCAGATGATTGTCTTCCTGACAGCTTTCGGTAATATACCACGCACTACTACTGGTAGAATTTGTTGCATTAACACATGGAAATCATGTGATTTCATACCTATTAATTTACAATCCTTCATTGACACAAAATTATTCACATTTGAAGAAAAACCTCTGGGTACTTTAATACCATGAAGACACTGACAAAAATTCATCTTTTCAATCTTGCTTAATGTGTGACAAGCCAGAGGTAAATATGTTCTTTTTCCTTTCACAGCGGGAGCTAACTCCAAACGTATTCGCATTAATATCAAGTCCAATCTAGCATGTAATCCATCTTTTGTCTTTCCTTTTATGTCTAACAAAGTTCCAATCAAACTATCACAGATGTTTTTCTCAACATGCATAACATCAATGTTATGTTTTATCTCTAAAAATCTCCAATAAGGTCGTTCGAAAAAAATAGACTGCTTCTTCCAGATATGTTTTTGTAAACCAGAACTTTTTCTCTTTCCAAATGTTGAATCAATATCTTTCACTCTGTCATAATATTCTTCAGCTGACAATGGTTGAGGGTGGAGGTTGTATTCTTGTAAACCATTAAATGCTTTTCTCAATCTACGATACGGATGATCAATTCGCAAAAATATTCGATGTCCCATGTACACTGTCTTTCTTCCATTCTGCAATTGATAATTTGATGTTTGTTCTTCACAAATTGGACATGATTTATGTCCCTTAACACTATATCCAGATAAGTTTCCATATGCAGGAAAGTCGTTTATAGTGAACATTATCATAGCACGCAAAAGAAAATACTCTTTCTTGTATGCATCGAAAACTGTAACACCTTTCTCCCATAGCAGTTTTAAATCCTCAATCAATGGTGTAAGATACACATCAATATCATTTCCCGGTTGTTTTGGTCCAGAAATCATCAAGCTCATCATAACATATTTTTTCTTCATACATAGATGTGGGGACAAGTTGTAAAGTACCAGCAAAATAGGCCAGGAACTATGTTGGCTACTGAGGCTCCGATATGGATTCATTCCATCAGTATACAATCCCATTCTGAGATTTCTAACTTCACTTCCAAAATCCTGAAATTTTTTATCAAAACTCTTCCACTGTGGCGAATCGGCAGGGTGACGTAAGTTACCATCAGAAATGCGCTCATCTGAATTCCATCTCAACCTTTTTGCATCGTTTGATTTTTCAAATAGACGCTTCAAACGAGGAATAATTGGAAGGTACCAAATTGCTTTGGATGGTGTTTTGATTTTGGTACCTAAAAATAAATCAGAATTGAATTATCAGAATTGTTTTAAAAAAATATTTGATGATATCATTGGAAATTAAAAAAAATTGATTTTTCATAACGTTACATGACATCACCTGAAAATGAATCTGAGTTGACTTTCTCATCCATCTTATAGCGCGATGTTCCACATGTAGGACAACTTGATAAATGATCATTTTCTTTCCTATACAGTACACAATCATTGGGGCAAGCATGTATCTTTTTATACCCCAATCCCATTGGGCATAATATTTTCTTCACCTCATAATTGGAATCTGGAAGCCCATTGCCTTCTGGAAGAAGCTCTTTTAAAAGCTCAAGTAAACTGGAGAAACTTTTATCACTCCACCCATTTTTTGCTTTTAAGTTAACTAATTTCAAAACTGCTGATAACACTGTATATTTACTGCAACCTGGGAATAATGGTTTCTCAGAATCTCCATACAATCGTTCAACAGTTGGTGTTTTTTCGATAGTTTCAACACCTAAATCATGAATTAATTCTTCAATACGATCCTCTGCCTCATTATGAATATCGTCATCAACACTGGATGTTGAATTTTCAGTTCTTTCACCATGTAAGATCCAACATGTATAATTAAGGCTAAAACCATAACAAATGAGATGATCCTTGATGTCTCTGAAGTTTAACTTTCTCATATTTACACACTTCACACATGGACAGAAAATCAAATCAATATTTTGATTATGCCGTTTAGCAAATTCCAAAAAATTGTCAACTCCTCTTTCATATTCACTAGTAGTTCTTCGTAGATAAATCCAATTATGATCCATTAATACCTGATATCACAATATAAATGATGAATATATTAAAACATAGAAACATTTAAATATCTATCAGATAAATTGTAAACAAAAACATATTCCATAAAAACTATTGATAATCAGATAAAAGACATCAGATATGAAACACATTTACAAATAGAGTAAACAGTTTATTTTCATATTATATACATGTGTGTTATATTGAAATACATGGAAAAAATGGTTAAATCAAAGGTTTCATTTTTTGAAAATAAAGTTTCATGATATAAATATCATATGAATGACATACAAGATAATATGATTTCTCACTATGACTACTATTGATCACACTCTATTTATTTTTTTATTCATTTGATGTAACATGAATGAATCATGGAAAACTTAATGTGAAAAATAGTGCAATAACTATCCTCATTTAAGACAATGTGTATTAAGAGACATGATACAATTTTTGGTGACTATGATAACTCTACTACCTCAATCCATGAGTTTTATAATAGGGAATTATGAACATATAAATTCATTAAGGAGGGATAAAAATTACATTGCATATTGTAGGTGACAACTTACACCCCCTTCCATGGGTCTATTGCAGCAAAACATGTCAATGAATGGATCAACATGAAGAGAAATATATTATCCATCCATGAAAGATTAGATCATGAGAATGTTTTATTTGCAGCCTATGACTTAGAGGGGGGAAGTAAATCATTTCATGACTATTATTTAGAGGGATAGAAAGATGAATAAATATAATCAATGGAATGAGATAAGTTTAAGAGGATACTTATTAAAAATGCATGAATCTAACCCCACATATGAAAGTGGACAGGTATTTTTGAAGATTAATAGAGGGATAATGATTATATTATTATCTACAAAGAAATAATTACAATACATTAAATGTATGATGCTAGTCGTATTATGGACATTGCAAGAAAAATTATTTATTATATAATGGAATGAAAATAATTATTCAATTTTTTTAACATAATAGATAGTGGTAATTATTCATGTCTTAGTTAAATGATGAGAACCAAAGATAATTGAGGAATTTGGCTTGGTAAATCTCAAGAAGGAATGAAATAACAACAAAATACATGCAAAAATGTGAGTGAATTCATTTAACATAATAAAATTATTTTTTTGAAGAATAATTTATTAAAATGGAAATGGAATTAAAAATATAGTACTTCATAATGTAATGAAAGATCATTTTAAACAGGAATAATGATAATACAAACAAAAAATTTGAAGTTCAACCCGAATGGAGATGTTAAATCCAAACTGCGACCGGTATAATTACTTCCAAAAAAAAACAATATCAAATCTACACCAACAAGGATAATACAAACAAAAAATAATGATAAATTACAACTAAAATCTAACCAATAATCAAAATCACGCAAAATAGGGTTATTGATAAAGAAATAAACAATGGGATATGAAGCAAAAGATAAAGAGGAAAAACACATACCCAAAATCGTGCAGACGACAAAAAACCTTCAAAAATGGCCGTCCAAGATCGCAAATCAGGTTCGAAGGTCGTCGGGAGTCCGAAGCGCCACAGCGGAACTCGATTTCGACGATCGAACAAAATGAGGGTTTTGGACCGTGAATATTTTTAAAAGAATTTTCGCGTCGGTTTTAAGGAAAACCGACGCCGAAATGTTGTTTTATAATTTTCGGCGTCGGTTTTTAAAATAACCGACGCGAAATATATGAGTTTCGGCGTCGGTTTTCATGAAAACCGACGCCGAAACATATTTTAAAATTTATTTTCTGCGTCGGTTCTCAGGAAAACCGACGCGGAATATATATTTATTATTAGTTTCGGCGTCGGTTTTAAAAAAACCGACGCCGAATTTTGGTTTTTAATTATTTTTTGCGTCGGTTTTGAGGAAAACCGACGCGGAAAATATGTATACTAATATTATTGGTGCCAGTTTTCTTCAAAACCGACGCGAAATATCAACGCATAATTATTTTTGGCGTCGGTTTTTTGTAAAACCGACGTTAAAAATTCCCCGCACATATTATTTGCGTCGGTTTTTAGAAAACCGACGTTATTATGACGACGTTAAAGCCCGTATTTCCACTAGTGTATGTCTCAAAATGGGTTGAGTCCATTCCCACTAAGTCCAATGGTCATCAAGTTGTGATTCAATTTCTGAAAGAGAACATATTTCCTCGATTTGGAATTCATAGGTCTATAATAAGTGATCGAGGAACCCATTTCTGCAACTAAACATTCTCTTCACTCATGTCAAATTATGGTATTTCTCATAAAGTGTCCACTTCATACCATCCTCAAACCAATGGTAAAGCTGAGTTAGAAAATAGAGAGATTAAGAAAATTCTTGAAAAAACTGCCAACCCCTCTAGGAAAGATTGGTCTGAGAAACTCTTAGATGCTCTTTAGGCCTATCGAACCGCATATAAAACTATTTTTGGAATTTCTTCATATAGGATGGTTTATGGAAAAGCATGCCATTTACCTATTGAAATTGAGCATAAGGCCTTTTGGGAAATTAAGAAAATGGATTATGACCTCTCATTGGCCAGAACAAAATTAAAAATAGATCTTAATGAACTTGAGGAACTTAGGATGGAGGCTTATGATAATTCAAGGATAAATAAAGCTAGAGATCAAGCCTACCAATCTAGGAATATCAATGTCAAAAATTTTGTACCAGTAAAATTTGTGCTCTTATATAGTTCAAAACTTCATTTACACCCGGGAAAGTTAAGGTCTAGATGGTCAGGTCCTTTCATGTGCATCATGTGTACTCTCATGGGGCAGTAGAGATTCAAGATCCCACTAGTGGTCACATTTTCAAGGTCAATGGTCATAGGTTAAAACCATTCATTGAATCATTCAATAAACAAGAAATAGAGTTTTTGTTAATTGAGCCAACCTATGAACCAGAAAAAAATTAATACATTTAGAATCCATGTCGGGCTAACGACGTTAAAAAAAGGCACTACACGGGAGGCAACCCGTGGTTTTCATATTCATAATCTTTCTAAATTTTTTTTTTGAAATAAGATTAATTAATCATTTTGATATTTAAAAAATATAAAAATAGGCTTTTGACCTGTTTTTCTATTATGAGTATGGATGGGTAAGAAAGGGGAGCACCATATCCATCTGTGTCACGTGGTGTGGTTTTGAGTAATACCTTACCAAGAAATATAAAAAGAAGACAATGTATCATCAGTTTATTTTATTTTTATTTGGCAGGGTAAGATAAAAACAATATAATAATATAATTATAATAATAAAAGGGGGCCACATCGTAGGTCGTGGAGCAAACACTGTCACAACCGGTGAAGCCGCGGGACTCGAACCCAGGACCGAAGGGAGACAGGGGCGCACACTTACCACGGACCTACGGCTTAATGTTCTTACTTATTCTATAATTTATATATATATACGTATATTTTACTTATATAAACATTCATATATAGATATATATTGTTTTTTGTTTGTTTGTTTGTTTTCCTTTTTCCACTAGGGAACACTACAAGAAACATGGATATCAAAGGACTAAATTGGAGCAGCAAGAACTTCAGACATCAACCACCATGTGACTTCATTCCAAGATCCTCATATTTCAATTTCGTTTTTGAACGATCCTTTTATTACTCTACCCCATTCTAAATTTTCTTTTTACGAAACTAGGGATAGTTTCATTCTATGTTGGGGGGGTGTGGAAACAAAATGTTTGATAAAAAAACAATGATAAAAAAAACAATGATAAAAAAAGTAAAATTCCTTTATCATTCATATAATAAGATCTTTTCTCACATTAAAACTACATAAAAAATAATTTTTATTTCCTTGACTCTTAATTTAATTCATTATTATGTTTAAAAGCATTGATTTTGGAAGTTTGGTTATCCAATGAGAATTTCCATCATTTTTATTTTCATCTATTAAATAAAAATCCCACAATGCACGTCCTCTAGATTGTGGGGTAATAATTTGAATTATCACGGTCCCATAATAAATAGCATAGTCTATTTTTATTTTTCTGAATAATATGAGTATTCAAAAAAACAAAATTACGTGTAGAGCAATGGATTGATAAAATGCGAGGCATTCGGCACTCGGGGATCGTTACTCCAGAGTTGTCTAGCCCTGAATTATTCACTCTATCTCTATTTATGGTAATATTATTTTGTTTTTGATCAAGTTAACTCGAGATTATGCCCGAGTATGTGGGCTTCACTTGATGCCCTACGGTTTTTGAGCCTGAGAGTCATTGGCAAAGTCTCGCTACATGGGGTAATTTGATTACCTGCAATCTCAATTACAATAGAAACATTGAAAAATCAAAAAAAAAAGAAAAAGAAAAAGGAATGAATACTCATATTAGGATTAAATGTGATTCCAAATAGCGCTTCCATGATTTCCCCTTGAATGAAAATGAACCCTCATATCTATTGTGATTCACAACACATCATTACACCTAATTGAGTTGGATGAATTATGATGATGGATTTGATCAATGTAATGAGCTTGGGATTGAAATTTACTTTTAAATTTATCTTTTTTTAAATTATTTTGATAGCTTATAAAGATATATTTGTGCGCAGTTTACATTCTGAGCACTGTTTGTTATAACGTGTTTGAAGAAAGGAATTCAAATAAAATCATTGAATTATATGCTTGGGACTAGAAAATCTCAAGTTGGGGGGTGTGATTAGCCAATAAAAACACATATGTTAATTACATTTTAATGATATTAAATGTTAATTTTTGATCTTATGGTCCTGAGTTAGTGGATTTTGTTTTTGAACATCCATTCTCATCATATGTGCACTTCAAGCCTAATGTACACCAATTTAGGCCCAATGAGTCATTTGATTCTAAGGAATGTAATTATTTATATTTTAAATTGATATTTTTTGAAATGTATCTTCACGTAAATTTAAACATTTTTCATTCATGGATCATTGGATGATTCATAAAAGATGATGGAGATATTTGGCAATGAAAAGAAACAATTCTGGAGAAGGCAGATTGGACACCACCCCAATGATGAGAATTTGGGGCCTACATTACAAGCCCAATAAATACCAATTTTTGTGGAAGGTTAGAAGAAATATATAGTAACAAATAATTCTTCTAGAGCCAGTGCTAATTCTGCATCCATTGTAGTATTTTTGGCGGCCCAAGTCAGAGATAATATTCAGGGCCAGATTCTACGGCCCAAAACAACAGCCCACAAATTAAACTATATCATGCAAACCATAACTCCTTTTGGGATGCGATTTTACATGAGGTTAGGGGACATTTGGAGCTTAATTTATGTCTTCTATGTCCCACCCCAATTCGGTGATCGAGAAGGTTTTTCATGCATCTCTGTTTGGTGGATGCAAGTTGGATTCCTTTTCGGGTCAAGGGTGGAAAGTCTTCATTCCACAAACTTTTGACCACCCTAGACCTACCATAATCAAGTGAGATGACTTGTACTGTTGGAGGATCGACCCAAGTGATCAAAAATGCCTTTTTAAAGGAGTAGTTTTGGAGGATTTAGGGATCTTGGATGTTTAGTTTGATTGTAATGTTATGCTGCCACTTTGAGTTTGTAATCGCATTTTAATTTCCATGTAAGTTTCCTTTTTATACTTCGTTGTTTTTAATCAACTTATTTCTCTTCTATTCTTCCAATTTATTTCATTAAAACTTTATACTCACAAAGAACAGTGATATGTATTTGTTTTTCTGAATTACTTCACACATATGTGTGAATTTCATTCACACACACGGAGGATTGCTCGTTATTTCAGCGGTTTTAATTTATTCAATCTAATTCTTATAAGCCATCTTCCGCCCACCATTGAGAGTATACCATCAATAGAGGGATGATACTTTAATGGGTTGATCATATAACTATGAAAAGGCTGGATTGAATGTTATTTTATGAATGAATTGTTGTTAATTGGTTAACTAATTTAAGACTTCCATTCTTCAGTTATTTCCACTCTTCATCTTCACTGTGTTTTAGGAAGCTAAATCAAATTACTAAAATGACCATATACCTTGGAGACATCATGAAAATGGTAATCTATGTGTGTAGGGGATTAGTAATTTATTTGAGTTGAATCAAACAGGAAAATGATAAAGGTAGTGTTAATATTAAGAATGGATTCATCAAGAATTAATTAAACCAAAATTGTCTAATGAATTAAAATTCATTCAATCCACCCCTAGAATAATCTTTAGATCAACCCATTTTCATTTAATTGAATTCACTTAGGTTTGTTAGTGTTATTTAAAACCATCCAAGACCAAAACCAAGTTGGCCACTTCATAGCCAGAAATCCACCTCATAGGATATGTGTCTTAGGTATATTCATAGGTCTAAGTGGATTCGACAACCCAATCTAAACTACAAGGACCATTCTACCTTCATCTCTTGGGTAAATTTGAGCGAGAATCAACCAATCTCCATCAGAACATGATGGTTATATTTTTCTTCCATATCCATATTTTCACCTGCGTTCTCTTATGTGGAAACCCATTGATTAGATTATTTGGGTAACCGTTACGTTTCATATTTTAGTATTTAAAGTTATGTTTTGGTATTCCTTTTTACGATGTGGGTTTCTATGAATGAAACATTCAAGTAGTAAACCATTTATAACCCCGATGAATTTCAAGGGAGAAATTCATTTTAAGGGGGGAAGAATGTAACAAACTAAGATTTTATGAGAATTATTTTTTTTATTTTCATTGATGTCTTGTGTTGTACGCTACTCCAAAATTATCATGCACTATAAGTAACACCATATTAGCTTGTAATATACACAACAAAAATCTTTGATCGTGTAAAACAAAATTTCAAGTTTGTTTGATAGTAGTTATTCAATGAAACGTTGAGTATATATATATATATTCAATGTATAAATGAAATATGGTTGGATTTAGATATACACAACAACAAAAGAGGTCTTGCACTACATGCAACCCGGATTTGGTTTTCATTACACGCAATCGCGACCTTCCTCGATAGTGTGTGTTGTACGCAATACCGAGTTTCACTAGACAACGATATATTATAAAAATATTATATAAACTAGCTATTATGAATAGTAATATCTATCTTTTGAAATCTTAGATATTTTATCATTTAAAATGGACTTCGTTTTTGGATTAGGAATATCGAATTTAGCATAGGTTGAATTTTTGGTATTTTTCTGAAAAATTTCAATTTTATATGAATAGTGAAAACACTGAGTTAATATTCAAAATCCGAATTTTTTTTAAATAATTATTTATTTTATTAAAATTTTTTTAAGTCAAAATAGATTCAATATACCAATATAAGTTCAATATAATTCATTGGAGTCCGTTTATAATAATTTTAGAGATATAAAAATTATATTGAACTTTTCCGCGTCATTTACCCACCTCGTAGGAGATTTCGAAAATTTACATTAAACATAATTTTACTGCTTCTGTGAGTGGAATTTCAAAAATCCGAGAGACACGGTTGATGTCAGTAGGTAAAATGTGGTTCAATGAGATGAAAATAATTTTTGGTGAATAATAACTTTTTACTTTTTTTAACCACGATTAAATGTAAATAGGGCAATTAACGGTAAAAATGATATTATTATTACCTTAAAACCTGTCCTAATTGTGTTGGATAAGTGTAATTAGACCAAAAAAACCTTAGGAATATATTATGATCATTTAGGTCCACCTGGATTAGATTAGGAAATTTATTATTATTTAATTCAAAGAAGAGTTAAAAGAGTTAAAATCAATGTTTAATAACTAAAACATTTTTAATATTGGGAGATAAATAAGATAAATTAGACTATAAATATTCATTTGAAAGCTAAACATATTTCTTAAATAATGATATTTTATTTATAATTTTTAGATTTTAAATTATTTAATTTATATACGACACAATGATGATGTAGTAATTAGCTTATTAATGAAATATTAACATAATTGATGATATAAATACCCAAATAAATGTAATTTGAGACTTTTTAGGAATTAAACTAATTTTATAGGTTAATATCACATGTTATTATTGATTTAATTAACGTTTTTACAACTTATCATTCTGTTATGATTTTTACAAAAATCAATTACCAAATTGTGTCAAAATTGACATAAAATAGTTTCTTAAACAAATATTATATTATTAATTGATATTATATTCCTAAAAATCTATGGATCAGTCAAATAACATAGATAAGAATAAATATATATAAATAATGAACCACTTGGGGTTCTTTTGTGTAGTTATAGTATGTTTATAACCATATAAGTTAAGAAAATAAGAAGACACGGTAGAAGTTAAATTATTTAACATAGAGTTAAATATAAATGATAAGGTAAAAATAGTAACGTAAACATGTATAAATTCTATTGGATGAGAGAATTTAGACCCATCCCCACTTTAGCTTCGAAATAAATCAATTTCTAGCTATTATAAACTGAATATGACTTTATTATAAAATAATATTTTGAGTTTTTCCTAAGGTGGCCCTCACCCCTCTTATAAAAGGGCACCTCATACCTCTCCTCCTCACATCCTTATGATCCTTGATGCTCGGCCATGACCTGACCATTTCCGTTATAAACATACCTAGAAACATACTAGAGGTTCTCGTTTTCTTCAAAGACCAATTTTTGTGCCCTAAGAAGATGTCTCTACGAGGCGTGTCAAAGAAGAGGTAATATCTGTTACGATTCATTAAAGTTTCTTCCTTCTTCAAATTATTCTTAATTAGTTGTTTCATTATAAAGTAATAACATCAGTATCACCCATATACTGATATGTTATTATAAATATGAAACATACCCATTTCACCTTCTATCCATCTTATGGAAAATGAAATCACCGCGCGTACGTATGTACGGAATACCGTCTCCACGCTGTGGTGTAATCTATTTTTCCAACTACACCTTACTTGGATGGGTATAATGGTGTAAAGAATAATTATATATAGTTATTATAACATCATACTGATTCTATGATATTATATCATCCACTCCAATTCAATTCAATAATTATGGGAATAATATCATCGCTCGTGCGTACGTACGGACTACCATCTCCATGAAGCGATGTGATTCATTCTCCATGTTAACCATTCAAAAATGATTATAAAGTATATAAAATGAATAATAATGACATATATGACATGATAAATCTTCTTGATTTATTTATATATAGTTATGTGTCATCTACTTACTTCCATTCAAGTCAATAAGGAAATGAAAACAGCGTTCATGCGTACGTACGACCTACCGTCTCCATGAACGGTGTGTTTCATTTCATTTATGTATCTATTATATATATATATACTGAATGTATATGACATATAAATAATGTTTTAAATTTTTTAAGTAAGCAAATAATGATATAATTAATAATAATATCAAGAACAACAAGTCCAAATGCGTACGATAAATGAAACGATTTTACCCAAAACGCTACATTAACCTAGAATTTACAAAAGAACGGGAAATATAAAGTCATATGTGAACCGTATATGATATCATAACAATGCATATGATCCTGTAATAAGTCAATGACATTATTTAAATCATTATATAGGAGGTTCGGTTACATATGAATCATATCAGACATAAGGTAAGGGATAACTTTTCAATCTCGTTTTTATCCTAGATTGTTTATTCGTACGTATTTACTGGGGTTATTGTTATCACCCATGTCCCTATTTTCTAAAAATGTTTTAATGTATTTTTAAAGTCCAATTTACCCATTTTTTACTTTTACTACGTGGTATGTATGGAATCTTTCTTTTGTTTACCATATGAGGTACTTTTTGAAATTTTTGAAAAAAGTACGAGAAAAATGTTTTTTTATCTTATACGGCATAAAAGGATTTTTATAGTTTTATAAAGCATTATTTTTATGAAGATTCCTCTAAAAACGTTCATGAATATTTTCAACAAAATCCTTTTCTTTTAAAATTTCATGACATTTTGTGAAAATAAAATGATTTTAAAGAAGAAAGGAAATTTTCTAAAGAATTCATTTCAAGTGTTTTATCAAAACCATTTTCCATCTATGATGACTTTATTTCATATGTGTATTGTTTCAAATATAATGTCTCTATGATTTAAACAGATTCACTTTTCATATTATGAAATTATATCCAATTCTATTATATGGATTATGTGATCATGGGATGATGTTTATGAAACCCATTTTATTCGTTGGGTTATTATGAATGATGAATATTTATTTTGTGCAACAAGTAAGAATGATTTCAATATAAGATTTGTGGGACATATATCTCCCTCCAATGGATTGGGTTACGATTAATATCTCATGAGATAGACATGGTTGGAACATTAAGTTTATCTGGTTCAGTGTTACAGAACTGGAATGAGAAGTGAACTCGATTTAGAAAGGGACTTTGTCCGCTATGATGGTCTTGGCAGTAATGCCTTGGCTACTATGGATATCATATCATCTGCTTAATGTTTTTCCACAATTACCTGTTTTCTTCCCATGTTGTTTTATCATGATTGATGTTCCATTATGATATTTGCCTCACGTTCTTCCAGGATTTATGTCTTTGATCAAGATTTTGATGTTTATATTTTATGTTCATGTTTTTTAATTAAAATGATTATGGATTGTTTTATGATCATTATGTTTACCCTTACTGAGCATTTGAGCTCACCCTTTTTATGTTTTATTTTCCCTAGGATATAAAGAAAGGTTTTAGGTAAGTAAACAGAAAGGGAAGATCTTTATTGTAGATGTTGAAGATCTTTCACCATGATTATAAGATTATGTTCCGAGTTTCCAAAGACACTAAACTATTATGGTCCTTGTGTGCCTATTTTTTTTATGTTTTAATTATTCCTCAAAATTAATGTAATGTCTATGTAAGTCATGCTTTGGGTCTCTACAATGAAGATTGATTTACTAGGCTCAATCTAGAAGTTAAAATTCCTTCATTCTCCTCCATGATTCGGGGTACAATTTAAGGTGTCATGGATAATAATGTCAAGGCCCAACCCAAAAATCATGTGGCCCACAATATGCATTGAAGTCCAACCCACAATTTGTCTGGGAAATAAAATCAGTACTCTATTCATGACATATATCATTATTTATGAATAAAATCAAGATGCGCTTTTCCAGTATGATAGAGGAGATATGGATGGCCGACTTTATTGAAGAAATCATTCTGTTTTGAAGATATCATCCTATACAAAAACCCTTTCACATTTTGGACATCAAAAATATTGGATTGCAATGGACAAACTATTTTTTTTAATCAACTGGCCATAACATTCGATAAATTTTTCCAAATGACTCCATATTGTACGAGAGGTCACCCAACCTTATTATCTACAACTTTGATGAAGGATATTTCTCAACATTCGGTTGTATTAATATCCAATGTGGCGATGCATGTGGAGAACCATATTACGAATGCAAATAGTCCACTCCTAGGGTAATAAATACTCTCCCCTTCTCTCCATGAGAAGGGTTGGCATTTCAGAAGAGAGGAGATCATATTGGCATGACCAATGCTTGTAAAAAGGCTTGGAGGACCTGATATATTCATTGTTTCACTTGATAAGCCTTTCCTCCTTTCTATTTTTTCATTTACTTTTATGTTCTTCATTGTTGTAATTTTGTAAGTCCTTTATTTTGTAATTCTATTTTAATTAAAATATCTTCTTCAATATCTCTTATTCTCATACACCTTCCATAGTTTAATATTAATGTTCGTAAAATAGTTTAAATTCAATTGAATCCTCATCCCTTCATTTACATCCTCATTCAATCGAAAATCCGTTTTTAAATATCATCATTGTTTTCGTGTGTGTGTTCGACGTACCACTATTTTATAATCCCTTTATTTTTCTTCTATTCTTAATTTATCATCATAATTACTATAACCAGACTACTAAACTCCCAAATGGATGAGTAAATATCTCATTGGGTTGAGTCAAAATCTTGGTATGTTAAGTGATTGAGAGTATTTCCTCAATGAGTATTCGTTAATTTAACATTGTGTTTGTTGGACTTCATATGTCATCGATTAATGTCATTTTTTTTAGAATGTGGTTTCCATGGATTATTGGAACCATAAATACACTTCTATAATCTATTACTGATTGAGATTAGAATCATAGTTATGTTAAAGCATGGATTAAAACTTTAACACTTAGGAATTCTAAGAGACATGAACTTGTGAAGTGGGTGTTAATTTAAATGCAATATAAAGCAATGCTCAAGGATATCACAATCTTAACTCCCTAATAATGAACTCACCACAATCTTTATCAATATGTTAAATCAATTATAGTCAATCAATAATTTCAATTATGCACTGAAAACAAACCCCCTAATCAAAATACAATCAACTAAAAACAAATGACTCTTACAAAGTGTCATCGCCGGGGATTCGACCTGATGCCATTAATAGAGCACCAGAACATTGACCGGTCGATAGGTGACAATCGATCGTGCATTTCAAAAATCATAGTCCAAACATTATGAATATCCCTATATTGTCATGCGTTATTTTTCCTCCACTATTGCATGGATAAGTAATCCCTGAACCCCTTCCACCTGGATAACATGTTTTGGGTTCACAGTCACAACTAACTATGTGACAATCGTTCATCATGAATAAGATGGCCAATATCTCCATTATTTTTTCCCCAATCACATGACAAACCCAAAGAATCTTCATACATAAAAAACATTCCATTAAATAAAATAAATAGACTTAAACAATGAAATAAATAATAACATATCTCGAGAAATCATGGATCTAACACGAGTATAGGGAATCTTACCATGATTCCTATAACAAAATGATAAAACAATGTAGTTATATTTTTAGGTCCATAAAAAAATACATAATTTATAAAAAGTTATTTTTTTAAACGATTAAATTAATTATAAATAGTATGTGGGGATCATGTGCTCTATTTCTGGAATTTTATCCATTGCTATTAATTTAATTCCATTGATCATGATGTTTATCATCATGTAAATATTTGATTGATGATTTATTATGAGAAAAGGAGAAATTGGTAAGGACCCATCACACACTTCTATTTCCCCGAAAAACTATAAGTTTTAATCGAGATTCCAAATAATTATTTAGAATTATTTAAATATCATTAATAAATTTACCCATTTGTAATTTAGTTTTCAAATTTAATTTAATCATTCTTAAATTAAATTTTTGTGATATTCTTCCACCACATTCATTTATCATTAATATAATCAAATTGATAAAATTTTATTAATGAAATAAATTCAATGATAACATCTAGAGGTGCTGAGGATTTTGGTCGGATAACACAGGATTACACTCTATGTAACAAAGAGGTACACACTGTGTACAAGTGTTCAATGTACATAGAAATAATTTGTAATTAATTCAAAGAGTGTACATTTATTACATGGAGTACCTTTTATTTTACACCATGTGTTGACATATTTATTCTAGCAGATAGTCAGCTGGAGTACACATCATATAACTACCATACACAGTGTGTATTCTTTTAGTCAAAGATGAGTTATGTAACCTCTTACCCGACTTACCTAATGGGTGACCCTGTAGCTGAGAGACCACATGATTTTTATCCCATGTAAAAAACATGTACTGTAACATTGTACATGGAATTGTTTACATGCCAATTATCTAGGCACATGTCTCAGATAGATGATGAAAATAGATCACAACATGTAGATAAATTGTAAATTCCAAAACATTTATTAAATTACGCAAAATAAAAAAATAATTTTTGTACTATAAAATCCATAGAAAAATGTTCTTATTTGAGGTATGTAAGTTGATAGGACACTCCAAGTGATGAGTTTTAATATATATAAAAGTGTAACTAATTTTTCTATAATGTTCTAATATGTATTTCATGTATGAGTCATATTATAGTTATTTATCTATGTTCACTGAAGCATAACACATCACAAAAATATCATGTAAAAGGTGTAATGATTATGTTGATAGTATATGTCAAGAATGCATGTGATAAGTCACATATGACACATATCTCATGAATAAATAGTATATGATTATAATACATATTGGGTAGTTCATATGGGTACTCACCGTGTTGCCTCAATGGTAAATCTATTTACACAATGAATTCTATATAAATTTTTTAATCATTTTTAAAATTAAGATTTATTAGAATCTCAAGGAAATTTAAATTTGAATTTAGATAATATAACTGAATAATTAAATAATATTATTAAAAAATTTGAGTGTGATTTATATTAAATAAGAAAAACTGTAATTGAATAAAATTTTAATAATTGTATAATTTTTTGCATGCATGTGGATGATCTTGAGCCATAGTAGAACATTGCCTGGGATTGGTTTTATTAAATTTACTATGAAATAAATTTTTTCGAATGTGTCTCACATCATACCTTATTATGTGAGGGTCTACATGCCAATTGTTTTTTTATGTAAACCATATTTCTTCACTTCTGTGAGAATACAATCTTACAGAATAGAAGGAGTTCTAAAATTAGTTGAGGAAGATAATGTTTGGAGCAAAGGAAAAATAAATACAAGAGAGATACATAAGTGTATAGGTGGAAAACTGTACCACGAACCATAATTGGTTCAAGTTGTGTTTCTCATCAGTCAAATGATAGTTTATCATTCAGTAGATAAGCTATCCATTAGTAAAATTTTGATGAAACTAACCCTTTTCTTTTCAAATAACCCCAACATAAACCATCAGATGATATTTCTAAAATTGATATTCAACCATATTAAGAAATTTTTTCATATGAGAAAATAACTCCAAAATATATTTTTGAATCATTTTTTATATTATATTCAACATATTATTGATGAGAAGACTTTTGAAAACCCACGTAGTCAGTTATTTCTCATTAATCAACATAGTGATAATAAAATTGGTGATGTTGAAAAATAGATTAAGAACTATAATTTCAATGAGAAATAAAATTGATTATCTATCTTTTTTATCAGAATTCAATCCTAATAATCTCGATGAGGCTTAGGTGATGAGGATTGTATCAATGAAATGCAAGATGAATTGTAACACCCTAACTTTTTTGTGAATTTATTTTTTAAAATTATTATCATCTTTTGATATTTTCACATCATGTAACACTGAAAGTAGATTTTCTTTAATATATAATAGCACTAAATATGGGATTATATTGTACATAACACAGTGGGAAGCTTTCACTACATTTTACACTAACTTGGCTTGCATTACACACTACATTGTGTTTCATCAAAACAACACTTGTCTATTATAATTTTTTAAATACGATATTTATAAACTAATCATTAATTTTTTGAAATTAGTTATAAACTGTTTAATAATGAGAAATTCTCTTTCTAGTAATGTCTTTATATGATTAAAACAACTATTTTATCAAATTAAATTATTTTCATGTCCTTATTTGGGAAATAATATTATTAATATTAGGAACTCGTTGTAATTGATTTTGATAATATTAAAATTATTTTCTAATTACTAAATTAAAAATTTGTTACGGTGATCTGTTATTATTTTTCTAGAAAGTTTGAATTTTGGATGAATAGTTAAAAATACAACAAAGTATTTATTACCCATGTTTTTTAATTTAAAAAATTATTTTTATGTAAAAATGATGTTCAATAAAAGTTAGATAAATAATACATTTATTAATCCAATGTAGTCCATTTGAACCATTTATATAATATAATAATACATTAAAAAATTATTGAACATATGAATGTCTCTTTTACTCGACATCTAACAACATTTACGGTATTAGATTTAAACATAATTTTACCTCTTCTGTGAATTGAATTTTAAAAATTGGATATACATGGTTGTGATTAGTATTAATAATGTGGTCTAATATGAACAAAATAATTTATGGTCAATAGTAAATTTGGAATTTTATTTACCACACATAAGGTTAAATAAGGTAATTAAAAGTAAAAATTATTTTATAACAATATAAAATCACCATAACAACTATCCTAATTTCAATGGATATATATTTTTAGACCCAAATCAATCTTAGATAGAAAAAATGATTCTGTTTAAGAAAATGATTTTAGATTAGAGAATTTATTATATATTATTTAAAGAATAGTTAAAAGTGTCGTATTTAAATATTATTGAATAAATAATATTTCCAAAAGGGTAATATAGAATAGAAATTGCACTATAATTACTAATTAAAAATATAAAAATCATATTTTTATCATGATATATTAATTTTAATTTTTAGAGATTGAATAATATAATATAAGGCTTCTATAATAGGGATGATGTAATTGTTTAACAAATTGAGATATAAATTCAATGCTATTAAAAATATAAAAATTAATATAATTTGAATTATGTAATAAATTCAGCAGTATTATATATAACAAAAACATGTTATGGAAATATTGGATGTATTTTTTCAAAGTTAACATGTTGGATTAGTCATATTAATACGGAAAATATTGAATCGTATCAATATTGAAAAAGATGATACTTTAAAGTAAATATTATTTATTTAAATGTTATAAAATTAATAAAAATAGAAGGTTCGGAAAAATAAAATTTTCAATGTTAAATATCTCTTAAATAAACCATTTAGGGTTCATTTTTCAATTTATTGCAACTATATTGACCCTATAGTTTAAAAATTCAATTTTTCATGGTGAGTGTTAAATTGTTTAAATAAGTGTTAAAGCTAAAATATAATGTTAATTTTGTGACCTCAACATGAAAAAAATTAATTGGTCCTCATCTCATGTTCTAAATTACTCACATTGGGGTTATTTAAAAATAAAAATCAATTTATAACAAATTAATTTTTTTGAGTTTCCTAAAGTGTCATTCCTCCATCATATAAAAGGTTACCTCTCCTTATCTTTTCTTTGCAACTTTAATGCATTTGGGATTATCCATATCAATAACATTTATCCTACCATATTCCCTCCATTTTTACTGGAGGCCTTACCTTGAGATGATGGATACTCACAAGAGCCTTATGGGTTAAATCAAAAGGAGTTTCCCGATTAAGAGGCTATGTCTTCTCCCAAACTCTTTTTTGAAATATCCTTCTCCACCCCTACCCTCTATTAATTAAATTATTTTATAGAAACACCGATATCTTTAATATAATAGGACTTTTATGCAAGGATTATTACCTACTCAAGCAGACATCTCTATATAATGGATATTCAACCTAGAGTTTCTATGTATGGGGAACTACTACCTCACAAAATGAGGATTGATCATTTTTTCGTTTACCACCAATCATGGTGGCCATAATAATATACACGCTATATAGACATGTTATATATAATATTTATTATGAATTTAAGAATCTTTATTAATTTTTAAAAAACATTTATTCTTTACTTTTAATTTTTTAAAATGATAATCCCATATGAGGAAGTATGGACTATCTCCCACTCAAAGCGATGTGATTCGTTCCCACACCACATGGAATGTATTAAGGATGGGTTTTGTAAACATATATGATCTATATGATAGATTCATGATAAAATAATAATTATATATATAAATACATAAATATATATACACAAGTCACATACATACTTTCTTTCAATACTATATTTAATATAGAAACATCATTCATGAACATTTATTGTTTACCGTCTCAAGGAACGATGTTTTACATTTCATACTTCTTTGTGATATATATTAATATATTATAAATAAAAAGGATATCTGTGATATTTGTATAATGATTTAAATTTTGAATTCATTACATATTTATGGGGACCAAAGAATTAAAAAAGTAGGACACATATGAAGAACAAAGTGAAAGTTACCCGAAGTGAAACCTCAACATAGTATTGTTATCAAGAAGGTAATATAAGGTCATAATAATGACCAAACCTTATTTCAGTAAAAAATCATGAATTTGGTCAATAAATCACATCCTTTAACGTTTATTATCTTTTTAATTTGATAGATTTATATAATTGGTACATAAGACATTCATAACATTACTCATTAATGCATAGTGGATACCACAAAAAATATTATTCATTTCATCCATAATATAAAACATTTCAAATAAAACATGATTTCATTGAAAATTATTCAAAAATTAAATGTACATACATTAATTGTCTTACAATGATTTATAACCTGTGAAAAACATTTAATGAACATGGGATGGGGAAAAAAGATCAGTAACATATATAAAAAAAATGAAAGAACACATTATTTCATGAATACTTGTAACATATGAAATCATATTCAATAGACATACTTGTGACCCATATAAACTAACGTTATGAAACATGATGTTACCAAAATATCCGCACATAACCTAAGATCATAAATATATTCATAATGGTTTCTTCAGAAATTACATACATAATCTTGTAACCCTCTTGACTTCTTTATAATTAGTAACACACATGCCTTACTTACAATTTCGGTAATCATCACTATTAAAGTTGGAGTAACGATATGGCCGAATTCCAACACAAACATAAAAAATGCATTGGTTGGATATATAGTTCCCACACTTCATCATAACAAATTCCCAAGAACTATATTATAATAATACAACAAGAATAATTTCATAAAAACATTCACATTGAATTTTGAAACACTCGATATTTAAAAGAGGATTTTATAAGGTCAAAGACAATTAACATATAATTGACATGAGAATCAATATAATTAAAGTAATATGTGTATATACTATAAATAAAAATAATAAAATATAATATGAACAAAAATTCCTTAGAAAATTAATCTTAAAACCTCAAAATTAATGAAGTAGAATGTTATCCCCAACGAATGGAAATTGAAATAAGAATTCCCTTACATTGAGTTCGTCTTAGTTCAAAATTATATAAACATAATGTATAATGGTTAAAATAGTGTTATTAGTATTTTATAGAAATATTTTCAAGTTTATAACATCTTATATGATCATTCTATAACCTCATATATGCATTTATTTATTAGTATTTTGTTCCTTGCAATGTTTTGGGTGTGTTCTTTACATGGTTCCCAGGATCAATTCATGGTGGATATATTGTCGATTGGAAGTGAAACTAAAGAATTGGAATGGAATGGTATCTAATTATTTCAATATCCATATATTATAACAATTATTTTTTGAATACATATAATGAATCATACGTTAAATCATTTTGGATATTGAATATGTTCCTATCAGCGATTCCTTGATTGTAATGACCTCATTTTGTTTCATAGATTAAAAAGATGTATAAAAAATGATTCCCAAACCTTATATAAGATATAATACATAAGTTATAATCTGGATCAACCAAAAATATTTTTCATGGCCATTCTTGAAGTATATAAATGAAATTGAAACAACATCATCCACGATGTCAGTAAATCAACACATCACAGAAGGTGTTTTAATTTCTTAAATAAGTGGGAGAGGAGAAAATTTTTAATTGTATATCATCCATAATAATGATAGTATACCAAATATATATGATACAAGATCATTCATGACTTTTGGATAAGGGTAAGAGAGGAATGAAGTAAAATAATAAATAAAATTAAAAGTGAAGAATGAAAACATCAGAGGAAGTTTACCACTTGCTCTCTTCCCCCTGAGATCCCCTTTATGACCTTTGGTATGTTGGGTCGGAAAAAATGGGGAATCTTTGAGCTTGATGGCAAAGCCATGAACGCTCTCCATTGCGGCTTAGAAAGAAATGAATTTAATCGTGTATCCACTTGCACCACTTCACATGAAATTTGGAAGCTTTTAGAAGTGACCCATGAAGGCACTAATAAAGTCAAGGATACTCGGTTAGACATGTATAGACAAGATTTTGAAAGCTTTACTATGCATTCTTCCGAATCTATTACCGATATGTTTACACGCTTCACTGACATTTTCAATGGAAGGAAATATCTTGGTGATGATGTTTCAGCCGAGACGATGGTCATGAAGATCTTATGGGTCCTTCCGAGCTCATGGGCACCTAAGGTGACGGCTATCCAAGAAGCTAAGGACATCAAAAATATGCCGGTAGAGGAGCTCATCGGATATCTCATGACTTACGAGATCATGATGAGGAGGCAAGCTCAAAAGGAGGGCACACCAATCAAGACACCAAAGAACATCGCCCTCAAGGTACAAAAAGAAGTAAGCTCCTCCTCATCATCCTCTTCCTCCTCTTCCTCCTCATCCTCTTCATCATCAAGCGGCGATTCGGAAATGGAGAATCTCGCCCGCCAAATGCACAAGTTTATGAAGAAGCACAAGAAGAAGAAGAAATCTCGCAAGGCACGAAAGCAAGAACCCACCGCAAGATCCGAGCCCAAGGTAAAATGCTACGGGTGCGGCGAAAAGGGCCATTACAAGCCCGATTGCCCACTCAACAAGAAACAAGCTAAGGAAAAAGGAAAGAAAAAGGTCCTCAAGGCAACATGGAGTGACACCTCCTCATCATCCTCATCCTCCTCCTCAAGCGACAACGGTAACAAATGCCTAATGGCATTTCATGAGGTAACATCTTCCGATTCCTCTTCCTCATGTTCTTCAAATTCAAATTCTTTAAATCATTTATCTTATGAAGAACTCTCACACGCTAGAGACCAACTAGAAAAAGGTTTTCATACATTATCGTCAAAATTTGTTTCTTTGAAAAAGTCTTTCAAAAAACTCTCTTCCGATAAAGAAAAACTTCTTAAAGAGAAGGAAGAGTTGACCCTTAAAATCCAAAATTTTCCAAATGTTGATTCCATGGAATCAACCATCAAAAACCTAAGGGAGACCCTAGCTAAGTTCACCCAAGGGGAACAAAATTTGAACAATATCCTAGGTTCCCAACGAATTTCAAGAACCACCCAAGGGCTAGGATACACCAACCGAGCTTACTCCTCCCATGCACCCACTGTTTTTGTAAGGGGGAGCTCCGAATTTAAATTTTGTAATTATTGCAAAAAAACCGGGCACATGATATATGAATGTAATTGTAAAAACGCCCGGTATGGTCAACCCAAAAGTATTTTCTTTTCGGACGAATTTTATAGGAGAAGACCCGCTTCACGACAAGTATGGATTGAGAAATCCCTCTTGGCGAGTCTCTTCGGGCCTAAATTTGTTTCGGTTTCAAAAACCGCTCCCCGGTGATTTATTGTTTTTATTTAGGGGGAGTTAGGTTTGATTTCATTTCAATTATTTCAATTCAAACTTTCAATTTCAACATTTGATTTCAAATTTTCATCTCAATTTTGATTCAAAACTTTCAATTCAAACTGTTATTCAATTTTCAATTCATTTTTCAATTCAATTTGTATTTACAATTTTCATTTCAAATCTCAAATCTTGTTTTTCAAATCTCCTTTCCCTCAATCAAGTTTTATGCCCCGTGCTATTTTGATAATCACAAAGGGGGAGAAATTTCTTGATTGATTGGGGGGGAATCCTTTTCATCATGCTTAGCATTTCCTTTCAATTTCAGTTTTTTAATTTAATTGTTTCGGTGATTGTGATCATCAAAATAGGGGGAGATTGTTGTACATCTCGTTCCCCTCGTTGTTTGATTTTCATGATCACAATCACCATTCTTGTTTGTCTAATATTGTTTGAAGTGTTTTTGAATGATAGGCACAAGGTTGCCAAGAAAATGGCCCAAGAATGGACAAGAAGTGGACTGAAATTCAGTCCACCAGCCAACCGGTGTGACAGCACCGGCCAGCCGGTGGAACTGGCAGAGGCATTGCCCACTGCCAGGTTCCACCGGTCGACCGGTGGCTCTGTCACCGGTCGACCTCTGGCACCCAGCCCAAATAGTATTTGCTACTGTCTTGCCACCGGCCAGCCGGTGGCTCCTCCACCGGTCGACCGGTGGAGCCTGGACCAAGTTTCATCACCTCTGCAGGGCCACCGGCTGGCCGGTGCCTTGGCAGAGGAGATGAAACTTGGTCCAGGCTCCACCGGACGACCGGTGGAGGAGCCACCGGCTGGCCGGTGGCAAGACAGTAGCAAATACTATTTGGGCTGGGTGCCACAGGTCGACCGGTGACAGAGCCACCGGTCGACCGGTGGAACCTGGCAGTGGGCAATGCCTCTGCCAGTTCCACCGGCCGGCCGGTGCTGTCACACCGGTTGGCCGGTGGACTGAATTTCAGTCCACTTCTTGTCCATTCTTGGGCCATTTTCTTGGCAACCTTGTGCCTATCATTCAAAAACACTTCAAACAATATTAGACAAACAAGAAAGGTGATTGTGATCATGAAAATCAAACAACGAGGGGAACGAGATGTACAACATGGTATTGGTATTTGTGTGAGACCAATAGTGTTTAGACTTTGGGAAGGTACATTTGAAGAGTATTGGTAAGAATTTAGGTATTTATAAAGTCTTGTGAGCTGTGGGAAGAAGAAGTGAATGAGGCTAGTATTTATAATAAAGGAGATGAGGTATTATTCATTATTTTAATCAATATTATAACATTTTATCCCAATACTATGAATTGGTATAACTCAAGTGACAAAAAATTGTAATAATGGCATGTCAATTTATACAATGTGGTATAACATTTCTTATGATGCCATAAATATGGTATTTAATTGACAAATTAAATATATCGTGTTTTACCGTATTTTACTATTCATAAAAATTCATAATTTCTGACAAAATACAAAAAATCACTTTAACTATTATTCAACATATATATTTACAAACTAAACTCCATTTAATTAAAATAATTATCTAAATATTATTAATTTAATTTCTAAATAAAATATACCTTATTCAAAAGTGAACAGTTGAAATTTTATAACTGCTTTTCTGTCACACTGAATCATTAACCACTATGTCATTATCATAATGCCACTAAAAAATTAAACAATAATACAATTTTCTATTAATTAGGTTTATAATACTATTCATAATGGTATGTCATTAATCACCTAAAATTTTGTGGGTTCTATTAGAATCCAAATAATATTCCGATCAAAATTTTAGATGACCATTTTTCATAATTCAGAACATAGATGCTGCAAAATTATGTTTATAGGCTAGTTATAAATATATACATAAAACAAAATTTCATATATTGTAATTTATTTTTAATTCCTTTAGATGTTACATTTTCCACAAATTTTGGAAATTTCATCCTTGAAAATTTATTCATTCATCAAAATAGTGAGGGTACCGTTGCCACATAGGATTTTCAGTTTCACGTGATGCTTCTTCAACCATGTTGTTTCTACACAACAAATTTACTTGATGGAATACTTTATTTTATAATAGATGATCATTTCAATTATGAATATGAATTTTTTTTAATATATAATAATTATTCTCTTCTAGTTGAATTGTTTCTAGGCTCAAGACATGATATGAATCTTGCACATACATTATAAAAATAAAAACATGAAAAACATTATGTACCAAAGATAGACAAGGTGGAAAAGAAACTCGATATGAAACTCAACCAAAGTTCTCCTTATTTTCAAAAGGACTGATATACAACATACATAGCTTTCCATTCTTACTAAAATGCATCACATTTTTCCAAGGATATATTTTAAGGAAAACATGGTCACCATCATTGAAAGAGAAGTATTTCGTTCTTTTATCTACATAAATTTTCTACCTTATTTGAGGTGTCCTCATGTGCTGCTTGATCATCATAACATTCTCAACAAGTTTTTCTAATAAATCATGTCACATCAAATTCCATTCCCCAGCTTCATCCAAAAAATCTGGAGTTCTACCACTCTTCCCAAACAATTCCTCAAAATGTACCATCTTTATACTAGAGTGAAAATTGTTATAAAAAAACTCAACTAGAAATGATATTAATCCCAATATCCCAAAAATTTCATTGAACATGCTTGACGAATATCCACCAATTCCTGGATAGTTCATTTTGACTGGCCATCTAATTTAAGATGAAAAGCTGTACTAATATTTAATTATGTTCCCATGAACTTCTAAAGGTGGTTCCAAAATATACAAGTTATCATATGATACCGATCAGATACAATAGAAAGAGGAACTCCATGTAACATGAAAATCTCCTAGACATACTTTCTAGAAAGCTAATCGAAAGACATTGAATCTCGAATAGAATGAAATTGTATAGATTTTGTCAACCGATCAACAATATCCAAAATAAAATTATTACCTAGAGAAGTATTTGATAGTCCCACCACAATGTCCATGGATACATTCTACCATTTCCACTATGGAACTGGAAATTACTGAAGCATCTTCATTGGTAGCAGTTGTTCTACATTACCCTACTGACATATCAATCATTTCATAGTAAAATCAGCAATATCTCATTTCATTACATCCGACCTATAATACTCATGTTAGTCTCTATACATCTTTGAACTGGAAGGATGAACCTCAAATGGAGAAATATTAGTTTCACTCAATAAATCATTCTTCAAATGTTAATCACAAAGCATACACAATCGTTTACCAAATAAGGAAAAAAAATTATCAAGGGTAAATTCTGGAAACTTACCAAATTTTACCAATTATACATTTTTCTTTAGCTCAGAGTCTTCCTTCAATGCTTGATTAATTCTATCTAATAACGAAGAAAACATTGAAACCTGATACAAAACCAAGGTGTATATCATGAACCAACAAATTCTATGAAAAAATTTACCAATTCATTAATAATAGGATCATGTTACAAATGTAAAACGATTAATGATGCATTATGTTTTTTAGTTTATGAATACACAAAATTGTTTGTTTTTCCCAGATGGTAATTGATCGTCCCGTCATAATTATTTTTCTATTCAAGCCATCTTATTTGACTCAATTTTAACTCTTTCTTAGTGAATATATACATTAGACATTTATGATCATTAAATATTTGATATTTGGATGCGTATAAGTGATGTCTACTAATTTCAAAAGAATAAAAAGTAGCATTCAATTCCAAATCAGCTGTTGGATAATAAAATTCATGAGGTCTTAGTAGTCTTAAAGCATAAGAAATTACCTGATCATTCTGTATCAGAACACATCCATGTCCCAACAATGAAGCAATACAAGAGATGAAAATCTAACCATTTTGGGACGGCATGGCCCAAACTAGATCATTCACTCATACTTAGTTCCTAAAAGAACATCACCTTCTTCTATACAAATAAATTTAACCTATTTTTTTCACTAACATAGATAGAGGCCTAGATAACCATGAAATGATTTTAAAAAACCGCCAGTAATAAAATACTTATAAAATTAAACATTGAATCTATGTAACATTTGTGGGTCTTGTCCATTCATCAACATCCTTTGTTTTGGTAGGATCAATTATTATTCCATATTTATTTACAATGTGACCATTAAAAGAATTTATTTACCACAGAAAATCACAATTTTTGAATTTTCTATATAGTTTATGTTCCATTATGATTTGAAAAATAGCCCTTTGATGTTTTTTATACTCCTCCTTACACTTATAAGATACTGGAATGTCATCAACAAACACAACCACAATCATATCCAATAACTAAATTTTTTTCCATTCCTAAGATTCATGAATACAATAAAAGCATTAGTTAACCCAAATTGTATAACAATAAATTCATAATTTCCGTATCTAGTATAAAAAGTTGTTTTTGGGATGTCATAATCCACCACCATCTTCTGATGGTATTCATATCTCAAGTAAATCTTGGAAAAGTACTGGGCTCCCAAGTGCTGGTCAAACTAGTCATCTGTATGGGTCAAAGGTTACTTGTTTTTAACAGTGAGGTTATTAAAGGCTCTATAATCAATGAAAAGTCTCATGGAACCATTTTTCTTTTTAATGAACAAAAAAGGGGAACCTCATTGTGATGTTATAGGATGAATGAATCCTTTATCATGAAAATCTTAAAACTGATTTTTCAATTCATTATGTTACATTTAATTCATTCTATATGGAGGGTTTTTAAATTGTCTTAACATTAGAAACTGACACAATTATGAATTTGACTTCTTGATATTGTATAACAAAGGGTAACTCATTCGGGAAAACAACATGGTATTGATTTACCACACGCACTTTATTAATCTCAATAGTTGTCTTATTTTGAAAAATGTGAGCAAGGTAACATTCATTTCTATCTTTCAAATGTTTCTCATCTTCGTGATATGTTATCAATTGTATGGGTTCTATACAGACCCATCATTTTCATAAATTTATATTACAGAATTTCAACGATAAACAACATAATAGTATTACACATAGAGGATCCAGAGGTTTAGTGTCTTGGGAAAACTAGGATAAAAGATAACAAATACAACATCAAGCATACACATTCATTTAATTTCATATTCTCTAGCTACTTATTGACACTTTTTCTCTCCTTATTTCATGTATCCACCTGAGGATATACATCAAAAAGTGTGAGCTTGAAGCCCAGTAAGAGTATAGATAAGAAAAATATATCATGGGGTGAGCATAAACATAACATAGGCTAAACATCATGTACATGATAGGAGCATAAATAAAAGGCTTGATATGTGGCAATGCATAAAAATGAAACATCATGTCTTAGTGGTTAACTACCACACATACAAGTGAACCAAGCTATCATCTTGTTAACACATCATTTCACACTTACTCATGAGATTAATCACATTACCAAATGCATTGGAGCGCTGTATAATTCTGGCGCACACGTCACATTTAATCATTAATATTGTACTATATAATTCCGGGAGCACCCGTCACATCAAAACATTAACATTTATCATTATTGACACAATTAAAATATTAATTAAATTAACATAATGAACCCATTAAAATTTTTGGGTTTCATCTCATATTTACACAGTCATAAGCTTTGGGTTCCCAAAAGTAAAAGGGAATAACATACATGTTACAAGAACCATCCACCCTGAGTGAGAAGTAAAAGGAGTGTTCTTAAAAGAAGAGTTCTTTTGGAAAACATTTGGTTGGACATAAAAACCATGTAAAAACATGTATAAACCATAAAATTAAAGTCAATGAAGAACAAATGATCTTTGAGGAGTAACCATATCAAAAATGGAGTCACAGAGGGAGAACCCGAAGGAAGAAAATTGGGTTCGATATTTCCCCTTACCTTGTACCCTAATGCTTCCTTCTCATTAATTTCATGTATAAGGACATTATATTCATTAATTAAAATTAATAACCATTTTTAAATTAATAAGGTTAATTCTGGATTCATTATTTCATATTATGTTCCTTTGGATGGCTTATAGTGTTTAAAAACATTGTTAGGGGATGCTCGTTTTTATGGTTTTTCTTGGGTGGTTCACTTGTATTCATAAATTGATGTTTGGGTAGAAAATGAGTAATCATCAAGAACTGATATTAAATTTTATTAATGATATTACTGGAGTTTGAATGATATTATAATTAATCACATTATATCCATGTGGATGAATCATTAGATAGGAATCAAACGAAGATTGTGTGGGTTAATTTGAGCGGTTTTTCAATCACAAGGATCTTGTTTTAATTTATCCTTAGTAATATGTTCATAATTCAGTTACAGAACATTAAATAGGAAAAAATACATATAACATATTCTGGTTCAACCATAAAAATGGTTTCATGACCAGATATCAAGGATGAAATGAGAGAAGAGTGCAAGTGGTTTTTGATGGTGATAAATTAACACCTCATGAACAACGTTATCTTTAATAAAATAAAAGGTAGAGGGAAAGGGGATGGGGTGATATAATATCCCATTATAATAATAAAATAACATTATATGTATAATACTAGAGTTACAATTCAATATGGATGAAGATAGGTGAGAAGGGATCAAGAAATGAACATGAACTTGAAAGGAAATTAATGGAGAAGAGGGAGGCAAATTACCTCTTGAATCCTTCTCTTGAGACCCTCTTTAAGGGAATAAGCTTGGACTTTTGATGAGACCATCAGCATTTGGATGTGGCGGAGGGGTTATGGAAAGTGTTTTGGTAGAGATTAGAGAAGGCTCGGAGATTGAGAGGTGTGGGGAAATGAGGGAGTGAATGGTGGCTTTTATTGTGGATGGGAGAGGGATTTACTTAATATAAAATTCATTAGATTATTATTTCCCCAAAAGAAAAAGGACAGTGAGTCTTTGATGACCAATAATATTAATTTTATAATTTATTCCCGATCCAAGTAGGCTTACATCATCAGAACATCATCGATGACTCAATTAATACACTATCTAGCATTTATTGCAAATTATCGGATTATACTATTCATAAAAAATTCATGTATCTCATAAAAATCCCAAAAATTTACCCAAACCATTTTTCAACCTGAAGAATCCAAAAATGAAGTACATTTCTAAAAAAAATTATAAATAATATTTATTTAATATTTAATTAATATCATAATTTACTTAAAAAAACAGTTTTTAAGGTTAAAACTTATGTTATAGAGCTTTCAAAAATTACGCAGGGTCTTATAAAATTCTCTAAAAACACCAAGACATTGAATCAATAATTTATGATTACATTTTATGTAAATAAATATTTTTAAATTAATTAATTAATTAAAATTATTTATTTTTGTCTTTCAAAATACCAAAACATTTACTAAGGTCAAATTGTCACTTTCTAAGATGTCTATGTTTGACTTAATTATTCATAGGTAATGTTAGTCAAATGTTGGATGTTTTACTATTCATAAGGGTCATATTACTATTCATAAGGGTATGTTACTATTCATAAGTGTATGTCACTATTCATAAAAAACTATTTTTGTTTCATTACACTCTAAAAATCATCTTGAACACAACCATGTATGTCAGATTTTTAAAATTCCAAACACAGGAGTGACAAACTTATGTTTAAAGGTCACTTATCACTTAGTAGTTCATTATGTTGTGTTTTCATGTTATTTTATGACATAAATATAAGAAGGGAATTTTCATTGAAAAATTTGGGGTCATTACATTCTTCCCCCTTTTAGAAATTTCACCCTCGAAAATTTGTTTTTCATAAACAGGTGAGGGTACATCTCCTTCATCGCCTCTTCCAGTTCCCATGTTGTTTCCTCATACTTATGGTTCTTCCACAACACTTTGACAAGGTGGGTTGTCTTGTTGTGTAGAACCTTATCACTTCGGTACCGAATCATTACTAGATGCTCTTCATAAGTGAGATCATCCTCTAGCTGCACCACCTCTGAGTTTAGTACATGGGAGGGTTCTGGTATGTATTTATCAGTAGTGATACCTGAAACATATCATGAACATGAGAAATATTTAGTGGAAGTTCAAGATTATAGGCCACGGCTCCTATGCGTTCAAGTATTTCAAAGGGAACAATATATCATGGGCTTAACTTCTATTTTTCCCTGAATCGCATGACTCTCTTCCATTGAGATATTCAAAGGAACACTTTATCTCCAACGTCAAACACCATGTCCCATCGACAGTTGTCAACATATCTCTTTTGCTGACATTGAGTAGATTTGATGTGTTTATGGATGAGTTGAACCTTCTCTGTCATCTCTTGAACATGATTGGGTCCATGTAGCTTTCGTTCTCCAACTTCATCCCAACAGGATGGAGTTCTACATCGCTTTCAATTCAGAGCTTCATATGGAGCCATCTGAATACTCGAGTGGATGATATTGTTGTATGAGAACTCGACCAATGGGAGACGCTGATCCCAGCCTCCTTTGAATTCAAGAGAGAATGCTCTTATCATATCTTCAAGTGTCTGAATAGTCCTTTAAGACTGGGCATCAGTTTTAGTGTGATAGGCCGTGCTGAAATTAAATTCAGTACTCAAAGCATGATGAAGGCTCCTATCGAATTTAGAAGTGAACCTTGGATCATGGTCAGAGATAATCAAGAGTGTAACACCATGAAATCTCACCACTTTTTCACAAATATCTTTTCAAGTTGATTAAGCAAGAGATCTTCCCGAATAGCGATAAAATGGGCAGTCTTGGTGAGTCAGTCAAACACAACCCATATCACATTACTTCCCTTTGACGTCTTCAGGAGACCCGTGACAAACTCCATAGTAACATTTTCCAATTTCCACAAGGGTATAGGCAATGGCTTCATCATTCCCCTGGACTTTTATCGCTCACCTTTAACTTGCTGACATACCAAGCACCTTGATATATATTCCACAATCTTCTTCTTCATATTATCCCACCAGAAGTGTTCCCAGAGATCACAATAGATCTTGGTACTCCCACGATGGATAGAGAATGATGAGCTATGTGCGTTATCAAATAGATCCTTCTTTATCCCAGGTGATGAAGGCACAAAAATCCGCGTTCCAAACCGAATCACACCATGATCGTCGATATGGATCTCTTGCAGCTTCCCTTCCTTTACTGCATTCACCCTCTTTTGTATATCCACATCATCCCTTTGTGATTCCTTAATATTTTCTTGGATGGATGGTTGCACAATCATTTGGGCAAGGTAGGATGTATCCCCTGCTTTTATGGTATAGAAATTTACTCTTTTCATATCCAAGAAGATTGGGTCTTTCTCAATCCACAACATGGATAGAGTAGTAGGTTCATTTCAGCTTAGAGCATCAGCTACATTATTCACCTTTCCATGATGATAGTGAATATAGAAATCCTAATACTTGATTAGCTCTAACCATCTCTATTGATGCATGTTGAGCTCCATTTGTGTGAATATATACTTTAGGCATTTGTGGTTGGTGTATATGTCACACTTCTCACCATAAAGGTAGTGCCGCCAAATTTTCATGGAAAATATCACAGCTACCAGTTCTTGATCATGCGCCAGGTAGTTTTGCTCCTGGATATTCAACTGTCAGGAGGAGTAGGCAATCAAATTGTCATTTTTCATGAGTACACAACCCTAGCCTTTCATTGAAGCATCTCTGTATATCACAACACATTCTCCACTTTTCAGTAGTGTGAGTACAGTTTCAGTAATCATCCTTCTCATTAGCTCCTTGAAGCTTCCCTCACAGTCATCTGTCTGAACATAATTTACACCTTTCTTGTTAAGTTAGTTAGCGGGATTGACAATTGTGAGAATTTTCTCACAAAACGTCGGTAGTACCCAGCTAATCCATGAAAAATATCTATTTTTGTGACTCTAGAGGGCCTGGGCCATTCCTCAATCGCCTTTGTCTTTGGAGGATCCAAAAACATTCACTCACTTGTAATCACATGTCCCAAGAACGTGAAATGATTCATCCAAAAGTCAAACTTTATGAACTTTGCATACAACTTCCCCTTTCATAATGTCTCCAACACAAGTCTTAGATATTCTTCATGTTCCACCTTTCTCTTGGAGTAGATGAGAATATCATCGATAAACACTACCAAAAATTTGTCAAGGTAATGTCTAAAGACTCTATTAATCAAATCCATGAAGATTGCAGGGGCATTCGTAAGTCCGAAGGGCCTCAGCAAAAACTCGTAGTGCCCATACCTTGTTCGGAAGGCAGTCATTTGAATATCTTCCTTCTTCACATTTACCTGATGATATCCAGAACGAATATCCACCATTGAGAAGTATTGATCTCCCCTTAACTTGTCAAAGAATTCCTCAATCCTTGGGAGGGGATACTTGTTCTTTATAGTGATCTTGTTGAGTTCCCAATAATTCATACTCAGTCGCATTGTTCCATTCTTCTTCCTCAAAAAGAGCATTGGTGCACCCCAAGGTGATACACTAGGGCGTATGAAACCTTTGCCCAGATGCTCTTGCAGTTGCTTCTTTAACTCCTCTAGTTCTATATGAGACATCCTATAGGGGCACTTTGATATAGGAGAAGCTCCAGGTATGAGTTCAATTGAGAACACTACCTCACGATCCAGGGGAATTCCGGGTAACTCTTCGGGAAATACACTGTTGTATTCCCTCACGATGGGAATTTCTCAAGGATGGAACTTTTCTTCGACTCAACCATTTGGGAGAGGTATTCTTCTTAATAGGGTATCAAAATCCATACCATTGAAGTGTTTTTCAAAAGATATTCCTGATCATCCGTGCATTTGTAGAGGAGCATGGAATGGTTCGGAATACGAAAAGATATTTCCTTTTCCCGATATTTGATATGTATCTATATAACGAGAGCCAATCCATCCCCAATATAACATCGAATTCCTCCAAGGGAAGTATTACGAGATTTTCCCAAAGAATCTTCCCACATACGTCTGCAAGAGAAGAGTAAAACACTTGGGATGCAATGATTGCACCACTTGGTGTTTTTACAGATATCTCTACTTCATGGTTTCAGGGATTCGATTCTATAGTTCTTACAAACATGCAAGATATAAAGGAATTCTTAGAACCAGAATCAAATAAGAACTTTTCCATTCTTTAGTGAATAAGAAGTGTAATTTCTACGAATCCATTATCATGCTCCACCTCCGCAGTATTGATGGCATAAGCCTTCCCTTGTCCATTTGGCTTTGGGGGATACTGACACTGATTACCCTCAAGAGCTCGAGGTTTAGTGCACTAGTTTTCATAGAGCCCCAGATCCATACAGTTGTAGTATTGAACCATGGGGGGTTCTCTCCATTCATCAGCGACATTTTCCTTCCTTTTCATGTCTTTTTGACACTCATGAGCATGGTGTCCTTTGTTCCCAATCTTGAAGCATTTCCCCATCCCTTTGAGGCAGTTCCCATTGTGCATCATCCCAAATTTTTGGCATGTGGTTTGTTGAGTTTTCTTTCCACCATTATCACTAGATCCACCAGCTTGAAACTCTATCTTTTTTTTCTTATCACCATATCTATGGGACCATTCACCACACTCCATCTCCACTTTGAGAGCACACCATACAACTTCTTCATAACTCCCAAAGTCTCGAATTGCAAGATCCTTTCGAATGTGTGGTTATAATCCACTAAAGAATCGATCAATTTTGCTATCATAATTGATAACAAAACCCGAAGCTTACCTTGCATGCCTTGTGAAATTCTCTTCATAGGTTGTGACAGATTCTCCTTCTTTTTGCTTGAGCTCTATGAATTCTCTCTCAATATTCATGCGAAGAGTTTGTGGGAAATACTTATTAAAAACATTATCATAATGTCTTCCCATTCTATCTCTTCAATTTCCTCCATTGGCTTGGTGTTCTTAATCAACGCCCACCATTGATCAGCTTCTCCATCTAGACGTTAAATGGACAGAGTCACCTTCTCCGTATCAGAATAGTGAAGCACAAAAAAAATCTTTTCCATGGAGTTGACCCGCTGTTCCACAACTAGTGGATTGAAAGATCCACAAAACATCGGTGGTCGTTGTCGCATAAAACATTAAACAGCCAATTTTTCCCTCTTTGGTGAAGAAGTAAGTTCCCCATTATAATGCTTATTATTCATTACTAGAAATAATTGGGTAAGAATTGCCATGAAGTTTGGAACTCCACCTCCCAAATAATTGGGGATGTCGTTCGGGAAATCATTGCATTGGCCCTCGCATTAGTTGTTGGCCGAATTTCTCCTTGTTCCCATCATTTTCTAAAATATAAAATGTTAGAACAAATCATAAGTAAAAAAGTCATGAATTTATTATTCATTAAATGATTTATACCAAAAACATAACATATGGGTTCCCTATGTAAATCTTCTTGTATGCATATTTGTACGTTGTCTCATGCTAGAGGTTTTCTTTAGGGTTCACGAATCTTAATTCCCAAATTTACTAAACCATTCCTCTTATACCAACTATAGAAACCCATAAATTTATTATATTAATATTACATCATTTCAAAGATAAACAACATAATATTATTACACATATAGGATCAATAGGTTTAGTGTCATGGGAAAACTAGGACCACACATAACAAATACAATATCAAGCATAAACATTCATTTAATTTCTCCTTCTCTAGCTTCATATTGTCACTTGTCCTCTCCTTAGTACATGAACCCCCTAGAGGATATACATCAAAAAGGGTGATCTATAAGCCTAGTAAGAGTATAGATAAGAACAATATAGCATGTGGTGAGCATAAACATAACATAGGCTAAAGATCATGAACATTAGAGGAGCTTAAATAAAAGGGTTTAAATGTTGTAATTTATAAAAATGAAACATCATTTCTTAGTGGTTAACTGCCACACAAACCGGTGAACCAATGTAGCATCTTGTTCACACATCATTTGTAATTGACTCATGAGATTCATCACTTTACCCAATGCATTAGAGTGCTGTATAATTCTGGTTTCACCCGTCACATTTAAACATTAATATTGTGCTATATAATTCCGGGCGCACCCATCACATCATAAAATTATCATTTATGATGCTTGCCACAATGAAAATATAACATAACTTAACATAATGAACCCATGAAAAGGAATGCGTTTCATTTCATATTAACACATTCATAAGAATTGGTATCCCACAAGAAAAAGAGAATAACATACATGTTACAAGAACCGTCCACCTTGTGTGAGAAGTAAAAGGGGTGTTCTTAAAAGAAGAGTTCTTTTGGAAAACATTTGGATGGACATAAAAACCATTGAAAAACTTGTATATCGTAGAAAGGTAATGTATATGATGAAAAAAATGATCTTTTAGGAGTAACAATATCAAAAATTGACTTAAAGCGGGAGAACCCGAAGGAAGAATATTGGGTTCGAGATTTCCCATTACCTTGTACCGGAATGCTTCCTTCTCTTTAATGTCATGTATAATGACATTATATTCATTAATTAGAAATTCAGAACCATGTGTACATTAATATAATTCATTATGGTTTCATTATTTTATATTATTTTCCTTTGAAAGGAATATAGAGTTTAAAAACAATGTTTGGGGATGTTCGTTTTTATGGTTTTTCTTGGGTGGTTCACTTGTATTTTTAAATTTATTTTTGGGTACAACATGAGTAAACATCTAGAACTGATATTAAAATTTATTAATGATATTACAAGAGTTTGAATGATCTTATAATGAATCACATTCTATCCATGTGGATAAATAATCAGATAGGAATCAAATGAAGATTGTTTGGGTTAATTTGAGCGGTTTTTCAATCACAATGATCTTGTTATAATTTATCCTTAGTAAAATGATCCTAATTCAGTTCCACAACTTTAAATATGATAAAATTCATATAAAATATTCTGTTTCAACCATAAAAATGGTTTCATGAGAAGATCTGAAGGATGAAATGGAAGAAGAGAGCATGTTGTTTTTGAAGGTGATAAATTAACACCTCATGAACAACGTTCCCTTTAATAAAATAAAAGGAAGAGGGAAAGGGGATAGGGTAATATAATATCCCATTAGAATCATAAAATTACATTATATGTATAATACTGGAGTTACATTACAATATGGCTGAAGATAGGTGAGGAGGGATCATGAAATGAACATGAACTTGAAAGGAAATTAAAGGAGAAGAGGGAGAGAAATTAACTCGTGAATCATTCTCTTGAGAACCTCCATAAGGGCCTATGCATGGCCTTTTGATGAGACCAGAAACCTCTCGACATGGGGGAGGGTCTAGGGAATGTGTTTGGGCAGAGGTTAGAGAAGTAATGGAGCTTGATTGGTGTGAGGAAATGAGGGAGTGATGGGTGGCTTTTATATTGGAGGGGAGAGGGATTTCCTTAATATAAAATTCATTAGTTTATTATTTCCCCACAAGACAAAGAATAGTGAGCCTTGGATAACCAATAATAATAATCTTATAATGTAATCCCAATCCATGTGCGCTTACATCAGTAGAACATCATCTATGACTCAATTAATACACTATTTAGCATTTATTTCAAATTATCTGATTCAACTATTCATCAAAAATTCAAGTATCTCAGAAAAATACCAAAAATTTTCCCCAACCATTTTTCAACGTGTAGAATCAAAAAATGAAGTCCATTTATCAAAATTAATTTTCTAAATTATATTTATTAAATATTTAATTAAAATCATAATTTACTTAACATAAACCATTTTTAATGTTAAAACAGATTTTATAGAGCTTTCAAAAATTACGTAGGGTCTTATAAAATTATCTAAAAACTATAAGACATTTATTCAATAATTTATGAATAAATTTTAGGTAAATAAATATTTTTAAATTAATTAATTAATTAAAATTAATTATTTATGACTAACCAAATACAAAAACGTTTACTAAGGTCAAATTGTCACTTTCTAAGATATCTATGTTTTACTTAATTATTCATACGTAATGTTACTATAATGTTGGATGATTTACTATTAATAAGGGTCATATTTCTATTCATAAGGGTTTGTTACTATTCATATGTGTAGGTCACTATTCACCAAAAATTATTTTTTTCCATTACAGTTTAAAAATCATCTTGAAAACAATAGTGTATGTCAGATTTTTAAAATTCCAAACATTAGAGTGTTAAACTTATTTTTAAAGGTCACTTATCACATAATAGTTCATTATGTTGTGTTTGAATGTTATTTTATGACATAAATATAAGGAGGGAATTTTCATTGAAAAACTTTGGGTCATTACTAGTTCATACTTGTACACAAATTGAAATTATTTCGGATAAAAATTTCTTTAGATCTATAATAAATTGTATCATGATAAACTGAAATCCAATTCCTTTCCATGATAACAAAAAACTGTACTAAGGAAAAATAATAAGGTTTTCAGGTAATGTATTTCCCTAGACCAAATTAGAAATATTATTATAATTCCACTTTTTTATAATATTTCCCGTTGTGTTTAAGAACATGTTTTGATGTCATTTTTTTATGTGATATTTCCAATTTAACCAAAAAATCCTCAGAAATAAAGGAATGTGTAGACCCCATATCAAACAAAATTATAAAAAAATCAGAGTAAATAATCAATTTAACCAATACAGCCTCATTTGATGGCCCAAATTCTGCTAATGTAGTCACAAATGATCTCAGTACACCTTTGGTCTTGTAGTCTTGTTTCTTTAGATCATTCAGATCTCCTATTTGGAAGGTTTTTGCATAATGACCCTTCTCACTACATTTAAAACACATTACAATTGTATTATCTGGATTTTTCATAGGATCATTTTCATTAAAATATGTGTCTATATGTCCAAGCATAACACAGTGAAATCAATTCCATGTTTTTATAAGGAATTCCCCAGGTTTCTTCTAGCCACACTTATCAGAGGCTAGAAAGTGGATTTTCTTACCATCAGATTTCCTTAGTTGATTCTTAACCATCTCGTTCCAGATAGACATCTTAATATCATTTTTTTTAATGTTAAAATGATCATTAGAAAAATCCATATCTACCCTCTCATCACAATGGATATGTTCTTCATAAAATTTAAAATCACGAGAGGCAAACACCCTTCAATAGCTAGGTTTCAATCCTTAGAATATGTAGTTGATTTTTAGATCATGACCGTGAATAAGATTTGGAGTAAACCATGCCAGTTAGGTGATGTTTTCTTCATACATGGCCATTGAATCATCTTTCTTTTTTCTATAATTCAATGAATAGATTCTTCATCCTATGTTGGAACACCTAAGAAAAATATTTTTCATGGAAAAGGCGTTTATATTCATTCCACTCTAAGGCATAAATATCCTCTCTATCCATGATATTCATTACCATTCACAACCACTGATCAGATTAACCTTCAAAATGATAAATGGAAGGACATTACTTTTGATTATCTGAATATCTCATAACATCGAATATCGTTTCAAGGGTTTTAATCCAACCTTCAACCGCTAATGGGTAATAAGTTCATTTGAATGCATGTGGGTGTTGTTTCATAAAAGTGTTCACTATTTTCATGTTCTCTTTTGGTTCCTCTCGAAATTCTATTGTATGTATGACACCACCATTTATTTCCAATGTTTTTAATCCATTACTATCAGAAAATACTCATTTCCAATCCTTACCATTCTAGGTTGCAGATTCGGAAGGATATCATTCTAACAGTGCCTCACTACTCCAGCTTCCATGTTTTTTCTACAAAAAACCATTCTACAAAAACATAACATATTAAAAGAAACATAGTAATATTTAAATCATATAACATTTCAAATTAAAAATAATTTAAAAAATAATTTATCGTATTTTATTAACATCACCATATCCACTAAAGATATCTAATCCATCCAATGATACCAACTATAAGTGCCTGAAATTATTTCATTACACAATCATGAATTTAGTCGTGAAATAATATCCTTTCACATTGAGGATCTTTTCATGTTGATATCATTAGTGAATTAATACATAATTCATTCATAACATTACACATTAATACAGAGTGGATTACAAAAAATAGTATTCATTTCATCCAAAATAAAAAACTATTCAAATAAAACATATTTTCATTGACAATTATTGAATCATGAAATTTGTCTTCCTTTTTTATCTTACACATACTTATAACCTGTGAAAATAATTTAAAAAACATGGGATGAGCACCAAAATCTCAATATGGGAGATAAAAATAAGGAAATAACACATTAGTCTATGAATACTTGTAACGTATGAAATCATTTTCAAAAGACATAATTATCACCCCTATAAACTTAATTTGTGAAACCTGATATTTAAATAATATCCACATATAACATAAGAAAATAAATAGAACCATAAACATATCATGGTTCCTCAATTAAATAATCTTGTAACCCTCTCAGATACCTTATAATTTGTATCCTTCATGGCTAACTTACAATTTTTGTAACAGTTACAGTTACACTTGGAGTAACCACACTACTGACCACCAACATACACTTAACTAATTCATTAGAGGGATATATAGGTACCAGAATTCATCATAAACAATTAACAAGAACAAGAAAAAAAAAATTAAACATGAATAATTTCATGAAAACATTCACATTGAATTTCAAAAAACAAGTTGTTAAAAAGAGGATTTTATATGAAAGGCCTCATACAAATAACATATAATTGACATGATAATAAATATAATGAAAGGAATATTTTAATATAATCTATATTAACATTAATATATATATATATATTATAAAAAATTCATTACATAAATGTTATTAAAACCTCACAATTAATGATGTAGAAAGGTAACAAGAAAGAATGGAAATTGGCTTTTTAATTCCATTACTTTGGGTTCTTCTTACATTGAAATTGTTTAAACCTCCTATATGATGGTTAAAAGAGTGTTATTATTATTTTAATAATCATTTTAATTTTTATAACATCTTATATGATAATTTAATAACCATATTTATCCCTATAATTGTTATTATTTTGAAACTTGCATTGTTTTTGGGTGCGTTCTTTACATGGTTCCCATTAACAGTTCATGGTAGATATTTGTGTCGATTGGAATTCAAACTACATAATTGGAATGAAATGGTATTTTAATATTTAAAGTACCAGTAATTTTTCTATTTATCAATTTGAATTCATATTTAAGGATTATTCAAATGTTAAAACATTATTGATATTTGTTTTGGTCATTTTGAAATTCTTTGATCATAATGAACACATTTTGTATCACAAATTAATAACATGTGTAAAAAATGATTATTGAACCATAAATAAGATGTAATAAACAATTTATAATCTGGTTCATCCATAAAAATGGTATCCTGACCATTCTTGATGGATGTAGACTAAATTGAAATCACATAATTGATAATGTCGGCAAATCGATACATCACTGAAAGTGTATTATTTTATTGAATATGTGGGAGAGGAGAAGAAGTATAATGGTGTTTTTCAATAAACTTGTTGAAATCCTGAATATTGAATATATTTTTTCATTCATTCCCTTTTGATATGTGAATGTGAAAAATGATGAATAATTGAAATGAAAATGAAAATAAAAGAATGAAATCAAAAGAGGATGTTCACCTCTTAATCAATATTATAATATTTTTGCACAAAACATTGAATAGTCTTATATCATGTTACCCAAAATTGTAATAATCGAATTTGAGTTCGAACCATGTGGTCTTAAATCAATTATTATGTCTTAAATATTTTATTTTACTGATAATTTCAATATATTGTATTTAACTGCATTTCACTATTCATAAAAAATCATCAAATTTAGAAAATCCCAAAAATTCACAATTACAATTTTTCGAAATCTAGAAATAAAAAATAAAATTCATTTTTTGAAATAAATTTCTAAATTTTATTATTCTAATTTTTAAATAAAAGCATTATTTATTAAAAAATTAACAATTTTTATTCTATAATTTCGTTTATATCACACTGAAAAATTAACCAATTTGTCATTATCTTAAATACAATAAAATATAAAATAATATTACAATTCACTATTCATTGGGGTCATATTACTATTCATAAAGGTATGTTACTATTAAAAAAGCGATTTGGATCCATTAGACTCCAAATAACATAACAATCACAATGCTAGATGATTTTTTTTTCAAAATTCAAAACATAAAAGCTACAAAATTATGTTTAATTGTTAGTTATAAACTTCAACTTAAAACAAATATTCCTGAATTTAATTTATTTTTAAATCCTTGGGGTGTTACAATAATCAAACTATAAGTGGCATTAGATATAATAATATTTTTTTGTAAATTATTTATGATAATCATATACTGATTATTCAGGAATCATGTTCGAGTATGATGAGAGTCAAGACACAACATAATGTAATTTTTGTCTCACCACTATTTCTATGAGACACATGCCTCAAATTGTAATTGTTTCTCTTATACAGTGTATATACTTCCGATGAATGTATTTTATGAGTCTTATCGATAAATTAATGATATTTCCATATTCTAAAAACTGTATTTTTTACATTTCGAATATGATTCTATTGATTATAAATTGATTTCACAATCTCTTCAATAAATGGGATTGTTTCATTTTATGTCTACATTTGGGTAATATTTATCATCCAAGTCAATGATTTCAAAACATGTTTCCATAAAATGTTTATTACTTTCTTATGGATGCCTAAATTTATTTTTACCAATATTTTACATTTTTACTACACAATTTGAAAGGAATACTTCAATAATTTTTCTACAAAAGAGGTTTTTTATACTTCCGAAAAAAGTACGAGGAGATTGTTTTTTTAACCTATACAGAATAAATGTATTTTTATGCTTTCATAACATCATATTACCATGAAGACTCCCATACAAGATTAAAAGGTAAATGTCAATGATGATTTTTTCTTTTAAAATTGCACGACATTTTAAGACATGAAAACTATTTTAGTAATGAAAGGATATTTTTCTCAAGAACTATTTTAAATGATTTTCATGAATGCATTATATGTTATCAAAGTGTTTTAAAACAAAAGTGTTTTGAAAATGTCTTATGATTGAAAAATTGGTTTCAAAGAAATGTGGTTTAAATTTTTTAGGCTTTAAAAAGTGATTTTTCTGGAAAATTAATGTTACATGTGATATTTCGTAATCCTCCCCCACCTCAAATTAAATACATTCTTATTGTTTGAGAATAAAATTTATATTCTATCTCAAAATGGGTTATGTTTTGTTGGAAAAATGATTATGAAACACTAATTCATTTAATATTGTTTTCATTCAGTAATTTATTTTGAAACTAATATTTTTTCGACATGTTATGATATGATTACATGTTTATGATTCCATTTTATTACTTGGGTTATGTTTATGATAAATGGTTAATGTTATTGTTGAAGATGTAATTATTATTTCATTATGATATTGGTGGGACCTATATCTCTCAATAATTAATTGGGATAATATTATCATCCCATGAGATAAACTAATATTGTCTTGGGAGTGAACTGTGACTAATACAATGGTTATAAAAGTGAACAATAATAACTAATATGCTATGAGGAGTGAACTATTACTACATATAAGACCATAATAGTGAACCATAACTACTAATATTGTAAGGGTTGTGAACCTACACTATTAAGATAGTCTTAATTGTGATTCCAAGGCTACTATAGAAACTATTATATTCTTAGTTGCCTTCCACAATTCCATGTCTTATTCATATGTTATAATTTCAGGGATTATTATCTTTATTTCATAATGATTCATGTCTTATGAATGATTCTTGTTAAGAAATTTGATATGTAGGGTACAATAATCTATATTCATGATCATGTTATTATACCCCCTATGCTCATGTTTATGATTACATGTCACCCTTTTAAAACATTATTTAGCATATGAGAACACCACTTTTATGTTTTATTTTCCCTAGGATATAAAGATACATATTATGTTTGGGGAATCTATGAGGGGTGCTATTCAATAATAACCTACTAGGACATGATGTAGCTCATTTATATACCACTATTTATGATTCAATGTTTCAAAATAAATTAGACCAATTATGTTCCTTGGGATTCTGTTTGTATAATGTTTACATATTCTGCCAATGTAATGTAATGTCCGTGTATGTTGTGTTTGGATCATTATAGTTGGTATCACAAAAATGTTTTAGTTATCCTTTGGAATCATGAATGAAAAACATTAGGGATATCCCTAGAGTTATTTATCATGATATGTCTAAGGATGTCTCGATTGATAAGTATAATGATGATTCCATGGTTAGGAAAATATCCTAGAATTTTGTTAAAGGATAGAGTTAGTGGTTTCCTTGAAATAAATCTATATTTGGATAATACAATTGGATGTGAATGTGGTTCACATGTACCCTAGTGTAACAACTCTGACAAGATGATCTGTTCCTGTTATAATAACCCAGATCATCATTTCAGGTGAGGATCTATCATTTAAGTTGTTTTTGAGGAAAATGGAAGAATTGTGAATTTTTAAGAACAAATTGTGTACTCTTGAGTACACGCTATGTACTCTTGAGTACATTCCGTGTTTTAAGTTGACGTGTGTAGCTGTGTACTAGCTGTGTAATGGAAGAGTACATGGACCTGTAGGTGACCCGACAGACTGCCTAAACCGAGGGCTGATTGAGGCTAGTACACGTCCTGTAAATTAAATTAATACACCCTGTATTTTTTTGATTAGTCAGAGAGAGGTCACATCTCATATTCTAAATTAACTTCTTCATCCGGTTTTTTCTACATTATAGTGACTATTTTTTGATGAACATTGAGCTCCTCCCATTCTTTTGTCCGAGCTCTGATTGAGACGATGTCGAGTGCGTAAGAATCCCACTGGTGAGTTCTCTGTTTCTCTAGAGCATCTCATCCTGATTTGTCCTCACACATTTGTTATTGAGGGTAAATTGTTTTTTATAATTTTCATATATCTATGTCCTTCTAGAGCAATTCAAGGGCAGAAATTCAAGAGTCATAATCGTACAACATCAAGGTTGGTGGATTGTGCCATTCATTGATAGTATTTGGATTATATATGCATAATGTGCCGAATACCCATGTTGGGATATTGTGTGTTTTTTGGAATATAACATGATTTAATACCTTCTATGGTTTATTTGATTGAAAAAGGTGTAATTAATTATGAATATAGTTTTATAAAATGATATGTGGCACCACAAGGGTGTGTTTTATTGAATGATTTTCAATATCTGTTTTCCCTCAGATTGCCTACTAGGAATACTTTTTTCCTTACCACGTGATGTTTGGATAGAGTTTTCGTTTATATGAGATGCATGTGTTTCAAATTTTGAAGGTTTGGCCAAAGAGAATTAACTGATAGAGCTTCCCATGGATGGTTCATTTATGTATAATTTCTATTATGTTAACCTAGAGGTATTGATTGTGATAGTTGTCAGGTGGTCATATAGCAGAGGTGTTAGACCATGAGAGATACATAGAGTGTATTTATTTAGTGAATTTTATTCCAAAGGGAATTGAATCTGATAGGTTCTGGGTGGTCATTATAATTTTTTGTTACTATGAATACATAAGGGTTACTGACCATGAGTGATACCTAGGTTGTCGTTTGTAAATTATTAGTGCTATGTGAGACCAATGTTTTTAGACTGTGTGAGATTTACCAAAGGGTCATTTTTTATTAATATGTTTATATGTTTAAACACATGGTTTAGAATGAGATAACTTTCCTTGATGATTTCTTTTAAATGACTAAATGAATGTGATGAGAAATTTAAGCCAATGTACAATCATGGACTTAGTCTTACGTGATTGTTTTGATACAAGGTCTTTTCATATGTCTGTATGTTATATTATATAGGGGGATACAAAGCGTATTCTCGGTCATACAGTTTTATTATTCAACGGTTTGAATAAAAAATAAATGTAATGAGTGTAATTGGAAATAGTATGATTATTTACTTTTGAGTAATTTATAGTTTATTACATCATTTCTACAAATTTCATACTATATATATTAAGTAACTATTAGGGATATATCTTTTATTTTCTGCCTACTGGGACTCATATCACACCCTATTTGGGTTTTTCCTTTAGTACCTAATAGATTATATGGTTGGATTTATTGATAAGGAAATCACCCTTATTCATCACGTACTTGATTTCTGTTGGGGATGGAGAGCATGGGACCAAGCTGAGGCTTGCGATCTTGTTAGAGTTTACAGATTTTCTGTATGTGGGTTTTATCATTGAATTACCAGTATTGTGACTTGTCAAGATACCTTCCAACATACATGTGACATGAATCAATTGTTTATATATGCTGACGTGGTTTATACTATTAGTCTTCCACTATTAGTTTCTGTTGTATTGTATTACTGCATCCACTATTTTTTAATATTTTCTTTCCATTGTGTATACTCATCAAATGATGGAATAGTTTCCCCATTATCATGACCATGGACCTCACTGCTATTCAGCTGCCTCTACCATTAGGGGAAATGTTCTTGAGTCCATGTGACCAACTGGGCATGGGGAACCTTTGGTGCACCTGAATCTGAGATGTTAGAAAGATGTATCAAAGTGGTATTTTTTGCTTTTTATTACTATTCGGAGCATATATAAAGGGATATGAAGGAATATGTAGTTATTAATAAGATGGGAATGTGAGTAGCTAACCCATGTACATGGAAAAACCATGTTACCTTGAACATTTCAATTTTTCTACTTTTTCATTTTTTAAAGTTGATTTTATTTTACTATTTGGTGACACACTTTTTTTGTGCGATTATTATTGATATAATAATTGTTTAATTTCTATTTAAACCCTATTAAATTAGGGTATTCTATCTTAATAATAATATAGGCACTTACTAGAGATCACATGTCATGCATTCTTCTCATGCCATTTAGGGTGCATTACAAATTGTATGTTGCTTTGATAGATGTTGTAATAGATATGTATGTCATTGTTATAGATTCACTGATAGAATAACTTCTACATTGATAGGGTATTGGAATATGAAATGTTTAATTTTTATGGATGCCAAAAATTAGTCCATGAGGGTCTATGGGCCCCATTGGATTAGAATTTAGTGGATCATGTATGAACATTAATTGAATTTTGTCAGGTAATAATTTGAAAAAGGATGAGAATCATTGATTCGCGGGGATTATGTGCTACCATGGGCTAGAATCTATCATTCCTTGGAAAAAAATATTAGATTTTTATGTGTCCTAGAGATGTTTTTGAGGCTTAATGTACGAAATCCCAAACAACACGGCGTGTGAGGTTATGAACACACACCACATGATATTTTGATATTGAAGAAATAAACTGATGTGTAATATATATTCTCACCATGTAGTACTTGACGGTGTGAATTACTGTGTGAGAAGATACACAGGTTTGGGAAATATTATGGTAGATAATGCCATGTCTATATTGTAAATGTCGTGTTGTAAAAAACTGTGTATCTGTCCAAGTGTCAATTGAAAAGGGTGTCTGGAACATAGGTTTTATACATCGTTTCTTTTTTATTCATACCATTTAGAGTTTACTGTGAAACCATCCATGTGACCAATGACATAGGTCGATGGAACATTACTTGTTGATATTGTGTCTATGGTGAACACATCATGTATTGTTACATTGGACGACCCCTTGTGGTTTAGCCATCTAAATGTACTTGGGAAAGAGGTAAAATTCAAGTACATGTCATTTCATAGGAGGAACTCTCCATGTGTAAGGGGTGTTACACGACCAAGATTGGAAGAGGTACATTCCATGATAATGTCTTAAGGGAATAAAACATATAGATTTTACACACGTCAGGTTTATATGTTTTATAAAACATCAATGTTTTCCTTATCAAGTTCACTTCATTAACTTCTATGTTGTAGTTCTTTCTAATCATGATCTATGGTTTCCACTAAACCTGGAATATTCATACCGCCAAGACAACCCTTGGTTGTACACCAGATATAGGGAAATGATAAGACTCTCGAAATGGTAGATCAATGACTACCAACAGATCCTCCCATCATTACTATCTTGGAACAAGTAGTTATTCTGGATAATGGTGCTAATTTACTATTCTGTGAATGCATTTTGATGTTGTAACAAAATATATAGGGAGCACTACATCCTTCCCCATTTATGGAAGAGCTAACGCAGGTGTTCCAGCAACAACATCCAACCACTTTTTCAGTAGATCGAGGACTACAAGCTGTTGATTCAAGGTTTGAATCCCTTCTTTCTATCTATGAGAATCTAGCGCACCATAGGAGTGGAGGGTGATGCTTGCGATGCACATGATACATGATTCTGACAAGAGATGGTGGGATGTTATTTCACAGGTTGGACATCATTAGGATATGGCTTAGGAGGAGTTTCATAGAACCTTATATGATTACCATTATACTAATACATTGAGTTCTGATCGATCCTGGGATTTCATGTATTTGGAGCAGGGTTCCAATTCATTGATGAACTAACCTTCTCATTTCAAAGATATTTAGAACTTCCCACCTATTCTAGGATGTGATGAGTTATCTATTACTAGGTGATTTGAGGATTATCTCAGGTATGTCATCAAATTATAGGTGACTATTTTTTTGATGAAATCAGTGATGACTATATTGAACCGAATACTGATTACTGAGTAGAATCTAAGAGAGTAGGGATCTATGAGCTTGGGTTGTTCAGCACCTAGCGTTGGTAGATGATATATATGAAGAAGCAACGTTGATATCTATCACTCTATGTTTCTTCATGTATCTAGGTTGTTTGTTACCTGTGCAGAAAGAGTGGGAATACGAGACGACATTGAATGAGTGACCCAGTTGAGTAGCGGCCTTGCGGTAAGACGGGTCACCATCAACATCTTTTCTGTGTGTCCTCAATTGCAGTGAGTGTTAGTGGTTCTGTTATGAATCCATTTTCAGAAGCAGGACCACCAGTTTATCATCAGTTAGTGAATTGGAGTTCATCCAGTTGATCGAGCTTAGGAGGTGATCTTAAAGGTGGTTTCCAAATGATATGTTTTCATCGATAGTAGTATGGATCATCTTAGGGTGTTAAGGTAGGGTCATAGGGCCATGGTAAAGAACAGACTTTTGCAGTGGATCAGACCGAGTAGTATCAGGATCATAGACACTCTATAGTTTGAGGTATGATTCTAGTGGCTTCAATTTAAGCATCAACTATTTCTTGATATTGGGGTTCCCATAGTTTTATATATGTATCCACTATAGAGATCCTTCGGCTACGTATCTATACTTATGTGAGGATGTTATGACACTAGATAATTCGTTAGGGAGTATAATGACAAGTGTACATCTGTGAAATGAGTTCCCTCTTGATATTGGTGGGTGTAAATACTTGTGGGACCTCTATTTCATAGAGATGACACCTTACGATGTCATTCTCGAAATGGTTTGGTTGGTCTCTATTCTGGACTTTGTAGAATACTATTACTGTAGTGTGAGTTTCACATCAACATAGGGTGGGTATTTTTTACAAAAGGGTGAATGGGTTGCCCAGGCGAGCCGAGCGAGACCCGAGCATAATGGTTTGGGAGGAATTACAACTCTGATTATTAGTTTATAACTAGATGACCAGGGACATCATAGATGGACATTCCTCTAGTGGGGGATTATTTCAATGATGTCTTCCTAGATGAATTTTCAGGTTACCCTCCGAGATAGGAAGATTTATATATTTATCTTGTTCCAGGAGTGGCACCGGTGTTCATTCCCCCTTAAGGGATGTCTACAATATAGTTACAGGATCACAAGAATTAGTTTGAAGAGTTTTATGTGATTGTTTTCTTCAAACCCATTACTTCTTCATGTGGTTCATCAGTACTTTTTGCGATGAAGTTAAAGGTTACCCTCCGAGTTTTTGAGGATTATTGGAAGATGAACTAGTTGAAAGTCAAGAACTCATATCCTAAACCATGTATTTCTGATCTCTTTGATCATCTATGAAGATATCAAGTGTTCTTTAAGATTGACTTGAGATTCAGGTATCATCAATTGGGTGTCAGACCATCAGATATTCCTCTAACATCCATTTGAAATAGGTATGGTGTATATGAGTATTTGGTTATGTTTTTTTGTTTCAAGAATGTGACGACAATTTTCATAGAACTAAATAACCCATTATTACATCCTTACATTGATTCATTTGTGGTTGTATTCTTGGAAAATATCATGGTTTAAACTCCCACTCTACATGACCATGACACCCATCTTGAGATCACAATGATTACACTAACAGATGATTATGTGTATGTTGTTCTCTCAAAGTAGAACTTTTTGACGGATTTGATTCATTTCTTGGATAATCTTATCTTATAGAAATGGCTATCCATACACCCCGAGAATGTGAAGGAAGGAGATTCTTAGAAGATGATGAAGAATGTATTTGGTGTATAGAGTTTAATGGGGTTGGCTTGTTACTACATGTTCTTTGTTCATGACATATTACACATAGCATCGCCAATGACATGGCTGACTAAGAATAGTGAAATGTACATCACGATAGATTCGTACGATTCACCCTTTTAAAAGATAAAAGGGATATTGAGTAATTGTGTACGAGTCACGGTAGTTGAGGCCACCTCAGTGGAACTACCCGATCCGTGATATCGAGTTAGCGGCAGTTGTGCATTATTTCTGCATTTGGAGATATTATAGTTTCAGAGACCATTTTTTGGTATACACAAACCATAATATCTTCAGGGTTATCTTTATTCAACATGATCTGAATTTGCGTCATCGAAGGTGGGTTGAGTATCATCTATACATTGAAATTGAGCTTTCATACATTGATAGGAAATACAATGTAGTGGATGATGAAATTAGTTGGAGGACTCAGATATAGGAAGTTTAAGAGGCTATTAGGGATTGGTAGCTTATGGATATGTTTTCTGAGATGCATTTGGATGTTCACGAAAGACAAGGGAATTTTTTTTTTCATCTATAGTTGTAACCTCTACTCTAAATTATGGATTGATAATGAGGAAGACATCTGATTTTGAAGGCCTATTAATAAGAGAGAGTGTCATAGGTATGGACCCTACACCTGGGTGGATAGTTTTAAATGATTAGGTCTTGCATTTTCATGGATGAATATTGGTGCCAGCTGATATACGTGTTAATTTAATTCAAGATTTTCAATCATTAGATTGGGAAGTTGATCCTAGTTTCACCAAGAAGTATTAATATGTACATGATGAGGATTGGTTTCCAAGAATTAAGTTTGATGTTTCAGATTTTGTTGTGAGATGTTCATTTTTTAGGTGTTGAAGGCAAAGCATCAACAACTGACATGGATTTTACTATTGTTACGCATTCTTGAGTGGATGTTGAATGATGTTGAGATGGATTTCGTGATTTGACTACCATGGTTTCCTAGATTGTATGATGTGGTTTGGGTTGTCGTTGATAGAATCGTGAATGTTTCACAATTCCTGATGATTAAAGAAACCTTATTTATTGATGATAATTGATGGATTAACATCCAATAGATTTTATGGTTACATGGGGTTTAGAAATCTATAATTTCTAATAGGTACAACCGGTTTACTTATCAGGTCTGGCATTGTCTACCGAGGACTTTGGGTAAATAGGTACATCTGAGTACAACATACCATCCCTAGATCGATGGCCAGTCAGAGGACATAATTCTATTTTTAGAGGACATGCATCGAACATACATCGTATATTTTTGGTGCCCATGGGAGAGACACATACCCCAAGTGGAGCATCCATACAATAACCATTTCTGGAATTGATTGAGATGGAACCTTATGAGGCTTTTTATAGTATGCCCTGCTGATCACCCATATATTGTCTGGAGGTAAGAGTTGTAGATATGCTACGACCTCAACCTATCTAAGAGACCACTGAGTAGGTGTAGTTGATTTGAATGAGGATTTATACTGCATAGTCATGGAAGAAATATTATGTCGATTAACAGAGAAGACCACTAGAGTTCGAGGTCAGAGTCAAGATTTTCATATGTGTACCAATGAGGATAAGGAAAATGAGGACTGGGAGATAGGGGAAGCATTCAGCAAGACACATCCAGACATTTGAGTTTTTGGATATGGTCGAGCAAGTTTCCTATCAGTTACATCTATCTCAGAGTTACCAAGATATGCACGAAATATTTCATGTTTCTCAGCATCAATTTTTGTTATCATACATGTATCATGTTATTTATCTTAGGGATGTTGAGTTGGAAGTGGATTCATCCTTTGAAGAGAACCCAATTCATATTGTGGATCGTAACATGATGGTTCTCTATGGCAGACACTTTATTCTAGTACATGTTCTATGGCAGCACATGATAGTATAAGATGTGACCTGGTAGGGTGAGGCCGAAGTAGGATCCTATAGGCTTGAGTTTTTTTAATGTTTCTTATTCACCACCCTTGCATGGGGAATTCATGGATAAACTTATTTAAGTGGGGTTTTTTGTACAAACACCAGTCATGATTTCAAGTATGGAACTTTATTGTGGGTTGTTTTTAGGAAAAAGGAAGAATTGGGAATTTTGTATGTACACACCGTGTACTATTGAGTATGCTCTCTATCTCTTGTTGCCACATGTAGTGATGTACATGCCATGTAATGACTGAGTACATAGTTGTGTAGGTGACTTGGAAGACCATCGAATGTGGGTACTGATTGAGGCTAGTACACTTCATGTACATTAAATGAACACGCAGTGTACTTATTTTGATTAACTGGAATAGGGTCATGTGTCATCTTCAGAACACCCTTCTTCTCCCCGTATTTCTTACAGTAGAGGGATAAACAGATGATGAACTACGAACTCCTCCGGTTCATCTATCTGACCTCCGACTGATACGTCATCAGGTGAATTTGATTCCCACCAGTGTGTTATCGCTTTCCCTATATCCTCTCTTCCTGATTTGTCTTCTCTCATGAGTTATCGAAGTTTGATCAATTTCCACATTCTTTTATATCTTTATCATTCTAGGATGATTCAAGGGCCTTCGTTCAAGAGTTATCATTGTACAACATCATGGTAGGTCGATAGTGCCTTTCATTGATTTTATTTGGAATATATATTTATATCGTGCTGAATACTCAGGTTTGGGTATTATGTGTTATTGGAATATACACCTCTTTAGTACCTTTTATGATTTTTACGATTGAGAAAGCGTTAATTATTTAAGCCTAAGGATTTATTATATCTTAAGGGACACCCCATGTGTCTGTTTCCTTGATTCAATTTTATGGTCGTTCGGTCTATGATTTCATATTAACCATTCTTTTTTTTCTAGGCCTCATGTTGTTAGGATGGAGTTGCTGTTTATATTAGATGTGTGGGTTTCACATTATTAAACATTGACCAAGGGGAATTGATTGTGAGAGCATCTGTGTGTATGGTTATTTGTTTAAAATTTCTATTATTTTGTCCCCGAGGATTTTAATATGAGTGTTTCTAGGTGATCATGGACTAGAGGGGATAGACCGTGAGAGCTACAAAGAGGGTCATTATGAAAACAAATGTGGGCAAACTGGGATTTGACTATGAGAGTTGGAATGGGGTCATTATAATTTATAGTTACTATGAATAACAAGGGGTTATTTACCATGAGTGCTACCTAGGTTGTAGTTTTTTATTGATTAGTGTTATATGGGACCAAAGGGGTAAGACTATGTGGGATTTCCAAGAAGGCCATTATTTATTCAATTGATGATATATTGAACCATAGGGGTCAGACTATGAGAACTTTTAAGAGGGTTCTTTTTATATGAATGAATGATTTTGATGAGAAAACAACCCACAACATAATCATGGACTCAGTCTTACATGATTATTTAAATACAATGTCTTTTGGGACGTTTGAATGTTATATTATATAGGGAGGGTATATATCATAGGTTAGACCCCAAGGTAACATTATTCAACTGTTTGAATAATTAATAAATGCTGTGAATGAAATTGGAAAAATTATGATTGTTTACTTTTGAATACATCCTTGTTTATTACTTTATTTTTTCATATTTCCTGCTATATATATTCACTGACTGTTTGGAACATATAATTTGGTGGTTGCCTATTGGGATTTATCTCACACCCTATTTGGGTAATGCTTTTGGACCCCAAAAAATTATATGGTTGTAGGTATAGATAAGGGAAAGCAACCTTATTCATGTGGTAGTTGATTTCTGTTGGAGGAAGAGAGTGTGGGACCAAGATGAGGATTATGATGCTATTGGAGTTTTCTCTTTTTCTGTACTTGGATTTTAGACATGTACTTCAAGAATTATGTCTTTTTTGAATGATTTCCTTGATCCATGTGGCTTGCATCATATATTTATACATTTTGTATTTGTTATACTATCAATCTTCAACTTTCTACTTCTATTTTATGGTGTTACTGCTTCCACAACTATTTAATATTTTCTTTCCGGTGTGTATACTCAACCAATGAGGGAATAGTTTCCCCACTATCACACCTAAGGCCCCCAATTTGAGATGGAATCCTCTGACATTAGGGGATATATGCTTGAGTCCATGTGACAAACTGGGTATAAGGAACCTTTGGGTGACATTGAGATCTTTGACATTGCACTTGACTTTGGGTATTCCAGAACACAATAATGAGCCTTGCTCCACACGTTGATTGACACTCCCAGGGTTTATGCTTCAGAAATTCACAAACTCATCAGGAAATAATATGAGATATTTAAATATAAAATGTCTACGACTAAACTAGGTTAATTATATGGTGTTATAGATTATTGGAGGTGTCATAATTTGACACCATATACGTGATTTTTCATGATTATGTTATTTAGGATGATTATGTCTTTCCTCATCAGAATAGTTATTTCCTAAACTATTCTTTTGGTTTTAGTCATTTGTTGGAACCCAAAAGAACTGTGTTAATGGTGATTGTGATTGACAATGCAGAAATTTTCCTATGTCTTTCCTCATCAGAATAGTTATTTCCTAAACTATTCTTATGGTTTTAGTCATTTGTTGGAACCCAAAAGAACTGTGTTAATGGTGATTGTGATTGACAATGCAGAAATTTTCCTCATGATCAATTAAATGATATAAGAGATGGAATTAAAAAAAACACTTCTATTTTCACACAACATTTTCAAGCTATGACCTATGGTGAACTTCCAAATGAAAAAAATAGGGAACACCATTCTGTTGAGTCATTCATGTGGTAATATCCACCATAATATAAAGGGTCTTATGATCCTAATATTTCTAAAAAAGGATTAGTATAACTAACAAGATATTCTATATTGATTAGTGATTGGAGAAACTAAAATTCATTCTGTATGTTAATCGGATATAAAGAGGAGTTGATTAGTGGTGGACTCTAATTGAGAATATGATGGTGAAAGATGAGATTGAATCCATGGATTGTGAAGAGATTAAAATATAATTTTTTAGTAATGACATTCCTCAAATTCTTTATACCAAATTTTGAAAAGAGTCGCTTGAGTTGAAGTTAAAGGATGATGAGTCGATTTGTACCAAAAAGGCTAATTTCATGTGATATGTGAGGTACACTTCAAGAATTATCATCCAACACAAATTTAATGTTTTTAGGTTCTTTGGTTGATTAAATCCATGTATCAGAAGGTAATTTTCCATAAGATATGTCATTAGATATGAGAATATAGTTTGTTTTACAATAAAGGATGAAATGGATGTGGGAGTCACATATCATTCTCAAGGATTTGACAAAAAGTGGAAGATGTAGTTGAAAGAAAACTTTTAAAAAAATGGAAAAAAGAATATGAAATTTACAATATGCCCTCTGTGTGGGAAGAAGTATGTATGAAATATTGTAATGGTGTCTAATAAATGATTTTATTGTGGAAATGAAGGTCACCAAGAAATGGATTGCCGATGAGATTGTACGAAGTTAGATAAAAAATAACCGAGAATGTGTAGATATTAATGCATCTGCCATGATTCAGTGCCACAAGTGTAAGAGGAATGTCCATTATGATGTCCAGTATCTTAATTCAAGGGTTACTAATGATATGATTGATGTAATAATGTAATATTTTTGTAAAAAACATGATTAAGTGACGGATGGGCCATAATATGAGAATTATTGTGTGATAATGATATATGGTTAATGATACGTTGGATATGAATAAGTAAATAGGATGATACAAGTTACCTTGGAACTGATTAATTATATTTTAAAGTTTGGGTTATGCTATCATAGATGAAGTTTACATGTTTTTGGACATATGTGTACATAATAATGCTTTTTTCAATAAATATGTATGTTAATTCAATTTGTTTCCATGTTTCAAGTGAATACATTATTAAGGAATTATTTTTTCTTATTTTCAGAATGATAAAATGGCATAGGATATATTGGAGATAAATTTTATTCCAATTGAGTGGAATTCCTTCAATTATTTAATATTTTCTACTTTAGGAGGGAATGCAGGATTATCTAAATATTGAATGTTTTTATTGAACTTCAAATCACTTTTTGTGTTTAAATTATTATCCCTCCAAAGGTAGTTTTTTACATATTTAATTAAATTTTCTAATATTTTACTCGATAATAGATAAAATGACCTATCATTCTTCCCATGATTTTCTAACACTTCACGAATGAAAAATACAACATCATTTAATGGAATAAAAGATGAATTGGAAATTTATAATAGGAAAAAATGGTGATGTTATTTTGAAATCAAGAAAGTATTGATTCTCTTAAAAAATATTATACATTATTAAAAATGTATCATGATGTAAATGGAAGTCCTATTATCATCAATTTTGATGATATCAATGCCCTATTTAATTCTTCTTTAGTTTATGGTTTTGTGATTTTTATCTTTTTTTGGATCACACACTCCGTGACATTAGAGATCATTATCAATCCCTAAAATTATTTACACATTTCATCCATTCAATAATCATCACCTATGTTCTCTTACTTAGAGACCCAATCATGATTTACGTAGGGAAACATTGATTTCCCATCTATTCCTTTTTAAAATGAAGGATGTAGTCTTTTTTATGATGTGTGTCTCTATATTATTATAACCATGATAAATTTTGGGGGAGAAATTCATTTTAATGGGGCTATATTTTAACACACATATATTTTATAATTTTTTGAATTAATTGAATAATTTTATATTTTCACTAGAATCATCACTGAATATTGATTTTTTATTATATAATATCGTGATATTTTTTGTATTATGTTATACGCAACCCCAAAAGAATCATTCACCACACGCTACACTGACTTAACTTGCATTACACACAACACTGAGTTTCGACCAAAAAATACTTTATTATTATAATGATTTCAATACTATATTTATTACCTAGAAAATAAAATTTTAATCTTAATTTATATAAATAATTAATATATATTAGTAATAATGTTTTTGAGTATGGAAAAAATAATTTTTGTAAGTTCATTATATGATTAAAACTACAATTTTTTTAAATGATCTAATTTTCATGTCATTATATATAAAATAATAAAATTAATTCTAGACACTCACATAAATTTATTTTGATAAAATAAAACACTATTTTTAAATTTGGAATACCAAAATTATATTATTGTGAATTTTTGGTATTTTTCAGAAAATTTTTATTTTTGATAAATAGTGAACACTACTGCAAACATCATAAAAACCGACTGTTTCATTAAATAATTATTTTTATATGAAATATATTTTATTGTCACAATAGTTATATAAATCATATATTAATATAATTTAGTCCATTTTAATGGTTTTTATAATATATCCAGTTATAAATAATATAAATAATCATTTCAGAGTCTCTTTTACCAGCCCTCTAATTAGATTGGAAGGATTGACATTAACTGTAAATTTACAACTTTTGTGAATTTAATTTTGAAGAAGGTACATAAATGGATGTATTTTCTGTAAAAAAGTTGTTCTAATAGGAATTTTTTTTTGACAAATATTATCTTTTGAATTTTATTTACAATGGTTATAGTTAAATCTTACAATCAAAGGTAAAAATAATATTATAATACTATAAAATAACACTAAATATTGCCCTAATTTAATTACATATTCCAGTTTTTACAAAAATAAATTGTAGGTTGAAAATATAATTCATTTTAAACTAATTTTGTATTATTAGGATATTTATTATATTTTATTTACAAAAGAGTTAAAATATTCATGAAATAATTTTATTAAATAAAAAAAATTAATATTGGGATATACATAAGATATATTCAAATATATTTATTCATTTGAATGATAAGAATCTTATGTTCATATTAATAACTCTTTTTTTTTAATTTTCAGATAAAAAACATAAATAATGGTGTGTATTATAATGATGTAGTAATTGTTTAATTAATTGTGATATCGAATAAATGATATAAAAAATATTAAATTAAATATATTTTTCCATAATTAAATTCATTAAAAATATTTTTATATTCCATATACATGTAGTGAACTGTTTTAAGTACTTTTTGATGTTATATTTTTTGTTTTTATAATCTTTAAAATTCAAGTACTAAATTGAATCAAAATTTGACATAAATGATACATTAAGGATAACAATAAAATATAAAATGATACAAAATTCATAGAAATATATGGTTAAGTAAAATGGCTTAGATAATTCTAAATATTTCATAAATTATGAATATGGGGTTCTTTTGGACTTTATAGTAACTATATTAACCCTATTTTTTAAAAATAGAAGTTGCAATAGTAAGAGTTAAATTATTTAAAAATGGGTTAAAGATAAATGATAAGGTTAATTATGTATCATGAACATGTCTAAAATTCATTGTTTGAGGATATTTTGACACATAGTTATCTAAAAATATAAACAAATCACTTTTTATCTATTTTAAATATAAAATAAATTAATAATAAATTAACAATTATAATGTTTCTTAACGTTCCTATCCTCTAAATTATAATAGGGCACATCTCCTTCTCTTTTATTCACAAATCAAAAAAACAATTCTTAGAAAAATGTTACTAATTTATCATCACATTTAATCTAGCTTACTCATATAATCTTTTCCTTGGGTAGAGGGAATCTCAATGAATCCTTTTGGCAGACATCAAAAGGAGTTACCCAATTATGACGAAATGTCTTCCCTAATGCTCCTTTTTATTTTTTCTTTATCCATCCCTAATCTATATTTATTTTGATATTTTATGAAATAATAGTATAAAAAATATAATATAAATTCTTTATCTAAGATTATGACCTAAAGTATCACACACCTCCATCTAATGGATATCGAACATACTGTTTCTATGTATGATGAACAACTGCTTCATGGAATGATGATTATTCCTTTTTTCCATTACCAGTAATCATGGTGGAAATTATGACAGAAAATATACCTATATATGGTATATAAAATATTTATTATGTATTTAAGATTTTTTATTCCTTTTTAATGACATTCCTTTTTTACATTCCATTTGTTCTTTATAAGATAATCTCGTATGAGGAATTGGGGACTACCTCCCCTAAAAGTGATGTTATTCATTCACACACCACAAAGAATGTATTTTTTAATGTATTAGTGATGTTATATGATATATATGATATAATGATGATAATGTAATTATGATATATAAACATATATACATATATATATATATACCTATGTTCTTTACATTATTTATTTCAATATTAAAATAAAAATGGAAACTACATTCCTGTGTACATTAGACTTACCAACTCCATGAACAGTGTATTTGAGTTTGTAATTCATTATGTTATAGATTAATATAATTTAAATATAATGTATATACATGATATTTGTATCATTGTATATATTCATGAAATCATCATATAAGTATAAGGACAAATGATATAACAAATTAGGACAAAGGCAAAGAACAAAGAAAATATTACCAGATGTGAACCTATACCATATGATCATTAATAAGTATGTAATATAGGGTCATAATAAAACCATATGTGTAATTTAATATAATAATATTCCTTTATAAAAATTTTATAATTAACTTTTATATATTATATAAGAATCTTGTTTGAGTACGATGAGAGTCACGACACAAGGTAAGCGGATTTTTGTATCACCATTATCTCCATTAGACAAATGCCTCATACACTACTTATTTCTTATATGTTGGGTATATTCATCCCATTACTATCTTTTATGAGTCTTATCTAGAAGATTATGATATTTACAAATTATTATAATATTAAATTTTACACTATGTATATGATTCTATTTATTATAAAAAGATTTCACAATCTCTTCCCTATTTGGGATTATTTCATTTTAAGTCTCAGTTCAGAAATACTTTTCATCCATATAAATGTTTTCTAAAAAAGTTTTCAGAAAAAGTTTTATTATAAAACCGTTAAATTATAAAATAATTTTCAACCTTTTTTACTTTTTACTACATAGTTTGAAATGACAGATTCTTTAATTTTTCAAATAATTTTCTTTTATATATTTTAAAATAATGTATAAGAATAATTATATTTTAACTAGTATGGAATGAATGCATCATACTTTATTTCATAGAATTATATTAAATCGATTAATATCCTACAACATTATATGGTTATTTTCCTAGATATTGTTTTATTTTATATTTTCTAGGAATTTTAATAAAAGAAATCAATTTCAACAAGGATAAGATATTTAGCTCAAGAACTATTTTAAACGATTTTAATGATAATTTATATATCTTAAATGTGTTTTATAAGTAATTTTTTTATATAATTTATGTTTTAATAAGTGGTTTCAAGGAAAATGAGTTTTGAAATGTTTTTATGTTTGAAAAAGTGTTTTTTATTGAAAATTCATGTTCTATGTTGTATTTAAAAATCCATCTTCACCTTTGAGGACATACATTTTATTTTTCAAGAATAAAATTCATATTATTTAATTGAATTGTATATATTTTGATGGCATGAGGTTTATGAAACACCACTATTTTCTTAAGCTGTTATTTATATTAAATGATATGAAACCTGTATATTTTCTATATGTTACAATATAATTAGATGTTTATGACTCCCATTTTAGGCCTTATGGTATGTTAATGACATTTTTTATAGTTTTGGAGAATATGTTTGTATGATTTCACTATTCTATGGGTGGGACCTATACCTCCTCCAATGCACTGGGTAATGATTTATATATCCTGAGATAAACTAATATGGTCTTGGGAGTGATCCTTGACTACTAAGATGACCAAAAGAGTGGAAAATGAATACTAAGATGGTATGGGTCATGAAATCATGCAAATAATATGTACATGGGAGTGAACCATGAATACTAATATGGTATAGGGTGTGAACCCATACTACAATGATGGGATTGGAAGCGATGCCTTAGCTTATCTACATCAGTATATTCATATGTGTCTTCTATAATTCATTTTTATATTCTAAAGTTATTTTTCCATGCCTCACTCTCATTATTTAATTAGGATTCATGTTTTCTGAATGAATCATATTTTTATATTTTACATGCAACGTGATCTTCTATTTTCATGATCACTTCCTCATATCACCTATGCTCATGTTTATTCATACATGTTTAACCTATTTTCCCTTACTAAGAATATGAGCTCACCCCTATTATGATTCCATTACACAATTTATTATGATATGTATTATGTTTTAGGTATTTATAAATATTCTCGTCAAGAAGAAACTAGTTGAGATGATGTAGATCATTTATATAGTTGTGATTATGTTTACATGTTTCCAAAAGAACAAGACCAATTACTATCTCTGGGTGTCTATTTCTATATTGTTTATGTATTCCTAAAAATTTATGTAATTCCCAAGTATGTCATGATTGGGTATTTATATGAACTAAATGAGATTGAAATCATTTTTTCGACTTTCATCAAATGTAATAATGATACAACTATAATTGGATTACAATTGATTTATTAGAAGAAATGTTATAAAAATTGAATAATAATTTGAAATAAAGAATAAATATTAACTATAACGTATAATCAATAAAAGGGAATATTCTATGGAGAAACCTATACACTGTTATAAAGACTTGATCATATTCATATACTTCTTACATTTCTACGTTGTTAAATTTAATAAATTACAAATTGATGTGATATAAGGACCAGACCCCAGTATCTCGGAGCTTGCGCCTTATTTTATTACACTGGAATATAAAAATGGAATTAGCTTCTTGAAGGACTGATCAGTTTTGTATTATTGGAAACTAGATGCATACATAAGTTCACCTTTAAAACATTAAATTAAAATCAACATAGAAACTTTATTGAAAACATCCATAACTCCTAGGTTATTTCACCATGTCCTTCATAATAAAATTTATCATGTCCTATGAAAATTAAACATAAGATACAGGTGAGATCAAACACTCAGTAAGAGTCTTTAATATAGAATAACATAACATAAAAATTAGTCATGGTGAATAATTGAAAACACATGCCTTTACAAATAAACATGAACATAATATGGAAAAAAGATGAGTTGAGTAAATATTTCCATAATATAACATAGTCATGGGTATTCAACTAGTAGAATTACCACAGGAATCATCAATAAAATATTCATAGTGTGTGAATTAAAAATTTGAGACAATATATCCCTACCAACAAGGACTCGTTCCAAAATAATAAATAATCTTTTTGTCAAGGACTTGTCCCAAAACTGTAGTTTGTCTAATGAGACCAACCGATGCACGGAGAGGCTATAGAAGGCCCCACCCAACACATTAATTTTCCAATTCATTCCTCAAATTTATGGGGATAAATATAAACAACATACACATTCATATTGAAATTAATATATGAAATGAAAATAACATTCCCTGAACATTAAGAATAAACAAAAACCATTCAGAGTAAATTGGTTAATGGTTCAAAGATAGTACATCCATAGTCAAAATAAAAATAAAAAATTAAATAAAAATGCTATATGATATAATAAAATATTAATTTCAATAATATATTATAATCAATAATATTGGTGAAATTGATGAAAATTCTCTTATAAAATCATAGAGTAATTCTTGAGATAAAATCCCTTTTACATTGAAAATAAGAGTTCATTTGGAAAAATATTTGTATAAAACCAGAATTTAATTAAAGTAGTATAATACTAAAAAATTAAGTGACATTATAAAATTAATGGTTGTCAAAAACAGATTATAGGGTGACCATGAAAATGAGTATGAATTGGAGAAATTCTCTTGAATCTTGCTTATCTTTTGAAAAAAATTGGGAAAGATCCTTTTTAAAACATGTATCTATCCACAAAATAAGAAAGGATTATTGTTGGTAAACATATATATAATAATAAAACATATTTTATGAGGTTAAATTAAAAATAATAACATTTCATTAATGTTATTTGACAATAAAATTTACTCAAATGAAAATGGAAGTTCAGGTGGAAAAACCCTTACCTTAAGTCTGAATGTGACCCCCCTTGAACATATGGTCCGAGGATATAAAATTAGACTAAATAATAACTTAATTATGTACCTATGAGTCATGTATATAATTTATTATAACTCTTTTTAGTTCATGTAGGTCTTTTTTGATATGTAATAATATCAAATTTCGTCATTCTAAAGTGTTCATTTTCTTGATTTTCATAATCAGTTCTCTTGTTTTTAACAATGGAGTTCATGTGGAAAATATGTAAATCCATAGAATTGAGATTAAATATTATTTATGAATATAAATAATTGTTTATGGTCATTTTTATTATTTTGATTAATTGAAATAGGATGAATCATTAGAATAATTATTAATGACATTCACTTAGATTATTTAAGCACTATTTCAATTATTACGTTCCAGTTTGGTATTATAATTTATTAATATGTACATATACCGGTTTCTGAATATTAATTTGGGTATAATAAATATCTAATAGTCTGGTTCAACCATATAAATGGTTTTCTGACCATTAATAAAGTGAATGTGAAGAACAAAACCTCGTCATCCACGAAGGTTATAAATTGGAACCTCATAGTCGTTGATTCCGTTTATAAAAATTGAAGGGATGGAGTAGGAATATTTATGAGGGTTTCATCCATTCATGTGATATAATTACAGCATATAGATGATACTTGAGATATAATGGTAATTTGGAATGAGTAGGTGAGGAGTGAAAAAGAAAATAAATGAACTTGAAAATAAAAGAAAAATTGAGAGATCCCTTAAAAAATTCGTCAACCTAACGACATCACACAATATTTCGTCAAAAGAATTTATGAGAGAAAAATGGTATATCATCATATAGAAATCAAATTTAAGGGATTATGAATACATATTATCAAAACCTTACATACTTTAATGGAATTTCAAGGAGATAAAATAAAATAAGTGTTGACGAAGAGAAGAGGGTGAAAGGTTCTCTTACATTGAAGAGTGACTCCTAGAACATGAATTTTGGGACATTGGGGGATCAAGAACCCTTTGGGAGGACTCTAAGAGAGGTAAAAACACTATATATTCTTGTATTAATGAATTTTAAGGAATTAAAATGAATGGTTTAGTGCGTATTTATAATAAAAGAGAGATAATTGTTTTAATATAAAAAGACACCTCATTAGTGGTTTTGGAAAAACCATTGGATTTCCTATGGTATTTTCCAATAGTATTTGCCCCATGTGACACCTCATGTCATATATTACTTTAGACAAGATTCCACCCTTTTAATTTTATTATTATGTCATTATGATGTCATTAATCATACCAAAAACTCAAAACAATATTTTTACTATTCACAGAAAATTTGTGACTTTTTGAAAAATCCCAAAAATTCACACCTACAATTTTTCGACGTGTAGAATTCAAAAATGGCCTCCATTTTATAAAAATAACATTAAAAATATTATTAATTCAATTTTAAAATAAAATCATATTTAATTTGAACAATTACTATTCTAATGGTATAATTACTTTTATATAAAATTAAAAAATTAATTAAGATTTCATTATCTTATTTCCTTAAGAAAATAAAATAATATCATTATTTAATATTCATATGGGTAATATTATTATTCATATTACTATTCCTAAGGATATGTTACAATTCATCAAAAATCATGTTTGTTCTATCTGACTCCAAATGACTTACTGATCACAAATCTTGATGACTATTTTTTGAAATTCAAAACATAAAAGTGGAAAGTTGTGTTTAATTTCAATATTATATAATGTAATCAATATTTATTTTCAAAACCATGGTATGTTACATTATCCCATCCTTACAAAAATTTCATCCTCGAAATTCACAAAATATAGCCTTGAAAAATTCAGGTATGTCTTCAACATATACTCCTCAAGCTCTCATGTTGCTTCAACCATCTTATGGTTCCTCTAAAGATCCTTTACTAGATGATTTGTATGGATTTATTACTCGTTTTCTAGTATCAAGAACCTTGATAGGCTCTCCACAATAAGATAGATCAGGAACAAGTCCTATTTCTTCATTGGTGAGTACATGTGATGGGTCTGGCATGTATTTATTTAACATTGACATGTGGAACACATTGTGAAATTTTGAGTGACTTGGTGTCATTTCTACAGAGTATTCTTTGACACCAATTCAGTTCATAATTTCAAAAGGTCCAATATAATATCGACATAATTTAACCTTTTTAACGAATCTTAAAATCCCTTCCGTGGAGATACGTACAAGAAAACCTGATCTTCTTCTTGAAATTAGAAATCCGTCCTTTGGTTATCTACATATCTCTTTTGCCTAAATTTATCTATTTTGATATGGGTTTGGATAATCATCAGTTGTTCTATTGTTTCCTCAATATGCTCGTGGCCAACAACCATTCTTTCACCAACATCATCCTAGCTAGTTGGTGTATTACTTCTCTTTCCATATAATGCTTCATATGTTGCCATATGAATAGTTGAATGGATGTTATTATTATATGAAAATTTTAAAAGAGGTAAATACTGATCCCACAAAACTTGAAAGTCAACTGAACAAGACTTCAACATCTCTTCAAAAGACTGAATAGTCTGTTATGATTTTCCTTCTGTTTGTGCGTGGTAGGTAGTTCTAAAACAGAGATCAATATCTAGGGCCTTCTGAAATCTTTTCCAGAAATAAAATTTAAAATGGGGATCAGGATAAAAAAACTGATAATGGTTCACATTGATGTCTTATAAACATCATTAATACATAGTCTTGTTAAATTTTAAAGTGGTAAATCATTTCATACAGAAAGAAAATGTGCTGATTTTGTAAGATGATCAACTATAACCCATATCGAATAATTCATTCTCAGATTCATTGGTAGTCCCCACACAAACTCAATCGTAATATCATCCCATTTCTACATTGTAATAGGAAGGGGTTTCATGAATCGTCTAGGTGTTGTCTGCCAGCATTAACCTATTGACTCACCAAACATATTGACACATAATCCACTATATCCCTCATCATGTTTTCCCACCAAAAATTTTCCATTAGATCTCTATACATATTTGTGCTACCATGTAGTATTGAGAAATTAGAGCTCTGAGCATTGTACAATAATTCTATATTTATCACAGGAATAGCACGAACACAATGCCTCTTTCTGAATTCTAAAATACTATCTTCATATTTTATATCAACCAAATTCCCATCATTTATCGCTTTCATTTTGTTTCGAAAATCCATATCATCACCATGATAATGTTTTATCCTTTCTAATAATGTTGTTTTGGGAAACATTAGATAAAGTAGTGCTGTGTTATCTTCCTTAATAATTCCCATATCCATCTTTACTACATCCATGAGAAATTATCATTTTCAACTCTCATATTTTTCACAATTATGTGGTCCTTCCAACTGATATCATCATATACCTTATTTTCGTTATTTGGTTGTAGTGTATTGTGGAATCATTATCATTTAGTAGCTCAATCAATATTTTTTATCTTCTGTTATGTTATATCTATGGGAAGATATATTAAAAACTATTATGATCTATATATAACTCAAATTTTTTTCCATAAAGGTAATTCCTCCAAATATTTAGAGAAAAGACTACCGTTGATAACTCACGATCATGAGTTAGATAGTTTTGTTTGGAATTTTTATCTTCCTCGATGCATATTCAATCACTCTATCATTTTGCATTAGGACACAACCAAGACATTTATTTGATGCATTTCCCTTGATCACAAATCCATCATTCACTGGAAGAAGAGTCAGGATTGGATCATTCACTAATCTACTATTAAATTCATTTAAAAAATATTCACATTCCTTTGTTAATAATAATATTTACCCTTTTTGTGTGAGCTTTGTCATTGGGTTAGCTAAATGGGAAAAGTAATGAATGAAATGCCCATAATAACATGCGAAACCAATAAATCTACATTCCTCAATAATGATCATTGGAGTAGTCCATTCTTGCACAACCTTTGTCATTTTAGGATATATAGATATTCAATCCTTAGAGACAATGTGCCCCATAAAGGATAATTATTTGAGCAAAAAATCATACTTCTAAAACATCCCATATAATTTATTTCTTCAATGAGTCTTCATAATTGTGCACATGTGATATTCATGATCTTCAAAGAATTTAGAGTATATTAGGAAATCATCAATAAACACCATAACAAATTCATCAAAATATTCCTTGATAAATCTATTAATCCGATCCAGGAAAATAGATTGTGCATTAGTTAGTCCAAAAGGCATTACTATAAACTCGGAATTCCCATACCTAGTTTGGAATGCTATTTTTGGAATGTCTTCCTTCCACATAAGCAACTTATGATATCCAGATTAAAGACCATTATTAGAAAAATATTGGGCTCCATGAATTTGATGAAATTAATCATCATTTCAAGGAAGGGGATACATGTTCATTATTGTTATAGCATTGATACCATTATTGTCAATGCACAACCTCCTAGACCTATCATTCTTTTTGTAAAGAGGATGGGGATCCCCATAAAGAAACACTAGGTCAAATAAATCATTTACCACTCTATTCGTCTAGTTGTTTTATTAGATCCACCAACTCCTCAGTGTCCACTCAATAAGGTTTATTTGATATAGGATTGTACAAAGAATTTTGTTAGTGGAAAACTAAATTTCCCACTCTAGAGGATGTACATGCAAACCCTCTATAAAGACATCCACATATTATTACATAATATATATGTACTCTACCTATAAATTCTTCTCCACAGCCATATTTATTTCATTCCATTCTTCCCCAATAATTGTATTCAGTAGAGATTCTAATGGGGGATCTACATAAGAATCAAAAGGCGAGGCTTCTACTCTAAAAATAAGAGATTCTACACCATTCTAAAAAATTGTAACTTTTTTCTTATTTTAAATGATATTGACATCATAATTGGATAACCAATTCATACTAATAATTAAATCATATTCAACCATTGGTATGATGATAATGATAGAAACTAATGTACGTTTATGTTTCAGGAGGGGGACTGATTGACATGCCTTTGTTGAAATCATACGTCCACTAGTAGTTTTTACTAGTATTTCCCTTATTAAATAAAATTGGACATGTCAAATTTTCATAAAAATTTGGTATGATACAAATTAATGCGACAATCCTGAATCAAATAAAGCATTGGCCATGTTTGATGAAATGATCAAAGTACATGCAACCACTTAATTAGGAACTTCAACCACCGCAGTTCTGACATCATAATCTTATCCTTGAATCCTTAGAATTCATTAGGTAACATTTCCCTGATTCTTAGGACATTCATGTGAATAATTTCCCACCTCTGTGCTAGTATAGCATTAACCATTGGTATCTTCTTTCTTCCCCATACAATCCTGAGTTAGGTGGACATTTTCTCCACATTTGTAACAGAATACCATTCCCTTCAAGCAAGTGATAGGGTGTTTCTTTTCACAATTTGCATAGTTTGGAAATTCAACTCTTCCCTTTTTTCCTGGTTTCCATATTTCCCTTTCTTGTGTTTTCGACAATCCTCTTCTTTTAATTTTTTTTCATTAAATTCATAAGACATAAAAAATTTCTTTTCTATCTTAATATCACTTGAGACTATATCTTTATATGATGAGAAAATATGGGAGACCAGAGCCCACTAGAGTAATGGATTTATTCTCTAAAATAATCGATCTTTATAGCTGCTTGGATTTCGTATATTGTTCATAACATGTCTTTATTATCATGTGAAGTCTGCTTCATACTTTGTAACATTCTCATCTTCATTTAGCCTCAGATTCACGAATTGCCTCTTCATAAATGCTTGCTATTAGTGGGGAAAGTATTTCTCTAGGAGTATTTCCTTAAAGTCTCTCTTTTCCATCTCTTCTGTTTCCCCTTCCACAATTGTGTTTTCAATTAAGTACCCCCACTGATCCATATATCCTGATAGACGTTAAACATCAATGAAGACCTTCTCTCTTTCATTAATTCCCAAAGTGATAATTATCTTCTCTAGGGAACTTATCTACTATTCATCCGCAAATGGATTTGTAGACCCATTAAATAATGGAAGTTGTTGTCGCGTAAGGTGATCTATCATGGCTCTTCCACATGGACAATTCAGATTTTCTATATGGGTATGTTAATTATTTATAACCTAAGTATGTTGTCCCAATATAGTTATAAGTTTCTCAACACCTTTCACAGCACCAGTGCCAACATCATTAGCTTGAATCAGAGGGAAATACCTACAGGGGACATGTGCTTTCATTCGGTTTCCATTTCATTCACCAGGCACCATTTCTAGATAATTTAATACACTATATTATGATATGATTCAAAATTTATAATCTTATCATAACAAAATACATAGAAACAATTGAAATCCTACACATAGATAATCCCATAATCAATAAAATGGTTTCTTTGTGGAAAAATTTACATTTATTTCCCCCATAAGGGCTTGTAATGAAAATATGAATTATCTTTATCATATCCCCCAAGAGTGTCTTAACCGAGAGTGCAGAAAGGCCCGCTGTCATGAACTAGTTCCCGTTTGATTCTAGCTCAAAGTAGTGTTTTTAATTTTTTACCCCTAGATACATCTGTACAAGAGACGCCTCTACCTACTTGTATCCAGATAGGGATTCACTTCTTGAATAATCCTCAAAATCTATTCCATAACAAATTATGAGGACATTATTGTAAGCTTATACTCAAAGACGATATTAGGAAATCTTCCCTAATATACTTTTTCAAAATCTAGTTTCCATGTTTTATACTAAACATCCTCTAATACCAACTGTATGGACCCGACAACAGTTTATTGGAGTCAGTGACTTATTTTATTACATTGGAATATAATCAATGAATAAGCCTATTGAAGTAAATAGTTGTTTATTATTATTGGAAACAAGACACATACATATGTTCAACATTACAACTTGAAATGAAAATCAACATAGAAACTTCATCGACAACAACCATAACTCCTAGGATATTTTAGAATTTCATTAATAATAGAAATATTCATGTCCTAAGAAAATGAATCACAAGATAGGGTTGAACTCAATCATTTCATAAGATTTACCAATACAGCGGAAGATAACATAAACACTAGACATGGTGAATATTTGAAAACACATTACTTTAAAAATAAACATGAACATAATATGGAATAAATATGAGTTGATTAATTATTGCCATAATATAACATAATCATTGGTATTTTACTAGATAAATAACCACATGAATCATCAATATAATAATCATAATGATTGAATGCATAATGTGGGGAAACATATCCATACATTCATGGTCTCGTTCCAAGACAATAAATAATCCATTTGTCAAGGCCTTGTGTCAAGACCATAGTTTGTCTCATTAGACATACCGATTCACCAATGGGATATTGCAGTACCCACCTGACACTAACATTGTCCAATGTATTCCTCATAAAAATGGTTATAAATATAAACAACATATACATTCATATTGAAACTTATACATGAAATGTAAATAACAATCCCTGAACAGTTAGCATAAACACTAACCATTCAGAGTAATTTGGTGAATGGTTATAAGATAGTACATCCATAGCCAAAATAATCTTAAAACATTAAATAAAACATGGTATATGATAGAATGATATATTAATCCCAATAATATATAATAATTAACAACAGTGTCGAAATATATAAATATTCTCTTATAAAAGTTTAGATTAATTGTTTTGATAAAAACCCATTTACATTGAAAAGAAGAGTTCCTTTAGAAAAATAACTTTACAAAACCAGAATTTATGTAAGGAATTATTTTCATAACAAAATTAGTGATATTGTAAAGAAAATGGTTTCCAAAAATATATTATATGGTGCCCTTGAAAATGGGTATGAATTTGAGAGATTCCCTTGATCTGGGCTTGTCTTTTAGACACAATTTTAAATGTTCCTTTTTGAAACATGTGACTATCCATAAAACAAGAAATGATTATGGTTGGTAATCATTTAAATAATACACTCACATATATTATGAGAATTAATTAAAAATATAAAATAATTTTATTTAGATAATTATATGATACAAGTTACCTGAATGAAAATTGATGTTTGGGTTGAAATTCCTTACCTTATGTCCGAATGTGTCCCCCCATGAAAATTATGTATGGGAATAAAACTTAAATCACAATAATAACATAATTCAGAACTTATTATTAATTATTTAATTTTATCCCAACTCTTTTTAGATCATTTAGGTTCTTATTGATATGTTATAATATATAATTTGTCGTTCTAATGTGATTTTTTTCTTGATTTTCATAATCGGTTCTCTAGTTTTTATTTAATGGAGTCAATGTGGAAAGGAATTAAATCTATGGAATTGAGATTAAATATTATTTATGAACATTTGTATGTGTTTATGGTCATTTTTATCATTTGGTTACATTTAAATAATATGAATCATTTGATGAATTATGAATGACATTCACATAGATTATTTAAGCGATATTTTGATTATTAGGAACTAGTTCGGTCTTATGATTTATTAATATGAACTTATACTTGTTCCTGAAAATTAATTTTGTTATTATACATATATTATATACTGGTTCAACCATATAAATAGTTACATGACTAGTAATAAAGGGAAACTGAGGAAGGAATCTTCATCGTCCACGACAGTTAAAAATTGGAAACTCATGGACGTTGATTTCTTTTATAAATATAAAAGTGAGGGAGTAAGAATATTGATGATTGTTATTACATTCACAAGATATAATTATATTATATAGATTATAATGTATATATTATGTTCATTTATAAATAAGAGGTTAGGAGAGAAAACAAAAAGAGATGAACTTTTAAATAAATGAAAAATTGAGAGATCTCTTATAAAAATTCGCTAGCCGAACGACGTCTCATTAAATTTCATTAAATGAATTGATGAGAGAAAAGGGTATCTCATCATATGGAAATAATATGTATAATATTAGGAACACATAATATCAAACCCTAAGAAATGATAATGAAATTTCAAAGAGATAACATAAATGATGTTTTGACTAAAAGTTGAGGGTGAAAGGTTCCCCTACCTTTTGAGTAAGTCTTAGAACATGAATGATGGGACCTTGACTGCTTAAGGACACCTTCTAGGGACTCCTTGGGTGGTAAAAACACCAGATCTTTTGAGGATGATGGATTTGGAATACAATAAAAAGAATTGATCTGTGTGTATTTATAGTAAAAGAGAGAGAATTTTTTATTAATTTTAAAAGACACCTTATAATTGGTTTTTGAAAAACAATGGGCTTCCCCATGGTATATGCCCATTGTTATAGGAACTTGCGACAACACCTATCATATGATATTGTACACAAGTAAACCAACCATTTATTTTAATTATTATTTCATTATTATTACATTAATCATACCAAAAACACTAAACTGTATTTTTACTATTCACCTAAAATTCATGTATTTTAGAAAAATCTAAAAAATTCAGCCATAATAGTTTTTGATATATAGAATTCAAAAATGAACTAAATTTTTCAAATTTAATTTTCAAAATATAATTAATTTAATTTTTTAAATAAAATAAAAGTTAATTCAAAAAATAGCTATTCTAAAGGTATAATTAGTTTTATATCACATTTAACAATTAATTAATATTTCATTATCTTATAACCATAAGAAAACAAAATAATATCATTAGTTAGAATTCAAAAGGGTTATATCACTAATCATATTACTATTCAAATGGTTATATTACTATTCACTGAAAATCATTTCTGTTCTATCAAACTCCAAATGACATAATGATCACAACTCTAGATGAACGTTTTTTGAAATTAAAAACGTAGAAGTTGAAAATATTGGATTAATGGATTGATTTTAAAATTAATTTAATATTTATTTTCAAATACATGTGGTGTTTCCTATTATTTTTTCATTCCTTACATGATATGTTAATAAAATATTTTATCTATAACAACATCTTGGTTTTGAAAATACCAAACATACAGAACCAGTTTAGAAACATTCCAAATCTCTTTATAGATTTCAAAAACCCCCAAGATATTCGTATGATAAGTTAAATGGATTCTTATTACAAAACAACATTGATAAGGGATCTACAGAGCCAACCCTTTTTTAGAATATGTTAATAAAAATATTATGTTAGTAAACAAATATTCGGATGAAAATATATTTTTTTCATCTTAAAAATCATATACAGATTTCTTTGAGGATCATATGAAATCTGAGATTGATATGTATATGATGAGTGAGTTAACATACATTGTAGGTCTTAAATTTTCGAACATCCATGTGGAACATTTATATATCCAAATATGTATATAGAACGTCTTCATAAGATATTTATGTATGAAAAAACTAAAAGTACTAGAAAAAGCCTTGAAACATCCAATACTTTAGATATTGATTAAGCATGGAATCTATTTAATCAAAATAAATTTAGGGGTATGATATGGTGTTTACATTAATAAACATCTATTTATCCAAATTTAATGTTTTACATATGCTTATATACTTTATGTCAACCCATTTCAAAAGCATAATAACTTAGATGTGTTAAAAAATTCATTATCTGAAGGGAACAATGCATTTTGTCTTTAAATATTCTTCTATAAATGATTTTAGACTATTTTATTTTCAGATACATATTTTGGTGGAATTAGAATGGATAAAAATGTACATATGGGACATCTCATTTCTTTGGATAAGATTTACTATCTTGGTTATGTATGAAAGAACACCTAGTTTCACTTTCCAAAACTGAACCCAAAAATGTGCAAGTTGAATGTTGTTTTACTCGATAGTTTTAGATGCAATACATATTTACTAACATCGGCATGAGTCATTCTAAAACTCCATTTTTTGTGATAATAGTAGTTATATTGTGATATGTAGAAAAAAAGAACATCAATAAACTAATAAAAAATATAAATTAGACACCATTTACTTCAATATCATACACATAAAAGAGTTATTATTTTACAATTCCTCAGAACATAAAAATAACATGATGATATTTTTACTATACACATTTTTTTGATAGATTCGAATACAATAATTAGTATCTAGGAAATATAAATATAATGATACTATTCATATATAATTATTGTTATAAATCTCATTAAATTAATGAATGAATTTTTAAACAAGGGGGGGGGTACGTAAGAATTTAATCATCTAAAATCTTTTTTTAAAACAAATTCGCGTTTCTAAACAATTTGAGTTTTTTTACATTCTCATACTCAAAATGTTTTTAATTTTTTTTGGAGTCATAAATTGTTATAAAAACATGCCAAATCTAAAGAGTTTTACAAATGATTCTTCAGAGTGAACATGTTTTCCAAAACCAAAATATGTTATAAATAGATTTATCTATCAATTTTTTTTATAATATTTATTGTCTAAAAAAATTAGAAAATGTTCAGAAATATTTTTTATTATAAAAAATATCATAACTAGTTTTTATTAAAAAAATAAAGAAGATCATTTTACTCATACCGAAAAATATTGAATTCCAAAAGGTATTCTTATTTATGTTTTTTCAGTTATTCATTAAAATAGTAAAAAATATTTTTGATCAAATATTATTTTAGTTTAATAAAAAAAATTTCTTCAAACTTATCTATTTTGAAATCTAATTGATACTAATTCCAATAAAATAATTTCTTAATAAAATAATAATTTAAAATTTACATTAAATTCCTACACAAATAATGAAAAGATCATCATATCAGATATAAAATTTTATAATGATCCATTTAAATATATATAATTCTAATCATCGTTGTTGTGCCAAAATATGGTCGGAACAACTTGTGTCCCTCAGCAGTTTTCATATACATTTACAACTCATTTACATGCTATGCCCATTTTTTTGATTTTGTCTAATTTCTGATTTTATTCTCAATACTGTGAAAACATTAGAATGTTTTTCACATAGGGAATTATATAGTGATATAATCATTGAGAGAAACTTTTATGGAAAGTAAAATTCAATTTTTAAAATGATCATTATTATTCAATCCAAGGAGAATGTTTTTTTAAAAACAAGGTTGATATTTTGATTTATATTTTAATGAAATTATAATAGAATAGTATGCTATATTTTTATAAAGAATTAGATAAAGTTGAATATGAATAGGTGGGAGAGAATGAAGTAGGATAATGAGATGATAAAGAAAAGGTGGTATAATATGAAGATGATGATGAAGATAGAGAGACACACGAGGAGTCATAAGATAATAAAACATCAAAAATCATCATCAACCTAAACTATGATATCCTGCCAATCCGATAAGGATGTATATTTGGATGAATTAGGGTATGAAAAATAATCATGAAATGTAGAATAAAATTCATCATACAATAATAAGGAAGTATATTGAAACTCCCAAAAAGTAGTCCTAGATAATGTTGAATCAGATAAAGAAGTGGACATTATTAATGTTTCAAAATTAAGAATAATTTTCTCAAAAATGAATGGAAAATTTTGAGATGGATGAAAAACCAATCATATATTCTATTAGACCAAATTCTATTAAAGATTTATCATGTTAATAAAAATTTAATGGCATGGTTTCTTAGACATATTTTGACTGTGTTTTATAATAAATGGATTGATAATGTTATTTTAATCCCTCTATTCTAAATATAGAAGTAAGGTTTAAATTTACATTAATGAGTATTAAAAAGAAATAATAATCCCTAAATGTTTTTATTGAATATGTTGTTCAAAATATGGTTGAATTTAAATCATTCAAAAAATTGGATTCCCTTAAAAGAAATCATACAATAAGATGATTATGTGTTCAATCAAAGTGGAAGTTGATCTCAATGATCAACTCCTATAAGTAAAGAAACATTCTTTATATATGAAAAATCATTTGAAAAATTTAAAATTTATGTTGTGGATAGGGTTATATTAGTGGAGGATTTCAAAGATAAAATTGATGTTCATTATGATGATGTTTATGTTTTGAACAAAATTGTTCACATTTTAGAGTTAGAAAATAGTAGATGTTGAAGAGCTGAAGATGAGAATTTCCTTAAAAATAAAAACAATAATATGTTATCTGAGGAATATGAATGAATTATGTCATAAATTCAGTAGAAAATAGTAATGGAGGACCAAATCATAAATCTATAATCATCAATTGGACATACATTGAAGGATCATGATGAATTTAAAGAAATGAAGGAAATTATAAAAACGTTGATGCATAAAGAATTATATTTTGTTATTTTAACTCTTGATGTGTATATTGAATTTTTTTAATGAATGTTTTATAATAATAAATTATTCATCCAAAAATATTATGTTGGAATGTATTGTAACTATGATTGGATATATTTTCATTCTTTTATTTCATGGATGATTAGTTATTTCACATAAAATTGTTTCTTATCGTATTTATTTATAACATTTGACGAGATATCACTTCCATATTATTTTTTAAAAAATTAAAAGGGGGGAAATTTATTAATATGGAATTCTTTGATATATTTTCTTAATGGTGAGAAAATATACTAATGGTGAGGGGAACTGATTTAATACTTTTCTTTAGATTGTAAGGATGTTATAAACTCAATGGTAGTGATGTTTTGAGAAATATAGTTGAAGGACATAAAAAAATTATTGAGAATAGGTTTTTTTGATAGGTATTATTTTTTTTACGTTATGTTTTTATTTTTTTCTTCCTTAAATGTAGTATATTGATGACGCAGATGTATTACTTCTTACATTTACATTGTTTATTTTTGGAAATAAAAAACACTTCCATAAAAAATAATTTTCTACCATTATATTTCCCATGGTTCATAGTATGTTTTTGTAGAAAATATTAATTTATAATTAATGTAGAAACAATTCCATTGAAAATAGTATAAAATTACTATTTTACAATTCAATTAATCGGAATGAATATCCATACGATACATTAGACTGTACAATATTACATGTTGTTTTCTATCATATTGAGCGACACAAGAATTTGATGGATGTGGTGTTGATTCATGTAGATATAAAATTACATAGTGATTTTCCCTCAATTTCATGTAACTCCAAATATATTTCCATTTTATGAACCCCATTTATGTTACTTCTCAATTAAATCCACATATGAGGGAAAAACAACACTTTTGGTCATACATTCAAATTTGGAAATTTGGTTAATGTGTTCATGATTCAAATGGACTATAAATGACATAAATATCATTGTCCTAGGATTTAATTTATATCGATGATCATCATTTACATATTATTTCAAACTAATCCAAGTGTGTTTCCGCATTTTGACTCCTAAACTGGAAATATGATATTTTATGAAAATAAAAAATGTAAAAAAATTCTTTAAATTGCACCAACTATTTTGATCATACAATTTACTTGTGCTTGATATTAAATGACAAAAAAATCTATTAATGGTTATTTTCATTTGTTCTTTCATCTATATAAATGTATATACGTGGTTTTGGAACACTAATTTGTCAAATGTAATATTAATGAAAATGTAAATTTAATTGTTTAATTCACTACTGTTAAAAAATAAAATGAGACATTTAATACTAATTGGGAACCAGAAAGATAAAATGATACACACCTCCAAAATCTGATTCACCTTATAGGTCCATGTATTTATATACGTCTATTCCTGCAGGGGAGTAAAATAAAAAATATTAAAAATATTATGATAATGAATATAAATATTATAATATTAAAATATAGTATAAAATAGAATCATATGATCCCCTATTCTGTCACCTTGGATGATATATTCCCACTGTGCTCTGTCCACAGCTAGTAACAATGTATTTACCTTCGTGAGAACATGAATTTAGCCCTTAGATCTTCCACCCATCATTTCCTCTAATAAAAAAATATCCATAACCTTAGCACATGAAAATATAGAATGTAGAATCTCTATTCCATATGTCATGTTATATCCAAGATCATCACGATCAACAATGCAATTAAATATATCATCCTTCTACAAGGAATGTTAAAGTTCTTAATTTGGTATCTATGTTAAATAATACTGAATGAGATCACATTTAATATATATATATATATATATATTGATATATATAATTATTTTTTATTAATACAAAAAACACTATAAGATTCGTAACATCACGATCATTTAAATCTTGAGTTTTCATCCCTATTGATATTCTACATGTCATTATACCTTTCTCCCATAAAAATAAACCAATAATATATAACAATAGAACAAAAACCACAATTAATAATAAATATAAAAAATATATTATAAATACATCATTTCAAATCGGGGACACATGACGATTCCAAAACCTATGAGGTAGTCCCTACATCATAAGATTCTCATAATAATGAAATTTAATTACCAACATTAAATAAATAATAATTGATTCTTGTTAAATGTAACACATTAATTAAAATATATATACGAATAATAATCAATATCACATTAATAGCCTCTGTAGACCGATATGTAACCATGTCACTCCACTGATATTGGACAAAACCTCCCACAATTGAATACAAAATGTGTTGGGAAAACATATTTGGTAGCCAATTCTACCTCTTAACTATTAATTTATAATAGTTACACATTTTATAATATTATTCCATACATACTAGCTAGAACTCATGGTCTATCACTCTCATATTAATATATTTATGAAAAAAATTATAATACATTTATGTGTTTTTAAGTATTGCTAAGAAACATGAAGGATTATGGTACCTGAACATCCCAAAATAGTCAATCTAATGTGTCTTTAGAGAATAAGGCCTAGTCATTTTTAGTTAATTGAAATCTATTTGGGTTATATGTGATTTGAACTAACAAGTGAATAAATGATGGGTGACCATCTCCCATGGGATGGTATGTCTCATACTATTATATATCAAGAGTATCATGATGATGAAATCCCACAACCGAAGTCTATCCTATGACATAGAGATGTGGTTGAGTATAATCCCACAAAAAACAATTTCATACAATATTTTAAAGATGTATGTATATATATTTAACTATTAATTGATAATATGAAAAAATTACATTCAGATATACCCTGACAATTGTATAAGATATGTCTCTAGAATAATGTGGACATTGTTCAGGTTCCACAATCATGTCTTATATCATAGTAACCATTAATAGTTAAACGTGAAAAAAATATATATTCATTAAAGATAAATAAAAAACATAAAAAACTTAAATAGTTTATAAATAGTTTAACTACAAAAAATAACATTAAAACCATAGAGCGTGAAAAACTTCACACAATTTACTAGGCATGAAAATTTATCATTTATACTTCAAGTATCACTCTAAACAATATAGTATCATGATATAGTTTATTTATAATGTATTAATCTAACTATTTTGATAAAAATTAAATAGTCTCTGTTTTATATCATTCTATTAAAAACACTCCTCGCCTTAAATTCATCTTAAAAACATTCAAAATTTGACTAAAAATAATCATGATAAAGAAAATGTTTTCTAATTGTTAAGAAAAAAATGAAAAAGCATACTACTATCATGTTCATATCTATATAATATAATATTGAAGTTCACCAATTTAAACTGAAAATGGTCGACTATATTTTCACAAACCTGATCATCCCATGTACATTTTATCAATATGTATTGAAACCAATGATTATATACAACATCATTGATATATTGAAATTGATGATATCAATAATAAAAATATATTTATTAGTAAACAATGTCAAGGATTCTTATTTCATGTCTTTCATCAACAGATTTTATGTGAATTTGAATGAAATTGTCATCTAAAGCTTTGTAAAGATAAGTCGCTAAAGATGGATAGTCCGCTAGTTGGTAAAATTATTCCATAAATGTAGGGTCACCTAACTCCTTCATGGTTATTGACCAATATATTTTATGGAATTAAATATATAGTTATGCATAATGATATTAGAAATATAATTCAATCATAATGAAAATTAATTTATACATACAATTATTGTGAAACAATCATGATATGATGCATAATGTTACTTTTGAAGCTGATAATCACTAGAACAATGAATATCATTTTTATGTAATTAATTTTTTTCCAATAAATGAAATTTTCTTGTTTAAATGATCAACATCTATATGAAATGAAAATACATTAAAGATGAACAGTACATCTGATAAGACATATACAACAATAATAGTTCCTCTAATGGAGTATTGATCAAGATGAATAGAATTTTTACGACATAAATATTTCCCATATAAATTATAGATCATTCTCATTTTATACTATAATTAATCTGAGAGATATTATATAATTTTTATTTGAAATCTATAAGATATCTAGCACAAAAGGTAGAACACTCATCCACCAAATAACCATTGACCATTGATACCTTTGTATGAGCTCTATTACCTATAAATCATTTTGTTGGATTCAAATACCTTTCAATAGTATACATACAATTCGATTGAACAATACAGATATCAATTACATCAATGGTTAGTTGTTCTATTAAATGAATCAAAACATCAATATATGAGTGTGGAAATAGTTTATCAAGGTGAAAACCCATAAGTAAAATCTTATCCTACAATCTTTTTAAATAAATAATTCCTTTATTTTTTACATAAATATGTCTAAAAATTACTCATATTAATCATTGGTTGAACATCATATAGTTATAAAATATCACAATTTGTGATTGGAATCATCTTTTGAAGTTGTGTTTTATTTTCAGGAAGTTTCATCCCTTGCAAGAAGTGTAAAAATCAAGCACCATGAGCATATTAAAATTGTAAAATATGTTATTTTTACTCATCATATATTTCAAAATAGACATGTAATCCCCATTACCCACAATAAACTCTTAATGAAATTATCTCATTAAACCTTTTTTATTTTAAATCTCGTCACTCATTTACAGTCCTTTTATTATCCATGAACACCAAAAATGGCACAAAAATATATTATCAAAAAAAAATCAATTTCCCCGAAATCTAGATTATTCTATAATATGTTAATTTTTATGTAAGGTAGATTTAAAAAAATGGTTCCCCTTCGAATTGTGTTTGTTTTTTATACCTACATATTTAAATGAGGGTTATTAAAGTCCAAAAAATACAAAAAATTATATACCATGGTAATGTTTTGTTTTCTAATATTTGATAATATTTTAACACATTTCCTGATCATTGGTGATGGGTTGAATTCCCTAGAACCATAAAATTTTTATTTGTTCCTTCAAAACATATTCGGAGGGGATGGAATCATATGCGTCTTGTGTAGGTCCATTTAATAAAATATTTAATCCATTTAGAATTTTTACTTTTAATGCATTAAGGGGAATGAATTCAACATTCATACTCCAACCCGATATATTTTTATAAATCTAGGCCACATTGACTGTCTATAATAATATAGCATATAATTTGAACATTTTACTCATTTCCAAATCTAATGTTATCAAACAGTCAACCCCAGATTAATTCAACTCATCAATCAATGGCTAATGGTAAACAAAAATATTGTCTCTATAACTTCTTGGTCCATTAAAAAGAGTGAAAAGCTATTGAAATTTTAGTTTCACATAATGCCATGGTGGAAGACTATTCAAAAACAACACCATGGGCCATCTTTTATGAGTTTCACCAACCAAATACCTAAATGAATTGAAACTATACTCGACCAAATTGATTGAATCATTATAACTATCTATTTAATGGCAAGGGTTACTCTGATTATACTCCATACTTAAAAAAATTTCTATTAATTATGTTAGAATATCATTATTATTATTTCGTTGTATATTTTATCTCAAAAATTTTGATATTTTAGATGAAATAAAAACTATTTTCTACATCAGAATTAGTGGGTAGTGGTGAATTTTCATTACAACAATCACTTCCCCCTGTTTCATAGTCCAAAATTGATATGTTTTATTTTCCCCATTATTTTTCTACATGGAAGATAAATTGAATTTAAAATTATACAGATGGTACGTTTCTTTTCTAAATAATATACAGTTGTTTTAACATGAATCTATGGTCTCATAGGTGATAGCAATTTTCTTTGTCAACATACAAGCATGGAATTGTGATTTCAGAATAATAGCATTAGCAAGGTGTACTTTTTTTATAACAACTTCATCATGTTCAACAATGTGTCTCGCCACTAATTCAATGAATTCATGTGCAATAACTCCATGATAAAATAAAATTAACTATAATAAGTACACTATGATTATTATTTTGTTTTCCATCATCTGGTATTTCATAAATACTCAATGAATCATGATCTACACCAGTGGATAGATTGATCACACCAATATCAAAATTTTAGATTTCAATTTCATTAGGATCTAACACAGATAACATTTCATTGAGCATTTCAAGCATCTGATCTATCCTCTTAACATCAACATCCCTTAGAATAGATTGTATTTAATTAAAATGATTATTTAATTCCCCACAATAGGTAAAACACTTATAATTTTTAAAAAACAAATAAAAATAATAGGTCCTCCCTCAATGTATCTCATCTGAATTGATATCCCTTCCACCTCTTCTATATGGACATCTAATATAGTTAATTTTAAATACTTTATTAAAATAAAAAAAATTTATAATTCCAAAAAAATATTCTTTTATTTTTCAATTTGGAATATCAATCCAAATATTATCCATATATGTATGTCATGATCACCTACCAAAAAAAGTGTTCCCCCTCCTGGGCTATTTATTAGAATGAAGCAGACTGACCGCCTGAGTACTATTTCCAGAAGACCCTAGTTTGTAAACCAGCACTGATGGAATATAATATATATAAATTTGAGGCATTACCATCAAATTAAAACATGAATAAGAGAGAGATAAGACAAATACAACAATAAAATCATGATAATAGAGTTAAAACAAACCCATGTGTATAAATGATATGTCCTAAAAAACTAAAAAAACAGATAAAGAAACTAAATGTACCAAAAATGTAAACTCAACTGTGAGAACAAATCCCAAAAATCTCTTCAAAATAAAAATCTAGTAATATATTGTGTGATCTCAAAAATTTTCCTAATAACCTAAAAAACAATTTATATATACCTGGGGTGATCACAAAAGTACACATAGTAGAATCCTCCACAAATCATCTCATACAATGGATAAAGAATGCATAGTAAAAACAAATAAAAAATATGTGAAATAAAATAATCACATAATTACATATACTAAGTACCCAAAATCACCATGTATATCTCTCACAATGTCATAGATAATAGAGAGGTAAAATAATATAAAAATAAATAAACAAGGTAACCCTACTTCTACTTCCCCCCTGGTTTTCTGCTATGACCTAACCACGCATGTATTATTGCATATATCTCCAATAGAATCTTGAATGGTGACACCTGAGATATTTATAATTACATGGATAAAATTAACCACATAATTTTATCATATCATGCCACATCTCCAACTAGTACTAAATATGTTTTTAGCAGACACCAAATCCCGTAGGATGTGTATAATACAAGTGTCATGGGGTAATAGTAGAATAAATCCCCAAACCAACAAAAAAGAGTTCCAAGGACCACTGAATAATCAATATGGTTTAATTCTACATACAATCGCAAAAAATTGTTTTTTTAAAAGAAAACTCACCCCAATTGTGTTCTTATACGGTATTATGGAATCAAAAAACAATTTTTGAGGATGAAAATAGTATAAGATCAAAGGAATCACTAGTTTTTACATGCAACAGTCCCCTTGGGACCTAATAAATTGAAAGAACACCACCCACCCACACACATTATTAGATGCTAAAAAATAGATTACAGTGTACATAGGTAATTAACATTGTCATATGAAATGAAAATAAGTTCTAAAATAGAAATTAAACACTAGAAACAACAACACAGAAAGAATCAAGATTATGAAAAACATATAAACCGAACAAATGTCGGGAAATCCAGGTCACTTCAAGATCAAATAACATCTATCCCAAGGCTTCATTAAATTACATTGTATGATTATCACAGCGTGTTTCTATATTCATGAATGGTCACACGCCTTAAATTAAAATGAACCTCAAGAGGCTCCAACATGATCTGTATAGTAGCAGTGTATTAGGAGCTCGTCAGTCTGACATATGAGAACATTAATGGGGAAATAACACCACTACCAATGTGATTAAATTCAAGTAAGACAAAAAGATGATTTTCCAATATGATTCATTTATCAAATATAAGTGCTTCATGGGTGATAAAAAAATATCCTAGAACCTTAAAATGATAACTGCATATCCAAGGGGAGGATACCATAATGAAAACACTAAAATGACCACCCAACGACACATGGAATGGCTCAAATAAATGGATGGATAAAAAGGATTTGGAAGAAACATCAATTGATGGCCAAAAATGAAGAGAATATGAATAATGTGGATTGCCACAATGAAATCTCAAACCAACCAAGCCAACCAATTGAGCATGGCACATAACTCAGATAATATGTTAAAATCAATCCACAATCTAGAATAATTAAAAATGAGAAAGTATTTAATAAAAAATTTAATGTATTTAAACAATTTATATGGGTTAATTAAAATATTAAATATAAAAACAATGATTACCCAAATTAACAACTCTATACCATTTTAAATTGAATATTGATGTTTTTGTGGTTGCACCTAAATGTTATTCAAGAGGATAAATGATCATGACATCTAATAAGGGACTGAATTTGAAATATGTTATAGCCTTAGTCAAATTATCTATTGTGTTTTCAAGCATGTGTATCTTTTTTTCACACACTTCCAAACATTCAATAACTTCTATAATAAAATGTCTCCTAATATCAATGTACATAGACCAACCTTGACATAGTCAATTTCAAGAAAAATAAATGGAAAATTGACAATCATAATGAATAGTAATAATAGAATTACTAATTCTTATTTTAGAAATCAAACATATAGGCTATATGTCTCTATGACTACTTATGTCAGTGCAATGTACTCGGCTTCAGTGGTTGAGAGGGTCACCACCGATTTTGTATTGAACAACTGAGATATAGGTCCTCCATAGGTGGTGATGATATAACTTGTTTGTTATTGCCTGGTTTCATCATTTAAATCATAGTCAGAATATACATAACTAGTCACAGATTCAAGAGAATTAACATTCTCACCACAGAAGATTTAAACTAATGATGTAGAATAAATCTACTTCAACCCCAATTTCAGAGCATCCGAATGTTGAATTATTTTTTTGAACAAATCTACTATAACTAAATATAGAAAAAGAAACTTCTATCGAGTTAAAATCATTGAATACATAATACATCCAACTACACTAAAATACAATATTCTACTCATATATTGAACATATGAAGATAGAGCAGGTGTTAGAGATAAGGAAAATAAAAAATGATGACCTAAAGTAAAATAATATGGTTCAAACAATCAAACAAATTCTTTATATGCACATTAAGTATATAGGAATGTTGAGATACATAATGAATCTTATCATTCATTTCTCTAATAATTTCCATTCCAAATATTTTCATAACACAACCTATATCATTCATTTGAAAATATAAATTCAATTTTTTTTAATATCGGTAATTAATTTAATATCATAACATATGAGTAACATGTCATATATATAGATCATTAAATAAAGGATTCATTTTTAATAGATTTAAAATATACACATGCATTAAAATGAATCCTTTCGAATCCATTTTCAAACACGAATGAATCAATCAAATTATATCACTACCATGAATCTTACATTAATCCATATACATATTATTTAAAGAAGAAACCATGGTTATGTTTAAATTCATGTTCATTAAAAGTAGGAGGCTTCATGTAAAATTTTTTATTTAATAACCATGAAAGGAAGCAGTTTGGACTTATAGCTGTAATATATGAAAATATAAATGGGATGGAAAATAATAGATAAATCTTATTAAAGAATATTTCGGTAAATGAGAATAAATTTCAAAGTAATCATTTAATTCTATTTTGAAGGGGTCCTTTAGCTATAAGTCTTTCTTTAATCATAATTTTATTTCATATAGTATTGTATCCATTTGTTTTATATATAAATATAAAACAAATCACATTGGTAGTAGGTTTTTTATTTAAAATAAAACATTTATGGTACATTCATAGGGATTTCATGTCATCTTTCATCGTAGAATTCCTATGTTTAGTGTTTTTGTCACTGAAAACATGATTATAGCTCTATTTATCCATGAAACAATGATTTTATACCACATTTAAGCTAAAGGAAACTATATTGGAATGTATGTACCTAAGAGGAGGTCTAATGACACTCCTCTACATATCCACAATGAACTGATAACCCATAATATCACTAAGAACTATATCTTTAGGAGTATCCCTAGAATCCGACCAAGATTATTTCTAATCCTAAGAAAGATGAATTGGAGAGGATGAAAGAGTCTCAATAGGATACTCACTAACACATATATGATAATCCTAAAGATCCCTATTATGGCATGGAACAAATCATTAATTAATGGGTGGTTGGACTATAGTCATAAAAACTCTAGAAACAAAACATCCCAAAAAAAATACACTTTTGAATGCCAAATTTATCTACACAAAGCTTATACCCTTTCAACACCATAAGATACCCAATGAAGATTCCTATGGAATCTACATGATTATGTTTATCATTCATAACATGAGCATAAGTAGTGCATCAAAACACCCTAAGATGTTAATATGACGGTGGGTGATTTCTCCACACCTATATAAGAGTCTAAAATCAATTGGAATAAATGGGTTACCTAATTATTATGTTAAATGTCACAGTGAATGATTCATACCAAAATTATATTTACATTCTAATGCATGCATGTATGGTATGAACCCTCTCACAAATGGTATGATTCATATTGTTAGCTAGACCATTCTTCCGATGAGTATGAATCATGGTTTAGTGCATTAAAATTCCCTCACATTCACAAAACATCGTAATATTAGTAAATAGGTATTCAAGGATATTACAAGGCCATGACAACCTTTATCTTCTTTAATGATTAATTTTATATTGATTATTTCAATGTTTTAAACACCACAAATACAACATATTTCTTTCTGAAAATATAAACATATAAATTCATTGAAAGTTCATTAAATAAGGTGACAATGTATGAGCCTCCCCCATGTTAGGAATTATTATAAAGTCCCAATATATAAAAGTGGACATATTCAAGTAGAATTCCATGCTTTAAACACATCAATTTGTATTTAACAAGGTGTATCATGAGTGAGTGACCCTTTTTTTCTCAAATTCTCTTGACTATTAGCATTGGCATGTCCCAACCGCCTATTCCAAATAAAAGAATATTAATTTTTAGTGACATTAGTTTTTTTCATTGGTATAAAGTGATTTCTTACATATAAAACATATTATCCTTGTTTTAATATATATTTAAGAACTGAATGATCTCACATGGAGATTTTTACACAACGAGAATTATATTTTATGTTTAAATATCACTAATTTAAGACACCTATTTAGATCATTTACTTGTTTAAATTTAGATCATATCTCATATCAATTTTTTTTAAGGAAAATGGCCTGAGCTCTACAGAATAATATAATCTCTACCCATGAGAAAATATCTATTAAAGTTTCCCAAAACGACATATCCATTATCTTTGTTGGTCAAACTAGAAATAAAACTCTAATAAGGGCACATATGGAAGGAAAATCCTCATTCAATGACCTTCTTGGCATCAAGAGTATCCTATGACACAAACACAAAATGAAAAATTTAATATACTTTGTTCACAAATAGATATTGATGACTACACTACATATATATTTTTTCAGATTTCAAATCAGGTCATTTGGGTCTAATATGCCAAGGTTTACAAAAGTGGTAGTAGGTAACCTCTTTCATCTTATGTTTAGTATAATTTTCATGTGATTGGATATGAAACTTACTTCCCTTAATATGTTTATAATTCATTTTACATAGAAACTCCGAATGAACACTCACATTCTGACCCTATGATTCATGATGATCATCAGTCGTGCTAAACATCTTACATAAAAGAAATGAAAAATTAACATCCACTAAAGACATGGAATCTCTTCCGAATATAATTTCATCGATAAGACGTTTATATGAATTATCTAAATAAATTAAAAGTATGATTTCTTGTTCCTCAACATCAAAATTAAAAATTAAAATTTGAATGCTCAAATAACATTTTATTGAACATGACATGGTGTGTCTAAATGGTGGTTACATGATGTATCCAAAATGAATTTAATTTATGAATCATAAGTAAATGTCCAATAAATGATGTTCTAGAAATATATTTTTTCAAATTTATACCAAATTACACCAATTAATTTCCCTTAATAAACCACATGTGGGACTTTATAACCTTTAGAAAAAGACAATGAGCTTTGTTAATTCATTATAATGTTATTAGGGACCTCTATATTGGTTCAGATTGTAAGACCATAAGTGGGTTGAATTACATGAGGTGTCCTAGGTCCATGAAGTGAATCTTGTATCCCTCATTTTTCTAACACGGCTCACATTTTCAATCAACATAAATTAAAATCTTTTCAACCATCAAAATTTCCTATTTCTTTTTTAGAAATCACCATTGTTTATTATTGTCTATTTGATACCTCTTTTTTTTGGTGAAATTGTTTAATAAAACCTCACCCAAAATAATTACAAGAAAAAAAATAATAAATATGGTTTATTTCAATATAAAAATAGAAAAATAAATTTTATTACAATACAAACACAAAAAATAGAGCGATGATGTAGGAATTGTGAAACAATAATAATTGTAGAAGAAGAAACAAGAAAAAAAAGAAACAGTAGGATTTATGTTCTTTTTTCCATTTAGATCCTACTGCAATACATGAACGCCACCCATTCATGAACATTTATTTGATTCTCAATAAATATTATTGAGACAAAGTAGATTAGAAAATAAAATTAATAGATACACTAAAATAGATACTATGCACAAGAAGCATCAACAAAAAATTAATTAGTTTTATGAAAAAGTTACAACCTCAAAAAAAAATTAGAATCCAGATCACTTCAAGATCCAAGAACAAGGATAACATTTCATAAATGGATCCAAAAATAGATTTATTACTCTAGGTCTCTATATTCGACCAACGGTCACATGCCTTTAACTGAGATAAACCCCGAAGCGCACAACCATGATCCGCACAACAACAACATGAAGGGGGGTCAACCGGCCACCATATAATTTTTTAGGAGGATAATAACACACAAATAGTGAGATTGAACCCAACTGCCATAAATTGAAATGGCTCCCACATTTTTCTACCATTTACCCTTTAAACTCCATCAAACATCCTCTTGGTGCCTCTAACAACCAATATAGATAAATAAAAGGCATAGTACAGATCGAGCCCTTAAAATGTATAGGTAAAATAAAAGTAATATTTACACATATATCAGGTGAATTTTTGGGATTTCAGATCACATGAAATATTAAAATTTCAGAATAGTACACATTTAAAAAATATATATTTTTATACATATCACTCTACCGAAATAATTAATGTTATCTAGCTTCATTAATTAATAACATTGACACAAAAATGTATAAAACATTTGGAAAATATTATAAAATAGTCTAAAGATCCTCCATATAAACTTATATTGATCCCAATTTCAATGATATTGTTAAAAAATTCAATTGATTCACCAATTTTTTTTTTAAAAATTGAATCCATTGTCCAAAAATATGATTATGTCCACATTTTCATTTTTATGCAGTTTCTAAATATATTAAATTATTCATATATTTATAATACTAATTTAACCCAATTATCATTATGATGTATTGATCATATAGATAAACATATAAAAATTTATTCCAACTATCAATATTAACAAAATTATTTTCAATAAGATTCTTAAAAAACCATTATTCAGTGATGAAAAGATTATTGCAGCTGAATATACAATGTGTAATCCAAATAATCATAAATACAGAATTCAATTTAGTTAATACTATTGAATCAAAATTGATTTTTTATGACGTATAATTATTAATATTTTACTTATATGATATTATAATAAAAACAGATATTAATGAAGTGAACAAAATCCATATTGTTAATGTTTTTTATACACCATGTGTGTATCATTGTCTTGAAATGTATATTTTGATATATTATTAAATCAAAATATAAAATTAGATGGATGAACTCAATCAATATTTAAAATAATGTAATCCTGATGTAGTTAAATTAAACATTGTTCTAATTCCAAAAAATGTATTTCATTAGAAAATTTTCATTTCAATATATTTAAATAAATACATAAATTCACTCATTTATGTATCCATAATGAATAAATCTTATTTTTTAATCATATTCTGAGAATTGATAAATGAAAATAAGGTGATATAGTGGGAAACATAATATATTCCTTGAAAATATGGGTTACAAGTTTTAACCCTTTGATACAAAGCTTTTTCAATGAATCAAGAATACATACTGAAAATAAGGTTTACAACATGAAACATGAGACTAATGTAGGGATCCAGCATAGTGTAAATGGTTGTGGCGATGATGGTGGGATCAACATGAATCAATGTCTACGGTTAATGGGATAAATGGTGCCTAGAAATAGGATTGGGGATGTGCGCTGGTGCTGTGGGGGAATTGATGATGATGGGTAGGGGGGTGAGGGAGTCATGCAAGGGTTTATATTTGGGGTACGAAGGGAACGAATAGGGTGGGAGGATAGGAATGGTATTTTCAGTGCAACGACTCCCAAAAAAAATAAGGTCCGCAATATCCCAACTATCTTATAGTGTATTAATAGGTAGAAGGTCGTATTAAGGGGTATAATTTCATTGATAAAAATAACAGTCATACTCTAAATATTGAAAAATAATTATGTTATTACAATAAATATGAATGATTAGATCATTATGAACTTTTTTAAAACAACCCCCTCATTTGAGTTAACCATAAAAATCACCTCCGTCGAGGCCTCTCCTCCATTCATCCCTCTGGGAAGCTATGGAAAATCAATGTTATGGACCTTCATTATTAATATTCAGGTCACATACAACCATGATTTATAATAATTATATTCTTTTATAGATTGATTGTCAATTTGGGAATCCTCTCCACCATGCTTTTCTTCCTTATTTAACACAAATGAAACTATATTAGCACGGTTATAACTAGTAATAGATCTAATTAACCTCCACTACATATACCAGTGAGTTTAAAACCAATGAGATCACTAGGAACTTCCTCAGTAGAATTATCATTAGAATCACACCATGATTATAGATTTCGTTGAGAAAGCTACACCTAATTGGTACATGGAGTCTAAATACGAGTCTCTCTAAAACTAGGAGGATCAACCTAATGTACCAACTTTTGAGAAAATTCAACATTATAATTAGCTAGAGGCTAGGAAATAAGATGAAAAGACTCTTGAAACACCACATCTCTTCTATGAATGACCATTTTAAATCCTTGTTTATCTTCTCAATTCGTATACACCTTCACCCCTCAGGATACCCTATGAAGATGCACTAGACAGCTCTGGGCTCATGTTTATCATCTTGAACATGAGTGTAAGAAGTGAATCAATTCACCCAAAAATGATCATCAGATGGGCATAATTTTTTAGTGATTCAATAATATTCCTAAATTTGTTTATAGATGAGGGATGCCTATTTATTATGTAATTTACCATTGTAAAAACTTCTATCAAAAAGGATTTGGTAATGTTTGAGGTTGTAAGCATTGTACAAACCGGATAAATAAAGGTTTTATTAAAAAAATAATCTAGACCTTTATACAAATGACTATAACTCACGGTTAAGTGATTTTAAAATTCAATCAATTTCAAAATAGATGATAAAATATGTAGAAAGATATTCAAGGCTATTATCAATCCTCAAACCCTTTAGCGTCTACATAAATTATTTTAATATATAATATTTATAAGATTAAAACAACTCAAAGGAATATTTTTTATTTCTCAAAATATAAACAATAATATTCTGTGATTATTCATCTATAATGGTTAAAAAGTTAGTGCCACCACCATGGGAGGTAGTCCTAGAAGTTCCCCAGAAATCAGAGTAAATATACTCAAGTGGGAGAGTAGAATAAAAGTAAGATCTTTTAAACATAACTCGTTTAGAATTAACCGTGTGTAAATCTACATAAAAGTGTATGTTACATCCTATATCATGAGCGAGTCGCCCTTTCCTACCCAATTTATCTTGACCGTAAGCACTAACATGTCCCAACCGCCTATGCCAAATCAAACTATTGTAATTTTTAGTGAAATAAGTGTTTCTTAACTACATTATATTTTTTCTTACATCCAAAACAAATAACCCATTCTTACAGGATCTTTCATGAACCATACAACCCCCCTTTGGGATTTGATGACAAACTTAATTAGATTTAAAGGTAAACACACTCTGATATAAGTCTCCAAGTGAGATCAGATTCCATTGTAAATCTGTAACACATGGTAAATCATGAATGGTTACAATAAAATGTTATGAGAGATCTAGCATAAAAAAACTCAACACATGAATCAACACCACTTTTTATTTTCAATATCAACCTCTCATTCAACTATATCAGTCAATCAATAAAATAAACTCTTATCTAGGCACAAATGGATATAACCACATGAGTTTGAGACCCACTCAACATCAAGAGTATCTCGATACATACAGAAGACCACACTACTTTAATATGCTTGGTATACCATGATAGAATAATCACTAGACACCATAGAATGTCATCCTAATTTCAAACTGGGTCATTTTTTGTCTAACATGCCTAGGTTTCCCATAGTGGTAGTTGGTAAGTTATTTAGTGCTAGGTTTATACTGATGTTCATGTGAATGGATCTGAATCTTACATCCCTTACAATGTATACCATTATTTTTCCACCAAAACTCCAAAAGAGATCCCGTATTCAGATTGTCGGGTTTATGCTTAACCATAGAATTTCTATGCAACATACGTGGATGCAAGGTGATCATGACATCCTCTATAGTCCCAGAATATCTCCCATACATCATAGAATTGATATGATAGTCATATGAACAATCTAAAAAATTAAAAATATAATGTCTTGGATCTCATCTTCAACATTAAAAATTATATTGGTGTACACAAAAAACATTTCATTAATCTCATCAAGATGTGTCAGGATGGTAGTTCCATGGCACATGTTGAAGATATATAATTTTTGATTCTTATATGGATGACCAATTAATGATATTTTCAAATTTTGTTTTTCATACATAGATAAAATACCTTATGTGGTGGTATTATAAGAAACCCCCCACAATTAATTATCACCAAAAGAACTTTTTAAAGATCAATGTACTTTCATCAAAATGTTATGAAGGACATTTGAAATGGTTTTGACAGTTTGACAATCAGTTTAAAAACATACATGTGATTTCTTAGGACAGTAAAGGTAGCCTTGATTCAATTTTTAGAGTAAAATAGATTTAATTTTTAATCAATGTATAATAAAATCATTTCACACATCCAAATTTTATATTTCATATTTCTCAGACACCATTGATTATTTGGATGGCTACGCTAGAACTTTTTTGTGGGCTAATAGTAGAATAAAACCCCCTAAAAATAATTAAAATACCCACTGAATAAAAATGTTGGATTATTTCAATATAAAAAACTAATTTGATTAAAATTAAAACACACAAAAATATATTGCGGATGTGTAGATAGAGGAACAAATAAAAATGATGAAAAAGAATGTATAACAAAAAAAATAAAGGAATCATTAGGATTTACATGCTTCAGTCACTCAAGGACTTACTGCACAACAATAACACAACCCACAAATTCACATTTATTATATGTTCAATACAAAAAATGGATTACATTGTACATTAGAAATTTATACAGGGAACTGAATTGCACAGATGTGCTAAAATTGAAATTACACACTAGAAGTAAAAACACCAAAGTAATTGGGTTTTACCAAAACATACAACCACGAAATGATGTCAAGGAGTCCAGATGAAATAAGGATCCATGGGAAACAATCCCATTTTTCAGTTGGATATCATCATAGAATGATCAATATAGTTCTTTTTATTTATGGAATGGTCACACATCTTCAATCGAGATGTACAATGAGAAGCTCCACCATGATCCGCGTAGGAGAAGCATGTAGGGCCGTCGACGGGTCACCAGATGAGTTCACTAATGAGGATGAAAACCTCAACAAAATGAGATTGAAGCAGAGGAAGATGATTCCGAACATCAAGTGAGTGAAAATGTTGTTCAAACCACCAGCTTGTAGAAGACAGTGCACTAATAGTGAGAGGGAATCACTTTTAGGAATATGGATCTCTTCATACTAGATGTATTCACCAACCCTTTATGATGATTTTAAGATCTGTATCATATATAAAATTTAGGTGACACAAGTGTGATGAAACCCCTTATGAGAACCCTAACTAGTAATATTCATATCCATGGGGTGGCTACACATATCCAATTTCGAACATCGCACCTGACGACACATGGAATTGCTCGAAGAAAAAGTTATCCAGGATATATCAGGCGGTAGCATTTATTGATGACCAGATATAATGAGAATATGTATACAGTGGATAGACAAGTTGGATTCCCAAAATGAGGATGCAAAATAATTGACTAGGCCACGTAAATGAGCTCATGCAGTAAAATGAGAAAAACCCTTTGGAAATTAAAAGGAAAAAATAGTTAATAATAAATTGAATTTATTTTAATGAAATTCAATGGCATTAAAATTTAAATGGATTAATGTATATTTTCAATTTTATATAAAGAATGCTCACATTTACAAAAATGTATTAAATTATTTACAAATTCCATACGACATAATCTTCTAGTTTCATCAATCTTAATGATGAAAAAAAACTGATTAGTCATGCCTTTTATTATCATCAACAATAATTCCAGCTTCATGTTCATTATCCAATTCCATTAACACTTTTAATAACAAATTTAGTTATAAATTTCATCAATTTGAATACCATAAAATTATTACAAACCCTAGATTTGATAAACATGTCTCCTCTTTAACACTTTATCCAGACAAAAAAACATTATCAGTTTTATGTTATATATCTAAATTCATCCACTTCAACTTGATAAAAAATGAATAAAAACATTCAATACAAATTATTATATTGATAGGGTACTATATATCAAAACAAGAAGAATTACATTATCATTGTGCAAAATGTACCAACATGAGATCTCTTAACATAAATTAACTCCATTATTTAATCAATTTTAATTTTTATTAGGATAATTCCAATGCCATAAAAAGATCTAAACATTAGTCAATTTATGATTTTATGTAAATAAATAGCTGAATAAATGATTCCCCTAAGTACTCTTCACATGAGAATGAATCAATATTGATGATCTGTGATCACCTATTCCATGATTAATATATGATCTTGGAAGGATTTTATTCTATGAACTCATTAATAATTTAAAAATAAAACTCCATTAGAATGATAGTGATCATATACCATAACATTGATAGAATGAATATAAAGAAACACGAACAAAATGAGAGAAACCACTAGAAAAGAGGAAGAACCTACCTTAGATCACTATGGATTTAACATGTGAATTTACGATTTAGCCCCATCGAAAGGGGGATTCAATGCCGTAAAAAACCCATGGGTGTCGCGGGCTCACGATTATAGTGGGAAAAAATATAGGCTCCAGGGGCCGCATGGTATTTAAATAAAACTAGATTTTTTTAGGCGCACAATGCCACTCCAATGATCACATTGTAGACCACCTTGACCAATACACAATGGGAGGAGTCCACATGATGATCCATGATAAAATTCGAGTATGCGATCAAGTACTCGATCAGCTATCAATATCCTATTTATCAAGGGGAGGGACAATATCCCTGCATACATCCCATGTTGTAACCGCCCCCAATTTGGACATTGCATAAAAAACTACATTTATGATACCTCGTTGCATTCCATAACTCTCGACACCAGGGATAGGTCTACATAGTATCCAACCACCATATCATAGTTAACCTTGTAAAGGAAGTAGCCCTAATTTTCCTTCTTCGAGCCTCCCTAGGCCACAACAAGGAGACCACACTATAGAAACCTGAAATATAACACCGAGCATGGCTACAGGATGGAACCTAAACAAAACTATATTCTGAACCCATATTTTTCCTCGTTTAACCTCCAAACTCCTTGAATAATTTTCCATGTTCCTCTAACAACTGAATAACAAAAAGGGATGTGAATTTAGGGTTTGAGCCTTAAACCTATATATGGGCGACAAAAATTATTATTTAAACAATATTTCATATTACATTTATTTTTTTATTTATGATCACATAATAAATATAAAATGTAGTATGGTTCACATTTTTGAAAAATAATAATTTATAGAGATAAATCTACTAGAATAATTCCAGATATCTATGCTCAATAACTAGTAACATAGAATCAAATATGTAATAAAAATTATCAATATATTATAAAATCCTCTACTGACTCCCTATATAATCATATTGTGATCCGAATTTCAATGAACATGTTAAAATGATCTATTGAATCATCATAAAAATTATCGAAACATTTTAGGATTGTATCTATATATAATGATGTTCCAATTTATATTAGAAATCTTTTTCATTATAATTTAATTTTTCTTACATTTCTCATATTTTTTTCCAATTATCAAATTATCGTTATATCCTATATATTTGGATGTATAAAATTTCTTCCAAAAATCAATCCAAATGATACTGATTACAATAAGATTCCTAATTGCACCATTATTCTGTGAAGCAATGGTTATTGTAGTAGAATATACAGCATTGAATCCCAATAGTAATAAACAAGGAGTTATATTTTTTTCTAATACTAGAAAAAAAATCATTGATAATTTTGAATATTTTTCTTATATGATATAAAATAACATACCAAGGTCAAGCAAGAGAGAATAATCCATTAGTGAATGTATATTTAAACACCTCTTTTTAGTGAGTGTGTTGAAGTGTAAATTATGTTAAATTATTTAACAAAAATATATTATTATATGTATACACTCAATAAATAAGTAATATGATGTATTCTATATGTAGTTAAGTTATACCTTTTCAAGATTCTAATGTAAATGTATTTTGTTATGAAAATTTACATTGAATATAATTTAATAACATCACAAATTCAGTCCATTAAGGACCCCTAGTAAACAATGCATTTTTTCTAATCATATACCAAAATTGATTATTGAAAATAAGAAAAAAGTGAGGGAAATAAAATATTTTTCTAGAATCTAAAGGCAATAAGATAGAACCCTAAATTAGAGTCTTTTTTCAATGACTCAAGAAGGCATATAAAAAATAGGGTTTACCTCATGAATCCAGAGACTAACCGAGGGATTAATTGTGGATGAAAAGTTGGAGGTGATGGTTGTGGGATTGGTGTGAATCAATTTCAATGGTAAGTGGGATATGTGATGCGTGGAATGTGGGATTGGGGGTGGGAACTGGCGATGCGGTTGTGGAACCAGCGGTGGGTATGGGGTGAGGATGTTGGTAGAGGGTGTGTAGTTGTATTAGGGAGGAAATGATTATGGTGGGGGTTTATATTATTGACATAGACATATGTTATTGACAATGTTTAATGTTTTCTAAAATGATTTATTTTATTGAATACAAATATATATGATGAGATCATTATTCCATTTTTTAAAATAGACTCCACACGGGAGCTGACCACACTAATCACGGCTGACAATCACCTCACCTTAGGTCGCTCCTCCTCTAAACATCTTTGAATCATAGATGCAACAATGTGTGATACTTTGTAGCCAAAATACAAGAGGTGTTATACTGGAAAAAATATTTAATAAAAATTTGATCTATTTAAACATGTTAAATATACGAAAAATTTACTTGGATTAAATTAATTTTTTTAAAAAAAGGATACAAAAACTAACAAGTGGCTTTAAAATTATTTAAACATGGTATGCATCATAAGGCTCAAATTTCAACAAACATAAGGAAGATCAAAACTCTTTAATCATGGAATTTATTAGCTTCAACAAGCATTCAAGCTTCTTGTTCACTATACAATTCCCCTAACAAATAATTATGCTATTGACAGAAATTCCAAATGTTGAGATCACTGTGCCAATTTTTAAAATAGGCTATGCACAGGAGCTGACTGACCTAATCATAGATTACAATCACCTCTGCCTAGGGCCCTCCTAATACCTCCATCTGGTAAATATTTTTATATTGGTGGAACCCCTATATATGTTCTTATTTGGGATATACACCCCCTAGATTTCATTGGTTCATTTTAAAGATAATTTTCATCATAACACACACCCATCCTCATGTGAAATTCACAACCATTCCAAGGAGTGGTAATAGAGAATCGCATTTGCATCACAATAAATCATTAGAAATCCCAAATTACATTGTCAAAAAGACAACCAAAATGATAGACAAAGGTTTCTTCTCTAATAATAAGTATTTAAATATATATGTATTTATATTCATTAAAATTTAATTATAATTATAATGATATATTTATTTCAATATTTAGGAAATTATATATAATTATATATTTTTAATTTATACATTTTCATTTCATAAGTATTTAAATATATATATGACTATAAATAAATAAATATTTATTTTTTATATAAAATATAAATTAAATATAAATAATAAATATATTTTTTATAATCCTATAATTAAATATATTTTATTAGTATTTGTCCTATATAAAAAGTTTTTATGCACTAATAATGATATCTCTTTATAATCGATATAAATATATATATAATAACATGATTTACCAGTGAAATATTTTTATCCTAGATATATGAATTTTTAATCGTAAATTTTTAGAAGAGATAATGGGGAACCATTATCAGTGTTCAAAAAGAGGTGATAAATGTCCACATTAGAAGAACTTTATAATTTTGCACTGTTGTGAATGGAAATTATCAATGCCTTCCAAAAATCCCTAATAAAAGTATGTTATGTTTTTATAAATAGAACCCTAACCGATCCACTTTCCAGTCGATCCTAATTCTTTCAAAAATGTTTAGCTCCGCCTATGATACCATCACTACCTATACCTCCACCTCCAACGCTGCCTCTAATGACTCCTCCTCCATCACTGCCACCTCCACCCTACATCTGCCTCCAACTTATCCCCAAACTCTACCTCCACATCCACATACACTTCCCCCACCTCAACATCCACTTCTCCACTCAATTATTAACCCACCTCAGTTATCCATACCTCTAAATATACATACGCCTCCACCTCCGCCTTTGACTCCACATCCTCCTTGAAATCCCCACCTCTACCTTTGATGCTTCTTTATCAGCTTCCCCCCACCTCCACAACCCCCTCATATGTGGTCCCAGCCACTATCACAACCACCTCCTTCAGATCTTTGTCCAACTCTGCCTCCACCTCTACCTCCAACATCCTTACACCCACCTCTTCCCAACTTCACCTACCTCTACCTACCCCTCTCCCATATCTAATACCCCTACCTCCACTACCCCTGCCCCCATTAGCATCACTATGATAAATCTAGTTGCTGCTGCTTCTAGCCCCACCACCACATCCACTGGCCATGTTGTCCCTACCATCTGACTGTATGTTCGAAATAATGTATATAATATTTCTATATAGATGTAATTTTTTCTTATTGATATTTATAATTTCATGATTACCAATTTATCTTGACATTTTATTTCTTATAGATGTGGTTTTCCCATCTTTTACATTTTATGTTTATCTTATTTAATGTAACTAGTGAGACTTGTTTTGGATCTTATATAGGTCACTATCTTTTGTTTTTTCATATTGGGTGATGTTTTAGGTCAACTTAATTTGGTCAATTTCATAAAAAACATTAGTTTTGATTCCCCAGGAAATAGTTGATGGTAATGAGGTTTATCATGGTGAATTGATATATGGTTCGGGATGCGGCTTCTTGTTGTGGAGTAAACTGGTAGAATACAAGTCTAGAATTCTATGAAATCATGATAAGAATCAATATATTAATGAATTATAGCATGATTGTATTCATAAAACATTGAAGAGAAATATACATAACATTATTAGTGAGATATTCTTTGTGTTTATGAATAACAAGAATCTGTATCAGTTTCCCTTTATGGTGAACTTACTATTTTCCACTATTTAGACAGAACCATAAAAAATAAACCATTCAATCAATCTAATTACAAAGGTTTTTTTATTCCTATACCCTTCCCATCAACTATTCTATTACTTTTGGTGACCAATACTATTGGATGAACTGAAAAAATTGAAAAAATAAACATTTTCTAATATACTCTCATTTTATGAATATTTGATGGAAATTATTGGAATCCTATTTAATATTGGAAATTATATGCATCATTCCATCAACAATAAGTATGCGATTTTTTCAATTTGATGCCTTAAAATTAGTCCCACTGATGAAAAATATTTCATTAGGTTTCCATCGATATGAAACAATATGAATGTATGAGATTTGTTATATTTCTATGATTTTTGACTACTATATCAATTTTTCTTCTAAAACATAGTAGATTAAATTCTATTTTTGTAAAATGTGATTCATCATTGAATGAAACACCCTATTTTTATTCTGAATCAAATTTTGAATATCATAATATAGTATCAACTCTTCCTAGAATATGTCAAGATTCATAATTACTCACCTTATCAAAATTAACTTTTCTCCCACATTAATTGATTCCGCAAATTTAGTTTCCATATTTGAAAAACTAACTACCAGTTATATCAATGTCATCTAAATATCCATTGTACCTCCATAAGAAAATACTAAAAGAGTTTTAACTCTTCTAGTTTTCTGAATATCAATTAATGTAATTTTCTAGGACCCCAAATATAAGATTCTCATCCAAAAATAATATTGATGTATCATTAAAAAACATTATGTATCAGATTAATTTTTTACATCCTCCTAGGGTTCCCTTCCATGTTTTAACATTAATGATAAAGAAAACCCACTATAATGGTTGTATCTGTCTATGTAAAAATCATAATGTACCTGAAAATTCAACCCACGAATGATAATTGAATAATTTCCTTGTAAAGGATCTCAAATTCAATTATCAATACCTCCACATCATTCAATATAATTTTTCTAGAAAATAGTTTTGAGATAATTTTAAATTTTTCATTAAAAATCTCTTAAATATTTTTGGGATATATTCTTTCTAAGATATCACCAATGTTCAATCCATCTAATATATCTCAATTCACACTCACAAAACCATTTTGGATATTCCTAGATCATTCATCTTGAGCCTTTTAGAAAAATTACTTTTTGATACCATAGTCATTATTAATCCAAACACATCAACTAACTAGTTAACCCGTTATAAAATAAGTATGATTTAATACATTCATCCCATACCTTCTTTTTGAAATAGTTGTCTGGAATACATTAAATGAAACATTTTTCCACCATGCAACCACAATCATCTAGTTCTATTATCGTGGAATGTAATTCAACACATAAAGTATTTACTTAAATATTCATTTAAACTACCTATTTGGGTAATCCTAATTTCCTTTTGTTTTCACCATATAACCCTTTAGCTTGATTGCTTATCATTTACTTGACCATAAATTTTACTTTTTATTGTTTGCACCAATCATTTAAACTTGAATAGTTCATTATATACTAATTAATGTATGTTTTTATATAATACCCTACATTAGTAATTCAAATCATATTTTGTGTTTGGAAAATATATATTTTTTGTTTAGAAGGATATTTTATTGGGTGACTAGATTTCATAAAAAATTATGATGGAATGAAATTTTTTTAAAGGTTGTTCAGAGTTTTATATATGGTTTATCTTCTCCATTCATATTTTCAAGTAATTTTTGATATGGAAATTAAAAGGGTATTTAGATAAATGAATTATTTTATTAAATCTTGTTTGAATGTTTACTTTTATAAATAAAAATATTACATTTTTAATGTTTTAGATGTGGATGATTTAATTATTAATAATTAGATAAAATGCATAGAATTTGTGGAAATGATTTGACATTAAAAAGAAGTATTTCATTTTAATAATTTATATTGTTCTGAAAGTGTGCATGTATTTGTGAATTTCTGTTTGGAACTGATATGTTTATTTTAAAAATTTCATGTTATTTGATAGAGGAACATGTGTAAATCATTGCTTTGTAAAGGGATTTCATGTGTGATTTTATAAATATTTTTTAATGGACAATAAAAATGTTGATCTTAAATGATATTATATTATTATACAATTTTTTTAATTAGGAAAATAATTATATTATATAGACAAGACAATAATATTGATAACCACTAAATTACAAGGTTATGTCTCTAACTCCATACAACCCATATAATATCCATCATGACCTCACTCCCACAAACATTCAATGAATTTTTAACCCTATTGAAACTCATAAAGAAAATTTTAATCCAAAATTACCTATATGGTTCCAATTAGAGGAGTCATCTATAAATAATTCATATTTCTAGTATAGTGATTGCTTCAATGTAAATAAGTATCAAACAAAATAAATAAATAATAAAAATCAACCAAATGACCAGTTACCCTTATTTTAAATCCACTTTTGTGAATTTATTTTGATAAATATAAATATCAAAAAATTATATAGGATGGATATAAATAAAAATGGATGAATTCTAATCATCAGACAAAAGAACATGATGATGGAGTGAAATATTTCATCATGTTTGAAAAAGATCACTATTATGACCATTCAATATCCATATTCCTGGTTTATGTTTTTTATTTTGAAGGTAAATTATTCCCAAGGATTTCATAAACACATCATCAATCCTAGAATAGAACGATGTGATAAATGATAGAACGACATTGGGAAAAAATGTAATGCATCTTCTATTTGGGATTACACTATGTATAATGGATCATCTGATATGATTACAAGTGTTGACAATGAATAAGACTATATTCAGTAAGTGATTAAAGATGTGAATGATGATTAAAAAGTTTCGAGGAAATGAATATTAATGATGAAGATAAACTTTGTGAATTCCAAAAATTGTGTGAGAAGTTAAAAAGATGTCAATGACACCATTATATGGTGGTTTCTCTAAATATACAACATTTTCAGCCATATAGATGTTTTATAACTTGATAGAAGGGAACCTATGAAGTGATGCTAGTTTTAAAGAGTTACATTCTCTCTTGAATGACATGCTCCGAAAATAAAATGAGCTCATGATCTGAACATAATAGAAAAACCATTGATATTCTTGATGGGCATAATTTCAAAAATAATAAAGGCCTTCCCGAATGATTTTCTACAATGACTCAAATATAATAATTTAGTTATTGAGTTCTCAAAGTGGGGGGCTTCTCAATACAAGAAATATGAATCATGTCAGATGAAAGTTTTATGGTAATTTCCAATAATTCCATGGTTTATCCCCCAATATGTATATGATGAGACTACCGGAAATTTAACATACTATGAAAATAAAATACAAAAGAATGTGAAAATATTCCACCCATTAGAATCTCCTCAGTGAAAGAGTATTAACCCTGAGGATATAGAATTTCTAAACACGGTGAGAAACATTCTACTTGAATTCTCTAAATATGCATTAAATCCTTTGGGTTTTCGAAGAAGAACTCACAATTCATCTCTAGTGATGTTGGAAAATTATAACATTCCACTGTGGTTATGAATGAAGTAAAAATACATCATGATATATATTAATATATCAAGACCATAACAACTAAGTAATGATATTGATATTTGTACAGCTCCATTGATCAAGGAATTGAAATTATTATGGTATTTAGGTGTTATGTTTTATGGTTCCAACAAAAATAATGATTTCACGTTGAGATCCAAGATGTATGGGATGATAAATGAAATTTCAAATTAGGGAAATTATTTTAGAATTTAGTATTAAATGATTTCAATGATGTCTTATTTATGATCTAGGTAAAATGTCAGTTAGGTTTAAACATTCATAAAAACCCATGTTTTTAGGACATCATTGATATCTAGAAAAATGACATAAGTACCTTTCTTGTTGGACATCATTCAATGAATGTTCATAAGAACATACAACACCATCTCTAATAACATGCGATCAACTCTTTGAGAATGTAAAAGATGTGGACACTGCGTTTTGTAAACAATTTTTCAACAAACATATGAAAATCGATCTGAAAATGAGATCTCTTTTCTTTTGAATTACTATACTGGAATTGTCTATTCATCAAAAAATTTCATGATGTTAATCATGTTGAAAAATATATGTTATATTGTGATCATCATGATTCTAAATGAACTCAGCAATTTAAGGATTTAATTATGGATCGTTCAGACATGATTCACATGGGAATATGAGAAGAGTTGTAGCTTGTTAAGGGTGATTTTTGTTTTCTACCTCCATCCAGATTCACATAGTACTGGAAGGAGTGATATAATTTTTTCAACATCATTAATGAAATAAATTTTCTAGTTCATCGAATATCAAGAATATCAATTCAATGACTGTTTTATTATTAATGTTTCTGAAAACACATGACTTATGTGTTTTGATGAAATATCTACTGCCTTTAGATTTACAATATATATTACCCTGAATTCAAATTATATATCAATAATTCTCTATTTCCCCTTCAAATCTATATGCAACAATGTTATAGACATAGAAGAAATTCCTACTATGGAATGAAAATTTTTCATCATATTACGTGAATAATAAATGTTCTTCCCATAATTTTTTTTGATATGATGTTTCATTTAGTGAGAGAGATATGACTATGTGGTATTGTACACTATATGGGATGTAACCTTTTTATTTCAAGCATGTGGAATATTATTAAATCATTATATTTTTTGGAAAAGATGAATTTTCTCTTGTGGAGATGAAAAATCTCCTATTATATTTCACCAACTAGTTCAATGATGTGGAGTTACATCATTTAATTTTCAACACAGGTCCCGAGAAAAATATCTTCCCAGTTGGATGATTTGTAAGCTTGGACTATTTAAAATAGACATTACCCTTTATAACATAATGATTCAATGTTATTATAGGATGAAGAAAACAACAGTTAGAATAATCATTTTAAGACCAAATTAAATTTCATGATTTCCAACAAAGAGTTTCTTGTTGTATCATAGGAAACTGCCTTTTACCCATTGATGGTTAGACCCGGGTTCCTCCTATATGTGGTAGATTACTCAACATATCTATAATGCCTTATGTGCTCTCTTAGTGCTCAGGTTGGTGTACTCAATGCTAATGAAACTCCATTTTCCTATTGTAATGTCCAATACATGGATACAGACTATTACAAGAGCAAGGAAAAACATGTTCATGTTTATTTGGGGGTTCCAACTGTTGTTGTGGTTATCCCGTGGACATATGTGGATGAAGACATCATCCTTCAAATCCATTGGTTAGAGTTCTTAACCCCAGACATGGGACACTTCTTTTTCATCTCTCTTAATTGGTGAATGTTCTTTCCTTGATATAGGGAACTCCAAAAGATTAAATCATACCCTTACATTATCCATGATTGAGTGATTGGAGATCCCCATATCCATATAAGGTATTTGGATGTTCACCCCATGGTAATAGTAGTACAACATACTTACCTTTTCCACTAGCCTGGGTTGAACCGAATCAATACATGATTCCATTACAACTTCATTATTATAATTTTGTGTCCCCTTGGGTAAAAGTACTGTTGTAATTTGGTGAAAAAAATTCATCTCGCTAGTTTTGGAAATGAGACATCCTCCCAGGGAAAATTCCACCACCACCTAGGTCCATATAAGACTACTTTTTGGGTTACCAGTCATAGAAGAGTTTCCCCCAACTTATGATCCCCTCACTATGGATGGAGAAGAGGATTTGGTTGATTATCCCCCCACATTCAAAGAAGGAATCTCCACCACCATTGATGAGTTGATATAGGTGAATATAAATAGAGAGTTAGATCTGAGACGAACGTCAAACAACACAAGTTGTATGTGGAAGAACAACAATAATAAGTGGGCTTCCTTATGTACCATTGAGATGTGTTTTCATAGTGCTTTGAATAGATCCCAAGGAAAAATTATAATATAAATTTTCACTCTCTTGGTCTCCCAGTAATCCATCATTGGTTCAAACAGCCCCCCCCCCGGAATGATGAACCCTTCTCATGATTCCATTGTCAAGGATGATTTTGATAAGACTATCAAATCCAACATTAACAAGAATGCCTAGTTCCATAAATTGTTAGAAATAATTTCTCTAGTATAGAAGATGAATAGACATATCAGTGTCTAAATCAACATAAAGGATATCAAACACCACTATCTGAAGGGTAATTTTCCTTTCTAGAGAAAGAGTTGTTTATTAATTCAACCACTCGATTCAAACCCTATCATTCTTGGATAGAGATTCTGGATACAATCAAATGAGAATGGCCCCCAAAGAAAAATTTTTTATAACCTTTAGAGAACGATGTGGTACATTCTTTTATCAATTAATTCTTTTAGCTATGAAAAATGAAAGATCCAACTAATAGAGTTCCAGTCATTTCACAATCAAACCAATCCTTAGCACATTGGTGGAATTTTAGGGGTATGATTTTGTGGTAATGTCATGAAAATATCATTAACTTTTTAGAGATCATTAGGAAGTGATCAGAATATTCTATTCCAACAACCTGAAGATGAACCCCTTGATGTCTTCCATCAGGGATACCTTTGGAATGTTCCTCTGTTTTTTCATCAAATACAGGGGCATGGAGATCGATCCAAAGAAGATCCAAGATATCAATGTGATGAATGCCCAAAGCAACCTTCGAGTGTTTTTAGGTATTCATGGACACATATCCTATATATGTTGATTTATCTAAAATATTTCTTTAATTTTATGAGATTTTCTTGACTCCTAATGATGGTTTTTTTCTACCAGTGGGATAAAGAGCTACATTCAAGTTTGGAGGAAATTAAGTAGTACGTGTTACAACCTATGGTCCTTATTCCACCCATTCCCAGTAAGTCTTTGGTCCAATATGTGACTACCCTAGATTTCTCTCTCAGTGCCCTTCCCACCAAGTAGAATAATTAAGGGAAATAGAATAGTATATATTACATCCATTGTATACTCATAAACATAGAGACCTGATACTCATCCATCGAGAGGAGATTCCTCACACTTTACATTGTAGTATTGAAGATGTGGAACGATCTACAAAAACATGAGATCTAGAAAATGTCATGTGTAGACACGACAATGTATATTATGAACTTCTCATACCATGAAAGGATTTATAGATCGGTGGGTAGTGATACTGTATTAGTTTGACATCAGGTTCATTATGCAAAAACCGATCAATTGTCAGGAATGGTTAGATTTTCATTCCACACATATGGCCCGCATAGTGTAGTCTTTGGACTTGAATAAAAATATGAGACCATCCTCTATGTGGAACAAGTAGTTTTGTATTGGTAGATTTGTTTTGATGTCAACTCATGAAACCCTGCCAGAAAAAGACTCAACAACCAATACTCAATATAGTAGTCTTAGGTATTATCTTTATCATGCCTATACAAGCTGTCATGCCATATCCATTTTTGTTTTCATAAGGTTTCACCAACAAGTAGGTATATTATTAGGATCTCATTATTAGTATTGAGATGTTTTTTGAGATTTATGTTACCCAACTACATGTGAAGAGGGTCTCTAAACTAATCATAAAGAAGCTAAATGGTGACTACATCGCCATGAATCCTGAGATCTTTCCATTTTTAGAAATCACTCTCCAGTTGATGGACTAGTTTCCACCTCTACCGTAGGTTACTCATTTTCCCCTATCATAGAAAGATCAAGCTAATGCTTTGACAAGACATTCCACTTCTCTCGCAGAGCTTAACCCGGATGATCTGATAATCCATGTTTCACACAAGAGAGTCATCACTCCCATTACACAAAATTATCATGATCTTCAGTAGGTAACACACCTTACCACGGATGCATATGCATTAGGACTTCCATGTTCCAGTTATATAGTATTACATACCCCTTATTGAATGAATATTTTGTGACTAACACCAACATGAAAAAACCCCCATAGACAGTGACAAACATGAGCAAATCCATCGGCGCACAATACATGTCACCAACTAGAGTGGTCCCAACCTAGAGGAGATCCTCTACTGACATTGGATCAATTGATTTCTCCACTATTTCATTCAAGGAGGTGATATTCCATTGGTTATTCTATATCATCATGATGGTCCATTTAGGGATCAACAGGAAGGCTCAAATATCTATATTATGATATGAAGGTTTGGAATACTTTTGATTCCACGATCTATGAAAAAATTGTGTATACTAAGAGGATGTACATGTTTTCGATCCATGACAATTTTGGGCATTAGTAGCCAGATCCGCACTATGCAAATATGCACTCTTCTCCATTTTTGGGCTCTGGACATGATGTTATGGGTCCATATCCATCATTAATAGCTTATCAGTGTAGATTCATCCTAAATGCTATAGACGTCATCTATATGTTCGAAGAGGTGGTACCACTCATAGGATTCAAGGTCTATTATTAAAAATATTTCATGAAATCCAGCATCATCTATTAATTTCGATTCCCTCATGTAATCCCCATAGAAAACTACACCAAAAATTGAGCATTGGAGCTGATGATATTATATACATTGTACTACATCTGGTACAACCATATTTCTAACTACAATGAAATTGAAAATGGACAGTTCAATGTGCTCACAAAGACTTTATTGTCTTTTATTTTTTGTTCATTATTTTTAAATTTGTATAGAATTATATTTAGACGAGGATTTGTGAACATGTGATATTTTGAGTCATGGTGTGCTCAGAATAATGTTATGAAATAAATTAAACTCTATATAGCACATATGTGTAGTTTTCATGAAAAAGTGGAATAAATATTAAATTGGTCCCTAGATCAGAAAATTGAGGACACCGTTATTTTAAGTGCAGCGGATTAACCTTAGGTGGGGCCTAATAATGGCCAGTGTTGGTCTCATGCAAAAGATAGTTTATGGACATTTTAATGGAAATAAAATAAATTAATTATTTTTAAAAAAACTTCCAAAATGAATATATGAGTTATTTTGTATTAAAAGTGAAGGAGTCCTTGGTTTGGATCATAACTCTGTAGAAAATTGTTGAAATCCATTGTCTCTCATGAGAGGATCCTACCATGGAGGATTATTTATGTCCACGGACGAATGATAAATGAAAGGATCATTGGGCATTGAGATCAAATTATGAGTGATGACAACTCATCCATTTCATCTATAGTCGAGATGGGGTTTTTATTTTGAATCTCCTTTTTCTCATTCATGTATTAAATGAAAAATGTGGATCTACCCACAAATAGAATGACATGCGGATCATGAGTTCTTGCGGAAGGTATTTATCATGTTATTTGGGAAAACATCATTTCTAAATACTATTCATTGCGATAATATGTTACATTTGATCCTACTTATGGGAGTGGATCAACAACGTGATGAACAACAATGGACAGATGTTGTTTTGGATATATTCTCCCTTTTTAACCTCACGTTATTCGTGTTCTTCAAGTGGTTTCAAAAATATATCATTGCACATCCATTATAAAATTCAATGATACAAATTGGAGATCCAACATCCTGAATACTCAACGGAGTTGTGATGATAGTGAAGACATTAAAATCAACACAGTTAAGAGGAAATCATTTTTCAACTGTCCATCATACGGATGATTGATACATTTTTCTAGGGTTGTTCTAACCCAAAAAACAACCTGAAATGTTGATGGCATAAGAGGGAGACCTCAGATATTGTTTGTTGAGGAAATCAGGTAACTGGATCGAAGATCGAAGGAGAAACCGGGGCTTGGTGATGATGAACACCGATTATAGAAAATTCCATTCAACAAAAGGAGTATTCCGAAAACAAACCTTGTGGGACCAGCATAGAGGAAGTTGGGTTTTTCTCCCAACACATGGTGAAGGACATGACATGCTTCTGGGAGGACACAACCTGTAGTCCCCACCTAGTAGTAGTGTAGGGTCCTAAAAAACATGCAAAGGAGGTTCTACCCAATTCCCCCTAAAGAATTGGGGGAATGTATGGAATGTATGGGGAAATCTCAATGGATGGCCCAAGACAAACCAGTCAGTAGAACAGTCCCAGGAAAACTCTATGCGGCTGCTTCCGCGAATCACCCCCTCTGAGGACTATTTTCGTTCGCGGAGTGGGGTCATAGATCCTCCACGATCGCAAAGAAGGATAAGCGTGGGACCAGTCCACCATCACGAACTGCCCACGACCGCATACCACGTCGACCAGACTGAACCACATCCACTGTTGTTCGTGGAATTGAGGTGGAACCCTCTGATGTCGTGAAGCACTCTCTAAGTTGGTTTTTCTCATGGGGGGGGGGGAGGTGCATTCAATGCACCTGTGAGTCACCGAATGGCGATGTCATCTGTGAACCTAGTCTCCAATCATGGGCTTCCACAAAAGGTGTCACATGACCATAAATACATCTCTTTCGACACTCTATAGAAGGAGATCGATGGGGAAGATCCAAAGAGAGTTTTTGGAACAGTTTTGAAGGGACGACTTGGAGAGATCGACCCGAATCGGGTGGAAGGATTTCTAAAGAAGGAGCATTGGATTTAGAAAATAACGAAGTTCCAGTTCGTGAACCAGATCAGATATGAACCAAGAAGTGAATTAATAAGGAACCGAAAATGGATAATAACATGGTGAACTGAGAACATAAAATAACAATGAAAATAAAACTGTAAACCATGGCCCCTCCGCGGATGCACTTCCCATGAACCAGGGAGTTTAATCCCCTTTTCCGATCCGTCTCACCAGGCTGCACCCTTCTACATGGTCGAAACCCCAACAAACGAACCCCCAACCGACGTCACACTTGGCCACCACCACTCGCATGGTTCCCACCGCGTACTAGCCTGGTACACGGGTTGAACACGAAGCCACGAACCACCCTGGATCGCAGGATTCCCACCAAGCCTCAAACCACCCTAGTTTTCTTGATTCCCATCAGTCCGTAGACCAACCTGGTTCACAGGCAGCCTCTCCAACCATGTAGCACCTCCCTACACATATGTCACCACTCTTCATATACCCACGTGGCCCACCAAATCCTTCAGAGTTCCCATTCCCTGTTCCAGAAAAAATCTTCCCAATACAGCCCAATCCTCTGTAACTCCATTATTGGACCATTCTCTGGCCCCATGCCGAGGCCTCCACCAGAGCCACAAGACCTGTGTGATGTAACCTTCAGGTGTATCTGCGTGCCATTTTATGTTTACATACACACGGTAAGTAGGGGTGAAGTGGTTCCTCCTACCATTGAGCGAATTTCCGAAGCATTCCAAGTTAAAATTCCCACGGTAATGTGGTGTATGAGCTCGGAAGATCCCTTTCTGCCCATCCACTTGTTGGGGCTAGGGCACTACTCCCTTTTTAGGGTGGTAATAAAATACCCATCAGATGGAATCACAAATGCACTTCCGTACTTCCCCCCGAGAACAAGGGAGGTGACGGGCACCAGAGCACCTCTTTCCCTCTCCCTATACACTTTGTCACCATGGGCATCCATATCGGAGTTAGCCCCAACCTAATGGGCTTCCCAATGCATAAGACCCACTCCACATTCCACACACGCACCATTCATGACGTGATTGTCTGGTCACTGTTGCCTCTTGTTTATCACACCGAGCATGACTCACATGGGCTTAGAGTAAGCATAGACCATGAAATACTCTTATGGGCCTCCTCAGTGTGTACGCCCCAATCCATAGACTTGGGCCTCCTCAAAGTGAAATCCCCAATCCATCGCCCAATTCCTCCTTAGAGTGTTTTCCCCAATCCATTGTGGACTATGAGGACTTTGATCCATGTCAAGGCATGGTACGTCGGATGCCTCCCCGAGGATCAAGCCCGATCACCATCGGACCCCTAGGTCCACATTCATGTTGGCTCTCCAAAACTCCTATTCGAAATACATGGACATTGATCCTTGTCTCCCTGGCAGGGTACGTAGGAAGCCACCTTGATGTTCAAGCCCAATGACCGGTCGATCCGACTATCTTTACATCGGTTCACCGTGCCACTCAAAGTGCTACGTCTATGAGTCAGACTCTTCAGGGTCATTAATCCAACAAGGGATGGTAATCTTAAGGCATTAATGATTCTGAACCCCTGCGTCCAGCTGACCATTGACAACCAGGCGTAATCCGTGGATTCTTTTCTTGGGTATAATCCAATGATTCGCGAACATATGAATATGTCATAAATCTATAAGGGAGTCCCAGAATAGGCAATAATTCCCCCTGAAAAGGGCACGATGAGCCCGACATCCCATCCTATCGACCAATGTGAGTTCTTAACCGTCGCTGGTCAAACCACCTGGCAGACATCTGATTTTGGAATGCCGGTCCACGTGTGTGGGAAACCAACATATGCAGGGCCAGCCCCCTACAAATTCAAGTATTTTCTGTCATCCCAATGTGGTGGCAAACCGATAGATAAACCGACAAATCTCAGCCCAGGGGTAGATTCATTCACCTGCGCAGACATAGAAGAATTTTCAGTACCCACTGACCACCAGAGGACTAGAGCAGGATATTCCTACTCTGATATTGGAATGAGCCTTCATACTCATTCCAGTCAAAGATGTCTCTCTACATATCCTCTCAATGATGGAGGAGAATGTATCGATAAGAGATCATATCTTTCAGACATGCCTGAGTGTAATTTCATCACTGGAAACAGCAAGGACATGGGCCCATGAGCTTGTCTCTCCAATTGAGGTGACTCATCTAAGAGATGAGATATCCACCTCAGAGAAGATCTATAATCCTGCTTCCTCCCAAGAGTGTCATCGGCCATATTCCGCGATGCAAGTGAACCAAATCAAGCAACATCACTCATTTTAACTGGGGGACACCCATCCATCACAATGGATGCTCTAGAGCAGGAATATATCCCTCTTAAAAGTCATGATGTTCGTCAGTGTATCCCGACAGCATCACGAGATCCAATTAGATAGGGACCTAAAGCTGAATGTCGTTATCAATAGTAGATGGTCCCATCTTCCCATAAGAAAGCACCCCGAACGCACCGAAGGCACCAGGAAAATAAATAGAGGGTTCATGACTCCACTCTGCTAGAATATGGGGTTCCCAATGTTGTTTAGCGCATATCGAAGGCTCCGGACCCTACCCACCCATTAATATATTATGGGAGTGGCAGTAGCCATTGGGAAGGTTCTCCCAGCAATGTCACTACCTATAGCTCTAATGGTCCTTCCTAGAGCAACCGTGGGAGCCTCCCCCATGAGAATATAATGATCTATCATGAGAGATCCTCTATTCATGCCAGTCACAGAAACCCTCGACGTGTCTAGAAGATCGATCATCATGAAGGTCCTCCACTTGATGCAGCTCACCCTGATGGTCCTCCCCAGGGTATACACTACAAACACTCTCCATGTCGTGGTACCAAAAATTATGATATCATTCCTTTCTATCATAGTCACAACTGTAGACGTCCTCCCCATAGTGACATCTCATCACGACAAGAATGTCCCCCCCCCCCTTGTCGTAGCCTACTTTTAAGTTCCTCCCTGGGGGTTACGCTGCAACGACACTCCATGCAGTCGGGCATTAGATCGCAGTTGTAGTCCTCGTCACCCTGATAATGATGTTCATCCCCTTAGAGACATCAAACAATGATAAGGCCCTCCACACATTATGGTACATTCTGAAGGCCCTCCCCAGGGTGTACCCCGAAAATATTCTCTCTGCGGCAGATATAATGGTAGTCCTCACCATTATAGCAGCTGTTCTGGTAGTCCTTGCCACCACAGTTTCCATTGCAATGGTCCTCCCCGCATTTTCCCCATGAAAAAAGAATGTCCTCCCTTGGTTGTAGTGTGTCTTGAAGTTCCTCCCTAGGATACATGTCAAACGTAAATCCATGATGGTCATCCTCACCGTATTGGCAGTTGTTGCGAAGGCCATCCCCATAACAAATCTATGCATCCAGAAGCTCCTCCCCTAGCAGCGACATGCCTTGGAGGCCCTCCCCGGGGTTTGCACTGCAAAATTCCTCTATGTAGTGAGGCATCATGAAGTTATGGTAGTCCTCACCATTACAGATGTCATTGAGAATTTCCTCCCTGCAGTGACATGTCATATCGACAGGAAGGTCTTTCCTCTACTGAATCAAGAACAGAAAAGCCCTCTTATGCCGAGGAACACAGAAGGACGAGATAAAGGATGTCAGATTCCCAGTTAATCGCCAACAATATCCTTCTTCTATCTAGAGACGTTCTAGGGCCAAATTCATCTTCGGAACCACTGTGCAATCACCCACATGATAATTCAATACCTACCGGTCCCACTACCTCTGACCACACTGACAAAGAGCATCTCAGTTGCGCTGACCAGGTAGATTAATCACTGGAGGAGGAGTACACCGACATGTTGATCCTGAGGAAACGATTGTCCAGGGATGATATACCAGTTCTTTTTTTTCCCACAGCCACATCTTAGTTTGACATACCAAGAGAGTTGTCGGAAGAATGCATGCACGACACCCGCCAGAATATATAGACAACCATCCTCCATATGAAATCAATCTTCTTACCCTACGATGGGTATGTAGACCATGTCAAGACAATATGAGACCTCCTATGTCACATCGACCTGGATGCTCTTCTGTCGGCACCACAAAAGTTACCCGACAGGCATAAAGGAGACATAGATATAGATTTACTCCGTGTACTACACCAGTTGCATCGCCTAATCGGTGATGCCCTGAATAGAGTAAATATCCAGGGATGAGAAAAAATGGAACTCTGCATTTCACTCCGCTCCCCGCCCAAAAGAACTCGTTCAGCATGGAGTCTTGCAACATCATCACATCATGACACAAAAAAGTTGTCTCCCTATTCACGAAAGGAAACACTCCCAACAGAGTTTGACCATGAGTAAGTCCTAGATGCATGAGGCTTAACATGAACGAGCCATTCATGAACTCCTGAAATAGGCCACCAAAAGAATAAAATAGGCCTCTCACCTAAGAGTGGTGAATGAGTGATTTTTTCCTGCCTCCCCAGCAGGGATTGATTCACCGAAGAACTCAGCACCAAACCTAGTTCCCCCATGAATGGGGGAACACAAGATCTGGTAGGTAGCAATAGAAGCAGACACTGCCACAATCCAGGGTCAACCCTAGCCTGTAGGGCTGACATCATTTTTAACAACAATTTCCCCCGTATAACCAATAAAAATGGTAAGAGACTCAACGTCTAAGCAACGGACCCAACCCTAGCCCTCAGGCCTGGGATAATTTTTACCTCCTCAATAACAACCTCCCCCACGAGAATCAGTATTCTCTCATCTAGGGATGATGGTCAGAAGAGGAGGTTCTTTCCCTATCTCGTCATGTGAATCATCATACCCTTCAAAAAAGATGCATACCGTAAGATAACATCAAAGAACTCTCTGCATCACACTTCGTCAAGGAGGCCGAAAGCAATCTCAGAACGGGAAAGGGAAGACCGGAAAAATACGCGAGATATCCTCTTCCTATTTGGAAGATGACGTCTTCTTCAACCCGCGTTACACATCTGTCAATTCCATAGAGGCAAACCCCATGGGTATCACCAAATATGATGAAAATCCGGATAGATCGGGAGACAATGGTTCCGGTCAGGCTGTGACTCACAACGAATTACAAGGTGTACACAACCAGAACTAGAGGGATGCTCTAACTATGGCTGCCTATTCAACTAACCATATTCTTCTCACCTTGCGAGCTTCCCACAAGGATACGAATAAGGGATCAGTTATCCTTTACCCACCTCTTTCTCTTGATAAAAACGAGCCACTTATGCTTGATGAATGATTTGCTCGACAGGAAGAGGAAATGAAAGAATTGAGGCAGAAAAATGACGAGCTACTCCATAGGATCTGTCTTATTGATAGAGTGTCCCAATAAGAGCAACATCATGCACTCCCAGTAAGTGCACCTCAAAGAACATGGTTTGCCCTGAAAAACGAATCACGGTCAAGGCCCCTACCCAATGAGGCACCCAGCTCGTCCAACTACATAATTGTGGATCTGGATGAATACCATGACTTCCCTCAACTCAGGAATCAACCAGAGAGAGTACGCATGAACCCTCTGAAGGTGTGACAAACAACACATGCACCTGAGGTGCCAAAAAAGATGGATCCTTAAGCAATGGCTCAAGCTACACCTACTCAAGACCATTCCAAATAAGATGTAAACCAAGGTCTCAACAACACCATTGAGGCACTAATTGCTCGATTTGAAGTAATGGAAGGTCGACGCGGTCTGATATAACCAGAGCAGAAACCGTACCCAGATTGGGTGAGCAACACACCACCTCCTCCCAAATTTTGGGAGCCCTGTATTCCATATCATTAATGGATCAGGTGATCTAGAACAATATTTGATGAACTATGAATCCTATTGTGACCCTATAATGGGTACTATGGATCAACAAGAAGTAGTGAAACTCAGATGCTTTATACGGACTTTGCAAAGATCCACCTTTGTCTGGTACACAAGTCTACCAGCCTAGTCAATAAAAAAATGGAATGACCTTCTTTATCAGTTCCAGTTCCACTTCAGCTCAACGCTGCCTAATACAATGGTTAACGACATCATGAACTACAAGGAGTGGGAGAACGAGAGTGTCTCAGTTTTCCTATCTAGATATAATGTCAGACCTACTCTCTGAATAGGCCAATGACTCAAGATGATATCCTTTCTATATGAATCGATAATCATCGAGATGAGATGCAAACTACGCTCATACTAGTGGATTGCACCACTAGGTGTGCCATCTTTCAGCCATTGCCCAGAGAATCGAGGACTCCCTACGTTGGACAAATTTGATGTCTGGAATAGCCTCACAGGATCCTGCAAAGAGAGCAGCCAGAGCTGAAGTGTCCTCTGCCACGGTCAATCCATCTCTTGTGCCTTCTCCACCACTCATGCCTCCACCAAATCATCATGGGCCATCGGTTTATTAGTGTCCACCTCTGCCTAGGTGGGACGATCAGAAAGGCGCGAAGTGGAACCTGTTTGAGGAACAAAGACATAATGTATACTAATTCCGAGAGTACCAAGTCCACGACTACTTTATCACAGCCACGAATTGTAACTTTCTCTGCCTCCCGAAGGCGAGGAAACCCAAAAATATCATCCACGATGATTGTAAAAATTATTTTTCCTACCATTGAATGTTATGGAACAATATTCGGGAATGCTTCGTTTTTAAGGACCTTCTGCATAGGATGGTAGACACTGGGAAATTCAAGCTGGGACCACCCCTAACACATGTGAAATATATTTATACCACTGGCTCCAATGAAGAGGAGGGGTGGCAAGAAGTCACCGGAAAGGAGGGGAAGAAATTTGATAACCATATGACTTGGAAGACTATCAATCGATCCCAGGGTATACTTCGATCTCAACTACACCATCCAGTGTTGCCACCAACAGCCCCTGATACCGCACATCTGAAAATATCGACCTCACAACCCTCTACGAACCAGTTATGAAGGAATAATAAAAAATGGTGGAGACAAGTGCAAGAGGGGAAGTCTCTGATGAGGCCCATGATTTCCCCAACGTTGTCAGATTTCATGCTGTCGAATATAACGCCCGAGGCACGGACCCACCAAATGCCACCATCAAGGACTACCGACCAGGGAGGCCTGTCAGAGGATGAACAACAAATCATTGGTTCCATCAATGTCATCCATCTTATGTAATCATTCCCTGACGAAGGGTATTGTTATAAACCCACGATCATAATAGGAGGAGCCAGGATGAGGAATCGCAGAGGCAAGGGATATCAGGGAAGGCACAGTAGAGGCTGAAACCAACACTGCATTTGGAACTTAGCATGAACTGTTAATATCGTGGAAACCCATGGGATAGCCCTTCAACGGACTTAGTAATAGAAAGAACATCCCTCCCCATCCACAAGCTACCACTCTGTCCCCATAATTCTGTGGTACCCATCAAAGGATGAACAAGGGTCTAGCAACCTGGTTTGCAAAATCAGACCGACCGGGAAACATCCCCAAAACCTGGGGACATCATCAGCATCTGACCCCAAAGCTGGTCCCTCCATAAAATGTATTCCCACTACCAAGCTACCAGCTAACACTCCCCCGCCAATGGAGAATCGTTGGCCACTGAAACAAAAATACGACATCATTATGCATCTGGTTTCAGTAGCAGCCAAACTGTCAATCCTAGATGCCCTGGGATTGTTAGCCGACCTCAGGGAGGCACTGATATAAGCCTTGCTCATCCACATGGAGTTTAAAGCCGAGGTAGATGCCACTGAGATTTTTTGAACGGAGACTGACTCGGCTAAATGCAATGTAGTGATTTCCATCACAGATATAGATAAAGATTCCATCATGCAGGGACACATCAAACCACTATATGTGTGTGACACACAAGATAATGTTGATATCTGCAAAGTATTAATTGAAAATGGAACTAGAGTTATCCTCCATCCCCTACAGATAATCCGTATGTTTGGATACAATGAGGGTGATTTAATACCCTCGTCCATGTCTTTGCTAGTTTACAATAAGAGTTAGCAAAAGACGATGGGACAAATTAAGCTAAAGACCTATTTTGGGGACCTCGTGTCCTACTTGGAATTCCTGCTGGTTCGACAAAACACATAATTAAATGCCCTTCTGGGAAGGCTGTGGATCCATAAGCACATGGCCATTCCTTCAACCTACCACCAGTGTATTTAATACTATTTCAATGGGAGAGGTGGGACATTGCATGCAAACAAGGCCCCTTTTGAGCTCTCTAAGTCACACTACATTGACGCCGGGATCTATGAGAAAAAGATGAATAAGCCCTTGGCCAATGGTGTTGACTGGATCCCCGATCCAAATGGTCTAGAAATTATTCCTAATGACCCCCTCAGGCAGCTTGGCATAGACTACGTACTGCCCATCAACCATATTGATAGGATGGATTCATGTTTAAAAACACACTCAGTTGTCTTCATGGCTTCAACCATAATAGCCGAGCATGAAAATGCGGGAATGTCTGCCAACCCATAATTTGGGGATGAACACTCAAGCGGGGATGCCCACAATGCCTCGCCCTCAAATCCTCAAGATCCTGGTTCGGAAACTCTCCCCTTGCTAGATCAAGAAGATGAGGATTTGGGAGAAGATGAGGAGAAATATCTCAGGGATGCACCTCCCTCATTTGAGTAAGGTATCTCCACCATAGTGGACTAGATCAGGGAAATAAACCTAGGTACCAAGGAAGATATGCGGCCTCTTTCATTAGTGCAGCCACGTCCCCCATGGAGAATGAGGAATATAGCTTGTTCCTAAAGCAAAAATGGTATGTCTTTGCCTAAAATTACACAGAAATGCTGAGACTCGATCCTGAAGTCGCAACACATCACCTGGGACTTATAGTAGACCACTAGAGCTATAAACAAGCTGCCAGAACGAAACACCCTTCACATGCTACCAAAATAGAGGCTGAAGTTGATATACATATTAATGTAGGATTTATTCGGGAGGTCAAATACCGCATCTTGTTTTCCAATTACGTCCTTGTCAATAAAAAGAACGAGAAAATCCGCATCAGCATTGACATTAGAGGACTCAATCGGCACTACCCGAAAAATGATTTCCCAGTCCCGATCACTGTGTTATTAATCGATGAAATGACCGTCTATGAGGCTATATCATTAATGGGAGGCAATTCAAAGTATAATCAAATCATAATTTCATAAGAAGATGAATAATCCACTGCCTTCTTGGCCCCCAAGGAGTATTCTATTACAGGGTCATGCTCATTGGTCTGAAGAAGGCTAGCGCCACATATCAATGCACCATGCATCGTATCTTTAAACCAATCCCGAGGAGATTCATTGAATGTTACATAGATGACACGGTGGTTATGTCTAGGAAATGCTCAGATCAAATGTCCGATCTTGAAACCGTCATCAACAAACATCAACAACATAGTCTGAAGATGATCCCCTTGATGTGTGCCATCAGGGTTACCATGAGGAAATTCCTTGGCATCATTGTACGGCATCACGACATCGAAGATGACCCTAAAAATAAAAATGATATTCTCAGCCTTCCACCTCCCCACAACCTTACTGAGTTGAGAGCATTCCAAGGGTACTTGGCCTATATCAAGTGGTTCATAGCCAACCTGGAAGGAAAATGTTTTCCCTCTACCTGGTTAATGAAGAAAGGAATCACATACCAATGGATAGATGACTGCCAAGAGGCATTTGATATACTAAAGTGGTACCTCATAAGACCATTGGTTCCCATGCCCCCCATTGAAGGAAGACCTCTCATTCTATACGTGACGGCCCTAGAGCGGTCGTTGGGAGCCTTCCTTTCATAGAAAAATGATTCTGGTAGTGAAAATAGTCTCTATTACCTTAGTCGAACTATGACCAATGTTGAGACTGGATACTAAAACATCGAGAAGGGTTGTTTGGCCTTTGTCTTCACAGTTCAAAAGCTGCGACATTATCTGCACCATCATGAAGTCCACTTGGTCTCGCGTAATAACCCACTCAACTACTTCCTCAGCCACCCAATGCTGACCGGGTGCCTATCCTGATGGGCGGTCATCCTGCAATAGTTTGACATCCTGTTTTTGCCTTAGAAGGCCATCAAAGGACATGAATTATCAGATTTTCTAGAAGAGAACCCTTTTATAGGGATCGCTATAATGGACGTTGAGCTACTAGATGATGACATCTTCGCGGTTCAAGAGGAGCTCCCAACAAGGGAAATGTACTTTGACGATGTGTCCCAAATACCAAACATGAATAGATGGAAGATCGTTAATTTAACATGGTGGATCTAGGGAAAATATTCATGTCCCCAGAAAAGGCAGTCTTTCCATATTCCTTTCCACTATTAGAAGGATGTACGGACAATGATGTGGAATATCAAGCCCTCATTGCAGGCATGGAGCTTTCACTCCATGCACAAGTACAACACCATAAGGTCAATGGTGACTCAGAACTGGACATCACGCAAGTCACAAGTGACTATTCTATCAAAAAGGAGGAGTTGATTCCCCTGTATGACCATGTCTGAGAGCTAATGTCAAAATTTTCTATAGAACCCACATTAACCTATATTCCCTGATCTCAAACTGCCCAGGCCGATGCATTAGCCAAAGCGGCCACAACCCTAGCCGACCCATACCAGGATGAAACAGTCACTAGTATCACTGACCATCGAATGGTCTTGCCCTTTGTCCAGACTATGACAGCAGAAATAAATAAAGTCATTCCTATCTCTAAGCCGAATGCTCCCGCCACTGGATGGATGACACCCACTGTAAAATATCTTCAAAGGGGAAACATCCATCAGACATGACTGAATGAGATAAAATACTAATAAGGACAATCAACATTGCTATATATGGTGCCACATGTCAGCAAGAGGTCCTTTACAAACGAGGCCTCGACAGAATCCTCCTCAGGTGTGTTGATGGAGAGGAAACCGCTACCGTCATGACTGAAGTGCATGCTAGAGTATGTGGGGATGATCAACCAGGATCCATGATTTCCCATTAGGTCTGATGGCATGTGTACTATTGGCCCACCGTGGCATGAGATTGTGAGCAATTTTCCAAAAAATGCCACTCATGACAATTTCATGCCAACTTCATAAACCAATCCCTGGAGTTACTTCATTAGGCTATTTATTCCTGGCCATTTTCCAACTAGGGAATGGATGTCACGGGACCATATCCCCCCACCACAGCCAAATAGCTGAAGTATATTCTAACAGAAATAGACTTCTTTTCCATATGGGAAGATGTTTTACCACTTAAGGATGTCGTGGAGAAAAATATTTTCAGCTTTGTGAAAACAAATATCATCATTAAATTTGGTGTCCCTCATACCATACTAATGGATAACGACACAAAATTCTACTATGCTAAATTGGAGATACTATACCAAGAATATGGTATTAAGGCTAACCACTGATCCTGCTACCAAGCGGCGGCCAACAGACATATACAGGATTTCAACAAGACCCTTTCCAACATTCTCTAGAATATTTTTGACAAAGAAAATATTTCAAGGCCAGAAAAACACCTCCATGCATTGTGGGTTTATCAAACCATAACCCACACCGCTACTCGGGCTACCCCTTACTCATTAGTATACGAAACAGTAGCGGTCCTACCCATTAAGCTCCAATTAACACACTCCATGTTTCCATTTTTGATCAGTTATTCGATGATGAGAAATTATAAAAGTGGCTAGGTGAATTTGAACTTCTAGACGATAAAAGGTCGCACACTTTGCACCATCTGGAAGAATACCAGAACCAGATTACTTGAGCCTTCAATAAAAATGTCCATCTACAGTCATTCATGGAAGGAGAATTGATGTTGGTCCTTTGGACCCCAATGATACCCGGAAGTATACCTCCAAAGATGGTGCCTAAATGGGAAGGACCATATGTTATATATAAAGTCTTCTCCAACGGATCATATGGCTTGATCTTCACGAACAAGCAATTCATCACCACTCCTACAAATTCGAGATTCCTAAAAAATTATTCCACATAAGAACCAATAGTACTACATCCTTAATGCATGATGTTAAACTACACGGAATACATCATTACTGCATGACGTTAAACTGCACGGAAGACATCATTACTGGATGACGTTAAACTATACAGAATTTGTTCTCACTGCACGATGTTTAACTGCACAGATTTCAGAGAACTACGTACAGCTTGATTCCTAGAATCACAGGATATGTAGCGACTCCATGGTTTCCAATATTTTCCCATACATCCCAAAGAATTTTTAAAAATGGCTTATCCGCTCGTGTACAGACCAGACTTACACGAGGTGTATTTTTTGTCCTTCCCGCATGATGTTAAACTACATGAATTTCAGAGTCCAACGTACAACTTGATTCCTGCCCTTGTAAGATACGTTTCGACGTTAGGGTTATCCATACTGGAAAAACCACCCCTCAAATAAGAGTTAAAAAATTCCCCCTTCCTCTGTGTATGGACCAGACATGCACAGGGTGTATTTACCAGAGAACTCTGTACGACTTGGTTCCTACCTTCGTAGGCTATGTAGCGACGCCGGGATCCCCTATCCTAGTGCAGCCACTCCTAAATGAAATAAAATAAATTTTAACAATGTCCCCTACCCCCTTGTATGGACCATACCTACACAGGGAATTCTTCTTTTAGATATCTACATGCGGCTTGAATCCTGCCCTCGCAGGATACGTAGCGACGACAGGGTTCCCTATCCTGGCACATCCACCCCTAAATAAATGTTAAAAATGCCCCTTTGCCCCATGTACAGACCAGACCAGAACAAGGTGTATTTTTGTGCCCTTACTACACGACGTTAAACTACTTCAAATAAAAAAAAATAAAAATGCTCCCTTTCCCTGGGTACAGACCAGACCTGCATGGGGTGTATTTTTGCATCCTTACCACATGGTCTTAAATTGAATAGACCGAGTCCTCCTCGCACGATGATAAACTGCATGGATTTCCTCCCAAACCACCTAAAATATATGAGGAAACATGGTGTAAATACTCCATGACCATTTGGATGCATTCCCCAATACATCATACTCCATGACCATGATATTTGTTGATCCTCAAAACCATTCAAGGCCACCATAAGTGGAAAGTTATCGTCTCTTGGACACCTTTTAATGACTATGCATACCATTCCATTAGTGGCTCTTCATATTGATATCCCCTGGATGGTCTCCCAAAGGAAATATTTTCGTAGGTGACACTCTTCCTATCTTTGTACGCTTACCAGCCTCATAGCCCCTATACAAAAACATTTATGGCGTAATGGTTTACAAATCCATCCCCTTTTCACATCCATGTGTCACCAGGGTATTCATACATGGTTAGCCTATGTATCCTCTTGAGGTTCACATGATGAACTATATCTATGATTATCAAGCCAGGACTAGTCTACTCTGACTCGGCAGACAATTACAGTGATGATGTTTCTCGTATGCTCGGACACCAGTATCCCCACATGCCAAAATCTATACCGTGAGCAATCTCGGATTTTCATAATCATTCATGGACATCGGAAGCAGAAAGTTATCGACCCAGGGTCACCTTTGCATGACTATTCATATCATGCCCTCATCGGCTCTACATATTGATTGCCCCTGGCCTGTCTACCAAAGGAACAATTTCCTCGAGCGACACTCTTTGTAGCTCCATATGCTTACAGGACACAGAGCCTCCACACCCCATCTCTTGATTAGGGAAGCCTCAGAGATGAAGTTTACAACCTTCCACCCCCACCCTGTTCAGATTATATCAGAGCATGTTAACCCAGTTATCCTTCGACTGACATTGGAAATAATCACCCAGTGGTCTGAGCTCTATGACCGCTAAACTAAGAGTACATCGTCCTTACTGCACGATGTTAAAATTCATATGTTAAAGGTACACCACCTCAAACAAAATAAATCAGTGCAGGGAGCTCTCTATGATTTAACGGCAACCAGGGCCGAGAATGCCTGTCATGTCCTGACATTTTCTTCCCAAATTACAATCTTTGTTGCATGGACAATTTAGGATCCTCATAACCATTCACGGCCATTGGAAGTGGAATGTTATCGACCCGTGGACTCCATTGCATGACTATGTGCACCATGCCCTTAGCGGCTCAGCATATTGATAGCCCCAGGATCGCCTACCAAAGGCAAGATTTCCTCAAGTGGCACTCTTTCTAGCTCCATACGCTTACCGGCCTCAGAGCCCTCATATCATTTCTCCTAATCCAAGATGCCCCAGAACCATGATTTACACCATCAACCTGTCTCCACATCATGGGCATGCCAAGATGTTCAATCAAAATTACATTCTACTAAATAGAAGCATTTGAAACAATGTCCATAACTGATGATGTTAAACTGCATAGGACATCTTGGCCGCTTGGCATAAAATAGCAAAGACCATGCATTAAACATCTTGGGAAATTCCTCTAAGCACAAGCATTTTCATTGGTTTAAAAATTCCCCTCTTCCTCACTGCATGATGTTAAACTGCACAACATCCTATAAAAATACCCCTTCATTACCACATGACATTAAAATGCACGGAATCTAATAACACTCCCCGTCTTTACCACATGTCGTTAAACATCATTGAAATCATCCTTATCAAATGACGTTAAACTACATGGTCAAACCTGTAATAGGTTCAGTAAGGAACATATGCTTTTCCATTTCCCCCAGTGCATGGGTCGGACATGCACAAACCACCGTATCACCCCCGCAAGAGAATGAATTACATCACCCATTCTCTGGATATTTATCCATGACGCTTCTCCCATATCCAGGCACCATCTCCTCATAAACCATACTCTGTAATCAGAAAAATAGATGAACAATCATAATCCACCCAAGGTTTTCCAAATATCAACTTCCTTAAAGTTGCTCAACAATTGGGAATCTACAATCATTGACCCAAGGAAACCTTTGCAAGACTACACATACCATGATTGCAGCGGCTCTGCATATTGATAAACGTTTTCCCATCTATGAAAGGCAAGATTTCCACAGGAAATGCTTCTCTCCGTACACCTCTTTGCCCATGAGCCCCTATGTTCATCATGGGATTCATAAACCCTCTGAGATATAGTTTACAATTCCCTTTAACAACCCTACCTGAATATGATGGAACGTCTCTGAAAATATTACTGATGACCAGGGGAAACCGTACCACTCTAAATAATGTCCCAGCTGCCAGATGTTAAATTACACCAAGATCTAACCGTCCATTACGCTAGATAAATGCATAGAACATGAACATTGATTCCACACTCAAAATTGATATTTATGTTCTCAAACCCTTTTATACATCACATACCCTTTCCAAGACACCCCTGGCGGTTTTCATAATTCTCCAAGCCACTCATTGTGGTTTCCATAAGGCAGTCTTTCATGAAGTCCTATGGCCATCGGAAATGGAGAGTCATTGACTTAACGACACCTTTCCATGACTATGGATATCACAACCTCAGCGACTCTACATATTGATCACCCTTGGCCTGTCTACCAAAGGTAGGATTTTTTTTATGCGATGTTTTTTCTTCCTAGGTACACCGATACGACTCCCATGCCTTGAGACATGCCATGCATGTCATTAAAATCTAAAAATGCTCCATCAACATGCATCTGAAGTACATTGAAACATCTTTTAATCATAAAAAACACATTAGGGCCCTCGCCTGAACATACATGGTCAATGATATTCACCCTAAAACATCAGTAATGATAGTCATGAAAGCGGGACTTTAAACCGCTCACAAAAGGAGGTAGAAAGCCTGTTATGCCGAAAACCCGAAAAGGGAAACCTAAAAAAAAGTTTGGTCATACCTATTGGGTCCACACTAAAAGGGCCCACAAATAATTAGGTCATTAAAATAAAAGAAAAATGTTATTGGGGGCTTTTCTATAAAACCCTAGCAATAGTAAAACTACACTCGCTGGATCTCATGATCCAAGAAAAAGATAGAGCCTGTTTTCTTTTTCTTATTGTCCAGAACTTTGGTTATTCCATATTTGGTGAGTTAACATATATAATAATCATTCCATGTAATTCCTACCACATGAGAGGATAGCCAGACCATTATGGAAAACATTTAATTGTTCCATAACAAGGTTGGTTAAAAGTAATTCCACAATCCGGAGCCTCCTAAAGCATGAGTGGTCATTACAAGAGCTTTTTAGCTGATTCAAAATGTTTTATTAACCATTGATGAGAATCCTTGATTCCTTGACGGAGATTCCGCAGTAAGGATATCTCAGCTTCTACACCTGGACGCAATGCTTCTGCCTCCTGGTCCGCCATTGTGCCCGACCTCATCTACTCCTATAGTGGCAGCTCCCCTTCTTCAATTTTGGCAGCGATGTTATCCTCTTCCTATTGTAGCCATGGTATCTCACTCCTCAGCATCCCCAGGCGATAACGCTTCTAAGTGACTTCTCCCTGTAGCCTCGCAACTACCCCAACATGATCACGAGCCTCTATTAGGAAAAGTTGTCAGGTTGCGGAAAGGTAGGCTTCAGATTGAGCAGTAGAAAAGAGAGATTCGAAACCACCCGGTCATTCCCGATATGTGTCCACCTGTTTGAATATGTCATAAATACCATGGTTGTCAAAGCCGTCAAATACCAACAACATAAACAGATAGTGAAACTTTTGTAATTTGATCGGCATCTCATCCAAGGGGATTTGAGAAGTTAGCTTCTGAATTCTCTCTCAAGCCCATTGGCATGCCGTTTGATGACATGAATGGACTTGTTGATCTGGAACAGAGTCACGTTCGGATGAATAATCAAATTCAGGGATGAATTTCACCAAAGAGGGACCCGATGCGGCATCACCTGCAATCTCTGGCGCTGCAACAACTTCTCCCCCAGCGGTTGTGGTCAAAGGAACGATCAGATCAAATGACACAATCATAAACACCAATGTTTGTGGTAATAAATACCATGAGTCAACAAGATATATAAGTATCCCTAATCAGAAAATGGAAGAGGAAAGAGTTAATCATATGAGATTGAGAAACTAACCCCTTGTCATCAAGGCATTGGTATCCTAAAGCTCTATGCCACCACAACCACTTGAGGAAGTCTCTGCATCATCATGAGACAAGGGATTCCATGCACCCCCAGAGGTGTCTAGGAAGTTAGACCATTACCAAGGCCATTAGCTCCCAATGTTGTCCCCAAACAGTCGGTTACCATGACCACGCCTGGGGAAATCACTCACCCAGTAAATAAAATGATGGCCTGCAATGGATTTCGATGACCGGTATGGCGGCAGGCTCTTCCTCCATAGACACGAGATAAATTGGGTTTTAGGTAGCTAGCCCGGTCAAATGTGAGGCCTCTTCATTAATCACGAGCGCCTCGTCCTCCCCTATGATTATAAAGTACATATGTTAAGTGGGAGTTGTGACAAACAATTGTTCCTCTTCTGACATATCCCTGATTGATGAAGGCAAGAGTAATGCATCCATATCACTAGCCCCTCCTAGAGGGCCCACCTACTTGTCATGCCCAGATGTGGATGTGGTTGATCCCTCAGAAGATAAGGGGATGAAATATACGACCGCTGGTTTAGCCACGACTGGGCCACCAAGTGGCCCTACACTATACGCCAAGACAGTTAATAACTGGTAGAGTCAGAATATACGAGTTGGAAATTGAGGAAACATGATGCTATAACTACCCGATGTCCCATGTCTTAGACATTCAAATAAACAGGACGCATGTTGCCATATCATGATCTTCCAAGGAGACAGTTCTTTCCTCATGACGTTGGGAGGAGCTGGAGGCGGAAAGACCCTAGCTTGGCCCGCAATGGATTCTTGCATGATCTCAGCTACGCCAGGAGATCCCTCCACAATGATCCCCATAGATGGAAGTGCGTGTTTTTATGCTACAATATTATTGGGAGTATACTCTGCAGAGGGAATTACTCCTCGGGATACCTTTGCACCCTGCACAAAGGGAAGAAACTTTAGAACCGTCACAGTAGAGGAGGAGGAAAGCCATAATGGACAAGCAGTGAATCCTCTTATTTTGGGTCGGATGATTCTGGATGTCTAATCATCATATACACTTGGGTGGTCTCATAGAGTCGGTTTCAGGGTGAATGCACGTATATATCCATCTCCTACAATGAGTTGACTATTTCATCAAAATCCTATTACAACAACAGGTGTGGCAAAGTCAAGATAGTTCAAATGCCCAGATGTTCGAGAGGGCCTACCTAGAGTAATGCCCAAACCACTTCATCTAAGCCACTGGCCCTCAGGTCATTCCAAATCCTCTTTGTATCTTGGAATGCAGCCATAACGGGAAAAACTAGCCCAGAGGGATCAATCTGGTTGGGTCTGGCAGCTGTATGCACTGTTGGGAGCGTTAATGGCCATGTCTATTTTATGGATCTCGCTGCCACCCTGGATCTCTCTTGAGATACGTGTGGCTGGGACCTCATAGGAAGAGCGGGAAATTCCCTTACCTTAGCCGCGCTGGGGGAACCATCGAGATCACCACCCCCTGAGGAATGATCTCTCTCTTCCTCCTCCTCATCAGTCGCCGACTTCAGTAGGTCCTAAGCTCAATGTGTCAACACTGCATAGCCCCAGCATGCGGGGATGTAGGCATCGAGGTCCTGGAGATACCGATCAACCCTCTCAGAGTCATCATCATAAGTAATATCAAGATGAGCATATATGTAACCGAACCTGTCAAAAGCCACCTCTGATTCCTGAAGATACTGCCACATGGAACTGGGGTACTGGCTGCGAATGGATGACATACCATTGAATTCATCCCATTTTCTTCAAGCCGTCGGGAAGGTAGCATCATTAGGGATATCTAAACCTCTCCGGGCTGCTTCAAGGGCATGAGCGGATACACCTCTATCCTTTAAAATATTCCCTGGAAGCACGGGACCAGTAGGGTGGGGAAGAACCTTGCCCGACCTGGTTGAAGAAGCATCCCCATTTCACTTCATATTGCCCTACGATGGCTTAGCATTTGAGATGGTAGGTACCCACATCCCTAGTTGGCCATTCGGGTACGATTACTCCATGGGGTCGGCATAACTGTTGAATAAAAAGGGTGTGCTATCTGCATGTGTGTGAGTCATAACCTCACAACCAGTATCTTCCAGGGTAAAAATTTAACATAGATTCCTCGCCACCATCAAGTGATGGTTCTCGTGGGCTCCATTAAGCAAGGGAGAACATAGTTCCTGGACGCAGCCAAATTGGAGTCTAAATAAGTTATGAACATACTGCTCACAGATCAGATCCCCCCCGATACAGGCCACCAAAATGCCCTATTAGAGAGAAAATAGGTAGCCACGCTTACTAAACTCCTTTGATATAGTATTTTTTATTGCACAAGATGGGAAGGGATATGGATAGAAGATGAAATGATCATAACTCGAGATCTGGATCGACAACAAATGCATATTTGGAACCGTCTATTGACCATCCTTCTCTTGGGTTTCCCACTCTTCCGGCATAACCCCACTGGTCAGTTGCTAGTATGGCTAGAATGTGGTACCCAGAATCGGAAAGGGGTTGATGAATGTGTAGCAGTTCTTGATATACACTGCCAACCATCCCTAGAGTATTTGAAAATGATCATCTATCGAGTTTGGCCAACTCCCATCAGTAATATTGGTAGAAACCAATAATTCCTATCCAATTCCGGCTCTGCCATGTTGATGACATTGCTGTTAGCCAGCTGTGCTTCCATGATGAATGTAGAGACCCACACGCCACCAGTCTAATGTATGGGCAATAATCAGCCAATAAATAACATGGCCAAGAACGTAGCCAGACGAAGCAGCCGATCAACGTCCGGAAAAAGATCCCAACTGCAGTCGTTGAACTGTTCTTCTTTCAGGATCAACCAGTAGCTACCCCTTTGCATACGGGACTCCATCGACAGGCAGGTCATGGGCCTACATGGGAAAACCACAGACATGTTCACTCGTGCAAAAGCCTTGACTCAATCAAAATATCGGACAAGCTGTTTCTGAGACGTATCCTTTGAATGATTCTAGTCATGGTCAATAAGCTGCTTCACCCGGAAGGAGTCCTCTATTCGTGGTCCGACATAGAAGAAGGAGGCAGGAATTCATCATGCATACCCCCAATGATGGGGACCCCTGAAATCTGAAAGACATCCGAAAGATTAATACCCACCTCACCATGGACCTGGTGAAATGTGTTGTTGTCCGAACTACAACGGATCATAAGATTCCTGGCGAGGGCTTGAGGTCGATGGGTATAGGTTTGGGACACCCAGGCAGCTTCATATAAGCCTACGGCTTGAAACACTGCCTCAAACTCTGCACATCATTGGTGAACCCAGAAGGTCCACCCCCAATACAATGACTTAAATGCCCCTCCGGGCTAGAGCTCTCAGGTTTTTGACTATCCATGCTTGTCATTTACCATGGAATTACATGAAATGCTCCAAAAATAGTGAATTGCCACTTCCTGCTGACGTTGTTCTCCTGTCTGGGGCACAGGATGGTGATTTAACACAGATCTGGCAGCTGTGTCCCTTGAGGCAGGCCTCCCTCTGGCATATATCACAAATCAAGGGGTATTGGTAGTAAATATCCTTGCTCCAAGATTGTTTTCATGCGATGGCACTATAATCAACGTATCAGAGAGTAAACTGAACCCGCATGTCTAAAGGCTTTTGGAAAAGGGTACTCCCACCGCTACTCAGAGAGAAGATCATCATGGAAGGAGCATAGCGGGGAGTGGTGGATTCCATCCATAATAGTTCCTTCCATATCCTCTAGGTCTTGATCGCTAATTGGGAGAGGCTCTGTAGCCGGTCTTGGAGCATGGCACAGAGGAACCATGTTTTCTCCCTGCATTATGAAGAAACCAGGAAAATTGTTAGTACAAACTAATAAAATATGTACAAAAATATTGAATGTATGGAAAAGTAATCGAGAAGCCATTGTGAGTAGGCCTCATAATGTGGTTCACGATGATGACATACCGCGAACTAACCCTACGTGGAAGGGGTTCACGGTAAGCTGGCCCATAGAGTGTTTGCGAGAAAACCATGAAACAAGTTGCTCCGAGGAGTCCTAACCTCAGAATTATATAATTATGTTCGGAAGACATATGAATGTTTTAATGTTATCCAGATAATAGTCCACAGACCATCAATAGAATGATGAGAATTCCTCCGCGGCCCGTCATGACTTTCTTTTTAATTAATTAAAAGTATCTGTTTGTGGCTAGAGAATGGTCTGTGGGTGAAGGCAACTATGAATGGGGAATGGTTTGTGGAAATAACAGCTGGCTAGTGGACAAGGTGTTTCTCGGTGGAATGGGTACGCGGAGACAAAAAACAAGAGGGCTCTGGTTTAACGAAGAGTCTGGTAAAAGATAATGGAAGGGCCACCCGTATTTATAGGTGTGGTCCCCTACTGAGTCCAGTCCTCTACCAAAAACCTCCCATGTTTCAGGACCACTATGCAGTGGAATGGCCTCCACTTAATTTTGATTGGACCCCATTCTGATGGGGGGATATTGTAGGGTCCTCAAATATCTGCAAAGTAGGTTATACCCAATTCTCACCAAAGAATTGTGAGAAAGTATGGAATGTATTGTGAAAACTCAATGGATGGCCCAAGTCAAACCAGTTCACAGATCGGTCCCATGAAAACGCTACGTGGCCCGTTCTATGAAGCACCCCCTCCGCGGACTATTGTCATTCACGGAATGGGGGTAGAGAACCTCTAGGGGTGCGAAGCATGATAAGCGTTGGACCAGTCAAGCATCACGAACCACCCCCGACTACGGACCATGTCGACTGTCACGAACCGAATCTGCTATAGTTTGTGGAATTGAGGCATAACCCTCCGCGTCCTCTGATCTCTCCTCAAGTTGGTTTGGATCGTGGGGGGGGGGGGTGTTCAATGCACCCGTGAGTCGACGATTGATCAAGTTATCCATGAACCGGGTCTCTGATCATGGGCCTCCGCAAAAGGTGTTGCATGGACATAGATACATCTGTTTCTCCACTCTATAAAAGGAGATCAATGGGGAAGATCCAAAGAGAGTTTTTGGATGGCTTTTGAAGGGTTGATTCAGAGAGATCAGCCAAATTCTAGTGGAAGGATTTCGAAGGAAGGAGCTTCGGATTTTGCAAACAGCAAAATTCTAGTTCGCAAACCAGAACAAGTATGAACCTCTAAGCCAAATAATAAGGAACCAAAAATGCATAATAACATGGTGAACCGTGAACAAAAAATAACACAGAAATTAAAACTGTGGACAATGGCCCCTTCGCGGATGCACTTCCCACAGACCAAGGAGTTTATTCCACTTTTCTGATCTGTCACACCACATAGCACCCTCCTACACAGACAATACATCGAACGATGAACACTCTGACCTGTGTCACCCTTGTTCGCCACTACTCCCATGGATCCCACCACATAACTGCTTGGTACATGTGCCGAACATGATTTTGTGAACCACCTTTGTTCGTGGGACACCCAACAAGCCACGAACCACCCTGGTTTGCGGGATGCCCATCAGTTTACGGTCAACCCTGGTTTGTGGATGGCCTCTCCAGCCATATATCACCTCTCTACACAAAGGGAACCAATCCTCATATACCCACATGGCCTGCCAAATCCTTCAGAGTTCCCATTCCCCAAGCCAGATAACATCCTTCCATCCCGGCCTGATCCTCCGCAACTCCCTCATTGGCCCATTCACTGACACCGAGCTGAGGCCTCCATTGGAGCCACTAGACCCATGTGATGTAACCTTCGGGTGGATCAGCGCGCCGTTTGGAGTTCAAATACCCATGGTAAGCAAGCGTGAAATGGTTACTCTGACCCTTATGTGGATTTCCGAAGCATTCATGGGTTCACATTCCCACGTAAATGTGGAGTCTGTGCTCGGAATTCCACTTTCTGGTCCTCCCCTTGTTGGGGTTGGGGAACTTCTCCCTTCTTCAGGGGGTAGTAAAATACCCATGAAAAGGAAGACACCATGCACTTCTGTACTTACCCAAAAGAATAAGAGAGGTCCCAAGCATAAGAGCACCTCTTTCCCTCTCCCTCTGAACTTTTGTCACCATGGGAATCCATCTTGGAGTAAGCCCCGGCCTTATTGGCTTCCCTATGGGTAAGCCCAACTTCACTTCCCACAGACACACCTTTCGCGACGTGATCGTCAGGTCCCTACTGCCTCTGGTTTCTCGCATCGAGCATGACTCTCGTGGGCTTAGAGTAAGCATCGACTATGACATCATCTAATGGGCCTCCTCACAGTGTAAGCACCAATCCATTGCGAACTACACGCACTTTGATCAACGTAAAGTCATGATACGTAGGAAGCCTTCCTGAGGTTCAAGCCCAATCACCGTCGGACCACCAGGTCCACATTCACGTCGGTTCTTCGACACTCCTATTCAAACTACGTGGAATTTGATCCCTGTCTCATTGAAAGGGTATGTAAAAAACCTCTTTGATGTTCAAGACCAACCACTGGTCGATCTGACTATCTTCACATCGGTAAACCGTGCCACTCCTAGTGCCACCTCAATGAGTCCAGAATCTAAGGGATCATTAATCCAATGAGGGATGGTAAATCTCATGCATAAATGATTCTAACACCTGTGTCCAGCTGACCATTGCCATCCAGGTGTAATCCGTGGATACAATGATTGGGTATAAACCAATGATTCTCTATCATTTGAGTACATCATAAATCTATAAGAGAGTCGAAAACATGCAATAACCCCCCACCCAAAGGGTGAGACGATCCCAACATCCTATTCTCTCGACCAATGCAAATTCATAAATGTCACTGGTCAAACCAACTCTGTAATGCCTACCATTGGAAAGTAGGTCCACATGTCATCGGATATGGAACCATTGGGTGTTTCGAGACCAACCCAAAAGATGTATCAATAGATCCTGGTGATAAGAAGATTAAACACTGCATGTGTCCATTGTCACATGGTGTGAGGGTCCATATAAATACCATGCATGTATTTGGAGAGATACATAGACATGTGGTAAATTACACAACATGTACACCAACACATGGTCATACATGGCTGGATATGCGGACCAACCTGTGTTCCGACACACAGTCATGGACACTCGGGTTGAAACCATGTATGGGCGCATGGTCATCGTATATAGAGTAGACCTGAGATACATAGACATTGCATGCGATCCTTCCTAAACATTGTTTATATACAGTTTTACATGTAATTTTCTCCAAACATGGGACTTTGTACACTGTAAGTACCTTGATTCATGGGACACAACCTTTGACCACTTCTACATGTCGTGTACTCCTTTCTACCTAGCATGATATTCGTGTACGTTGTTTATTGGATGTTTTTCATTTGGGATAGTTCCATTTTTTTTCTTGTTCTCTTGAGGGTTTGTTATCATTTCCTTATATAATAGTATGATCCCTTCCATAGTACTTTCTGAGATACTGTTAGGTAATCCTATAAGAGGCCCATAGAGAGACCCTATATCCATTATTGACCCTATTGTGGGTCCAATATCGACATGACTCGTCCTCCAGGATGAAAATCCTCTACATTTTAGGTGAATCTTGATGAGTCTTGGTATCATCCACGAACCTATTTGTGATCCTCATCCATGTATCGTGACATTTTCCCACTATGGTGTGTGATATCATCGAATGAGTGTATATGTTCTCTCACTAGATCTATCAGTGCATGTATCTCTCAAATGGATTATCCCTACACAAAATACATCTCAGACGAACATCATCTGAGCTATCAAAATCATGGAGTGAGTTCTACAGGATGAGTGTTGTATGGAATCATTGACATGAATCCAATGCATGGGATATGTGGTCATCGTGATTTACCTATAAACTACGCATATAGGTTTCGAGTATATTTGGATGTGTTTCCTTTTCTATATGTAATGTAGATATATACTGTGTAGAGAAGAATGTAGCATTCATTTTTTTTATTGATTTTTGGTTTTTGGGGTCCCCATCTAAGTATTGTATACTCACTCATACATGGTATTTTCCCTTAGGTGTCATGTCTTCTATATATGAGTAGCCTTTGATGGAGTCTAGGGCAGACTATGACTAGAAAATGCTTTCTAAGATCATTTTTGGCTGATTTGTTTCTACGAAGACAATAAGTTGTTCCAGTACCACTTTCTTTCTTATGGGTTGGACTTTGTAGTTTTCAGACTCATTAATATTCTGGGATTATATTCTAGCCTAGTTTACATTCCACACATTACATCTTTTGTACAATGTTTGTTTCATTAGTTGTTTGCATGCATTTTTTTCCATAGTGTTTTTTACTTTTCAGCATCTGTGGGCTTGTATATGTGTTCATGTGTATATGTACATAGGAGAAGCCTCTCATGTTAGTGATATGCCTACTCGGTGCTTGTCACCACCCCTAGTCTATTGGAGGCGGGCTTCGGGAGTCAGAGTGTGGGACCCACTCTGATGGGTCGCGACATAGTAGAACAAAAGGATGTCAGTTCTACAATAGGACCAAGAGTCTATGATATTGGTTTTGGGCCACAGTGTCGAGTGTTTCATGTTCATCATTCAATACAGAGACATAAATGGTTCTGTAAGATGTCGATTTATCCACACACAAAGACATTGATAAACTGAATATTATATTGGTACATGAAAACAATAGTTGCAAGGAAATTAATTAATGATACATGAATCTTATAAGAATGGGTGGTATTTTCCATGTCCACTGTGTCAACTATCCAGATGTACTCATTGAACTTGGTACATCTTGAATTCTTATAGAATGCCTCAACAATTCCTAACAACTCGGATTTAGTAGCTCGATCATGAGGATGACCCCCTTAGTGAGGGGGAAATGATATAAGAAAAAATTCCCATGGTGTTACCTCTAGGTGGTGCACCTGCTATACCACCACTAGTGGAGTAGCATGTGGTACCTGCAATACCAGCAGCTGGGGATCATAGACCGGGGACACTCTATGTGATTCGTAGACAGAGACCCCTTAGATTTTGAGGAGATCCTAAACTCAGGGGGTGAGGACTGGCATGGGGGAGTGACTAGAGTTTTTTGTCTTATGAGGACAACAACAGAAAAGATAGTGGTCCTTTGAGTGAGTTGTCTTCAAAATTCAATGGGATGATGGTGGATTTTGACCACATAGACTGACGATGAGGAGACTCATTCAGGTATAGAGTTTGAACATCTTGTTATGGAGGGTTTCTCTCTAGTTACACTATGAGTAGTGTATTTAAAGGACCTTCATTAGCTCCAATAGTGTAGTTTAAAAGTGAATAACTATTCACCAAGGTTCACCAACCTCCCAATGTACTCAATGGATATCTTCTAGGATCAGTACATTACAGCTCATACCTTCAAGAGGGATCTATGGGGGGGGGGTACATTCGAGCTAGTGTCATGCCTCCTTGCATTTTAGCTTATGCTGGAGTGCTCGAGTGGGCATTCATGATCGAGATCTTCTTGGTGGATGAAAGAAAACTACTGGCAATCAGCAACAAGAATATAGGTGTGTAGGCCTCGACAGTAGTGATATGAAAGTAGGTATGGGGATCAGGTTGTGGGAGACGTCATAGGAGGTCCAAAAAAGGGAGACTGATATTATAGGGCTCTCATGATAGATCCAGACATCCATGGGAGAGGTGATGTTACTTGTACAACGTTATATAAAATATCAATTGAGGGTGTCCTGCGAGTCGATATACTATTAGGGAGGTGGTGGGTGGACCACTATGGCAGATGAAAAGAGTAGAGGAGGTAGACCCACTAGGCATCAGCTTCAAGAGAGGAATAGGGAGACCTACTATTAGTGGAAGATGCTTTGATCTACATCCACCACTGCCCATATGAGGTCGATACCATGCTGAGGGATGGGGGGATATGGGCGAGGACAGTTTCATTCAGTCGTGGAATATGACCCATGGATTCTTGGAATGACTTGAGATACGATATGTGTGTGTTATAAATATTATTCCATTCTCATATAAAAAATCAAAGCCATTATTTCCTCACAACATGTCTTGTGAAAAAACGTGAGATTTTGATAGGTTTATTAACTAGAATCATACCGTTGGAGACACCTACTAGAGGAGACTCGATCATCACACAACTTCACAGACAATGTTATCTTTACATTGAAGGAAATGTTATTGTTTTTTCCACTTTTTTGTATCATCGAGGCATTATAAATTCATTCTTGGTATGGATTGGTTATCTACGGTTTATGCCTAGGTTGACTACTCTAGGTGAAGAGAGTGATGTGTTCACAGTGATGGAACATGGTCTTCCTTTATTGGTGAAAGTGAAACCTGAGTAGCCCTGAATGGGATCATTCAATGGACGGTATAGTAGACCACCCATGAGTTTTCTAGCCTTACACCCAGATCATAATATGTTGCGAGATTCCAGTTACGAGCAGTAGTGGTGATGGACGGTAATGTCTCTCATGATGATCTTCTTGGATTTCAACCTCACCAAGAGAACCAATTATGCATCATCTTACACCCTATGATGGCACTGATGTCCACTTCATCTAATCGGTTGACCCCTATAGAGAATCACGAGATGAGAGAGTTGTTGGAGGATATGTCGATTAAGGGTTTCTTATGACCTAGTGTTTCACCCTGGGTAGTCATGTTTTTGTATTCCATGATTGAATATTATAGGCTGAGTTTGTGAGTGGATTAACAACACTAGAATCTGGTAACAATTAAGAACGTGTATCCATTGCCAAGAATCGACAACCTCTTCAATCAACCGAGACAAGCAAAATGGTTTTTGAAGGTTGACCTTCGATCACGATACCACTGGTTATTAGTACGGGTTGAAGGTATACCAAAGACGACTTTCTGATGCATCTATGTTTAGTAAGTGTACTTGGTGATGCCTTTAGGCATGAATAATTCCCCCATTGTATTTATAGGACTTATGAACCATATTTTCTAGCCATACATTTAATGGTTTGTAATTTCATTAATCGACGAAATACTTGCATAATAATCGTCGGAGGAAGAGCACATGAGACTATTGCAGATGGTACTAGATATACATTGAGAGGACCATATTGTTTGGAAGTTCTAAAAGTGACAATTCTGGATTTAGGAGGTCCACATTATTCTATATGTTATCTTAGTAGATTGGGAAGCAGTATAGCCGATCAAGGTAGAGGAGACACTAGCATGGGATCCACCCCCGAGTTTGACAGCTGTGGAGAGCATCATTAGGATGGCAGGATACTACTTGATATTTATCCATGATTTCTCACTAATAACATCATCGAAGGAATCCTTTAATGGGAAGGGGAACCTTCTTAAGCATAGATAAGTTCAAATAGGGATTCTAGATGTTGACGTAGGGTTTGTCAAGTGCAACAATCTTGAGATTTCTAGAAGAGGGTGTCGAGTGTGTCGTTTTCAGCGATGTATCAGGGACCAGACATGTTTGTGTCTTCATGTAGAGACATGTGGTGATTGATTATGTATAATTCCACCTATGGTCTCAATAGTATAAAAATGTGACCCCTAATCTTGAATTGGGAATTTTAGTCTTCACATCTAATATGTGGCGACGCTATCTAAAGAGTAAACAATTTATCATCTAATACGACCACAAGAGCATCAAGAACATCTTCTCATAGAAGTTACTGAATCTGCGACAAAGCCAATTTCTACAATTCTACCAGGATTATGACTTGAAGTTAATCTATACTACTAGGATGATGGACATTGTGGAGGATGTTCCCATTAGGAGACCGATTTTGCAGCTGCTGGGCTAGGTGTCATATTAGTTTCCGTCACTATAGTTATCCTCTTTGGGTAGAGATGATGCCGCTAATCTCTACCAGATGGTTGTTAGACATCAACTATTATGACATGTTTTGGAGGAACAACAATATGATTTCAACTTCATGACTTTAAATGCTCAGTTACATATAGGGAATTCCCCTAATGAATATTCTCATCATGGGGAACATGTAGTCCATTTCAGGGGGTGAATAGTTGTACTGGTGGAGTTGTGATAGTAGGACCTGAGGGTGTTACATACACCCCTTTAAAGGTACATCATAGAGTATCACAAATGTACCAGGATCTTCAGTGTTAGTTTTGGTGGACAGGTATGTGGAAGTATGTAGTAGAGTTCATTTCATGATGCCTTAAATGCTAGAAGGTGAAGGCTGAGAACTCGGTTTCTACAGGGTTACCTCACCCCTGGATGTTCCAGATTGGATGTGGGATGGTTTATCGATGGACTTCATGATAGGCATACAATGAATATCAAATGGAAATGATTTCAACTAGGAGATCATTGACATACTCACTATCCAATCCCACTTCTAAGATATCAGGAGGTGACATTCCCTAGAGAAATTGGGATGCATCTATGTGCAGGAGATAGTTTGGATTCATTGAGTCTGATTGATGATAGTCTCCTTTCCGGATGTGTTCATCACATCCTAGTTGTGTGTGGGATATCAAGAGGCCATTGGGACTCTGCTACACTTGAGCATGACATTCCACCCCTACACCGATGGTCAGAAGAAGAGGACCCTTCAGGTTTCAGAGGATATGTTGCGGCCTTGTATCATTGACTTTGGTCATAGTTGGGAGGACCACCTACCACTAGTGGATATTGGGTTCAATAACAGCTACAAATCCACCATTGGCATTACCCCATTCAAGGCCTTATACAGGTGACCCTTCTAGTCACCACTCTACTAGACCAACCCAGAGAGCCAGCACTCATGGGTCCAGAGTTGGTTTGACCTACTACTGAAAAGGTACATGTCATCCATGAGAGGATGAATACTGCACAGAGCAAGTATTAGTCTTATGATGATTGATTATGCAGACCGTTGGAGTTCGAAGAGGTTGACTATGTCATCATTCGGGTCACAACTCGATGTGGCTTGCAGAGGATTGGTCGGCGTGACAAGATTTCATTTGGGTTCATCCGCCCTTTTTAGATACTGTGTAGAGTTGGCGTGGTGGCATACCACCTAGATATACGTCCACAGTATCACTGGGTACACGATGTCTTCCATGTATCACATTTGGGGAGGAACATGCATAATCTTTCACATGCCTTTTAGTGGGGCGCGGTTGATATTATAGATGGATTGTTCTTGGTATTGTACCTAGTGGAGGTCGATGATCGATAAAATAGGATGATTTGGTGTTGAGTAATTCCTATGGTACATGTTCAAGGGTAGAATAGGAATCTTCAAGAGTGAACATGGTTTTTGGAGGGTCATATTTGTGCCCAATACCCTCATCTATTTGAATATCCCCCGTTGCTATTGCTTTTCAGGATGTAAGGCCCTAATGTGGGGAGAATTTAATGTCTCGTATTTTAAGTGTAATTTTTTAAAAAATATATGGAATTATTTTGAGAATATGCTTTGTGAAAACATGAATGTTTGAGGTTTGGAGTTCCAGAAATAAATATTTGTGAGAAATTAAACTCCAAATTGCGTGCATAAGCAGTTTTCCTAAAATAGAAGAATACCATTTAAATGGTTTCTTGATCAGAAATTTGAGGACACAATTGCATTCAAATAAGAGACATTACATTCGGAAGGGATTAAAATCCACTGGTGTGGGTAGGATGCAAAATATTGTTTTCAGACATCTTATATTGTTTTAAAATATAATGAGTCATGGGTTAGTCACATAACCATAGAGAACTCCTTGAAATAACTTGGTCCATTGTAGAGGATCCATACATGAAGGATTCTTGATGAACTCCAATAGATGACAAATGCGAGGATCGTCGCACACCGATATTGAATAACAGGCAACAACCTCTCTTCCACTTCATCGATGATTGATGTAGGGATTGTTATTTTGATTCGTTTATTCCCCATTCTTGGATTAAATTATGAACTCTAATCACCCAACAAATTGGTTTACCCATAGTTAATGTGTTATTACATGAGGTTTTTATCAAGTTATTCTAGGGAATGAATCCCTTCAATATATTATTCATTGTTTTGATTTTCTATGATTGATCCTGCCAACAAGAGATAATCAAAGCCATGATGAATGAAGATGGAAGTTCATTTATCAATTTTATTTTGGAATTCTTATCCCTTTTTAACAACGTGTTCGTAGCGTTATTCATGTGGTCAGGAACAAAAGATAGTTTCATGTCCTTTTCAATACAAAACAATTCCAAATATTGGATATGAAATTTTGATGGCTCAACAGAGGTGCGACGTCGAAGGGAAATCCTGATCAACACGACATGTATTCAGAAGAACATGCCAGGTGAGAATGGCATGGTAGTAACTAGGTTTTCCACACTACACATGGAGAAGGACACGATTCACTTCGAGGAGGACATGGAATATGGGAAACACCCACTGGTGGCCGGAGTTCCTAGAGAAATGAACTGTAGACACGTTCATTGACCTTTGTCACACATCGTGTGGGTCCTTATGCGGACGCAACATGTATCTCGGTAGTTACATGAAATGGACACGGTGTACATAGAATGCACTCCACCACATGGCCATACTAGGCTGGATATGTAGACAACCCCATGTACCAATATAAGGACTATGACATATGGGTTGAATCCTTTTACTGGAACATGGCCAGTGTGCACGAATGGGACCCCATATACATAAACATGGCATGTGATCCTTAATACGCTCCATGTAAATATTTTTTTATATGGAATGTTTTCCAGACTCGGGCCGTTGTACACAGACATTACCCAGAGTCTAATGACACGCCATGTGACCACTTCCACATGCCACATACTCCCTTCCACATGGCTTTAAATTCATTTCCACCACTACTTGTACATGTTTTGTTTGGGTTAGTACCTACTTTTTTCTTGTTCCTCTAAATTTCATATTTTTTTCCATCCACAAGAGCATGATCCCTTTATCAAACAATCTGAAATAGATTTGTGTTTTCATCCAAGAGGCCCAGAGCTAGATCCTCTATCCATTCTTGATCCTAGGTAGTGTTTGGTATCGATGTGACATGTAACACCTGATATTTTTATGAGAAATATTTTGTTTTTATATACATCATCAAAGGAATCTTTCACTACATATAACAATAGATTGGCATGCTTTACACGCATTCGTGACTTTCCTTGATAGCTTGCATTGTACGCAATACCGAGTTTTACAAAACAACGATACACTATTAAAAAAATATTAAAACTAGCAGTAATGAATAGTAATACCCACTTTTTGAAAATTTAAAAATTTTAACTTTTAAAATGAACTTTATTTCTGGAATCGGTATATCGAAATTAGCCTTGGGTGAAATTTTGCTATTTTTCTAAAAACATTCAATTTTTGATGAATAGTGAAAACACTCAGTTACTATTTAAAAACCGACATTTTACTTAAATAATTATTTATTTTATGTAAATTTATTTTCGGTCAAAATAGATATATAATACCAATATATGTTCAATGTAATTCATTGGAGTCATTTTATAATAATTTTATATATATAAAAATTTTATTGAACTTTTCACCGTCTTTTACCCATCTCCTAGGAGAATTTTCAAATTTACATAAAACATAATTTTACTGCTTCTATGAGTGAGATTCCAAAAAAACTATAGACACGGTTGATATCAGTAAGTAAAATGTGATTCAATGAGATGAAAATAATTTTTGGTGAATAGTAATTGTTTACTTTTATTTACAACGGTTAAAAGTAAATAGGGTAATTAAGGGTAAAAATGATATTACAACTATCCAAACACATGTACTAATTCTATTGTATAAGTTTAATTAGACCAAAAACAACCTTAGGAATAAAATATGACAATTTAGGTCCACTTTTATTAGATTACGACATTTAATATTATTTTATTTAAAGAGGAGATAAAATAGTTAAAATCAATGTTTAATAACTAAAACATTTTTAATATATGGATATATATAAGATAAATTATACTATAAATATTCATTATAAAGATAAAAATATTTCCTATATAATGGTATTTTATTTATAAATTTTAGACTGTAATTAATTTAATTTATTTATGACACAACGATGATGTAGTAATTACCTTATTAAGGAAATATTAACATAATTGATGTTATAAATGACCAAATAAATGTAATTTTAGACTTTTTATGAATTCAATAATTTTATAGGATAATATGACATGTTTATATTTTTTCAAGTAACATTTTTCGAACTAATCATGCTGTTATGATTTTCACAAAAATCAAGTACCAAAGAGTGTCAAAATTGACATAAAATAGTTTTTAAAACAAATATGACATTATTAATTGTTAATTTCTTCTTTAAAAACTATTTATCAGAAAACTAACTTAGATAAGTATATATATATTAATAATTAATCAATTGGGGTTCGTTTGGTTTGTTATAGTATGTTTATTAACCATATAGAGTAAGAATACAAAAAGACACGGTAAAAGATAATTTATTTAACATACAGTTAAATCAAAATGATAAGGATAAAATTGTATCATAAACATGTCTAACACCTATTTTTTGAGAGGATTTAGAACCATCCCGGCCATAGAATCTAAATAAATCAATTTTGAGATTTTAAAAACTGAATATGACTTTATTATAAAATAATATTTTATGTTTTCCAAAGGTGCCCCTCTCCTCCCTTATAAAAGGAACCCCATCCCTCTCCACCTCACACCACATTAAGCCTTCAAGCTCGGCCATCCCCGGCCAAAATCTCTTCTCCACTTTCCTAGAAACATACTAGATGTCTTGGTCTTTGTAAATGACCATCTATAGCGCCCTAAGAGGAGGTTAAGAAGAGGCACTTCAATGAAGAGGTAATGTCCAATACCGATTATTTAAACATTATTTCTTATTATACTTCTTATTAATTAGTTGTTTAATTATGAAGTAATAACATAGGTATCACCCATATACTGATATGTTAATATAAATATGAAACAACCCTATTTCACCTTCTATCCATCCTACGGAAAAAGAAATCACCGCGCGTGCGTACGTACAGAATATCGTCTCCATGCCGTGGAGTAATCTGTTTTCCACTACCACCATAATTTGAGGGGTATAATGGTGTAAATAATAAATATATATGATTATTGTAGGGTGATATTGATTCCGAAATATTATACATACACTTCTATACAATAACATGATCGATATCATCGCTCGGGTGTACGTACGACCTACCGTCTCCAGGATGTGATGCAACTCGTTCTACATGATCATCATTGAATAATTATTATATAAATGAATTGAATAAATAAATATGATATATATTTCCATAATACCATTCTTGAAATAAGGTGTTTATATCCTAAAAAAAGAAAAAAAATTTATTCAGCAAAACACCCATAAGAACAAAAAGCAATAAACACCCGAATAACAAGTAAAAATGAAATATTACGTATAAAGGCTATGAATATGACCATATATGATATCATATCAATGATTAAGATTCTGGAATAAGTCAATAAAATTATTTCAATCATTATACAAGAGGTTCGAACACGTAAAAAGCAAATCCGACCTAAAGTAATGGAAAATCTCACAATCTCATTTTTATCCGAGATTGTTTATACTTTAGTATTTACTGGGGCATAGTTATCATCCACATCTATGTTTCCTCAATATGTAATATTATTCAAATCCTAATACAATGGTTTAAATACAATTTTATCTATTGGTTAATTTTAGTAAAATATATGAATTGAATCTTTTGTCGTTTTCAGTACGAGATACTCTTTAGCTTTTCTGGAAGAAGTACAAGGATAATGTTTTCTCAAACTTATACGGAATGAATGGATTCATAGAACATTAGTTAAATGAATCGTACATTACAAGTTTTCATGTTTATATTTAATTAAAATCATTATTTTAAAATTTTATGGCATGTTATGAAACGAAAAATGTTTTTGAAGTAGAAAGGATATTTTTCTCAAGAATGGAGTTCATGTGTTTTATCAAAATTATTTTCCATCTATAGTAATATAGGGTTCTACTTCTACCCCTATTATTACATTGATTTGATTATGATTTGATGGAATTATTTTTATTAAGTCCTTTATCTTATATTAATTTGTTTATGATATCATGATGTTTAAGAATCCCATTTTTTTTACATGGGTTATGTTATGATGTATGATTTATGTTTTTCTGGCACACATAAGAATGATTTCATTATGAGATGGGTGGGACCTATATCTTTCTCTAATGCATTGGGTAATGATTTATATCTCATTAGATAGACATGGCTAGAATGGTAGGTTAATCTGGTTTAGTGATACCAGACTGAAATGAGGAGTAAACTCTATTCAGAAATGGACTTTGTCCACTGTGATAGTCTTTGAAATGATTATTGACTACTAAAAAATGATTCTCTATGATTATGTGTGTATTACACAAAGTTTACAGTCATGATTAATTGTGATTACATTTCACTACTATTATTTATCCCAATTTATGAAATTATGATCTCTTTTACAGGTTAATATTTCCATAATGTTATGATCTTATGAATATGATGTGATGGATATTTATTTTGTTTACCCTTACTGAGCATTTGAGCTCACCCTTTTGTATGTTTTATTTTCCCCAGGTCAGGAAGATGGGTATTAAGTAGGATATGCCAAAAAGCGATTCTAGATATGATGAAATAAATGGGGGACAATGTAGATGCTTTATGAACCAGTTGATTATGTTTCCCAGTTTCTAAAGACACTATACTTATACGGTCATATTGTGGTTTTTTTATATGTGGTACTAAGTATGCTGCAATTATGAAGTAACAACAATGCATGTGAAGTTTGGGTCAATATAGTAGGTATCTGGGGAAAAGGAAGTAGGAATGAATCCAATCCTTGGGAACTCTCACATGTGAGCATTTGACGAAGTATGGCTCTCCGCCCATGGGCTTCATGTGGAAATGGCTGCCACTGGATATGGTGGTGTGTCCTGCCCAGGGGGTGTAGCTGCACATGGAGTGCCCAGATAGGTATCAATTATAGTCCACTAGAAGTAATTCCAGACCGTTATAGTTGGTATCAGAGGAAAGGTATAGTTAACCATTGGAAACTAGGATGTCAAAGCCTTAGTAAGAACCCTAAAGATATATCTAAGCATAGAACAATATTAGTGTTTTAGAAATGGACATGAAAAACCTATGATAAGACATTATGTATGAAATTTTATTCTTTATTATATGGTTTTCCTATTATAATTAGTGTTCCTCACACTATTCTTCTTGGTTTAGTCAATGGATTGAAGCTGAAGGAACCGTCTTAATGTGGAATGTGACGGGCAATGCAATGATTGCCCCATTGAGCAACCAAATGTTATGGGAGCTGGAATGAAAAATCTTGTAGCCATTGTCTCACAACATTCTCACGCTATGAATCATATAGGACTTCCAAAGGAGCAATGGAAGGAGAACGATTATGTTGAATCCTTCATGAGGCAGTGTCTACTCTCATTCAGGGGGCCTACAAATCCATTAGTGGATGAACAATGGTTCAGTACCACCGAAAAGATATTTTCAGTTCATCAATGTTATGAACATGATAAAGTCATCTTAGTAGTATATCATTTTGATGGTGAGGCTGATCAATTGTGGAATTTTATCAAGAATACGATGCCAACAGATGAAATTGAGTCCATGGAATGGGACCAATTCAAGAACATAGTTTTCAAAAAGTATTTATATCATATTCTTTGAACAAAGAGGGTTAAAGTGTTTCTTGAACTGCAGAAAAAGGATGATGAATCTGTTTGTATCTACAATGGAAATTTTACTCGAATTGCAAGGTATGCTTATAAGAATATTATCCAACCTGAGAGTAAGATCGATCAATTATTTAGTGGCTTAAAACCAAGTCTTCAAAGGGAATTATCCATAAGGGACATTAATAGCTATGAGAAAATCATTCAATGTGCTCTCATGTTTGAGATGGATATTGGAGTAACCCAACAGTCATATGAATTTGATAAGAAGAGGAAAATGGAATTCAAAGGAAAATATAAAGATCACAATGAAAAGAAGATGAGTTTTCCCTTATGCTCAAAGTGTGGAACGAAACATGGAGGGAGTTGTCTTAAAAGGTCAAGTAAATGTTTCAAATGTTGAAAGGAAGGTCATCGGGAATTTTAGTGCCTCAATGATGGTAAGAAGATTTCTAGTGATGCGAACAATGAAAAGGCTACGCAGAGTGCACCCCCTACACATCAATGTTACATGTGCAAGTAAATGGGGCATTATGCTAATCAATTCCATAATCAAAGGGTTTTTGATGATGATCGACGTCAACAAACTCTTAAGGCTAAATACAAAAAAAGTCACTTGCAATTTTTATCAGTGATGTGGAGTACGATAACGAAGTGGTGAAAGGTACACATAACATACACTCTATAGTAGAAAATATTTTATTTTAATCTGGATCCACCCACTCTTTTATTTCTGAAGAATTTTCTAAGGGTATCGCCATATTACCTCAACTATTATATATTGAGTTAGATGTGACATCCCTTAATGGAACAACATTTTCATTGAATGTTTATAATTTTCCCTGATTAAAGTTTGTGGGAAAGTGCTTCCTGAAAATCTTAGGATCCTTCCTATAGTGGAATTTTATGTGATTCTTGGCATGGGTTGGCTTTATTTATATGGAGATCATATCGATTTCCAAAGAAGGGAAGTCACATTTCATATTCCAGATCAATCTATGATTGTCTATCGAGGTAAGGATGAACATATGATTCCAGTGGAAATATCATCCATCCTATGGGTCTTGATTACAATAAATGAAGGTTATTTATCTAAAATGGTCGGCGAGAAAATCAAGATTAAGAATATTCCCATTGTATGTGATTTTTATGTTGTCTTTCTAGAAGAATTTTCTGGTCTTCCACCAAATCGTGATGTTGTGTTTTCAATAGAACTCATGCCATGTGCTTTTCCGATTTCAAAGACACCTTATCGTATGGCCCGAATTGAGATGCAGGAATTGAAGAAGAAACTCTAAGAGAATCTTGATAAGGGATTCATATTCTCTAGTGCATCACCTTGGGGAGCACCTGTTCTATTTGTTAAAAAGAAATATGGATCAATGGGACTCTGCATTGATTATCGAGAACATAACAAGATCACTATCAAGAACAAATATCCTCTACCACACATTGATGACATATTTGACCAACTACACTGAGCTCAATAATTTTCCAAGATTGATCTTCGTTCAGGGTATCATCAATTTATGGTCAAAAGGGAGGATATACCAAAAACGGCTTTCCGTACAAGGTATAGACACTATGAATTTATAGTGATTCTATTTGGTCTTACTAACTCCCCTAATATCTTCATGGATGTGATAAATAAAGTCTTTAGAGACTATCATGATCAGTTTTTGGCAGTCTTTATAGATGATATTCTTGTATATTCAAATATAAAGGAAGAACATGAAGATCACTTGAGAATTTTATTGATGACCCTGAGAAAAGAAAACATTATGCCAAATTTAACATGTGTAAATTTTGGCTTCAAAAAGTTTCAATTTTGGGTCACATAATATCAAAATAGGCGATATCTGTGGATCCAAGAATAACAGAGGTTATCAAAAGATGGTAGAGACGAACCACTGTAACTGAGATCCGAAGTTTTCTTGGTTTGGCTGGAATTTATCGACGTTTTGTGAAAGATTTTTCATTATTATCTAATCCACTCAGTAGGTTGACTCGAAAAGTAGTTATGTTCGCATGGATAGAGGTGTGTGAAGAGAATTTCAAGGAGTAAAAAAGATGGTTATCTAGTGCACCAGTGGTCACACTGATTTATAGTGGAGAAAGGATTGTGATCCATAGTGATGTATCCATGATGGTATTGGGGTTTGTTCTCATGGAAAACGATATGGTGATAGCTTATGCCTCTTGATAGTTGAAACCTCAAGACCATAATTACACAACTCATGATTTGGAGTTAGTTGCATTAATCATTGCATTAAAAATATGGGGAATTGTCCTCACGGTGAATGGTGTGATATTTATATTGATCATAAATGTTTAATGTATATTTTTACACAAAAAGATCTTAATATGCACCAAAGATGTTTTTTTGGGGATGATTAAGGATTTAGACTTCTCAATTAATTATCACCTCGTGAAAGCAAACAACGTGGTAGATGCATTAAGTCGACAAGACCATGCTAGCTTATCCACGATGAGGATCTCAAAAGATCCAATATTTATGGATATACAAATGATGGTTCGTGGAATCAAAATGGAAATGGAAAAATCATATCGTTTTCAAATGAATGTTCAACCATCTAAACATGGGATGATTAAAGAGGAACAGAAAGAAGATGTAGAGTTACAATGGAGGGTGAGAAATGTCCCTCAATTGAATCTTGATTGTGATGGGATAATAAGGTAAGGAATTGGGTTTTTCCTCCTCACATCTCAGAATTAAAGAAATAGATGCTAGATGAGGCTCCTAGTTCTTCGTTCTCTATTCATCCTAGAAGCACGAAGATCTATAGGGACCTAAAAGAGTACATTTGGTGGGATGGCATAAAAAAAGATGTTGCTGAATATGTCTCTCGATGCTTGGTTTTCAGCAAGTTAAAGCTGAGATACATAAGTATAAGGGGATGTTACAACCATTACCCATACCTGAATGGAAATGGGAAAACATCACTCTGGACTTTGTCACCGGACTTCATAAAACATCAAAAGGCAATACTACTATCTGGGTCATAGTTGATCATCTTACGAAGTCGGCACACTTCATTGCTATTAGAGAAGATTTCTCTCTTGACCTGCTTGCCTGAATATATGTAAAGGATGTGGTAATATTTCATGGAGTACCTATTTCCATTATATATAATAGGGATCTGAGGTTTACATCAATGTTTTAGCGAAGTCTTCAGCATATGCTGGATAGAGAGTTGAGTTTCAGCAATACATATCATCCTCATACTAATGGTCAGTATGAAAGAACAATTCAAACTCTAGAAGATATGTTAAGAGAATGCTCTATGGATATCAAAGGTGGTAGTGATCAACACCTACCTTTGGTGGAATTTTCTTATAATAATAGCTTTAACTCCAGTATTCAGATGGCTCCTAATGAAGCTCTCTATGGAATGAAATGTAGATCTCCAACATGCTGCGATGAAGTTGGGGAGAGAAAGCTATTAGGACCTGATCTTGTTGATGAGATTATAGAAAAGGTCTGATCTATTCAACAACACAAAAGAACAACTCAGAGCCGAAAAAAACGTTATGCCATTAATAGAAGAAAAGACCTAGAGTTTGAAGTGGGTGATAAAGGGTTCTTATGAAGGTCCCTTGGAAGAGAGTAATGAGATTTGGAATGAAGGGAAAGCTAGGCCCTAGGTATATCGGTCCATTCAAAATAATTGATTATGTTTGGAAGGTAGGATACCGATTGGTGCTTCCATGTAATCTCTCTCGAGTACATGATGTATTCCATGCATTGCTCCTGAGAAAGTACATACCTGATCCTTCACTTGTACTCAGCTGAGAAGTTGTACCGCTAGAGCAAGATCATTCTTATGAAGAACAACCAATAGTGATTCTGGATCGTAGAGAAAAAGACATATGGAACAAGACCACTCACTTGGTGAAAGTTTTATAGAGGAACCACCAATTAAAATAAGCTACATGGGAGCTTGAGGATATGATGAGGGATAGGTATCCTCACCTGTTTATTATAATGTGACTAATTTCGAGGGAGAAATTCATTTAAAGGTGGGTTGAATGTAACCCCTGAGATTTTTATGAGAAATATATTGTTTTTATATACATCATCAAAGGAATCATTCAATACACACAACACTAGTTTGGCTTGCTTTACACGCAACTGTGACCTTCCTCGATAGCTTGCGTTGTATGCAATACCGACATTCACTAAACAATGATATGTTATTAAAATATTACTAAAACTACCCATTATGAATAGTAATACCCACTTTTTAATATTTAATAAATTTTAAAATTTAAAATAGACTGCATTTTTGTAAACGGAATATTGAAATTATCCTAGGGTGAAATGTTGGTATTTTTTTGAAATATTCCAATTTTTGAGGAATAGTGAAAACACTAAGTTACTATTTAAAAACCGACTTTTTATTTAAAATATTATTTATTTTATTTAAATTTATTTTAGGTCAAAATAGATACATAATACCTATATATGTTCAATTTAATTCATTGGAGACATTTTATAATAAATTTAGATATATAAAAATTTTGTTGAACTTTTCACAGTCTGTTACCCACCTCTGAAGAGAATTTTCAAATTTACCTAAAACATAATTTTACCGCTTCTATGAGTGGAATTTGAAAAATCCGAGAGGCACGGTTGATATCAGTATGTAAAATGTGGTTCAATGAGAATAAAATAATTTTTGGTGAATAGTAACTTTTTTACTTTTATTTACCACGGTAAAAAGTAAATAGTATAATTATGGGTAAAAATTATATTACTATTACCCTAACACATGTCTTAATTCTATTGGATAAGTTTAACTCGACCAAAAAAAACATTAGGAATAAAATATAACCATTTAGGTCCACTTGGATAAGATTAGGACATTTTATATTATTTTATTTAAAGATGAGATAAAATATTTAAAATCAATGTTTAATATCTAAATCATTTTTAATATTGGGTTACATATAAGATAAATTCGACTATAAATATTCATTAGAAAGATAACAATATTTATTACATAATGGTTTTTTATTTATAAATTTTATACTATAAATAAGTTTATTTATTTATGACACAACGATGATGTAGTAATTAACTTATTAAGGAAATATTAACATAATTGATGTTATAAATGCCCAAATAAATGTAATTTGAGACATTTTATGAATTCCACTAATTTTATAGGTTAATATGACATGGTAGTATTGATTTAATTAACTCTTTAGAACTAATCATGCTGTTATGATTTTCACAAAGATCAAATACCCTATAGTGTCAAAATTGACATAAAATAGTTTTTAAAACAAATATTATATTATTGATTGTTATTTTATTCCTAAAAATCTATAGTTCATAAAAATTACTTAGATAAAGATTTATATATTAATAATGAACCACTTGGGGTTGTTTTGGTTTGTTATTGTATGTTTATTAACCATATAGAGTAATAAAACAAAAAGGCATGGAAAAAGTTAAATTATTTAACATAGAGTAAATTCTAAATGATAAGGTTAAAATAGTAACATAAACATGTCTAAAACCTATTGGATGAGAGGCTTTCGACCCATACCAACCTTATCTTTGATATAAATCAATTTGGAGCTATTAAAAATCAAATATGACTCTATTATAAAATAATATTTTATGTTTTCATAAGGTTCCCCTCTCCTCCATTATAAAAGGGAACCTCCTCCATCTCCTCATCATAGCTACCATTATTCAGTTTATAATATTGAAAATCATTAAATAAGTCCATCAGACTATCCAAATATTATAATTTGTTTGATTAGAATTATATATTTCATATGGAGTCAAAAATATAATTTTTATGGTGGAATCTAAATTACATCAAACTCTTAATGTACAAATCATACCTATATATAAATTTTAAGATATTGATCATTATCATAATTCAAGAAAAAAATGTCGTTTTTCATAGAAACAGACTCTGAAATATGAATTTTGGAAAATTACATAAAAATATGGGGTCATTTGAATTGTTGGGAGCTAATGTAATTCCCAACTCACGACATCTAATGTTGTCACTGTATGACAACATCTTTCATAGTATATTTAATGATCTCGATATTTTATGTTACATGGAATCCTCTAGTGGATTTTAATTCCACATGAACATTATTTATTTTTAATCTCATTTCTAATAATGGAATTAATTGAGGGCCTCTAGGGATAGGAATATGGGGAAATTGATCTGTCATATCATGGTATTAAGGGGTTAGGACATATTATTTATTTTAAATAACATAAAATGTTACATCCATTGTAATTTAACTTATATTGGTCACAATGTGTGGGCCTCCATAATGGATGGTATTACTAGGAGTTCCCCCACAAACTAGAGTGAACAAACTCATGTGGGTGACCATCTTCAATGCTACTTATATGAAAACTGAACCTTTTAGAGTGAACCATGACAAGGTCTTCACAAAAGAGTACATTTCAAGGTGTATCATGAGCAAACAAACATCTCTTTCTCAATTTCACTATAACTTTATCTCTCACATGAGATATCCACCCCTGAAGAAGTATAGTGTTTTCATTGCTAGTTAAAAAAGTGTTTCTTAACTACTTGATCTGTGTTCTCCCATAAAAAAATAAAACCCATTACTCAAGGATCCTTTAATAATAGTATGATCTCCCTTGGATTTTTTAAGACAACCAAAATGAGATTTAAAAGTAAAAAATCCTTGTTCTAATACAACTAGCATGATCAGATTGTGGTGTAAATCTGGAACACATCCCACACCAAATATGGTTATAATAGAATGTTCTGAGATCCATATCATAAATAAACCTCTACCGATAACACAAAATCTTTTTTTTGACTATAACAATATTTACATAAAATCCCAAGATCAAGTAGGAAATGAAACTCATATCCGAGAACATATTGAATGTACATCAAGAGTATATCCGGACACACACAATACCTCAACACCTACATCACCTTGTTCAGAAAAGAGTGAATGATCATTAGACTCCATAGAAGGGTTTCTAAAATTAAAATTGGGTCATTTGGGTCTAATATACATTTTTTTACTAGAGTGTAATTTGGTAAAATAATTCATCTTGGGTTCAGACTGACGTTCATGGGATTGGCTATGACTCTTACATCCCTTCCTATTTTTAATGTTATTTTTTCCTTCAAAATCTGGATTACTCATCACATTCAGTTAGACAAATAATCAATTACATAACATAAATAGGGAAATTAATGTGTGAAATTTCTCAAGGGGCTACTCCGTGACGCTCCTTCCCAATTTCTATATTGCTGCAAAACCTCCAAGAGGCCACCTCTACAATATCGGTTGATGGAGTGATAGACTCCTATACGAGTCTCAGGAAAATGATGAGAGTCAGTAGCCTTTGTGACTGTTACAACACCGGTATTAAAAGAATTATACATTTTCATATTTATTAATATTTTTGAATAATATATTAATATTACTTTGATGGGGACAATTTGTACAATAGCGTACTCAACATTCAACAACGGGTTTATTGGAAATAATATGTTACACAGTACTTTGAGTTATACCAAAAAAATAAAATAATCATATAATTATTTTAAATGGTAGTTAACAACTAGAAATTGTATTTGTATTATTTAATAGAACACAATAAAATATTATTATAAAATATTATTACATTTACCCAATATGTTTTAGAGGTTTAAAAAATAATGAATCTGATTTTAAGCATTAAAAACTCAAATATTTTAAAAAGGCAGTTTTACCTCCTTTTGATGGAAAACACATTATGAATATAAAAATTTTCCACTTTTTTATGTTTTATTTTTAAAAATAAAATTTTTATTCAGAAGGAGGACATAAAAATTTACTTTGGATGATATTTTTGTATTTTTATGATAAATTATATTTTTAATGAATAGTTTAAAATAGTGTATTTTAATTTCAATATAACTTTTTTTTAGTATTATTTATATAGTTATACTATACTTTTATATTGATTTAATATCTAATTAGAACATATTAATTTTCATTAAATTATATTATAGTCATTATATGTAATTTTTCATTTTAATTGTATATAATCATTTGTCAATCAGTTTACAATTATTACTTATTAAAAACCATCTTTTGGTTTTGATGATGGGCAGTACTTTTAAATTAATTAATGTAGCTTATGTTTTTTAATTTTGAAAAATGGATTTATTACGTGGAATACAGCGGTAAATTTTTTTTAAATAGGTACATTTTGTTGGACACTATGAATAGTAACATTAGTGATTATTTTATTTACCATGGTAAAAGGGTTAATATGGTAAATAATCCAAAAATAATAATATTATAATTACATAAAACATTACTAAAATGTGTACTAATCCTTTTTTATGATATAAGTCTGACCATGGGAATCCATGGGTCTATTTGGGGACCCCATGGGGCCACATTGATGTGAAAATGGTAGTTTATAAGAATTAATTTAATGTAAAGAAAAATTTACCATAAACATGTAGATTTTACTAAATTTTATTATGAGGTTATATAAGTGTTATATTTTACTATAAATAGTTTTCAAATAAATGAAAATATTTTCTAAATCATGCAATTATATAGATAATTTTTATATATCCAATAAATTAATATATTTATGACACAATGATCATGTAGTGATTCCCTTATTAATGAGTTATTAAAATAATTGAGATTATAAATATTAAAAAAATAATTATTTTGAAACTTTTTAAGTCATACACAAATATTATGGATGTTTATGAACTTTTTTCATTGGAATAATTACGTTTTTTTCTAAATAATAATTTTGTTATGTATTTTTATAAAGTCATGATATAAATAGTATAAAAATTGACATAAATGTTTTTTTAAAACCAATAATATTTTATTAAATTATATAATAGTTCTAAAAATCTAAAATTCGGAATAATGACTAAGATAATGTTAAAAATATAATTAATGAACCTCCTTGAGGCTCTATTGGAATTCTATTGGAATTCTATAGTGACTATATTAAGGTTTTTTAATTTTGTGAGAAAATGGATTGTGAAGAAGTGTCTACATTGTAATTTTTTAGATGTAATGTATCTATTATGACCAAATTCTCAAAAACTCTAAAATTGAAAAGATCATTAATGTTGAAATCTTGGAAAAACTCCAGATTATGTAATGTTATTGGGTGAGTCCTTATTGTTGGTATTAGAGGCAAGGATTAGAAGACAATACTGATTTGGAGTCTTCATTAAAAACATGGTTAGTCTCTAAGTATATTATTTAAGATATATACTTTTTTTATAGCACATTCAAATCAAGGAAATTCGGATACAAATGGAAGGACAAGAATCTCAAACATCATTCCTATCTCTTCCTGATGACATGCTTGCAATAATTATAAAAATAATCTAGTTAGGTTGATTATGAATATTTTTATAGCATACAAAACACCTGAAATATTTTTTTTGATATATCAAACACAACTACTATACCTCGATTCAATTTTGAATCATGGGTTCTATTTAATAAAATCATAATTTCTCAATGTTGACATATTTTCAAGAAAGGTAAATATTATCAAGGTATTTTCAAATATTTTACCATATTACAAGATTTTGATGCATATTATTATTTTGAAAATGGTAATGAAAAAGGAGTCCCTTGAGAAACCTAATTATATTATATATTAAAATGTATTTAATCAAAAAATATTTATGGTATTTGAAAACAACAATTTATTGAATGTTTTAACTCAAACATAGTCTGACTATTTTAAAAAAAGAATTTTTTATCAGATCTATTGAAATTATATGTCATAAATGATTATTTTCCAAAACTATTTTTTTGTGAGCACCCATATAACCAATGTTGTATAATGTGTATTTGGAAAAAGGAAGGAAATTATTTTTCTCGATCTCTAAATCATTATAGCATTTCATGACTCTTCAAACTATGCGAACAAGATGGTGATGAAATTGATTAGACACCATGATCAAATTACGATGTTATTTCTTTGGGAATAGTGATATGTTATCATATGGAGGATGAAAAATTGCCAATATATATAATACTTCATGAATTAATATGTTGAGGTCATTATGAGTTGGGATTAAATTGAGAGGTTTAAAACGACGATTGTTGTTAAAACAGGTTAATGTTATTCTTGTTTTTTATATAATGGGACAACCGGTAATATGGGTGACAACCTATCGCGTCTGGAAAGGCCATAAGAATCGAACCCCCAACCAAAGGGCGACAAGGGCGCATCCCCTACCACAAGACTAGAGGATGTCCTAGGTTAGTATCGCATATTATTTTTCGTAAAATGATTTTATCGGTCAAGAATAAGATTATCTTGGAACTTATGAGTTATCAAATGAATATACTATGTATAGAAAACTAATTTTGTTATTAATTGATAAATGTTATTTTGTAAGATGTAATAACTTCTGGGAACATTATATTACCATATAAAATAGAATACTGTGGGAATTAATTAGAGGATTAATGGTTAAAATATTATTTTGGAAGAATACATTTTTTATTGTGGACATATGGCTATTTGGGTTATTTATAAAAAAAATATTAACATGCTATAGGAAATATGTGATTAGGTTAATTAATTTTTAGAAAGAGACTTTAAGAGTAGTGGATTTTATTTAGATATAAACGATAAAATTTATTGTCAAAGTCTATATGGTCATATCCTTCTAAATTCATGGTTTTAATCATTGTTTGGAATATTTTAATGAATTTTACAAAATTATATTTATTGAACATTGGTTATTGATTTTTTTAATATTTTTTTAGAATAATGAAATTTTTAGGGATTATCTTATACTATACTAACAATTTTGGTTTCAGTTAATCTCTATAGATAGCAGAAATATATAGATCATATTTTGTGGATTATGTGATTATATATAAGTTGATTCTAGTGCTTCATGTGTCCAGAAGTCATCTTGAGTAGTAATCATCTGGTGGAAAGATGTGATTGTGGTAGAAACATATTAATGGATGAAACTCTAATTGAAAAGTAAGAATATTTCCTTATGTTCTTAGTCGATCACATAAATAAATTTCTCAATAATATGAAAATAAACATAAAAAATGTTTTCCATTTATTTTTCTTACTAGATGGAAAAAACTATTTAATCGATCACAAGTTTTGGTTTTCCTGTTTTTATCTTTCTTCAGATAATGTTTTCTATCACTCTTATTTAGAATATGACAGTTAGTTTCTCTTCCATATCTATGTTTTCCTATGTGGATTCCTATAATAGGTTATCACAGGAGAACATTTTAATTCCCTTTTTTTAAAAGGTGATAGTTTTATTCACTCTTTTTATGATGTGGACTTTCAATTAAGTATCTTAGCCCAATTTTAAAATTGAGAAGATGCAATTTCCAAAAGGGGTGAAAGATGTAATGACCTAGGGATTAATAGAATGATACATTTTTATATATTTATATATATTAATATTTATGAATAAGATATTAATTTTATTTCAAGTATGAAACTTTGTCTGATAGCATACTCAACACGCAACAACGAGTTTCATTGAAATGTAATAATGCACACAACATTGCGTTATACCAAAATATAATAAGATAATAATAATATTTCAAATTTTACTAAACTCCTAGAAATTGAATTGACATGAATGAGAAGTAATAACTACTATATGATAATTAAAATTCTTTACATTTATCCTATAAATTTTAGAGACTTATAATAATAATGAATCAGATTTAAACATTGAATTCTCTATTATTTAAAAAAGATGGTTTTACCTCCATTTATGGGAAAACCATTTTAAATATAGTTTTTGTAACATATATGTGTTCTATTTAAAAAAAATAAAATTTTATTTAGAATCTGGACATCTAAATTAACATTGGATGAAATTTTTGTTTTTTTTTCTGATAATGTTAATTTTTAATGAATAATGAAAGAAATGGATTTTAATTCAAAGAAACATTTTCATATAATTAATTAATATAGTTAGATTGTCATTTTAATTTCTTTTTTAGTTTAATTGGATTATATTTTTATCATTTAATCCAATTATATTCATTAAAAGTATTTTCACATTTTAATTTTACATATACACACATTAGTTTTGTGATAGTTATAATTTCCTAGAAACCTGCTTTTGGTTTTGAAGTTGGGAAATAATTTTAAAGAAATTATTGCAAATTATGTGTTTGAATTTAGAGAAATGGATTCTTTATTTGGAATCCTAAAGTCCAAAATTTATAAATAGGAATATTTTATTTATGTTCATTATGAATATTAATGTCAGTAATTAATTTATTTATCAAGGTTAAAGGGTAAATCTTATAAATAATGGTAATAAAATAATATTATAATAATATAAAATTACTCTAAAACGTTTCCTAATTCTATTAAATGATATAAGTCCTACCATGGGAGTTGTTGGGTCAATTTTTGGAACCCCCATGATCCACGTAGATGTGAGAATGAAATTTTATATGAATTAATTTAAAGTTAAGAATAATATAACATAAAAATGAATCTTTTACATAAACTATTTTGATATGGGGTTGTACAAGTGATATATTCAACTATAAATAGTCATTATAAATGTAAAGCGATTTCTTAAATCACGGTATGTTTTTTGCAAGGTTTAGAAATCATATAAAGAAATTTATTTAGGAAACAATGATTGTGTAGTGATTTCCTTATTAATAAATGATTTAAATAATTGAGATTATAAATATAAATATAAATTTATTTTGAAACTTTTTATTACATAACATAATTTTTTGGATGATTATGAATATTTGTAATTTAATTAATGATTTGTATCAGAATGAATCATGTTATTATGGATTTTTAAGAAGTCGTGATGTGAATTGTATAAAGACTGACATAACTAATATTTTTGAAAAATAGTATTCAATTAAATGATAAAATTTCCATAAACATCTAATATTCTACCAAATGAAATTAATAATTTTTAAAATGTCATTAATGAAACACTTGAGGTTATATTGGAATTTTATTGTGACAATATTAACCATATAGTATGAATATACAACAAGACATGGTAAGAGTTAAATTAGTTATCTAAGTGTTAATACTAAATGATAAAGATAAATTTGTTACCTAGACTTGTCTAAAACCTATTGGTTGATATGTTTTCTACTAAAAACCTGTTATATTTGAAATAAATGACTTTAAGACCTTTTAAAACAAAAAATAAATTTATAATTAAGTAATACATCAGGACATTACTAACGTGCCCCTCCTGCATCTAATAAAAGGGAAACACCCCTACACATTTAGTCACACATCTAAATCCCATTTCCTCATCCAAAATCTAAAAACATATGTTTCCAAATCACTATCTTCATAATAAAAGCCTTACATTTTGCATAAGGGAATTTGAATAAATCCTTTAGGATCAAATCAAAGGATGTTACATGTTTTAAGAGGTATTGTCTTCTCAAAAGATCATTTCAATTATTTTACATCATCAATACCAGTTCTATTATTATTCATTGATTTCATAAAAAACTTTATCAATTATTTAATACGATTTTTTTGTGGGATGGATTATATATACAATTACACAAACCTACATCTATTGGATATGAACATACTATTTCGATGGACGACAAACTACTGCCTCACGAAACGATGATTGTCCAATTTTGCCCTACCACCTCTAATGGTTGAAATTTTGATTGAAGATTATTAATATATGATATATATGATATTTATATTGACTTAATTAATTGTTATTTTATTTAGATTATAAATTTATTATTTCCATAATGTGTAAATATGATTATTTCAGTTTAAGAAGTGTAGACTACCATCCCCTCAATGTAATACGACTCGTTCCTACCATAGATGGAAACTATAAAGGAAGAAGCTAATGAACTTATGTAACATATATAATATATGATATTATAATGGAATTATAATATACCTATTTTTTATTTTGTTTTCATTTCATTAAATATGAGAAAAAATTAAAGTAGTGTTCATGCGTACGTACGACTTACCATCTCCATGAATGGTGAATTTCATTTTTATCTCAAAATGATATGCAATATTTAATATATACATATATATATAACCGATTTTTGTTATATAAATCATGATTACTATTTTGGATATAAGTGAATTTTTTCATCATTGAAAATTTGTAATTATATCATGTTTATTTTCGATTCATGTTCTGAATACCAACAAAATTACCGATAAGAACAAAAATAATTATGTTTTTTTATAACATGATTATATATATAAAAAATAATAAACATGAAAATTTTTATGAATCATGTAAAAATTAACTAATGATTATGATTCTAGAAAATAAATAATGAACAAGGTAATTCAGACTCAATTTAAAGGAAACATTCAAATTCGTTTTTTAGTAAAAGTCATAATTTATGTTATGTATTTTAATATAATTATTCTTATGCATGGATATATTATTTATTATAAATATTTCTGTAAATTTTATATCCAACTGATTATAGACCCATTTCTCTCTCATCAACTAATTTTTGGAATTTTTATGTGACGTTGTTAGGCTGCCAAAATTTGGTAAGTTAATTTCTAAAAACAATTTCCACTCATTGGGTTTTACATATACTTTGTTGTTTATATAATGCCAATATTATGTGTTGAATAAATATTTATTTATACTAGTTTAAATTGGAACATCCCTTTTTGTGGATATACTTTTACAACACATAATCACTCCATTGATAAACTCTTATGTAATTTATTCGAACATTGTTATATAAATCATAACTCAATATCCATTAATTGAGTTAAATATCCATGTAATTGGCTTTGTTTTTCCAAGAATATATGTTAATGAACATTGTTTTATTTAAAATTAATATCCACTTATATTTAGTTTATTTATATTTGTCACACATATTTAGGTCATTAATTTATCCTTAATATTGGTATACGATCGTTGTATGGGATTTCTTATCAATTTACATTCCATTGAGGCTTATTTGTTGTTATGCACAAATTTAATTTTTTATAGTTTATGTACTACCAATTTTAATATTATACCATGAATGACTTTATTCTCTTGATATAATAAGTATTTTTAATGTTATTATTTAATTATTTTTATTAAGGGATATATCAAATGGTAAGGGATTCTTTATATAAAACATCATTTTAAATGTTCTGATGATGTATTCCTATAAATAATTTTTTTTAATTTCAATATTTTACAAATGGATTTTAGGATTTATTTATATTTACATGAGTTTTTTTAGATTAAATTTATTTTAAAAGTTTAAATGTTGAATGGGACAATTTGATTCAAAAATAATTTTATTAAATGTATTAAAGGGTTTTGGATGTTTATTGAGTATTTCAATATCATGAAATGGTTTATTTTGATTGATAAGTGAAAAGTTGAAAATTTACATCTTTTATGTGTTATGGTTATTTAATGGTACTTGGGAATTTGATGGGTGGTTGCGTGATAATCAAAATATTGGTTGTTCTATGATAATCCTAGGGCGAGTTAGCCTGAGATATCCCTCTAATACAAAGGCTAATGTGACAGAGGTAAGCATCGGTGTTTCTATTAAGAGATATGGGGAATATATTGTGATGGTCATTGAAAACCAAACTCACTATGTATCGGTGAAATCTACATTGTAATGTATGTTATGGATTCTAGAAGTTACATTAATGATATTTTAATTTTTTGTGTGTTATTCATAAATATTATGATTTCATGAGTTTTGATAAAGAAATAATGTTTTATGATTGAAATGTTTGGTTCAATGATTTTTATGTTCTGATGGCATAATATTTTCTTTCATTATTTTATAACCCGTTGTGAGATTTTAATTCTCATCCCATGTATTTGAATTTTTTTCACAGGGTAAATGGAATGGTATTTGAAAGGAATAATTATAGAAGATTTATATCCTAAAAATAATTTTTTAAGGGGTTTTATTTTTTAAAAAATTAGATAGATAAGAAGTATCAGCATTGTAATTTGAGGGATTTAATGTAACCAATATGTCACAATTCTCAGAAACTCTAAACATTAAAATATCATCAATGTAAAATTTATTAATTAACTCAGGAGTATGTAATTTTTATGACTACGGCTTTATAGTTGGTATCAGGGGAATAGTTTAGACAACATTAAGGATTACAAGTATTTTTTAAACACTTGGGAAGTCTCTATGTCTATTCCCCATGTGAAATACTTATTTTATAATGCTTTCAGATTGAGGAATTTCAGTTAACAATTGAAGGATGAGAATCTCAAACAACATTTCTGTCTCTTCCACATGACATGCTTTCAATAATTGTTGAAATGTATGTTCAAATTATTTTGAAACTTTTTATAGAATACAACTCACTTTCAAGAAGTTGTTTGAGATAAAAAGAACCTCCACTATACCTTGATACCATCATGGATCATGGGATTTATTTAATCAATCTTATTTTCTCAAAATTTAATATTTTAATGAATAATAAATATTTTCAAGGTATTTTAAAATATGTTACCTTATAACAAGATTTTATTTTATATAATGATTTTAAAAATGATTTTGAATAAATGGAACCATGTGGAACCTATTTATATTTATTTTTAAAATATATTTTTTCATAATATACATATGGTATTTTAAAAGGACCATTTATAGATATATTCAACTGAACCACATTCTGAATATTAAAAAACAATTTTACCATATTAATTTATGTTATATGTCATACATGATTATATTACTAAACTATTTTTTGAACACCAATTTGAAAAATGTTTTACAATATGTATATGGGTAAATGAATAAAATGATTTTGATTGATCTCTAAATCCTTTTTTCTATGATTAGACCTGCTTTCTACAGGAACAAGATAAAGACGAAACCAAGAGGACACCATAATCAAGGTAAAATGTTCTTTCTTTTGGAATAGTGTAATTTTATCATATGGAGGTGGATGAAATTTAAATGTATATAAAACATCCTGAATTATGATGTTGAGGTCATTATGAGTTGGGATGAAAAAGAGAGGTTCAATAATTCCATTGAGTATAATGAATGTTATGGTTATTTTTGATTTCTATAAAACGAGAAAACCTACAAGATGGGTGAGAACCCGTCACATCGGGCAAGGATGTGGGAATATAATGCACAACCGAAGGGAGATAAGGTTTCATAACCTACCACTAGCCTACATGAATTCCTGGGGTTTTATGAAATATTAATTTTAGTTAAATTTTATTATGTATCAAGAAAAAGTATATTTAGGAACATATTTTTCATAAAATTAATATCATTAGAATGGGAAATGAATTGGTGATTAATTGATAAATGTTATTTTGGAAGACATGATCTCTTTTGGGATCACTATATGCCTATGGAAACTAGAATAATATAGGATTTTATTTATGGAGCATTGGTTGAAATATTATTTTTGGAAGATTCAATATTTTATTGTGAACATATGGCTATTTGGGTTATTTATGGGAATGATTAAGCTATCATAGGGAATATGTGATTAGGTTAATTACTTTTATTTATGAGACATTAGGAGTAGTTGATGTTATTTAGTGATAAATGTTAATATTTATCAAAGAAGACATGCTGGATAAAACAATTTTTATTTTGAGTTTCAATATTAGTATGGATTATTTTAATTAATTTTATAGACTATTGTTTATTTAATGGTATTTTTTGAACTTTTGGTATTTGTTTTTTTAAATTTTGAAGAATATATGATTTTTCATTTGTGGGATTACATGATCTTGTAGTAACCCTTTTTTTCATTAATGTATAAAGATAGGGGAAATTTATATTTCATCTTATATGGATTTTGTGATTCAATAGATGTTTATTTTAGCACTTCAGGTGTGACCAATTCATCTTGAGTACTCATTGATTGGACAAATGATGAGATTTTGGTGGAAATTTATTGAATAATGAACCTCTAAAAGAAAAGTAAGTATATTTCCTTAGGTTCTTTGTCAATATCATAAATAAATTCCTCAACATCATCAAAAGAACCATAAAATAAAATATATTTCCTATTTACGTTTCCAACTAGAAAAGGAAATTCCATTTAACCCATAAAAGTTTTTTGTTTTATTGTTGTTATTTTTCTTCAGAAGATGTTTTCTCTCACTATCTATCAGGACATGATGGCTAGTCTCTATTCCATATAAATCTTTTCCAAAATGGAATCCTAGTATAGGTTATCTCAGGAGACCATTGTAATTCTCTTTCTTTATTTTAATATGCAGTATTATTGACTCCTTTTTCAATGTGTGACTATCAATGACATTACCAAGCCAAATTTTAAATTTGTGAGGATACATTTTCAAAAATGGGGGAAGGATGTAACATCCAAGGTATTAAAAAAATAATATATTTTAATATATATTAATATTTATGAATATGATATTAATTTTTTGTTATGGTTTAAATTTTTTCCGATAGCTTATTCTACACACAATAATGGGTATATTTGAAATCATAGGTTACACAGAACATTTAGTTATACAACAAAAATAATATAATAATATTATGATTTTAAATGGAAATTAACGCGTATACATTGTATTGGTGGGAATGAGGAGAACTAACTAAAATTTTATTATTAGATGTATTTATATTTATCTAATAAATTTTAGAGTCTTAAAATAAGAATGAATCTGATTTTAAGCATGAAATTCAGTAATAGTTTAAAAAGGTCAATTTACATCCTTTTGATGGAAACAATTTTAAAATATAGTTTTTCTCACTTTTATTTGTTCTATTATGAAATATAAAATTTTTATTTAGAATAGGGACATATGAATTTATTTTGGTTGAAATTTTGATATTTTTCTGATAAATAATATTTTTTAATAAATATTGAAAAATACTGTATTTTAATTCAAAACTGCCATTTTATCTAATTTATTTATGTATTTAGATTATCATTTTAATAGATTTTAAAATAAAATTTGATTATATTTTTATCATTTAAACCTATGACGGTCATTGTTTGTAATTTCACATTTTAATTGGAAATAAACACTTGTCAATCATTTGATAGTTATTACTTCATTAAAAACCTATTTTGGTTTTGACAACAGGAATTTATTTTAAATTAATTACTAAAACATTTGTGTTCTGAATTTGGAGAAATGGATTCCATATTTGGAATCACATGGTCCAATGTGTGCATATAGGTACATTTTATTTATAGAAAATAAGAATAGTAACTTCATTAATTATTTTATTTACTATTGTTAAAGGGCAAATCTTGTAAATAAGGGTAAAATGCTAATATGATAAAAATATTACACTACTCTAAAACATGTCTTAATCCTATTACATGATATAATTCAGACCATGGGAATCCTTGGGTCTATTTTGGGTACCCATCCAGCTACATTGATGTTAAAATGACAATTCATAAAAAATAATTTAATGTAAAGAAAAATGTATCATTAACACGTATCTTTTAATACAAAAAATTTATATGGGGTTATATAAGTGATCTATTCTACTATAAATAGTCATTAGAAATATAAAATTACTTCATAAATAATTATGTTTTATTTATGTTTTTTAGACATCAAATAAATAAATTTATTTATGAGACAATCATGATGTATAGATTCCCTTATTAACAAATGACACAAGTAAATGAGATTATAATTGTTAAATTTTTTTTGAAACTTTTTATTACATCAATTAATTTTATCCATGGAAATGAATTGTTATATTTTAATTAACCGTGTCTTTTAGAATTAATAAAGATGGTATTTATTTTTAAAAATCCATGAAATGAATAATATACCAATTGACATAAATTAGTTTTAAAACAAATACTATTTTATTAAATGAAATAATAGTCCTAAAAAAATAATATTCAGAAAAATGACTTATATAATTTTTGAAATGACATTAATTAGACACTTTAGATTCTATTGTCTTGTTATTGTAACTATATTAATACTATAGTATAAATATATAAGAAGACATGGCAAGAGAAAAAAATTTTAACTAAGGGTTAATGCTATATGATAAGGTTATATTTGTGACCTAGTCTTGTATAAAACCTATTGGTTGATATTATGTAGACCCAAAACATATATAATTTTAAATAATGGTCTCTGGGACCTTTTGAAATGAGAAATCATTTTATAATAAAATTACACTTCATAACCTTCCTAATGTGCCCCTCCAACCTCTTATAATAGGGCATCACTCCTACCCATATAACCAGACATTTATGACTACTAGGATTATTCATGATCTAAAAATAATAATATCCTAATATCCCCCTATTACTATAGAAGCCTTTCATTTTGAATAATGATATTCCTGAAATCCATTTGTCTGAAATCAAAGGGAGTGACACGTTTTATGAGGTAGTGTCTTCTCAAAAGTTCATTTCCATTATTTTACATCTTAATCCATATTATGTTATTATTATTATATTACAAGAAAAAAATTGTATCATAAAAATAATAGAATTTATTATGAGAATTATTCTAACTACACTTACAAAAAACATCATATAATAGATTTGAACATATTGTTTCTGTGGACGGTGAACTACTACCTCACGAAACGAAGATTTTTAAATTTTCCACTACCACCACTAATGTGGGACATTATGATGGAACCCTATTTACATATAATATATATTATATTTATATTTTCTCTATTCTTCTATTTTTTTATTTAAATCATAACTTTATACTTTCCATAATATGTATGTTTGATAATTTGATTTGAGGAAGTGCCGACTACCACCACCTCAAAGTGATATGACTCGGTCATGCCATAGATAGAACTTATAAAGAATGGAGTTAATGAACTTATGCAATATATATAAAAATTATATTATATAAGAATTATAATACGCCTATGTATTATTTTGTTTCAATTAATTTAAATATTAAAAATAAATGAAAGTAGCATTCATGCATATGTACGACAAACCTTTTCCATGTAATGTGTATTTCATTTTTTATCTCCAACTGTTAAGGAAAATTATAAATATACCTATATAATAGATATATAGGATATTTATAACATGAATACTATTCTAGAGATAATGTATTTTTGGCCACATGGATAATTTGTAATTATATCATGTTTATTTTCGTCTCATGTACGATATAAAGACATAATGACCAACATGAACATAAATAATAATATAATTTTTATAACATGAGGAAAATTAATATTAAATGAATAGTAAACTTGTAAACGGTTCTAAATAAATTATAAATTAACCTATGATTATTATTCACGAATATAATTAATAAATGGGAAACGTCAGAGTCAACTTAAGGGAACCTTTTTCCCTCAATATTAGTCAAATACTACATCTGTGTTAATTATTTTAATTTCAATTCTATTATTCGAGGAAAAGTTATTCCATATCCTTATTGCTCTAAATTTTATTTCCATGTTATGAGAGAACCTTTTATCAGTGAACACATGATTTTATGACTTTTTATTTGACTCAGTTTAGCTGCTGAATTTTTTTATGTGAATTTCGAAACTCAATTTCCACTCATTGTTTTTCATGTATACATCTTTGATTATATTATGCCAATATTATGTGTGGAATCAGTATTTATTTATTTAGGTTTTAATTTACACATAACTTTTATTGGATATAATTTTTCATCACATAATCACCCCATTGATATATTCTTACGTTATTTATAAGAACTTTGTGAGGGAAATATTTTATCAATATCCATAAATTGAGTTAATTATCCATATCACTAGTTTAGTTCTTCCATGAAAATGTGTGAATGAACTCAACTTGATTTATAATGAATATCCCCTAATATTGAGTGTATTTAATTTTTTCACATATAATTATGTCATTGATTTATCCTTAATCATAGGATACAACCGTTGCAAGGCATTTCGTCTCAATTTACTTTTCATTGAGACTTATTTGTTGTTAGGAACCAATTCACCTTTATATGGTGTATATACTGAAATTTTACATATTATATTTTGAATGTATTTATTCTCATGATATTATAATTTTTATAATGTTATAATTTAATGATATTTTAAAGTGTTTATCAAATGATAGTGGATTCTTTATCTAAAACATTGTATTAATTGTTTTAATGATTTTTTTCTTCATAATATTTCTCATTAATGTCGAGGGTTTCAAAGTGGTTTTAAGGAGTTATTTTTATGGAAATAAGTGGGTAAAGTGTAAATTAATTTTAATATATTCAATGTTGTAATGTAAAAATTGATTCAAAAATATCATTATTAATTTTTTTAAATTATTTTGGATATTTATTGAATATTTCAGTATCATGAATTGATTTCTTATGATTGATGAGTGAAATGTTGATAATTTCTATATTTTTTGTGTCATTTCTATGTAATGGAATAGAGAAATGTTATGGGTGGTTACATGATAATCCAAATTTTGGTGGTTCACTGATAAAACTAGGGTAGGTGATCCCGAGATAGCTCTACAATGCATTAGGTAATGTGAAAGAGGTAAATGTTAATGTTTCTTCTATGATATATAGGGAATATACTCTAACGGGTATTCCAAACATAACTCCCTATGTAGTTTTTAATGCTACAATGGATGTATGTTATGGTTGACACAAGTTACTTTATGATTTATGATTTTTGTCTGTGTTATTCATAAATCAAATGATTTCATGAGAAATGCTAAAGAATTTATGATTTATGATAAAAAAGCATGGTTTCATTGATTTTTATATATTGATGGAGTAATATTTTGTTTCCTTATTTTATAACCCTTTTTGAGATTTTTATTATCATCCAATTTTTTAAAATGTTTTTCATAGGATATAAGGAACTATATGTGAAAGGACGAATTCAGGAAAATTTATATCAAGAAAGCCAATTCTTATTTTTTTAAGGAGTTTTATTTTTGTAAAAAAATTGGATAAAAATGGAGTGTCAACATGTAATTTTTCACGATGTAATGTAAATATAATTGAAAATTTTTCTAAAATTCAAAACCTAAAAAGATCCTCAATGTGATATTCTTCCCTTAACTCAAGATAATGTAATTTCTAAGGCTCATGCCCTGTAGTTGGTATCAGAGGAATGTTTTCGAAAACATTTGGGATTCAGAGTCTTTGTTAAACCCATGGGTAGTATATATATATTCATTATATTAATTTCCTATTTTAGAAAACATTTTGATCAATGAATATTGGTTATAGGTGGATATAAGGAAAATCACAAATGTCATTTATATATGTTCTTAATGACAAGCTCGCAATTTTTATTGTAATTTCATGTTCTGATGATTGTGAAACATTTTCTATCATACAACTCACTTTCAGGATGTTCATTGAGATATTAAACACCTCCACTATTCCTCGATACCATCTTGGATCGTGGGTTGTATTTAATCAAATCTGATTTTCTCAATATTATCCTATTTTCAATAATAGTAAACACTAATGAGATATTTTCAGTTATTTCACCTTATCACAAGATTATGACGCATATTAGGATATTGAAAAAGGTTCTAATGAAAAATACCCTTGAGTAACCTATTTTTATTTGATTTTAAAATATAGCCTTTCAACACATATTTATGTTTTTTTAAATTAACATAGATGGAATGTTTCAACTTAAACTCGGTTTGAAAATTTACATAAGAAGAATGTTTAATTACATGTTTTCAAATTATATGTCATTAATGAATATTTTATGAAACAATTTTTTTTCAACACCCATATGAACCATGTTGTACAAGTTGTATTTGGATAACATAATAAAATGATTCTGATGGATCTATTAATCATTTTCCAAAAGTATGGTCCATCATTCAACATGAACAAGGTGACGATGAATCTAAGTAGACACCATGATCACAATATGATGTTGTTTCATTGGGAATAGTGTTATTTTATCATATGGTGGTGAAACAAATGCAAATATATATAATTCCTAATGAATTAAGTTGTTGAGGTCATTATGAGTGTGGATGAAAATTATAGGTATAAAAAAATTGTGGTTAAATTATTTTAGTGTTATTTTGGAGTTTTATAAAAACGGACAGCACACAAGATGCATGACAACCGGTCCCTTCAAGCATGGTCTTGGGAATCGAAAAAACAATAGAAGGGAGACAAGGGTGCAACACCTACTACAAGGATACATGATGTCACAGGTTAGTTATACTTATTCCTTTTAGTTAAATTAATTTATGTATCATGAATAGGTTGATTTTGGATCTTCAGTTTTATCAAATATATATCTTTAGTATAGGAAAATTATTTGTTAATTATATCATAACTGTTATTTTGGGGGACGTTTTCACATTTGGGAACACAATATACCTATTGAAAAAAAGAATAATATGGTATTTAATTTGTGTTTTAATGGTTGACATAATATTTTTTAAGAATCCATGTTTTATTTTGGAGACATGGCTATTTGGGTTATTTATGTAAATTAATAACCTATCATAGAGAATATGTGATTAGGTTAATCAGTTTCCAGTATGATAATTTAAGAGTAGTCGATGTTATTTGGAGATAAATGTTAAGATTTATCATGGAAGACAATTTGATCAAATCCTTCTGATTTTTGGGTTCCATTCATAGTTTGTATTATTTAAAAAAAAAATTAGGATAATTGTTTATTGAATAGACTTTTTTGACCTTTGGGTATTGTTTATAAATTTTTTTGAGATTTAAGGTTTATTATTTTTGGTGGATTATCTGATCTTGTACTATCCATTATGTTTTTGGTTAATTTTTAAAGATAGGGGAAATATATAGTTCATCTTTATTGGATTATTGTATTATCTAGATGTTGATTCTAGTGAATCAGGTTTTACCATGTCATCCTTATTACTAATCATTTGGAGAAAAGAGGATTTTTTTGGTACAAATATATTAAAGGTTGAAACTCTACATAAAAAGTACGTATATTTCCTTATATTATAAGTCAATATCATAAATAAAGTTATATAAATTATGAATAGAAGATTAATTTTTTTCATCTACTTTTCCTAATGGGAAATCTAAGATCATTTAAACCATTACAAGTTTGTGGTTTTATTATTGATATCTTTCTCTAGATTAAGTTCTCTATCACTCTCTATCGAGACATTATTGTTAGTTTCACTTCCATATCCATGTTTTCTAACATGGAATCCAATATTGGGTTATCTTGAATGAATTTTTTACTTCTCTTTAATTCTTTTATTGTGATTGTTTTGTTTTCTCTTAAAGATGTGTGACTATCAAGGATGTTTCTGAGCCAAATTTTCAATTTTTCAGGACACACATTACAAATGGGGGAAGGATGTAATGAACAAGGTATTAATTTTTTTTTAAATTTTTATATTTAATAATAATTTTGAATAATATATTAATTTTATCATAAATATGTTACTCTTTCTGAAAACATACTCAACAAGAAACAACGGGTTTGATGGAAATCTTACATTTAAAACAATATTGAGTTTTAATAGAAAAACAATATATTATTATTATTTGAAATGTTAGTTATCACCTATCCCTTTTAATTCCATGAATGAAGAAAACTAACTAAAATGTAATAATTTTATGTATCAACATTTATCCAATAAATTTGAGAGTCATAAAATAAGAATGAATATGTTTTATGTATGAAATACTATAATAATTTAGAAAGGTAATTTTACCACATTTTTATGGAAAACCATATTTAAGTATATATTTTTTCACTTTTATATGTTCTAATTGAAAAATTAAAATTCTTATTTGGAATAGGGTCACCAATATTTTCATTGGATGAAAATTTGGAATTTTTCACATAAAGGTCAATTTTTAATTAATAGTGAATAATAATGTTTTTTAATTCAAAACTAAAATTCCATCTAAATTATTTATATAGCTAGATTGTCCATTTAATTGGTTTTCAATTATATTTGATATATATTTTTTTCATTTAACCTTGTGATGGTTATTGGAAGAAATTTCCCATTTTAATTGGACGTAAACACATTCCAATCTTTTGATAAGTATTCCTTCTTAAAAAACCTCTTTTTGTTTTGATAATGAAAATTATTTTTAAATTAATTACAACATCTTCTATTCTTGGAATATCGAGAAATGGATAAATATTTTTAACCATGAGGTAAAAATTTTATAAATAGGTAGATTTTAATTTTGGACATTTTTAATAGTAACTTCGGTAATTATTTTACTTATCATGGTTAAAGGGTTAAATCTTGTAAATGTGGGTAAAAAAATAATATTAAAAAAAAACTTTAAATACCATAATCCAAGTGTAAATGTTATTTTATGATATATTTATGATCATGGAAATAATTAGGTCAATTTTTGGTCCATAGGGATCCAGATTTAATTGAAAATGAAATTTCATAAGAATTAATTTACTTTAATGAAATATATAACAAAAACATTTATGTTTTACAAAAAACAATATATATATGGGGTTATATATGTGATCTATTAAACTATAAATAGTAATTAGAAATATAAAATATATTAATAAAATATTTTATTTTATTTATAATATTTAGACATCAAATAAATAAATTTATTTATGACACATTGATTATGAATTGATTCTATTATTAATAAATGAATTAAATTAATGTGATCATAAAAATATAAATATATTTATTTTGAAAAATTATATGCCATCCAATTATTTTATGGATGTTTATGATATCATTTTTTTTGAATTAATATAGTTTTATTGAAAATAGTATGGTTTTTATGGATTCTTAAAAATCAAATATATGAATTGTATAATAATTTACATCATTGAGTTTTTATAGAAAATAAAATTTTATTAAATGAAATAATAGTCATAAAAATCTATTATTCATCCAAATTACATAGATTATCTTGAATGTGTAATTAATGAACCACTGGAGGTTCTATTTTCATTTTATCGAGAAAATATTAACCATATAGTATGAATATACAATATGACATGGTAAGAGTTAAATAAGTTAACTAAGTGTTAATGCTAAAATATAAGGTAATAATTGGGATATAAACATGTATAAAACGTATTTTTTGAGATGTATTCTACCCGAGGACATATTATATTTAAAATAAATTACTTTGGGACCTTTTGAAATAGATAACCATTTTATAATAACAAAATACTTTTAAACAATACTATGTGCCCCTCCTCCCTCTTATAAAAAAGAATCACACCTACCGATTTAATCACACCAATATAGCCCGTTATATCATCCATCATATTCCCAAATAATCCCCCATAATCCCCCTATACCTCCAATAATACATAAACTATGCCTATGGAAATTCAAGAAATCTTTTTGGCTTAAATCAATGGGAGTTATACCTTTTAAGAGGTAGTGTCTTCTGTAATGTTCATTTCCATTATTTTATTTTTCCAATCCCTATTATATTATTATTATTTGATTATATAACAAAACCATTATCCTCAATATAATAGGTTGTTTTTATGAGAAATATTATAACTACACTTACATAAACCTCCATCTAATGTACTTGAACATACTATTTCTGTGGACGGGGAACTACTACCTCACGAAACGATGATTGAGCAATATTACCCTACCACCTATAATAGTGGACATTATGATAGAACTATATTTATATATTGTATATATTATATTTAAATTTTATATATTATTATGTTTTTTATTTAAATCATACCTTTATGTTTTCGAAAATTTGTAAATACGATAATTTAATTTAAGGAAGTTCAAACTACCACCCCCTCAATGGGATATGACTGATTCATGCCATACGTTGAACATATAAATAACTCATTTAATGAACTTATGTAATGTATATATAATATATATATCAATTATAATATACTTATGTATTATTTATATTTCATTCTTTTAAATAGGAAAATGAAATTAAAGTAGTGTTCAAGTGTACATACAACTTAATGTCTCCATGAATGGTGCATTTCATTTTTTATATTCAAATATTATAGAATGTTATAAATACATACATACATATATATATACTAAATATATTTGATATTTTAATTGTGAATAAAATTCTTTTGATAAGTTTCAATTGACTCCATGGACAATTTGTAATTATATCAATGTTATTTTTGACTCAAGTACCGAATATCGACAAAACGACTAATATAAACATAAATCATTATGTAATTTTTATAACATGTTGATATATAATATATGTTGAATGATAAAAATTAAATGGTATCTGATGCTATTATAAATAAAACTATATTTATTATTCATTAATATAGAGAATGAACAAGACAATTAGGAGTCACGATAAGGGAACCTTTCAGTCTTCTTTTTATAGTCAAAGTCTTCTTTTTTGTTATGTGTTTTAAATTACATAATCATGTGATGGGATATGTTCTAATATACCCTTTTTGTTGTAAATTTCATTTCAATGTGATGAGATAACCTCTTTTCTCTCATCTACTCATTTTCTGAATTTTTATCTGATGTCTTTAGGTTGTCGAATTATAGTTAGGGAATTTATAATATCTCCTTCAACTCATTCGGTTTTACATATACTTCAGTGATTATATTATGCCACCATTATGTATGGAATCACTGTTTATTTATATATGTTGTGATTTCCACATCCAATTGTGTGGGAAAAAAATTCCTACACATAGAAACCCCATTGATAAATTCTTATTTCATTTATATGAACTTTGTAAGGGAAATAATTACTCAATAACAGATCATTGAGTTAAATATCCATGTATTTGGATTTTTTTCAATGAATATGTATGAATGAACTATACATTATTTACACTGAATATACATTTATATTGAATGTATATATATATTTTAAACATAATTATGTCATTTATTTATCCTTAATCATAGGATACGATAAATGTAAGTGACTTCCTCTCAAATTAAATTCCATTGAGACTTATTTTTGTTATGCACCAATTTACTTTAATATGGTGTATATACTGCCCATTCTCAAAATATATCATTAATGTCCATATTCTCATGATATATGTGTTTTTTTAATGTTATTAGTTAATTATTGGTATTTTTGTTATTATCATCTAGTAAGGGATTCTTTTTCTAAAATATCATTTTAATTGTATTAATGATTTATTTCTAAAAATATTTCTCATTAATTGTAATGTTTCAAAATGTTTTTATGAATTTATTTATATAGACATTAAGGTTTTAATGTGTAAATTAATTATAAATGCTTCAATGTGGTATGAGACAGTAAGATTAAAAAAACCATCATTAAACATTTTAAATTGTTTTGGAAATTTCATGAATATTTCAACATCTGGAATTTATTTCTTTTGGTTAATGAATAAAATATTGATAATTTCTATATTTTATGAGGTATATTGATGTAACAGTACTAGAAAAGTTGATGGGTGGATACATGATAAACAAAATATGAGTGTTTTCATGACAAAACAAGAGAGGTTGTGCCAATGATGGATCTCCAATTCAATGGATAATGTGACAGCGGTAAAGATTAATGTTATTCCTATGAGATTTAGGGAATATATTTGGATGTGTATTCCAAACGTAACTCTCTATATAGATGTGAAAGATACATTGTGAGTATGTTATGGATTCAACATGTTCCATTATGTTTTATGATTTATGTGTGTGTTATAGTTTAATCTTATGATTTCATGATGTTTATTGAAGAACTTATGTTTTATGACTAAAAATTATGGATTTATTGATTTGTATGTATTGAAGTACTAATGTATTCTTTCATTATTTTATAACCCTTTCTATGATTTTTATTCTCATCCAATATTTTTTAAATGTTTCTCGATCTGTATAAGGAAGGGTAAGAGAAAGGAATAATTCAATAATATTTATATCCTGAAAATAATTATTTATTTATATTTAGGAGTTTTATATTTGTGAAAAAATTGGATAGATAAGAAGTGTCTACTTAGAAATTTAACAGATTAAATGTAACTGTTATGGCCTAATTATCTAAAACTCTAAACCTGAAAAGATTCTTAATGTCAATTACTTGACATAAAACATGATTGTGTAATGTTTAAGGCTGGGGACCTATAGTTGGTATCTGAAGAATGGTTTAGAAAACATTATGGATTATGAGTCTTCATTAAACCCATGGGTAGTCACTATGTCTATTCATTAAGATAAATCGTTGATTTAAATCTGTCTTAGATCAAGGAATGTCATTTAAAAATGGAAGGAGTAGAATATAAAACAACTTTTCTATCTCTTTCTGATGAAATGTTTTCAGTGATTTTTGCAATGTCATGTAAGGTTGATTGTGAATGTTTATCAAGAATAAAACTCACCAACATGAAGTGGAATATTATCAAGGTATTTTCAAATATTTTACCTAGTCACCAGAATTTGAAGCACATTAATATTTTGACAAAGGATCTCAAGAAGCAGACCATTGTGCAACATATATAAATTTTCTATTAAAATATAGTGTTTTAGTGCATTCTAATGGTATTGTAAAAGAACCGTTGATGAAATGTTTCCTCTCAAAAATGCTGTGACTATTCTATAAAAAATAATGTTTTATTAGATGATTTTAATTTTTATGTCATGCATGATTATTTTCTGAAACTATTTTTTTATGAACACCTATATGATCTATGTATTATAATGTATATTTGGATAAAGAATGAAGATGATTTTTAAGGTATCTAAATCACTATTTCAATGAATGGACCTTCTATCTATGTGTACAAGATTACAATGAAACTAGGTTGACACCATAATCAAGGTACATTGTTATTTCTTTTGAAATAATGTTATTTTGTCTTATAGAGGTGAAAAAATTGATTATATCGATAAGTCATCACGAATTAAGATGTTGAGGTCATTATGAGTTGGGATGAAAATGAGAGATATAGAAAAACCATTGAGGTTAAGAAATTCTTGCATTATTATTTTGTTTTATAAAAAGGGACAACCCAGAATATGGATGACAACTCGTCGCATCTGGTAAGTTTGCGGGAATCGAACCCACAAACTGAGGGTGACAAGGATACATCAACTTCCTCAATCCTACATTATGTACAATGTTATTATGACTTATTCTTTTAGGTTAAATGATTTTATGGATCAAGAATAAGATGATTTTTGAAATTATGTTTTATCAGTTTGATGTCCTTAATATAGGATAAATATTTGGTGATTAAGGGATAAATGTTATTCTGTAGTACTTTCTCCCCTTTGATAACTCTATATTCCTAAGGAAAATATAATACAATGGGATTTAATTTTTGGAAAAATGGATGAAATATTATTTTGGAAGAATCTCGGTTTTATTTTGTACATATGGTAATTTGGGTAATTTTTGTGAATGATTAACATATCATAGAGAATATGTGATTAGGATAATTACATTTTAGTGTTTGACATTAAGAGTAGTCAATGTTATATGGATATAAATGTTAATATTTATTATGGAAGGATATTTGATGAAATCATCCTAATTTTTTGTATTCAATAGTTTTTTTGATTATTTTATAAAATATCAAATAACATTATTTATTGAATGGTATTTTCTATTCATTGTGTATTGTATTTAATAAATTTTCGATATTAAAGGATTATTCATTTCAATGGATTATGTAACGTCCCTGACTCGGAAGCCAATATATTATTGCTCCATGCGAGGTTGTCACATGACCTCATGTGTAGATCCTGGTATGCCAGAGGTTGCGGACTAGTAACGACGGTCCAATAAGACACATAAAGAGACTGTACCCTCTTTACGAGAGTGATCAAAAAAATAACACAATATAAATACTAGAAATAGGTTGAATAACCAATTAAAATGAATAACCAATTTATTGCCAAGAATGGATATAAACCCCAAACCAAAAACAATAATCTTATGTCATACTAGTAGTGCATGGGCATAAAACACAAAATAAATCAAATGGACCAAACTCCTAAAATGTTCGGACTCTATGTCAAGATCCTTTTCCTCGTACGTCTTATGCCCAACATTACACCATAGTATAAGGAATCATCCCTTATCCAAACCTAAAATAAAGAGATCGTCTTAGGTACCCATGGGCGGCCAATGAAGGGTGTGAGTACAAATCATAGTAGGCCACAACCCATGGTGTCTACAAATATCAAGTCTAACAGATAGTGCATGAAAGTAAAAAATAAATGGAAAATAAGAATGGGACAGTTCCTATGACATTCGTTAACAAGGTTCATTTAATAAATGAATAGATTTTATTCCATTTCAATTTTATATATCATTGTCACCACAAAATCCATATTGATTTCATGTTTCATGGGTATGGCAAAATTATCTTCTATATAAGGGTATAAGGCAATCAAACACAATTCATTGGAAAAAATCAAGTTCATATCTCACTAGGGAACCACATATCACCTCAACAGATTATCCTCACCTCAAATCCTTCATTTGGGTAGAATGAAATAGCTTTAGGAATAGAGCATAGGTCCCCATCCCAAACCATTTTTTTGGAGTGGAGTTTAGAGCCTTAGTATAACACAATGTGTGGGCATAGAACCTCTTGTCAAAACCCCACACTAACAAACCAAGTTCACATGATATTTATCATTCACCACAACCATACCATAACACAACACAACATGACCAATTCAATTGTAAATAATCAATAACATTGCATAACAAAAAACATGGGAATTAGCACTTTTCAATAACCCATTAATACTTTTACTAGTTACAATTCTAATCCATTTAGCCAAATTCCCATTCACATGCCTTAACCCATTAGGTGTATTCAACAACCCCTATGCCATTGCCAAATTCAACACTTACCATTCATTATCCCATTTAGCACATTTACAATTTCCCAATGATGTACCCACTTATGCATTTCTAGTAATATCCTCATATCACGTAACATAATCCCTTTGTTGTTTTCAATGATTTTGGTGTACCACCTAATTCACATGTATTATCCCAGTCCCCAAATTCATACTCTCCCTCATTAAATATCATTAACACATTCCCCATTTCCATTTATATTACCCATTTACATGTTCACCATTTAATATTCCTAAATCCCCTTAGGTATTACAATCCAAAATTTCTGGAACAATAGTCATAAAACCCATCAATCCAACTACCTAATTTCATGTCATTCCAACAACACCATATTCCATTATAACCATAGGAATGATTGTCATTATTCCATTTTTAACTCAATCCATATTTATGACATATTCTACATGGGTTCCACATTAGTATTTGGCGACCCCTCACACAACCAAACCACACTCTAGGTTCGTGTTTTCCAGCGTACCCCATCGGTGTCCCTAAATTGTCATGTTATCCTCAATGGATCACAAGGGGATAATGAGTATTTCAATTGGTCACTTATATAGTCATATATATTGAAACAGTTCACATAAAAAAGAACACAAAAAACGAAAAAACATGAACACCAACTCTCATGATGAAATCCAAAGTAAAACTATGGGATAATACTCGTAGACCACCTACCCCAATTCTGTTGATGCATGAACTCTTAAATGTGTATTTAGATCCAGTTTCAAGAAACCCTTGATTAATCAAACTATATAATATAAATAATCTTGGTTTTTAGTGGATTAGAGAAAGAATAGAGGAAGATACAAACCCTATACTAAAAACAGAAGCAAGAAAAGGATTATGCTTACCCAGAGCATAAATTCAAAACCAACTATGTCAAAAATGTCCATGAAATGAGGGATATCGATCCATCAGAGCTCTTAAGGTTATTGGGGAGTCACTATGGATGGAGAGGGTGGAATGGAGGAGAATCCCGAGTTGGTTTTTAAAATCATAGGGTGTCATTTTTGATAATTTTTATAAGATTCTGAGCTGCATGGTTTACCCACACTGTTTTCCGAATCATGCGGAAAACATGCAGAAGCTACTATCTATGAGAGGCCAGCCCATATGGCTTCCTATGATTATGACTTTGTTTTCCCTAACCTTGCGGAGACCGTGCTCAAGACACTTTATGAGTATGGATGGTCTGTATTGTCTACCTGCATAGTTTCCACTAACCGTGCACAGAACATGCACCTAGTACAGCTTAGCCTAATTGCTCATCTCTTCGCACCGCGATACCTCTCATATACTTAGGAAAACACTTAATTATCAAAAAATAGAGACCCAAACCATAATATAAACAAAAAAAATAACATAAAAATTCTTGGATCATGCATCCACACCACCTTATAATGACTCGTACTCGAGCCGCTCTTTAGGGAATCACTATCATCCATAACAATGTATCATGCCACAAGGCTTGTCTATCCATTCCCACATTCCATGTTTCTGGTTGCACATCATAAGATCACAGAACATGATTCAAGGAAACATTCAATCCCATGATGATTCATCACCACAAACACAACAAGAACTAAAATGTCCTCACTATTCACCCATTTCAACCATTCCAACTATGAGAACATCTTGGGGAAACTTAGATGACAACACCTACTCACAACATAAGAAACAATAACACAAAAAATCACATTTTCATAAAAATACCAATTGGAACCTCATCATTCAGACCCTCTATACATGTAATGACACAAATCACATGGCATCATTTACTATTCAGACAACTCTAATGGTGACACATCTTGGTATTACCTAGAGAAAAATAGACAACCCTTCCAACCAAATTTCCTGATGATTTCATCACACAAACAAACATCCAAATGAAACTCAATACTCTTTGCTACATGATAGAAAAACCCGTTCCAAAACACTCTACCTGGGAATATGCTCCCGAACAACGACCAATCATGTCCTTCGAACCCAAAACTTAGATCACATCCTCAACCAGCCATTTATCTGGTATAGTTATCTCCACAATTTTTAGTTTTGTGGGACCTTGTCCTTTAATGAATGACCCCTAGAACTCAACCCAACTTTCCCATCTTCTAACATGTTCCATCATACATTTCCCAAGTATCCATATGATCATTACCCTTCCTTGGGATCTATTCGCACAATCACAGCCATGATGTAGATATCCCTATTGTAACTACCCAAATTTTTTGAATAAATCTTGTTTCCTAATATATGGTGTTGTTTTTATACTCAACAAAATGGTTTCATTTGATAACATGAGTATAATTAAAATGAGACCGTTGGGTTTTCAACTGTTATATGACCATTGGCCAATATGACCGTTGGAAACTAAATGTTGAGATTATTGTTTCTAAATTCAAGTGATATTGGTTAATTAATATAGAATGAAGATTCAATGGCCTCATCCAGTAGTCTCAGGCCAATCAAAGCCCATCTAACAGAACATTGGAAGGAGGTAGCACAACTGGGAATTGCTCTGGATCAAACCCAAGACGAACTTCATCATGTGAAGCTAGAACGGAATTGCCTTCGCTTGATGTTCAAACTGAGAGAAATTACAACCCGTACAATGTTGGCCGACCCTTCCAAAGATTCTATCACCCTAGCACACCTTACTCTTCTGTCCTATGCTGGTGTTATAAGGGGCTATGTAACGAGACCATAACAGCCTTGTTTAATCCTTTGAATTAAATAAAAATAGTGATTTCTTCTTATGATGAAGTTTGTGAATTTTCAAATGTCCTGATAAATATAGTATGCATATTTTAGTTGAATTTTAGAAAAAATCTATTCGAAAAAAAATTATGAAAACCTTAAATAATTAGTTATGTGTAATGATTTTAAAAAAAATGGTCTTCTACAATTATGTTTAATAAGAAATTTAGAGTCTAATAAGATCATGTTAATTTTTGAAGAATAATAACATATGAATAGTGATTTTATGCTTAGGATTAAAAATGCAACCAAATGGATTAGTAATCTCACTTAAAGAATGTATTAATATAATCTAGGCACCTTGATTAACTAATATGATTCAAAGAATAGGTAAATAACTGTTTCATTTATTTTTATTTATGTATTAGTTTTTTCAGGTGAATAGTATTTTTAAATTAAAAATTAAATTAAAAAATATTTAGATTTTTTTATATAATTGATTTCATTTTTGAACTCAGAGCATCGATATTATGTTACAGTAATTTTTGGGGATTTTTTTAAAAAAAATTAATTTTCAGGGAATAGTGAATTTATTTAAAAATTAAATTAAAAATATTTAAAAAATTATTTTTATAAAATGGAGTTCATTTTTGAAATCAGAGAATCAATGTTTGGATGAGGTGAGATTTTGGGATTTATCTAAGAAAGTTGAATTTTCAGTGATTAGTAAAAATACGGTTTTGGGGTTTCGGTATGTTTAATGAAATCATTACTATTTCATGATGATATAATGAGATATTTTATAGGCTGGACGACCAAAGGTGATTAATTATTGTATGGGGGGTCCCATGTGGCCAAAACCATGGGCATGCCCAGGGTTTTACCAAAACCACTAGTGAGGTGCCCCTTTAAATTATTAAAGTATATTCTCTCATTCCCAATAAATACCAACCCTTTCCCCCTATTGTTTTCACTCACAACACTCACCCAACAATTTTCTGGTCTCATTACCTCCCAAGGATCCCCCAAGACCTCATGGTCCCAACCATTTAGTTTTAAGAGTTACATTTTATGATAAGGGATCTTACCTCTCTCTTTCGTTTCAAGTACTCTCTTTTATGTCATTTCTTTTAATCCCTATGTTCTTATGTTGGGGGTGTTCTTTTATATTCATATTACTTTCTTTTTCATGTTCATATGATGAGAGATACCCTCTTTTTCTTGTCATTTCAATTTATGAATGTTTAAGTGGCGTTGTTAGGCTGCCGAATTTTTAAGGGATTCCTTCACCCGACTCATTTTTCAAAGTTCTACTTTCTTGTCAAGTCTTTCATGTTCCTTTTCATTATGTAGGGGTATGATATATATATATATCATACTGATATCTTATTTTCATATGACTAGAGACCCTATTTGATCCTTTCAATTCAATTTTTTGTTGTTTAAGTGACGTCGTTAGGCAGCCGAATTTTTAATGGATTATTTCACTCTTCTCATTTTTCAATGTTCTAATTTAATGTCAAGTATTTCTAGTTTTTTTCATTATCATGGTGTACTATATCTATATCTATCATACTTATCTATTATTTTCATATTATGAGAGACCTGATTTTATCTCATCAAATAATTTATTGATTTTTTGAGTGACGCCGTTAGGCTGGCGAGTTTTCATAAGAGAAATCTTATTTTTGTTTTCCTTCCATGTTTTTATTTTGATATGGTATTTCTTTAAAATGTCATTACCATGTTCTTATATCCAATATATTCTGTCTCTATACTATTCTTTTTATCATTTATTAGTGGATGACCTATGTCCTCTCTCTTTTCAATGTTTTCAAAAACCCTGTAACATAGCTGTTATGCTGGAAAATTTCCATCTCAAAATGTCTCTCTCTTTTTCTCAAATTATATTATTTTATAAAGAGAATACACAATTCTCTTTATTATACAAGTGTTTTCACACATATATCAATATGTTCTATTTTAAATCCTTGGATTTACATACACGAGTCCCTCTTTCCATTTTTCGTGTGTTTGAAGTGACATGAAGATCATGTCAATAAAGCAGTATATAAAATGTTATGACTATGAAATGAAACCCATTTATTTTACGATATATGGGTTGTATATGAAATGATTGATGATTATATATGTGTCTCACATGATAATAAAGACAAATTTTAATAGTGCGCCCTGATAGTGCCCCATTGCATTGGGTAATTATGTAACCACTAGAGATTACAATTTTAAGGGTGTTCCCTGATAGTGCCCCATTACATTGTGTAATGATGTAACAAATTGAGATTACAATTTTAACGATACCTAGGAATTTACCTTGGTAATTTCAAATAACACCTTGGGGATGGACCTCGGTGATATGTTCATGATTTTCTAAGTTAAATGTTGTAGCTACATCTTCATGTTATTAGCACGTTTTTTATGATATGCCTCATGCTCTCTCTCTCTCATGCCTTAATGTTTTTTTTCATGACTTTTTGATATATCTCAATATCATATGTAAATGGTTTCCATTGTTTCCATTACTGGGCCTTAATCTCACCCTTTCCTTTGATGTATGCTCCCTGGTTATGAGATGTTGTAATGAACTTAGGATGAACAAATGATGGAGCCTTTCAAGTGTTTAAGAACAATGTTTTTTTGTCCTGTATTAAGTTCCTGGTTTCCAAGACACTAAACCTTAAAGATCCCCTATTTTGTTTAATGTAATTATTGTTTATGTGATAAAAAAGGCGGGATGATATAGTTGGTATCATAGGATGCTTTAGTTATTTGTGGAAATTAGGATATGAAAACTTTTGTAGATTCCTATAGATACGATTAAATATAGAAAATCTTCCTGGTATTTTGGTAAGTATTGAGTAAGGGGTTGCCAAGCAAATACATCCCTGTCTAGATACGAGCAGGTAGAGGTGGCTCTGGCACAAATGTACATAGAGGTATAACTCAAAAACACCACTTTGTGCTAGACTCGAACGAGAACTGGTACACGACAACGGGCCTTGCTGCTAACTTGGTTACGACACTCCCGGGGGATATGCTTTGATAAATTCACATGATTAGTATGAACCATTATTAAAGGAACAATGATAAAATAAAATAAAGATTCACATTAGAATATATGGTCATGGATAAGCTAGATTGTAAACTAGGGGATCACAAGTTAGGATATACTTTTCTTATACATGTTTATCCTTCTATGATTAAAATTTCCTTTTCATGATTATTGGCTAAGTATTTAAGCACCTAATTATACTTTCTTTTCTTAGTTAATGGAATGAAATTGAAGAAATTGTCCCAACAACCAATGTGATAAGAAATGTGACTATTGCCCTATTAATATGATAGAGATAATGAGAGATCAAGTAGAACATATTGTGATTATGAAAAAACAGCTATCAAAAATAAAAAAAATAATTGGTACCGAGTTCAATGCCCAAATTCATCAAGTAAGAAGAAGACAATGTCTCAAGGAAATTCTTCTGAAATGTTGATTAGGAGATTAACAAATGATTATTATTTTTGGAATACCTTCACTATTTTGTGAACCCTGTATGAGCGAGCTAAATATATTACTACGGTATTTTCTTTGTTGAGTAATGGATGACTTATATTTTGATGAATTGATGATTTTAAGGTGAGAATATTGTAATTTAGGTTACATATAGAAATGATTAAACTATCTTGTGGAAAATGTGATTAGGTTTGTTAGTTTTGATGTAAGACGTTAAGAATGGTTGATGTTGTTTGGAGATGAATGATAATGTTTATCTTGGAAGACTATATTATCATATCCTTCTTGTATTTAGGTTTCAATCTTATATTGCATTAATTTGAGGAATTTTAAGGACAATTATTTATAGAATGGTCTATGATGAACTTTGGTTAGTACTGCAAAAGTTTGAAGATTTAAATTAGTTTCCCTTTTTATGGGGTTCTTTCTTTTGAAGAGATGATTTATGTCACCCTTTCTGTTTTTGGGATAAATGATTAAAGATAGATAGTTATTTTTTTGTTGATTACCTTATTCTCCAGAAGATGATTGTTATTCTTTGATGAGACCAAGATGTATTGAATTCTCTTTGTTTGGAGAAACGATTAGTCTTGGTGAAACTTATTAAGGGATGAAACTCTACTTGATGGTAAATATATTTTCTCGTGTTTTTATATCATGTAGTAAATGAATTCCTAAAAAATATTAAAAGGAATGTAAAACAAAATCCTTGTTAATTTATGTTTCCTACTGGGTAATCAAAGACCATTTACACACATCATAAGTTTGTGATTTCCATTTTGTTAACATTATCCTAATCATGTTTTCAATCACTCTCCCTAAAAACATAACCCTTTGTTTTCTCCTCCATGTCCACATTTTCTTACAGGGATTCCTTGTATGGGTTAACTAAGGTGACCTTAATTATTTTAAAGTAATAGTTTTTCTAACTCCTCTTCTGATTGGGACTATCAATGAAATATCCAAGCCCAATTTTAAAAATGGCAATGATGCAATTTCTTAAGGGGGGAAGAATGTAATGACCCAAAATTTTTGAATAAATATTGTTTCCTAATATTGTGTGTCATTTTTATACTCCACAAAATGGTTACATTTGTTAACATGAGTATAATTAAAATGAGTCTGTTGGGTTTTCGACTGTTATATGACCATTTTCCAATATGACTGTTTGAAACTAAATGTTGAGATTATTGTATCTAAATACAAGTGATCTTGGTTAATTAATATAGAAAGAAAATTCGATGGCCTCATCCAGTATTCACGGGCCAATCGAAGCCCATCTAACAGAACATGGGAAGGAGGTAGCACCACTGGGCTTTGATCTGGACCAAACCCAAGCTGAACTTCATCGCGTGAAGCTAGAACGGAATCTCCATCACGAGAAGTTCAAACTGATAGAAATTACTATCTGTGCAATGTTGTCCGAGCCACCCCATGATTCTATCACTCTAGCACAACTTACTCTTTGGTCATATGCTGGTGTTATAAGGGCCTATGTAATGATACCATAACAGCCTTGTGTAATCCTTTGTCTTAAATAAAAACTGTGATTTCTTCTTATGATGATGTTTGTGAATTTTTAAATGTCCGGATAAATATTGTATGCATATTTTTGTTGAATTCTAGAAAAAAAGATATTTGAAAAAAATTTATGTAAACCTTAAATAATTAGTTATGTGTAATGATTTTTAAAAAATGGTCTTCTAAAATTATGTTTAGTACGAAATATAGAGTCTAATTAGATCACCTAAATTTCTAATGAATAGTAACTTAAGAATAGTGATTTTATGCTTAGGATTAGTAATGTGAAAAAATGTATTAGTAATATCACTTACAGAAAGTCTTAATATAATCAAGGCACCTTGATTAAGTAATGTGATTCAATAAAATATGTAAATAACTGTTTCATTTATTTTTATTCAATTTTTAGTTTTTTCAGGTGAATATTATTTTTTAATTAAAAATTAAATTAAAAAATATTTATAATATTTTTTATAATATTAATTTCATTTTTGAATTTAGACTATCGATATTATGTCACGGTAATTTTTGGGGATTTTTCTGAAAGAAATCAATTTTTGGTGAATAGTGTATTTAATTAAAAATTAAATTAAAAATATTTAGAAATTTTTTTTTATAAAATGGAGTTCATTATTGAAATCCAAGCATCAATATTTGGTTAAGGTGAATTTTTTTTATTCATCTGAGAAAGATGAATTTTCATTGAATAGTAAAAATACTGTTTTAGGGTTTCAGTATGTTTCATGACATCATAACTTTGTCATGATGATGTCATGAGATATTTTAAAGGTTGGTCGATCAAAGTTGATGAATTATTGTATGAGGGCTCCCATGTGGAAAAAACCATGGGCAAATACCATGGGCAAGCCCATGGTTTTGCCAAAACCACTACTGAGGTGTCCCTTGAAATTATTAAAGTATCACCTCTCCATTCCTATGAATACCCACACTTTCCTCCTTTAGTTTTCACTCAAAACTCTCCCCCAACAATGATCTGGTCTCATTACATCCCAAAGTGACCTCCAATGGTTCCCCCAAGCCCTCATGGTCCCAACCATTGAGTTTTAAGAGTTACGTTTTAAGTTAAGGGATCTTACCTCTCTCTTTCGTTTCAAGTACTCTCTTTTATGTCATTTCTTTTAAGCCCCTTGTTCTTATGTTGGGGGTGTTCTTTTATATTCATATTACTGTCCTTTCATGTTAATATGATGATAGACCCCCGCTTTCTCTCATTATTTCATTTTATGAATGTTTATGTGGCGCCGTTAGGCTGAGGAATTTTTAAGGGATTTTTTCACCCTTCTCATTTTTCAAAGTTCTACTTTCATGTCAAGTCATTCAAGTTCCTTTTCATTATGGTGGGGTATGATCTCTATATCTATCATACATATCTCCTATTTTCATATGATTATATTCCCTATTTGATCCCTTAAATTCAATTTTTTGACATTCAAGTGACTTCGTTAGGCTGCTGAATTTTTAAGGGATTGTTTCACCCTTCTAATTTTTGAAGGTTCTAATTTCATGTCAAGTATTTCAAGTTCATTTTCATTATGTTGGGTATGGATCACTATATATATCATACTGATATCTTATGTTCATATGATGAGAGACACTATTTGATCTCATCAAATCATTTTTTGATGTTTTATGCGACGTCGTTAGGCTACCGAGTTTTCATAAGAGAAATCATATTTTTTGTTTTCATTCCATGTTTTTCATTTCATATGGTATGTCATTAAATTATCACTACCATGTTCTTATATCCATTATATTTAGTTCTTCTACTTTTATTTGTATCATTTATTAGGGGGTGACCTATGTCCCCTCTCTTTTCAATGTTTTCAAAAACCCTGTAACATAGCTGTTATGTAGCAGAATTTCCATCTAAAAATGTCTCTATCTTTTTCTCAAATTATATTATTTTATTAAGTGAATACTCAATGTTTTTTCTTCTACAAATGTATTTATAAATATATCATGATGTTCTATTTTAAATTCAGTGAATTACATACATGATACCCTCTTTCCTTTTTCCATGGGTTTAAAGTGCCATAAAGATCATGTCTGTAAAGGAGTTTTTAAAATGTTAGGACTATGAAATGAAAAAAATTTCTTTTATGATATATGGGTTGTTTATGAAATTATTGATGATGATATATGTGTCTCAAATAATAATAAAGTCAAATTTTAATGGTGCACCCTTATAGTTTCCCATTGCATTAAGTAATGATGTAACCACTAGAGATTACAATATTAAGGGTGCGCCCTGATAGCGCCCCATTGCATTGGGTAATGATGTAACCACTAGAGATTAAAATTTTAACGTTACCTTGGGGTTTACCGTGGTAATTTCAAAGGACACCTTGGGGATGGAACTTGGTGATATGTTCATGATTTTCTATGTTAAATGTTGTAGCCACATCTTCAAGTTATGAAGCACATTTTTTTATGATATGCATCCTGCTCTCTCTATCTCATGCCTTGAAGTTGTTTTTAGTACTTTTTGATGTATCTCAATATCACATGAAAATTGTTTCTGTTGTTTCCTTTACTGGGATTTATGCTCACCCTTTCCATTAATCTATGCTCCCAGTTTATGAGATGATGTAATGAACGTAGGACGAACAAATGATGGAGCCTTTCAAGTGTTTAAGAAGAATGTTTTTTTGTCATGTATTAAGTTCCTGGTTTCCAAGACACTAAACCTTAAAATTACTCAGTTTTATTAATGTAATGAATGTTTATGTGAAAAGAAATTGTGGGATGCTATAGTTGGTATCAAAGTATGGTTTAATTATTTGTGGAAATTAGGATATGAAATGTCTAGGAAGAACCCTCTAGAGAAGTTTAAATATAGGAAATGTTCCTTGTATTTTGTTAAGTATTGAGTAATGGGTTGCAATGAAAATACATCCCTATCTGAATACGGGCATGTAGAGGTGGCTCTGGCACAGATGTACATAGGGGTAAAACCCAAAAACACCTCTTTGATCTAGACTCGAACGAGAATTGGTACATGACAACGGGTCTTTCTGCACTCTTGGTTACAACACTCCTGGGGGATATGCTTTGGTAAATTCATAAGCATATTATGAACCATATTAAAGGAACAAAGATAAAATAAAATAAATATTCACATAAGAATATATGATCATGGATAAACTAGATTGGAATCTATGAGATCACATGTTAGGATATAATTTTCTTCTACAAGTTTATCCTTCTATGATTAAAATTTCCTTTTCATGATTATTGGATATGTATTTAAGCCCCTAATTATACTTTCTTTTCATAGATAATGGAGGGAAATTGAAGAACATGTACCATCAACCAATTTGATAGGAAATATGGCTATTTCAATATTAATATGATAGAGATAACGAGAGATCCAGTTGAACATATTGGGATTATTCCAAACCAGCTATCAAAAATAAAAATTAATAATTGGTATGCAGTTCAATGCCAAAATTCATCACGGAAGAAGAAGAAAAATTCTCAATGAAGTTCATCTGATAATATTTATTAGGGGATTAAAAGATTATTATTATTTTTGGAAGACGTTCGCTATTTTGGGAACCATATATGATTGAGGTAAATAGATTACTACAGTATTTTCTTTGATGAGTAAAGGTTGACTTATATTTTGATGAATTGATGAATTTAAGTGGAACTTATTCAGGTTACTTTTGGAAATGATTAAACTATCTTGGGGAATATGTAATTAGGATAGTTACTTTTGATGTAAGACATTAAGAATGGTTGATGTTGTTTGGAGATAAATGATAATGATTATCTTGGATGACTATGTTATCAAATCCTTCTTATATTTGGGTTTCAATCTTAGTTTGGTTTATTTTGAGAAATTTTAAGGATAGTTATTTATGGAATTATCTATGATGAACTTTGGTTAGTACCATGGATATTTGAATATTTAAAGTAGTTTCCCTTCCTATGGGGTTCAATCTTTTGAGGAGTTGTTTTATCTCACCCTTTCTGTATTTGGGATAAATGTTTAAAGATATATTGTTATTATATTGTAGATTACGTGATTCTCTAGAAGATGATTCCTGTGTTTTGATGAGTCCATGTAGTTTTGAATGCTGTTTGATTGGAGAAAACATTAGTCTTGGTGAATCTTATTAAGGGATGAAACTCTACATGACAGTAATTATATTTTCCCATGTTTTTATATCATGTAGTAATTAAATTCCAAAATATTATTAAATTGAAAGTAAAACAAAAACCTTGTTGGTTTATGTTTCCTACTGGGTAATCAAAGACTGTTTACACACATCATAAGTTGTTGATTTCCTTGTGGTTAACTTTTTCCTAATCATGTTTTCTATCACTCTTACTCAGAACGTGACCCTTTGTTTTCTCCTCCATGTCCATCTTTTCTTAAATGGAATCCTAGTATGGGTTAACTCGGGTGACCTTTGTACTTCCTTTTCATTCTTTTAATGAAATGTTTTTACTAACTCCTCTTCTGATGTGGGACATTCAATAAAATTTCCATGCCCAATTTTAAAAATTGCGAGGTCACAATTTCTTAATGGGGGAAGAATGTAATGACCCTAAACTTTTGAATAAATCTTGTTACATAATATTGTGTGTTATTTTTATACTCAACAAAACAGTTTCATTTGATAACATGAGTATAATTAAAATGAGACTGTTGGGTTTTTGACTGTTATATGACCATTGGCCAATATAACCATTGGAAACTAATTGTTCAAATTATTGTCTCTAAATACAAGTGATATTGGTTAATTAATATAGAAAGAAGATTTGAAGGCCTCATCCAGTAGTCTCGGGCCAATCAATGCCCGTCTAGCAGAACATGGGAATGAGTTAGCACCACTGGGCTTTTCTCTGTACCAAACCCAATCTGAACTTCATCGTGTGAAGCTAGAACGGAATCGGCTTCGCGATAAGTTCAAACTGATTGAAATTAATACCCGTGCAATATTGGCCAAGAAGCCCTAAGATTCTATAACCCTAGCACACCTTACACTTCGGTACTATGCTGGTGTTATAAGGAGATATGTAACGAGACCATTACAACCTTGTGTAATCCTTTCACATAAATAAAAATAGTTATCTATTCTTATGATGAAGTTTCTGAATTTTCAAATGTCCAGATAAATATAGTATACATATTTTTGTTGAATTCTAGAAAAAAAGATATTTGAAAAAAATCTATGTAAACCATAAATAATTAGTTGTGTAATGATTTTCAAAAAATGGTCTTCTACAATTATGTTCAGTACGAAATTTAGATTCTAATAAGATAAAATAAGTAAATAATTGTTTCATTCATTTTTATTTAAGTATTAGTTTTTTCAGGTAAGTAGTGTTTTTTTAATTAAATATTAATTTAAAAAATATAAATTTTTTTTATAGTACTGATTTCATTTTTGAACTCAGAGCGTTGATATTATGTTACGGTAATTTTATAGGATTAATCTGAAAAAAATGTATTTTCGGTGAATAGTGTATTTATTTAAAAATTTAATTAAAAACATTTAGAAAATTATTTTTATAAAATGGAGTTCATTTTTGAAATCAGAGCATCAATATTTGGTTTAGGTGGAATTCTGGAATTTATCTGAGAAAGTTGAATTTTAGTGAATAGTAAAAATATGGTTTTAGGGTTTCAGTATGTTTAATAACTTCATAACTCTGTCACGATTATGCCATGTGATATTTAAATGGTTGGGCGACCAAAGTTGATGAATTATTTTATGAAGGGTCCCATGTGGCCAATACCATTGGCAAATACATTGGAGAAGCCCATGGTTTTGCCAAAATAACTTGTGATGTGTCCCTTTAAATTATCAAAGTACCACCTCTCTTTCCCAATAAATACCCACCCTTTATTCATTTAGTATCCAATCCCAACACTTCTTAGACAACGCTCTGGTCTCATTACCTCCCAAAGAGTCCTCCCAATGTTCCCCCAAGCCCTCATGGTCCCAACTATTGAGTTTTATGAGTTACATTTTACGGTATGGGATCTTACCTCTCTCTTTCGTTTCAAGTACTCTCTTTTTTGTCATTTACTTTAAGCCCCATGATATTTTGTTGGGGGTGTTCTTTTATATTAATATTACCATACTTTTAATTTTCATAGGATGAGAGACCCCATCTTTATCTCATCATTTCATTTTATAAATGTTTAAGTGGCGCCGTTAGGCTGGCGAATTTTTAAGGATTCTTTCACCTTTCTCATTTTTCAAAGTTCTACTTTCATGTCATGTATTACAAGTTCCTTTTCATTATTTTGGGGTATGATCTCAATATCTATAATACTTATCTTTTATATTCATATGATGAGATACCCTATTTGATTCCTTCAATTCAATTTTTTTATGTTTAAGTGACGTCGTTAGGCTGCAGAATTTTTAAGGGATTCTTTCACACTTCTCATTTTTCAAAGTTCTAATTTCATGTTCCTTTTCATTATGTTGGGGTATTATCTCTATATATATCATACTCATATCATATGTTCATATGATGGGAGACCCTATTTGATCTCATCAAATCATTTTTTGATGTTTTAAGTGACGCCGTTAGGCTGGCGAGTTTTCATAAGAGAAATCTTATTTTTTGTTTTCCTTCCATTTTTTTTCATTTCATATGGTACGTATTAAAAATGTCATTAAAATGTTCTTATATCCATTATACTCTTTCCCTCTACTATTCACTGTATCATTTATTAGTGGGTGACCTATTTCCCCTCTCTTTTCAATGTTTTCAAAAATCATGTAACATAGCTGTTATACTGCAGAATTTCCATCTCAAAATGTCTCTCTCTTTTTCTCAAATTATATTCTTTTATTAAGTGAATACTGAAACCTAATTCTTCTAAATTTTTATTCACACCTATATCATGATGTTCTATTTTAAATTCGGGGATTTACATTCATGAGACCCTCATTACTTTTTTTGTGGGTTTAAAGTGACATAAAGATCATGTCATTAATGCAGTTTTTAAAATGTTATGAATATGAAATGAAAACCATTTCTTTTATGCTGTATGGTTTTTTTATGAATTTATTGATGAATATATATGTGGCTCACATGATAATAAATACAAATTTTATGGGTGCGTCTGGATAGCGCCCCATTGCCTTGGGTAATGTTGTAACCACTAGAGATTAAAATTTAAAATGTGCGCCCTGATAGCGCCCCATTGCATCGGGTAATGATTTAACCACTAGAGATTACAATTTTAACGATACATTTGGGTTTACATTGGTAATTTTAAATTACACCTTTGGGATGGATCTTGATGATATGTTGATTATTTATTATGTTAAATTGTGTAGCCACATCTTCATGTAATGAAGCACGTTTTTTGTGACATGCCTCCAGCTCTCTCTCTCATGCCTTAATGTTGTTTTTCATGACTTTTTGATGTATCTCAAGATCAAATGTAAATTGATACTATTTTTTCCTTTACTGGGTCTTCTGCTCAAAATTTCCTTTGATATATGCTCCCAGGTTATGTGATGTTGTAATAGACTTAGGATGAACAAATGAAGGAGCCCTACAAGTGTTTAAGAAGAATGTTTTTGTCTTGTATTATGTTCCTGGTTTCAAAGACACTAAACATTAAAGATCCTTGGTTTTGATTAATGTAATGAATGTTTATGTGATAAAATGGGAGGATTCTATACCTACACAGTTCATTCAAGGACTATAACATCCTGAAAATACTATGGAAAAAATTTTCCCAAAATAAAATTTCCACTAGAACATAAACCTAGAGAAGGGTAACTCATACCTCACCTAATCACCTTTTCTATCTTAGCACGATCCACCTTTGACTGGCTTGTCCTAGAACACCTGTTGGGCGGAAGAAGCGAGGAATGATGGCAAGAGGGGGGGTGAATTGCCTTTTAAAAAATTGATAGACAAATTAAAAATCAAAGTAAAAATGCAGCGGAAATAAAGAGGCAATCACACAAGAAATTGATAACGGAGTTCGGCCAAAACCCGGCCTACGTCTCCGCTCCCAACTCAACCGTTGAGAGATTCCTACCGCTTTCTTTTCAATGGTTTTAGCAAGAAACCCACTAGGCTTTGAGGTAGCACTAGGACCTATTACAGCTTGCTTTTATTGGTTAAGCAAGAACCCACTTGCTTTTAATGGTTAAGCAAGAACCCACTAGCCTTTTTAACGGGTGAAGGCTAGCTCACCGACAACTCAAGCCTTTTAAAAGGAAAGGCTTGAAGAAACCTCTTCACACCTTAATGGTGATGTGAAACCCAAAAGAAAGGGAGATGAGAAAAGAGTTTGGGGTTTGTAGGCACAAACCCAAATTTAAAGCTCAAAATAAATATACAAAGAAAAACCGTAATTGAGGAAGACTTGGGCGCCAATTGGATAGATGGAGTTGATGTAGCGTGCTCTCCCAAGCTTCTTGAGTGGTGCTCTTGGATGTGGAAATGGATGGAGCACTTGGGGTTCTCTTGGAACAATCCGCCGGAGCTTCGCCAAAATGATCAACAATGTGTCCGGTGGCTTGGGTGAAGTTCTGGGGCTTCCTAGGCCTTTATTTATAGGCTAGGAACCTTCAAGTATCCGTTGGAGGGCTTTGGAGCCGTTGGAAAAGGCCTCGGAGCCGTTGGAGGCCAAAAGATGGTTGACTGGTCAAAGCCAACGGCTAGTTTGACTGGGCTACCGGCTGGCCGGTACAGTCCCACCGGCTGGCCGGTACAGTCCCACCGGCTGGCCGGTGTGTGCAAAAAGGCATAGGATTCTTGTCCAGGGGCCACCGGCTGACCGGTACATCTCCACCGGCTGGCCGGTGCCTTGGTAGAGAAGAAGAGTCTTGATCCAGGCTCTACCGGTCGACCGGTGAGGAGCCACCGGCTGGCCGGTGGCAAGACAGTAGAAAACACTATTTGGGCTGGGTGCCACAGGTCGACCGGTGACAGAGCCACCGGTCGACCGGTGGCAAGACAGTAGCTTGCACTTGTGTCTGGGTGCCACCGGCTGGCCGGTGCTTGGCCACCGGTTGGCCGGTGCTTGGCCACCGGTTGGCCGGTGAGATGGCAGTGGCTCAGCATCCTTCCCAGGGTCCACCGGCCGACCGGTGGTGAAGCCACCGGTTGGCCGGTGGACTGATTTTCAGTCCACTTGTGTTCCTTTGCCACTTAAGCTTGCTTGGCCCAATTCCTTGGCCACCTGATTTGATTCCTATCAATCCAAAAACACTTGAAAGAGGATTAGATAAATATGAGGGTGATTGTGATCATGAAAATAAAACCTTGAGGGGTTCGAGAGGTACAACAACACCCACCTAGAACTGAGGTCATTTCTATAATTTTTATTGAATTCCATCATCACAACACTACCACCCTCCAGACTAACATCATCTTCACCAATGACATGTCACTACAAAACATGGCCATTGTTCACTCAACTTCGCGTCATTACAAATTAAAATAATGTAAAATTACCCGAGTATAACCCCAAACATTGTTGGATTAATAGAACCCAACCTCTCTTTCCACAACACATCATCATATTCATCCACACCCTCCCAAAACTCAGCAAAAATATCAAAAGCCTCTCTTGAAACAACCCTAAGATCAAGCCAACACTTGGCTCATTTGTCACCACATCCATTTCCAACATGCCTCTCCCATGAACATGACACACACCTCACTGGTTCCTCAATGCAACCCCAGTTCCACTACGTCATCTCAATGTTCTCCTTCCAGAATCCAAGGAAGAATTATCACAAACCACCTTAGAGTATCATTACAATTTTTCACCATGATGGATTCCAACCACATAATATTAAAACTGATCACAAACCGAACCCCAAACATAGACGGGCCCCCCCAAACATTTTCCCAAAACAAGAAATGAGCATTGCCCAATGCCCATTTCTGGCTTCTATAAGCAGTACCTAAAACATTTTTTGATATTTGGTACATCCTGGGGACCTCACCCAAAACCATAGATGGTGCACATTCCATTATCAAAATCCACATAGTACGTTTACAGAAGTGTAAACCCCTTGATGTACCTCATTAATCCAAACACCTTCATGTCTCTTGGCATGAGAATGAGCTTATCAACATACATGGGATGATGATAAGATGATTGGAATTCTCGTCACAAGATGAGGTATGCTAATAAGTCATCCAAAAAAACCACCACTTTCATATTCATTTATGATGCCATGCTATGGGACACCACGACCTGACAAGAATCTCATGCTTCCCTGCGGAACATGTCACATCTACACATAACCATCACCACTCAGGTGTGATTTCCCACCAGGTTTTTCAATAGCTCCACAACCAAACCACTCATACGCACATGTTTAGCCACATTTCCCCCCATACCTCAGGTGTCACCATCGAGAAAAAGTATATTACCACCCATTTTCCACCCTTTTCATTTCTACTCAAAACAACTTCTAGACCCCCATTATTCCTCACCCAACCAGGTGAGTAATGAATATATACAATTAAACCCGTTGAAAAAACCTTAACACTTATCACAAACACTAATGCCCCCCATCTGATGGAACTGAGCACAACTATACCATAAAACTTCCCTCTTATCCCCCAAGGACAATCATATTCCATGGAACACTCTGAGTCCCACTATTAATGTCCAACACATTTAAATGTGTGACACACACCAAAAATCACTAGATACTTTATTGACCTCTCTCATTGGTCACCATGAATGTTGAATGAATAAAACATCCTAAACTGGAGTCACAACCATGAAATTCCATTAGCCATTTCTCAAAACCAAACTTATAATGACATGAACCAAGAATGGGGCGTGAATGGAACTCTCACTCCCATCCCATTGAATAATATATCTAGAGCACCAAACAACCATTATTTCTAGGTTCCACACCAATAGTTTACATATTCATCTGAGTCATGAACAAAAAATCTTTTCCAGTATTCAAAACGCAACTCGAATGGTCTCTACTCACAAGGCCTCCAAGACCCAGCCACTATCCTTTGGGTCACACATGCACCTTAGATAGTCTCGCCCCACGAGAGTTTCCTCGCACACATTACCAAAAACCTTATCACTCCCAAATAAAACATCCATACAAAGGGATCCCTAAACACACCACCTAGGCTATATAACTACATTTCATGCCCCACAATTCCAATCCAAATTCTAAAACTAGAGAACTCTCACTGCACCAAACCACACAAGCAATGGTCAAACATGCAACACAATGGCTACCCACCATTGAACTCAAACATTCTCATTTTAATATTATCATTCACTCGACACTTCGATGAATGACGAATAGGATTTGACCATAGATAGAAAATGTCTCATGATATTAACCATAAACAACCTATTTTCTATGATATATCCCAACAGTCGTCATCACACGTTGAACACCACCCTCTACCATACCTTACTCGGGTAGTGGTCCACATAGTGTAACCAATTTACTTAATCATATGTCTTTCATAAACACCTCTTTAAACCAATTCTTTATTCATACAGTTCCTTCCCTCTTAGGAACATTTCCCATTTGAAATCCTATTAAAATCATTGTTTTAACTCATTAAAAACCTTCATTAGTCAAAATACATTAACAATTTGTTACAATCATTATGAACAACTTTTCTTTTATACACAAAAACAAACTTTACAATTTATCATAACCCAAAACTATAACCTGGTCAAAACATTTTTTATACATGATATTCATTATATATTAAGTTGTATTTTTTTCACCGACATTCATTTCCATTATTAACATTCATTTTCTTCTTATTTATCAAGGAAGTAAAATTCATTCTGCTCCCTATTCCCCACACACCCATCCCATGTGTGTTCTCAATATGATACAAGCCACCTATATACCGAGGAGCCTAAAATGATGCATGAATGCACAACCTCAATCCCTTATGATCATGTGAAAAATATCATAAATCAGTCAAATTATTGATAATTTGCATCACCCAATGGTGAAAAATCATTCAATTTTTATAACCCACATTATGAATAAAAATTCCCTTCGTGGGTGTCTTTGGTTTTCCCTCATACATGGGTTAGCTAATCTTAAGCATGTGCTCATTACCAAGTCCTGAAACATCATAATCTTTTGTATACCATCTCCAACCAGTAATAAAGAGAAAATAACTCATCTAATACCACTTTGTAACATCCTCGACCCGGAATCCACAAAATCAGTGCTCTGTGCTGGTTCGTCACATGACCTTATGAACGCCTCCCTATATTCCATAGGTTTCCAACTAGCAGCGAGGGTCCAATAATCCACATGGGGAGACTATACCCTCTTTATCAGAGTATTTAACAATAGAACAAAATGTAAATTGATGAAACAATAATAATAACCAATAAACATGCATAACCAAGATATTCACATGATGGGGTACAAAAAAAACAAAATACAATAATGTCATGTCATACTAGTAGTGCAGGTGAATAAAATCCAAAATAAAAAAAACATTTCAAACTCCAAATAGGCCCCAAATCTAATTGTGGATTCTTTTCCTAGAACATCCCATGCCCAACTCAACATCATAGTCTAGCACCTCAGCCCTTGTCCAGAACAACAACTGAGATATATTCTCGGGTACCCAATACCGACACAAGCAGTGTGTGAGTACAAAAATTAGTATTCCACCACAAACTGTGTCTTCAAAATATATAGTCTAACAGATTGGGATTGTAAGTACAAAATAAATAATAAATATACATTGGACAATTTAGTTTCCATTAGGTAAAAAAATAATTTAATTCATGACTATCGTTAATCCATATTCCATTTCATATATCATCTTCATTACATAAGCTATATCGATTAAATATTCCATGGGTTAGGCATATTTATCATCTACACAAGGGTACAATACAATCAATCACAATGAATTGGGAAAAGAAATCATGCCCCTATCTCACTTGTGATCCACATATCACATCAACACATTATCTTCACCTCAAAGCCTCAGTCTGGTTGGAATGATACCATTCCGGTAATAAAGCCTATATTCCAATCCCTAACCCATGCATTTTGGTGTGGAGTTTAGAGCCTATGTCTAACACGACCTGTGGGGGTAGAACGTCATGTCAATACCCCCACTCTACAAATCCATGGGCACATGCTATTTATCTTTAAACACAACCGTAGCATAACAAAACATATAATAACAAAAGCCATTGGAAATTATCTATCACAATTCATAATAAACAACATGGGAATTAATATTATTCCATAACCCATTAACACTTTTACCAATTACAATTCATATCCATTTAGCCAAACTCCCATTCTTGTACCATAAACCATTATGTGAATTCTATAAGCCCTATTCCTTATCCAAATTCATCATTTACCATTCATTATCCCATTTATCCCATTTACAATTTTAGAAGAATTTACCCACATATGCATTTCTAGAAAATCCTCGTATCACATACCCCAGTCCCTTTATTGCATTCAACCATTTAGGTTTACCACCTAATTCTCATGTATTAACCCATTACCCAAATTTTACCATTACATTATTACATCTCATTAACAGATTGCACATTTTCCATTCCATTACGCATTTTCAGGTTAACCATTAAATAGTCCCTAATCCCCTTAGACATTTCTAACCAAAATTTTTGAAACAATCGGAATAAACTTTTTTAACCCAATTACCCATTTTTATGTCATTCCAACAACACATTCTGCCTTTGATACCCAAGGAATATTTATCAGTATTCCATTTTAAACACAATCAATCATTTGGACATTTTCAACATGGGTTCCACATCATTTTTTGGCTACCCCTATGACAACCCTACCACACTATTGGTCGGGGTTTGCTGGCGCACACCATGGGAGGCCCTAAATGGTCACGTGACCATCAATGCATCCCATAACGATGGTGAGGGTTTTAATTGGTCACATAGACACTCATTTATATATAACACCTCAATGGAACTAAGAACACAAAATAGGAAAACACAAACACCAACTAACCTGAACAAATCCAATATAAAACAATGGGATAATACTTGTACACCACCTACCTAGATTACATTGATGAACGAACACTTAATCATGTCCTTGGATTCGGATTCAACCACCCCTTGAATCCTCAACATAGATCTCATCAAAAAATGAGTGTTTTAGGGTTTTATATGGATATGATAGGACGATACAAACCCTATACTAAAAATAGGAGCAAGAGGAAGATTAAGCTTATACGAATCCTCAATCTACAACCAACAGTATCCAAAACAGAAAAGAAATGAGAGAGATCGATTTTTGGTAGCTCTTGAGCTTCTTGGGGCCTCACTAGGTATGTAGAGGGTGAAATAGAGGAATAAACTGAGTAAGGTTTTAAAATCATGTGGTGGAGTTTTTGTAAATTTTTAAAAGATTCTGAGCCTCATGGTTTACAAGCACGATTTGGAAACCCATGGGAAACATTGCAGAAGCTACTATGTGTGAGAGTCCAGCCCACATGGATTAGTAGAAATCATGAACATCATTATCTTGCCATGTGATAATTGTGCTCTGTCAACTATCTGAGTATGGTTGGTCTACATAGTTTCCCTCAACCAGGTGTTGACTGTGTGCCTAAGACTGCTTGGCCTGATGGCTTTTGTGTTCGCACCGTAATCCCCTGAGGAACCCCTGAACATTATCATGAACTTTGGGAAACTATTTTTTATCCAAAAATAGAGACCCAAAAAAAATTAACAAAACATACCTTAAGAAAATCTAAGATCATTCGTATTATTTTATTCTATAAGAACCATTTTGGGATTGGTTAACATCTAAAGACAAGGGAAATATATAGTTCATGTTTTGTGGATTATGTGATTTTCTAGATGTTTTGTATAGAACATCTAGGGTGAAAAAGTCTTCTTGAGTACTCATCTATTGGATAAATGATGAGATTTTGTTTAAATTTATTAAAGGATGAAACTCTATTTTAATTGTATGTATATTTCTGTATGTTCATATTCAATTTAAAAAATTAATTCTACAACAATATGAAAAGAACCATAAAAAATGATTTCCATTAACATTTCTTTTTGTATAATAAAATAACATATAATAAATTACATGTTTGTGGTCTTCTTTTTGTTAACATTCTATAGATCATGTTTTCTATCACTCATCATCAGAACATGATTGTCATTTTCTCTTCTATATCCATGTTTCCCGACATGGATTAATAGTATAGGCTATCATGGGAGATATTTGTACATAACATTATTTATGTTAAAGTGATATTTTTATTTTCTTATTTTCGGATGTGGGACATTCAATAAATATTAAATGCCAAATTCTAAAATTGCGACGAAGCAACTTCCAAAAGGGATGAAGGATGTAACGACCCAGGTATAAAGAGAATAATAAAATTTCACATATATTAATATTTATGAATAAGATATAATTTATATATTAGGGACTAAACATTGTCTAATATCATATTCAAAAATCAACAATAAGTTCCTTTGATATATTCTATTCCCCACAACATTGAGTTATATGAAAAAATTATAATAATATTATTATATATAATGGTAGTTAACACCAATCCATTGTATTGGTTGGAATTAACATAACTAACATAAATATAATTATTATAGGTTTTTAAATTTATCTAATAAATTTTTGAGGCTTTAAATAAGAATGATTCAGATTTTAAGAAAGAAATACTCTAATATTTTAAAAAGGCCGTTTTACCGCCTTTTGAAGGTGAACCCTTTTAAAGTATATTTTTTTATCACATTAATATGTTATATTTGGGAAAACAAAATTTTTATTTAGAATAAGGAAATGAAAATTTAAATTTTATGAAATTTTTGTATTTTTCTGATAAAGATCATTTTTTAATGAATAGTGAAAACACTATATTTTAAATGAAAACTGCCATTTCATCTAATTTATTTATATTGTTAGATTGTAATTTTAAATGAATTTAAATTATAATTTGATTATATTTTTACCATTTAATCCTTTTATGGTCATTGGATGTAATTTTACATTTTAATTGGACATAATCACATGTCATTCTTTTGATAGATATTACTTATTAAAAACTCGGTTTTGGTTTTGATGACGAGCATTAACTTCCAATTAATTGCTAAAACATCAATGTTTTGATGTTACAGAAATTTATTCCACATTTGGAATAAATAATTCCATGTTCTTTAACTACTATCATTTTATTTTTAGACATTATAAATAGTAACTTCATTTTTAATTTTATTTACATTTGTTAAAGGATAAGTCTAGTAAAAAACGGTACATAAGTAATATTATAATAATATAAAACTACCCTAAAACGTGTCTTAATCCTATTGGATTACATATGTATGACCATGGGAATCCTTGGGTTTATTTTTAGACCCCATGAAGCTATATTGATGTGAAAATTACATTTTATAATAATTAATTTAATCTGAAGAAAAATATACCACAAACAAGTATTTTTTACTAAAATATTTATTATATGGAGTGATATAAGTGAGATATTCATAAATTAATACTTATTATAAATCTAAAAACTTTTCAACATCATGTTATTTTATTTATTATTTGTAGACATCAAATAAATAAATTTATTTATGACACAATAATGATTCAGTGATCCCCTTATTAATGAAATATTTAGTTAAATGTAATTATAAATATTAAATTAAATTTATTTTGAATATTTTGATTCCACACCCGAATTATATGGATGATTGGGACTTTCTACGTTTTAATTAATTAATTATTCTCGAAATAATCACATTTTTATGGATTTTTCAAATGATATGATATAAATAATATAAATATTGATATAAATAATTTTTTTAAAATACTATTTAATTATATGATATAATAGTCTTAAAATTATATATTTTTCCAAATGACTTATATAATGTTTTACATGCCATTAATGAATCATTTGAGGTTATATTGGAATTTTTCAGTTACTATATTAAATATATAATATTAATATACATGAAGACATGGTATAAGATAAATTAGTTAACTAAGGGTTAAAGATATTAGATAACGTAAACTTTGTATTCTAGACTACTCTAAAACCTATTAGTGTTGCAATTTTTTTTAAAAAAAATCTTATCTTAGAAATAAATGACCTTGGAACATTTTTAAATATAATATAGTTTCACAAAAAAAATAATACTTCAAAATATTCTTAATGTGCCTCTACTCCCTCTTAAAAAAAGTCATTACCCCATCTCATTCATTCACAACTCTAAATTACCTTGGAACATCCACCCTTTTCGCAAATAAGATTCCAACTTCATAATATTCCTACTAGAATAATTAACTTATTCATAAAGAAAAAACAATAATGCCTTTTGGCTCAAATCAATGGGACTTACACATTTTAAGAGGTCACTTCCTCTCTGATGTTCCTTTACATTATTTTACTTCATCAATAACTATAATATTCTTTTTAACTTCTTACATAACAACACCAATATCCTGAATAAAATTGTAGGTTTTTAGGAGAATTATTATAACTACACATACACAATCCTCCATCTAATAAATATGATCATACTATTTCTGTGGAATACGAACAACTTCCTAACAGAACGATGATTGTTCAATTTTTCATTACCGTCAGAAATGGTAGAAATTATGAGGTAATTTTATTTATATATGATATATATTGTATATATTTTCACTATGATTTTGTTTTATTTTTCAAATCTTACCTTTTTTCTTCCCATAATTGGTATATATGATAATTTCTTTTCCAGAAGTGCAGACTACCGGTCCTCGAAGTGATACGACTCCCAAATGAGACACATGGAACGTATAAAATATGGAGTTAATGAAATTTTGTAAAATATATAAAATATGATATTATAATGGAATTAATATATGACTGTCTATTATATAGTTTTCATTCCATTAAATATGGAAAAAAATTAAATTATTATTCATGCGTACGTTTGGATTACATTCTTCATTAACAGTGCGTTTAATATTTATCTCAAAATATTATAGATTATTATAAATACACATATATAATGTATATGATTAAAATTCCTCTGCAATCCCCTGGCATGATGCGAACATAGGGTTTCTCCTGGCAGACATCCCTTCCTTCTCCTGCGCATGCTGGCCTCAGTTTTCCCCTCCAGCCTTGACCCGACATCCTTCATCCTGCGTTCGCTATGGGTCCTCAAGGGCTCATCTTCACTCTATGGATATTAAAGGTTTTGGTGCTTCTAGATTGATTCGGACGGGTCTGCAACATTTTCACTTCATCCCTTCATCATTCAACAATAGATTCATTCCCCTCACCGTGATTCCCCGGTGGTGTTTGATGCTTTTTTTTTCTCAAATATTGGGTCTTGTGGGCAGAGGATTATTACTCCTTGGGTGGACTGGTAGTCATCCCTACCTTCTGATCTATCTTTAGATCTCAGATCACATGGTTTTTGTGTATCTATGTGCAGAAGTGAAGGACTCTGATCTTTTCATGGGCTCCTTCGTACGATGATATCTGATGGATTGGAGGTAAGATTAGGATTTTGATTTTGGGGGTTGCCGATTTACTTTTTCATGCCGAGGTTGTTTGGATGAAACTTGATCGGGTTGTGCTGCTGGTTCGCCTGGATTGATGACTCTACTACTACATTGAAGGTTTTGGGTTGGATGTTTTTGTTTGCAGTTTCCCATTAGATGTAATTTTGTTTCTTGGCTTTATTGGTTTGTCATGCTTTCTGCTGCAATGGTGTTGTTTTCAAGAGTGGTATCATCCTATTTTACATGGGTTTTAATGGTGCTACATGGTCATGTGATGCTATTTTCCTTGGGGATTCTTATTTCTCCATGTTCCCTTTGCTGCGGCATTGCATCTTGTAGGTGTCGCTGGGTGGGCGGCCTCTCTTGAGGGATGGATCTGTTGACATTCATCATTCAGCCATTGGTCATCTTCATGATTGACTTATGGTTGACATTCCATGGGTTGCTCTATATTGTTGGTCTGATCCTTCATCACATTAGTGACATTACGTGAATTCTTTTCATGTTTTTTCTAGGTGGTTGGATCTTTTGCGGGAAAGGTGTGATGGTGCTTTTCATCATGCTCTCCTTCACACATTGTGTTGATTGGAGAGGTTCTCTGACATGTTGTACTAATATCATCGAGAAACATCTTGGCAAATTGGGTGATTCAACAATTGGACCTTCTTCACGGATGAACCTTTGGCAAGAGGAAAAAATGGCTTGTTTGGTTTTTTATTGTATTTCTATTTCCTTTGATCTTATAATCCCATTATTACCTTTTTCTTCATATTTCTTTTTTTAATTTTCTATTCTCAGTAATAGGTTCCCTATAATATAGTAATAAAAGTGGTTTTTTTCCTTATTTTCAATAAAATGGGGCTTCCACCCTCAACCTTTCAAGAAAACATATATAATGGATATATATTATATTCATATCATGAATAATATTTTTTATATATGGTAATTTTTAAAACATGGACAATTGGTAATTATATCAAGTTTATTTTCGACTCATGTACAAAATTGTAAATATATGACCGATGTGGACTTAAATAAAAATATAATTTCAATAACATTATGATAAGTTATATAAAATGTATAATAACATGTTGATTTATTTGAATCAAGTTGAAATTAACCTATGTTTATTATTTTGGAATATAATTATAGAACAAGGAACGTCGGACTCAAGTTAAGGGAATCATTCCTAGTCTTTTTTAGTCAAAACTTCATTTATGTTATATCATTTAATTGCATTTTTCTTATGATGGGATATATTCTTCTATATCCTTATTTCTGTACATTTTATGTCCAAGTGATTAGTGTCTCTTTTCTCTCTCATCAATGCATTTTTGTAATATTTTAGTGACACTGTTACGCAATCAAATATACATAGGGGAATTTCTAAACTCAATTTCGACTCATTGGGTTTTACGTATACCTCATTGATTATAATATTCCATAGTTATGTGTGGAATCACAATTTATTTAATTATTTTTTAATTTCCACAGACCTTTTTGTGGATATTCTATTGAAAAAGACAATCACCCCATTGATAAATTCATACAATATATATACAAACATTACTGGGGAAATCATAACACTGTATCCATTAATTGAGTTAAATATCCATGTCATTGTTTTTGTTTTTCTAATAATATGTATGAATCCACACTGATTGATTTACACTGAATATCCAATTATATATAGTATATTTATATTTTTCACACATAATTATTTAATTGATTTTTCTTTAATCATAGGGTAGTATCATTATAAAGGATTTCACCTAAATTTACATTCTATTAAAACTTATTTTCGGTTTGTTCCCATATCACATTTATAAGGTGTATATATTCCCCACTGGCATATTATATCATTAATTTTCTTTTTCACATGATATTATATGATTTATTTAATGTTATTCATTAATTATGTTTATTCAATTGTTTATCAACTGGTATGGGATTGATTAAATAAAACATCGCTTTAAATGATTTAATTATTTATTATTCTGAATCATTCTCATTCATGTCCATGTTATCATAATGGGTTTAAGGATTTATTAATATGGAAATGAAGGATTGAAATTGTAAATTCCAATTAAATAAAGTTTATAATTTATATGGTGTACTTAGATTCAAAAATACTTTTATTAAATGATGTTAATGGTTTTGGAAATTTACATTATATTCAAATATCTTGAATAGATTTCTTGTGATTTATGAGTGAAATGTTGATAATTTCCATATTTTATATATTATTGTAATGTAATGGAATGTGGAAAATTGACAGGTGGTTTCATGAAAAACCAAATACAGGTGGTTCCGTGATAATCCTAGTCGGGGTGAGACTGATACAGCACTCCAATTCATTAGATTATGGGACATAGGTTAATGTTAATGTTTATCCTATGAGATTTTGATAATACACTGTGATGGGTATTCCCAACATAACCGTCTATGTAGATGTGAATGCTACGATGTATGTAGGTTAAGGATTCCAAAAGATACCATTATGAATTTTTTATTTCTATGTGTATTATTTATAAATATTATGATTTCATGATTTATGTTAATGAAAATATGTTTTATGATTGAGAAGTGTCATTTCAATGATTGGAATGTATTGATGGACTAATGTTTTATTTCCATATTTTGTAATCATTACATAGAATTTTATGTTAATCCCATCTTTTTGAAATGTTTTTCATTGGGTATAAGGATGGGTAAGAGAAACGAAGAATTACAGATGATTTATGATAAGAAAATAGTTCTTGTTTTATTTTTAGGATTTTTATTGGAGTGAAACAATTTGATAGAAAAGAAGTGTCTAAATTTTAATTTTTGAGATGTAAGGTAATAGTTTGGCCTGATTCTCTAAAACTCTAATCCTAAAAGGATACACAATGTATATTTATTGACATACCAAAAGATTATGTAATTATTAATGATGTGGACTTGCAATTGGTATCAGAGGAATGGTTTGGGGAACATCTGGGTTTATCAGTCTTCATTAAACACATGGGTAGCCTCTATGTCTCTCATTAAGTTAAATCCTAGTATTAAAAATCTTTCATATGAAGGAATTTTAGTAACAAGGGGAAGGAGGAGAATCTCAAACAACATTCCTATCTCTTTTTGATGAAATGTTTGCAATAATTATTGCAATGTCATGTTCGAATGATTGTGAATCTTTTTCTATAATACAACTCACTTGTGTGATGTTTTTTGCGATATCAAACACCTCCACTATACATTGATACCATTGTGACTCATTGTTTTTATTTAATCAAATCATATTTTCCGAATATTCTCATATTTTCAAGAATGGTAAATATTATCAAGGTATTTTCAAATATATTACTTTATCACATGATTTTGAGGAATATTATGATTTTTAATAAGGTTCTCAAGAAAAAGACCCATGTGAAAACTTTTTATATTTTACATTAAAATATAGTAATAAAGAACATACATATTGTATTTTAAAATGACCATTGATTGAATGTTTCAACTCATACTCAGTCCGACAATTTTGTAAATGGAATGTTTTTTTAGATGTTTTCAAATTATATTTCATACATTATTATTTTGAGAAAATATTTTTTTTGAGACCCATATGACCCATATTATACAAGGATTATTTGGATAATGGAATAAAATGATTTTGATGGATCTCTAAATCAGTGTAACATTGAATGGAACTTCTATCTACGTGCACAAGTGATGATGAAACCAGGTGGACACCATGATCATGGTACGATGTTCATTCTTTTGTAATCGAATTATTTTCTAATATGGAGGTGGAAAAAATGCTAAAATATTTAAGAAATCACGAATTAATTAGTTTAGGGAATTATGAGTTAGGGTGGAAATTATAGTTAAGAAAAAAAAATTGAGGTTAAAACATGTTATGGTTATTTTTGAGTTTTATAAATTGTGCAACCCGCGACATGGGTGACAACCTATCATGTCCACATGGTTATAGGAATCAAACCCACAACCGAAGGGAGACAACGACACATCACCTACCACTAGCCTACTTGTAGACCGTGGTTAGTATGACTTAATAATTTTAGCTAAATTTTTTTATGCATCATGAATAAGTTGATTTTTGAACATTTGTTTTTTGAAATGGATATCCTTACAATTGAAAAATGATTTGGTGATTAAGTGATTAATTTTATTCTAAAGGACATTATCACTCTTTTGGAAGACTATATGAATATGTAAAATAAAATACTATGTGATTTAATTTTTGGAGTAATGGTAGAAATAATATTTAGGAAGAATCTATGTTTTATTGTGGACATATGGTTATTAGTGTTATTTATAGAAATGAATAACCTATAATAGAGAATATGTGACTAGGTTAATTACTTTTTTGTATGAGACATTATGACATATCAATGTAATTTAGGGATAAATGATAAGATTTATCATGGATGACTATGTTATCAAATACTTCAGAATTTTGGGATTAAATCATAGTTCCTATTATTTTTAATAAAATTAAGAAACTTTATTTATTTAATGGCCTTTGTTGAACTTTGTGTTTTGATTTTTTGAATTTTAGATATTAAATGATAATTATTTTCGAGGGATTATCTGATATTTTACTAAATATTTTTGTTTTGATTAATATATAAGGATAAGGGTAATATATAGTTCATATTTTTATTAATATGTGATTCTATAGAAGTTGATTAAAGCACTTTAGGTGTGACTAAGGTATCACGGGTATTCATTGTTTTATGAAAAGATGAGTTTTTGATAAAAATTTATTAATGGAATTAATATCCACTAGATATGTAATTATATTTCCTTACGTTCATAGCCAATCTAATAAATAAATTCTAAAAATAATTAAAATATCCTTAAAATTAAAAATTTGTCCATTTTTTCCTACTGGGAAATAAATGACAGTTTAACACATCACATTTTTTAGGGTTTCTGGATGTTTACTTTCTCTAGATCCTATATTCTACAACTATCAATCATTACATGATAGCTATTATCTCTTTTATATCCGTGTTTTACTACATGTGATCCTAGTATGTGTTATCTCAAGTGTCCACTATAATTCTCTTTCATTATTTTAAAGAGAAATTTTTATATTGTCTTTTTCCAATGTCAGACATTAAATTAACGTTCTGAACCCAATATTAAAATGGTGATTTGGGACATCAATATTTACATTCGATGATTTTTTTTTGATAAATTGTAATTTTTAAGGAATACTGAAAAATAATTTATTTTACTTCAAATTTCCTTTTCATATAATTTATTTATATTGTTAAACTATATTTATAATTTTTTCTAAAGTATAATTAGATTATTTTTTTATAATTTATTCTTATTATTGTCATTGAAATTTATTTAATATTTTAATTGGTAATAACAAAATTTAAAACTTTTGATAGTTATTCATTCATAAGAAACCATATTTTTTTTTTCTAAAATGGGAATTAATTTAAAATGAATTAGTAAACTTATAGGTTTTGAATTTGGAAAAATGGATTCTATATTTGGAATTATGTTGACCAAACTGTTTAAATAGGTACATTTTATTTTGTGACATGATGAATAGTTACTTCAATAATTATTGTAATAACGATGGTTAAAGTGTAAATCTAATAAGTAAGGATAGTCCAATAATATTATAATAATAAAAAACTACCCTAAAATGTGTCTTAATCCTATTGGATGATATATATCTGACTGGGTTCATCCTAGGGTTGATTTTTTGACCCCATGGAGCAACATTGATGTGAAAATGACATTTTTTAAGAATTAATATAATTTAACGAAAAATACAACATAAACATGTTTATATTTATAAAACAATTATATGGTTAAATACAAGTGATCTAATCACCTAAAATTAATCATTGTAAAAATAAAATGATTTCCTACATCATTTTATATTAATTATAATTTTTAGACATTATATTAATAAATTTATTTATGACACAATGATTATATAGCGATTCACTTATTAATGAATGATTTAAATAAATGATATTATAAATATTAAAATAAATTTATTTTGAAACATTTTAAGCTATACACATGTAATATGGATTTTAATGACTTTTTATATTTTAAATAATAATATTTTTTCAAATAAATATTCTTGTTATGTATTTTTAAAAAGTAATGATATGAATAGTTCAAAAATGCCATAAATGAGTTTTTATAACAAATTGTATTTTATTAAATGATATATAAGTAAAAAATTATAATATTCTGCAAAATGAATTTTATAATGTTGAAAGTGTCACTAATGAACCACTTGAGGATCTATTGTAATTTTATAGGTACTATATTAACCATACAGTTTGAATATACAAGAAGATATTGTTAGAGTAGAATTAGTTACATAAAGGTTAAAACTAAAAGATAAGGTTAATTTTGTGGCCTATACTTGTGTGAAAAATATTTTTTTATAGGTTTTCAACAAAAAAATATTATATTTGAAATAATTTACTCTAAAAACATTTGATATTGAAAATAATTTTAAAATAAAATAATACTTCAAATCAAGCCTAATGTGCCTCTATTCCATTTATAGTAGGGGATCACCACAACCCATTTAATAATACATCTAAATCCCCCTGTATAATTAATCCACTTCCAAAATTATCTTCCAACATCCCTCTCTTCTTCTTATAAGCCATAACATAGTCATAAGGCAATTCAAGAAAATCTTTTCGCTCAAATAAAAAAGAGTTACACATTTTATGTGCAATCTTATTGTCTAATTCCATTCATATAATGTTTATCTTTACATTAATGAACCACTTGGTGTTATATTTTCATTTTATAGTGTCTATATTAACCATGTAGTATGAATAAATAAGAAGCCATGGTAAGAGTAAAATTAGGTAACTAAGGGGTAAATTAAATGATATTGTTTAATTTAAGATCTAGATATATATAAAAACAATTGGTTATGAGGTTTTCGACGAAAAAACATATTATATATTAAATAAATGAATTTGGGTACTTTTTATACTGAAAAATAAATTTATAATAAAATAATACTTCAAAACATTTATAAAGTGCCCCTCCTCCTAATAAACAGGCATCAACCTACCCAATTAATTGCACCTATAATTCCCCATGGATCATCGAAACTCTACACAAATAAGCTAACAACATCCCCATGCTCCTCTCGGAATACCTAAAAAAATAAAGAAATTAATGAATTTTTTGGATCAATTCATTGGGATTTACATGTTTTAAGAGGTAGTGTCCTCTCTAAAGTTCCTTTCCAATATTTAACATCTTCACTCCCTATTCCCCTCTGGTTATTTGATTACATAACAACACAATTATCATCAATGTAAAAAAAATTTGGTATGATATTTATTCTAACTATTGTTACACAAACCTCTATATAATAGATATGAACATACTATTTCTATGGACGACGAACTACTGCATCACGAAATGATGATTGTTTAATTTTCCTCTACCAACTATAATTGGATACATTATGATAGAAATAGATTTATATATGAAATAAATTATATTTATCTTTCCTTTATACTAAATTTATTATTTAGATCAGACCTTTAGGCTTTCCATATTGTGTAAATAAAATAATTATATTTGAGGATGTGCGAAGTACAACCCCCTCAGACTGATATTACTCATTCATGACATACATGGAACATATAAATAATGGAATTAATGATCTTATGTAACATATATAAAATATGATATTATACAGTATGTATAATATACCTATGTATTATTTAGATTTATTTCCTTTAAAATTGGAATAAAATTAATGTTTCATTCACGCGTGTGTACGATTTACCATCTCAAGAACATTGAATTTCATTTTTTATCTCCAAATGTTATGGAATCATATAAATAAATTAATTTACTTGATATATATTATATTTAAATGATTAATACTATTCTTTATATAACGGAACTTTCACTACATGGATATTTTGTAATTTTATCATGTTTATTTTCGACTCACGTATCGAATATCGACAAAACGGCTGATATGAACATAATTAATTATGTAATTTTTACAACATGATCATAAGTGATATAAATAATAAACCTGAAAATATTTCTAAAAAATGTTTAAAATATCCAATTATTATTATTCAAAAATATAAACAACCAATGAGACAAGTCAGACTTAATGTAAGGGAACGTTTCACCCTCCATTGTTAGACAAGGACTTCATTTATGTTATGTATTTTAATATTTTTTTGAATTTTGAGATATGTTCTTCTATATACTTTTTTCTATACATTTTATGCCCATGTGACGAAAGACCCTTTTCAATCTCATCAACTCATTTTATAACTTTTTATGTGACGTTATCAAGATGACGAATTTTCGTAACGGAATTTCTAAACTCAATTTCCACTAATTTTGTAACACCCCAAGCTTCCACGATACGTTTCCCTTCGAATAATGCGATAGCGTGTGTTGTACGCAACCTCGAGTTCTAACACACACCACAACTAATTAAACTAGACGTTGTGAATAGTAATACCTACATTTTGAAATCATATATATTTTATATTTAAAAATGGACTTCATTTTTGGATTCGGAATATTAAAATTAGCCCAGGGTGAAATTTTGGTACTTTTCGAATAACTTTTATATTTTGATTAATAGTGAAAATTACTAAATTTTAATTAAAATAAATTTTTTTAATCAAAATAATTAATATTGATAAATTATGAATTTGAGTGGTTTTAAAGTATATTTAGAATATATTTTTACCATTTAATTTAATTTTTATCATTGGACATAATTTCACAATTAAACCATACATAAACAAGTGTCAATCTTTTGATAGTTATTATCTCTTAAAAACACGCTTTTTATTTTAACAACGGGAATTAATTTTAAATTAATTTCTGCCACTTCTGTGTTTTGAATTTGGAAAAATGGATTACATATTTGGAATCAGGATGACCAAATTATGTAAATAGGTAACTTTTATTTTTACACATTTTGAATAATTACTGCGGTAAATATTTTATTTACCATGGTTAAAGGGTAAATCCGGTAAATCAGGGTTAAAAAATAATATTATATTAATACAAAATTACCCTAAAACGTGTCATAACCTTATTGGTGGACACATACCTGACCATGGGCATCCTTGGGTCGATTTGGGGACCCCTTAGAGCCACTTGTATGTGGTAGGGACACATTATATTAATAAAGTTAAAATAAAAATAAAAATGGCATAAGCTTACATCTTTTAGAAGAACAATTTTTACATAGTGTTATACATGTTGGATATTTGATTATAAATATTAATTAGAAAGATAAAAAGATTTCGGACATAATGATATTTTATTTATAATTTTTAGACATCATATAATTTAAATTATTAATGACACAATAATGATGCAATGTTTACCTCATTAATAAATCATTTAAATAAATAAGATTATAATGATTAAAATATTATCTAAAACCTGTCCAATTCTTATTGGTTGATGTTATTTAGAAAATGAGTCATCTTATCTTCGACCTCAATGATTTTTGGACCATTATAACCCGAAAATAATTATATTATAAAGTAATACTTTCACTCTTTCCTAAAGAGCCCCTCCTCTCCCTTATAAAAGGAGACCACTTCTACTCATTCCTCACACCTCTCAAGCCACTTGGCTCGGCCAAACTCTGCCCAAATACTCTCCCAACTTCCCTCACTACAACCTAGAGGCCTTAGTTTGATCAAAAAGACAACCTAAGGAGCCCTTTTGATCAAATCAAAAGGAAGAGCCCGAAGAAGAGGTAATGATTTCACCACCCTTTTCCAAGTTCATTTCTTCTTCCACTTCTTCTTCCTTTGTTGTTACCATTATAAAATAATAACTCTAGTATCATTTATATACTGTGATGTTATTATAAATATGGCACAACCATATTCAGTATTCTATCCACCCTTTTAATAACATGTCACCATACGTGCGTACGTACGGCTTACCGTCTCCACGTCGTGGTGTAATTGTTATTCAATATAATATTATTTGGATGGGTATAATAATGATGTGTAACTCATGTAAATAATAAATATAACATGTTAATGGTTCTGTATATATGATATAACATCCATTTATATATTATTTTAATATCAAAAGAATGATATTGTCGCTCGTGCGTACGTACGGACTACCGTCTCCACAAACGCGATAAGATTCATTCTTCATCGTATCCATTCAAGTATAATTATCATTTGATGATTTCAAAATTATGTTTAAGGACTTTATATCATTCTGGATATGAATAATATACAACCTATCCATTACAAACATGGCTTACGTAAGAAAACATATAAAATAAAACAAGTAAGTTAACACCCGAAACAACGATAATACTAAGATATTATTATCAAATCAATATTAAAAGATCATATATGATATCATATTAATGTATATGATTCTTTTATAATTTAATTACAATTATTTCACCATTATATAGTAGGTTAACCTACCCCAACCAAGGAAAAGTACAAGGTAAGGTTTATTTCATAATCTCTTCATTATCCGAGGTTGTTTATACGTAATAATCTACGGGGATCTCGTTATCATCCACATCCATGTTTCTTCAAAATGTATTTCAAAAAAAATTTAATATTTAAAAGAATATGGGTTAAAGTCATTTATACCCTTGTTTGACTTTTTATAAGAGGTTTATAAGGGAATCTTTCCGTCGTTTTCCAAACAAGGTGCTTTTTAACCTTTTGGACAGAATTAAGATAAGAATGTTTTTTTTAACATATACGGCGGGTGCGGTTATTTTCCGCCATTATAAAATCGTCAAAGCTTCCCTTACAAGCTTATAAGAATATTTTAAAAGAAAATGTTTAATTTTATAAATATATGTCTCTTAAATGATTTCAAAATAGAAAGAGATATTTCTTTAAAAAGAGTTTTGATTTCATCTATGTCAACATCCTTTAATGGATTTTACGCTTATTTGAGGATGATATATTATGATACAAAACTTTTATATTGTATTGAAGGTTTTGTGATATGTTTGACTGTGTATGTGCTATTTTTTTTATATACCATTCATGGTTTATGGTGAAAGTATTCACATTTCGTATGCTAGTTTTAATACGAATGTTTATGTTATGTTTAAACCTTTTCATATGGGAATGCATTGGACTTAATATGTGACGGGTGGAGCCCGCTATAGCTCCTCGATGCATCGGTAGGTCTCATGAGGCAAACTAGTGTCTTGGCACAAGGCCTTGGAAAAATCTTATTTGTAGACTTGGCACGAGGCCATGGCTATGTGGTTATGATAGTCTGGCATTATGCATTCCATCATTATGAAAGTGGTTATTGATATTGCATGTGATTATTCGATTAGTAGAATATCCATGTGAATAAGTAAATGGAATTATTTCATTTTATTTATGCCATACTATGTTGGAGTTAAAGTTTAAAAGGCTTTTGTTTTAGTTATACATTGCCTTAAATGTTTATTCTTATTTATGAAAGTTTCCGTTATATTGTTATCCTTACTGGGCATTTGAGCTCACCCCTTTTCTATGTTTTATTTTCCTAGGATATGAAGAAGTAAATTATGAATGACTTGCAGGGATATTATGAGGGGTTAATAGTGTGGACTATGGAGACAATATGTTGTTGTAGTTGTTCTTTTTTATTTTGATGATGTAATGTAAAACTTATGAATATATCTAGTGTTTCCAAGGCTACTAAACCAATCGGTCATTCGAGATTTTATCTTTCTTGTGATCATGCCAATGTTATGTAATTAATGAACCGACTCTGGGTAACTGGGGTCGGGGCGTTACAGTTGGTATCAGAGGAAGTTTATTACAAACCATGGAAGCTATATTTAGATAAACTCTGATTAGAGAACGTAGACCTAAGATGAACTTTGAGGATTAGTATAGAAGAACTTCCTAGAATTTTGGTATTGTAGAGACTTTGTGAGTTTTCTGAGAAATACATCCCTGTTTGGATACGAGCAGGTAGAGGCGGCTCTGGCACAGATGTACCTAGGGGTAAAACCCGAAAACACCGCTTTGAGCTAGACTCGAACGGGAACTGGTGCACGACAACGGGCCTTGCTCCACTCTTGGTTACGACACTCCCAGGGGATATGCTTAGGATAACTCTCATTTTCTTTACAAATCATTATGAAGGGTTTATGAGTATATAATTCCTCAAAGAAAACATTTTTCTGATTATGGATTATATCCATAAATAGTTCAATTTATGTTGAGTGTTTTATAAGTATGGGATTATGTATTTTGATTCATAAACTGATCTAGTTTATGCCATTGTTTAGAAATGGCACCTAGTGGAAGAAATGGAAACTGTATCAATGCACGCACTCCATGTAGGGATTGCCCTCCTGCTCAAGATAATTATAGTGGGGTTGGTGATGCAACTGGTGTCGATCAGCTAATCACCATACTGGGACAACTTACTCAGGTTATGAATAATTACCTTACCCTTATGGAGCACCCTGGTCCACAGCATGGAGGATCAATGTTAGATCGATTCATGAGGAAACAACCACCAACGTTCAATGGGAGTACAAATCCCTTAGTAGCTGAGCAATGGATAAATTCCCTAGAGAAAATATTTCAGGCTTTGGGGAGCAGTGAAAGGGAAAAAGTTATCATGGCAGTTTACCGCCTCACTGGAGATGCTGATCAATGGTGGTCATTGATTCAAAACATGAAGGAAGATGATGAAGTATCAAATATGGAATGGAGGGAGTTAAAAGATCTATTTTTAGAAAAATACTTCCCTCGCGACCATCGAGCAGATATGGAAAGGCAATTTCTAAGTCTGAGACAGAAGGAGGATGAGAATGTCGCAAAATATGAGGCTAACTTTACAAGGTTAGCAAGGTACGCTGGTGATTGTATACGTAACCAAAGAAGTAGGATTGATCGTTTCTTTGATGGGTTAAAACCATTTCTCCGTCGAGCATTAGTCTCACAATCCTTTTCATCGTACGAAGACATTGTCTCATGTGCTATCAAGACCGAAAAATAATTTTCTAAGTCTTATGACTTTAAAGCAAAGCAAGAGAAGAAGAGACCTGCTGATCAATCTGGGAATGGAAATAAGGGGAAGAAGGGAAAGGTTGAATATCCATCCTATGGTAATTGCGGGAAGAAACACCCTGGTACTTGCTTGAAAGGAATGGGAGTCTGTTACAAGTGTGGTGAAAAAGGCCACCAAGCTCGTGATTGCAAGGGGAAGAAGGAAGCTACCAACGTTCAGTGCTACAATTGCAGGGAGATGGGGCATTATGCAAATGAATGTCCTAAGCATCAGGAGAACTTACCTCAGAAAAGGCCAAGGGATCAAGTCCAGGCTTATGCTATCACTACTGCTGAGGTAGAAGCTCCGAAGGACGTGGTGGCAGGTAATTTAATGGTTTCCTCAAGTTTAGCAAATGCATTATTTGATTCTGGATCATCGCATTATTTCACATCTTCCCAGTTTCCTAAGAGAATTAGATATTTACAATTTGATTTAATAAGGGAGTTGTCAGTTAAAACTCCTAAGGGAAGTATCATTGCAACGAAGTTTTGTGAATCAGTCCCCATTAGAGCACATACATTTTCATTATCTGCTGATCTCATCGTCATACCTATGATTGAGTTTGATATAATCATCGGTATGGACTGGCTTTCGGACTATGATGTGAAGATTTATTGTAAGAAGAAATAGGTTACGATTCTTGATGATAATGATAAGGAACACCTTATTTTTAGAGCAGAATCGTCACCACCTAATTCTTATTTAGATCCACCCCCAGTAGCTCAACTTAATTCAATTATTGGGGAGTAAGAGAATGAAATAATTGTCGGTGTGGAAAGGAATGTTCAAATAGAGGATGTACCTGTTGTGAAAGAATTTGTAGATGTATTTCCGGAAGATTTACCTGGACATCCTCCAGAACGAGAAGTTGAGTTTTCCATTGATTTGATTCCTCGATCAAGGCCTATATCGAAGACCCCTTATAGAATGGCCACTGTAGAATTAGTTAAACTAAAGAAACAACTAGAGGAATTGAGTAATAAAGGATTTATTCGCCCTAGTGTTTCTCCATGGGGAGCCCCTGTTCTTTTTGTTAAAAAGAACGATTGATCTATGAGGTTATGTATCGACTACAGGGAGATCAATGCTATAACGATAAAGAACAAGCATCCCCTACCTCGTATTGATGATTTATTTGACCAACTGCATGGAGCTCAATACTTTTCAAAGATTGACCTTCGATCTGGATACCATCAGTTGTGTGTGAAGAAGGAAGACATTCCGAAGACAGCATTTCGAACCAGGTACGAGCATTACGAGTTTACCGTAATGCCGTTTGGATTGACTAATGCACCCTCTGTATTCATGGATCTGATGAATAGAGTTTTCAAGGAGTATCTCGATGAATTTGTGGTGGTATTTATTGATGATATCTTGGTATACTCCAAAACCTACGAAGATCATGAAAATCACTTGCGCATTATCTTGAAGACTCTGAGGAGGCATGAATTATATGGGAAGTTTAGCAAGTGTGAATTCTGGCTTCAGGATATTTCTTTTCTTGGCCATATTGTCTCTAAAGATGGAATCTCTGTTGATCCTTCTAAGACCAAGGCAATCCAAGAATGGCCAGCACCTACGAGTATAACTGAGGTACGTAGTTTTATTGGTTTGGCAGGTTATTATCGACGTTTCGTCCAGAATTTTGCCCGATTGGCTAACCCATTAACGAAGCTCACACGTAAAGGGGTTAAATTTGTTTGGACAAAAGAGTGTGAAGAATGTTTCGAAGAACTGAAGAGAAGATTAGTAAATGCTCCTATATTGACTCTACCATCGGGGAATGATGGGTTCGTTATTTATAGTGATGCATCAAAGAAAGGACTTGGTTTTGTCCTTATACAGAATGATAGAGTTATTGCCTATGCATCACGACAGTTGAAAATTCATGAACAAAACTATCCTACTCATGATCTTGAGTTAGCAGTTGTGATCTTTGCTTTGAAGATATGGAGACACTATCTCTATGGTGAAAAATGTGAGATTTATACTGATCACATGAGTTTGATGTATATTTTCTCACAAAAAGAACTCAACATGAGGAAAAGGAGATGGCTTGAATTACTCAAGGATTATGATTGCACGATACACTACCACCCGGGGAAAGCAAACAAGGTGGCAGATGCTTTGAGCAGAAAAGACCATGGAGTTTTGAACATGATGAGAATTGAAAGGGATCCAATTTTCATGGATCTAGTGAAGATGGACATGGGAATAACCAGGGAGGGTGAAACATCAATTCTTTTTCAAATGGTTGTCAAACCATCTTTACTAGAAAGGATTAAGAGTTCTCAGACCGATGATCAAGAATTTCAGAAGAAGATAAAAGCTGTGAATGATGGGAGATTGAGAGACTTTGTGTATGAAGATGGAATTTTGAAATTCAGGAAGAGACTTTGTGTTCCCGATTTACCTGATCTGAAAAGGGAATTGCTGGATGATACTCATAGTTCCAATTTCTCTATACACCCTGGGAGCACCAAAATGTATAGAGATTTGAAGGAACATTTTTGGTGGAACAACATGAAGAGGGAGATTGCTGATTTTGTGTCAAGATGTATGGTTTGTCAACAAGTGAAAGCTGGAAGGCAACAGCCTGGAGGAGTCATGAAACCTCTTCCCATACCGGAGTGTAAATGGGACAATATTACGATGGAATTTGTCATGGGGCTACCAAAGACTCCTAGAAGGAACGATTCAATATGGGTTATTATTGATCGTCTTACCAAGTCAGCACATTTTCTTGCTATAAGAGAAGATCTACCTCTGGAATGTCTAGCAAGACTATACATTAATGAAGTTGTGAGACTTCATGGAGTACCCCTATCGATTTTTTCTGATCGTGATCAACGTTTTACTTCAAGATTTTGGAAAAGTCTTCGGAAATACCTGGATACTGAACTTCATTTGAGCACTTCTTACCACCCTCAGACAGATGAACAATCAGAACGGACAATTCAAACCCTAGAAGACATGTTGAGATCTTGCTCACTTGACTTTCACGGTATGTGGGATCAATATTTACCACTGGTAGAATTTTCCTATAACAATAGCTTCCATTCGAGTATTCAGATGGCACCATATGAAGCATTATAAGGAAAGAGATGTCGTACACCAACCTGTTGGGATGAGGTTGGTGAAAGAAAACTTGTAGGCCCACAACTGGTGGAGGAAACGGTGGAAAAGGTGAAGGTAATCCATAATCACATCAAAGCAGCTCAAAGTAGGCAGAAGAGCTATGCCGATAATCGAAGGAAGGATTTGGAATTTCAAGTCTGTGATCATGTTTTCCTGAAGGTATCTCCATGGAAGGGAGTCATACGTTTTGGTAAGAAAGGTAAATTGAGTCCCAGGTACATCGGACCTTTCGAAATTCTAGAACGAATTGGGGCTGTAGCTTACCGATTGGCAATGCCGCCAAGTCTCTCCAATGATCACGATGTGTTCCATGTATCTCTGTTGAGAAAATACATGCCTGACCCAATGCATGTACTCACCTATGAGGAATTAGAACTGGAACCCGATCTGTCTTATTGTGAAGAGCCTGTCAGGATTCTTGATACAAGAGAACAAGTACTGAGAAACCGGATGACGCGTCTGGTAAAAGTTTTGTGGAGAAATCATAAGATGGAAGAGGCAACGTGGGAACCCGAGGAACTTATGATGAAGAACCACCCGAGTCTTTTTATGCAATAATACCCTAGAAATTGCGAGGATGCAATTATTTGAAGTAGGGGAGAATGTTACACCCCAAGCTTCCACGGTATGTTTCCCTTCGAATAATGCGATAGCGTGTGTTGTACGCAACCTCGAGTTCTAACACACACCACAACTAATTAAACTAGCCGTTGTGAATAGTAATACCTACTTTTTGAAATCATATATATTTTATATTTCAAAATGGACTTCATTTTTGGATTCGGAATATTGAAATTATCCTAGGGGGAAATTTTGGTACTTTTCGGATAACTTTTATATTTTGATGAATAGTGAAAATTACTAAATTTTAATTATATTCAACTTTTTTAATCAAAATAATTAATATTGATAAATTATGAATTTGAGTGGTTTTAAAGTATATTTAGAATTTATTTTAACCATTTAATTTAATGTTTGTCATTGGACATAATTTTACAATTAAACCAGACATAAACAAGTGTCAATCTTTTGATAGTTATTATCTCTTAAAAACACGCTTTTTATTTTATAAACGGGAATTAATATTAAATTAATTTCGGCCACTTCTGTGTTTTGAATTTGGAAAAATGGATTACATATTTGGAATCAGGATGTCTAAATTATGTAAATAGGTAACTTTTATTTTTACACATTTTGAATAATTACTGCGGTAAATATTTTATTTACCATGGTTAAAGGGTAAATCCGGTAAATAAGGGTTAAAAAATAATATTATAATAATACAAAATTACCCTAAAACGTGTCCTAACCTTATTGGTGGACACATAACCGACCATGGGCATCCTTGGGTAGATTTTGGGACCCCTTAGAGCCACTTGTATGTGGTAGGGACAAATTATATTAATAAAGTTAAAATAAAAATAAAAATGGCATAAGCTTACATCTTTTAAAAGAACAATTTTTACATAGGGTTATACATGTTGGATTTTCGATTATAAATATTCATTAGAAATATAAAAATATTTCCTACATAATGATATTTTATTTATAATTTTTAGACATCATATAATTTAAATTATTAATGACACAATAATGATACAATGTTTACCTCATTAATAAATCATTTAAATAAATAAGATTATAATGATTAAAATATTATCTAAAACCAGTCCAATTATTATTGGTTGATGTTATTTAGAAAATGAGTCATCTTATCTTCGACCTCAATGATTTTTGGACCATTATAAACCGAATATAATTATATTATAAAGTAATACTTTCACTCTTTCCTAAAGAGCCCCTCCTCTCCCTTATAAAAGGAGACCACTTCTACTCATTCCTCACACCTCTCAAGCCACTTGGCTCGGCCAAACTCTACCCAAATACTCTCCCAACTTCCCTCACTACAACCTAGAGGCCTTAGTTTGATCAGAAATCCAACCTAAGGAGCCCTTTTGATCAAATCAAAAGGAAGAGCCCGAAGAAGAGGTAATGATTTCACCACCCTTTTCCAAGTTCATTTATTCTTCGACTTATTCTTCCTTTGTTGTTACCATTATAAAATAATAACTCCAGTATCATTTATATACTGTTATGTTATTATAAATATGGTACAACCATTTTCAGTATTCTATCCACCCTTTTAATAACATGTCACCATACGTGCGTACGTACGGCTTACCGTCTCCACGTCGTGGTGTAATTGTTATTCAATATAATATTATTTGGATGGGTATAATAATGATGTGTAACTCATGTAAATAATAAATATAACATGTTAATGATTCTGTATATATGATATAACATCCATTTATATATTATTTTAATATCAAAAGAATGATATTGTCGCTCGTGCATACGTTCGGACTACCGTCTCCACAAACGCGATAAGATTCATTCTCCATCGTATCCATTCAAGTATAATTATCATTTGATGATTTAAAAATGATGTTTAAGGACTTGATATCATTCTGGATATGAATAATATACAACCTATCAATTACAAACATGGCTTATGTAACAAAACATATAAAATAAAACAAGTAAGTTAACACCCAAAACAACGATAATACTAAGATATTATTATCAAATCAATATTAATAGATCATATATGATATCATATTAATGTATATGATTCTTTTATAATTTAATAACAATTATTTCACCATTATACAGGAGTTTAACCTACCCCAACCAAGGAAAAGTACAAGGTAAGGGTTATTTCACAATCATTTCATTATCTGAGGTTGTTTATACGTATTAATCTACTGGGATCTCGTTATCATCCACATCCATGTTTCTTCAAAATGTATTTCAAAACATTTTTAATATTTAAAATAATATGGGTTAAAGTCATTTATACCCTTGTTTGACTTTTTATAAGAGGTTTATAAGGGAATCTTTCCGTCGTTTTCCAAACAAGGTGCTTTTTAACCTTTTCGACAGAATTAAGATAAGAATGTTTTTTTAACTTATACGGCGGGTGCGGTTATTTTCCACCGTTATAAAATCGTCAAAGCTTCCCTTACAAGCTTATAAGAATATTTTCAAAGAAAATGTTTTATTTTATAAATATATGTCTCTCAAATTATTTCAAAATAGAAAGAGATATTTCTTTAAAAAGAGTTTTGATTTCATCTATGTCAACATCCTTTAATGGATTTTATGCTTATTTGAGGATGATATATTATGATACAAAACTTTTATATTGTATTGAAGGTATTGTGATATGTTTGACTGTGGATGTGCAATTTGTTTTTTATACCATTCATGGTTTATGGTGAAATTATTGACATTTCGTATGCTATTTTTAATACGAATGTTTATGTTATGTTTAAACCTTTTCATATGGGAATGCATTGGCCTTAATATGTGACGGGTGGAGGCCGCTATAGCTCCTCGATGCATTGGTAGGTCTCATGAGACAAACTAGTTTATTGGCACAAGGCCTTGGCAAAATCTTATTTGTAGTCTTGGCACGAGGCCTTGGCTATGTGGTTACGATAGTCTGGCATTATGCATTCCATCATTATGAAAGTGGTTATTGATATTGCATGTGATTATTCGATTATTAGAATATCCATGTGAATAATTAAATGGAATTATTTCATTTTATTTATGCCATACTATGTTGGATTTAAAGTTTAAAAGGCTTTTGTTTTAGTTATACATTGCCTTAAATGTTTATTCTTATTTATGAAAGTTTCCGTTATATTGTTATCTTTACTGGGCATTTGAGCTCACCCCTTTTCTATGTTTTATTTTCCCAGGATGTGAAGAAGTAAATTATGAATGACTTGCAGGGATATTAGAGGGGTTAATAGTGTGGACTATGGAGACAATATGTTGTTGTAGTAGTTCTTTTTATTTTGATGATATAATGTAAAAATTATGAATATATCTAGTGTTTCCAAGGCTACTAAACCAATCGGTCTTTCGAGATTTGATCTTTCTTGTGATCATGCCAATGTTATGTAATTAATGCACCGACTCTGGGTAACTGGGGTCAGGGCGTTACACATTTGGTTTTTGTATACTGTGTTGATTATATTATTCCCAGATTATGTGTGAAATTACTTTTTAGTTATTTAATTTGTAATTTCCAATTCCCTTTGTGTGGATATTCTTTTTTAATACAAAATCGACCCATGGATAAATTCTTAAGTCATTTATATGAACATTGTGTGGGAAATCTTAACTCAAAATCTATTGATTTTGTTAAATATACACGTCATTGGTTTTGTTTTTCCATGAATGTGTATAAATGAAATCTTCTTCATATACCATTAATATCCACTTATATTAAGTGTACTAATATTTTTAACACATAATTATATCATAGATTTATCCTTAATCTTATCATACGATCATTGAAATGGATTTCGCCTCAATATACATTCCATTGAGAATTATTTATTGTTATGAAGAAATTCTATTTTGTATGGTGTATATACATCCATTGTTATATTATATCATGAATTTCATTATTCTCATCATATTATATGTTTTTATTAATTCTGTTCTTTATTGATTTTTAATCATGTGTTTATCAAGTGGTAAGAGATTCATTAACTAGAACATCATTTTAAATGATTTAAGGATTTATTCTTCTAAATCATTCTCATTAATTTCCACATTTTTAAAATTATTTTAAGTGTTTATTTATATAGACATGAAGGGTTTAATGTGTAAATTCCTTTTAAAATATTAAAAGTTTTATGCCATAATTTGATTCAAAAATATCATTATGAAATGCTTTAAATGGGTTTGGCCATTTATAAAATATTTTAATATAATGAATTGATTTATTCTGATTAAGGAGTAAAGTATTGTTAATTTCCATCTTCTATGTGTTATGATAATGTAATGGTACTTGGACATTTGTTGTGTGGTTATGTCAAAAATCAAATATGAGTCGTTTAGTTATAATCCTAGGGTGGGTGAGCCCGAGATAACCCTCCAATGCATTAGGTATCGTGACAGAGGTAAACGTTAAGGTTTCCTAATAGATTTATGGTATGTGTAGTGATAAGTTTTCCTAACATAACTCCATATGTAGCTGTGAAAGCTACACTGTATGTATGTTATGGATGCCACATGTTACCATTTTGATTTATGAATTCATTTTATTATTATTGATAAATCATATGATTTCATGAGGTTTGTTATAGAACTTTTGTTTTTTGATGGAAACATATGGTATCATTGATTTGTATGTATTGGTATTCTAATGATTTGTTTCTTTATTTTACAAACCATATAGATATTTTTATACTCATCCCTAGTTTATTAAATTTTTCTCACAGTGTATAAGGAAAGGTTTGTGAAAGGAAGAATTAATGACGATTTATATCAATAAAATAATAATTGTTTTATTTTAAGGTGTTTTAATTTTATTAAAAAATGGATAGAGTATAAGTGTCTACTTTGTAATTTTTTAGATGTAATGTAATAGTTATGTCATAATTATCTTAAACTCTAATCCCGAAAATATCCTCAACGTTAAATTTTGACTTAACCCAATATTATGCAATGTTTTAGGCTGGGGCCTTATAGTTGGAATCAGACGAATGGCTTAGACAACATTAGGGATTATGAGTCTTCATTAATCACATGTGTAGTCATTATGTAAATTCATTAAGTTAATCATGTTATTACAACTCTTTCAGATCATGGAATGTTGGTTAAAAATGGAAGGAGGAGAATATAAAATGACATTCCATTCTCTTTCAGATGAAATGCTTGAAATAATATAGTAAAAGTCATGTTTGAAGTATTTTAATGTTCTTTATAGCATAAAACTCACATGAAAGAAGTTTTTTGAGATATCAAACAAATCCACTATACATTGATTACTTTTTGAATCATGGGTTGTATTTAAACAAATATAATTTTCTCAATATAATCATATTTTCAAAAAAGTTAAATATTATCCATAGATTTTAAAATATTTTTCATTATCCAAATATTTGGAAGCATATAATGATTCTAAATAAGGTTATGAAGAAGGATACCCTTGTACAACCTATTTTTATTTTTTTTAAATATAGTTCGAGAAAAAATTCTTATAGTATTTTTAAAGGACCATTGATGGAAAGTATCAACTCAAACTCATACTAACTATTTTATAAATATAATTTTTTATCATATGGTTTGAAATTATATTGCATACATTTTTATATTCTAAAACAATTTTTTCTGTTAACACCTATATGTAAAAAAATTACACGGTGTTTTTGGATAAATGATGAAACTTATTTTGAAGGAAGATTAAATTATTAACAAATTTCAAGGACATTATATCTACGTGAACATGATATTGATGAAACCAGGTTGACACCATGATCATGTTATGATATTATTTTTGTTGGAATTGTTTTATTTTCTCATATGGAGGTGGAAAACATTTCTGATATATATAAGTCCTAAAGAAGTAAGATATTTAGGAAATTATGATTTCGGATGAAAATTAGAGGTATTATACAACCACTGTGGATAAAACATGATACATTTATTTTTTTATTTTTATAAAAAAAGACAAACTGTAAGATGGGTGACTAGCTGTCATGTCCGGTAAGGCTGTGGTAATCAAACCCATATCTGAAGGGAAACAATAGAACATCACCTACCACAAGCCTAAATGATGTCCTAGGTTAGTCTGATTTATAATTTTGATTTAAACTATTATATGGATCAAGAATAAGTAGATATTAAAACTTATTTATTATCAAATCGATATCCATATTATTTAATAATTATTTAATAATTAGGTGATAAATGTTATTTTTGACGATGATCTCTCTTTTAGGAACACTATGTACTTATAGAAAATAAAATACTATGGGATTAATTTGTGGAGTAATGGTTGATAAATTAATCTGGAAGAATTTATGTTCCACTGTAGACATTTGGCTATTTGGGTTATTTATGCAAATGATTAACCTATCATAGAGAATATTTCATTAGGTTAATTACATTTAATTATGAACATTATGAGTATTCTATGTTATTTGGTGAAATATGTTATTATTTATCATTGATGAAAATGTGATCAAATTTTTTTATGTTTGTATTTTTACCATAGATTGGATTATTTTAAACACAATCAACTGAAAATTGTTTTGTAAATGGTATTTTTGAACATTGGGTATAGTTTTCTTGAATTTTATATATTAAAGGATTATTCATTTTGAGGGATTATTTTATGTTGTATTAATGATGATTGTTTTTGTTAATGTCTAATTAAGTGGGAAAAATATAGTTCAGATTTTGTGGATTATGTGATTTTCATGATGTTGATTCTAGAACATCATGTCTGACCAAGTCAACTTTAGTGGAAATAGATTGTAGAAAAGATGAGTTTGTGGTAGAAATTTATTAATGGAATAAAGTCTACATGAAAAGTATGTATATTTACATTTGTTCTTGGTCAATATCATAAATAAATTACTCATCTTAATGAAAAGAACATTAATAAAATTCCTTTTACTTTTCATACTTGAAAATCAAAGACATTTTTACCCATCACAAGTGTGTGGTTCTGTTGTTGTTAAAGTTTTCAAGATCATGTTTTCTATCACTCTCCAAAAATACATTAAGGTTTTTTTTTTCATCAATATCCATGTTTTTATTATAAGGAATCATAGAATGGGTTATCTTGGGTGACCATTCTTACATTCATTCCATCTTTTAAAATTATAGTTTTATTGAATTTCTTTCGATGAGGGACATTCAATGATGTTTCCATGACCAATTTTAAAATTGTTTGAATGAAATTTCCAAAAGGGGGAATGATGTAATGACCCTGGTATTAATAAAATAAGGCATTTTAATATGTATAAATATTTTCGAATAATATATTAATTTTATGTTAAACAATGTACTTTGATTGATAGTGTACTCAACACGCACCAACGTTTCTCTTTGAAATCATACATTGCACACCACTTGGAGATATACCAAAAAATAATATAATAATGTCATTATTTTAAATTGTAGTTAACAAATATAAATATTATTTAATGGAATTAATTGATCTAACTATAATATTATTAATAAATATATATAAATTTTTCTAATAAATTTTAGAGGCCTAATATACAAATGAATCTTATTTTAAACAATGAATACTCTAATATTTGAAAAATGTCATTTTACAGCCTTTGATGGAAACCCTCTTTAAATATAGTTTTTTATCACATATTTGTATGTTCAATTTGGGAAAATAAAATTCTATGTTAGAATCGGGACATCTATATTTACTTTCAATGAAATTTTGGTATTTTTCTGATAAATAATGTTCATTTTTAATGAATATTGAATAATACTTTATTTTAATTTAAAACATCTCTTTAATCTCATTTATTTATAAAGTAATATTGTTCTATTAATTGGTTTTAAAAATTAATTGGAATATATTTATATCATTAGATCTTATAATGATCATTGGAAATAATTTCACATTTTAATTAGAAAAAAACAAATGTCAATATTTCGATAGTTATTACTTCTTAAAAACATGTTTTTTTGACAACTAGAATTAAATTTAATTTAGTTACAGAAACTTTTATTTTTGATTTTTGAGAATTGGATTTCATATTTGGAATCAGGAGGTCCAAATTGTGTAAATGGTAATATTTTATTTTTGGAAATTATGATTAGTAACTTTAGTAATTATTTTAACTACCTCGGTTAAAGGGTAAATATAGTAAATAATGGTAAAATATTATAATTATAATTTCATAAAACTACCCTAAAAAGTTTACTAATCTCATTGGATGATATATGTCCTACCATGGGAATCCTTGTGACAAATTTGAGACCCCATGGAGCAACATTGATGTTAAAATAGAATTTTCTATGAATTAATTTAATGTAATGAAAAATATAAAATAAATATGTATCTTTAACTAAAATAATTTCTATATGGGGTAATATAAGTGTTATATTTGAATATAAAAATTAACTAGAATGATAAAAATATTTACTACATCATGGTATTTTATTTATAATTTGTATTGATCAAATTAATTTATTTATTTTTGACACAATGAAAAGGTTGTGATTCCCGTATTAATGTATGATTTAAATAAATGTTATTATATATATTTAAATAAATTTATTTTGAACATTTTTATTCCATAAAAAAAATTTATGGATGATTATTAATTTATATATTTTAATTGATGATGTGTTTTTGAATTAATCATGTTGTAATGTATTTTGAAAAATTCATGTTGTGTATATTATAAAAATTGACATAAAATTGTTTTTAAAACAAATAATATTTTATTAAACAATATAAGAGTCCTAAAAATATAATATTCTGCAAAATGACATAGAAAATGTTTAAAAGGTAACTAATAAACTAATTTTGGTCTATTGGAATTTTATATTGACTATCCTAACCATATGATATGAATACACTAAAAGGCATGATTAGAAATAAATTTTTTAAATAAGGGTTGAAGCTAAAATATAATATTTAATTTTCACCTAGACTTGTCCAAAACCTATTAGTTGAGCGTGTTTCATCTCGAAAACATATTATCATTTATATAAATGAATTTGGGGACTTTTGAAATTGGAAATCGATTTATAATAAACAAATAGTTCAAACCATTCGAAAAGTGCCCCTCCTCTCTCTTATAAAAGGTCATCAACCCTACCCGTTTAATCAGACCTCTAAAAAACCATTGATCATAAAAAATCTAGAAAATAATTTCCCAATATTACTATATTACAACTAGAAGCCTTACCTTATGAATATGAAAATTTAATAAATCCTTTCTCCCAAATTAAATGGAGTTACACGTTTTAAGAGGTATCTTCTTCCATAAATTTATTTCCATTACTTTACTTATTCAATCCCTATTAAATGTTTTTTATATTATTAAATAAAAACCTGTATAATCATTATATAAAGATGATTTTATGAGAATTATTATAACTAAACTTAATAAAACATCCATTTAAAGGATATGAACATGTTGTTTCGGTGGATGGAGAATTACAACCGTACAAAAAAATGATTGTTCAATTTTTCCCTACAACCTCTAATGGTGGTAATAATGAAGTAACATTATTTATATATGATATATATTTTATTTATATTGAATCTATGCTTATGAGTTTTTAATGATACCTTTTTGCTTTCCATAATGTGTAAATAAGCTAATTTAATTTGGGGATGTGCGGACTACCGCCCCATAAAAATGACACGGGTCGTTCAAGGCATAAATGAAATTTATAAAGGACGAAATTAATGAACACATGTAACATATATAATATATTATATTATAAGTTAATTATAATATAATAATTTATTATTTAGTTTTCATTCCTAAAAATATGAAAAGGAAATTATGTTAGAATTTATGCATATGTACGACTTAACATCTCCATGAACAGTACATTTTGTTTTTTATATCCAAATGCTACGAAATATTATAAATACATATATATAGTAGGATGTATTTATCTTTTTATCATTAAAATAAATATTTATAGTCAAAGAGATGAATTATATATCTCCTTATAAAAATGATTTAAAAAAAGATATATTCTTATGTTATATTTTTCATTACTATAAATTAATTAATATAAAATGTCAATATCACTCTCATGTCAGTCTATTGGGACCCAAAATCCACTCAAGGATTCCCATGGTCTGAAATGTATAATAAAATTGGGTTACGACATGTGTTAAGGTAATTTAATATTATTATAATATTATTTTTTACCCATCATTACCAAATTTACCCTTTAACCATGGTAAATAAAATATTTACTAAAGTAACTATTATTAATGTATAAAAATCAGAGATACCTAATTAATCAATTTGGACATCAAGATTCCAAATTTGAGATCAATTTTTCCTAATTCAAAACACATATTTTAATGAGATTAATTTAAAATTAATTCCCGTTGTTGAATCCAAAATGTGGGTTTTTATGATGTAAAAACTATCAAAAGAATAATATCTATTTATGTAGAATTTAAATGTGAAGTTACATAAAATGACCTGAATTATATTCAATGAAAAAAATATAATCTAATGATAATTTAATACTACTCATATTTATAATTTAACACTTACAATTATTTCAATTTAAAAATTTGTTTTTAATTAAAATTTATTATTTTCACTATTCATAAAGACATGAATGTTTTAAAAAAAGTACCAAAAATTATTCTTAAGATAATTATGATATTATAAATCAAAAATTAATGTCCATTTTTGAAAATAATATTTATAAAATTTAAAAAATTGTGTATCACTATTCATAACTGCATTTAAAATGGCTTGTTTGATTGGTCGTGGAGTGCTAGAACTCGATGTCATGTACAATGCAAGATATTGCATTATTCAAAGAGAAGCACACCATTGATGATTTGGGTGTTACAATGTATATAATATATGATATAAATCATTAAACAATGCATTGGAGACTGATATATGTCCCACCCATCTCATTATGAAACCATTCTTATGTGTGCCACAAAAAACATAAAGCATACAACAGAGCATAACCCATGTAATAAAATACGATTCTTAAACATCATTCCATCATAACATAATTCATTTAGAGAAATTGAAATCATTAAAATAATTACACCATTAAACAAAAATTTTAATAATCGGGATAAAACATAACCCTTTGTCATCATAGATTGAAAATAATATTGAAAAACCACTTGAAAGTAGTTCTTGAGGAAAATAACCTTTCTTCTTCAAAACCATTATCTCTCCTCCAAATGTCATGAATTTTATACAAGAAAAGATTTTTATTGAAAATGAACATAAATCATGTAATGGAAAATTCATAGAAATAATTCATTATTAAATTGTAAAAATCTGTTAATACAGTATTATTTAAAAAAAATTATCCTCGTACTTTTATAGGAACAGCCAGAGAGTACCCTGTATGGTAAACAAAAGAATTTTTTTTCCATACCATGTAAAAAAATTAATAAAGGGTTAAAATTGTATTAAAAATAAATATAATAATACTACACATTTTTTGAGAATATCTTTAGAAATCATTGACATGGAAGATAAATATATCCCCAATAGATACTTACCAATAAATAATCTCAGATAAAATGAGATTGGAAATGTGATTCCATGCCTTTGGTCTGTGATGATTTGTATATATTTGAACCTCTTTTATAATTATTTAACTAATGTTAAATATGTATTCTGGAATCATAATTATTTTTATGAAAAAATTTGTTATCATTTTTTCATTGGTTTGTTAGTAGAATTTCATTGTTACTCGTTATTCAATTTTTAATTACATTATGTTGTTACGTATGTTTTTTCAGATTATATCTTATTAATCATTTTAGGATATAGTTATATAATTGAAAAATGGTATTAGTATAATAGGTATCATATTTATTCATTAAATTTGTTTATATAATAATTTTTTAATTAAGATCATGTAGCACAAATAACATCACATCATGGAGAGTGTAAGCTGTACGTTCACACAAGCTTCAATATCGTTCCATTTATTGTTGAATGGCATTGATGAGGATTGTGTAGAGTATATTAGAATTAGTATAATGTTATATTAATCATATATAGGTATTATTTTCACCATAATACAATCCATTTATGGTGGCTGTGAAAAACAGATTACCCCACGGTGTGGAGACTGTAAGCCTTACGTACGCACAAGAGGTGATTTTGTTTTTCATAGTATGTATAGAAGGTGAATTAGGGTTCTTTTATATTTATAATTACAAATATGTATATGAGTGATACTGATGTTATTTCTTTATAATGAAACAACTAATGATGAGGAAGAGGAAGAAGAAAGACACATGAGAGAATCGGTAGAAGAGATTAGCTCTTCCTCGACGTGAATCCTTTCAATTTTCACATAGGTTAATATAGTTGGTCTCTTGAGAAGACCAAAATTTTCAGACTGTTACTATGGAAGTTTATAAATATGTTGTGTATGTTTTGGACTAACATGAAGGACCAAAATGGTGTGATGTGGGAGGAAGGAGGTGCCCTTTTATAAAAAAGCAAAGGGGAACTTTAAGAAACTCTAAAAATATTCATTTATAATAAATTAAATTTCTACATAAAATGGTCCAAAAATTATATATTTCTAATAGAAGAGGATTTTTTTCTAATAACCAAACAAAATTAAATTTTTTAAATGTTTTTTATTAATTTTTTATCCTTATGTTTTTTTAACCCTTATTTTATGTTTTTCATCATACCATGATATCATGTTATTTACACATTGTCGGTTAATATAATAAACATTTCAATAAAAAATAAGTAAAAAAATTTATTTATGAAATATTTGGACTTATATAAAGAATGTTTCTGATTAATATATTTTTGAAATCTTGATATCATTTAATAAAATATTTTATGTTTAATTTCTTGAATTATGTCAAGTTTTAAAACTATTCGTACATGTCATTTAAAAAAATTCAGAAAACCCGATTCCTTCAAAAAAAAGGCATTAAACCAATGATAATATTTTTATATCATCAAGATAATTATATAATGACATTAAAATTACCAAATTACGTTTTTTCAAAATTATTAATTCATTTCATTGAATCATTTATTAATGATTCAACCAATGCATCTACCTTGTGTCGTACATAAGTTAATTATTTAATGTCCAAAAATTATAAATAAAATATCATGATACAAGAAATATATTTATATTTATAATTACTATTTATAGTCGAATAGATCACTTATATTACCTTGACTAAAAAAATGTTTTGTAAATTATATATGATTAGGATATATATTCCTTAACAATGATCTTCATGTAATTAAATGTCATTTTCATATACAAGAGGCTCTATGAGGTCCCCAAATAAACCATAAGATTCCCATTGTTGGATACATATCAGAAAATAGGGTTAAAAATGTGTAAGGGTAATGATAATATTATTTGTTTACCCTTATTTACCAGATTTAACCATTAACCATGGAAAATAAAATAATTACTGAAGTTACTATTCATATTGTCTAAAAAGAAAAGTTACCTATTTACCCAATTTGAACATAGTGATTCAAAATAATGAATAAATTTTTATAAATTCAAAACACCGAAGATGAAGTAATTAATTTAATATAAACCCTGTTGTTGAGAAAACTGGCCTGAAAAGATAAAACATTGCCAAAGATTGAAATGTTATTACCTATGAATTCATTGATAATTAATTATAATGACATAAATTATATTAAATGGTAAAATTATATAACATTTATACTTTAAATCCATCCAATAATATATTTTAACATTATAAAATATTTTTATGAAAAAAGTGTTTTCAATTAAATTTTATCGTATATCACTATTCGTCAAAATATGAATCTTATCAGAAAAATATAAAAAATTTATGCAAAGTTTATTTTTATTTACTACATCCCAAAAATAATTTTATGTTTTTTCTAATTTAATTTATAAAATTTTCAAAAACTAGATTTAAAATTGGGGTGCCATCAAAAGTTGGTAAAACTGCATTTTATGAAAAAAAATTATTTCATCTACAAAATTGTTTTTGATATCATAGCATCTAAAAGGTCAATTATAATGTTACCTAAAATTAAAAATGTTGTTAATACTATTTATAAGGGATTATTAACATAATATTTTAATAATAAATCGTTGTTTATTCAAACTCAATATTGCATACAACACAAGCAATTGAGGAAGGTTGCTCTTCCGAGTAACACAAGCCATATCAGTGGAGCAGGTAGTGCAAGCTTCCATTGGGGTTGCATATTACCAAAGACATAAATGAAAAAAAATTCACATAAAATCTCTTGTAGATAAAATACCCAACCTAATATCACCTGAAAAAAGAAGGTTTTATGGATTTTTAAGAAGACGAATGGAAGGTCAAGATGTAATATGTAAATTAGATGAAATTGGGGCATATGACATTACTATAGATTCGATCTATAATGTAAGTCACAAATAATATCATAGAATAAGGATATCAATCAATTTTAATAATTTGGTGTTTAAGTTCATCGATTGCGCTGGAGGAGAAATAATAAAGAATAAATTCGGTTGAGGAACATAAAATCCATAAGGGGAAATGGTAATATTGCACATATAATGTGGCCCACAGTATGGACACCTGGTTTCCCAAACAGTTCATCAGCCATGTACATTCATCATTCTAGGAGGGGGTACCTCTAACAGATACATGCGGATATACATATGCTTTAAAAAACCTATGCCAATTGTGTGAAATACCTCAATATAGGCCTCCATGGTTTGTCCGACCATATTGCATGATTTACTAAACCATAGATCACATACTCTTAGATATCATGGTTTTTGTGAATCATAGAGACCCTATCATTTATCACAAATCATTAAATTATTTTAAACATAATTAACTATCATAGTACAAGCCAAGGATCGTAAAATCTAGTGTGTTTGGAAGACTATGTACATAAAACGGAATATATGGGACTAAAAAACATTTCAGTTTTTATGATCCATTATGAAATCCAAACGTCCTTTTAATCCTAAAATATATATTTGAAATACTACCGGTATCAACAAAAAAAGGAATATCTAAAAATCCTTATATGGTAATAAACATTGTAACAAATCTTATCACTTTTGATAGAAGGAATAATATAATGAAATTAAAAGGAATGGAACATGATTGAACATATGAAATCATAAAATATTGAACATGGTATAATATAATAATGGAATCATAGTAATATGGTAGCTACATAAAACAAGAATTTATCATGGTACAAGTCTCATTGCACATAGAGAAGCATATAATAAGGCTCACTACCATGATCATAAGAAATGACACAAGATTAAAGGTTAACCTCCAATATCAGTGCACATAACATCACATAAGTCTAAAAAATATCTCATTTAGGGAAGAACTATCTGGGTGTAGCAATCATAACACGTTCATTAATATGTATCTAATATTATGAATCATACAAAAGAAATTAATCATAATCAAAAATGTTACCAATGGTATGAATTTGTTATCATAATCTTGTCAAAAGGCATAACATAAGGGAATATCACAATGGCATCCATTAAATAATGTATTTATAACAAACAAGGACATTAAAAACTTAATATATTCTTATATCATTATATTATATGTCAATATTAATTGATAACCTTTAAATGCGAATTTATGAAACATTACATTTAAAACATTTTTGCGCAGTTTAATATTAATATTTAATGGAATTTCACAGTGAAATTGGGTAGTCATATATAAAAAAACTATATGTCGATGAATTAAGATTTAATAATGAAATGAAATATTTTTTAAAATAATGGTGGCTTAAAAACAAATTATATAATGTACATGAAATTGGGCCTGAATTTGGGAAATTCCCTTAAATTAGGCATAGTTATCAGGATAAACCGAGTAAGGATGCTTTTTAAAAGAAGTATATCCATGATAATAAGGAGGGAAATTTAATGATACATTATTTTTTAATATATAAAAAACATTTATAATATTTACACAATTGTATAGCTAATATCATTTGGGAAGGGAAAAGAACCAGAAGGAATCATGGATGTTTAGGAAGAGTCCCTTTCCTTAAGTCAAAAGGAGTCATTAAATTGATCATAATTTATTAAATAATTAAATTAAAGTAATAAATTAAAAATTTCCTAACTCTTAATATATGTATTTTATTTATTAAAACTCTTTTTTAATTTATATCGTTTTTTAGGATTTATAGTCTTTAATTTCACCATTCGTGAGTGCCCGTTTTTTATTTTCAGGATCAGCTTGATTATATGTGACAAATGTAGTTCAAGTTAAATGGGAAATGATGTTAAAAAATAAAGTTGTATGATATTAATGATCATAAATATGGTCAAATTTACATATAATTCATTTTATAATATTGGTTGTGGACAAATCATTAGATAAAACATTAATGACAATCCCTTGGATTATTTTGAGTGGTATCGCTCAAAATGTACATGTTTTGTTTTATTATTATAAATCTTTTTTTGTATAGTGATTAAATAAAATATTATAAAACAATTTACATATATTATGATTTGGATGAAAAATAATAATGGTTTCATGAACAGATGTGATTTTGGTAATAGAAATTGAAACCCCTACATCATTGAATGCGATAAAGTAACACATCACAGCCGATGTTTTTATTTCTAGTATAAAATGAAGTAAATAAAAGTTATTATGAATAAATATATTATAATTATAAATTATATTTTATTTAAATCATTTAATTATTCATACATTTTCTATTTGGGGAGGTGAAATTTAAATTAAAAGTAAGCAACATGAAAGAAAATTAAATTAAATGAATGAGGGGTTTACCTCTTGATATCTTCCGCCAGAGAACCTATTTAAGGGATTGTTTTTAAACATTACATAAGTCCAAAATCTAATGGACAAGGGTAAGGGAATTGGTAAGATATTTGGAAAGAATTTGGACAAGGACAAAGGATTGAGAGGTGTAAGGAGATGTTGTTCTGACGGGTGGTAATTTTAGTGTATGAGAAGGGTGATTTCCCAATATTTAATTCATTAATTTATTATTCTCTCAAGACAAGAAAAAGTTATTATTATTGAGACTAAATAATTTAAATTTTTAATTTTAATTTAAACAAATGATTGTTTAATTAAAATAAAATCAACCATGACTCCATAATTCATGTATTTACCATTTATCATAGACTATTATATTTTACTTTTTACCAAGAGTTCATGTATTTCAGAAAAAACCTAATTCATCACCCTATCAACTATTAAAATTTTACTATAAAAAATTAAATCCCTCTTATGAGATTTATTTTTAAATAAGTTAAATTTAATTTTTATTTATAATAATAATTTACTGGAATATAATGAATTTAAAATTGTAACTTATTTTATAAAAATATGAAAAATTAACTATGGTCGCATAGAATTATCTTATAATCCAAAGATATGAAAATACTAAATTATAAATACATTATATTAATAAAATTATATTAAATTGTAATTAGATATTTCTAATTTATAAAAAAAGAAACAATTAATTACTAATCATTAGAATATTTATTTACTAATTCTATGATATAATTATATCTTATTTTCACTTTTGAGATGGGTAAATTCAATTCATACATTCAATTGTGACCATGCTAATTAATAGGTTTGTTTACTATTCAAATGGGTAATATTACTATTCCAAAGTCCAAGTTACAATTTTTTTGGCACGAGATCCATGTCTTCTATAAATACTTTTTATATCATTCATTTTACATATATAATTTTTATAGTGTTCTCAATGTAAATTTATGTGAATATACCATATCAAATAATTATAAGAACTAAATCTCCATTTGTAAAACAAAATTCAATACATTGTTCCCCCCTTAGAAAATTTCACAATTGAAATTTTGTTTATCAATATAAACTCAAACAGGCATTGGTACTTTTCCATCATCACTGCTTTTAGTTACCTTTTTACATCATCGTACATATAGTTCCACCATTATACATTAACTATGTGGGTAGTCTTGTTGAATGGATCTTTGTCTCTATAATCCATGAATCATACATGCTTCTCCTCATTAGAATGATCTGCCTCCACCTATACCACCACTAAAATCAGTATATATGAAGGATCTGGTATGTAATTCCCATAGAGGGATTCATGGAATACATCATGCAATTGGGATACAATTGTTTTATGTTCTAAAATTTATGAGACAATACCAACACAATCATAAATATTCATGGGCATGATGTACATGGTGCATATCCTTCTTTTCTTCCCAAATATCAGGTTTTATTTAATGGATAAATGTAAATGAATACCATGTCTCTGACCTTAATCTTTTGGTCCAGTAGACGATTATAGGCATACATCTTTTTTTCGACTTTGGGATGCCTTGATATGATTCTAGAAGTTTTCCATTTATTCCACCATTTCATTGACCCTTTTAGGCTCTAAGAAAATGCATTCATTTTCTCCATTCCACCATGTCAGTGTTATACATCATTTCCAATAAATAGATTCATATGGATCCATTTTAATGTTAGAGTGGAAACTATTATTTTATGAGAAATCTACCCGATGAAGTTGTTCGTCCCATCCCCATTGGAAATCCCTATAACATTTCCCAACATAACATCTAGTTTATGGATAGTTCTCTGAGATTTGAAATCATTTGGCGGATTATATCCTATACTGATGTTCAAATTAGGGGTTAAATAATGTTGTAGACTTATCCAAAAGTTCGAAATGAATCTATGATCTTGATAGGTTAAAATTTATTGTGGTAATCCATGCAGACATACCACCTCTTTTATTTATATCCATTCATGTTTATCCAATGATAAGTCCTCCCAAATTGGTATAAAGAGAGTTTTCTTTTTAAGATGACCCACAATAACATAAATTGCGTTATTTGCTCAAGATTTTATTAGATTTGTAGGGACAATGTCCATGGTGATGTTCCAAAATTTCTGTATTGTTATAGACAATGGTTGCATCTTCCCTTTATAATTTTCACTTTCAAACTATATTTTTTGATATTCCATGAACATTGATATATATTCAGTGACTACCTTCTTCATATTATCCCACTAATACATCTCTTTGATATCTTGATACATCTTAGTTCTCAATGGGTGAATTGAGATGGTTGATCAATGTGCATCATTCAAAATATCATTCTTTATCTCTAGAATGGTCGGTACACATAATAGTGGCCCAAATCATATGAAACAGTCCTTATCAATTAAAAATGCATAGAATTTAACATTTCTAATCTTTATAATCCTTTTCTGAATATCAAGATAATTTCAATGAGCATCAATTATTTTCTCCATGATTTATGGTTGATTAGTCTTTTGAGAATGTATTGATGATGTCTATAAGATAATGATTCCCATGTTAATCCTAGGAAAATCAATGATTACTAGATGCTTCACAATTTTTATCAGTGATAAATATTCATGATCTTTTCTATATAGATCATGAGCCACTATATTTTCCTTACTCAGATTGTAGTGGATTTAGAATTTATCATCTTTAATGAGGTCTTTCCATCTTTAACAGTGATAATTAATATACTTACTTGTGAATATATATTTGAGACTCATTTGATCATTATATATCTCACTCATCTCCCCATAGTGAAAATGACTCAAAATTTCCAATTCAAAGATCACAAATGCCAGCACCAGTTCATGTGTAAGACAGTTTTACTCATGATTATTCAACTTCCATTAAGTATAGGACATAACATTATCATTTTTCATTGTTTAATTTCCTATTCCATTTGGGGAAAAATCATAGATTAAAATAATGATATCTCCACTTGTCCGGATTATGAGTACTAGCAATGTGGTAAGAATCATTTTGAGATCCTTAAATCATTCTCCATATTATTAATACAAGAAAAACATCACTCCCTTCTCTGTAATATTGGTCACTGGGTTTGATAATAATGATAATGTATTCATAGATCAATATTAATACCTATAAATGCAATGAAAACAATGGATCTATATTACAAAAATTATCCCGGGACACTCTTTGATTGCCTTTGTCTTGGAAGGGTCCATAAATATGTTTTTGTTAGTGATAACATGCCCCATGAATGATAAATCCTCTTTCAAGATCTCAATTATTCGATGATTTTAACATTATTTACCCATTTTAATGTCTTAATAACTATATTCAAATGCTCATAATGTTCCTCATTTATCATGGAGTATATCTAAATATCATCAATAATGTATTCCACAATGTTGTTGACATTATAATTAATGATTCAATTCACTAAATCCATGAAAATTGCAAGAGATTTATTGAGTCTGAATGGTATAACTAGAAATTAATTGTGTCCAAACCTTATTTTAATGTATGTCTTTGAAAAATCATCCTTTCTTACATTTAATTTGTGATTTCTCAATTGATGTTCCACCGTATAGATATAACTGGCCCCACGTGTTTGGTAAATCATGTCACCTATACAACGTAGTGTATAATTATTATTTATTTTGATTTTATTGATCATATGATAATTAATTCAGAGTACCATTGATCTATCCTTATTGTTGATGAAGAGGGTTGGCATTCCCCATGGTGAAGCACTTAGGCATGTATAGCCACTATCATTATTTTTTAGTAACTACATCTTCTACACTTCTAGATCAACGGCGGTCCATCTCTATGATTTCATTGATATTGATAGACATTCAAGAATAAATTCTATTGAGAAATAAACCTCTCAATCATGATGTAGAAAATTTAAATCATTGAGTAACACATCCGGGTAGTCCCTTATAATGTGTATGTATCCAACCATGAATTTATCCTTAGCCTCAATAAATTGATCTTGATTTACAGGTGCATAAGGAAAAAATATATAAAGATGGGGTGATTTTTTTAGGGAGATTTATCATCCACTACTACAAATGGGGTTGCTCGGGGATGTGAATAGTGACATATATTTCCTAAAATTTGATGTTCAATTAATATAAATATTACCAATCCAGGCCCAATATTGCATCAAACTCCAACAAAACGTTGCGTGAAAAGGATTAATGTATGTATCAGCATTCATACATTAATTAGAATGATTTATATTCATTAGATGTGATAATTTCACCATTTTTAGTTCTCATAGATTACTCATCATCCATATTATGTGGTGGAATTTAAATAGATCTATTAATTATGAATGATGTAAAGTAATGTGTAGAACTAGAATCATATAGTACATTCTCTATTCATGAATGAATAACCAGAAAACCATTCATCACATCATTGATTGGATCCACATAAAAAATACTGATATCATAGGCTCTTCCTTACATCATTTGAGGTTGTTGTATATTTCCATTCAAAATCCTTATCATAGGGAAATGGTTCAAATAATTTCCAAGATACATATTGTTGTAACATAACACTGTAGATTGTGTGTTTATATGAACCTTATATTCTTCATCAACATTAGTGGAATTCATTAAAAACCTTCAGTAGTTCTTATCCAGATTTCCAATTCTTCCACATTTGATGCATATAATAGTTCTAATAAATTAGTTCGTAGGATGCTTCTTCCCAAAATTTAGACATGTGGGATGTTCATTCTTCTCAACATCATGGGATTTATCAGTCCATGTAACTATATTAGATTCTATTTTCCTCTTTTTTCACTAGGCCCCTGAGAACACTAATTGTCTATGATGTCCATCTCTAAATTAAGTGTAAAACGAATAATATCCTCATATTTATCAAAGTCTCAAATCTCCTATTATTTAAGAAGAATTAGCTTTAGTCTGACACTGATGATATCTACATAGCTTTCAGAGTTCACAAAAAAGGATGAGTTGTATATTTCACTGCTTGTAATGTTTTCTTCACACACTGATAAACTCAAATTCCTTATACATGATAAAAATAAATCGCATTCCATACTGAGATATACATTTCATTGAAAATATATATTGAAAGTAAATTTCATGAATTCCTCCCAATACATGAAATCAATTTCATCAATGTAGTTTTTATTATTGATAATTGTCCACCACAGATCAGCATCCACTCAAAAAAATAGAACACTATCACAAAATTATCATGATCTATGTATTGGATGAGAGAGAATATAATTTCATGGGTGTAAATCCACTATTCCATTTGGATTGGATCAGAATATCCACTAAACAAGGGAGGCCATTTCCACCTGATGGATTCGACAACTACATACAGTTTTCTTGGAGAAGGTGTGTGTTATTCACGATTCAAGTTATTATTCATAATTTGATCTAGGTTTGCTACATCATTAATAATATTTTTAACATCCATTCCCATCAAAATTGGAATATAATTTGGTAAATAATCACATTACATATTTTTACACATAATAAACTATAAAATTATAAGCGAACGACCATAAAATCTAGTTTCCTTGGAAGACTCTGCTCTAAAAACAAAAAACATGCTTCAAAAAAATTTATTTATTTATCACAAATTATGAGATACTAACTTCAACTGAGGCAATTCATCTGCATATGATAAGCTAGGGAAATTGTTAGAAAATTGAAGGGATTAAAATCCCAATAAAGGAATAAACATTAATAAAAATCATAACACATGTTTTAGAAGGAAAAACATAATGATATAAAAAGGAATGGAACATGATTGAACATATGGTATCATAAAATATAGTAGATGTGGTCATATAATCCTTGAATTATAGTAATGTTTTAGAAACATAAAACCTAGATCCAGCAGGATTCAAGGATCATTGCACATATATGATGTCAAGTCAAGGAGAACCTCCAAGATATCAGCACATGAAGCAGGGGTCAAGGCTAATAACCATGAATGTTTCACATTACATATCATGAGAAAAAAACATTATCTAATGCTTTGGATAACTACATAGGTGCACCCATGACAACATATTCTTTAATATGTGTTCCCAATGAATAATCATACATAAGGAATCACGAGTAAACATAAGGGTTGCCCATGGTATGAATTGGGTACCATATTCTAATCAAAAGGGTCCATGAAGAATGGATATAAATCATACATGGACATCAATAAGAGAGGTTAGAAAGAAATAATGGCAATATATATCATACATAATAGAGAACATGTAGAACGTATATTTAAGAAACATTAGAATTAAAATACATTAGTTATGTTTAACGAAAATATAATAGAAAATTTAATGAAAAAATAGAATAATATTTTAAATAAATCCAAAAGTTAACCAAGAATGTTTTCATATTAAAAAAATAGATTTTTGAAAATAATTTTATGTAATAAAAATAGATAATATAGTTCACATGATGATGGGCATGATTTCTTGTAGATCCCTTAAATCGGGAATACCTATTAAGGAGAATCAGGTATGAATCCTTTTAAAAATATGAATATCCATGGAAAAATAATTCAAATACCATGATACAATAATTTTCTAAATTTAAAAACCATTAATATTATTTACATAAAAATCAATGTGAATATTGTTTTGCTAAAAAGACAGAAAGAATGACACGAATTAATAATGGAGGTTTGGGTAGAATCACCAACCATAGGTAAAATGTTGTTATTCACTTGATGTTAATGTCTTGGATATTAAAATTATATTATTTAATTAAAAACAAAAAAATTATTAATTTATTTTTTTATTATATATTTTATATGTTCATTTATTGTATTTTTTATGAGTTATACTGTTCAATTTCGCCATTCATGACTGATTGCTTTATTAATTTTTATGATTCGATATTTTATATAAGAGTGTGGAAGATATTGTAAAATAGGAATTTAAGTATATAATTGAAGTAATATGTTATTAATAATCCTAAATATGGTGAAACGATCATATTATTTCTTTTTATTTTGGGTGAGGATGAATTATTACATAAAACATTAAAGACAACACCTTGAATTATTATGACTTGTTTCACTCACAAATAACATGTTTTGTTTTATTACATTACATCATGTGTGTCTAAGGATTTAAAAACATTATATTTGTTAAAATTAATTTTTTAGGATATATATTAACCAAAATAAGGGTTTCTGGAACTGCCAGGATGAAAATAATTGAAATTTAAAACCAGTCATCCTTGAATGCGATTACATTACACATCTCAGATGATGTTTTTATTTATAGTATAAAAGTAAATAAAAAGTTATATTTTGATTAATTATTATATTATCATAAAAAAATTAAATTATATTAAAAGTTACTAGATCTTTCATAAATTTAGGAAGACGGGAGGTGAGTAGAGAAAAGAAAAAAACGTACTTGAAAAGAAATTAATAGAAAAGGTAGAGGGGATTACTCCTTGATTCCTTCCTCTTGAGGACCTCCATAGGGGTCATGTTTTTGAATTCTTTTACAACCAAAGGATCATGGATGTTGGGATGGATCTTAGGTGGATATTTCAGTTGTATTTGGACTAGAAAAACAACTTGATATGTGCAAGTAGAAGAGGTGTCAAGGTTTTGAATTTATATTAGTTGAGAGAGAGGTGATGTTTAGTTTTTTAATTCATTAGTTTAAGATTTTTATCAACACATAAAATAACATTTATTATTTATACTATGTATAGTAACTATATCTTGTTAATTAGAAACAATGGTTCATACTTCAATAAAAAATCATCCATGACTGTATAATTCATGTATTATGCATTTATCGTAAATTATTATATTTTATAATTAATAAAAAAATTACATTTTATTAGAAAAAACCATGAAATTAACCCTAACCAATTATAAAATTATAGAATCCAAAAATGATCTCCATTTTATGAAAATAATTTGATAAAAATAATAAATTTTATTTTTAAGAAATGTTATTATTTGAATGAAAATATATGTATTTATTAATTTTTATTTTTGAACACTTTATAAAATTAAATAACATCTCATTAAATTATCTTATAAACAGAAGACATAAAAATAATAACTTATGAATAAATATTAAGAAAGTATTTTTTTTTCTTTAAAATTATAATTAAATATTTATGAATTATAAAAACACTAGTACATAGTTAATAAATTTTAAAATAATTATTTAGTTATACTATGTTAAAATTATAACATTTGTCACTTATAATATGGATACATTTTCTTTTATAAATTAAGTGGTGATGTCACTATTCAAATGGCATGTTAATTATCCATAAGGGTAACATTACATTTTCAAAGATCAAGTTACTTTTTCATCGGTATAGGATCCTTAACATCTAGAAATAATTTTTATTTCATTCATGTTTCATTTATAATTTTTTTTTGACTTGTAATGTATGTTTATATGATTATAACATATGAAATAATTTTCATAAGGGAAATTCCATTGATAAAACTTTGGGTCGTTATAACCATGGTTACAAATAACATTGTGCCATACATGAAACATGTATAGGATGACCAGAATTTCTCATATTTCATGTCCTGAGCCCCTGAGACACCCCCGAGAGTCCTCATAAATCTAAAAAAAAATTGATTAAAAATAATAAAGTGACAATAATAAGATGTAAAACAAGAACATACCTTGATATAATCTAGGATATTACAACCTCCCTACCATATAACGGACTGCTCTTGAACCGCAATCCTACCCCTAACTAAACATCCAATGAATGTAAATCTAGAAACTAATCCCACTGATATATCTCCCACTCTCCATTTAATTTTAAAAAATACCATGCATACAACAAATTTGAACCAAAGGTGTAACATCCCAGGTGAATGAAGAATAATACATATTTCATATTTAATAATATTTTTAATTAAATATTAATTTTACATTAAAAGGGTTGCTATGTTCGATAGTGTACCCAATACGCAACAACATGTTTCTTTGATATCATACATTGCACACTAATAATATAATATTATTATTTTAAATGGTCATTAACTCCTAGACGATGTATTGGCAGGAATTAAAAAACTAACTACAATATGATTATACATGTTTTTTAAATGTATTTATATTTAACCCAAAAATTATTGAGGTTTAAAATGTGAATGAATCTAATTTCAAGCATAATTTACATTAAACGGCCGATTTATTGCCTTTTAATGGCGAACCCTTTTTAAATCTAGTTTTAGTCAAATTAACAAATTCAATATGACCAAATAAAATTTTTCATTATAATGGGGACATTAAAATTTACTTTGTGTAAATTTGTGGAATTTTTCTGATAAAGATCATTTTTAATGAATAATAAAAATATTTTATTTTAATTCAAAACTTTGTATTAATATATTTTATTTATATGGACAGATTATCTTTTTAATTGGTTTTAAACTATAATTAGAATATATTTTTACAATTTAATCCAATTTTGGTCATTGGAATTAATTTCACTATGAAATTGGACATAAACAAGTATCAATCTTTTGATAGTTATTGATTCTTAAAAACACAATATTTGTTTTTATAACTAGAATTAATTTTAAAATTAATTAATTCCACTTCAATGTTTTGAATTTTGTAAAATAGACATCATTTTTGAATTTTGAATTTCATATATACCATAGACTGATTTTTTTTATTTTTCTGCAAAACATATATTTTTGATGAATAGTGAAACCACTTAGTTGTAATTAAAAATACTGAATTTTTCTTTTAAATGAAATTTTCCACATCTATGAATTGATTTTAGAAAATTTTACATTCATGATTGTTATTAGTATGTAAAATGTTGTTCATAAATATGAAAATAATTTTCGGTGAATAGTAACTTTTGTCTTTTATATACCGCCGTTGAAGGTAAAAAGGGTAATTCAAGGTAAATATAATATTACAATAATTCCAAATTATCTTAACACTTGTCCCAACCTTATTGGATGATTCATGGCTGACAATGGGTATCTAAGGGTGGATTTTGGGGCCCCATTAATCCACATAAGAGTGAAAATGACAATACAGATTAATTAATATAATGTAAAGACAAAATTGAAATTAACAAAAATCCTTTAGTAATTATTTTTTTTTGGTGTTATATAAGCCCTATTTTTGACTATAAATATTCATTTTAAAGATAAAAATATTTCCTATGTGATATAATTTTTTCATAATTTTTAGACATCAAATAATTTAAATTATTAATGACACAATAATGATGCAATATTTACCTCAATAATACACCATTTAGATAAATATGATTAAAATGATTGAAATATTATCAAATACCTGTCCAATTCCTATTTGATGATTTTATTTCGACCATGAGTAATCTTATCTATAATTATTTTTGGACCATTAAAACAAAATATCATTAGATAATAAAATAATGGTTTCACACATTCCTAAAGAGGCCTTCCTCTCCCTTATAAAAAGTGACCAACTCTAACCAATTCCATACACCTCTCAAGCCATTTGGCTCTACCAAAATCTGCCCAATTAATCTCCCTACATCCCTATCCTCCTCCATGAAGCCTCAGCTTAGGCGGAAGGCACATAATGAAGTCCTTTGGTTCAAACCAAAGAGAGTTACCCAAATTAAAGGTAACAGTTTCTCTTAATTTGTTTTCATTTATTTTACTTATCCAACCCATAAAATCTATTTATTCCTTACATTTTTAACAAAAAAAGTATCCTCAATATACATGGATGTATTTATGAGATCATTACTAAATACACATACACACACCTTCATCTAATGGATGAAGAACATAATGTTTCTGTTGATGACAAATTAACACCTCGTGAAACGATGATTGTTCGATTATCTCCTACCGCCTCTCATGGTGGCCATTATGATGGAACTGTATTTATATATGATATAAGCAATTTTTATGTTTTCATCATTCTTATGTATATTCCATTTATTGAATGAATTTATGGTTTCCATAGTGGTTAAATAAGATAATCTCATTTGAGGAAGCGCGGACTACCGCCCCCTCAATGTGATGTGACACGTTAATGCCATATGTGGGATGTATGATGGATAGAGTTAATGATATTATATATTATATTTTACTGGAATTATAATATACCTATGTATAATTTTGTGTTAATTCTATTAAAAAAATAATTATAAATGAAAGTAATGTTTATGCCTACGTACGGGTTACCGTCTCCATGAACTATGCATTTCGTTTCTTACCTCTAAATGTTATATAGTATTATAAATACATAATAATACTGGATATATATGATATATATGATATTTAAATCATGAATATCATTCTGGATATAATGAACCATTGACCACAGGAACAACATGTAATTATAAGAAGTCAATTTTTGACTCAATTACCAAATATCGACATAACGAACATTATTAACATAAATGATTACATAATGTATATAACATGGTAGTAAGTAATATAAAAAGGAATAATAAAATTTAAAAAGGTTCCTATGCAAGTAAAAATTATCTTTAGTTTATTATTCAGGAGATTAAAGAACGATCGAGTCAAGTCGGACACGAGGTAAGGGATCCTACCTCTCTTTTTCTTTTTAATTACTCTCTTTTATGTCATTTCTTCTAATATCCTCTTTATTATGTTAGGGGATGTTATTTTATATTATTCATACGGTAATTTTTATGTTCATATGATGATAGACTTTATTTGTTCTCATCAATCAATTTTGTATGTTTTAAGTGGCGTCGTTAGGCTACCGAATTTTCGTAAAGGGAATTTTTATCTCAGTTTCAATTCAATGAGATTTCCATTGTTCGCCACTTATTTATATCATGTGGTGTATGTATTGCCCATTAATTTATTCTCTGTGTAATACACTTTAATTTATGGGTAATTACATCTTCATTTTATGATCCTTCTTTCATGTGGTGTATATTTCCAATGTTACCAAATCTGTAAGGGAACCTTTCACCCTCCTCTTTTTAAAAGTCTTCATTTTGTTATGTCATTTTAATTTACATCTTATTAGGTTGGGATATGTTATTATATATCATTATTGATGTAAATTTTATTTCCATGTGATGAGATACCTATTTTATCTCATCAACTCAATTTCTAAATTTTAATGTGACGTCATTATGAGGTAGAATTTTTGTAAAGGGACTTCATAACACAATTTCATTTTTTTGGGTCAAACTTCTACTTGTTGATTATGTCGTGATATAAATATGTGTGAATGACCTATGATTGTTTTAAACTTAATATCCACTTATATTAGGTGTATTTATATTTTTCACACTAAAATTATTTCATTGATTTATCCTTAATCTAAGGATACCGTCTTTATAAGGGATTGTGTCTCAGTTTACATTCCATTGAGACTTCATTATTTTTATTCACCAATTCACTCTGATATGGTGTATATATTAACTTTTGACATATTATATCATGAATAGTTTTATTCTCATGATATTATAACATTATGATTAACTGTTATTCCTCAATTATTATTATTCAAGCGTCTCTCATTTTGTTAAAAAATCTCTAACTAAAATATCATTTTAAATGTTTTAATGATTTATAATTATAAATATTTATCATCAATGTCCATGATTTCAAAATGGTTTTGGAATTTATTTATATGTACATTAATGTTTTAAAATTTTAATATCTATAAAATCTTCAAAGTGTTATGGGACACTTTGATTCAAAAATCTATTTATTAAATATTATAAATGTTTATGAAAATTGTTTGATAAAGAATTGTTTATTTCAATATCATGATATGATATATTGTTATTTGAATGTGGAAATGTTATCATTCATATATGCTTGTTTTTTGTGTTATGTTATGGTTAATCAGAATTTTTTCCGTATATGGGTGGTTTCATGATAAAACTATGACGGGTGAGCCCAAGATAGCTCTCCAATGAATTGGGTATAATGACGGAGGTAAATGTGATGTTTATCCTAAGAGATTTATAGAATATATTGTGATGGGTATTCCAATTTGACTCCCTACATAGTAGTGATAGCTATAATGTATGTTTGATATAGATTCAATAATTAACCTTTACGATTTATGATTTTTGTGTGTTATTCATAAATCATTTGATTTCTTATGGTATGTTATTATTGATGTATGGTTTCATTGATTTGTATTTATTGATGTGATAATGTTTTCCTTCTATATTTTATAGCACTTACGGAGTTCTTTATGCTCATCCCATGTTTTTGAAATGTTTCCCACGAAACATAATGATGAATTGGTTCAAGGATGGGATCAAGGAAAAGTCATGTTGTCTAAAACATCGAACTATAAATGTTTATTTTTAAGAGTTTTTATTTTATGAAAAAATGGATACCGAGTAGTACTTTCTACTTGTAATATTCAAGTAGTAATGTTACATTTATGGCCTAATTCTCTAAAACTCAATACCTGAAAAGATCCACAATCCGAATTATTTTTTTAATACAATACTATGCAAGGTTTAAGGACGGGTCATTAGAGTTGGTATCAGAGGTCGGTTTAGATAACTTTAGAGGTTAGGGTAAAATTTAAGCATAAATGACATTAACATAATTGTTAGGATTTTAGAAAGAGTCATAGTAATTTTTATAAAGTGAATGAGTTTAAGATTACGTGGATAAGTATATCATAGTGTTTACCCTCCTCATATGATATTTTATGATGATTTTAAAGATATACTCACAATGACCATTTTGGTTTTAGTCAATGGTTGGATCTAGAAGGAATCAAAGTAATAGTGGATGTGAAGAAAACTATGGCGATTTTCTGAATAAGAAATTGAATGAAATGAGAGCTGCAATGAGAACTCTTGTGGTTATTCATAACCAACTGTCTAGAGTCATAATTGTCAACCTTAGACATGGTGATTTTTATTTGGCATCGTATATGCGAGAATCAAATCTCTACAGATCATCATGTAATAATCAAAAAGGTATATATGTTAAAAAACATTTATGTCAAATATGTGGAAAGAAACACCTCTGAAAATGTTCTAATGGGACGAGAATATGCTATAGATGTGGACATAAAGGTTATAAAGAAAGAACCTTCCAGGGAAAAAGAAGGCATCTAGTTGTCTCCAGTAAAGGGAAAGAAGTTCAATCTGAAAGATCGATTAAATGTTTTAAATGTGGTGTGCATGGTCATTAGACAAAAACATGTCCTATGAAGATTCTTTGGGAATGGGATAACCAATATCATACAAATATTCATTTTACACTACCTAATTCCATTCCGATTGAGGATGATGAAACTGACAATGACCAATGATAGGAATGGAATATTTCATAACATATTTTTTCCTATTATTGAAATCATAGGATATGATTCCTGATTTATTTGTAGGAAATATGTATTTCAGAATAAGTTGGAAAGGAATGGTTAATGGATCAAGAATAATGTTGAATGAGTAATAATTCAACATATAAGGGAATCATGACTTATGGTAGAATTTAGGATGGTGAAATGCATAAAGTATTAAGGCTGTTCTGATGATGGGATTACATAGGAAGATTTTTTATAGTTTTTGTAACCATTATTTTTGTTATATGAAAAATTTTATTCAAATAATAATTATTTTCACTTTTGTGGATATAGTTATAATGAACCATTTGGGTTTATATGATCCTGTAATTTGAGGCAATTACAGGTTAATACATTTTGGGATGCAAAATAGAAGTTATAATATAACCTTTGTGGTTAAAATAAGTTATGGTTATTTTTTATGAATATATCTCATTTTGGGAATGTTATAAAATTATGTTGTTTTTGAAAAGGGACAACATGGAAACCTTGTGACATCCTATCAGGTCAGATAAAGCTACGAGAATCAAACCCACAACCAAATCCCGACTGGTATTTGTTGCCAACCACTGGACTACGTGACGTACCTAGTTTGTATGTCTAATTTTCTTAGTAAGATGGTCATATGAATCCATAATAAGATGATTTTGGGTTATCTATGTAAATGATTAACCTATCATGGAGGATATGTAATTAGGTTAATTACTTTTGAGTATGAATCTTTTAGAGTAACTGATGTTATTTGGAGATAAATGTTATGATTTACCTTGGAGGAAATTGTGATTAAATCCTTCAGAGATTTTTGATTCAATATTAGTTTGGATTACATTTGAAAATTTGATGGATAGCTGTTTATTTAATGGTTTTCCAGAAACGTGGGTTCATTTTGTTGAATTTATGAGATTAAGAGTAGAATTTTTTTTTATATAGGATTATCCTTTTGGGGATTATATAAACTTGTACTAACATTTTGGGTTTTGGTTATGGTCTAATGAAATGGAAAATATATTGTTCATCTTTGTTGGATTAGGTGATACTCAAGAAGTTGAATATAGAGCTCTTAATGTGAACAAGGCATCCAAAATACTCATCTTTTGGAGAAAATATCAGTTTTTTTTTGAAATCTAGAAAGAAATGAATGTCTACATAACAAGTAAGTATTCCTCCTTATTATTAAGTTATTCTCAAAAATAAATCAATCAAAGAAAATTAACTTAAAACAAAAATGTTTTCGTTTAACTTTTCCGACTGTGGAATCAAATACCATTTAAACCATCACATGTTTGTGATTTTCTGGTGGTTAACATTCTGCTAAACATGTTTTCTATCACTCTCCATCAGAACGTGACCCTTTTTTTTCTTCCATAACCATGTTTTCATGGAATCATAGTATCTGTTGTCTCGGGTGACCTTTTTACTATTCGTTCTTTCTTTTAATGTGATATTTTAATTTACTCCATTTTCGATGTGGGGCTTTTAATGATGTTTCCAAGCCCAATTTTAAAGTTGCGAGGAAGCAATTCCATAAAGGGTGGATGGATGTAACATACTAGTTAAATGAAGAATAAGACATATTTCATATTTATTAATATTGTGAATTGAATTTTGATTTTACTTTAAAAGGGTTTCTATGTTCGATAGAATACCAAATACACAACAATGGGTTTCTTTGGAATCTTACGTTGCACACTAATAATATAATATTATTATTTTAAATGGTCGTTTACTCCTAGCCATTGTATTGGAAAAATTGAACAAAACTAACAACAATATGATTATACATGTATGTTTAATGTATTTACATTTATCCAATAAAATGTTTGGGGCATAAAATCTGAATGAATCTAATTTTATGCATAATTTACATTAAAGGGTCCATTTATTTCCATTTAATGGAGAACCCTTTTTAAATCTATTATTGGTCACATTAATAAATTATATATGACAAATAAATCTTTATTTAGAATGGGTACATCAAAATTTACTTTGTGTAAATTTTTGGAAGTTTTCCGATAAAGTTAATTTTTTAATGAATAGTGAAAATATTATATTTTAATTAAAAACTATGTTTTAATCTAATTTATTTATATGGTTAGATTATATTTTTAATTGTTTTTAATCTTTAATTAGAATAAATTTTTACCATTTCATCCAATTTTGGTCATTGGAATTAATTTCATTTGAAATTGGACATAAACAAATATCAATCTTTTGATATTTATTGTTTCTTAAAAAAACTATATTTGTTTTGATTACAGGAATTAATTTTAAATTTTATAATTCCACTTCTATGTTTTGAATTTGTTAAAAAAGACATCATTTCTGAAATTGGAATATCAAATATAGCCTATGCTGAATTTTTGATATTTTTCTGAAAAACATAAATTTTTTATAAACAGTGAAACCACTAAGTGTTAGTTAAAAAACGGACTTTTTCATTTAAATAAAATTTTACCACTTCTGTGAATTAAATTTTGAAAATCTGACATACATGGTTGTTATTAGTATGTAAATTGTGTATTATTATGAGGAAAATAATTTTTGATGAATAGTATCTTTTGACTTTTATTTACCGCGGTGAAAGGTAAATAGGGTAATTCAAGGTAAAAATAATATTATAATAAATCCAAAATAACATAACACTTTTCCTAACCTTATTGGTTGAGTCATTGCCGACCATGGTCATCTTAGGGTTGATTTTGGGACCAAATGAAGCCACTCAAAAGTGAAAATGGCAATTTTGATTAATTAATATAATGTAAATCAAAATTGACATTAATATAAATCATTAAGTACTAAATTATTTTTATGGTGTTATATAAGTCCTATTTTAGACTATAAATATTCATTGGAATTATAAAACATTTACTACATGATTGTATTTTTTTTAAAAATTGTAGACATCAAATAATTTAAATTATTTATGACATAATAATGATGCAATATTTACCTCATTAATAAATCATTATCTAAATAAGATTATACTGATTAATATATTTTGTAAAACCTGTCCAATTATTATTTGATGAATTTATTTCTACCATGAGTCATCTTATCTTCGACAATAATGATTTTTTGGACCATTAGAAACTGAATATCATTATATAATAAAATAATGGTTTCACACATTTCTAAACAGCCTCTTCTCTCCCTTATAAAATGAGACCACCTCTTACCAATTCCACACACCTCTCAAGCTATTTGGATCGTCCACACTCTGCCCAATTATTCTCCCTACATCCCTCTCCTCCTCCTCGGTGCCTCACCTTAGGCATAAGGCATTTCAAGAAGTCCTTTGGTTCAATCCAAAGGGAGTTACAAGATTTAAAGGTAAAGAATTCTCTTAATTTGTTTTCATTTATTTTAAATATCAAACCACTAAACTCTTTTTAAACCATACATTTGTAACAAAACATGTATCCTCAATATACATGGATTTTTTTATGAGAAGTATTCTGAATACACATATACACACCTCCATCTAATTGATGAAGAACATAATGTTTCTGTTGATGGAAAATTAACGCCTCATGAAACGATGATTGTTTGATTATCTCCTACCGCCTCTCATGGTGGCCATTATGATGGCACTGTATTTATATATTATATATATTATGTTTATGTTTTCATTATGCTTCTATATTTTCCATTTATTGCATGCATTTATGGTTTCCATAGTGGGTAAATTCGATAATCTCATTTGAGGAATCACGGACTACCGCCCAGTCAAAGTGATGTGACTCATTAATACGTTATGTGGGATGTATAAAAGAAAGAGATAATGATATTATAAAAGATATAATACTTTAATTATTATATAACTATGTATAATTATGTTTTAATTCCATTGAAATATGAAATAGAAATGAAAGTACCGTTCATGTGTACGTACAGCTTACCATCTCCATGAACGGTGCATTTCATTACTTACCTCTAAATGTTATGTACTATTATAAATACATGTATATACTGGATATATATTATATATATGATATAAAAATCATGAATAAAATTCTGGATATAATGAACCTTTGACAACATGAACAATATATAATTATAAGATGCCCATTTTTGACTCAAGTACCAAATATCAGCAAAACGAACATTATAAACATAAATGATTACATAATGTTTATAAAATGGTAATATGTGATATAAAAAGGAAAAATAAACATGAAAAAGGTTCATAAAAATGTATAAATTAAATTTAGTTTATTATTATGGAGATTAAGGAATGATCGAGTCATGTCGGACACGAGGTAAGGGATCCTACCACTATTTTTCTTTTTAAGTACTCTATTTTATGTCACTTCTTCTAAGATCATATTTATTAAGTTAGGGGATGTTATTTTTTATTACTCATACTGTACCTTTTTTCGTTCATATGATGAGAGACCATATTTGATCTCACCAATCCATTTTTTAGGTTTTAAGTGGCGTCGTTAGGCTGCTGAAATTTCGTATGTGATTTCTTATCTAACATCCAATTCCATGAGATTTCCATTGTTCACCACTTATTTAATTCATGTGGTGTATTTATTTCCCATGATTATATTACCTGTGTAATAAACGTTAATTTATGGGTAATTACATCTCCATTTTATGATCCTTCTTTCATGTGCGGTATGTTTCAAACGTTATCAAATTGGCAAGGGAACTTTTCACCCTCCTCTTTTTAAAATACTTATTTTTGTTATGTCTTTTAATTTACATCTTATTATGTTGGGATATGTATTTATATATTTTTATTGATGTAATTATTTTGACCATGTGATGAGATCCCTTTTTAATCTCATCAACTTTTTTTCGGAATTTTAATGTGACACTTTTAGACTGTCATGTTATTGTAAAGGGACTTCTAAAAACAATTTGAATTATTTAGCTTAAACATCGAATTAATTATTTTGTCATGATTTAAATATGTTTGAATGACCTCTGATTGTTTTACACTTAATATTCACATATATTAGGTGTATTTATATTTTCCACACATAAATTATGTCATTGATTTACCTTTAATCTAAGGACATCGTCTTTATACAGGATTGCATCTCAATTTACATTCCATTGAGACTTCATTATTTTTATGCATCAATTTACACTTCTATGGTGTATATACTGTCCTTTGACATATTATATCATGAATCCTTTTATTCTCATGATAATATAATGATATTATTAAATTTTATTCTTCAATTATTTGTATTCTAGCATCTCTCATTTTGTTAAAAAATGTTTGACTAAAATAATGTTTTAAATATTTTAAAGATTTATTCTTCTTAATGTTTATCATCAATGACCATGTTTTAAAAATGGTTTTGGGATTTATTTATATGTACATTAATGTTTTAAAATGTCAATTCTATTAAAATCATCAATGTGTTATGGGAAACATTCATTCAAAAATCTATTTATTAAATATTTTATATGGTTACGAAAATGGTTTAACAAAGCATTGTTTATTTAAATATCTTGATTTGATATATTGTGATTGGAATGTGGAAATGTTATCTTTTTTATGATTTTTATGTGTTATGTTATGGTTAATGGTATTTTTTTACATATATGGGTGGCTTCAGTATAACCGAAGGGCGGGTGAGCCCGAGATAGCTCTCCAATGTATTGGGTTACATGATGAAGGTAAACGTGATGTTTCTCCTAAGTGATTTACGGAATATATAGTGATGGGTATTCCAATGTGACTCCCTACATTGCAGTGATAGCTACAATGTATGTTTGATATGGATTCCATAATTATCCTTTATGATTTATTATTTGTGTGTGTTATTCATAAATCTTATGATTTCATATGGTATGTTATTATTGAAAAGTATGGTTTCATTGATTTGTATTTATTGACGACCTAATTTTTTCCTTCCATATTTTATAACCCATACTGAGCCTTTTATGCTCATCCCAGGTTTTTGAAATGTTTTCCACAGGACATAAAGATGAATAGGTTCAAGGATGGGATCACGGAAAAGTCATGTTGTCTAAAACATGGAACTAGACATGTTTTTTTTAAGAATTTTTATTTTTTGAAAAAATTGATACTGAGTAGTAGTGTCTACTTCTAATATTCAAGTTGTAATGTAATAGTTATGGAATAATTATTTAAGTAAATAAACCAGAAAAGATCCTCAATGTGAATTATTTATTTAATACATTTTTAAGCATGGTTTATGGCCGGATCTTTATAAAAGGCATAGTCATGCGTCAAATGTAATTATCACTATGATCAACGATACAAATTGGATGATCCTCAATGCATGCATCAACCACATGCTGACATCCTCAACATAAAACACATGAGATGTGTCAGGGTTATACCATCGATGTTTTGACATATGAAAAACAAAAATCATTTCACTATACAACTATGAATTTGTATATCCATATACCATAGGCCTAATACTATCCACAATCTATAATGACCCCATGTACTTAGGCTCAAACATTCACTATTTTTGTATCCAATGTCGACCCAACCTCTTTGACACCCAAAGAAACACACGATCACCCACTATAAATTCAAGAGGCCTGTGGAACATATCCATATATGAAATATTCCTACATTGTTCCATTTCCATACTTTTTTGAATCAATTGAACATGTTCCAATGTCTCCTAAATGAGTCTTAGCCATAAAAATTCAGATTCTTCATCATCCATCTATCTCAATGAAAATCAACCTGGACTAACATAGAGCACCTCATATAGTTTCCTCAGAATCGTCACTGTTGACACTTCTTTTTTGTCACAGTGTCTAAATGAATGAAGATGGAAATTCCTTAGCGTAAAGTGATTCATCCTTTGACAAAAACATCAAAAATTGACCAATGCATGAACATGGTTTCATTCCCACTTGGGATGCACATGTTCCATCATGGTCACGTAAGTATACTTGGGCGCTGCCTAGCGGTCACTTAGGTGACTTGCATGCCCTCTTTGATTTCTGCCCGGTGTCTTCAGTAGCTATAAATACCGCCTGTGGGCCCCCCATTTCGAGGAAGAAAAATTCCAGAACCTCATATTTGATCTCCCGGTGCCCTAGTCTTTTCTCAAAGATTTCAAAAACTCCTAAGGTATTTTCTTACCAAGAATGGAATCTCTAAAGAGGGAATGCATGGCCTATGTGTTGAAATTCACCAACACATGCATGCCTAAGTGGTTTATCCCTGATGGGATATGAACACACTTGTGTGCCGCCTTACTCCTTCAATAGACCTTGTGATCCACCCTTCTGGAAGACCTTATGGATAATACTATAGTCTTTAGAAATGTCTCACTCAAGTATTACCTCATGGGTTGACAACTGCGTAAGTGTCCATGTGCCACATAGGTTTACCTGCACGCCCATGACTTGTGAGCCCATGTTGGACCTACGTACCACTATTTTTTTGGGTGCCCCTCCTGCCTATTTCACTTTTTTCCTTTAATTTCACCTACACTCTTCAAGGTTAAGCCTTCATAACTCTCTTCAAAGTCATTTATGACATGATTTTGTTAGCTACCTTAGCTAAATGGAATTCTATGGAACATCTCTCAAAACCTAGAGATTTACAGATATTTATGTCACTAAAGATAGAGATTTCATTCTTTCAACCTCATCCTTTGAAGATGAGTGAACCCTTTAACTTGGGCCTCCTTTTCATGAGTAATCCCCTATCCATGTTCACTTTATTTGGGCATCCTTTTTAGGATTAAGCCCAAAGTCCCCAAATTTGGGCATCCTCTTTAGGAGTAAGCACCAATTCCACTAAGTTGGGAATCATCATTAGGAGTAACCCCCATGTCCCTTAAACTGGGATTCCTTTTCAGGAGTAAGCCCCAGTCCAATTTTTCGTAAATCTAGGCATCCTCCTTATGATGTAATCCCCGAGTTCCCAAATTCATAATTCTCCTTAACTTGCGATTCCTTCTCAGGAATAAGCCCCAGTTATCAAGTACCTTTAACCTGGGCCTCCTTCTCAAGAAAAATCCCCAATCATTATTTCTCTTAACTAGTCTTAAATTCTTCTAATTTAGACTTTCTCCTCTTGAATAAAACCCAATCATAAGAACCTTTTTATTTGGGAATCCTTCTCAGAATTAAGTCCTAAGTTATGTTTCCAAATCTCCTTAAAGCACATATATCTTTATGGACCTTGATCCTGAGTTTCTTCCCTAAATCAAATCCCATACCAAATCTTCATCTATCTGAGTAGTGAAACATATTTAAGCCCCACATTATTTCTAATGATTTTCATCTTATGTGGAACTATTGTTTTGTTTTACCAATACAACTTGTTTCTCACACTGAGCATCACTCACGCGAGCCTAGAGTGTAAAAGTGATTATGAAACATTTTCATTGGTCCATAAATCAATCATAAACCGCATACATCTTTACTCAAACTACGATGGTTTTCATTCCTTTTCTAAATAGAGATACGTAGGTAGCCCATCTGCACGTATGATTCTAATTCTGAAATAAGTCATTTCCTTCTGAAGGAAAATAAACTTCAAGTGCCCCACTGAGTAGCTTAAAAACTAGTATGGTCATCATAATGGCCAAGATACTTTTATATATAATGTATTGATGGATACCATTTACTAATAACCTCTATCAAATACAAATGATTCACTATCGATGAAGAACCTCGAATACATATAAAAAAGACTCTCTATGTTTCCAACATATCAATTATTTATTGAAATTCTAAAGGAAAGATCATTCTTATACTTGTTAATTTAATAAGGATTCACGAACATATCTCAAATCTATAAAGAGAGTCCCGGAGCATACAATAATTCCCCCCCAAAAAAGGTGTGGTGAGTCTGACCTCCAATCCCCTTATCGAATGCAAATCCATAAGAATCATCAGTCCACAATTAATGAGCACCTGCCATTAGAAAGTAGGTCCAAATGGATATAGAATTATTGGATGTTTTGGGTTATACGAACAAACCCGTTAGAAACCGATTGGAATGTTCGAACCTTAAATCAACGATGTTATCCCCAATTCTAGTGGATACAAAAAAATGGTGAACCCATCGTGAATCCTTAACCAAGTTAAAATGATGTTTTACTTATTTATTAGGCCCCTACATAAACTCAATGAGATGGACAATAAATAAATCATTAAACATATGTGCACATCCAAAAGATGTAATGGGTGAATTTATCTTGATTATGTCTGTTATATCAAATAGGAAATCTTTTCCAAGATCTTCTGCATTACAGAAATGGCTTCCCTCATGTTCACACATGTGAATACCATTTCTGTGAATGCCATTGCTGCTACTCCTAATGGATCATCGTCACTCGGAGGAAGACATCACCTACTCAGCGTCTTCAACGATGGGTATAAATTTCACTTGTTAAGGAGTACCATCAACACGGTACCATCCCTACTCTAGAAGAAGCTTGACAAGGCCTCCATGTCAATAATCCAACCTGGTTTTCCGGACAGCTATGACCAGTGATCAAGATTCTGGTGGTTCCATGTAACACCCTGAGCTTCCATGATACGCTTCTCATTCAATAATGCAATAACTTGCATTGTACGCAACTTCGAGTTCTAAAACACCGCGACTAATCAAAGTAGCCATTATGAATAGTAATAACCACTTTTTAAAATTATAGAAATTTTATATTTCAAAATGGACTTCATTTTTGGATTCGGAATATCGAAATTAGCCTATGTTGAAATTTTGGTATTTTTCTGAGAACTTCTAATTTTTTATGAATAGTGAAAATTACTAAAAACAACTTTTTTAATCAAAATAATTTATAGTGATAAATTATACTGTTTTGTGGTTTTAAAGTATAATTAGAATATATTTTTACCATTTTATCCAATGGTGGTCATTAGAATTAATTTAACATTGAAATTGGACATAAACAATTGCCAATCTTTTGATATAAATTGTTTCTTAAAAACACGCTATTTGTTGTAACAGCGGGAATTAATTATAAAATTAATTAATTCAACTTATATGTTTGGAATTTTGAAAAATAGACATCATTTTTGAATTCAGAATATCAATTATAGCTTAGGGTGAAGTTTTGGCCTTATTCTGAAAAACTTCAATTTTTGATGAATAGTGAAACCACTAAGTGGTTGTTAAAAACTGATTTTTCGTTAAAATGAAATATTACCACTTCTGTGATTTGATTTTAAAAAATCCGACATACATGGTTGTCATTAAGAAGTAAAATGTGGTTCAATGAGATTAAAATAATTTTTTGGTGAATAGTACCTTTTAAGTTCTTAATCGCGATTAGAGGTAATTAGTGTAGTTTAAGGTAAAAATAATGTTTTAATAATATGATATGAGCTTGAAACTTGTCCTACTCCTATTGGATGAGTCATGGCCAACCAAGAAAATCCATGGGTCAACTTGGGGACCCCATGGAGCCACTTTAGTTGGAAAATGACATAAATACCTTTTATTTAATGTTAAAGTAAAAAATGACACAAACATGAGTTGATTTACTAAAACAGTTTTTAGGCGGGTTTACACAAGTCCAAATTTGATTATAAATAATAATTAAAAAGATAAAAAGATTTCCTACATTATAGTATTTTTTTTATAATTTTTTGACATTAAATAAATTAAATTATTTATGACATCATTATGATGCAGTGATGACCTCATTATTTAACGATTTTAATAAAATGAAAAGATAATGTAAAATACAAGGCTTACACTTGTCCAAAGACTATTTGATGGGTATATTTATAACCCTTATCACCTTAGCCACGAATTATATAAGTGTGGGACCTTTAGAATCCGAAAAGCATTGTGTAATAATGTAACATTTCAATCTTTCCAAAAGAGCCCCTCCTCTCCACTTATAAAAGGCCCCCACCTCTCCCACCTCATTTACACTTTCAAGACATTTGGCTCGGCCAAACTCTTCCCAAATACTCTCCCAACTTCCCCCTATTACTCCAATAAGCCTCACATTGGGCAGAACTCTTTCCAAGGAAGCCTTTGGCTCAAATCAAAAAGAGTTACCCGATTTTGAGGTAATGTCTTCTCTAATGTTGTTTTGTTTCATTTTTCTTCTCCAACCCCCTAAACTATTTTTATTCATTTCTTTTGTAACAAAACCAGTATCCTAAATATACTATTATGTTGTTATAAGAATGATTCGAGCTACACTTACACACACTTACATCTAATGGTTAAAGAACATACGGTTTCTGTGGATGGCGAATTTCTGCCTCACGAAACGATGATTGTTCAACACTCATATAACACCTTCAAAGGTGGCCATTAAGATGTCACTATATTTATATATGATATATATTATGTTTATGTTTTCCTTATCCTTCTGTATTTCTCATTTATGTCATACTTTATGATTTCCATTATGGGAAACGCGATAATTTCATTTTAGGAAGTGTGGACTACCGCCCCCTCAAAGTGATTTGAATCGTTAATACCATATGTGGGATGTATAAAGGATGGACTAAATGGTATTATACATTATATTAAACTGGAATTATATTATACCTTTATATAATTATAACTTCATTCCATTAAATACAAAATATAAATGAAAGTAGCGTTCATGCGTACGTACGGCTTACCGTCTCCATGAACGGTGCATTTCATTTCTTACCTCTAAATGTTATGTAATATTATAAATTCATTTATATACTGGATTTATAAGAGATATATGATATCTATATCATTAATATAGTTCTGGATATAATGGATACATCACCACATGAACAACTTGTAATTATAAGAAGTTTATTTTTGACTCAAGTACCTAAGATCGACAAAACGACTGTTATAAACTTAAATAATTACATAATGTTCATGACATGGTAATAAGTGATATAAAAGGAATAATGAACTTGAAAAAGGTTCTTAAGAAGGTAGATATTAACTCTAATTTATTATTCAGGAGGTTAAATAACGGTCGAATCAAGTCGGACACAAGGTAAGGGAATTTCTTAACCCAACTTCCATTCTTTGGGTTAATCTCCTACTTTCAAATTATGTCATGATATTATTAAGTCCAATTTTGTATTTTTACCTTCCTTATGTGTACCTATAGTTAATACACATAATAGATCTATTTTATTTTAAAAATGATCTTTTTAAGGACATCGTCTCAATCTCATTTGATTGAGGCATATTTGGTTTTATACACAATTTTCTTTTATACGGTGTATAAACCCCTTTGACTTTTACATTTATTCAAAAGGTTTTCTTTTATAATTATGTGATTTTTAAATGGTTTCAAAAAAATGATATTTCTATCTAATATATGAAAATCTAGTGAAAATGTATACGTATTTAACGCAAGCTTAAAAATGCTTTCGAAAAATCCGACTCTCGAGTGTGGTAGACAGGAAGGGATTGGGAGTGGACCCATCATGGCCTGTAATTAGTTGAGCAGTCTCAAGAATTAGTTATTTTGTTTTCAGAAGCTTGCATAATGATTTTAGAAAAACACTGGAGTATATTTGAGCAATTTTGAACGTAAGTATCTTCTAAAAAATTGCATCGGCAGGTCTCATGAGACAAATAGACGTGGAATTGGCCGAGGCCCTTTCCCAATTTGATTTATGGTTTTGGCCGAGGCCTTAATCATTTTAGACGTCTTGGCCGAGGCCTTGACAAAATGTTTCAGAATGTCCGGCATTATGCATTCCATCATTATGAAAGTGGTCATTGATATTGCTTGTGATTATTCGACCAGTAGAATATCCATGTGAAGAAGTGAATGGCATTATCTCATTTTACTTTTTCCATATTATGTTGACGTTCAAGTTTAAAAGGCTTTTGTTTTAGTTATACATTGCCTTAAATTTTTATGTTTATTTATGAAAGCTTCTGCAATATTGTTATCCTTACTGAGCATCTGAGCTCACCCCTTTCAATGTTTTAATATTTTCCAGGATGTGAAGAAGTGTATTATGAGTGACTTGCAAGAATAGTCTGTGAAGATATGAGTGTGGACTATGAAGACATTGTTATTAGTTTTTCACTTTATGATGTAATGTAAGACTTATGAATGTATCTAGTGTTTCCAAGGCTACTAAACTAATCGGTCTTTCGAGACTTGATCTTTTGTGATCATGCCAATGTTACGAAGTAACGCATTGGCTCTGGGTAGCTGGGGTCGGGGCGTTACAGTTGGTATCAGAGGCAGTTTAGTACTAACCTTGGAAGCTAGATTTAGATAAACTCTGATTAGAGCACATAGCCCAAAGATAGACTTTGAGGATTAGTATAGAAGAACTTCCTAGAATTTTGGTATTATAGAGATGTTATGAGTTTTCCGAGCAATACATCCCTGTCTGGATACGAGCAGGTAGAGGCGGCTCTGGAACAGATGTACCTAGGGGTAAAACCCGAAAACACCACTTTGAGCTAGACTCGAACGGGAACTGGTGCACGACAACGGGCCTTGCTGCACTCTTGGTTACGACACTCCCGGGGGATATGCTTAGGATAATTCTCATTTTCTTTACAAACCACTATGAACAGTTATGAGTATATACTTCCTCAATGAAAACCTTTTTATGATTATGGATTATATCCATAAATAGTTCAATTTATGTTATTTTTTTTATAAGTATGGAATTATGTATTTTGATTCATAAACTAATCTAGTTTATGCCATTGTATAGAAATGGCGCCTAGTGGAAGGAATGGAAACCGTATCAATGCACGAACTCCGTGTAGGGATTGCCCTCCTGCTCAAGATAATTATTGTGGATCTGGAGATAAAACTGGTGCTGATCAACTTATTACCATACTGGGACAACTCACTCAGGTTATGAATAATAACCTTACTCGTATGGAGCACCCTGATCCGCAACGTGGAGGATCAATGTTATACCGATTCATGAGGCAACAACCACCAACATTTAATGGGGGTACAAATCCATTAGTAGCTGTGCAATGGATAAACTCCTTAGAGAAAATATTCCATGCCTTGGGGAGTAGCGAAAGGGAGAAGGTTGTCATGGCAGTTTACCGCCTCACTGGAGATGCCGATCAGTGGTGGTCGCTGATTCAAAACACAAAGGAAGATGATGACGTATCGAATATGGAATGGAGGGAGTTCAAAGAGCTTTTCTTGGAAAAATTCTTTCCTCGTGACCATCGAGCAGATATGGAAAGGCAATTTCTGAGTCTGAGGCAGAAGGAGGATGAGAATGTCGCAAAGTATGAGACTAACTTTACAAGGTTAGCGAGGCATGCTTCCGATTATATACGTAACCCAAGGAGTAAGATTGATCGTTTCGTTGATGGGTTAAAACCATTTCTCCGTCGAGCTTTAGTATCACAATCCTTCTCATTATACGAAGATATTGTCTCGTGTGCTATCAAGACAGAAAAGGAATTCTCTAAGTCTTATGACAACAAAGTAAAGCAAGAGAAGAAGAGAACGAGGGAACAAGAGACAGATAAAGGGAAAAAGGGGAAGACGAATTTTCCATTATGTGATAATTGTGGGAAGAATCACCCTCGTACGTGCCTAAAAGGAATGGGAGTTTGTTATAAATGTGGAGAAAAGGGTCACCAGGCTCGTGATTGCAAGGGAAAGAAAGAGGCTGTCAAAGTTGAATGCTACAATTGTAGAGAAATGGGGCATTATGCAAATGAATGTTCTAAGCGTCAAGGAAATTTATCTCTGAAAAGGCCAAGGGATCAAGGCCAATCTTATGCTAAGACTACAGTTGAAGCGGAATAATTAATGTATTGGTGCTTTTGACTCAAGGATTATATTCTGGTTATAAGAATAATGTGATATATATAAAGATTGTACTGCAATACTTTTTTATTAAGGTAATATGATTAAGGTAATCATATTTTTAGTATGTGACAATAAGAGAATCTTTTCTTTCTTTGGGGAATCTGATGTTACAATAGATTTTGGAATTTAGAGACCTTTTAGAGAAAGTCTGGACGGAGGTATTTTGGATAACTGTTAAGGTTGGAATGGATTAAGTTGAACCATGGATAGTATTGTTTAAGGTTAAAGCATTTATGAAGATTATTTTTGGAATATTATGATACTATAGTTTTAGGAAAAGGACAACCTGCAGGGTGGGGCATAACCCGTCGCGTTGGACAAAGCTGCAGGAATCGAACCCACAATCATGGTGCAACAGGCCTTTATTTCCTACCACTAGCCTACAGGAAGTCCCTGGTTATTACAAAATAATTTTACTAATCTAAATGGTTTGTGTTAACATTTGGAACCTTATACAATTATGATAAGTATAATATTTTTGAGTTCTATTATCTTTTTGAGTGAATGATGAGTTGAAGGTTGAAACTCTAATTGTCAAGATATATATATATACCTATCTCTTATTCAATGAATAAATTAATTCTTAAACTTTAGTAAAGGGATATTAAAACAAAAAAAATGTGTAATCCTAATACCTTATGTCTTTTTGAACTGATGATATTTCAAATCAACATAGATTGAAGGCTTTGAGGCCCTCAATTTGACAGTTGATTGTGATTGATGACCTCAATCACTCCCTACAAATATTTACGTTTTTCCTCCAATTATATGTCTCTAATTGCCACCAATGTTCTCCTTATCGAGATCATAGTTTGGTGGTAAATTTCTTATTTCCATTTCCCCCTTATTAAGACTAAATTTTATTAACCTTATTTCCGATGTGGGCTTTCCAAAAATGTATTTTCTATTTTCAACCTTTTATTTTCAAAGAAAAAATTTCAAATTGCGAGGACACAATTTATTGAAGGAGGGGAGAATGTAACACCCCGAGCTTCCATGATACGCTTCTCATTCAATAATGAAATAGCTTGCATTGTACGCAACTTCGTGTTCTAAAACACCGCGACTAATCAAAGTAGCCGTTATGAATAGTAATAACCACTTTTTAAAATTATAGAAATTTTATATTTCAAAATGGACTTCATTTTTGGATTCGGAATATCGAAATTAGCCTATGTTGAAATTTTGGTATTTTTCTGAGAACTTCTAATTTTTTATGAATAGTGAAAAATACTTAAAAACAACTTTTTTAATCAAAATAATTTATAGTGATAAATTATACTGTTTAGTGGTTTTAAAGTATAATTAGAATATATTTTTACAATTTTATCCAATGGTGGTCATTAGAATTATTTTAACATTGAAATTGGACATAAACAATTGCCAATCTTTTGATATAAATTGTTTCTTAAAAACACGCTATTTGTTGTAACAGCGGGCATTAATTATAAAATTTATTAATGCAACTTATATGTTTGGAATTTTTTAAAATAGACTTCATTTTTGAATTCGGAATATCAATTATAGCTTAGGGTGAAGTTTTGGCCTTATTCTGAAAAACTTCAATTTTTGATGAATAGTGAAACCACTAAGTGGTTGTTAAAAACTGATTTTTCGTTAAAATGAAATATTACCACTTCTGTGATTTGATTTTAAAAAATCCGACATACATGGTTGTAATTATGAAGTAAAATGTGGTTCAATGAGATTAAAATAATTTTTTGGTGAATAGTAACTTTTAAGTTCTTAATCGCGATTAGAGGTAATTAGTGTAGTTTTAGGTAAAAATAATGTTTTAATAATATGATATGAGCTTGACATTTGTCCTAATCCTATTGGATGAGTCATGGCCGACCAAGACAATCCATGGGTCAACTTGGGGACCCCATGGAGCCACTTTAGTTGGAAAATGACATAAATACCTTTTATTTAATGTTAAAGTAAAAAATGACACAAACAAGAGTTGTTTTACTAAAATAGTTTTTAGGTGGGGTTAAACAAGTCCAAATTTTGATTATAAATATTAATTAGAAAGATAAAAATATTTCCTACATCATAGTATTTTTTTTATAATTTTTTGACATTAAATAAATTAAATTATTTATGACATCATTATGATGCAGCGATGACCTCATTATTTAACGATTTTAATAAAATTAAAAGATAATGTAAAATCTAAGGCTTATACTTGTCCAAAGACTATTTTATGGGTATATTTCGAACCCTTATCACCTTATCCACGAATTATATAAGTGTGGGACCTTTAGAATCCGAAAAGCATTGTGTAATAATGTAACATTTCAATCTTTCCAAAAGAGCCCCTCCTCTCCACTTATAAAAGGCCCCCACCTCTCCCACCTCATTTACACTTTCAAGCCATTTGGCTCGGCCAACCTCTACCAAAATACTCTCCCAACTTCCCCCTCTTACTCCTAGAAGCCTCACGTTGGGCAGAACTCTTCCCAAGGAAGCCTTTGGCTCAAATCAAAAAGAGTTACCCGATTTTGAGGTAATGTCTTCTCTAATGTTGTTTTGTTTCATTTTTCTTCTCCAACCCCCTAAACTATTTTTATTCTTTTATTTTGTAACAAAACCAGTATCCTCAATATACTAGGATGTTGTTATAAGAATGATTCGAGATACACTTACACACACTTACATCTAATGGTTAAAGAACATACGGTTTCTGTGGATGGCGAATTTCTGCCTCACGAAACAATGATTGTTCAACACTCATATAACACCTTCAAAGGTGGCCATTAAGATGTAAATATATTTATATATGATATATATTATGTTTATGTTTTCCTTATCCTTCTGTATTTCTCATTTATATCATACTTTATGATTTCCATTATGGGAAACGCTATAATTTCATTTTAGGAAGTGCAGACTACCGCCCCCTCAAAGTGATTTGAATCGTTAATACCATATGTGGGATGTATAAAGGATGAACTAAATGGTATTATACATTATATTAAACTGGAATTATATTATACCTTTATATAATTATAACTTCATTCCATTAAATACAAAATATAAACGAAAGTAGCGTTCATGCGTACGTACGGCTTACCGTCTCAATGAACGGTGCATTTTATTTCTTACCTCTAAATGTTATGTAATATTATAAATGCATTTATATACTGGATTTATAAGAGATATATGATATCTATATCATTAATATAGTTCTGGATATAATGGATACATCACCACATGAACAACTTGTAATTATAAGAAGTTTATTTTTGACTCAAGTACATATGATCGACAAAACGACCGTTATAAACTTAAATAATTACATAATGTTCATGACATGGTAATAAGTGATATAAACGGAATAATGAACTTGAAAAGGGTTCTTAAGAAGGTAGATATTAACTCTAATTTATTATTCAGGAGGTTAAAGAACGGTCAAATCAAGTCAGACACAAGGTAAGGGAATTTCTTAACCCAACTTCCATTCTTTGGGTTAATCTCCTACTTTCAAATTATGTCATGATATTATTAAGTCCAATTTTGTATTTTTACCTTCTTTATGTGTACCTATAGTGAATACACATAATAGATCTATTTTATTTTAAAAATGATCTTTTTAAGGACATCGTCTCAATCTCTTTTGATTGAGGCATATTTGGTTTTATACACAATTTTCTTTTATACGGTGTATAAACCCATTTGACTTTTACATTTATTCAAATGGTTTTCTTTTATAATTATGTGATTTTTAAATGGTTTCAAAAAAATGATATTTCTATCTAATATATGAAAATCCAGTGCAAATGTATACGTATTTAACGCAAGCTTAAAAATACTTTCAAAAAATCCGACTCTCGAGTGTGGTAGACAGGAAGGGATTGGGAGTGGACCCATCATGGCCTGTAATTAGTCGAGCAGTCTCAAGAATTAGTTATTTTGTTTTCAAAATCTTGCATAATGATTTTAGAAAAACACTGGAGTATATTTGAGCAATTTTGAACGTAAGTATCTTCTAAAAAATTGCATCGGCAGGTCTCATGAGACAACTAGACTTGGAATTGGCCGAGGCCCTTTCCCAATTTGATTTATGGTTTTGGCCGAGGCCTTAATCATTTTAGACGTCTTGGCCGAGGCCTTGAAAAAATGTTTCAGAATGTCCGGCATTATGCATTCCATCATTATGAAAGTGGTCATTGATATTTCTTGTGATTATTCGACCAGTAGAATATCCATGTGAAGAAGTGAATGGAATTATCTCATTTTACTTTTTCTATATTATGTTGATGTTCAAGTTTAAAAGGCTTTTGTTTTAGTTATACATTTCCTTAAATTTTTATGTTTATTTATGAAAGCTTCCGCAATATTGTTATCCTTACTGAGCATCTGAGCTCACCCCTTTCAATGTTTTAATATTTTCCAGGATGTGAAGAAGTGTATTATGACTGACTTGCAAGAATAGTATGTGAAGATATGAGTGTGGACTATGAAGACATTGTTATTAGTTTATCACTTTATTATGTAATGTAAGACTTATGAATGTATCTAGTGTTTCCAAGGCTACTAAACTAATCGGTCTTTCGAGACTTGATCTTTTGTGATCATGACAATGTTACGAAGTAACGCATCGGCTCTAGGTAGCTGGGGTCGGGGCGTTACATTCCAAACACCGTTTTCAACCGTTTTGGGTCGTTATCCCCGAAACACCATCACCAATCCCTCCCATATCCTGGGTAGGTGAATGAACATGTCCCTCAGGGTGATACCATCAAAGTTTTGACATATGAAAAACAAAAATCCTTTCACTATACCACTATGAATTTGTATATCCATACACAACAGGCCCAATACTATCCACAATCTATAATGACCCCTTGTACTTAGGCTCAAACATTCACTATTTTTGTATCCAATGTTGACCCAACCTCTTTGACACCCAAAGAAACACACGATCACCCACTATAAATTCTAGAGGCCTGTGGAACATATCCATATATGAAATATTCCTACATTGTTCCATTTCCATAATTTTTTGAATCAATTGAACATGTTCCAATGTATCCTAAATGAGACTTATCCATAAAAATACAGATTCATCATCATCCATCTATCTCAATGAAAATCAACATGGACTAACATAGAGCACCTCATATAGTTTCCCCAGAATCGTCACTGTTGACACTTCTTTTTTGTCACAGTGTCTAAATGAATGAAGAGGGAAATTCCTTAGCATAAAGTGATTCATCCTTTGACAAAAACATCAAAAATTGACCAATGATTGAACAAGGTTTCATTCCCACTTGGGATGCACATGTTCCATCATGTTCACGTAAGTGTACTTGGGCGCTGCCTAGCGGTCACTTAGGTGACTTGCATGCCCTCTTTGATTTCTGCCCGGTGTCTTCAGTAGCTATAAATACCGCCTGTGGGCCCCCCATTTTGAGGAAGAAAAATTCCAGAACCTCATATTTGAGCTCCCGGTGCCCTAGTCTTTTCTCAAAGCTTTCAAAAACTCCTAATGTATTTTCATACCAAGAATGGAAGCTCTAAAGAGGGAATGCATGGCCTATGTGTTGAAATTCACCAACACATGCGTGCCTAAGTGGTTTATCCCTTATGGGAAATGAACACACTTGTGTGCCGCCTTACTCCTTCAATAGACCTTGTGATCCACCCTTCTGGAAGACCTTAGGGATAATACAATAGTCTTGATAAATGTCTCACTCAAGTATTACCTCATGGGTTGACCACTGCGTAAGTGTCCATGTGCCACATAGGTATACCTGCATGCCCATGACTTGCGCGCCCCTGTCGGACCTACGTACCACTATTTTTTTGGGTGCCCCTCCTGCCTATTTCACTTTTTTCCTTTAATTTCACCTACACTCTTCAAGGTTAAGCCTTCATAACTCTCTTCAAAGTCATTTATGACATGATTTTGTTAGCTACCTTAGCTAAATGAAATTCTATGGAACATCTCTCAAAACCTAGAGATTTACAGATATTTATGTCACTAAAGATAGAGATTTCATTCTTTTAACCTCATCCTTTGAAGATGAGTGAACCCTTTAACTTGGGCCTCCTTTTCATGATTAATCCCCTGTCCATGTTCACTTAATTTGGGCATCCTTTTTAGGATTATGCCCAACGTCCCCAAATTTGGGCATCCTCCTTAGGAGTAAGCACCAATTCCCCTAAGATTGGAATCATCATTAGGAGTAACACCCAAGTCCCTTAAACTGGGCTTCCATTTCAGGAGTAAGCCACAATCCAATTTCTCTTAAATCTTGGCATCCTCCTTAGGAAGTAAGCCCCGAGTTCCCAAATTCATAATTCTCATTAACTTGCGATTCCTCCTAAGGAATAAGCCCCAGTTATCAAGTACCTTTAACCTGGGCCTCCTTCTCAAGAATAATCCCCAATCATTATTTCTCTTAAATAGTCTTAAATTCTTCTAATTTGGACTTCCTCCTATTGAATAAAACCCAATCATAAGAACCGTCTTTTTTGGGAATCCTTCTCAGAATTAAGTCCTCAGTTATGTTTCCAAATCTCCTTAAAGAACATATATCATTATGGACCTTGATCCTGGGTTTCTTCCCTAAATCAAATCCCAAACCAAATATTCATCTATCTGAGTAGTGAAACATATTTAAGACCCACATTATTTCTCATGATTTTCATCTTATGTGGAACTATTGTTTTTTTTTACCAATACAACTTGTTTCTCACATTGAGCATCACTCACGCGAGCTTAGAGTGTAAAAGTGATTATGAAACATTTTCATTGGGCCATAAATCAATCATAAACCGCATACATCGTTACTCGAACTACGTTGGTTTTCATTCTTTTTCTAAACATAGATACGTAGGTAGCCCATCTGCGTGTACGATTCTAATTCTAAAATAAGTTATTTCCTTCTGAAGGAAAATAAACTTCAAGTGCCCCACTGAGTAGATTAAAAACCAGTATGGTCATCATAATGGACAAGAGACTTTTATATATAATGTATTGATGGATACCATTTACCAAGAACCTCTATCAAATACAAATGAGTTACTATCGATGAAGAACCTCGAATACATATAAAAAAAGACTCTCTATGTTTCCAACATATCAATTATTTATTGAAATTATAAAGGAAAGATCATTATTATACTTGTTAATTTAATAAGGATTCACGAACATATCTCAAATCTATAAAGAGAGTCCCGGAGCATACAATAATTCCCCCCCATAAAAAGGTGTGGTGGGTCTGACCTCCAATCCCCTTATCGAATGCAAATTCATAAGAATCATAAGTTCTTAACTAATGAGCACCTGCCATTAGAAAGTAGGTCCAAATGGATATAGAATTATTGGATGTTTTGGGTTATACGAACAAACCCGTTAGAAACCGATTGGAATGTTCGAACCTTAAATCAACGAGGTTATCCCCAATTCTAGTGGATACAAAAAAATGGTGAACCCATCGTGAATCCTTAACCAAGTTAAAATGATGTTTTACTTATTTATTAGGCCCCTACATAAACTCAATGAGATAGACAATAAAGCAATCATTAAACATATGTGCGCATCCAAAAGATGTAATGGTTGAATTTATCTTGATTATGTCTATTATATCAAATAGGAAATCTTTTCCAAGATCTTCTGCATTACAGAAGTGGCTTCCCTCATGTTCACACATGTGAATACCATTTCTGTGAATGCCATTGCTGCTACTTCTAATGGATCGTCGTCACTCTGAGGAAGACATCACATACTCAGCGTCTTCAACACTGGGTATAAATTTCACTTGTTAAGGAGTACCATCAACACGGTACCATCCCTACTCTAGAAGAAGCTTGAAAAGGCCTCCATGCCAATAATCCAACCTGGTTTTCCGGACAGCTATGACCAGTGATCAAGATGCTTGTGGTTCCAAACACCGTTTTCAACCGTTTTGGGTCGTTATCCCCGAAAAACCATCACCAATCCCTCCCATATCCTGGGTAGGTGAATGAACATGTCCCTCAGGGCCATAATTAAATGTGACAGAAGTACTTCCCAAGGGATCCAATCACGAATCGCTACCAGACTCGTGTGACCGTGCACCCTCAACATGATGAGGTTGTCTTCTCTAAAAGTTCGGCTCAGGTTCCTCGAACCCGAGCAGGCAAGATGAATCGCCAGAGGAGAAATCAGATCAATTGTGATTAGTTTATCATCTCTGCTATTTCTGGAGGAATCCACCATCCTACCATGGTGGAAAGAAATGAGCAGGCACATACACCGATTCATTTTAATTCTGTTGTCAAGCAGACTCGACTGGCAGCATCACGCCAATCCCTCTAGGCAATTTTAACTGAGTACTATAGACAAGAACATAAACCTGTTTATAAATCACCAGCTAGACAGTAGGCTCTTCTGACTACATACGATGTGGCCTGCCAAACCAATATGTTTACAAGTGGTAAAAAAGAACATACACCTGCTCACACTCATCAATCCTCCCGCAGCCTCATCTATCAGTATTGACGGAAACACGTCGACCATGATCGATAGAGTGCAATCAGAAGGCAAATACAACTTCTAGTATTGAACAAGTCCACCAACAGTCTCATTTGGTAGCACACGGTGAAGTCAGTTAGAAAGCTCTGATGAAAAACATGAGGCTAACTCAACTCTCTGCTCTACACATGAGTACTGTCAGGATTCACTGATAGGAAAGGGGGGAAAAGATCTGGAAAATACACCTACTCCAAGCACGGAATGGACGTATATCCCTGTTTCGGTAGCTGAAGTCACCAAACACATTTTGTTAATGGTGAATGTGCATATGAAAATACCTGTTCCTATCCTGGATGCCTGTCAAGATATTATAACTGCTTCAACAGCATCTCAAGGATAGTCAGATAAATTTTTCCCAACCAGTGGAGTGACACATCAACATATAAATCTGGAACAGACACAAACCATTGTTCCAGTCCAAGAGGGTTGTGAGGCATACTCCCCCATATCATACATACAACCAAGTCAAGCACATATACCTAGTTTGAGTGGAGATAATCAGCCTAACATGATATTTTCTCTTGAGTAGGCACACACACCTACCAAAGTGAGTAAGAAGGCATCTAAGAAGAAGTTCCATCCAATACAGTCAAGAAATCAAGGGCCAATATGTAATCCGGATTTTCTTGATGCTGGAGTTCTTGATACAATCTGACAATTATTTTTTGCAACTCAAGTTTCTTCTCTCTAATTTCTCAATAGTGGGAACATTAATTCCTAATGACTTCATTAGACACTTCCTCATGAAGGCTTACTTTATGAATGTTCGATCGATCTTGAAGATTCATCTTCAGATGAGAGCCACATTAACCATCTGCAAGGTCATAATATCATGGAGAAAGAGGTTTCATCTTTTTCTGTAACTCACCATGATGATCCTCCACATGATGATGAATTTAGATGTGAATGTCCTCTCCGCAGTAATAATTCACATTTCCTGGAAAGTTCTTCAGAGAACAATGTAGTGTCGAGAAATCCCTCTTATTATGAGGAACATGAAAATGTGAATCCAGTCATGTCTGATGCTTTATAATCAGCATGTGAAATACTTTCTCAATCAGAAGATAGCCCGGGGTGTAGGTCATTCTCTAGACCACCCCTGGGTCATTCATATTCAAGATTGAATAGTGAATTCACTACAAATCTCGTTGAATTGGATGAAGCAACAAAGAAGAACCAGCTCTGGTCTGAACATGTATATGATTATTTATTGAATGATTAAGAGGAAATGATGAACATGACAAAACAACTAGCGATAGATGATGTAGTACTTATGTTTTGGCCATTGGCTAACTCTCAGTATAGAATTCTAGAGATGTTGATGGAAGATGGGATTCATGATATTCGTCTCAACATATGAAAAACACATTGTCAGTTAAAAAAGAATGTATTAACTTATGATGAATATGAAAATTATGTTATGATAATAGAAGGGTTACAACACCAAATTGACTTGGCATCTCTATCAGTTTCCCAATATCTGAAGGCTGAAAAGTAGAATCGTGCCCTTCAGCATTCATGCCTTGGAGCATTAAGAAGATTGGGCCAGTAAATTGCTAATTCCCCGTCGGTTATTCATATCAGAGGATGGGGTGTTCATAGAGCACTACATTTTACAGTGATATCTAATCAACAAATCCCACCAAAGGTGGTTTCATGCAATGTTATCTCCCAAAATATTCGACATCTAGCTAGTTTTGTGAGAAATCAATGTCTTGCCCAAGATCAGGATTCAGCTAGTTCTTTTCAAACTCAAGAATATAGAGAACAATTTGTTGAATTACTCATACATCAAGCTAACGAGAATATTGAACAGGCCTCTCATATGGAGAAAGCACATCATCATGTGATAGAAGTGTCAGAAATCATCCAATGATCATTTGATCCAGGTGACAAAAGTCGATGATTGTTCATTCATCCAGCTAATTTCCTTACTAAGGTTAACAAGATTAAGAGAGCTTTTAAGAAATTCATAGACATAGCATGTCAAGAACCGCCCCAGCTTGTCAGACTGTGGACTCTATTAGCCCAACCCCCAGAATCAACAAATAAAATTCGTGGAGTTGAGAGGGACCATCAGGAACAACTCCAGTCCACTGGACTGGGTTCTTATTAAAATCCTCAATACCTCCCTCAGAGAAAGTCGATCTTCTCTCGATTTGGGAAGAATACCCAAGAGGAACGAAGAGACAAATTATCATGTGATTCTCTCTAAATTACATCTTGCCAAGAAGTCTACTAAGGGACTGATTCAACAAATGGCAATGTCTAGTCAATGACATGGAAAACAACAATATCGCAGAAATGATGATAGAAGGAATTAAATTCATTATACATAAATAAATGTAAACAATACCATTGTTTATGATCCACAATATGAGGCTCACTCATATGGATCAAATGAAGAGGTTATTGTTCAAAAAGTTGTACACATAGACAGAAATGAATAAGGTGTGCGTACAAGAAATCAAAGGTTTACCCAAAATCTGGGTGTTCATTAAAGTAACCTACTTCCCCCATTCCGAAAGGCATCCAATAAGGGGAATGTATAGAATCGGGTTACTTCCCACCCTTCCTTAAGAGAAGGCCAGTCGCTCTGATTAGAGCAAAGGTTTTCACAACAGGAGGAAGAAATGAAGGAATTGCGGATGATGAGAGTAGAACTACATCAGGGTAGTCTTCCTTTTATATGTGCTAGAGTCAATCAGAAAAGGAAATTTTTTTCAGCTACTGAGATTGATTAAGATTACCCTTATTTACTAGTACACCCCACAGGTCTAAGCCTACGGTTCAGGCACAACAACAATCAGTAGTGTTACAATCAGTTGTTGTACTAGCCATCATACCTGTACAAGCTCTAGTCAGTGCACCTGTTCGGGTCCATGCTCAACCAGATGTTTCTCAAAAGATAATAACTAGTATTGAGTCAGTGACAACTCGAAAAGAAGCTATGGAGGGAAATCATGAAAAATTAAACCACAAAAGAGATAATACCATTAATAGGTCGATGATTTCTCTCCCCCACCAAATTTTTCAAGTACCTCATTCCCAATCATTAATGGTTCTGGAGATCCAGAGAAACACCTAAAACATTTTGTTTCTCGTTTTATCCCATGATGTGAACCCCTCAGCAACAAGAAGTAGTTAAGCTCAGGTGTTTTGTACAGTCATTACAAGGACCAGCTATTGTTTGGTAATCAAGTTTGCAATCTGATTCAATTACTAGTTGGGAATATCTTCATAAAAAATTTCTTCTTCAATTTAGCTCAATGTTTCCAAAGAAAATGGTTTTTAATATTAAAAACTATATGAAATGGGAGAATGAAAGGGTTTCAGATTTCATTGCTCTCTGGAAGGGATTAACATATTCCCTGAGCATAGAACAATCTAATGAGGTACTGCAGCCAATATGTAAGGAAAATTTGCGTGATAAATTATGAATGCCATTGATCTCTATGAAATACACAGGAGGGTTTCGAGACCTTACATCTACTACTCAGCAGATTGAAGATTCTATTACAATGACTATGGATAAAATTCATATAATTCCAATAACTCTAGGAAGAAGAATGGGTAGAGTAGAGAGTGCTATAGTTATGCTTATACAAGCACCTATACCTGCTTCTACTTCAAAACTGTAATATTCGTGAAGGGCTCCACCTCCTAAGCCTCATCAACAGAGGCATCTTTGTTAAGAGGATCAAAGATATCAAAGATGGAAACTATTTGATGTGTTGAATAGCAATGTTTATTCATTCCGAATTGAGCATTTTCCTGGTTATTTCATTTCAACTTTAGATAATAATTTGGTTCTACTGCCGAAGCCCAAGAGGCCAGAAAACGAAGGAGATGAAGACCGTCCCAATTATTGCATATTTTATAAGATGATTGGGCATCCCATCTAGGAGTTTTTTGTCTTCAAGGACTTCCTGCAAAAATTATAGACTCAAGACAAGTCAAATTGAAAGGTTCTTCAGCTCAGGTATCATATGTTATTGTTATCTATCCGGAGGAAGGTGTCGAGTGTCACGGAGTAAAAAACAAAAATGCACAGAAATATGCTGATTGGATGGTCAGAAAAATGAACAACTGAACTCATTCCATTTTGCAAATGCAACTGATGAAACCAATTGTGTTTTCTGCTGTAAATTCTACATTGAAACCACCATCAAAAGAAGAAATCTAAAAAGGGCAGCATAGTTCAGGGAAAGAAGAAGAATAAGAAGAAGATGAGTATGTGTCAAATCCCAAGTTGTCTTTAACTCTAGTAGATTATATGCCATCTACTTCAAAACCTCTAGCACCGCCCCACCAAATGGATCGTCCTATGTTTCCTAGTCGGGAAGAGTATTAATTGGGTGAAGTGTTCATCTTCGGTTCTGTTAATATGATTCACTTAACAAATCCTTATGGTAGTCACAGTTTTGATTTCGATGAGCCTGAATTCTCTATATCAAAAAGAGGAATTTGAGGATGTTTCAGGGGTCTGAGATACAGAGGAAGACATGGATATCCTAGAATCTTCTATTCAAATTCTACCCATGCTAGAACTGTGTATGCTTTAGAATGTCATGGCAGAGCCCTTCAGTGATCTCAACAAGAACAAGCAAGTTCATCCACCAAGAGCAGATTCAGTCTTGGCATAGTTATTCTGGAGGGTTGGTTAAAGGTTTCAGCTACATCCTCTCAATGAGTAAATGGATCTAATGGGTCCAATATTCTAAATCTAGGAGTATTTTCAACTCTTATCCCGATACAAGATGCATCTACTTCCAAAGCAAAAACATTCAAGGCACGTGCTAAACCACATGTTCATGTTGGGAAACGTAGACCATTGGTTAAAAAGTATGATGTATTTAAACACCGGGCCCATGTACCATCCATGTTATCAATCCTGAATGCTTTGAATATATCACAGGATCTCTAGGAGGCACTGATTGAGGCTTTATCAAGTCCTCAGATGATTGAAACTGAAATTGCTATAGTCGTAGTCTAACACGTAGAGAATAATCATGCAGAATGCCATGCAATGATATCACTCACAGATGAAGATGAAGATGATGCGGTGCATGGGCATATTAGACTTTTGTACTTATCTGGAAAGATTAATGGTGTAGACATCTGATGATCTTTTGTTAATAATGGATCAGGAGTCAACCTCTTCCCCATTCGTACACTTCGTCAATTAGGACTCACCAAATCTAATTTATCTCATACTACGTTGATGTTGCAAGGGTATGCTAAAAATGAACAATAACAACTAGGTGAGATTACAATCAGAACTCAGTTTGTTTACCATGTATCCAATTCAGATTTCATGGGTATTGAAAATGATACAACTTTCAATATTTCCCTTAGAAGACCCTGGCTACATCAACATGTAGCTATCCCTTCATCGTACCATCAATGTCCTAAATATTGTTTCAACGGTCAAATTGGGACATTGTATGGTGATAAATTGCCATTCATGACATGTGAATAACAATATATTGAGGCGGAATTCTATCACATGAAGAGTGAGGAGAAACCCACAACAATAGAGGTGACTAAGGTTAATGCTCCATTTGATTTAGAAAATATTCCAGTAAATCCATTTACACATGTGAGTTCAGATTATGTGTTTCATATTAATCAAATTGATAGGATATACCAAAATCAAAATACTCTTATGGAAAATTATTTAATGTCAATTACAACAATTGAGCCAGGAAAAATGGGAGAAATTGTTGATACATGAAGTAATTATGAAAGCCCAAATAGCAATGTATTCACTTCATCATCTGCAATCTAGTATGTCTATACTTCACCAACAAGGCCAGAAGATGATATAGAAAAATTAGAGGTGAACGATGAAGTCGATTCTCAATCTATCGTCTCCTCATTTTTACCCATGGATGACCCTTCATTAGTAATCAGGTCAGAAATGGATGCTTCTTCTTCAAAATGTTCAAATGTTAACATCTCTTCTAATCATGGAAATTCTGCTTCATCATCTTCTATACAAGTAGAAAAAGCAGAAATAACTCATATTGATGAAGAATAAGATGATATCAGGGATTCTCCCCCATCATTTGAGGAAGGTATCTCTACAACCGTGGATGAACTCAGAGAAATAAATATGGGTGAAAAAGAAGATCCACGCCCCACTTTAATCAATGCGGCCATGACATCTAAAGAACAAGATATGTATATTTCATTTTTAAAGAAAAATCGAGACTTATTTTAATGGAACTATATAGAGATGATGGGGCTTGATTATGATTTTTTCTACTCATCATTTTGGTTTTCCAGAAGAACATCGATGATTTAAGCATGCCACGAGAAGAACACCCCCAACTTATGCTTCCAAAATTGAAGATGATGTGGATAAGCTAATCAATGATAACATCATCCGAGAAGTTCAAAATCCCATTTGTTTTGCTAATATTGTCCATATGAAGAAGAAGAATGAAACAATTAGAGGTTGAATTGATTTCATGGATCTTAATCGACATTGTCCTAAGGATGATTTTCATGTTCTAATTACAAAACATTTAATTGATGCAATGACTGGATCTGAAGCAAATTCCTTCATGGATGGGTATTACAGATAGAATTTAAACCGAATGGCTCCAGAAGATGACGAATCTACAACATTTAGAGCCCCTCAGGTGTGTTTTGGTATCAGTTAATGCCTTTTGGCTTAAAGAATGCTGGAATAACATATCAGCATGCCAGACACCATATCTTCAAACCCATTATAGAGATGTTTGTTGAATGTTATGTTGATGACTTGGTGGTTAAATGCAAACAATGTTCTAATCACTTTGTAGATTTGGAAATCATATTACACAAGCTTCGACAAGATAATGTGAAGATGAACCCCATAAAATTTTCTTTTGGGGTATCCTCAGGAATGTTTCTCGGCTTTCTTGTACACCATCGTGGTATTGATGTCGATCCTAAGAATACCATGTCAATCCTTGGTATGTCACCTCCTCGTAATTTGAACAAATTGAGATAGATTCGATGACACATAACCTATATTCGGCGTTTTATCTCCAATTTTCCAAAAAAAAAATTTACCCTTCTCCAAATTGATGAAAAAGGGAGTTACATACCAGTGGACTGAAGAATGTCAAGTAGCATTCAATATTCTCAATAAGTACCTCTTGAGTCCACCGGTACTGATGCCACCAGTTGAAGGAATACCACTTACCCTTTCCGTGACTGCTTTTGAGTGATCATTGGGTGCCTTTCTTGATCAGAAGAATGATGTTGGGAATGAAAACAGCATGTACTACCTTAGTCGGACTATGCTGGAAGCAGAAACCCGATATTCCAGTATTGAGAAGTGCTGCCTAGCATTAATCATTGAAGTTCATAATTTCAGACACTACCTGTAACATCATGTGGTCCAATTAGTATCTCACAATAACTTACTCAAATTCATCCTCAGTCGTCTAATGCTTATAGGACATCTAGTAAGGTGGGCAATTATTTTGCAGCAGTTTGATATCCAGTATGTGTCTCAAAAAGAAATAAAGGGCCAAGGTCTTGCTGCATTTCTTGTTAAACATCCTTCAGTAGAAGATACATCTTTAGATATTAAACTCCTTAATGAAGAAGTCTATTCGACTCAAGATAGTCTTCAATTATGGGAAATATATTTTGATGGTGCTTCCAGATGTCCAACATGGATGAAAATTGAAGATCCTAAATTCAACAAAGTTGGGTTAGGAGTTGTTCTTATATCCCTAGAAAAGGCAGTGTTATGTTTTCCTTCTTACTATTGGAAGGTGGTACCAACAATGAATCAGAATACCATGCTCTCATCACAGGCTAGGAGTTGGCGCTTCAGGAACAAGTGAATCAATTAAAGGTGAATGGTGATTCATACCTAGTAATCAAACAAGTAAATGGGGATTATGAAATCAGAATAAAAGAATTGATCCATTTGTATGATTACATTAGAGATTTAATGGAGGAATTTCCTACGGAACCGACATTTTATTATGTCGTGTGATCACAAAATGCTCAAGTTGATGCTTTGGCTAACATAGCCACAACTCTATCAGATCCAAATCTAGATGAGACCAGAATGAACATTGCCCACCGTCGTACAATTTCAGATTAGTTAATATCTAGAATAGAGGAAATCAATGAAATTAGTCCAATTCTTGAGACATATGTTCATACAACAGGATGGATGACACCTATTGGAGAATACCTTCAAAATGGAGCACGTCCACCTGATAGAGCTGGGAAAGAAAAAATCGGACAACGTGTGGTCAATTTTACTCCTTATGATGGCCTAGATTAGCTAGAGAAAATTCTATGTAGTTGTGGTTTTGATGGAGTATTCTTCAGATGCATTGATGTGGAAGAGACAATGGTTGTCATGAAAGAATTGCATGGAGGACTCTGTAGTGCCCACAAGTATGGACATAGAATATCTTATCAAATTCGATGGTTTGGATTCTATTGGCCCTCAATGATACATGATTGTATTTATTTCACTAAGAAGTGTCATTCATGCCAAATAAATTCCAATTTAATTCATCAGCCCCCAGAGTATCTTCATACAGCTAAATACTTGTGGCCATTTTCCACGTGGGGAATGGATGTGGTGGGACCATACCCTTCAGTTAAAGCCAAGAAATTTAAGTATATTCGTAATTATACTGACTTCCCTTCCAAATGGACAGTGGAAATACCTCTCAATGATGTTAGTTCTAAAATAATTGTTAGCTTTATCATGTCTAACACATTACAAGATTTGGTTTCCCTCATACCATATTGACAGACAATGGCACCAAATTCTGTTAATCTGAGTTGAAGAAGTTGTATCATGAATACATCATCAAATCCAACCATTCATGTTGGTATCATGCAATAACTAATTTTTAGATAGAAGCCTTCAACATGACTCTATCAAATATTCTGTAACACCCCAAGCTTCCACGGTACGCTTCTCTTTGAATAATATAGTAGCGTGTGTTATACGTAACATCGAGTTTTAACACACCACAACCAATCAATGTAGCTGTAATGAATAGTAATACCTACTTTGGGAAATATTATAAATCTTATCTCTCAAAATGGACTTCATTTTTATATTCGGAGTATCGAATTTAGCATAATGTAAAAGTTTGGTACTTTTCGGATAACATTTATATTTTAGTGAAAATTACTAAAACAACCTTTTCAATCAATATAAATAATAGTGATATATTATGAATTTGAGTGATTTTAAAGTATAATTAGAAAATAATTTTACGATTTTCTCCAATGATGGTCATTAGAAATAATTTTACTTTGAAATTTGTCATAAACAATTATCAATCTTTTGATAGATATTGTTTCTTAAAAGCACACTATTTGTTTTGACAGAGGGATTTAATTAAAAAATAATTTAACATAACTTCTATGTTATAAATTTTGTAAAATATACATCATTTTGGAATTTGGAATATCAATTTTTTCTTAGGGTGAATTTGTGGTAATTTTATGAAAAACGTCAATTTATGATGAATAGTGAATCCCCTAAGTGGTAGTCAAGCAAACTGATTTTTTTAAATGAATGTTTACAACTTTTGTGAATTTAATTTCGAAAATACGACATACATGGATGTCATTAGTATGTAAAATTTGGTTCAATGTAATGAAAATAATATTTTGTTCAATAGTAATTTTTTTCATTAATCGCGATTTGAGGTAATTTGTGTAATTTAAGGCAAAAATAATGTTATAATAATATGAAATTACAATGAAACTTGTCCTAATCCTATTTTATGTGTCATGTCCGACCAAGACAACCCATGGGTCGATTTTTGGGACCCCATGGAGCCAATTGGGTAAGATAATGAGATTAATGCCTTTTATTTAAAGTAAAATGAAAAAATGACACAACCATGTATTGTTTTATTAAATACATTTTTAGAAAGGGTTATACATGTCATGTTTTTTACTATAAATACTCATTAGAAATCTAAAAATATTTCCTACATCATGGTAATATTTTTATAATTGTTAGACATTATATAAATTAAATGTTTTATGACACCATGATGATGCAGCGATTACCTCATTAATTAACGATTTAAATAAAATAAGAAGATAAGGTAAATTCTAGGTCTTACAGTTGTCCCAAACTGATGGGATGAGTATATATCGAACCCTTATCATTTTAACATATAAATTTATCATTGTGGGACCTTTAAAATCTGAAAATCCTTTTATAATAATATAATTTTTCTTTACTTTCCAAGAGTTCCCCTCCTCTCCTCTTATAAAAGGCCCCCACCTCTACCACATTTCCCACTCCTCTCAAGCCTTTGGCACGGCCAACCCCTGCCCATTTTCTCTCTCAAAATCCCTCTATTACTCCTAGAGGCCTCACTTTAGGCATAATCCATTCCACGGAATCCTTTGGGCTCAAATCAAAAAGAGTTACTCATTTAAAGGTAATGCTTTCTCTTATGTTATTTTGTTTTATTTTGCTTCTCCAACACCGTAAACACATTTTATTCCTTTATTTTGTATCAACACCAGTATCATCAATATACTGGGATGTTGTTATAATATGGATTCGAGCTACACTCACACAAAACTACATCTAATGGTTAAAGAAAATACTGTTTTTGTGGATTGCGAATTTCTGCCTCACGAAACGACGATTGTTCAAAATCCATCTAACACCTTTCATGGTGTCCATTGTGATGTGACTATATATATATTTGTTATATATTATGTTTATGTTTTCCATATGCTTCTGTATTTTTCATTTCTATAATACCTTTATGGTTTCCATTATGGGTAAACGCGATATCTTCATTTAAGAAAGTGCAGACTAACGCCCCCTCAAAGTGATTTGATTCGTTAATGCCATATGTGGATGTGTAAAGGATGAAGTAAATGATATTATATATGATATTATACTGTAATTATAAAATACCATTATATAATTATTATTTCATTCCATTAAATATGAAATAGAAATGAAAGTAGCGTTCATGCGTACGTATGGCTAACCATCTCCATGAACGGTGCATTTCATTTCGTACCTCTAAATGATATCTAATATTAGAAATGAATATATATACTATATATATATGAATTATATGATATCTACATCATGAAAATGATTCTTGATATAATGGATATTTTACCACATGAGCAACTTCCAATTATAAGAAGTTTATTTTTGACTCAAGTACGAATGATTGACAAAACAACTATTAATAACGTAAATAATTACAAAATGTTCCTAACATTGTAATAAGTAATATAAAATGAATAATGAACTTTATAAAGGTTCTTAAGAATGTATAAATTAACTCTAGTTCATTATTCAGGTGGATAAAGAATGATTGAGTCAAGTTAGATACAGGGTAAGGGACATCGTCTCAATCTCCATTCATTGAGGCATATTTTGTTTTATACACAACTTTCTTTTATATGGTGTATAAACCCCTTTTACTTTTATGTTTATTCAAATGGAATATTTTTTATATGAAGTGTTTTACTAAATGACAAAATGGAATGTTTTTTAGTCGTACGTATGCAGCGACAATGACTTCTTCGCCGTCGTGACCATTATCTTAGTTTTGGCTTCCTCTACAAGCCATAACTTCATTTTTTAAAATGAAAAATAAATACCATGTTTCACATGCCATTTATTTTGGTATTGAAAATGGTATTGAAAATGTTTTGATTATATCAATATGATTCTATTGATATCTTGTTATCAAAATGTTTAAATTTTATGGTTCCATTATTCATGTTTTATGTGATACGATTATGTTATGGATAATGATATGTTTAAACCTTTTCATATATGTAATGCATTGGACTTATTATGTGATTGGTGGAGCCCTCTATAGCTTTTTGAGGCATCGATAGGTCTTTTGAAACAAACTAGTTTCATGGCACAAGGCCTTGACAAAATCTTATTTATAGTCTTCGCACTAGGCCTTGGCTTCGTGGTTATGATAGTCTGGCATTATGCATTCCAACATTATGAAAGTGGTTATTGATATTGCATGTAATTTTTAAAGTAGTAGAATATCCATGTGAATATGTAAATGGCATTATTTCATTTTATATTGCCATATTATGCAAAATTTCAATTTTAAAAGGCTTTTGTTTTAGATATACATTGCCTTAAATATTTATGTTTATTTATGAATGTTTACGCTATATTGTTATCCTTACTGAGAATAGGAGCTAACCCCTTTCAATGTTTTAATTTTTCTAGGATGTGAAGAAGTATTTTATGAATGACCTGCAAGGATATTATGAGGGGATATGAAGATAATATGTTATCGTAGTTTTTCACTTTATGATGTAATGTAACATTTAGAATGTATCTAGTGTTTCCAAGGCTACTAAACTAATCGGACATTCGTGACTTGATCTATATTGTGATCAATTCAATGATATGTAATAATGCACTGGCTTTTGTTAACGGGGGTCGGGGCGTTACGGTTGGTATCAGAGGGAGTTTAGTACTAACCTTGGAAGCTAGATTTATATAAACTCGGATTAGAGAATATATCCCTAAGATAGACTTTGAGGATTAGTATAGAAGAACTTCCTAGAATTTTGGTATTATAGAGATTTTTGTGTGTTTTCCGAGCAATACATCCATGTATGTATATGAGCAGGTAAAGGCGGCTCTGACACAGATTGACCTAGGAATGAAAACTCCGACAAGGAGTTTCGGGCTTGACCAGGGGTATCCTGGTACACGACAATTGGGTCTTGCTGCAATCTTGGTTACGAGACTCCCGGGGGAAATGCTTAGGTTAATTCTTAATTTCTTTACAAATCATTATGAAGGGTTTATGAGTATATACTTCCTCAATGAAAACATTTTTATTATTATGGATTATATCCTTAAATTGTTCAATTTATGTTAAGTGTTTTACAATTATGAAATTATTTATTATGATTCATAAACTAATCTAGTTTATGCCATTGTTTAGAAATGGAACCTAGTGGAAGGAATGGAAACCATATCAATGCAAACACTCCATGTAGGGATTACCCTCCTACTCAAGATAATTATATTGGGGAAGGTGATACAACTGGTGCTGATCAGCTTATCACCATACTAGGACAACTCACTCAGGATAGGAATAATAACCTTACTTGTATGGAGCACCCTGATCCGCAGCCTCGAGGATCAATGTTTGACCGCTTCATGAGGAAAAAACCACCAACATTCAATGGGATTACAAATCCCATAGTATCTGAGTAGAGGATAAATTTCATAGAGAAAATATTCCATGTTGTGGGGAGTAGTGAAAGAGAAAAGGTTATCATAACAGTTTACCACCTCACTAGAGATTCTGATCAATGGTGGTCACTGATTCAAAACACAATGGAAGATGAAGAAGTATCAAGTATGGAATAGAGGGAGTTCAAAGAGCTTTTCATAGAAAAATAATTTCCACGAGACCATAGATTAGATATGGAAAGGCAATTTCTGAGTTTGAGGAAGAAGGAGGATGAGAATGTCGCAATTATATGGCTAAATTTACATGGTTAGCGAGGTATGCTATAGATTACATATGTAACCCAAGAAGTAAGATTGATCATTTCTATGATGGGTAAAAACCTTTTCTTAGTCGAGAATTAGTCTCACAAAACTTTCTCATTGTATGAAGATATTGTCTCATGTTCTATCAAGAAAAAAAAGAACTCTCTAAATCTTATGCCAGTAAAGTAAAGAAATAGAAGAAGAGAACAGTGGAACATGAGATAGATAAACGGAAAAAGGGAAAGAGGATTTTCTATTATATGATAATTGTGTGAAGAATCCCCCTGTTACTTGCCTAAAAGGAATGGGAGTTTGTTATAAATGTGGAGAGAAAGGTCACCAGGCTCGTGATTGAAAGGGAAAGAAATATGATATTAATGTTGATTACTACAATTGTAGGGAAATTGGGCATTATGCAAATGAATGTCCTAATAATCAGAAAAAATTACCTCAGAAAAGGTCAAGGGATCAAGGCCAATCTTATGCTGTTACTACAGTTGAAGCGGAATAATTAATTTATTGGTGCTTTTGGACTCACAGATTATATTCTGGTTATAAGAATAATGTGATATGTATAAGGATTGTACTGCAGTACTTTTTGTTTTCATTAAGGTAATCATAGTATGTGACAATAAGATAATCATTACTTTGTTTGGGGAATCTGATGTTACAATTGATTTTGGGATTTAAAGACCTTTAAGAGAATTTTTGGACAGAGGTATTTTGGATAATTCTAAATGGTAGAATAGATTAAGTTTGAAAGGTTATTTTTGGATTTTTATAAATGGACAACACGCAGACCGTGTGACAACCCGTCGTGTCGGACAAAGCTGCAGTAATCGAACCCACATCCATAGTGTGATTAGGATATTTCGCCTACCACTGGACTACGTGAAGTCCCTTGATTGTATAATGTAGATTCTTTATTTAAAAGGGTTTGATATGTGAATTATAAATTCATTATTTTTTGGAACACTATACGATTAGGATAAATAGAATATATTTATTTTTGAAATCTTTTAGAGTGAATGATGAGTTTGTGGTAGGAATTAGTTGACGGATGAAAGTCTACATGTCAATTATATATATTCATGTATATTTTTCCTCTTATTATATGGATAAATTAATTCTTATAATCATTCTTAAAAACCAAATTTTTTTATCATAATACCTTATGATTTGTTGAACTGATGGTGTTCTAAATCATAATAGATTGGTGGCTTTGAGGCCCTCAATTTTCCACTTGTATTTGATTGATGACCTCAATCACTCCCTATAGATATTTATGTTTTCCCTCTAATTATGTGTCTATAATTGCCACCAATTATCTCATATTTGAAACCCTAATTTGGTAGTGACTTTCTCATTTCCCTTTCCCTTTTATTAAAACTAAATTTTATTGAACCTATTTCCGATATGGAATTTCCAAAAAGGAATTTTCTATTTTCCACCTTTTATTTTCAATGCAAAATTTAAAATTTCTAGGAAGAAATTATTTGAAGGAGCAGAGAATGTAACACACCATGCTTCCACGTTATTATTCTCTTTGAATAATACAGTAGCGAGAGTTATACACAACTTTGAGTTCTAACACACCGCGACCAATCAAAGTATCCATTTTTTATAGTAATAACTACTTTTTTTAATTTTTATAAATATAATCTCTCAATATGGACTTCATTTTTAGATTCGGAGTATTGAATTTAGCCTAAGGTGAAAGTTTGGTAATTTTTGGATAACTTTTTTTATTTTAGTGAAAATTACTAAAAGAACCTATTCAATCAAAATAATTAATAGTGATATATTATTAATTTTAGTTCTTTTAAAGTATAATCAGAATATAATTTTACCATTTTATCCAATGGTGGTCATTAGAGTTAATTTTACTTTGAGATTTAACATAAACAATTATCAATCTTTTGATAGATATTGTCTCTTAAAAACACGCTATTTGTTTTGACAGCAGGATTTAATTAAAAAATTATTTAATGTAACTTCTATGTTATGAGTTTGGTAAAATTTACATCATTTTTGAATTCGTAATATCAATTACTGCTTAGGGGGATTTTTTTGTAATTTTTTGAAGAACATCAATTTTTTGATGAATATTGAAACCACTAAGTAGTAGTCATGCAAACTGGTTTTTCGTTTAAATGAAAGTTTTAAACCTTTGTGAATTGAATTTCGAAAATACTACATACATGGTTGTCATTAGTATGTAAAATGTGGTTCAATGGAATGAAAATAATATTTGGGTGAATAGTTTTTTTTCATTAATAGCGATTAGAGGTAATTAAAGTAATTTAAGGAAGAAATAATGTTATAATAATATGAAATCACCATGACACTTCTCCTAACTCTATTTGATGAGTCATGGCCGACCATGACAACCCATGGGTCGATTTGTGGGACCTCATGGAGCCACATGGGTTAGATAATGACATTAATGCCATTTATTTAAAGTAAAAGGAAAAATGACTCAGCCATGTATTGTTTTACTAAAAAAATTTAAAAGGTGTTATACAAGTCATATTTCTGACTATAAATATTCATTGGAATGCTAAAATGATTTAATACATCATGGTAATTTTTATATTATTTTTAGAAATTATATAAATTAAATGTTTTATGACACCATGATTATGCAGCGATTACATCATTAAATAACTATTTAAATAAAATAAGATGATAAGGTAAATTCTAAGTCATAAACTTGTCCCAAAACTGTTGGATGAGTATATTTCAAACTCGTATCACCTTATCCTCGACATTTATCATTGTGGGACCTTTAAAATAGTAAAATCATTTTTTAATAAAATAACTTTTCATTACTTTCCAAGAGTTCCCCTCCTCTCCTCTTATAAAAGGCCCCCAACTCTACCCCCTTTCCCACACCTCTCAAGCCTTTGGATCATCCAACCCCTGCCCATTTACTCTCTCCACATCCCTCTCTTACTCTTAGAAACCTCACGTTGGGCAGAATCGTTTCCATGGAATCCTTTGGGCTCTAATAAAAATGATTTACTCTTTTAAAGGTAATGCTTTCTCTTATGTTATTTTGTTTTATTTTTCTTCTCCAACCCCTTAAGATCTTTTTATTCCATTATATTGTTACAAAACAAGTATAATAAATATACTGGGATGTTTTTATAATAAGGATTAGAGCTACACTCACACACACCTACATCTAATAGTTAATGAACATAATGTTTCCGTGGATGGAAAATATCTGCCTCACAAAACGAAGATTGTTCAAAATCCTTCTATCACATTTCATGGTGGCCATTGTGATGTAAATATATTTATATTTGATATATATTATGTTTATGTTTTCCATATGCTTCTATATTTTTCATTTAGGGCATACCGTTATGGTTTCCATTATGGGTAAAAGTGATATCTTCATTTAAGGAAGTGCAGACTAACGCCCCCTCAAAGTTATTTGATTCGTTAATGCCATATGTGGATGTGTAAAGGATGAAGTAAATGATATTATATATGATATTATACTCGAATTATAATATATCTTTATATCATTATGATTTCATTTCATTAAATACGAAATAGAAATGAAAGTAGCGTTTGTGCGTACGTACGGCTTACCGTCTCCATGAACGGTGCATTTCATTTCTTACGTCTAAATGATATGTAATATAATAAAAGCATATATATACGGGATATATATGATATATATGATATCAAAATCATGAAAATAATTCTGGATATAATGTATATATTACCTCATGAGCAACTTGCAATTATAAGAAGTTTATTTTTGACTCAAGTACGAAAGATCGACAAAACGACCTTTAATAATGTAAATAATTACATAATGTTCGTAACATTGTAATAAGTGATATAAAATGAATAATGAAGATTAAAAAGGTTCTTAAGAAAGTATAAATTATCTCTAGTTCATTTTTTATGAGGTTAAAGAATGATCGAGTCAATTCAGATACAAGGTAAGGGACTTCGTCTCAATCTCCATTCATTGAGGGATATTTTGTTTTATACACAACTTTTTTTTATACGGTGTATAAACCCCTTTGAAATTTAAATTTATTCAAATTGAATATTTTTTATACGATGCATTTTACTAAATGACAAAAGGGAATGTTTTTTAGTCATACATATGCGGCGACAAAGACTTCTTCGCCGTCGTGACCATTATTTGAGTTTCAGCTTCCTCTACAAGCCATAACTTCTTTTTTTAAATTGAAAAATAAATACCCTGTTTTACATTCCTTTTATTTTGGTATTGAAAATGGTTTCGAAAATGTTTTGGTTATATACATAGTATTCTACTGATATATTGTGATCAAAATGTGGAAATGTTATGTTTCCTTTATGCATGTTTTATGTGATACGATTATGTTATGGATTATGATATGTTAAAACATTTCATATAAGGAATGCATTGGACTTTTTATTTGACGGGTGGAGACTGCTATAGATCCTCAATGAATTTGTAGGTCTCATGAGACAAACTAGTGTCTTGGCACAAGGCCTTGACAAAATCTTATTTGTAGTCTCAGCACGAGGCCTTGGCTACGTGGTTATGATAGTATGGCATTATGCATTCCAACATTATGAAAGTGGTTATTGATATTGCATGTGATTATTCAACTAGTAGAATATCCTTGTGAATAAGTAAATGTCATTATTTCATTTTATATTGCCATATTATGCAGATGTTCAATTTTAAAAGGCTTTGGTTTTAGATATACACTTCCTTAAATGTTTATGTTTATTTATGAACGTTTCCGCTATATTGTTATCCTTACTGAGCATCTGAGCTCACCCCTTTCAATGTTTTAATTTTTCAAGGATGTGAAGAAGTATTTTATTAATGGCCAGTTGGGATATTATGAGGGGATTTGATGATACGATGTTATTGTAGTTTTCACTTTAGGATGTAATGTAACATTTATGAATGCATATAGTGTTTCCAAGGCTACTAAACTAATCGGTCTTTCGAGACATGATCATTATTGTGATCATTCCAATGTTATGTAATAATTCACTGACTCTGGGTAACTGGGGTCGGGGCGTTACATATACTGCAAAAAGTTGGTGGATAAAGATAAGAAATCATGACCAGACAAACCCTTTTAGGCTTTATGGGCATATCGGACCACCACCCGCACTGCAACGCGGTCAACTCCATATTCACTGATATATGGAACAGAAGCAGTATTACACATTAATGTTTAATTACCTTCACTTAGAGTATCCATTTGTGATCAGTCATATACAAATAAACAATCTCAAAAGCTATTGGATGAATTGGAATGGTTAGATGAGAAAATTTTTTGCACCCTACATCACTTGGAATTCTATCAGAATCGAATAGCACGATATTTCAACAAAAACATTCATCTTAATTCTTCATTCAGGGAGAATCGGTTTTGGTTCTCAGATCTCCAATGATACAAGGAAAGAAACCTCACAAGCATGATCCAAAGTCAGAAGGTCCTTATTCAATGCATAAGTTTTACTCGAATGGAGTATATTCTTTAATCTCAATGGATGGAGAACTCATCACGACTCTAACCGCTGCCAGATTTTGAAGAAATATTTTCTAAAAAAAATAAACCTCTAATACGTCCAACATGATGTTAAACTATACGGTCCATGCATATGACCTTAAAATATTTTCACATTTTTCCTACATGACGTTAAACTATGAGAAAGTCCCTAATACGTCCATCATGATATTAAAATGCATGGTCCTTGCATATGGCCTTAAACAATTTGCATCCTTATCATCCAACATGACGTTAAACTATATCGTCCTAGCTACATGATGCTAAAATGTATAGAAGTCCCTTTCATCCAATAGAACATGAAATTATGTCTTCTTTTGTCTTATTGAATGACATTAAACTGCACAGCCCCCCCCACATTGTCCAACATGACGTTAAACGGTATTTTCCCCATCGTCTTAGATACATGACGCTAAACTGTACAACACAGCTTATTGTCCAACATGACATTATACCGCATCTTTAAATTCGTCCTACATGAGTTAAAACTGAACAATGTCTCTTAATAGGACATACATGAAATTAAACACTATTTTGTCCATGCTACATGACACTAAACTGTGCAGCACCAATAGTCTTAACATCAAGACTTTAAACTGCATAGTCCATTCATATGTCTTACATGACATTAAATTGTGTATCGTTAAGTTTTTTTCTACCTCTTGTTTCTCACACCGAGTGTGACTCATGTGAGCTTAGAGAAAACATCAAACATAACACCCTTTCAGGGCCGCTATTCATGCATAAGTCCCAGCACAATCCATTTTTAGGTAGTTGTCCTAAAAAACAACATGATTTACAATTAATTATTTAACTGAACATAGCAGAATTTGATCCTTGCGTTCTAGGATGGGTACATAGGCAACCTCTTGAGGTTCAAGCCCAGATCAAATATTTTCCCATTGGTTCACCTCAATCTCATGCGATGTTGATTGGTGAAGATAAAACCAGAACCAATGTATTCATATTGGTTAACCATTGTCCGTTCTATAAGACATTACACTGTAAATCACTTTTTGTTTAGTATGAAAATAAACAATGACATTCTTTGATACCCTCATCAAATAGGAAATCATTATTTTCATTGATTTCCAATCATGTTAGATTCCAATTACTACTTGCTTACATGGAAATGCCAAAATATTTTATCTTGGGTCAAACTATAATTTCACTAAATTCCCCTTTCACACTTCACATGTACGAAGCAAATCTGTACATAGGGTATTTCTAGAACTATGTGTGCTTGATTCCCATCCTTATGGAATGTGTAGGAAAGTTCGAGTGTCCCTCGAATCTAGCCCAATGACTTTGGGACTATCCCCAAATTTCACTTTCAATCCCTTGTCTAAAAAGTCCATTGTGAAAATATGAATGTGATATGAAAACCCTGGTCCTCATTCACATCAGGATTATAAATACACAATGTGAATTATTTATCATGGTCTGAGTTCTATGACCCAAAACTAAGATCTCCAACACTCTTTTCCCACATGACCTTAATCTGTATTTCAAGAACTATGTATAGAATGATTCCCATCATTATGGGATACGTAGTGAAGTGTAACATTTCAATTCAAGACCCATCAACAACATGATTATGGTTAGCCTTCTTCTATGTATCTTTACATACATTGGGAAATACCAATTTTTATGTATCATAAACCTAACATTAAATATTTTCAGATCATCATTACCCTTTTCTTGACTTCTGGTCACAAAATGTTTAATACCTAAGAGTTCTTTCGCCTGATTATGTAGCACGTTCCCTTAAACGGCCTTGCATAAGTAGTCCTCATAACAGAAATGTCAGCCAAAAGATGATATTATTTGACTATGTAGCCAATTTCGTTAGGTGGGCCTGCATAATTCAACCACCTAACAGGTTTGTTAAATGGTGGTAACATTATTCAGGGGAGGAAAATGACTTTTGTCCTTATTTTTCATAGTGACAATATGTAGGGATTCGCCATTAATAGCCATCCATACCATATTTTTTCCCAAGATACCTTTTCATCGTCTGAAAGTATTCAAGTCTATGGTTCTTTAGTTTCCTTCCATACGTTTGGGTCAGACCTTCATAGGAGTGACATTCATCTAGTTCTTATACAACCATGTTTGGAAATATCTTCTCCATATTCAAGTACCTATCTCCATACAAAAAACTCTAAACTTTGGAAAAGTTGAATCCTAATAAACTTCCAATGGACTTTTAGAACTATAAAAGTAATTTTCTGAGAGTTCTTTTGCCTGACAATGCAGCATGTGACCTTAGGCGTGTAAAGACCCGAAAATTTCAAGGATATTTTTTTTTCCTTAATTTGCTTTGGAATTTTACAAGAGCGCAGCTTCAGACGGCACCTGATTCCGAGGCCCGGTGTGCCCGGAATCAATTTCCGAAGATTGGCTCGGGTACGTTCAGTGAACGGACGAGCGGGTTTTTCTATCTTTTGAACCGGTACCCGGAATCGAATTCTGAGGGCACCGATGAAATCACAGCGCCGGTATTTGCTTAGAAACGCTTCTTCCGGAGTTGTTTTTGCTCAACCGTGGTTTTTAAAATTTTGGGCTTTAAGTTGGAAATAAAATAAAGGTTGTGCGATAACTTTATTTTATTTCACTTAAGACGCTTGGAATCCACTTGAACTGAGTTAAAGCGGATAGGGTGCTATCCGAAAATACCCTACCCCTTGGTAGGATATTTGTGCGGTGGGGCCCGCACGAGCCCCGCCGTTTCTTTCGCTAAGTAACGCACCCGCGAAAACCCGTCAAAATAACTGAAAAGTAAACCGACGCGTTTTCCTTAATTCTTAACAGACCATTTAATTGGGCGGTTTATTTCGTGAATTAAATGGGCTGTTTCATTCGTTGAATTAATTCAATGAATTTAATGGGTCGTTACTTACGCGTTTGCGTTCGTTGGAATATTAGTAAAATAGACAAACTTGTCTATTTTGGAGGATTGTTTTCGTTGTGCGAATCCTCTGAGCCTCCACCCTCCCCGCGAAGAACGCGAAGAACGCGAAGAACGCGAAGAACGCCGGAACCAGAATTCGACGACGCACACCGTGATCTGCGACGTCGACGGGCTCTACCCGCGACGTTCTTCGGCGACGCCTCTTCTTCCGCGGCCGATCCTCGTTCGGCAACTAAGGTGAGAAACGGATCGTTTAATTCTCCTTTTTTTTAATTTCAATAACAACGGATTTAATTAATTAAATCCGTTTGTTCTAGATCCGGAGATCGTCGGCGCGACGCTTTTCCCGCGGTGCGACGAACCTCTCTTCCGCGAACGACGTGACGATCCCCTCCTTTCGCGACGAGCGATTCCGCGACGACCTCACGTCCGACGGCAACTTCGAGGCAGGGGTTGTTGGAATATTTTATTTCACGTGTTTATTCTATTAAAATAAAGAACCCGATCACGGAACAATTTTAATTTATTTTAAAATTGTTGATTGGTTATTTTCTTTTCCTCCCGTTGAGTTTATGACTAACGCGGAGGGTGCGGGTCTAACAATCAAGACCCGGCAACCCTCCGCCGATCTTTTTGTTGTGAGGATTTGGCGGACGACGACGAACCGTGCGGCAGGGGCGATCCGTTGATCCCGCAGTGAAGATCAGCCCCCGGGAAGAGCTATGGCGCAGATGGGAGGCAAAACGGGCCACCGGAGCAACTCCGGCGGCCCGCGGAAGGCGGCGGCGGCGCGGGTCGCCGGCGCGGCGGCGCCGGCGACCGTGGGTGGCGGCGCCCGGCGCGCCGCCGGAGGAATCTGCCACGGCTCGGCCGCGGCGGCGGCGAACCGCCGGACCGCGTCCGCGGTCCGGCCACCCAGCACGCGGCCCGCGCGGGCCGCGTTTTTCCAAGCCGCGGGTCAAACCCGCGGCGGTTTCTCTTCGGCCGCTCGGCCGAAGCCGAGCCGGCCGGTCCGGTCGGCCGGGCCGCGCCCAGGCCGGACCAGACCCGGCCTAGCCGGGTCGGGCCGGGTCGGGTCGACCCGGTTCGGCCGACCCCGGGGGGGTTCGGGCCGGGTCGCCCCGGGCCCAGAACCCCCGTTTTCGGGCCCTCTTTGGTCTTTTGCCCATATCTTGGGCCTAGGGCCTCCGATTGACGAACCGTCAGTGGCTACGCGATCCTTGGATCGATACGGTCGTTTCGGTATATTATACTCAAGGTTTCGGAAGACTTTGGGTTCGGCCGGGTTGGATCGTACACGAAACCAACCGGGCCCTCAGAGCGGAAACGCTCATAACTTGAGCTACGGACGTCCGATCGACGTACCGTCAGCTGTGGTAGTTTCCTCTAAGTGAGACGGAACTTTTGGCATACTCCGCCCGAGGATCGGACACAGGCGGAGTACGATCGGGTTGGTTTTGCCCTAAAAACCAACCGGGCCCCTGGGACGAAAATGCCAATAACTCTCAGACCGGTCGTCCGTTTGACGCGCCGTCTGTTGCGTTGAGATCCTGTTGTCGATACGGAACTTTTGGATACATCAACTTCGGACTACGTGTCAATTGATGTATCAGCCTCTCGGCTCATGGAGCGGACCCTCCTAAACGAGCTCACTGTGTGCGGGAACCCTAGTGCTGGCTGTGACTTCGACAACAGAGCAGAGATCCTCTGTGGACTGCGACGACGGCAGAGCAGAGATCCTGCGTGGACTGCGACGACGACAGAGCAGAGATCCTTCGTGGACTGCGGCGACGACTGTGCAGAGATCCTCAGTGGACTGCGTCGACTACTGCACTCAGCGATCCTACGTGGATCAGTGCTACATGTCCTGTGTGGGCCCGATCCTGTGTGGGTCATTACTACCGGTTCTGTGTGAGCCACTGCCTACAGGTTCTGTGTGAGCCCGATCCTATGTGGGTCTTTTGCGGGGGGTTAGTACCTATCGATCCTTCGTGGGTCCGATGACTTAGATGGATCAGTGATCATCTTTGACGTCATCTGAAATAGTATACCTGGTTGAGCTGAATCTTATGTTACTCTCCTCTGTGGATTGTGTTGAACTATCCTATGTGGATTTACTGTTTACTCTCCTTTGTGGATTTGAGTCTTGCTTTCCTATGTGGATTGAGTTGTTCTTGAGCTCGTGAGCAGAGCTAGAAGTGGGGACTTAGGTATATGTATGGGCATATACCTAAGTCGAGTCAGATGTTACTTCGTGATTGCACCTTCCTTTTTGTGCTATATCCTTTGTGGATTTCGGGAGACCTTCGGGGGTCTCAGGGTCCTTAATGAGTAGCTTATACTCACCCCTGTACGGGCTATGCCCGCACCTTGTTGTGTTGGATGCAGACGACGGACAGCGCTGATCACGGTTGGGGTGTGGAGCAGGACGGTACCTGGAGGTGGACCACTGGGCGGGACGTGCTCGGAGCGGACGTGGGACCCGAGGAGCCTGGAGGCTATCTGTACCCACCCTTCAGGTGGGATTGCCAGTGGACGACACGAGGCCTCCGTCTTTTCTTCAGTTGTTGTTCTTTTCCTTTTCAGTTGTACTTTCTGTTGGGCTTGTATTCCGGCCCCCTTTACTTTTCTGCACTTTGTAGTTACTTTCTGCTTGCTGACTCTGTGGTGGTTGTTACTTATAAAGGCAATGCCTTCCCTGTTTACGGGGATTTACGCCTTGGTGCTAGTCGCCAGCCCCTGGCCTATGGAAGGCGGGCTTGGGGTAGTCACGGCACGGGCCCCGAGGTCGGGTCGTGACAAATTGGTATCAGAGGTGGTCGGTTCTACCGCAGACTCTGATCGTCTTTTCTTTCTATATGAAGCAATAGTGTTTAGTGTATTGAGTGTGGTTATCAGTTCAGGGAGCCCAGTGTTGGTGCGGCTGCCGACGTATCCGTACACCAGGACCCTGACTCCTGATTTCCGACTTAATGCATGAAAACATTGATTGCGTGTGTGTTTCAAGTTTCTTTGTGATTACTTGTGTCAGCTAACCGGGTATACTGATCTGCTTCATGAAAGTCTCAAGTTTTCCTTGTGATTACTTGTGCCAGCTCACCAGGTATACTGTTCTGACTGTGATGCTCTTGTTCTCCTTTTCAGGATGGTCCGGCGACGACAGCCAGCCAGGGTTTCAAGTGTAGGGCGCGACGGCAGCCCACCGAGCGACGAGGCCTCAGTGCAGGGCCCTTTGCCAGCAGTTGCACCGGCGGTAGCTTTACCCGCCGAGCCACCGATGCTACCAGTACCAGACGCTGACGATGCACGTCGCCTCCGGGCACTGCATGAGTTTCAGAGCCAGCGACCGCCCAGGTTTCGCGGTGAGGCGGACCCCCAGGCCGCCGAGGACTGGCTAGAGGCGGTGGTGCGGATCTTTAGGCTAGTGAGGACACCAGGGGATCTCATGGTGATTCTCGCGGCGAGCCTCCTGCAGGCAGCGGCAGGACGATGGTGGAGCTTGATGCTCCAGTTTCAGGATGAGGCATCCTTGCTCTGGACGGACTTCGAGAGCCTCTTCCGCTCTGAGTTCGTCCCGGCCACCCTCCGAGCGGTGCGCATCCAGGAGCTTCTCCAGCTGCGCCAGGGCAGCATGACGGTCGCTCGGTACGCGGCGAGGTTCACTGACCTATCTCGCTACTCGACCGACATGGTACGAGACCCCTTCTTCCGGGCCCGGACCTTCGAGCAGGGCTTGCGGCAGGAGATTCGGGCATCGCTGATCTCCCTCAGCATTCCGACCTAGGCGGGAGTGCTGGAGCGAGCCCTCCTGATCGAGAGCTTCCTGACAGAGCCTTCTTCAGTGGCGAGACCTAGCTCAGGGCGGCAGGTAGCTGAGTCTTCGGCAGCAGGTAGACGACGGATGACTCTCGGGTCCAGGCAGACCAGACCCCCACGCAGACGGCCTCAGGACACCGGCTCAGCAGTGCGGGGCACACAGTGGAGTGCCAGCCTTCCGAGAGGCAGGCTGTGCTACTCCTGCGGCGGGCAGGGTCACATGGCTCGTGACTGCCCGACTCGCCGATCAGAGAAGCAGCAGACAGTGGAGGGGCCACCCAGGCAGAGGTAGAGGGTCGACCGTGGCGGTCCGCAGGGAGGAGGCGGACGAGGCAAAGGAGCTGGCCGAGCAGCGGGTGGTGGGCGACGCTTCCAGGCTCTACCCCCACCACCACCAGGAGGGCCACCTCGACCATAGGGAGCTGGCGGGCAGGGACAGGCCCAGCTCCAGGCAGTGGAGGCCTACGACCCCGACATGCCAGAGATGATTCGAGGTACGATCTGTGTCTATTCCACCCTTGCTGCAGTACTTATAGACACAGGAGCGAGTCACTCTTTCATAGCCTCTACCCTTGTTCGGAGCTCGGAGATTCCGACTGAGCCGTTGGCTCGATCCTTACGGCTAGAGACTCCTACGGGAGCAGACTCGACGATTACGCACTGGTGCCGGCAGTGTGAGCATACTCTAGGAGGCGAGAGCTTCGGCTGGGATCTCCTTGTAGCGGCGTCGAGGCCTTACGACGTCATCTTGGGCATGGATTGTCTATCCACGGTTCATGCCCAGATCGACTGTTTTAGGCGCAAGGTGCGATGTGTTCGTACCGACGGGAGCAGGTTTACCTTCACCGGCGAGAAGGGAACCTTTGCAGCACAGGATGGACTTCTGTGGAGGAGAGTGCAGCCCATCTCTCATCAGTTGGCTAGCCTCATCCTAGGAGCAGTGGACGTGCAGAGTCGAGTTTTTCCTGCAGTGGTGGACCAGTACGTGGACGTCTTTCCCGACGACGTTCCAGGGCTACCTCCTCGTAGAGAGGTAGACTTTTACATCGACTTGTACCCCGGGACAGCCCCGATATCTACTCCAGCATACCGGATGGCCCCCGCCGAGCTTCGAGAGCTGCGGGTACAGTTGGAGGACTTGAAGAGAAAGGGGTTTATCCGACCCAGTGTTTCACCCTGGGCTTCCCTGATATTGTTCGCCAAGAAGGCGGACGAGAGCTTGCGACTGTGTGTCGACTATCGTCGCCTGAACCAGGTGACAGTGAGGAACAAGTATCCGCTGCCACGGATTGATGACCTCTTCGATCAGCTCAGGGGAGCGCGGTGGTTCTCGAAGATAGACCTCCGGTCAGGCTATCATCAGCTCAGAGTTCGAGACGAGGACGTGCAGAAGATGGCCTTCAGGTGTCAGTATGGCCATTATGAGTTCTTGGTTATGCCATTCGGCGTAACCAATGCTCCAGCAGTGTTCATGAGCCTCATGAACAGAATCTTCCAGCCATACCTCGACCGATTTGTCGTGGTCTTCATTGACGACATTTTGGTATACTCGACGACTGAGGAGGAGCATGCCTACCACCTGCGAGTTGTTCTAGACACACTCCGAGAGAACCAGCATTATGGAAAGCTCTCAAAGTGCCAGTTCTGGTTACGTGAGGTCCACTTCTTGGGGCACAACATATCTGAGGCGGGAGTTGCTGTGGATCCCGCGAAGATCGAGGCAGTGCTAGCTTGGGAGCCACCTAGGAGCGTGATAGAGGTGCAGAGCTTCTTGGGCCTAGCCGGATACTATCGGAGATTTGTGCCAGACTTCTCCAGAGTTGCGGCACCACTCTCAGCCTTGACGAAGAAGGGGAAACCCTTTGTGTGGTCAGACAGATGTCAGCAGAGCTTCCAGGAGCTGAGACAGAGATTGACCAGCGCACCTATCTTGAGGTTGCCTGAGGAGGGAGTTGGGTACGTAGTTTACTGCGATGCATCAGGGACTGGACTCGGGTGCGTCCTGATGCAGGAGCGAGCCGTGATCGCCTACGGATCATGTCAGTTGAGGCCGCATGAGAAGAACTACGCCACTCATGACCTGGAGTTAGCAGCAGTGGTCTTCGCTCTGAAGACTTGGTGGCACTATCTGATGGGCGAGCGCTTCACAGTCTTTTCTGACCACCAGAGTCTCAGGTATATCTTCTCTCAGAAGGACCTGAACCTGAGACAGCGGAGATGGCTTGAGTTCCTCCAGGACTATGACTTTGAGATAGTCTATACTCCTGGGAAGGGGAACGTGGTAGCTGATGCCCTCAGCAGGAGGACGGGCATTCAGCTACTTGAGGAGGCAACAGAGCAGCTAGCCTCCTTACAGATATCCTTCGTGGATAGAGACGGAGCAGCCTTTCATCAGTCTCTCACAGTCTCTCCTCCACTTCTACAGCGGGTCAGAGAGGCTCAGCGTGGGGACGTAGACTGTGAGACCCCGCGTGCACTGATATCCTCAGGTCAAGCGCCTGATGGCTTCTCCCTTGGAGCAGAGCACGACATCCTTTTCAGAGGACGTACCTTCGTACCAGTTGCTTTACGGGAGGAGGTGCTGAGAGAGTTTCACACTTCTCCCTTGGCGGTACATCCCGGAGTGGCAAAGATGTACCAGGATCTCAGACGACAGCACTGGTGGCCGGGTATGAAGAGAGCTGTGGAAGAGTTCGTTTCACGATGCCTCACCTGCCAGCAGGTGAAGGCAGAGCATCAGGTACCAGCAGGCTTGGTACAGCCCTTGGAGGACCCGGAGTGGAAGTGGGACGGCATATCTATGGACTTCGTGACTAGACTTCCACGCACTTCCAGAGGTCACGACTCCATTTGGGTGATTGTCGACCGACTCATCAAGTCGGCACACTTCTTACCCATCAGAGAGCAGGGCTCAGTGGAGAGCTTGGGACGTCTTTACGTCCAGGAGATCGTACGGCTTCACGGTGTGCCATCGTCTATCGTCTCCGATCGAGATGCTCGTTTCACTTCCCGGCTTTGGAAGGGGTTGCAGGAGGCGTTCGGGACGCGGCTCCATCTGAGCACAGCCTTCCACCCTCAGACGGATGGTCAGACGGAGAGGACCATACAGACACTCGAGGAAATGCTCCGTGCATGTGTTCTCGACTTTGGTCGCAGCTGGGAGGACCACCTACCCTTGGTGGAGTTCGCGTACAACAACAGCTACCACTCCACCATCGGGATGGCACCATACGAGGCGTTGTACGGCAGACCCTGCAGATCACCGTTGTGCTGGACAGACCCTGGGGAGTCAGCACTCGTGGGACCAGAGATGGTCCGAGCCACGACAGAGAAGGTCCAGATCATCCAGGAGAGGATGAGGACAGCTCAGAGCCGGCAGAAGTCATATGCTGACAGGAGGAGGAGGCCACTAGAGTTCGAGGATGGCGACCACGTCTTTTTGCGTGTCTCATCTCGACGTGGTTTACGGAGATTTGGCCGAGGCGGAAAGTTGTCTCCAAGCTTCATCGGGCCTTTCCAGGTCCTCAGCAGGATAGGAGAGGTGGCTTATTGCCTGGCTCTACCACCTCAGTTGCACCGGGTGCACGACGTCTTCCACGTGTCTCAGCTGAGGTGATACGTGCACGACCCGACGCACATCATCGACTTTGGGGAGCTGGACGTGGACGATGGGGTGACTTTTGCAGAGGTCCCAGTGGAGATCGAGGATCGACAGGAGCGGGTCCTACGTGGGCGGTCGATTCCTCTTGTGCGCATCAGATGGCAGCACGGGAACCTCCAGGAGAGCACTTGGGAGCGGGAGGCTCAGATGCGTGCTCAGTACCCCCATTTGTTCCCCTAGTTTTTGATGTATCTTTACGGGGACGTAAAGCCCTGAGGTGGGAGTAATGTAAAGACCCGAAAATTTCAAGGAAATTTTTTTTCCTTAATTTTCTTTGGAATTTTACAAGAGCGCAGCTTCAGACGGCACCTGATTCCGAGGCCCGGTGTGCCCGGAATCAATTTCCGAAGTTTGGCTCGGGTACGTTCAGTGAACAGAGGAGCGGGTTTTTCTATCTTTTGAACCGGTACCCGGAATCGAATTCTGAGGGCACCGATGAAATCGCAGCGCCGGTATTTTCTTAGAAACGCTTCTTCCGGAGTTGCGTTTGCTCAACCGTGGTTTTTAAAATTTTGGGCTTTAAGTCGGAAATAAAATAAAGGTTGTGCGATAACTTTATTTTATTTCACTTAAGCCGCTTGGAAGCCACTTGAACTGAGTTAAAGCGGATAGGGTGCTATCCGGAAATACCCTACCCCTTGGTAGGATATTTGTGCGGTGGGGCCCGCACGAGCCCCGCCGTTTCTTTCGCTAAGTAACGCACCCGCGAAAACCCGTCAAAATAACTGAAAAGTCAACCGACGCGTTTTCCTTAATTCTTAACAGACCATTTAATTGGGCGGTTTATTTCGTGAATTAAATGGGCTGTTTCATTCGTTGAATTAATTCAACGAATTTAATGGGTCGTTACTTACGTGTTTGCGTTCGTTGGAAAATTAATAAAATAGACAAACTTGTCTATTTTGGAGGATTGTTTTCGTTGTGCGAATCCTCTGAGCCTCCACCCTCCCCGCAAAGAACGCGAAGAAGGCGAAGAACGCGAAGAACGCCGGAACTGGAATTCGACGACGCACACCGTGATCTGCGACGTCGATGAGCTCTACCCACGACGTTCTTCGGCGACGCCTCTTCTTCCGCGGCCGATCCTCGTTCGGCAACTAAGGTGAGAAACGGATCGTTTAATTCTCCTTTTTTTTAATTTCAATAACAACGGATTTAATTAATTAAATCCATTTGTTCTAGATCCGGAGATCGTCGGCGCGACGCTTTTCCCGCGGTGCGACGAACGTCTCTTCCGCGAACGACGTGGCGATCCCCTCCTTTCGCGACGAGCGATTCCGCGACGACCTCACGTCCGACGGCAACTTTGAGGTAGGGGTTGTTGGAATATTTTATTTCCCGTGTTTATTTTTTTAAAATAAAGAACCCGATCACGGAACAATTTTAATTTATTTTAAAATTGTTGATTGGTTATTTTATTTTCCTCCCGTTGAGTTTATGACTAACACGGAGGGTGCGGGTCTAACAATCAAGACTCGGAAACCCTCCGCCGATCTTTTTGTTGTGCGGATTTGGCGGACGACGACGAACCGTGCGGCAGGGGCGATCCGTTGATCCCGCAGTGAAGATCGGCCCCCGGGAGGAGCTATGGCGCAGACGGGAGGCAAAACGGGCCACCGGAGGAATCCGCCGCGGCTCAGCCACGGTGGCGGCGAACCGCCGGACCGCGTCCGCGGTCCGGCCACCCAGCACGCGGCCAGCGCGGGCCGCGTCCCTCCAAGCCGCGGGTCAAACCCGCGGCGGTTTCTCTTCGGCCGCTCGGCCGAAGCCGAGCCGGCCAGTCCGGTCGGCCGGGCCGCGCCCCGGCCGGACCGGACCCGGCCTAGCCGGGTCGGTTCGACCCGGTCTGGCCGGCCCAGGGGGGGGGGGGGGTTCGGGCCGGGTCGCCCCGGGCCCAGAACCCCCGTTTTCGGGCCCTCTTCGGTCTTTTGTCCATATCTTGGGCCTAGGACCTCCGATTGACGAACCGTCTGCGGCTACACAATCCTTGGATCGATACGGTCGTTTCGGTATATTATACTCAAGGTTTCAAAAGACTTTGGGTTCGGCCGGGTTGGATCGTACACGAAACCAACCGGGCCCTCGGAGCGGAAACGCTCATAACTTGAGCTACGGACGTCCGATCGATGTACCGTCAGCTGTGGTAGTTTCCTCTAAGTGAGACGGAACTTTTTGCATACTCCACCCAAGGATCGGACACAGGCGGAGTACGGTCGGGTTGGTTTTTCCCTAAAAACCAACCGGGCCCCTGGGACGAAAATGCCAATAACTCTCAGACCGGGCGTCCGTTTGACGCGCCGTCTGTTGCGTTGAGATCCTGTTGTCGATACGGAACTTTTGGATACATCAACTTCGGACTACGTGTCAGTTGATGTATCACCCTCTCGGCTCGTGGAGCGGACCCTCCTAAACGAGCTCGCTGTGTGCGGGAACCCTAGTGCTGGCTGTGACTTCGACGACAGAGCAGAGATCCTCCGTGGACTGCGATGACGGCAGAGCAGAGATCCTCCGTGGACTGCGACGACGACAGAGCAGAGATCCTTCATGGACTGCAGCGACGACTGTGCAGAGATCCTCAGTGGACTGCGTCGACTACTGCACTCAGCGATCCTACGTGGATCAGTGCTACAGGTCCTGTGTGGGCCCGATCCTGTGTGGGTCCTTACTACCGGTTCTGTGTGAGCCACTGCCTACAGGTTCTGTGTGAGCCCAATCCTATGTGGGTCTTTTGCGGGGGGTTAGTACCTATCGATCCTTTGTGGGTCCGACGACTTAGATGGATCAGTGATCATCTTTGACGTCATCTGAAATAGTATACCTGGTTGAGATGAATCTTATGTTACTCTCCTTTGTGGATTGTGTTGAACTATCCTATGTGGATTTACTGTTTACTCTCCTTTGTGGATTTGAGTCTTGCTTTCCTATGTGGATTGAGTTGTTCTTGAGCTCGTGAGCAGATCTAGAAGTGGGGACTTAGGTATATGTATGGGCATATACCTTAGTCGAGTCAGATGTTACTTCGTGATTGCACCTTCCTTTTTGTGCTATATCCTTTGTGGATTTCGGGAGACCTTCGGGGGTCTCGGGGTCCTTACTGAGTAGCTTATACTCACCCCTGCACGGGCTATGCCCGCACCTTGTTGTGTTGGATGCAGACGACGGACAGCGCTGATCACGGTTGGGGCGTGGAGCAGGACGGTACCTGGAGGTGGACCACTGGGCGGGACGTGCTCGGAGCGGACGTGGGACCCGAGGAGCCTGGAGGCTATCTGTACCCACCCTTCAGGTGGGATTGCCAGTGGACGACACGAGGCCGCCATCTTTTCTTCAGTTGCTGTTCTTTTTTTTTTCAGTTGTACTTTCTGTTGGGCTTGTATTCCGGTCCCCTTTACTTTTCTGCACTTTGTAGTTACTTTCCGCTTGCTGACTCTGTGGTGGTTGTTACTTATAAAGGCAATGCCTTCCCTGTTTACCGAGATTTACGCCTTGGTGCTAGTCGCCAGCCCCTGGCCTATGGAAGGCGGGCTTGGGGTAGTCACGGCACGGGCCCCGAGGTCGGGTCGTGACAAGGCGGTCATGCAAAAATAATCAACATAACGGACTTGTCAGCCAAACAATGCTATTATTTGATTATGCAGCCAATGCCCTTATGTGGCCCTGAATAATTCAACCCCATAATGGGTTTGTTAAATAATGGTAACTTCATTCTTGGGAAGTACTTCTTCTAATGCCTTTCAGCACTCTTTCATAACATTCCTCAGATTCAAAATTTCGTTAAGTCATAGTTTACATATTTTCCTTCATACTTGAGTGTGTAATATATTTTTATATAAATTGTCAAGGAATTGAGTAAATTTTTATCCATTTAGGTCAATGTTATTTCGACCATAAACATTAGCCTTTTTATGTCTGATGTGCATGACTTTAAACTGCACACAAAAGACAAGCAAACTCTGAATAAAAGTCATTTTTCAGCCCACTAAACATACATTTTGTATGATTTAGGTAATATTGGGCAATTAAAAGATTCAATGTTTTTATAGTTATTTATAATAATCCAAGTAAAATTCAAACAATGCTTACTAGGCCCATTGTATTAGGTAACATTTAATGCCGAAAAATAAAGCATGCATAAATAATTGATGATAAATGTGTTTTTCGTTGATGCACAAGAATTAGAACGACATCCATAGACTGGAGTCTCTTCTATTTTTCAATAACTACAAGTGGCTTTCAACATCACTTTTTATTTGATTTACGACATCTTGAGATTCATCAGCAGCCACCTAGAATTCATTTCATTCAACTAGATACAGTATGAGATGCATTTATACTAGCTCTACATAGAACAATTGTAAAAAAATATTCTTGAGTGCAGTTGTAACACCCCGAGATTTTCTGAAAAATATTTTTTAAATTTCATTCATGTCTTGTGATTTACGCTACAACATGATTATCCTACCCTATACGCATCACTGTATTATCCTATAGTATACACAACACTATTCTTGGATCGTGTTACACTCAATTCCATGTTCGTTTTTAGGAATTATTCTATCCAACATTTAGTATAGATTTTGTTTAATATATAAATGAAATAAGTTTTGATTATGTTATACGCAACCCCAAAGGAAGCGTGCACTATGCACATCCCTTACTTGGCTTGCATTACATGCAATCACGACCTTCCTCGATAGCGTGTGTAGTACGCAATACGAGGTTTCACTAAACAATGATATATTATTAAAATAATATATAAACTAGCCATTATGAATAGTAATAAAGACATTTGTGAGATTTTATAAATTTTATCGTTCAAAATGGGCTTCATTTTTGGATTCGGAGTGTCGAAATTAGCCTAGGGTGAATTTTTGGTATTTTTCTGAAAGCATTCAATTTTAATGAATAGTGAAAACACGGGGCTACTATTTATAACCCAATTTTTTATTTTATTTTTTTTTATTTTTTTATATTTATTATAGGTAAAAATAGATACTTATTACCTATATAAGTTCAATGTAATTCATTGGGATCTTTTTATAATAATTTTTTATATATATAAATTTTATTGAACTTTTCACCGTCTTTTACCCACATCCTAGGAGAGTTTGCAAATTTACAAAGAAAGTAATTTTAACGCTTCTATAAGTGGAATTTCAAAAATTTGAGAGACATGGTTGATGTCATTAAGAAAAATGTGATTTAATGAGATGAAAATAATTTTGGTTGAATAGTATATGTTTACTTTTTCGTACCACGTTTAAAAGTAAATAGGCTAATTAAGGGTAAAAATGATATTACTATTATCCTAACACATGTCCTAATTCTGTTGGATATTAGTAATTAGGACAAACAACAACCTTAGGAATAAAATATGATTATTTAGGTCCTCTTGGATTAGATTAGGGCATTTATTATTATTTAAATCAAAGAAGAGTTAAAAGAGTTAGAATCAACATTTAATTACTAAAACATCCTTAATATTGCATTATTCATAAGATAAATTCGACTATAAATATTAATTATAAAGATAAAAATATTTCATACATATTGGTATTTTATTTATAATTTGTAGACATTAAATACTTACCATTATTTATGACACAACGATGATACAGTAATTACCTTCTTAAGGAAATATTAACATTATTGATGTTATAAATGCCCAAATAAATGTAATTTTAGAATTTTTATGAATTCCACTAATTTTATTGGTTAATATGGCATGTTATAATTTATTTAATTAACTTTGTTCAAATTAATCATGCTGTTGTGAGTTTCACAAAAATCTAGTACCAAATAGTTTCAAAATTGACATAAATAGTTTTTAAAACAAATATTATATTATTAATTGTTATTTTGTTCCTAAAAACCTAAGGTTCGTCCAAATGACTTAGATAAAGATATATATATTAATAATTAACCACTTGTGGTTCGTTTGGCTTGTTAGAGTATGTTTATTAACCATATAGTGTAAGAAAACATAAAGACAAGGTAAAAGTTATATTATTTAACATTGAGTTAAATATAAATGATATGGATAAAATAGTTACCTAAACGTGTCAAAAATATATTTTTTGAGAGTATTTAGACCCGTACCCACCTTATATTAGAAATAAATCAATTTTTAGCTCTTAGAAACTGAATATGACTTTATTATAAAATAATATTTTTTGTTTTTCAAAAGCTGCCCCTATCCACCCTATAAAAAGGGAACCCCTTCTCTCTTCTCTTCACAACCTTTTGAGCCTTGAAGCTTGGCCAAAACATACCGATTTCTCTTCTCCACTTTCCTAGAAACATTCTTGAGGTTTTTTCCTTCTCAAAATATCCACTCTACTTCTTTAAAAGGAAGCATAAAGGATGTGCGTCGAAGAAGAGGTAATCTCTTCTTTAGATTCTCTCAAGTTTCTTTCTTCTTATACTTCTTCTTCATTAGTTTTCTCATTATAAATTAATAACATCAATATTAAATATATACTGATATGTTATTATAAATATTAAACAACCCCATTTCATCATCTATCCATCCTACAAAAAATGAAATCATTGCGCGTGCGAACGTATGGAATACCGTCTCCACGCTGTGGTGTAATCTGTTTTTGACAACCACCTTACATGGATGGGAATGATGGTGTAATTAAATATCTATATATTATTATTGTAATGTGACATTGATTCATAAATATTATACATACAAATAAATAAAATTCCCTGATCATGGGAATGGTATCATCGCTCGTGTGTACGTGGGGACTACCGTCTCCATGACACGAAGAGATTCATTCAACATGTTAACCATTCATGAATGATTATCAAGTATATATAATAATTAATCATGAAATATATGACATAATAATTATATTGTATTTATATATATATATATGTATTCCATCTACTTAATTCCATTCAATTCAATAAAGAAACGAAAACATTGTTCATGCGTACGTACGACCTACCTTCTCCATGAATGGTGTATTTCATTCCGTTTATCGATCTATCATATATAAATGTATATGTGATATATAAATTACATATATATATATATCATGTATTACATTATTTAATTATGTAAATAAGGATATAAGTAATAATATCAAGAAGAACATGTCGAAATATATAAAATAAATGAATCAATTTTAACCAAATCGCTACTTTCACATCGAATTTAGAAAAGAACAGGTTATATAATGTCATATGTAAACCATAAATGATATCATAACAAAGACTATGATTCTTTAATAAGTCAATTACATTATTTAAATCATTATACATGAGGTTCAGATACATATGAAGCATATCAGACATAAGTTAATGGATAATTTTACCAATCTCTTTTTTATCTGTGACAGTTTATTCGTAAGTATTTAATGAGGATATATTTATCATCCATGTCCCTATTTTATAAAAAAGGTTTAATGTATGTTTAAAGTAATTTATACCCATTTTGACTATTAATATACGTTATGTATGGAATATTTCTTTTATTAGGTACTTTTTGACATTTCTGGAAAATGTACGAGAGGAATGTTTTTTTATCTTATACGGCATGAAAGGATTTTTATGGTTTTAAAAAAAATTATTTTCAAGAAGCATACTCCAAAAGATTTATTGACTATTTTCAAAAAATCCATTTATTTTAAAATTGCATGGCAATTTTTGAAAAGAAAATGATATTGAAGAAGAATGGATATTTTCCTAAAGAATTCATTTCAGGTGTTTTATCAAAACCATTTTCCATCTATGATGAAAATATTTCATAAGTGTATGTTTCAAATATAATGTCTCTAGGATTTACATGGTTTCACTTTTATCATTATGAAATGATATCAATTTATTTTATATGGATTATGTGATGATGGGAAGATTTTTATGAAACCCATTTATTTGTTGGGTTATTATGAATGACGAATGTATATTTTGTGGAATAAATAAGAATGATTTCATTATGAGATGGGTGGGACCTATATATCCATACAATGAATTGGGTAAAAATTTATATCTCATGAGATATACATGGATGGAACATTAAGTTAGTCCTATTCAGTGTTACATAACTGGAATGTGGAGTGAACACGATTCAGAATGGGACTTTGTCCACTAAGATGGTCTTGGCAGAAATGTCTTGGCTACTATGTAAATCATAACATGTGCTTAATGGATGCCACAATTACATGTTTTATTCCAATGGTATTTTATCATGATTGATGTTCCATTATGATATATACCTTATTTACTTCCATATTTTATGTCATTGATCAAGATTTTGATGTTTATACATTATGTTCATGTTTTTATGTTCAAATGTATATGTTTTTTTATTTTCTCCATACTTACACTTACTGGGAATTTGAGTTCACACATTATATTTTGTCTTTCACCCAGGATATAAATAATGTTTTTAGGTATGAAAACAAAAAGGGGAATTCCTTTATTGGTGATGTTGATGATCTTTCACCATGATTAGAAGATTATGTTCCGAGTTTCCGAAGACACTAAACTATTACGGTCCTTGTGTGTCTGTTTTTGTTATGTATTATGTTTTCAGCAAAATTAATGTAATGTCCATGTACGTCATGCTTCGGGCCTCTATAGTTGGTATCAGAGGAAAGGTTTAGTCAAACTTTTGAAACTAGGATTACAAAACATTAGTGAGATCCTTAGATATATTTCTAAGGTATGTCCAGGGATGTCCCTATGGTTTAGTAATGTCACTAAGGTTATTTATATGTATAGGTTATAGTTCAAGAATTATGCTAACGATCATAGAATATAACCTATGATGTTAGATATTTAAGGTAATCCCCCTTGATTATGATTTTGTCCTCTCACACTATTATTTTTGGGTTTTAGAAAATGTATGGAAACATGAAGATTCAAGATAATGAATGATATGATGGACAATGGATTGATATTTTTCAAGAGAAACCAAATGAAATTGGATCTGGAAGTCCATATATCATTATTATTCCTAATCAGCAATCTCATAATATGATCAATAATCTCAACATTCGTAAGATTCCCAACTCAGATAATAAGATAAAGATAGAGTTTCATGATGATCATACATGAAAGAAAGTTCAATTTCCCTCATGTAAATCATGTGCGAAGAGGCATCATGGGGATTGTTTCAAATGAACTGTAAGAGGCTTTTGGTGTGAAAAAGAAGGACACAAAGCCAGTAAATGCAATGGAAAAGGATCAGTTAACACCATGGACAAGGATAATGGAATTTCTATGACATCAACAGTGATTAAATGTTTTCAATGTGGAATGTATGGGCATTATGCAAACCAACGCCCTAAAGGAAAGTCTCATGAAGAGAATAAGCATGGTCATATGGGTAGTATTTATATTGATGATGATGAAGAGACTACAAATTATATGTGAGATGAAGGAATTGATGAATCTCAGTCAATGGTTTAAGAAGGTAGTGGAATGATTTTATGTTTATCAAGAGTAATTTTGTATAGGTAATGGTACTATGGAATAAAGAAACATCTAAGGATTGTTACACTATTGTTTTTTCTAATGTATTTGAAACTATATGTTGAATGGTACCAGTAACCATGAAAGGTTATTCATATTTTTTTGGAAAAAATACGATATGTGCATGATGAAGGGATAATGATATAGTGACATGTTTGATAGTATTCATGAGCTCATGACGGATAAAAGGACAATGTTATATCATGGGTTGAGTGTATAGAAATTTTGGGATTCTGGTATGTGGAAATAGATAACTTTTGACAACATTCATGTTTTCACTAAGGTAAAATTGGTCTTTATTTTTCAAGAGTGTACATGATTAAGTTATTCACATGTTTGGAATGTGACCAACAAGATATCTTGTATGATATATGGGGGATAAATAATGGTATTCACATGCTCTGTAAATGACATTTCTTGTAATTCTTTTTTTTATACAATGAGATTGTATAGAAGTATATTAGATAAGACTAAAGATCGGAAGGGATTATGTTGGAAATAAGTTAGTATTGTTTATGGATAGAACATTTTGATATTAATTTTGGAATGTTATAATAGTATAGTTTTAAAAAAAGGGAAACCTGTAGGTCATGTGACAACCCATCGCGTCAGACAAGGTTGAGGGAATCAAACCCACAACCGATGTGTGACATGCCATTATTGCCTACCACTGACCTATAAGAAGTCCCTGGTTAGTAGAAAGTATTTTTATTTTATTATGTGATATTATAGAAGATGTATAAGTCCATTTTAGCAACCATATATGATTAATCTCAGTATAGGTTGACCTATGTATATTAAATATATTGTGGAAAACTTTTTGGGATAGAAACAGATGGAATGACCTATCATTCTATCACATGATCTGCTAACACTTCCCAAATGAAAAATTAAACTACATTTCTTTAAGATTTTAAGTGTAAATTGTTCAAGTCACGGAAAACCATGTGATTGTACCAAAATCAAGTAAGTATTTATTTTAATTCAACATTTCATCAACATTAGTGAAATGATATTGAAAACCAAAAATGATGTCCATGTGCTCTTGTACCCGATGAATCATATAGTTCCTTAAATCATCACAAATTTATGTCTTTGTGATTTTTGGCTTTTTTAAAGAAATGTTCACTACAACTCTTCATCAGAACATGATGGTTAGATTTTTTTTTTGATATCTATTTTTTCACATATGTTCTCCTATGTGGAAACCCAGTGATCAGTTAATCTGATTTACCATTACATTTTTAACATTCCTTTTTAAAATGAAGTATTAGTATTCCTTTTTACGATGTGGGTTTCTATGAAAGAATCTTTCAAGTAGTAGACCATTTTTAACCCCGACGAATTTCGAGGGAGAAATTCATTTAAACGGGTTTAGAATGTAACAACCTAAGATTTTATGAAAAATATTATTTAAATTTTATTTATTTCCTGTGTTTTACGCTACACCAAGATTATCCTGCCCTATACGCAACACTGTATTATCTTGTAGTATACGCACCACAATTCATCGAGTGTGTTACACTTAAATTCAATTTTGTTTTCTATGAATTATTCTACTCAACATTAAGTATAGATTTGATTTAATGTATATATAAAATAAGTTTTAATTATGTTTTACAGACCCCCAAAGGGAGCGTTCACTACACGTATCCCTGATTTGTCTTACATTACATGCAATCACGACCTTCCTCGATATCGTGTTTAGTACGCAATACAGTGTTTCACTAAACAATGATATATTATTAAAATAATATATAAACAAGCCATTAGGAATAGTAATAACCACTTTTTGAAATTTTATAAATTTTTTCTTTCAAAATGGACATCATTTTTGGATTCGGAAAATCAAAATTAACCTAGGCTAAATTTTTGGAATTTTAATGAAAACTTTTAATTTTTGATGAATATTGAAAACACGAGGTAACTATTTAAAACCAACTTTTTATTAAAATAAATATTTATTTTATTTAAATTTATTTTAAGTCAAAATAGATACATAATACCCATATATTTTCAATGTAATTCATTGGAGTCATCTTATAATAATTTTAGATATATAAATATTTTATTGAAATTTTCACAGTATTTTTCCCACCTCCAAGGAGAGTTTACAAATTTGCATAAAACATAGTTTTACCGCTTCTGTGAGTAAAATTTCAAAAATTTGAGAGACACGGTTGATGTTTGTATGAAAATTGTGATTCAATGTGATGAAAATAATTTTTTGTGAATAGTAACTTTTTACTTTTTTAACCACGGTTAAAAGTAAATAGGGTAATTAAGTGTAAAAATGATATTAATATTTACCTAACACATGTCCTAATTCTATTAGATATGTGTGATTAGACCCAAAACAATCCATAGGAATAAAATATGATCATTTAGGTCCATTTGGATTAGATTAGGACATTTATTATTATTTAATTTAAAGAAGAGTAAAAATAGTTAAAATAAATGTTTAATAACTAGAACATTTTTAATATTGGTTAATACATAAGATAAACATGACTATAAATATTCATTAGAAATATAAAAATATTTCAGACATAACAGAATTTTATTTATAATTTTTAGATTTTAAATAATTACATTTATTTATGACACAATTATGATGTAGTAATTACATTTTTAAGGAAATATTTACATAATTGATGTTATAAATGAAAAATTAAATTAAATTTTAGACTTTTTATGAATTTAAATAATATTATAGGTTAATATGACATGTTAGTATTGATTTTATTAACTTTTTACGAAGTAATCATGCTGTTCTGATTTTCAAAAAAATCATGTACAAAAAAGTGTCAAAATTGACATAAAATAGTTTTTAAAACAAATATTATATTAATAATTGATATTTTGTTTATAAAAATATAAGGTTCGGCTAAATTACATAGATAAGGATATATATATTAATAATGAACCACTTGGGTTTCGTTTGCTTGTAATTGTAAGTTTATTAACCATATAATGTAAGAAAACAAAAAGACACAGTAAAAGTTAAATTATTTAACATAGAGTTAAATCTAAATGATAAAAATAAAATAGTATCCTAAACTTGACTAAAACTATTGGTTTAGTGGATTTCGACCCATCCCCACCTTAGCATAGAAATTAATCAATTTGGTGCTATAAAAAACTAAATATGACTTTATTATAAAATAATATTTTTAGTTTTTCCAATGGTGCCCCTCTCCTCCCTTATAAAAAGGGTGCCCCTTCCCTCTTCTCTTCACACCCGTTTTAGCCCTGAAGCTCGGCCAACCCCTTCCCATTTCCCTTTTCCACTTCCCTAGATTAATTTTGGAGGTATTGGTCTTCTCAAAAGACCCACTCTACTTCCTTAAGAGGAAGCGTAAAGGAGGTGCTTCGAAGAAGAGGTAATCTCTTCTTCCGATTCTCTCAAGTTTCATTCTTCTTCTACTTATTCTTATTTAGTTGTCTCATTATAAAGTAACAAAATATGTATTAAATATATACTGATATGTTATTATAAATATGAAACAACCCTATTTCATCATCTATCCATCATACGAAAAATGAATCACCGCGTGTGCGTACGTAAGGAATACCGTCTCCACGCCTTGGTTTTATATGTTTTTGACCACCACCTTACATGGATGGGTATAATGGTGTAAATAAATAAATATATATGATTATTGTAAATTTATATTTATTCTTAAATATTATACATACACTTCAATACAATTCCTCGATCATGGGAATGGTATCATCGCTCGTGCGTACGTACGGACTACCGTATCCATGACGAGATGAAATTCATTCTCCATGTTAACAATTCATGAATGATTATAAACTATATATAATAAGTAATCAGGAAATATATGACATAATAATGATACTGGATTTATGTATATATATATATGTATTGCATCTACTTAATTCCATTCAATTCAATAAAGAAACGAAAATATCGCTCATGTGTACGTACGTCCAACCGTCTCCATAAACGGTGTATTTCATTCCATTTATCAATATATCATATATAAATGTATATGATAAATATATATATTATATATAAATCATGTTTTACATTATGGAATTTTTTAAATCAGGATATAAGAAATAATATCAAGAACAACAAGTTGAATCATATACAATAAATGAAACGATTTTATCCAAATCACTGCTTTTACATAGAATTTACAAACAAACAGGTTATATAAAGTCATAAGTAAACCATATATGATATCATAACAATGAAAATGATTTTTTAATAAGTTAATGACATTATTTAAATCATTATACAGGTGGTTCAGATACATACGAAGAATATCGGACATAAGGTAAGGGATAATTTTTCCAATCTCGTTTTAATCCGAGATTGTTTATTCGTAAGTATTTACTGTGGTTATATTTATCATCCATGTCCCTATTTTCTAAAAATGGTTTCATGTATTTTTATAGTCCTATTTACCCATTTATGACTTTTACTATATGGTATGTAAGTAATCATTCTTTTACGAGGTACTTGTGGATTTTTCTTGCAAAAGTACGACAAGAATGTTTTTTATCTTGTACAGCATGAAAGGATTTTTACGGGTTTATAAAGACTTATTTTCATGAATCGTCTTCCATAATATTTAATGACTATTTTCAACAAAATCCATTTCATTTTAAATTGCATGAAATTTTGGGAAAACAAAATTATTTTGAATAAGAAAGGATATTTTCCTCCGAAAGTCATTTAAAGTGTTCTATCAAAACCATATTCCATCTAAGATGAAAATATTTCATAAGTGAATGATTCATGTATAATGTCTCTATGATTTACATTGATTCAATTTTCTTATTATAAAATGATATCCATTTCTTTTATATGGATTATGTGATGATGAGATGATGTTTATGAAACCCATTTTATTTGTTGGGATATAATAAATGATAATTGTTTATTTAGGGGCACAAATAAGAATGATTTCATTATGAGATGGGTGGGAACTATATCTCCCTACAATGCATTGGGTAATTATTTATATCTCATGAGATATACATGGCTGGAACTGTATGTTAGTCTGGTTCAGTGTTATAGGACTAGAATGAGGAGTGAACTCGATTCAGAATGGGACTTTGTCCACTATGATGGTCTTGGCAGTAATGCCTTGGCTACTATGGAAATCATAACAGGTCCATAATGGATGCCACACTTACATGTTTTATTCCCATGCTATTTTATCATGATTGATGTTTCATTATGATCTATACCATATTTACTTCCATGTTTTATGTCATTCCTCATGATTTTGCTGTTTAAACATTATGTTCATGTTTTTAAGTTCAAATGTATATGTTTTTTTTTATTTTCTCCATAATTTCCCTTACTGAGCATTTGAGATCACCTTAAATATGTTCTGTTTTCCCTAGGATATAAATAAAGGTTTTTAGGTACGAAAACAAAAAGGGGAAGATCTTTATGCGAGATGTTGAAGATCATTCACCATGATTTGAAGATTATGTTCTGTGTTTCCAAAGACACTAAACTATTACGATCGTTGTGTGTCTGTTTTTGTTATGTATTAAGTATTCCACAAATGTAATGTAATGTCCATGTACATCATGCTTCAGGCCTCTTCATCATTTTGAGAAAATTTTCTACTATCCAACAGTGACTATGTTTCTATCCAAGAAACTTGTAAGATGGATACCTGAATTTGAGAATGGAGAATTAGTAGTAAAGAGGCATTTGGAGTGATTAATCTTTTCAGATATTGTTTTAATGCCATGATAATCTTCTCTCCACCAACCGGTAGTGGAAAACATTTCACCCCATGGTTTTTCCATTTTCATATCTGCAATGAAATGGCATGGAGGAAAACTTTAAAGGTTCACACCATTTTTGATTCTCCTAATGCACATCATAACCAAAATAGATGGATAATAGTGAAAATGCATCTCGAGAATGTAGTTCATTGGCAACGGAACATTGACTTCTTGCAGATGATCATGGCCATACAGAGTCAGGTAGATGTTTTGTGGGAAATTAACATGATATTTCTTCAAGTACTTGTCCAAATCTGGGAGAATGATGTCACATATATCATAGTAATCATGGACAACAACATTCATCATGTCATCAATTTTCTTACTAGCCAGTTCATCAGTCGTTCTGAATATCTTGGGAGCCATTGAATCCATACAAAAATAGAATAAATTAACTCCTAAATGGGTTTATTTTTTTATAAAATTTGTAATTAAATTTGAATAAATAGTTATGTCATTAAGGAGCGCAAGTCTATATTTATTGTGCAATTGTAAGCGTTCCATGAAAGTCTTGGTGCACAAGTATCACTGTGCAAGTCCAATTACGTCTACAGAAGTGAAACAACGGAAAACAGGGTAACATGCATGGCGAAGGCATCTTGCGCGGTGAGAGCTCGAAGGTTTGAAATCTCGGTGCTTTCTGCGATAATGGCCACCTATATAAAGGTCGGGCCGCACCCCTACACGCGTAAAGCCAGTGCGCTCAACCCATGCATGCCACCATTCGCGAACTCAAGACCTGCACGCCACCATTCATGTGTTGAAGACCTGGACGCCTCATGTTCCAGGGTTTTCTTCATTTCTTCAGAGTGGTATCCTCATTTCTTTTGGATCCAACACTAAGGGAAGAATTTTGTTGGCACCCATTTTCATCACAGATTCTAAACGAATGAAAAGGAAAATGCTTTACCATAAAGTGATTCATCATTTGGGAAAAACAAAAAAAATTGACAATGTCATGAACATGGATTATTTCCCACATGGGTCGTGCAAGTTCCATCATAGTCGTGGATGTATACATGCGCGCCACCTAGTGGTTGCATAGGTGACTTACGCATCCTCTTATATTTCCACCCAGGGTCATTATCAGCTTATAAATACCCCTGGTGGGCCACCCATTTCGAGGACATAAAATTCCAGAACCTCAGATTTGAGCTCCCAGTGCCCATGTCTATTCTCAATGCTTTCAAATACTTCTAGGGTAATTTCGTACCTAGAATGGATGCTCTAAATAGGGAAAGAAAATACTAAGTGTTAAAATTCACCAACACATGTGTGCCTAGCTGGTTTATCCATTAACGGAAATGAACACACTTCCGCGTCGCCTTAATCCTTCATCAAAACATCTGCGCCACCCTTCTGGAAGCTCTTAGGGATAATACTAATGTCTTGATCCAAGTCTCGCCTACGTATTACTGCATAGGATGACCATCACGCAAGTGTCCAGGTGCCGCGTAGGTTTACCTGGGCACCCAATATTGACTTGCACACCCTTCCTTTTTTAGGTGCCCCTCCTACCAATTTCACTTTTTCCCTTTAATTCCACTTCTCCTCTTCAGGGATAAGCCTTCATAACTCTCTTCATAGTAATTTATGAGATGATTTCGTTTGCTTACATACCTTAATGGATTTCTATGGAAAATATCTCAAAACCTAGTGATTTACATATCATTATGTCACTAATGTTAAATATTTCATTCATTCAACCTCACCCTTTGAAGATGAGAGAACCCTTTAAACAGGGCCTCCTTTTCAGGCGTAATCCCCAGTCCAAGATCTCATAATTTTACTGTCCTCCTTAAGAGTAGGCCCCATGTCCCCTAATTTGGGCATCCGCCTTTTGTGTAAGACACAATTCCCCTAATTTGGGTATCCTCTTTAGAAGTAAGACCCATGTCCCTTAACTTGTGCTTTCTTTTTCAGGAGTAATCCTCAATCCAATTATTCCCAAATCGGGTCACACTACTTATGAAGTAAGCCCAATGTTCCCAAATTTATAATTCTCCTTAACCTAGTCTTCCTTCTTAGTAATAATCCCCAATTATCAAGTCCCTTTAACCTGGGCCTCCTTCTATGGAATAATCCCCCATCATAATTTCTCTAAACCAGTTTTAAATTAATTTTATTTGGACTTCCTAATCCAGAATATAACTCAAAAATAAGACCATTCAAATTTGGGCATCCTTCTCAGAAATAAATCCTATGTTATGTCTTACAATCTCCATAAAGAATATATACATTTATGGACTTTGTTTTTGGGTTTCTTCTCTGATGAAAATCCTAAACCAAATCATCATCTATCTGGGCAGTCATACAAACATATTCCCCACATTATTTCTCATGATTTGCAACTTTCGTGGCAGAATTCTTTGGTTTTACCAATACCTCTTATTTCTCACACTGAGCATGACTCACGTGATCTTAGAGTGTAAATGTGATTATGAAATCTTTTCATTGGTCCATAAATCATGCATAAACCTCATACTTGTTTACTAAAACTAAGTGTATTGTGATTCCTTTTCTAACTAAGCATACGTAGGTTGCCCATCTGTGTGTACAATACCAATTCTGAAATAATTCAATTCTTTCTGAATGACAATAAACTTCAAGTGCCCCACTTTGTCGCTTAAAAAACATTATGGTCATCATAATGACTAAGAGACATTTATAAATAATGTATTGAAGGATACCATTGACTAGGAATCTCTATCAAATAAAGATGACGCTCCTTCGATGAAGAACCTTGAATACAAATAAAAAAGATTCTCTAAATTTCCTACATATCAATCATTGATCTCAAAATCTATAGAAAAGCTGATTTTTATACTTGGTAATTTAATAAGGATTCATGAACATAACTCAAATCTATACAGATATTCCTAGAGTAGACAATAAGTCCCCCCAAAAAAGGGTGTGATGAGTCCGTCCTCCCAGACTCTTGACCAATGTAAATTCATAGGCCACATCCGTCCACAACTAATGAGCATGTACCTTTGGAATGTAGGTCCAAATGGAAATAGAATCAATGGATATTTCTATCTCTACAAAAAAAACCCGTTAGAAACTTATTAGAAAGTTTGAACCTTAAATCAACTAGGTTTTCCCCAATTCCACAGGAAACAGTTGCATAATAACAAATGTTATCGATGAAATCTTGAATTCCTATGTGATTCTCCCATGATCAACCAAAATGCATTGAAAAATCCATCATCATATCCCATAGTACCTGAATTTTATGATCTGATTTTCTGTCTTATTATTAGTGGGAATATGTACTCAATAACACCAATGTACCAGACACATTGTATAATTTCTACTAGAATCATTTTGGAAAAAAATAATCTTGATACCAATCTATAATTTCGGTACACCATGAAACAAAACAATTTACCAAACATTCTATTCATCAAACTTTCCAATAGTGATTGTATCTCAAATGGAACGAAATGGGACACCATGGTTAACTGATACAAAACTACACATATCACATCATTCTTCTAAGTCATCATTGAATTACCTAGCATGAAATCAAAAATTATATAATCACATTTCCATTTTGGAATTGAAAATTGTTGTTACAAACCAACTGGCCATTGATGCTCAACCTTCACCTACTAACAAGTAAGGCATCATGCCACAAAACAAGAAATCTTTTACCTAATTCGTTTAAACCAATATATTCTATGAAGATAATAATACATTTTTTCAAACTTGTTTTGACAACCCACCTAAATGTATAAAATTCACACATCCCAACATCCCAGAAACTCGTTCAAAAATAAACACACCCACAAACATAAACAATTCTGCCCTAACTAAGGGAACAACCAGAATATATATCCTGAAAATTAAGACATTCTCTAAAATCCAAAAATTATGAATCCTCAGGTTGACTTTCCATGATCAGGCTTATAAGAATGAACTCAATATACCATGGATGCATGGTTCATCTTCCCGTTCTCATTTTTTACCTCGAGATGCATCTCTGCAAACCATTCTATTATCCTCTATTCAGAACTAAATTCCTAAACTGCCTAACAATGAGTCTTCCAGATTAAAGCAACTAAAACACTATTCCCCTTTCATAGAGTGTAAATGAGTTGAATGTGAAAAGAAATCATGTACCCAACGCATATTCACATCCAAATATTCATGTAATCCTAAAATAATATGTAATTAATTATTTAATAATCAGTATACATGGAACTTTTTTCTTCCAACAATTAGTGAGACCAACACATTTACGAATAAACCATTTTAGTATCATCATGATCCTGACTAGTGTAATTTCATTCAAGAGGCCTCAGTTACATGGGCCCATATTCTATATACCGATCATTCTACATCAATAATTCTCTATGTCCAACACAAAAAACATAATAAAACAAGTTACACCCTACACCTTGGCCAATTAAGATCTAATTTGGAGTAGATTTAAACATAAACATTAATTATTCAGAAAAACCTCTGATTCCATAAACCAATCCAAATTGATGACATTCATAGTCAAAACCAAATGTGGTGATTCCAAATATGATATGTTCATAATGAATCTTTTGTAATAGTAGGACTGATGTATAAAACATCAAATATTAGAAACATTATTAGGTTGATCTAAGATAAAACAACATGCACATTCTCTAGGTCCTCTAACACACCTTCCTTAGAGATGATGTGATCTATGAAATTCACCCTATCCATTGAAAAATGTCATTTTGATAGCTTAGAATATAGCCAATTATATCTTAGATTTTTAAAGATAATGTCAAGATGTTTGGAAATTTTTTTGGAGTATTAGAGTTCACCATGATTTAATCCATAAAAACAACTACAAACAAATCCAGCTATTGGTGAAATCATTTTGTTCATTCGGGTCATAAATAATGATGGTGAATTGGTAAATACAAATGGAATAACCAAAATATCATAATAATCTTATGTTCTATTAATGGCAATCTACAGAATGTTAGAAGTTCTCACCCATAGTTGATGATACCATAATCTCAGATAAATCATTGAGTACACTTAAGTAACCCTTAGCAGGTCAAAAGGTTCTTCGATTCGTGGAAGAGTGTATCCATTTATAACCATCATCAAATTTATCTTCCTATAGTTGACACACAGCTTTATTAATTCATTATCCTTATTATAAAACAACACTAGTGGTTCCCAAGGTGATTTTATCAAAAAAATAAATCATGTTTTCCATTTTCAGCAAATGAATTTTAAGCTCCTGGAGTTTGAAAGACACCATTTTATACAATTTAACAGAAAATAGGACTACTACTAATAGAAACTCTTTGATTACATTGAAATATATTTTGGGTTAAAACCCTGAATAGGCCTTTGGAAACACATCCTAAAATTGATCCACCAGAGGTGTAAAGACAAGACACACATTTCCCCAACATCAATCATAAGACAAGACACTTGAGTAGTGAGCTCACACAACCACCAATAGATTTGGATTGCATGACCTGTCCTAATGTCCCATTCTCATGATGGGCATAAGTGTATATTTCAAGAGATGTGAATGTTAACCTATGTCAATAAAATATATATGGGCATGTTAAAAAAAATCCAATCCATTCCCCAAATATGGTCAAAACATGTCATGTCATGCTAAAAAATGTCCTGTATGAAATGGTACCCACAGAATTCATTAGCACACCCCAACCACTAACAAATATTCTATACTGGCATCCCAAGATATGTATCAATTAATATTAACCCACAATAAAATTTCACAACAGATACCAGCATAACCCTAAGATGAGACGAAATTGAATAATGTGAGGCAGAATTTAATTATCAGTGCATTGTCCATGGATCATGATCTCTAGTAACATATTATTGCATTTTAATCACTCATAATGGCTATTTGGTTATGGAAAGATTAATTTTTTGATGATAATTCGGAAGGTTAAATTCCTGGATTCCCAGTTTGTCTTACTCTAGTTCCATTTCTCATGCTAGTAGTTTAAGACCCTTTATTCATTTTATTCTCATAGAAAATAAACTGAAGGATTTCGAGGGCATCACCTTGAATGATGATCCAGATAAGCTTATTTTCAAAGAGTCGCCCTCAGGTCTGTTCTCTTCTAAGGGGTATTGTTATGTTTCTCGGGTTCATGATTTATTAGATATACATAATAAAGTAGGTTTTTATAATGATATTCTCGTGAAATATAATTTTCTTATTTGGAATCTATAGAATTAGGATATTCCCACAGATGATCCGGTGAAGCGTACGGGGATTTCACTTGCATCTAAATTCTTATGATTCTTGATTCCAATAGAAGAGTCGATTGATCACCTTTTCATTTCCAGTGACTAGGTGCCCACTTTTTGGGTTTTCCTTGGTGAGGCCTTTGAATGAGGAGTTCTGGTGGTCTTAGTTGTGTCTTTTATTCAATAAAGTGTCCCGAGAATAGAAATCACCCTCTATGAGAAAAAGAAGATTGATGTGTTTCTTATTGCGGGGTTCTAGAGTATTTTGATTGCATAAAAGCAGATGCGTCTTGGGGTTACTTGCTATTGACGCCTGCCTCTACAAAATCATGCATGGTGTACCGAGATCAATTTTATCCCACTTTTTAAGGGTTGGGAGACCGTAATATTATCAAGTAGTTTCATGGATGGTAATTTTTTTACCCCATCACCATGAATATTAATAAGCAGGGATGTTGGGTGTAGTGGAATCATCATTGATGTTGTCTGAATCTCAATGTAGATGGGACATGTTTGTATTGTTTTATGATAGGACGAGTGGTTTGTGACACCTGAGGGGCGGTGATACTATAATTTAGTGATGGATTTGGAGTGGGAGACTCTCCATGCACGAAGAGAATAAGGTTGAAGATTTTTTGGCCAACGAGATTACCACCGTCGATCAATGACTTTTGTTTTTCACCTTGGGATTTCTTCTATAGGAATGTGGTAAATTTATTCGAGAATATACATTGAGGCATAATTATTTTATACCGCATTTTTAATGGTTTTTATAGAGAAATTCCAATATTTAATTTATAATAAAAATATAATGATGGATGTATGAGGAAACAATATGTAATAAATAAAAGATAATAACAGAAGCCATAAGGATCATACCATGAATAGGGGATGGTCTAGATTCACCACATCTTAGTGCATACTAACCAACATGAAGCTGACCTGCACCTCTACCCTAGGGACTGTTCTGAATGCATGGAACTAAACTACCATACTGATATAGATGCTCTAACCCAAGAGTACCACACCCACCACCTTGACCAATACGAATAGTAGAGCTCCAACTACCTGCCTTATATGGGTTTAACAACCCCAAGATGCACTTATCTTTGACCTCATCAATCCATCATTTCCAGTAAATCTAGGATCCATAAAGAATCTCTACACACTCCTTATACTACTAGATGTTTATAACTGAACAAGTGGTTGATGAATCTGACCATCAATGTGCCCTTTCCTACCACCATGATAGAAGAAAACATGATCACTAACTTGAAGAGATGGTTCTATCGTATGACTTCTCTATCTGCCACTTCCACTATCTAAAAATAGAACTTCTATCTATTAGATGTTGTACCACTGGATCACCAAACTGAAACTACATTCCCTCCACCAGGGGTCTCCTTGAGGATTCCCTCTGAAATAAATGCATGATCTATCACATATAAAACGATTTTTAATCAGTGTATATTCATATGGGTAATAATCTAATATTTATTCCCATAATCAAAATTTAATTTCATTATCATCCCATCCCCAGGAAATTATGGGATAAATCATTGTATATCAGTGAAAAATCTAGCTTATTACATCACAGTTTTGGACCCCCGGGATCATCCTCATAAATTGTGTTTCATTTCTTGCATCATGATCTCCAATTAGAAATGTTCTAGAAACCTTTACCATATGTAATTACATGAAATACCATCAGCCATAGGGGTCATAACTAGAATGCACCACCAGTGCATTGCATTTCCACACCACATGTAAGCCGACAACATGACTGTCTTCCGGGGAGGAGTCTCTATGTCACCATGAATCGTAAGGATGGAATCTATCCAGAACTCAGCTTCATTAGGTGCACTCTATCTATAAAATGAGATGGTGTTGTAGGTTCAACTCCTTATTCAGCTTAAACATAATGAATTTGACCCACCCTGGGTCCTTCCCCATTATCTTCATAAAATGATTGATGATCTCAGGAATCTTTTTTTGTCCGATGTTACCCTAAACCACTAGGTTTTCTTTCTCCAAATATGGTGGAGAATTATTAATGCTATTATCTTGTTTTCGAACAATAGCATAATGTTTTGGTGACATATTTATATAATTCCAACACACATCTCAGAACACATAACATTATACATCCACAGTTTTCTTTAAACAAGGAAGTCTTATAGGCATAGAAAACTCCTTTTTTGCACACAGAATTACAAATAGACATTGCCTCACTTTCAACAATACCCTCAACCATCCCTACATTGAGTCATGGTCACGATGGGTTAAACCAACATTCCCAGTCACAATTCAATCATTACTCACCCTTTTGATCCATTTCCAAAATAACGACACAAATCCTTCTCTATTAAGTACCCTTATAATATAATGATTTATTATGACCCGCATTTTATCTCTTTAAACTGCATTCATAAAGGACAATTATTTAAGTATTATTTCAGAATGGTTCCATTTACCCAATCATATCATATTTATTTGTCATTACCTTCTTCATATTTTATTATATGTGTAATTCATTCCCACCTTCCTGTCTCACACATCCTTAACATGTGTTCCCATCATGATGAATTCCACCTATATACCTCTGTGCCTATAATTATGCATGTATGCACAACTTCATTCCATTAAAACCATATAAAACTTTTCATAACAATATCCCATCAAAAAAAATGTGAATAACCTAATGGTGGAATATCATTCAACATTAAAAACTGATATCATGATCTACAATTCCAACCATGGGTTCATGGGTTATCCCAATGGATGGGTCTGTAATTCAAAAACATGATCTCACAACTGAAACTTTACAATCCAAATCTCTCTTATACCTTCTCTAAATAGTGATAACACCAAAAATAACTCATAATATTCCACTTTCTAATGTCATTAATGTATAATACACTAAATAGGTTCTCTGAACGAGTTCCCCACATGACCTTATGTAAGCCTCCATGTATGCTAGAGGTTAACAACGAGTAGTGATGGTCTCATTGGTTAGGTGGGGTGACTTTAAATACATTATCATAGTATTCAACCTCATATTACATAGGATATATTGAAAATAATAGACAATAAACTTGTCCATTAATTAGCAAGCATTTCCCATAAATGAAAAAAAACACAACCAAAAGGTAAGTATTCAGTGTCTTGTTATAAGTTCCAGATGTGATGGTAACACCATATAATTACTAAAGGCAACATCCCCCAAAATGAGTCCTAATTATATGTTTATATCCTCATACATCACATACTACGCCTAAAGAAATTCCCTAGTAGATGGCCATTGCACTAATAAAATCCTACAATAATGAAATATACATGGTTACCCAATACAGGCCCAATATGTGTGTGAGTAAGACTCATTATATCACCTCCAACATTTTCTACAAGACGTCATGTCAAAAAATAGCCCATGCAATAACAAAATATATGGAATGATAATCATAATAAAACTCAGGTTCCATTACATAATAATATTGACTTTAGCAAATTTCATGATTTATTCCATTCAATCATTTAATCCATTTTCATAACTTAATATATGGTTTCTGGATTTACATTATTTACATTTTAAACCAAGAAAAACAATTACAATAAATAATTGAATAATTCATGTTCCATATCTCACAATTGATATAATGTTCATAGAAAATATGTCTCGCCCACATTGGAGTCACGTTTGAGGTATTCTCATTAAATTAAACTATTAGGTGCTTGGAGCCTCAATCTGACTCCATAACATGTGCATTCTAGGGGTAGGGTTTCAATACGTAGTCCAAATTCACATATGGGGGGAGCCTCTATCCAATATCCAAAGACCACCAAGCCATGTGAAAATGATTATTCAACCAGTTATAACAGATACCAAATAAAATTCCATGCACAATAAATTCACATAACATTAACATTTTATATCCAATATAACACATAAATCATTATTGGGAATTAACCCATTAACACATTTACCACAAACCTTACATAGCCAATTTAACCCAATTACCATTTAAATTTCTAACCATTTAACATATTCAACATTTTCAATATATTATCAAATTTGACATAACTCAGCACTTCACATGTATTATCCCATTCATGAATTTCAATTTCAACATCAATAGTCATTAAACATTGTTACCTTATTCCAATTAACTATATATTTATTTTTAAAAACAATAATAATAAAATTATCAATGCCTAGGAACAACTATCAGTAATCCATTTTCCAACTCAACAAACATATCAACATGTTCATCTTGGGATCTACTTTATAACAAGTCAACTCCATAGTTACCATTACAACATCCCATGTTAGGGAATATTGGGACACCCCATTGGTGGCCCAAAAAATGTCTAGACAATCTCTATTCATCCCAGATTGATCATGACGGGCTAAATTCATCATTTAACAAAGCATTTTACCAAACCCATTTAGAACGGTCAAATTAATAACAAGGGAGAACAATTGAAAAACCAACAAATGGAAAAAGAGACTTCATGACCAAAGAATAAAACATGTAGAGCACCTTCCTTGAAACCATAGATGAACAAAATTTTTACATTATCAATATATAATGATTCAAGAACAAGTTCATGCATAAATTATGGTCCACTGAAAAATAGGGTTTTCTGGATTCAATTTAAGAAGAACAAAACCACAATCTCTAATGTAGAAAATAGAAGTAACAAGAGAATATGACATACCCAATTTTTTGATCCACACAAAGTGACAAGCCAAACGGTATAGAAATGAATAGATAAATCATTTGGAAGATGTTGTTGTTTAGATTCATCACTATGGCTATAGAAGGTTGAATGAGGAAGATATTCTAATGAGGAACCTAAAATCACATGGGATAAAAATGGTAAAATACTACTTATAATGAGGTGAAGGGTTTGGCTTCATGGTTTTCGAACCCATGAACCATCCATTCATCTACCTCTATCCAAGATGGGAAAAATTGCATAGTTACCATGGGAGCACAGTGTAGTTTGAAAAACAGTATGCCAATTATGCAGTATGCCTCTGTCCAAGACCATAGGGTTAGCCTCCCCTGATTCATTGATTAAAAAATATTGATCCCCTTTATCATAGATAAATTTTTTGGGTATGATTACTACTAACAATCCATCACCCTTTAAACAACCGCATCATGACCAAAATATCCATTACTTCATGTCCAGTGCCACGAAGTCACAACTACGCTTCCTCATACATTCAGAAAACATTCCATTAACCCCAATAATAATACATAACCAAACCTTAAAAAAGGACGCACATCACAAAAATATGAAATCTTAAACCGGTGGTGGGAATCTACCATTTATTCCTATAATGGAAAAAATACTACATAGAACTGTTTTCAAATCCTTAAACAAAGAAATAATTTCTCACAAGGTAAATTTTTAATTTAACAAATTAATTATATATAAAATCTGAGGATCATATTGTCTTTTTCTGGAATTTTATCTGTATTTTTATTCCATTCCATTGGTCATTATTTTTATCATTATGAATCTCAATTATTGGTCATTGAATATGAAAAAATAATTGTTTGGAAAAACCCATAGTGTTCTTATATTGTTCCCATATCCTACATGTTTCATCGGAGCGATCACATAATTATTTATAATTATATATATTTAATTGATTGATTTACACATTTGGAATTGAGATTTCATTTTTAGTATAAGCATTCTTGAATTAAATTTCGGAGAAATCATTTTTATTTTTTAATTTCTCATAAATATAATTATATTGCTTAATTTTATTGATGAAATAATTTCAATATAATCATCTGGAGGCACTGAGGAATTTTTTCCCGATATCACAAGAGTACATTCCATGTTACTTAACGGTCAACATAGTGTAGCAGTGTTCAATGCACTACGAATTAATTATTAATTAATTTAAGGAGATTTCATTTATAACTAAAATTAGTTTTAATTTAACGCCACATGTTGACTGGGCCAGCCTGGAACACAATCATCAAGTGTACATTTCATGTAACTTCTGTACGTTGAGTATACTCTTTTAGAAACATTTTGTTCATGTATCTCTTAACGACCAACATGACGGGTGAGTATAACTCAATGCCCACATGATGTTCATGCCATGTACACATCAAGGACTCAATTTTTTTTCAATGCCACATCATACATACCATGATCCTAATTGTGTGTCTCATATAGTAGGTGAAAGTAGTGCACACCATGTACCTGGATTGTGCATTCCCTTTACATTTACTAAATTACACAAAATTAAAAACTAATTTGTTAGACAATGAAAACCATTTCAACAAGTCATTTCTGACGACATTAAGTTAATATGACATGCCAAGTGTTGTGTTTTAATATATATAAATGTTTAATTAATTTCTCTACAATGATAGGATTTTCACGTCATGTATGATTCATATTATTGTTTTTTCTCTATGTACATTGATGAAAAATACGAGACATAAACATCATGTATTTATTGTTTTAATAATGTTTTAGTTCATGTCATGAAATTATCTGATATGTATTGTGTTAAACATTTTTCAACAGTAAACAATATACAAGTATAATAAATATAGCGTATTTTTTTATGGGAACTCACCGTGTTTCCTCCAGGTAACATTTATTTAAATAGTTTACTTTATTTTAATAAAATATTCTTAATATTACAATGTATAAGAATCTCAAGGAAATTTAAATGTTAATTAAGAAAAAAAATAGATTAATTAAATTGTATAATTAATTGATTTGAGAATTATTTATATAGAATAAGAATTATTAAAATTTTATGCTAATTTTATTATATAAATAATTCGTTACCTAAATGAGGATGATGATGATCCTAGAATTGACAATTTCATGTGATTTGATTCATTATATTTATTATTAAATAAAAATGTTGACATGCATGCCATCTCTTCTCTTATTATGAAACAGTATGTGTTCTCAACATTTCATTTACGTAATCCATTTTACCTCACTTGTCTATGTATAAATGAAAATGTAATATATGGATATCCCATGTTAGTGGAGGTATTTCTTGTTTGGATTTTAAATGTATAAAATACATGAATAAAACATAGGTGGATAGGTTGAAAAATGCAACACGAACTATAAATGGTTAAAGGTGATTTTCCCCTAGTCAGTGGTTATATTATTTTCCACTATATAATCAAAAAATTATTTAAAACATTAGGAAACTAATCCTTTTTTTTTCAATAAACCATATCTTAAACCATCTGATGCTATTTCAAAAACTGATTTTCATCCTCTGTTAGAAGGTTCATTATACTAGAAAAAAACTCAAGAATATATTTTTAATATTTTTCAATGTGATTATTTTCATCCTATTGACGAAGAATATAATTTTGGAAACCCATTAATTAAAATATTTCATATGTATCATCATAGTTATATTATCATTGGTGATGTATATCATCTGATTATAGAAAAAATTCTTTGAGAAATGAAATTGAACATATATCATTTTCATCCCAATTCAATCCAAATAATCCCGATGAGGCTTTAGGTGAAGATGATGGAACTAATGAACGACAATATGAACTCAATGAATTTAAAAGTACAATGTTTGTGTGTTGTATGATCATCGTAAAGATACATATAAAAATTCAGTAAAATGGGCTTTTCTCGAAAACATGTAATAAAAATTGAATAATAGTTAGAAATAAAGATAACCTTGATACTAATGGTTATAATTTACAAGGTGAGTTAGATATACAGAATCCAATACACTGATATCATGTATTTAACATATTCATATACATCATGATTTAGTTACATTCTTATATTTTAGTATATTTAAAATTGATGTGGTGTGTGCATTATTTAATGGATATGTTTAGGAGAAAGAGAATATTTAATAACCAATGGTTTTGAAAATTATTAACATCTGGATCATGATTATAAATGTAATAAAGTGTATTATGGACCTAAACAACTCCATACATATTGGTATGATATGTTAAATTGATTTTTCTGTAAGAAAACATTGTTAATGGAGCTATAAGTCCAAATGATTTCATAAAATAAGTTACTAAAAAAATTATGACTTTAAAAATATATGGGATTGACATTATATTGGTGTGACCAAAAAATATTTAGTAGATTCAGTTTATAATCTTATGAAATTATAGTTTGAAATGAGTATGATGGATGAGTTAAAATAAATTTTAGGTTATCATATATATGAAAAATGAAATATACTTTTATATATCAACATATTTATATAAATTTTCTATTTATGAAATTCATGTATGAATAAATTAAAAGTATTAGTACTCCTATTGGATCCTCCAATAAATTTGGACTCCATGAATAATGGAAAGCAGTTGATCAAAAGGAATTTAGTTGAATGATTAAAGATTACTTTACTAAAAATATAGAAATTTGGATTTAATTTTTTAGGTATGCATTTATTCTCAATATGATGCGTTTTTTACACATTTATCTGATTACATTTTTTGACATCTATCTGATGACTTTTTTACATTTCGAACCACCCTGATGGGAGAATTTTAATTTCAATCAAACAATAAAATGTAACCAGTTGTTTCTCATCATAATTAGTGACATGGGAATATGGCTGATGCGATGATGAATCTTGTAGATCAGAAATAAATTTTTTTTTATCCATTGATGGGATGTCAATCAAATTTTGTTTTTATGGAATTATACCCCTTTAGGTTATGTTCTAATAAAATCCATATCTATTGGAAAATAGATGATATTGATCATACCGACCAATTTGGCTATCAGATTGATGTCTTGATAATGCTATGTATTGTAAATGACTTATTGATCATTTTAATAGGATTTTGGGCTATCCATAAATAATCATTATTTTTTTGATTTCACACTAATAGAAGTGTGTTTTCTCATTTTTAACCCCCAAACAGATAATACAATATATTAATAAAATATTAAATATAATAAATCACCTTAAATTACACCAACTGTTTTGAAAATATAATTGACATGTGTTTGAAATTTAAATATAAAAAAACATAATGGATATTTTCTTATGATTTTTAATAAATATAAATGTGTTTTGTTTTTTTTTATTCACTACATGGTCATATTTTATTTTAATTAAAATGTATGTTTGATTTTTGATATTATTAAAAATAAAAAATAAAAAAAGAAATTCAGTTTGAATCTGAAACTAGAATGATAATATGAAAACACAATATGGATATGATTATTCCTATAGGACCATGGAATCTACGTACATATGTTAGAGTAAGGGCCTATAAAAATTTTAAAAAAATATAATAATAAGGATTGTAATAAAAATATTAAAAAAACTACTATTAACATGTATCATAGGATCCCTCACACTATCACCCTAGTTGAAATATTCACGTATATTACTGACATCAAAAAGTAGTAGACTATTTACCTTGTTTGCAGAATACATCTAGCATCAAAAATATTTACCTGCAATATTATTCAATGAGTACATATAAAAAAATATTGATTATATGTTTTCAAATATTGGATATTTGATGAGTCAAAAGGCTATGCGATAGGCCATGAATCACATAATTTTTTAAAAGATGCACCATCAACACGAACATTCAATAAATTCACATTTGAAACACGTAAAATGTTACGCATTCTTTAAAATAATAAACTATAAATATGTAGTCTTACTGTCGTTGCCTTAATAGATTCTGATGATTTCATTTCACGCCACTCATATGGGTGAACACATCTGTAGACTCCATCTAGAATGTCTAGGGAACCCACATTTGTTTACCAGTGCTTCCTCTTCACTCTAACATTATAATATTTCCACATTTTCAACATTTTTCAACTCACACTAGATGAAACTCATTCAAGAACATGCCCAAATTAATCTATTTAATAAATTAATAATATATTAATGTGTTTTTTAGCATATATATGAAACATAAATTATTTTCTTACTTGAAAATGCCACAATAGTTGATCTAATGTATCATTATCGAATGAATCACATACATGTGTTGTCAATGAAAATAAATGAAGTTCATGCACTATATGACCCAACTAAAGAAAAAATAAACGAGGTACCTCTAACATGTGATGATATTCCTGATAAAATAATATATAAAGAGTGTCATTAAGATGAAATCCTATAACCAAGGCCTCACTACTATGAGGAAGAAGATGTTGACTCTAATCCTATTGAAAACAATTTCAAAAACAATATGAATCATGTGCATATATTTTATCATCTCTTTCTTAAAAATATAATGGCCTTTTTACTCTCATACATATGTAGATCGATATATGTAAATTCTTCTCTAAAATGAGGTGGAAATAGTTCTACTTCCTCTAACATGTCTATAGTTATAGAAATCATTAATAGTTGAACACACATAGACTATATATAAATGAATGAGATAATATGTACTCAAAAGAATATTTAATCTGTTTATAATGATTTTAACAGTTTAATATAGCTTTAAAACCATAGAGCATGAAAACCATATACCTTTCACAAGAACATAAAATATATTATTTCTCATTCATCTGTGTCTCAAAACTATTTAATATATTCATTATGTAGATCTATATTGTGTTGATCTGTCTATTGTACAAAAGGAAATAGTTTTTGGTTCATCTTATCCAATAAAAAACAATCATCACCAATACATTATCACAAGACATATACAATTTTAATTAAATAGAATGGTTGTGAAGAAAACATGTTCTTCTTGTGATGGAAAAATGAAAATTGTGTATCTCAATTATTCATCTCTATATATCATATGGTAAATTTTTACCAGTGGAAATTGAAATTGATAAACATAACTTCCATGGACTTGATCAACCTAATTACACATTAATATTCAGTATTTCAATTGATGTTCATATAAAACATCAATGATTCCATTCAACTGACTACAGAAATAACAAAAATCAAATGTTGGAAAACCAATGTCATGATTATGTGTTTCTCATTTTCATTAAAATATTTAATGTTAATCAAAATGTTATTATAATCAAAGTCATTGTAATTATGGTTCATTATAGATGATTAGTTAGCTAGTTTGTTAAATTCATCAGTATGTGTAGTGTCAGCTAACACATACATGTTATCTATAAAAATATTCCTTGGAATTCATTAATTAGTAATGCAGAATGAATTTAGTACTATAATTCAATCATAATGAAAAATAATTTTTACATAAAAATTACTTGAAGAATTAAATAAATGATCCATAATGATAAGGTTGAAACTGATAATAACATTCAGAAGAAATATCAGATTTTATCTTATTATTGTGTTTCCCATAAATGATATTTTCATGTATAAATTATCAACATCTGTATGAAACCCAGACACCAAAATGTTGAAATAAAAATGAGAGAAGATACTTAGTAAAACAAAGTTGAAAATAATACAATATTGGACATGATGTATCAATGAGATTGTACCTCTTAGATATTTTCCATATGAAATATAATTCATCTTCTATCTATACTATCATAAATCTAATATGGATTATATAATTTTGTTTCATCTTTCATATGAGATTAATCACAAAATGATGTACAAGTATACCTAAAATATTTTTTGTCTATTGATAACATTGGATAAGCTCTATTACATATAAATCATTTTAATTTATTCAAATACCTCTAAATAAGATACAATATCATAATTGGACAACACAAGTTGAAATTACTATAGTGGTAAATTCTTACATCAAATGAAGCATTACATCAAAAAATGATTATGGAAATCGTTTCTATCATAAAAAAAGTATTAGTAAAATCATGTGCTATAAATTTTTTAAATCAATCAATCATTTCTTTTTTAGATAATGACATCTAATAATATTAGTAACCTAAATAAATGGTTGAAAAGCATTGGTTGATAACAAATACTAAATTGTGATTGGAATAAATTGTTGAATTAGTATGTGATTTTAATGATTCATCAACTATTACTTGAATAGTATTAATCAGGTGCCATGAGAATATTCAAAATATAGTGAAATTTCTTTTTTTTACTTCTCATATATTGTGCACCAAGGATGTATTACCTGAAACTCTCATGTAAGTGTAGATGAAATTGTTTCCTTAAACCCATTTCATTTAAATCACATCATTCTTTGACATTGTTATTTTATATTCCATATACATCCAATATTGTCCCCAATATATTATCAAATAGAATTCAATGTTCATGAAATCCATGGTGTGCTATAATATGTTAATTTTCAAGTAAGGAAGAAAAAAAATTAATTTTCCCCCTCTGATTATGACTATGTTTTCTACCAACCCTAAAAATAGAGGGTACTAAAAGAGCCCAAAAATAAAAAAATTAAGACACCATGGGAATGTTTTCCATTGTAATCACTAAAAATATTTCAAATCGTTTAATAATTTTGGGTGTTAGGTTACATTTTTTAGAACAATATAATTTATTTTTGGACCTTCTATAATTGACTTGAGGGGGAAGAAAACATATGTGGCTCATGCATATCAAATTTTTACAATGTATAATAAAAATATGTTTTTTTAAATTTATTACATAATGGAAATGGAAATTACTTGTTATTTCTCCAAAAAGATAATTTTTATAATTCAGGATTTCATTGATTATCTACCATAAAATTTTATACAATATTTACATTCCATTCATTTCAAAATCCTATGATATCAATCCATCACCCAATATTCATTCAACTCATTATTCAACATCTTTTGGTAAATGCCAATATTGTTCCTCTAACCCCTAACTCCATCAATATGAGTGGAGAGTAATAGAGAAATTTGTTTTAAACAAAGCCACAACAGATGATTATACGGAACTGAATTCATTGTCCATTTCTTATGAGTTTCATCAATAAAATGCCTGAATGAATTTAAATCATCTACCACGAACCCTAATAGAAAATTATTACTATACATAGAAATTTTAGGTTCCCCTGATTAATATCATTACTTTCAAAAGTTTCAATCATGTTGGTTAACATATCACTATGCATATTTCATTTCAAGTGTCATCACATTAATTTATTAAAATGAGACTGAATAAAAAATATTTTCAACAAATCATTTATCAAAAAGTGATGCATTTTATTTAAGGAAATCAGCTTCCCAAGTTTCATAGGATAATTTTGATTAGTCGAGTTTCCCCTGTTATATTTCCACATGGAATATCCATAGAGTATACAATTATCCAATTGGATTGTTACTTTTGTAAAACATGGTTGTTTTTTTCATATGAATCTATGGTGTCATACATGAATCCAAAGATCACTATCAACTTAATAGAATGGTATTATGAATCCATAATAATTGCTTTTATGGAATAACTTTTTAAAATAACACCAATCACATGTTGAATGATGTGTTTGACAAATAATTATGATCCTTCTAGTGAAATAAATCCATGATTAAATACAGTTTACAATAAGTAATACACTAATAATATAATTTAGTTAATGCTCATCATGAATTACATAAAAATACAAAATGAATCTTGATATAAACTGGTGTATAGACTAAATTCACCTCTATCGGCATTTCATATGTTAATTCCATTAGGATCCAGCTCACATAAAATTTCATTAAGAATTTCATCCTTCAGACCAGTCAACCTTGCATCAATATTAATCTAAATAGTTTTATTCAGCAAAACTGAAAATATTATTCTCCATAAAAATTAAAGATTTTATAATTTTTTATAAAGCACTTCAAGAATATATCCTTCATCATAGTATCTAATGTGAAATTATACCTTTTTCACATTTTCTACTTGGAAAACTAATATAGTCTATTTTAAATTGTCTTGTGAAATCAATAAGCTGCATAACTACCTCAAATTATTCTATAGACGTTCTATAGGGAACATCAATCCAACACTTACCTATATATATTTTTCATGACCCTCTCCCACCATATATTCACACTCATTGGCTTCTAATTGGAAAACGAGGATAGTGATTGCCCATGACATACAACCTGTAGGCCCCAGGTACGAATCTTGCAATGCAGGTATATCATTCATATAAATGTGATTCATTAACTTCTAAGAGAAACATATATAATACTGAGGTAAAACGATTACACCTTTCAACTCATCCTCAAAATGATAAATGAAACCCAAGTGTATAGATGTAATTTCATATGAATAAAAAACAATGTGGAAGGAAACTAAAAGATCCAAAAATTTTAACTCAACAATGACCACAAATCCTAGACATCTCTTGAAAAACAACAAGATAGTAATATTTATCATGATCTCAAAATATACCCAACTAACCTGAATAGAAATATATACATACATGAGATGATATAATATTACACTCTGTTGGAAACTCCCATGATCCTCTCACATAGAAGGTAATGGAAGCATTCTAAATCCAAATGAGCAATATGTTAAACTAACTCATCACCCAAAAATTTATACTAAGTACCTAGACTCAACATTGATATATCTCACCATGTCAATGATAAAAGATATATAATAAAATATAATAATAAATCATAAATGGAACCACAATTATGCTTCCCCGATGTTTTTCTTATTTTACCTAACATCGCATTTCATAAGCCATCTCTCTAAAAAAGATGATATCATGAAGACACCAGATCTATGTATCATGACATGCATCTCATTATTTATACATTTTACATCATCTCATGAAACATATACAAATAGTAACCAAGTAGTTATTGGGATCCACCACATCATGTATGACGTGTATCATACATTAGGTATTATTACCCAAGCCATCACATCCTATGCACAGAGTATGGTACCTCAAGCCATCATAGACATTACAATTCATTCCTTTATCAATATATTGGATATGTTTTCCAAATATACAGGTCTGTAAAATAACAACCATAAATTAAATTCAACTATTCACATATAAATGGAAACTAACCACTGTTCATACCCACATATAATAAAATTAGGAGAAGAGAATGGGAACATAGGGGGTTGTCAATCATCTGTCCCTCTCCAGCATATATGTTAGTGAATACACCCACCTATAGTCCACTAGGTGTCATTAAACCTATTTACATTATGGTTTCATATAAAATAACAATAAATTAAAGATATAATAAATACCATGTCCTCTCTATAGGCATTAACCTAGCCATTGGCTCAACTATAGGTATCATGTATCAGACACATGACTGCAACTTATATGTACTACAAATCCCACAAGAACACTAGTATTTAATGGATATATATTAAATTCATTCAATTATTTTAACATTTAAATTCAATTTAATTAATTCCTTAACTATTAATTATCATTATTTCATTTATATTTCATTACTCATCCACATGTTGTCTATACACTCCAGGAATAATCCAACCAAGTACACAGATTTTTAGAATTTACATTAATGTTTTCTTTATTGATAAAACTAAAACAATGTGTTAAATATTATTAATAATTATAACCATCCCATTATTATATATGATGTTTTAAGGCATCCTATGCTACCATTAAAAGATGTAACCAAACACATCCATCTACCTCATGTAGCAGGGAAATTAATGTTTGTAAAACATAAGAACCAATCATTTGGGAATTTATCATATACATTATTATGAAAGAATATAGGATTTAGACAAAATAATGAGAAATATTTTCATTAAATAATTCTATAGATCTTTTTATCATCCCCAACACCCTCATGCATATCACTTTGTATATCACCATTATGGGCATCAGCTTATGCTACAATCTCGAGCCTCCTTACTAAAATCACATCATCTATCCCAGTCTCATATTTCATTGCATAATATATAACACTAATGGTACCATGAAAAAATTATAGTCATGAAGGAAACATGGACCTAAAAACAAGGCATCCGATCATCACATGAAAATGTTCTCACACAGCTCCAACACAAGTCACAATTAATTCACATGAAAATGGGAAACCTTCCCCTTATAAAAAGTGTTTTTTGTGTAATGGAAGAATTCAAACACTCCCCCCCCCTAAATAAATAAATAAGCTGCCAAATAAACAATATAATTTTATTTAAAATATAAAATAGAATAATGAATTTGATTACAATGAAAAAATCCCAAATAGAGTGATGGTGTAGGAATAGATAATCAACAACAGTTGTAGAAGATGAATCAAGAACAGAAAATAACAGAATCTCTTGGATTTAAATGATTTGGTCCCTTAGAGAATAACTACATGGATAGAAACCCACCCACACATTGAATTTTATTTGACGCTCAAAATAAAAATATAATAATGTGTATAGAGGCAACAAATATAGGAATTAACAGAATAACTAAAACAGTTATTCTACATATGAAGTTGCAACAAAGATAGAATCATTTGTAGGAATAGCATACAACCCACTAAAATTTTTGTGCATCTAGATCACATCAGGGTACAAGAACATAGATCTCACTGATTCATAGCATATCCCCATAAGATGATCAATACATGTCTCTAGAATCGAGAAATGGACACAAGTCTTCAACAAGGGAGAACCCCTAGAGACTCAACCACAAAATGCACCCCAACAGTGTGTAGGATGGTTGCAATGTCACCATATTAGTCAACTGATGAGGATGATAGAACCACAACCAGTGATATTGATATCTAGGAAGACAATTATCAACACTAGGAATGATAAATAGAAGACCAAACCTCTAGATGGAAGAAATCAAACCACCAAGAGTGAGAGGGAGTCAATTTATGAAATTCAGATCTCTACATACCAGATGAACATGACCTCGTATGATGACTATTTAAGATATTTTTTATAAAATACAGGGGTCATAGTGGTGATGAAACCCCATTCCAGAACCTAAAACGGCTAATTGCACAACCAAGGGGAGGCTTCGATGAAGCCAACATCAAACTTCCCACCCAGTAGCACATGGAATGCATCAAATCATTATATGGATTGGATATATTAGGTGAAAACATAAATTTATGTCCAAAAATGAAAAGAGTAGGGATACACAAAAATTCTAAGGTTGTATCCCATATCATGCATGCCAAAAAATAGAGCGAGACACATAAATAATCTCTTTTGGGAAAATGAATCCAAAATCCCACATATATAAAAATTAGAAAACATTGGATAAAAAATTTCGAGTATTTAAAAATGTTATAGGATGAAAATATTAAATAGGTTATTTTCATTTTTCAATATGGGATCAAGGATGAACCAAATTAACAAATCTTCACAATTATAAATAGATAATTTGTGAGTCTATTGTACCAAATTCTTATTAAATTTGTTCCAAGTTAATGACATCTTAGATATCCGTCAACGTGGAAAAAGTAGAATCCTTAGTCAAAATATCAGCTTAGTTTTAGTCTATGAGTATATTTGTGACAACCACATCTCCACATTCAATAACATCTCATAAAAAATGATTCCTAATATCTATGTCCATATAACTACCATGAAATAGTAAATATTTAAACAAATAAAGAGAATATTGAGAATAAAAATGTATAGTAATAAACAAATTTACTTATACTAAGTTCAAAAATGAAACCTTAAAGCCATGTGCCATATTTGACTACTTTTGTCACTGTTATGTACTAGCCTACAGTGATCGAGAGTACGAACTCAAATTTTATATTACACATCCATGATATAGGTCCTCCACAAGCAGTAAAACATAACCTGTTATTGATTTTCTAGTATCAAAATTACCATCATATTCAGTATCCACATAAAAAATCACAAATTTAGAAGTGTTAGTATTCATAAAAAAGAAAATTGAAAGAGATGACGTTAAGAAATGTACATCAACAACCATTTAATGTAATGCCTTTGTGGCTTGCCTTAATTTTCCATTAACCTGGTCAATGTACATATAAAAAAAGAATAATATTTTCATGTCAAAATAATTATATACATAATAATTCCCAATACATTAAAATTTGAGATTATACTCATAAAATCAATATAAGAAGTTGTGGAAGGTGAATAAGAGAAATACAATAGAAAATATTTCACTAAAGGAACACTAACATGATTCAATACATTAATAAAGTCCTTCATTTTCTCTTCATGTATATAAGAACGTTGAGTTACTTACATAAGCTTATTATTATTTTACATAATTACATACATTCCCAGCTTTCTATCAATACAAACTATATAATTCATTTAAAAAAGTTTAATTAAATTTTTATTTAACAAGGGTGATTAATTTTATATCACCATATATGAGTATCATGTCAGCTGTATAGATATGTATATAAATTTTTGAATTTTTAAAACAACTATAAAATACACATGAATCAGACTCACTCATGATTAAAACATTTTCTAACATGATTGAATCAAAAATCATATATGATTTTAATGAATATTATCATAATCTATATAACAATTTAACACACAGACAAACATTGTTAACTTTAAATTCATGATAAAAAACAGTACGAACCTTAATGTATAATTACTAAATTTTATAAAGAATAAATAAATACATTTTAAAAATTTTATGTTCTATTTATAAATATAAATAAGATGGAAAAGAAAGAACAATTTTTATTTTATAATGATTCACTATAGAATAAAAAATGTGTGAGTAATCATTTTCTTCTATTTGAATTAATACATTGACTACAAGTGTAGAATTATAAGTAATATTACATTCTAGAGTATTGTATTATTTTATTTTATAGAAAATTTTACAACCAATCACCTTGCATGTTGGTGGTTTATTGACTATGGACCCTGTGTAGTTTTTTCATATGGACTCCATATCATCTTCCAAAACTTCAATCCACTCTTTGGATTTTCTATTTTTGACTACTTCATTGTAGCGTTTGGTATCAACTATACCAATATCTTCTTCCAATTTTATGGAAATAGAAACCATAACAGTGAAGATATAACTAGAAGGAAGTAATATGACCATAATCTACCTATCCATAATATGATGATAACCCCTAAGGTTACTAGGATACCCAAAATTTGGAGTATCACAAAAATCAGAACATGTTATGGATCATACTGAGAAATGGGCACCTATGAGGTAAAAGGATTCTCAACATGAAACTCACTAACACTAGGAGGATAAAACTCATGACCCCTATTCCGATGAGGATCAACATATTTATCAATGGGATGCTAGACATGTGAAATAACAGACACTTTGAAATACTATACCCCATCTAGGAATACACTTTTTAGTTCTAGGTTTATCTACCCAAATCCTATACATTGTCTCCTCCACAGGATACCCATTGGAAGATTCTATTGACTGCTATGAGAACATGTCTAACCCCGTTTACATGTGTGTTGGTAGTTCATTCAAATACCCTACGTTGTTACAAGGATGGGGTTCACTACTCCTCAATTAAACACGAGTCTTAAATCTATTGGTATACAATGGGAACCTATTTATTCTGTACACTACAATATTGAAAAATTATTCCTAAAATTATTTTGGAATGATTTAGCTAGAGATCCAGATAAGAACCCTATCAATAATGGTATAATTTATATTCTTAGCTATGACATTATTCTAAGGACTATGACTCATGATTTAGTGCATTAAAATTCAATCAGTTTCAAAAAAAATTATTACCATTGAAGATAGTTATCCAAAGTCATTATCATTTCTCCAAGCCATTTTCTTCATATATATATTTAATATATGGGATTTTATTGTATTAAAAATCCTCAAAGGCATAAATTTTTTTGGTCAAAATATAAACCTACAATTTTCTTGAAATTTCATCTCTATTGATGAACATGTCTTAGCCTACACTATGGCAAGTAGTCCATGAAGGTCCCCACAAATCAGAGGGACCATAGTCGTGTTGGTGACCAACATTAAAAGAATATCAATGAATAATGACTCATTTAGAATTACCCCTAAAACAGTTTCCACGTATGCAAAAGATACATGGTTTAACATGATTAAGAAACCCGTTATTGCTCCATTTATCTAGGCCCTTAGCACTCACTTAATATAGACACCAATACTAAATTAGTTTGTTGTCATTGTTTGTTAAATAAGTGTTACCCAAATACTTCTTCGGTTCTCTTATATCAACAAAATATAAGTGATTCATCATCCAACCTTTGTGAACTATAAAATAACTGTTGGAAATTGTATGATAACTTGAATTTGATCTAACTGTTTTTCCACTATGATCTAAGACACCTATTGAGACAATATTCAGTTATAAATCTAGATCCCATATCACATCCAATAATATATCAAGAGAATGGTCTGAGTGCTCATGTGTAATAGAACATCTACCCTTGATGAAAAATATCTTTTGGTTTCCTATAACAACATCTCCATCAACTCCCTTGGTAAAACCAGAAATGGAAGTCCTAACCAGGAACATATATAAAGAATATCTTGAGTCTATGACCCACTTGACATCAAGAGTTTCTTGAGAAACACATAAAATATTAAAACATTCATATCCATGATCAGTAAAGAGAGAATGATAAGTAGACTCCTTATAACATTTTACAGAATAGAAATGGTGTCATCTGGGTCTTATATGCACATGTGTCCAATAGTCATAGCATTCAACCTCCTATATATTAGGATTAGAATTCTATTCATGTGATTGGATACAACTCATAGTTATAATCCTATGTTTTCAATTTTTCCTTTGAATCTCTGAATGACCCTTCTCATTAATACCATCAGCTTCCAGTTTAATCTTATTCTTTATAAAAACCTCACTTGAAATCATAGTGGAATTGAACACCTCTAATGTCATAGAATATGTGACATTTATAAAATAATCTATAATATTTTCTTATAAACAATAAAAATAAATAAAATGTATGATGTCTTAGTCTCCATATACAACATTAAAATATATACCGGGGAGCCCTAGTAACATTTTATTAAACTGATCATGGTATTTATGGATGGTGGTTCAATAATGTATCATTGAGGTATATAATTTTTGTATCATATGTAGATGGAAAATTAAAGATTTTTTCATATGAAATATATCATTTCAGACAAAATCCAGTGGATGGGGACTCATCGACAACCTACCATAGGACTTTGTCACCAATTGATATGTTTTATATGCTATGTGATTTCGTCAAAACATCATAATGAATATCTAAATAGGTAGTCAATTTTTTATCAAAAGGGGAAAACAAACATGGTGTTTATTAGGTCTCAAAATGGAATCTTACATCCCCGGTTGGGATAATAGGGATCACATTTTTACTCACATTAAATTAAAATCACAGCACCCCTCAAAATATTCCATTTCATTTTTCAGAGACACCATTCTTTTTTTGTTGGTTGTGATAAATGTTTTTTTGTGGGGTAATAGAAGAATACAACTTCCTACCAAAAAATTCCAAGGACCACTAAATATCAATATGGTTTAATTCTATATTCAAAATAAAAAATTAATATTTATTACAATGGAATAAGACCCAAAAAGAGTCATGATATTGGAATTGTTAAACAAAAACATTTGTAAAAGAAGAAATGAGAATTGTAATCAATGGAAACATGAGGAGTAACAAGATTTGATCCATTTTGGAACTAATTCATAAAAACAACACCACACAAGAATGAACTTTAATAAAATCATGAAAATTAAAATAGATTATAGTGTTAAGAGGAAAAATAGATAGCCTACTGAAATGAAATGAAACACTATAATAGAAACTATTCACTAAGATTAGATTCTTAGAAGGAATTAGGTTTAAGAAAAATATACAACCTCAGACAATTGTTCAGAAATCAAAATCACATCATGATAAGAGAAAATAGACCTTGTTTCTTAATTTTATCTCACCGTAGTATGATCACACTAGTTCTCTCAATTCAACCAATGGTCACACATTGTAGAGACCCGAAACTTGACGTGCATGGAAATTACATTAAATTTGCGGAATACTTATTACATAACAAAAATATACACACAAGGATCATAATAGTTTAGTGTCTTTGGAAACATGGAACGTAATCTTCTAATCGTGGTGAAAGATCTTCAACATCTCCCATAAAGATCTTCACTTTTTTTTCTTACCTAAAACCTTTATTTATATCCTGGGGAAAAGAAAAAATATAAAGGGTGAGCTCAAATGCTCATTAAGGGTATGCATGGATAAAATAAAACAAATATTATACATTTGAACTTAAAAACATGATCATAATGTTTAAACATCAAAAGCTTGAGTAATGACATAAAACATGGAAGTACGTAAGTCATAGATCATCATAAAGAAACATTAAGCATGATAAAATAGCATGGGAATAAAACATGTAATTGTGGCATCCTTAAAGCACTAGTTATGATTTCCATAGTAGCCAATGCATTGCTGCCAAGACAATCTTAGTGGACAGAGTCCCTTTCTGAATCGAGTCACCATCGTTTCAGTCCTGTTTCACTAAACTGGTATAACCTACCATTCCAGCCATGTCTATATCATGAGATATAAAATCTTTACCCAATGCATTGGAGGGATATATAGGTCCCACCCAGCTCATAATGAAATCATTCTTACTTGTGCCACAAAATAAACATACATCATTCATGATAACCAAATAAATAAAATGGGTTTCATAAACATCGTCACATCATCACATAATCCATATAAAAGAAATGGATATCATTTCATAATAAGAAAAGTGAAACCATGTAAATAATAAATAAATTATACTTGAAACATGCACTTATGAAATATTTTCATCTTAGATGGAAAATAGTGTTGATAAAACACTTGAAATGAATTCTTGAGGAAAATATCATTTCTTCTTTAAAATCATTTTCTTTTCACAAAATGTCATGAAATTCTAAAAGAATGAGATTTTGTTGTAAAAAGTCATGAAATATTTTGGAGGAAGATTCATTAAAATAAGGCTTTATAAAACTGTAACAATCCGTTCACGCCGTATAAGTTAAAAATAACATTTTTCTCGTACTTTTGTCGGAAAAATCAAAAAGTACCTCGTAAAAGAAAGATTCCATACATACCACGTAGTAAAAGTCAAAAATGGGTAATAAGGACATTAAACATACATGAAAGCATTTTTATAAAACAGGGACATGGATGATAACAATAACCCCATTAAATACTTACGAATATGCAATCTCGGATAAAAATGAGATTTGTGAAATTATCCCTTACCTTAGATCTGATATGCTTCGTATGGTTCCGAACCTCCTGTATAATGATTTAAATTATGTCATTGACTTATTACAGAATCATATTCATTATTATCATATCATATATGGTTCACTTATGACTTTATATTACCCGTTCTTTTGTAAATTCCATGTTAAAGGTCATTTTTGGGTAAAATCGTTTCTTTTGACGTAGGCATTTGGACTTGTTGAATATTGATATTATTATTACTTATATCATGATTTAAATACTTCCAGAACATGATTTATATATAATATATATTCAGTATATATATATATATATAATAGAGAGATAAATGAAATAAAACACAATGTTCATGGAGACGGTAGTCCGTACGTACGCATGAACGCTGTTTTCCTTTCCTTGTTGTTTTGAATGGAAGTAAGTATATTAAATACATATATATATTCATAAAACCAGTAGCATTATTATGTTATATATACCATTATTATTAACTATATATACTTTGTAATCATTCTTGAATGGTTATCATGGTGAATGAATCTCATCGCGTCGTGGAGACGGAATTCCGTACGCACGCACGAGCGATGATATCATTTCCATAATTATTGGATTGAATTGCAGTGGATGATATAATATTTCAGAATCATTATGATTTTATAAAAACATTATATAGTTATTCTTTACAACTTTATACCCATCCATGTAAGGTGGTGTTGGAAAAACAGATTACACCACGGCGTGGAGACGGTATTCCGTACGTACGCATGCGTGGTGATTTCATTTTTCCGTAGGATGGATAGAAGGTGAATTAGGGTTGTTTCATATTTATAATAACATATCAGTATGTATGTAATACTGAGGTTATTACTTTATCATGAAACAACTAATGAAGAAGATGTTGAAGAAGAAAGAAATTGAAAAGATCGGTAATGGATATTACCTCTTCTTTGAAACGCCTCTTTGAATCCTCCACTTAGGAAACTAAGATTGGTCTTTGAAGAAGCCCACGACCTCTAGGATTATTCTAGGGAAGTGGATAAGGGAAATAGGCAGGTCTTGGCCGAGCTTCAAGGCTCAAAAGTTTGTGAGGAGGAGGGGGAAGAGGTGCCCTTTTATAAGGGAGGAGAGAGGCACCTTATGAATATCTCAAAATATTATTTTATATTAAAGTAAAAATAAGTTTATAATGGTTCCAAAGGGTCTTATTTTGAAGCTAAAGTGGGTATGGGTCGAAATAAAATCAACCAATAGGATTTAGACAGGTTTTAGGTTATTAATTTAACCTTATCAATTAGATTTAACTCTAAGTTAAATAATTTATCTTTTACCGTGTCTTTTTTGTTTCGTACACTATATGGTTAATACACTTACTATAACATGCCAAACGAAACCCAAGATTTTTATTATTAATATATATATCCTTATATAAGTCATTTTTCTGAACCATAGATTTTTAGGAATAAAATAACAATTATTAATATAATATTTGATTTAAAAACTATTTTGTGTCAATTTTGACACTATTTGATATATGATTTTTGTGAAAGTCATAACAAAATTATATGTTCAAAAAAAGATCATTAAAATAACACTAATATATAATAGTAACCTAGAAAATTAGTGGAAGTCATAAAAAGTCTCAAATTACATTTATTAGGGCATTTATAACATCAATTATGTTAACATTTCCTTAAAAGGGTAATTACTGCATCATCGTTGTGTCATAAATAAATTAATTTATTTAAAGTCTAAAAATTATAAATAAACTATCATTATGTATGAAATCTTTTTATCTTTATAATGAATATTTGTAATCGAATTTATCTTATGTATAACCCCATATTAAAAATGTTTTAGTTATTAAACATTGATTTTAACTATTTTAACTATTCATTAAATAAAATAATATTAAATGTCATAATCTAATCCAAGTGGACCTAAATGGTCATATTATATTTATAAGGTTGTTTTTGTTCGAATTACACTTATCTAATAGAATTAGGACATGTGTTAGGGTAATAGTAATATCATATTTACCCTTAGTTACCCTATTTTCTATTAAGCGCGGTAAACAAAGGTAAAAAGTTACTATTCACCCAAAAATTATTTTCATCCCATTGAACCACATTTTACATAATAATGAAAATCATTAAAATTGGATTTTTGAAATTCAAATCACAGAAGTGGTAAAGTCCCATTTAAACGAAAAATCATTTTTTTGTAACCACCACTTTGTGGTTTAACTATTCATAAAAAATTAATGTTTTTCATAAAAATACCATAATTTCACCCGAGGCTAATTTCGATATTCCGAATTCAAAAATGAAGTCTATTTTACCAAATTCATAACATATAAGTTTCATTAATTAATTTTATAATTAAATCCCGCTGTTAAAACAAATATCGTGTTTTTAAGAAATAATATCTATCAAAAGATTAACAGTCGTTTATGTTCAATCTCAAAGGGATATTAATTACATTGACTACCATTAGATTAAATGGTAAAAATATATTCTATTTACACTTTAAAAACATTAAATATTCTAATTTAACCATATAAAGTATTGTGATGAAAAAAAAAATTTTTAATTAAAATATAGCGTGTTTTTACTATTCATTAAAATATGAAATTTATCAGAATAATATGAAAAATTTATCCAAAGTAAATTTTTATATCCTGATTCTAAATAACAATTAAATTTTGTCAAATTGAACTTATAAAGTTTTCAAAAACTATATTTAAAGTAGGTGCGCCATCAAAAGGCGGCAAAACTGCATTTTTTTTAAAATACTTATTTTACCCGAAAAATTTATTTTGATCATATACCATGTTCTAGAAAATGTGTAGGATGAATAATAATGTTATAAAATTCAAAATTTAGTTAATACTATTCATAATTTCTAGTTCATAGCAATATTATAATAATATATCATTGTATAGTATAACCCGGTATTGCGTATAACACACGCTATCGAGGAAGGTCGTGATTGCGTGTAATACAATGCAAGTCAAGGATGCGTGTTGTGCAAGATAATTTTGGTGTAGTGTTAAACACAAGACATTAATGAAATAAAAAATAATACTTTTCATAAAATCTTGGGGTGTTACATTCTACCCCCCTTAAAATGAATTTCGCCCTCAAAATTCGTCGGGGTTATAAATGGTTTACTATTTGAAATTTTATTTGATAGAAACCCACATCGTAAAAAGGAATACCAAAACTTATCTTTAAAAACTAATGTATGAAACGTAATGTTTACCCAAGTTAACTAATCACTGGGTATCCACATAGGAGAACATAGGTGAAAATATGGATATGGAAGAGAAATCTGACCATCATGTTCTGATGGAGAGTGGTAGAGAACATGGCTATAGAAAATCCAGCAATCACAAAGTCATAAATTTATGACGATCTAATGTACCATCTGATTCATCAGGTATAAGGGAACTAGGACAATATTTTTAATTTTCGAGTTCATTTCCCTAAAGTTCATGAATTAAAAGAAATACTTACATGATTTTGGTAAAATCTCACTGTTGTTCCTGAATTGAACAATTTACACTTCATCCCTTAAAGAAATAAAGATGAATTTGTTATTCGTGATATGTTAGTAGATCATGTGAAAGAATTACAGGTCATTTGACCTCTTTCAAACAATAGGTTAGCAAAAGTTATAAGTCCATCTTATGGTTAGATTAATCATATATGGTCCCAAAAATGAACTTATACTTCATATATCATACCGCTTAATAACATAAAACTAGTTTCTACTAACCAGGGACTTCCTGTAGGCCAGTGGTAGGTGATAAAGGCCAGTCGCACTTCGGTTGTGGGTTCGATTCCCATAGCCTTGTCCAACGCGATGGGTTGTCGCTCATCCTACAGGTTGTCCTTTTTCTAAAACTACATTACTATAACATCACGTGAATAATATAAAAAAAAGTTCTATCCTTAAACAATACTAACTTATGGTCAACATAATCCATTCCAATCATTAGGTTTATCCATAATACTACAGTCCACTCTCATAATATATTGAAAAGTATTTCCATAGTTTTCATAAGCATGTTAATACCAATGTTGATCCCCATATATCATAAAAAATGACTTGTTGGTCACATTCCAAACATTTGAAGGCCTTAATCATGTATTCTCTTGAAAAATGAATACTCATTAAACCTTAGTGAATGCAGTTAAAAGTTAACACATTCCACATACCAAAATCCTCAAAATTCTATATACTCAAACCATGCTATCAATTAGTCCTTATATCAATCATGAGCTCATGAATACTATCAAACATTTTAGATTCTATTTTATCCCATCATTATGGGCATATCATCTACTTTACAAAAATATTTCAATCACTTTTCATTGTTACCGATGCCATAAAATTATTGAAAACCACAATAGAAAAAAACATAAATATTCCAATATTCCACGATACTATATACAACATTATTCTGGAATCCCATTACATAATCACATAATCATTCCACCACATCGTTTTCATATTCAACATCACCAATGGTGATCGCATGTGACTTCCCTTTGTCCTTTGACTTAAGTGGTTGCTCATATCGATCATCACTAACCCTTGGATTAGGGCATTTATTAGCAAAATGCCCCATATCCTTGCACATGAAGCATTGAAGTGTTGGTGGTGCGTTCTCTGTAGTCGTTTCATTATTCACATCATTAGAAACCCTTTTTCCATTACTTTGACACTCAGTAGATCGATGACCTTATTTTCCATACTTAAAACATTTTCTAGTCCCTTTAAGACAATCTCCACCATGCTTCTTTCCACACTTTGTGCATAAGGAAACATTCATCTTTTTTCACCATTATTCTGAGATTTCTCCTTGAACTCCATCTTTCGTTTCTTGTCAAAACTAAGAGATGGATATGTAACACCAACTTCCATTTCTACCTTGATAGCACAAAGCACAATTTCTTCATAGCTACTGAAGTCTCTTATAGCTAATGCCCTTCGAAGACTTGGTTTTAAGCCACTGAAGAATCGATCAACTTTACCTTCAGGTTAGATGATAATGCCAGATGCATACCTTGCATGTCTTGTAGAATTCGCTTCATATATACCAACATATTCATCATCCTTTTTTTAGTTCAAGAAACTCCTTATCCATCTTTGTTCGAAGAATACGAGGGAAGTACTTATTGAAAAATATGTTCTTGAACTCGTCCCATTCCATGGACTCAATTTCATCTCTTGGCCTCGTATTCTTGATAAGATTCCACCATTGATCAGCATCACCTTCCAAATGATATACTGCTAAGATGACTTTATCATGTTCAGAACATTGAAGAACTGAAAATATCTTTTTAGTGGTACTAATCCATTGTTCAGCAATAAGTGGATTAAAAGACCCACTGAAAGAAGGTGGACGTTGCCTCATGAAGGAATCAATAGAATATTGTTCCCTTCTCTGCTCATTTGGAAGTCCAGAAAGATTCATAGCTTGTGTAAGAACATCAATCAGATATTGAACTCCATCTCCCATAACATTGGCATGTTCAGGAGGACAATCATTGCATTGTCCATTACATTGATCAACACGGTTCCTTCGGGTTCCAACCATTGTCTAAAACCCGAATAGAATAGTGTGAGAGGAAAAAATAATGCCAGGGAAAACAACATAGTAAAGGGGGAGTACCCTCAATATATGACATCTTAGATTAAATTATAAAATCATTACCGTAGTTTGAGGACTATATCATATACGTATACTTATCCTTAGTGACATCCCTAGACATACCTTAGAAGTATCTCTAGGGATCTCACTAATGTTTTCGCATCATAGTTTACAAAGGTTGACTAAACCTTTCCTCTGATACCAACTGTAGAGACCCGAAACCTGACGTACATGGACATTACAATACATTTGCGGAATAATTAATACATAACAAAAATAGACACACATGGACCGTAATAGTTTAGTGTCTTTGGAAACTTCGAACGTAATCTTCTAATCGTGATGAAAGATCTTCAACATCTCCCATAAAGATCTTCATTTTTTTTCTTACCTAAAACCTTTCTTTATATCCTGGGGAAAAGAAAACATATAAAGGGTGATCTCAAATGCTCAGTAAGGGTAAGCATGGATAAAATAAAACAAATATTATAAATTTGAACTAAAAAACATGAACATAATGTTTAAACATCAAAAGCTTGAGTAATGACATAAAACATGGAAGTACGTAAGGCATAGATCATCATAAAGAAACATTAAGCATGATAAATAGCATGGGAATAAAACATGTAATTGTGGCATCCTTAAAGCACTTGTTATGATTTCCATAGTAGCCAAGGCATTGCTGCCAAGACCATCTTAGTGTATAGAGTCCCTTTCTGAATCGAGTCACCCACGTTTCAGTCCTGTTTCACTGAACCGGTATAACCTACCATTCCAGCCATGTCTATCTCATGAGATATAAAATCTTTACCCAATTCATTGGAGGGAGATATAGGTCCCACCTATCTCATAATGAAATCATTCTTACTTGTGCCACAAAATAAACATACATCATTAATAATAACCAAATAAATAAAATGGGTTTCATAAACATCATCACATCATCACATAATCCATATAAAAGAAATGGATATCATTTCATAATAAGAAAAGTGATACCATGTAAATAATAAAGACATTATACTTGAAACATACACTTATGAAATATTTTCTTCTTAGATGGAAAATGGTTTTGATAAAACACTTGAAATGAATTCTTGAGGAAAATATCATTTCTTCTTTAAAATCATTTTCTTTTCAAAAAATGTCATGATATTCTAAAAGAAAGAGATTTTGTTGTAAATAGTCATGAAATATTTTGGAGGAAGCTTCATGAAAATAAGGCTTTATAAAACCGTAAAAATCCGTTCACGCCGTATAAGTTAAAAATAACATTTTTCTCGTACTTTTGTCGGAAAAGTCAAAAAGTACCTCGTAAAAGAAAGATTCCATACATACCACGTAGTAAAAGTCAATAATGGGTAAGAAGAACATTAAACATACATGAAAGAATTTTTATAAAACATGGACATGGATGATAACAATTACCCCAGTAAATATTAACGAATAAGCAATCTCGGATAAAAATGAGATTTGATAAATTATCCCTTACCTTAGGTCTGATATGATTTGTATGGTTTCGAACATCCTGTATAATGATTAAAATTATTTCATTGACTTATTACATAATCATATTCATTGTTATTATATCATATACGGTTTACTTATGACTTTATATTACCCGTTCTTTTGTAAATTCCATGTTAAAGGTCATTTTTGGGTAAAATCGTTTCTTTTGTCGTAGGCGTTTGGACTTGTTGTTTCTTGAAATTATTATTACTTATATCATGATTTAATTACTTCCAGAACATGATTTATATATCATATATATTCAGTATATATATATATATAATAGAGAGATAAATGAAATGAAACACACCGTTCATGGAGAGAGTAGTCCGTACGTACGCATGAACCCTGTTTTTCTTTCCTTATTGTCTTGAATGGAAGTAAGTAGATTAAATACATATATATATACATAAAACCAGTAGCATTATTATGTAATATATACCATTATTATTAACTATCTATACTTTATAATCATTCTTGAATGGTTATCATGGTGAATGAATCTCATCACGTCGTGGAGACAGTATTCTGTACGTACGCACGAGCGATGATATCATTTCTATAATTATTGGATTGAATTGTACTGGATGATATAATATTTCAGAATCATTATGATCTTATAACTACATTATATCGTTATTCTTTACACCTTTATACCCATCCATGTAAGGTGGTGTTGGAAAACCAGATTACACCACGGCGTAGAGACGATATTCCGTACGTACGCACGCGTGGTGATTTCATTTTTCCGTAGGATGGATAGAAGGTGAATTAGGTTTGTTTCATATTTATAATAACATATAAGTATTTAAGTAATACTGATGTTATTACTTTATCATGAAACAACTAAAGAAGAAGATGTTGAAGAAGAAAGAAATTGAAAAGATCGGTAATGGATATTACCTCTTCTTTGAAACGCCTCTTTGAATCCTCCACTTAGTGAACTAATATTGGTCTTTGAAAAAGACCAGGACCTCTAGGATTATTCTATGGAAGTGGAGAAGGGAAATAGGCAGGTCTTGGCCGAGCTTCAAGGCTCAAAAGGATGTGAGGAGGAGGGGGAAGAGGTGCCCTTTTATAAGGAAGGAGAGGGGCACCTTAGGAATATCTCAAAATATTATTTTATATTAAAGTCAAAATCAGTTTATAATGGTTCCAAAGGGTATTATTTCGAATCTAAAGTGGGTATGGGTCTAACCCCTATCAACCAATAGGATTTAGACAAGTTTTAGGTTATTATTTTAACCTTATAAATTATATTTAACTCTAAGTTAAATAATTTAACTTTTACCGTGTCTTTTTTTTCTTACACTATATGGTTAATACAATTACTATAACATACCAAACGAACCCCAAGTTGTTTATTATTAATATATGTATCCTTATATAAGTCATTTGGCTTAACCTTATATTTTTAGGAATAAAATAACAATTAATAATATAATATTTGATTTAAAAACTATTTTGTGTCAATTTTTACACTATTTGATATATGATTTTTGTGAAAGTCATGACGGAATTATATGTTCGAACCAAGTTGATTAAATAAACACTAATATTTCATAGTAACCTATAAAATTAGTGCAATTCATAAAAAGTCTCAAATTACATTTATTTGGGCATTTATAACATCAATTATTTTAACATTTCTTTAAAAGGGTAATTACTGCATCATCGTTGTGTCATAAATAAAATAATTTATTTAAAGTCTAAAAATTATAAATAAAATATAACTATGTAGGAAACAATTTTAGCTTTCTAATGAATATTTATAATCGAATTTATCTCATGTATAACCCCATATTGAAAATGTTTTTGTTATTAAACTTTGTTTTTAACTATTTTAACTATTCATTAAATAAAATAATATTAAATGTCATAATCTAATCCAAGTGGACCTAAATGGTCATATTATATTCATAAGGTAGTTTTTGGTCTAATTACACTTATCCAATAGAATTAGTACATGTGTTAGGGTAATAGTAATATCATATTTACCCTTAGTTACCCTATTTTCTATTAACCGCGGTAAAAAAAAGTAAAAAGTTACTATTCACCAAAAAATTATTTTCATCCCATTGAACCACATTTTACTTAATAATGAAAATCATTAAAATTTTATTTTTTAAATTCACATCACAGAAGTGGTAAAGTCCCATTTAAACGAAAAATCAATTTTTTGTAACCACCACTTTGTGGTTTCACTATTCATCAAAAATTGAATTTTTTCAGAAAAATACCAAAATTTCACCCTAGGATAATTTCGATATTCCGAATTCAAAAATGAAGTCTATTTTACCAAATTAATAACATATAAGTTTCATTAATTAATTTTATAATTAAATCCTGCTGTGAAAACAAATAGCGTGTTTTTAAGAAACAATATCTATCAAAAGATTAACACTCGTTTATGTTCAATCTCAAAGTGATATTAATTACATTGACTACCATTAGATTAAATGGTACAAATATATTATATTTACACTTTAAAGACATTAAATATTGTAATTTAACCATATAAAGTATTGCGATGAAAAAATTGTTTTTAATAAAAATATAGCGTGTTTTTACTATTCATTAAAATATCAAAGTTATCAGAAGAATATGAAATATTTATCCAAAGTAAATTTTTATATCCTGATTCTAAATAACAATTAAATTTTGTCAAATTGAACTTATAAACTTGTCAAAAACTAAATTTAATGTGGGTGCGCTATCAAAAGGCGACAAAACTGCATTTTTTTAAAAATAATTATTTTACCCAAAAAAATTATTTTGTTATTATACCATATTCTAGAAAATGTGTAGGATGAATAATAATGTTATAAAATTCAAAATTTAGTTAACACTATTCATAATGGCTAGTCCATAACAATATTATAATAATATATCGTTGTATAGTAAAACCCGGTATTGCGTATAACACACGCTATCGAGGAAGGTCGCGATTGCGTGTAATACAAGGCAAGTCAAGGATGCATGTTTTTCAAGATCCTTTTTGTGTAGCGTTCAACACAAGACATTAATGAAATTAAAAATAATACTTTTCATAAAATCTTGGGGTGTTACATTCTACCCCCCTTAAAATGAATTTCGCCCTCGAAATTCATCGGGGTTATAAATGGTTTACTATTACAAATTTTCTTTGATAGAAACCCACATTGTAAAAAGGAATACCAAAACTTATATTTAAAAACTAAAGTATGAAACGTAATGGTTACCCATGTTAACTAATCAATGGGTATCCACATAGGAGAACATAGGTGAAAATATGGATATGGAAGAGAAATCTGACCATCATGTTCTGATGGAGAGTGGTAGAGAACATGGCTATAGAAAAGCCAGCAATCACAAAGCCATAAATTTGAGACGATCTAAGGTACCATTTGATTCATCCGGTATAAGGGAACTAGGACAATATTTTTAGTTTTCGAGTTCATTTACCTAAAGTTAATGAATTAAAAGAAACAATTACACGATTTTGGTACAATCTCACTGTTCGTGAATTGAACAATTTCCACTTCATCCCTTAAAGAAATGAAGTTGAATTTGTTATTCGTGATGTGTTAGCAGATCATGTGAAAGAATGACGGGTCATTCGATCTCTTTCAAACAATAGGTTAGCAAAAGTTATAAGTCCATCTTATGGTTAGATTTATCGTATATGGTCCCAAAAATGAACTTATACTTCATATATCATACCGCTTAATAACATAAAACTAGTTTCTACTAAACAGGGACTTCCTGTAGGCCAGTGGTAGGTGATAAAGGCCAGTCGCACTTCGGCTGTGGTTTTGATTCCCACAGCCTTGTCCGACGCGATGGGCTGTCACCCGTCCTACAGATTGTCCTTTTTCTAAAACTACATTACTATAACATCACATGAATAATATAAAAAAAAGTTCTATCCTTAAACAATACTAACTTATGGTCAACATAATCCATTCCAATCTTTAGGCTTATCCATAATACTACAGTCCACTCTCTTAATATAGTGAAAAAGATTTCCATAGTTTTCATAAGCATGTTAATACCAATGTTGATCCCCATATATCATAAAAAATGACTTGTTGGTCACATTCCAAACATTTGAAGTCCTTAATCATGTATTCTCTTGAAAAATGAATACCCATTAAACCTTAGTGAATGCAGTTAAAAGTTAACACATTCCACACACCAAAATCCTCAAAATTCTATATACTCAATCCATGATATCACTTAGTCCTTATATCAATCATGAGCTCATGAATACTATCAAACATTTTAGATTCTCTTTTATCCCTTCATTATGTACATATCATCTTCTTTCCGAAAATATTTCAATCACTTTTCATGGTTACCGATGCCATAAAATTATTGAAAACCCCAATAGACCAAAACATAAATATTCCAATATTCCACGATATTATATACAACATTATTCTGGAATCCCGTTACATAATCACTTAATCATTCTACCACATCGTTGTCATATTCAACATCACCAATGGTGATCGCATGTGAGTTCCCTTTTTCCTTTTCCTTAAGTGGTTTCTCATATCGATCATCACTAACCCTTGGATTAGGGCATTTATTAGCATAATGCCCCATATCCTTGCACTTGAAGCATTGAAGTGTTGGTGGTGCGTTCTCTATAGTCGTTTCATTATTCACATCATTAGAAACCCTTTTTCCATTACTTCGACACTAAGAAGCTCGATGACCTTATTTTCCACACTTAAAACATTTTCTAGTCCCTATAAGACAATCTCCACCATGCTTCTTTCCACACTTTGTGCATAAGGAAAAATTCATCTTCTTTTCACCATTATTCTGATATTTCTCCTTGAACTCCATCTTTCGTTTCTTGTCAAAACTAAGAGATGCATAAGTAACACCAACTTCCATTTCTACCTTGATAGCACAACACACAATTTATTCATAGCTACTGAAATCTCTTATAGCTAATGCCCTTCGAAGACTTGGTTTGAAGCCACTAAAGAATCGATCAACTTTACATTCAGGTTGGATGATAATGCTATATGCATACCTTGCAAGTCTTGTAAAATTAGCTTCATATATACCAACAGATTCATCATCCTTTTGCTTTAGTTCAAGAAACTCCTTCTCCATCTTTGTTCGAAGAATACGAGGGAAGTACCTATTGGAAAATAAGTTCTTGAACTCGTCCCATTCCATGGACTCAATTTCATCTCTTGGCCTCGTATTCTTGATAAGATTCCACCATTGATCAGCATCACCTTCCAAACGATATACTGCTAAGATAACTTTATCATCTTCAGAACATTGAAGAACTGAAAATATCTTTTTAGTGGTACTAATCCATTGTTCAGAAACAAGTGGATTAGAAGACCCACTAAAAGAAGGTGGACGTTGCCTCATGAAGGACTCAATAGAATATGGTTCCCTTATCTACTCATTTGGAAGTCCAGAATGATACATAGCTTGTGTAAGTATAGCAATCAGATATTGAACTCCATCTCCCATAACATTGTCTTGTTCTGGAGGACAATAATTGCATTGTCCACTACATTGATCAACACGGTTCTTTCGGGTTCCAACCATCGTCTAAAACCCAAAAAGAATAGTGTGAGAGGCAAAAATAATTCTAGGGAAAACAACATAGTAAAGGGGGAGTACCCTCAATATATAACATCTTAGATTAAATTCTAAAATCATTACCATAGTTCTAGGACTATATCCTATACGCATACTTATCCTTAGGGACATCCCTAGACATACCTTATAAATATCTCTAGGGATCTCACTAACGTTTTTGCATCCTAGTTTACAAAGGTTGACTAAACCTTTTCTCTGATACCAACTATAGGGACCCGAAACCTGATGTACATGGACATTACATTACATTTTCAGAATACTTAATACATAACAAAAACATACACACAAGGACTGTAATAGTTTAGTGTCTTTGGAAACATGGAACATAATCTTCTAATCGTGGTGAAAGATCTTCAACATCTCCCATAAAGATCTTCCCTTTTTTTCTTACCTAAAACCTTTCTTTATATCCCAGGGAAAAGAAAACATATAAAGGGTGAGCTCAAATGCTCAGTAAGGGTAAGGATGGATAAAATAAGACAAATATTATACATTTGAACATAAAAACATGAACATAATGTTTAAACATCAAAAGCATGAGTAATGACATAAAACATGGAAGTACGTAAGGCATAGATCATTATAAAGAAACATTAAGCATGATAAAATAGCATGGGAATAAAACATGTAATTGTGGCATCCTTAAAGCACTTGTTATGATTTCCATAGTAGCCAAGGCATTGCTTCCAAGACCATCTTAGTGGACAGAGTCCCTTTCTGAATCGAGTCACCCTCATTTCAGTCCTGTTTCACTGAACCGGTATAACCTACCATTCCAGCCATGTATATCTCATGAGATATAAAATTTTTACCCAATGCATTGGAGAGAGATATAGTTCCCACCCATCTCATAATGAAATTATTCTTACTTGTGCCACAAAATTAACATACATCATTCACAATAACCCAATAAATAAAATGGGTTTCATAAACATCATCACATCATCACATAATACATATAAAAGAAATGGATATCATTTCATAATAAGAAAAGTGAAACCATGTAAATCATAAAGACATTATACTTGAAACATACACTTATGAAATATTTTCATCTTAGATGGAAAATGGTTTTGATAAAACACTTGAAATGAATTCTTGAGGAAAATATCCTTTCTTCTTTAAAATCATTTTCTTTTCAAAAAATGTCATGAAATTATAAAAGAAAGAGATTTTGTTGTAAATATTCATGAAATATTTTGGAGGAAACTTCATGAAAACAAGGCTTTATAAAACCGTAAAAATCCGTTCACACCGTATAATTTAAAAATGACATTTTTCTCGTACTTTTGTCGGAAAAGTCAAAAAGTACCTCGTAAAAGAAATATTCCATACATACCACATAGTAAAAGTAAAAAATGGGTAATAAGGATATTAAACATACATGAAAGAATTTTTATAAAACATGGACATGTATGGTAACAATAACCCCAGTAAATACTTACGAATAAGCAATCTCGGATAAAAATGAGATTTGCGAAATTATCCCTTACCTTAGGTCTGAAATGTTTCGTATGGTTCTGAACTACCTGTATAATGATTTAAATTATGGCGTTGACTTATTAAAGAATCATATTCATTGTTATTATATCATATACGGTTCACTTATGACTTTATATTTCCCGTTCTTTTGTAAATTTCATGTTAAAGGTCATTTTTGGGTAAAATCGTTTCTTTTGTCGTAGGCGTTTGGACTTGTTGTTTCTTGACATTAATATTACTTATGTCATGATTTACTTACATCCAGAACATGATTTATATATCATATATATTCAGTATATATATATATATATATAATAGAGAGATAAATGAAATGAAACACACCGTTCTTGGAGACGGTAGTCCGTACGTACGCATGAATGCTGTTTTCCTTTCCTTATTGTCTTGAATGGAAGTAAGTAGATTAAATACATATATATATATACATAAAACCAGTAGCATTATTATGTTATATATAGAATTATTATTAACTATATATACTTTATAATCATTCTTGAATGGTTATCATGGTGAATGAATCTCATCGCGTCGTGGAGACGGTATTCCGTACGTACGCTCGAGCGATGATATCATTTCCATAATTATTTGATTGAATTTGAGTGGATGATATAATATTTCAGAATCATTATGATGTTATAACAACATTATATAGTTATTCTTTACACCTTTATACCCATCCATGTAAGGTGGTGTTGGAAAAACAGATTACACCACGGCGTGGAGACGGTATTCCGTACGTACGCACGCGCGGTGATTTCATTTTTCCGTAGGATGGATAGAAGGTGAATTAGGGTCGTTTAATATTTATAATAACATATCAGTATGTAAGTAATACTGATGTTATTACTTTATCATGAAACAACTAAAGAAGAAGATGTTGAAGAAGAAAGAAATTGGAAAGATCGGTAATGGATATTACCTCTTCTTTGAAACGACTCATTGAATCCTCCACTTAGGGAACTAATATTGGACTTTGAAGAAGCCCAGGACCTCTAGGATTATTCTAGGGAAGTGTAGAAGGGATATAGGCAGGGCTTCGCCGAGATTCAAGGCTCAAAAGTATGTGAGGAGGAGGGGGAAGAGGTGCTCTTTTATAAGGGAGGAGAGGGGCACCTTAGGAATATCTCAAAATATTATTTTATATTAAAGTCAAAATAGGTTTATAATGGTTCCAAAGGGTCTTATTTCGAATCTAAAGTGGGTAAGGGTCGAAATAATATCATCCAATAGGATTTAGACAAGTTTTAGGTTATTATTTTAACCTTATAATTTAAATTTAACTCTAAGTTAAATAATTTAACTTTTACCGTGTCTTTTTGTTTTCTTACACTATATGGTTAATACACTTACTATAACATGCCAAAAGAACCCCACGTTGTTTATTATTAATATATATATCATTATCTAAGTCATTTGGCCGATCCTTAGATTTTTAGGAATACAATAATAATTAATAATATAATATTTGATTTAAAAACTATTTTGTGTCAATTTTGACACTATTTGATATATGATTTTTTTGAAAGTCATAACAGAATTATATGTTCGAACCAAGTTGATTAAATCAACACTAATATACCATAGTAACCTAGAAAATTAGTTTAATTCATAAAAAGTCTCAAATTACATTTATTTGGGCATTTATAACATCAATTATGTTAACATTTCCTTAAAAGGGTAATTACTGCATCATCGTTGTGTCATAAATAAATCAATTTATTTAAAGTCTAAAAATTATAAATAAAATATCAATATGTAGGAAATCGTTTTATCTTTCTAATGAATATTTATAATCTAATTTATTATATGTATAACTCCTTATTAAAAATGTTTTAGTTATTAAACATTGATTTTAAATATTTTAACTATTCATTAAATAAAATAATATTAAATGTCATAATCTAATCCAAGTGGAGCTAAATGGTCATATTATATTCATAAGTTTGTTTTTGGTCGAATTACACTTATACAATTGAATTAGGACACGTGTTAGGGTAATAGTAATATCATATTTACCCTTAGTTACCCTATTTAGTATTAATCGCGGTAAAAAAAGTAAAAAGTTATTATTCACCAAAAAATTATTTTAATCCCATTGAACCACATTTTACTTAATAATGAAAATCATTTAAAATGGATTTTTGAAATTCAAATCACCGAAGTGGTAATGTCCTATTTAAACGAAAAATCAATTTTTTGTAACCACCACATTGTGGTTTCACTATTCATCAAAAATTGAAGTTTTTCAGAAAAATACCTAAATTTCACCCTATGCTAATTGCGATATCATGAATTCAAAAATGAAGTATATTTTACCAAATTCATAACATATAAGTTTCATTAATTAATTTTATAATTAAATCCCGCTGTTAAAACAAATATCTTGTTTTTAAGAAACAATATCTATCAAAAGATTAACACTCGTTTATGTTCAATCTCAAAGTGATATTAATTAATTGACTACCATTAGATTAAATGGTAAAAATATATTCTATTTACACTTTAAAGACATTAAATATTCTAATTTAACCATATAAAGTTTTGCGATGAAAAAAAAATTTAATTAAAATATAGCGTGTTTTTACTATTCATTAAAATATGAAAGTTATCAGAATAATATGAAAAATTTATCCAAAGTAAATTATTATATCCTGATTCTAAATAACAATTAAATTATGTCAAATTGAACTTATAAACTTTTCAAAAACTAAATTTAATGTGGGTGCGCCATCAAAAGGCGGCAAAACTGCATTTTTTGAAAAATACTTATTTTACCCGAAATATTTATTTTGTTCTTATACCATGTTCTAGAAAATATGTAGGATGAATAATAATGTTATAAAATTCAAAATTTATTTAATACTATTCATAATGTCTAGTTCATAACAATATTATAATAATATATCGTTGTTTAGTAAAACCCGCTATTGCGTATAACACACGCTATCGAGGAAGGTCGCGATTGCGTGTAATACAAGGCAAGTCAAGGATGCGTGTTGTGCAAGCTCCTATTGGTGTAGCATTAAAAAAAAGACATTAATGAAATTAAAAATAATACTTTTCATAAAATCTTGGGGTGTTACACACATCTTCCATAGAAAGTGATCCCAACAAAATCCACTACGAGACGCGAACCAGAAACATGCTGGGGAGTCGGCAGGCATCCATATGAGTTCACTGATGTGTAAGATTACACAACCATCGACAAGAGGGTTTAAATATCAAGAATATTGATCCCTTCTTACTAGATTAACACAATCATCCGAGAAAATTATCATTAGATATGATTGATATCTCAAATTTAGGCACACTAGGGTTGATGAAAACCCCTGTGAGAACCCTATTTGGATAATTTCTTAGACATTGGTAGGATACGATGAAGCCAATGATGAACTTCCCAACCAACGAAACATGGAATGTCTCAAATCAATGGACGTACAAGACATATTAGGCGCAATAATTAATCTATGACTACTAATGAAATGATTATGTGTAAAACAAATTTAAATTTTGGCATCCAAATTTTATGTAAACAAACAATTTTGTATTCCATGAAAATCAGCTCATGTATTAAAATGAAATAAAAATCCCTTAGATATTATAATATTAAAATATATAAAAATAAATTAGATTTTTTTAAAACAATTGAAATGGTAGAAAAATTTAAATGAGATAATTTCAATTTTCATTTAGAAAATAATAAGTACCCATATTAATAATAAGAAATTAAATATTTTAAACATTATTTACAATATAAGCTTCCAGTTTTAACAAACAAAATGAAGAACAAAGGCCATTAGTCATTCCTTTTATTATCATTAACAAGAATTCTACATTCATGTTCATTATCCAATTTTACTAACACATGGAATAAAAAATTATGTCAAAAATGCATACTTGAATCAGTTTTTTACTATCAAATTATGAGAAACATCAGATTTGTTAAACGTGATTCCTATATAATTGTTTACCCAACTATAGAATCATTATTGAATTTTTTTTATATCAAATTCTCCCATTTCGTCAGGATAAACCATCAATTACAACATTATATACAAAACAACATATATATTGAACACTATAGATTAAAACAAGAAGCAAATTAATATATTGGGTAAATGAAACAACATGTGATCCCTAATCATAACATAACACCATTAATTAATCTGGTATAATATGTATTTAGTTAGTTATACAAAATAAAAACAGATAAACCATTGTCAATTTAGTATTTCATATAAATTCATATGATATGAAATAAATCCGCAACCTCAAACCATCGCCATTGATTGCACAAGAATTAATTGATGCCATGGATCTCTGAAAAGTATTACATGAATAAAATGTTATATATCCTAGATTGTTTCAATGAAAAAATTAATAAATGAAAAATAAATTTCAATTTTATGTATGTAGATCATTTTACATTAAATGGAATGAAAGGACATACATAAACAATACCAGATGAAGGGAAAGCTGTAGAAAAGATGAAGAACCTAACTTAGTTCAACAGAATCATTAATCTATAATATTTGATTCATCCATATTAAAATGAGGATTCAAATACTAAAAAAATTACAAATTGGTGGATTTGGTTGATGATGATAGAGGGGGATAAAAATAGGCTGAATCTCCTCAGGGGAATGTATAGGAATACATATTTTTAGTTGACCATGAGGAAGCCCTAAATATCACAAAGCAGAACAGCTATACCACAACATAGTGGGAGAATACCATATCAAGGCCCTTGGAAACACCCAATTTGCGATACACTACAGGATCCATAGTTGATATCATATTTATCAATGGGAGGGATTACAACACAACATAAGACCCATGTTCCAGCCACCCCCGATTTGTTAGTAGCCTCAAAAATCACAACAGCATAACCAACTAGCTCAACAATACTATGCTCTACACCATTAAAAGGACCGCACAATATCCAACCACTACAGCACAATCACTAGTGCAGAAAACATTTTTTACGTCACCATTTTTTACGTCGGTTATATAATACCGACGTCATAATATGTAAAACGAGGTTTTTTACGTCGGTTATTTCTTAACCGACGTAAAAACCTGTGTTCGGTACACCTTTAACGTCGGTTATTTTTATAACCGACGTTATTAATCGCGCGGCTTCGTTTTTTACGTCGGTTATTTTTATAACCGACGTAAAAAACGCGGTTTTCGAAGGCCTTTTTACGTCGGTTATTGAATAACCGACGTAACAAACGCGGTTTTTGAAGGCCTTTTTACGTCGGTTATAAAATAACCGATGTAAAAAAAGAATCCGCAGATGTTTTTGACGTCGGTTATTCCATAACCGACGTAAAAAACGCGGATTTTGAGCCCTTTATAACGTCGGTTATAAAATAACCGACGTAAAAAATGAATCGGAGGAAGGTTTTTACGTCGGTTATTTCAATAACCGACGTTATAAATGTTTTTAAAACAATTATCACGTCGGTTATTGAATAACCAACGTGATAACTCATTTAAAAATTTACCCAGACCCGTGGATTGTCATTCGCGAGTTTACCTTCGACAGTCGCGACTCGTCTCTCTCGCGCGTAAACCCGAATCGGCTCGTCCATTTCGTTGGTTTAGATTCGTTTTGCGATCATCGTTTCTCATATTTAATCTCCTCAGATCAATCATCTAAACTCGCAGCACTCAGGTAATCCTCCCACTCGTTCGTTTTTTTTTTCGCGGATAGTATATATATATGTGTTGTGATTTTTTTGTTGAAACTAGCTAAGATTCTTCGATTGCGAACCCTTTTAACTAGTTTTGGCACCATAATCTTATTTATCATCCCTAGATCGATTTGTTCGACTTGCAATATTGAGTAATTTTATGATTTCACTAATTTTTCATCGTTTTCTATAAATCCCCGAGAGGGTTGGGGCGTGTCCATTTGGATGGGTTGCCCTTTTACAGTTGTTACTAATTTATTCACACACAACCATGGCATAGGTGCATGGATTTGGGGTCGGGGGGTGTCCAGGGGGGTTTACAAGGGGGTGGGTGGGTGTGGGGGGCTGTCCAAGGGTGTGGGTGGGTGTTGGGGGGTGTCCAGGGGGGTGTCCAAGGGGGTAGGGGGTGGGGGTGGTGTTTAGGAGGGGTGGGGGGCTGTCCAGAGGGTTGGGGGGTGTCCAGGGGGGTGTCCAAGCAGGTTGGGGGTGGGGGGTTGTGTCCAGGAGGGGTGGGGGTGCTTTCTAGAGAGGTCGGGGGCTGTCTAGAGGGGTCGGGGGGTGTCCAGGGTGGTGTCCAAGGGGATGGGTGGGTGTGGGGGGCTGTCCAAGGGGGTGGCGGCCTGTCCAGAGGGGTCGGTGGGGTGTCCAGGGGGGTGTCCAAGGGGGTGGATGGGTGTGGGGGACTGTCCAAGTGGGTGGCGGCCTCTCCAGAGGGTATTTGGGGTTGTCCGGGTGGGTGGGGGCTGTCCAGAGGGTTGGGGGATGTCCAGGGGGGTGTCCAAGGGGGTAGGGGGTGGGTGGTGGTGTCCAGGAGGGGCGGGGGGCTGTCCAGAGGGGTCGGGGGGTGTCCAGGGGGGTTTACAAGGGGGTGGGTGGGTGTGGGGGGCTGTCCAAGGGTGTGGGTGGGTGTTGGGGGGTGTCTAGGGGGGTGTCCAAGGGGGTAGGGGGGTGGGTGGTGGTGTTTAGGAGGGGTGGGGGGGCTGTCCAGAGGGTTGGAGGGTGTCCAGGGGGGTGTCCAAGCAGGTCGGGGGTGGGGGGTTGTGTCCAGGAGGGGTGGGGGTGCTTTCTAGAGGGGTCGGGGGCTGTCCAGAGGGGTCGGGGGGTGTCCAGGGTGGTGTCCAAGGGGATGGGTGGGTGTGGGGGCTGTCCAAGGGGGTGGCGGCCTGTCCAGAGGGGTCAGTGGGGTGTCCAGGGGGGTGTCCAAGGGGGTGGATGGGTGTGGGGGGCTGTCCAAGTGGGTGGAGGCCTCTCTAGAGGGTATTTGGGGTTGTCCGGGTGGGTGGGGGGTTGTCCAGAGGGTTGGGGGATGTCCAGGGGGTGTCCAAGGGGGTAGGGGGTGGGGGTGGTGTCCAGGAGGGGCGGGGGGCTGTCCAGAGGGGTCGGGGGGTGTTGGGGGTGTCCAGGGGGGTGTCCAAGGGGGTAGGGGGTGGGTGGTGGTGTTTAGGAGGGGTGGGGGGCTGTCCAGAGGGTTGGGGGTGTCCAGGGGGGTGTCCAAGCAGGTCGGCGGTGGGGGGTTGTGTCCAGGAGGGGTGGGGGTGCTTTCTAGAGGGGTCGGGGGCTGTCTAGAGGGGTCGGGGGGTGTCCAGGGTGGTGTCCAAGGGGATGGGTGGGTGTGGGGGGCTGTCCAAGGGGGTGGCGGCCTGTCCAGAGGGGTCGGTGGGGTGTCCAGGGGGGTGTCCAAGGGGGTGGATGGGTGTGGGGGGCTGTCCAAGGGGGTGGATGGGTGTGGGGGGCTGTCCAAGTGGTTGGCGGCCTCTCCAGAGGGTATTTGGGGTTGTCCGGGTGGGTGGGGGGCTGCCTAGAGGGTTGGGGGATGTCCAGGGGGGTGTCCAAGGGGGTAGGGGGTGGGGGTGGTGTCCAGGAGGGGTGGGGGGCTGTCCAGAGGGGTCGGGGGCTGTCCAGAGGGTTGGGGGGTGTCCTGGGGGGTGTCCAAGAAGGTCGGGGGTGGGGGGTTGTGTCCAAGAGGGGTGGGGTGCTTTCTAGAGGGGTCGGGGGCTGTCCAGATGGGTCGGGGGGTGTCCAGGGTGGTGTACAAGGGGATGGGTGGGTATGGGGGGCTATCCAAGGGGGTGGCGGCCTGTCCAGAGGGGTCGGTGGGGTGTCCAGGGGGGTGTCCAAGAGGGGTGGATGGGTGTGGGGGGCTGTCCAAGTGGGTGGCGGCCTCTCCAGAGGGTATTTGGGGTTGTCCGGGTGGGTGGGGGGGGGGGGGCTGCCCAGAGGGTTGGGGGATGTCCAGGGGGGTTTCCAAGGGGGTAGGGGGTGGGGGTGGTGTCCAGGAGGGGTGGGGGGCTGTCCAGAGGGGTCGGGGGGTGTCCAGGGGGGTTTACAAGGGGGGTGGGTGGGTGTGGGGGGCTGTCCAAGGGTGTGGGTGGGCGTTGGGGATGTCCAGGGGGGTGTCCAAGGGGGTAGGGGGTGGGGGTGGTGTTTAGGAGGGGTGGGGGGGCTGTCCAGAGGGTTGGGGGTGTCCAGGGGGGTGTCCAAGCAGGTCGGGGGTGGGGGTTGTGTCTAGGAGGGGTGGGGGGCTGTCCAGAGGGGTCGGGGGGTGTCCAGGGGGGTTTACACATCGATTTGTTTTATATTTCAAAATTGTTTACATTCAAATTATGATTTTTTTCATATAAAGAGATATTTGTCTTATCTAAAAAATATATATATTTTTGCTATTTGTTATAGGTAATAAGGAGTCGAAGTTGGATTACGACACATCGAATGAGCAATGAATATGAGGAAGGTGTTGATGCCCTTTTGGAATTTGATAAACGAAATGTTCCAAGTAGTGACATTTTTTTCTGTCCATGCCTGAAATGTCTGAATATGAAGAAGTTGAAAAGTAGAGAGATAAAAGATCATCTGATTTGTCATGGTTTCAATCCGAGTTACAACCCTTGGATTTGGCATGGCGAAACTGGACAGAATGTCACTGATGATAATGAATCGCAAGATGGTAACTCCGATGGAATTGAAGAAATGATTCGCGATATTGTAGCAGAACAAATTGAGATAGAACCGACAGTTGCACGTCTATATGGTGATGCCGAAAAACCATTATATCCTGGTTGTACAGATTTTACGGTTTTGTCGGCGGTGTTAAGATTGATTAACCTAAAGGAGAAACATGGATGGAGTGACAGAAGTTTTACAGAGCTGCTACAATTGATGAAAGACATTCTTCCAAAAGATAACGATCTTCCAGATTCACATTATAAGGCCAAAAAAATATTATGCCCGATGGGATTGCGATACAGGAAAATACATGCCTATCCGAATGACTGCATTATATATAGGAAGGAATATGAATTTCTGAAAGAGTGTCCTAAATGTGGGACATCACGGTATAAGGTGAAAGAAAAATCACAAGCTGATGTAGAGATTACAAAGCTCCCTTCAAAGGTATTTTGGTATCTTTCTATAATTCCTCGTTTCAAACGTTTATTTGCTAATTCACATGATGCAAAAAGGTTAAGATGGCATGCTGATGAGTGGGTATGTGATGGAAAAATACGTCATCCAGCTGATTGTCCACAATGGAAGAAAATTGATGCCCAGTACCCTACATTTGGAAATGAAATTAGAAATCTGAGACTAGGCTTGTGCACATATAGAATGAATCCATACCGAACCCTCAGTAGCACACATAGTTCATGGCCTGTTTTATTGGTAATTTACAACCTCTCTCATGAAGTTTGTATGAAGCGCAAATATGTCATGTTGAGTATCATGATCTCTGGTCCAAAGCATTCCGGCAATGATATTGATGTATACTTGTCACCGCTGATTGATGATTTGAAACTGTTATGGGCTGATGGTATTAGGGTGTATGATTCTTATAAAATGGAATATTTTCAACTGCATGCAATGCTTCTATTCACTATAAATGACTTCCCAGCATATGGAAATTTGTCGAGATATAGTGTTAAAGGGCATAAAGCATGTCCAATTTGCGAACAACAGACGTCATATTGTCAATTGCATCATGGGAGGAAAACAGTGTACATGGGTCATCGAACGTTTTTGCCAATGGATCACCCTTATAGAAGACTAAAAAAGGAATTCAATGGCTCACAAGAATTTGATACTGCTCCTCAACCTTTATCCCCAGAATTGTATTTTGAGAGGGTGAAAAACCTTGATGTGACATTGGGAAAGACACAGAAATCTTGTAATGATAGACATATTTGGAAGAAAAGGTCAATATTTTTTGAGCTACCATATTGGAGGTATCATGAAGTCAAACATAATATTGATGTCATGCACGTGGAGAAGAATATCTGTGATTCTTTGATCGGAACATTGCTATATATTAATGGAAAGACAAAAGATGGGTTGAATGCAAGGTTAGACCTACTGTCAATGGGAATACGTTTGGAGTTAGCTCCCACTCCTAAAGGTAGACGAACATTTCTTCCCCCGGCTTGTCATACATTATCGAAGAGGGAGAAAAGTAGCTTCTGTCAGTGTCTTCATGATATCAATGTGCCTCAAGGTTATTCTTCAAATGTAAAATTTTTTGTCTCATTGAAAGACTTGAAGTTGATAGGTATGAAATCACATTATTGTCATGTCATGATGCAAAAAATTCTACCAGTTGCACTGCATGGAATATTTCCCATCCGTGTCAGAAAGACTATAATGAGGTTGTGTTATTTTTTCAATTCAATTTGCAACAAGGCGATTGATGTGAATGCTTTGAACATTTTGGAAAAGGATGAAATTTTTATACTTTGTCATTTGGAAATTTATTTTCCTCCAACTTTTTTTGATATGATGGTGCATTTAATGATTCATCTGGTTCGAGAAATAAGGCTTTGTGGACCTGTATATCTTCGTTGGATGTATCCTTTTGAAAGGTATATGAAAATATTAAAGGGATATGATAAAAATCCATATCGACCTGAAGCCTCCATTATTGAAAAGTATATTTCTGAGGAGGTAGCAGAGTTTTGTACGAGCTACTTGGCTACGGCGCAACACATAGGTTTTCCTCCATCTCGCCATGAACGGGTTAATAATGAGGGAAAGGGGATTCGTGGCTTGAAAGTCAAATCACTGTCAGCTGAACATATGAAGGAGTTAGAATCATACATCTTGAATAACATAGTTGATGTTCAACCATATATCACATTGCATATTAATGAGTTGAAACAATGTCATCCAAAGAAGAAAGAAATGTGGATTTTGAATGAGCACAACAAAACTTTTTTGCCATGGTTTAAAAAGACCTTGCTTGGTAGATCAGATGTATCAGAGAAATTAAAATGGATAGTGGGTGGTCCATCTTTAAATGTGATAACATGGTCCTCTTATGACATTAATGGCTATACATTTCATATGAAAGCTCAGGACAATAGAAGTGCAGTTCAGAATAGTGGTGTATTGGTGTTTGCAGAAGCAATGCATTTTTCGAGTGCTAAGGACAGAAACACAATTTCGGCATCAAGTGCATATTATGGAGTGATTGAAGACATATGGGAGGCTGATTACTTTAAAATTAAAGTTCCCGTTTTTAACTGTAAATGGTTTATCGGTAACAACAGTGTTAGACACGATGAATTTGGAATGACACTTGTTAATCTGAATAGATTGGAAGACACAGCTGATTCTTTTATAATGGCAACACATGCCAAACAAATTTTCTATGTAGTAGATCAATCAGATATGCAGTGGGATGTTGTTTTACAAGGGAAAAACCAATATGTTGGTGAGGATGAATTTGATAAAGATGCTGATTTATGTGAGATCCCTACTTCCATGGAAAGATTAACAGAACATAATGATGAGTATGTTGAAGACATGGTTTGTGCCATAAGTAACGATCACGACGAAGGAATTTGGGAAAACAATCCAACTGTACATTCCTAAAATTACAGGTAACACAAGTTTATTTCTTGTTTACATTTAGTTTTTTCATATAATGTTAGATACTGTAAATTTTTTACTTATTAAAACATGTATCAAACCAAAACGATAAAACAATAAAAACCGTAAAGAGGAGAAGTCCTGGGCGCACCGGCTGGCCAGTGGTGGATCACCGGTTGGCCGGTGGTCCAGAACAAAGCTCTGTCTGGTCCACCGGCCGGCCGGTGCTGAGCCAGCGGCCGGCCGGTGGTCCAGACAGAGAGCCTTCCTCTCTGTTTGGACCACCGGCCGGCCGCTGGATCACCAGCGGCCGGCCGGTGTTGAGCCAGCGGCCGGCCGGTGGTTCAGACAGAGAGGAAGGCTCTCTGTCTGGTCCACCGGCCGGCCGCTGGATCACCACCGTCCGGCTGGTGGACCAGACAGAGAGCCTTCCTCTCTGTCTGGATCGCCAGCGGCCGGCCGGTGCTGAGCCAGCGGCCGGCCGGTGGTCCAGACAGAGAGGAAGGCTCTCTTTCTGGTCCACCGGCCGGCCGGTGGTGAGCCAGCGGCCGGCCGGTGGCACCAGGCAGTGGGCAAGTCTACTGCCTGGGTCCTCCGGCTGGCCGGTGTGCTCACACCGGCCAACCGGTGGACTCAGTGAGTCCACTTTTCAGCTTTCTTGGGCCAACTCCTTGGCAACCTTTTGCCTGTGTTTACCATGTTTATCATTTTTTAACATGCTTACCATATTACCAATGTTTACTATTATGTAATTTAGTACACTTTTCTATTTGTGAACTAATGTTTGTTTTTTTGATTTGAAGGAAAATGACAGATCAATCAGTTGATCAGCCACATGATTCTGGAGATGAGCATATTGGTCATACATCTGGGGAGGAACATTCACATGCTCCTATTACGAAAAAGAGTTCAAAGGTTGGTAAGCGTGGGTGCACACGTTTACCAAAATTATCACTTGCCCGTACGAAGGAGGAGAGAATAGTCGTGGAGTTTGATGATGATGATCTTCCTAGAGGTCCAAATGCTAAAGATTTTAAGGGTTTTGTAGCAACTCAGGCTAAGAGAAAAGTAAGCATTCTCTATGATGATTGGAGAAGTGTGGATAAGGTGATAATTTCTCAGCTGTGGGAGACCATTTTGGTATGATCTTTTGCTATTGTTTGACTGTTCTTTAAATGTTTCTAGTATATATAATATTTTTAACCTCTTTTTTATCAGATGACATTTGATATTCCTGACAATGGAGGAGTCAGGAAGAAATTCTTATCGTTGGCTGCTAGGAGATGGAGGGATTTCAAATCAACCCTCTCATCTGATTTCATTTATGGTCATAGGAGTCATGAGAATCCATGTCGTATATATCATTTTATAGAAGAAGACACATGGAGAAAATTTTTTGAAAGTAGAAGAAAAGAATCATTTTTGGTTAGGGAAATGTAAACTTTTATAAGATTTCTTATATAAATGATCTTATTATTGTTTTGTTAATGATTACTTATTCTTAATTTACAGCAAACAAGGAAAGATCATCAAGAGATCCAATCTAAAAATGTATACCCTCATAGTTTATCTCGGGGAGGGTATGCATTATTGGAAGAACAAATGATGGCAGAAAAATTTCAACAACTAAGAGCTGAGTCATCAAGCTCTGGAGAGGTGGCCCCTCCATCCCCTCCATCTAGACATGAGAAATGGAAAAGAGCTCGGAAGGGCAAAAAAGGACAATATCTTTCGGAAGAATCGAGACTCGTATTTGAGAGGATTGTAAGATATCTATTTTATTTATTTAAGTTTACTATTTTCGTCATATATTTCCAATCATTATAGAAATGTTCAATTAATTATTACAGGACTCTCTTGAGGAGCAGAGTTCACAGGGGACATTTACACCATCTGGGAGGGAAGATATTTTATCTGTGGCATTGGGAAAGCCCGAACATCCTGGCCGTGTAAGAGGATATCCGACAGGTGTATCGGTAAGAAAAGTGTTTCCACGTTCCTCAACTTCTAACGTTGAGGGAGTTTATAAAAAAAATAGAATCCTTGGAAGCTGAAGTCCATAATATTAATGCGACAATGGAGGACAAGATTAGAGCATCGGTGCAGTTAATGTTTGCAGACTTGCAAAGACAATTTCAGGGTGCAGCTCCCACTCCACCTCTCCCAGTAGCTCCCACTCCCCCACCTCAGCCGGCGGACCCCATTTTTGATCCTCCTCCTCTGCCGCAGCTACCTACTTATTTTGAGTTGTATGTTGATGATCCTCAACATCATATAGTTGCATATGGGATGGTATATTGTATAGGAGATACAGTTCATCATCAACAGTTAGAGGTAGGGAATCAGAGGGTCACTGTACAGGATATTATAGATAGATCAGCTTGGATACCATTACCTACAGATGAGGTGACGACAGTTGGACATAGTATCGGCCATTTTTTACTTTGGCCATCCAGACTTCTTCGACTCATTACCATAGAGGTATGGATGTTATATATTTTATTTTATATTTTTATTAATGTTTTATCAATTGAAAACTAATATATTTTTCAATTTATTTTTACAGGAATACTTCAAAGGTAAAGAAATACTGTATAGACAACAACAAAGACAGATAGTTATGACATCAGATGCAGATACTAGCAGTCTTGACAAATTGTCAAGATATTCAAATTTGTTGGCGGATCATTATGACTTTACAATGGAAGCTCATGTCTGTGGACGTGAACTATGTGTGGGGATTATGAAAACTGATATCATGGAGTTTGTCATTGGAGATAAGTTGGGCATCAACGTGGTGAAAATTTTTATCATGTAAGTATTAACACCTTTTCCTTGCGTTATATTTATTAAAAATGTATACTTATGTCTTCTTTGTATTAGGTATCTGTATAAAATTTGTGAGAGGAATGAGCTGACAGATGTATATGGATTCGTGGACCCACAATTGATTTCCCCTGAAGCATGTGCATTGGATGAGGAACAAAGAATGCTTTATATTGCTGATAGATTTGAAAAGAATGTAATCACACAGTGTTGGATGATGCCTTTTTGTGAGAGGTATGAAACACATCCCTCTCAAAGAGTATATTATCTTTTAACATAAAAAACCACTAACGTTAAATTTCCTTTTATCAGGGATCATTGGATGTTAGGGGTTTTTTGCCCTAGGGAGAAAACACTTTATTGGATATGCTCTCTCCATGATGATGTGCGAGAAAGTTTTAAGAATATATTGGAAACGTAAGTTTCAATTTCACAATAGTTTTATATATTATAATGAATTTTAAATTTACCCTATTCGTATTATTTTCTAACAGGGCATGGGTCCACATTCTAAAAAGCGCAAAGAAAAGGAATTTCAAGATCAAATATGTACATGCGAAGGTAAATATCCATTTATAATTTGTACATTTTGATTTATTACATAAAAATAATATATTGAATTTACACTCATTCAAACAGAAATGTCATGAGCAACAAGGCATCATCGAATGCGGATATTACATGTTAAGATTTATGTATGAAATAATAACAACTGGGACAGTTCTGAGTTTTGACCTGGTAAGATTTCCTCTTTCTCATAATATTTCAATTTGATTTATTCATTATACACGTTGACTACTATCCTTTTCCTTTGTAGCTTTTTGATGAACCTCAACCGTTTACTGCTGAAGATATCAAACACTTACAAGTGGAGTGGTCAAATTATTTTACAGGTTTGATTGACTTTTAGTTGTTTGTAATGTAAAATGTAATTTTTAATATTGTCAATGTAATTGTGTATTTCGTAGTCGTTTAGGTTGGCTTTAGTTTTTTTTTGAAGTTGACAGTGTAAGTTTTGAATGTTATATAAGTGAATGTTTAATTTTTCTCTACTTCTTGTTTTGGTCTACTGTTGATGGTTTTTCTGGTCTGGATTTTGGTATGGGGGGAGAGGTTCCAAGGGGGTGGGTGGGTGTTTGGGGGGTGTCCAAGGGATATGGGAGGGGTGTCCAAGGTGTGTTTGGGGCTTTCCTAGGGGTCGGGGGGTGTAAATGAGGGTGGGTGAGTGTCCAAGGGGTGGGGGGTGTCCAAGGGATATGGGAGGGTTGTCCAAGGTGTGTTTGGGGCTGTCCAAGGAGTCAGTTGGGTGTAAATGAGGGTGGGGGGGGGGGGGGGGCTGTCCAAGGGGTGGGGGGTGTCCTAGTGGTGGGGGGTGTCCAAGGGATATAGGAGGGGTGTCCAAGGGGTGTTTGGGGCTGTCCAAGGGGATGGGGGGGGGGTTCCAAGGGGTAGGGGGGTTTCCAAAGGGTAGGGGGTGTCTAGGGGGTGGGGGTTGTCCAAGGGGTGGGGGGGGGGTGTCCAAGGGGTGGGGGGGGGGTGTCCAAGGGATATGGGAGGGGTGTCCAAGGGGTGTTTGGGGCTGTCCTAGTGTTCGGGGGGTGTAAATGAGGGCGGGGGGGGGGGGGGGGGGCTGTCGAAGGGGTGGGGGGTGTCCAAGGGGTGGGGGGTGTCCAAGGGATATGTGAGTGGTGTCCAAGGTGTCTGGGAGTTCTATCCAAGGGGCCGGTTGGGTGTAAATGAGGGTGGGGGGGCTGTCCAAGGGGTGGGGGTGTCCAAGGGGTTGGGGGGTGTCCACGGGATATGGGAGTGGTGTCCAAGGTGTCTGGGAGTTCTGTCCAAGGGGCCAGTTGGGTGTAAATGAGGGTGTGGGGGGGGGGGGGGGGGCTGTCCAAGGGGTGGGGGGTGTCCAAGGGGTGGGGGGGGGGGGTGTCCAAGGGATATGGGAGGGGTGTCCAAGGGGTGTTTGGGGCTGTCCAAGGGCTCGGGGGGGTGTCCAGGGGTCGGGGGGTGTCCAAGGGGTCTGGGAGGGCTGTCAAGGTGTGGGGGGTGTCCAATGGGTGTTTGAGGCTGTACTAGGGGTCTTGGGGGAGTAAATGAGGGTGGGGGGGGGGGGGGGGGCTGTCCAAGGGGTGGGGGTGTCCAAGAGGTGGAGGGTGTCCAAGGGATATGGGAGGGGATTCCAATGGGTGTTTGAGGCTGTACTAGGGGTCGTGGGGGTGTAAATGAGGGTGGGGGGCTGTCCAAGGGGTGGGGGGTGTCCAAGGGTTGTGGTGGGGCTCCAATGTGGTGGGGGAGGGCTGGCCAGGTTGTTAGGTGGGTATAGATGAGGGTGGGGTTCAGTTGGGGCTTGGGGGAGGGCTGGCATGGTTATTTTTGTTTGCTTTCTGGTTGCTTTTTGGTGAGAGCAGTGCAATTATTTAAAAAAAAATTTCTTTCACGTCGGTTATTTTATAACCGACGTGGTAAATTAATCGGTAGGGGTTTATCACGTCGGGTTTTCCTAGAACCGACGTGATAAACCATTCCTGGGGCTTTTATCACGTCGGTTCTTAATATAACCGACGTGCTAAAAGGCCTGGGAATCGATTTACCACGTCGGTTATTGGATAACCGACGTGCTAAAACGTTTCCCAGGCCTTTTTATCACGTCGGTTTCTTAAATAACCGACGTGATAATAGGCCAGGGGAAGGGTTTATCACGTCGGTTATGACATAACCGACGTGATAAACGATATCCCAGGCGTTTTATCACGTCGGTTTAGGGAATAACTGACGTGATAAATCCCCCCCGCGCATATTTATCACGTCGGTTATTATATGAACCGACATGATAACCACCGTGATGTTAGGGATAGTACGTCGGGTTTTAAATAACCGACGTAAAAAACGTTATTTATAACGTCGTCCGTATTAACGTCGCCTAAAAACCGACGTAAATAATAAAAAATAACCGACGTAAAAAATATTTTCTGCACTAGTGAACAGTCCTAAAATTCATGTTTCGTATATTATCCACCTTTGTGACTCCCTATTTCATTGTTGAGAGACCACACCATTGAAGAATATATTATGAAACAACTGTATTCTCCATGCCACAACCTTTAACCGAATGTTAGTGGAACTGTAGTTTTTTCTTCATTAATCTTTCATACTCATTTAAACCTCCCCCTGGTGCCTCCAACATCCAAAACACTCAATGTGGTGGGAAACAATGGTTTGATCCCTTACACTGTTTATGTTCAAAAAAATAGAAACAATTACAAAATATTTCATATTATACTACTTTTTTAGAATTTCATATCACATAATATATTTAAATAGTTGTGTATAACAAACTTGTTAATAACATTATTTTATATAGATTGCTCTAAAAAGAATATTTCTGGATATCTAGCATCAATTATTGAAATAATAAACTCATATATGTATGAAATATTCTCAATATAATATAAAATATTCTAATGAATCCAAATATTATCTTAATCTGTAAAATATTTCAATGAACTTTTTAAACCAATGTTCAATTGATTAATCAAAATAATAATTGAAAATTGAATATACTATCTTGACCTAAAATGTTCTTTCTATTTACATTTGAACTATGTTTCTAAATATTTTCATTTATTCTTTTATTACCCATAGCGTTTTTTATCGAAATATCATAGTGACCTCCATATCATTTAGATAAGATGGTATAAAATTTCACTCAAATATCCATCCTAGTAATATTTATATCAATAAGACTCATAATAACACCATTAACAAGGGAAAAAATGGTTATTTTTATAGAATATAAAACATGATTCCAAAAAATTAAAAATTAGGATTTCAATTTGTAGTCTAATAATTGAATGAAAATGGTTTTTATGTTATATAATGTTGAATATTTTAATTATAGTATATAATAATTACAAAATAATGTCAAACTAGAGAGAAAACCCCTTACAATTAATGCATATTTGAAATACTCTTGAATGTTAGTGTGTGGAAAATGTAGATTTTTATACTCTTTTCCCAATAGGGAAGATCCTCATTTCCTAAAAGTAGATGTTTCCAGATCAAGTTTACATGAAATGTTTATCAAAAATAAGAAGAAGAATAATATAATGATGAATAGATAGATAATATTTAGATGGTTATATTATTATGAATGATAACATGATTGGGATAATTCTATTGAAATTTCTAGACTACAGAAGAACAATCCCATCATTTTTTATACTATATTCATACAGAGTTATATTTTCCATATTGGGAAATCTAAGAAGGGAATCAGTCTTAGTATCATTACAATTTCCTACATATTCATACATGATTTTTGGTAAGAATGTATATAAATTCATGGAAATGTTTTATTTTAGAAGGCTGATCAAGAATAACCCTAAAATGTTTTTTTAAACTGTATTACATAATTTTGTTTTATTTTAATAGAAAGCACTATTGTACTGAACATAGTGTTACATGAGTGTAAATGAATAACCTATCTATTATATTCAATACAAAATGATTGTTTCCTAGTGGATTGCGTGGTATTACAAATTATAAAAACTATACAGAGGACTAGCTACATTAGTTGATTAGTGATACTTTTAAATTATTACGATCATTTGATTCTGTGCTTGTATTAATTTCATTAGGAAAATAAATATTTATCTAGAGATGAAGGTTGTTCTTAAGAATGGCATCCTAAAAGAAAAATACATTACAGATTCAACCTATCCCCCTCTCAGGGATACAGAAATTATGGTTGGGTAATCTCAAGGGGCTACCACCAAAACAACATATGGAATCAGCTATAACATGCTACTTTATTTTTTAAACATTATCCATGGCCTAAGCTCTTAGTTGGAAAAACATAAGGATGAAGAAAACTCATTAATCATGAGTTTTATTACCATTAACAATAATTCTAACTTCATGTTATTTATCCAATTACATTAACACATTGAATAATGCATTCATTTAAACATGCATATTTTCCTCAATTTGATTTCCATCAAATAATGAGAAATAACATATTTGATAAAAATTCATCCTCTTTAATTATTTAGCCAAACAATAAAAAATTATCAGAATTATATTAATTATCCATATTCATCAATTTCAAAATTAAAAACCAACCCTCACAACATGCTAAAACATTATATTATAAATAGAATAATGCCTTTAACGTCAACAATCAAACCATCATCACAGTGGAAAGCAACAACAGGTGATCACAAACATATTCAAATTCAATCTATTAATCCATTTTAATCTTTATCATGTAAATTGTACATCGATATAATGTTATAAACCATGGTAATTATTCTTATTTCATATAAATAAATGAGAGATGAAATTACTTCCATACCATAGTGCTTCAACATTGTTTTCATAAGAATGAATCACTATCGTAGATATCTCATCACCTATGCGGTGTGGAAACAAAAATATCATGAAGATTTTATTCCATTAATAAATAGATAAATGGAAAAGAAAAATCCATTATAATGATTGATGTATTCCACCATAATATGTAAATAAATAATGGTTGGACACGAGATCAAATTTATTAAATACTCTTGAAAATAGGAGAGCCAACCTTTGATTAGTACACATTAAACATTAGATGAATTGATTGATACATTTAAAAAGGGTGCACCAAAGACTTGAAAACCCATCCTTTGGTTTATAGGGATCAAGGTAAAGGAGTGGGAAAAAAACAATGTCTAGGTTACTCAAGGTTATTTTGTGGGATTATTGATTTTTAGACAACCATATAAGAGTCCCAAACACCACATAGTAGACCACCAAGACCACTGCACAATCATAGTAGACCATATTTCATCCACTAATAAAAACAACATATGAGATCCACTTATGGACCCACGGTTTAGATCCCATTTAGATAGGGGTACAGAATTGGTACCATTCTATTGACAATGTTAAAACCGCCCTATTATGGGTGTATCCTGAAAAACCACTATGGCGAAACAACATAAACCCATTCCAAATTTCTCAACATAGGGGATGGGCCTACGCAATAACCAATAACCACGACATAGCCATTACAAAAAAGATAGTAGCCCTGATATTCTTCTTTGATGCCACCCTAAGTTGTTTCCAGGAGACCACACATTAGAATCCTAGATTATTGATTCGCCCATGACATCATGTTTCATTCTAGCCACAAATTATAGTGGCACAAAATTTTTTCACCATTTTCCAACCAAATAGATTATATGTTCCCCAAGGTGATTCAAAAACCAAAACAAAAAATGGGAATGGCCACTGAGTTTCTTTCCATCACATTGTATACGTATATCAAATAAAAACAATTAGAAAATGATTAATTGAATCTTTAGAATTTCATATCACATAATATATATAAATAGTTTTATAATACACATTAAAAAAATACTATTTTATACTAATCACTCTACCAAAATAGTTTGTGATATTTAGCTTCAAAAATTGACAACATAGACTCAAATATGAATGAAAAAAATGAATATATTATAAAAAACTTTAATGTCTCACCATATCATGTTATAATAATCCCAATTTCAATAACCATGTTAAATAAATATTTAACTTATTATTCAAAAAATTAATATAAAAATACTACTATGGTCTCTATATATAATGAAGTCCCCATTTACATTTGAAAATTGTTTTAAAATATTTCAATTTATTCTAATATTTCATATACATTTTTCGTCCAATTATCATTGTTGGCTCTTTATCATATAAATATACTGGTATATAATTTCTACTTACAATCCTAATTAAAAATATTTATTTCAATAAGATTCATAATAATATCATTATTTAAAGAAGAAACGTCTGTTGCAGTAGAATATAAAACATACAATCCAATGAATAATAAATAAGTAATTAAATTTACTGTCTAATACTGGATTTTTTTATGTTGTATAATGTTGAATATTTTTATTATATGATATTATATTAACAAACCAAGATCAAACTAAAGAGAAACATTATTGTAGTTAATGAATTTTTAGACTCTTCTTATTTGTTACAGTGTTGAAAAGTAGAATTTGATAATTTATTTAATTAAAAAATATAATTAGATGGATACAATCAATCAATATGTTGATAGGTCAATTTAAAGTTTTCATTATCAGGATTCAAAAATAATTGTATTTTATTTTAAAATTTTCAATTCTATATAATTAAATAAAAACATAAATTTACTCAATTATGGATCCTTAATAACACAACCATAAAATGTGATTTACAAATCAATACACTTTATCAGTTCTAGTAATGAACTATTGATAATTGGGAATGTTTTATCTTGGATAACAAAATGTTCTGATAAAAGGGAAATTTAATAGTGTAAAAAATCGTTGTTAAAATAATAATTTATTATAGATTTTTTAGTGTTGAAAGAGTATTCCTTCTATTAGTGGGTTTTTAAAAGCACTAGGAAAGACCCTCTATTATCAGTGCATTTTTACAACTAGAGATAAAGGGTATATTTCAAAAACAAATATTTCATTAAAAATAAAACATGATTATATAAATTTATAAATATGTTTTAGATTAGGATAAATTGAAACATAAACATAATATATAAGATATTTCATAAAAATGGTTTATGAAATAATGTAAAATATATTTTTTATTAATTATTTTTTATTTTTATCGAGTCATAGTCATTTAATAACATGTTTAATATAATAAAAATAATAATAAAATATCTAAAATAAGTTGAAAATGCAACTCGTACATCGAACGACCATCACAATGGAATATGGTGTCTGTTTGAGCTCTACGATATATCAAATTGATGCCCATGTCAATTAATATTACATAATTTCATAAAATGACCCGTTTTAAGAAGTCTTGGTGCCAAAAAACACTCATAAGGGCTCCAAAACAGGGTTTTCAGTCAGGGTGCCTCAATATTATCACATTTGATAGATTTTTGGAATCTTTTAAGGGTATATTTTTTCAATTTGTTAGTTGAATTCGAATTTAATCTTATGTATTACATTCATAATTGTTATATCATTTTAAAATTTCATCATTTTTCAGAATGTATTTTTATTTGAAGTCATATATATAACAATATATTCATATTTTGTATATATTAACCGAAAATAATTTAAATTTTTTAAATATATTTATATGTAAAATATGTTTCCCAATATTTTGACATTATCTAAATATAATATAATATACATTTTATATAAAAATAATTATAAATTTTTAAATGCATACACATATACAATTAACTTATATATGATGCTTATATTTATTTAAACATATTTGTGAGTGTATTAACAAATATATATATATATATATGTGTGTATGTATGTATCTACATATTATAATATATGTAGATAAATATTAATATGAAATATATGTAAATAAATATAAATATGTATACTTATATTTATAGTTACACGTAAAGAGACTCATATATATATATATATATATATACAGACACACACACAAACACAAAAAATGGATATATATATATATGTATATATATATATATATATTTAAACATAATGTAATATATATAAATATATAGATATATCATAAATTGCAACATAAAACAATATAGGTGAGTGGAAGAGTAATGGGTTCATGTTGAGGATGTCTATGGTTCCAAACCCATCAAAGGTTAGAGTTTGTGGGCATGTGAGCAGGTTCCTTGTACCAAATGTTGAAATAATGTTTTTGGATGAATTAGTTTTCAATTTTTCTTCTGAGTATCTTGAAAAGAACTCATATGATATGAACATGTTACTTTATAATAAATCCCATGAATGGTTTTCTATATATGTAACATAATTACTAAAACTAAAACATGGATATGAAACCCGATTCATGAAAATTGTCTTTAAATAAACTTCATCATTTTTATATCAGTACATTCATATATATTCCATCATATATGAAAAAATTCCCAATATTCTACACTTTATTCATGGTTTTTGTAATTTCATATTTATCTATAAAATTAATTTCATCATTAAATATTTTATATTTGGTACTCCTTTTCATACAAACATGGTGAATACCCACATGGATTATATTTAACTCATGATCCCAGATCACATAATGTATCTTATTTAACAATAGAGAAATAGTTGGTGGGGAACCACTAACTTCCTCATGTTAATTACACTAGATTTCTAGGTGAATAAAATCTTTTCTTAATGTCACCCCACAAGACTATCCAGTGGATGATTTATTTTGAAAACCATTTTTGATGAATCAACATAAAATTATCCATCAGCGATTATTTGGTCTTATTAGATTTTGATCCTTCACCATTATTAAAATAATCTCTATATTACTTTCTCTTATTTTGATACATTTTTTCATACCTTTCGACATGTTTCCTCTGTCAATTGTGGGAACATTCACAATCTTTATCTTGTTTCCATGTGGAGTGATATGTGATATCATTTTGTTATTCCTTTTTCTTTTTTCTTCATTGACATCTATAAGGGAAACATTAGACATATTCATCCATAGTAATTCATTATTTCACGTCACTTATTTCAGAATTTGTTCACACTCTATGTGTTTGTGGACACAATTTACATTGATTTTTGTAGTTGAAGGATACTATTTGAGTTATTAGTTGATCATTGGATATTCAACTGGCTTATAGAGGGATATATGTGGAACATTGTTTGTTTCTAATTAGAGATGAGTAATTTTGGCCGTCTAATTTTTCTTATTTCATTTCATATATAATACAACATGAAGATTCCATATAAATTATAATGTTTTGGATACATTTTATAAATATTATTTTATAATGTATTTGGAATGGATGATTATTTATATTGATATTAAATATTTTAAAATTTACATGATATTATTAATCCATGTTTTTTATTTGATTTTGTGTGAAACATTGTTTTTATTCTTGAGTATATGTTTTTCATCATAAAGACATGTGTACATTTTAGAATTTTGTAGATTAAGAAATACTTTGAAGCAATTTGAAGGAAGAGATTATTTTATAATGATTGATGGATGTGTGAGCTAAGGTTTCCCCCTATAGTTCCCTTAGTGAGTATAATAATTGTAATATTTTTTAATTACATTTTTTATCATGCCCTTATTATTTTTCAATTTTATTAGGGATGTCCAAATGAACCATAATTGAATTATTCTCAGACTACAAGTATGGGTCTGATCAGGGGTTCTTATAGAAGAGCATGGATCAACCATCATACCCATTCACACCCTATACAGCCAATGGACACCCCATCTACCACAATATTTCATCCCCCACTTGAGACTCTAGGTTTATTCCCACCCATGCCTCTATAATCAAATTATTTGGCCTCTTATTTTCATATCATGTCTATATAATCTCCATATATATTCCCACCTATACAATATCCATATAATATGATGTATCCCTTTCCATTCTATCCTTATCCATCCATGTATACACAAACTCCATTTCTTACAATATAACCATGATCTGATTATTTTATTCCATTAGCACCAACTCTAGTTAAAGCTAATTAAACTGTGCATGAAGTGTAACAGACACATCCTTAAGAGGTTACCGATAAAATATATCCCACAAATCCATTCGTTCCTAATGACCAGTTTGTATAATTTTTTTTATAAGTTTGTAACATTAAATCACATTATTTTTTTCTTATATTATTAAGAATTATTTATTTTTTTACCTTAAACATATTCCATGAGATCATATATTAAGAATCGTGGGTGCACCCATATGGGTGAAGCATGGAATCATTATACAACAAAATGGTGGATTTAAATGATATATTCAACTGATATAAAGAAATTTCTTGCATTGTATTTGTTTTATGGAATCATTGGCCAAGTACAATAATATTAGTCAGGTGAAACCAGTCTCATGGATGAAAATCAATAATAAAATCATGAAGATATCATAGGAAAAGATAATAGTACAGAAAATTATTAAATTTATATCTATATTATTTATTATTATGTATTAACATCTTAATTATATGGTCGGTTTATGATATCTTCCATTGAAGCTAGTAAGGTTTCACAGTTTATGGACATTTGGATGTTTTGGTGATCGTATTAATAGGAGTTATATGTTGGATGTGTTAGAGGTGGTGTCATAGAACCAAATTTTGTGTGCTTTTTTATAATGTTTTTTCATAGTATTTTGTATTTATATACTTCTTAGCACATCAAGATTGTTCTTCTCTGTGGCATTGTATGTGAAAATAACCTAATAGTATCTTTCATAGTGAGTGGTTTTATTAGTTATCTACTATGATAAGAACCTATATTTTTCACAATAGTATTCTAAAAATATATTTTCAACAGTTGGATGATATCATTTGTGTGGAATAATGATATAGGCAATTATGGGTAGAGAATCATAGATCATTTGGTCACATTCTCATGGTCTTCACGTCTTCTATTATATTGTGTAGGTTATTATGAGAACATGACCCTCCAGTAAGTAATCCACATTTTTATGTTCCATTATGTGTTCCTATCTACAAACATGTGTATTAAACCTTATACATTTATATTATTATTTATTAACATTATAAGACATATACTTTGATGTTTTGATGATAATCGTTATGACATACGTTCGTGGTGAGGTAAGATGGGTTGCTTGTGTTATAAAAAATGTAGAATTAGTTAATAATCTGAGAATGGATTTGTACCTAATATTCTTTAATGAAATTCTATATCTCATGGACAATAATGAATGTAATATAGCCTTAATAAATTATTGTCCATGGTGTTCTATAAGCATGTTCGATGTCTAGAAATTCAAAGAATGTGATATTGAGAACACATGTTGATGACACTAGAATGCATCCTACACGATTATAGATATCCAGATAATGAGTTTATATTACATAGTGAGCATTTGTATGATGAATCATGTTGTTGCGGCATTAACATATTTTCTTATAGGTTCCTTGGCATGTTGTAAGATTCTAACAATGAATGTTAAAGAGCTTTGCCTATTACCACTGAGAATGAGGCATAGAGGATCACACACTAAATATTTATTGAATCCCAGTTATATAATATATTAATATTATTTATTTTAAAATTTGACTAAATATTATACTTTCACATTGTTTAATAATTATAGATGTTTTATTTATAAAATATATTTTTTCACTAGTTATTTGTAAGAATATTTTTTCATAATAATGTTTAATAAATAATTATTTTATATTTATTGAATATAATCTGTATTTATTTATTGGAGAATAATGTAGTGATATTTATTTTTTCAATAAATACTAATTTTTTACGGCTTGATTAATTTTTTGTTTGAATTCCAGATCGAGTTTATCAGTTCGATGAGAAATAATATATATTTAATATAATTTTATTTCATAACATGAAATTTAACCAATCAATTTTATACATTTTAAGAAAAAATAATAATATTATTTTTATTATTGGAATGGGTTTCCGCATTGATTATAAAAATAACATAGGTCTGTTGTGTAATTATTTATTTCTATCAATAATGTTATATAATGCCAAATATCATATTTTTCATGTGTGTCAATTTAATTTGTATTGTGCACAACAAAAACCAGTGAGAATATTCACAAGCCCTAGAGAGCTTCTTCTCTTGGAACACTTACAATAACGGAGAGAGTTATAACTCCACCATATACTCTAGAATCTTATGATATCTAGAAATGTCCCTCGGAAGAGATTATATAGGAGATCAAATGATAATGACACAAGCATTGGTATCATCTCCTCCAGTACCAGATGATTCTACGATGATGTTCATTGATTTTTGGAACAAGTGTCGATCACCACTTGTATGGTCCTCGACATAGAAGCCAATATACTAATGCCACCTGATGGGTCTACACATGACCTCAAGAATACCTCCTTTTGTGATAAGGGATTCCAAATATAAACATGGGTCTAATAGGTCCCATGTTGAGATATACTCTTTTTACTAGAGTTTTCCATAATTCATAACAAAATAAATACGGAAAATAATAGACAATTTAATTGAATATACACTATTGTTCAATTTCCAAACATCATATAGTCTCCATCAAATGATAAATATTTCTTGTCATGCTAGAATTTTCCCAATGCGAAGAAAACACAAAGGAAAGACTAACGGAAATATCCCAGAAAATGGGTCATAACTCATATTCTTAATCATCATCCTTGCTCATCCCATGACCTACTCAAATCCCTATAATAGGGCATTTTACATTCTCTAATCAAGCAATAATAAAATGTAATTGGGCACCCAACAATGGAAAAAAATGATGTGAGTAAAACTATATAAACCACTACCAAAAATGTCTACAAAATGTCATGTCTAAATTGATTTTACTTTCAGGTACTAAATAAATGGAAGTGTAAAATGAAGAAAACTCTGGATTCATTAGATAAAAATATTCTCATAAGAATCATTGATCATCTATTCTATTCAATAAAAAAACCATTTCCATAACCTTATACTTGGGTTATGTGTTTAGATCTTTTAAACATCTACCTAAGCCATTAAATTATCAGACATGAGGGTATAAGTAATGTTCCCTAACTCGTTAGGGATAAAAATTTCATAAAAAATACATCACACAACCCATGGATCCTCATTCTATGTAATGTCCTCAAATGCTGCCATTAGGGTCATAGAACCTCATCGCGACTAAGAAACCCATGCATTATATGGGTGGGATCTAGAGCCTCAGTCCAAACTAAATAATCAAAGGATCTGTAGTCTAATTAAATATATACCACCGATATATGTCAACATGATTATTCATACAATTATCACATATACCAAAACACATACCTTTCATAATCAATAGACATGACAATCATAATTCACATTCCTTGTAACACTTAAATCTACTTTGGAAGGTAACCCATTAACACATTACCACACACCATACATATCCCATTTAATATAACTCCCCTTCCTATAACTACACATTCATTATATAATCAATTTTCATATATTAACCCATTTCAGATAATTCATTATTTCACAGGTATTCTCCCATTCATGCATTTCAATTTCCATCACAAAAGTCATTAGACACATTCACCATATTCCACTTAACCCTCATTACTTTTCCCAAACTCGCCATTATATCATTATAAATTTCAATGAAAAAATATTGATAATACCTTTTCAAACAAAACATATATTTCTATATGTTCGTTATGGGAACTACATTATCACTTGTAAATTTCATACATAACAATAAAATTTTCCATCTTTTGGAATATTGGAACACCCTATAGGTGGCCCTAAATCAGTCTAGTCAACCAAAATTCATTCTACTAGTATCATGGGGGGTCCAATTCATCATTTATTCAACAATTTATCAAATCCATTCAATGTTATCAAATTCAATAAAATAGGGAACCATTAACACAAACACACATGCACAAATCAGCATCAAGACCATGTAATATAACATACATACAACCAACCTCAAATATAGAGATGATCACAGTCTTAGGCAAAGCCATAGATATGGAATCATGCTCATTTTGTAGCCTCCACCTATGATCCATTTTTAAAAGAGTGTTTTCGTGCTTTATAGAAGAATAATAAAACACAAGCCCTAATTTTTAAATGTGAATCAAGAGGATAGTATTACATAACATTAACATTAATCCATAACTATTGACACTAAAAATGTATTCGAAAAAATGATATTGATCCATTTGAAGATTTTGGTGTTTATCATTATCACTATTTCTAGATGATCAAGGATGCGGAAGAAATTTGGGTGAGGTACATAAAATCTTGAGGTTTAAATATGGTAATATCCCATGTATAATAGGGACCATGGTTTGGTCGTATATGTTTCTAAACCATTCTTCAACCCTACACATGCTTCTATGTAAGAGTGGATGAGCAACATAGTAACCAAGGAAGCCCCACACGGTTTGATAAACCGTTGTCCAACCATTCATAAAGCCAATGTCTAGGCAGACATGGTTTGGCATCTTATCTTTGAAAATATACAAAACCAAGAACTTTTCTTCTTTGCTAGAATAGATTTTGTCACTATTACTTCTAGCCATGTTCCAACCATGAAATATTAACATGATAGCCAATATATACCTTCATTCATGACCTGAGCCCTTAATACACTCTAGACAATCTATATACATCAAAAAAAAATTCCATTAACAAAAATAAGGATACCTAAACCAAAACATAAACTAGAATATTCCTCAATAAATATAGGACCATACAATGATAGAGGGAATCTTATATTTATTCTTATAAAACAATTACAATACAATATATATCATTTCATATATTAAACAATAAAGAATTAATTTCTCAATAAATTATATTTTAATTTATTAAATTAGTTATATATATTATATTGTGATCATTTTCTTAAGATTCAGCATTTTATCCACTGTATTTTTTTATTCAATTCTTTTGATTGCGATAGTTTTCATCATGTAAATCATTGATTTATCACTGATTACAAAAAAGTGAAAAGATGGGAATAACACATAACACCCTTAACGTGCTTTTGGATCCTACCTATTTTATTAAATGTGTGACATAATTATTTATTATAATTTAAATATTAATGATTGTTTTATTAATTTTTAATTTTTTCTACAATATTAGAATAATCATTCCTAATTCCTAATAGGTTTATCTTATTCTTCCCCTTTCATTTCAAAAAAATATAATCAAATTAAATAATTTTATTAACAAAATAAATTCATTGATCTCATCTAGACGTGCTAAGAAATCTGATTTTATAACATAAGAGTATACACCATAAAACCAGGAGGTATATGTTGTGTACTAGTATTCAATTCACATAGAATTAATTCAAATTTAATTCAAGGAATTTTACATTTTTACATTCAGTGCCATTAATTTTAATCTACATGTTTAATAGGCCAGTCTAGGACATTGTGATCTGGAGTACACAATGTGTGACTACCATACACAGTGTGTAATATTTTATAAATTGATGAGTCATGTATCTTTTTTGATGACCTAAATAACAATTTATGGTGCAACTATGAAATGACATGACATTTATCCCATGTAAAAAACATGTACTCTATCTTTTTCCAATGTAAAGTTTATATTACATTTCCCTAGGAATGTGTGTTAGATAGATGGTGAAAATTGTTCAGGACATATTGAAAGCATATAAACACCATGACATTTTAACAAATTATAGAAATAAAAAGATTATATTATTATACTATGGAAACAAAGTCAACATGTTCTTTTATGTGGTCATTAAGTTTATAAGACACACCATCTGATGTGCTCTAATATATATAAATGTTTAATTAATTTATTTATACTCTTTAGATCTTTATATCATGTATGATACATATTATAGTTATTTTTATACATATATTGAAGCATAACACGTGATATAAAAATATTTAATAAGTGTAATCTTTTTGTTGATAGTACACATCAATAAAGTATGTGATAATGTGTGTATGAAACATATATGAAGGGAAAATGGTATAAGATTATAATTCATATTGGGGAGTTTTGATGGGTACTCAATGTGTTACCAACATGGTACATATATGTACACATTTTATATAATAATAAAATACTGATGTGGATTAAATCTATGATGGATGGGGATATAAAAGAATTATAGAGAGGAATTAAATAGAACTAATTGATTAATTAATGAATATATATATTTGATTTGAGCCCAATTTATCTTTAATATAAATTATTATAGCTGAATCCAAATTTTATTAAATTCATAATTCAGTTCATGCATGTATATGATCATTGTCCGAGACTAGACAATTTCATGTGATTGGTTTCATTTAATTAATTATAAAATTAAATTTTAGCCATAAATTTCATCTCTCCGATTATAATGTAGGGGTATTATTTGTAGTTGTTTATTCATGTGAACCAATTTCGCTCAAATTTTCATGAACAAAATCATATGTAATGGATGGAGCACCATTGTTAGTGGGGGATGTTCATGTTATCAGCCGAGATGAAACCAAAGCCTGAGTTATACATATATTGAGAGGTGTAAAACAAGAACATGAACCATAAATTGTTCATGGTGTCTTTCCCCTTGGTATACTATTATTTATTCATCCTCTAGATAAGCTATCCACTAGTAAAATCGTGATGAATGAAATGATTTTTTAAACAACCCTATCGTACATATTTAGATGTTTTTTAACAAATTTTCAACCAATGTTATAATGTTTTTATTACTAGAAAAAACTCTTGAATATATCTCTGATATTTTTATCAATAATATTTTCAACCTATTGATATAGAATGGACTTTTGAAAACTGATGAAGTTAGTTTTTTCTTAATAATCATCCTAGTAATAATATCATTAGAGATTTAGATCATCCAATTAAAGCTAAAATTTATTTTTGAATTCCATGTGAACATCTATCATTTTTATTACAATTCAAACTGATGAATCATGATGATGATTTAAGTTATGAGTATTGAATTAATGTATAGAAATATGAACTCAATGGCATTGAATGGAACAATGTTTGGAATTTGGTTAAACTTCATAATGATAAATGTATAATTGGAGTGAAATGGGTTCCACTAAAAAATTTGATGAAAATGACATTATATTTATAAAAAATTATATAATTTTTACTAATGGTTATAATCAACATAGGGAATATACTATAGACAAACCTATGTAACTATAGAAAGACATGAACGTATTTATATACTTCAATCATTTGCAACATTATTAAATTTTAATATAGTTACAGTGGATGTGATGTTTTAATTTAATATTGTTTATTTTTTGGAGAATGTTTATCTATAACAACCCCCAAGTTTTAAAAATAATAAACTTCAAGAACATGTTCATAAAATTACTAATTTGATTTATGGGCGTATGCAATCCCCCAGAGCATGGCATGATATATTAACTATGTTTTTGATATAAAACAAAATTTTAAGTGTGATATGGATCCAAAAAATTTTACAATAACTTTAATATATGATTAATTATTATTTGAAATTATATTTATGGTTTTATATTTTGTTCAAATCAATAATCCTTATCAGATTCCTTTGAGGATCCTATAAATTCTTACTAATAAAGGAGTGTGGTGGGTGATTTGTCATATATTCTTGGTTTTCAAATATTTGAAATACCAAATGTGACTTTTATATCTCAACATAAGTATATATGTTTTATTATTATGAAATTATGGTATGACAATAGAAAAAAGTATTAGTACGCCCATTGGATACTCATATTATTTAGATCATAATGATGTTGGGTAAAGAGTTGATGAAAATAATTTTCGAGGTATGATTATATGTTTCCATTAAATAATATATTTTCATCTTGATTTAATTTTTTCAAAAAGGTTAAATTAAAGATATCATGCCAATCCAAAATAATTTCATCTAAATGATGTAAAATGGATTTTCTGTTATCTTAAGGGAACATTATATTAATCATTATTCTGTTCATCGAGAAAATATTTTGATCTAAAATGCATTTCAGGTTCTGATTTTGGTGGATGTTGAATGAATTGGAATGTACATCTAGAATTTGTCATTTCATTGGAGATTATTTAGTTTCATTGTTATGTTATAAAAACACAGAGTAGAAAATACCACAATTGAAGCCAAATATTAGGAATTTTGAATTTTTTTCTCAACTATTGTCCATGGAACACACACTCACTATCAATGGAATGAGTAGTACATAAACTAAAATTTTGTGTGATAACAAATATACCATTTCACTATTTAAAAACATATCACATCACTTACGTTCGTTGAAAATATACATTGGACACCATTTCTATTGAGATAAAACATGTACAATATAGATTATTTTATAATTAAACAAAACAATTGATCAACTTGTTCATATTATTATTAAAGCCCTTAGTTTTAATAGATTATAATATATTGAATATAATATATGTCTAATCTCTATTATGTAATTATTCAACTCCATATCTTGTTATCAATCTCCATACATTAATAAACTCAATTTTATATTGGGAGTACATATTATTTTATATTTCAAAAAAAATTATTTTTTTAAAAACAAACAGTTTTCTAAAAAATGATTTTTCTATATTTGAATTTTTAGAATAATTTTATATAAAATTTTCAAATTCATTTTTTTATAAAAAGTCCACGAATATAAAATGGATTACAAATTATTTTTCATATTCAACATGTTTTCCTGAACAAATATTTTATAAAAAATATTTCAGAATCAAAATTTGTTATAAAACATTCAGAAAAAAAAAATTATTACAAAATGATTGGAAATTATTTTGGTTAAAAACATTATCAAAATAAATATTCATTACAAAAATCACATAGATTACTTTACACATAAAAATCAAACGTGAATACACGAAATGGTATTATTCATTTAATTTTGGCACTAATTTGTAACATTAGTTATAAATGTTCTTGTATATTTACTATTTTAGTTTTAATAATTTTTTTGTTTTCAAACATATATGTTTTCAAATTGTGTTTATTCTCATTCTGAAGAAATGTTTTCATAAAATCATTCATAGATCAAACATTACATTAAATTCACTCATCAATGAATTAATAATAATCAAATTAGAAAAACAACTTCAATCTATGAAATTGAAATTTATTGAATTTTAACCAACATTGTTATGGCTATAGTAGGATGGAAGAACATGTATCTGTCATCGGGTCATAAATACCATTCTCTTATCTTTTACTAAATCATTAAGTTCTATTTCCAATGTTTTCTAATTTTTTTGATTGCGTGTTAAAATAATTGTACAATGAATCATTTGAATACATTTCATAGAGATATGTCTATAGGGAAAGAGTCATTAAGGGAAAATGGTATAAAAAGTAAAAATAAATTATTAATAGGATCATTAGTTTTCATGGTTATGAGGATGACTGTGTAGAAAATGCTGATAAGGTTTTTTAATTACAATTTATTAACATTGAAAGAGAAATTTATTCTATAGTATGAGAAGGAATTAGAAGAAGAGGACGAGGAATGGGATGAAGATAAATAAGTTACTAAAGAATTAAAAAAAAATTTAAGAGGAATAAGAAGAGGAGGAATAAAAAGAAGATTAATATTAAACAGAGATTGATGAATACTCAAAAGAAAATAAAACATAATACTCATCATCATAAAAAACTCCATTACCTTCCCAAACAGATGGAGACGTATATATTAATGAATTATGGGATGAAAATTTACCATCTAAATAAAAAGAAAAATCATCATCAAAAGATGATAAAGAATATAAACTATCCCAAAAATAGATTCACAGAAAATTGAAAACGATAATTATCTAGACATTATTAATTATCAATAGATGAAAATGTTTCTTAGAATATAAATGAAAAATCATAGAATTATGAAAAACAAAAGGTAGAATCCTCCAGACCAAATGATCCAAAACCATTATCAGGTTTAGCAATCTCTCAAGGGATGGTTACTATGAAATTTTATGTCTATATTTTACAAACAATGAAAAAGATAAGTTATTCATTCATTTTATTAAAATCAAAAAAGATATTTTTAATGTGATTCAATATTGTCTAAATGAAAAATTCGAATCAGTAAGTGTTTTTATTGAATTAGTTGTTCATGTTATTGTAGATTTGAAATTTATCAATGAAAATGAAATGTCTTAAAATATATCACACAATAATATTGTAAACTATTAAAAGATAGTATGATTGATCTTAAATATCATGATGATCAAATCATAGATGAAAGGAAATATTATTTAGAAATGGAAATTTCTATTGATAATTTATCAATATGTTATTATAGTAGAGTGATGTATGTGAAATAGTTAAGAGACACAGCTGATGATCGAAACAAGGAATTAAAAGATTTTAATGAAATGGGTCACAGTATAGATATACAAAATTGATGACTAGGAACATGTGACCATAATATCTTACATGTGAGAGTGAAAAATAAAAATACATCTAAGGTATATTATAGTCTTAAGTCATACATTCTAAAATAAATAGTTATTGTGGACCCAACCATGAATCGTAAATCATTGGTTACACATGCATTGATGTAGCATGAAGCATTTAATAATTCATGATATTTTTTAAATGGATGGGGAATAAATATTGATTGTTTTTTAAATTATTGATTTTTATTTTTTATTTATTTGAATGAATGTAAAATCTAAATTAAAATTTCCATCGAAATCATTATCTAAAAATGTTTTCTAATTAATTTTTGATGTGTTTTCCTTATTTTATTTCATTGATGACTTGTTATTTCTCATAAAATTGTTTTTTATGTCATATTATTCTATAATTTTAGGATATATTCCTTTTATGTACATTTTATTAATAGAAAAGGTAGAGAAATTGATAATCATGGTGAAATTTATAAAACGGGAGAACTTTATAAATGGAGTAGACTTTGTGATATTATCCAAAAGGTGAGATAATATCTAATGTTGGAGGATATGAATTAATTCTTTCCATTATATTATAATGTTGTTTTAACCTCAATGTGAGTGATGATGTGTGTTATATTATTGATTATCAGATAGTAAAAATGGATATATGTTTTTTACGATATTATGTTTTTCTCATTTTAGGTGTTGTGTTTTGGGCTTTAATGGAGGGGGGCGGGGTTGTTTAATCTGATGAATTACTTGTTACATTTCATTTCCAATGTTTTTGATATGAATAAAATATGTTAAACACTAATTTACTAGATTTATATTTCTCAGGTAATTTTGTATTTTTTTCAAAATAATACTTTATAGCGAATGTATAAATAATTACAATGTAAACAAATATAAATTTATTATTTTTCATTCTGAAAAATCAGATAGAATATCTGTCTGAAATATTTTAATAACTAGTGGATTGATTAGTATTTAGAGTTACATATTTCTCAAAAATGTTTGGACCATTGGACTAACCCTAGTAGTGAATCATCAAATTAACAGTTATTCAGTTTATATGATTAAAAATCATCAAATATGTCCATCTAAATAACAAAATAATAAGATTAGTTAGATTAGAATTTTATCTATCATAGAGAATATGAAATAAAATATTAATGGTGCTTATTTAAATTGTATTAGACTGTAAAAGTAAAAATAATGATTATCTATAATGTTGAAAATCCAGATCATTATGAGTAGTCACGTTAACGTTGTCTGAGGCTATTGCAAATAACCCTATAATATGACCATTTGAAAATTTCCTAAAAATATGATGTCTTTTGATTAGATTCTTGATGAAGAAATATGAAACTAAAGTAATCCAAATATTTATCTATGCTAAAACCTCATTCTTAGTATTTTTAATTATTTATATAGTTTATGTTCTATGTAATCCTTATGAGGATTATAATTTCTGTAGAACAATTAGCATTAGTAAACACAGGTCCAATCATGGAATTGAGGGCTTATAATGATAGTAATAAGTCAGATATGATTTATAAGAACAATAACGTCCAAGGATAGGATGACTGTAATTGATCATTATTTCAATGGATTTTTTTGTCAAGAATGATAGAGTGGAATATGATCATCATTTTGAGGGAATTCTGGGCATATAAAGACACACCTGTTTCTGATCCATTAGATCTAGGGTTTCATGGTAATGATATATAATGATAATTTATGTAATAGAAACTATGGATATATTTATTCAATATTTCCCACAACCTTAAATCTAATGATTAATTAGTGTATTCTTTTATAAGAATGATATTTATTATTACTATTATATGATTTTTTATATCTTATTTATACAACATCAATTTTATATCTTTTATGTGTCATAAAAATATATTGTTTATACATATATTTCTATCAAAATATTCTATCATTGTGTTTGTGATACCAATAAACTCTTATTTACTCATTTAACATCTCAATCTCATTATATTACTCTAATAATGAAATGATTTGTGATCCTAATAATTTTCACTTAAGATGATTATTATTTTTTATTAGTTTACATTTAAATATACAATTGACACCCCCATCTTGAAGTGGCCAAATAATATTTCGATCCAATAATTTTAGATCTATTTAAGAATCAATCGAGTAGATTAGTTTTTCCTTATCAAAGAATGAAGATGGGGGTCAATATGTGAATGATATTCAAAATGATTATTGAATTGCATGATATAGAAAAAAGTTAAATAATGATAGATCTCACTGAAATCAATTTTTAGGAAAATTAAATGTTCTAACATTTATTTTATGTCATTAAAAATGTTTGTTGTATTCTTTTTTTGAAATAATAATAAAAAAAATCACAATGCCTTTCTAAATTAATAATTAATAAATCAAATGAAATAAAAATAATTTATAATAATAGTGGATAATGGTCCCACACACACTCCATGGGAAATGATCTTGTTCATCCCTATACATCATTCCAAACATATAATATAAAACTTATTTTGACTATGGTATGAAATAACAATGAGATCGACCCATTTATGTTATTTGTCACATTCTTACAAATACATGGGATAACACCACTTTTGATCATATATTGAAATTTAGGTTTCTAATCAATCTGTTAATGATTCATATAGTTTCTAAAGGACTACAATATCAATTTACTGATAATTCAAAACAATTAGAGCTTGTTTGGTTGGTTTTATCCTCTAAATACAGGTTTTGTCTATTATTATATAAAAGATAATAATTTCAAATAATATCTTTATCCGTTATACTGAAATTGATATTCATTTTGATGTTGCGATGCTTTAAAAAGATAAAAACATAATTCAAGGAATTCTATACTTGATTTTCACATGAATCCAAATTTACTTTCTCATTTTTTACCCCTGATGGGAAATATATCATTTAAATAATTCTATAAATTGTTACTTATTTTATACCATCATAATGAGGGAAAGAATCTTCCAATTGATGCAGTTATTTTTCCTATAGATAATAAATGTATCAGTAATCATACATTGTTGACCTCATTTCAATCCATTTGTGTCTTCTTAGAATTGTTCTATTTTATGTGACATTTCACGTAACACTAAATTCGAGGGGAAGAATCAATGCTTGATTATACTCGGAATCAATTTTTTCGATCAATTTACTTTAAATTTTAATGATTTAAAATGACATAAATTCCTTGGATTTCATGATAATTTAAAATCATTTAGTTTTTTTTAAACCCTAGAAACCTGATTTTCCAATTATTAAAAAATGTTAATACTGGAAAATCATATTTTTAACCATACTAGTCAATTTGTGCATCATATTGATACCTGATTGAATTGAAAATATAAAAAATGATTTCAGGACTTTTTACTTAGATTTTCACATCAATATGATGTTGTTTTCTCATTTCACACAGCCCGGATGAGAGATCAGTCAATTTTATAAAAAAATACAATGTTACAAGTTTTTTTCCTCATACCGTGAGACACAAGCATTCGATGTATGTTGAATTGCCTCTTACAGATACAAAATAACCCTATGATTTTTATACCCCAATTTAATGACAATAATTGTTTTATTATTATTAATACTGACAATTATGTGATTTTTCCCTTAAATCCAATTATGATGGAATGCATCAATTCTAATCATACAGAACATTTTTGAAATCTGTTTGATGTTTTGATTAATCATATGGATTTCCTATAATAGAATGATCATTTTCATAGTATTTATAATTAATTGGATATCATCATTCTATTATGATTCCAAAATAATCCATGTTTACTTATTCAATTTTGACTTATAATTATGTTCATTTTATGAAAATAATAAATGTAAAATGTAAGACCCCAAGCATCCATGATACACTTCTTTTTTAATAATACAATACCGTGTGTTATATGCAACTTCGAGTTCTAATACACCACAACCAATCAAACTAGTCGTTATGAATAGTAATTGCAACTTTTTGAAATTTTATAAATTTTATCATTCAAAATGGACTTCATTTTTGGATTCAGAATATCAAAATTAGCTCAGGGTGAACTTTTGGTATTTCCCTAAAAACCTTCAATTTTGGATGAATAGTGAACAACACTGATTTGTAGTTTAAAACTGAATTTTTAATATAAATAATTATTTATTTTATTTAAAATTTAATTAAGGTAAAAATAGATACATAATAACTATATATGTTCAATGTAATTCATTGATTACAGTTCATAATAATTTTAGATATATAAAACATTTATTGAACATTTCACCGTCCTTTACCCACCTCCTAGTAGAGTTTGCAAATTAACATGAAACATAATTTTACCACTTCTATGAGTGGTATTTCGAAAACTCGATAGAGAATGTTAATATCAAGGAGTAAAATGTGTTTCAATATGATAAAAATATATGATAGGAAAGAGTAACGTTTTACTTTTATTTACCACGGTTAAAATTAAATAGGGTAATTAAGGGTATAAATGATATTATTATTATCCTAAAACATGTCCTAATTATAATGGATAAGTATAGTTTGAAGAAAAAAACCTTAGGAATAAAATATGAACCTCTTTTTTCCACACAGATTAGAATAAGACATTTGTTTTTATTTAATTCAAAGAAGAGTTAAAAGAGTTAAAATCAATGATTGATAACTAAATAAATTTTAATATAAGGATGTACATAAGTTAAATTCTATTATAAATATTAATTAGAAATATAAGATTATTTTCTAAATAATGGTAATTAATTTATTTTTTAGACATTAAATAATTTAATTTATTTATCACAGAATGATGATATAGTAATTACCTAATTAATGAAATATTAAAATAATTGACATTATAAATATCCAAAAAATGTAATTTCAGACTATTTATGAATTCCAATTCTTTTATAAGTTATTATGATATATTATGATTTCTTAGATGAATGTTTTTATGTAATAATGATTTTATGAATTTGGAAAAAACAAAATGCCAAATAGTGTCAAAATTGACATAAAAGAGTTTTTAAAACAAATAATATATTATTAATTGATATTGAATTTCTAAATATCTATGTTTCTTCAAAAAGACTTATATAATAATATGTGTATAATTAATGAACCACTTGTGGTTCTCTAGGAATGAAATAGTATGTTTATTATCCATATAATATAATAATAGAAAGAGACATAGTAAATGTCAAAATATTTAACTAAGAGTTAAATCCAATAAATAAAGTTAATATAGTGACCCAAACCTATCTAAAACATATTGGTTGAGTGTTTTTCAACCTATCCCCACCTTATCCTTTAAATAACCCATTTTTGAGCCATTAGAAACCAAAAATGTTTTTATTATAAAATAATATTTCTTGCTTTTCCTATGGTGCCCCTCACCCCTTTTATTAAAGGGCACTCCACCTTCTCCCTATTTCACACCATCAAATCCATTTGGATCTGGTAACGTCTACCCAAATACAATTTCATCTATCTTTCCTTCATCCAAGAGTACTTCCATTAGTCTGAAAGCAGCTTAAGCTTCCCTTTTGATTAAATCAAAAGGAAGAACCTGAAGAAGTGGTAATAATTTAACCACCCATTATCAAGATCTTTTCTTCTTCCACGTCAGCTTTATATGTTGTTTCCTTTCAAAAATAATAACTCTTGTATCTTTTATATAGTTTGATGTTTTTATAAATATTTTACATCCATATTCAATATTCTATCCATCCATTTAATGACATGTCACCATATGTGCATACGTACGGATTACCGTCTCCACTTTCGTGGTGTAATTGTTATTCAATACATTATTATTTGGATGGGTAAAATAATGATATGTAATTAATGTAAATATTACATATAACATGACGATAATTCTTTATATGTTATATAACATACAATTATATATTATTTTAAAATAAAAAAAATCATATCGTCACTCATGCGTACATACGGACTACTGTCTCCGCGAATGCGATTAGATTCATTCACCATCGTATCCTTTCAAGACTAATTTACATTAGATGAATAAAAATAACTTTTAAATATTTGTTATAATTCTAGATATGAATATGGTACCTCCAATCCATAAAAAATATGACTCACATAACAATTCTTATAATGAAAAACGAATCCATTAAAACCCTAAATGACGATAATACAACGATATTATAAACAAAGAGACATTAAAAGATCATATATGATATCATATTAATATATATCATTATTTTTTAATTTAATAACAATTATTACTCCATTATACAGGAGGTTAACCTACCCTAGACCGAGGAAAATGTTCAATGTAAGGGTAAATTCTACAATCTCTTCATTATCTGAGGTTGTTTATACGTAATTATCTACTGGGATCTCTTTGTCATACAAATCCATGTTTCTTAAAAATGTATTTCAAAAAATTATTACTATTTTATAAACTCTAGGTTAGAGTCATTTATAACCTTTTTGAATTTTTATTTGATTTTTATAATGGAATCTTTCTGTCGTTTTCCAAACAAGTCCTTTTTAATCTTTTCGACATAATTTAGGTAAGAATGACTTTTTTTAACTAATATGGAGGTTGTTGCTATTTTCCACCGATATAAAATGGTAAAAACATCCCATACAATCCTATAAGAATTTTTTCAAATAAATATTTTCCTTTATAAATATGTGACTTTTAAATGATATGAAAAAAGAGATATTTCTCTCAAATAGTTTTGATTTCATCTAGGTCAAGATCCTTTGATAGATTTGAAGCTTATTTAATGTTTATGTATTATGATACAAACCATCCATATTTTATTGAAGGATATGTTATATGTTTTAATGTGGTTGTGTTATTTTTATATACAATTCATGGTTTTTGGAGAATGTATTGTCATTTCGTATACTAGTTTTAATATGAATGGTTATGTTATGATTAATCCTGTTCATATGAGGAATGCATTAGACTTAATATGTGATAGGTGGAGACCACTATAGCTCCTAGATGCATCAGTAGGTCTAATGAAACAAACTAGTGTCTTGGCACAAGGTTTTGACCAATCTTATTTGTTGTCATGCCACAAGGCCATGAATACCCGGTTAGGATAGTTTGAAATTATGCATTATATCATTATGAAAGTGGTTATTGATATCGCATGTGATTATTCGACTAGTAGAATATCCAGGTGAATATGTAAATGGAATTATTTCATTTTATTTTTTCCATGTTATGCTAATGTTCATGTTTAAAAGGATTTTGTTTTAGATATTCTTTGCCTTAAATGTTTAAGCTTATTTATGAATGTTTCCATTATATTTTCATCCTTACAGAGCATCTGAGATCACCACATTCTATGTTTAATTTTTTTCCCAGGATGTGATGAAGTATTTTATCATTGACCTGCATGGATAGTTTGAGTGGATATGAGTCTGGACTATGGAGTCAATGTTGGTTTAGTTTTCAATTTTATCATGTAATGAAAGACATATGAATGTATTTAGTGTTTCCAAGGATACTAAAATAATCTATATTTCGAGAATTTTTCGTTTGTGATCAAGCCAATGTTTTGTAAAAATGCACCGACTCTGGGTAACTAGGGTATGGGCATTACAGTTAGTAACAATGGAAGTTTAGTAACAACCTTGGCATCTATATTTGGATAAACACTGATTAGAACACACAGACCTAAGATGGACATTGAGGATTAGTATAGAATAACTTCAAATAAATTTGGTATTGTAGAGATTTTGATAGTTTTTTGAGAAATGCATACCTGTCTGGATACGAGTAGGTAGAGGTAGCTCTGGAATAGATGTACCTAGTGGTAAAACTCGAAAATACAACTTTGAGCATGACTCGAATGGGAACCGATGAATGACAACGGGCCTTGGTGAACTCTTGGTTATGACACTCCCATAGAATATAAATAGGATAATTCTCATATTCATTACAAAAAATAATGTAGGGTTTATGAGTATATAATTCTTAAAAAAACATTTTTATGATTATGGATTATATCCATAAATCGTAGAATTTATTTTATGTGTTTTATAAGTTTGTATTTATGTATTACGATTCATAAACTAATCTAGTGTATTCCATTGTTTAGAAATGGCGCTTAGTGGAAGGAATGGAAACCATATCAATGCACGCACTCCATGTAGGGATTTTACTCCAGCTCATGATAATTATAGTCGAGATAGTGATATAACTTTTGTTTATCATGTTATCACCATACTCAGACAACTCACTTAGGTTATGAATAATAACTGTTCCTATTTATAGCGCCCTAATCCACTACGTTGAGGATCAATCTTATCTCGCTTCATGAGGAAACAACCACCAACATTCATTGTGAGTAAAAATACATTGGTAGCTGAGAAAATGGATAAGTTCTTTACAAAAAATTATTCCAGGCCTTGGGGCGTATCGATGGGGAAAAATTTCTTATTGCAGTTTACAACCTCACGTAAGATGCTAATCAATGGTGGTCATTGATTCAAAAAATAAAGGAATATGATAATGTACCAAATATAGAATGGAGGGAGTTTAATGATCTTTTCGTAGAAAAATACAATCCTCATGACCATCAAGGAGATATGGAAAGGCAGTTTTTGAGTCTAAGGAAAAAAAAGGTTGATATTGTCGCAATGTATGTGGCTAACATTACAAGGATAGCGTGGCATGCTACAGATTATATACATAACCCAAGAAGTAAGGATTATTGTTTCTCTGATGGGTTAAAACCATTTCTCCTTCAAGAATTAGTCTCACAATCATTCTCATCATACGCAGATATTGTCTCATGTATAATAAAGAAAGAAAATGAATTCTCTTAGTCATATGACATTAAATCAAAGCAAGTGAAGAAGAGAACTAATGATCACTCTGGAAATGGAAATAAGGGGAAGAAGTGAAATGTTGAATATCTATACTGTAGTAAATGTTGGAAGAAACACCTTTGTACATGATTTAAAAGAATGGGAGTCTGTTACAAGTGTGGTGAAAAAGGCCACCAAGCTCATGATTGCAGGGGATGAAAGAATCTATCGATGTCCAGTGATAAAATTTGCAAGGAGAAGTAACATTATGCAAATTAATGTCCTAAGCATCAGGGAAACAAATCTCAAAAAAGGCCAAGGGATCATGTTCAAGATTAGAATATCACTACTCCTGAGGTAATGCTCTGAAAGACATGGTGGCTGGTAATTTAATGGTTTCATCAAGATTAATTAATGAATTATTTGAATCTGGATCATCGCATTGTTTCATATCATCCCAGTTTGTTGAGAAAAATAGATTTTTTCTATTTGATTTATCCAGGGTTTGTCAGAAAAAACATATAAGGGAAGTATAATTTCAACAATTTTTTGTGAATCAATTACCTATAGTGCTTATAAATTTTCTTTACCTGCTAATCTCATAATAATACCTCTTATTGAGTTTTATATAATCCTCTGTATGGATTGGATTTCAGAATAGGATGTGATGAATTATTGTAGGAAGAAGGAGGTTACTATTTTTTATGATGATGATAAAGAACTCCTTATCTTTAGAGTTGAATTGTCACCACCTAATTCTTATCTAGATTCACACACAGTTGATCAAATAAATTCAATTATTTGGTAGGATGTGAATTAAATAACTATTGGTGAGGAAAGAAATGTTCCAATACAGGATGTATCTATTCTGAAAGAATATCCTGATGTGTTTCCAGAAGATTTACATGCACATCCTCCAGAACGAGAAATTGAGTTATCCATTGATTTAATTCCAGGATCAAGGCCCATATCGAAGACACCTTATAGAATGGAAACTATGGAATTAGTGGAACTAAATAAACTACTAGAGGAATAGATTTATAAGGGATTTATTCAACTTAGTGTTTCTCCATGGGGAGATCATGTCCTTTTTGTTAAGAATAAAGATCGATATATTAGGTTATGTATCGACTACATGTAGATCAATGCAATAACAATATAGAAAAAGTATCCCCTAACTCGCATTGAAGATTTATTTGACCAACATCGTAGAGCTCAATACTTTTCAAGGATTGACCTTTGATCTGGATACCATCAATTGTGTGTGAAGAAGGAAGTCATTCTGAAGACCACATTTCGAACAATGTACGAGCATTACGAGTTTACATTAATTCCTTTTGGATTGACTAATTCAACCTCTGTCTTCATGGATCTAATAAATAGAGATTTCGAGGAATATCTCGATGGTTTGATACTGGTATTTATTGATGATATCATGGTATTCTCCAAAATATATGAAGATCATGAAAAGCCCTTACGAATTATCCTGAAGACTCTTAGAAGACATGAATTATATGGGAAGTTTAGTAAGTGTGTATTCTAGAAATGGGAGATTTCATTTCGTGGCCATATTTCCTCTAAGGATTCAATCTCCATTGATCCTTATAAGATACGAAAAATCCATGAATGTCCAGCACCGACCAGTATAACATAGGTACACACTATTATTGGTTGAATAGGTTATTATCGACATTTCGCCCAGAATTTTTCCCAGTTCACAAACCCATTAATAATGATGAAACGTAAAGGGGAAAAATTTGTTGGAAAAAAGAGTGTGAATAATTTTTTGAATAACTAAAGATAAGATTAGACAATTATCTTATATTTACTCTATAATTAGGGAATTATGGGTTATTTATTTACAGTTATGCATCAAAGAAAGGACTTCATTATGTCCTTATGCAGAATGATAAGTTTATTGCCTATGCATCACGACAGTAGAAAATTAATAAGAAAATCAATCCTACTCATGATCTTGAGTTAGTAGCTGTAATATTTGCTTTGATTATTTGGAGACACTATCTCTATGGTGAAAATTGTGACATTTATACTAGTCACAAGAGTTTGATGTATATTTCCTCACAGAAAGAAATCAAAATGGGTTAAAGGATATGGCTTGAACAACTCATGGATTATGATTGCATGATATACAACCACCCAGGGAAGTAAAATAAGGTGGAAGATGCTTTAAGAATAAAGAATCATGCAGTTTTGAACAAGATGAGAGTTGTAAAGTATCATATATTCATGGATCTAGTAAATATGTATATGGTAATCACCATGGAAGGTGAAACATTAATAATTTTTGTAATGGATTCCAAAACATCTTTACTAGAAAGGATAATGAGTTCCCAGACTGATGATGTGTAGTTTCAAAAGAAGATTAAAGCTTTGAATGATTGGAGATTGAGTGAATTTGTTTATGAAGACGGAATTATGAAATTTGGGCTAGAGACATTGTATTCCCAATATATCTGATCTAAAAAGGGAATTGTTGGATGATTCTCTTAGTTCCAATTTCTCTATACATCATGGGAGCACCAAAATGAATATATATTTGAAGGAATATTTATGGAGGAACAACATGAAAAGGGAGATTGCTGATTTTGTGTTAAAATGTATTGGTTTTCAAAATGTGAATGATGGGAGGAAACAACCTGGAAGTGTCATGAATCCTTTTTCCATACCAGAGTGGAAATAGAATAATATTGCTCTGGTCTTTGTCATGGGACTACCAATGACTCCTAGAAGGAACGATGAAATATGGTCCATTGTTGATAATCTTAACAAGTCCACATATTTTCATGCTATAAGAGAAGATCTAACACATGATTGTCTAACAATACTATATACTAATAATGTTGAAAGACTTCATGGATTACCCCTATCGATTGATTCTGACCATGATCCCTATATTACATCAAGATTCCGTAAAAGTATTCTGAAAAACCTGGATACCGAGCCTCATTTGAGCACTGCCTACCACCCCCAAACTGATGGACAATCAGAATAGACTATTCAAAACGTAGAAGACATGTTGAGATCATTATTAAATGGCATTCAAGTTATGTGGGATAGATATTTTCCTCTTATAGAATTATCTTATAACAATAACTTCCATTCAAGTATTCAGATGGCACCATATGAAGTGTTAAATGGAAAGAGATGTTTCAATCCAACTTGTTGGGATTCAATTGGTGAAAGAAAACTTGTAGGCCTGGACATGTTGAGGAAACAATGGAAAATGTGAAGGTAGTCCAAAACCATATCAATGTAGCTCAAAGTAGGCAGAAGAGCTATGCCGATAACCGAACGAAGGATTTGGAATTTTTGGAAGGAGATCATATTTTCCTAAAGGTATCTCCTTGGATGGGTGTTATAAGTTTTGGTATGAAAGGAAAATTGAGTCCTAGGTACATAAGTCCTTTTGAATTTCTAGAACAAATTGAAGCCATAGCATACCATTTCCCAATGCTGCCAAATCTCTCTAATGTTCACGAGGTGTTCCGTGTATCACTATTGAGAAAATACATGCCTAACCCAACACATGAAATCAACTATTACGAATTTGGACTGGATCCTGATTTGTCTTATTGTGAGGAGCATATCAAGAATCTTGATACATGGGAACAAGTGTTGAGAAACCAGACGACTCGTATTGTAAATGTTTTATTGAGAAACCATAAGATGGAAGAGCCAACATGAGAAACTGAGGAAATTATAATGAAGAACCACCCAAGTATTTTGATGTTGTAATATTCTAGAAATTTCAAGGATGAAATTATTTGAAGGAGGGGTGAATGTAACACCCCAAGCTTCCACAATCTGATTCTCTTTGATTAATACAGTTTTTGAGTTATATGCATCTTCATGTTCTAACACACCACAAAAAATCAAACTAATAGTTATGAATAGTAATACCCACTATTTGAAATTTTATAAATTTTATCTTTCAAAATGGACTTCATATTTGGATTTGGAATATCGAAATTAGCATAGAGTGAATTTTTGGTATTTTTTTGAAACCATTCAATTTTTGATGAATCGTGAAAAACACTGAGTTATAGTTTGAAACCAAATATTTTATTTAAATAATTATTTATTTTATTTAAATTTAATTAAGGTTAAAATAGATATATAATACCTATATAAGTGAAATTTAATTAATTGATATCAGTTTATTATAAATTTAGATATATAAAAAATTTATTGAAATTTTCACCGTCTTTTACCCACCTCCGAGGAGAATTTGTAATTTTACATAAAAAATAATTTTACAGATTCTCTGAGTTCAAAATTTTAAAATCTGAGCAACACGGTTAATATCCTGGAGTAAAACGTGGTTCAATAAGATAAAAATAATTTTTGGTGAATAATATCTTTTTTACTTTCGTTTTCCACAGTTAAAAGTAAATAGGTTAATAATGGTTAAAAATTATATAATTATTACCCTATCACATGTCCTAATTCTATTGGATAAGTATAGTTCGACCAAAAACAACCTTAGGAATAAAATATGAACATTTTTGGTCCACATTGATTAGATTAGGACATTTATTAATATTTAAATCAAAGAAGAGTTAAAAGAATAAATATCAAAGTTTAATAACTAAAACAAATTTAATATAAAGTTATAAATAAGATAAATTCAATTATAAATATTTATTAGAAAGATAAAAATATTTCCAATATAATAGTATTTTATTTATATCATTTATACATTAAATAATTTAATTTATACATGATAAAATGATTATGCAGTAATTACCTAATTAATGAAATATTAAAATAATTGATATTATAAATATCCAAATGAATATAATTTGTTACTTTATATGAATTAAACAAATTTTTTAAGTTAATTTGACATATTAGGGTTGGTTAGACGAATTGTTTTCGAATTAATAATGTTGTTATGACTTTAGCAAAAAAATTCTGTATAGTGTCAAAATTGACATAAAATAATTTTTTTAAATACAATTTATATTATTAATCGATATTTTATTTGTAACAATCTGAGGTTTGGCGAAAAGTCTTTTATAATTATAGGAGTATCATTAATGAACAACATGGGGTTTTCATGGAAGTATATAGTATGTTTATTATCCATATAATATAATAATACAAAGAGACATGGTAAATGTCAAACTATTTAACTAAGAGTTGCATCTAAATGATAAAGTATATATAATGACGCAAACATGTCTAAAACCTATTGGTTGAGTTGGATTTGACACATCCCCACCTTATCCTATAAATAATCATTTTTGGATCCATTATAAAACGTAATTGATTTTATTATAAAATAATATTTCTAGATTTTCCTAAGGTGGCCCTCACCCCTCTTATAAAAGGCACTCCTACTTCTCACTATTTGTCAACATCAAATCCATTTGGCTTAGCCAAACTATTCCCAAATACCGCCTAAACTATTCTCCCTTCATCCTAGAGGCCTTACATTAGTCATAAATCCATCTTAATGAGTATGTTTGATCAAATCAAAATGAAGAACCCGAAGAAGAGGAAATTATTTCACCACCCTATTTCAAGTTGTTTTCTACTTCCACATATTCATTTTTCATTTTGAAAATTGAAATCAATTTTGTGGCCTTTTCAAACCCTCCACACATGGAATCCACCCTCCCCCATGAAGAGGTGACTCCCCAGATGTAGTGCCCCAGCCGCGGAAGGAGCTATTTTCCGGCCGAAATGGTAGTCCGTCACAGAGTGTGACGGCCCGACAGTGATGGTCCATCAAGCGATCTGTCATTGATTGGTCCTAACTCATTCTTTCTGCCCAGAATAGACCGAGTGACCCGGCAAGGAAGGTGGATCCCGGGGGAGTGGCTCGCCCAGAAAGTGGACTCGTAGGATTCGAACCTGGAACCCTCCTCTTATTAATTATTTGTTATTTTCATTCTGAAATAATAACTCCAGAATATTCTATATACTATGATGTTATTATAAATATGTTATATCAACATTCATTATTCAATCCATCCTTTGAATGACATGTCACCATACATGCGTACGTAAAGATTACTGTCTCCGTGTCATGGTGTAATTGTTATTTAATACATTATTATTTTTATCGGTATAATAATGATGTCTAATTCATGTAAATAATAAATATAACATGATAATAATTCTTTATATATGATATACCATCCAATTATATATTATTTTAACATAAAAATAATGATATTCTCGCTTGTGCATACGTACGTATTACCATCTCCACGAACGTGATGAGATACATTCCCCAGCATATACATTCAAGTCTAATTTTAATTAAATGATTAAAAATAACATGTTTATAATTTATATCATTCTGTATTTGAATAGGATACACCCCATTTATCATGAATATGACTCACATAACAGTGAATATAAAGGAAAACGATTCTGTTAACACCCAAAACGACTATAACACTAAGATATTATTAACAAATCGATGTTAAAAGATCATTTATGATATCATATTAATGTATATGATTCTTGTATTATTTAATAAAAATTATTTATCCATTATAAAGGAGGTTAACCTACCATCGGCCAATGAAAAAGTGCATGGTAAGGGTTTATTCTACAATTACTTCATTATCCGAGGTCATTTATACGTAATTATCTAATGGGATCTCTTTATCATCTGCATCCATATTTCTTAAAAATGTATTTCAAAATACTCTTAATATTTCATAATCTATAGGTTAATTTCATTTATACAATTGTTTGACTTTTTATAATATGTTTATAAAATAATTTTTCCGTCATTTTCCAAACAAGTTCCTTTTTAATCATTTCGAAAAAATTAAGTTAAGAATGACTTTTTTTACAAAAACGGTGGGTGCGCCTATTTTCTTCCATAATAAAATCATAAAATCATCCCTTCAATGCTTATAATAATAAATTCAAAGTAAATTTTTTCTTTTATAATTATGTGACTTTTAAATGATTTCAAAAAAGTGGTATTTCACTCATATTGTTTTGATTTATTCTATGTCAACATCTATTGATGGATTTTAAGCCTATTTGAAGTAGATTTATTATGATACAAAACATACATATTATATTGAATGTTTTGTGATATGTTTGACTGTAGATTTGTTTTTTATATATACCATCAATTATTTATGGGGAAATCATTGACATGTCGTATGATAGTTTTAATAAGAATGTTTATGATATGTTTAAACCTGTTTATATGAGGAATGCATTGGACATAGTATGTGACAGGGTGAGCCCACTATTGCTCCATGATGCATCAGTAGGTCTCACGAGACCAAATAGTGTATTGGCACAATGCCTTTACAAAATCTTTTTTGCAGTCTTGGCACAAGGTCTTGACTATGTGGTTATGATAGACGGGCATTATGAATTCTATCATTATGAAAGTGGAAGTCGATATTTCATGTGATTTTTAGACTAGTAGAATATCCATGTGAATAATTAAATGGAATTATTTCATTTTATTTTTTCCATTTTATGCTAATATCCTAGTTTAAAAGGATTTTGTTTAAGTTATACATTTCCTTAAAAGTTTATGCATATTTATGAATGTTTCCACTATATTGTTTTCCTTATTGAGCTTATGAGGACTCCTATTTCTATGTTTTATTTTTTCCTAGGATGTGAAGAATTATTTTATGACTGGCCTGCAGGGATAGTCTGAGAGGTTGTCTGTATGGACTATGGAGACTATGTTGTTGTAATTTTCCTTTTTATCATTTAATGAATGACTTAAGAATGTATCTGGTGTTTCTATGTCTACTAAACTAAACATTCTTTTGAGACTTTATCTTTTGTGACTATGAATATTTTATGTAATAATGCACCAACATTGGATAATTGGGGTCAGGGCAGAACAAAAAAATTCCCTCAAATTTCACAATCAATTTTTAACATAAAAATGACATCTGTTATAAATTGAAAAATAAAAAATCTCTTAAGGGTTATGCTATATTTATTTATCATAAACATAGATGATTTTAGTTGTTTTTGAGTCACCTCATGGTAAAATGTTATTTTAAAGAAAATTTAAATTTGATTTATGACATTACTAAAACTAATAAATAAACTAAGACATTCAATTTGAATGAAAAAATCATGATAAATTTAAGCACTCCTCCTTGATATGATACATCTTATTGGACCATGGATTCAAAAGACTATGTTATATTAGGTGCCTGAAATATTAAAATTATAAATAAAATAATATTTAATTATAAAAAATAATAAACAAATATAGCGTAAACTTGAATTATAGGTTCCAAATAACTGTCACCATGTAAAATATATTCCAATATTGATATGAACTCAGTTAGAACAAGTGTATTTACCATCTCATGAGGGGTTATGTAGCCAATAAAATTTTCACCCTTGTGTCATCCCAACAAAAATAGAAGCCACATCCTTCGAACATTAAACTATATAATATGGAATCTCTATTCCAGATGTCTTGTTATATCTGTGTCCATATCCATCAATGATGTGATGAAATTTCTCATCCATCAACATGGAATGTTATTAATGGTATTCTAACAGCTATGTTTAGTCATCATCAAATATATTTTCTTTAATACACAAATATCAATGTATATGTGTATACAAATATATTTATGTATTTTTAATTGATATATGATCTTACTTTAAGAGTGGTCACCTCAAGATCAATTTGATCTTGAGTTATCATCCACAATGATATCCTATAAATCTATGTACCATTCTCGCATTAATATAAACCAATAAGATAAAAATTTATAAAAAAAGACCATATAAAACAATAAATTAATAAATTAAATGATAAATACATCATTTAAAATATCATAAATGAGATGAGTCCTACAACTGCAAGGTAGTCACTGCATCACATGATTTTGAGAATGACACGCCACCACCACCAACAATAATTTAATTCAAATATGTATCTTATAATATGATTCAATTTCATTGAAATAATTAAAGTTAAAATAAGCAGGCTCACTATAATAAACTCAATGGACCAATATGTTACCATATCTCATGACTAATATGTGAGAACACCTCTCGAGACTCTTTCAAGAATGTTATGGGCACCCATATTTGGTACAAGTGTTCCCTATTCACTATACCATTATAATAATTCCACATTTTACAACATGTTTCCACACGCTTTAGATGAATATCATTGAGGTGAACTATCATATTATTATATTTATGGAAAAACTTTATCATAAATGTAAGTGTTTTAATATTTAGTTAAGGAACTAAAATATTTCTCTTACATGATGTTCCATACATAGTTGATCAAATGTGTCCTTAGAAAATGATTTCCAATCATGTTTCATAAATTTATATCTATGTGATTCATGTATTATATGACTGAACTGTCAAATAAATGAACCTAGACCACCTCCAATGGGATGTGATGTTTTATAAAATGATATATCAAGGGTCTTGTCCTACTGAATTTCCACTACCAGGGCCCCTCCAATGAGAGGAAGAGGAGGATAAATCAAATCCTATTAAAAAAATTCATAATTATTTTTAATTATGAGAAAAATATACCTCACACTTAATTGTAAATATAAAAACAAATTTACATGCATATACACCTCAACCCATCAAAATAAATTCCTCCCCAAAATATGGTGGATCATAATCAAGTTTCACTAACATTTGTGCAGTCATATAAAGAATTATTAATTAAACACAAATATACTATATATCCACGAATGAAACCACAATATAGTAAATCTTATTTTCAAAGGATTATAATGCTTTGAACAGTTAAAAATATCATTAAAACCAAAGAGCATGGAAAACGTCATACACTTCACTAAACATGATAGTCAATCATTTATCGTTCAACTATCTCTCTAAAATATTGAATATATTTATCAAACTGATATATATTTTGTTTATCTATATTTTTCGAAAAATAAGAAATAGTCTCAGGATCATCTCATTCAATTAAATACAGTCATTGCATTGATATTTAATCATAATATTTCAAATTAATAATATATAGAATGTTGGTGAAGAAAATGTTTCCTACATGCGACGCCAAAATGAAAATTATGTTTCTAACTGGTTCACATATATATCTCATACTATTAATGTCCACCAAAGTAAACTTAAATTGACCAACATTTGTTAAACAAACGGAATCATCCCATTTACTATTTTACGTTTTGTATTTCGACATGTGCATATATAAAATATCAATGTTGTTTGTACATTGACTATACTAATTACCAAAATTGAAATTAGATAACTAAAAGCATAGTTTTCTATTCCTCATTATACATCATGATATTTAATGTCAATCCAAAGTAATTATCAATTAAAGATTTGTAATTATGAGATGTTAAAATTAGACAGTCAGTTAGTTGGTTAAATACATCAATTGATGTTTGGTCACCGAACTCCTACAGGATATAGACCTATATATTTCATGGAATTCAATAAATAGTTATATGTAAATGAATTAGTATTATACCGAAATCATAATAGAAATTCATTTATACATAGAAAAACATGAAAAAATCATGAAATGATGCATAATGAGACATTTGATTCTCATAATAACTAGAACGAGGAATATTTTTTTTATCTTATAAATTTGATTCCTGCAAATGAAAATTATATTTTTAAATTATCAACATCTATATTAAATAAAAAACGTCATAGATGAATAGTAAAAGTGATATGATACTACAACAATGGTGGAACTAATGGAGTATTGAACACGATGTATCGATGATATTGTACATCATTGATGTTTTCGATATAAAATATCGTTCATTATCTATCTATCCAAATAGGAAAATTAGTGGTATTATCTAATTTGTATTCAACATCAATAAGATATTCATCAAAAAAATGATAAACATCCATCCATAAAATAATGAATTGGTATTGACACCTCTGCATGAGTCCTATTTCATATAAAACATTTTATGGTCTTCAAATAACACCCTATAGGATAAAGCCACCTGAATTGTACAATACCAATAGAAAATACTTCCATGGTTATGTTTTCCATCAAATGAATAATGACATCAAAAAATGATGGTGTAAACAGTTTCTCCTAGTTAAAATCAAATGGTCAATCCTACCATGAAAATGTTTTAAACATCTAATTCATTGAATTTTATAAAAATTTCTCTAAAAAAATACTCATCTCAATCAATGGATAGTCATTAGTTGGTGATAAACAATCCAAAATTGTTATTCCAATCTACTATACATTTTGTATGTGTATTAATTAATTTTCACCACTTTATTGAATAGTAGATATTGGTTACCATGATAATCATCAATAAGGGAATAAATTTCAAGATTTCTGATGATATACTATGCATCACACATGTATTCATCATTACCCTCACCCATATAAAAATACAACTATTTCCTTAAATTGGTATCTCCAAAATCACATCATGCATTGATATTGTCCTATTATTAACTATTGACTCCTAAAATGTTCACCAATATATTATCAAAAAAATTTCAATGTGTATGAAATCTATATAATTCCTTAATATGTTAATTTTATATATGTAAGATTAAAAAAAATATTTTTCTCCTCCCAATACTAACAGTGTTTTCTACCCACATCATAAATATATGGTAATAAAAGAGAAAAAAATTCCATTAATTAAATAACCTTGGGATTATTTTATCTCTAAATCTCTGATAATATTTCCACTCATGTAATGATTTGTGGTGTTTGTTTGAATTCTCTTGGAACATCAAATTTTAATTTTTTCTTTCTTAACATGTCTTGCGGGGGAATAAAACATATGATTCTCTTGTATGTTCATTTATTACAGTGATAAATCCATATATTATTTTTTATTTTATTGCATGAAGTTCTATAAAATTAAAAATTCATTCTCTGACCTAATAAATGAGTATGAGTTAGGATTTCATCGATTGTATATAATAAAATATGAAATGGTTTGAAAATTTCATTAATTTTAAATTCGTATGTTATCACTCCATCATCCCAAAACAAATTCAACGTGTTAATCAATGATTGAATGTAAACATAAATATTATCCACTATAATTCTAAGTTAATCAATATGATTGTAATGCAATAGAAAACGATTTTCATTAAAATCTATGGAAAAAGATTATATGGAACCAACACCATGGGCCATGTGTTTTCAGTTGCATCATCCAATGACCTGAATTAATTTAAATCATTTATTACCAACAATAATTAGGCATTATGAATATATTTTGAAAATCTAGGATTCCTCTGAATAAGTTCCATCCTTGTAAGAGTGTATTTCAAGTGGGTTAGTATATGACAATCCTTATTTCATTCCACATGTCATCTCATAAATTTATAAATATTAGATAAAATAAATAATATTTTTATCCTCGGATTTTGTTGACTGTGATGAATTTTCATTACAAAAAAATCAGCATCCCCTATTTCATTTTCTAAAATAGATAAGTCTTATTTCACCCATTATCAGTCAACTAGGAAGATCCATATTGTACAAAATTATCATAATGTTATTCTTATTTTACAAACTATCTAATTTTGTTTTCATATTAATCCATGGTTTTGTATGTGAATGATATGTACATTGTCAAATTATGAACATGATTATAATACATTAGAATCATATCATCGGAATGAATAATTTTTTCTCAATAATACCAACAACTTGTAGAATTATGTGTTTTCCGACGTATTCAAATCCCTCAATTGACATAAATCAATGATAAATTAATGTGTATTTTATATAATACAAAAATAATATAATTCAGTTGTTTCATCATCATGTATTTCGTAAAAACTCAATGAATCGTGATCTACACCATAACACAAATTGATCTCACTAGTCTCTCCAATTTATATGTTAATTATTTCAAGATCCCACCCCTATAACATTTCACTAATCATTTTATGCATTAGATCAGTCATCCTCTAAACAACGTACACCTGAATAGTTTCTATTTTATTAAAATGAATATAATATTCCCCAACTCATGTACAACACTTATAAATTTTGAGAATCCTATTAAAAATGTGGATCTCATTCAAGATGTCTCATGTGAATTGATATCTATTTTCACATTTTAATCATTAACAACTAATTTAGAAACATATAAATCCACAAGTGAAATAAATACACTAAAAAATTTCCAAAAAATATTTTTATACATAATATTATGAACACAAATACAACTATTATCCATATATATCTCATTTCTCCACACACGAAAGATTTCCCCTCATAGGATGGTATTTGATCAATGAGGATAGTGACCGCAGAATCCATGCCGCTAGTAGGATCCAGGTATAAAACTAACACTGAGGGTATATAATACTTATAAATATATAGAATTAACATTGAATAAATATATATATATATATAAGAGATAGAGAGATATAGAAGTCAAATACCACAAAATATAAATTCTCATAAATATAAAAGAAACACATGTTTATTCATGGAATGACATATGAACCTAAAAAGATGGGAAGGAATCAAAATGTACTAAGAAGGAAAAGTCAGCAGTGACTACAAATCACAAATAGATCTTGAAAAACCACAAGATATTAATATATAGTATGATTGACATCTTGTACCTTCTGACCTAAAAACTATTATATATACATTCCATAATCAAGATAGTATACTGAAAAGGATCTTTCCCAAATCCCCTAATGAAAAAAATAATGAAATCATACTAATGCCTAATGAACAATAAGTGAAACTAACTAATAAAATAAAAAGGTATACTATGTACCCATCATAGACATGGATATCTCTCTCCATGTTAATGTTAAAAGTGATATCATACAATATTATAAAAAATCCACAAGGGAACCCTGCTTCCTCTTCCCCGCTAGTTTTCTCATATGACCTAACATTACATGTCCCTAGCCATCAATCTCTAAAAGATTCTAGAATGATAACACATGACCTAAGTATCATTCAATGAATATCATTAATCACAATTATAAATAATCACTTGACACATCTTCACATTGTAACCAAATAGCTATCAAGAGCCACCATAGCGCATATGACTAATACCATGTTTCAATTATTGTACCCCAATAAATCACATCCCATAACCCTTTTATGGTTCATTAATCCATTATAGCCCATCCTAGTCATAATTATAATAATCAATTAGATTCTATATATAAAAATATATGTGTGTGAAATAACTGAAATCCAATACATCCAAGTAGAGACATATATGGGGAAACTAACCACTTTGCATACCAGCACATATTTCACACAGTAGAAGAGAAAGAGACCAGAGGTGATAGTCATTCATCTCTCCCATTCCAACCAAAACATATGGTAAAAATCTCTTATAGAGTCCACTAGGTGTCATTCTTCAAACTGACATGTTTGTGGTAGTTTATGAAAGGAAAAAACATGAATGATATTGTATATAACTTGAACTCTATAGGTATTAATCTAGTACAAGGCTCAACTACAACTATGATTCCTCAAGAACCTAACTTCAACTTATAAGGAATAGATATACTAAATGCATGGATGAAATTAAATAATATACTTTATATTAATTCTTTTAATTTAAACTGTCACTTCAATTTAATTAATTCTTTAACTACGAATTAATATTTTTATATTATATTTAATTTACTATCCAGTTGAAGTCGCACAAGAGAAGAATAATCCAACTGAATCCTTGGATTCTCAGGATTAGTATTACCATTTTTATTCTATCCAGAAACCAATACCAGTATTAATCATTTTATAAAAAATTTAACAATTACATTATTATAGTTAATCATAAAAAACATCTTATGATACCATTATGATATGTAACCATACGCATTGATAAACATCATGTAGCAAGGAATAGAAAGTAATTAAAAAATAAACCAAATCATCTGACCATTAATCAAATTAACAGACATGAAAGAATATTATCATTAATCATAACATCAAGTAGACCTAACATCAAACCATTTCATCAACTCCTTGTTAATTCCTCATACCCTCATGCATATCACCATGTATCTTGCCATAATGGGTGACAACTACTGCCACATATGTGGGCCTCACCCTCCATATCGCATTATCCATCCTAGTATCATATATCCCCATATAAAAACACTTATATCTCTGTCTCATATAAGGTAGAAAGAAAAAAACATAGTCATGAATGAAATTAGGAACTAAAAACAATGCATGCATCCTAAAGTGAAAATGGGATCTTACATCCCCAACAGAAAACATTAAGCCTTCACTTGAAAACGGGAAAACCCTGCCCCAAACTTGTATCTTTATTAAAAAATTGGTTTTTATTCTAACATTAATTATCTAGTTCAATTTGGATAGGTTACAACTTTGGGAAACCTAAGGAATCAGCTATAACTTGTGTTATGCAATAACAGTGGAATACAACCCCTCCCCTGAAATAATTACACAGTTAACCGAATAAGACATATTGTTTAATTCAATAAACAAAATATAAAAAAGAATTTTATTATAATGAAAATACACTTAAAAATAGTATTAATGTGGGAATAGAAAACCTAAATCAACTATAGAAGAATAAATTAGAACATAATACAAAGGAAACAACCAAATTTACATACTTTGTTCCATTTCGAACATAATGATAAAAAATATCACCATCCACAAACACAATTTTATTTGATGATCAAAAAATTGATTTTAGTGTATAAAAACAATGAATATAGGACATTGAAATGTTGAGCAATTCTGAAATCGAAACCACACACTAGAATAAGGAACATAGATGGAATCAACATTAAGAAAAACATACAACCCTAGAAAAATGATTGAGGATCCAGATCACATCAGGATCCAAGAACATCGATCCCACTGGTTTGTTGGATCTCAAAATAGACTGATTGTGATAAGTAATCAAATTATAGAAATCGTTAAACATATTTATCTTGGGAGAACACTGATATAATCTATAGTGAGTAGTGCAACAGCGGCTTGTGGGGGTGGTGGGAAACTAAATGAGTCATCTAATGCGGAAGATAGCACTAACACTAGTGAGATTGATTTCAAGGATACTAATTCTCAATACTGGGCCAATGTAAAGGTAGACCGAACTACCATGGTGAAGAAATCCAACCACTAGGGGAGAGAGGGAATCAATATAAGGAACCTAGATATTTGATTTCCAAATGATCTCAATAACCTATGAAGATATTTAATGATCTATTTCAAATATTGAATTTAGGTACCACATGGGTGATGAAACCCCATTCCAAAACAATAACTCTCTAACTATACAGCCAAGGGTAGGTTTCCATAATGCCAATGATAAACTACCCCCTCGAATAACATGAATGAATTAAATCAACATATTTCTAATATATATTAGACAACTACATTCTGGATAGCTAGAAATGAATATAATTGGTATACAATAGATAGTAAAGGTGGAATCCCAAATCATACAATTCAGACAATGGAGAAAGCTAAAAAAATCAAATCATGTAGTAAAATTAAATCATAATCTAGTAGATATTAAAATGAGAAAAATATTAAATAATAAATTTCACATATTTTAAAAAAATTAATTAGTAGAACAATTTAAATTGGATAACGTCAATTATAATTAGGTAAATTAAGAATACCCATATTAAAAAATCTTCGCAAATTTCCTTTGATAATTGGTAATGAAATTTCAACTAAATGTTATTATAGTGGATCCACGATCAAGATAAATATGAAATACATTAACATTTAATGATTTGTAGCCTTACTCAAACTATTGGTTAGGTCTTTTTCAAGGGGTATCATAGTGACACAAACTTATACACTTTCAATATATTCTATAATACAATGAATCCTAATATCGTTCCTCATTGACCTACCAAGTAATACTATTTTTTTAAAAATAAATTATATATTAAGAATCACAATGTACATTAATAAATGAATTTCTTATAATGAGTTCATAAATCAACCACTTAATCCATATGGCTTCTTTGATTGCTTCTTTCATTTCTATGTACTCAGCTATAGTGGTCGGGAGGGTCACAAAAAATTGTATATTTCCCATCCATGATATTGGTCTTCTATATGAAACAATTAAAAATATAATTAGTGAATTCATAATTTCAAAATTTACAAATTATTTAGATTTAAACAATAAAGTATCTGTTTTAGATGAATTAAGATTATTTCCACAGAAAATTAAAATAAATGATGTAAATGAAATGTCACCCAACAACCATTTAAGTGCATGCCAATGCAGATTGCCTGGATTTTCCAAAAACATTCCCAATGTAAATATTGAGAAATAAAATCAGTTCGTGCCCAAAAACTAGAATACATAATACATCCCAATACATTAAAAAACGATTCTACTAAAATATTCAATATCAGATGTTGTGGAGGGTGACTAAGAGAAATATAATTTAAATTGTTGTCCAATAGGAAACTAATATGATTAAAATCATGAAACAAATACTTCTTTTTCGCATTAAGTATATAAGAACATTGAGATAAAAAACAAATCTTATTCATCCATGCCTTAAAAATTTCCATTCCCATAATTTTATAATCACAACCAATATCATTCATTTGAATATTTGATTTAAATTGCATTTTAACATGGGTGATTAATTTCATATCAATATATATGAGTAACATATCATATAAATAGAGCAACAAATTATTCATGGATTTTTTTAACTAATTCACAATATATACATCCATCCAAATGAATTCTTATAAAACAACATTTTTATATGAATGTATCAAACATCTTATATGATCACAATGAATCTTATTTTAATCCATATAAAAATTTATTAATAAAACCTGGTTGTTTAGCTACAAATTTATTTTCAAAACTAGTGAGAGGATTCATGAAAAATATTTTTAATTAAATCCCCATGAAAGAAATTAGATTTGTTATCTTGTAGTTCTATATAAAATTTTCAATGTGTTGTAAAAGAAATATTAATTCTTATTGAAGAATGATTTAGTATAGGATAAAAAAATTATGATTAATCAATTACTTCTCCATGAAAGAATCCATCGGATTCAATTATTGGTTTCTAAATAATTTTAATTTTATTTAGAATTTTATTTTATTTTTTTATATATCCATTCAAAACCAATTACCTTTGTATAAAGTGTTTTATTGACCATAGGCCATGAATGGTTCTTCCATAAGGACTTCATATCATATTTCCTTGATGAAATACAATGCTTAAGGTTTTTTAATAATTTAGTTCTTCATTATATCTTAATGGATCCTCTTCACCAAGATCCACTACCATTTGAATGGAAGAGGAAAAAAATAAAAGTATTGATGTACCTTGGAAGAGATATAATGATCCTCATCGGCCTATCCCTAGTGAGATGAAAACCTCTATGGTCACTAGGAACTCCATATTCATGAGTATAATCAGAACCAGACAATGATTACAGATCAACTAGAGAACATGGCACCAGGGAGGTAGAATGTGTCTCAATATGAGTGTAACTAACACTCAGTGGATCAAACTTATGATCAATCATCCAAGAAGAATAAACACTATCATTTATGGGATACTAAACTCTATAATGAACACACTATTGAAAAACAACATCCACGGTATGAATACAGTTCGACAGTGTTTTTCATAAACCCAAATCATATTCTAATAAACCCCATATTTATAGCCAATGAAGATTCACAAGACATCTCTAGGATAATGTTTATCATCCTTAACATGAGTATAAATAGTGAACATAAACACCCTTAGATATTCATAGGATGTGGGTAATTTGTAACACCCCAATCTTCCACAGTACGTTTCCCTTCGAATAATGCAATAGCGTGTGTTGTACGCGACCTCGAGTTCTAACACACACCACAACTAATTAATCTAGCCGTTGTGAATAGTCATACCTACTTTTTGAAATTTTATAAATTTTATTTTTCAAAATGGACATCATTTTTTGGATTCGGAATATTGAAATTATCCTAAGGTGAAATTTTGATATTTTTCGGATAACTTTTATATTTTGAGGAATAGTGAAAATTACTAAATTTTAATTAAAAACAACTTTTTAAATAAAAATAATTAATATTGATAAATTATACTATTGAGTGGTTTTAAAGTATAATTAGAATATATTTTTACCATTTTATCCAATGGTGTTCATTAGAAATAATTTCACATTAAAATTGGTCATAAACAGTTGTCAATCTTTTGATATAAATTGTTTCTTAAAAACACGCTATTTGTTTTGAAAACGGGAATTATTTATAAAATTAATTAATGCAACTTATATGTTTGAAATTTTGTAAAATAGACATCATTTTTGAAATAGGAATATCAAATATAGCTTAGGGTGAAATTTTGGCATTGTTCTGAAAAACTTTAATTTTTGATGAATAGGGAAACCACTAAGTGGTAGTTAAATAACTGATTTTTCGTTTAAATGAAATATTACCACTTCTGTGATTTTATTTTCAAAAATCTGACATAAATTTTTGTCATTAGATGTAAAATGTGGTTCAATGGGATTAAAATAATTTTTGGTGAATAGTAACGTTTAAGTTTAATTAATCGCGATTAAAGGTAATTAGTGAAATTTAAGGTAAAAATGATATTATAAAAATATGAAAATACCCTTACACTTTTCCTACCCCTATTTTATGAGTAATGGACGACCAAGACATACCATGGGTCAACTTTGGGACCCTATGGACCAACTTTGGTGGGAAAATGACATTAAAAACATTTTATTTAATGTTAAAATAAAAATGTCACAAACATGAGTTATTTTACTAAAACAATTTTTAAATGGGGTTATAGGAGTAATATTTTTGACCATAAATATTCATTGGAAATCTAAAAAGATTTCGTACATTATGGTTATTGTTTTTGAATTTTTAGACATTATATAAATTAAATTTTTTATGACACAATGATGATGCAACATTTACCTCATTAATTAACGATTCAAATAAAATGAAAAGATAATGTAATATCTAAGGCTTACACTTGTCAAAAACCTATTGGATGAGAATATTTAGAACCTTTATCACCTTATCCTCGAAATATATCACTTTGGGACCTTTATAATCAGAAAATCATTTCAAAATAATGTAACATTTCAATCTTTCCAAAAGAGCCCCTCCTCTCCTCTTATAAAAGGCCCCCGCCTCTACCACCTTATTCACACTTTCAAGCCTTTTGGTTCGGCCAAAATCTGTCCAAATACTCTCCCAACTTCTCTCCCTTCATCCTAGAAGCTTTACTTTAGTCATAAAGCCATCCTAAGGAGTCCTTTTGATCAAATCAAAAGGAAGAACACGAAGAAGAGGTAACGTTTTCATCACCCTCTTTCAACTTTCTTTCTTCTTCCACTCCCTCTTTGTTTATTATTTCAATTCTAAAATTATAAATCCAGTATCTCCTATATACTGTGATGTTATTATAAATATGGAAAAAAAATATTCAGTATTCTACCCATCATTTTAATGACATGTCACCATACGTGCGTACGTACGGCTTACCGTCTCCACGTCGTGGTGTAATTGTTATTCAATTTATTATTATTTAGATTGGTATAATAATGATATGTAATTCATGTAAATAATAAATATAACATGATAATTATTCTTTATATATGATATACTATCCAATTATATATTATTTTAATATCAAAATAATGATATTGTCACGCGTGCATACGTATGGACTACCGTCTCCACGAACGCGATGAGATTCATTCTCCATCTTATCCATTCAAGAAAAATTACCATTTGATGATTTTAAAATAATGTTTAAGGACATGATATCATTCTGTATTTGAACAATATACAACCTATCCATGAAAAACACGACTTATGTAACAAAACATATAAAATAAAATGAGTAAGTTAACACCCGAAACAACGATAAATCTTAGATATTATTTACAAAGAAATGTTAAAAGATCATATATGATATCATATGAATGTATAACAATTATTTCACCATTATAAAGGAGGTTAACCTACCCCAACCAAGGAAATGTACAAGGTAAGGGTTTACCTCACAACCTCTTCATTATCCAAGGTTGTTTATACATCTATTGGGACCTCGTTATCATCCACATCCATGTTTCGTAAAAATGTCTTTCAAAACATTTTTACTATTAAAAGGAAAATGGGTTAAAGTAATTTATACCCTTATACGTTTTTGAAAGGAATCTTACCATCGTTTTCCAAACAATGTACTTTTTTACATTTTTGACAAATTTAAGGTACGAATGTTTTTTTAACTTATACGGCAGGTGCAGCTATTTTCCGCAATTATAACTTCGTTGAAGCATCCCTTACAAGCTTATAAGAATATTTTCAAAGTAAATGTATTATTTTATAATTATGGGACTTCTAAATGATTTCAAAAAAAGAGATATTTCTCTCAAATAGCTTTCATTTCATCTATGTCAACATCCATTGATGGGTTTTAAGTTTAATTGAAATTGATTTATGATACAAAACATCCATTGAACATTTTGTGATATATTTGACTGTGGATGTGTTATTTTTATACCATCCATAGTTTATGGAGAAATTATTGAAATTTCGTATGCTAGTTTTAATACGAATATTTATGTTATGTTTAAACCTATTCATATGAGGAATGTATTTGACTTTATAAGTGACGGGTGGAGCCCGCTATAGCTCCTCGATGCATCGGTTGGTCTCATTAGACAACTAGACGTGGAATTGGCCAAGGCCCTTTCCCATTTTGATTTATGGTTTTGGCCGAGGCCTTAATCATTTTAGACGTTTTGGCTGAGGCCTTGACAAAATTTTTCAGAATGTCTGGCATTATTCATTCCCTCATTATGAAAGTGGTTATTGATATTTCATGTGATTATTCAACTTGTAGAATATCCATGTGAGTAAGTAATGGAATTATTTTATTTTACTTTTGCCATATTATTCTGAAGTTCACGTTTAATAAGGCTTTTGTTTTAGTTATACATTGCCTTAAATGCTTATGTTTTCTTATGAAAGATTCCGCTATATTGTTATCCTTACGGAGCATTTGATCTCACTGCTTTCAATATTTTATTTTTCCCAGGATGTGAAGAACTGTATTATAACTGACTTGCAAGAATAGTCAGTGAGGATATGAGTGTGGACTAAGGAGACCATGTTATTTTAGATTTCATTTTGATGATATAATGTAAAACTTATGATTATATATAGTGTTTCCAAGACTACTAATCCAATCGGTCTTTCGAGATTTGATCTTCCTTGTGATCATGCCAATGTTATGTAATAATGCACCAACTCTAGGTAACTGGGGTCGGGGCGTTACAGTTGGTATCAGAGGAAGTTTAGTAAAAACCTTGGAAGCTAGATTTAGACAAACTCTGATTAGAGCACGTAGACCTAAGATGAACTTTGAGGATTAGTATAGAAGGACTCCCTAAAATTTTTGTATTGTAGAGATTTTGTGAGTTTTCTGAGCAATACATCCCTGTCTGGATACGAGAAGGTAGAGGCGGCTCTAGCATAGATGTACCTAGGGGTAAAACCCGAAAACACCGCTTTGAGCTAGACTCGAACGGGAACTGGTGCATTACAACAGGCCTTGTTGCACTCTTGGTTACGACACTCCTGGGGGATATGCTTAGGATAATTCCCATTTTCTTTACAAACCACTATGAAGGGTTATGAGTATATTCTTCCTCAAAGAAAACACATTTATGATTATGGATTATATCCATAATTAGTTCAATTTATGTTAAGTGTTTTACAAGTATGAAATTATGTATTTTGATTCATAAACTAATATAGTTTATGCCATTATTTAGAAATTGCACCTAGTGGAAGGAATGAAAACCGTATTAATGAACGCACTCCGTGTAGGGATTTCCCTCCTACTCAAGATAATTATAGTGGAGCTAGTGATACAACTGGTGCTGATCAGCTTCTCACCGTATTGGGACAACTCACACAGGTTATGAATAATAACCTTACTCGTATGGAGCACCCTGATCCGCAACGTGGAGGATCAATGCTAGACCGTTTCATGAGGCAACAACCACCAACCTTTAATGGGAGTACAAATCATATAGTAGCTGAGAAATGGATAAATTCCTTAGAGAAAATATTCAATAACCTTACTCGTGTGTTGTACGCGACCTCGAGTTCTAACACATACCACAACTAATTAAACTAGCCATTGTGAATAGTAATACCTACCTTTTGAAATTCTATAAATTTTATTTATCAAAATGGACTTACTTTTTGGATTCAGAATATCGAAATTATCCTAAGGTGAAATTTTGATATTTTTCGGATAACTTTTATATTTTGAGGAATAGTGAAAATTACTAAATTTTAATTAAAAACAACTTTTTAAATAAAATTAATTAGTAGTGATAAATTATACTATTGAGTGGTTTTAAAGTATAATTAGAATATATTTTTACCATTTTATCCAATGGTGTTCATTAGAAATAATTTCACATTAAAATTTGACATAAACAGTTGTCAATCTTTTGATATAAATTGTTTCTTAAAAACACGCTATTTGTTGTGACAGCGGTAATTAATTATAAAATTAATTAATGCAACTTATATGTTTGGAAATTTTGTAAAATAGACATCATTTTTGAAATAGCAATATCAAATATAGCTTAAGGTGAAATTTTGGCATTGTTCTGAAAAACATCATTTTTTTTATAAATAGTGAAACCACTAAGTGGTTGTTAAATAACTGATTTTTCGTTTAAATGAAATATAACCACTTCTGTGATTTGATTTTCAAAAATCCAACATACATGGTTTTCATTAGGATGTAAAATGTGGTTCAATGGGATTAAAATAATTTTTGGTGAATAGTAACTTTTAAGTTTAATTAATCGCGATTACAGGTAATTAGTGAAATTTAAGGTAAAAATGATATTATAAAAATATGTAAATACCCTTACACTTGACCTACCCCTATTGGATGAGTAATGGCCGACCCCGAAAAACCGTGGGTCAACATGGTGACCCCATGGAGCCACTTTGGTGGGAAAATGACATTAAAAACATTTTATTTAATGTTAAAATAAAAATGTCACAAACATGAGTTATTTTACTAGAACAATTTTTAAATGGGGTTATAGAAGTCATATGTTTGACCATAAATATTTATTGGAAAGATAAAAAGATTTCGTACATTATGGTTATTTTTTTAGAATTTTTAGACATTATATAAATAAATTTTTTTATGACACAATGATGATGCAGCATTTACCTCATTAAATAACGATTCAAATAAAATAAAAAGATAAGGTAATATCTAAGGCTTACACTTGTCAAAAACCAATTTGATGAGCATATTTAGAACCCTTATCACCTTATCCTAGAAATATATCATTGTGGGTCCTTTAGAATCCGAAAGGCATTTCAAAATAATGTAACATTTCAATCTTTCCAAAAGAGCCCCTCCTCTCCTATTATAAAAGGCCCCCACCTCTACCACCTTATTCACACTATCAAGCCTTTTGGTTCGGCCAACCTCTGCCCAAATACTCTCCCAACTTCTCTCCCTTCATCCTAGAATCTTTACTTTAGTCATAAAGCCATCCTAAAGAGTTCTTTTGATCAAATCAAAAGGAAGAACCAGAAGAAGAGGTAACGTTTTCATCACCCTCTTTCAAGTTTCTTTCTTCTTCCACTCCCTCTTTTTTTATTATTTCAATTCTAAAATTATAATTCCAGTATATTCTATATAATGTGATGTTATTATAAATATGGAACAACCATATTCAGTATTCTACCCATCATTTCAATGACATGTCTCCATACGTTCGTACGTACGGCTTATCGTCTCCACGTCGTTGTGTAATTGTTATTCAATTTATTATTATTTAGATGGGTATAATAATGATATTTAATTCATGTAAATAATAAATATAACATGATAATGATTCTTTATATATGATATACTATCAAATTATATATTATTTTAATGTCAAAATAATGATATTGTCGCTCGTGCGTACGTACGGACTACCGTCTCCACGAACGCGATGAGATTCATTCTCCATCGTATCCATTCAAGTATAATTATCATTTGATGATTTAAAAATAATTTTTAAGGACATGATATCATTCTGGATATGAGTAAGATACATCCTATCCATGAAAAACAAGACTTACGTAACAAAACATATAAAAGAAAACGAGTAACTTAACACCTGCAACAACGATAAATCTATGATATTATTAACAAAGCAATGTTAAAAGATCATATATGATATCATATGAATGTATAAAAATTATTTCCCCATTATACAGGAGGTTAACCTACCCCAACCAAGGAAAAGTACAAGGTAAGAGTTTACATCACAACCTCTTCATTATCCAAGGTTGTTTATACATCTATTGGGACCTCTTTATCATCCGCATCCATGTTTCTTAAAAATGCCTTTCAAAACATTTTTTCTATTAAATGGAAAATGGGTTAAATTCATTTATACACTTATAAGTTTTTGAAAGGAATCTTACCGTCGTTTTCCAAACAATGTACTTTTTTACATTTTTGACAAATTTACGGTAAGAATGTTTTTTTAACTTATACGGCGGGTGCATCTATTTTCCGCAATTATAACTTCGTCGAAGCTTCCCTTACAAGCTTATAAGAATATTTTCAAAGTCAATGTATTATTTTATAATTATGGGACTTCTAAATGATTTCAAAAAAAGAGATATTTCTCTCAAATAGCTTTGATTTCATCTATGTCAACATCCTTTGATGGGTTTTAAGTTTAATTGAAATTGATTTATGATACAAAACATCCATTGAACATTTTGTGATATATTTGACTATGGATGTGTTATTTCTATACCATCCATTGTTTATGGAGAAATTGTTGACATTTCGTATGCTACTTTTAATATGAATATTTATGTTATGTTTAAACCTATTCATATGAGGAATGTATTGGACTTAATAAGTGGCGGGTGGAGCCCGTTATAGCTCCTCGATGCATCAGTAGGTCTCATGAGACAACTAGACGTGGAATTGGCCAAGGCCATTTCCCATTTTGATTTATGGTTTTGGCCGAGGCCTTAATCATTTTAGACGTCTTGGCCGAGGCCTTGACAAAATGTTTCAGAATGTCTGGCATTATACATTCTCTCACTATGAAAGTGGTTATTGATATTTCATGTGATTATTCATCTAGTAGAATATCCATGTGAGTATGTAATGGCATTATTTTATTTTACTTTTGCCGTATTATGCTGATGTTCAAGTTTAATAAGGCTTTTGTTTTAGTTATACATTGCCTTAAATGCTTATGTTTTCTTATGAAAGTTTCCGCTATATTGTTATCCTTACGGAGCATTTGAGCTCACCCCTTTCAATGTTTTATTTTTCCCAGGATGTGAAGAAGTGTATTATGACTGACTTGCAAGAATAGTCAGTGAGGATATGAGTGTGGACTAAGGAGACCATGTTATTGTAGTTTTCACTTTGAAGATGTAATGTAAAACTTATGATTATATCTAGCGTTTCCAAGACTACTAACCCAATCGGTCTTTCGAGATTTGATCTTCCTTATGATCATGCCAATGTTATGTAATAATGCACCGACTCTAGGTAACTGGGGTGGGGACGTTACATAATTTATCAAAAATTCAATAGAATTCTTAATGATATTGGTATGTGATGTATTTATATTTATTACATACACTATCATAGTGACAACTTCATCACAAAATTATTTGGGAATGCCTGAGAGTGCAAGAATTCATTGTACCCACTCTAGAATAGTACGACTCATGCACATAGCTTGACCAATATACTGAGGAGTATATCTCATGGTTCAGTGCATTAAATTTACAATAAATTAAACAAATTCTAATATTATATGATAGGTATTGAAGTCCATTATCACTCCTCAATTCCATTACCCTCTTTGTATATTTATTTTCTACAGAGGCATTCCATGTATTAAACACCTCATATAATTTTGAATTATTTATCAAAATATAAACACGATATTTCCTTCAAAATTTATCTATAATGTTTTAAATGAAAGATCCTCTACCAGGGGAGGTAGTCCTAGAAGTCCCGATAGATTATAGTGAACATACACAAGTTGGAGACCATCTATAATGATGTATCTATGATAGATAAAACTATTGGACTATCCAATTCCACCGTCATCATATAAACACATGTCAATTGGTGAAACTAGAGTGAGTATCCCTTGTTTTATAAATTTCTCAATACCTTTTGAAATAACATGTCCAGAACACTTGTTCTAAAGCATAATTTTGTAATAATTAGTGACATATGTTTCTCCTCACTACATGACATATTTTCCACTATCCAAAATAGTTAACCCATTCAATAAAGAGTGTTAAAAAACTACATGACCTGACATGGAGTTTCTATGATGACCAAATTTGATATAAATGTATACCCTCAATTTTCTAAGAAACCATGTGATATTTGATTCATGAGTAATTTTGGGAAGAATCTCACATCCAATGAGGTGAGAATATAATTGTATAAGATATCTAACATCAGAAAACCACTACTCATGAATGAATATCTCGTGTTGATTCCAATAATTACCTCTCTGTAAACTCCTTTAGTCAAACATGAAAAGAATGATATATCTTGGTAAATATGGGATGAAAATCATGAGTATAAGATCCACTCAGTATCAAGAGTATCTTAAGACACACACAACATCTCAACAATTTTATATCCATTGTGGGAAAAGGTAAAATAATCACAAGTCTCCATAAAGGGTTTCATGATTTCAAATCATGTCATTGGGTTCGAATATGAAGATGTTTCCCACTGTGTTCACATGTAACATAATTTTGATTGGGTTTAGATAGATATTCGATTGATTGGAACTGAATCATACTTCAATTCCTATGTTTAACATTTTTTTTCATTCAAAACATCAAATTACCTCACAAATTTAGACCCTCGGATTTAGTATTAACTTTACCCATGCTACACAACTCATATGAATGTGAGGAGGACATGAATTATTCAAATTTCTAGGAATCTCTGTCAACATTCATTAAATTTGTTATGTTTAGACCAAAAAATACTGTATAAGTTCATAAGAAACCTCATGCAAGACTTTATCACCATAAGAAATGGTTAAATATCTATGTCCAATCATCAAAACAATAGGAGGGACATATTAATATGTGATGATTATTTGACAATTAGTGGAAAGACATAATTTAGGTTTCAGTGGTTAGTAAAGTGAATCATGAAACCATATTTGTAATAACATGGATTGTATTTTTAATCACTACAAATTAATATCATTTCACACATCATAATTTTCAATTTCTTATTTCATAGATGTCGTTGTCTATTTGGGTGGTTCTAATACAACATTATTTTTGGTTAATAGTAGAATAAATCCATCTAAAAAATAATTACAAGGACCACATAACAATTAATATGGTTTATTTTAATATACAAAATAGAAAAAAGGAGTTTTATTACAATTAAAAATATCCGAACAGATTGCATTTGTGTAATAGAGAATCATCAACCATTTCATAATAAGAAATGATAACATAATACAATGGAAACAATAGGATTTATATTCTTCATTCCCTTTGGGACATGATTCATATAAATAACACCACCCATAGAGGTAATATTGTTATATTATCCAAAAAATGGATTATAATGTTAAAAAAGAAATGTAGATAGAAAAAATAATTGTAGAGAAGTTCTAACGCCAAAATTGCGCACTTGAAGCTACAACAAAAAAGTGATCAGGTTTATGAAAAACACAAAACCGCTAGAAAATGATTGGTCATCCAAGTCACTTCAATATCGAAGATAACCGTTCCTGTTTCTCCATTGGATGTCATCATTGGATGACCATGCCATGTATTCATATTCCATCAATGGTCACCCATCTTCAACCAGGATGAACCCTAAAAGGATCAAACATGATCCGCACACTAGTGTTGTGTAGGGGTGTTTTTTGGACCGCTATTTGAGGTCATTGAAAAGTAAACTAACAACACCACTGGTTTGATTGATGCCAAGGAAGACTATTCTTAAAACCGAGTCAGTGAAAAAGCTTACTGAACCACTAACTGAATGAAAACAATCCACCGATAGCGAGAGAGCGTCATTTTTGGGAATGCAGATCACTTCATACCAGATGATCATGAATGGAAAAGAAGTTGAATTTTTCGATCTTTTTATTTTATCAAATATAGGCATTGTATGGGTGATGAAAACACATAAATGACCCTTATCCAGCTAACTACATAACTAAGGGATGACTGCTACAAAGCCAACGGAGATATGCCCACCTTGTGGAACATGGAACATCTCGTATTAGATGATGGACATGATAGATTATAGATAATCATCCATCAATGGCTGGAAATTAATATAATAGTTCTACAACATATATACTAGTTGGAATCCCAAATTGAGTAGGACATAATACTGAGTAGGACATGTAAATCATCTCATGTGTAAAATAAAGCCAAAAATCTAGAAGATAATAATATCAGAAAATATTCAATAATAAATTAAATGTATTTTAAAAAATAATAATGGAAAAAATATTAATGTTAATTTTAAATTTTAAATATGAATAAAACAATACCAAAATTAAAAAAAAGTTATTAAATTATTTAATAATTCTCTACAATATAAACTTTTTAGTTAAAACTACCATAAAGAAGAAAAAACACATTAATCATGAATTTTATTGTCATCAAAATATGTTTAATCTTAATGTTATTTTTTCTAATTTACTTATCACATGGAATAACACATTCAGTCAATCAAGCCTAATTTTACCAATTTGGTTACAATCAATAATTGAGAAACACCTGATTTTTTAAATATGTCTCTTCATTAATTCACTATCCAAACACAAAACATTATTGAATTTATATTTGTTTTGAAAATTGATAAATATAATCATGAAAATCTATGAATACAAAAAATCTAAACAATGCATTGTATTGACTGAACACAATCTTTAGGAATTAGAAAAAAACTATTTTCATTGTGCAATGATAATAATTGAGATTTCAAAACATAAAATAAACAAATATTTTACCTAGATTAATCTATATTAGTTTTAAAAAATCAATATAAATTGTGATAAACCATGGTCATATTTTAATTTCACAAAAATAAATATGAGAAGTAATGAATCCCCAAACTCAATGCTTCAAAATTCATTGCACAGGAATGAATCAATGTAATGGATCTCTAATTACCTCTTCTGTGGGGAAACAATGATCAATCAACGATGATGTTGTAGATACTCATTGATAAATTATAAATAAAACAATATTATAACGATGAATATAATCATCCCTTACATGAAATGGAGGGATAGGGGAAATAAGATTAAATGGATAGAAATCTCAAGAAAAGAAGAAGAGTATACCTCAGATCACTATGGATTGAACAAAGGAATTTGGGAGTCATCCCTATCGAAATGGGATTAAAAGCCGTCAAAAATCATCCTTAGATGCCCATGGATCATGTGGAATGAGTGGGAGAATCTAGGTCCAGGTTCCATGGTTTTATTTATAGGTAAATAATTTTTTTGAGGAATACAACATAGTCGCTATGATAAAAATTAAACCACCAAGACCACTGCACAATCGGAGGAGACCATATCATGACCCCTAATAAACACCATGTCCTGGATCAACTATTGGATCCGTCGTGTTTATCTTATTTAACAAGTTGAGGTACTAAATCTCGGCATACCTCCCATGTTGCAGCCACCACCTATTTGGTTGTTGCCTCAAAAACCACTATGATGAAACCACCTCACTCCACATTGTATCAAATAACACTAAGAAAGGGATGATTTTGTATCCAACCACCAAGTCATAGACAAAGATAAAATGGAAGTAGACTCGAATTTCCTAATTTGAGCCTCCATATGATAATGTTTGGAGACCACTGTTATGAAGAAAGAATTATGTCACTACCCATGGATCCATGCTACAACATGGCCTCAAATGGAATTGTAACTCAACATTTCTCTTTATTTATCCTCTATACTCCTTGAAAACTCATCCAAGTGACTCTAACACCCAAAACACAGAATGGTAATGGAAAATAATGTTATATACCTTACAATATATATGTACATCAATGAGTAACAATTACACTAGACATGATACTAAATAAATTTTATGAATTTAATATAACATAATATATTAAAATTGTTCTATAGTACACATTTTAAAACAATTATTTTAAAATGACCACACTATCCAAATAATTCAGGATAAATAAAGGAAATAGTTGATAACAAAGACTCAAAAATGTGTCAATATTTATCAATATATTATAAAATACTATATTGTCTCCCCATATAACCATATAGTGATCACAATTTTAATGACCAAGTAATGAAAACTTCAAATGATTACCCAAAAAATATAGAAACATGAAATTATTATCTCTATATGTAACAATGTTTATTTTTACATTCAATGTATCTTGCTATATATTTTAATTTATTCATATATTTATCATAGTGTTTTTAATCTAATTATCATGGTTGCCCATTATCATTTAGATATGTTGGGAAAAAATCCTCCAACCAGAAATATTATTTATATTTATTTCAATAAGAATCATAATAACACCTTTATCCCTTAATAAAATGTTTATACAAATAGAATATATAAAATAGAATCCAAATAATAATAAATAAGGATTTAAATTTAGTGTCTAATACTAGAACAAAGTAAAATTTCAAACTAAATAATGTTTAATATTATTATTCTATAATAGTATAATTACAATACTGGGTCAAACAAGGGGGAAGATTCCTTCTAATTAATATATGATTAACCTCGTATTGTATGTCATTGTGTGGAAATGTATATTTTGATAAACTCCACTTCCAATAGTAATGCAACTCCTTTCTTACAATATGAATTTTCCAGATCGAGCATACATGAAAATTATTGTCTGATAAAATAAAAAGAAGAACAGTAAGATTAATAGATAGATCATTTTTCTTGGGTGAACATATATGGTGGTATAATTAGACTGGGATATTTAATTGGTTTTTTTTGGAATAAATAAGATGAAGCTCATCATTTTTTAAGCGGTATTCTAATATATTTAAATTTTTTGTATTGAGAATTTTGACTATGAAATCAGTATAGGAAATGATATTGAGTATCATTACAATGTCATGGAGGTTCTTAATGGATTATGGGTAACAAATTGAAGAATTTTTATCAACGATATTATTTGTGAATTATGATTCAAGAGCTATGTAACATGTTTGTTACAGAAATTGTATTACATAATTTTGTGATTATGGAACCATAAGCAGTATTTGGATGAACATAGTACTACATGAGTGAAAGGGAATATCCTACCCATAATATTCCATATAAAATGATTATTTTATAGTATATTGTGTGGTATTATATTATCTCAATTCCATACAATCGAATAGAGATTTTTGTTCTGTAATTATCCTTGGAAATTTTTATGTTCATTAGGTTGTGTGTTTGATTTATTTTTAGAAGAAAAAAAAGAGATCATTAACTGAAGGATAATGTTGATTTATATGAAAGGGAATAAAAAAGAAATATATATCTCTATTTCACTCCACCCGCTCTTAATGATTTTTGAATCCGGTTTTTGTATTCCCAATAGGTTCCAAATACATCAACTTATAGAATCAGTTTGATCATGATATTATGTTAATTTATCTCTATGAAAAGATTCCAATTTCATCAAACCTAAGGAAAAACAACATAAATAATTCCTTTTATAATCATCAAAATGAATTATAGATTAATATTATTTATCCAATTCCATTAAAAAATGGAAGAAAACATTATATTAAACACACAATATTGCAACAATTTGATTATCATCAAATTATGGGAAACATCAAATTTTCGTACATGCCTCACCATTAATTCATTATTCAACAAACAAAACATTTTCATCTTTATGTCTATTATCCAAATTTATCAATTTCATCAAGATAATGGAATCATTAATACATTTTATAAAAACCCTAGTATAAATAGAACACTATATAGAAAAAAAGAAGTAAACCATTTTGACGGTGGAATGATTCAACATGAGATCAAAAACATAAAAAAATTCATTTCATTAATCTAGTTTAATAATTGTTTGGTTTTTTACAATATTACACAATTGTATAAAAATAGTGACATGTTTGATTTCACGTAAAAAAATTAAATATGAAAAGAATCCCCTATCTCAATGCTTAAACATTGTTTCCACAAGAATGAATCAATGTTACTGATCTATGGAAGATCTATCCCAAGATCACCACATATTGGACTCGAGAAGTCAGGATTGATCATTATCTGTAGGGGGCTTCAATGCCTTTGAAAAGAACACATGGGTGCCTGGGGATCAAGAGTAATTGTTTAGAGAAATCTTTGTCTAGAAGACATGGGGTTATTTATCTGAAAACAAATTTTTTGTGGACCACTACAACACCCATAAGACCACATAGTAGACCACATATACAACTACACATCTAGTGAAGATTATATAACAAATGATTATAAAACAATGTTTTGGATCTACTGTTGGTCCATGGAGAAGATCCTATTAATCAAATGGGAGGGATTATGACCTAATTGACAGCCCAAGTTACAGAAATAGCCTCAATAAACACTAAAATGCAACCACATCGCACCATGCCATAGAGCTCGGTACCTGGGATGTGCCTACGCCCTAACCATTTCCCACCTCACTACTAAGAATAAATTATAATAGCCCTAATTTTCATCATACGATGCACCCTAGATAGCATGTGAGACACCACACCATAAAATACATACTTGTTGATGAGCCCATGGAACCAACATAGAACCTGGCATCTCATGGTCATGGCACCAAACCTTTTTACACATTCACCCTCTAACCTCGTTTGAACCTCTCCCAAGTACAACCATAACTCAATACATAGATTTTAATGGGCCAAAAAGGTTCAATACTGTAATCTCTATATGCAATGCAAATAATAACAATTAAATAAAAACTATGTGTGTTTGTATAATTTCATATCACGTAATGTATTTAAATAGTTTTATAGTACACATTTTAAAAAAAATATTTCATATAGGTCACTATTACAAAATAATTCATGATATCTTGCAAAAATAATTAATAAAACAAACTCTAATATGTTTGATTAATTTAGATTATCTTAGAAAATAATCTAATGACTCACAATATCAACTTATCATAATTGAGATTTCAATGAAAATATTTAACCAATTTTCAATCGACTCATCAAAAAAATTATATAGACATCCAATTATGTTCACTATATATATTGATGTCGCAATTTACATTTGATTTTTCACCCAAAATATATTAAATTTTTGTTGATATTTCTCATAAACTATTTATTTAGTTATTAAAGTGAGATCATTATCATATATATATATATATATTGATATAAGATTTCTTCATACTATGATTCCTAATAATATTTATATTCAGATTCAAAATAGCACCATTATAATTTCATGTAAATGTTAATTTAGTAGAATATACAACTTATAATCCAAATAATAATAAATAATGAATTAAATATAGTGTGTACTTTTAGAAAAAAAAATTTATTTAATGATGTATAATGTTGAATTTTTTTATTATATGACAGTATAATAAAAAACCAAAGTCAATATAGATATAGAAATCCTTATTGTTAATGTATTTTTTAAAATCATCTTCTATGTCAAAGTGTGGAAATGTAGATTTTGTTAAATTATTTAATAAAATTATAATATTATATGGATAAAGTAAATAAAAATATAAAATAATGTATTCCAAATGTATTTAAAATATAAATTGTTAGGATTCCAAAATAATTATATTTTAAATGATAATTTCCATTTTAATATTATTAAATAACATCATAAATTCACTCAAATAACAATCCATAAAAAATATATCATAGTCATTAAATCATATCTCGATATTCATGATTGAACAAAAGGTAAAAGAGAAGAAACACATATTTCTCTACAATCTATGAGTTATAATATAGAACCCTATAATAGATAATTTTGTCAATAAATAAGTAATAACTATGGAAAATAGTGTTTAGCTTATGGATCTATACAACAGATGAGGGTTCAATCATTGAAGAAATATCTATGGTGATGATGGTGGGATTCAACTGAATCAATGTAAGTGGAAAGTGGGATCTATAATAAGTGGAAAACAAGATTGTTGATGGGTTTTGATAATGTGGTGGTCATGCCAGTAGGGGGTAAGGGTGGAGGGTGTAAGAAGAGGTGCATATTTTGGGTACGCAGTGAACAAGTAGGGTGGTGGGATATAGGTATGGTTTTGTCAGCACAACGTCTAATAATGATGGTCGCATATGTAATTCCACATAAAAGATCAACTGTTTAGTAGTGAATTATGTGGGAGAAAATCACATTATGTGGAATAACTATATTTAAAAAGTTATAAATAATATTTCTAATTGTGGCATGGATTTATGATATAAATAATAAATCTAATTCATGAGACCATTGAAACCATGATTAGGGTTTAAAATTTATTTCATTGAAATGACTATATTTAGGACAGATTGTTCTCTATAATTATGGTGAAATAAATGATACGGTCATGGTAATACATTACATTTTATGAATATTAATTTTTTAAATGACATGAAACACATTGAAATCTTGATTGAGTTCATTCAATAGTTGTAACTCACCATGATTGTCTTATAAAGATGATTGGAAATATATTTGAACATTTGAATGATAATCATGGGTGAATATTTAATGTTTAAAGAACCTCAATAATTTTTCTCAAAGAATATTGTTGATATAAGTGAATTGGGCCGACCAATGTGTGAGACACCCATGTGATAATGCTAGGTAAATAACCAACTCGGGGGAAACTGACATACCACTTCATATATCCCTTTTCTCTACATCCTTAGTAGACACTGTTAATACCATCCATAACCCATCCCTGTATCCCTTGATGACCTCATTTCATTGTTATTTTCATCAGTGAATGTGCTTTGGTTCAACTGTGTAGTGGGATTTGGAAGTATCAATTCTGTGTCATCTTGATAGTAATTCATTGTGATCTGGGTCTTAAAATTAAATGTTTGACATGCCATGTATTCTAGAAAAAAACTCATCCACTATTCTGTGATTCTTCCTTGTACCCCAGGAAATTGACATTATGTTTGGGAATCTTATAGTGGTGAATGTGCCATATAGAATAATGGATTGGGTATGCCTCTTTGACTCTGTGCATCCTCTCCTACCATAATCCCTGCATTATTCCAATGTAAACTCCACTCGTCTCTCGTACATATCACCTCACTAACCATGATCCATCCTTGTACTCTTCCTCTTTTCCAATTTATACTTCAACATCTAAAAATTGAACATAGGTCTATATCATCCCTGAACACAATAACATCTGATTCTTCTTATAGAATATGGTCTTCAACAAAATATGTTTTTTTATTTTCATGGAACCTCATCTAAAAAGAATTTTTGATTTTAAGTTATTCTTATAAAAATAGTTATTTAAAATTGTGAGAATTGATTATTTATTAACTTTTCATCTCCAATCTAAAAATTAAATCCATTCATTTGTAATCATGGTTTAATGATCCTGTGTGGCACTCTGATTTGATTAATTTTTTCATTAATTTTTAATTTCATTTATCAAAGATCTTATTTTTTCTAGTAAAATTCTATTTTTGTCATAAAAAGACTTATTTTGTTTGGATACTATGTATCTTACATATCTTGTCACCGAAGCTGTTTATTGTGGATGATAGAGGTTGTCTATTTGAAATTTCATCCTATACTAATACATGTTTGAATTTTTATATAATGAAATTGATGAGGCCATTTGAATTGCAACACCTCTAAATTATCCACCATGATATAAATTCGAATAAAAATATAATGAATTCAAAATATAATGAATTTATCATTAATGTGTTATTTGATTTTTTTTATAATTTTTATATGTCCATGTGCTTAATTGGCGGCGGGGAGGTGACCAAATTTGATAGTAAAGAACTCAGTAGATAGATTTTATTTTATCTCATTTATTGTGATACTAATTTATATGATATGGTACAAAAATTTCAGCTATTTAATAAGAAAACACATAGGGTAAAACTTTTATAAATTTACCATTTTTTTAAAATCCCCCAAAAGGGAGATGACTAACACAATCAAGACTTATTATCATACATATCCCAAGAACAAAATCTTCTGAAAATCATTTCATGGACTCACATATAGTATGAACATTGTATTTATAGCATCTGTATAGAGGATCACATCCACCTAGCCCCCTCCACCTCACCCCCTCTTAGAAATAGTGCTGAAGACCTTTACCACACCTTCTAGGTCGACATACTCATAAATTTACCAATCTCAGACAACATAAATTTCGAATTAGTTAGATGCAGTTTTTTAAAAATTATTTTACATTTATTTATTATTAATCTATTCAAAATGTATTAATTTATAATTATAAAAAATTAAAAATAAAATTTTAAATTTTAAAAACATAATTTTTTTATGAGTATTTATTCTTATCCACATAACTTCATATTCCTTGATGTAATTTAATATTCTTTAATTTATTTTTAAAATAAGTGGTCTAATGTGGGGAATGGGATTTCATATTTCATTCCCACATATTTTGGTGTATGGATTTCTATTTCTATTTAACATTGTAATCTTGTAAAATATCATGGTAGAATAAACCTTGAAGAACTACTTAATTTAACAGTATATATTTACTATGCATTAAATTATATAAATTCCCTGCTTCTTAATAAAATGGATTTGTGGATTGATTTTGAATCTAATTTGATTTCATTCATAACAGAAATATTAATTATTTTGTGTGTATTTATAAAAATTATTATCTTAGTTTCAAAAAATAATAAAAAAACCTGTGGATATTATTTATAAAAAAACTTTTTTGGAATGTCATTCCGACATTTTTAGGTTTAGGGATTTATATTTCATTAGATCATATTTTATGGGGCCTCCCAGCCCCACCTTGAGGAAAAATTATATATTTATAAACTATATTTACTTATCATTTTTTATAAGATTTGACACCAAATATCTCAACATTTTTAATTATACACTTTATCTCTATTATAAAATTCATTGATACATGAAAATTTATTATCTCTGCAGTTAGAAAATGATGGTAAATGAAATATTTATCAATGTTCAAAAATATAGCGATAAAAATGAAAAATTATCAACCAAATTATTTGGTACATTAAAGGGTTACCTTTATCATAATTTTCTTATCATTGTTAATGTATATTGTGAATATTGTAATTCATATGTATGTATTTATATATTTTTAAATATGATTTATACACTACTAGAATATGGGACTATCCCCACCCATCTATACTCACGGTTTTTATAAACTGTGAGTATAGAGTGGCTAGAAATTTTATATACCAATGATTTATGTAATCCATTAGTATAGAAATGTTTCAATAACAATTTTTGAAATGTCTTTGGTATAGGTTGAGATATAAAATTATTTTTTAAAAATCCCTGGAATTGATTTCTATCCAATAATACACATATTCTAAATAAAAGGTTACAAAATTTATTTTAATAATGAAAAAAATACAAATTAATCATAGTAATGATAAATGAACCCAATTAATAGTGCTAGAAATGGAGTTGACAAAGGCATAGTTTCTTACAATGTTCTATTAATATAAATTCACACATAGATGAATCCTATAATTCTAGAAAAAAACCATTAATTTCAAACAAATCAATATATATTTAGTGTGTCACACTGAATAACAACATCTCCTCCCATGGTTTATAAAGATCAATATTATATACTTTTCAAACAATGTTTTATTTATTTACATTTTACAATTATCCCACAATCATTGGAAAAAATTAATGGTTTATCTTTTGATTCAGATGATCACCTCTAAAAAAGGTCCTCCCATGGCATCAATTTCACAAAAATGCATCTCAACCAGTGGAAAAACGTTTACCTATATATGAAAAAAATATTTTCTATGTTATTCAATAAAAAAGAAGTTAAAAAATAATATGAAAGAATACACTATGAAATGTCAATATTTAATAAAATATGCATAGTTTTAGTAATGATATCACATCATGGATTGGACTAAGGTGGGGTTGATTCATAAATGTCAAAAATGACTCATGGATCATTTTCCTAAAGTATAAAATAGATATGAATGTTTTTTAATAGTTTTCAGTATGTCACTATTTATTTTTACAAAAATAATTTTAATTTTAAATTAAAATCCACAATTGGATTCAAACCAATCACACTGCAAGTCATATAGAGGCGTGGTTGACTCTTATACATCATAACTATCTCATGGATCATTATCCTAATGTATCAATGATATATGAATGGGTTTTCATAGGATTTTGTATTCATGTTTTGTTTTATACAGAAATATCATCTAAAATATAAAACACACATTTCTAGGCTTATCAGTCACATAATGAATCAGTTTTATATGAGAATACTTCATACACATCCCAAATGATTTCTAAATAAATATCATAAATTATCAGTAGAATCAGTGAAAATTTTCTTGTTCTTCAGTGAATTTTACATTTTGAACAAAAATTTAAATTTTAAACTCATTATATACACTTCTATTCATACCAGACACACCATGAATTGGATTGAGGTGGGGTTGAGTCTTCCACATCACAAATGAATCATGGCTCATTGTACTAAAGTATCAAAATAATTTGAATGTGTTTTCTCATATTTTAGGATTTCAAATGTTATCGTTTACTTAAATTAATGACATTTTTTAATTAAAAGACACATTTGGAGTCATACCATTCACATCATTCTTCATACCGACTTCTGGTTGACTAGTAAATGTAAAAAATTACACAAGGATTATTGTTATAATTTATAAACAAATCTATATGCATTTTCTCAATTTTCATTGTGCAATTTTTTTTTACTAAGATTTCATTTCAATCTAGAAACATTCTTTTTGAGTCTTAAAAGATGCATCATACATAATTTTGACATGAGAGTACATCAAAAATGCATAAAATGATAGATGAATGACAATACTAAATGAGTAAGACAATCAATGCATGTTTTCTTCGGTTTTAGTGATTGAAAAATTTGGAACTAAATTTCTAATTTCAAACTGAAAATTGGTAATTCAAGTCATACCGGCCACACAGTGCATTATAATTATTTGGGGTTGAGAACTACAGATAAAAAATGACTCATGTATTGTTTTACTGAAGCTTAAAAAAAATAATAAGGCATTTTCATGTATTTCAGGAATGTCACATGTTCTCATTTACTAAATAAATGACAATGATAAATAAAAAGACACACTAGATGTCATACATGTCGCACCATGAATTATATTAGGGTGAGGCTGACTCCTACATGTCACAAATTACTCAGGGAAATTTTTTCAAAATTATACAAACAATTTGAATCTATCTTCTCTGTTTACAGTATGTCAGTATTGTTTTTTAATGTGATTTCTTACTCGAGACACCCATTTGGAGTCATACCGACCCCATCATGAATCATATTTACATGGGACTTCCATAAACACACCCTATATGACATTTGAATCACAAGCCACGATTATCAGGATAATCAATGTTCATTTTCATTGTTTTTTAATAAGTATTATGTTTTGAACTAAAATGTAAATTTTATAATGATAACAGATAATTTTATGTATATTGTTCACCCTATGTTTAAAATTGAGGCTGGTTGGAGAAATACACTTCACAAATGAATCATGGTTCATTTTTCTAGTATATCAAAATAATCAGAACGATTTTTAATTGTTATCAGTATGACACTTTTTAATTAAATTATTGTAAATATTAAATAAAACGACACACATAACGTCATATTTGTCAAACTACAGATAAATTTGAGATGAGGATGACTCATACACACCAAAAAATGAATCTTTGATCATTTTACAATACTATAAAAAACCATCTATCTATGTTTTCTATGTTTTCCGTATTCAATTTATTTTTTCATTAAAAAATATCATTTCAATTGAAAAACATACATTTGTAGTAAATCCAATTTCATTGTTCATGGGTTTGACGTGAGACTATTTCATTAACATCAAAAATGATTTAGGAATCTATTTAATAATTTATCTAGTAAATTTGAGTGTTATTTATTTTATTTTCAGTGTTTGACACGTTTTGAACTAAAAGGTCAATTTTAATCTTGTAATAGAATCTTTTATTCATAATTGTCACACTGTGCCTTCGATTAGGGTAAGTCTAAGTCTTAAATTTCACAAATGAATCATGTATTGTTTTCCTAAAGTATCAAAACAATTTGAATGTATTTTCTCAGTTTTAAGTATTTTACATGTTCTATTTACCTAAATTAATATCAAATTTAAATAAAATGACACACTTTGAGTAATATAGTTCATTATATTAAGGTCTGGTTGAATCATACACATCAAAAATTACTCATGGATCATTATACTAATGTATCAAGAAAATATAAATGACTGTGTTTGGTATTCAATATTCTAGTTCTTGATTATAAAAATGTCATTTCAAACTAGAATCATTCATTTTGAATAATATTAGTCACGTCATGTGTATGTTTGATATTAGAATACTTCATCCACATCATTGATGAATTTTGAATCCCTGTGCTAAATTATCAATTAAATGGAAATAAATTTACACTAAATTTTTTGAATTACATGTTTTGAACTAAAAATTATTTTTTAAACATCTAACAGAAACATTTAGTCATACAGATCACAAAAAATTTTAGATTGATTTGGGGTTGAGTCTTACACATCATATGTGACTCTAAAATCATTTACCTAATGTATCAAAACAATAAGAAGGTTTTTTTCATTTTCATGTCATCTAGATTAATTGGTTTTATATAAAATATCATTTCAAATAGGAAAAACACTATTTCAAGTCATACTAGTTGCATCGTGCATCATTTTGATGTGATACTACATCACAGACATCGATAATGACTTATAAATAAATGGTTTAAATTATTAAGACAATAAGAGGACATTTTCTTGGTTTTCATTGAGTAAAAAATTTTATTCTAAAAGGATAAATTTAAATTGATAAAGAATATTTTTAGACAAACAAGTCACACTATACATATGATTGAGATGGGGTTGAGTCTTACACATAATAAATGAACCATGAATCATTGTCGTAAAGATTCAATACAACATGAATGTGTTTTCTCAGTGTTTACTAAATCAAATGTTTTTTTACCTAAATTAATATGAACTGTAAATAAAAAGACCCACATTGAGTGTTCTTAAATAATCAAAAAATAATATGAATATCTTTTCTTTTTTTTAGTATATTATTTTCTTTTTCACAAAATTTCAATTTCAATTTAAAACATAAATAATCATATGGAGTCATAACTATCACACCATGTGTCAGATTGAGTAGAAGCTAATTCCAACACATCCCGTAGTCTTGAAATAAACCTTAACTGTCAATGTTATCATGTTGTTCATTATCATTCTTCATTGAACTATGACCACATTATATTGAGACAATGTTAATTGAAAAATACATTGTTTTTCATGAAATAATTTAGATTGGAGGATGATATAAAACCAATTATATCATGAGAAGTTACCACAAAGAAAACACATCATTCAGACAGTCTTCTATTTTTCAATGTGAATGATATTTTTGATAAATAACATCGACAATATATAGTGTTGGTATCATGAAAATAAAATTAAATGGAAACTGTAATGATTAGTGAATGAAAATAAATAAGTTTTAGATAAAAATTAAATGTAAATTGAAATACAAAATGTACATAAAATGATGATAAAATTAATTAAATAAGTTTTACGAAATTCACCATTTCAATATGGTTGTATCTATTGTGAAACCATTTCATTGTTTTCATTTTTTAAATTGTTTTCTCGAGGCCCAATCTCTCATGATCATGATTAGATTTGAAAAAACCACTCCCACACCAACAAATGACTCCACATGTATAGGAAAAAATCTTATATCAGCAATAAATAATAAAGAAATTAAACATAAATATGAAATAATAAATTATTTTTGTGGAAGTGAATACATGATTATAAATTTTACATTCTATCATCAGGTATGTTAGCCAATAATTTCTATGAAAATTTATATCATTTTGTAGATATGAGCCTTTTTTATTGTCATAGTATTAGTGTTAAAATTTAATTCCAAAATGATAGATAAATTTTTTAAATGAAATTGTAATTAATTTAAATGAAACCAATTTGTGGATGTTACTATGATCATGGAATGTGATCTATATCATTATCTTTTGATGAAATTGTTCATTTTTAAAGAGTTCATAAATGTACCATTGAATAGATAATTACATGATGTAACCCAATGCATATTATAATAAAATATAACCTAATTAGAGGTTTATATTTTTTAATGGATGACAGGGTTTGACCCATCTATTTAATATCTAAATCCCCTCACTGTGGTGTCCTCTAACATTAATAATTCCATAAATATTGAGACTACATCAAAATTATTAGGATATTCCAATGAAGGATTGATTCTTAGAGAAATGATCATCTGAACCATTCATGTTTTTGATCAATAGTAGAATAAATGACAATTTCCAGTTTGCAAAATTTGGAACAAAATAATACATATACAACATATGATTTGATTATAAACATTTTTTATTTGTACCTTCCTTATTGAAATAAAATTCTATCAATCCCAATGTGAATATGTTAATAGCACTCATGTTATCAACCTACATTCTATGAAAAATTACCACATTGACTGTAGCATAATCGAACTGCCAGTTTTTTTTAACTTTTCCATTATTAAACATATTTGTATAAATTGGGGTTCTATCCTTATTACCATAAACATGTATCTTTTATGCCACATGTCTAACTCCATGATTTTTAATAGTATTATTTTAATCATTATCATTTTTTTAGAATGTACGACCATTAATTACTTTTCCATTGTAATATAATATATGTACATTTAGTCCTTTAGGTATATATTGAATTCCTTATAAAATTTAAATAAAAGTTTCTTCTTACTAATTATAAATATGGTTTCGAAACAATCCTATTAATTACTTATTATGTGTATATTATATCCATATTTTATCCCATTACGTAATAATATGCCACATAATTTCTTTTTGGGTTTCTACATATTGGGAATTTACCTAATTCTATAAAAAACGTAATGGTGGACCTTCTCCTGATCATAAATAAGGAATTAAGAAAAATATCATCCATAAATTCAATCACCCAGAATAAAAAAAATGTGAAGAGATTTTGGTAAACCAACTATTTTCACAAATACATGTATTGAGAAAAGAATTATATAGTTTATTCATTAATATATATCTCCACATAACAACCCTTTGGATGATTTCAATTTTTTATATACTCTTTAAAAATTATTGTAAACAATTCATGTTGGTACATACATCTATTATATACAAGACCACATTTTTGAAACTATATCCCCAATTGAACCATTAAAAAACCATCATATCGAATAATATTTGAGGGAAGAAGACTTCCAATTCCCATAATATGAAGTCTATTTCTCCTTCCAATTTCAGAAATTTAATTGGGTTTGTAAATTTGATGCATTTAGCATTAATTAATAAACAAAATTTGGTAATTGTGTGACAAAAATTCTTGTTCAGAATGAAATTGAATGCCTCATGGATTTTATGGTTCATCAAAACATTGAATTAATGTGATTTCAGAAAACATACCATTAAATTGGTCCCTAATATGTTGTATGTGATAGTCAAGGAAAACCACTCCAGAAAAGTCACATTATTCAAGATATTGAATAATTGATATCTCTCTTACAAGGAAAAAGTGTATGAAGCTATAGAATGAAATGTTCATTATTCACCATTAATTAGAACGACAATTTATCATGTTCCCATGTATACCATGGCCAACCTAGCCTGAATTACATCATTGATTTTTTCAGGTGCATTTTGAAGAGTGATTATGACATTGTCACATAAATGTTTTTCTACATGAAAAACATAAAGAGAAAATATGAGGACAAAAAATTTCAGTATGATAATTCAAAAAAGATTATCCTTTTTCAATGTTATTTTCATACTTGTTTTTATATTTTTTAGCGAAATCAATGTACACATTTGTTTAATTCTCAAATAGTTGAAAACCTATTATTGGATACGGTGGTGTATGTTCTTTTAAAAATTCATCAAAAGAAGTCGTCGAAGATCCGAACACATTTCGTCGTGGTAGAAATCAACAATGTCTTAGAAAATTAATATACGATAAATTTTTCAACAATATTGATTGTGTACCTTATTCTCAAATTGGAAACCCCATGAGTTCTATTAATTCTATATACTGATTAATTTTAATAATTAATAAAGACATTTATCACCTCATAAAATATGGATATCAATGTGAAATATTAATTTCTTTATGTATCATAAAATGTAACATCAAACTCCAGTAGTAATTTCAAAACCCCGATCAATGGTCCCAAATTAACATAAATATAATTAACTGGTTGTTTTGGTCCTAATATGAGCATATTTAACATGATGTATCTTCTATTTAGGTATAAACATAGAGGTATGTTATAATTTAACTATATAAATAGTAATTTACTATGGGTGTTCTTTTGAAAACCCAATGGATTAACTCTATATGTAGATAATCCAAGAAAAAATTTTCTCAGCTCATTTCCAAATTCATGATACTCATAATCAATTCTCCTCCTCGGAGGACTGTTTTTTTGTGTGATGTAATTTTCCATCATCAATTACTGAATTTCAATTCCTTTTTATTTTCTCTATAGTCTCCTCACATCTATATAGGTTCATATAAATGGGAATTATTGTAATGTATTATTTTAAATTCCATAGGACTACATTCATCATTCCTGTACCGATAAATTTAACACATTAGGCTTTCAATAAGTGAATTGTGGTACTAAATAAGTTGTATACACTCATTTCTGTAGTCATGTATTCATTCGAAAATCATAACCTTCGAGCATAGAATTCACATGGAATTGAATGTTCTTATCGAAAGATCATTTTCATTCAGGATCAAGCGATTCAAGAGAGAAACTAGTTCAATAAAACTATCATCAGTCAATCCTATACCTACTTTCAAATTATATATTCTCTTTGGGGATGATAATGATGTATATTTTTTTAAACCATCATACAATTAAATTTATACTCATCACATTAACTTCTAAAACTATTTTAGTAAATCATGAAGTTCATCTTCGAAAATCCATATTATTTTTTCAAAACAATCATTGTCATCATTAACATTTGTAATCAATTTCTTGATATGGTCTTATTTATTTTCAACATATGTAATCATATCAGATGATTAATAAACATCCGTTCTATCACACCATCTTACAACATTATCCTTTCTCCGATGTTTATTCAAAAATTAATATCTTCAATCTATTACTTGATCGATGAAGTAATCTTCCATCTCCCCTTGACTGACTAATCTAGAATAAAAATATTGTAAACACAGATAATGGATTTGTTAATGGTCATATCAATGTATTTTTTCAAACATCATGTACTCTTTCACTCCATATTGACACTCTTTTGATAGATGATTTCCATCCTTCCATTGTTTATTTATATCCAACCTATTTTATTTGGTTATTTTAATATTAAAAAATAATAAAATATAGGGACACATTGAAAATATTAACAATTATTAATAATGATATTTATGATTTTCTAGATAAATTGATTCCAAAAATTCAAAAATTGATTTCTAATTTTGTATAATTAAATATCCCACATCTCAAAAATTTCTTATTAAATAAATTCATTCTTACATGGAAATATTCAATAATGGTTCAAAAAATTAATTCATTTCACAATATTACCTTATAATTACAAATCCAAAAATTCCTTGTAAAATAGAAAAGAGAAGAGAAACTATTTTAATATCATTTTAGAACTATTAAAATTCATTTCATTGCCACACTAATATGTATTTAGAATGATTTCAGTCAGTAATATATCAATTTCCATTCCAAAATATTAATTTCGAAACACATAAAACGATTTTCATAATGAAAATAGTATATTGTATAATTACGTACATGAATTGTCATATAATGCACTATTAATGATTAAATGATAGGGAAAATAGTATAAAAGTGAAATTTAATGTCAGGACAACAATATGAATTGTAGGAATCTTTATATATTAAGAAGAACATGATTAATGCCACATATAGTTATAATAAATGAAACACATACATATTTTGGGATCATAAAAAAGTGGAATATAATAGATGAAGTCAAAGATAAAAAATTATTTCAAATATCTTATCAAGGATGTCCTAAATATATAGGTAATCTCTTTTCATTATGATTTATATTGGGTGTTAAAATAAACCATTAAACGTTAACTAATTTTGTGCTTCTTAGAAATCTATAACTCCTTCAAAAACCACTCAAACTCATTATGAACCAAATCATGAAAAATATTTAAAAATATATTGGATAATTTAAAATGACAAGTATCCTATTTTAGTGAATGCATATCATTTCATAAAACGTTTATTATCCAATAAAATCTATCATCATCAATTATTCTTTAAGAATGTTCAATAATACCAAACATCATAAATGATAGACATGATGTAACATATTTCACACTACCATAAATCATTGTGAGGAGTATTTAATTAACCAATAATCATATGATAGACTATTATTTTTCTACAAAAAGGGAATTAATATATGTTGAAATGAAAACATAACATCTTGACCAGAGACCATTATTTTCATATAAATCATAGATTATATCTCACCGAATCCTAATAGATCCATGTATAACATAAATTTATATGAAAAAAAAATTATATATTGAAAAATAATATAGTGGTTTTGATGATTTGGTCTGGGGAAAGCGATGGTGGTTGTAGAAGAGGTGGTGGTAGGGGCAGTGGCGGTTGTGGGGGTGGGGGCAGCGGTGGTGGTGGTGATGGGGTCAACAGAGGCACAAGTTGGGGTAGAGGAGAAGTGGTGAGGGAAAGGGAGGCATTAGACAAGGAGATGTGTATAATGGAATCTTATACAGGGGTGGGTGGATGGGGCCTCAGTAGATATGGAGGTGGTCGATGCAGGGCAGACGACTGAGTAAGTGGAGGAGGAGGCATGGGCAGGGGCAGGGGAAGCATAGAAAAAGGTAGAGGTGGATGAACCGGCAAGTGAGGAAATAGAGAAAGGGGAGGCAGAAGAAAAGAAAGAAAAGGTGGGGGTACTGTATAAGGTGGAAGCATATTCGTAGGGGATGTAGTTGTAGGTGGAGGTGGAGGCAGAGGTGTTCAATGCATAGGTTGATGGAGTGGAAGAGGTGGCGGTGACAACGAAGTCAATGAAAAACATTCAAGATTGCAAGAAGCTGAAGCAAAATGTGGATCTTCTTTGGTTCAATTTATAAAGACATTAAACGATTTTATTTTCAATTTTAAAAATTTCTGATAAATGATGTTTTTATTAGAACTAAAATGTAATGTGTCAACAAAATATACCTTTATCAACTCAATTTAAAATAAAATAGTTTTCCATATTAGAAAATCAATAATGAAACTAGGCACATCATAACACATATTAGCTATAAATCATCTTACATTAAATGAAAAAACCATTGAAAAGTACAATTAGAGATTTTAAACATTTTAAACTTGAAATGAGGACACATGATTGAATGAGGCTAAGAAAAAAAATATTTTTATAAATTTATTTATTTAGCCTAATATATATATAATGGTATAAGTATAACAAATATATTTAAAACGATTCTATAATTATATATATATTAATATAATTTTAAATAAATATATTTATTAATATATTTTTATAAATATATATATAAATAAAAATAAATAATAAATTTATCTATTGTAATTTTAAAATTGTTTAAATACATTTATTTAGATATAATTATAATTATAAAAATTTGTATTTAAAATATATTTATATATAAATAATAATTTATTATTGTATATATCATACATAAATTTATAATTTAAAAACATTTGTTGTAATTTTATGTTTATTTCTGAGAATGGATATAATAGATTTATTCGTATAGCATAATTGAATCGTATTCATATTAAAGTATAAATCTTAAAAAAACATGTCATTACATATATGGAATACATAACAGTAATGCGGATGTAATGTATAAATGAAAATTCATGATCAATACATTACATATAAACATTAATTATACTAATTTATTGATATATTTATTGAACATATTCATTTGAATAATATATTTATTTAAAAATATATTTATTAAATGTAATTATATATAATAATAAATATAAAAAACATATTTATTTTTTCATTATTTTCCTTATTATTTTCTAATTTTTTAAATTTATACATATTTAATTATAATCTTATAGATACTTTTTCAAAAGAGCAAATATATATTAAATATGGAATAAAATTAATTCAAAACTTTAGATATTTATTTAATGTATATAAATAATCATTTTTTGAATTTAAAAATAAAAAAAATTATTTGTTTAAAACCTTTTTCAGTTCTAATAATATTGTGGATAAATTAATCCTTTATTAGGACTAAAAATTCCACTAATAAAGGTGTACCCATTATCATCCATTTTTTAGTCCTGATAAAAAGGTATATTTATCATCTCTTTTTACTTGCACAGATAAAGGCCCCCATTTACCAGCACGCTCTTTAGCACTGATACAGGTCCATGTTTACATTGCACGAATCTATGGTTTTCACCATATCCCATGGCCTCTAAATAGCCCTGATTCTCTAGTGAGACTTATTCCCCATTCTCCCAGGCACCGAAAGACTCTCTCCTCCTTCCAAATTCTCTCTAAATTTCAATGGTTTTTTGATTCTGATCTTTTTCAGCAGCATATTACTGTCTTCCAAATCTGTCTTTTCTTTATCAGTGTATTATTTTCAATTTTATTATTTTCAAAGAAATTATTATTGTAAAATATATATTTGTTGTTTTTATTTAGTGCTAAACTACATTTACAAAAATCAAATACAATTCTTTTTGTAATATACATTAAATTATTATGTAATAAATTAATGTAGTAATTTCATTAATATATTGATCTGTTAAAGGGTTATTTAATGTCCTACAATTATATAGAATAATTCACGAGTTTCCATTAAAATGATCATTATACTCTTTTATATACTTAATATTTTTATTCTTACCATTAAAAAGGTTTTTGTACCCTTACACACCATTACACGATTATAGAAATTATTAAATGAATATTATAATGATTCATCAATGGAATCCTCCTACACTTACTAGTTGATATTAAACATAACACTGTAATAGCTAGTTGACAACACCAACAATCAATTTCTTCCAATTTCTCCGTAATTATTCATTTATCCAAGTGAGAAAAAGTAAATTTAATATTCCAATCTTTATCTCCATCTTATTTTTTGATCCTCTTGATCCCGATTGTTGAAACAACTTTGTTGTTAGAATTATTTTTCCATGTACCATCTAAATATCTTGAAAATGAATAAGATGATAATTATATGTAATTTTATAATAAATCACTTGAAATGTTTTCCAACATGCCTAAAATCATTATTAAAACTAGAACATGGATTTGATACCTGATTCACTCCAAAAAGTCTTGAAATCTAAAATATCATTAATATTTCATTATATTCATATATATATATTCTGAAATGTATCGTAAAATTTACATTTTTCAACACATTATTCAAGATTTGTGGGATTTAATTTTTATATAAAAATTTCATTTCATCATGAACTCCTATAATTGTAATACTAAATTTAATAAAAACATGGTGAATAACCCCAATTTATTATAATTACCCCATCATCATATATCACTAAATTAATCATAATTATAAATAACATAAATGTTGATAACGGTATCTTGTACAACCAGATTTTAATGATTGTGTTTTTTCATTATAAAATGACTCTTTTTCTCTACTCTTCCACAAAACCTTACTAGTGGATTTTTTTAAAAAAATTGTTATTATTACAATTCAAATATTCTATATTATATTTTTATCCATCTGGGCTTCATCTCCTTCAAAATATTGAGAACAATACCGCCAATACACGTCTCTTCATTTGATGAATTTTTCTCACACCCTTAAAATTGATTCCTCTTCTAATTCAGGGATCTTCTAACAACATGGACCTCTTGATTTTTGGAGTGACATATAAGATCATTAAGGAATTTATTGTTCTTTTCCATTTTTTTTATATCTATATGAGTCACTTCAAACATATTATTCCTTAGTGAATACTAATTTAAGTGAAACTTCAACACAATTTATGAGGACGCTTTGTGTATGTAGACAAAACACACTTTGATTTTGGTTGTTTAATGATACTTTATGAGTTATTGGATGACCATGGGATATTATTGATGGTTATGGATGATAAAATGTGATACATGATTTGTTTTTGAAATTTTTTTGAATTTCTTTTCATATAACATACAATATATAGATATCATGTTTTTATTAAATTTTTGGTATTTTTATTACAAATAATTATTTCCTTAATATTTGAATTGGATGAGTATTTATAATTATATAAATCATGTTATAATATAAGTGATATTATTACTCAATGTTTTTTGGATTTCATAATGGTTGAAACATTTTTGTTAAAAATGAGTAAATGTTTATAATCATAAAGTCACATGTACATTTTATTCAAATTAATTTTGTGAAATACATTGAAGAATATTTATGGAAGTGATTACTTAATAATAATCGATTGATTTAGAATCTTGTAATTCTCTCTCTTATTCCCGTAGTGAGTAAACTTGTAATATTTTTCTTTAGTGTTGTATTTAATGTCATGTCTATATTCATTATGAAATTATTTTTAGGGGTATTTGACTAAACCAATGTTTACTTTTTTTGAGCCTTCTAGTATGGGTCATTGTGGGGGTGAACCAATATCTACAAAGAGCACCCATTGTAGCCATTCACATCAATTCCAACCAATAGAAACCCCATCTTCAACACATTTTCATCCCCCACTTGAGCCTCCAGGGTTTCTTCCATTTATGCCTCCATCGACATCTAATTTATCAAATTATTCTCATAACATGTCTACATAGACTCTAAAAATGTTATCATTTATATAGTATCCATATCAAATTTTGTTTGTGCATCCCATCTATCCTTATCCAACGATATCTACAATGCCTCCATTTCCCACTATCCATCCATGATTTATTAATTTCTTCATTCAGCTTCCAATCAATAGCATGAATATGACTTTGTGCATGCATTGAAACCAAGAGGACTTTTATATGTTACTCATATGTGACCTCTATAGGATCCATACGAGCATAATGGGAAGTCAATGTCATGTTTTTTTATATGTGTGTAAAATTATGTCATATTATTTTTTGTGACGGGTCCTAATTATACTTTTCTGTAATTTTATCTTATTCGGTGAGATGATATAAAAGGGGATGTGGATTCCCCATTAGGATTGACAGTTAGAATTTTCAAACATTAATAAGTGTGGATTACAATGAAGGTAATAAAATGTTATGTAAAAATACAAGACATAATAGAATTTTTTTTGGAAACATTTTCAATGTAGATGGATATCATTATTATGTAATGATTCTGATAGAAACATGTCTATAATAAAATAAATGAGCAAGCATGGAAAGAGATATGCATATGAAAATTTAGTAAATTAATATTGATAATATTGATTTATTTATTTGAATTAATAAGTTCATTGAAAAATTAGTTTATCTTTCTAGACATTGAAGATACTACGGTTCCATATTTAATGAGTCACGGGAATTTGTGGCGATCATATAATCTCGAGCTATATATTGGGTGTGTTGGAGTTGGTGTCCAAGAACAAAATTCAGTGTACAATATGAAAATATTTATTCATATTTCATTATATTAATAAATATATTAACTCATCATGTCGATTAGTTTGTGTATCATTCTATGTGATATTATCCTAAGAATAGTTGTTTCACTGAAAGGTCAATGTAGTTTTCCACTATGATGAGATTCCATATGTCACTATTGTATTCTTAACTAATATATAGTTTAGCCGGATGGTATCCTTTTATGGACACATATGACAGAAGATATATGGGGTGGATACTCATAGGACTTTGGTGACCATCCCATGGTGTACACCCTATGTAATATACATTGTCGGATATTATGAGATCAAGACCATCCAGTTGGAAATCCACATTTGCATGTGTTATTGGATGGTCCTATCGACGAATATTTGTATTGTTCTATAGAATTTATGAATATTATTAATTAATATTATAAGTGGTGTAGTTTTTTATTTATGAAAATCATTATTAAATATGTTCATAGTGAGGTAGGATACGTAGGGTTCATCATGATTAATATAGCATAACAATTAACATGGTAAAATATTTCTCCCATATATTCATTAATGATGTTTTATATTCATTCACTTACATGAAATAGATACAAAGTAAATAAATCCATCGTAATGGGTTCTATAGTCATGTTTGATTTTCAAAAACTCAATGAAAGTGGTGTCAGGAACGTAAGTTGGTGATTCCAGCTAGCAAATTTCTTGATATAAGATATATTTATAAATGGATTATATTACACCGTGAGCACCCATTTCAATTATTATTTTTGTTTCACCAAAAACAACTTTCTCTAACAGTTCCATGCTATGTTTTTATATTCTGACCTTGAACATTGGGATTCATATCCTAATGAAACTGAGAAAGTGGCATTGGGTTTCACATACAAACTAGTTCTTGAATATTAGTCATGTAATATATTATTATTACTTTTTTAAAATTTAAATATTTATTATTCTGATAGATATTTTTATAATTATTAACGTTTTCTTGATCTTATATATTTATTCAGCAATTAATCCTAATAATATTATGATAGTGGAATCACTAATGAATAATTTTTTTACAGAAAATAAAATTTATTTATTTAATAAAATGTATTGTAATTAGGTTAGTTTATTAAATAAATATTCATTATTCAAGGCATGAAAGTCATTGTGGAGGAATTAAAGATTCAGTTTATTGGTCTGATGAGTAATAATATACTATTAAAATTATATTATTTAATGATGTTATATAAAATTTCTGGATTTAAAATTTGTCATTAAATAATAATATTATTAGTATTATTGATGAAATGAAGTTTTTTATAAATTAAATAAATACTAAGAGTCACTTGTTAAATTGATCTTTTATAAAAATAGTCTTATATAATCTCAATAATTTTAATTTTTAACCAAGACTATTTCATTTTCCATTTGAACAATCACAGGAGGAGAGAATAATCTCAAGACCCAGAGATCTACCTCACTAAATATTCTCCCAAGAATTGAGAGTTATATTTAACCACCATCAACTCTCAACTCTAGAGAAATCAAAGAGAATCCACTAGAAGTAGTTTTCGAGGTTATCAACAGCGAATTTTAAAAGCATTAGGATCATCAATGGTAGAACCAACTTATTATTATCTTGATATTCATAGACATATGAAAGACATTTCGATCAACATTAGTTTTGTCCCAAAAAAAATTCCACTGATGTTTTTATTCTATCTAGGTCACTATATGATCATAAGTATACCTCCCACTATGATAGTGGTTTCCAACTAGGAGTGAGGGACTGATATGTTATATGGGGAGGTAATACCCACATTACCATTGTATTCCACAATAGATAACATTATAAATATGTAAAAAAGGACAATAAACGTGAATAGTCATTATCAAGAAATTCCCAAACACGGTACAACAACAACAAGATGATACATAAGACATGTCATGCTAGTAGTTACATAAATGAAGGAAACTCAAAATATTGAATAATGGAAAAATCCCCCACCCAATATATGTCTATATCATCATCCATTATCATCCCGAGCCTAACATAACTCCCTAGCACATAACCTTTTCTATTTTCTGTCCAACAAACATGAAATATTCTCATGTACCAAACATCGATCTGATCATTATGTGTGAACAAATCAGACGGCTAACACCAATGGTGTCGACAAAATATACATTTAATATATGTTGTGCATGCATGTTCTAAATAAATATCATGATAATGATATAAAAACATGGGTTCCATTAGTTGAAAATATTAACTTTATCTACATTCACCATTTATTATATTCAATCACTTAAACGATATATTTCACATAATCCATTGGTTTGGATTTTATATTATTCAGCCACCAGCCTAAGATGATCAATTATCAGACACAAGTTAATAATTCACATCACCTATCTGAATAGGGATAGATATTTCATAACAAATACCTCACACTCACCATGAAGTCTCAGAATAGGTTGTCTCATCAAATTCAACTATTAGGGTAATAGAGACATATTATGATTCCCTATTGTAACACCCCAAGATTTTATGAGAAATATTCATTTTATTTTCTTTTAATACTTTTGTTTTACACTACACCAAGATTATATTGCACTATACGTTACACAATATTATCTTGTAGTTTATGCATCCTTATTCATGGCTTGTGTTGCACACAATTTCATGTTATTTCGAATAAAATTTATTTTACACAACCTTGAGTATAGATTTTGATCAATGTATAAATGAACTATGTTTTTATTATGTTATATGAGGACCCAAAAGAATCTTTAACTACATGAAACCCTAACTTGGCATTCATTACACTGAAGAGAGACCTTCCTCAATACCGAGTGTTGTAGGCAATACTGAGATTCACTAAACAACGATATATTGTTATAATATTATTATCAACTAGCCATTATGAATAGTATTAACCACATTTTGAATTTTATAACATTATCATTTATCTTAATCATAATCCAGGAGATTCTATGTGAACAAAATAATTGTTTCAGGTAAAATACCTATTTTTTGAATAATGTAGTTTACCTGCCTTTTGATAGTGCACCGACATTTAGTCTAGTTTTTGACATGTTAAAATTTTAATTTTGACAAAATACACTTATTCATTTCAATATGTATATAAATATTTACTTGGGATATTGTTTAATATTTTTCTATTATCTTTCATATTTTGATGAATAGTTAAATTACCCTAAATTTAAATTGAATACAACATTTTTCATCAAGATAATTATAAGATTAAAATATAATATTAAATGGTTTTAAAGTATAAATATAATATATTATTACAATTTAATATTATATATGTCATTATAATTAATTTCACATTAAATTCATAGGTAAAGACATTTCAATCTTTTTCTATGATTTGAATAAAAACCCATTTTTGTTTTCGACCATGAGATAAATTTTAAATTAATTACTGAATATTTTGTTTTATAAATTTTTAAAAATGGATTCCAAATTTTTAATAAGGAGGTTAAAATTGATTAAATATATAAGTTTTATTTTTTGGCATTATGAATAATAACAATGGTAAATTTTATTTACTATAGATAAAGGTAAAGCATGTAATTAAAGTTACAAATAATATTAAAATATTTACTATAACACTCGTATTGATTTCATTGGTTGATTATATTTATCTCTAAAATATACTTGGGTCTAAATGGAATCTATTCAAACCCATTTGGAGGAGATTAAAACCTCTAATTTATTGAATTTAAAAGAATGTGAAATATGTCTCACTCCAACATTATTAATTAAATTATTTTTAAAATAAGGTTATATAGAATTTAAATTCTATTATAAAAAATTATTTTAAATATAAAATTTTTTTATTCTTCGTGGTAATTAATTTTTAATTATTTGGTCATATATAATTACCTTAATAGATTATTCATTAATGATGCAGAAATTATTTATTTCGTGAAAAAGAAATAATATAGTTTTTATTAAAATAATAATATCAATACAAAGTACCAAAAACATGACAAAACAATATTAGTATCGTATATATAAACGATAATCATCCAAGGGTCTACTTTTATACCATTTGGAGCCTTATAAAACAGAATATGACATTTATATTATTTTATATTAAATGATGTCAAAGTTGTCACCTTCATAATTTAATAATGATAAAATGTTAATGGATTGTTGTTTAAAAGATTAATTAGACTAAAAGTATTACTATGAAATAGATTAGATTAATATTAATCATTGTATTTTATTTTTAACTTTTATGCCTCAAAAAATTATATTAAATAATTATACAAAAATGATGTGGTAATTATTTTATCATGAAAAATATCATATAAATGGTATTAAAAATATTAAAACAAAATATTATATTAACTAATTAATGTTCTACATAAATTTTATAGACAAATAAGTCATTTTAGTAATATATTAAATATTTTTTTTTAATATATCCTCTTTGTGGATTTTATTTAAATTCAAATTGTTAAATTTTGTCAAAATTTACACTATTGGTATTTTATAAAAATAACATATTATTAAATTGTTGAAAAATAAAAAATATATATATAAAAATAAAAATTGAAAATTATAATGTCTAAAATGTCATAATATATCTTATTATGGACAATTAAAAACTCATAATTAAGTATTTATTACAATTTAAATTTTATAATATTATTACAACAAATAAAATCATATAGATTAAATAAGGATATTTCAAGATGATAAGGTTTAAAATAAATTTCCAACATGTAAAACTTTTTTGGATGGGGATATTACCACCATATATGATATCATCATATAATTTGATGAATTTGGAGGTTTTTATGTGGATACTTATTTTATTTTTAAGTAATATTTGCGAGAGTTTCTTAAAGTTCCCCACTCCTCTCTTATAAAACGACATCTCCTCTCTCTTCTCTTCACACAATTTTGAGATTTCAAACTCATTCAAACCTAGACCATTTATCTTATCAAATACACTAGAATCATACTAGAGGTCCTGTTCTTCTTCAATGTCCAGTATTAGTGCCATAATAAGAGGTTTAGAAGAGGCACATTGAAGAAGAGGTAACATAGTTTAACGATTCATTGAAATTTTTTTCTATTTCTAATTGATCTATATGATTTATTTAATTTTAACTTAATAACTCATCAATAAATTGTATACTTATATGTTATAATTAATATGAAACAACAATATTCTATCTTCATTCCATCCTATAAAAAATTGAAATCACCATGCGTGCGTATATAAGACCTACCATCTCCACACCGTGGTGTAAACTGTTTTTCATCACCAGAATGCAAGGATTAGTATAACGATGGAAGAAATAACTATATATGATTATTTTATAGTGATATTGATTCTGAAATATTATACACCACAAAATTCAATACATTTCCATAATCATGGGAATGATATTATCCCTCGTGCGTACGTACGGCTTACCGTCTCCATGATGCGATTAGATTCCTTCTCCATGTTAACAATTCAAGATTGAATATAAAATATATATAATAAATAATCTGGATATTTATTAAATGATAATGATAGTGGATTTATTTATATTTCATTTACTTACTTCAAATCTATTTAATAAGGAAACGAAAACAATGTTCATGCGTAAGTACAACCAACTGATTCAATGAACGGTGTATTTCATTACATTTATTGTTCTATTATATATATTTAAATGAGGAATAAATATTATATATAAATCATTTTTTACATTCTAGATGTATGTAATAATGATCTAAGTAATCATATGAATAATTACCAGTCAAAACACATTGGATAAAGGAAACGATTTTACCCAACACTCGGCTTTAACATTGAATTGAGAAAAGAACATGTAATATAACGTCATAAGTGAATCATATTTGATACATTAAAAAATATTATGGTTATTTTACAATTTAATAATATGATAAAACTCACTATACAAACATTTTAAACTCATACATAAGAAATTGAACCTATGTTAAGGGAAAATCTGGCTATCTCATTTTTATCCGAGATTTTTTATACATCAGTATTTATTGGGGAATATTTATCATCCACATCCATGTTTCCAAAATATATAATATTATTTATATCCACCAAAAATTTCTTAAACCCAAATTTAACTATTGGTGAATTTATAGTAAATGAAATGAAAATTATCTTTTTTCATTTTCAGTACTAGATACATTTTGACTTTTCCGACTGAAGTATGAGAAGAATGTTTTTTAACATACACAATATGAAGAGATTTTTATTATTTCATAGAATATTCTTTCTATTAAAGATTCCTTTACACGTTTTCAGGTTTATTTTAAATCAACATCTTTTATTCTAAATTATCGGTACATGTGGTGAAAAGAAAAAGGTTTTGAAGAAGAAAAGATATTCTTCACAAGAACTAAGTTCAAGTATCTTATAATAATTATTTTCCATCTAAGATGATATAGGTTTATGTTTATATCCCTCTTTTAACATTGATTTGATTATTTTATAATGGAATTATTTTTATGATGTTTATTTATGTTATATGGATTATGTTATGAGGGCATGATGTTTATAAATCCCATTTTATTATATAGGTTATATTATGATGTATGATTTGTGATTTTGTGAAACTCATAAGAATGGTTTTATTATTAGATGGGTGAGACCAATATATCAAACAAATACATTGGGTAATGATTTATATCTCATGAGATATACATGGCTTGAACGTAAATTAAATCTATTTTAGTAAAATACGGCTTGAACAATAGTAAAACCCGGATCAGAAATGGACTTTGTCCATTATTATGGTCTTGGCCGTAATGACATGGCTACAATGGAAGTCATATCACATTAATAATGGTTTTCCCCAATTACATGTTTTATTCGCATGCTATTTTATCATGATTAATGTTCCGTTATGATATATGCCCTATGTGCTGCCAAGATTTATGACATTACTCGTGATTTTGATGTTTTATGTTCATGTTTTTATGATCAAATGTTTATGGATTGTTTTATGTTCTCTATTTTACCCTTAATGAGAATTTTATCTCACCCTTTTTATGTTTTAGTTTCCCCAGGATATAAAGAAATTTTTTGGTTAAGAAAACAAAAGAATATCATTATGGGATATGTTGAAGGCTGATCACCCAGATTAGGAGATTATGTTCTGATTTTCCAAAGACACTAAAATAATACAATCATTGTGCGTCTTTTAGTATCATGTAATATGTTTTCCGAATAAGTAATGTAATTTCCATGTAAGTAAAGATTTTCTTCTCTGCAGATGGAATGAGAGTGAATGATTAGTTAACATTTGGAATCTAGGATATGAAAACATCAGTGAGATCCCTAGTGATATATCTACTGTATGTCCCAGGATGACCATAAGGCTATGTATAAGTATATGATACAATCTAATAATTATGATAATGATCCTAAATATACTGGGATAAATCCTATGATGTTAGATTTTGAATTTAAACCCCCATGATTGTTTTGTTTTTCTAGTATGAGAATTTCTCCTCACACAATTTTTTTGGGTTTTTGGAATTGCTGGAAACAATATGATTCATGTAAATGGAGAATATGATAGAAAATCGAATGATATTCTTCCTGAGAATACAAATTAAATGGGATATAGAGTTCCAAAATCGTTATTATTCATAATCTGCAATCTCATAACATGATCAATAATCTAATAATTGGTATGATTTGTGACTCAGCTTATAAGAGAATGATTGAGATTCATGATTGTCATGGAGGGAAAAAAGTACAATTTCCCTAATGTAAATTATGTGGGAAGAGGAATCAAGGAGATTGTTTCAAAGGAACGTGAAGATGTTTTGGGTGTGGAAAAGAAGGACACATTGACAGTAATTGCAAAAGAAAGGAACATTTAACACAGCAGACAAGGGTATTAGTAATGTTAAGTCTTAAATAGCGGTTAAATGTTTTAAATTTTGAATTTATGGGAATTATGAAAATCGAATCCCAAAAGGAAAATTACATGAGGAGAATCAACATGGTTGTATGGGTAGCATTTATGCTGCTGATGATAAAAATACTACAAATGATATATGAGTTGAAATAAGTTTTGAGGAATAAAATTATGATTCTCAGTCAATTTTTTAATAAGGCAGTGTAATGATTCTATGTTTATCAAGAGTAATATTGTATAGATAATTTAATGGTACTATGGAATAAAGAAACATCTAAGGACTATTACACTAATTATTTTCCTAATGTTGTTGAATGTATATGTTGACTGGTACTGGTAACTAGGAATAGTTATTCATATATTTTGGAAAGTAGATGATATGTGACTAATGAAGGGTTAATGAGATAATAAGATGTTTGATAGTATTAATGATCCCATGACTCATATAAAGACAAATTAATATCATTGTTTGAGTATATATATTATTTTCAATTTTTGTATGCAGAAAGAGTTAACTTTTGACATCATTCATGTTTTCACAATGGTTCCATGGAAACTCATGTTTCATGAGAATATATAATTATGGTATTCACATGTTTTTATTGTAACCAACAAGATATATCTTATGATATACATGGGGTAAATGATGTTATTCACATGCTCTATTGATGACCTTTCTAGTAATCATTTTCATTATACTATATGATAGGACAGAAGTATTTTCAATAAGCGTAACAGTTGGAATGGATTATGATGGACAACAAATAATATTGTTTAAGGATAAATATTTATTTCAAGAATGTTATAATGGTATTGTTTTAGATAAAGGACAACTTATAGGATGGGCGAAAATCTGTCGCATCAGACATGGTTGTGGGAAACGAACCCACAACCGAAGTGAGAAAGGCCTTTATCGCCTAACAATGGCATACATGAAGTCCCTGGTTTGTAATAATTAGTTTTATTTTATTATGTAGTATTATAGATGAAGTATAAGTCCATTTTTGGAATCAAATATGATTAACCTCACCACAGATGGACTTATTTATATTTAATATATTTTGCTAAACTTTTTTGTGATAGAGACAGATGGAATCACCTATCATTCTATCGCATGATCTGCTAAGACATCAAGAATGTCAAATTCGTCTTCATTTCAATAAATAATAGATGAATTGGAAATTTTTCATGGAATGACCAACGATGATATTACACTATAATCAATTAAGTATTTTTTTCATATGAAAAAATTCATAAACTTTAGAGAAATGATCGTGAAAACCCAAAATGTTGTATTAGTACCCTCATATCCTATGAATTAGATGGTACCTTAGATCATCACAAATTTATGGATTTCTGTTTGTTGGTTTTTTCATATCCATATTCTCAACCACTCTTCATCAGAACATGATGGTTAGATTTCTCTCTCATATCTATATTTTCATCAATAATCTCTAATGTAGAAACGCAGTACTAAGTTTATTTGGGTGACTATAATGTTTCTAAAATTAATTTTTATAATTAAGTTTTAGTATTATTTTTTACAATGTGGGTTTCTATGAAAAAACGACTAGTTATTAAATGATATATAACCCCGATGAATTTCGAGGGTGAAATCTAATTTAAGGGTGGTAGAATGTAACACAATTATATTTAATGTGAAATATACATTTTAATTTTTTTGATGTCTTGTGTTTTATGCAACAACAATAATATCTTGCGCTATATGCAACGCCATATTAACTTTTAGTATAAGCAACACTATTGTTGGCTTGTTTTACACACAATTTCACGTTCTTTCAAATAAAATTTATTTTACAAAACACCAAGTATAGATTTTGATCATTGTATAAATAAATTTGTTTTGATTTTGTTATATTCCACACAAAAGTAATCTTTCATTACCCATAACCCTGATGTGGCATGCATTACACACAAGAGGGACCTTCCCCAACAGCGTGTGTGTTATACATTACCGAGTTATACTAAACAAATATATATGGTTATAATATTATTATGATCATTTCATTATGAATATTATTAACCAATTTTTTAATTTTTTAATATTATCATTCATTTTACACATATTCTAGAACATGGTATGATTAAAAAATAAATTTTTTTGGGTAAATTAAATAATTGTCAAAAAATTGTATTTTTGCCTCATTTAGATGGCGCACCTACGTTAAATCTAGTTTTTGACACATTTATAAGTTATATTTTAGAAAATTATCTCATTCATTTCAATAAAGATAAAAAATGTAACTGCGATAATTTTAAATATTTTTCTGTTAACATTAATATTTTGATGAATAGAAAAATACGATATATGTTAATTTCAAAAAACATTTTTCATCTATATAATTTATATGGTTAAATTATAATATTAAATGATTTTAGTGTATAAATATAATATATTGTAATCATTTAATATAATATTTTTCTTTATCATTAATTTTATATTGAATTGATAATTAAAAAAATTCAATCTTTTACAATGTTTTAAATAAAAATCTGTTTTTTTCGACATGAAGATTAATATTAAATTAATTACTAAATATTCTATATTTTTAATTTGTAAAAATGGATTCCATATTTAGAATCATGAGGAATCAGATTGTTTAAATGGATAATTTTTTTTAGGCTCCACGAATAGTAACTACTGTAAATGTTATTTACCATAGTTATAGGTAAATAAGATAATTTTGGCTAAAAATAGTATTATGTAATTACACTAAAACATGTATTGATATCATTGGATGATTATGTTAATCTCTAAAACATAATTTGGGAGAAATGGTATATACTGGACCCCAATTGGATGATATTAAGTTGTTTAATTTATTTTATTTAAAGGAAAGTGAAATATGTCTCCCTCAATCATTATTAATTAAATTATTTTTAATATAAGGTTATATAGAATAGAAATTCGATCATAAATACTCATTTTAAATATAAAATGTTTTCTTCATCATGGTAATTTATTTGTAAGTACTAATAAATATATAATTACATTAATAGCTTATACATTATTGATGCAGAATTTATTTATTTAGTGAAAAATCAATAAAATAGTTTTTATTGAAATAATAATACCCATCTGTATAACCAAAAACGTGACCAAACCAATTAGTTGATTAAAGATAAACCATAATCATCTACAGGTAAATATTTGGACCATTTGGAGCCCTATAAAATCGGTTTTGACAATAATATTATTTTATTTTAAATGTTGTCAATGTTGTCACTTTCATAATTTAATAAAGATAACATATTAAATGTTTTTCTATTTTAGAAGATAAATTCGAATAAAATTATTATTATGATTTAAATTAGAATTTTCTTAGTCATGGAATTTTATTTTTAATTTTTATGCTACAAATAATAATATTAAAAAATTATACAAAAATGTTGTAATAATTATTTTATTAAGACAAATATCAAATAAATGCTCTTGAAAATATTAAACTAAATATTATATGAACGAATTAATGTTCTACATGAATTTTATAGATAAATATGACTTTTTATTAATCTACTAAATATTTTTGTTTGAATATAACATTTTTGTGGATTTTATTTAACTTAAAATAATTGAATAGTGTCAAAATTGACACTCTTGGTATTTTAAGAAAATAAAATATTATTAATTTTTTTTAGAAACACAAATTTATTTTAAAATTCCAAATTGAAAATTATATGGTCTAAAATTTCATAATTTTTCTAATTATGGATAGTTCGCATCACATAATGAATTATTTATAGAAATTTAAAATTTAGTATATTATTACCACAAATAAAATCAAATAGATTCAATAATGATTAATCAAAATGATAAGTTTTAAAATCAATTCTATACATATATAAATATAATTAGTTGATGATATTACAACCCTTTAGGAATCTCATTTTATAATTTGATTCATTTTGGAGTTTTTTATGTAGGGTTATGTTTTATTATCAATTAATATATTTTAGAGTATCCTAAGGTGCCCCTCTCTTCTCTTATAAAAGTTCTCCTCCTCTATCTCCTCTTCATACCTTTTTGAGCTTTCCAAATCTTTCAAACACTTCATATTTCTCTTATAGACATGATATAATCATATTATAGGTAATTTTCTTCTTCAGAGACTAAATTTAGTGCCCTATGTTGAGGTTATGAATAGGCACATTGAATAAGAGGTAACATCCTTTGCAAATTCATTCTAATTTCATTCTTATTATACTTCTGATATATGAGTTCTTCTATTGTAAAGTAAGATCTGAATGATAAAATTTATACTAATATGTTATTATGAATATCTAACAACCATGTTCCATCTTCGTTCCATCCTATAAAAAATTAAATCACCACGCGTGCGTACATACTACCTACCATCTATACGCCGCAGTGTAATCTATTTTTCATCACCAACATTCATGGATTGGTATGATGAAGGAAAAAATAACAATATATAATTATTTTAATGTTATATTTATAATGAAATATTATACCCCATAAAATTCTATACAATTACACAATCATGAGAATGATATCGTCACTCGTGTGTATATACGACTTATCATCCCCACAACACGATGAGATTAATTTTCCATGTTAACCATTCATGAATTATTATAATGTATATATAATAAATAACCATGAAATATATTAAATAATAATGATATTGTATTTATTTATATTTTATTTACTTACTTCCATTGAATTTAACAATGAAAGGAAAACAACGTCCCTTCAGACGTATGACCTACCATCTCCATGAACGCTGTATTTCATTGCATTTATCGATTTATTATATGTATTTATAGGATAAATATATATTATATATAAATCATGTTTTACATTTTGTATGTATGTAATCATTGTATAAGTAATCATATGAATAATTAAAGTCAAAACACACACGAAAAATGAAACAGTTTTACCCAAAACGCTGCTTTAACATGGAAATGACAAAAAAGCGTGTAATTAATGTATTAAGTGAATCATATATGATGTCATAAATATTATTATGGTTCGGTTACATGTTAATAATTTGTTTAAACACACTATACATTAGTATTAGACATGTACAGATGAAATTGGTCCTATTGTAAACGGAAATCTTTAAATCTAATTTTTATCTGAGATTGTTTGTACATAAATATTTACTAGGGAATGTTTATCATCAATATTCATGATTTATAAATATGTAAGATTATTTCTATATTCATACAATTATTTAAAGTGAATTTTACCTATTGGGGAATTTTTAATAAATTAAATGAGAATAGTTTTTTTTTTATTTTCAGTACAAGATACTTTTTCACTTTTCCAGCCAAACTATGAAAAGATTTTTTTTATCTTTAATACAATGAGAGGAATTTATTTCTTTCAAAGAAAATTATTTTTATAAATATTCCATTTCAATTTTTAATGATTATTTTCAATCAACATCTTTTAATTTAACATTGTGTGACATTTGAGAAAAGAAAATGTTTTTGAAGAATAAAGTATATATTACACTAGAACTATGTTAATGTGTTTTATCAAAATTATTTTCCATATAAGATGCTATAGACATATCTTTATATACCTATTATTAAATTTATTTGATTATATTCAGATGAAATTAATTTTTTAATGTCCTTTTATCAATTATGTATAATGTTATTATTGTTTGATCTTTAAGAATACCATTATATTACATGGTTTATACTAGGATGTACAATTTAAGATTTTGTAGCACACATAAGAATGGTTTTATTATGAGATGGGTCAGACCTATATCTCCCTCTAATGAATTAAGTAAATATTTATATCTCATGAGAATGACATGGCTGCAATGACAAGTAAATTTGGTTCAGTAATATTGGGCAAGAATTTCATGCAAACAATGTTTTGTAATGGATATTGTCCATGATGATAGTATAGGATATAATGACTTGGATATTATGGAAATAATTTCATGTTATTAATGTTTTGACATAATTAAATGTTTTATAATAATGATATTTTATCATGATTAATGTTCATTTATGATATATTCTTTATGTGCTGCATTCATTTATGTCCTTACTCAGGATTTTGATGTTTTATATTCTTGTTTTTACGATCAAAAGATAATGGATTGTTTATGTTCTACATCTTTACCCTTACTAGGCATTTGAGATTACCATTTTTTTTTATTTTCTCCAGGATATAAGGAATTGTTTTAGATAATGAAACAAAATTGGAAGAACATTATGGGAGATGTTGAAGATCTTTTACAATGATTAGATGATTAGGTTCTGAGGTTCCATATACAATAAAATAATACAATAATTAGGCATCTTTCTATGTCTTGTATTATGTTTTTGGAAAAAGTAATGTATTTTCCATGTACATAAATCATTGTGTCTCTACACCTATCTTATGCATTCGAGTGGTGCGGTTTATAGCTATAGACATATATGACCAATGAGTGGAAACTCATTACAATATCCCACATATCAAAAATCCATGTCAACAATTTTATTCATCTAATTATCATATCTACCAAACCAGAGATAACCTGTAATCAATACACATTACATTTAAAAATCACATTCCATTCAAAACATTAATCATCTTTTGGAATCAACCCATTAACAAATTTACCGGAAAACACGCAAATATCCCATTTATCCAAATTCCCTTTCATATCATAATCAATTTTCTTATTAAAGTTTTCCATACATTAACCCTTTTCACATAATTCATAATTTCTAATGCATTGTCCCATTCATTCATTACAATTATAATCTCATATATCATTAGGCACATTCAAATTAGTCCATTTAACCATATTTACTTTATTCCAAACAAAACCTAATTCAATTGTCAATTTATAGGAAGAACTATAAATAATCTCATTTATAATATATATAACATATCATAATGTGCATCATGAGATTTGCATTATCACATGTAATATCCATACATTACATTAAAATTTTACATGTTTTTGAATATCAGAACACAACAAGGGTGGTCGTAAATTGGTATAATCAAACTCAATGGATCCCATGGGGATCATAGGGTGTTCCCTAACTCATTTATCCAAATATTTTACCAAATTTATTCAAATGTATCAAATTAAAAATAAGAGAAAGCAATTTACACACCCAAACACTCACAAATAAACTTCATGACCATAGAATATAGTTTTTAGTGCACTTACCTCGAAATAAGATATGAACACAATCGAAAAAATGGCATTAGATCGGGAATAAATCTTCATGCAAATCCCTAAACATATATCCACTAGTGAATTTTGTTTTAGGGATTCATAGGAATAAAACCAATACCAGAAGCCCAAATCCAGAAAAGAGAAGCTGGGGGAGCATATGAATTGACAAGATTTTTGATCCACAACCAATTACACTTCAAATGCCTGAGAAATGAAAGAGATCAGTCAATTGGAATATTTTGGTGTCTTCGTTATCATTTGGGCTATAGAATGATGAATGGAAATGAAATTCGGTTGAAGAAAAGAAAATATTGAGGGAGAAAAATCCTAAAATACCTCTATTTATGAGGCCCCTGGATTGAACACATGTTTTTCCCAGCCGTGCACCAACTGTTTGTATGACTCTATTCAAGAGGGGATGAATCACATAATTACCTAGGGAGGAAGACATGTTTTCAAAAACTATTCAACAAATGTGATAATATTTTAATTCTTGGGGCACATTGTTTGGCCTCCCTAGTAGACTAGGTTTCTAAACTATAAACTCATTCCTCTTCGATATGTTGATTGGGGTGCACATTTACTACTAATCATGAACTAACCATGAAACATGCACATAATGGCCAAGATATCCCTTATTTCCTGTTATGATCTTCCTAGAAACCCCTAGAAATCCAAAAACATCTCAAAATCATTCAATTGTCCATAATAAAGAGAGTAAATAAGACTCCTAAATAAGAACACACCTCGAGAAAATATGGGATCATAAATCTCTAGAGGGAATCTTCATTTGATTCCAATAACACAGTGATAATAAAATTTATATCTACTATTATATCAATCTACAATTATATAATATATCAAAAGGTATTTTTTGAAGTATTTTATTTTATTATAAAAAATATGTGTTGACCCTGTGATTATGTTTTTGAGTTTTAACCATTTTTTATCTTTTATTCAATTCGATTGATCATGATTTTTATCATCATGTAAATCATGGATTGATCATTGATTCTAAAAACCTATAAAATGGCCATGACACAGTGTTTGCTTCTATGGTTCCTAGATGTTAAAATGTTTATCAGAGTAGTCATATAATTATTTATAATTATTTAAATATCATTCATTGATTTAAACATTTGTAATTTATCTATAAATTTTAGTTTAACCATTATTATATTTTAAATTTAAAAAAAGACTCATCCCCTTTTGTTTCCCATTAATTTAGTTAAATTGAATAATTTTTTGAAAGGAATAAATTCAATTATCTCATCATGAGGTACTTCAGAATCAAACTAGATAACAAATGATTGCATAATGCGTTACTCCGTGGGACCCACAATGTACTAGTGTTCAATCCACACGAATTAATTCAATATTAATTCATTGATTTTACATTTATCACACATATAAATTTTCATTAATCAACATTTGGACTCATCCAGTCTAGAACCTAGTAAACTAGATTACAATCCGTGTAATTACTGTACATTGTTTGTATTCTTTTAGTCACATACTGGTCATGTATCTTCTTACATGGCCAAACCAACTAGTGACGTTGTATCTCAGAGTCCACATGACATGTATCCCATATAAACATTGCGTTCGTCAAATTATTCTATAGAATAGATTACATGCCACCTAGTTAAGAACACATTTGGGATAGATAGTAAACATAGGGTACGTCATGTTTCTGGCATTCTCACTCCATGTAATTTTACCACATTATGAAATATGAAAAATTAATATACTATACTGAGAAAACATATCAACATTTTCTTATGTGTTGTCATTAAGATGATAAGACGAGCCATAAAATGACATTACATATATATATATATATTTAATTAATTTCATAAATATGTTCAGATGTGCATGTTATTTATATGAAATATTATAGTTATTTATCTATGTAAATTGTAGAATAACATAAGAATGAAAAATCATGTAATCAGTGCAATCATTAAGGAGATTGTACATGTCACAAAATTATGTGATAATTCATGTATGAAACTTATATAAACAGTAAAATGTATATGATTATAATACATATTAGGTAGTTTGGATGGGTACTAACCATGTTTTTTCCAATGTATAATTTGGTACACAGTTAATTTTAAATAATGTTTTTTGAAAATTTATGATATGAGAGTATCTTATAGAAATTTATATGTTTTTTAAGATAAAATAATTTGTTAATGACGGAATATAATTAATTTAAATGATCATGTATTATCTTAAATATGAACAGTTATAATAGAATGCTTGTTTTATTTAATTAATAATTCATTGGATGCTTGTGGATTGTCATGATCCCAGGGAATAGCATTTCATGTGATTGGTTTCATTTAATTTATTTTTAAAATATACTTTAGGAGTTAATTCCACATCGTCTCTTATTATATAAGGGGCTGCATTCCCATTGTTTCATTTATATAAACTTTCTTTCCTCACTAGTGTTTGAATAAATTCATATTAAATGGATGTTGCTCCCTTGTTAGTGGAGAATTTAATGTTGGGAGATGAGAAGAAAACAATCCATGAGAGATACAAAGGTTGATTGGTGGAAAACAAAAACACAAACAATAAATAGTTCATGTTTTTTTCTATCTCATTCAATAGTATGTATTTCATCCACATGATAAAATAACCATTAGTAAAAGATTTATTTGAATGATCCATTTTTTCAAACACCCCAAACATACATCTTAAGATGGTATTTTTAAAAAAATAATATTTTAAACCTATGTTATAATGTTATTCTTATATGAAAAAATCTTGTGAATATATTTCTAATTTTCTTCATCAATAATATTTTTATTCAATTCATGAAAAAATAACTTTTGGAAACCCATGAATTTGGTTGTTTCTTAAGAAATATAATAGTGATGATATTCATGGTTATTTTGATCAACTGATTATAACTGGTATTTATTTGAGAATGGAAATGAATACCTATCATTTTTATCAAAATTAGATCCTAATAAACTTTATGAGGCTTTTGGTGAACATGATTGAATTAATGTAATGAAATATGACCACAATTATTTAAAAATGAACAATTCATGGAATCTGGTTGAAAGTACTTATAGTAAATATATTATTAGAGTAAAATGTGGTTTTAGAAAAAAAATTATGAAGTAATAAAATTAAAAAATCAATATTAACATTATATTAATGGCTATAATCAAAAAGATTGAATTGAATATTGAAAAACCAATGCACTGGTAGAAAGGCATGTACTTATTCTAATACTTTTATCATTTTCAGCATTCTTAAATTTAAATATATTATAAATAAATGTGGATTCCTTTAATAAATTGATAAGATCAAGAGAACATTTATGTATAACAACCCACTAGTTTGGAAAGTAAATAACATCGAGAACATGTAGATAATTATACCAAAGAGATTTATGGATTTTAAAAAATCCCTGAAACATTGTATGATTCATTAAATGTTTTTTTGATACAAAACAACAATATTAGATGAGATATAGATCCAAATCTTTTTATTAATGATGTTAATAAAATCTTTATGATTTTACAAATATATGTTGATGACACTATGTTTGGTTCAACTAAAAAATAATAAATATATTCCTTTCTAGATCGAATGATATTTGAGCTTGAAATGAGTGTGACAGATGAGTTAACATATATTATAGGTTTCCCAATTTTAGAAAAAAACAGAAGGAACATTTATATATCAATACAAGTACATAAAATATCTATCAAGAAAATTCTAGTATGACAACACTAAAATTTTTAATAATCCAAGTGGGACCTCTAGTAAATTTATATTGATTTAATGGGAAAGAAAAGTTTATCAAAATACTTTTATATGAATGATTTGAGGTTTAAATTACTCAACAACTGGTAATCTATATTTAATCTTCCCAATATTATATTATGATAGATATCATTCCAATAAAAAATTTTATCATATTAATGATTTAATAAGTATTTTGATTTATATTAAGAGAACTATGGATTTAAGATTATACTATTCATCATGAAATGATTTTATTTTAATATTTTTTTTATATTATGATTTTTGTGGTTGTAGAGTGGAAAGGAAAATTACTTCAAGAGTATTTAATTTCATACAAGAAATATTGATTTCATGGTTATGTAAGAAAAAAATTCCTTATATCATTACACATCTGAATCCAAATATTTTCTAGTTGGAAGTTGTTTCACTCAAGTGTTGTATATGATACACACAGTCGTGGACTAATTGTATGGGTTTTACTAAAACTCAAATTTTCGGTGATAACACAAGTGACATTCCACTATATAAAAATCCATTATATAAAATAAGTGCAATGAAAATTCAAAAAAAACACAATTTACTTTGAGATCACACTTTTTAGTTAGATAATATTTAACAATTCATCAAAACAAAATAACAACCTGAAGATATTTTTAATAACCCCCCCATTCTAATAGATTCGAATACATAAAAAATATAGGAATGTTCAATAGTAGTTTATTATTCATATATACTTCTTGTTATCATTTTCATTACATAGAACTCTTTTTCAAATGAGAGTATTTATGATTTTATGATTCTAAATTGTATTTTATTAAAACATTGATTTCACAAAAATATTGAGTTTTTATAATTACCTATTGGAATAAAAATAATATTGAATCTTTTTGGATTCATATTTTCTTATCAAAATGCTCTGAATTTACAATGTTCTACTGATGATTGTTTTGAATATTTTTTATCTATAACCAAAATATGATACAAAATTTTTTCACTCTAATGATTTATTATAAATTATTTGACTAAAAAAATTTAAGAAATGAATTTAAAATATTTCTATATTAAAATTAATTATAATCAGTTTTCATTACAAAATCCAAGAAGTTCATTTTAGTCATACAGATGAAAGATTTATGTTCCAAAATGAATTCTTCTTCTTTTTTTTGTATGAATTCATTATAATATTTAAAAGTATTTTTTTGTAATTACTCATTAATTTAAAACATTATTTAATTTCCAAAGATATTTTTTTTTCAAATCATATTAATACTCATTCAATTAAATAATCTCATAAAAACTTTTCAAAATAATAATTAAGATTAAAATATTTATTCAATTATTTCAAGATAAGAATATCATATATGGAAATTTAATCTGAGACGTTGTAATTCATTGGATTATAACTATTGATACCTACATATATAAGGATCAGAAAATGAATGTTAATCCTCAGTTATCATATACATTTCTATGGACTCTTACCACTCCTTTGTGTTCTATGTCCAATGTTTTGGAATTTTTCGCACTACATGATCATGTAATAAAATACGAGAAACGTTACAATATTTATTACAATAAGAATTCTACGAAGAATGAATCATTCAGTGAAAATGGTGTTAATATAAGATTCAATTATTAAAATGTTCAATATTGTTCACAGATGGGAGAATGTATGTGTATAAAATCCAATTAATGATTTTAATTTACATTTTAAGGATATTGCAATTGAATGTTCTCCTACAGTATGGGAAGGAATTATATGTATAGGATGTTGATCTAGAAGAAGAGAAAAAAGTGGGGGATGAAGAAAAAAGATGAAGAATATGAATAGTAATAGGAATCAGAATATTATAAAGATGAATAAATATAGACTAATGAAGATTAAAAAGAAAATGAAACAAGAAACGCATCATCATATTAATCTCTCATAGTGATCTAATCAGATAAGGATCCATGGATTGAAGAATTAGGGGATGAAAATTCATCATCCAATGATGAAGAAGTCTCATCATGAAAATCTAAAGAACAAGATAAACACTAAAAAAATGACATTTTAGATAATGTAGAATCTAATAAAAAAGTGGACATTATTAAGAAACCATAAGAAGAAAATGTTTCTCATAATGGAAGCACAATGTTTGGATTGAAGAAAAAATTGATGTAGAATCCTCACGGCCAAAAGATCATAATGATTTATGTGGTTCATTAATCTCTTCTCGAATAATTACTCATATATTTTTTGACAATATTTTTCAAATCCATTAAAAGGATAAGTTATTACATTACATGTATTCCTTACATAGAAGAACATGTAAATAGATTTTAAATATTCTAAATTAAAAAAATCAGATTCATTGAATGATTTGACTAAATCTTCTGTTCACAGTAAGGACGATTAGAAATAACTCAATTAAAAGATAGTGGAATAAGATATAGCATACATACAAATTTTTACATGTTCAATCAAAGTGGAAATTGATCTAAATGATCTTGATGATCACTTCATTTAAGCTGATATTTGTTTTGGAAAAGGAAAATAATTTGATAATTTTTCAATTGATGTTTATGAAATAGTGATGTTTTTGGAAGAGATCAGAGATATAACTAATTTTTGTAATGAGAAATTAATAGTTTTAAATGAAATGATTCATATATTAGAGTTTTAAAATATTAGTTTTTAAATTTTTTAATATGATATTTTCATTATGATGTTGTAATATAAAAAGATCCCTCATGAATTTTAAGTCTATAATAAATAAATTTAAACACAATATATAATAGTGGACTAGAACATGAATCTGAAATCATCATTTTCATACGTATATATGAATCATGATGCATTTATAAAAATAATGGATATTGTGGAATAAATGATTGATAATGAATGGAATTATTTTATTTGATCTCTTTATGTATATGTTGAATCAATATTTTTGAATGAATGCTAAATCAGGATGAATTTATCATCCAATAACAATATATCGGAATGTCTTCCCATTAATTTGGGAGGTATTTATTTATTTTTTGGATGATTAGTTATTTCACATAAAAAAATCTGTATGTCATCTCTTTCTATCATTTTCAAAGATATCACTTACACATTATTTTTTATAATCAATAATGGGGACATATTTATAAAGAGGGGGAATATTATAAAATGGGAGAAGTTTATAATTAGAGAAGTCGTTGAGAAATTTCCCTATGTGTGAGATATTATTTAATAAGTGGGGACTAATTTAATACTTAAAATCAGATTATAAATATGATATAAACTCAGGAGGAGATAAAATATGAGGTATAACATTCATTATATTATAAAGGGATGTTTTTTTTAATGTTATTGTATTTTTATTTTAGGTATTGTGTTTTATACTTTTTGAAAAGGGAAGATTGTTGAGTCAGAAGTCAATAATAATAAATATCCCCCCTATGGTTTTTAAATTCACAACCACTTCTTTAAAACACAAATTTACAATCTTTATATATTTTATGTCTCTTATTAAATTTATTTAGAAGTTATTACATTTATACCCAATGTATAAATAAGTCAAATGGAAGCATAACTTAATTTTTTATTAAACTAACCCAGGTATAGATTCATCAGACTAACCCTAGTTTAGATTGTAATTTTGGAAATCAATAAAGATGTCAATAAAACAATAAAATGTATATAATTTTTTTGATTAGAATTATATCAAACATAATAAATCCAAAATCACATTGTAATGGTGAAAATTTACATGATGTAAGTCTATCAATGTAGAAATCATCCTTATCCAGGAAGTTGAAGATGTAGATCATTATCAGATGTCATTTGAATATTTGAGGCCATTGCAACTAACTCTGAAATATGGAAATCTCTTATAAATAAAAGGACATTTCAATAGTTGGTAGTTGATTCCATTTGAATGACGTGTTGTCTAAAATGTTCTCTATATGAACACCTCATTCCCAATCATTGTAATGATTTATTGAGTTGAGGTTCATAGGAATTTTTGTGATGATTTTAATTAAATAAGAAATAGTTACTTTTTAATTAAATATCTCATCATGGTACAAATCGTGGGATTTTTAGGATAGAAAGTTGGTGATTTGATCTATAAGGATGAGGGATTCCATGGTAATAAATATATCAATAAATTATTATTTTGTGGGATTTCATATTAATGAATGACATCATTAAATATGATAATCATATTAAGGGAATCTCATATATTGGTGGATAGTTCTTATTCTAATCCAGCAGATCGAGGTATTTCCTGGAATGGAATGACTTAACTTATAGTAGGTACTAAAAACCGTCGATATCATTAGTTAAGATTTATGACTACCTTAACTATTACGGTTAAAGAGTATATTATTTTTAAAGCTTATATATCATTCTTAATATTATAAGATATTGTATTTATTATTTACATAACATATATTTTCTATTATGAATGTTAATTAAAATTTTATTTTTTATACAGATCATTACAAAAAAACATTTTTATATGTTTTTCATTGATAAATATATACTCTGATTTAATTGGACAATATCTGGATTGTATTTTAATACTCTAATCAAAAAAAGAAAATAGAGTCTAATCATTTTTACATAACAGTGTTTGTATTATGTTTAATATTATTTTTTAAAATAAAATTCCCCAAACACATATTTCCATTGAATAATCTTTTGATCAAATAATTTTTAGTTTAGTTAAGGATCTCTCAAGATTAATAGTTGTTCTATAAAAAAGGAAATAGTGGAGGGTGTATAAGGGAATGATATAGAAGTTGTTTATTTATTAGGTGGTTTAGAAAAAAATTAAATAATTATTTATTTCACTGGAATACATCCATATGAACATTAACATTTTTAAAATATATTTTTTTTACATCTAAATTCTGATTAAATTCTTTACATTCATTCATAAAAAAAACATAATTATTGTGTTATTTTAAAAATTAATTGAAAAAAATATATTATTAAATTATTAGAATAGTGACTAAGTAGTACACAGACATTAAATCCATAGGAAATAATATTCTTCATTCTTATATATCATTCCAGGCTTATAGTAATGAAATTCATTTGATTGTGGTCCGCCAACTCATTCGATCACCCCTTTAATATGATTTTTCTCTTTGCTCCATATTCGAGGTATAATACATCTTTTGAACATACTATGAAATTTGGGTATTACATCAACATGTTTATGATTCATTTTTATTTGAAATGCCTAAAATATCATTTACATGATATTTCCATTTAGTAAGAGCATGTTTGGTTATTCTTAACCCCTTAATACTAAATTTTCTATTATTATAGTAATATGTAATAATATAAAAAAATTCCTTATGTCATTTTGATCAATTTGTGAAACATATTTCTATTTGAACAATTCTAAAAGATGAAAAATGATTCACCTATTTTTTTGTAACTTTTCACATCAACTAAGAGTCATTTTGACATTTTGACACAATGATGGGACATATGCCATTTTATAAAAACATTATAAAATTTTTCCCATTGATTTCTATCATATTGAGTGACACTAGCATCTAATGGATGTAGTGTTCATTCCCATTGGTAAAAAATGATGGTTGATATTTCTCTAAATATTTCATTCCAATCCAAGTGTGTTTTCTTTGGCATTATTCCCTTTTATGTGAGTTCTCACTTACCACAAAATTCAAGAGGGGGAATGACACTTTCGATCATACATAACAATATTACTATTAGTCTAATGTGATATTGAATCATATTGATTTTAAATTACATAAAGATTATTTTCATAGGATTTAATGTAAATTATAGATCATTTGGTTGGTTTTTTCCCCAAAAATTTTTATTTTCTCATTATTAATAGAATGTTAAAACTCTAAACCCATACATTCAGATACAATGATCAATTTGTGCATCAAATATATGTTTTTATTATTATAAAAGATTAAAAATGATTTATGGAATATTATCATATATTTCTACTTCTATAAAAAGTAATTTAGTTCTTTTTTTAACCCCAATGAGAGATATGTTATTAGATTAAAATTATACAATATTACTCATTACATTCCATCATATCTAGGAAAACTAGAATCCAATGGATGTGAAATTGATTAATCTGAATAAAAAATTCTTTAGATTCCATTCTCCTATAATTTTAGGTCATTCAATGTATTTTTACATGTAATTAATCCCATTTAGGTGATTTTCACGTAGACTAAATCTGATAGAAAAACATTACATTAAATCATTCTATGAAATTCGGGTATATGATCAATGTGATAATGATTCCTATAGATTATCAAAATTTTAAATATTAATTTTGAAATATTTCATGTCTATAAAGGATTCTTTGGTTGGTTTTAACACGCATACACATATTTTATGACATACTGTCCATTCTAGGAATTATATTGTCATGTGATTATTTCCAACATTTCATAAATTATTTTTGGAATCTTCTCATATATTATGATAATAATATGAGGTTGATTCCTAATATCAGACCCCCCTATGATATATATGTTGTTTTAATTAATCTATTATATGTTACAAGTTGTTATCTATCATTCTAAGTGATATGAGCATTCGATGGATGTGACATTGACTCGTACATATAAAAATGACTATATGGTTTTAATAAATGTATTTCATTTCAATTAATGTGTTTTTTGTGGTATTAACCCCTTTTATTTGATTTTTCATTCTACTCCATATATAAGGGAAAATTGTTACTTTAGATTATAACGACCAGTGTGGTTATCTAGTCGATGTGTTGGTGAATCGTGTGGATTGTAAATTACATAAATATTATTTTCCTAGGATTTATTTTTAATCGATGATCATCGTTCACTTCTTATTTAATATTAATCCAAGTCTGCTTCCTCATTATTGACTCTTGAACAAGTATTAAGTCATTATGAAAATAATAAACGTATAAAATTACGATAAATTTCACAAAATATTTTGATCATACAATTGACATGTGTCTCTAATTTAACGATGAAAAATCACTTAATTGTTTTTTCATAAGATCTATATTTAATCTAAATGTATTTAGTTGGTTTTAGATCACAAATTTCTCAGATTTCAATATAATTAAAATTATATATTTTTTACTTTACTATTAATATAATAGAAAATGTGACATTCAAATTCAATTAGAAATAAGGAAGATAAAATGAAACACACCTCCATTATCTGATGTATCATGTATGTCAATGGAATATATATATGTTTGTTGAGATAGGGGACTAAAAAAATAATAATTATAATAAGGAAATAAATGAAGGTAACAAAAATAAACAAAAACATATATTATTTTTTGCATCATATTATCCCATACACCATCACAGTAGAAATTATATTCCCCTAGTTCACTATTATTTGCAAGATGTAAGTAATTTAACTTCTCGGTAACATGTATATAGACCACTAAAATATCACGAATTGATTCATCATTGCAATAATTGGAACCACATCCTTATCACATGAAACTATATAATGTAGAATCTCTGTTCTATAGGTCATGTTATATCCATGCGTATCACGATCAATGATGCAATAAAATATCTCATCCATCTACATGGAATGTTGTCGATGGTCATTTTGTAGCTATGATAAGTGAGCCTCAAATATATCCTTTCCAATATATAAATATAAATATATATGTATATATAGTTATATGAATGTATTTTCAACTAATACAAGAACATTCTATTAGAATCATAACGTCGAGATTGTTTCGATCCCCAATTGTCATCCACATTAATATTCTATTTGTCATTATAACAAACTCTTATAACTATAAACCAAAAAGATATAACTATTGAACATAAAATCATATAAAATGATAAATAAAACAAGTATAATATATGTCATTTGATGATTCCAAATTTTTTGATGTATTCTCAGCATCACTAGAATATCAGAATGACACACTGCCACCCCTATATTAAATTAATTAAATTTTTACCTTGTAAAATGTAACATTTTCAAAGAAACATTTGAACCCATAATTATAAGACTCAATATCATAGCTTCATTAGACAAATATGTAACCTTACCATGCTATTGATAAGTGTGATCAACTATTGGGACTTTATTCAAAATTTCTAGGGATTCCAACATTGGTACCAAAATTTTTTTAGCACTCTATCTTTATAATATTTCCACAATTTAAATATTTTTCCAAATATAATGCCTGAAACACATTTTCTTTCACCTAATGGTGATTCTATTTTTAAAAACTAATTTTCAAAAATCTATGTTTTTTAAAATAATATTTTAGAAACTAAAATGATATTCTTAGATAAAAATCTCACAATAGTTGATAGGTTGAATACAAATGGAAGGACTCATAGTCATGTGTAGTGAATAGAAATCTATGTCGGTCATCCATAATATGACTCAACTAGTGAATAAATTAAGGGGGACCTCTAACATGGGATTTTGTCACGAACCAGCCCGGGTCGACCCTGAACTGGTCACCCGAACCGGTCCGCGGCAAGTCCCGAGGGGCGTTCCCGATCCCCCCGGGATGGCAACAAGTGTCGGGCATTGAAACTTTAATCATTGGGAACGATTTCAGCCCAAGCTAAAAACAGGATCGAAAGAATGAATATAAACTAAACAAACAAACAGACACTAAAGACATAAACAAACCTACACCACGACATACCTCCACGTGACCTCGCGGTCACCACCCTACTACAACCAATGTCGCTCCCACACTGAGCGACTCAAGCCAGGAAAACCTGAACACAAGGAACCTGCAACTGAAAAGGTAAAAGATAGGCGTGAGCACAAAAGTACTCAGTAGGTGAGCCCCACAACAAATCTCAATGCACCGCCAGTAAATAAAGAATCTACATAATCCAGGTTCGAACTATAATGTATAAAAGTAATTTTTCATAATGCTTTACTTGAAAATCAAACACGAGACATTTCCCTTATTCCTTTTTGAAAGTTAGTTCCATTTCATTAGTTTAAAACTCATTCAAAAAAAACAAAGTGTTACATTTTCAAATCTTACCCAAAGAGAATAAAGCAGTTTTCATTTGAAAACCATTTCCCCAAATTCTAACAGTATAGGCTGTGAAGGATGACTGAAAGTAAACTAGTAGGGAAAACAAGTGCAAGAAAAGGTAAACAAGCAAGGAAAACCAAGTGCAAGAAGAAATAAACCAGAGGTTATCAGCAATACTCATGGGCACACACACACACTCACACACTCACACACACACACATACTCACACACACACACACTCACACCCAAGTGGTCCCCCATATGCCGACGGAAGGCACCACGCTAAGATGGTAGAGCACTATGGGTAAATCCCCTAAGGTTCATCTAGCTCGCGTGGGACCCTAGAACCTCGTGTCTCAGTGAAACGTGGCATAGAAGGCCACGACCCTTAGAAAACGTGTCTTAGAAGGCCACGACCCTCAGAACACGTGGCTTAGAAGGCCACGACCCTCAGATATCATATGTTTAGTTAGTGTTGCAATCGTCAATCCAGCTAAGTGAAACAGGGACGACACCCATCCGGTTCACTAGCGCACTAGTTCTAGTCCGCCCACCTAGATACCCAGGGTTTCCCCGTGTGCTCAAACAAGCTTCACATTCACATAGTATATTTCTTCCTCATATCGCAGGCCAAACAAGATATTGCACACAAAAGTCACCATTTCCACACCCAAACAATATTTCAAAACTCACGCACGCCAAAAATACCTTTCTAAAAATATAATTGTCATTACCTAATCATTTCGCAAAAAAACCCTTTTTGGAAACACTCACACAAGAACATAAACAACTTTCACAACATAAAAAGCATTATTTTTAATAACACAACAAGGGAAAACATCTTTCGTCAACCAAGGACCACACATAAAGTTTCCAAATACAATTTCAAAGGGTCACACGACGTTTTCTCTAATCAAGGTTATAAGAAAACACCATTTTCCATAAACAATACATCTACTAATTTACACATGCCAAAAACATTTCAAAACCCAATTCAACATGTCTTTCCTTATTTAGGAAGAACTATCTAGCAACACTACTATGGAAGCACACAATTAAATCCAAGAAAATGCTTTTAATGAAACGCTAGAATTAAAACAACTTTTATCATCAGCAGATCACCAAACTATAGATAACTAATAGTAATACTTTTGAATTTACTGAAACTTAATAAAAAGTCAAGGAATAAATAAATTCTAAATTTAAAGGCGAGTGCAAAGGGAGACCTACCTCAAGATGCAGCTCGGAATGAAAAACGACACGGCGCAAAACTCCCGTTGCGTAATGGTCGCACCGTACTGCACCGTCAAACCGGTCCTAAAACAAAATACCGTTAAACGGGTTCAACGATAATAATAATAATATAATAATAATAATAATAACATACTTTAATAACAAGAACAACATAACAATCACAATTTAATAAGGATAATAATAATATAACAATAATAACAATAATAACATAAAAATAATAATAATAGAATAATATTAACATATTAATAATATAAAAATAATATAATCACGATAATAATAATATAATGATAATAATGATAATTTAGTATAATTATAATATAATAATATAATAATAATAAAATTGATAAGATAATAGTAATAACATAATATAATATTAATAATAATAATAGTAATAATAAAATAATCATAATAATAATATAGCAATAATAATAAAAACAATAACTTAATAACATGATAATGATAATAATAATAATAATAATATTTTCATAATAATAATGATATCAATAATAATAATAATTTTAATATTATGCTAGTAATCATAATAATAATAATAATAATAATAATAACATTAATAGAATAATATTAACATAATAATAATAATAATAATATAAATATTAACATAATAATAATATAAATATTAACATAATAATAATAATAATAATAATATAATAATAATAATAATGACATACTAATAATAATGTAATTATAATATTATTAACATAATAAAAATAATAAACATTATATAAGATTAACCAAAAATAAGAAATAAAAATAAAAATAAAAACAAACTTACAGCAGGGGGTTGCGGAGCAATGGCGAGGCCGGATGGGGTGGAGGCGGCAGGGCGCGGCGACGCGCAGGAGAGGTGCGAGCGGTGGAGGGCGCATGAGGGGGATCGCGCCGGGGTGTGCGGAACGGGGAGCGGGACAGGGGGAGCAGCGAGGCAAGGCCGGGGGTTGCACGGGGGAGCCGGGACGGAGATGGGGAGCGGGAGCCGGTGGTGCGGGACGCCAGAGAGGAGTGCGGGCTCGGGACAGGGAGAGGCCGGGGTGGCGCGGTGTTGGGACAGCCGAAAGGGGAGGAAGCCGGGGCGGCGGCTGGAGTCGCCGGAGGCCGGCGGCTTGGCGCGGCGGGAGGAGGGTGCCGGCGATGAAGGGAGGCTGGGTGCGGGCTCGGTGCGGCGAAGGCAGAGCCGGGACGTGCGCTGGGGCGGAGCGGGAGCCGGAGGCGGGGTCAGCGATGGTAGAGGGGGCCGCCGGGGTGTGCGGAGCTGGGGGGAAACGCACAGGGTGCGGCGCGGCCGGCCAAACCAGCATGGGGGGGAGAAGAAGAAAGAAAACGGGGGAGAGAGAAGAGGAAAAAAAAGGGAAGGGGTGGCGGCTGGGTAGGGGGATAGGTTAGGGTTAGGGTGAAGAAAGAAAGAAAAACTATATATATATATATACATAAACAATAATAATAATAGTAATAATAATAGTAATAACATTAATACAACAAAAATATAATTAATACTATGAGAATAATATTAATACTAATAGGTAATAATAATAATAAAATACTATAATCATAATAATATACTAATAGTAATATCGAACATAAGTAATTAAATAAAACAAATCCTAAAAATTAATAACGCTTTATAGAAATAATAAGACTTTATATTAATAATAAAACCTTATAATAATATTAATATTAATAATTAGAAAATTTATAATAATAATTATCTTTAATCAAACATTTAAAATATTAAAGCCATTTGAAAATAAATGTGCGCGTGCGTGCGCACACGCACACACGCATATGCATATAGCCATATACACATATATTTTAAACATATACAAACATATATATATATATATACACATATAAACATATATATACATATATACCTATACATAAACATGTACACATAGATACAATATATATACATATATGTATATACACATATAAACATAACGTATTAAAGTATATCCATATGTATACACATACACATATATGTACATATATATATATACTTATACACAAAAAACAACTACAAGAATAATGACGCAACTCAAATAGTAATAAAAATAAAATGTCAACATAAAAACTTTAGTATTTAAAACGCCGGGTGAACACACAGCCACCCGGGCCGAACGCACGGTCACTGCTAGCGATGCGATGACTGCGCACCTGCGCAAAACCGCCAACACAACTAAACCTCGAAAAAAAAAATTAAATCGGGACCAAGAAAGAAGTAAAATAAAGATATTTGCGGTCGGGGTGTGACAATTCTCCCTACCACAGACACTTTCTGCCCCCAGAAAGTCACCAAGCCACAAGTCAGCCAAAATCCAAGTCTATGCCCAGACAGAAGTAAAGGAACTGAAGAGAACTGAGATTTTCAGGATAACCTTACCCCACACAGGTCACACCCGACCCATCCAAGAGAAAACTAGAGTCTGAGGTTGAGGGGGGAACACGAAGGGTTATCCCCACCACAAGAGCTCAACTTGTGCCGAAAAGTTGACCATCTAAATGGAAAACCCTAGAAAAGGGGGGGGGGGGGTCGACACGGGAACTCCCAACCGATTCAAACCAACTCTCATAGCACGATTAAAAAAACACCTCCGTCGAGACTTTGAACCCATGACTAGAGTCAACAACCTTCAACACCAGGGAAAAACCATAGAAAAACATTTAACCAACATCAAATTGGAGACATGATCCACCGAAGTCCATGAAACATAACCACATTTTAAACATAACTAAAACAAGGTCAACCCACACGAGAGTCAAACACACTTTTAAGAAGGACACACGATTTAGAATATCACCTCCACACGACATGTCTGCTTAGATTATCATAGAACCAGTCCATCATCACTTTATAGAAAAACTATGCATTTACAACGCTGTTGAAACTTCAGTAGCAGGAAAACAAGTATGGAAGAGGTTTCTAATTGCTTCACCGTCAACACGGAAGGCAGAACATGGACCAAGGCTTCACAACTCTGGGAACTCCTGACTGTGCGCGACCTTCACCCCAAGACCTGTGGTTGGGGCTCTGATGGCTGAAGCATCTTCTGCCTCACAGTCAGGTACTGACATTCTCCCATCACAGCGTCCTCTTCATGCGACGCTTCCTGCAAAACTTCTCCAGATGACCCAGACAACCGCATCGATGACACGTCTTCGGAGGGTTGCGACAAGACGACTTTAAATGCCCGAAACGACCACACTGAAAGCATACCATCGAACGATCTGATGAACTGGAAGTTGGGACCAAAGGGGATAACTCATTAGGAACAGGTATCTCTGGCATATTTTCCACACCAGTGGGGGAACTATTACGAACAACAACAGGGGACGCTGAAGTATTAACCACCCGCACACCAGAAACTAACTCAGCCAAAAAAGCTTCCTCCACCAGCCTCTCGAAACAAAGGTCTTTAGAAGGGAGGACTCTCTCCTTGATCTCCGGACGAAGACCCCCAGTGAAAAGAGAGACCTTCATGAGCTCATGTGACGCTACATCTGGAGAAAAGGAAATCAGTTCCTTGAAATGGTCAACATATGCCTTCACCGTCCATTGGCCTTGTTGAATATGCACGAGCTCTCTCTTTTTCTCCAGCTTCACTTCCTCAGGTACAAACCATTGGATGAATACAATTCTAAAGGCATCCCACGTCATTTCAACTTGCATTGATGATGGGGTAACCATCTTCCACTGGTCCAGATATGGACCCTCGAACAACTTCATAATTGCACGAACCTTAACATTATCGAGAGTTCCCAACATTCTAAAAACATGCTCCATGTCCTCGAGCCATTTCACTGCCTCTAACGGACCCTGATCATCATGGAGAATAGGCAGAGTCTGAGGAGGACTAAAAACTGGGCATGACTTATCTGAATCCTTAGAGACCTTTCTGGGCAGCATTTCCTGAGCGATATATAAAACACAAAGCCAAAACCAACATCAAATCGAAGAAACATCAATAAAAGAGCCTTCATCAAAACCAGTCAGCACAAGGACCAATCAAATACAACACAACCCAAAATAAAATCTCCTCTTTAAAATTCCCTTTTTATTTTTGATTTCAAAACCACCCTTTTTCAAGATCACTTTCCAAAACCAATCCTCTTTCAAACCAAAAAATTTCCAAAACTGTTTCCCCTTTAAAACCAATTTAGAAAACAAGGTCAAGCCATTAATTTCAAATGCACACCCAGGTAATCCCATGAATCGTTGCACATGTCTTCATCCACTGTCCAATAATACTCGCACCAACACGCATCTTTTTTTTTCTATGCATTCTCACACATGTGTGAACGTTCATAAAGAGGACCTGGGGTTTCATCCCAAATCATTCTTAACCAATTCCAAGAAAACAACAGATTTTCCAAATCAAGATATTTCATTTTTAAAACCCATTTAATATATTTAAAGTCCTTTAAAATAAACCAGTCCAATTTTTCAAAAACCTTTTTCATTTCCAACTACGCACTCACACAGACCAAAACGAAAACAACATCCAAATTTGCATCAAACACTGAAATCAGGGACTAGTAGTCACGCTCAAACTGGCGACATGGTAGTGAGCCATGTCTCGAGTCAGCATCGACCACTAGGAGGAATTCAAACCGTGTACTAAGACTCCACATGGGTCACTACTCCATGTGAAATCACGACGTAACGTCGGCTTGCCTCCATTGTCATCTATCAATCCAAGAAAAACCAGAAAAGACAAGGACACGATTCCCGAACTACCCCTGGTAACTCAAAGATCAGTGCGAGCAAGAGTTCGCGACGCTCTTCCCGCACCTACCTCTCGTGTTCCGACATTCCTAATCTCCTTCTACCGGGCAACCCAAATAACAAGAACCGGCTCCGATACCATTTTGTCACGAACCAGCCCGGGTCGACCCTGAACCGGTCACTCGAACCGGTCCACGGCAAGTCCCGAGGGGCATTCCCGATCCCCCCGGGATGGCAACAAGTGCCGGGCATTGAAACTTTAATTGTTGGGAACGATTTCAGCCCAAGCTAAAAACAGGATCGAAAGAATGAATATAAACTAAACAAACAAACATACACTAAAGACATAAACAAACCTACACCATGACATACCTCCACGTGACCTCGCGGTTACCACCCAACTACAACCAACGTCGCTCCCACACTGAGCGACTCAAGCCAGGAAATCCTGAAGACAAGGAACCTGCAACTGAAAAGGTAAAAGATAGGTGTGAGCACAAAAGTACTCAGTAGGTGAGCCCCACAACAAATCCCAATGCACCGCCAGTAAATAAAGAATCTACATAATTCAGGATCGAACTATAATGTATAAAAGTAATTTTTCATAATGCTTTACTTGAAAATCAAACACGAGACATTTCCCTTATTCCTTTTTGAAAGTTAGTTCCATTTCATTAGTTTAAAACTCATTCAAAAAAAACAAAGTGTTACATTTTCAAATCTTACCCAAAGAGAATAAAGCATTTTTCATTTGAAAACCATTTCCCCAAAGTCTAACAGTATAGGCTGTGAAGGATGACTGAAAGTAAACAAGTAGGGAAAACAAGTGCAAGAAAAGGTAAACAAGCAAGGAAAACCAAGTGCAAGAAGAAATAAACCAGAGGTTATCAGCAATACTCATGGGCACACACACACACACTCACACACTCACACACACACACATACTCACACACACACACACACTCACACCCAAGTGGTCCCCCATATGCCGACGGAAGGCACCACGCTAAGATGGTAGAGCACTATGGGTAAATCCCCTAAGGTTCATCTAGCTCGCGTGGGACCCTAGAACCTCGTGTCTCAGTGAAACGTGGCTTAGAAGGCCACGACCCTCAGAAAACATGGCTTAGAAGGCCACGACCCTCAGAACACGTGGCATAGAAGGACACGACCCTCAGATATCATATGTTTAGTTAGTGTTGCAATGGTCAATCCAGCTAAGTGTTACAGGGACGACACCCATCCGGTTCACTAGCGTACTAGTTCTAGTCCGCCCACCTAGATACCCAGGGTTTCCCCGTGTGGTCAAACAAGCTTCACATTCACATAGTATATTTCTTCTTCATATCGCAGGCCAAACAAGATATTGCACACAGAAGTCACCATTTCCACACCCAAACAATATTTCAAAACTCACGCACGCCGAAAATACCTTTCTAAAAATATAATTGTCATTACCTAATCATTTCGCAAAAAAAACCCTTTTTTGGAAACACTCACACAAGAACATAAACAACTTTCACAACATAAAAAGCATTATTTTTAATAACACAACAAGGGAAAACATCTTTCGTCAACCAAGGACCACACATAAAGTTTCCAAAAACAATTTCAAAGGGTCACACGATGTTTTCTCTAATCAAGGTTATAAGAAAACACAATTTTCCATAAACAATACATCTACTAATTTACACATGCCAAAAACATTTCAAAACCCAATTCAACATGTCTTTCCTTATTCAGGAAGAACTATCTAGCAACACTACAATGGAAGCACACAATTAAATCCAAGAAAATTCTTTTAATGAAACGCTAGAATTAAAACAACTTTTATCATCAGCAGATCACTAAACTATAGATAACTAATAGTAATACTTTTGAATTTACTGAAACTTAATAAAAAGTCAAGGAATAAATAAATTCTAAATTTAAAGGCGAGTGCAAAGGGAGACCTACCTCAAGATGCAGCTCGGAACGAAAAACGACACGGTGCAAAACTCTTGTTGCGTAATGGTCGCACCGTACTGCACCGTCAAACTGGTCCTAAAACAAAAGACCGTTAAACGGGTTCAATGATAATAATAATAATAATATAATAATAATAATAACATACTTTAATAACAAGAACAACATAACAATCGCAATTTAATAAGGATAATAATTATATAACAATAATAACAATAATAACATAAAAATAATAATAATATAATAATATTAACATATTAATAATATAAAAATAATATAATCAAGATAATATTAATATAATGATAATAATGATAATTTAGCATAATTATAATATAATAATATAATAATAATAAAAATGATAAGATAATAGTAATAACATAATATAATAATAATAATAATAATAATAATAATAATAATAAAATAATCATAATAATAATATAGAAATAAAAATAAAAATAATAACTTAATAACATGATAATGATAATAATAATAAAAATAATATTCGCATAACAATAATGATATCAATAATAATAATAATATTAATAATATGCTAGTAATCAAAATAATAATAATAATAATAATAATAACAATAATAGAACAATATTAACATATTAATAATAACAATAATATAAATATTAACATAATAATAATATAAATATTAACATAATAATACTAATAATAATAATAATATAATAATAATAATAATGACATACTAATAATAATGTAATTATAATATTATTAACATAATAAAAATAATAAACATTATATAACATTAACCAAAAATAAGAAATAAAAATAAAAATAAAAACAAACTTACAGCAGGGGGTTGCGGAGCAACGGTGAGGCCGGATGGGGTGGAGGCGGCAGGGCGCGGCGACGCACAGGAGAGATGCGAGCGGTGGAGGGCGCAGGAGGGGGATCGCGCCGGGGTGTGCGGAACGGGGAGCGGGACAGGGGGAGCAGCGAGGCGAGGCCGGGGGTTGCACGGGGGAGCCGGGACGGAGATGGGGAGCGGGAGCCGGTGGTGCGGGCCGCCAGAGAGGAGTGCGGGCTCGGGACAGGGAGAGGCCAGGGTGGCGCGGTGCTGGGACAGCCGAAAGGGGAGGAAGCCGGGGCGGCGGCTGGAGTCGTCGGAGGCCGGCGGCTTGGCGCGGCGGGAGGAGGGTGCCGGCGACGAAGGGAGGCTCGGTGCGGGCTCGGTGCGGCGAAGGCAGAGCCGGGCCGTGCGCTGGGGCGGAGCAGGGGTCGGAGGCAGGGTCAGCGATGGTAGAGGGGGCCGCCGGGGTATGCGGAGCTAGGGGGAAACGCACAGGGGGCGGCGCGGCCGGCCAAACCAGCAAGGGGGGGGAGAAGAAGAAAGAAAACGGGGGAGAGAGAAGAGGAAAAAAAAGGGACGGGGTGGCGGCTGGGTAGGGGGATAGGTTAGGGTTAGGGTGAAGGAAGAAAGAAAAACTATATATATATATATACATAAACAATAATAATAATAGTAATAATAATAGTAATAACATTAATACAACAAAAAAATAATTAATACTATGAGAATAATATTAATACTAATATGTAATAATTATAATAAAATACTATAATCCTAATAATATACTAATAGTAATATCGAAAATAAGTAATTAAATAAAACAAATCCTAAAAATTAATAACGCTTTATAGAAATAATAAGACTTTATATTAATAATAAAACCTTATAATAATATTAATATTAATAATTAGAAAATTTATAATAATAATTATCTTTAATCAAAAATTTAAAATATTAAAGCCATTTGAAAATAAATGTGCGTGTGTGTGCGCACACGCACACACGCATATGCATATAGACATATACACATATATTTTAAACATATACAAACATATATATATATATATATACACATATAAACATATATATACATATATACCTATACATAAACATGTACACATAGATACAATATATATACATATATGTATATACACATATAAACATAACGTATTAAAGTATATCCATATGTATACACATACACATATATATACATATATATATATATATACTTATACACAGAAAAAAACTACAATAATAATGACGCAACTCAAATAGTAATAAAAATAAAATGTCAACATAAAAACATTAGTATTTAAAACGCCGGGTGAACACACAGCCACCCGGGCCGAACGCATGGTCACTGCTAGCGATGCGATGACCGCGCACCTGCGCAAAACCGCCAACACAACTAAACCTCGAAAAAAAAATTTAAATCGGGACCAAGAAAGAAGTAAAATAAAGATATCTGCGGTCGGGGTGTGACAGATTTTATGTCTCATAAAATCATATACCAAGTGTCTTTTCATAATTAAATTCTACAATAAGTTCTTAAACTATTATAAGAATAATTGGTTGAGTCAAATACTATTTAAAACAATTTAAATTTTTTTTTGGAGAGATGGGAATATGTATGTTTAATTCTTATTTGAAAATGTAAAAATAAATTTAGTTTCATTCATTTCTCGACCCATAGAAGTATATTCCACTCCAACATAATGTGTATAGGATTCAAGTTCTTCTATCATTGTCTACTACCATAGAATAACTTTATAGTAGAATAGTCCTAGATTATATATCATAGAAATAGATATTAAATACACAAAATGAATTAATGGTATTAAATAGTGATAAATATATGAAATAATTTTCAAACCAAAGACCATAAAACCATCTTAACATTTCATAGATATGACAATCGATTGGTCCCCCTTTATCTATTACTCTAAACTGTGGAATATATTTTTAATGATGATCTAAATTATGTTGATCTAGTTGTTTTGTAAAAAAGGAAATTTTCTCATGTTTATCTCATACAATTAAAAACACTCATCGCAATGTAATTTTAGTAGAGATATTAATATTTTAATTAGATATAGTGGTGTTGAAGAAAACAAGTACTACATGAGATTCCCAAATTAATAGCATGTTAGGAACTCTTTCATCTCTCTATATTAAACTATAAATGATACCAATGTAAACATAAATTGATCAACATTTTTTCCATAAAAGAGATCAACCCAATAACACTTTAAAGATATTCATCTCATCCTTTGTGCATATAAAAAATCAATAATTTTATACATTTATCTATACTAACAACCAAAATTGATTGATATATAAAAAATTCCATGGATTTTCAATTCATGTTTCACATATAAATATTTTAGCTGAATCCCAAAGGCATTATCAACTATATCATTGCAATGAATAGTTGATATGGAGTGTCCATCATCTAGTTGTTAAAATTATTTAGATAGTGTAGGGTCACTGATCTGATATAGGTTATGTACCAATATATCTCACAGAGTTCAATAAATTGTTTTACAGAATGAACATATTACTATAATTGGATTTTATTAAAAATTAATATATACAAACAAAATCATTTATTCTTTAATTAGATAATCCATAATGGGGTTTTTTAATCTAATTATTACAATAATAATCCATATATTGTTTTATCTTTTAATGTGTTTCCTATAAAAGATAATTCCATGATTAAATTATAAACTTCTATATGAAAACATAACATCCAAAAGTCGAATAGAAAATGTTAATAGACACATACTAAAAAATGGTGCAAATAATTGAGTATTGAAAAATAAGTATTGATGAGATTGTTACACATTGATGTTGTCCATACGAATTATAATTATATCTATATCTATATTATCTTTTATTATAGGTGGATTATCTAATTTCGAATAAACATCCATATGATATTCTACAAAAAATGTAGTACAATCATCCATAAAATAATTATGGGCTACCGATACCTCTTGATGAGATATATTACATATAAATTATTTTAATTTATTAAAAAAGCATTCAATAGGATACAAACACCCAAATTTCACAATAATAGTAAAAATTACTTTAAATGTTAAATTTAACATCAAATGAAGAATAAAATAAAAACATTTGGGTGGAAATGGTTCTCCAGGTGAAAAATTATAAGTAAAATCCAATCATATTAAATTTTTAAATAACTCGTTCATATGTTTTACTAAACAATATGTCTACAAAATTACACTTTTAAATAAATGGATGGACAAAATTGTGGAAAAATAAAAAAAATGTGATTGGAATAAACTTTTGAAGTACTATGTGATTTTCATGAATTTTTAACTATTTACGGAAATGTATCCATGAGAAACCATGAGGATCATCAAAATGGAATGAAATGTCAATTTTACTCATCATATACTGTGTTGCAAACATGTATTCCCTATTACCCACACCCAAATATAAATTCAATTATATATTAAAACCCATTTCTTGTAGATAACCTTATGCATTGACATTGTCATTTTATTTTCCACTGTCACCATAAATAGTCTTCAATATATTATCATAGAAGAAATCAAGGTGTGTGACATCCAGATTATTAATTCATATAATTATTTTCTAGTATGGGAGATTTTAAAAAAATCTCCATCCAATGGTGATTGTGTTTTCTTATTGCACAACGAATAGAGGTAATGAAAGAGATTACTATTCGTAAAATTCCTAAACCATGTGAATTATAAATTTCCTAATAGCTGATAATATTTCAATGAATGTCGTGATATTTGGTGATGGATTGAATTTTATAGAACCATAAAATTAAAATTTGGTAATTACAAACTTGTGCGGAGGGGGAATAAAACATCCATGTCTCTTGTATGTCTATTTTTACAATCTCTAATCCATATAGTATATTTAACTTTTTTGGGACATGAGAATTTATATTCACCATTGATACTCCATCCATGTTAATTTGAATATGTTGGGAAGACATTGATTGTGTGTAATAAATTAGTCTACAGTTTAAACAGTTATTTAATATCAAAACCAAAACCCCATAATTCATTCATATAGTAAACAAATGATTTAAGATAGACATCAATGTTGTCCCCAATAATTCTGTGCCCATCAATAAGAGTGTAAAAGAAATGAAATATTTGATTAATAGAGGGCTAAAAATGAAGATAATAGAGATCCAACACCATGGGACATGTGTTATGAGTTGAACCAAACAGAGACTTAAATGAATATAAATCATTTTATAACAACCCTAATCAGACATTATGACTTTATTTAGCAAAGTCTGGGTGACTCTAATTATTATCCTTTCTTTCAAGGGAGTCTTTTGGGAGGGTTATCATATCACTACCCTTATTTCATTACATTTGTCATAAAATTAATTTAGAAACATTTGATGATAAACATAATATTTTACAACTCATATTTAGAAAAAAGTGATTCATTTTGTATATGAAATTGTGTTCCCCCAACTCCATTTTACTTCTTTGATATTTTGGATTTATCCAATCATATTTCCACTAGTAATATCCATAAAAAATAAACTTATCCAAATGAGATGTTACATTTTCAAAAAAATATATATTTGTTTTCACATTAATATATGCTCTCATAAGTGAATCCTAAGTTATCTAAAAACGTAATAGTGTGATAATAAGACTATAGAATCTATGTATCTATTGGATGTACATTTTAAAATAAAATAATCAAAATGTTTAATGTTGTGTGTGACAACTAATTCAATGCCTTTAAGTGTAATAACATTGTTGAAAAAGAAAATTTTAAAATATGCAGTACACTAAAAACATAATTTAGATTGTGAATCATTATGTATTTTAAAAAACCTAATGAATCATCATCTAATCAAGAAAAAATATTATCTCACCAATCCTATCATTTCAAATTTTAATTCCTTCAGGATCCAACACGTGTAACATTACATTAATCATTTCATGCATCAGATCAATTTTCCACAAATCAAAATACATCTAAATAGTTTCTATTCAGTGAATATTAATATATTATTTCCTAAAACAAGGAAAAATATTATATTTATTTAGAATCCCATTCAAAAATTTGTGCTCCGTCATGGTTTCTTATTTGTATTGATGCATGTTTGCACATTTTCTTTATGGGAAGCTAATTTATTCACATCGCAATTCTCTGTTGAAATCAATAAACATAATAATTATCTCCAAATATATTTTAGGTTATTTATTTTGATGATAAATACAACTCATATCCATATATATATATTCCGTAAAACCCTCCATCCAAAATAGTACCCCTCCTGGCATGGTTATTGGTCAAGGAAAAATAATCCTATGTGCATACCTGTAATCTCATACAAAACTAAAAAATTCTAATGGAACAAAAAATGATTGAAGGAAAACACAACTATAACGATGAAGACTAAAAAGTTCATCCAAAAAAACTTGCTAGTAATATCTAGCATTATAAATAATATTCTCATACTAACTTGATAAAAAATTCTATATACATGGGGTGATCCTAATAGTATACTCATTAAGTTCCTCCCCGTAGCATCTCATGATAAATATAATCAAAGAAAACTAAATCTCAATTAATAATAAGTGAATCTAACTCATCACCTATCTAAGAAGAATATGTACCCATCTTTGTCATGGATATCTCACACCATGTTATGAATAAATGTGGGATCATATAATTTAATAATAATTAAAATGGGGTTCCACTTATCCTCTACTTCACTAGTATGCTGCTATGACCTAACGTCACACATCCGGAGCCACCTCTATCCGAAAGAAGCGAGTATGAAGATACATGGTATATGTATAATGATATACATCTCATTAATCACATTGTTTCATTATTTAATGTCACATGTCCTTATTGTAACCATGTAGTTTTCAAGAGCCACCACTACTTGTATGATGTGTATCACACATCATGTATTATACACCATGACATCCTTGCCTATATACCGAGTATTGTACCTCTATCTATCATGTCTAGTACATTTAATAAATATAATAATCATTTGGATACAATATTCAGAGTATCATTTGTGTAAAAATACCACAATCCATTATATCCCTCTATACACATAAATGGGAAAATATGCCTCTATGCATATCGACAAATAATAATATTATGAGAAGAGAATATGACAAGAGGGGGTAGTCAGTCATTTATCCCTCTCCATCATAGTGATGGTGAAAACCGAATCCTAGAGTCCACTGGGTGTCATTCTATAAACAAACATGGATGGGGTATCATATGAAATAACAAAACATGGATGATATAATATATCCCATGAAAAAAATATAGGCATTAAAGAAGTCCTACAATAAACTGTATTCATTGTCATTCAGACACGAGAATGATACTTATATATACATGATATCTTATATGTACAAAGGAAATAGATAGAGAAATATTAAATTCATTCTCTTCTTTTATAATTTCACTTCATGTTAATTATTTAAGGAAATATTAATTAACATTATTTCAATTATATTTCATTAAAAATCCATTTGAATTCGATGCACAGAATGAATAATCATACCAAGTCCATGGGTTCTAAGATAATCATAATCATTTTCATTCAAATAAGAACTTGAACCACATGGTATATATTTAATTAAAATTATAACAATTACATAATTCCAGGTACTCTAGGAAATCAACCTAAGCTACCATTAAAAGATATAACCCAAAACATCCTTCTACCATAGGAAGTGGGGAATGTAATTTAGGTAAAACATGAAACCCAATCATCCATCAACAAAATACAATCATTAACATGAAATCTTAATATATGGAAACACAATAATGAGTAATGTTGTCTTTAACCTATTCCATAAACCCATGTGTCACCACCAACAATCTCATGATTATCAACATGAATCTCGCCATCATGGTGTAAAATTCTACCACAAACATAGTCCTACAAATCCTTATATCATCACCTATTAAATTTTCTTATTTAATAACATAGAAGTCTCATATCAGGATAACTTTGAATTAGTGTAATCAAACATTTTCAAGAAGGAAACATGGCATTAAATACAAGGCATCTTGCATTAACATAAAAATGAGTTCTCATTGACACAATAAAATACATTAAACCTTCCCATGAAAATATGCAACATTAGCCCAAAAATTTTATAATAAATAAAAAATTGGTTTTTATTTTATCTTGGATTTAGAAATTCAATTATCATAGTTTCTAACAATGGTAAACATAATAAATGAGCTATCAAAAATGTAATTTCATAATGGCGGAATACAACTCCCCCAATAAAAACAATTCTAAGGACTAAAAATTAAAAAATATTGTTCAATTAAATACATAAATTATAATAATGAATTAGATTACTATGTAAACAATCACTAATAGAGTGATAATGTGATAACAACAAAACAAAAACAATTTTAGAAGAATAAATTATAATAGAAAAGCATTGTTGTAACAAGATTTACATTATTTGGTCCCTTTGGGACCTACTGCATAGAGAAAACACCACCCACCAAAATACATTTATTAAATTATAAAAATATATATATTATAGCGTTCAAAGGCATAGAATATAATCAATTGAAATTCATAGAAGTTGTAAAACTGAAAATGTGCACTACTATCTGTAACACAGATGTATCAATTTTAAGAGAAACATACAGCCCAAAAAAATGTCTTATAATCCAGATAACTTCAAGATACAATTACATAAATCTACCTTAATCATTATATGTTGCCATTGGATAATCATTCTAGGTCTTAGTATTTGATCAATGGTCATATTTCTTCAACATGAATAGACCACAATATTCTGACAATGAGGTGAACACCAATGGTGTGTATGGACTCAGAATGATACATTATAAATCTTATATTGGAGATGATTGAACCACTATCTGTAATATTTATTCAATGGAAGATGATTTTCAACTTGAGAAAGAGAAAAATTTAACTGAAACCCTAGTGAGATGAAAAACCCACCAACGGCGAGAGGGCATAAATTTCTAGATCTAGATATCAATATTCTAAATGAATTAGACCTCTTATAAAGATAATTTTAGATCTATTATGTATATCAAATGTAGGGGCCCCATGCGTGATGAAACCACCTATGGAAATCATAACATGTTAACTGGACATCTTCGGGGAGGCTTCTATAAAGGCAATGCCAAACATCCCACCCATAGACACATAGAATGGATCAAATAAATTGATATATAGGATAGTTTATGTGACAACATCCCTTTATGGAATGAATTGAATACAGTAGGTATTCATCAGATAGCCAAGGTTGCATTGCATATCATAGAAACTAAACAATTGAGTAGGCCGCATAAATCAACTCTTGCTGTAATGTGGATCCAAATTCCAATATATATAAAAACATGAAATAATTAATAATAAATTTCATTAATTTAGAATAATTTAAACAGATGAAAATTTAAATGGATTTGTTTTAATTTTCATATGAAAACAAATAATTCCAAAATTAAAAAATCTCCACCATTTTAAATTGGATATATTTTATTTTATTACCCAAAAATGTTATGAAAGTGGATCTAGGATCATGATATCTAAGATATTCTGATCATTAATAATGTTGCATCCATAGTAAAACAATCAATTATGTTCTCTGTAGAGTTTATCATATTGACACACACTTCATTATTGTAAAAAAATATATCTAATAAAATAAATCCATTTATATATGTACATATAAAAACTATGGTATAAGAAATTTTAAGATAAAAATGGGTTACTTAATTCTTATAATTTAAAATAATAATAAAATTACATATACAAGATTCTGTAATAAAACCATTAATCCATATTCCGTCATTTACTACATTTGTTAGTGCTATTTACTATGATATATAGTGACTGAGATGGTCACCAACAATTACATATTGTTCATCCATGATAAAGAATTTTTTTATGTATTCATGGCATAACCAGTTTATTATTTCCTCGATGAAATACATTAAGGATAGTATGAATCCACATAACTAGTCACTAATTAAGATCATTTAATATTTATACCATATAAAATTATTATATACAAAGTTGAATAATTGTACCTCAACAACTATTTAATACCATGCCAATGTGGTTTTTCAATATTTTTTCTATTCCGTATTAATGTACATATTGAAAAAGAAACATTTGGTTGAGTATAAATCCTAGCATAAATAATACATCCCACTATATTAGAAAACATGATTCTATTCATATATTAAACATCAGAAGCCATGAAAGGTGACTTAGATAATGAAGATTTTAAATGAAGACCTATAGAAACACAAATAGTCTTTAATGCATTATGAAAATACATCATATTTATTAAAAGATATAGGAAAATTGAGAGATGTAAAGAATCTAGTCCTTCTTATGCATACTAACATAGATGAACATATGATTCTTAGCACAACTTATATCATTCATTTCAAATGTTGAATTCAATTTCACAATAGCTTTGTTGATAAATTTTGTATCCATACATATGAGGAAAAAATATTCTACATAGAGAGGAAAATAAACCATATATTTTTTAATAGATTTAAAATATAACCATGAATTAAACTAACCCATGTTGAAACGGTTTTCTAACATGAATGAATCAAACGTGTTATAAAAGTTTCATGAAGAATTTTTTAATCCATATAATGATTTATTATTCAAAAAAACATGATCATCTTTAAATTTATGTTCAAGCCTTGTAGGATGAATAATGTATAATATTTCATTTAAATCACAAGGAAACAATACAAATTGAACATGTAGATGTTCTATATGGATAAATAAATCCGTAGTAAAAAATTGAATAATTCAAACATAATATTGTTCAAATATAAGAGAAAAAACATCAATGTAAAAAATTCCATCTCCTTAAAGGAAGCGTTTCGCTACAATTTTTTCTTTAAAATTATTATAATTTCCAATAGTATGGTCATATAGTATTATATATATCAATTACAATGAATCACCAATTAATTAGTTTGTTTATTGACTATGGATCATGTATAAATCTTTTTTAAGGATTCCATATAATCTTCCATAGATGAAATCATATTCTTAGAGTATATTTCATTGACCGCATTATTGTCGATTTGAGGATCCTCTCCCGGAAGATATGCTACAATGTTTAAGGAAATGGAAACCATATTAACATGGTTGTACCTTGTATGTTTTCTAATTATCTTCATTTGTATATTCCTATTCAGATTATAAAATCTTATGTCACTAGAAACATCATCATGAAAAATATCATTATAATTAGAGCATGAATATGGGTTAGGATGAGAAAGTGGCACCAATGTGGTAGAAGTTGTCTGGACCGATGACTAACTATCACTGGAAGGATCATCCCCAATATCCCTTTTTGATGAAAGATCAACAATATTATTTGTGGGAGGCTGGACTTTTGCAAGAGAATCCTCTTGAAGCACCACATCCTGGTTAGGAAAACACTTTTGAAAATAATATTTATCTATAAAAATATAATAATCCTTCACCCCCTCTAGATACACTATGAAAATGAACATTTTATATCTGGGCTCATGTTAATCATCCTTAACAAGAGTGTAGGTAGTACATCCAAGCACACTATGATTTTAAAAAAATGGAGGAGATTTTTTTGACAATTCAATATGAGATATAAATATATTGAAACATGGGGGACACATATTTATAAATTAAACATCCATAGTGATAGATTCTTCTCAAAAGGATTTGGGAAATATCGAGAATGAACTCATGATATGAAACTGCTCAAGAATACTATGATTAATATGCTCATCAAGACCATTCTATTGAGGTGATTGACTAACAGTAAAATGATATAAAATTGCATCACATTTAAATATGTTGAAAATCTCTATAGTTAGGTATTCTAGGATTTTATCATTCCTCATAACAAAAAACAACATTATAAATTTCTTTTATATAGAGGATTTCCATGTTTTAAGAACCTAAAAGGAAAGATATTTATTTGTCAATATATAATAAAAGAATTTCCTTGAGATTTCATCTATAATTTCGGCAATGTAATAGCCAACACAATGGGTGGTTGTCAAAGAATATTCCCACAAAATCATAGTGATTGTACTCAAGTGGTTGGCCAGCATTAAATCTAGAAATATGAAAACTTACTCTATTAAGATTACCCATGACATATCCATTAAAACATGGTAAATTAAATGGCGAAACTTGTGTGAGAATCCTTTGATTTTTAAATTTCTCTTGACCTTCAGCACTCTCAATTCCCAACCACTTAATAGAAAGAATATTGTTGCCATTTTTAATGAAATAAGTGTTTCCCAACAGACTGACTTGTGTTCTTCCATCCAAAAAATATCACCCATTTAGAAGGGATCCTTTAAGGGTAGTATGATCTCCCATAGATTATAAGACAACTTGATTTAGATTTAAATTAGAAAAATCTCCAATCTATGAAAACTATTGAGATTATCCACCTGTGTAAAACTAGTACCATTATCAAATGAAATAATTTAGTAAAGTGAATGGTATGAGATATCTAGCATAATAGAACTTCCACCATCGAAAAAAATTCCCTTTTTTGTTTCGTAAAAGATCATCTCAATCATCTCACTTGGTGAAACATAAAATGAACTCCTATAAGGGCAAATCTAGAAATAAATTATTGATTTTAAGTAAACATTTCCATCATGAGTATATCTAGAGACACAAAACACATCAACACATTCATAGACATGGTCAGAAAAAAGAAAATGATCACTAGACTCATTTAATTATTTTCCAGAATTCATATCATATTATTTGTATATAATATTCCCTAGATTTTCCCAATGGTACTAGGCAACCACATTCGTCTTGGGTGTAGAATGATGTTAGTGTGATTTTCCATGACACTTACTTCCCTTAATATGATTACCATTATTTTTTATGTCGAAACTCTAAATGACTCCACATATTCAGACACATGGATTAATGTTTAACCTTAGCCTTTCTACACAACTCACATGAAATCAATGAAAACATGAGATCATCTAAATTCAAGGAATCCATAGCACACATCATAGAATAAATTAGATGTTTATATGAAATATCTAAATAAATTAAATGTATGATGGTTTTTTCCTCATCTTAAATATAATATTTTATATTGGGGATCTCTAACAACATTTTGCTAAACTCATTCAGGTGTGTCTGAATGGTGGTTCTATGTTGTATTGTGAAGGTTTGTAATTTGTGATTCTTTCATTGATGGCCAATTATATATGTGTTCAAATAATTTTATTCATGATTAGACAAAATACTAGATATGGATCTCCCGTAAGAAACTGTTACAAGACTTTATCACCGAATGAAAATGTTAAAGAGAATTGTTCTTTAATCAATACATATATAGGGACAAAAAATTATCGTGTGACTATTTAAACAATAGTGGGAAGACAAACATGTGTTTTATAGGTACAAAATGTGAAACATAAATCACATATTTGAATAATATGTCTCACATTTTTTATCCCCCCATATTAAAATAATTGTACCAACAAATGCATCTATGTAATATCTCCCAGATGATTTTGTTTATTAAGGTGGATCTGATCACACTTTAGTGTTTGGTAGTAGGAGAATACAACCTGGGAAAAAGTAATTACATGGAACCCTAAATAAAAATATCGACTAAAACAATTTATAAAACCTATAAATGAATTTTATTACAATTAAAACGAACAAAAAATAGTTATAATATGGTAATAATGAACCAAAAATAGTTGTAGAAGAATACATGAGAACAAAATAAAAAGGAAACACTATGATTTAAATAATTTGGTCTCTTTGGAACCAACTTCATCGAAAAACCACCACCCACACATGAATTATTAATAAAAGACTAAAACAGAAATGGATTACAATATACATTGGAAAATAATATATAAAATTGAAATTCAATGAAGTGCTAAAAAAGAAACTGTACACTAGATGAAGAAACAATGATGGATTATTGATTAAGAAAAACATACAACCTTTGAAAAATATCTTGGAATCCAGATCACATAATAATCCGTTTATACCAATACCATTGCTTCATTGGTTAGTTTAGGTTTGTCACACCAGGTCAACGAAATCGAGAAATGGGAATCTGACTTAATGTGGCTCAACATGCTCCAACATGTGACTTGTTGTAGTGGTGTGAACAGTTGGGTTAGCAGGCCATCAAATTAGTTTACTGATGAATAAGAATTAACCAACTTTGGGGAGATTGAATCTGAGGTAGATGATTCTCAACAACAATACAGAGGAATAGTTGTCTGATCCACTAGTAGGAAGACAACAATAACAAGTGGTGAGAGGGCATCAGTATTTGGAATTTAGATCTTCTATTATCATATGAACTCATTATTGAGAAGTGGAATTTTTTTGATATTTTGTATATATCAAATGCAGATGTCGTATGTGTGATGAATCTCCATGCCAAAACTACAAGGACCTGACCCCAAAATATTGAAGTCAATTCCTTATTATATTAAATTAGAATGGATACAAGGAAGATTCATCCCTATGAAATGATCAATTTAGATGTTTTGGAAACATGATCTACACAAGAGTTAAAAATTACAATCAAAACTAAAAACAACATAATAACTTCAACATAAAAGCCCATAATATATAAGATTAAAATTACATTTCATTCATAGTACAATCATCCTCGTAACCTAGAAGGATGAAAAAGAAGAATTGAGTGAGATCGAATTCTCAGGAAGGGAAAGCAATACAATAAATGATATCATAAACACAATGCATAGTCATGGTGAAAAACAAAAAATTAATTCCAAAAAAAATGACCGTGAAGACATTATTGAAGGAATACAAGGTGAATAAATAATGCCATATTAAAGCATACACATGGGTATTATACTAGTCAAATAACGTCATGAACTATCAATTAGTATTTTTATAATGATGGAATTCATAATGGGGGATTGGAAAACCATTTCATCAATGGCTTGTGAAAAGACGATATATATATATATATATATATATATCCATTTTTCAAGGCCTCGTGTTGAAATCATAGTTTGTCTCATGAGGCCTACCGATGAACTCAGGGGATATAGCAAGACCACCCAACACATAAAACATCCAATGAAGTCATCATATGAATAGTTATATACAAATATAAATGATACATTCATATTGAAACTAATATATTAAATTTAAATAACTTTACCCAAATAGTAAATATAAACACTAACCATTTGGAGTAAATTGGTGAATGGTTTTAAGATAGCTCATCCATATTAAAAATTATTATAAAACATTAAATTATGTATTTTATATGATATTAAAAAATATTAATCATAATAATTCATAACAATCAACATGTGTTTTAAAATTGATGAATATTCACTTATTAAATAATCGACTAATTTATGAGACAAAAACTCTTTTAATTTGAAAAGAAATATTCATTTCGACAAATCATTTTATAATAACAAAGTAATGTATGATTGTATTTTAATTATAAAATTATATATTTTATAAATATATTTTTTAAAAAAAATATTTTTTTATTCCATTGACAACAGGTTAGAATTTGAGAAAATCCCTTCATCCGGGCTTGTATTTTTGGAATCATTTTCGATTGATTCTTTTAAAACATATAACATCCCTTAAAATAAATAATTACTCAGATTGGAAATGATATATAGGACATTAAAAGAATATTATGAATAAATAAGATTAAATAATAATTTCATTGTGTTGATTATAGAATAAAAACGCCCTCAATGAAAATGATGTTTCAGGTATATAATATATAAAACATAATAACCAATTGAATAGTTTTTCCAAAAATCAATAATTAGCAATTTATAAAATGAATAGAATTAAAATAATGTGAAGAATTAAATGAAATATTAATGGAAAGTATACATAGACTATACTCATGTAGTAGTGGTGAATACAGAATATCCCTCAAAAATGGAACTGAGATGATGTAACCCTTACAGTCATTTTGGGTTAGTAACAATTTTTCATTGGAGGGATTAATGGGAGTTAAAGTGCCATTACTTCGTTTATATATTATAAGGTCAATATGTGGGGTTAGAAAACATAATTCATCATTACGAATTAATAAAAAAAGGGAAAAACAAAGGAGGTATTCTTGAATAAAAGTGAATGAGAGGATCTATTACCTTAAATCTAAGGGTGTGGTATGATTGGTCTTAATTACCTGAATAACAAAATTAATATCCTTAATTAACAATTACATAACCCTTTATACATTTATTTGGTTTATTATGAAATTATTATGTACATTCCTGGCATTTTAGATGGGTTATGTGATTCAATTTCATTATTTGTTAGTGCTCGTTTTCAATAATATTTATGATCAAAGCACATATAAAAGAGTATGGTATTTCATGTAATATGGGAATTGAAGTATTGAATTGTTTTTATTTTTTATTAATGAACATTCATAATATTAGTTTATTATTAAACACATTTTTTTATTTTTAGTGATGGTAGATTATTATATAAAATATTATTGATAAATGCTTTTATTAATTTAGTGATTTTTCTCACAATTACAAATGTTTTGTATTATTATTTTAAAACATGACTAAATAATGATTATATAACATTAAATATAATAAATTTCATATATAATAGTCTTATAAAATAATAAAATTTGTTTCATGTTTAGATTTGAATAATGTAAATCAATTTGAAAGCATCGTCTTACTTGAATGTGATAAATCAACACATCATGGATGATGCTTCAATTTTATCATTAATGAGGCTGAAAATGAGAGATTATGAATAATTATCCCATTATAATAAAAAAAATAATATAAAATTTATGATACTGTAATTGTCCTACCATTTTTATGAAGATTGTTTTTAATGAAAATAGAACAAATGAACATGAAAATGAATGAAAAGAAAAGATGAATTTAATATCTTGAATTAACCTTCTTAGAGATTTGATTAATGGAAGAGGATTTTCTCAATTTATGAGGTCAAGGGCCTCATGCCGTGGGGTAGGATCTTGGTAGGATATTTAGGTACAATTTTAGGATAGAACAAGGCTTTAAAGTAGTTAATTGAAGTGGGTGGATGATGTGGTATTTATAGTGGAGGGGATGAGGGTTTTCGTAATAATTTAATTATTAGTTTATTATTTTTTTCACAGGTCAAGAAATAGTGATGATTACATGACAAAAAATAATAACATGTGCATGTGAGTTCAAAACATTGGTTGTAACTTCATTTGAACATCATCAATGAATTAATGAATTAATAAATCAACTAATTAGCATTTATTTTAAATTTTCATATTTTACTATTAACAATAAATTGTGTTGGTCATATCAGACACTAAATAACATACTGACCATAGCCGTGTATGTCAGATTTTAATAATTCAAATCATAAGGCTGGAAAATTATGTTTACTGTCTAGGTAATAAAAATGAGGTTTTTTGTAGAGACACAATGTCTCATTCATTCAATATTAAATTTATTTTCAAAATCAATGTGTATTACAAGAACCCTACCATGCTAACTGCACAACCAAGGGGAGGTTGACATGAATCCAACATCTAACTTCCCAACCATCGACAAGAGAAATGACAAAAATCAATATATGGATAAGCTAGATATAGAAAACATATATATGGACATAAATGATGAGAATATTTATACAGTGGGTATCCAAGATGGAATCCCAAATAGAGCGGGCCAGATAATTGATCAGGCCACATAAATCAACTCATCTATTAAAATGTAACAAAAATAAAATTATATATTAAATTAATTACATATTTAATACGGAATTTCTTGTTATAAAAATAATTTAAATATCATAACAATTCTAATGGGTTAATTAAAATTTTCAATATGATGTCAAATTATTCCCAACATAAATAAAATTTATTAAACTAATTATAGATGCAAAATGACATAAGCATCCAAATTCAACAAACATGAGAATGATCCAAACTCCTTAATAATAACTATAATTATCATCAATAATAATTTCAAATTCATTACATTTATCTAATTACATTAACACATGGGATAACACATTCAGTTTAACATGCATACTTGTAAAAATAATTTTCAATCAAATTATGATAAACACATGATTTGATAAACACATATCCCCTTTAATTATTTTTCCATCCAACAAAACATTTCTGTATTGATGATCAATATCCAAATCCCACAATATTGACAAGAAAAAAAATCATAATAACATGATATAAAAATTATAATAATGATTGTAAACTATCTAGAAAAATAAGAGGAAAACATTAATAACGGAAAAAAGAAAAAACATACGGTCAATAAACATAAACTAATTCCATAATTTAATATTGTTTTATAATTTTTAGGATAAATTCCCCACTATAAAAATAGATATAAAATTGTAAATTTATGATTTTACATATATAAATAAGATAAGAAAAGAATCCACTACCACAAAGAATATGCATTCATGGGATGAGAATGAATCAATGGAATCGATATCTGATCACCTCTTCCATGAGAATGCTGCACTCTCCTATGGAATTCATTCAATGAATGCCTTTATAAATGATATAAAAAACATTACTATAATTATGGAGATAATCTAGCATAACATCGAAAGAAGAACTAGAGGAAATATGATTAGATAATGAAAAGCTCTAATAATAGAGGATGTAATGCCCTCAGATCACAAAAAAAATTGAACATGGTAATTTGGGATTCATCCCTATCAAAATGGGGATTAAAATAATTCTAAGAGAATTATTTTATTGTAAGGTTAAAGAGGTTGGTTTGGCAGAATATTGGGTCCAGTGGACATAGAGGTATTTATAGGGAAAAAATATTTTGAGAGGACCACAGTGTAATGCCTATAATCACATAGTAGACTACCTTGACCACAACATAGTGGTAGTAAAAAATATCAAACACATGGTAAAACCCATGTAATGTATCCTCCACTGGATCCACGGTGGATATCATATTTATCCAAGGGAGAGAATGAGTCCCAGTCCACATCCCACATTGCATCCACCCCTAATTTGTAAGTAGCCTCAAAAACCACTAAGGTGTAGCCACCTCACTCTTTAATGTAGTGGCCATCATCGTGAAAGGTCATATGATGTATCTATCCTCCATTTCATAGCAATTTCGAAGAAGGATGTAACACATATATTACTATTTAGAGCATCTGTGTGCCTCAATCGGAATTACTCACCCATTTTCTTCATTTGTCATAAAACTCCATGAAATATCCTACATGGGCCTCTATCACCCAAAAAAGGAAGGTCCAGTAATGTTAAATCCATTAAATTTATTATCTACAAAAAAATAAAAATTAAACATGGAATCATATTAAATGAATTGTTATAATTTCATGTCAAAAATATTTTTGAATAGTTGAATAGTACGCATTCGTAAAAAATAATTTTTTTACAGATCACTCTTCCATAATAATTTTGGATATTAATCATTAATAATAAATGACATAGATTCAAATATGTATGAAAACATATCAATATGTTATAAAATCCACAAATGACTCCCCATATAACTTAATAGTTATCAAAATTTCAATGACCATGTAAAAAAAATTCAACTGTTAAATCAGACAAATTATATAAACACGGATCTATTTATTCTATATATAATGATTCTCCCATTTAAATTCATGATATATTTCTAAATATTAAAATTTATTCTTATATTATTCATAGTTTATTAGACAACTATTAGAGTGAAATGTTTATCAAATAGATATGATGGTATAAAATTTCTTCCAACTATCCATTATAATAAATATTATTCCAGTATGTTTTATAATGAAATCACTATCTAGTAAAAAAATTATGTTTTTATTGAATATAAAACATTTATTCTAAATAATAATAAAATGGAATTAATAAAGTATCTACAACTTGGATAAAAATGTTTTTTATATTATATAGTGTTGAATATTTTTAATTATATGATAGTCTATTAACAACAAAAGGTAAAACTGGAGAGAAAAATCCTTGTAGTTAAGTTATTTTTAAACTCTTATTGTGATTCATTATGTTGAAATGTAGATTTAGAAAAATTCCTCTTCCAATTGATAAGCTTTATATTTCTATCCAGAAGAAGTATTTAGATCGAGCATACTTGTAAATTTTTATCATTCAAAAGAAGATGAAGAAGAAGTGATAGATTGTATTTAATTGGTTATCATATGCGACTAGATAATCATACTTGGAATATTGTTCTGAGATTATTGTACTATATAAGGAGATTATCAAAATTGATAAAGTGATATTATGGTAGAATTATATTTTCTATATTGACTAATCAAACATCTGAATCATTTTTCAATGTTAGATTGAGTAACTTTACAAATACTAAGAAGATCATACCAGCTTCTATGTATGAATTTAATAAATTGTTTTGAAATATAATATTTGTGGATTTTGATTAAAATCATTATAATATGTTTATTAAAAACTTATACTACATCAATTCATGCTACATCAATCACATGAACTTTTTTATTGAAAAAATGTTCTACACAAGTGTAAGGGTGCATCCTACAAGTTGTATTGCACACCAAAGTGTTGTTTTCTAAGGGATTTTGTTTTATCGGATTATTTACATACAATATAAAAGACAATTCACACTTTTTGAGTATTAGTCCTAGTAAATTATTATGGTCATGTGGGTAAGTGTTTTATTTGATTTCAATGAATAAAAAAATTTACCAAAGGTGAAGGTTGTTTCTTAATAAATAAAATATAAGAGAAAAATATATCATTGATTCACCCTTTCCACTTTTACATAATACAGAAATCCAAATTGGGATATATAAATAGGTTTCCACAATAGTAATGAAATGAATCAACTATAACATGTTATTAAAATATTTAAATAGAGTTTCTCACATAAGATTTTGATTTCAATAATCATAAAGAAGAAAAAAACTCATTATTAATTCCTTTTATTAACATCAAAAATATTTAGAGCTTCAGATACATTATCCAATTCCATTAACACTTGAAATAATTCATTCATTTAAACAGAAAATCTTGCATCAAATAGATAAAAATTAAAATATGAGAAACAAAATTTTTTTTAACATGCATGCTCTTTAATTCATTATCCAACAAATAGAACATTAATGACTATGTTTTATATATAAAAAGTCTACAATTTCAACCTAATAAACCCTGAATAAAAAAATTCTACATATACCAATGTAAAAATATCACACAATCTAAAATAATAATAATAAAAATATCATCATGGTGTACGTAAACAACATGTGATCACTAAATGTAAACCATTTCAAATATTTTTTTAAATATTTTATATTTAATAGATTAATTACATTGAAATAAAATAAGTTAAAACATGTTTAATTTATGATTTCACATTAATTACATGATAAGAATCTAATCCCCTGCCTAAAATATTTATCATCCATTGCATGGGAATGAATCATTTTTGGAGATCTCATATAAACTCTACTATGAGGAAACCAAAATCATCCGTGAATGTTGTTCAATGAATGCATTGATAAAATAATTACAACCCCATTTGAATGATTGAGATAATATTAAATAACATGGAAATATGGAATGGGAGAAAACATGACAAAATATAGAGAAGCCACCTGAAATGAGGAATATCCATCCTGAGATCCCCAAAGACTGAGGTCAAGAAGCCTGGATTGTTCATATATCAAGTGTTCTTCAAAGCCTTAAAAAGAACTATTGGGTCTCTAGGGTCCAGCAGAAGGAGTGGGAGAAAACCATGTCTAGAGGACTCGAGGGTATTTATAGGATGAGATATTTTTTCTATGAACACATGGTAGCACCTATGTCCACGTTGTAGACCACATAGTCAAGAACACAGTCGAAGGGGGGGGGGGGGCTGCCATGTCATGTCCCATGGTAAAATCACATCTGCGATCCACTACAAGAACCATGTTGAAAAATATATTTAGCGTGACATATGCAATATGACTCAACCTACATACCACATTGCAGCCTCCCCCCAATATGGGAGAATACGCAAAACAACTACAGTGCAACCACCTCTCTCCTCGCCACATCGCTAAACACTGGGGATGGGCCTACACAACAAAAAATGACCACAGAAAAAATAGTCATAAAATATAGTTTCCTATATTATCATCCTTAGAGAATCTATATGTTGTATCCATGATAATACCTTATATAATCCTAACATATGGTATAGCTAATGGCCACATGCGTCAACATAGACTCAAATGGTAATAGAACACACCTTTTAACCCATTTACCTTCCAAACTCTATGAGACCTCCTCCGGGTTCCTCTAACACAAAAAATAAATAATGTAGGGGCCACTATGGTTTGAGACCTTATAATATATATTCTCAATAAATAGTAAAAATTACACAAACATTAATTGATTGTTTAGAATAGCAGATGAGATTATATATTTAAATAGATTAATTGTACCCATTAAAAAAATATGATTTTATAAAAATCACACCACCAAAATAATTTTGGATATCAAGAAATAATAATTAATAACATAGAATCAAATATTTATGGGAAAGTTTTATTATAATATAAAATTTTAAATCAATCACCATATCACCATATAGTAATCCCAATTTAATTTACCATATTGAGGAAATTTTTTATTAATTCATCAAAAAAATTATAGACACATGAAACTATTATATCTATATATACTGATATCCACAAATAAATTTGAACTCAATTTATAATTATTTTAATTTATTCTTTTATATCTCACAATGTGTTTATCCAATTATCATAGTGAGAAATATATAATATATATATGATGGTATAAAACTTCTTCCAACAATCAATACTAATAATATTTACATCAAAAAGGTCCACAATAACACCATTATCCTGTGAATCAATGGTTACTAATGTAGAATATAAAACATTATATGAAAAAAATAATAAATATGGAATTCAACTTAGCATCAACTATTGGGAAAAAAATTATTTTTTATAATGTTGAATAATTTTTTAACATTATAGTAGAATATAAAATCATGTAAAAACTAGAGATAAAATCCTTATAGTTATTTTATTTTGAAACTTATATTGTATGATAGTGTGTTGAAATGTAGATTTTGTTATATTATGTAATAGAAATATATGATTATATTGATATAGTAAATCAATATGTGTAATCATGTATTCTAAATGTAGTTAAATTATATATTGTTAGGAATACAATGTAATTGTATATCATTTGAAAATTTGAACTTGATATAATTATATAATTGCATAAATTCAATCAATCAATGATACCTAATAACACTACAACAAAAAATAATTTTTACCATTCTACCCTTTATCAGTGCTATGTAAAATTTATTTTTTTAATTATTTGATCTCAGTGATGAAGAAATTTTGTTATGTTATAATATATTGAATAATCATTCACGACATCCCCAATAAAATCCCTATTAACACCCCCACATATCAGTTTAGAACTACACTTCTTCAAAAAAATCCATTACTCTACACATCAAAAATAAAGGTGTTGCTATTTAAAAAAATGAGAAATACATGATAAAACACAGATAAATAATCAACAATGAATGATAAAAATCCCCGATCCATTTTAAATTAACTGTGATATAATCTCAAATTTTTGAAATTCATGTTCTTAAATATTAAAATAGCCATATGTGGATTTATCACCTCCTCCATTTCAATATAGCAACCACACAAATAGATATGTTTTTTCACGTATGCCTCCTTAATGCACACTTTTTTAGGTGATGGTGATTTAAAAGATACTTCCCTACCCCGTATTTTAATAGAGTTGTTCCGGATCCAATCTAACATTTTCCCCAACCCAACACTTGTCACCTGATCACTGAATTATCTCTTAATGTAGGTGGGTGCCTGACTCAGTGACGCGGTGGGTTTGATCCAAGCCCTCATTCACCCTTATCTAGACCTAAATGTTTTTATTCAATTAGAACTGCAGACTAGGGAAATAGTGTAGAGGGGAACAAAATTCATTTGGATTGGATGATTATTTATATATATGTCAATTAGGGTAGATTTTAGATGATATTGTTATACCATGTTTTGTTGTTTGATGTTAGGTGTTTTGTTGTTGTTATTCTTGATAAAATGTTTTTCTTCATTATGACATGTCTACATTTCATTCATATGCATATTATGAAAGATATTAAATATTTTTAATCGAATAGATTATTTATTGATGATATATCAATGTGAAATCGTGGGGTTCCTCCTCCAGTTACCATAGTGATTATAATAATTTTTATAGTTTTCTCATGCCTTTCATTTCATGCCATGCCCTTATTCACTATAATAAATACTATGTACATTCTATATAACCAATGTCTACATATTATCAGACTTCTAGTATGGGTTTGACCAGGGGTGCTTCAAGAGCTACACAGAGCACCCATCATATCCATTCACACACTAACCCGCCAATAGACACGACATCTACCGGAAATTTTTATCCTCCACTTGATCCACTAGGATTGTCCCTCCCATTCCTCCATCATCATATTACTTAGAATTATAATGAAGTACCATATCAATGTCGCTAGCAAAATTGTTCAAACCTATACCACATCCATATCCTATGATATATCTCCACCGCTTCTATCTTTATCCCATCATTTTTATTACACCTCCATTTCCTATTCTCCATATAGGATCTGATATTTTTTTTTTCATTCAGTTTCCACTCTAGTTCATGTAGATGACCCATTGTATGCATTGGAACAAACACATCTATAAGAGGATACTAATCATAGATAAATTATAGATCCATCTAATCATAATGAGAAGTCTGCATATTTTTTTTATAATTATGAAATTTTATGTCACATTTTATTTTATTTTTACAATGAAATTGTTCTGCTTCAATTTTTCCATTCTTCTTACTCAGTGAGATATTCTTATAGGAGACATTGTTTCACCCATACACATGAAGCCTAGAATCTTCAAACATAAATAATGGTTGAATAAAATGAAAACAATTAAATGATATGTAAAATTTCTAGGCAGTTTATATGTTAAATGGAAACCATTTCCAAGTATTATGAAATCATTTGGATACAAATAGCACCATGCAGGCATATTGATAATAAAATCAAGGAGAAATAATTGGACTATATATGGGTAAGAAAATTTATTAAATGTATATCTATATAATTGTTATATTTATAAAAATTAACATGGTCATTGCAACCTCAATTTAAATTTTCAGACATTTAAGATAATATGGTTATAAAGTTGATGGATTATGGTATGTGGTATTGTTCATATAAGCAAAAGTTATTTTTTATGGTGTTGGACTTGGTGCACTAAAACGAACATGTGTTAACTATATGATAATATTTCTTCATAGTTATTTAAAATGAATTTACATCTTACCAAAACATGATTTTTCATGTCCATGACATATTATGTGATAATACTGTAAGAGTAGATGTCTCCCTAAAAGATCATAGTGGTTCTTGAATTTGATGAGAACCCAAATGTGTCACAATTGTATTCATAAAATATATGATCTCTGTCCAGATGATATAATTTTACGGAATCAAATGACATATGATATTAGTGGAGAAGGCTCATAGGAATTTGAGTCTATTTCTCAGGGTGTAATCCCTTAGTAATATCTAGTGTACAATATTATGGGAACAACTCCCTATAGTAGAAAATCCACATTAATATGTGTCCTTGGATGTTCACATTTATTAAATTTTGAATTAATCAATAGACTTTATGATTATTTTCTGTGATCATTATATGTCACATACATTGATGTGTAGATGAAAAATCATATGACATATGTTTCTATTAAGGTAGGATACATTGGGTGCATTAGGAGTAATATTGCATTAATGAATATTAGATGAATGGATTTCTCCATTAAATTCCATAATAGTAGCTGATAACTCAGACTCATTAATTTATGTTTTATATCATAAAGAAATCCATGTCCATAATATTCTATAGGAATGATTGATTTCTAGTAATTCAATGAATGATACATCAAGCACATAGAATGATGACGCAAGAATATAACCATGTTGTTTAGAGATATTATTATAGAGGGATTATATTATATAGGGAGTAGCTCTATATGTTATTATCTTGTTCCAGCATAAAAATAATTCTCTCTATGTTACTTTTAATGTATCCAAATGATAATCCAAGACTATATGATGCTTTTTATAAAGCCTCTAATAAAAAGGTTTGTAGAATCAAACAATCAATTTACCTATAATCGTAGATAAATAATATATTACTATTTATTATTTGAAAATTTGAAAAAATATTATCCTTGGACATGGTTTAATAATTATCAATGTTTTATTGATTTGCATATAATCCTTCGTCATTTGTTCGAGAGAATATTATTTGAGAAGAATGATTAATAAATATTTATTCTCTATTTGGTAAATATAATATATAGTTATATATTGGAGAATAATGATGTGATATTTATTTATCAAATAAATCATCATTATTGATGGCATGATAAATATTTGGGATGAATGGTGGACCGAGTTTCTATGTCTGATGAGAAATAATATATATTTAATATTATTATATTAATTAATTTTTAATTTTAATTCACTAGTTTAAAGTATAACAATAAATAGTAATATGACTAATATTATTGTTGAAATAGCGTTTTATAGGGAAGAAATAAATAATATTGGTCACTTGTATATTTATTTATTTCTAACCATAGCGGTAAATAAACTAGTTATATAATTTTTCAAGAAATTCAATTTCATTTTTTTTCACAGTGGCAGCTAGAGAGATTCACCTCAATCCCTAGAGTGCTCCCTCTCCATGAATGCTTCCAAGAATAGAGATAGGTCTTCTTACCCCATCTACTATGAAATATTGATAGATTAAGGATAATCCTTTAGAAGCAATTCTTAATGAAATCATAATCGAAAATTGAAATAATTGTGATATAAAATGCTAGAACATGATGATTTTTATAGATACATTCATAGATTTGAGGAACATGTGTTGATCAATGCTTATATCATCCCTAACATGGATTTCACTAAACCAATTCTCCTAGACAAGTCTCCATAAGGCCTCTAGGGCACATCCCAATACTCAAGAAGATTCCAAATAGTAGGGAGGTTCTAATAGGTCCCATGGGAAGACTATTCCCTCATAACCAGAGTATTCCATAATATATAACCTATGAAACATGTAATAAAATATAAAATAAATGAGAACATGGATTACTAACTAGTTCCCATACATGTTAAACCACATCCAAAAGTTAAATATGGAATTTCATTCTAATAGTGCGAAAAGTGAAGGAAATTGAAAATAAAGACTAACATAAAAATATTACAAACGAATCATTACACCTTGACTAAATCCTATTCTTTTCACATCCAATTCCCAAATGAACTCCCTAAGACATAGAATTGTCCCATGACTAGTTCTACAACTCTGAAATTTTATTGGGTACCTAACGACATCCAGAACTAGGTGTAGGTACACCTCAATTGGACACCACTAATTGTGTCTCCAAAATATCAAATCTAAACTGACAGTGCATTCAATACTAAACTAATTGAATAAAAACAATATAAAACTTAGTTTCTATTAGATTATGATATTCAACTCATAATCATTTTTAATTTATTTAATTTTATCACATAAACCATTTCATTCACATAATCCATGGCTAATGAATTTATATCATATAAACTCTATCCTAAGATGATCAGTCGTCAAGGCATAAGGGAATATGTCAAGGTCACTATAACACTATATATAAACATTTCATATCTAATATATCACACTCACCTTTGATCCGTAGACCAGGTAGTCTCATTAACTGCATACTCTAGGGGATTAGAGACATATCCAGACTCCTTAACCCATGCATTATAGGGGATGGTATAGAGACTTAGTCTAAACCCACATGTGTGAGGAATCTTTGTCCAATACCCTACATACAAACAAGCCTTGTGCATATTCTTATTCATCCAATTACCACAGATACCAAATCACATACATTTCATAATCAATTCAAATAATATTCCCAATTCACATTCTCTTAAAAAATTATATTAAATTTTGGTGTTATCCCATTAACACATTTTCCACACACCTTACATAGCCCATTTTATCCATTTAAAATTAATATATCAACCCTCGTTAACATATTCAATAATTTTCACACATTATACCTTTTCACATAATTTATCATTGCACATGTATTTTCCCATTCGTGCATTACAATTTCAATCACAAAAGTCATCAATCACAAGAAATTCATTACATTAAACCCACATTACATTGTTCCAAACAATCCCTTATGAAATTATCTGAGTCTAGGAAGAACTATCAATAATCCCTCTTCTAAATCAAAAAATATATCAACATGCTCATGTTGTGTTATACCTTTTCACATGTCATTTCACAATTTATCATTATAATTTTCAATGTTTGGGAAATTTGGCACAACTCATGGTCCTAAATCAGTCTAATAATCCTAAATTCATCCCCTGGTGATCATTAATGGTTTAATTCGTCATTTAACTAACCATTTAACCAAAAACATTAGAAGTCAATAATTTCACAACCAGATAACCATTAACATGAACATAAATGAAAAAAAATCAACACCAATACCATGGAATATAACATGTTGACCACATACATCAAATACAGAGATAGATGCAAGATTAACAATTTCTTCAGATCTGGATTCCAGATCCCTTAGAAGACACATCCTATGATCTTTTTGTGAAAAGTGGGTATTAGGGAATCATATGATTAATAAAGAAATCAATATTTCTTATCCATAAAAGAGATGCAAGAGGAGCATACGGATAACCTGTTGCTTATATATGTGACCAAAAAAATAATGAAAGTCCTATAAATAAACAAGATACATCCTTGGGATGATATGGTTGTTTATGATAGTCACATGGGATAGAAGAGAATTAATGATGATTAAATTTTGGTGAGGAACATAAAATTAGTTGGGGTTAATCATAAAATCCCACACATAATGAGGACCACAGTGTTGCTGTATTGTTTTCTGAACCATGCATGAACCATATGTATGACTATGTCCAAGTCGACCATAGTCTCAAAATTACCTGGGGAGCAATAAATGGTTTTAAAAACAATGCGCCAAATGTGTGTAATTCCATTATCCAAGCCCACATGTTTTCGCCTTCCCTCATGCATGGTTTACTGTACTTCGTACCCCTTCCACTTGTCAAGAATTGTTTAGGTACACCATGGAATCTGTTTATATTTACAAATAACATTACATGATTTTAAAATTAATTAAATATGAAATTTAAATCCAATGATCGCAATTCCAATTGTCTTTGGTAGACTAGGAATATATAACTGAAAACATGTGACTAAAAAACATTTCAATATTTATGATCTATTATAAGCTCCTAACATCCATTGAGTCTTTACATCGACATAGGATAACAAGGGGATGACTTGAAAAAATGGATGATATAAAAATACTATTAATGGAATATACATTAAATGAATGCCAAGAATGTGGATTAGTAATCAAAACATAATTATTTAAATAGTTTTGGATCATGATTGAACATATGGAATTATCACATAAGGAATATGGGATCATATAATCTTGGAATGATGGTAATGTTTCTGTAATATAAAATATGACTTCAGAATGAGTCAAGCCTCATTTCACAAAGAGGAGCACATGAAAATACTATTCACCATGACCATTACCCGTGGAGCATGAGATAAGGTTAACCACCAAGACCATTGCATAAAATGGATGATGAAGACAAAAATTACCAAAATCATTGGTGAACTATCTGTTCATACCAATCAAAACATTTTAAGGAACATGTATTCATCATGAATAATAATACTTTAGGAATCAATCATAAACATATGTGTTACCCATGGTAAGAATTGGGTATCATAATATTGACAAAATGAATAACATAAGGTAATATCACAATGGTGTCAATGAAAAAATGATTTAATTTAAACATGGATTTTTATAAGGTAAAATAATCATATATATTGATAATAGATGTCATTATGAGGTGGTAACATGTAAATTTAGTACATAAAAACATTATAATTAAAACAAATTTGTGCGGTTTAAGGAAAATATTAAAGATCTTTTAAAGAAGAAATAGTCAAATCATAATATAAGTCCAGATTTGAACCAAGATTAAATTCAAAATAAAATCATTGATTTTATAAAATAAGGATATCTTAAAACCATAATAATGTACACACATGAAAATGGTTATGAATTGGAGATGTCCCTTAAAACATGCATACTAATTGTGTTGAATCGAGTTGGGAACCATTTAAAAACCTATATATCCCCAAAAACTATGGATGGATATAACTAGATACATAATTTTGGAAAATATATACGTAATTTTTAATAATTAGGTAATTTTTTATTTAAGCTGGTAGAAAAATTTATTGATGAAAAAAAGAGAGAGGGGGGGTTACACAAGTCTAAAGGAAGGAATTTTGGCGACATCCCAAGCATAGAGAGGGATTAGATCAGATGGGAGAACATCCAACCAAAGTAAATCCTGATCAATACCAAGGTTAGCAAGTGCATCAGCGATCCTGATGGCATTTTAATAATAAGATAATGTTTAAATGGAAATTTATTTTAGTAAAATGGCTGATATAATAACAAGAATGAATAATGGAGGTTCGAGTAAAATCTTAATCCATAAGTATGGAGGTGCACTTGACATGATGTTAATGTCTTGGAAAAGAAAATTAGATTCATTAACTAATAATTCAAGAAAACTATTCTTATTTATTTGGTATATTATACCGTTATTTGGTTCATTTTTTTCTTTTTTAATTAGTTATTGAGTTCAATTTGATCGTTCATGAGAGCTTGTTTTAGTAATTTTTACTATTGATGTACAAATATATGAGTACTGATGATCATGTTAAATGGGAATTGAAGTGAATAAATGAATTTATCAATTATTAATGATAATACATAAGGTTAAATTATCATATAAGTGTTTTTTTTAATTTGGGTGAGGAAGAATCATTATATAATCATTAACTATAGTCGCCTGGATTATTTTGAGTGGTTTCACACACAATGAACTTGTTTTGTTTTATTATTTTAGATCATGTTTGTATAAAAAATCTAGAAAGATGCATAAGATAAAATGCATATATAATGATCTATTTCAACTAAAAAATTGTTTTATTAGTAGTTATTAATATGTAAAAAGATATTGAAACTTCCTCATCCTTGAAAGTGATAAATTAACACATCTCAGAAGATATTTTTATTTTAAATATAAAAGGTGGGGAAACGAGAGATGATGATGAATTATTCCATTATAATAAAATATTATAGAATATTTAATGTATTTGAGTTGAAATCTGTTTTTTATTTTTAGATGAGAGGATATAAATGAAATTAATATAACGTGAAAAGAAAATAAATGAAAATGGGGAGGATTCTACCTCTTGATTCCTTTATCTTAGAACCCTCATAGGGGACTCGATTTGGTATTTTGTTAAGACCAAAAGCATTTGGTTATGGGGAATGGGTTTTGGTTTTTATTTTGGAGAATTTTGACAAGGAACAATGTTTTATCCTTATTTAAGTCATTAATTATTACTTTGTTGTTGATAAGAAATAATGATGATTCAGGAGGAAAAATACTATAACTATATTATGTGAATTATAACAAATGGATCTAACATCAACATAAAATCTTCCATGGATCAGTAATTCATTTTTTGAGATTTTATAGTAAAATATTTAATAATACTATAGACCAAATATTCAATTATTTTAGAAAAAACACAATAATACACCCTAACCCTTTTTCAACATGCATTATCCCAAATGGATCTCCATTTTATTGAAAATATTTACAATTATGATAAATTTAATTTGTAATTAAAGTCATAATTTTCTTGAAAATACATATTTTTTAATTATAACTAATATTATAACACATTAAAAATTAATTTCGGTCTAATAAAATTTAACATTTAATCAGAAGACACAAAAATAAATATTTATATATACATTTTATGAAAATTGTATTTCTTTTAAATTTTAATTAAATATTTATGTCTTACAAAAAAACAATTAATTAATAATTTTTAAAATATTTATGTACTTATACAATGATATAATGATATCATATTTTCACTTATAAAGTGTATAAATGATTTTATACATTTATTGATGAGATTAATATTAATTTTGTGTGTTTACTATTCAGAATGTAACGTTACAATTCATATGGTAAATTTACTATTTCATCAGTATAGGATCCTTAAATTCTACAAATACTTCCTATTTCATTCAATATTCGTTTATATTGATTTCTTTTTGTGTTCTCAAATAAATTTTATTTTATTATAACATATTAAATAATTTTAATATTAATAATTCGGTTGATAAATCAATTGGTCATTTCACTGTTACCCCATTATAGAAGATTTCCATCAATTGTTTTTTAGTATATAAGCTGAATATAGGTGTCAGTACTTTTCCTTCATAAAATCTTCTAGTTTCCAAGTATCCTATTTGGACATAAGGATTTATTATGGAAATTTTATCAGATGAGTAGTCATGCTGCACAGTACATTATCTTTATGATTCAAGTTCTTCACTGGATAATCCTCATACGAATGGTCATCCTCAAGCTATAACAGATCTTATGATTGTACATGTGATGGATCTGAAATTTAATTTATTAAGGGTGAAAAATAAATTACATATTTTACTAGAGACAGAGTAAGTGGATGTCCTATTTGGTAGGCCACATCTCCAACATAATCAATAATAATAAAGTGGCCCATATTCCTAGGACATAGAAATCCTTTCTTCCCAGATCTCATTATTTTTTCCCTAGATAGATGGAGAGGAATACCATGTATCTTACCATAAACTCAATGTATTATCCATGAGGGTCTTCATAAATCTTTTTTTGAAATTGGGATGCCTTGATATTCTTCTAAATGGTTTGCTCCTTCTCTACCATTTCCTCAGCTGTTTCATTCCATAATAGCTTACATTCACTGACTTCATCCCATCATAATAGTATACTAAAACATTTCTCATTAAGGTATTCATATGGATTCATTTTGATTCTAGAGTTTAATCTATTTATGTAAGTGTATTCTTCCTATGAAAGATGTTTGTTACATACATCTTTGATGTCCAAATAGGCTCTCAAAAAAACATCCAGTTTCTGAATATCTCTCACTGTTTTCTTATCAGTTTGTGGACAATATAATGTACTGATGTTCAAATTAGTTCAGATAGCATGTTATTGACTTTTCCAGAACATGAAGGTTAATTTCATATCTCAATAAGATACAATAAATTTTGGCACTGAATGTTTTCGTACCACTTAATTGATATATATTAATTCTTGTTTCTCCAATGATATTTTGTCTTGAAATGTGATAGACTGAGTTGTCTTTGTAAGAAGATCCACTATAACAAATATAGAGTTGTTTCCTCTGGATGTTATTGGATGCCTAATTAAAATGGCCATGGTGATGTTCTCCCACTTCAATATTGATATGGAAAATGGTTTCATCAATCCTGTAATGTTATGTCTTTAAGAAATCAATTTTTGAAATATCAGGTAGTTTAATGTATATTCATCCATCTCGTTCATCATATTGTCCAAACAATAATTCAACTAGAGGTCTTGACACATCATTGGGATCCCATGGTGAGTATAGATGGTTGAACTGTGTGAATAAATAACAAAATAATTATTTATATATAAATCATATGGTACACATAATCATTACCAAAATCATAGGACACCATCCATATCAATCTTGAAATTAGAGGATTTCCCAAATTTATTTATCTTCAACCCTTATCTATATTTCTATATTATTTCATAAAGAATAATTTATTTTAACCACATGGGATTGTTGAAAAAACATTATAGATAGGATAGATGTTGTTCCTCCATTAATTATTATGAACTTGATCCTTGGAAAATCTAAGAAGGTATCATTATCAAATCTATTCACAGATAAAGGTGTGTGATCCTTTTTCTTTAGTGAATCTACCACATTATATGCCTTACTAGAATAATCGTGCATTGAGAAAGCATAATCCTTAATGATATATGACCATCTTTACGAGTTCATATTAATCTCCTTCTATGTGAATATATATTTTAGAAACATGTGATCATTATATATCTCAAACATCTCCCCATAGAGATAATGTCGTCAAATAGTTAATTCAATGATCACATCTTCCAACAATAGATCATGTGTATGATACATTTTCAAATAAATGATAAAATGAATTATGTAATAGGATATTAAATTATAATTTTTCATTAGTACGCATTCCATGTCTTTCTAGGATGAATCACCATAAACCATAGATTATGATCCAAATGGTGGGAGTGTCATTACTTGCACTTTTATAAGACTCTTTTTTAAATCCTTAACACTTTCTTCGAAATACTGAGTTTAGAAAAATATCAATTCTTTCCATTTTAGCTTGGTTATTTCATTTGAAAATCATGAGAAGATCTCCAAAAATAATTCCCAATATAATTCATGGCTAATAAAACTACAAATCTCCATCACCATCATTGGCAGGGGATTCTCTTTGATTTCCTTCATATTGTAAGGTTCCACAAATATCTCTTTTCTAGGGAAGTGATTCTACTATAATGATAATAACTCTATCTAGAACTCACAATTTTTATAAACATCATGATATATATCCATTCACAATATCCATTGAACAGTATTCAAATACTCCTCATTTTCCTCCTTCTCATTAAGAATAACAGAATATCATCGATAAAGACAACCAAAATTTTGTTTTGGCAATTTTTATAGAGAGTATTCATTAATTCAATGAATGTTTTCGAACCATTATGAGTCCAATTGTAATAATAGTGAAATCATAGTGTTCATACCCTGCTTCAATGGCAGTATTTGGAATAACATCCTTCATCTCCTTTAATTAGTGATATCCCGACCAATTATTCACCTTAGGGAAATAAATGGACCCACATTGCTGGTTGAACAAGTAAATTATCTATGTAAGGGGATACATATTGATATTCATGATTTTATTATGACCATGATAATCAATTCATATGAAAATTGATCAATACTTCTTCATAATGAATGGGATTGGAAGAGCCCATGTTAATGCATTGGGACCTATAAAACCCCTATATATATTATTCTATAACTTCTTTCTCAACTATTCCAGCACAACGTTGGCCATTCTATAAGGTCTCCCTAAGAGGATGATTATGTAGGAGATTCATCTTACTCAATACACATGTAAAGGATTGGAGGATTATCTTAGTTGTGAAGAGTGATCTCCCATTATAGAAACATCATGCTGTCATCATATAATGATATCCAATCCATTCGATAGATATCATTGAAATCCATAAAATGAAGTTTGAAAAGATTATCCAGGTGGTCCAATCTAGAAACATTTCATATGAAGGAGTTATATACTTTTGATTTCATAATTTCCTTATTTTATGTACTCATAGATACAACAACTTCAATATATTGTGGTTGATCTTTAATAGTTATTCTATACATGGATGATAAGAAATATGACAATGAAAATAAATAATTAAGTACATTCAGCATTATTTAATGAATAACCACCATACCTATAACCACATAATTGTCTAGATCCACAAAAGATGTAGTGATAGAATAATCACATATTTTTTTCTTGGACGTTGTTTTTGATTGAGTATGGATGCACCGGTCTTAGAGAAATGGTGTTCATAATTCCCAATATCCATGATGTTTAAAAACTACACATTAATCTTTTTGATGGTCTATAACATACTTTTTTCCTAAATGTTTCTGGAATTATTCATATCTCTTTTGCAGTTATTCTATACATTTCCAATGATTCCCCATTTATAAAATATATTGGTTCCCATCAGATAGTACCAAAGAAGCCTTTTCGCACATTTTTGGCACATGGAATATTTTTTCTTCTTCATATCATGGGATTTATGTGTTGATCAACCCATATTAGACTCCATTTTCAAAAAAAATTTCACTTGTACCATGAGACTACTGAGAATCTCTAATGTCTATTTAAACATCAAGGGAACAAAATAAAATCATCTAATATCTATCATTGTCTCAAATCACCAACATGTTTTATTGAGTCGGATTTTGTCTGTTAAAGAAGACATCCACCATTATTTTAGATTTCATAATAAAGAAAGAGGTACATATTCCTTGTCTTTAATGGTTTTCTATGAAAATCCTATTATGTTGAATAACCTTCTAATTAAGTCTGAGGAAAACGCTTTCAATCTAGGGATAGAGGTTTCAGTAAAAAAAATTTGGAAAATGATTTCCTGATTTCCTCCAAATACATGAAATCAATTTCCACCTTGGATGTCGTATTTTTTATTAGTTTCCAATATTGATATGGTTCCCCCTCAAAACAATTGACCTTCATCAAGCCATTCACTTATTATAAGAATTGGATGATTGAGAATATCATTTCAATTGAGATAATACACTTCTTTATAAGGAGGGGATCAGATGATCCACTAATCATGAGAGTCCTCTGCTACATGATGTGTTCAATAACAACACTCTTTTTAAATAGAGAAATTTTGTGTTATATATTATTAAAGTTTTTCTAATAAAATAATCCAACTGATCTAGTACTTTCATAATTTTTTGAGAGCCCGTTCCAATCATATTTTACATATCATTAGGGAAATCATGACATTTCCTATCACATTGTTTGTTGCCACATGTTCATCTATTACAATCCATTCACTACAAAAAATAGAGTTCAACTTCGGAAATTGAATACATTTTTAGTAAGCAAGAAAATATAAATATGAACAATAATGTTTAAAATTTTAAAAGAAAAGTATATCCAAACTATTGATTCCATAGTATTCAATATGGGTCATCCATGATTTGTTTACATACATATATTCGTATGAGTTTTTTCATTTCCTAATAATGGTTCATAATGATCTTATGAGTTTACCTAATAATATCCACTTAGAGTGTCAAAACATGTTGATAGTAAGGACTATTATCAGGTGCTGATTTACCCTGAGTTAGGCTCAGAATAACTTACTGGAGATGTAACACTTTGGTGCATTTATTCCAAAACCAAGTCCACTTTTAGTGTCTATATGGTGATGTATTTTCGTGATAAAACATAGAATATATAATTACAAAGAACATAGGGATGTTCTTATATACATAGTTTTATCATTATGGTTCATACTAAAGTGATCTATTCCTAATTTCTAAAATTTACTATTACATTCACTAATACCAACTATAGAAAACATATACTTTTACACCTATCATTAAATGATAATAAACATAATTAACTGTCATGTTACAAAACAAGGATCATAAAATCTATATTCATTGAGAGACTATATACATAAAAATGAAAGATTAGTACAAAAAAATATTTATTTCTAATACATTATGAGATCCTAACATCATCGGAGACCTTACAACATCACATGATAACCTGGTAATAAAATGAACAAATGGATGAAATAAAAATCTTATTAATGGAATTAATATTAAAATAATACTTCTTACATGTGTTAGATGTCATAACATAATGATATGAAAATGCATGGAACTTGATTAATCCTATGAAATCATATCATATATACCATAAAATCATATAATCATGGAATCATATTCATGTCGAAGAAACATAAAACATGACTTTAGGATGAGTCAAGGATCATTGCATATAGAAGAGTAGACATCAAGGCTAACCACCAAGAACATTGAATATGATGTCAGATGAGACTAAACGTTAAAAAATTAATTGGTGCACTATCATTACAAACCCATCAAAATATGTACCTGAATACGTGTCCCATATGAAGAATCAATCATAATGAATCATGAATAATCATAAGGGATACCAATGGTTTTAATTGGGTATCGTAATCTTGTAAAAATGAATAATACAAAAGAATATCAAAATAAGGTCCATGAATTAAAGGATTTAAATATTTAATAGAAATTCGTAATGGAAAATGGGAAAATACCATGATAAAAATGTAAATTTTAATTGTTATCATATATTCAATAATTTATGAAACATCAAAATTAAAATATTTTTTTGTAGTTGAAGGAATATAATAAAGTTCATTTAATGAAGAAATAACATAATATTTAATTGTAGACAATAAGTTACCACTAAGGTTTTCATAATAATTTTTTTTTTATAGAAAATAATTATTGGTTAAAAAAATATTATTTATTGTATGTGAAAATGTGAATGAATTATAGAAGTTCTCTTAAATCAGGCATACTAATCAGAAACAATCGATTAATGAGCCTTATAAAAATATGTATATCAACAAATATAAGTATAGAAGGATTATGATACATGATGTTTTTTCATATTCATAGAATTAAATTCCCTTAAATAAAAATAAATGATAATTTCAATTGGGTAAAAGGGATACAGAATATCCCGAATGAATAATGGAGGTTTGAGTAGAATCCCTTTTGTTATGTTCGAAGATGTTCTTCAATTGATCTTAATGACCTATATAGTTAATTTATATTCATTAATTAAAAATTATATAACCCCTAATAAATTTATTTTATTTATGAAATATTTATTATTTTCATTTATGGCATTTTTAATGGGTTATAATGTTTAATTTCATCATACACAAGATCTCGTTTACTAAATATTCATGATCTGTATGCATATATATGAATATATACATTCATGTAAAATTTTAATTGAGGTAAAAAAATTGAATTTATATGATATTAATGGTCATATATATTGTTAAATTATCATATAATACATTTGGTTATTTCAGTTGAGGATGAGTTATTAGATAAAACGTTAATGATAATTGTTTGGATTCTTTCAGCATTTTCATCACAATAAATTTTTGTTGTTTTGTTACATTAAATCATGTATCTATAATGAATCTTGATCATTAAATATGATAAATTACAAATATTATGATCTAGATTAACCAAAAAAATTGTTTCACATCCATCCATGATAACTATAATGGAAATAGAAAACCTATCGTCCGTGAATGCGATAAATAAACACATCACAGATGATGCATTAATTTCACGTATAATAGGAATATTAATGAGAGAGGATTACGAATTATTCAACTATAATTACAAAATTATATTATATTAATGTTAATCTAATTTTCATACCTCTTTAATGGTGGTATGTGAGAATAGAACGTGAAATAATGGAACATGAAATGAATATAAAAGAAAAGGAAGAGGGGTTTACCTCTCGATTCCATCCTCTGGAGAACCTCCAAGGGGGATTGGTTTTAGTGTCCTGTTATAAACAGAAGCTCCTAGACATGGGGAAGGGTCTTGAGAAGTGATTTTAGAATAATTTAAACAAGGAACATGCTTTGAGAGGTGTGAGGAGAAGAAGAGGTGATGTGTGATATTTATAGTAGAGGAGTGTGGGGATTTATCATTATATAACTTTTTAGTTTATTAGATAAATAAAAGTAATAATTATGGTTCATGATACTTAATAGAGTAAATAGATCATGTGAATTCTAACTAATGGTTATTATATTAGAAAAATATCATCCATGAATCTATATTTCATGTATTCATCATCTATGGTAAATTATCGTATTTTATTATTCGCAAATATTCATGTATTTTAGAATAATCCAATAAAATTATTGTAACCATTTATCAATGTGTACATCCAAAAATGAACTCCATCTTATGAAAATAATTTTAAAAAAATTGGATAAGTAATATTTTTATTTAAAATCATAATTTAATTGAAAATAATATTTTAAAATTATAACTGATTTTATAACAATTTGAAAAAGAAACTATGTTCCTGTAATATTATCATATAATAATCATATATAAATATAATAATTTTTGAAACCATTTTATGAAAATAATTTTTCTTCATAAATTGTTATTAAATATTTATTACTTATAATAATTCCAGCTCTTAATTAATAAATTTTTAAATATTTATTTACATTTACTATGATATAATTATATCTTATTTTCATATATAATATTGATGAATTTTATTTATAAGTTCACTTTTGAGGATACTATTGAATTGGATGGTTTACTACACATAAGGGTAACATTACAATTCAAAATGATAGGTTATTATTTAATCATTATAGGATCCTCAAAATATAGATATGCTTATCATTTCATTAATTTTTCATCTATAATGTTACTTTTCTGTTCTCAAATCAATTTTATGTGATTATACCATATGACTATAAGAAGGGAAATTCCCTTGATTCGTCTTTTGGGTGTTACATAAATTGTTGTCACTAACCATGAGATAGCAGGTTATCATGAACAAGATGGCGAAAATTTCCCATTTCTCTTGTCCTGAGCCCTCATGAAACCCCCACAAATACACATTCATAATTAAATAAATCCATTAAAAATTAGAAGACATAATCCAAATTATTAAAAAAATTGTTCCTCAAGAAAATATTGTATTTTACAACCTCCCATCCTTAAAATGGATCTTCTTTGAGCAACATTACCAACCATAACTGAACATCTAAAAAATGTTAACTAGCCATAGAGCCCACAGATATATCCCAGACTTCTGATTCATATTTTACATTATCATGATGCCAAAAATCATGATCCAAAGGCCCAATATTTTAACATAAGGACGTATAACTATGATCTACTATATGAACTGGATGTTCCAAAAAAGATGTGTCGGTCTCTATATCATCATCCACTACATAAAATTAATGAGATGAATCATGTAGATAATGCCAAATATGCAACATATAAAAAACATTGTGCATGTCACAACACCAAAATGGAAGACCCAATTTGTACACCACTGGCCCAATCCTATTGGCAATCACAAATACCCACACATAACTTGATTCCAACATTCCATGTTTCTATATATCATGTTGACCCTACCATGGAGAAACCCATAGAAACAAACAGTCAACCACCAGAAACACCATAAGTCTACATCACTGATCCACATTAAACATCATTATACTCTGGTCGATTTAAATTAGTTTCCAAATCAACTACATCAGTTCTCACAGGTCATGCATGAGATGTGGCCCTAGAAATTATGATTATACTACGTCCATCCAACATGCTGAGGATTTAAGTGTTCTTCCATAGGGTGCCTCATACAATGTCATTTGAATCCTCAACTAGTAAATATTGTTATAGAAAAATACAAAAATCAATACGTGCATATATCATGATCCCAATGAATCCATGATTGAATCCCTCAAAATATCATGTTGTACCTGTATAAGATTATTTATTATCATTCCATCTATGGGTGGAAATTCGTTCTGAAAACACATTGGTACCAAATTCATTTGTTAAACCATCTTAGAAACGCAATGTGAAATATAGATCATGATCTGAAACTACATAATTTGTAACCATGGTTAAATGATCCAAAACTACAAATTTCACATTATTCATCTAAGTCAACATTAGAGTTCCTACCATGAATTCAATCATTACATCATCCAATATTCATTATAGAATGGGAAATGGTACTAACAAACCCATAGAAATTTGATGCTCAACATTAATCTACATACAGGTAAGGCATCACACCATGAAACCTATATCCTCTTTCTTTATTTGTAACCATTAATATAGTCTACGAAGATCATCACACATTTTCATCAATCCAGGATGAACCACCCACCGTGATGCATAAAACTCAAGAATCCACTCTTCTTAACAAAATTATTGCACAACAACATTACCACAGATATAAATTGTCCCTTCTTCAGTGACGGTCCATCCAGAAGGTGAATCCCTGCATTTAAAACTCTCACATAATGTCAATATTTTTGAATCCACATGGGGCCTTCCCATGATCTGGATCAAATGAACAAACTCAACTATGAATGATTCATGGGTCATATTCCATTTATAATTCTAAATCTCACGATGAAACTTAGGGAACAAAGCCACCATAATATATTCAGATGTTGATTCCAAAACTTCTTATCTTTGAGTCTTCTTGCCTAAATAATCATCAATATTATTCCCAATTCATGGAGTGTAAATTAACTCAATGTTAAAATACTACGTGTAATGAATTCATCGAGAGAAGGAAAGATTCAAATCACATTGATAGAAGATGTAATTATTAATGTTATGATTGGTAACCCAATTAACTATATTTCCAATAATTAGTGTCTCCAACACATTAATGTATTAGCCAATGTGGGTAGATGAAGATTTAGCATTGTGTAATTTCATTTCTGAGTACATAATTTCCTTGACCTATATATCACAACCCAATCATTTTTTAACATCATTGTTACAATTCCAACACTAAGAACCCCATAAAACAAGGTATACATCATACCTAGGTCTTGTATGATCCAAATTTATAAAGATTTCCACTTATTCTTTAATTCATGGAAAACAGCCTCACATTCCAAATACCGTTCCCACATGATTCCAAACCTAGTCAAACACATAACACATTTTTCCAAATGGGAGAATCCTTATTTAACATTTGTTAATTGCCGAAAAAACGAAGATAAATACAAATATTAAAAATAATTTTAGATTTTTCCCAGGAAACTACTACTCACACTTTGTCATAGTCCCTTAACAATTGTCCCTCAAAGATGATGTGATTGAATAAATGAACCCTATTCAATCATAAATGTCATTTTTATAGATTGTAATATTGAATATGCTCATATTGTTTACTCCGTATGATGTAAATAATATTGTAATTATTTTCAAGAGTTTTAGAATACAAAAATTTGTATTTAATAAAATCAAATACAAACAGATCCAGGTAGGGGTCAATGAATCCTTTCTTTTAGGCCATAAATATTTATATTGAATTTGTTAACCCCAATGACATTATCAAAAAATGATATAATAAATATCTTCTCTATATGGTATTCCATGATATATCAGAATGTAACAACCTTAGTTGATGATACCATGACCACATATCATTCTTTGTGAACACTAAATAAGAACATAGATATTAAAATATCATTGATTTGAGGAAGAGGGTATAAATTCTCAATCATCTTCTGATTCATCTTCTTAAATTGACACACAACCACACAGATTTGTCAGACTTCTTAAGAAACAAAACTAGAGATCCCCAAGGTGACATACTCGGGTGAAAAAAAATAAATTTTTTAATTTATCCAAAATATTTTTACACTCAGGTGGTTATGAAGGTTCCATTATATACAATAGATTAGAAATTTTCTCTTCCCTTGATATAAACCCTTTTGTGATCTCAATAATTATTTCAGGAGACAACCCCGAGAAGTCCTCATGAAACCCATCCTAAAACTAATCCACTCTAGTAGGAAATACAAGCTAAACTTCTCCCACATCATCATTCATAATAAAGGTCACTTGAGTTATTAACTCAACCAAAATTATAAAAATTTTCTCCGCACAACCTACAGAAATTGTGAACTCACCATTATGGATATATGTCTCCCCTTCAAGATACATGAATGTTAACTTGTGACAAAAATATTTGATATGCGACTAGTAAAAAAATATCTAATCCATTCCAAAAATATGATAAAAACGTTACATATCAATCCCACACATTCCCAATAAGAAATTGTACCCATAAACTTCAAGAGAACACCACAAACATATCCCAATATTCTCTACTCTCTTCCCCAATGGTGTATCAATCTACATGACCCAAAAAATGTTCCATTTATAAACCAAACATAACCAAATGTAGAGAATAAATTAATGAATATGAAGAAGCAATATTAAATAATGAACTATAAATCCTAGAATCTACAGTGATTAATCCTCAAATAGTTATTGCTCCAGTATCACAACCTTATGATGTAGACTAAACTATATAATTTTGACCTTCCCCTCTACTGCAGGATCTTGTCGGAATTCACAGCGATGCACTACCCTATTTATATGTATTCTCTCACCCAGGAGAACCTAGTCTACCACATTGATTGGTATGACATGTAGATGTCAATAAACCTGCCTAATATGGGGTAACCAACCCCCTATCGGCTCTAAGCATCATCCATATCCATCAATCATTTCCTATTTATCAGTGGTCTAGTCATTACATCTACACATCTCAATTTAGCCACATGATCTGAACTCAATGAGTTGATGGGTACACCGACCAAGTATGTGACCCACCCTACTATAATTATATAATAATACATGCTCACTAACTTGTGGAGATGGTTATATCATCAGACTACTCAATCCACTACTAACCTGGTGAATGTTATTTTAATGGCGCTTCCTACAATTGGATGACATACCAATGAATTTCCCATCTAAAACCTCATTCCCAACACCATGGGCGTACTTTAATGTTCCCACTAAAATATGGTCATGATCCAGCACCTCAGCAACTCTTTTTAAACATAAGATATTCACAAGGGACTTAATTACATGTTTATGTCCATCATATAAATTAATTTCCATAGCTAATTCATCCACTACCAATCTCAAAAAAGTATCGTGTGTCTGTGAAAAACTAGTGTATTCCATCACTATAGTCGAACGCCTTCATCAACATCAAAAATTTTACATCCATTTCCTACCTCAATGTATCTAAATAGAAATTTTCTTAATACCATTCCTATAAATATTTCAATGACAATCCATCTGTCATCGGGGTATAAACCAGAATGTCCCACCATGCTTTTCCCTCTCTCAAAACATGTAAGACACCAACATGATTGCCATCTTAGGAGAAGTCCCTAAGGGACAAAGAATTATCTGGATAGACTCTACCCCAAACACATCTACATCAAGTCCACCCTCTATAGAAAGTTTATGAGGGTGTTGGAGATGAAACTACATAGTAATCTAAAACATGTGTGGAAGGACATACCCTAGTTTCTATTTCTTAATTTTCATAAAATAAGTGAAGTTATTATGAAACTGATCCTCATAAATGTTACTTTATACGCAAGGTTCTCATGTTCTGCTTCTAGAGGATCATTCAATAGTACATCATCTTATTTCCCAACAGGAATCACCTTGCAATAAACAACACCCACAACCATCCCTACTGTGGGGCATTATCATCATGGGGTAAATGAACATACCATTCCCCATGCATTTTGTAGATTCACTTTTTAAATTATTTCCTCATTCATAATTAAAATATTTCTCTTTTAAGTACCATTCTCATAAAACCATTTATAATTACCAATCGGTGCATCACCCTGTGGTAAAATATAAATCAACTATTGCATCACATATCCAGAACAACAATTACCACACTAGGTAATTTGGGTTTTCTCCACTATATGGGTTATCTACCCCCAAAAAAGAGAACTTATCCAAATCAAAACACATTTATCTCTCTTATATCATCCCCAAATACTAGTATCACAATATATTATTCATTGATTCCACATTTAAATTCCCCCAACCTAGAATCTTGTATACAATTTTTATGAACCGGTTCACGACACGATCTTAAGTGCACCTCCTCCTATGATTTTTACTTCCAACTAATAGTGTGGTTTTAATAGGTCAAGTGGGATTACTATGACCTCATTACCATAGTATTCAACATCATATAAAATTATAAATAACGAGAATAATGTTAAACTATCTAAAAAATCATTACAAACAATTTCATAATAATATTAATACCACAACCAGAAGATAAATATTCCATGTTGTTCTAACAATACAAAATGAGAAGGAAACCCAAAATAAATACTAACAGAAAACCACCAAAACAAAGTTCATAATCTATATTTGGATCCTCATTGATTCTCATTTCTTGACAAACTAAACTCCCCAACACATGGAAATATTTCTTTTCCAATCAATCATTAATGAAGTCTACTCAAGTAATCAACAACACCCTGAGTATGGTGTCAGTACATCTAAATAGCTGCCACTAGTATTGTCTACAATATATCATGTCAAAACAGATAGTGTATCAAACGTTTAAATAAATAGAAATAAAAATAAAATCATCATGGTTTCTATTAGTATGAAATATTCACATTAGGAGCATTCATCATTTATTCCATTCAATCATTTAGAACATTTATGATACTTAATACATTTATTGTGCATTTAAATAATTTTCAGCTCATCCTAAAACAATTAATTATTAAAAAAATGGAATAATTAATGTTCCCCATCACATTAGGGATAAACATTTCATAACAAATATGTCACACACAACATAGAGTCTCATTCTAGTTAGTCTCATCCAATATAACTATTAGGTGCATAGAGCCTCAATCTGGCTCCCTAATGCATGCTTTCTATTGGTGGGGTTTAGAGAATCAGTCCATCCAGACCCATTGGTGGATCATTTTTCTAGTATCCCACATACAACAAAGCCATGTGAATAGTCATATGCATCCAGTTAACACATATACCAAGTCAGAGACCATGCATAATCAATAGACATAACATTCACAATTAACTATCCATTTCACAAATAAATCATCCTAGGTCCTTAACCTATTAATACAATTACAAGACACCTTTCACATCACATTTATCCCATTTCCCTATCTTATCACAACCCATTTAACATATTCAACAATTTTTCTACATTATTCCATTTCACGTAACTCACCATTTCATAAGTATTAATCTATTCTGGAATTCCAATTTCAATCTCAAAAGTAATTATAAACATTCACCATATTAGATTTAACCATATTTTCATTGTTCCAAGAAACCCCTTATTCCATAACCAATGCCTAGAAAAAAGTATCAATAATTCCTTTTCCTAATCAACTAATTATTCAAAATGTTTATGTTGGGATCATGTTTAACAAAACTCAAATCCTTTGTTTGCATAACATTTTTCCAGGTTTGGGAATTTCGAAGACCACATGGATTGCCCTAAATTGGTCTAGTAAATCTCACGGTATCCCAAGGTGTCCTTGAGGGTTTCAATTAATAATTTAGCCTTCCATTTTTACAAATCAGTTCAATAGAATCAAATGAACAATACTTGGGAAACATTAAAACAACCAAACATGCACAAATCAACCACAAGACCTTAGAATATAATTTTTAGACCACATACCAAGACATTAGTCATATATGTCGAATCTGGAATCCTTTGAATCCCTAACAGATTATCCACATGATGAAATGTTTATAGGGATTCAGAAGAGGAATAATGAACCAACAATCCCTAACAAAAAAAGAATATCAAGAGGGGCATAAGACATAAATGTAATTTCTACACACAAATAACAACACTCGATCTGATAATGAAATGAAGGAGATTGTTCCATTTGAAGAAATGGGTATCTAAATTGATCACTAGGGATATAATATTAACACTAAGGATGAAATTTTGGCGAGTAACATAAAATACAGAGGGTTAAAATGGTAAAATACAACTTTCAATGAGGTGCATGGTCTGACCATACAGCTTCCCAAACCTTGCACCAACCATGTGTGTGCTTCTATAAAAGAGGGGTTTAGTCACATTGTTTCAGGAGGAGCCCCGCATGGTTTGAAAATCCATTAAACATTCAAGTAAAATGCTAAAATACTAGACCACATGGTTTGGCCTATAATATCGAATAGTTTATTAATCCATGAATCCCTTCCTCAGAGCTAGAAGTCATTGGGTTCTTGGTTAATTCACAAAGTTCTCCAACAATGTGACATGCATAGGATAACCAATATTTACCTTTTTTCATGATTCCCAAATACACCCTCAAGGATTCTCATACATCCTCAAAACATACCATTAACCAAAATTATGAGACTTAGACCAAAAAATGAATAAGAACGTACTTCGACAAAATATATGATCTTACACCACTAAATGAAATCATCAATTTGTCTTATAATGCAATGAAAATAATAAATATATCTCTTATCAGATCCATTAAAATTAATGAATTTATCATTAGGTAATTTATTAATTTATTAAATTAATTATAATTAACTTGTGATGATAATGTGCTCTAGATTCAACATTTTTTCCATTATCTGTTTTCTATTCTATTCCATTGATCACAATTTTTTCATGTATATCATCAATTAATCATTTACAATGCCAAAATGAAATGTTTTTCATGCCCCATCACAATCATTGATTTCACCCAAATCATAAATGTTTTATTAGATAGGTCAAATATTAATTATTTACATTTAAATATCGTCGATTTATTCATGAATTTGTAATTAATTTTTCAATTTATTATTAGTAACTCTTAAAAAAAATATTGAAATAATATACTTTCTCTTTCATATATAATAAATATAATGGTTTATTTTAATATCATTATTATACTCTGAAAAACATACAAACATTTTCTTGTGTGTGGTCATTAATATTATAGGACACTCCATGCGATGAGTTTTAACACACAAAAATGTATAATTAATTTTTTTAAAATCTCGAATCAACATATCATGTATGAGTCAGATTATAGGTATTTCACAAAGTACATTGAAGTATAACACATGATATAAAATCCATGTAATCAGTTTAATAATTATGTTGATATTAAAAATCATTAATGTGTGTGATTTTTTGTGAATGACATATATCTCATGAGTAAATGGTATACGAGTATAATACATATTGGGTAGTTTTGATCGGTACACATTGTGCTTCTTCTAAAGGTATATTTATGTACAAGGACGATTTCATATAACAATATTTACTTTTAAAAAAAATTATGATATCTGAGAATATCAAGGAAATTTTGATATGAATTAATACAAAAAAATTATTACATAAATTACATAATTATATAATTTGGTCTATATTTATGATAAAAAAATGATTAGAATATAATTCTAATTTTTATAAATGTAGAATATGTTGCATGCATGTTGTTGATCATGAGACTTGAGAAGACCATTATAGGTGATTGTATTTTTATAATTTATTATTAAATTAAATTTTGGACATGAATTATGTCTCCCTTATTATTAGTTAAGCATCTACATTCCCATTTTGTTCTTTTTTTAAACAATTTCCCTTAAATTTGTGTGAATAAAAGCATGTGTAATGGAGAAAGATCACAATTTAGTGTAGGAAGTTCATGTTTTGAGCTGAGATGAAACCAATACAATAGAGATATGAAGGTGTATTTGTGGAAAAATTCAACACAAAACAATAATGGTTCGTTGTGTTTTTCTACTCAATAACTGGTTATTTTGTCATACACTAGATCAAAAATTTATTAGTAAATTCTTGTTGAAACTGATATTTTTTGCAAACAAAAGAAACATTAATTTTTAGGTGACGCTTCAAATACTTATTTCAAAACATAGTTAGAATGTTTTTCTTATGAGAAAACAACTCAATAATATATTTTTGATGTTTTACATCAAATAATATTTTAAACTAACTATTATAGAATAGACTTTGGAGTTTCCATGAAGACAATTATTTCTTAATAATCATCCCAATGATAATATCATTGGTGATTTAGGTCAACTATTTAGAACCTGTATTTATTATGTAAATGAATGTGAAAATCTACCATTTTTATCACATTTCTAAAATATGAATCTTAATGAGGCTTTTGGTGAAGTTACTTGGATTAATTAAATGCATGATGAAATCAATGAGTTTTAATGAATAAAATGGTGGTACATTGGTTAAACCTCCTTATGAAAATTGTATAAAGGGAGTAAAATTTGTGGGTTTAGATCCAATTTTATGATAATAGCATAATAGTTAGAAATAATGCTAAACATGTTACAAAAGATTATAATCGACAAGAGGTATTATACATTGAAGATAAATATGCACATGTATCAAGACTTGAACTTATTTATATGGGGTATGATGTTGTTACACCATTAATATATTTCTCTATAGGATCCTTGATGTGTTTATAGATGTTATCCTTGGATTTTGGGCTAATTATTTTAATGACACTATGAAATTGGAAGAGAGGATGGCACATAAATTTTTTCCAAATTCTCAGTATAATATTATATTAAAATTTATTATATAAAATGTTGATTTAATATTATTCTATTATATGGTTTAATAATTATTCATGTATTCATGATTGTATATATTCCTAAACTAGTTATTCAAAAGAATATTATATGTTAATTATTATAAATAAATATATATTTTTCAATTTACAGAAATAATATATTTTTCTATACTAAAGAATAATGCAGTGAAATTTATTTTTTCAGATAAATATTATTTATTTAAGACATGATAAATATTTTGGGGGAATGGATTAATGATTTTATAGGTTCGTTGAGAAATAATATATATTAAATATTATTAAAATAACCTATATTAAATTTTAATTCACTCGTTTAGAACATGTCAGGAATTAATAATAATATTATTATTATTATTGACTTGTTATTCCACAGGGATTAAATAAATAATAATATGCACTTGTGTAATTATTTAGTTCTATCCATATTGGTATATAAACCAAATTATATGTTTTTTATTCAATAGATTGTATTTCATTTTTGTTGTTTACAGTGGAATCCAGAGAGAATTATCTCAATCCCTAGAGTGCTCTCTATGCAAGAACGCTCCCAAGAATTTAGAGTGATCTTCCATAACTATCAATAGTCAAATCCTGAGAGAACAAAGATAAACACAAAGTAGAAATTCATGATACAATTCAAATAGATAGAAATTAGTGTTAGGAACTTCCATTCTACACGCACGGAGTTTTACGATGACTTTTAGGGAATTTTTGAACACTAGTGGATCATTTCCTGTAATGTCAGTGACAAGGAAGCCACTAAACTAGTTCCCTGAGCTGGATTTCAACATTACCTCAAGCATGCCTCCACATTTTTTATTGGATACTGATAAGAATTGAGTGTATAATAAATAAACAAATATTTGACAATAATCTAGAATAATCATTTCCATCAATTTCCAAAATATGGAAAAACCAATTCCAAAATATAATCATTACATGCCATGATAAGAGTACCAAACATGAATGAAACCAAAAAATAAAGACATAAAGAATCATCCCCCAAAATGGGTCTTGCATCCATGTCAGAATCCCCATCATTTCACCCTATATCCCAACTCTACTCCCCAAAACAAGGCTTTTACCTTATCCAATCCTACATTAATTAAATTTTATTTGGTACCCAATGATGGAATTAGAAGGTTGTGAGTTCAACTCAATAAGACACCACAAATAGTGTGTATAAAATATCAAATCAAAATATATTTTTCATGAAAAGTACTAAATAAATTGAATGATCAACAAAGATAACTTAGGCCCCACTAGATAATAATATTCAGTTTTGAAACATTAATATTTTGATTCATTCGATCAATTCACCCATTTCAATCACTTAATCCATTTGTTAGGAATTTAAATCATCTACACATCAGTATAAGATGATTAATTATCTTACATAGTGGAATAAGCATTATCCTTATATAACATGAGATTGAAATTTCATAACAAATACATCACACACACCTTGAATCCATAGTCTAGGATGCCTCTTTAAATGAAACAGGTAGGGACATAGAGTGTTAGTACAACTCATTAACCCCATCACTATTGGAGTGGGATTTAGAGCCTCAATATTACCAAACTCATGCAGGAGAATTAATCCAATACCCCACATACAACCAAACCATTTTCACAATATTATTAATCTAATTAGCACATATAACAAATAATTTACCATACATAATCAATACTAATAAAATTCAAAATTGACATTCCATTTAACAATTAAATCATCATTGAGCCATAATCATGTGACACATTTATCACAATACATAAACATCCCTTTTAACCATATTCCATTTCATATCTCACCACCTTTTTCCTTTCAAAAATTTACATTGATTAACCCATTTCACATAATGCATCTTTTGACATGTATTATTCCATCCATGAATTTCAATATCAATCTCACAAGTCATTAGTCATATTCAAATAATTACAATTAACCGTCTATACATTTTTCTAGAAAATCCATTATTCCATTAGAAACGTCTATGAACAACTATCAATAATCCATTTTCTTACAAACTAACATACCGACATGTTCATCATGGGCTCTAAATTATTAAATGCCAATTCTATACATGACATTACAAATTTCCATTCATGGAAATAATGGCACACACCATTGGTGGACCTAAATCATTCTAGTTAACCTCAATAAATCCCATGGGGATCATGAGGGGTTCAATCCATCATTTAACCTGTCATTTGTCAAAATAATTTCAATGGAATAAAATTAACATGAACAGAGAAACATTAACACAACCACACAGGTAGAAATAACCTTTAAGACCAAGGAATATAATTTATAGACCACTTACCTCAAAACTATGTATGAACACATTCATAATCCTAGAAACATATCGGAATTCAATCACCCTTTGAATTCGAATATTGAGATCCTGTGGAAATATTTCTTTTTCGGGTTTTTAATGAAGATAAATGAAGCCATAAGCACTAATTCATAATCAATATGTATGAGGATTATATGAATTTCCCCTTGATTTTATCCCAAACCAATGAATATCCAAATGGACGATAAACAATGGAGAATAATCATTAGGATGGTTTGGGTCTTTTGGTTCATCACTATGGCTAGATGGGGATGTTTGATGATAATATTTGTATGATGATCATAAAACCATGAGGGTAAAATATGGAAAAATCGCACTTTTAAAAGACCAACAGATTGGCTACATGGTTTTCCAAATCATGTGCTGACCATGTACATGCCTATATCCCGGAGGTAATGAGTATCATTATAAACATGGCTACCAGGGATGGATCAATAATCCGATCACCTGCCCTGAAAATTGCCTTTTCCTTGGTCCACAAGGTTTGTCCTCCCTTCATGTATAGTTAACTAGACAATGAACCAATACATCATTGGAATAATAGTTTGGGAATGCAGTTATTACTAACTATGTGCCAACCAGGAAACATTTACCTAAGGGCCAAAATCTCCTTTAATATAGGTTTTGAGATCCCAAGACACCCCCACACTTCCACATATATCCAGAAAGATTGTACTAGTATTAATAAAGAGACTTAATCCAAATTCATATAGAAGGAAATACCTTATGAAAATTATATATCCTAAAACCTTCCATCAATATAATATTTAATACTCATTTAGCATTCCCATGTGTCTCTAAACTTAAAATGAATAGTGATTGGGCTAGTTATCCCACATATCTATCTCCCCATCCCAATATTCTTTCTGAACATTATCATGTTTCCAAAAAAATAAACCAAAAGAATAGTCTTACCTTTCAAGTATTTCTCAATGAGATCAACAACATGAACATGATTCTCCTCAATGGACAAATAACCCTCAAGCTCAACGTCCTACACATAAAAAACATAAGATTGGTCAGGGTGATACTGCTAATGTTATGAGACCAGAAAAACATTATGCATGACACAATACCTTTATGGAAGAGCCAATCAGTACTCCACTGTCCTGATACACTCTGTAATTTCAAATGGCAGCATGTACTTAGGGAATAACATTCCCTTCTTCTTAATCGGATGGTGACCCAACCTTTCGAATGCCTGAAGAAATTCATGATCACCCACCATAAAATCAATAAGTCGATGATGCAGATTCAAATAAAACATCTTCGTACTTTATGCCATTTCTATACATTTATGAATCAAAAGGACACGTTTCGGCATCTTTTACATGAGACTCGGCCCAATCTATTCTGATTATCCTACCTCCACCCAACACAACGAGGATCTACATGGTCTACATATTGCACCACATAATGTGACAAATGAATATTCAGTTGGTAACTATTTCTATAAATGAATTCATCTAGTATTATAGGCTTCTCCCATTATTCAAAAAAAATCATAGACACAATCCTTCAACATATCCTCTAGAACCTAAATAGTATTCTATTATTTCCCAACAATATAAGGGGAAAATATGTTCTAAAAACAATTGAGTACAAAATTATTTCTATAATCCGTACAAGAATCATTATGTACAAAATGGATTTTGATATGAAACTATAATTTATTGTAATATCTAAAATTTCACTATTTCATGAATATACATTTCACGAAACTGATTAGTGGTTAAAACCTCTTAAATTTGCATCATATTTCCCACCATTATCAACAGATCTACAACTACCCTTATAGCATAATTTTTTATGTCTCTTCGGAATACCTACCATGAAATCCCTTGTTATATCATCACATTTCCATTATGAAATGTAAAATTGATGTAACAAACCAACCAACCACTGAGGAAAGGCCTTCAATTGATGAGACTTATAGACTCACACCAAAAAAACGACAACAAATTTATTCATCCATGTCCACTGGTACTATCTAAAAATGACATGAAACAATTTTTTGAAACCAGGATACACCATCCACATCGATGCATAAAACACATGCACCAAATCCCTCATCAAACCTGATGTACCAACATCATGAAAATGATCATAAATAATCCCATAATCATTAACAGTCCAATCAAAAGGTGACTCACCACCATTAAAAATATCCAATAAACCCAAACATTCCAAATCCCCATGATTCCTTTCATGGATCTAGATCAGATGAACAAAATTAATCTTCCATTTATGAAACGATCATCTGGCCATCATCATTCTACACCATGAGATGCATGTCATCAAACAATTCCATTATCATCCATTCAGAACTAGATTCCTAAACATCCTAACCTTGATTCATCAATATAAAAGCATCTATAACACTATTCCAGATTCACAAAGTTTAAACTTGGTCAATGCCAAAAATACTACAAGTAATCAACCCATATTCAATTTTGATGAATCAATATAAACTAATAGAAGATGTTACTAAATAATTTATTATTTGTATACATGATTATGTTTTCTCAAAACATGTAGATTCACCAACATGTCAAAGCATAAACCATTGGAGCCAACTCATGTTCTTGTGTATGGTAATTTCTATCATGATCCCCCGTTTTCCATAACCAAAATTCCACAACTACGTCATTAAAAATCAACAATACCCAATCTACAACATTCGAAACATCCCAATAATATTATACCACATACCTATACCAAGTAAGATCTGAATTGGTGAATATGTCGAATGATTATTTATGTCTTTGAAAAAATAATCACATGCAACAGACCATTCCAAAATGAAACATTGGTTATTACAAACTTTCTTTGGTTTAACATACGATACAACTACCCACATATTCTCTAGGTACACTATCACAACTTACTCAAAGACTATGTGTCCCATGAAATTCAACATATCAATTCAGAAATCACATTTGTATATCTTTTCATATGTCATATACAATCAAAGTGTTCTCAAGAAAATATTAGGATTTTTTGCGTGACCATAAAATGATTTAAATTTCATTAATATTTCATCAATAAAAAATTAATAACTGATATCGGTATGGGTGAGGTATTGTATTTATTAGGTCCATAAAAATTAATGGTGAATCTATCAATCCAAATTGAATTACAAAAAAACACATATAAAAAATAAATTCTCTAGATTTGTATCCAAGGTATATCAGAAGGGAGAACATTTAGTTGATGATTACATGAAATTTTATCAATCATAGAGAACACTAATGAAACCCATGACATGACTAAAAGGCCAGAGATTTGAGGTTTAGGGTAATGTTTTTAACGATCATCTAATTTAGCTTTATATAATTAACACATAACCACAACGATCTATTGGCCTTTACAGGAATGAACAATAGAGACCCACAAGGTGACAAACTCGGATGAACTACCAACTTGTTTTCCAATTCATTTAAAATTGTTATATGGTCCTAGATTTTTTATAATACAATTCTATATGATGGATTGTAAACTGGATCTCCCCCCATAAACAATTCTGTGGTTTAAATGTCATCCCCTTCGGGTGTCAACCATGAGAAATTCTCTGAAGAAAATGTGAAACATGTCCTACACAAGAAAAACATCTACTCTACTCCTGCATCTATATTTATAAAATAATCCACTTTATTTGTGGGGTCACTCAACTGTGGATAATCTCACCATACATAGGCGGCCTAAATGTCCAATTCACCATGATAGACATAAGTGTCTCCATCAAGAGACAGGATTGTTAAACAATGGAGAATAAAAAATAATATGGGAATGTTAAACTCGTTCTAATATATGCCCTAAATCAGATTAAAGTCTGAAATTTCAAGCACAAACAGGTTATATATGAAACCATATCCACCAACATCAAGGGAACAATGCATACAATGCATAATATTATCTTCTTTCCAACCTAATGGTGTATAATTATTTATTTATCCACAAAAACATTCCATTTCTAGACCAATCAAAACCAAAGTATGCGTAGAAATATTTGTATGTGAGTTACCTGTTTCTAATGAAGAAATAAAAAGAAAGGAATCTAAAAGTATATTACCTCATACTGTAGATGGTCCAGCCTCACAACCATATAGTGTAGACTGAACTGCATGAAGATGACCATACCTTGTACCCTAGACATCGGACTGAATTCATAGCATTATACTACCATATTGATATGGATTATCTCGCATGAGAGTACCACATCTTCCTCTTCAATTAGTATGACCAGTAGAGCTCCAACTACCTCTCTAATATAGGGTAACAAACCACCTAACTGCACTCGGCATCTGCCTCAACCCTTTATTATTTATTACCTCTGGAGGGTTCCAAAAAAACATATAATATTGGTCCATCCTATCACATGATTGATACTAAATCTGTGGTCTGGGACACTGAGCACACATCCACCCCATCCTTTCACAATGTGAGACGTATACATGAATACAACTATGAGGGGTTGGTTTTATATTGTAAATAACCTATCCATCACTACACTAGTGAACGTTCTCGAAATGATGTTTTGTATCATTGTAAATTCCAACATAGCCTAATCCAAATGTAACTGGATTCCCACCACTTGGGGCCTCCTTGATTTTTCACTCCAAAATATTGGCTTCATCCACCACCTCAGCAACACTTTTTTAACATATGATAATGACATAGTACTTAATATCATGTTAATTTCCATCCTTAAACTTTATTCCATAGCATACTCTTCCCTTGATAAAGCTAGAAATATTGCTTTATGTCGGAGAAAAAATAGTGTATTCCAATTATATCTTTGACCCCTGGTGCATACACATAAAATGAGAAGACTTTTCCTCACTCAAGGTCTCTAAATAGATATATTCTACAATAATTTCCTATAAATATTTCAATGAAATACAATCATCCTTCTAGGTCTAATCCATAATGCCTGACCATGGTACTACTATCCCTTACAACATGTAAGCCTACAAGATGATTGTCTTCTTTTGAAGAGTCACTATGGGGCCAAGAATTTTCTAGATGGACTATATCAAGAACTCTGTTTCATCAGGTTAACCCTCTCCAACAAATGGTAGAGTGTTTTTCAATTGAAACTCCCTATTTAGCTGAAACAAACAAGGATTGACCAACCCTGTCTCACATTCCATCATCTATCTTGAATGAGTGATGTTCTCACAAAACTACTCCTCTCCTATGTTACCTTGAACTTCCATGTTTTCCTGATCTGCATCTAGTGAAATGTTCTCAAGGAAATCCCCTTATTTCCAACCAACAAAATATATTTTTATGGCATATTCCAATAATTCTAGTAGACATGTCAGAACACATATCATCAAACATCTATAATATTTATAAAAGAAGGCACTTGACTGGCCATAAACAAACACATTTTTCATATATTATTCCCAATTGGAAACATATCACATTGAACACTTCCCTCAAACATCCCTACTACTGGTCATATTCAATGTCGGGTAAACCAACAGACATAGTCATAACTCATTCATTCAACAGCCTTCTTAAACAATTCCCACATTCACAATGAAAATCTCTCTATTTTAAGTACTAATATCCTCTCACCATTTATTACATATAAATATTATCTCATTTATATCTTTTCATTAAGAAAAATTATTTATCCATTCTTTCATAATCATTCCATTTACATATTTATATCATCATTATTAGAAATTATTTTCATCTTAATTTATTGAATGTGAAAAGCATTTTACCCTTCCTATATTAACTATCCATCTCATTTGTGTCCATCATGATGTATTCCTCCTAGATACCTAGGTTCCTATAATGATGAATTAATGAAAAAAACTCATAAAATTATGGATACGAGAAATATTTATTTAAATCATCTCATCAAATTACTGGTGAATCACCTCATGGTAAATTATAATATGACTATAACAACGCATTTCATGAAAAACAATTCCCACATTGTGTACATGGATTTTCCCTGATTAATGGGTTAGATAATCCCAAATAGAATCATATCGCCAAAACCCATAATAGTATAATCTCCAATATACCATCTCAAAATAGTAATATGATAGAAATGAACAATCAATTACCACATTGTAACATACCCGTAATGGAATCCACTAAATGGTTTCTCCAAGCCATGTCACCACATGACCTTAAGCACACATCCCAATATTCTACAGGATACTGACTAGAAGTGAATGTTTAATAGGTCATCTATATGGATTTTGACCTATTTAGTATACTATTTAATAGTATATAAAAGATAAATAAGGAAAATAATCGACAATATAATAGAACATTCAATACTAACCTTTTCTCCAATTGGGTACAACAACAACAAAATGATAAATATTAATGTCCGGAAAACTATTCCAAATGTGAGGGAAACAAAACATTAACCAAAATTGAAGAATCCCCCAAAATGATTCAAGAATCCAATTCTGAATTATCATTCATGCTCATTCAAATCCCATATTAACTCTATGTCATAGGCTCTGTTCCCTTATCCAGTCCTACAATAATGAAATCTGATTGGGTACCCAATAGTGGCCCCAGAAAAGATTGAGTAAAACCCAAGTGATTTTAAAATGATATCCACAATACATCCAGTAAAAAAACATAATTTATGAATTCTGTAAAAAATTGAAATCATAAAAAATTTCAAACCATGTTCCATTAGTTAGCAATATTCACTTTAGATACGTTTATAATTTATTCCATTGAATCGCTTAATCCATTTCCATCACATAATCCATGGGTTATTCATGTTAAAATTTTAAATTGAGTCCTATTTAGAACAACTATTATAAATAATTGAATAATAAAAGTTCCCTATCTAATTAGTTATAAACATTTCATAATAAATAAAACACATTCACCTTGTAGTCTCAGTCTATGTATTCTCATAAGATGAAACTGTAACAGGATAATAGCGTCAATCTGACTCCCTAACACATGCAGTATAAGGGTGGGAATTATATACTTAGTCCAACCTAATATGTGGGAGGAGGCTCATTCCAATAACCCACATACCAATAAGGCATTTGCACTTTTTTATTCATAATATTACCACATATCTGAAATTACAGTCCTTGATAAATCAATACACATAACATTGAAAATTCATATTCCATTTAGAACTTAAATAATATTTGGGTCTCAAACCATTAACAAATTTACCACACACCTAATATATCCCATTTAATTTGATTTACATTCAATTAACAACCTACATATTCTAAATCTCATAGGATGCATAATCAAGACACGTTACATTAACATTTCACTTTCCATTTAACACATCAGTCATCTTGGGTAGTTACCCATTCAAACATTTATGAAACACCATACATAGAAAATATAAGCCAATTACATTTCATATCTCATGAAATATATCTTATTAAAAACTTTCCATATATTAAACCATTTCACTTAATTTATCATTTCACATGTATTGAGCTTTTCATTTATTTTAATTTCAATCTCACAAGTCATTAGAAACAATCACCTTTTTTCACTTAACCCTATTTAGATTATTCCAAACATATCCATATTCAATAATCAAATTATAGGGACAATAATAAGTAACCTATTTTAAAACAAAACTATCATATAAACATGTTAATCTTGGGATATACATTATCACAAGGTAACTCCATAGTTATGATTACAACTTTCCATGTCTAGGACTATTAGAATACACCATGGGTGGACCTGAATAAGTCTAGTCAATCATAATGAATCATAGGGGGGACATGAGGGATTAAATTCATCATTTATCAAAGAATTTAAGATATCCATTCAAAAGATTAAGTTAAAAAAGAGATAACCATTAACACAACCATACATCCACAAATCAACATTAAAATAAACAAATATATCTTGTGGACCACATTCCTAAAAACTGGAGTTGAACACACACATAGACATAGCCTTAGATATGGATTCAATCACACTTTAAAAAACAAACTTAATATCCACTAGAAAATATGGTTTTGTGGAATTTGAAGATGAAAAACAAAACCACAATCCCAAATATAGAACAGTTAAGAGGGACGAGCATATGACTTACCTAGAGTTTTGATCCACTACCAACAACAATCCTTGCTGCAAAGAATGAATGATGATTGATAATTTGAAGAATTCGGTGTTATTTTCATCATAAGAGATGTAGGAGGATGAATGTGGAAGAAATTTGGGTAAGGAACATAAAATCATGAGCGAGAAAAATGGTAAAATAATACTTTTAATGAGTCACATGGGTTGTCCCAACAATTTTCCCAACTTATGTTCCAACTATGCATCTAACACTTTTCATGGGGGATGACTCACACTCATATCTGGGGATCCCTATATGGATTGAAAAATAGTGTGTTAGCCATTTATAATTCCTCTATTCACGTGATCATGGTTTTTCCTCCACATTCAATGGATTAAAAAACTGTGAACCCCTTCCAATTGCCAGGAATTGTTTGGGGGAATAATTTCTACTTACCAAGCACCACCCTAGAAACATTCATAAGTGGGGTAAAAGATAACATCATTAATATCCCAAGACCCTCAAAAACCCTCTGAGGATCATAATACCTCCAAAACACATTCAATTAACCATAATATGGAATCATAAATAATAAAATAAACCAAAAAATGCCCTGATAATCTCCTGGATCTTACCACAATAGATGGATCTATACTTTTTTCATATAATGCAAGAAAAATACAATGCAGATATATTTCCTGATCTGTTGACATAGAATGAATTTATTAGAAGGTAATTTTTTAAATGATTAAAGTATTTATAAATAATATGTGATGATCTTGTGATCTAGTTGTGAAAAATTCACAATTTGCATTTGTTTATTCAATTAAATTTTTCAAAATTTTTATCATCTGATAAATCATGGACTGATAATTGTTTATTAATATATGATAATTTTTGGATGACATATCACATTATTTTGATTCAAAGGGATCCAATATTTTTTATCATAATTTTTAAATAATTTTTTATAATTATTTAAATTTAATTGATTTATTTATGGATTTGTAATTAAGTGTTCAATAGTAGTTTAATCATTTTAAAATAAAAATTGTGAGAACATCTTCATCCTCATTCATTTCTTGAAAATATAATAAAATTTAATATTTTTAGAATTGTAAACACTTGATTATATAATCTAGTGGTGATGAGGAATATAGCTAGATAACATAGGAGTACACTGCATGTAACATGGTGGTACACGTTCAGTACTACCATTCAATGCACCAAGAATTATTTGTGGGAGAACATGTCTCCCTCATCCGTTCATAAATATATTTTCATTAATATTACAACTAATTTATTCTCTATATCCAATGTTTTTTCATTTTTTGACAAATATTACATGTATCAAAAAAATATCAACATTAAAGGATTTTGTAATGAGAGATGTCTATAGGGAAAGAACCATAGATAGAAAATGGTATAAAAAATTATGATTTAATTGCGAAAAGGATCATTAATTTTATTAGATGGTGAAATGGATGAGAAGAAAAACCTAATAACAAATTTGATTTTTATTTTCATGAGATTATAGGTGAATTTTATTACACAATTTTAGAAGTAATTATTAGAAGAAGAAACTAAATGAGAATAAGATAAATTAGACATTGAAAAATAAAATGAAGAAGATAAAGGGGAAGAGGAACAAGAAGATGAAGATAATGAATAAATCAAAACTAATAATGAGTAAAAAGGAATGAAAACAATAGAATTATCCTCATATACAACTTTTATAGAATCAATATCGGTATGGATTTCGACATGAGAGAATTAGGGGAAAATCATTATTTGAAGAAGAAGAAAATTCCTCATCAAAAGCTGAGGAAGATAATGAACAATCCCAAACAAAATTTTATATAATGTTGAGTATGATAAATAATTAAAAATATTTAAATTGTTAGAATAAGAAAATTATTATTATAATGGAAATAACAATATTGTTTAGGAAAAAAAACATGATATAAAATCCTCTAGACCAAATTCCTATATATCCTTATTAGGTTAATAAAACACTAAAGGGATAGTTTCTTTGATTTTTTTGAATAAAATATTAAAACTATGAAATTTATATGTGATTACACTCCCTAATTTCATAAAATATAATAAATGTTTAAATTCATTGAAAATAGTCTAAATTAAAAATCAGAATCACTGAATATTTTGACTAAATAATTTATTCACAGTAAAGGAGATTTTAAGTCATACAATGATCATGAAGATGATTAATGGATATTATAAAATCATATTGATATGTGTTCAAAAAATGAGTAAATTTATATCAAGGATCCATATGATCATTTTATAGAAGAAAAAATATTAATTGGAAAAATGAATTCATAAATTATCAATGGTTTTTTCTAATAGAGTGAAGTGGGTTGAAGAGATCTGAGATACAACAAATGATTGTAATGAGAAGGAAAATGTTTTGTAATAAATGGTTCAAAATTTCAATTTATAATATAGATGACATAGAATGTGTGAAGATGGAATTTTCCTTTCAAATGAGGAAAATAAAAAGATATCTGTGGATGATGAATGTCCTAATTCATAAATTCATTAGAAAAAGATGATGGGGGAATATATCATCAATCATAAATCATCTGTTAACATGGATTAGAAGGATCATAATGCATTTTTGAAAATTAATCCATTTTTGAAAAAGTTGATGAATAATGTTTAATAGTTATTAGTTGAACTTTTTATGCATGTATTGAAACATTTTTTGAATTAATGTAAAACATGAATGAGTTTTCATGCCATAAAATATTATTTATGAATGCTTTAAAAATAATTTTGGATTTATATTATTTATTTTATTTCTTGGATTATTATTTATTTCATCTAAATTTTGTTTATATAATTTCATTATAACATTTCAGAAGACATCCCAACCCTATTTTTTATATAAAAAATGTGGAGAAATTGATAAATGGGGCATTTATAAAATCAAATAAGTTTATAAAAGAAGAATCATTTTAGAGATTATCCATATGGGGGACTACATTAATACATTCCATCGGACTATTATGATTTTAGGAACTCAATGGAGTTATTATATGAGGTATATATTTTTATATCATAAAATTATATAGTGTTGTATGATTTGTCAATGTCTTTATATTTTCATTTAATTTTTTGTGTATTGTGATTTATGTAAAGTTGGGTATTGTTATTTCTTAAGTCTTACTTATGACATTTCCTTTCGATAGTTTATGAAAAAACAAATAGTTATTTTAAACACTAATTTACAATCATTATATATACCATGTTTTTGGTTTTTTATTTAAAACATTACATTATACCAAACATAGAATTAATTTCAATGAAAATAATATAAACATATTATTTTTCATTTCGTTCAATTTAATGATGTTTTATATGATACTTTGGACTCACTGGTGGCGTGATTAGTAGTTTGAGTTATGACATATTGGAAAAAATCATGACTATATGACTACCCTTGGTACAGATTTATCAGACTAACCCTTATTCAGATTATCGGATTGAAAATCAGTAATGATGTCCATAAGACTATCCAATGATTATAATTGGTTAGATTAGAATTATATCTATCATATAGAATCTAAAATAAAATTATAATGGTGCTAATATAAATTTCGTTGGAATATTAATGTATAAATCATCATTAGAAAGAATGTTTAAGTTCCATATCATTATTTGCTATCACGTGAAAGCAATTTCTGTCCATTGCAACTATCTCTGAAATATGACCTTTGGAAATTAACCTATAAATAGGATGTTGTTTTAATTTTTGGGATCCGATGAAATTTGAAACTCCATTCCTCTAATTATTTTTTTACATTATCAGAGTGTCCGTCCTCTTTTAAGGCTTTAGAGAGTTGAAGTTGTATGGAATCTTTATAAAGATAATAATTCCATAAAAACAATTTATTTTTTTAATCATATCTACAATCGTGGTATTAATTGAGGTTATCCTATGATAGGAAGACATTGAATCAAATCAAATAGATGAAGGGAATCTGGGGATATGAATAAATTCCTTGATAATCATATCGAGGGATTTCAAGGTTAAGAAATAATGATATGACATTAATCATCACATCGAGGGCTTAATAGGGATTGGATTTAATGAGCTAATTCTAATATTATAGATAAATGGATATTCTATTATTAAATGAAATACCCTACATTATGTATTGAAAACAATGGATTTCTTATGTTAGAAATTATGAATACCATAACTATTAATTTAAGAGAATAAATTCTTTTATAAGCTTATAATTCATTATGACTATTATAAGATTTTGTATATATTGTTTACATATGATCTATATTAGATTATAAATGAGTACTAATATTTTATTTTTTATACTTATCTTTCATGAAATAATATTTCTCAATGTGTTTGTGATACCAAATTTTTTTAATTTATCAACACATATCTAAATATGATTGTTTTACTCTAATCATGAGATGTCATGTGAGTCAGATAATTTTTACATAACATGTTTTGTATTTTTTAAGATTAATTTTTAATCTACAATTTACACTACTCTTGTATCCATCAAATACACTTTGATACAATAAATTTTTGTCTCTTTATTGTTATCTCATGAAGATCAGTGTTTCCATGCAAAAATATAATGTTGAGGGTGAATAGGTGAATTATATTGAACTTTTATATAGAATTGGATGATTTCTATGAAAAGTTAATAATGATATATCTTAAAGGAATTCATCATTAAGAACATTTAAATTTCTCACATTATTTACCAGCATCTACATTTAGTTCAAAATTATTATCCATTTAGAAAAAAACAATGCACAATGTTGGAACAATTTTTAAAAATATGATAACAAAAAAAATATTAATATGTGATTAGAATAGTGGAGAATAAACACATATACACTCCTTGAGAAAATAACATTTTCATCCATATTATTTATTGCAATCAAAAATAATATTTTTTGTTTGATTGTGGTGTATAACAACAATGGTTTCACCGATTTTATATTATTTGTCACATTGCTCCAAATGTGACAGATAGTACCACTGGTGGACATACTGATAAATTTGGGTATCTGATCATTATGTTAATTATTTTTATAGATTTCAAATGCCTCAAATATAATTTTCTATATATTTTATCCAAATAAATGATTGTTTGGTCAATATTAACACCTACATTCATGTTTTTCCTATTTTTAAAAAACAACTAATAATTTAAAATTGTAACTAAATCCATACTGATCAAATTGTGAATCATATTAATGTTCGGTTGATTCCAAACGAAAAAAAATAATTCATGGAATTTAAACCATGATTTTCATGTTAATACATATTCAATTTCATATTTTGGCCCTTCGATGAGAGAAATGTCATTTTAATAAAACTATAAAATGGTAGCTATTGTTTTCCATCATACTAAGCGATACAATAATCAAATCGATGGGGTGTTGATTCTAATACATCAAAATTGATTGGGAGATCATTATCTCACAATTTCATGTCAATATAAATGTGTTCTCTTAGAATTACTCTAATATATGTGATTTGTCACAAAACTCTAAATTCGAGGGTAAGGGGGTGGGGGGTGAAAGTGCCTCTTTCAATCATACATTGAAATTCAAGTATCCAATGGATGCTCTAATAAATAATATAGATTTTAAATATAATAAAATTCATTTCGTATGATTTCACGTTAAACTAATCTCATATGGTTTTTTGACCTCTAACCATATGATTTTCCTGATTTTAAAATGTTTTAATAACGAAAATCATACCTTATGTTATACAATTAAATATTGGAAAAAAATGATTGATCATTTGATTCCAAAATATTTGAATTTATTCAAAGAATGTTGTTCTTCATTTTCACGTCAATCAAAATTCATTTTATTGATTTTTTCTGACTCCACAAATGAAATATATTTCATTTCATTAAAACCATGAAATGTTACTCATTATATACCATCATACAAAGAAACAAAATAATCTATTGGATGTGGTAGTGATTCATGTGGATAAGAAATCACGCAGTGTCAATTATTCCTAACCCCTATTCATTTACATTAATCAATATCGAGATATCTTGGCATCATATGGACATTCGATTTATTCAAAAAAATCTCAAATAATTTTAGGAATGTTCTCAATTATTTCCAAATCAATCTAATGACATTTTATTATCTTTGACCCCCCATGATGGGAGATATGAAATTTTGAAAAAAACTATAAAATGATACCCATTGTTTTCTGTCAATCCAAGAAACCATTCCATTCACTGGAGTTGATGTTGACTACTATAAATAAAAAATAAATTTTACATTGTTTTACCTCAATTTCATGTCAACAATAAAGTATTTTAGTTTTATTAACCCCCTTTATGAAATTTTCATTTAACTCTAAATCTTAGGGAAAACACCCACTATTGATTATAGTGACTAATTTTGATATCAGATCAATGTGTGGTTGATTCATACAGATTAAAAATAAATTGATGATAATTTTCCTTTGATTTCATGTAAATCATAGATAATTGTTATACTAATATTTTAATCTAAAACATGTATGATTCCACATTTTTACGCATAACCATGTAATATGTAATTTTAAGAAAGTTATAAAATTAAAAAAATAACTATTAATTGCACTAACTATTTTGAGAATACAAATGTGCATAATAATTAAAAATAAAAAATATATTAATGGTTATTTTCAAATGTTTTTTAACAATATAAATCTATTTATTGGTTTTGAATCACCCCTTGATAAAATTTCATTTTAATGATATGTAAATTTAATTTTCAATTTTTATAAAAAAAAAAAATATAAATTAAATTTTAATGCGAAACTAGAAATATAAAATGAATAAAACCATTTATATCTGATGAAACTTATAGGACCATGGATTTAACTATCATATACTATAGTAGGGGACTACAGAAAATATATATATAAATAATAATGAATGTAATAATGATAAAAAATATAGTATAAACCAGCATTATAGAATCCCATACACCATCACCATGGATGATATATTCCTATAGTACACCGACTTATGATTGTATCAGTGTATTTAACTTCAAGGGAGAATGCATCATGCTTGTAAATATGTCACCCATTATGTGATCATAGTATTAATAGGAGACAAAACCGTATCACATGAAACTATTTAACAGGTAATCTGTGTTCCATATTCCATGTTATATCCATGTCCACCTTTATCAATGATGCAATGAAATATCTCACCCCACTACATGCAATGTGATCGACGGTCATCTCGTAGGTATGTTAACTCAACATCAAATAGATCATGTGTAATATATAAATATAAATATATATAAATATATAGATATATTTATGTTTTTCTTAATTAATAAAAAACATTATATAATAGTCATGAACTTGGGATATTTTTGATCGCATGCTATTATCCACACATATATTCTATTAGTCTGTGTACCATGGTCACTTATCTATAAACCAATATGATACAACTATTTAACAATAAACCATATTAAATAATAAATAATAAAGTTAAATTATAAATACCTTATGTCAAATCATGGACATGTGATGAGTCTCAAGCCAATGAAGAAGTCTATACATCACATGATTCTCAGAATGAGACGTCACCACTACATAGAATCAATTAATTCAAATTCGAATCATTCAAAAATGTTATACATTATTTGAAATATATAACACAAAAATAAGTAGGGTCCTTGTAGTAGCCTTTGTGGACCAATATGTAACCATCTCACATAATATAGATGAGAGAACACATATTAGGACTCTATCCATACTGTCATGTGCACCCACATTTTGTACTATGTGCTCCATCATCAATCTAGATTAATAATATTTCCATAGTTAACAACATTTTTTGCATACACCTCACCTAAAACTTATTGGGGAGCCCTCATATATTCTTCTACTTTTGGGAAAAAATTTACCACAATTTTAATTGTTTTTTAAGCATTGATATGAAACATATATGATTATTTTACTTAAACATCCGTCAATATTCAATCTAACTCTTCCATACAGAATAAAGCCTGGTAATGTGTAGCCAATAGAAATATTTGTGGTTCATGCATGATATTACCCAACTAGAGAATAAATAATGGGGGATCCTTTCCCATGGGATGTCATGTCTCAAAAAATGTTACATCATGCACCATTTCATGAAGAAATCCTACTACCATGTCCTCTAATATGAGAGTAATTTTTGTTTGAGTCAAAAACTATTAATAGATAAATTCATAAATAAATTGACGAATGTGAATATATATGTTGAACACTTTTGAAAATATAAAAACACAGATACATTAATACATACTTCAACCTGAAGAAGTAGATTTCGGTCATGAATAATGGGGATATGGTTCATTATCTTCTAACATTCATGATGTCAGATAATCATTAATAGTTGAAAAAATATATATTTCAATAAAAGTGAAACTAAATACAAAAAAAACTTTTAAAAGGTTTATAAAGATACAAAATGATTAAGATAACATTAAAACCCAAGAGAATGAACAACATCATACCATTCATTAGACATGAAAATAAATCATTTCTTCTTCAACTGTCAATTTAAAATATAGAATATCTTCTTCAAATTGATAAACAATGTGTTGATCTAGATGTTGTGAAAAATGGAATAGTCTCGAGTTCATCTCATTCAATTTAAAATAATTCATGTCATTATATTTTCAACAATATTCTATGATTTTGATTAGATATCAAGGTGGGGAAGATAAAAATGATCTACATGCAATGCCAAAATAAATGTATGTTATATCCATTGTCCTCTAATTAATAAATTTTTAATTCTCAGCATTGTAAAATGAAATTGTTCAACTATAGAATCATGGAATGTAATAACCCAATTACACATTAACAATATGTATTTAAACTTAATTACATATACAACATCATTGAGTATTTTCAATGGACCATAGTAATAAACAAAATCAATGGATGGATATACAATGTCACAATTTTGTGTTTCATTTTTCATAAACCATTTTAATGTTAATCCAATACTCATTATCACATAAAACATTGAAATGATAAGTTATTATTGAAGGACCATCAGCTAGTTGGTTAAATTATTCAATTGGTGAAGGGTGACCAAACTCTGATAGATTATGTTTTTATATATTTCATGGAATAAAATAAATAGTTCTTCATAATGAAATTAGTACTATAAATCGATAATAATGAAAATTCATCTCTACATACAAAAGGGTTGTACCAAACAAGAAATGTTGCATAATATGAATGTTGAATCTGATAATCACTAGAATAAGGTATATAATTTTTTAAGTTATTAATGAGTTTTTGGTAATTTATATCTACATGTTTAAATTATCAACTTCTATATGAAAACAAAACATGTAGAAGATGAATATTAAAAATAATATGACACTTACTATGACAACGATGCAACTAATGATGTTCTGAACCGTATGTATCCAATTGATTGTTCAACGTTTATTTTTTACATATGAAATATAGATCTTCCCCTATTTATCCTTTCATGAATTAAATAAGGAATGTCTAAATATGTGTAACACCCCATGATTTTATAGTTCATTATCTCTTCAATGTAATTCAAAAACATGTGCAACACACTACACCGAGTTTGAGTGCACCACAACCTAAAAAACTAGCCATTAAAAAAGTGGTTATGAATAATGTCAATTGAATTTTCAATATAAAATACTCTATAATATTTATGAATCCTTATTATGTGTTTCGTAGACATTATATAAGAACAAATTCAATTTTTTCAAATCAAAGATGTATTTTTTCAAAAAAAAGAAATGATTACAGCCTTTTAATAGAGAACACTCATTAAATCCAATTTTTGACACTGTTATATACTCAATTCATCAAAATAATCTTCTTCTCTATAATCATGAAATATAGGTTATTATTTTGATAAATATTTGGGGTTTTCTAATAACATTCATATTGGGGTGAATAGTAAAAATAAATAAATTATAACTGAAGACAAATTTTTTAATCAAAATATTTTATAGTTTTCAATTATATATATAAATTGTTTGGAAGAATAATTAGATTATGTTTTTATGATTTAATACAATGTTGGTAATTATATATTATTTCACATTTAAATTTGATATAAACACATGTAAATATTTTAATAGTATTTACATTTTTAAAAACTTTTTTTCAGTATTCACAACAGGAATTAATTTTAAATTAATAAATTCAACTTTTACGATTTGAATTTGGTAAAATAGATATCATTTTTGAATTTAGAATATTAAAATTAGCTTAGTGTGAGTTTTTTGTATATTTCTGAAAACATTCAATATTTGATGAGTACTGAAATACAATGTGTTATTGTTTAAAAAATATTTATGTAATTAGTTATTATATTTGTGTTTTTAAATGTCTAAAGAGACACTCAATACCTATATATGTTCAATATAATTAATTGGAGTCATTTTTTAATATGTTTAGATATATAAAAGTTTATCGAAATTTTTACCGTCTTTTACTCACCTTTTGGAGCATTGGAAAATTTGAATAAAAAATAATTTTAAGAGTTCTATAAGATGATTAAAAAAAAACTGAGAGACACAGTTTACCTCAGTATGTAAAATGTTGTTCAATAAGATGAAAATTATATTTGTTGAAAGGTATCTTATGACTTTTATTTTCCACAGTTAAAATTAAAAATGGTAAATTAGGGTGAAAATGATATTATAATTACCCTAACACATGTCTTAATTATATTTTATAAGTGTATTTTTACCAAAAACTACCTTAGGAATAAAATATGATCCTTTAGGTCAACTTGGATTAGATTAGGTCATTTATTATTATTTAATTTAAAGAAGAGTAAAAACTGTGAAGTTCAAGTTTTCCAAACTAAATAATTTTAAATATAAGGATATAAATAATATAAATTCAAGTATAAATATTCATTAGAAAGATAAATATATTTCATACATAATGATTCTTTATTTTTAATTTTTATACATTAAATATTTATATATATTTATGACAAAATGATGATGTTGTAATTACTATATTAAAGAATTATTGAAATAATTGATATTATAAATAACCAAAACATATAATACGACACTTTTGATGAATTTCAAAAATTGTATATGTTCATATGACTTGTTAGGGCTCAAAAAATATATTCTTTTCGAAGTAATCATGATTTTATGATTTTAACAGAAATCAAATACAAGATGGCATTAAAATTTATATAAAATTGTTTTTAAATAAAAAACTATATTATTAGTTGATATAATATTCCTAAAAATACAATGTTCGCCCAAAAATCTTAAATAATATATTATATTTCATTAATTAACCACTTTAGGTTCATGTAGAGGTTTAGAGTATGTTTATTAACTATATTCAGTAAGAATACAAGTGGAAATGCTAATTGATAAACTATTTAACTAAGAGTTAAATATAATAGATAAGGTTTAAATGGAAATATAAACTTGTCTAAAACCAATTGGTTCAAAGGATTTCAACCCATAACCACATAAATCGTCTAATAAATTCATTTGGAGCCATTATAAACTGACTATTATTGTATAATAAATTAACACTTTAATCTTTTCCTAAAGTGATCATCACCCCTCTTATAAAAAGGGCACTTCCACATCTCTCAAATTCACACCTCCTATGCCATTTGTATTGGCCAACCCCTACCCGAATATCCTCCAAACTATCCTGAATTCATACTAGAGTAATTCCCATGTAAATAAATCCTTTTTAAGGATCCCTTTTGATCAACTCAAAATGAAGCACCCAAAGAAAAGGTAACAATTTCACCACACTCATTAAAGTGAGTTTTTTCCCACTTCCTATTTCTTTGCTGTTTCCATACCATATAATAACTCCAGTACCATATACATATTGTTATTTTATTATATATATGGAAAAACTATATTCTTTATTCCATATATCCTATTAATAATCATTTCACCATGTGTGCATACGTATGACTTACAGCCTCCACGTCGTGGTGTATTTTTTTATTCAGCCCTACTTTATTTGGACTGATATAATGAAGAGTAATATGTATATAAAAAATTAATATAACATGATAATATATCTGTAAAATTATGGTACCATCCAATTCAACAAAATTAATTAATTAATTAAATGATATTGTCTCTCATTCGTACATACGGATTACTGTCTCCACAACGCGATCAGATTCATTTCCATGATCACCATTCATCAATGATTATATAGTAGATATTATTAATAAGTATGTAATATATGAAATAATAATGCTACTAGATATATATATATATATTTATTTTTTTATATACATACATATATTTTAATCACTTACATCTGTTCAATACGATATGCAAATTGAAACGTTATTAATGCGTACGTACGGCCTACAGTCTCCAGAAACGATACTTTTATTTAATAATTATACATATTAGAAATATTTATATTCAAAATATATATTATTTTTAAATCATATTTTATATTATCTAATTATGAAAATCATTATCTATGTGATACGACCAAGAATAACAATTTCAAACATGTACGATAATGAAAGCGATTATTAACTGAAATGTTAATTTAACATGGAAATTATTATTAAATAAGGAGTATAAGTCAAAAATGATTCATATATGATATCATAAGTATTAAAACAGTTATGGTATAATTTAACAACATTCTATGGTCACTATATATGATGGTTAATGTACCCTTGACTAATGTAATGTACATGATAAGGGTAATTTCCTCAATCTCATTATTATTCGAGATTGTTTATGTATAATTATTTGTTAGAAAATATTTATCATCGATACCAATATTTCACAAAAAAAAAATTTCAAAAATAATATATTATGATTTTATATGATGGTCTATTTAACTAAATCATTTTTTTAAACATTTTAATGATTTATTTATAAAAATCCTTTTAAATGATGCCCATGTTTTTAAATTGGGTTTTAATGATTTATTTATATAGACATGAATTTTTTTTAAAACATTAATTCCATTAAAAAGATTCAATGTGGTATGGGAGATTTTATTCAGAAATTTCCTTAAATTTCACCATTTCTAAATTGTGTATCTTTTAATTTTTTGACGAAAAGTGGATATTTCACTCAAAGAGTTTTTTTAAATTATTTTCATCTATGTCAAAATCGATTGAGGGATTTTAAACATGTTTGATGTTAATTTATTATGATATAGATCTTCCATATTGTATTGATGTTTTAGTGATATGTTTGACTGTGGATGTGTGAATTTAATACCATTCATGGTATATGGATTATGTATTGATTTTTAATATGCATGTTTTAATATGAATGTTTTTGTTATATTTAATTCTTTTCATATGAGAAATGCATTGGACTTAGTAAGTGATGGGTGGAGCCCACTCTAGCACCTCGATGCATCGGTAGGTCTCATGAGAAAAACTAGTGTCATTGAACAAGGCCTTGACAAAATCTTATTTCTATTCTTGGAATAAATCCTTGACTCTGTTGTTATGATGTCTGACATTATGCATTCCTCGGTTATTAATTTTTCTATTGATATTTCATGTGATTATTATACATGTAGAATATCCAAATGAATAATTATAGAAAATTATTTTGATTTATATTTTCCATTTTATGATGAAGTTTATGTTTAAATTTCATGTTTTGTGGTCTTATACATTAACTTAAATATTTTTTCTTATTTATGAATGTCTCCACTATATTTCTATCCTTACTAAGCATCTGATCTCACCCTTCCTTGTGTTTTTTTCATAGAATTCTAAGAAGTGTATTATGATTGATAAGCAAGGTTAATCTAGGGGATTAATCACGTTTTTAAAGGATAATTTATATTGTGTTTTATTTTCTAATGAGTAATGTAACATTAATTTATTTAATCTATTTTCCAAAAGTAATTAATTGATTAGTATTTTAGGACTTGATTCCTTGTAATCATGCTAATGTGTTTTAATAATGCACCGAATTTTGTATTATGGGGTCGAGTCATTATAGTTTGTATCAGAGGAAGTTAACAAACAACCATGGAAATAGATCTATGTAAACATTGATTAGAGATCATTACCATAAGATAAACATTGATGATTTGTGTAGAATAACTTCCTAGAATGTAGGTAATGTAATGATTATATGAATTTTCAAAGTTATACATCCCTATCTAGATACGAAGAGGTAGAGGTGGCGCTGGTACAGATGTACCTAGGAGTGAAAACATCGACAAATAGTTTCTGGTTTGACCCAGGTTATCTTGGAACACGACAATGGGCCTTGCTGCATTCTTGTTTATGACACTGCTAGGGGATATGCTTATGATAAGTCAAATTTTCATTAAAATCCATTATGAAGGATTTAGGAGTAAATATTTTTTCTCAAATAAATGATATTATTATTATATATTATTTGAATAAACATTTCAATTTACTTTAGGTATTTTAATAGTTTCGCATTATTAATTTTGATTCAAAAACTGACCTACTGTATGTTATTGTTTAAAAATGTCACACAGTAGAGGGAATAAGATCTCCAAGAATAGGTATGATCCAAATTGTAAGAAGGATCATAAAATTCATCGTATTAAGAGAACATTTAGAAAGAAAATAATCTCTACCTTATTATTGTCATAGGAAGAAATAGTGTTTATAAGATTAGTAAACAATTAACTAAGTCCGCTGGATTTTAAGGAAGGCAAGAGAATAAAAGGATAGAGTAGAGAAAGATGGATCAAGGGAAGAAGGGAAAGATGGATTTTCCCATTTGTGAAAACTGTGGAAAGAAAAAACGTGGTAAATTCTTGAAGGGAAAGGTAAGTTGTTATAATTTTGGAGAAAAATGACACCAAATATGTGATTTCAATGGTATGATAAATGTTTTAAATGTACAATTCATTATCTACAAAGAGTTGGGACACTAAGTAAATCAATGTCCCAGACATCAGAGTATACTACAAATGATGATATTGGATAATAATCATGTTATGATGCAACCAATGATAAAGATGAATGACTACTATTCAAATTTATTTATTAAATAATTATTTAATTTCTATATTGAATCGATGATATTCCATTTAAATAAATTATAAAAATAAATAAGGATTGTACTGTAGTACTATTTCAATGAGGATTTGGGGTTATATAGATCTATGAAAAGTGACCCAATAATAATTTTAACTTCTTATAAATTATATGGATGAATGAATGATAAACCATAATCTATTTCTAATACTATGGAAGTGATTTTGGAATAAGATATGATTGATTTGTATAAATTATATTCTATATTTTTTACAACTTTGAAACTAACTATTTGTTTATTTAATTATTGTATGAGTTTACAAAATTTTTGGATTTAAAGTGTATATCTAGTATTATATAATAAAATATAGGAGATTGAATGTAATGAAAATGTTTTAATGAAATTCAAGGCGTTACTATGTTTTAAGATAATTCAAGATGTTGGTACTCACATGTTATTATGTGAAAAAAACAGATCATCATTATGTTGTGTTTACCTTCCTTATAAATTTCGGAATGTGATTTGGAACAAATTTATTTTGTGGATGTCTAATGGTTTGAATGGATTATATTTGATATTATAAATTATTGATAAGGTTAAAGCAGTTAATAAGATTGTTTTTGGATTGTTATAAAAAGGACAACCTGGAGGTTGGGCGACAACTTGTCGTGTCTGGGAAGGGTGCAATAAAAGAACCCACTAAAAAAGTGCGGCAAGGGTTCGTCACCAACCATTGGCCTATGTGATGTCCTGGTTTGTATAATGCAGTTTTTTTAAAAATAGTCTAACAAATGAAATATAAATTATTTATTTTTGGAACTCGATACTATTTGGATAAAAAGAATATTTTCGAATTCTCTTATATTTTGGAATGAAATATGTATTTTTGATGGGAATTAGTTGAAGGATAAAACTCTACATCTAATGTATAATTTTTACTCTCATTATATGAATAAATTAATTCTTAAACTTTAGGGAGGTGGTCTTAGAACCAAAAATGTGTTACCCTATTTCTTTATGTTTTGATGAACTAATGATATTTTAAATCATCATATATCGATGGCTTCGAGCCCTCAATTTTACACTTTTTTGTGAATGATGGCCCCAATAGATACATATAAATATTTATGTTTACCCTATAATTCTGTGTCTCTAATTTTCACTAATGTTCTTTTAATTGAGATCATCATTTGGTGGTGACTTTTCTTTTCCCATTCCTACTTAGTAAGACTATATTTTATAAACCCATTTTCCGAAGTGGGTTTTCCAAAATTGTATTTTATATTTTTTAAATTTTATTTTAAATGAAGATTCTCAAATTGTGAGGATGCAATTTATTGAAGGAGGGGAGAATGTAACACCCCACGATTTCATAGTACGTTATCTCTTCTATGTTATTTAATAACATGCGAAACACACAATAATGAGTTTGAGCACACCATAACATACAAAAACTAGCCGTTCAAAAAGTGATTATGAATAGTGCTAACTAAATTTTGAATTTAATATACACTGAATAATTTTTTAATCCATATTATGTGTTTCTTAAAAGTAATAATATAAAAATAATAATTTTTTCATATCAAGGACGTATTTTTTTTAAAAAAATAAAATATTAATGACTTTTAATGGAGAAATCTCATTAAATACATTATAATTAAATTTTATATATTTAATTTGACAAAAAAAATTCTTTTTTAGAATCATGAAATAAAAAATTTGGTTTCGATAAATGTTTGGTGTTTTTCTGATAACATTCATATTTGGGTGAATAATGAATATTACTAAATTCAAAACAGAACACATCTTTTTTAATCAAAATTTTTTATTATGTTTAATAATAAATTTGAATGGTTTGGAAGTATATTTAAATTACATTTTTATCATTTAATACAATTTAAACCATTGTATGTAATTTCAAATTTAAATTTGACATAAACAGATGTTAATCTTATGATAGATTTTTTTAAAAACCCTCCCCTTGGTTTTGACAAGAGAAATTAATATTAAATTAATAGATTCAACTTATATGTTTTTTAATTGTTAAAATAGTCATTATTTGTGAAATAGTAATATCAAAATTAGTTTACAGTTAATTTTTTGGTATTTTTCTGATAACTTTCTATTTTTAATAAATAGTGAAAACCATTGTGTTATTGTTTAAAACATACTTTTTATTTAAGTAAATAGTTATTTTATTTTTATTTATTGTAGGTCAAAATACAAACATAATACCTAATTATGTTCAATGTAATTCATTGGAGTCATTTTATAAAATATATATATATATAATTTTATGGAACTTTTTACCGACTTTTACCCACATTTTAGGAGAATTTGACTTTTTTGCATAAAACATAATTTTACCTCTTCGGTGAGTTTAATTTCTAAAATCCAAGAGACCCAGTCTACCAATGTATGTAATATTTTGTTTAATAAGATGAAAATAATGTTTTTTGAATAGTATCTATTGGCTTTTATTTACAATAGTTAAAACTAAATAGAGTAATTTAGGGGAAAATGATATTATAATTACACTAATACATGTCCTAATTTTATTATATATCTTAACATCGACCAAAAAACAGTATGAATAAAATATTATCCATTAGGTCCTCTATTATAAGATTAGGCCTGTTATATTTATTTTATTTAATGAATAGTTAAAAGTGTGAAATTCAAGTTTTCATAACTAAATGTTTTTTAAAATATGGTTATACATTATATAAATTTGACTATAAATATTCATTAGAATCATAAAATGATATCTTATATAATGGTATTTTATTAATAATTTTTAGACATTATATAATGAAATTTATTTTTGACACAATGATAATGTAGTAAATACCTTATTATTAGAATATTGAAATAATTGATATTATAAATACACAAAAAATGTAATTTGGGTATTTTGATGAATTAATATAATTATATAGATTAATATTACATGATTGGGATGATTAAATAAATTTTTATTGATGTAATCATGGTGATATTATTTTAACAGAATATAAATACCAAATAGTGTCAAAAATGAAATAAAATAGTTTTTCAAACAAAAACAATATTGTTGGTTGATATAATATTCCTAAAAATATAAGGGTCAGAATAAGGGATTAAATAATATAATATATGTCATTAATGAACTAATTGAGGTTCTCTTGTATGTTTATATTATGTTTATTAACCATATAGGGTAATAATATCATAGGACATGGTAAAAGTTAATAGATTTAACTAGGAGTTAAATCAAATAGATAATGATAAAATAGTAATGTAAACATATATAAAACCTATTGGTTGAATGGATTTAAACCCATAACCACCTAAGTCTCTATATAAATTCATTTTAAGCAATTATAAATAGAATATGATTGTATAATAATTAATACATTAACCATTTAGTAATGTGACCCTCACCCCTCTTATAAAAGGGCACATCAAATTCTCTCAAAATCATACCTCCAAAGACATTTGTCTCGGCCAAACCCTACCAAAACATACTCCCAAATACCTTACCATAATCCTAGAGTCCTTCTCTTGAAATGAAATCCATGTTAAAGAGCCATTTTTTCCAACTCAAAAGGAAACACCTGAAGAAGAGGTATTAAATTCACCACCCTCATTCATGTTCCATTATTTTTATAATTCCTATTTCGTTGTTGTTCCCATAACAAAATAATAAATCTATTAACTTATACATAATATTTTGTAATAATAAATATGGGTTAAATATATTTATAATTCTATCCATCCAATAAATAATAAATTCCCCATGCGTTCATACGTACGACTTACCATCTCCAGGCCATGGTATAATTTGTTATTCAACACTATGTTATTTGGATGGATATAATGATGAGTAATATGTATATAAATAATTAAAATAAGATGATAATATCTTCGTAAAAATTATATACCATCAAATTCTACTCCATTTAATATTTTAGGAAATGATATTGTTGTTTTTGCATAAGTACAGATTACCGTCTCCACGACACGATTAGATTCATTTCCACGGTCACCATTCCTCGATTGTTATAAAAATATATATTATTAATAAGTATGTAATATATGAAAAAATAATGCTACTGGATATATATATATATATATATATATATCTGTTTGTGTTTACTTTCATATATCTTAATCACTTAATTTAATTCAATACATTATGAAAACAGAAACGGCGTTTATGATTACATACGACCTACCGTCTCCATAAAATGTGACTCCATTTAACAAATCAATCAATTTTAAATATTTAAATTATGAATACATATGTTATATAAATCATTTTTTAAATTCTTATAATATGAAAATCATTATATATGCAATACAAACAAGAATAACAAGTTAAAACATGTATGATACCAAAAGTGATTATTACCCAAAATCATACATTAACATAAAAATTATTATTAAATGGGGAGTATAAAATCATAAATGAGAAATAAATGATATCATAAACATTAATATGGTTATGGTATAAATTAATAACAAACTATGGTCATTATACATGAGTCTAAACGTACCTTTGACAAAAACAGAGTACAAGATAAGGGTTATTTCCTCAGTCTCATTATTATCCGAGATTGTTTTTGTGTCAGTATTTACTGGGACATATATATATAATTGATAGAAATATTTCATAAAAAATACTGAGGAATATTATGTGGCATTATTAGAGGTTCTATTTAACTAAATAAATATTTTAATGTTTAAATATTTAACATTCAAAATCCATTTCATTAATGTAACTATTTCAACAAAAATTTAAGGATTTATTTATATGGACATAAATGTTTTTAAAATTTTAATTCATTTAAAAATATTCAAATTTGTATGGTGCACTTCTAATAAAAAATTTCATTAAATTTCTTCCTTTCTAAATTTTGTATCTTTAATATGATTTCATGAGAAAGAGGTATTTCTCTCAAAGAGTTTTTCGAATCATTTTCATCAATGTCAACATCCAATAATGGATAGTAAACTTGTTTTATGATCATTTATTATGATACAAATATTTAATATTGTATTGATGTTTTTGTGATATGTTTGATTGTGGATGTGTCATTTTAATACAATTCATGGATTATGGACAATGTATTAACATTTTATATTCTAGTTTTAATTTAAATGATTATGTTATTTAATACTTTTTATATGACAAATGAATGGGATATAGTATGTGATAGGTGGTGCCTTCTATAGCTTTGCAATGCATCGGTTGGTTTTGTCAGACAAACTAGCATCTTGGAACAAGGCCTTTACAAAATATTATTTGCAGTCTCGGTACAGTGCCATGAATATGTGGTTATGATGTCTGGGATCATGCATTCCATCGTTATGAAATTGGCTATTGATATTGTATGTGATTATTTGAATAGTATAATATCAATGTGAATATATAAATAGAATTATTTTTATTTTTATTTTTTATATTATGATGATGTTTATGTTTAAAAGGAATCTATTTTAGTCTTATATGTTACCTTAAATGTTTATGATTATTTATTGATGTTTTCTCTATATTGTTACCCTTATTGTGCATCTAAGCTCCCCGAATTATTATATTTTATTTTCCCATGATTTTCATGAAGTGTATTATGATTGATAAGCATGGTTAAGCTGAGGGATTAATAGCGGTCTTAAAGGATCATTTATATTGTGTTGTATTTTATAATGTGTAATATAACATTCATTTATGTTTACTATTTTCATAGACTGCTGAACTAATGGTCTTTCAGGACCTGATTCCTTTGAATCTTTATAATGTATTAAAATAATTCACAAACTCTGGGCTTCTGGGATAAGGGTGTTACTATTTGTGTCAATATCCCTATGATATTTAGCACAATATGTAGTACAGGTATACATAAAATAACCAATGGTAATTGATAGCTTTAGATGAGATCTATTTCATATAAATCATTCTAATGTATTTAAATACCTATCAATAGTATATATCCACATCAATTTAATAACACCATTATCAATTACTTCAATGGTTAAGTGTATCACCAAATGAAGCACAATAACAAAAAATGGCGGCCAAAATATTTTCTCCATGTGTAAACGAATAAGTAAAATAATATCATCTAAAATATTAATATCACCAAAAATTTATTTTGATTAAAATTATGTTTAATATATAAAACTTTTCATTGAAATGATGAGTGACATTAGGTGATAAATAATAAGAAATTGTGATTGGAATCAACTATTGATGTATTAAGTGATTGTCTGGAATTATCAAGCATGTATATTATAGTTTCCATCAGGCACCATGAGCATCGCAAAAATGGAATGAAATTTCATTATTTCTCATCATATACCATACAGAAGCATTTATTCCATATTACCCTCACCCAATAATAAAAAAAATTATTTCATAATCCCATTTCGTCTACAGCACGTCATGAATTGACATTGCTTTTTTATTTTCAACTAACAACCAAAATAGTCCTCAATATTTTAAAATCCTGACATTATATTTTGTGATGGGTTGAATTATCTAGATTCATCAAATTCAAATTTTGACTATTTCAACTTTTATTGAGGTGGAAGAAAACATATGTGGCTCTTATGTATAAATTTATTACAATTTTAATTCATATAGACTTTTTTATTTTTTAATCAAGGGAATAAAACTTTATTGTTCATTCTTTAGCCTGATATATTTTATAATTCAGGAATACCTTAATTTTATATATTCTAAAAGCATATATATTTAGCATTTCATTCAATTAAAAATCATATTTTATCACAACACCACCAAAATGATTTTCAACAAGTCAATCAATGGATGAAGGGATACATCAATAATATCCCCTAGACATCTAGGTCCATCAAAAAGATTTTACATTAATATAAACTGTTTTCTCTTAAAATCTTGGATAAAAGATTATCTAGATCCAACACCATCCGATATGAATTTTGATATAAACCAAAAAATGAATTTCTGGAATTGAAATCATCTACTACCAAACATATCCAAACATTATGACTATCATTCTCAATGACAGTTGTCCTATGTTTAAGCTCATTCCATAATAGAGTGTATGTATGTTGTTTTTGAATATCATTTTCTACATTTATTCTTACATGCATTTAATTAATTTATAAACATTATAGGAAATAAATAATATAATCATTATATTATTTAGTTGAAAGTGGTGCATTTTATTTAATGAAAATTTCCCCCTCTTTCATACCCTATCATGGACATGTCTGATTTCAACCATTATCTTTCCTATTTGAAAATCCGTAGACTATAAAAATATCCAAATGTGAAGTTTAATTTCTAAAAAACATATATTTGTTTTTACATGAATCTAATGTCTCGTATGCTAATCCTCTTTTCATTATCTACATATGAGAATATTAATTTAACTCTGGAATCATATCATGAACCTGATGTAATATATTCTAGTAACACCAACAACATATTGAACAATGTGTTTGGCCACTAATTAATATTCTTCTAGTGTAGTAAATCCATGATAAAAGATAATTATGTGCAATTAGTATACAAAAAATACATTTTGATTTTTGCATCATTATGTATTTCATAAAAACTCAATGAATCTATATTGACACAGGTGAACATATTGATCTAACATGTATCTACACATCAAATGTTCGTTCCATTGGGATTCAGCCCACATAAAATGTCATTAAGGATTTCATTAATCATATTTATCATCCTGGCATTATGATCTATATGAATAATTAATATTTAATAAATATGAATATATTATTCGTCAAAACAGTCCAACTACAATAATTTTTCATAAACCCCTCGAAGAATAATTTTATCCCTCACAGTAATCTAGTGAATTGATATCTGATTTCATCTTTTCGACATGGAAAACTAATATAGTCACATTGGAATCCTATAGTGAGATTAATAACCTAAAAAACTCTCTCCAAATATTCATTACATGTACTTTTTTGATGATCATTCCAACTCTTATCCATATATGAATTTCATTATCAAATCCCCAAATTATGACCCCATCAGGGTAAGTAATTAGACAAGGATGATAGTGACCACATGAATCCTACATCTATTATGCCATAGGGTTGTAACTAGAACTGAGGGTATGTCATTGATATAAATGAGTGCAATTACCCTCTATGAGAATCTTTCAGATGAGATAGATAGAAATATACACCAATCAACTCATCTTAATAAAGGTAACTTAATCATATGCGTATAATGTAATTTTAGACCAAATTAAATCAACTAGAAAAGAAAAAAAGTAAGAAAAATGTATACTCAACAAATACCATGAAGCCTAAAATCTATAGAGAATCCAAAAAATATATATATTTCATGAACATAATATATATTCTTCTAAAATTAAAAACAATTTTTATATATGTCGGTTGATCATAATAGTAGAGTCAGTTGAATCCACCCTAGAGCCAATCACACAATAACATAAAAAGAGTATACTAAATCTCAATTAACAATAAGTTAAACTAGAACATACCCTAAATAAGTATAATAATTACCCATCATCACTATGGATACCTCTCCCCATATAAAAGATAAAATAAAGATCATATCTTATAATAATAAATAAACAAGTGAACCAAACTTTCACATCACCACTAGTTTGTTGCACTGACCTAATATAAAATGTCCTAAGACTTCTTTCTCTAAAAAACTCTATCATGATGACACCGGAGCTAAGAATCATGTCATGAATATAATTTGTCACATCATTTAATCATGTCTTGAAATATCTCTATATAGTAGACATGATGTATTCATGATCCACCAAAGCCTATATGACTTGTGTTATTCATTAGTTAATAGACACCAATCCATCCCAGCTGAAACCCCAAGTATAGAACATCAATACATCATATCCCATAAACTCCAAACCAATAACAATATCTTCATTACTATAACTAATAATAAAAGTGTAATAAATAACCACATTACATTACATCCATGTACACATATATATGGGGAAACAAACCACCGTCTATTCATGCCCATAAAAGAATTAAGACAAGAGAATGGGACCACTAGGGGAAGTCAGTCATCTATACATCTCCATCCATGTTATTCAGAAACATACCCCCCTAGAGAACAGTGAGTGTAATTCACCCAAATGATATGGGTGGGGTATAATAAATAACATAAAGAAATAAAATATATAGAAAATCACATTTACAAACAATATTAATTAACCAATACCTAGGCCCAACTGTAGATATGTTCCCTCAGAAACGTGACAGCTACTTTTGAGGACTAGATATCCAACAAATACTAAAGTAGATAAAAGAGATATGTTAAATAAATTATTATATTTTACCATTTCACATCACCTTAATTAATTCTTAAACAATTTATTTACATTATTTCGATTATATTTCATTTAACATCCATGTGATGTCCATTCACATATTGTATAATCTAAGTATGTACATTCATTATATGGATAAACATAGAAATTTTCATTCTTGAATGAACTAAAACCATTTATTAAACATTTATTATCCATTTTTACCATTCTTTATTTATAGGTACTCTAGTAAATCATCTTAATCTACCATTAAGATATATACTCCAGGATATCCATAAGAAACATGATGTGGAAAATAGAAGGTAGGTAAATCATTAATGTCAATCATCCATCCATTAAATAGATTCATTATGAAGATAAAATATCACATTTCATAATAGAAATGATTAATCCTAAAATATACCCATTCCATCAACTCTTGGGTCATCCATGACACCCATATGCATGATACCATGAATTTCTCCATAATGGGAGTCAATTGTTGCCAAAAACTCAAGAATCCACATCCATATCACAAAGGCCATATTATTATCATATCACATCACATAAAGTGGTTCATATGTATATTATATAGATTATATAATTGAAAATAAAATGAAAATATCGGATGTTTTCCATAAAATTAAGGAATCCATCTTTCACAAGATAACATTCCCTCACAAAACCAACATACGAAATTTACCCTTCACATAAAAAAGTTTAAACATATACAAAATTGTATATCAATATTGAAAAATAGGATTTTATTATATCATTAATTAAATATTTAAATTATCATACATTCGAACTGTGGGATACATAACTAATCATCTATAATAATTGTTATAGAGTAATGGAATAATATAAATCCCACCCTTATGTTAATTACAAGGACAACCAAAAATAGAATATTTATATTCAATATTTTAAATGGAATATTTTGTTTTATTAAAATGAAAACACACCCAAACAGAGAGTTTATCCGAGAATAGCGAAACAACAACTATAGTAGAAGAAGAAATTTGAACAAAAAACAAAGGGAACACTAGTATTTACACGAATCAATCCATTTGGGACCTACATCATGGAAATAATACTACCAGCACAAAAAATAATATTAGTTGATCATGAAAAAAATTGATTATAATGTAACGGGAAAATGACGATATACAACTGATATGAATTATTGTGCTTAAAAAACTGCACACTAGAAGCAACAACACATAAGGAATTCTGATTATGAAAAAATTATCACACAGAGAAATGTTTGGGAGTTCATATAACATAAATACATAAATTATATTTTATTGATATCTTTATTTTAGGTTTTTGGATCCTCTATGACATGATTCGTTTCCACATTTAAGGAAATAGTAGCCATATCCGCATTGATGTACGTAAGAAGTGATTAAATGACCACCATCTTGCTATCCCTAGTAAGTTGAAAACTACTATGTTCTCTAGGAAATCTATTATTAAGAGTATCATGAGATTCCGACAATGTTTGTTGAACATTATGAAAAAGGGGCACCTGATTGTTAGAAGAATTCTAAATAAGAGATTCACTAACACATGGATGATCAACCTCATGATTCCTCCTCTAGGGTGGATCAAAATTGTTATCAGTTAGAGTCTAGACTCTAGAAAAACGTTTATCTTGAAACACCATATTCCAACTTATAATACACTATTGAATTACAGCTTTATCTACAAAATTATTATAAAACATCTACCCATCAGAACATCTATATTAACATGACAACTCTAGGATCAATTTTTTCATCCTTAACATGAGTGTTGATAGTGAAGAAAAACACACTAATTTTTTTATAGGATGGAGATGATTTCACAAAAATTCAATAGGAGTCCTAAAACATTTTTTAGGTTTGGGACACCAAGTTTTTATGTAAATTTCCATAGTAACAGCTTATTCCCAATGTCAATTGTTATTACTTAGGAATGAAACCATGCTACAAAACCATTCATGAATGGTATTATTAATTTTCTCAGATAGAATATTATGACGTGTTGTATGAATCGTGATTTATTGTTTCAATATTCCCTCACATTAAAAAAACATGACAATCACTGGAAATTAGCATTAAAGGCCCTTATTAGTTCTAAAATCCTTTTACTTTTTCACATATTTATTTTCTATAAATTATTTCCATGTTTTAAACAACTCAAAGATAATAGATTTATTTCTCAAAATATAATCCCATAAATTCCTTGAAGAGTAATCTCTAATGGTGGCAACAAAAGAACCTCTACAATGGGAGGTAGTCCTAATAAGTCCCCAAAAATTCAAAGTGAACATACTCAAGTGGGTGGCCAGCATTAAATAGGGATATATGAATGCTAATGCTTTTGAACATACTAATGTCATAGTCTCCACAAATGAGTAATTTAATTGTTGTATGTTGAGTAACAAACCATTCATTTCTCAATTTCTCTTGACCATTATCACACATTTCCCAACCACCTATTTTAATGCATTCTGTTGTCATTTTATTTGTCATACGTGTTTCCCAAATTCTTGATGTGAGTTATTCCATCAAAAAAATAACCCATACAACAAGCATCCTTTATGATTTATATGATCTCCCTTGAATAATCTAAGAAAACCAGAATCATATTTAAAGGTTAAACCTCAATGATATATGAAACCTAGTGAGATGGAATTATAGTGTAAAACAAGATACCATATCACATATAACAAGATATCATGAGTATAGTCTAAGGGATATAGAATAAAATAACCACAACCCATGATGAAACTACGCTTTTTTTTTATTATAACAACCTCTCCATCAACTTCATTTGAAAAACAAGAAAATAAACTCTTATCCGGGAACATATGGAATGAACATCTAGAATCTAAGTCCCAATAGACATCATTATTATCTCAAGATAGACACAAAACATCAACACATTCATATCCTTTGTTGAAAAAGTGAGAAAGATTACTATACACCTTAAAATGTTTTACTGATTTCTTATTGGTTATTTTTGGTCTAATATGCCCAGTTTTTCCCATCGCGGTAGAAGGTATCATCCATCGGCTTAGGTTTAGGTCAATGTTTGTGTGATTTGATATGAATCTTAATTCCCTTCCAATGGTCACCTTTTATTATTGAATCTCTAAAAACCCCAATATTCAGACCCTTAGCTTCATGTTTGGCCTTATCTTTACAACACAACATACATGAATGAATGGTGGACATGACATCTTCTAAAGCTATGGAATATCATCCATACATTATATCATCGATAATATGGTCATATAAAGGGTCTAATTATTGTCAAATTATAATGTATTTGTCCACATATTATATATTAAAATTTATATTATTGATCACTAATGTGATCTTTTTAAACTCATCTTGGTGTGTCTGGATGGTGTCTCCAAGATGCATCTTGAAGGTATATAATTATTGATTCTTATATATATATATATCCAATTAAAGATGGTTTCATATGCAGTCATTAATGTTAAAACCAAATATCGACAATATAGGTCTCATAAGAAAACTCCCTCAAGACATTCTCGTCTAAATACAAGGTTTATAAACAACCTTCATTTATAAAAATGTTAATAGGGACATCTAAATTGGTTGTGACTATTTGAACATAAGTTGACATACATACAAGGGGTTTCAAAGGTTCGCATAAGGAATTTTACACCCCTTTTTGGACAAACCATGATCACATTTTTAATCACCAGAAATTAAATTCATTAAAACCATTATATTTTCTATTCCAAATTTTTAAAATTCCATTGTTTATCAGTGTGACTGTAATACCACTTTTTGTGGATAATAGTGGAATAAAACCCACTCAAAAAAAATTAGACCAATCGCAAAATAATTAATATGATTTAATTCAATTTAAAAAATGATAATAGATTTTTATTAAAATTCAAACATATCCAATGAGAATGATGACGTGGAAATAGAACAACAATAACAATTTCTGAAGAAGAACAAGAATTGATAACAAAGGCAACAACGAGATTTACAAACTTCTGTCCCTTTGGGACCTATTGAATGAAAAGAACACCACCCAAACATTAATTTTTACTTAATGTTCTATATTAAAATGTGTTAATGTGTACATAGTCAATGTTTATTACTAAAAAAATGCATAGAAATGATAAAAAAACTGCTCACTAGAAGCAGAAACACAATTTAAATTGGGATTCAAGAAACATACAACCCTAGACAAATGTCCAGGAGTCCTGATCACATCATGATCTAAAATCAAAAATCATGATTCCTAATTTGATATCATTTATTGATGATAAAGAGAGGTCTCCCTGATTGAACAATGTTCACACATCTTCAATAAGGAAGAACCTCGACATGCTCCACCATGAACTACACACCATCGATGAGGAAGGGTGTTGGAATTCCACTAAATGAGTATGATGATGTCGATGAATAGACAACCACATGTGATATTGACGTTGATTAATATGTTTATCATCATCGGGAGACATGAAATGTAGACCAAACCACCAATGGAATGAAAAAAACCCACCAACTGTGAGAGGTCATCAATTTTCATATTCGTGATCTCTGCTAATCAGATGAACTCTACTGCCTATGTAGTAGATTTTTAGATTAATCTCATATATAGAATATAAGAAAATTGGGGTTGTTGAAACCCCCTAATGGAACCCTAATTGGCTAACCAAATAGCCAAGGGAGCTTCCACGAAGTTGTTCTCAAAAATCCCCCATGTGGAACCTTGAACAGCTCAAAAAAAATGGAAAACCATGATAGATTAGGTGGAAGATTAAATTTATTGTTAGAAATGTAGATAATTGGTATATAGCGGATTTTCATGTTGGCATCCCAAATTGATAAGTCCAGACAATTTTGTGGGCACCTATATCTTTTCATGTAGTAAAATGAACCGAAAATCCATCACATAATACAATGAGAAAAAATATTAATAATAAATTTCATGTAATTAAAACAATTTAACTGTGGGAAAATTTAAATTGGGTTAAATTTATTTTTCAATATGAAAACAAACAGTACAAAAATATATAATAATCCAATAAATTAGTTAATCATGTTATATGACAATAGATTTTAGTTTCAAGAAACATAATATTCAGTAAACTTTTTAATAGGTCCTTTTATTATCATAAAAATGAATTATAGCTTACTGTTCCTGATCCCATTCCATTAACATAAGGAATTACACATTTGGTTAAACATGCATACTTATATCAATGATATTTCCATAAAATTATGAGAATCATCGGATTTATTAAAAATTGAACCCCCTTTTATTATGTATCAAACCAAAAAACATTATCATCTTCCAGTTTATTATCAAAATTTTTTAATTTTTAAATCATAATACAATAATAAAAACAAGTTACAAAATTCATTGTATAGATCGAATAGTATCAATTATAATGTGAATAAAAACATTCACAAAGTGCAAAACAACAACGTAAAATTTCTAAACATAAACTAATTCCATAAATTAATCCTTTGTAATATTTATTAGGTTGACTCCACCACCATCTAAAGGGATAAAAAATTTTGAATATATAATTTCACATAAATAAATATTTGGATTATATGAATCCCCTGCCTCAAAAAATTAATATTCTTCCCAAGAGAATGAATCAATGTCACAAAACACTAATCTCATCTACCCTAAGGAAACTAAAATCACTTGATGATTTCATTCCTGTAACACATTGATAATAAACAAAAATAGAATGATGGATATCATCTTCCATAGCATATAAATATATAATTGTTATGAATGAGATGAAATGAAGATAATCCTCTAGAAAAGAGGAAGAAGCCACTTGAGATTACTATAAATTGAACATAGGAATTAAAGATTAATCCCTTTTGAAAGAGGGATTCAAATCCATTTAAAATATCTCTTTGGTAACTCGTGTTCATGTGGAAGGAGATGGAGAATATTGGGTATGGAGACATAGGGTTTTTTATAGGAAAACCAATTTTTTCAAGAACACAAAACTACCCTAGGAATCTTCTATATTGATCTACTGAATTTTTTTAACATGCTCTCTGAAATATGATTCCTATTTTAACAACCCTATGGAAAAAAAATTCATTTATCATGCCTTTTTATATCATGAACGTGAATTCTAGCTATATTTTGTTTATCATATTATATTAACACAGGGAATTAATCATTCAGTTAAACTTGAATACATTCATCAATTTGATTTCCATCAATGTTTAGGAAACACTAGATTTTTTCAACATGCCTCCACTTTAATTCATTATAAAAAAAATTATCTCAATTATATTATTTTTCCAAATTCAAAAATTTCATCCTCATAAATCTAACATAACAAATTAAAATAAAAATCTTAGTATAAATATCAAACTATTAAGAAATGTAAGAATAAATCCATTAACAGGGTAGAAAGCAGCAACATGTAATACCTAAACATAAACATTTTACATTATTTAATATAGATTAATATATTATAGTTTAATTAAACTACCATAGAAAGGGTTAATCCATCATAAATTTATTGTTTTATAATTATAAATAAGATAACAAATGAATCCCTTACCTCAATGCTTCAACATTCTTTACAGAAGAAGGAATCATTGTCCTTGATCTCTGTTCACCTCTTCCAATAGGAAACAAAAATCTTCCAATGATGTTCATCAATGAATAAATAGATAAATTAAAATGAAAACTCCATTAGAATGATGGAGATCATCCACATTTACATCTATGGTAGTAATGGTAGTAAATGATATCCAATTGATAGAAAACTGTATAACAGAGAAAGAGTCCACCTATGATAACCACATATTGAACTCGTGATATTGGGATTTAGTGTTATCATAATGTGGACTCATTATCATCGAAAATCATCATTCATAGCATATTTTTATAAAGGAAGAATTTTTTTAAAACCAAGTCTTTGGACCTTGGGGTATCTATATGAAGATTCAATTTTAGAGGACCAATGTGCCACCCTGATGACCACATAGTAGAACACGTAAAACATTGTATAGCTAGATGAGACCATATCACAACCCTTGGTAAAATTATCATATGGGATCCACTATCGGATCCATGGAGAAAATCATATTTTTCCTGTGGAAGGGCTATAACCCATCCTCCAACCCATGTAGTACCCTACCCTTGATTTTTAATTAGCCTCAAAAACACTAGGGCATAGTCCCCACACACTACACCATAATGATCAACACCTGGAATTTTCCACCACCTTATCCAACCACAATGGCACAACCAAGAAAAAAATTATTGTAGCATTGTATTTTCTCATTAATTACTCACTACATCACATCTAGGATACCACTATCGTGATGCCTAGCTTACACCACATACCTTGTCTCCACGTCTCAACATTGCCACAAATGGTACTGGAACCCACCATTTTTCCCATTTAGAATCCACACTCCTTGAAACCTCATACAGGTTCCCCCAACAACCAAAAAAAAGTAAGGTCCACAAATATTTGAGGACTTACACTATATATGTACAATAAAAGTAACAATTACACAAATATAAAGTGAGTTTATATAATTTAAAATGACATAATTATTAAAATAATTTCACAATACACATTTTAAAAATATATATTATATTATAAAGACCACTATACTAAATTATTTCATGATATCTATCCACTTTAATTGATAACAGACACTCAACGATGTATAAAAAATTATTAATATATTATAAAATCATTTCATGAATCATCAAATCAAATAATATTAATCCCAATTTCAAGGGAGATGTTAAAAAAATTAAATTGATTCATAAAAAATTGGTTGAAATATGAAACTATTGTCTCAATATAAAATGATGATCCAATTTACATTTGAACCTAGTTTAATATATTAATTTATCCTTATATTTATCATACTATTTTTATCTATTTGACATTCATAAATCATTATCATATAGATACTTTGGTATCACATTTATTCCATCTATCCATTCTAAAATTTATATTTAAATAATATTCATTATAACAATATTATCCTATTAAGAAATTGTTATTAAAGTAGAATATACAACATAGAATCAAAATATTTAAAAAAGGAATTAAATTTAGTGTCCACTGATAAAAAAGTGTGTTTTACATTTTCTAATTTTGAATAAGATTGTTATATGATTGTGTAAAAAAATCCAAGAACGAACTTGAGTGGAAAATCCTTTTAGTTATTCAATTATTAAAATCTTCTTCAATGTGAGTGTGTTGAAAAGTAGATTTTGATAATTTTTTTTAAGTAAAATATAATACTAGATGGATACACTAAATGAATATGTAAAATCAAGTATTCGATATGTAGTTTACCTATATGCTGTTATGATTTTAAGATAAATGTATTTCATTGGTAATTTATGATTTCAATATAATTATATAACAACCTAAATTCACATAATTAAGGATCCCTAATAACAGTACCATTGGAACATCTTTTCACAATGCTACCCTTTATCAGTACTTTTTTAAAATATCTAACAAAGACCACCCACCCTTTATCAGCATATTTTTACATGAATTGAAAATGGTTTTATTAAAAAATCATTGAAAAAAATATTTTAATATTTAAAAATATTTAAATTGCTTTAAATATAATTTATATTTTCATAACATGTTTTAGATTAGGATAAATAGAAATGTATACATAATATATAATATATTTTATTAAAAAGGGCATTGAAATAAATTAAAATATATTTTTAATTAATAATTTTTAAAAAAAATTCAAGTAATAGTCATTTAATAACAATATGGATATGGTAAAAATCATCAAAAAAATCTAAAACAAGATGAAACATAATATTGAACTTCAAAAGAACATGACATTTGAACTAAATTCTCATTTGAGATCTACCAAATATCAAATTGAAACCATCAAAAATATCCTAACCCATATTATTTTATGATAAACACTTTTCTACATTTTGGGTGGCCAAAAAAGTCTCACAATACCTCCAAAATTTACTTTTTGACGGGGTAACTCAATTTGTTAACATTCGAAGGATTTTTAGCCTCCATAAAGGGGGAACTGTTTTTCGTTTTTAGTGTGGAGTGATTTTATTCAATTGTCTAAAATTAAAATTGATTTATCATTTTAAAATATTAACATTTTTTATAATTTAATTTTATTTATAATTTAAATTTATTTATAATTTAATATATACTATTATATAATTTTTTAATTTATTTTCACCGACGAAATAGTATTTTATAATAAATAATTATTCATATTTACATATAAATTTTATTTCTTTATATATACGATATATCTAAATAACAAAATAATATCCATTTTATTTAAAATATAAATATATGACTTTTTAAATATATATACACACAAAATTATTTTATATATGATGTTAATATATATATATATATATTTGTGTATTAAAATAAATATATATGATTATAAACATATTCTAATATATATATATATATTTTTGTGTATTAAAATAAATATATATGATTATAAACATATTCTAATATATATATATATATTAATATATAATATATATAAATAAATGAAAATATTTATAATTATTTATTGATGCACACATATATATAAATATATATATGTGCATGCCTTTGAAAACACAAACACAGAAATACACACACTCACAGAAAATTTTATACCTGTATTTATTTTTATATGGATACAAATGTAATGAAATATATATAAATATATACATATATCATAATATTATTAAAAAATTATTGGTGAGTGGAAGAGTCTTGGGAGTTTGACGAGGAGGCCTCAGGTTAGAATCCCTAAAAGGGAATGGGCGTGCTGGTTGGTGAGTGGGAGACTAGTGCGATTTGTTGATACCACTTTTTTGGTATAATTATCTTTCCTTCTAGCTTCCAAATATCCAGATAAGAATTATGATGATATAAATATTTAATTTTTTAATAAATCACCTGAAATGTCTTCCAAATATACTATGTTTTTTATTAAAACAAAAATATGAATTTTGAAACATGACTAAATGCCAAATAGGTTTGAAATCATCTAAATGATTAATATTTTAAAAGATTCATATATATATTCTATCATGTATGGTAAAATTAACAATGTTCTTCCTCAAATTCATTATATTTTTTAAAATTTATATTTATATAGAAATACATTTCATTATGCACTCGTGTATGTATAATAATCATTTTAATGTAGACATGGTGAATTCCTTCAATGGATTTTTTTTATCCCTTCAACCCACATCACTAAATTTACATGACATCATATTTTTAATAACTATGCATTCTGTTTTTGAGAAGAATATTATAATATAATATTATCCATGAAACTCTAGTTGTTGTTTATTTTTACAAAACCACTTTGTGATAATTCCATATCAAATTTTTGTTATGATATTCTTTATCATTTGTGCCTTGACTTCCATCACAATTCTAATACTAATACCACTAATACTCAATTCTTATTTTGATACATTTCTCTTCCCCCATTAAACATGTTTCTTCTTACAATGTATGGTTTTCCACCAACATTGACCATATAACATGTGGAGTGAAATGTGAGTTCATTAATGTATACATTGTGATTTTCATCTTCTAGGATATCTATATTAGTCACATCAGGCTTATTATGCCTTAATGACTCCTTAGTTATGGTAACTTCCTTCACAACGTTGGCACAATCTATATTTATGTATATAAATATTAATTTCATATCGGTAGATAAAAGTTACTATTGAGTTAGTAGATGACTATTAGATATTACATGAGATAATATATGGTGACAAGTGATAAATTATTACCTTCCAATAAGATATGAGTGCATTTGTAAAAAATTTATAATTTCATATCAAATTTCAATCAACTTTGAGCTTCCATATACGTTATTTAATTTTTAATATTTTAATAAAAATAATAGTTTCTATGATTTTAGGATTGGATGATTATTTATATTTATATAAATTATGTATAATTTATAATATATAATTTAACCATGTTTTCTGGTTTTGATATTGGGCAAGACAATTGTTTAATTTTTAAGTAAATGTTCTACATCATAAATAAAAGTGTAATTTTAATTATATTGAACAGTATAAATGATATTGAATATGTTCTAAGGAAGAGAGTATGTAAGAATTATCTATGGATGTGTAACCTATGGTGTCCTCCTCTGATTCCATTATTGAGTATAATAATTAAAATATGTTTCTTCTCCAATACATTTAATGTCATACCCTCATTCATTATAAATCATTTTATGAGTGTTATATTGAACCATAGTAGAATTTTTCTCATCCTTCTAGTATGGGTCTGAGAGGGGGTGATACTAGTGAAACATGGAGAACCATTCATACCCATTCACACATTGACCATCATATTTATATCTCATCTACCAGACCTTTTCCACCCCCATTTGAGCCTCCATTGTTGATCCCATTGATACCTCCACCATCATTTTATTTTTCCTCTTATTATCTTTCCATGTCTTTATATCCTATATAAATTTCCAAATCAATACCATATCCATATCATACCATGTATCCCAATATTTTATATCCTTATCCCACCTTGTACACTCTATATCCATTAACTAATACCCATACAAGTTATGATGATTTTGTTCATTCAGATTCAACTATAGTTTATGTAGATAACCAAATACATGCATTGAAATAGACACATCATTCAGGGGATATTAATCTAGAATATCTCATGGATTAATTTGAGACTAATATGTAGTATACATCCATATTTTTTATAAGTGTGTCAAATTATGTAAAATTATATTTTTCTTTTTAATTGTGAATTAATTCTTCTTTATTCCTATTATCTTATTCAGTGATATATTCTAATGGGCGATGACGGTGCACCTCAAAGCATGGATCATGGAATCATCTAACATAAATACTAGTGAATTAGAGTGAAGACAATAATATGACAGACAAAAATGATGAGGTATAGGGAATTTTTATTGAATCATTATCAGTGTACAATGATATCATTTTGGTGAAACCATTCACATGGTGGCATATCGATAATAAAATCCTGTAGAATGCATGATATGATATATTAGTATGATAATTTATTAAATATATATCAATATTATTTTTTTATTTATATGAATTAATAAATTCATTGAATTATCTGTTGACATTTCATGACAGTGAATCTATAAAGGTCTCACAGTTGATAGATCTAGGGTATTTGTAATAATTATATAATCATGATATATATGTTTCTTTATTGGTTTGGTTTTCCAGAAACAAACTTCTGTTTCATTTATGATAATATTTAACCATAGTTTTGAATAGGAATAAACATATAAGAACATCATGATTGTTCTTCTGCGTGGCATATTATGTGATAATATCCCAAGAGAATTGGTCGCACTGAATGGTTATAGTCGTTCTCCACCATTATGAGAACCATGAATTTTCACAATATGAATCTTAAATTGTATTTTCTATAGATGGATAATATCATTTGAGAACAAAAATTATACAATATATCATCCGTTCATACTCAATAGACATTAAGGAACATTCACATAGTGTACACCCTTTGTAATATCCTGTGTAGGATATTATTAGAAAAAGAAACAGTTGTATGAAATACACAATTTGATATTTCTCTATATTTACTTGTGTATTGATCCATAGTAATTATTGTTATTTTTAATGAATTTTATATTTCATGTAAATTGATGTATTGATGAAAATCATTATGACATATGTTCGCAGTGAGGTACGATATGTTAATTGTATCCCGAGTAATGTTGCATTAACAATTAATGTGAGATTGGATTTATCCTGAATGTTATTTAATGGAATTTTAAATCATAGGGCATTTCGTGGAAATGAAATATCTTAAATAAATCCATGGCCCTGGTGTCCAAAAAGAATGTTTGATTTCTGAAAATTCATTGAAAGAGATATTATGTTGTGGAGTCATTTTATTATTTCATTATAGGATCATTGGTGTATTGTGAGAGGTTATCCTTGGGCATTAATATGCTTTTCTTGATTCCACTGAGAAAGATGAATTGAGGGTCAAACACTAAAATAATCCAAAATCTATATTATATAATATATTACAAAAAATTATTTATAATGTTGAACAATAATTCTTTTCTCAATTTAATGAAAAATTTTATATGTTTTATTGGTTAAATATTTTTCATCACCAGTTATTCCAGTGAATATTATATAAGAGGAATATTTATTAAATATTTATTCTCTATTTAGTAAATATAATATTTATTTATTTAATAGTGAATAATGTAGTGATAATGATTTATTAAATAATTTGTCATTATTTATCTCATGATAAATAATGTAGAGGAATGGCTGATTAATCATGTATGCTAGATGAGAAAAAAAATATTTAATATTATTATCATATATAATATTTATTTTATATTTTCGGGACTAGATCATGTTATTAAATAACAAAATTATTATTATTATTATTATTGACATATGATTCCTTGTGGATTAAATAAATAATAAGGAACACTTTTGCAATTTTTCATTTCTATCCATAACGGTATATAAACGTTATTATATAATTTATCAAGAGATTCAATTTCATTTGTGTCATGCACAATTATAGCTTGAGAGAATCATATGATTCTTAATAGAGCTCCCTCTCCAGGAGCACTAAATTTAAATGATAGAGATCATCCTCCTCCATCTACTATCCATTATAGAGTGATAATAGAAAATCCATTAGAATCAATTCTCAAGGTGATCCAAAGAGAATGTGTCATGACCCGTCCCCTGGGGCCCATGTTGTAACTACCCTAAGCCCGCCTTCCATAGGCCAGGGGCTGGTGACTAGCACCAGAGGCGAAAATCCCTATATCCGGGAAGGCATTTCCTCTCTCAAACACAAACACACACCCTAATCCAGAGAACAAGAAGAAGTAAACACTAAGTAAGCAGTACAAGTGTGCTGGAAAAACAAAGGGGATGAAATACAAGCCCAACAAAAAGGTACAACTACAACTGGACGTAATGTACATGAAAAAGACAAACAACTAGAAGTGACGAGCTTCTCCTGGGTCATCCTCCGGAGTTCCTACCTAAAGGGTAGGTATAGATGTCCACCTCAGCTCTCCTCGTCTGTCAGTCACCACCATACACCGTCTCGTCGTGAGGTCCACCTACGGGTACCATCTCGTCATGAGATCCACCTCCGGGTACTGTCTCTTCGTAAGGTCCACCTCCAAGTACCGTCTCGTCGTGAGGTCCACCTCTGGTGCCGACTCATCGTGAGGCCCACCTCTGGGTACTGATCAGCTCCTCAAGCCTCAACATCGATCAGTGATGTCTGTCGCATGTAACCAATACAACGTAGTGCGGGCATAGCCCGTGTAGGGTTGATTATACGATACTCAGTAGGGACCCCGAGACCCTCAAGGTCTCACTAAATCCAACAAGGATAAACACAAGAATATTTTCAACAAATAAACCAACCTTAGGTATAGTCTCATACTTATACCTAAGTTACCAATTATCCCATATCAAACATGAGGCATCACACAGTTATGAAATCAACAGATAACCACCACTTAGGTATATGCTCATACATATACCTAGGTTATAAAGTAACCATCTCAATCATGAGGAAAACACAAAGGTCATTGACTCAGCTCAAACCATGATTTTCATTATCGAAACCATAACTGCTGAAGAGCTCCGTCTCTGTCATGTACAGTGGTCGTGTCACAACTCTGAGATATTGGACACTAACCTAGACTGCTTAGGTACTCCTCCTGTAGAGTACCGCGGGTCTGCCACCTCACAAAGTAGTGCTCCCCACCATGGGTCTTCCACCTCACACAGTAGTGCTCCACCTCATAGCCAACATAGGGACTCCTCCTGTCGAGTACCGCGGGTCTGCCACTTCACAAAGTAGTGCTCCTCCGCCATGGGTATGCCACCTCACAATGTAGTTCTCCCCACTAGGTTATACCAGTCACTCTGAATCGAATCGGACAACCAGTCATCAGGTCTCAGCAAGCTACATGGTTTCCGTACTCTGCACGCTCGTCTCCGGTAGGGTCCGCTCCACGAGCCAAGGGATCAATACTCCAAGTATAGCATAGGTCCGCCTCGTCACAGGGTTCTCAACGCAATAGATGATGCGTCAATCAGATGCCCGATCTGTGAGTTATTATACTTAATGTCCTGGGGGACCGGTTGGTTTCGTATACGAACCAGCCGGCCATATCTCAACTGTACCCCGAACTATGGTCCACACAGAACCGCTGAGTGCTGGTCCACACAGAACCGCTGAACGCTGGTCCACACAGAACTGGTGGGCGCTGGTCCATAATGAACCGTTGGGCGCTGGTCCACACAGAACCACGCAGGGTGCTGGGTGCTGGTCCACAGAGAACCTCGCTGGGTGCTGGTCCTCACAGAACCGCGCAGGGCACTGGTCCACACAGAACTGCGCTGGGCGCTGGTCCACACAGAACCGCGGAGGGCGCTGGGCGCTGGTCCACACAGAACCGTGTTGGGCGCTGGTCCACACAGAACCCCACAGGGCGCTGGGCGCAGGTCCACACAAAACCGCACAGGGCGCTGGTCCACACAGAACCGCGATGTAGCCTTCGTCGTCATCTTCGAACCCACGGGGGTTTTCTGTACATGAGACGATGCAGTCGCAGCCAGCTCTAGGGTTTCCGTACATAGCACGTTCGTTCCGGGAGGATCCGCTCCACGAGCCAAGGGGTCGATACATCAACGGCCACGCAGACTAGAGTTGATGTTTCGCAATGTTCCGTCATGACAAAAGGAACTCAATGCGACTGACGGCACGTCATTCAGATGCTCGGTCTGAGAGTTATTGGATTTTTCGTTCCAGGGGCCTGGTTGGATTTTAAGTCAAACCAACCCGACCGTACTCCAACTGTATCCAAACCTCGACCGGAGTAATCCAAAATGACCGTCTCACTAAGAAGAAACCCACAATGTTGACTGCACGTCAATCGGATGTCTGGTACTCATGATATGAGCGTTTCAGCTCCGAGGGAACGGTTGGTTTCGGGTTTGAACTAAACCGGACGAACCCAAAGTTCCTTGAAACCCTGAGTATAGTATACCGAAACACCCAGCTCGATCCAAAAATCACATTTCAATTGACGGTTCATCGAACGGAGGTCCATAGCCCAGGTTATGGGTATTTGAACCAACTTAGTCCAAAACGGGGGGTCCGGCCAGCGCGGCCCTTTGCACCGCTCATACGCCCAAGGAGGGGGGGGGGTCTTCGCCCCTCTTTTATGAAATGGTGGCCCCATTATGGGGGATGTGCCTTGTGTGTAACCGGGGGGTTACACCCCTCGATTTTCCCCCTTGTAACGGCCAGCCAGTGCGGCGGCCGGCCGGTTTCTCGCCACGGGACCCCGCGGTCCCGCGCCTTCCCGCGTCGGCGGCCGGGGATCTGGCCGCCTCCTTCGTGCTCTTCAGAGGCCTGTTATTTTCCTACCGCCACATCCAATATGGCCGCGAAAAGGTCTGGCATGGCATGACGACACCACGTCCTTCCACCGCAGACCGACTCTGGCCGCGGCCTTTCTCACAATCTTTCGCGCGGCGCGACGGTGCCGCGTTTCTTCACCGTGGTCGACTCCTACCGTGTCTCCTCTCGTTCAAGAGCGGTGCGAAAATATCGCGCCATCTTCGCTCGACAATGCCAAGGAACAAGAAAAAGGGGGAGGGGTATCAGCCGTGTTTGTGCGGTCCCGAACGCCTCCCGTTATGTTGATAGAAGTTGGCCATTAGTAACATGAAAAACCTTCACAATATTTTTAAATTATATAAAAAGATTTGGATCAAGGCCTGACATATATAAACCTTCATGTTCGAAGGAAGAACCACATAACTTTAAATAAAAGTCAAAACCCCTACCTTAGGTCATTCACCGTTCGAAAGATCATTGCGGAACAGCGTAGCGAGGAGGATGGCGACGATGAGGATGCCGACATTCAATCATCACGAGGGAAGGCGAGGTTGACGTCATTCGCCGCTCGCTCATCGGTCTAGTGTTACCCATCACCTCCCGCCGGGATCGGCACCGTCCACCAAGGGTCCGGCATCACGGTGCTCCTTTAGCACTTTGTTGCTTGGTGATGCTCCCCGATACCCCTGCCCTAGCTTCATATATATAGGAGAGAGGGAGGATAAGTAACAACGAGAAGAATTAATGAGGGATCACTAATTAGGAAGCTTCCTAATTCCCCATTTACATGTGGTGTCAAATTTATTTGGAGGGGAAGGGAAGAGGCTCTCCCTCATTAATGAGGGAGAGTTGGGAGGTTTTATCCACCTCCGTTAATAGTGGTCGGGTGGTCCCCTCCCCTTGCATTTAATGTAGGGGTTATGCATAGTTGTTCCCCGCCACAAATATCCTCCCAAAGGAGGTTAAGGATTGGGTCCGACCCAACTCCCAAAAACTAAACCACCAGTTGCGGAATAAAAATTGTAGCGCAATTTTTATTATTCTGCAACATAATCCTAAAAATTAAACAACTCAAAACGAGCAAATGCTACTCCGAAAAAGGTCTTCCTAAGCAATTACCGATGCTACGGTTTCAACAGTGCCATCAGATTTTGATTCCGAGCACCGGTTTAAATGTTATGAAAACCCGCTCACTCGTTTACTGAATGTACCCGAGCTAAACATCAAGAAAATTATTCCGGGCACACCGGGCCTCGGTATCAGGTGCCGTCAGAAACTGCGGACTCGTAAAATTCCAAAGAGAATTAAGAAAAAAAATTCCCTTGAAATTTCTGTGTCTTACATTACTCCCACCTCAGGGCTTTACGTCCCCGTAAAGCTTCAACTCACACTAAGGGAAACAAAGCGGAACTGAGCACGCATATGAGCATCCGGCTCCCATGTGCTCTCCAGGAGGTTCTCGTTCTACCCGTGGAGCACACCAGAGGAATCGTCTGTCCACGTAGGACCTGCTCATGTCGATACTCAATCTCTATTGATCATCTGAGAATGTCTCCCCATCATCGACGTCCAACTCCCTGTGGTCAATGATGTGTGAAGAAACATGCACGAATCTCCTCAGCTGAGATACGTGGATGACATCATTCACCTGGTGCAACTGAGGTGGTAAGGCCCAGCAATAAACCTCCTCACCTACCCTGCTGAGGACCCTAAAGGTCCGAGAACTTCGGAGGTAAACAGTCATCCCAACTAGTAGTGTCTGTAACACTAAAGTCATAAACCATTGAATCCATCTTAAGATCGTTTTTAATGTCATTTCATTCCAGTGTCATCATATTCCACGACCTATACTACAACACCTTATCATTTGGAAGAAAAAAAATCCCCATTTCCAACATTGAAAAAATCACCAAACAAGGTATATCCATTACCTAGGTTTGGTATGATCATAGTTGGTATAGATGTAAACTGATTATTTAACTCAGGGAAAACATAATCACATACATCAGACCATTAAAACATGATTTTGTTCCTTGTCAATCACAAATGAAGTGATTACAAATGGGATATGTCTTTATTGAACCTTTATTCATAGCTAGAAAATCCTATAAAGCTTTGTATATCAAAAATATTATAGGGTTTTTCGTTATAAACAATTTCTCTCACATTCTCTAGTTCAAATAACTCACTTTCCAAAGAGATGATTCTTCCCAATAAATGCACCATATTGATTTAGTAATGGCATATCTATAGATTTTTGTATAACATATGCTCTCATAGTATACTATGTAAAATGTGCATATGTTAGGAATTATTGTCGCGAGTTTTAGATAATACAATTATATAATCAAAAAAATAATAAAAATTGATCTAGATATGAGAGAATTATTCAGTTGATTAGGGCCACAAATACTGCTGCTGAAAAGGATAATCCAAATGGCATTAAAAAAATTAATATAAACCATATCTTATCTTGATAGAAATCCATGGAATATTATATGGCCTCACACTTATCAGATGATACCCAGATCACACATTAATCATAGATAACAGTGATTAAATACCTAGCTGGTCAAAAAGATTATTGATTTGCGAAAAAGTGTATAATATTATCAATAAAATCTAATTTAGATTCCTATAATCAAAATACAATAGTAAAACAAACATCATGATTATTTGGACACCACTAGGTAGATCCCTATGGTGAGTTACGTAGGTTAACCAAACTATTGTTTTCAGATACCCCAAATTTATTTTTATTCTCCTAGAGTTCTTTTGGTTCCTTTTGATACGATAAAATAGAAACTCGCTCTTCTCAAAACTACATCTCAATCCTGAATATGATATCCCTTTAGGGTGAGATCCCTAATATTTCCTTTGGATGCACATCCTAAAATTGATCCACCATAGTAGGAACATAAATTTCTATACCCCCCTCATCATGCATAATACTGGACCCATGAGTACTGAGCTGACCCAATCACTAAAAAACTAATCCTTCATGGCCTTCCTGAATGTATAACATAACACAATGGACAAAATTTTCAATTTCAAGATACATGATTTTTAACCTACTATAATAATAGTTGATATGGGCCAAGTATGACACTAATAAATGCATTTAAAAAAATAAAATCAAAACGTAATATATCAAACACAAACACGTCCCATAACAATTGCTACCCACAAAATTAAAAGGAACACCCCATAAACTGTCTAATATTATCTACTCACAACCATATTGGTGTATCAGTTGACACAACCTCAAAAAAATTTCTACGCAAGACCAAACATAACAACATGCTGAGTAATAATTAAAGAATGTGAGGCACTTGAAATGTCCCAGCATCAAATTGAAAGAATGCGAGGCACTTGAATATGATTTGTATTTAAATAATGTGAGGCACTTGATTGGAAGCTACATGGATCATACCTCAAATTGTCAATGGCCGAGCCTTGCCATATACTCACATCGATTGAACTCTATAAAGATGACCTACCACTCTACCATTGTTTCTGGTTTGAATTCTTGGTGATGAAATACCCTATTAATATGTCTTCCCACACCATAGAGTTCCAATTATGCCACCTCGTTGGTTACAATTAGTAGAGCTCCATCAACCAGCCTGTTATGGCATAACCAACCCCATGCATTCACATGCCATCGGTCTGATCCATCCATCATTTCCTATCTGTCGAGGGATTCTGTAGAAATTCTTGGCAATCCCCATTCTTCCATATTCTCTCACTATTTTGGTTGTTTGGGAAACTAACCACTCATGTGCTGATCCTACCACACTGATAACAAGTAAAATGATTACTTCCATGTGGGTAATGTTCTGTCTTCTTACTAATCCTTCCACCTTGGCATTGGTGAATGTTCCCAAAATGGAAGTTCCACCCATAGGATCTCACACCATTGTATTAACCAATTATAACCCAATTCCCACCACTAGGGGACTCCTTGTTGTTTCACATGGAAACAAGGGCCTAACCCACCATGACAACAACAATTTTTATACTTAAGATCTTAAATTGGGACATAATCTCATGTTTATATCCATCTTAAAAACACATTTTTCTGATTTCCTCATCCACTACAAATGATGGATCAAAATGTTGCATTTTATTAAAATGAATTGTTTTTTCCATCACTGTCATCAACCGCTAGTTCATCCTCATAAAATGATTTCCCATTTCTTTCCACATATTATCTAAATAGAAATGTTCCAGAATCATTTTTTTGAAATATTTATAAGAAATACCATTATCCATCTGGGTCTAATGCATAATCTCCCCCAACTCATTTCCTACCCTCACTACAAATAAGACTCTCATTTGACTGTCTTCTATGGAGGAGTCTCAATGTTACCAATAATTATCGGGATGGACTCTATCCTTAACTCAGTTGCATCATTTCCTCCCATTCTGAAATATTTCAGAGGAAGTTGCAAGAGAAACTATCTAGTCAACTAAAACATACATGTCACAACCCACCCAGGGACTGATTCAATCATTATCATAAACCGAGTGGTATTCTCACAATACTACTCCTCTATTATGTTATCCTAATTCTAAAAGTTTTCATGTTATTGTAGAAGAGTGTTCATTACAATATATTCTTATTTTCCAACTTCCATGGCATGTTGTGATGGAAAATTCCTACAATTCCAACACACATAACACATAACATAAAACATACTTATTTTCCCTAATAGAAGGATATCCACTATCCATAAACAACACCATTTGATTGAATTATTCCTAACTGACAAAGTCTCACATTGAACACTACCCTCAACCATCCCTACCATTTACCTTGGACAAAATGGTGTAAACCAACATAAATTGTTATGATTAATTAATTAGACACCATTTAAAAAACATTCACTCATTCACAATGGAAATCGTTGATTTTTTACTACCCTTCTAATCTCACTAATTATTAGAACAAAAATTTAGCTCAATTACCTCATTTCTTCAAGCACAATAATTTAAAAATTCATTCACAATATTTACATTAACACACTCATAACATCTACATTAGAAAAGAATTTACTTATTTTTTATGGAATGAAAAACACATTCTACCCTTCCATTCTAGGACTTCAATATCATGTGTTCCCATTATGATGTATTCAACTAAGATAACTAGGTTCCTATAATGATACAGGTATTGACAACATTTTTCAATTCCAGCCATGAGAAAAATATAATAAAAAAATCATATCACACAACATGGTCATATTCCCATGGTAAAATATCAATATACCATAACAACACGTATAATGAACAATAATTCCCAAAATTGGTACTTGGGTTTTCCCCAGTGGATGGGTTAGAAACTCCAAAACATGATCTCATGATAAAAACTAGAAACTCATTAATCCCTCGTACGACATCAGCAAATAGTATTACCATAGAGACGAACCAATCTAATACAATTTTTGTAACATCTCTGTCCTAGATGCACAATAATAGTGCTATGACCAAGGGAACCATGTTACCATAAACATGAATCACAATATGGCAGAGGTCATTGAATTATAGAGATGGTCTAATAGGTAATTTGGGGAGACTATAACCTCTTTACTAGAGTATTCCACAAAATATAATAGAATAAATATGGAAAATAATATACAATAAAACAATTAATGTGCCACCTGTCATGTATACACAATATCCAGTCAACATAGATAAAGCATGAAGGTACAAAATAAATTGAAATATAATCATAACATATATAGGATTATATTAGTTAATAATATTAACTATATAAACATTGATAATTTATTCCATTTAATCACAAAACCATTTCTTCCACATAATCCATGGCTAAGGAATATAAATCATTTACACTATGGATAAAGACAAAAATTATCATAATTGTTGGAGTAATTCATGTTCCTTATCTCACTAGGGATAATAGTTTCAAAAAAAATACATCACACCCACCTTGGAGTCTCAGTCCTTGATGACTCATGAAATGAAACTTGTCGGATCTAATATCCTCAATCTGACTATCTATACTATGCATTATTGGGGTGCGGTTTAGAGCCTCTATCCATCCTGATTCATGGGAGGAGCCTATGTACAATATCCCACATACCTCCAAGCCGTTTGAAAATGATTTTTCTTCCAATTAACACATATACCAAGGCACATCCCATGCATAATCAATAAAAATAACATTCACAATGTACATTCCATTTAACATATAAATTATCATTTTTCCTTAAAAATTATCTCATTTATCACACATATCAAATAATTCATACATATGAGGCTCATGTATGTCAATTATTTAAATTTTTTATTGAATATAAAATTTATATTTGTATTACATAGAGGGAGATAAAATTAATCATTCATACACCAACCTGAAATTTTTTTATAAGTCGGGAAGTCATTGAGCGTCTAAAATAAATTAGCCAACATCTTGTACATTTCATTCATTTAAAAATTTAATTTTTTTAAATAATCACCACAAAAGTCATTCAAATCATCAATCATTGGTTGAAGGTGATCATAAATATTATCCCCCATTAATTTAGGTCAATCATTAATAGTGTAATGTAATATAAAATTGTGTTCCATTCAAATCCATATATGAACATTATTTGTAAACAACATCTTCTGCCATCTATTAATGGTTTCACCAACAAAATAATTGTATGAAATGATATCATTTGCTACAATCCCCATTCATATATTTTTACTAACTTTACCTAATCCCTGATTCCACTAATTAAGCTCCCTCATTTCTAGGAAGTATATTTTGTGGGTTATTATATCACTATCCATATTTCATTCAATGTTATATATAATTAATATACAAACATTAGATAACAAATATAATATTTTCAAACCACATATTAAGAGTAAATTGATTCATTTTATTTATGGATATATTTCCATTATTTTAAAGTATAACATCGATAAGTATGATTTCCCTCATCATCATTCAACATTGAAGATTAATTGACTATAGTTTATCCAAATAGGATGGTTATTTAGAAAACAATATATAGTTGATGTAACATGAATTTTTGGTATAATTTATGAAATGGATTTTCATTTTCATCTTATGAGCATGGTAATATGACATTAGAGTCGTAGCATATATATGATGTACAATTTTAAACAACATTAACAACATGTTGAACATCATCTCTTACCAATGATTCAAATCCTTTATGCTACATGACTCTATGATAAATGAAATTTTTCAAAAAATAGTTCACAAAAAATATAATTTAGTTTGGGAATTATTAACTATTTTATAAAAAATCATTGAGTAATGATCTACATTAGAGCACAGATTGTTCTCACTAGTCTCAACATTGTAGATGTAAATTTTTTTAGGATCCACCCCACAAAACATGTCATTAATTATTTCATGAATGGGACCAGTCTTCCTCACATAAACAACCATATGAATAGTTACAATTCAAATAAATCATCGATATTATCCACCATTGTAATGTCCCGACCCAGCTCACCACTAAACCGGTGGTCGAACCAGTCGCCACATGACCTCAAGCGCGCCTCCCCGTACGCCAGAGGCTGCTGACTAGCAGCGAGGGTCTAATGATAGTCAGTGGGGAGACTATACCCTCATTTTAGTGTTCAAAAATAGACAATGGAAATAAATAGTGGAAACAGAATAATAAATGAATAAGAAGCGGAATGCATATTTTATAAATCTTGTACAAAACAATTGGCCAACGCCAAACTATACAGCAGATGCATGCATGACATGCTATTGATACAATAGTAGAGAACAGTGAACGAAACAACATTCTTTACATTTCAATCCTTAAATAAATAAATAATAACTCAAAGCCCCATGGCCGATCTCCTCGAGCATCCCGAGCCTCTGCTCGGTTCTGTGCTCCTAACTCCCCATTAAATGAAAACAGCATAGTCCTGCAACCAAATAGAATCTACTCAGGTACCCAGTGCAATGGCGGCCCGAGTAGGGTGTGAGATACAAATCTCAGTAGGCCGAGACCACCGCTGTCTACCCCAAACCAGACATTAAATAAATAACTTATAACATGTGAAGGCATGCATATATTAGGTAAACGGTACAATGTAACTATATACCCAAGTACCTGCTTCAGCCCTCAGCTGGTGTCTGAACCTGCATTATACATTTTTCATAAATACTCAATATTCATTACATATTCATTCATTGGTTATTAACTATTCCAATCGAAATAAATTATGATGGACTTGAGATTCGGCCTATGCCCAACATATCTCGTATAAATCACTCACCACATATGTCTCTAAAGACCATATATGCAATCAAAGTAAAGATTTATTCCTAGCATGTGCTTTGTCTTGGATAACGCGTCATAAGTTATTCAATTCAACATTTTATGTACTAATTCTTTTCCCTCCTACTAAAAGTGGTTCACCGAATTCATAAATAAGTCTGAAACCTTCCTTACAAACAATTCACAAATCATCATATCTCAACAACCTTCATTAACCATTAACTCATTTTATCCATGAACAATTGGACCCACAATCCAATGATAATTAATGGGTGTAAAACATCATGTCTAGCACCCTCGTGAGTATTTGGAGCGTCAGTCCTTGTCTCTAACCCATGGGTAATTGGAGCATCAGTCCCTGACCCATAAAAGAATATTTGATTGCAAGCTGGGTGTAGAACGCCATGTCTAGAACCCCGTGAGTATTTGGAGCTTCAGTCCTTGTCTCACAACCCATTTTCCAATCATACGTATATATTTATCATTGGTGTAGAACACCATGTCTATCACCCCATGAGTATTTGGAGCTTCAGTCCTTGTCTCACAACCCGTTTTTCAATCATACATATATATTTATCATTGGTGTAGAACACCATGTCTAACACCCCAAAACCATCCATTATTTAATTCATAAATTAATTAATCCAATCCATTAATTAATTCAACAAATAATTAACAACATAAATCGCCCGTCAAAAGTTAACACTTATTTAACCATTCAACATCTCAATAGTAAATAATTAATTAACATTTAATTGTTCTTACAAAGCAAAATAAATAATTACCTCAACATTTAATTATCCAAATTCGTTAACAAGTCTGAACTTGTACACTCAAACAGTGATTCGTCCAGGACTTTAACAATTTACATGCATGTCATAATCCTCACAAAACATGATGAACAAGCCCATATATTTAACAACCATCTCTCACATCATCTCATAATATAGAACAACTCCATCCAATACAACATAAACCATGGAAATCTAACAATTATCAAAAAATACCCTTGGCCAACAGTCGTAACAGTCAATCAATTCACAATCTTAATTTAATGCATTCAAATTAATTAATTTAAAAAATAATAATTAATTAAATATAATCTCTTAAACCAATGATAAATTAATTAACCATTTATAATTTAACATGTAATAATTAATCCATCCATTAATTATTACCAATTTCCAATTTATACTATTGAACATGTCAAATATTCAATATTCCCAATCATCATTAAAAGCCACAAATTTTATTCCAACACATGACTTGATAATTAATTCTACAAATAATTACCCAATTATACATTCTTCCCATTTAAATCAATTAATTGTTTAATCATATCACTTTAACCAATTCGAAAAACAAGCTTAAAAACAACACAAGTTCAAGCCCTCATTTATCTCACGTGGGCGACATCATTTAATAACTTCAAAAAATGTCATGCATAAACATATCATAATCAAGGAAACATACATTCTCAATTTATTTAAAGAATCCATAATTCTTAAAATAATGTGTCACAGATTTGAGACCCTACCTCGGGGTGGCACCATTTTAAAATCGAAGCGCTTTAATATACTTGGCAGCAACTAGTCCACAACTGATCTGTAATCGCACGTGTGCACACATTTATATTTATATATATATATATATATATATGTATCTATATATATATATATTTTCTCATTTTCTGAACCAACGGCGTCGAGACAATTCGAGACCATCCGCCTCGCCCTTGGCGGCAGATGTCGGATTATGGACCAATGGGTCCTGAGTCAACATTCACATATACTAAAAATAGAGGAACGCAATGATCGGATTTAACATGAACCTTTGGGATTTATCTTGAAGAGGTGGACAAGATTCATGAAGAGTCTGAGGGGAAACGTCGTGTGAAAAGTGGATTCTAGGAGGGGGTGGTGCGCCTCTAGGTATTTCCCGGAGGGGGGGTTGCGCCACAGTGGTCGCGCGCTGCAAGAGCTCCGCCCGGGTGTCACGCTGCTGTAGAGATTGTCGCTTGGGGGTTCGCATGCCTCTTGGTCACACCACTGGAAGGATCTCACGCCAAGGAGGGAGCTTGAATGACGGAGGAAGGGGCCGCGTCATGGGATGCACTGCTGCGTGCGTGTTGCACCTTGTGCGTAGGGAGGAAGAAGAGGGGAATTCGATTCCCTTTATTTTCTTTTTCAAACCCCTAAATTAATTGCCATTAATAATAGTTATTATTAAACTCATAAAACCCAATAATAATACTACCATTAATGCGATAATAATAATAAAAAAAGATAATAATAATACTCATTTTATTATTATTATTATACATATTAGACACTTATCTAAAAAGTAAAAAAAACTCCTCAATTAATCTTTCTTAAAGAAAGCGTTTCATTTGAGAAAATAAAACCCCCCTTTAATCCTCAATTAAATTAAAAAGTCTTTGACATCAAAGTAAAAAAAATAAATCCTTTCCCAAAATTAATAAAATTCGTTTTTCCTTGGATTTAATTAATTAACAAAATAATAATAATAATAATAAAATCATTATTATTATTATTATTAAAACTATCATTTTTTAAAGTCCAACCAAAACCCCCAATTCATTACTATTATTATTTATAATAATAATATCTATAATGATCAGTAACTATGACACTTGTAAAACCATAATGATAAAAATATAATTATTATTACTCAATCCATTGATATAACCCAACAACTCTATTAAATGACCACACTCCTTCATTAAAAATGAAACTGCTTATTTAATTAAGTGTTTCATTGAGATACCAAACAACCCCATTAAATTAACCAAAATATTACGCCCAATTAAATAAAAAATAGAACTTTAACAAACACCATAATTAAATTGTATTAAAAGGAACAATAAAACCCCCATTTAAATTATCTCCAACCTCCCCAATTAAAAGCACATTAATTATCCAATTCATTTTTAACATTCAATTATTATTCTTGAAATAAATGTTTTGTAAATAATTATAAAACTCCACGTTGATCATTAAATTCTTTTAACATTTATTTAACTAAGTAACCACAAAAAAAATAATAACATTATTATTATTATTATTTATACTTTCCATTATTTAAAAACCCAAACCCCCAATTTATTACAAAATCATTAATATGATAAAATCTCCAACCCATAACCCCTCATTTAATTAAAAGTTTCTTTGAGAAGATCAAAAGCCACATTTATATCTCAAAAATGATACACTCCTTTAGCATGCAATTAAAATCTCAAAGTATCAAAATAATTTATGACTCTGTAATATTAACAATGACATTATTATTATTATCGCATACATCCATTTAGTAAAAATAGTCCTTTAATAATTCTGAAACTCTTCATTTAAATAAAATGGTTCTTTGATAAAACCAAAAAGCCACGTCAATACCTTCAACTGCCATTTAATTAATTCTTTTACATTCAATAAATTTAACAACCACAATAATAGTAATAATAACTTCATTATTATTACTATTATTAAAACGTTATTTTAATTAATCCAAAACTCTCATATAATCATATTTAATTAAAAATAATAATAATAATTTATTAAATAAGATAAACTGCCCCGGTTGGACTGCAACCATGCGCTGCCCAGGTAGATCCATTAAAGTGGATTTTTTTGGATACGGTGCATCCGAGACTCATTAGGACACCCTCAAAAATTTATAGGGTAATTACGCAATTCCAGAAATGACACCATTAGGTGTTCCAACACTTAGAATAAAATTAAAGAGCTCGGTTTAAAAAAAAGAACCGTTGATAAATCAAAAAAAAATTCGAAAAAATTCATATTTTAACCTGGTTCAAAAACACGATACATTACAACATACCCACCTTACAAACTTCTCGTCCCCGAGAAGCCATCGGTAACCACTACTAAAACAACCGACCTACTAAGGTCATTTAAGAAAATCAGTCAAAATATTACCAGACAACTCCATTCTAAAAGCTCAACATCACCTGCTGACACATTTATCGAAAATGATGCAATAATACCCACCTTAGCATTTTCCATGATGTCGCAAGAAATGATATACTTCTCACCAGCACGATATTTTAGAACACCTTAACACAAGCATGTGATATTCCTCAATACATGATGACCACGTCAAACATTGATCATAAAAAATCTGTAACATAAACATATCAGTGTGCTAAAACAACTGTGTCCCAAGATGTCCTCCCGAGTAGTGGGACGAACATACATTAATATCCTAGAACATTCTATGGGCACTACTTACAATGGGATAGCCCCTTACGAAACATTAAAAAATTGACCCTCTCTCTTGGTCACGCAAAACTGAAATCACATGTTTCAAGACCCCATTTTTCATTTCAAAATTTTAATTAATTGATTTCAACCTTATAACATTTGAATTAATTTCAGAATACACATAAGTACATATTCTCAACAAGCCACGTGGTTTTCAAAACAACAACCTACGTACAAAATAGGAATGTTATCACAAAAATCCTCTTTAATCATCATTCAAAGTTATTCTAATATAAAAAGGCAATTTAGCATCTAAATTCCTTTTACAGCAAAGGTGGCCTCCAAAGTTCTCATTTATTCAATCTGGGTTCTTCCAAAAGGAACACAACAACAATTTATTATAACCAAAACTCAGCAGTTTTACATTTGTAACCATTTTCAAACATATTATGGTTGTATAAAGTTCAAACACATGGGAGGCCATCAACCAATCGATAAGGTTCCCATACACCTTATCGATTGAATTTGGCTACCATTTATCACAATAAACATTTATATAACATCTTATCATTAGCACCCCTTTCACATATCCAAAACATCTCTAACATGTTAGCATTAGCAGTAACACAATAACATGATATAACACAGAAGCATGGAACAACAAAACAAAACATGATAATAACTGAAAAAGTATGGAATATAATTACTCAAGCATGTTAAATCAATTACCTGATCAACCGATCTAGAGAGGCATGCTAAAGTAGATCAAAACATGGCATTGCTCCCAAGGAACAAAATCCAAATTTGCAGGCATCCAACTAATGCAACTACATGGCATGTTATATGCATGACATGTGAATATCTATGTGACTAAGATGATGCATGTATGAAACATCCTTTCCATATCAGGCCAAGACAATTATATTTCAAAATTATCAAAATCAACAAACAGCAGAAAATACACCAGTCACTCAAGGTGAAATCATATCAACTTTAACCTCTAATAGTATAAACATCAATTCCCATCCCAGACCACTCAGTCATTTCCCATACATGAGGTGATCAGTCCCAAGCACGACTATTAACCCATGTGCCGACAAATTCCTAGTCTCCTGTCTACCAACCCCAAAACAGAAAGACAAAGGAAAAGAATGAAAACCTACCACTGATACCACTTTCTAATGTCCCGACCCGGCCCACCACTAAACCGGTGGCTGAACCGGTCGCCACATGACCTCAAGCGCGCCTCCCCATATGCCAGAGGCTTCCTACTAGCAGCGAGGGTCTAAAGGTAGTCAGTGGGGAGACTATACCCTCATTTTAGTGTTCAAAAATAGACAATGGAAATAAATAGTGGAAACGGAATAATAAATGAATAAGCAGCAGAATGCATATTTTATAAATCTTGTACAAAACAAATGGCCAACGCCAAACTATACAGTATATGCATGCATGACATGCTAATGATACAAAAGTAGAGAACAGTGTACAAAACAACATGCTTTACATTTCAATCCATAAGTAAATAAATAATGACTCAAAGCCCCATGGGCGATCTCCTCGAGCATCCTGAGCCTCTGCTCGGTCCTGTGCTCCTAAATCCACAGTAAATGAAAACAGCATAGTCCTGCAACCAAATAAAATCTACTTGGGTACCCAGTGCAATGGCGGCCCGAGTAGGGTGTGAGATATAAATCTCCGAAAGGCGGGACCACCAGTGTCTACCCAAAACCAGACATCAAATAAATTACTTATAATATGTGAAGGCATTCTTAAATTAAGTAAATGGTACAATGTAACTATATACCCAAGTACCTGCTTCACCCCTCAGCTGGTGTCTGAACCTGTATTATACATTTTTCATACACACTCAATATTCATTACATATTCATTCATTGGTTATTAACTATTCCAATCGAAATAAATTATGATGGTCTTGAGATTCGTCTTATGCCCAACATCTCCCGTATAAATCACTCACCACGTATGTCTTTAAAGACCATCTAAGTAATCAAAGTAAAGATTTATTCCTAGCATGTGCTTTGGCTAGGATAACCCGTCATAAGTTAATCAATTCAACATTTCATATACTAAGTCTTTGCCCGCCTACTAAAAGTGGTTCACCCAATTCATAAATAAGTCTGAAACCTTCATTATAAACAACTCACAAATCATCATGTCTCAACAGCCTTCATTAACCATTAACTCATTTCATGCACGAACAATTGGACCCATAGTCCAATGTTAATTAATGGGTGTAGAACATCATGTCTAGCACCCTCATGAGTATTTGGAGCGCTAGTCCTTGTCTCACAACCCATGGGTATTTGGAGCTTCAGTCCCTGACCCATAAAATAATATTTGCTTGCAAGATGGGTGTAGAACGCCATGTCTAGAACCCCGTGAGTATTTGGAGCTTCAGTCCTTGTCTCACAACCCATTTTTCAATCATACGTTTATATTTATCGTTGGTGTAGAACACCATGTCTATCACCCCGTGAGTATTTAGAGCTTCAGTCCTTATCTCACAACCCGTTTGACAATCATACATATATATTTATCGTTGGTGTAGAACACCATGTCTAACACCCCAAAACCATCCATTATTTAATTCATAAATTAATTAATCCAATCCATTAATTAATTCAACAACTAATTAACAATATAAATTTCCCGTCAAAAGATAACCCTTATTTAACCATTCAACATCTCAATAGTAAATAATTAATTATCATTTAATTGTTCTTACAAAGCCAAATAAAGAATTAACTCAACATTTAATTATCCAAATTCGTTAACAAGTCTGAACCCGTCCACTCAAACAGTGATTCGTCCAGGACATTAACAATTTACATGCACATAATAATCATCACAAAACATGATGAACAAGCCCATATATTTAACAACCATCTCTCGCATCATCTCTTAATATAGAAAAACTCCATCCAATACAACTTAATGCATGTAAATCTAACAAGTATCAAAAACTACCCTTGTCCAACAGTCGTAACAATCAATCAATTCACAATCTTAATTTAATGCATGAAAATTAATTAATTCAAAAAAAATAATTAATTAAATATAATCTCCTAAATCAATCATAAATTTATTAACCATTTAAAATTTAACATGTAATAATTAATCCATCCATTAATTATTACCAATTTCCAATTTATACTTTTGAACATGTCAAATATTCAATATTCCCAATCATCATTAAAAGCCAAAAAATTTATTCCAACTCATGACTTGATAATTAATTCTACAAATAATTACCCAATTATGCATTCATCCCATTCAAATCATTTAACTGTTTAATCATATCACTTTAACCAAATTAGAAAAACAAGCTTAAAAACAACTCAAGTTAAAGCCCTCATTTATCTCACGTGGGCGACATCATTTAATAACTTCAAAAAACGTCATGCATCAACATATCATAATCAAGGAAACATACACTCTCAATTTCTTTAAAGAATCCATAATTCTTAAAATCAAGTGTTACGGATTTGAGACCCTACCTCGAGGTGGCACCATTTTAAAATTGAAGTGCATTAATATACTTGGCAGCAACTAGTCCACAATGGATCCGTAATCGCACTTGTGCACACCTTTATATATATATATATATGTATATGTATATGTATATATATATATATCTTTGCGCATTTTCAGAACCAACGGCGTCGAGACAATTCAAGACCATCTGCCTCGCCCTTGGCGGCGGATGTCGGATTAGGGACCAATGGGTCCTGAGTCAACATTCACATATACTAAAAATAGAGGAAAGAAAGGATCAGATTTAACATGATCCTTTGGGTTTTAGCTTGAAGAGGAGGACGAGATTCTTGAAGAGTCCGAGGGGAAACGTCATGTGCATAGTGGAGTCTAGGAGAGGGGTTGTGTGCCTCTAGGTATTTCCCGGAGGGGGGTTGCACCATGGTGGTCACGCGCTGCGGGAGGTCCACCCGGGTGTCACGCTGCTGCAGAGATTGTCGCTTGGGGGTTCGCGTGCCTCTTGGTCGCACCATAGGAAGGAGCTCACGCCGAGGTGGGAGCATGAATGAGGGAGGAAGGGGTCACGTCATGGGATGCGCTGCTGTGTGCGTGTTGCACCTTGTGCGTAGAGAGGAAGAAGAGGGGAATTCGATTCCCTTTATTTTCTTTTTCAAACCCCTAAATTAATTTCCATTAATAATAGTTATTATTAAACTCTTAAAACCCAATAATAATACTACAATTAATGCGATAATATTAATAACAAAAGACAATAATAATACTCATTTAATTATTATTATTATACACATTAAACACTTATATAAAAAGTAAAAAAAATCTCCTCAATTAATCTTTCTTAAAGGAAGCGTTTCATTTGAGAAAATCATACTCCCCTTTACTCCACAATTAAATTAAAAACTCTTTGACATCAATGTAATAAAAAAAATAAATCCTTTCCCAAATTTAATAAATTTCGTTTTTCCTTTTATTTAATTAATTAACAAAATAATAATAATAATAATTAAATCATCATTCTTATTATTATTAAAACTTTCATTTTTTTGAAGTCCAACCAAAACCCCAAATTCATTACTATTATTATTTATAATAATATTATCTATAATGATCAGTAACAATGACACTCGTAAAACCATAATAATAAAAATATAATTATTATTACTCAAACCATTGATATAACCCAACAACTCTATTAAATAACCACACTCCTTCGTTAAAAACCAAACTGCTTATTTAATTAAGCGTTTCATCGAGATACCAAACAACCTCATTAAATTCACCAATATATTACACCCAATTAAATAAAAAATAGAACTTTGACAAACCCCATAATTAAATTGTATTAAAAGGAACAATAAAACACCAATTTAAATTATGTCCAACCTCCCCATTTAAAACCAAATTAATTATCCATTTCGTTTTTAACCTTCAATTATTATTGTTGAAATAAATGTTTCGTAAATAATTATAAAACTCCACGTTGATCATTAAATTCTTTTAACATTTATTTAACTATGTAACCACAAAAATAATAACATTATTATTATTATTATTATTCAAACATTCCATTATTTAAAAACCCAAACCCCCAATTTATTACAAAATCATTAATATGATAAAATTGCCAACCCATAACCGCTCATTTAATTAAAAGTTTCTTTGAGAAGCTCAAAAGCCACATTTATAACTCATAAATGATACACTCAATTAGCATGCAATTAAAATCTCAAAGTATCAAAATAATTTATGACTCTGTAATAATAACAATGACATTATTATTATTATCTCATGCATCCATTTAGTAAAAATGGTCCTTTAATAATTCTGATACTCTTCATTTAAATAAAATGGTTGTTTGATAAAACCAAAAAGCCATGTCAATACCTTCAACTGCCATTTAATTCATTCTTTAACATTCAATAAATTCAACAACCACAATAATAGTAATAGTAACTTCATTATTATTACTATTATTAAAACTTTATTTTAATTAATCCAAAACTCTCATATAATCCTATTTAATTTAAAATAATAATAATAATTTATTAAATAAGGTAAACTGCACCGGTTGGACTGCAACCATGCGCTGCCCAGGTAGATCTATCAAAGTGGATTTTTCCGGATACGGTGCATCCGAGACTCATTAGGACACCCTCTAAAATTTACAGGGTAATTACGCAATTCCATAAATGACACCATTATGTGGTCCAACACTAAGTATAAAATTCCATAGCTCGGTTTAAAAAAAAGAACAGTTGATAAATCAAAAAAACAATTCAGAAAAATTCATATTTCAACCCGGTTCAAAAACACGGGTCTTTACACCCATTACAACTTGAATTATTAGAAATATGTTATATAATTGGTTTCCCCTAACTATATCTCATGTGAATTTATATCTTCTTTCAATTTTTTGACATGGAAGACATATAAAGCCATTTTGAAATACACTAGTGAAAAATATTAACATCATAATTACATAAATATATTCAATAGACGTAGTATTTGGAAGATCAATCTAAATATTATAAATATATTTATTTCATGACCCCATCCCCATAAATAGTACCCCTTCTTGACTAATAATCAGTCAAGGAGGATAGTTACTGCTAGTTTTAGCCTCCAATAGGCCCCATGTTTTATGCTAGCACAAGGGTATATCATACATACAAATACAAGTCATTAACATATTTGAATAAATTAAAAAGAGATATATATAATACATAAAAAATAAATTCATTCTCATAAAGGAAAAGACACCCAATCTGTATAGTTCTAATGTCATAAAAATCAAAAAAATGGGAAGGATACTACAATTACAGAAAAGGTCAAATTACCACCGACCACGAATCCCAAATAGCTCTGTAAAACCACATGTTACTAATATCTTGCTTGATCTCTAACATACATATACTGAACTAAAAATATTATATAAATGATGGGTGAACATAAAAGTACACTCAGATAGATCCTCCCTAGACAATCTCATTCAAAAGAAAAATAAAAAATACTAAAGCCCAATTAACAATAAGATAAACAAAATCATTATCTAAATAGGTATAAAAACTCTCATGCATCACCATGGTTATCTCTCATTAGGCCCTTGATAAATGATATAGAATATAATATAATTATAAATTAACTAGGTTGCACCATATGATCATCCCTAATGGGTTTTCTCTATGAACTAACACTACATATCCAAAGCCATGACTATCCAAAAAAATCGAGCAAGAATACAATTGGGTTATGTGTCACAACATGCATCTCATTCATCACATATTCTCAACATGTCATTCCACATCTCTATATTTCAACAATGTTGTTTTGGCGATCCATCATAGTATGTATGAGGTTTATCATACATCTGGTATTATACCCCATGCCAAAACATCCCCTACATAATGTATGGAACCATCTGGTTCACATCATACATATAACAATCTTTTTGATAATATAACATCCGATACATGTATTTTAGATAACCAGAACCCATTAAATCTGAGTACACACATATATGGGTAAACTAAACACTATGCATACTGGAATATATTACTGTTTGGGGTAGCGAACTGGACTATAGGGGATAAATAGTCATATATCCCTCTACAACCATGATGTTCCAGAAAACACCCTCCCAAGGTCTCATGGGTGTAATAATGCATATTGACATAGGTGGGGTTTCATAATAAATCATAAAAGATAAAATATATAAAATAGAGTTCATGACCATATTATAGACATTATCCTAGTCTAGTCTCAATAGTAGATAACATCTCTCGAACACCTAAGTAGAACTTCTATGAAATACAAATTCTCTAAGAATACAATAAATTAAAAGAAATATAATAAATTAATTCATTTCATTCAACATAAAATGTCAATTTAAATATTTCATTATATATTAATTAAAAATATTTAGATTATATTTCATTAACAATCCATTTGATTCTTATGCACACCATGAATAATCCAACTGAGTCCATGGATTCTTAGGACTATCATTTACATTTTCATTCTAGTAATAACTAATATCACGAGTTAATATTTTATTAAAACATAAAATCATTACATTATTCAATTTACTCTTGTAAAACATCATTATATACCACTAAAAGTTGTAACCAAACACATCAATCAATCTCAAGCAGTGAGAAAATAAATGTAGGTAAAATAAGAAACAAAATAATCCATACATGAAATAGATTTATTGAATAATAAGTATATAAACATTCAACGCAACAACGATTAATCCCAAAATTCACCAATTCCATCAAGTCTTGTTTCATCGTCGATGCCCTCTTGCATATCTCCATGCTTCTCAACATCATTGGAATCAACTACTTCAAAAAACACTAGATTTCCACCCATATCTCATCAGCCATAACAGTCACATATCATGTCACACAAAAAGACTCTTATATAGATCACATAAATGTTATCAAGAATCAATATATTAAAAATGGAAATGTTAGGCATCCTGTCTTCAAATGAAAAAGGGATCTGAAAGCCCCAAAAGAAGATATTAAACCTTCTCATGAAAATGGAAAACCATGAACCCATAAATTAATCATTCTTTAAAAATCAATTTTTTTTCAATCATGAATTATCCAATTCAATTATCATATATTTAAATTATACGTTACCTATGGAATTATGTATAAAATGTTCTATGGAATAATAGTGGAATACAACCCACCCAAAAATAATTCCACGAAACACCAAAAAAACAATACCGAATAATTAAAAATTAAAACATGAATATTAATTTTATTATAATGAAAAACCAGTCAAATAGAGTGGTGACGTGTGAATAAAAAAACTATAACTATTAAAATATAATAAATGAGAATAGAAATCCATGATAGCACCATAATTTACCTTATCCAATATCATTGGGACCTACTACATGGAAATAACACCACCAACGCACACATTTTTAGGAGATGAAGAATATAAAAAATGTATTATAGTTTATAGAAGAATATAGGATAGGAAATTAAAACCAAGTGTAATGAAAAAATAGAAACTACACAATACAAGAAACAACATAGACATAACCAGATTTAAGGAAAACATTCATTCCATGAAAAATGTTTGCACATCTCGATAAACTCGACATCTACAGTCATTTGTCCTATTATATCATTGGATCTAACTATAGGATGAACTCTCCATGTCTTAAGATTCATTAAATGGTCACACATATTCTACCGGGAAGAACACCCATATGATCCATGATGATCCATGGAACAATGATGCGATTGGGGGTCAGTCGGACATTAGATGTGACTACTAATGAAGATGATAGCACAAAAACAAATGATACTGAAGTAGAGGGAGGTGATTCTTAACACTAGAAAAGTGAAAATTTAAACCAAACAACCAGTAAGATGAAAACAAACCACCAGTGGAAATAGGGTGTCAATTTCAAGAATCTAGATATATGCATTCCAGATGAAATCAGTCACCTGCGATGAATATTTTCTAATTTGTTACTTATATTAAATACATGAACTATGGTGGGTATGAAACACCATTTCAGAACCGTAACCAATTCACTCCATATCCTTGAGTAGTCTTCAATGAATCCAATACCAATCTTTCCATGTATCATCATAGTTAATGGCACAAACCAATGCATGTAAAGGATAATTGAGTCGACAACAACCATTGGGGGATAGAAACTAAATGATTTGGTATAAAATAGATATCCTTCGCTGCATCCCAAATCATGCATGAAAATCAATTGATCGATACATTTAAATCATCTATTTCTATAAAATTAAACCTATATTTTGAAGATATTAAAATGACAATGTATTTAATAATAAATTTCTTATATATAATGAAATTAAATAAAAGAACAACTTAAATGTGTAAGATTCAATTTTCTATATGAAAACAAAAAATAATAAAATTAAAAAGTCTTAACCATTTTCAATTGAAAATTGGTGATGTTTTTTCACATCAATATTATTCAATTGGAGACCTATTAAAGATATGTAATTCATGAACTTTGATAAAGTTACAGCCTTTGTCATAATATCATCTAGGACTTTAGATCTGTGTATTATAGTTTCACACACTACTCAACTATCAATAACATCTCTAAAAATGAATTGTAATATCTATGTTACAAGGCCTACCATGTCATACAAAATTTTTAGAAAAATAAATGGAATAATGGTAATAAAAATGTTAAATTATAATATAATTACTTATACTATTTTCATAAATCATTTTCTTCAAACATATTTCTTCATTGACAACTTCTATCAGTATATTTTACGGAGCTGCATCTGTTTAAAGGTTAACCACTAATTTTATATTTCACATTGATGATACAGTTTCTCAACATTTAGTAAAGACATAACAAGTTAGTTATTTCATAGTATCATGATTTCTATCATAGTCAGAGTCAACATTACTCGTCAAATTTTTTGAAGAATTAATATTATTACCATAGAAAATTTTAAGATATAATGTAGAATAAATGTACCTCAACAATAATTTACAATCTTGACAATGTGTCCTTCCTAGATTATACATAAACAATAAAAAAATCTGTCATCTTAATATCATTCAATAAATAATACATCCCACTACACTACCAAAATCATCATCAAAATTACTTTTTTTATTAAGAACGAAACAAGACAACACAACCAACAACGGATAAGCATAGACCTAAGGATGTCTAAAATTCTGATGGATGAGGGGATCCCCTATAATCTGATTTACCCATTCAGGATTCAATGTTATAATATAATGCATCCATACATAATAATTATCAGGGACCTCCATTAATGCCGGATGATCTTCCACTTGGTTACCCTCCCTCGAAGAGTGCGTTATTGGGATTTTATTCGTGATCATGCCCGTTCACTTTCTGATGATATATATAATAGAACATGGAGGAGATGAAATTTTACATAGGCCATCGTGTATGATCTTTGATTCTATTTCAACTTATAATATTTTTAACCCCTTCTTGTGGCAGATATTAACACACATTAGAGTAGCCTTGGATTCGGCCTAAAAAGAGGAACCACGACCCAATCATGAAGATAATACCAAGAGGACCATGCCTCGAGAGTCCAAGAAAACCCTGCCCATTACAAAATCATAAATAATTATACTCATATATTCAATATTGGAAGTTGTTTAACATGACTGAAATATGTCTATTTATTATGTTGACTGAATGGAACACTAAACACCATAAATGTGTCAATCTAATGGCTCTTAAAAACATTAAGGATATAAGAACATTATGAAACATAAATAATACTATGTTTTCTATCCCAAATGATTTATGTGCCCATATTTTTTATAAAATTTAATATCAATCATTTAAAAATAATAATTCAATTTCATTTTAACATGGGGGATTAATTTCTTTGTCACTACATATGACTAACCATTCAAATACAAGGAATAGTAAATTAACCATGGAAATTTTTATTAGATGTAAAATATAAACATGCCAAAAACTAACTCATGGAGAAATCATTTTTTAATAGGAATGAATCAATCGACTTTTACCATCATCTTGAAGCATGTTTTAATCCATAAAATAATTTATTATAAAATGAAACCTAGTTATCTTTAAATCCATGATCATAATAGTTGGAGGCTTCATGTATAATTTTTCAATTAAATCACCAAGCAATAAATGAGTTTGTACACATATCTATTCTATATGAAAAACTAAATGGGTAAAAAAATTATAGAAGAATTCTTATTGATGAATGTTCCACTACAGGAGAATGGATTTTAGAATAATCAATCCGTCTTATTTGTAGGAATCATTTTAAAATAATTCTATCTTCATGAATATTTTTTTATATTATTTTATTCATTTATTTCATATAACCATTTACAACCAATCAACTAGGTAGAACTAATGATTATTTACTATGGAAGCATTATGGTTTTTTGAAGGGATTTAATCTAATATTCCATAGAAAAAAAATCCAATTCCTAGAATTCAGTCATTAATAGCTTGATTGTAACACTGGGGATCCTCTCCACTAAAAACATCTTCCACATTTAAGGAATTTGAAACCATATCAACAAAGTTTTACACAGTATTATGTCAAATGATCCTCCTATACCTATTCTTAGTGAGTTGACAAACCAAAATATCTCTAGGAACTCTGTAATGTAGTGTACAATTTTAATTGTATAGAGATTATGTATCAGACTGAGAATGGGACACCCGATAGAACAATGGGGTCTCTATAGGAGACTCAATTATAATATCAGGATAAACCTCCAAATCCATCTTCTATGAAGGATCCACACTTTCGTCAGTTGGAGGCTGGAATCTAGTATGAAAAAACTTTTGAAAAATGAAATATTGACTATTAATAGACTTTTTAAAGCCATGTATATCTACCCAAATATTAAACCCATTCACATCCCAATGCTAACTTTTCAAGATTCACATGGAAACTCTCAGATCAAGATTATCATCTTTAACATGTTCATAGTTTTGGCATCTATATACACTAAAATTTTCATAGGATGGGGGGTTGTGCTTTCTCAACAATTAAATGGTTTTTTAATGATGTTCTTTATTGGTCATAGTGGACACTCAAGAGGGGGGTGAATTGATTTCCAATTATAATTTCTGCTAAAAATATTTCTCTTAAAATACCCAAATTTAAAACAACGTTAAACTATAGTGAATTTATACAGATTATAAATGTTCAATTAGTATCTCTTAGATTGATTAGTTCTCAGTTAACATAATCATATAATTAAATTTACTTTTGAAACTAACATAGTGGTTTACAATAAATATAAACACATGCTAGTTTAACTATCAAAGTAGCTTTGAAATTAAAATATGTTTAAAAGTAATAGCAGTAGAATAGTAAATATATAGAGTACATATAGATTTTAACTAAAAACACAGTAGAGTTAACTAAGTGGTTTAGTCTCAAGATGAGATATAGTCCTCTCAACAATTTATATAAATTGATCCATGCCCTAGATCATGGTTAACAATAGAGATCACACTATCCAGGTCAAATGACCTCTACCAGAGTTCTCAGTGGGAAAACAAACAACAACACACAGCTGTCCTGGTATCTATCGACCATTAACACTATCCACAGTGGGAAATAAAAGATTACAGAGTTTGAGTAAGGATTTGAAAATCCTTCATCTTAGCACAGGAGAAAGTGTGTGTGAAAAATAAGCAGCCTACACACACTGCTCATAATGTATATGAAGGAATCACTAAAATAAAGAATGAAGGAGTTTAGAAAAGCTTTAATGATTGGCGATGCATCTTTGGACTTGTTTGACTAGTCAGAGGAGCTTCTGAGTCCTTCTCTGGTATTTGGTATGAAGAACAGAGTATCATTCTTTTTAGTGTTTCCAGGTTCAGCTCAGCTTATTAGCTCACAGAGGATGTGTTTTCTGCAGTTCTTCATTAGAAAAGATTTGTCGGTGTATGTTCAGTGTTATGGAGTCTGGATGTAGTAATCCTGTAAGAGCACGTTCTCCAGTCATTCTTAGCACGTTTGAGCTTGATCACGTTTTTATCAATCTTCTCTTTCGTCCCCTTGTGTGTTTAGTATTTCTTCAAGTCAGTTTCAGTTAGTATCTCCTCAGCGTCACACGCCCGTGTGTGTTCTTTTTCTTCCTTTTATAGCATTCAATTCCAGAAAAGAAAATATTTCACTTTTCATTGGTACTGGGTATGGTTTCCTGAAATGGCAGCAGAAATGATTAAATAATATTAACTACATTAAAAACATCATATTTAACAGTTAGTTTAATAAAAAAATTATTTTGAGAGTACAGGGTTCGACTAGGCAGTCAATCATTGGTATCCATTTGTTGGTAGAAGAGTTTGGTTGACTTCGTGTAGGATATTCCATCGGTAGCTCTTTAAACTGACATCGGTAGCTCTTTATACATAGTTCCATCAGTTGCTCTGGCTCCATCGGTAGCTGTCATGCAATCTGTAGCTCAATGTATCAGTGGCTATAGTTGTATCGGTAGCTCCTTATTCCGGTAGCTCTTTGTGTTTGTATTGGTAGCTCCTTGTAATTACACCGGTAGCTGTTTGGGTTTGTATCGGTAGCTCCTTGCGTCAGTAGCTATCGGCACACATGCACATCGGTAACTCTGTATATCGGTAGCTCTGTTCTGTGTCTGTCGGTAGCTATCTATCGATAGGCTAAGGGTAGTTATGCATATCAGTAGCTCCATACAAATTGGTGATTTTAGCGTATCGGTGACTCTGTCTAATGGTAGAGAAAGTCTATCAGTAGACTGAGTACCGGTAGCTCTTTTTCAGTAGATATATGCAGATCAGTGACACTTACACTTGTCTGTTTTATGAAAAACACATCTAATTGGGATAGAATTACTTCATAACTTATATAAACATGGATAAACAAAGATTGACATATTTCAGAGACTATTTTAATATTATTATTATCTCGATCATATTTAAGAGACTATTTTAATTGAGATCTTCAATGTATGAAAACATAATTGGGATTATAGAAGTATATGAACACATAATTGGAATTATCAAAATATATGAACACATGATTGAGATTATCAATATAGGTGAGGTCAACATTCTTATATGAGGGAAGATATTTATTAAGTGAACTATCATAGTGATAGATTTTTTCCAAAAGTATTTGGGGAAGCCAGAGCATTAAATCATGCTATCAAACTGATAAAAAATAATGTGATTCATACACTCAGCTAGACCATTATACATAGTAGTATAACACATTGTTTTTCTCATTAATATACCACAGAATTTACAAATCATGATAATCTAAGTAGATATGTATTGAAGGCCATTATCAATCCTCAAAACCACTAACAAATTCAATGATTTATTTTTTTACAAAGGATTCCCCTGTTTTAAACTCCTCAACAGTATTAGATGTATTCCTTAAATTATAAACCCATAATATCATTGAAAAGTCACCTATAGGTGTGATAGTGTAAGGTCATCCCCCATAGAAGGTAGTCCTAGTAGGTCCCCATAAATCCTAGTGGACATACTCAAGTAGGTGACCATCTTTATGTATGGATCTAGAAAACATTTTCATTTAGACCTACTCATGAAATTTCATTCAAAATAGTGTCAGTTACGTTGGAGAACATGAGTGAGCCACACATGTTTTTAGAATTTATTTTCTCTTTTCGCACTCACATGTCCCAACCACCTATTCCAATGCATTGTTTTGTAATTGGTAGTGACATTAGTGTTTTCAATTTCTTGATGTGTGTTCTTAATTCCCAACTATATAACCATTTAAAAAATATCAAATATAAAAAATACAATATCCCAGGTAGATTATAAGACAAATGTCATTATATTTAAAGGTAAAACCAATATGATCAAAGATAACTAGTGAGATTAGATTCCTGTGTAAACATGGAACCCATCTCACATCAAATATTCTGACAAGATAATGATATAAGAGATACATCATTGCAAATCAACTACCCATGATGAAAAATATTCTTTTGATTATTATAACAGCATCGGCATTAACTCCCTCAGTCAAACAAGAAAACAAACTCCTATCCTCCCACATATGGAAGAAGCATCCTGAGTGTAAGACCCATTCATCATCCTTAGTTTATCGGGACATACACAACAACTCTAAACATTTATATACATGGTCAAAAAATTGAAAATGATCACTAGACTCAAAAAAGGATTTAAAAATTTAAAATTGGATATTTTGTGTCTAATATGTCAAGGACTCCCACATTTGTAGTAGGTAACATCCTTTAGATTCGGTTTAGTCTGATGTTCAAGTGATTACATATAAATATTACTTCCCCTCTTTTAGTTACAATTATTTTTTCTCATAAAAAATGAAAAGGACATCGTATTTAGACCCTCTTCGTTAGGATTAACCTTATCCTTGCTACAGAAATCAAGTGAATGAATGGTTTATTTGACTTCCAATATTGTAATGGAATTTTTCCATATATCATATCATCGATAAGATTTATATAATAAAATTAAATTAAATTAATTTTATAATTTCATGATCCTCATCTTCAATACATAAAATTATATTGGAATTAAAATAATTTATTTGAACCCGTCAGATTGTGTTAAAAGGTTTCTCCATGAATCATCTAGAAGGTACATATTTTTTCCTTCTTGTGTAGATGGAAAATTAATGATGCTATCATATAATATTTTTCATTTTTAGAAAAAATATCATCTATGGATGACTCATAATAAACATCCCAAAATAAATTATCACCTAAAGAAAACATTAATGATGTACGTGATTTCATAAAACATTAGGATGGGCATATGAATAGGTTGTGATTGTTTGACCAATAGTGGATAGACATACATGGGGTTCGATTGGTCCATAAAGGGAATCCTCTAGATCTTGTTGGACTAATAGGGATTTAATTCTTAATCTCCAATAATTAAAATCATAAAAACCATCCAGTTTTTATATTTCATATTTCACAAATACCATCGTTTCTTCTGGTGGCAGTGATACTACTTTTGTGTGGAGTAATAGAGATATATACCCCCCCCCCAAATAATTCCACGGGCCACAAAATAAAAAATATTGATTAATTGAATATTGAAAAAATAAAATTTGATTATAATGTAGACACGCCATAATATATTGCTAATATGGGAGTACTGAAATAAAAACAATTATAGAAGAAAAAAAGTGAATGAAATTAAAAGGCAACAATAATAATTATGTCATTTTATGCATTTGAAACCTAATGCATGGAGTGAACATCAAACACACACAATATTTATTAGATGCTTAGAAAAATGGATTACTGTGTACATAAGAAAATATTATAGCCAACTTAAATACATATAAGTGCTAAAACAAAAACATCAAATTAGAAGAAGCAACATTGATTGAATTGGGTTTAAGAATAACATATAACCCTATATGAATGTCAGGAAATCAAGATCACATCAAGATCAAGGATAACCAATGTCATATATCCATTTAATATTCATGTAATATGATCAAACTGGGTATTCAGATTTGAGATATTGTCACACAACTTCAATTTGGGAGAACCTCGAAGGGCTCCACCGTGGTCTGTGCACCAGTGGTGTGTAGGGTGTCAGTAGACCACCAAATTAGTTCACCAATGAGTATGATAGAACCACCACATAAGATATTGAAGTAGATTTATTCAATTCTCAACACAAGGTGAGAAAAAATGCAGACCAATCATTGAGTGGGAAGAAAACAAACCACCAGTGATGAGAGGGCATCAATTTCACGAATCCAGATCTCTGTTTTTTAGATGAATTTGACCACCCAAGAATATTAAAAACATATTTGGATCCAATATAAAAGGTAATAAATTCATGTATGATTAAACTCCTTAATAAAACATTATCTATCTAATTGAACATCCCAGGGGAGGCTTCCATGATGAAAACATTGAACATCCCACTCCGAAAAACATGAAAAAAACGAAAATTAAATTGATGGCCATGATTGATTATACCATAGTATATATCGAAAGACATGAATGAGGAGAATAATTATTCATTATATATCCTAGGTACAATCTAAAATGGAGCGTTCCAAAAAATTGATTGAGCCACATAAATCATATAATTTAGAAAATTGAATCCAAAATAAATAAGATATTACAATGAGAAAATATGTATAATTAAATTACATGTATTTTAAAAAATATGGCCGGAAAATTTAAATGGGTTAATTTAAATTTTCCATATGAAAACAATGAATAACCAAATTAAAAACATGTTATTAATATATTTAAATATGCTCAATTTCATAAACTTCATGTTTCAACAAATATAATGAAGACCAAAACTCATTAAACATTCATTCAATTAACATCAATAATAATTCCTTGTATATGTTCATTATTAATTTCAATTAAGACAAGGAATAACACATTTCGTTAAATATTCACAAATTCATCAAATTGAATGCCATCAAATTAAGGGAAACACTTGATTTTTTAATTTGTCCCCCCTTTCATTCATTTTTCAAAAAACAAAACATTATTTTATCTATGTTCATTAACCGCATTCATCATATTCATCATTATAATCCATGGAAAAAAATAGTGTTTATCATTAATAGTACCAATAGAACACTATCTAGAAATCGAAAAAGGAAAACCAAATACCACAATCACAACAAAAAACAACAACACGCGATCACTAAACAAAATTTAATTAAAATATTTAATGAAATTTATATTTATTTGGAAAATTACACTTCCATGAGAAGGTATAAACAATGGAAAATTTATGATTTTAGGTATTTGAATATAAGAAGAAACATATCCCCTTCTTCTAAACATCTCCATTCTTTTCATGAGAATGAAGCAATGTCCTCGATCGATGATCCCCTTTTCTGTGTGGAATCGATGATCTCTTGATGGTTTTTATCCATAGACGCATTGATAAATAGAAAATTAGAATCCATTACAATGATGTTGATCATTTTCCATTAAATGGAAATAATGAATGGAAGGAAAAAAGATTAAATAGAGGGAAACTTCAAGAAAATAGGAATATCGTACCACAAATCACCACATATTGATCTCTAGAATTTTGTATTCATCTCTATAGAAATGGGGAATTCAAAGCCTTCAAAATGATCCATTAGGTTCCCATCGTTCATGAGTAATGAGTGGGGGAAAACTGGGTCACAGGGATTGAGTTGTTTATAGGAAAATGGAGTTTTAGAGGACCACGATGTGACCCCTAATATAACATTATTTATAATCTGGACCAAAATAAAATGGTAGAAAACAATATCAATGCCCATACTAAAACTCATATTTAGAATCCGATATTGGCTCCACAATGCATATCCTATTTATACTAGGGAGGGACAATTGCTCAGCCTTGATCACACATTATAGCCACACCCAATTTGGTCATAGCATAAAAACCCACTATGGAATAGCCACTTCGCTTCATGCCACAACAAAAAACATTTGGGATGGTGTTATGATATATAAAACCATATAGACACAACCAAGACTAAAAAAAGTATTCTTTATTTCCCACCATCGAGCCTCACAAAATCATAGTTTAGAGATAAATCCTTTGAGGCTAAACTTATGATACATCGCATGGATCTGTGCTACAACATGCCCTCAAATGGTAGTGGTATAAAACTTTTTTCATCAGTTATCATCAAGAATCCTTAAACCACTTCCAGGTGCATCCAACAACCAAAACACAGAAAGGGAAGGGACACTACTGTTCGATCAATTACAATATTTATTTAATAAAAAATAGTAACAATTACCCTAGAATTATTCTTAAATGATTTTTTACAATTTCATATCAAATATTTATATATATATAATGTTATATTGTACACCTTTTAGAAAATATTATTTTATACAGATCAATCTACTAGAATAACATAGGATATATATCCTTAATAATTGATAACATAAAATATAATATGAATGAATAATTATAATTATTTTATAATATCATCTAATAACTACCCATATCACCATATAATTATCACAACTTCATTGAACTTCTTCAAATAATTCAATTGAATAATAAAATAATAATAAAAAACAATCAATTATTATATCTTTATATAATGATGTTACCATTTACATTTAATATATATTTCTAAATATATTAATTTATTCCTATCTGTTCTTATTGAATTTTATATCCAATTCTCATTGTGTCCTCTTTTTCATATAGATACTATAGTATCTGGAATCTTCAAATAATCAATCTTAACAATTATTATTTCAGTATTAATCATAATAACACTATAATATTGTAAATCTATAGTAATTAATAGAAAATATACAACAAATAATACCAATAAATAAAAATTAAAGAATTATATTTAGTTTCAAATGAAAAAAAAATTAGGTTATAGATTGATGAATATTTCTTTTACATGATAGTATGATAATAAACCAAGATCAAACTATAGAAAACAATCCTTGAAATTAATGTATTTTTACAATGCTTATTGGGTTTTATATATAGTGTTTAATATATTACAATATTCTTACACATCAATAATATTTTCAAATTTAATAATAATGTGAATGGGGAGAGGGGTTACTCTCATATCCTCATGTTAGTGATAGTGTTTTTTTTGTGAACTAACTCTTGTCCTCTAATCTCTCTTCAATCCAAACCATTAGATTTTAAAAAAAAACATTTAATGATTCCTCATCAAAAGTTGTCTATGAGAATCTTTATCCTTCTTGGCTTTGGATACTTCACTATTATGAGAAATTTCCAACTAATAATTGTCTATTCATTTGATACAATTTTTCTCACTCCATAAGAATGTTTCCTCAAAAAATGGAGGGATCTTACACCAACATTGACCACATTATTTATGGGATGATATGTGAAATCCCTAAGTCATTCATTGTGATTTTACTCTTCATTGATATTCTTAAGATCCACATCAATCATAATCTTCCGTATTTAATCCTCATTCGAGAACACTTCCATCAAAATTTATGCAAAATCTATGTGTATGTAGGCCAAGTTTACTATGATATTGGTAGTTGAATGTTAGATATTGAGATATTGGATGATCATTGAATATTATTATTTCTTATTGAAAGAGACAAGTGATAAATGATTTACATTCCCATTAAATTTGAGTGATTATTACTATCAAATTTTTGATTGAATTTCATATATCATTTGAATTCGATCATCCATATCCTTTATAACATTTTGGATATGATTTTTATGAATATTTTACTACAATATTAGGAATTGAGGATCGTTAATATTTTTTTCAATTAGGGAACAATTTATATGATATTAGTATTCCACGGTTTTTGGTTTTGATGTTGGGCGACACAATTGTTTTTCTTGAGTATATAATTTTTATCATAAATACGTCTATAAATTTAAATGTTATTTTGATTATAATAGATATTGAAGCTGTTTGATGGAAGATAATAGTTTATAATAATTAATAGATGGATGAGCTAGCGTGGTATCCTATGGTTTCTATAGTGAGTATAATAATTTTAATATTTTTCCTCATTATTTAATACAATGGAACTTCCTTATTATTTATAAAAAAATTAGGGATGTTTGACTCATCTAGATTTCACATTTTCTTAGTCATCTATTATGAGTCATAAAATTTGTGCTTCTAAAGTACATAGAAATCGTATCATACCTATTAACACGCTATCATGCCAACAAACACCCCTTTTACCACTCATTTTCTTCATCCACGTGAGCTTCCAGGGTTGTTCATACCCTTACATTCATAAATATCTTATTTAGACTCTTATTATTGCATAATGTATATACTGAAACGTTCCCACCAATAACATATCCATACCATGAATCTCCAACCATTCATTCCTTATCCCACCATGTCTATATCACATCGATTTTATTCTAAACATCTAGGATCTAATGATTTTCTTCCATTATCTCCAACTCAAGTTCATAAAAATAAACATAATAATGCATTGGAACATACACATCCTTCCATGGTTATTGATCCTAGATATCCCACAAATCCATCTATGCCTAATGATAAATTATAATCATGTTTTATTATTTGAGTGTCAAAATATGTCAATTTTTATGGTACTGTGAATTAATTCTTCATTTATCCTTCGATCTTATTCAGTGATATATTCTATGATGAGACATTGGTGAACCCATATGTGTGAGGATAGGAATCATCAAACATAAATAATGGTTAATTACAATGAGGAAAATAAAATTATTGGTAAATTTTCTAGGTAGTGTAAAAGTTATATTGAGGCATTTCAAAGAGAAAATGATATCATTCTATTGTAACAAGTCCAATGGATTCATATTAGTAATAAAATCAATATGAATTCATGGGTAAATATATGGGTAAAAATCATTATTAAATTGATATCTCTATTATTATTGTATTTATATAATTTAAAATGTCCTTTGTAGCAACAATTTAGCTTCCCCGATTGTGATGCTACTAGGGTCACATGGTTTTTTGATATTGGGATGTTGTGGAAATAATATAATCATGAATTATATAATTGTTGTGTTAGAAATTGATTCCTAGAACCAACATTTTTTTTTGATAATCAGTATTCATAGTTTTCAATATTAAAAAAATTCATAGCACATCATGAATTTGTTTCTGTGTGAAATATTATGTGATCATATTCTAAGAGGAGGTGTCCCACTAAATGTCATAGAATATCTACACTATGATGAGAAGACAAAAGTATCACAATAGTATCATTAAAATATATGTTTTATAGTTGGTTGATAACATTTGTGGGAAAAAATGAAAAATGACTTAGGGTTGGAAACTCATAGGACTATGAGAAAACATCTAACAGTTTAAACACTTAGTAATATCCAGTGTTAGATAATATTATAACAAGACCTACCTGAAGGAAATCCATATATATATATATATATGTGTGTGTGTTTTATTGGATGTTCATATTAAAGGACATGTGTATTTATCCATAGAATTTAATATTGACATTAATGAATTCTATGAGTCATGTACTTGGATGTATTGACGAAAATTGATTTGACATATGTTCACGTTTGATGTAGGATACATTGGGTTTGTCAAGAGTAATAATGAATTAATGATTTCCACGAGAATGGACTTTTCCCTTCTGATCTATATCAATTGTTTATATCGTAATACCATTCATGAAAATGTTATTGTATAGATAAATCTAGGGCCATGTTGTTCAATAGTAATGTTTGATTTTAGGATATTCAATAAAGGAGACTTCAAGAACAATTGATAATGTCTCTAGCATGCATCCGACATGATTTTATATATCATGATATAAATATTATATTACAAATTGACCACTCGTGTGAGGTACTATGTTGTTGTGACATTATGTTATTTTTTTATAGGTACCCTGACATGATATGAGATGCTAACCATGGACATTAGGTTGTTTCACCTAATGCAACTGTGAAATATGAAATGAGATCACACACTAAATATAACCAAAATATATGTTAAATAATATTTTACTTTTTATTTTTTAAAAAGAGATAAATAATATTCATGAAAATGATCTAACAGTTATCCATGTTTTCTAGATAGCATATATTCTGTCACCAGTTATGTGAGATAATGTTATGAGAGAAAAATACAAAATAAATATTTATTTTCCATTTATGGAATATAATAGTTTTTTATTTATTGTTGAATAATTCAATGAGATTTATTTTTCAAATATTCAATTTTCATATCCTAATAAATATTATGTAGGATTGGTAAATTGTTTTTTAAGGTCGATGGGAAGTCCCCTTTTATTGAACAATGAAATGAAGATCTTATTTGAGAAATGTGAAAGAGGAAAACCCATACAATAAGGGAAACATGCCTTAAAAAACAGATTTCCAAAAAAAATAAAAGACCAAAAGAAACAAACTTCCATGTAATAATCAGTAATCCTCATCTCCCCCATTGCAAATCATCGCAACATTGAGATCCCTCATGATAGATCATTGACCCCATTGTCAAGAAGTTGCACTGTGCTGGCCGCACAACATGTCAGAGAACCTCTCCAAACAACAAAGTTTAGAAGAGGGCAGGATGAAAGGTGCCAACTCAACATTCTCTCTTATGAGCCGCCTAACCAAATTATCATGAAGAAAACATCAGCAATGTCAACATGATGAAATTCAATATACATCTCAAAAATCAATGAGCGATTATCAATGCAAGGTACCCATGCACCCTTCAAGAGATAATCCATTGTCGAATGAAGGGTATCATAAAACCCCTTCATCATTCAATGCCGCCCAACCAATGACACATGAAAATGCTACACCACTCCATGAGAGATAAGGAGAAACCAAAAAATACAACGAATCTACTTCCAATGAGTGAGAAGAAACATGAAAAGAAAGCATCAAACATAATCAATAACAACTGAAGTCAAAACTCACTTCATCAAGAAAACCACATGACTAGGCCACCCCAAAAAACATACAAAACCAAACTCTACCATTCATAGATCATAAGTAGTTAAAATGATGGGGAAAATCTCAAAAAATCAATTTAGAGTAGTAGTTGTCATTGAAAAATGGCCCGCCTTCAAATATCAGAACTCTATTTTTTCATCATTGAACACCCAGATCAGATGAGGCACCTGGCCGAGGAAACCCAATAGCCAATTGTGACCCCTTGAAGGGTCCATGTTTATGAACACTGAATGAACACCTTCACTGTAAGGACGACTAATATTAGATCCAGCCATAGGGAAATGAAATGAGAAATGTAGAAAACCCACGACAACGACAAAGACAGTTTCAAGCAATGCCAGTACCGCTTCCATCATCGACGGGACCAGCACAAATCATCTCAAATGATCCTTGGATGTCGTTCGAGAGAAATCGAACTCATCACCGAAGATCAACCAATGATGAACCATGCACGTGTCCGCACCTTGAGAGCCATCGTTTTGGAGAAACCTGGCTGCCACCATTCGAAATCCAGAACTACATCAAAAAAGGTTATCAATGCTAGTGCAACCTAGATCTGAAGATAGATCCATGAAATGTGGATGATTAGGGTGATAATGCATTTGTAGAATCATGAAGGAGAACAACAGGCAAGGCACAAGAAGCCAACAGTGTGAGAGCTGTCAGAGGAAGATTCCAAGGCTGGAAAAAAGCTGACAACCAGATGTGGTAACCACAAGCACAGAACCCTAAAGACGCAGTAGTGCTGGAGAGTGTGGCTCCATCACATGTGATAATCATATCAAATTAACCTAGTATTGGAAGATCATGTTTATATGCCTTGTGAGATATAAAATAAATGTAATATTATTTCATTAAATAGTGTTTAATACTATTTTTTGGGATCAATGCATGTAATAAAACATTATTAAAACTATTATTATTGTGATGTGGTAACATAAGGATTAAATAAACAATAAGGGGTACTTGTACTATTATTTATTTCTTTCCATAGTGGTATACAAAATTACATTATTTTTATAGAGAGTGAATTTCATTTTTTACACAATGATTGTCGAGGAGAATTATCTTCATCCCTACATGAATCCAGGCTAAATAATGGTCCCATTAATGTAGATAAATCATTCTCTACCATCTACTGTAAAATCTTATTAGTTCAAGGAAAACCATTTTTAAGGCATTCCTAAGGTGGTCAAAAGATAATGAAATATGTGTTAGGATCTTTTTTAAAAACATCTTTATTTTCATTGGACGCATAATATGTCCTTGTATATAAGTCTTCATCAGCCTATATCATTTCATTCTCATGACAACAACTAAATAGAAACTGATCATATAACAAATTATTCAAAACAATACATTCATTTGGATCATCTGTGTTTTGAGATTCAATTTTCACCCCATTATGATACAACACATAATAGTTTTTATGAAAATCGTATTTGATTATATTGTAGGTAAATTCTACATGGAATAAAAAATATCTACCATCAAAATTATAACATGGTTTATTTATGTTACCACTATATGTTGAATTTCCAAATGAAAAATATAAAAATATCTCTTGATTGTTTTGAAAATATGTTGTGGCCGAATGGATTTCAAACATCAAACGTCTATCTGTTCTATAAAAAATTTATAATTCATTTTGTGAATGTAATTTAATAATATAGCTATTTAATAAAAAATATATTTAATTATTAAATAATTTTCCACTTTATCTAAAAACATAACTGACACACTACTCTATATGAGAATCATAATATGAAGGAAAACAAAATAATATATATATATATATGACAAAATACTTAAAATAGGAAACCTTGAAATTGAATTAAATTTTAAATATAATACATTGGAATTGGTTGGATTTGGATTTTTTTGTTGATTAAATTTTGTAGGTTTGATCAAGAATGATTGGCTATTATATAGATAGGATTTTTTAGATCTATTGGGTTTCAATTTATATGGTAGATATGATCAGTTCATTTATTTTCCAGACTACTCAGCTTGGTATGGTACACTATTGTTTCTTTAGGGTTTGATCAATTCATACAAAATTATTATATATAGTGTGTAATTACAAATTAATATATAGGTAGATAATTTGAATCACATTGGATTTTATGGAAAGTAAATTTATAAAGAACATATTTTTGAATGATTTCCTTATAACCTAGAAATGAAACTTACATTATGAGATTTATATATTTTCTATCACTCATTTAACAATAAAATCCATAATTTAATAACATTTATAAAAAATAATATTATCAGGATTTATCATATAATATAGATCCAAAAAAATTAAATCATTATTGAGGTAATAATATAGCATGTATATATCGTTAAATAAATTATCAATCATTGTGGAATCACTCCACAACAACTTCCACAAATTAATGGAAACATATTATGATGACTCATGACATATGTTATTTATATATCAATTTTAATTTATTTTTATTTTATGATCCATGTTTATATTTGTTTCCCACTCCTATGTAAAAAATTAAGGTCTTTAAATAGTTTTAACTCTCTTCAATAAGTTAAATTTCTATACATTATTTTTATATATTTTGGAATAAAATTTGAAGAGTTTATGTAATGTCATTTAAATCCAACCTACATTAAAAATAATGGATTCTCATATTCTTTATTATCATGTATAGAGTATTCACATATCAAATGCAGTCATTTTTTTTCCATGATAGAATTTCCAAGTACCATATTATTTTACCTCTCGTGGTGACATAAGATCCATTATTCGGAAAAGATCCCACTATGAGTTCTAATTCCATTTATTGGCATCCCTCCAAGACATAACGTAATTATGTAACTCAATCACAATAATGATTTATCATAAATAACTTATAGATTTTTATACTAAGGAGTATCATTTACTCATACATGAACTCCTATTACATATTGACTCAATATCATATCACCAAAAACTATATTCAATATATTACCATCATACCAATAATGAAAATGAATGTGTGGATAGAGGAAATTTAAGGAACCATCCACCCAAGTGAATCTAGATTAAAAAAATATTATTATAATGGGCTGAATCTTAGTTGATATCTTAGAAAAATAAGTGAATATTAAAACTCACACATAATTTTTATTTGTGACTATTATAAAATGATGATAGAAGATACTATCACAAAATGGATACCCAATGTAAGAATTAATACAATAATACTCAATATATATATATATATATGGATTAATAATAAAAACGAATCAATAAAGGTATAAAGAAGAAGAATAATGGCGGAGGGAAACTTGTGTGACTCGTATATATTATAGGACTAAAACATGGTTAAGAGGGTTTGGTATAACTTTTAATAAAATATCATCATAATATTTTATTTTTTAAAAAAATTATCATCAAGATACCATATAAATAATACTTCTTCTTTTGGTACCATATGATCTACAAGGGAGAACCCCTTCATTCAGACCCTCATTGAGTTCCTAGTGACCCAATGGGTATTTTATTTTTCCTGGTACCAAAAACTATGAACTGATATTTGACTATACATTTAAATAACATTAGAGAAAAATAAAATATTATCAAAACACCTCTAAATAAATCATCATTCGATTAAATTAATGAAAAGAACCACAAAAAATAATCAATCCTATCATTAAATCAAAAATATTGAAAAAAAATGAAAAATAAATCAATGTATCCCACATATCTAGTTTAGATATTACCGATTTGATGTGAAAGAACAAAAAATTAATTGAATGTGGATCATTGGTTGAGAATAATGGTTCACATGATGGGAAGAAGTGGGAAAATGTCGATTGGGGAAAATAAAAATAAAAAACAAAAAATTAATCCAGGAGAAATGTAATAATTATGTTTTATGTGACATATTTTATATAAATGAACAATAAATGGATGCAACGATTGAAGGAATACTTATTGGGAATAAGGATTTGTAGGCTTGGAAGAGGGGAGCTATGGATTAGGGAAACCTGTGGGCGGATGGTTTTTGGAGGGGTACAGTCTATTTGGGGTAATCAATAAAATTGGTATCAAAAAAACTATTTCGATACCTTGATTGATTTGACCATGTCCCAATGTTTTTAATAAACCATTATTATAGGGTGGTCCTATCCCAATGGTTGTTAAAAACCATTGGGGAACCTCTCTCAAAAAATCCATATACCAACAGATTTTGAAAACCATTTGTATAGGGGACCAAAACAAATGGTTCTTTCAACCAATTGTTATGTGTGAGTTAGTATAGATGTTATCTACTTTTATGAGGCTGTGTATATTTTATGATCAATTGTTTATCTACCCATGGGTTTTGAACATCTATATTCCACTTATTGAAAACTCATTGTTATTAGAATTATTTTTCCATATAGCATCCGATTATCCTAAAAAACAAAGTTGATATTAAAATGATAGTTTATAATTTATAATTTGAATCGTTATCAATATAGAAAAACCTCATTATTAAAACTAAAACATGGATTTCAAATATGAATCCCTCCAAAAAATTTCATGAAATCATATGTATCTTTAATATTATAGTATAATGATAGATATTCCATAATTTATGGTGAAATTAAGATTGATATATATAAATCATGATTTTTTTCAACTACAAATTTATTTATAATTTTCATTCCAGCATTCAATCTATAATTTTTGTCACTCCTTTTAATGCACACATGGTGAATTCCACCCATGCATTGTATTTACCTCATCATCCTACATCACATTATTTACCATATTTAATAATAAGTTATAATTAAATAGGGGTGATTTTGAAATCATCATGTTAATGATTATTGTTTTTCTTGTTGACCAAAATAGTTTCATATACTCTTTTGTAAATCTGGGGTAATAGTTTTTTTTCATAAACCAATTGTGATTATTAAACATACAACGGTCTATATGAAATTAATTGTAAATATTGGCTGGGTTTACTTCCATATTATAAGACCAACCCACTAATACTTGTTTCTCCTATTGATACATTTATCATTCACCCCATCCTGAAATTTTTCCCCTGTAAATAGAGGTATCATCAACTATATTTCACTTCTTTCCATGTGGAGTGATATGTGAGATCAGTAAGGAATATTGTTTTGTTTTACTCTTCTAATATATCATTAGTAGTCAGTTAAGGATTATTATTCCTTAGTTAATCCTTATTTAATGGAAATTATTCACAATTTATTCAAACTCTATGTGTAATTAGACAGAATTTAATTTTATTTTTGTCGATGAATGTTAATATTTTAGATAGTGGAGGATCATTGGATTTTATTGGATCTTATAGAAGTAGAAAAGTTATATATTTATCATTTCCAATTAATTATTCTTGTTTTCATTAGGATATTTTTTATTTCATTTAACAAATCATACAACTTAATGCTTCCATCTATTTTATTATATTTTAGAATTTTATTATAAATATTTCATTCAATGATATTGAAATTCATTAATTATTTATATTTATATCCTTTATGATAGATTTTTTAGGATATTATATAACAATTTTTTTTGGTTTTGTTGTTGGGTGACACATTGTTTTATTGTTGATTAAATGTTTTCATCATAAAGTCAAGTGTACATTTACTTATTATGCAAATTAAGAATAATATTGATGAATTTTGAAGGAAAGATTATTTTATACAGATTGATTGATTTGTGATCTAGTATTTCCTCCTCCATTTCCATTCATGGATATAATAATTGAAATATATTTCTTCTGCACATAAATTATCAATCATACCCTTATTATTTATAAATTATTTTTCGGGAATTTCGATTGAACTATATTTTCCTTCCTCTCAAGCTACTGATATGGTTCTGATTATCGGAGCCCATAGAGGTCCATAGAGTTCCCAACATACCCATATACACCTTATCCCTCTAATGGACACCCCATCTACAAAACATTTTCATCCTCCACATGATCATCCGGGGTAGTTCTACCCATGCCTCCATCATCATCTTATTTTTCCTCTTATTCTCATTCCTTGCCTATGTTGTCTCCAAATAAAATCAAACCTATACCATTTTCATATCCAATGATGTATCCCATGCCATTCAACCTTTATCCCCCCATGACTACACCACATCTATTTTCTAATATCCAGATAGAATATGATGATTTGGTTCCATAAAATTCAACTATAGTGCAAGACGATGACATGATGCATGCATTAGAAAAAACACAAATTTTAGAGGGTACATATCTAGGACAACCCCCTGATCCATCTGAGAAAAATTAGTAGTCTACATCTTGTTTTATTATAAGTGTGTCTAATTATCTCCAATTATTTTTTCATGTTCAAATATGAATTAATTCTTCATTTTTTCATATAATGAAATTAAATGACATATTCTAACAGTTGATGTAGGTGCACCGAAATTTGTGAAGATTATAATAATCAAACACACATAATGGTGAATTAAAATGAAGAAAATCAACTGATAGTTAAAAATACAAGATAGATTATATGTTTTATGGAATCATTATCCAAGTAAAATGGTATCATTCTGGTGAAACCAATCACCTGGAGGTATGTTGGTAAAAACTTTGAGGTGAAAGTATTGGCGGAGATATGCATGTGAAAAATTATTAAATTATATCTATGTAATTGTTGTATTTATATGAATTATCATGTTCATTGAAATATAAATATAACATACCCGACAGTGATGCTATAATGGTCACATGGTTAATAGATCATGGGATGATATAGTGATCATATATGTATGAGTTATATGTTGGTTGTGTTGGAGTTGGACTCCAATATAAAAATTCATTATACATTTGATAATATGTATTCATATTTTTTAATATTAATAATCGTCTTTAATACATCATCATTTTTCTTCAGCGTGACATGGTATGTGATAATACTTGAAGATCATGTGTCGTACTGAATGGTATTAATAGTTTTATACTCTAATGAGAACCTATAATTTTGAATATAATATTTTTAATGTATATTTTTTATAGCTGGATGATAGAAATTGATGGACACAAATGATACATTCAATTTGGGGTTGGGACTCGTATGACATTGAGGCGCCTTCTAATGGTGTACTCTCTTGGTAATATATATTGTGTTACATTATGAGAAGAATACATGCCAGTAAGAAATCCAAATTTATATGTGTCATTGGATGTTATGTTCCATGGTTGTGTGTATTGATCCTTATACATTAATATTATTAATACTGAATGTTATAATTCGGAACATTAATGTATTGATGAAAATCATTATGACATATTCTTGCTGTGAGGTATGATAAATTGGGTACATCATGAGTAATATTGCATTAACGAAAAATGTGAGAAATTATTTATTTCTTCTGTTCTTTAATAGATGATAATATCTCAATATATTTCATTAAAATGATATGTCCTAAATAAATCAATGGTCGTGTTGTTCTATAGGGATGTTCGATTTCAAAAAAAAACATTCAACAAAATCGTTGATGATGCCACCATGTAATCATCTTGGTCAAATATATCATTATGAAGGGATTATATTATAGATTGAGCACCCATATTACTTACTATGTTGTGTCAAGAAAACATTTTTCTCTAATGGTGCCTTAGCGAGTTTCCATATTCTAACCACAAACATTAGTTTTTTCACTTATTGTCACTAAGAATGTGGCATAGAGGATTAAAAACTAAATGTATTTAGAATCATAGTTCACCCCAGGCATTCTAGGGGTAGGGTTTAGATCATATGTTCATCCCAAACTGTGGGAGGAGCCTCGGTCTAATTCCCCACATACCTCCAATCCATGATCACATGCTAATTTATCTAATTACCACATATGAAAAATCACTAACTATTCATAAAAATACACATAAAAACCAACATTCACATCCTTTTTATCACATAAATCAAATTTGTGCCTTATCACATTAGTATATTAACCTCACAAATCACACAGCCATTTAATATTTAATCCAATTATCATTCATAAGTCAACCCATTTAACATATTCATCAATTTTCATACATTCACATGTTTCACATAATTCATCATTTCTTGTGTCTTATCCAAATCATGAATTTCAATTTCAATCTATCACGTCATTAGAATAATTATTCATATTATATTTAACCCTATTTTTATTGTTATAATCAAACCCTTATACCATTAAGATATTCTGGTCACAAATATCAATAATCCATTTTCCAACAAAACTTACATATAAAAATGTTCATCTTGGGCTCTACATTATCTCAAGTCTATTACATAACGAACATTTTATTTTTGAATGTTTAGGAATTTTATTACACCGCATGTGTGGCCCTATATCAGTATAATCAAACCACAATTCATCCCATGGTGATCATCAGGGGTTTAATTCGATATTTATAAAATAATTTTACCAAATACATTCAAAGGCATCAAATTCACTGCAATAGAAAACCATTAACACAACCCTAGAAGCACAAATAAACTTCATGACCATGAAATATAACATCTAGAACACCAACCTCGAAAAAGAAGATGAACACACACCTATCCATAGCTTCTGATCAAGATTCAATCACCCATTGATGCCCAAACATATGATTTACAATAAATATATGGTTTTTATTTAGTTGGAAGTAGAAGAATGAATCAAAATCCATAATCCATAAAGGTGAATCCATAGGAGAATAATACTTACCCATAAAATTGATATAAAACCAATGACACTCCAAACAAACACATTATCCTCAAGCACAACATCCATGACATCAAACACATGAGATGGTTTAGTGTCATACAACTAATGTTATGAAATATTAAAAACTATATCAACCTGTTATTTTGGGAGAATTATTATTTTTAATTTCATTGATTTATTATTTCGTACAGTACTCCAAAATTTTCATGTTGTATACGCAACACCCTATTAGCTTGTAGTATATGCAACACTATTCTTGGATCGTGTTACATATATTTTCAAGTTAGTTTTGTAGAAATTTTTCAACGAACAATTATGTATATATTTTTATTAATGTATAAAAGAAATAAGTATTGAATTATGTTATAAACAACAACAATTGGATCCTTCACTACACGCATCCCTGGCTTGGCTTGCATTACACACAATTGCGACCTTCCTCGATAGTGTGTGTAGTACACAATACAATGTTTCACTAAACAATGATATATGGTTATAATATAATTGTAAACTTTCCGTTATAAATATTATAAACTACATTTTTAATTTTATGACATTATAATTCACCTTACACATTTTATTTAACATGCAATGAGAACAAAATAAATATTTTGGGTAAAATAAGTATTTTTCAAAAAATGCAGATTTTCCACCTTTTAATGGTGCACCCACATTAATTCTAGTTTTTTCACGTTTATAATTTAAATTTTATAAAATACAATTCTTCATTGGTTTTAGGATATAAAAATTTACTTTGGATAAATGTGTCATATTATTCTGATAACTTTCATATTTAAATAAATAGTAAAAACACGCTATATTTTAATTAAAAACAACTTTTTTCATCATAATAATTTATATGTTTAAATTTTAATATTGAATGGTTTTAAAGTATAAATAGAATATATTTTTACCATTTAATAAAATGTATGTCATTATCATTGATATTACATTGAATTCATATGTAAAATCATTTCAATCTTTTGTACTATTTTAACTTTTAAAACTCATTTTCTTAACTACATGAATAATTTTAAATTAATTTCATTAACTTCATTGGTTTAAACAATGAAAAAATGGATTCCATATTTGGAATCAGTTGGTATATATTATTTTATTATGCTACTTTTTATTTTTAGTCATTATGAATAGTAACAACATTAAATTTTATTTACCATAGTTAAAGGTTAATCATGTAATTAAGGGTAAATATAATATTATAAAATTACCCTTACACTTATCCTAATATAATTGGATGATTATATTTTACCCTAAATCATTCCTGGGTCGAAATGAAATCTAATTTAACCCACATGTATTTGATTAAGACCGTTTATTTATTTTATTTAATGGAATGTTAAATGTCTCACTCAAACTCTAATAATTAGATTAATTTTAATATAAGGTTATATAGAATATAAAATCGATTAAAAATACTAATTTGAAAGCTAAAAAAAATTTAATTACAATAGTAAATTATTGGTAATTTATCAGAAATATATAATTACCTTAATAGCATATACATTAATGATGAAGAAACTATTTATTTAGTGAAAAATCAATAATATTGTTTTTATTAAAATAACAATACATATGAAAATGAACAGAAACATGACCAAACATTATTTATCTAGTATATATATACCCTAAAAATACAAGGGTCGATTTGTGGACAATTTCGAGCCATAAAAACTAATTTGGACATTAATATTATTTAATTTTAAATGATGTCAAAGATGTCACCTTCATAATTTAATAAATATAACAATTTAAATGATTTTATTTTAAGGTGATAAATTAGAGTAAAAGTATTACTTGAAAATATATGAAATTTATCTTCTTCATAGGATTTTATTATTAATTTTTATGCAAAAAATTAGTAGATTAAATAATTATAAAAAATTGTTCATCTAATTATTTTATTAAGAGATATACAAATTAAATGGTTTTAAAATTATTAAAATAAATATTATATTAACTATTTAATGTCCTCCATAAATTTTCTAGACAAATTTGACATGTTATAAATCTATTAAATATTTTTTAGAATATATCCTCTTTGTATGTTTTGTTAAAATTAATATAAAAGAATAATTTCGAAATTGACACATGTTATTTTATAAAAATAACATATTATAAAATTGATTAAAAATCACAACAATTTATATAAAATATAAATTAAAATTTATATGGTCTAAAATGTAATAAATTATCTAATTATATTAAATTCAGAACACATAAGTAAATATTTATAACAATTCAAAAATTAGAGTCTTATTATATCAAATAAAAATAAATAGGTTAAATAAGGAAAAATCAAGTTGATAATGTTAAACATTAATTCCAAAAAAGTATAAATTTTATTGGATGATGAGATTACAACCCTATCACATTTAATATTCTGATTTGAGTCAATTTTGGGTGTTTTTAAGTGAATTTTAATTTATTATAAATTAATATTTCCTATGTTACAAAAGATGCCCCTCTCCTCCCTTATAAAAAGGGCACCCCTTACCTCTTCTCATCAAACCCTTTTTATCCTTGAAAATTGGCCAACCCATGAAAATTACACATCGAAACCTAAGTAGTTATATCATAGAGGTTCTCGTCTTCTCAGAAGATCAACTCTAGTTCCCAAAAATGATGTTTAAATGAGGTGCGTTGAGGAAGAGGTAATCTCTTATACGAACTCTTTAATGTTTCATTCTTCTTCTACATCATCATCATTAGTTGTTCCATAATAAATTAATAACATCAGTATTACATATATACTGATATGTTATTATGAATGTGAAACAAACCAATTTCACCTTCTCTCTATCCTACGGAAAACGAAATCACTGTGCGTGCGTGCGTACGAAATACCGTCTCCACATTGTGTTGTAATCTGTTTTCAACCCCCACCTTACTTGGATGTGTATAATGGTATAAATAATTATAATATATTTTTATTATAACATCGTAATTACTCTATGATATTATATAATTAACTCTAATTCCATTCAATAAATATGGGAAAGATATCATCACTCATGCGTATATACTGATTACCGTGTCCACGAAGCGATGAGATTCATTTTCCATGTAAACAATTCAAGAATCATTATAAAGTATATATAAGAATACATCATAAAATATATGAAATATTAATGATGTTGGATTTATGTATATGTTATATACTTACATCTATTAAATTTAATAAGGAATCGAAAACAGCGTTCATGCGTACGTACGACCTACCTTCTCCATTAATGGTGTATTTGTTTCCATTTATCGATCTATTATATATATATATGTATTATGAATATATATTATATATAAATCATGTTTTATATTCTGAAATTAATTATTCATGATCTATAAAATCATATAAAAAATTACAAGTCAAGCACGGATGATAAATGCAACGATTTTACCCAAAACGGTGCTTTAACATGGAATAGACAAATGAACAGATAATATAAAGTCGTAAGTGAGTGATATTTGATATCATAAATATTATTATTGTTCATTTACAAGTTAATAATATAATAAAACACACTATTCAGGATTCTCAGACAAATATATAAGCAATTGGACAAATGGTAAGGGATAAATATTCCAATCTTGTTCTTAACCGAGATTGTTTCTTCATAATTATTTACTGGGGTTATATTTATCATCCATGTCCATGTTATCTAAAAATGTATTCATTTATGATTAATGTAATTTTTAGCCATTTAATATTCTATAATTATGTATTCATGATCAATGTAATCAGATTAATTTTTTCAAGTCAATACACAGACGATAAATGAAACGTTTTTACCCGAAACGCTTCTTTAACATGGAATACACAAATGAAAAGATAATATAAAGACATAAGTGAGTGATATGTTGTATCAGAAATATTATTATTATTATTTTTAATTTTTTTATGTCTTGTGTCATTCAATACACAGAAATCCGCTTGTGCTATTCGCAACACTGTATTAGCTTGCAGTATACGATACAATATTCTTGGCTCGTGTTACACACAATTTCAAGTTAATTTTGTAGTAATTATTCTATGAAACATTAATTATAGATTTTTTTAATGTATAAATGGAATAAGTTTTGAATTATTTTATACACAACACCATAGGAAGCATTCACTAAACGCAACCCTTGCATGGCTTGCATTACACTCAATTGTGACATTCCTCAATAGCGTGTGTAGTACGCAATACCGAGTTTCACTAAACAACGATATATGGTTATAATATTATTATAAACTAGAAATTATTAATATTATTTACTAAATTTTGAATTTTATGAAATTATAATTCATCTTTAACATTTTATAGAACCTGGTATGAGAAAATATATATATATATTTTGGGTAAAATAAGTATTTTTATGAAAATAATGTTTTGGCGCCTTTTGATGGTGAACCAATTTTAAATCTATTTTTTCAAGTTTATAAGTTCAATTTCACAAAATAAAATACAACATTGGGATCATGATATAAAAATTTAAATTGGATAAATTTTTCATATTATTATGATAACTTTCAAATGTAAATGAATAGTAAAAACACGCTATATTTTTATTAAAAACATCTTTTCTCATCGTAATAATGTATATGGTTAAATTATTATATTTAATGGTTTTAAAGTATCAATTGAATATATTTTTATTATTTAATATAATTTATTTCATTATCATTGATTTTACATTGATTTCATATTTAAAATCATTCCAATGGTTTGCAATGTTTTAGCTTTTAAAACTCGTCTTCTTAACAATATGATAAATTTTAAATTAATTTCTGCTACTTCTATGATTTGAAATTGGAAAAAAGGATTCCATATTTGGAATAAGTTGGTAAAAATTATTTTTTAACCTACATTTTTATTTTTAGTCATTATGAATAATAACAACGGTAAATTTTACTTACCAAAGTTAATGGTAAATAATGTAATTAAGGGTAAATATAAAATAATAAAATTACCTTAATACTTGTCCGAATATATTTGGATGATTATATTATACCCTAAATCATAATTTTTCCGAAATGGAATCCAATTTAACCAACTTGTATTTGAATAAGACCTTTTATTTATTTTATATAAACGAATGTGAAATGTCTCACTCAATCATTAATAATTAGATTATTTTTAATATAATCTTATAAAAAATATAAATTCTATTATAAATACTCATTTGAAAGCTAAAAATTTTTCCTTTACCATGGTAATTTATTTGTAATTTTTAAGTAATATTTAATTACCTTAAGATCTTATACATTAATGACGATGATATTATTTATTTAGAGAAAAATCAATAATATAATTATTATTAAAATACAAATACCTAGAAAAAGGACATGAAACATGACAAAACATTATTGGTCAAGTATATCTATACCCTAAGCATACAATGTTCTATTTGTGGACCATTTGGAGCCTTATAAAACCGATTAAGACATTTATATTATTTTATTTCAAATGATGTCAAAGATGTCAACTTCATAATTTAATAAATTTAACAATTTCAATGTTGTTATTTTAAGATGATAAATTAGATTAAAATTATTATAATAAAATCTATGATATTTATATTCATCATAAGATTTTATTTTTAATTTTTGTGCAACAAATAAGTATATTAAATAAATAATCAAAACTATTGTACTAATTATTTTATTAGGAGATATACCAAATAAATGGTTTTAAAAATATTAAAATAAATATTATAAGAACTATTTAATGTGCTACACTAATTTTATAGAAATAGTTGACATGTTAAAAAAATATTAAATATTTTTTTAGAATATATCCTCTGTGTGTATTTTATTTAAATTTAAATAATTGAGTAATGTCAAAATTGACACTATTGTTATTTTATAAAAATAACATATTAGAAAATTATTTGAAAATCACACAATTATTTAAATGTAAAAAATTAAAATTTATATGGTCGAAAATTTCATAATTTATCCAATTATGGACAATTCACAACCCATAAGTAATAATTTATAACAATTAAAAATTATTATCTTATTACCACAAATAAAAATAAAAAAGATTAAATTATGATAAATCAAGTTGATAATGTTTAAACTAAATTCCCACCATGACTAAATTTATTTAGATTATGATATTACAACCCTATCACTTCTAATATTTGTATTTAAGTCATTTTTGTTTTTTTTATGTGAAATTGAATTTATTATAAATTATTATTTCTTATATTACCAAAGGTACCCTTCTCCTCCCTTATAAAAATGGAACCTCTTCCATCTTCACATCACACACTTTTGAACCATTAATATCGAACAACCCCTGATAATTAGTCTTCATAACCTCTATATTACTATCATAGAGGTTCATGTTTTCTCAAAAATTCCACCTTTAGTGCCCTATGATGAAGTTTAAAAGAGATGCGTCGAAGAAGATGTAATCTCTTCTACCGATTCTCTCATGTTTCTTTCTTCCTCTACTTCTCTTATTTTGTTGTTTAATTAAAATGTAATAACATCATTATTATTTAAATACTGATATTTTATTATAAATATGAAACAAGCCTGTTTCACCTTCTATCCATCCTACAGAAAACGAAATCACCGCATATGCGTACGTACGGAATACCGCCTCCTCGATGTGGTGAAATCTATTTTCAACCACCACCTTACCTGGATGTGTATATTGGTGTAATGAATAAATATATATGATTATTATAACATCATACTGATTATAATATATTATATCATCCACTCCAATTCCAATCAATAAATATGGGAACGATATCATCGCTCGTGCTACGTACGGATTACCATCTCCACAACACGATGAGATTCATTTTCCATGATAACAATTCAAGAATGATTATAAAGTATATATAATATGTAATCATGAAATATATGACATATTAGTGATACTATATTTATATATATGTTATTTACTTACATCTATTAAATTTTATAAGGAAACAAAAACTCCTTTTATGCATACGTACTGCCTACAGTATCCATGAAAGGTGTATTTCATTCCATTTATCGATCTATTATATATATGTATATTATGAATATATTATATATATAAATCATGTTTTATATTCTGGAAATAATTTATCATGATATAAGTAATCATATTAATATTTATAAGTCAAAACATGGATGATAAATGTAACGATTTTACCCAAAATGCAGCTTTAACATGGAATTGACAAATGGACGGATATTATAATGTCTTAAGTGAATCATATATGATATCAGAAATTTTATTATGGTTATGTTACAATTTAATAATTCAATTAGACCCACTATATTGGAGTCTCTGGTACATAAGGATGAAATTGGAAAAAAGGTAACGGATAATTATTCCAGTCTCATTCTTATTCAAGATTTTTTATTCATAAGTAGTTACTGTGGTTATATTTATCATCTATGTCCATGTTTTCTAAAAATGATTTCATTTATTTTTAATGTCATTTTTACACTTTTATGACTTTTACTACATGTTATGAATGAAATATTTCTTTTGTTTACCAAATGATGGACTTATTGACTTTTCTGACAAAAGTACGGGGAGAATGGTTTTTTAACTTATACGGCATGACCATATTTTTAAGGTTTCATAACGCCTTTTAATAAAGAATATTACTCTACAATATTTCTTGACTATTTTCAACAAAATCATTTTCTTTTTAAATCTTATGGAATTTTGGGAAATGAAAATGATTTTGAAGAGGATAGGAAATTTCCCTTATGAATTCATTTCAAAAGTTTTATCAAAACAATTTTCCATCTAATATGACATTATTCATTATGTTAATGTTTCAAGTATAATGTCTATATTAATTACATGGATAGATTTTCATTATGATGAAATTACATCCATTTGTTTTAAATTGATTATGTTACGATGGGATGATGTTTTTGAAACCCATTTTATTCTTTGGGTTATGATGAATGATTTATGTTTATGTTGTGGAACAAGTAAGAATGATTTCATTATGAGATGGGTGGGACATATATCTCCCTTCAACACATTGGGTAATGATTTATATCAAATGAGATAGACATGGCTAGAATGGTATGTTAATCTGGTTCAGTGTTACAGGACCGGAATAAGGAGTGAAATCGATTCAGAAAGGGACATTGTCCACTAAGATGGTCTTGGAAGAAATGCCTTGGATAATATGGAAATCATAACATGTTCTTAAGGGATTCCAAAACTACTTGTTTTATTCCCATAATATTTTATCATGATTGATGTTCCATATGATCTGTGCTATATATACTGCCATGTATTATGTCATTTTTCATGCTTTTGATGTTTAAACATTATGGTCATGTTTTTAAGTTCAAATGTATATGGTTTGATTTATTTTCTCCATGCTTACCCTTAATGATTATTTGATCTCACTCTTTATATGTTTTCTTTTCCCAATGATATAATTAATGGTTTTAGGTAAGATAACAAAAGAGGTGAATTTTTATGGGAGATGTTGAAGATCTTGCACTATGATTAGGAGATTAATTTGGGAGTTTCTAATGACACTAAACAATTACTGTCCTTGAGTGTTGTTTTTTATATATTAAGTATTCTGAAAATGTAATTTATTGTACATGTACATCAAGAATCGAGTCTCTGCAAAAACAACATGCATGCCACTATACTTCTATGGAAGAGCCAATTAGTATGACACCAGCCCGATCCTTTTCAAAATCTCATACATTCCCACATACCTGGGTTTCAACATTCCAGTTTTCTATTTATAACGGTGATACAACCATGGAGACACATAGAGAAACACACAATCACCATAGATAAACTCAAGAGGTCCATAACATAGATCCACATATGACTTCTTCCTACTATGATTCGTTTCTATACATTTTGGGATCAAATGAACTTGTTCTAATGTCTACTGCAGGAGACTCAAGCCTAAAAATTATGATTCTCCTACCAATTTCCAATATAATGAGGATGAATGTTTTCCACCATATGGATCCACATAAAATAGAATCTGAATCGTTTCATGGTAACTATTTATATAGAAGAATTCCAAAATTTCTAAGTGATTCTCTAATAATCCACTGAAATCCAGGACACAAGTCGTCAACAAACCCTCTTATACTGGAATAGTATGCTACGATTTACTGCCCGTATATGGGTAGAAATACAAACTAAAAAATAGCTATTTACCAAACACAATATGTAATCCCTATTATAAATGTGATGTATTATATGGATCACATTTTGATTATAGATTCTATAGCTCTCCATGAAACATTATTATTCCCCACACATATATTTCATTGAATGGATCAATGGGTAAAGTATCTCAAATTTGAATGAAATGTCCCACCATGGCCCAATAATCCAATACAACACAAATCACATAATTTATCAGAGGTGTTATTTGATGACCGACAATATAATCCCCCTCTATCTCATTCAATTTCAAAATGGAATAGGAAGTGGTTGTTACAAAACACCCTGTTATTGATGGTCATCCATCACATATTGATAGTTAAGGCATCACACTAAGAAAACTGTACACTATTTCTTCATTTTAGGAAACCAATAATTCATATGAATATGGTGATAAATTTTTGTCAAACTAGGATTCATATACTACATAAATTCATAAAACTCACAGATCAACTTTTCCAGTAAATATGTGGGAAATACAACATGACTATGAACATAAAGGATCATGTCGTCACTAATGGCCCAACTAGATGGTGACACCTAAAAATTAAGACTCTACCTTAAATCCAAACAGTCAAAATTCTCATGCTCCCATTCATTGAGTTGGCTCAGATTAGTGAACTCAACATCATAGGATTCATGGGTCATCATCACGTCATCATTCTCCATGTCAAGATGCTTCTCCGAGAACAAAACGATCATCCTACATTCAGAAAAAAATTCCTATACTACCAATCATTGAACCATCATGATCAAATATTTTTCAATACTGTTCCCATTATAGAAGTGTAAAAAATCTCAATGTCACACATTTTCAGGTAAAAAACCAATATTTATTGCCGAATATTTAAATAACTATGAATAAATATGCAATTAACGGTATTATGATAGATATACATAGTAAAATGAACTCAAAGCATGTAGTGTTGAAAAAATATTAATGGATAAAATATTATGGTCAACCCAAGATCAGCATGAGGATAATTTTTTTATTATGGAAACATTTTCTTAATCCAAACACCAAACAAAAGTCTTTCTATATCAACACTACCACATGTCCATCACTAGACACGTCCGAAAATATGGTATACCGCTTACATGTGTAAGATAAAAATTGGTGTTGATTTCAACAGATTCTTTAAATCTTTGATAGAATACTAACATACCCCAGACCATTCCATCATGATTCTATTTTTGGTAAAACTAAAAATATGTGTTTCAAAATGCTATATATATTTAATGATCCTTCTATAATAGCTGCCAAAACCTAGAAAAAACTTATATTAGAATTATTCTTCTATTTTCCCCAAGATTCAATTGCACACACTTTCTCCGAGTCCAATAACACACCTCCCTCAATGATGACGTGAACCAAGAGATGCACACTATCAATTAATAAATTACATTGGGATAGCATGGAATATATTATATCGTCTCTTAGTTTATTCAATATTATGTTATGATGTTGGAAATAATCAACGTGAGTTTTAGTGTAGAGCTGGATATCATCAACACAAACAACTTCATACTAATCTTGGTATGTCTAATAGATTTATTTCGTTAGAGTTGTATAAATTATTAGTGAATTGGTTAATCCAAATGACATTACGAAAAACTCATGTATACCATATCTCTCTTTATTATTTTACATGGTATATCAGAAGGTCTCTATAACATCCCAGGTAAATAAAGAATAAAGAATTTTCATATTTATTAATATTTACGAATTAAATATTAGTTTTATTTTAAAGGGGTTGCTATGTTCGATAGCGTACCCGATACGCAACGATGAGTTTCTTTGAAACTTACGTAGCACACTAGTAATAAAATAATATTATTTTAAATGTTAGTTAACAAGTAGCCGTTGTACTGGCGGGAATGGATAGAAATAACTAAAATATGATTAGATATGTTTTTAAATGTTTATACATTTACCCAATAAATGATAAAGGCTTAAAATACGGAAAGAGTTCAATTTTATGCATATATACTCTAATTTTCACTAAAGGTTCACTTATAACCTTTTAATGGTGAACCGTCATTAAATATAGTTTTGATCACTCTTATACTTTATTTTGGACCAAATAAAACTCTTCTTTAGAATCGGGACATCAAAATTTACTTTGTGTAAATTTTTGGTACCTTTCTGATAAAGTTCATTTTTTTAATGAATAGTGTAAAATGTTGTATTTTAATTCAAAACCTCTTTTTAATCTAATTTATTTATATGATTAGATTATCTTTTGAATTGGTTTTAAAGTGAAATTAGAAAATATTTTTACCATTAAATCCAATAGTGGTCTTTGGAATTAATTTCACGTTTAAATCGGACTTAAACTAGTGTCAATCTTTTGATACTTATTGTTTCATAAAAACACGCTATTTGCTCTGACAGCGGGAATTAATTATTAAATTAATTATTTTGACTTATATGATTTGAATTTTGTAAAATAGACTTCATTTTTGAATTCAGAATATCAAATATAGCTTAGGGTGAATTTTTGGTAATTTTCTGAAAAACTTCAATTTTTGATGAATAGTGAAACCACTAAGTGGTAATCAAGCAAACTGATTTTTCAGTTAAATGAAAGTTTACCACTAATGTGTATTGAATTTTGAAAATCTGACATACATGGTTGTCATTAAGAAGTAAAATGTGGTTCAATGAGATTAAAATAATTTTTTGGTGAATAGTAACTTTTTTTCATTAATCGTGATTAGAGGTAATTACTGTAATTTAATGTAAAAATGATATTATAAAAATGTGAAAACACCATGACACTTGTCCTAAACCTTTTGGGTGAGTCATGGCCGACCAAGACAATCCATTGGCCAACTTGGGGACCCCATGGAGCCACTTTAGTTGGAAAATGACATTAATATATTTTTATTTAATGTTAAAGTGAAAATGACACTAACATAAATTGTTTTACTAAAATAATTTTTGAGTGGGGTTATACAAGTCCAAATTTTGATTATAAATAGTCATTGGAAATATAAAAAGATTTCCTACATCATAGTATTTTTTTTATAATTTTTAGACATTAAATAAATTAAATTATATATGACATAATAATGATGCAGCGATGACATCTATTTGACGATTTAAATAAAATAGAAAGATAATGAAAAATCTAAAACCTACACATGTCCAAAACCAATTGGATGAGTGTATTTTGAACCATTATCACCTTATCCACGAATTATATCAATGTGGGACCTTTTAAAACCGAAACACATTTTCAAATAAAGTAATATTTCTTTACTTTCCAAAAGTGCCCCTCCTCTCCTCTTATAAAAGGCCCCCACCTCTACCTCATTTCACACATTTCTCAAGCCTTTGGCTCGGCCAACCCCTGCCCAATTACTCTATCCACACCCCTCTCCTCATCCTAGAGGATTCCCTTTTGGCAGAATCCTTTCAAAGGAAGCCTTTAGGCTCAAATCAAAAGGAGTTACACTTTTAAAGGTAATTCATTCTCTCTTGTTCATTTGTTTTATTTCGCTTCTCCAACCCTCTAAACTCTTTTTATTTACTTCTTTTGTAACAACACCAGTATCTTCAATATACTAGGATGTTGTTATAATATTTATTTGAGCTACACTCTCACACAACTACATCAAATGGTTAAAGAACATACGGTTTTCGTGGATGGCGAAATTCTGCCTCCCGAAACGATGATTGTTCAATTCTCATTTAACACCTTCAAGGGTGGCCATTATGATGTCACTATTTTTATATATGATATATAATATGTTTATTTTTTTCTTTAAGCTTCTGTATTTTTCATTTTGTGCATACCTTTATGGTTTCCATTATGGTTAAAGGTGATATCTTCATTTAAGGAAGTGCGGACTACCGCCCCCTCAAAGTGATGTGATTCGTTAATGCCATATGTGGGACGTGTAAAGGATGGATTTAAAGTTATTATATATGATGTTATACTGGAATTATAATATACCTCTATATCATTATTATTTCTTTCCATTAAAATATGAGATAGAAATGAAAGTAGCGTTCATGCGTACGTACGGCTTACCGTCTCCATGAACGGTGCATTTCATTTCTTATCCCAAAATGTAATGTACTAATAAAATTACATGTATATAATGTATATATATAATTAATGATATATCTAAATGATGAATATAATTCTGGAATTAAAATATACATACCTCTCATTTAGTTTTAATTCCACTAACATGACAAAGAAATGAAAGTAGCGTTCATGCGTACGTACGGCTTACCGTCTCCATGAACGGTGCATTTCATTTCTTACCTCTAAATGATTATGTAATATTATAAATACATGTATATGCTGGATAAATATGATACATATTATATCCAAATCGGGAATTTCATTCTGGATATAAAGACCTTTTGACCACATGAACAACATGTAACTGTAAGAAGTCCACTTTCGACTTAAGAACCAAATATTGACAAAACAAACATTATTAACTTAAATGGTTACATAATGTTTATAACATGGCAGTAAGTGATATAAAAGGAATAATAAACATTAAAAAGGTTCTTAATCAATTATAAATTAACTCAAGTTTATTATTCAGGACGTTAAAGAACGATCGAGTCAAGTCGGACCCGAGGTAAGGGAACTTCTTAACCCAATTACCATTCTTTGGGTTAATCTCCTACTTTCAAATTATGTCATGATATTATTATGTCCTATCTTGAATTTTTACTTTCTTTATGTGTACTTATAGTGAATACACATAATAGATCTATTTTATTTTAAAAAAAAATCTTTGTAAGGGACTTCGTCTCAATCTCCTTCCATTGAGGCATATTTCGTTTTATACACAACATTCTTTTATACGGTGTATAAACTCCTTTGACTTTTACTTTTATAAAAAAAGAATCTTTTTCTATGAAGCATTTTACTAAACGACAAAAAGGAATGTTTTTTTTAACGTACGCGGTGACAACGACCTTTTTCCGTCGCCGCGAGTATTATTTGATCTTTGGCTTCCTCAACAAGCCGTAATGTTTTTAAAATAAAATAAATACCATATACTCTTTTATGTATTTTGGTATTGAAAATGGTTTTGAAAAAAGATTCTATTATGTCAATATATTTATGATATATTGTGATTGAAATGTGGAAATGTTATAATTTCTTTATATTGGTTTTATGTTTTATGATTTTATATTGGTACTTGGATATTTTAACGGGTGGTTACGTTATAAACCATATGACGGGTGGTGCCGTGAATACCAGGACGGGTGGTTACGTTATAACCTCCAATGCATTGGGTATGGAAGTCGGCCGTATGGCTATTCCATTATGTATGTATGGAAATTGGCCGTATGGCTATTCCATTAAGTGATATGTGTGGAAGTCAACTGTATGGTTATTCCACTTAAGTATGTTTATGTCCCAAGTTACCTTTATATATTCTATGTGTTCTTTATATGGGTTTTATGGTTATACTTTGGTTACAAAAAGGTAAGTAATGATACTTTATTCAGTGAAGAGTTTTACTACTTCATGAAGGTGAAGGTATTGCTTTGATATAGTATACATGGTTTACTTGATATTTGAAAAACTAACAGTTTTCATTCTTTTTGTATCCCTTACTGAGCTTTTTATGCTCACCCCAAGTTTTTCGAAATGTTTTTCACAGGACTTAAAGTGGAATAAGGTCAAGGATGGGATCAAGGGAATTTCATGATATCAAAAAACATGGAATCTAGACATCTTTCTTTTTAAGAGTTTTTATTTTATGGAGACTTAGTAGAAGTGTCTACTTTGTAATCTTTTAAGATGTAATAGTTATGTTCTAATTCTCTAAAACTCTAAACCTGAAAAGATCCTCAATGTGAATTATTCATTTAATTCAATATTAAGTAAGGTTTAAGGCTGGGGCCTTATAGTTGGTATCAGAGGTCGGTTTAGACAACTTTAGGAGTTAGAAAAATGTTAAATTATAATATGATTGAAATGATATAGCATTTACGGATTACCATGTTGCTTCGCCTAAGATATTTCTGTGTTCAGAATGGTTTTCCGCAAAGGAAACAAAGCAGCTATGTTGGGACGACATCAGGAGGAAGACAACCTTCCAAATAAGCAACCTGAGAGGGTCGGAATCGGAACTGAACAGTTTGTTGCAGTGATGGCATAGTTGACTCATGCTATAAATGGTGGTGGTATCCATGCACGAGATCAGCCAGATCAACCGCAGAGGAACATGTCAGTGGTGGAACATTTCATGAGGCAACATCCCCCATCATTCAAAGGATCATCTGACCCTGTGCAAGCTGAAGGGTGGATTAAAGCACTAGAGAAGATTTTTGATGTCATGGGGTGTTCAGAACATCAAAAGGTTAGTCTTGCTGTTTACCGTTTTGAAGGTGAAGCTGATCAGTGGTGGTCGATGGTGAAAAATATAAGGGATAGTGATGAGATTGAGGATCTTCAATGGGACGAATTCAAAGGTATGTTTCTTGAGAAATATTTTCCTAAGGTGGTTCGTCTTAGGATGGAAAAACAGTTCCTAGAATTGAGGCAGGAGGATGATTCAGTGGCTGCTTATGAACAAAAGTTCACTCGATTGGCAAGGTATGCTCCAAACTTCATACAAGATCTTGATAGTAAAATAAACCGTTTTTACTCAGGGTTAAAGCCAAAGTATCGAAGGGCTTTTGCTTCTCGTGAATTCAAAAGTTATGAAAAACTTGTTCGATGTGTGGAGAAGGTAGAAATGGAGTTTGCCGATGATCAGGTGTTCTATGACAAACAACAGAACAAGAGGTCTAGTTGGCAGGCAAAGGGGAAAAATTCATCAAAGAAGCAAGGAGGTAAGAAAACCAAATATCCATCCTGTGAGAAGTGTGGTAAAATGCATCCTGGAGAATGTTTATCCAAGTCTGGTAAGTGCTTTCGGTGTGGTAAGTCTGGTCATATAGCTCGTAACTGTAAGGAAGATGATCAAGAAGGAAATGAAAAGCCAATGGTAAGATGTTTTAAGTGTAATGAAATGGGTCATTATGAAAACAAGTGTCCAACGAAGAACTCAACTGGGGGAATGCAGCCGGACTACAAGCAGAATGGGGTGGTGAAATCCTTTGCAACAACTTCAGCAGATGTTGGGCCATCGAATGAAGTGGTATCAGCTCTAGGGAGCTCAGTATTTTTCGAAGATTGACTTGAGGTCGGGGTACCATCAGTTGAAAGTAAAAGAAGCAGACGTTCCGAAGACCGCATTCCGTACTAGATATGGCCATTATGAATTTGTAGTTATGCCTTTTGGGTTAACCAATGCACCTACTGTATTCATGGACCTTATGAATAAAATTTTCCATGAGTTCTTGGATAAGTTTGTGTTTGTGTTTTGAGGTTTGAGAAGAGGTTATGTGTGCCTTTTGATTCACAGTTGAAGAATGAGTTGTTATGTGAGGCTCATAGTTCCCCGTTTTCAGTTCATCCTGGCAGTACTAAGATGTACAGAGATCTGTGGGAGTATTACTGGTGGGATGGAATGAAAAGAGACATTGCTGATTTTACTATGAAGTGTTTGACATGTCAATAGGTTAAAGCAGAGCGGCAGGGATGCTTCAGCCTTTACCAGTGCTAGAGTGGAAATGGTAAAACATATCCATGGACTTTGTTGTGGGATTACCGAGGACATCTCGAGGTAATAATGCATTCTGGGTTATTGTTGATCGCTTGACCAAATCTGCTCATTTCCTTTCTATACGAGATACTTTCTCTCTTGATCAACTTTTTCGTTTGTATCTTAAAGAGATAGTCAGGTTACATGGAGTTCCCCTCTCCATTTTATCTGATCGTGATCCCAGGTTCACTTCTAACTTTTGGAAAGGCCTTCAGAAGTCGTTGGGTACTGAATTAAATTTTAGTACAGATTTTCATCCTCAATCAGATGGGCAGTCAGAACAAACAATCCAGACATTGGAGGATATGCTATGAGCTTTTCTATGGATTATCAGGGAAGTTGGGACCAACATCTTTCTTTGGTTGAGTTTTCATATAATAACAGTTTTCATTCCAGTATACAGATGGCACCATTTCAAGCATTATATGGGAAGCGGTGTCGAACTCCAGCTTTCTGGGATGAAGTTGGTGAAAGGAAGTTGATGGGACGAGAATTGGTAGAAGAGTTGGCAGAAAAAGTTCAGTTGATTCAGAAAACACATGAGAATAGCTCAGAGCAGGCATAAGAGTTATGCGGATGACCGGAGGAAGGATCTATCTTTCGAGGTAGGTGATCATGTTTTTCTCAAGGTTTCTCCTTGGAAAAGTGTGATGAGATTTGGTAAGAAATGAAATCTGAGTCCAATGTTTATTGGACCATACAAAATTCTGGAAAGAGTTGGATCAGTTGCATACCGAGTGGCTTTACCTCCGAGTTTATCTCAGGTACACAATGTTTTTCACATTTCGATGTTGAGAATGTATATGCCAGATCCATCTCATGTTTTAAGCCCAGAGGTAGTTCAGCTGGAAGAGAACCTATCTTATGAGGATCAACCGGTCCAGATTCTTGACCACAGGGAGCAAGTGTTACAGAATAAGGTGATTAAGAAGGTAAAGGTTTTGTGGAAAAACCACATGATTGAAGAGGCAACGTGGGAATCTGAAAATGCTATGAGGGATAAATACCCCCACTTATTTTGATATGTGAATAAAATTGCGAGGACGCAATTCCCAAAAGGGGGGAAGGATGTAACATCCCAGGTAAATAAAGAATAAATAATTTTCATATTTATTAATATTTACGAATTAAATATTAATTTTATTTTAAAGGGGTTGCTATGTTCGATAGCGTACCCGATACGCAACGATGAGTTTCTTTGAAACTTACGTAGCACACTAGTAATAAAATAATATTATTTTAAATGTTAGTTAACAAGTAGTCGTTGTACTGGCGGGAATGGATAGAAATAACTAAAATATGATTAGATATTTTTTTAAATGTTTATACATTTACCCAATAAAAGATAAAGGCTTAAAATACGGAAAGAGTTCAATTTTATGCATATATACTCTAATTTTCACTAAAGGTTCACTTATCACCTTTTAATGGTGAACCGTCATTAAATATAGTTTTGATCACTCTTATACTTTATTTTGGACAAAATAAAACTCTTCTTTAGAATCGGGACATCAAAATTTACTTTGTGTAATTTTTTGGTACCTTTCTGATAAAGTTCATTTTTTTAATGAATAGTGTAAAATGTTGTATTTTAATTCAAAACCTCTTTTTAATCTAATTTATTTATATGATTAGATTATCTTTTGAATTGGTTTTAAAGTGAAATTAGAAAATATTTTTACCATTAAATCTAATAGTGGTCGTTGGAATTAATTTCACTTTGAAATCGGACTTAAACTAGTGTCAATCTTTTGATACTTATTAATTCATAAAAACACGCTATTTGCTCTGACATCGGGAATTAATTATTAAATTAATTAATTTGACTTATATGATTTGAATTTTGTAAAATAGACTTCATTTTTGAATTCAGAATATCAAATATAGCTTAGGGTGAATTTTTGGTAATTTTCTGAAAAACTTCAATTTTTGATGAATAGTGAAACCACTAAGTGGTAATCAAGCAAACTGATTTTTCAGTTAAATGAATGTTTATCACTAATGTGTATTGAATTTTGAAAATCCGACATACATGGTTGTCATTAAGAAGTAAAATGTGGTTCAATGAGATTAAAATAAGTTTTTGGTGAATAGTAACTTTTTTTCATTAATCGCGATTAGAGGTAATTAGTGTAATTTAATGTAAAAATGATATTATAAAAATGTGAAAACACCATGACACTTGTCCTACACCTATTGGGTGAGTCATGGCCGACCAAGACAATCCATGGGCCAACTTGGGGACCCCATGGAGCCACTTTAGTTGGAAAATGACATTAATATATTTTTATTTAATGTTAAAGTGAAAATGACACTAACATAAATTGTTTTACTAAAATAATTTTTGAGTGGGGTTATACAAGTCCAAATTTTGATTATAAATAGTCATTGGAAATATAAAAAGATTTCCTACATCATAGTATTTTTTTTATAATTTTTAGACATTAAATAAATTAAATTATATATGACATAATAATGATGCAGCGATGACATCATTATTTGACGATTTAAATAAAATGGAAAGATAATGAAAAATTTAAAACCTACACATGTCCAAAAAAAATTGGATGAGTGGATTTAGAACCCTTATCACCTTATCCACTAATTATATCAATGTGGGACCTTTTAAAACCGAAACACATTTTCAAATAAAGTAATATTTCTTTACATTCCAAAAGTTCCCCTCCTCTCCTCTTATAAAAGGCCCCCACCTCTACCCCATTTCACACACTTCTCAAGCCTTTGGCTCGGCCAACCCCTGCCCAATTACTCTCTCCACATCCCTCTCCTCATCCTAGAGGATTCCCATTGGCAAGAATCCTTTCAAAGGAATCCTTTAGGCTCAAATCAAAAGGAGTTACACTTTTAAAGGTAATTCATTCTCTCTTGTTCATTTGTTTTATTTTGCTTCTCCAACCCTCTAAACTCTTTTTATTTGCTTCTTTTGTAACAACACAAGTATCTTCAATATACTAGGATGTTTTTATAATATTTATTTGAGCTACACTCTCCCAAAACTACATCAAATGGTTAAAGAACATACGGTTTCTGTGGATGGCGAAATTCTGCCTCCCGAAACGATGATTGTTCAATACTCATTTAACACCTTCAAGGGTGGCCATTATGATGTCACTATTTTTATATATGATATATAATATGTTTATTGTTTTCTTTAAGCTTCTGTATTTTTCATTTTGTGGATATCTTTATGGTTTTCATTATGGTTAAAAGCGATATCTTCATTTAAGGAAGTGCGGACTACCGCCCCCTCAAAGTGATGTGATTCGTTAATGCCATATGTGGGACGTGTAAAGGATGTATTTAAAGTTATTATATATGATTTTATACTGGAATTATAATATACCTCTATATCATTATTATTTCTTTCCATTAAAGTATGAGATATAAATGAAAGTAGCGTTCATGCGTACGTACGGCTTACCGTCTCCATGAACGGTGCATTTCATTTCTTATCCCCAAATGTAATGTACTATTAAAATTACATGTATATAATGTATATATATAATTATTGATATATCTAAATGATGAATATAATTCTGGAATTAAAATATACATACCTCTCATTTAGTTTTAATTCCACTAATATGACAATGAAATGAAAGTAGTGTTCATGTGTACGTACGGCTTACCGTCTCCATGAACGGTGCATTTCATTTCTTACCTCTAAATGATTATGTAATATTATAAATACATGTATATGCTGGATATATATGATACATATTATATCCAAATCAGGAATTTGATTCTGGATATAAAGAACTTTTGACCACATGAACAACATGTAACTGTAAGAAGTCCACTTTCGACTTAAGAACCAAATATTGACAAAACAAACATTATTAACTTAAATGGTTACATAATGTTTATAACATGGCAGTAAGTGATATAAAAGGAATAATAAACTTTAAAAAGGTTCTTAATAAATTATAAATTAACTCAAGTTTATTATTCAGGACTTTAAAGAACGATCGAGTCAAGTCGGACCCGAGGTAAGGGAACTTCTTAACCCAATTACCATTCTTTGGGTTAATCTCCTACTTTCAAATTATGTCATGATATTATTATGTCCTATCTTGTATTATTACTTTCTTTATGTGTACTTATAGTGAATACACATAATAGATCTATTTTATTTTTAAAAAAAATATTTTTAAGGGACTTCGTCTCAATTTCCTTTCATTGAGGCATATTTCGTTTTATACACAACTTTCTTTTATACGGTGTATAAACTCCTTTGACTTTTAATTTTATAAAAAAAGAATCTTTTTCTACGAAGCGTTTTACTAAACGACAAAAAGGAATGTTTTTTTAACGTACGCGGTGACAACGACCTTTTTCCGCCGCCGCGAGTATTATTTGATCTTTGGCTTCCTCAACAAGCCTTAATGTTTTTAAAATAAAATAAATACCATATACTCTTTTATGTATTTTGGTAGTGAAAATGGTTTTGAAAAAAGATTCTATTATGTCAATATATTTATGATATATTGTGATTGAAATGTGGAAATGTTATCATTCCTTTATATTGGTTTTATGTTTTATGATTTTATATTGGTACTTGGACATTTTAACGGGTGGTTACGTTATAAACCATATGACGGGTGGTGCCGTGAATACCAGGACGGGTGGTTACGTTATAACCTCTAATGCATTGGGTATGGAAGTCGGCCGTATGGCTATTCCATTATGTATGTATGGAAATTGGTTGTATGGCTATTCCATTAAGTGATATGTGTGGAAGTCAACCGTATGGTTATTCCACTTAAGTATGTTTATGTCCCAAGTTACCTTTATATATTCTATGTGTTATTTATATGGGTTTTATGGTTATACTTTGGTTACAAAAAGGTAAGTAATGATACTTTATTCAGTGAAGAGTTTTACTAATTCATGAAGGTGAAGGTATTACTTTGATATAGTATACATGGTTTACTTGATGTTTGAAAAACTAACAGTTTTCATTCTTTTTGTAACCCTTACTGAGCTTTTTATGCTCACCCCAAGTTTTTCGAAATGTTTTTCACAGGACTTAAAGTGGAATAAGGTCAAGGATGGGATCAAGGGAATGTCATGCTATCTAAAAACATGGAATCTAGACATCTTTCTTTTTAAGAGTTTTTATTTTATGGAGACTTAGTAGAAGTGTCTACTTTGTAATCTTTTAAGATGTAATAGTTATGTTCAAATTCTCTAAAACTCTAAACCTGAAAAGATCCTCAATGTGAATTATTCATTTAATTCAATATTAAGTAAGGTTTAAGGCTGGGGCCTTATAGTCTCACCATTAGATTATGATACAATGATCTTAGATCAATCATAAAGAACACTAAAGGAACCCTATCTAATCAATAATATCATTGATTTGAGGAATAGGAAATCAGTCGTTAATTATATTCAAATTTAGCTTCATATTGTCGAAAAACAACCAAAATCTTCATTCATCCTTATTAGGAATCACCACTCCAGATCCCCAAGGATACATACTTCGGAAAACAAACATAATTTTTTTTCAATTCCTCCAAATGAAGTCTTAATCATCAATAGTTCTAATGATTCCATTATGTTTGATGGAATATAAATGAGTAATAATCATAATACCAACTCGATCATGAACTCAACATCTATTTTCAGGTTATATTAGTAAAAATTATTCGGGATACCCATCATGGGATTTTTCTACCATAAGTTGAAGTCAGGCATCTCTACTCCCCATCATAATGAATAAGCTATGAAACATGAGTGGTGATCTCACCTGATCACTAAAAACAAGCCCTGCATGGCCTGACTGAATATCCCGCTCACTATGATGGACATATGTGTATCCTTAAAGAGACATCAATGTTTACAAGGAGTAGAAACCATCGATATGGGTCTAGTAAAAAACTATCCAATCCATTCCCCAATTTTAATCAAATCGAAACTTCTCATTAACAAACATGCCCTAAAAAAATGGTACCCACAAACATCAAGAGAACACCCCTTACACAGTCTAATATTTTATGCTCTCAAACATGTTGGTGTATTAGTTGAGAAACCCCACTAAAATGTTCCACCACCAGATCTTACATAACCACAGTCTAGTTAGATATTAATGAAAGGGAAGAACCAGTATCGAATGAAGAACTAACAATTGTGGATGCTATAATTATCATACCTCAAATAGTTTATGGTGTCACCTCACTACATCCTACTATAGAAAAAACTATGTGATGTTTATATGTCCCTTTACCCTGGGCTCGAGTCTAAATTCATGGATCCATACTACCCATTTGATACTGACGCTCTTGACCTTGATTATCACATCCACCACGGTAATCAGTTTGACAACTAGTGCTCTATCTTCTTACATTATATGGGGTAACCAACCACTACCACTAGAGGTCACACCATTGGATCACCAAACTAGATCGTCATGCCCACCACTATGGGCCTCCTTGAGGTTTACCGTAGAAATAAGTGCCCAATACACCAGCTAAATAAAAATTTTAAAACATAAGATATTCAAATGGTGTATAATCTGATGATTAAGACAATACAATAAATTTCATTCCATTTCTTTATCATCCCCTTCCATATAAATAATAAAACATTACTAGTTGATGATACAACTAGAAAATTATATCAGTGTCTTCAACCACTTGGGTCAACCACATAAACTACACAACATTCTCCTACCTCATGTTCACTGAATAATTTTAATCTAGAATGTTTTCCTAGAATTATTACACTAACATACAATCAACCTACTAGCTCTAAACAATAATGTAACACCAACTCTTCACCTTACCTTGGAACATGTATGTCATTATCATGGTTGTCTTCACTAGTGGAATATATATGTGACCAAGAATAAAATGGATAAAATCTATCCAGAACACATCGACATCACGTCTCCCTATCCAAAACAAATTAGACATTTTTTAAACTAAATCTCCCAAGTCATATGAAACATATGTGGAACGACCCTCCCAAAGTCTCATTCCACCATCTTCATTAAATACATGTTGTTATAAGGAAACTGATTCTCCATTATGTTATCCTGAACCACCTGGTTTTCTTTCTCAACTTATGGAGGTTTGTTCTTGACAAAATCGACTTATTTCCCAACCTACACATGATGTTATTTTGGAATATTCCTATAAGGAAAACACACATATCCAAACACAAAACATAAAATAACATGAGTTTTCAAAAAAAAATGCAACATACTAGCCATAAAGAGATGTTTTTTTATATTTTATTCCAAATAGACATAGTATCGCATTAAACAATACCCTCAACCATCCCTATGATGTTTTGTGGTCATCATGGTGTAATCCAACATACAAAGTCATGAGAATTTCGTTAGAATTCCTTTGTAAACAACTTCCACATTCACAATGCAAATCATTATCATTTTAGTACCCTTATCATCTAACCATTTGTGATAAATATTATTTTTTCTCATTTACCTCCTTCCATAAAGAAAACTTATTTAACTATTCTTCCAAAATCATTCAATTAAGTCATTAATTTGATCAATCTTTTAAATTTCATTAATCATATTATAAGGAATGTGAAAATAATTAAGCATTTACTATCTCAGACATTCATCTCTTGTGATCCAATCGTTATAAACTCAACCTATATCCCTATATTCATATTTTGATTCATGCCTGACCAAAATCATTCCATTAGGACCATGTAAAAAATATGATAGATTAATATCATAACACAACATGTTCATCAACCAATGATGAAATATCATTATACTTTTACAACCCATGTGGTGGACAAAAAATTCTCACGTCGGGTACATGGTGATTCCCCCGTTGATGGTTTAGCTACTCCCAAACAAGTGGTCATCAAAAAAACATGAAATATACTACTCTCTCATATACCATCCAAAAATAGTATTACCATTGAAAATAACTACACAGATACAACTTTGAAACGTCCCTAGCCGAGAAGCCCCAGAACTAGTGCTCTGATCTGTGTCAGCACGACCTTAAACGAAACTCCTCTTATGCTAGAGTTTGTCGACATGTAGCGAGAATATAATAGGTCAGGTCGGGAGAGTATACACTCTTTACTATAATATGGATCAAAATATAACATAATAAAAAATAAAATGAATATGAAAAAAACCAAATCATTCATTTCCAACTGTTTCCCAAACATTGTACAACCCAAACCTAATGGTAAAAATTCCATGTCGTTGTTGTTGAGCCAAAAGTAAATAATACCCAATATAAAAACGAATAGAAACAACAACTAAATGGTTATTGATAAAATGTCTAGATACTCATTCATGTTTATCCCAAGACCAACTATTCTCCCTAGCGCATGTCCTTTTCCATTGTCAAATCGTATAACAATAAATAATTCTTGGGTACCCAAAGGTACCTCGAGCAGGATGTGAGTACAACATAGTAGGTCACTAACAAAAGTCTATAAAGAATATACATTGAAAACATATAGATCGTGAAATTGAAAAATAAATATGAAAACAGTCAATACCCAACTCGGGTTCCATTAGATATTAATACTCACGTTAGAAACATTATTCATTTTTTCAAATCAATAACAGAAACCATTTTCATACCATAATCTATGTGTTAGGAATTTCAATAATTTACACTTCGGCCAACCTGATCAATGATCAATCATAAAGAAATATTTCATGTTCCCTATCTCACAATTGATAAACATTTTAAAATAATAACACCACATTCACATAGGATTCTCGGTCTAGGTGGTCTCGTCAAATTCCATTTTTATCGGTAGAGAGCCTCAATCTGACTATTTATCATGTGATTCATAGGTGTGGGGTTTAGATACTCAGTCCAACCCAACTCATGAGATGAACTATAGTCAAGAATCCCTCATACAACAAAGACATTTGAACATGATTATGCATCCAAATACCATATATACCACATCACATACCATGAATAATTAATACACATAACATTCATAATTTATATTCCATTTAATACATAAATCATCGTTTTTAATTAACCCATTAACTCATTCCCCACACACCTTACATATCCCATTTGAACTAATTCCCTTTCATACAGCATCCCATTTAACATATTAAAAAAATTAAAAACATTAATCGACCACAAATAATTCATCATTTCAAATGTTTTTTTCAAATTAATGAATTATAATATCAATTTCATAAGCAATTGGACACATTCACCTTATACCATTTGACCTTATTAAAATTGTTCCAAAAAACCACAATTCCATTAATAATGTAAAGAAACAATAATAAATAAATCCTTTTCAAAAAAACCATATCATCATATAAATCATTTTTACTAATTAATTACATGTCATCTCTATAGCAAACATTAAAATTTTCCATGTTCAGGAATATTGGAACAACACAAGGGTGGCCCTAAATCATTATAGTCAATATGAATACATCTCATATGAATTATAAAGGGTTAAATTTTTCATTTTTCAACTAATTTACCAATTACATTCAATCTCATAAAATGAACATCGAGAGATAACCATTGAAAAAAACCAGACATGCATAATTCAACTTCAAGACCATTGAGTTAACTTATATACAACCTACCTTTAATATGGAAATAAAACATGATTTACCATATCCTATGATCTAGATTCAAGTCCCCATGGAATCCTGGTCCGATGTTCTTTTGAAATAGTGTTTTTAGAGCTTAAAAATATGAATAATGAAACAAAAATCCCTAATATAGAAACTGGAAGAATTTGGATCAAAAGACATTCCTCGAGATTCGATCTAAAGAAAATGTCATTAAAAATGGCCTACAAATGATGGAGAATAATCCTTGGGAATATTTGGTTGTCTAAGATAATCAATAATGTTTTATGAGGAAGAATGAGCAAGAAATAATGGTGTGTAACATAAAATATTGATACAAAAATGCTAAAATACAGCTTTTAATGAGGGGCACCGTTTAGCTTCACGGTTTAGCCACACGGTTTTCCAAACTATGCACCAAATGTTTAATGCTTCTATCCAATTGTGAATCACTCACATGGTTACTTCGGCACCCCACACATTTAGAAAAACAAAGTGCTAATTGTGCAGAATGCCTCTGTCTAGGCCAACATTGTTATTACTCATCTCTTGAATGGGTTACAAAACCAAGAAACCCATTCTATTGGATATAATGGTGCGAGTGTATGGCTTCTACTAACCATGCACCAAAAATGAAACATGAAAAAGATGGATAGAAAAAACATTATTTTATATCTAGGGCCTCTAATACACCCCCAAAAATCCTCATACATCCAAAAAACATTCCATAATCCACAATAATGAGACTAATACAAAAATATGAACATGAACCTTCCTCAAGAAAATATGAGTTGTTACACCGCCAGAGGAAATGTTCAAATGATTACTATAATTCAATGATAATACATGATAGAAATCATTCCAAATATATATACAAATAAAAATTTTCTCTTAATGTAATTTTTTAAGGGTATAAAATTATTATAATTAATATGTGATGATTATATTCCATGGTACTATCATTTTATCGGTTGCATATTTCTTATTCAATTCCATTGATCACAATATTTATTGTCATGTAAATATTGGATTTATCATTGATTATTAAAAAAATAAAATTTTACCATTACCCTTAAAATACTTATGTTTCTCCCGGATCCTATATGTGGTTTTAGGTTAGTCAAATAATTATTTATAATTATAGTAAAATCATTTATTAATTTATACATTTATAATTTAGTTTCCATTATTAGTTTAATCATTATTAATCCCAAATTTATAGATCTTCTTCATCATCATTGATTTCTCATAAATTCAATAAAAATGATTAATCATAATATTGAAATATATTCAAAGATATCATCCTAAGGGTCTGAGGATCCTGCTGGATAACAAAAGAGTACACACTGTGTAACCCAGAGGTACACAAAATGTACTAGTGTTCAATTATACAATAATTAATTCCAAATTATTCCACTGTGTCTACATATATTACACACAATACCAATATTATGACACCATTTGTTGATCAAGACAGTCTAGAACACAATCAACTAGAGTACAAGTGGTGCAATTTCTATACCAAGATTGTTAAATTTTAGACACAAATGTGTCATGTAATTTCTTACATGGCCTTCATGACTAGTGTTCATGTAACAGAGATACCATATGACATATAGACCACGAACACATTATATAATCATACTTTTTACGTGTAATCATTTACACACCATGTCCCTAAGTGATTTTCTCAGATAGATGGTTAAAATCGTGCATATTGTGTAGATAAAAATTACACATGATGTACATTTACAAAATTACTCAAAATTAAAAAGTAATTTATTATACAATGAATACCATATCAATATGTTATTATGTTTGTTCATTATGTGGATAAGACACACCATTCGATGTGTTTTAAATTATATTAAATTTTAATTAATTTTATTATAATGATCAAATATTTATATCATATACGACTCATATTATAGTTATAAATCTACATACACTGAAGCATATCAAGTGACAGAATAATCATATAATCCCTGTGTTCATTAATTTGATAGTACATGTACCTAAATTATATGATATGTCATGTATAAAACATATCTCCAGAGTAAATATTTATGAGTATAATACATATTGGGTTTTTTGGATGGTATTAACCATGTTTCCTACAAGATATATTTATGTACATAAGTAATTTAAAATAAATTTATTATATATTTTTAAAATTATGATGGATCAGAATCTCATGGATACTTAGATGTGAATTAAGATAAATGAATTGATTAAAAAAGAATATAATTAACTGATTTGAGTGATAATTATCATAAATATGACTGATTAGAATTTAATTCCATTTTTATTAAATGCATAATGCATTTCATGTAGTTGGATTATCATGAGGTTAAATCATACCATTGTATGTGATTCATTTCATATAATTTATTACAAAACTAAATTTTTGGCATGTGTGTACATTGTTTCATTGATGTAAACAATTTTACCCCAATTCTATGTGAGTAAAAGCATATTTATTGGATGAGGTTCCAAATTAATGGAAGAAGATCATGTTTTAAGCCATGATAAATCCTATCAGAATGATATTCAAATGTGGATGGATGGAAAAAATGCAACATGGTCCATAAATATTTTAAGGTGTTTTCACATTATTTAATGAATAGATTATCATACACAAGATAAACATACCAATTGTAAAATATTTTTGAAACTAACTGTAACACCCCGAGATTTATATAGTACATTTATTTTTACCTAATTTCAATATATTTCACTACATTCGACACAAAGATCGAGCATAGAACAATATAATAAATTATACATTTAAAATGTGGTTATGAATAGTATAATACACATTATGAAAATAATAATTTTTATTTTTCCAAATATATTTCATTTTTAATGCAGAATATAAAAATTAACATTTTATGATTTTTTTCTATTTTTTTCAAACGCTGCAATTAATGTGAATAGTGAAAAAATTGCATTGTAGTGAAAATTTTCTTTTTTATTTAAAAAAATATTATACAAGATATTGATTTTAAAATAAAAATAGATAAATTAATAAAATGTTAATCCAATATAGTTCATTGGATTCATTATTATAATAAAATTAGATATAAACAATTATTGAACTTTTGAACATCTCTTTTACCGATCTGCTAGAAACAATTGTGGTATTAGTATTAATCATCATTTTACTACTAATGTGATAAGAATTTTTATTATAAAGACATAAATTGTTGTAATTTGAATTAATGTTATTGTTTGATTGGATGAACTAAGTATTTTGTTAATAATAAGTGAAGTAGTGTTTTATTAATTAACCACAGTTAAGGGTAAATCATGTAATTAAAAGAAAAAATAATATTAAATATATTTATAATATAACATAACACATGTACTATTTTCATTGTATAAAATGGATTCGAGAAAATTCAATCATACGAGGTAATGATGATCATTTTATGCCACATGGGTAAGAATAAGACATTTATTATATTTAATATAATGATAAGATAAAATTGGCATACTGAATGATTTAATGAGAAATAAATTTTAATATCTGGCTCTAAATAATACAAACTCAACTAAGAAAATTAATTATAAATATGATAAATATATCAACTTCATCATAAATTCTTTTAATTTTTTTACCTTAATTAATTAAATTTAATTACGAAACATTGATTATTAAACAATTGCTTTATTAAAGGAAGAATCTAATAATTTAAATAGATAATATAAAACTAAATAAAAGTTATCTATTGGATTCTATCAAAGATTTGTTTTGGATTTCTTTAACAAGTTGTGGGTTATTTAAGGTAGTTTGTGTGATGGAATCAAGTTGTTGTGATATTTTTTTGAAAATTTACTATTTAAACAATGTCAAAATTGACATAAAAGAGATATTAAATTATATAATATTTTAATAAATGATATTAGAATAATAAAAACCATAAAATGTATAAATAACTAGATAATGTTAAATGTTAGAAAAATGATACAGTTGGGGTTCTTTTGGAATTTTATAGTAACTATATTAACCCCATTGATTAAAAAAGACAAGTTGTCACGGTAAGAGTATAACTATTTAAATAACTGTTAAAAAAATAGATAATGATTAAAAACAAAAAAAATTGTAAAATAAATTAAATGAATAAAATGGTAATCTTATAACCTATTATTAGTAACTAAATCATTTAATGGACACATGTCCATGAAAATGACTCTGATATTATTGAAATCAAATAACGTAAAAAATTGTTAGACCTCTCATTTCATATAAGTACAATAATTTTAATATGTGGATAAAAAATAGATAACTTTTACAATTTATAGTATACGTAAGGATAAAATATATACATACATCATATGAATTTGTTTTCATTTATTGGAGATTATATAACTACAATAAATAGTGAAACAATAATGGAGATGTAATTCCATTATTATTAGTAATATTAATTATGTTACATTTCCAAAATTAAAATATATATAATTTAGATTAATTAGGGTTCTCCATAAAATTTAACAGTGACTATGAAATGTTAAGAGTGTATTAAATGGTTTTTTGGGTGATATCTATCTTTTTGGATTTTGTTAAATTTCAATTAAATGAATAGAGTCAAAATTGAAAGTATAAAAATTTTATAAAAATAAAATTTATTCTATTTATCTATGAAATATTAAAAATAATAAAAAACTAATCGTTGATAATTATATGGTCGAAATTTTTATTATGTGACCACTTATGGAGAATTTACACCATATTAGTAAATCATGAGAACCATTTAAGGTTTAGGGTATTATTACCAGAATGAAATGTAAGAAGATTACTTATGGATAAATCAAAATGACATGGTTTAAAATAAAATAAAGTCAAATATAAATTTTATTGGATATAATTATTTCATCAAATAATTATCTTTTCATCAAAATAAATAACTATGGAGCTATTTTAAAAGTATTATAAATTAATAATAAATTAATATCTTTGTTGTTTCTAAACTTGACCGCCTTTCTTGTTAATGGGAACCCGTCCTCTATTATTCACTCCAATAATTCCATTTAGCTCATAAAAATAATATATAATTCTCCTAAAAACATCTCTAAAATCATCCAAGATGCAAAACATTGGGTATAAATCTAATCTTTGATGTCCTTCTGTGAAAATTAAAAAGGGTACTCAAAGAAAAAGATATTCTTTTAGTAATTCAATTCAATTTCTATTCATCTTCTACATAAACATTCAATTTTGTTTCCATATAAATTGATATATAAAAAATATAATATATTTTGAGATTTTTTTATGATTTTTTTATGAAAATATTCCTTCTTTTACCCATCTTACAAAAAGAAATATCACTATGCATGTGTATGCACGACATATCATCCACACACTTTGGTGTCATCTATTATTCATCAACACTCTATTTCGATTGGTATAAAAATGAACTAAAATAAAATAAATAATAAAAATGAAATATAATGATTCAATATAATTAATATACCATCCAATTACAACCCAATTAACCATTAATGGAATGGTACAGTTTCCCGGGCGTACGTACGGCCTACCATCCCCACGACATGATGATATTAATTCTCCACATTAAATAAAAAATAATGATTAGAAAAATATATATAATTAATAATTAAAAACCATTAGATATAATAATTATATTTTAATAATGCGTGTGTGTGTGTGTTTCATTTACATTGTTCAGTTCAATATTATAACAAAACAAAAACGACGTTCATGTTTACCTACAACCTACCATCTCAATGAAATGGGTATTAAATTTCATATATATATCTAATATATATGTATATATGTAATATATTTGATATATATCATTTTTTATATTTTGGAAGGAATTTAATCATTATCCATGTAATATGATCAAGAATAAAAATTCAAAATATGTATGATAAAAAGGGTATTATTACTTGAAATGATTCTTTATCATGGAAATTATGAATGAATGAGAAATATAGAGTCATAATGGAATAATATATGATAACATAAATATTATTATTACTCGTTCATAAATTGATAATTTATTTAAAATATCTATACATTCATTTCATACATATACAGAGAGTATCCGACCAAAGGTAAAGGAATTTTGACTAACATTTATTTTTCATGAGGTATAAGCAATGATCACTAACTATTTCTTATGAGTGGTGTATGTTCCTCCCCTTTATATTTCATATCATGAATACATTTTTTTGTATGGTATTTAATGATTCTATTGATGTTATAATACTTATGAGTTAAATATTTAATGTTATTTAGATGCTTTAATGATTGAAGAATTAATTTTTGCTCCATATCAATATTCTCAATATTATTTTTCATAACTATTTATTTGAACATAATAGTATTATAAAGGAAATATTATTTTTATTTTAATATCATTATAATTTCTTCCAAAAGAAAATTTTTAGGGTCTTATTTAACTGTCTCATTAATTAAAACATTTCTTAAAATATTTTATGATTTGATCATATAAAATCATTCCCATTTATGTCCATGTTTTCAATAGTTTTATAATTTTACTTATCTGGACATGATTGATTTAAACTTCTTAATTACATAAAAAATCATTAATATAGTATGGTAATATTTTCTTACAAAAACTATTTTTTTGTCTTCTTTTATAACAGAATGACTTAAATAAATGCTTTCAAAAAAGGGAATTTGTCTCAAAATGATATTAATGATTTTATTATATTATTTTTATCTCTGTTAACTCCTTTATTTTATTATAATTTTAATTGAGGTCAAAAACATATGATATCATATAACATATTTAATTTAATGGTTTATGATTAGTTTTCTTGTAGATATGATAATTGGATACCATTAAAGGATTATGGTTAAAGTATTTATATTTCATATAATATTTTTAATACGAATGATTATGTTTTTTATGATTCAAAATTTTCATATGGGGATTGTATTGGACTTATTGAGTGACAGGAAGGGCCCTTTATATCACAATGATGCATTAGTAGGTCTCATAAGTTATATTAGTTTGGCTTTCTACCTATGTATGTATGGTCACTGAATGAGGCTCTAATGGGGTAGTTTTGAGGTCCTGCATTTTTAAATCCCACTTTATGTGATTTTTTATTGAGGTTACATGTTTTTTTTAATCAAAGAATATCCATTCAAGTTTCGAAAAGGAATTTTTTTATTTACATAATCCATATTATGTTTATGGTTATGCTTAAAAGGCTTGTGTTTCAGTTTTAGACATGCCTTAAATGTTTATTTATATTTTATTACTGTTTTCATTGTATCATTTAAACATACGTATAATACAAGATCACACCTTTCTTATTTTTTATTTTCCTAGGATGAAAAGATGTGTATTATGATTGATATGTAGGGACAATCTATGAGAATAATGGAGTGAACAAATCATTTTCTAAATTGTATTTTATGTTATGAAATTAAATTTAATGTTCATATAATTAATCTATTTTTCACAATAACTAAACTGATCAAAAAATTGGGATTTTCTTCCTTGTAATCATTAAAATGTATTAAAATATTGCACTGGATCTAGGTTTTAGGGGTTATAGTGTTTCACATATCCAATTTATTTCAAACAGCCCAAACATAAATATTGAGATGTAATTTCTGAAACTAATTTTCAACTTATGACAGGTTGTTCTTCATAAGAGAAAACCACTCGATATTTTAATTATGAATTTTTTGTCATAAATATTTTCTAACTATTACTAGAGAACATACTATTGAAGACCTAATAAGTTAGTTGTATATTAAGAATCATCACATTGATAATATCATTGTGGATGTAGATCAGATGATTAGATCTAATATTTTGTTGAGAAATGAAAGGGAAAATCTATCATTTTTTATCATAATTTAAACCTATGAATCTAAATGAGGCTATAGATGAAGAGGATTTTATTCTATAAATTCAATATTAACTTGATGATTTTTAATGGAAAATTGTTTGTACATTGTTTTATTATAAAAATGATTCTTCTATAACTGTAGTAAAATGTATTTTTATGACCTGATGTGATCAAAAATGAAAAATAGTTATAAATAAAGCTAAACATGAATATAATCATTAAAATAAACAAGAGGAAATAGGTGATGGTTAAATATCGGAACTATATAGAAGAATTGAACTTATTAAAATAATTCTTGATTTTTCATCTTCCATAAATTTTTATATATTTCTAATGGATTTCAAATATTATTTCCATAATGGATATGTTTAGAAGAATGTTTTGGTATTACCACCACCATGATTTGATAACAAAACATGTAGAACATGTTTATAAACATAAAAATGTTATTTAAGGACATAAGAAATCCCCAAGTCATAGGTATTATAAGAAAACATGATTTTTGTTCCAATAAAACATTTTTAAGTGAGATACAGATACAAATCATATTTATAAAAAAAGTTAAAAGATAATTATTATTGTTCAAATATATTTTGTTGAAATTATATTTTGTTGAACTCAATAATATTTAGATGAATTGTTTTTTGATCTTATTAAAAATGTGATTTAAATGATTAGATTGGTGATTTAGCATACATTGTGTGGATTCAAATTTAAAAAATCTAAAAACAACATTTATATATCAATATATTTATATAAAATTATTCTTATAAAATTCATTTATGACCACTCTAAATTTAATATTAATCACAATGGAAACTCCAAAATATTAGATATTGATGAAGGTAAGAGAAACCAATTGTTCAATGAATTTTACAGGAATAATTAAATTTTAACTTTACTCAATAGATAGTCATTTAGATTTAATGTTTTCAATATTTCTTTATAAATATCAATCAAATCATAAATAATATAATCTTATTTTTAGAAGATAATATTTCATTACCTTAAGGGAAATATGGATTTATGCATATTATATTACATGCGATTTTGTATTAAATTAATTTTTTAGATAATGATTTTATTAGATGTAGAATTGAAATGAAATGTTATTATCGAATAGTGAAGATTTAGTTTCATGATTTTATCTGAATTAACACTCGATATTATTTTCCTTAACCAAAGAAAAATAATTTTTTATTTTAATGTGGTTGAGCTCATGTTATGTGGATGAAACTCACATTCCAAAACTATGGCATGAATTTTACTCAAACTCAAATTTTGATTGATTAAAAAAGTGTGATTGTACTATATAAAAACCCAACATATCCCTTTTGTGCCCCTAAAATATACATAAGATACCATTTACTTATATATAACCTGCATGAAGGAGATATTATTTCCAATTCACCAAAATTCAAGTAAATAATGATGATACTTTTACAAAACTCTTTAGTCTTTATAGATTTCTATACATTAAACTAATTCTCAGAATGATCAATATCATATGATAATTAATATAAACCTTTGTTTATTAATCACCATAAATTAATGAAATATTTTTCAAATGGGTATTAAATTTGATTTAATGTTAATAAAACCTTTTTTTTTATTCAAACATTCTGTTTTCTAATGGATTTAGTTATTATATTTACTTCATCAGAACAAATTTATTAAAAACAAATCTGAATCATATTTTCATTTAAAAAGTCAGCGAATTAAAAAAATATTAAAAATGATAATTTGGAGTAATGATTTATCCAAAAATCAACATATGATTGAAAATTTTTTCTATATAAAAATATTTTATAAATTTTCAGAATCATAAATTATTTCAAAATGTTCACACAATACTTTTTATATAAACATTATCTTAACGAGTTTTCATTAGATTCCCCAAGATTATCATTTTACTCATACCATGTATCATTTCGACTCTAAAAGCTATTATTCATTTAGTTTTGACACTAATTCATTAAATATGTTATACATTTCATGTTTACATAATCTTTTAGTTTTAATACATTATTATATTTTCAGTAATATATGTTTTCAATCGGATTGATTCTCATTCTGATGAAAAAATTTCAAACCAATATTAACAGTTCAAAATTATATTTAAATTCATTCATCAATTAAATCTTGATCATCATATAAAATAAGTATTTATATTCTGATCCATTTAAATTCATTGAATTTTAGGCATCAATGTCATTCCTATTTAAGGATTGGACAAACTGTGACCCCCATCGTTTCCCACATACTTTTCACTGGACAATTACCACTAAATTATTTGGTTATTGCATTTTGTCGTATTTTTTTCCATTTCATGTCTCAATAAAATGGAAACAAAATATTGTTTTTTAAAGTGAACGGAATGTAGAAAATAATCGTCAGCAAAAATGTTATGAAAACTATGATTATATTACTAAAATAATCAATATTTTGCAGGTCTAGGTGAATGTTTAGTATAAAATGTAGATAATGATATTGATTTACATTTTTATGAAATTATAAGCTAATGTTAGTTAACATTTTTATAATGAATTAGATGAAACAGAAAACTAATATGAAGAATAAAATGATTTGGTATGAGATGAATAATAATAAAAGTGGAAAAAGAATAGGATAAAGAAGAAGATGATGATGATGAAACAGATAATGAAAAAGAGTCAATGGAAAATAAAACATTAGACTCGATCTCGTCTTTAACTCTTCTACTATTCTAATTTGATAAGGCTACAGTCCTGGAATAATTATGGAATAAAAATTCATTATCCAAATTAGAATAAAATTCATGATCAATATATGAGGAAAATGATTAAAAAATACCCAACAATATTTTCAAATAATGTTGAATATGATATGGAAGTCGAAATTATAAAAATATAAGAAGAAGAAGATGTTTATCAGAATGTGATGGATAATGTTGAGAAGTAAGAAAACCCATATGTTGAATCCTCAAGGAAAAATGATCAAAAAGATTGTATGGTTCATCAAAAGCTTGTTGGGATATTTTCTCATAACGGTTTTTACTATATTTTATAAACCCCGATGGTTTTAATTGATTCAATTCAATATCTTCCAAATATAGAAGAATGTTGTATATTGATTAAAAATAGTCTAAATTGAAAATCAAAACCACTGAATGTTTTGATTGAATCAGTAGATCAAAACAAGGTATATTTGAACTAAAACAATGAAAAGACAAATGATTAAAAAACATCATTCAATAATATATATTAGATCTTAATAAAGTTGAAATTGATATCAAGTATATTGATGATCAGTTCTCTGAATTAATGAAACAATCTATAGAAATGGAAACATAGATTTATTAGTTACCAATAAATTCTTCTGATAGAGTGATGTTTGTTGTAGAGTTCAGAGATATAACTAATGAATGTATTGATGATGCTGATTTTATGAATAAAACGGTTCAAATTTTAAAAAATAAAAATTGCTCGGAACTTGTGATGATAAAACTTTCTTTATGAAGAAGTAAAATAAAAAATCTCTGAGGTTGTTGAAAGACATAAGTCATAAAATAAAAATCCATTGATGGATGGCCAGAACATGATACCTAAATAATTGCTTTCATAGGCTTAGAAGGATCATGATGTATTTATGGAAATAATGGAAATTGTTATAAGAATATTGATTAAATAATGACATTTGTTTATTTGAATTCAGGGTGTATATTTTGAAACTATTTTTTTTTTGAATGAATGTTAAATCTGACTAAATATTTCATCAAGAAAATATCCTTGAATATATTACAATTAATATTGGATTTATATTCTTTCATATATTTCGTGTATGAATTGTTATTTCACATAAAAATTGTTTAATATGTTGTCACTTTTTAAAATTGCTGGTTATATCCCTTTTGTAATATTTTTTTCAATAAAATAAAATTATATATTTATAATGTAGGACACATTTATAAAATTGGTGAAGTTTATAAAATGAAGATCCATTGAGATATTATTCTATGGGTGAGATATTATCCTAAGTGTGGACATAATTAACACTTTACATCAGATTATAATGATTTTTTAAAGTCAACAAAAGTTACAATATGATGTATATCATTTTATGTGTTGTGTTTGGTGATTTCCAAAAGGGTGGATTGTTGATCTAAAAGTATTACTTCTTACATTCCCATTCAATATTATTGAAAATCAAAAACAATTACTTAATAACAATCTTTCCAAAATTTTCGTTCCCAACTGTCATAGTATGTTTTTAAAGAAAACATTAATTTATTCTGAATGTGGTAATAAATCAAAGGAAATAAATATAAACATATCATTTTTTATTCTAATCAATTAGACTAATTTTTGTATGATACATTGGAATAACTAGTGGTGTAATAATTTGTTAGAGTTACAATTTAAAAAATGTCTACACCATTAGACTAACCCTATTTCCGATTCATCAGACTAACCCTTATTATGTATATCAGATTTAATATCAATAAGAAAATCCATCAGACATTTCAATGTTTATAATTGGATTAAATATAATTATTTCTATCACAAACAATCCCAAATATCATTGTAATGGTGCTATTATGAACGACATCTTACTGTCAAAATAAAAATCTACCTTTGTTAATTATTCAATGATCAAAATAATTATGTCCTATAAAATGAAAAATATCTAAGGATGTTGGAACTGACTTTAAAATATCACCAATGAGAAATTGACCATACCTAATAGGTTATTTTAATATTTGGTAGCTGAAGCAATTCACAACTCAAGTTGCCTAAATATTTCTCTATTCAAGATCCTCTTTCCTAATCATTGTAATTATTTAGTGAGTTGAAGTTATATTGAATCCTTGCGGGGATTTCAATTACATAAGAATTATTTTATTTTATAATCACATGTCTAATCATGGATCTCAAAAAAGGGATTCTTGGTATAGGATGATGGTGAATCTAATGTGTGATATTGAGTGATTCAATTGATAAGAATATAATCATCGATCATCATATCGAGGGATTTATTTTTCTACAGATAAATAGTTGAATATGGTCATCTTATTGAGGGCTTCATGTGGATTATATGATAGAGTATATTCTATTCCATCTGATCAATGGATTTCCGAGTAAGGAATGACCTACATTACAGTAGTTACTTAATTATGTGGATATCTTATGTAATGATATTTTACTACCTTTACTCTTAATATTAAATTATAAATTCTTTTATAAGAGTTAAATGCATTCTTACTAATATATGATTTTTTATTTCATCATTATATAAGCTATATTTTCTATTTTTATTTTCCATTAAAAAATAATTTGTTATACTAATCCTTACAACAAACTATGAAATCAGTGTTTCTGGGATAATGATAAAAACATATTTATTCTAATAGAATATGGATATGATTGTACTAATATAATCATGTGATGATATATGTGTCGGACCAATTTTACATAATAGGTTTTGTATTAGATTTTAGTTGAATTTTTAAACAATAATTCACCACCCATTTTATCCATCTACTACTATTTCAATCTAATAATTGTTTGTCTATTTAAGGATCTCGTAAAAAGATTATTGGTTCCATACCAAAGAAAATAGTAGCAGTTGATTAGGTGAATGATATTGTACATTTTCATTGAGATGTATGATTTATTAAAAAATAAATAATGATATATATATATAATTCATCCTTAACTACATTTATATTTCACCTATTAATTTTTGGGAATATACATTTTTACTCATTTTTTTGCATTTATATAAAAACTAACCACAATGTTTAGGATATTTTAGTAATTAAGGTAACAAAAAAAATATTATTGATAAGTTGTTGAAATAGTGAATAATTGAGCCATACACGTATATTAGGGAATGATCGTGTTCATCCCAATAATTCATTCAATGATTTAAATAAAAAATCATTTCTTAGGTCATGATCCAGAAAAATTGTGAAACTATTATAAAAATGATATTAATTTAGAATCATACAGTAAGCCATAATGGTCAATATGAGCATCATATTGATATTTGGTTGATTTCAAATATCAAAATATAATTTGGGAATTTTATACAATCATTTCATATTAATCCAATGTAATTTAATTATTTAACCCCAACCCCCTAATGTGAGATATTTTATTTTATTAAAACTAAAAAATATTACCAATTAATTTTCATCTTGATGAGTGATACATGATTTCTATAAATGTAGTGTTGATTTAAATAGATAAAAAATGACTATGTAATCATTATAGAATGATTTCATGTCAATCAATGTTTGTTGTCTTAGTATTATCCCATTTGATGGTGGTGTCACATAACTCTAAATTGGGGGAGGCACCACATTTAATCATTCGTTGAAATTCAGATATTTTACCTATGTCCAAATTAATCTTAATGATTTTAAAAAACATAATTAACATTTTCCAATGATATGAGGTTAATCAGAGCTCTTTTGGTTTGTTTTGACCCCTAATATTTTGATCTCAAAGTTATTACAAAAATGAAAATAATGTCAAATCATGCCGTAAGTTATACTGAATACCCATGTAATCAAATTGATTCATGGTTTATTCCAAATTAATTAAATGTACTCAATGATTTTTATCAATGATTTTGACATCAATCCAATTTTGTTTGAGTATTTTTACCCATTCCCTACCCCTCCCAAATGAATCATATATCATTTTAATGAAACTATGAATTGCTAGTCATTTTTTTCCATCATATCTATAGGCTCTAAAATCGGATGGATGAAATATTCATTCATATGGATCAAAATTTACTATGTAATAATTCAAACATTATTTCGTGTCAATCCATGAGGGTTTACATGGTATTAATCCCATTAATGTTATTTATCAAAATGTCAAAAAGGACTGTCAATCAAACTAAGAAATTTGTGTATTTGTTCAGTGTTACAATGATTCTTACAAATTATAAATTTCACAATGATCACATCACATATTATTACTGTCAAAAAAATATTTTTTTTGTTTTGATTTACCCCCTATACCCTTAAATTAATTCATTTAGATCAATATAGGTATTTTATTGACATGTGATTGATTCCAACATATCACAGATGATTTGATAACTATTCTCTAAGATTTTCACATCAATATGTTTTCATTTACTCATTTATGACGCCCATATTAGTGATATGTAATTTAAATAATGCAATACAATGTTACTAGTTGTTTTCCATCATACAAATTGACACAACCATTTGTTATATGGATCATTGTATCAAATAAAAAATCAAATTGTGATTTTTCCTATATTTCATGTCAATCCAACTTTGGTTTCATGGTATTAACACTCATTGTATGATTTTTAACTTACCTCAAAATATTTGAGAAAACTCTAGTTCTGATCATACAAATGAATTTAATTATCTCTTAGATGATTGGATGATTCTGAAATACTTTAAATTACATAATGATCATTATAATAAGATTTTATGTTAATCAATGATCATCTTCTATTATGATATCACACTAATCAAAGATTTTTTCATCATTTATGAATCCTAACCTAGTAATAAGTAATTTTTAATAAATATTAAATATAAAAAAGTACATTAAATTGTACCACATATTTATTACCCTAAAATTGACATGTGTTAGAAATTTAAAGATAAAAAATCACTTATTGGTTAATTTCATATGTTTTATCATCAATATAAATGTATTTAGTTGGTTTTGAATCACAACATTGTCAAATTTATTTTCAACTAATATATTAATTTGATTTGTATCTTCAATAAAACTAATAATAAAATGATACATTTTGTTTGAATGGGAATCAAAGAAGGTAAAATGAAACAAAACTCCTTGGAATGATGAATATTTTATGATAATTCATTTTACTTTCATGTTTTCTCCAAGTATCCTACAAAAAATAAAAATTACAAATATAGTAATAATTAATGTAATAAAAGAACAAAAAATTTCGTAAAAACCATCATCATTGGAACCACATAACAATAACCCCAGATGATATATTCCCATATTACTCTAATGTCATCTAGTAGAAGTTTATGTACCTTCTCAAGAGCATGCATCTAGACTACAAATTTGTAACCCTTTGTTTCATCATATAAATAACATCAACCACAACCATATCACATTATACTACATAACGATGAATCATTTTTCCATATGTAAATTTATATTCATGTGTAACACAATCAATGATGCATTAAAATATCTCATCCCTCTACATGGAATGTTATCGATGGTCATTTGACATCAATGATAACTAAATCTCAAATAGAGTATATGTTATATGTAAATATACACATATATGATTACATATATATATATATGTATGAATTCTTAATAAAATAAATTTCAATAAGATTCATAACCATGGGATAATTTTGATATCAAGTTATCATCCACAGTGATATTCTACTTGTCTATCTACCTTGATTTCATTCTTATAAACCAATATGATAATATTATAGAACAAAAACCATATTTAATAATATATATAACCAATAAATAATAAATACATAATGTCAAATATTAAACATGGGATGACTACCATGACTATGTGGTAGTCCTTTTATCAAATTATTTTTAGAATGACTCTCCACAATCACAAATAATAAATTAAGTAAAATCAAAACATGTAACATGTATAAATTCATTGAAATATATAAACAAAAAAGAATAAATCACATTGCCTTATCTTTATTGGAAAAATATGTAACTATGTCACACAAAAGATATAGGATAACACCTATGAGGATATTATCATGATTGTCTAGGGAACCCATGTAATAAACCAAAAATTTATAAATGAAAATTCCACATGATCTAATTAAAGGTATTATTTTGTAAAATTTATATATAAGACATATGCACATTCTTGGATTAATGTTTTTTTATTTTAAAAAACCATTAATAATATTTATCATTGCTAATATAAATATTGAATAGTGATCACATAATCATCTTCATCATTGTTATAAGTTTATTTGAGAGAAAATACAAGAAATCGTACGATTTGAGGGCATGCATCACCATGCCGTGGGGGATAAAATAATGGTGACCTAGGGCATAGACATGAATTAAATTCACCCACTCATGATTCAGGGAGGTGGAATTGGAGAGGATTGTGGCAATGGAGCCATGGGTGGCAAGGGAGGCCACATAATCTGCATCATTATTCCCCTCCATCCATGAATCTGTAACTTAAATGCTACTCTACAAGAGTTCCTTAAATCACCTAATGGTGTACATGACATACCAGGGAATGGATCCTCTATCTAGCAGGGAGACATGGATGATCTTTGAGTCAGATTCCACATGGGATATGTCCATATTTTTCTGATTACTCAAGTTGGACGTAGTGAAGAGTGTCTTGGCCTCCGACTAAAATGTCCATTTGTTACCAAAGTGATCCGTGAATGCGAGGAGCACACACCATAACAAATTATGAACCAATCCTCCTCCTTGAATGAATCAAGTAGATTTTATCAATAAAAATCCATTTTGTCAGAACCTGAAAACACGGTAGCGGCTATCCAAAAACTTGAGCACATGTAGAGATAATGCTCAATGAACATCAAAGGAAGATGGGTCATCATCTTCAATTGGAAGAGTTATCATACAATAAAATTTTCTACTCAAGAATCCAAATGACTCTTTATGATTACATTTATTGGAAGAGGTGCAGAACAACAGAATGATGCGATGATGTTGGGTAGAGAAAACTCATAGTACCATAAATTGTCAAACTATTGTTGGAGAAGGTTAAGTCTATCTAGCATCACATTAATGCTTCTTATTGTCAACAAAAGAGCTATGCAGATAGTTATTGATGAGACCGGGGGATTGATGTTTGAGACATTTTATTCATACAAATATCACATTTGACTAGTGTTATAAGATTTTAGAAGAAGGAAAATATTGGTCCAAGGTATGTCGACCCTTTTAAAATCATTGATCGCATCGGAGTAGTGGCTTTTTGACTAGAACTCCCACCAAACCTATCTGAAGTACATGATATATTCCATGTATCACTCATGAGGAAGTAAATTCCTGACCCATCACATGTACTCAACCCATAGGTGGTAACATTGGATAATGACCTCTTTTATGAAGAGAAACCAATGAATATCATAGATTTTAGGGAAAAAGTACAACAAAATAAGGAAATTCCCCAGGTCAATGTATTTTGAAACAACAACAAGTTCTAAGAATCAACATGGGAATCATAGGAAGTGATGAACCAAAGTTACCGTCAACTGTTTTAGTGTGGTAATAGGAAATTTTGAGGGACAAATTTTTTAAGGGGGTAAGATTATGACGTCCAAGACATTTATTAATGAAAATTTCTATTGATCTATTTTTATGTCTTATTATGTATAATGTTTATATAAGGCTTATACACATCCGTGGTTTTATTTTTTGTATTTTAACGTCTTTTATGAATTGTTATCATTGCTGATATAGTCTTTGAATGGTGATCACAAGATTAGTATTTATATAAGTCTTTAAAAAATCCAATTTACTCAAAAAATGAAGTGATGGTCTAGTCCATGCATAATTTCTCCATGAGAATCCACTTTATTAGTGCTAGGAATGAAGGTAGCATCACTGGGCTTTACTCTAGACCAATTCCAACCTGAGCTTCAACATGTTAAGCTTGAATGGAACCACCTATGGGAGATGTGTAAGTTACAAATGATTACCACCAAAACGATGGAATCTTATCCACCCAAAGAGTCTATCAAAATTGTACACCTTACCCTAAGGTATTTTTCAGGTGTTATAAGGGTTCATAAATCAAGACCCTAATCACTATGAATTATTGCATGATTTTAGTATATATAATATACATTCATTTAATTAATCATACTTTTTTAATGGTTTTTATAGAATAAATAGTTTTTTTAATAAATATTAAATTAGAAAATATATTTTGATGAATTAAAAGATTTTTGAATAAAATATATTTTAATAAAATATTTTTACGAAGTTAATTCAAATTAAATATAAATGATTATATAGTTTTTGTATAATTGTATTTTTTATTAATGTTTGAAAATAGTTTTTTTAAAACCCATGAATTTTTTATAAAACAATGTTTTTATATAAAATGTGAAATTTCATATATTTATAAATTATTTGGACAAAATGAATATCAATTTTGAAATTAGGATTTTAATATTATATAACGGTTGAATTTATCATAATTTTCAGATAAAGTCAAATATATGGGAAGAAACTAAATACCATTTCTAAAATATAATGTGTTTTATGAGATCATAATGACCGAATTAGGATGTAATAAAATACTATATAATGAATACTCTACAACTATATGTGTTACCTTAAAATTAATATGAATGAAGATTTTTTTGATTAATTTTATGGAGCCTTAGTGGACACTCCAAGACATATATAGTATTCTATATTTTTAAAATGATTTTTTTAGATTGTGACACATATAAATATAACAAAGCATAATATTTTTAAAAGGTCAGACATTTGACTTATAAAATAATGTATTCTACTCCACTTTGGAAAAACACTTTGTAAAATCCTTGGGATGGTTTGTGGTTTTTATTATTTCAATGAGTAGTGTCCAAAACAAAAATAATAAATAATTCCCTCTAATTTCCACTATAAACCAACATAATATCCAATTCCACATCAGTAAAACCATATTGATATTGACCAACCTATGCCCCCCTCTCTCTATAGACCTCCCAAGGTGGCCCAAGTTCCTAATTATCTTCTCTCAATCCTTTCTCAAGCCTTTGGGATCACACATTCATTTAAGGGATCCACTTTTTCTTTCCTTCCATATCTATGTCCTAGTTTCCTTATATAGTTAGGCCCTTTTAATTTCAATTAAAAATATTGGGGTATGATTTCTCACACCCCCATACAGCCTTGATGTTTTTTAATGATTATAGTCTTCTTTCTCTTTAATTAATAACTCCCATGTACACTTGATACAATGCCGATATTCTATTGGAATTTCTGCCTTCATATTTAAATTCATTAAATTCATTTATATATATGTCTAAATTCCCTTACATATGTTGGGATATTATTATCCAAGATCCCATTACATACCATTTCATGTATAGGTGATGAGATACCACATTATCTGTCATCAAAAAATTTTACGATTACTATTTGATGTTGTTATGCTGTCGAAGTAACACCAAAATTTCCCGTGAAAAAATTATCATGTATGTGAATAATATAACAATTTCAATATAAAGGGTGTTCACCATTATGCACATGTAATTTTTGATTTGGGACATTCAAATATGTAGTTCAATTTTATTGTTCATTGAATAAATTATAATTTTTAATGAAAACTTGTTTTTTATCCATGAGGCATACTTATGCACCCAATGAAATATTTATAAAGGGTTCACCATGATAGCGCTCTAATGCAATGAGTAATGTTTAGTATCATGATACATCTAGTTCAATGTGGGTTTACTAAAAAATCATTTAAAATTAGGTTCTACTGGTTTTAATTCATGTGCAATAAGGTTTTACTCGTACTCTATGTGCAATGATCCATGGCTCATTATAATTTCTTGTTAATGTGTGTTGCCACATTTCGAAGTTATTATAATCGTGCTCTATAATTCCATTATGTTCATGTATCTATTTTTATCAATTGATATTTCTATTTCCTAACATGTACTATTTTCTTCATGTTATTCCTTGATTCATCCCTTATTGGGCATTATATCTCACCCTTTTCTGATTCTTATCCTCAGATTATCCCATACAATGCTATGTACCATGAAATGTTGTGGTCATTTAAAAGATTTTTTCAATAAATATGTTCTGTTTTATGTTATATGTTGTTATGAAAAGTTCCAATTTTTTCCAAGACACAAGACCGTTCGATCCTCAGAGTTTCCTTAAGTGCATATTTATGTAATAAATCATGTTTAAGTTTTTATTAAAGAAGATTGATGGTATAACCCATATATGGTACAAATTGCACCCTCTTCCATCTATGTTTATAATATTTCAATATTTTCAACATTATTCCACTCATACATACTAAAATATATTGGTGGTCATTCTCAGAATATACTATTTAATGAAAATAATTAAAAAAATGTATGTGTTTTTAATCATAGATTTGACACTAAAATGATTCTCTCACATAGACTTCTCTCTATATTTGATCTACTATGTCCGGGGTGAATGAATCCCATTCATGTGCAGTCATGTCAAATTTCTATTGGACATGCATGATATGACCCAAATGTTGGATAAATTAAGAGAGATATTCTTCCATGGGATTTTATGTAGCATAATATGATATATAAAGTGTCATGTCATGATTAAATCCCAAAAGAAAGGCCTCTCTTAAAAGTGGAAGAAGTGTTATAATCAAGTACCATTGAAAAAATTTCATAAATAATTTGAATGTTGTGAATATATATTTTGACATCATAATTTAAAATAAAAAACAAATTTACTTTCAAACATACCTCACCTGATAGAAGAAGATACCATTCCAGAATAATATGGTTATGGTCTAGTTCTTTTACCCTATCTGAAGTAATAGAAAGCGTAAATTGCTGAACACACAATGACTGTATATCTGAGATAGAGAGTGTAATAACATAAAAACATTTCAATTTCATTCAAGGAGTTAAACAGGTATAAATATCATTTGATCCAAAGAACAAGAAAAATATCATACTATTAACATGATATGAAAAGTAATAATTTCTATATAAAATATCTATCTAAGTTATTTAATATATTCTTTAGGTTGATCTATAATGTGTTGATATAGCTATTATGAAAAAAAACAAAATATTCTTGGGTTCATTTTATTCAACTAACAAACACATCAACATTACATTTTCATAGAAACATTTGAATTTTTATTAAATGAAAATGAGATGATGAAAATGTGTTCTATTTTCAAGGCCAAAACGAAAAGTAGGTTACTTACTCATTCCTCTCTATATAACATAATGTTAGAATTCAATGATGTAAACTGTGTTTGTTCAACATTATTTCCATAGAATAAATCAACTAAATCAGATTTTAACAATATGTATTTCAACATGTGTTAATGTAAAACATTAATAATGTCATTCAATTTCTCGTATTAATAACAAAATTCAATAGATATATAACCAATGTCATGGTTTTTTTGTTCCTCATTTTTCATGAACATATTTAATGTGAATCCAATATTCATTATCATATAAAGTTTTATAATGATTAGTCATTATAGAAGGGAAATCGTCTAGTTGAATTAATTATTAAATCTGTGTGGGGACACATAACTCCTATAAGAGATTTACCTATATATTTAACTGAATAAAATAAATAGTTATACATTAATAAATTAGTGTTATATATTAATCATAATGTAAATGAATTTATACATAAAAATTCCTTGTACCGATCATTAAATGATGAATAATTTGACCGTTGAATCCGATAGTCCCTAGCATATAGAATATATTGTTTTAAAATATTAATATGTTTCAAATAATTGATAATTCTATAATTCAATGATCACCTTATATATGAAAACAAAACACCTCATAGATAATGAACAAAATTAATAAGGGGCCTACTACGAAAATGGCTAAACTACTGGATAATTAAACAAGATGTACTGGTGAGATATTTCCACTTTGATGTTTAACATATAAAATATAGTTCATAACTCTATCTATCATTTCATAAATCTGATAGGGAAAATATAATATTGTTTCATAATTCATAAGTTATTTAACAAGAATATTAGTACACTCATCCATCAAATAACCATTAGATATTTATACCTATGGATGAGTTATATTAAATAAAAATAATATTAATGTATTCAAATATAACTCAATAAGACACAACCTGCATGAATTTAATTTTTCATGATTTATTTACATGAATGGTTAAGTGTACTATTAAAAAAGGATCAACATCGTAAAAGAGGGTGAACATAGTATCTACAAGTGGAAAATCATAAGTAGAATCCTATCCTATTAAATTTTTTAACAATTCAATAATTTATTTTTAAAACAATTTTGTAAAAAATTTACTCATCTCAATCAATGGATGAACAAAATTCGGAAATAATTAATCACAAGTTCTGATTGGAATAACTATTGACATAGTATGTGATTGTCATTAATTTTCTTCCCTTTCAAAAAGAGTATTTAGATAAAACCATGATCATGATTAAATTAGAATGAAATATCTTTTTTACTAATCATATACATTTCCCTAGGCATGTATTCCATGTTACCCACACCGAACAATAAATGAAATTGTTTCCTTATTTCAATTTCTTCTAAATCACATAATGGATTGGAATTGTAATTTTATTTTCCACTAATAACCAAATTTGTCCCTAATATATTATCAAAAAAATCAATGTTTATGAAGTACATATTATTCATTAATATGGAAATTTTTAAGTAAGGGATAGTAGAAAAATATTATCCTCCATCAAATTTTGAATCTAATTTCAATGTATACCATAAATATAGGGTAATTAAAGGGCCAACAAATCATAAAATTTATATACCATGGGAATTTTATAATTCTCAATATTTAGTAATATTTCAACTCATGTCCTGATCTTTGGTGTTGGGCTGGAATTATTAGAACCATCATATTCCAATTTTTTAATTAAGAACATGTGTTGAGGGGGAAGAAAAGATATGTGGATAATGTATTTCCATTATTTATAATGATTAGTCCGTATAGAATTTTTACTTTTATTTCATAAAGGGGAAGAATATTCACCATAAAAACTCTATCATGAAAATTTTTTATTAGTAGTATGAATGAAAATTTATTTTAATAAATCACTATTATGGAAAAAGTGAAAAACTAAATCATTATAAGGAAATAAAACATTATAGCAGATAAAAAAAATTATTATTGTCCAAAAGAAAAGTATTAGACGCTACCTCAATAATGAATTTCCCAAATAGATTTATTAAATTTTTATTTTTTTTATTAAATAATCTTATAAAATTTAAATGCTAACTTTTCAAATGATTTAATTAATTCCACCACTATTATCATAATCATTTTAAATCACCTAATAATAATTAAATTTTTTCTCTAATCCATGCACCATGTTTTGTGTGTGTGTTCACTTTAATTGGTCTTTCATTTATCTCTTTGTGTTCTCATCAGAAGCATAAAGGATCAAGAACACTTGCAGAATATCTTCCTTGGTGGGAATAAAAAGATCCCATGATTTTTCTATGGCCACAAAATTTGCTATTTCATCCCATAGATATCAAATTTCGTCTTTCCTTGTGTGATAATGAGTCTAGCCTTGAACTCTCAAGCATCTCAACTCACCCATTAGAGAATTTGATATCCTCAAAATGAGTCCAGAACAACTTATTACTAGACACCAATTCCACATGATTATTAAATGATGATTCCCATAATATAAAGTAAGTTCCATTACTCCTTACCTAGACTAAAAATCTTTTATTTATTGTCATTGGGGTACTCAAATAATGATTACTACATTTTTGCTTTTCCCTTTGAGAACCGTATGATATCCAGTCAAGAGGTTTTCTGTTTTCCATTTCCATGATATAGATTGAATAAAAACCTCCCACTCATGGTATGATCTTTTCTTTGGGACCCCATCTTGGTCAAAAGACTCCTCGTATAATGATTCTATAAATATGATCAATTTATATTTAAATACTGGAATGACAGTTTCCCATCATTTAGGATCCCCATTTTCATTCCCATCCTCATTCAAATTCATGAAGTGGTTAAGCAACAAATTTATATTTGCAATCTAGCATAGATCAGGAACATTTCATATCGCTAACACTTCCTCATTCACATTTGAAACCAGAATCTATTTGAGAATCCAAACATTTACATGAGAATCGTCACCACCACGATCAATCACATGATCTTGCACACACCATTTTCCTTTAATTACCACTTCAAAAGTAAGAGATTTCATATGGAATGGACCTCTTGAGGATGGATCTGTCATCATTGAAGTAATAAGATCCTTAAATTCTTAAGGTACCTATATTTCCTTAGAACAACCCTTTACTCCCACAGTTTACTCATTACAAACAAATAAATTTGGTTGAGGGTCTATGGCCTTAGATGACCCCAAACATTCATGTCACAATGACATAATCTAAAGACATTAATCACTGTTAGGTTTATTGGAAATCCATGTCACTCATTATGTATTGAAACCTCTTTCACTGAACCATATGACACAAAGGGGTTGTCTGATTTTCCCCTAGTGTGGTTAGACACTACCTACTCTTCATCTATGAAAGGTTTGATTCAAATTGCCTCTGAGTCCCCTAATAGAAAAATAGAATCCCAAGTCAGGAAAACCTCCATTCGACATATTTCTGTAAACCCTCATTCAATTCCCTCATAGTGCATTAGAAGAAAATTCCTACACCTATATATACATGATGTCGACTCATTTCACATTTTTCAAGAGGAAGTAAAATTCACCCACGACTCAAAAGGAATGAATTTTTCTACTAGAGGTCAAAGCATACAGAAATCCAAATATAGTCAAGAGGTTCCTTCTAAAAATCAAATTCAACATAGATTTTAAGGGAATATGATGACCCAGAAATCGTGTTCTATTTTATGAGGTGAAATATCTTCCTCCTAGTCTTCTTAACATTCGATTAATTGATGGATTCTGAAATGGGAGCTAACATAAGTGAACCATATCCAAACATTTGTGGTTGGAGAATCCCACTTCCTATAGATGTCATGGCTACATAAGAATATAAAAAATCTACATCAATAGAAGATGTGTGAAGAAATGGACCATTCATGAATCATATCCTCCTCTGATGTAAATCTGCACATAAACCATGAAATAAATTTCTTGAATAGGAAGGATGAATCGTCATTGAACTCTGAATGGAAGAGAGGATGTTGCAAAATTACATTAGATTGTTCAAGCACATTGGTGAAAATATATATCTATTGGAAATAATGAATAATATATTGGATTGAGAAGGTAAGTAATGGGTGAACATAGTCTTCCTCTAAGGTTGATGAGGGTTCCTCCCACATCGAAAGGGGCGTAAATGGAGTGGTGACCATTAGTGTTACGGTAGGAGGGAGCGACATGAGGGTTTCATCAATGATTATGTGTAACACCACGAGATTGTAAGAGAAATATTCTTTTAATTTCATTTATGTATTTTGTCTTACGCTACAACAAGATAATAATGTGCTATACACAACACTGTATTATCCTGCAGTATATGCACAACTATTCTTGGATCGTGTTACACTCAATTTCAAGTTTGTTTTGTAGAAATTTTTCTACACAAAATTAAGTGTAGATTTTGTTTGATGTATGAATAAAAAATGTTTTGATTATATTATACGCAAACCCAAAGGGAGATTTCACTACATGCATCCCTGACATGGCTTGCATTACATGCAATCACGACCTTCCTCGATAGCGTGTGTAGTACGCAATACCAGGTTTCACTAATGAATGATATATTATTAAAATAATATATAAACTAACTGTTATAAATAGTAATTACCAATTTTTGAAATTTTATAAATTTTATCTTACAAAATTGACTTTATTTTTTGATTCGGAATATCGATATTATCCTAGGATGAATTTGTTTTTCTGAAAACATTAAATTTTTGATTAATAGTGAAAAAATGATTTACTATCTAAAAACAAAATTTTTATTTAAATAAGTATTTATTTTATTTAAATTTATTTTAGGTCAAAATAGATACATAATACCAATATAATTTCAATGTAATCCATTGGAGTCATTTTATAATAATTTTAGATATATAAAAATTTTATTGAACTTTTCACCATCTTTTACAAACCTCTTAGAAGAGTTTTCAAATTTGCGTAAAACATAATTTTACCTCTTCTATGAGTGGAATTTCAAAAATTTGAGAGACACAGTTGCTGTCAGTATGTAGAATGTGGTTCAATAAGATGAAAATAATTTTTGATGAATAGTATTTTTTACATTCATTTACCACGGTTAAAAGTAAATAGAGTAATTAATGGTAAAAATGATATTAATATTACAATAACACATGTCTAAATTCTATTGTATAAGTGTAATTCGACCAAAAACATCTTTAGGAATAAAATATTATCATTTAGGATTACTTGGATTAGATGATGACATTTATTATTATTTAATTCAATGAAGAGTTAAAATAGTTAAAATCAAGGTTTAATAACTAAAACATTTATAATATTGTTTTATTCATAAGATAAATTTGACTATATATATTCATTATAATGATAAACATGATACCTACATAATGATATTTTATTTATAATTTTTTTAAATTATATAATTTAATTTATTTATGAAACAACAATGATGCAGTAATTACCTGATTAAGGAAATATTATCCTAATTGATGTTACAAATGCCCAAATAAATTTAATTTTTGACTTTTTATGAATTAAACTAATTTTTTATGTTAATATGACATGATATTATTGATTTAAAATACATTGTTCGAACAAATCATGCTGTTATGAGTTTCACAAAAATCATGTTCTAAAGAGTGTCAAAATTGACATAAAACTGTTTTTTTTTTAATATTATATTATTAATTGTTATTTTATTCCTAAAAATCTGAGGTTAATCCAAATGACATAGATAAAGATATATGTATTAATAATTAAACACATGGGGTTCGTTTTTCTTCTTATAGTATGTTAATTTACAATATAGTGTAAGAAAACATAAAGACATGGTAAAAGTTAAATTTTTTAACTTATGGTTAAATCTAAAAGATAAGGAGAAAATATTAAGCTAAACATGACTAAAACATATTTTTTGAGAGGATTAAAACCCATAATCACCTTAGTTTTTAAATAAATCAATTTGGATCTATTAAGAACTGAATATGACTTTATTATAAAATAATATTTTTCATCTTTCCAAAGGTGCCCCTCTCCTCCCTTATAAAAAGGGCACACCATCCCTATTCACTTCACACTCTTTTGAACCTTGAAGCTCGGCCAACCCCTGGACATTTATCTTTTCCACATCACTATCAACATTCTTGAGATTCTGGTCTTCTCAAAAGACCAACTCTACTTCCATAAGAGGAAGCTTAAAGAAGGGGCGTCGATGAAGAGGTAATCTCTTCTTCCGATTATCTCAAGTTTCATTCTTCTTTTACTTATTCTTTTTTAGTTGTGTCATTATAAGTAATAACATAAGTATTACTTATATACTGATATGTTATTATAAATATGAAACCAACCTATTTCACCATCTATCCATCGTATGAAAAACGAAATCACCGCGCATGCGTACATACAGAATACCGTCTCCACGTCGTGGTGTAATATGTTTTCGACCACCACATTAGATGGATGGGTATAATTATGTAAATAAATAACTATATATGATTATTTTCAAGTGGTATTGATTCTTAAATATTATACATACACTTATATACAATTCCCTGATAATGGTAATGGTATCATCGCTTGTGCGTACATACGGACTACCGTCTCCACGACGCGATGAGATTCATTTTCCCTGATAACCATTCATGAATGATTATAAAGTAAATATAATAATTAATCAAGAGATATATGACATAAAAATGATACTATATTTATGTATATATATATATTTATTCTATCTACTTAATTCCATTCAATTAAATAAAGAAATGAAAACAACGTTCATTTGTACATATGGCCTACCGTCTCCATGAACGGTGTATTTCTTTCCAGTTATGGATCTATCATATATAAATGTATATGATGAATATATATATTATATATAAATCTTGTTTTTCATTGTGTAATTATGTAAATAATTATATAAGTATTAATATAAAGAACAACAATTCGAAACATATACAATAAATGAAATGATTTTACCCAAATCGCTGCTTTTACATCATATTTACAAAAGGACGGGTAATATAAAGTCATAAGTAAACCATATATGATATCATAACAATGAATATGATTATTTAATAATTCAATGAAATTATTTAAATAATTATACAGGATGTTCGTATACGTATGAAGCATATCAGACCTAAGGTAAAGGATAATTTTTCCAATCCCATTTTTATCCGAGATTGTTTATTCGTAAATATTTACTGGGGTTATATTTATCAGCCATGTCCCTATTTTTGAAAAATGGTTTCATGTATTTTTAAAGTCATTTTTACCCATTTTTTACTTTTACTATATGGTATGTAAGGAATCTTTCTTTTACAAGGTACTTTTTTCCTTTCTGGAAAAAGTAAGAGATGAATGTTTTTTTACTTATAAAGCATGAATGGATTTTATGTTTTTATAAAGACTTATTTTAATGAAGCTTCCTCCAAAAGATTTAATTACTATTATCATAAAAATTCATTTATTTAAAAATTTGATGACATTTTGTGAAAAGAAAATGATTTTGAAGAAGAAAGTATATTTTCGTAAAGAATTCAATTCAAGTGTTTTATCAAAACCATTTTCCATCTAAGATGACAATATTTCATAAGTGTATGTATGAAGTATAATGTCTCTATGATTTACATTGTTTCACTTTTCTTATTTTGAAATGATATTCAATTCATTTATATGGATTATGTGATGATGGGATGATGTTTAAGAAACCCATTTTAATTTTTGGGTTATTTTGAAAGATGAATATTTATTTTGTGCCTCAAATATGAATGATTTCATTATGAGATGGGTGGGACCTATATCTTTGTCCAAGGAATAGGGTAAAGATTTATATCTCAAGATATTGACATGGATGGAAGGGTATGTTAATCTATTTCAGTGTTACTGGAGTGGAACGAGGAGTGAACACGATTCAGAAAGGGACTTTGTCCACCTAGATGGTGTTGACAGCAATGCCTTTGCTACGATGGAAATCATATCATGTTCGTAATGTTTTTCCACAATTACCAGATTTATTTACAAGTTATTTTATCATGATTGATCTTCTATTATGATCTATGCCTTACGTACTGCCGTGTTTTATATCATTGCTCAATATTTCGATGCATCTTCATGTTTTTATGTTCAAATGTATATGGTTTGTTTTATTTTCTCCATTCTTAACCTTACTGAGCATTTGAGCTCAAAATTTTTATGTTTTCTTTTCCCTAGGATATAATAAATGGTTTTAGGTAAGAAAACAAAAGGGGAAGATATTTATGGGATATGTTGAAGATCTTTCACAACGATTAGAAGATTGTAGTCCGAGTTTCCAAAGACTATAAACTATTACGGTCATTGTGTGTCTGTTTTTGTTATGTATTAAGTATTCATCAAAAGTAATGTAATTTCCATGTACATCAAACTTCTATTCTCTACAGTTGGTTTTAGAGGGAGGTTTAGTTATCCTTTGGAAACTAGGATGCCAAAACATTAGTGAGATATCTAGAGATATTTCTAGGGTATGTCTAGTGATGTCCCTAAGGATAAGTATAAGTGTAGGTTATAGTCCTAGAATTATAGTAATAATATTATAATTAACCCTAAGATGTAGGATATTGAAGGTACTCCCCCTTTATTATGTTGTTTTCCTATCATGATTTTGCTCTCACACAATTCTTTTTGGGTTTTAGACAATGGCTGGAACCTGAAGAACCGTGTTGACCAATGTAATGGACGATGCAATGATTGTCCTCCTGACAAAACCAATGTTATGGGAGATGGAGTGAAAAATCATATTGCTATACTTATGAAATCTATGAATCATTCGGGGATTCCAAATGAGTAGAGAAGTGAACAATATTCTATTGAGTCCTTCTTGAGGCAACATACACCTTATTTTAGTGGGTCTTCTGATTCACTTGTTGCTGAACAATGGATCAATACCATTGAAAAGATATTTTCCGTACTTCGCTGTTCGAAACATGAAAAAGACATTCTGGCTATTTTTAGTTAAGAAGGCGTAGCAGACCAATGGTGGACATTGATTAAGAATACAAGTCCCCAAGGTGAAATTGAATCCATGGAATGGGATGAGTTAAAGAACATCATTTTCAATAAGTAGTTCCCCGGTATTCCTCGAAAAAAGATGGAAAAGTATTTCCTTGAGATTAAGTAAAAGGATAAGGAATCTGTTGGAATATATGAAGTGAATTTTAGAATGCTTTCAAGGTACGCATCTGGAATTATCATCCATCCTGAAAGTAAAGGTGATCGATTCTTTAGTGGCTTAAAACCAAGTCTTGAAAGGGAATTGGCTATAAGAGACCTCAGTAGCTATGATGAAATTGTCCATTTTTCTATCAAGGTAGAAATGGAAGTTGGTGTTACATATCTATCTCATGGTTTTGACAAGAAAAGAAAGATGGAGTTCAAGGAGAAATCTCATAATAATGGTGAAAAGAAAATAACTGTTTCATCATGCTCAAAGTGTGGAAAGAAGCATGGCGAAGATTGTCATAAAGGGACTAGAAAATTTTTTATGTGTAGAAAAGTAGGTCATTGAGAAACTGAGTGTCGGAGTAATAGAAAAAGGGTTTCTAATGTTGTGATAAATAAAAAACTACAGAGAACGCACCACCAACACTTCAATGCTTCAAGTGCAAGGAAATGGGGCATTATGCTAATCAGTGCCCTAATCCAAGGGTTAATGAAGATCAATGTGAGAAACCTCCTAAGGAAAAGGATAAAGGGAAGTCACATGTGATCACTATTTGTGATGATGAGTATAAAAATGATGTTGTGGAATGATTAAGTGTTTATGTAATATGAATTGAAAATATATCATGGAATCTTATTTGTGATATCCTGTAATTTTGGAATATCTATGTATTGGTTTTCAATAATTATATGGTACCAGTAACCATGAAATGTGATTGAAATATTTTGGGATAGAAGATTATATGCACATAATGAAGTGGTAAAGAAAAAATGAAATGAGCTGATGACTAAAATAAGGACAAAGTTATATCATGGTTTGAGTATATATAAATTTTGGGATTTTGGTATGTTGAAAGAGTTAACTTTTGACAACATTAATGTTTTCACTACGGTTCAATGGGTATTCATTTTTCATGAGAATACATGATTAATGTATTAACATGTTTTTAATATGACCAACAAGATATATCGTATGATATATGGATAATAAATGATGGAATTCACATGCTTAGTTTATGACATTTATGGTAATCGTTTTCCTTACACTATAAGATTGGACAGAAGAATTTTCGATAATCCTAAAGGTTGGAATGGATTACGTTGGACATCAGATGGATTTGTTTATGGTGACAACTGTTTTTGATATTATTGCAGGAATGTTATACTAGTGTAGTTTTAGAAAAAGGGACAACACATAAGACGTGTGACATCCCATCATGTCGGACAATGTTGGGAAATCGAACCCACAACTGAAGTGCAACATGCCTTTATCGCCTACCACAGGCCTACAGGAAGACCCTGGTTAGTAGAAATTAGTTTTATTTTATTAAGTAGTATGATAGTGGAATTATAAGTCCATTTTTGGAATCATTTACGAATAACCTCACTATACATGGACTTAGGTATTCGATAACTATTTCTAACCTTTTCATTGAGACAGATGGAATGACCCATCATTATTACACATGATCTTCTAACACTTCAAGAATAATAAATTCAACTTCATTTCATTAAGTGATAATGTGAAAATTGTTCAAGACATAAACAACATTGATATTGTACAATAATCATGTTAGTATTTCGTCTAATTCAAAATTTTCATCTTTAAGGAAATGATATTGAAAAAAAATGTTTTCTTATTGCTCTTATATCTGATAAATCAGATGGTACCTTAGCTCATCACAAATTTATGGCTTTTTGATTGTTGGCTTTTTCATACCCATGTTCTCTACCACTCTCCATCAGAAAATGATGGTTAGATTTCATTTCCATATCCATATTTTCAGCAATGTGGAAAACCAGTTATTAATTATTTTGGGTAACTGTTATGTTTCATACTTTAGTTTGTAATGTTATGTTTTGTTATTCCATTTTAAGATTTGGGTTTCTATTAAAGAAACATTCAAATATTATACCATTTATAACACCGACGAATTTCAGGGGAGAAATTCATTTTCAGGGGGGTAGAATGTAACACACCGAGAATTTATGAAAAGTATTCTTTTAATTTCATTTATGTCTTGTGATTTACGCTACACCAAGATTATCTTGTTCTATACGCAACACTTTATTATCATGCAGTATACACAAAACTATTCTTGGATCGTGTTACACTCAATTTCAAGTGTGTTTTGTTGGAATTATTCTACGCAACATTATGTATCGATTTTGTATAATATATAAATGAAATAAGTATTGATTATGTTATACGCAACCCCAACGGGAGATTCCACTACATGCATCCCTGACTTCGATTGCATTACACGCAATCACAACCTTCCTCAATATCGTGTGTATTACGCAATACCGGGTTTCACAAAACAACTATATATTATTAAAATAATATATAAACTTACCGTTATGATTAGAAATAAACATTTTTTGAAATTTTATAAATTTTATCTATCAAAATGGACTTCATTTTTGGATTCTTTATAATGAAATTAGCCTAGGGTGAATTTTTGGTATTTTTCAGAAAAAATTCAATTCTTGATTAATAGTGAAAAGATGATTACTATTTAAAAACTGAATTTTTATTTAAATAATTACTTATTTTAGTTAAATTTATTTTTGGTCAAAATATATACATAATACCTATATATGTTCAATGAAATTCATTGGAGTCATTTTATAATAATTTTAGATATATAATAATTTTATTGAACTTTTCACCGTCTTTTACCCATCTCCTAAGAGAGTGTGCAAATTTGCATAAAACATAATTTTACCTCTTTTTTGAGTGGAATTCCAATAATCTGAGTGACACTAATGATATCAGTATGTAAATGTGGTTCAATAAGTTGAAAATAATTTTTGGTTAATAGTAACATTTTACTTTGATTTAGCACAGTTAAAAGTAAATAGGGTAATTAAGGGTAAAGATGATATTACTATTACACTAACACATGTCCTAATTATATTGGATAAGTTTAATTTAACCATAAACAACCATAGGAATAAAATATTATCATTTAGGTAAACATGGATTAGATTAGGACATTTATTATTATTTAATTCAATGAAGAGTTAAAAGAGTTAAAATAAAAGTTTAACAACTAAAACATTTTTAATATAGGTTTATACATAAGATCAATTCGACTATAAATATTCATTAGAAATATACAAATAATTCCTAAATAATGTTATTTTATTTGTAATTTTTAGTCTTTATATATTTTAAATTATTTATGACACAACGATGATACAGTAATTACCTTGTTAATGAAATATTAACATAATTAATGTTAAAAATCGCCAAATAAATGGAATATTAGACTTTTTATAAATTCCACTTATTTTTAATGTTAATATGACATGTTAGTATTTATATAATTAACTTTTTTCTAACTAATTATGTTGTTATGAGTTTCACAAAAATCATGTACCAAATAGTGAAAAAATTAACATAAAAAAGTTTTTAAAACAAATATTATATTATTAATTGTTATTTTGTTCTTAAAATTATAAGGGTGGGCCTAATGACATATATAAGGATATATATATTAATAATTAACCACTTGGGGTTCTTTTGTCTTTTTATAGTTAGTTTATTAACCATATAGTGTAAGAAAACAAAAAGACACAGTAAAAGTTAAATTATTTAACATAGAGTTAAATCTAAATGATAAGGATAAAATAGTAACCTAAATATGTCTGAAACCAATTGGTTGAGAGGTTTTAGACCCATCCCCACCTTAGCATCTAAATAAATAAATTTGGAGCTATTAAAAACCAAATATGACTTCATTATATAATAATATTTTTTTTGTTTTTCCAAAGGTTCCCCTCTCCTGCCTTATAAAAAGGGCACCCCTTCCCTCTAATTTTCACACCCTTTTGAGCCTTGAAGCTTAAAAAACCCTAAATATTTCTCTTCTCCACATCCCTATCAACATTCTGGAGTTTTGGATCTTCTCAAAAGTCCAACACTACTTCCATAAGTGAAAGCTTAATGGAGGTGCGTCGAAGAAGAGGTAATCTCTTCTTCCGATTCTCTCAAGATTAATTCTTATTCTACTTCATATTTTTTGTTGTTTCATTATAAAGTAATAACATAAGTATTACATATATACGGATATGTTATTATAAATATGAAACAACCTTATTTCACCATATATCAATCCTACGAATAACGAAATCATCGCGTGTGCGTACGTACGAAATATCGTCTCCACGTCGTGGTGTAGTCTGTTTTCGACCACCACCTTACATGGATGGGAATAATGGTGTAAATAAATAACTATATATTATTATTGTAAAGTGATACTGATTTTTAAATGTTATACATAATGTTAAATACAATTCTCCAATCATGGGAATGGTATCATTGCTCATGCGTACGTACGGACTACCGTCTCCACGAAGCCATGAGATTCATTCTCCATGTTAACCACTAATGAATGATTATAAAGTACATTTAAAAAGTAATCATGAAATATATGACATAATAATGATACATGATTTATGTATATATATATATATATATATATTTCTACCATCTACTTAATTTCATTTAATTCAATAGGGAAATGAAAACATCGTTCATGCGCATGTACGACCTACCGTCTCCATGAACAGTGTATTTCATTCCATTTATCAATCTATCATATATAAATGTATATTATGAATATATATATATATTATATATAAATCTTGTTTTACATTATTAAATTTCTAAAATCATGATATTAGTAATAATATCAAGAACAACAAGTCGAAACATATATAATAAATGAAACGATTTTACCCAAATCGCTGCTTTTACATCAAATTTACAAAAGAACGGGTAATATAATGTCATAAGTAAATCATATATGATATCATAACAATGAATATGATTAGGTAATAATTCAATGTCATTATTTAAATCATTATAAAGTAGGTTCGGATACGTACGATGCATATCGGACCTAAGGTAAGGGATACTTTTTCCAATCTCATTTTTATCCGAGATTGTTTATTCTTATGTATTTACCGGGGTTATATTTATCAACTTTGTCCATGTTTTCAAAAAATGGTTTCTGTATTTTTAAAGTCATTTTATCCATTTTTGACTTTTACTATATGGTATGTAAGGAATCATTCTTTTACGAGGTACTTTTTTACATTTCTAGTAAAAGTACGAGAAGATTTTTTTATCTCATACGGCATAAAATTAATTTTACAGTTTTATAAAGACTTATTTTCCTGAAGCTTCCTCCTAACGATTTAATGACTTTTTTCAACAAAATACATTTCTTTTAATTTCATTACATTTTTTGAAAATAAAATGATTTCGAATAAGTAAGGATATTTTCCTCAAGAATTCATTTCAAGTGTTTTATCAAAACCATTTTCCATCTTAGATTACAATATTTCATAAGTGAATGTTTCGAGTGTAATGTCTCTATGATTTCATTGTTTCACTTTTATTATTATGAAATGATATCCAATTCTTTTATATGGATTATTTGATGATGGGATGATGTTTATGAAACCCTTTTTATTTGTAGGATTATTATGAATGATAAATGTTTATTTTTTGGCACAAATATGAATTATTTCATTATGAGATGGATGGGACCTATATAATCCTCCAATGCATTGGGTAAAGATTTATATCTCATGAGATAGACATGGTTGGATCAGAAAGTTATTCCAGTTTAGTGTTTTAGGACTGGAACGAGGAGTGAACTCGATTCAGAAAGGGACATTGACCACTAAGATGGTCTTGGTAGCAATTGCATGGCTACTATGGAAATCATATCATGTGCATTATGTTTTTCCACAATTACAAGATTTATTTACAAGCTATTTTATCATGATTGATGTTTTATTATGATCTATTCATTAATTACTATCGTGTTTTTTGTCATTTCTCTAGATTTCGATGTATGTTCATGTTTTTATGTTCAATTGTATATGGTTTGTTTTATTTTCTCCATGCTTACCCTTACTGAGCATTCGAGCTAACCCATTTTATGTTTTATTTCCCCCAAGATATAAATAAAGGTTTTAGGTAAGAAAACAAAAGGGGAAGATCTTTAGGAGAGATGTTGATGATCTTTCACAATGATTAGAAGATTATGTTCCGAGTTTCCAAAGACACTAAACTATTACGGTCCTGGTGTGTCTATTTTTTTTATGTATTATGTATTCAGAAAAATTAATGTAATGTCCATATACATTAAGATTCGGGTCTCTACATCATGTATCCTTGATTAACCTCATTTTAGATCATATTAATCAATATGAAATATATTTTTTACATTTACAATACACAAGGATTTCATGTTACTAGAAAACCAAATAAATTTTTATTAGTCGGGATGTCTATGATTTTATATGATAAAAATCCATTAAATTTAATCATTTCATTCATTTCAACCTCGTATGTTATCAAACAATAATGAAAAAAATAATTCAACTCATCAACAAATGCATGAAAGAAAACATTTATATTATCCAGTATACATATTGGTCGATCAAGAGTCCTGGAAATTAATACAAATTTTTTATTCATTCAAATCCACAATGGGAGATTAATCTGAATCAACACCGTAGTCCATGTGTTGGTAGTTGCTCCAAACAATACCTGAAAAAATTGAAATCATCTACTACAAACACTAATCATAAATTATGACTATATTTATAAATGTTACGGTGCTTCGGGTTAATCTCATTCCTTATTAGAGTGTCTGTTAGGATGCATCATGCAAGACTTCTCAATCTTAGTAGCACCATTGATGGGTCTGACTATGAAGGGTGTAAAATTATTATGGTCAAATTCTAGTGAGTCATCCTTTCAAGAGATAAAATGTAGATTAACATCAGCACCAATACTAGTTTTTTTTAGAGCTGGAAAAGAGCTATACAGTTTATTGTGATGCTTCTGGTATTAGGCTCGGAGTTGTGCTTATGAAGGGAGGAGTAGTTGCATACAGGTCTCGGCAGTTGATGCCACATGGGTGGAATTAACTGAAGTACAATCTCGAGTTGGCTACAGTGGTTAATTCCTTACACTATTGGAGACACTATCTTATGGGATAGCAATTTTTGGTTTTCACTGACCATAAAAGTCTCAAGAATATCTTCACTCAGTGTGACTGTAATTTGAGACAACGATGATGGGTCGAGTACCATTAGTATTTGGACTTTGTGGAAGCCTATACGCCTAGGAAAGGCTACCCAGTGGCTGACATGTTGAGCAGGAGATCCCAAATATTGGTATTTTAGGAGTCCAGCAGTGAGTGACAACTTATGGATATGTTCTCTTTGATTCATTTAGAGGAGTACGACAAAAAGGGGTGGACATTTCTTTCTTTGGCAGATGTCAGCTCTACTCTTTATGATCGAGTGCGAATAAGACAACTATCAGATTCTAATTTCCTAGTACTATGGGAAGGTGTGTTGTGAGAGAACCTTGTTCCTATATATACAGCAGGTGATCATGAGATATTGTGTTTCCATGGGCGTGTATGGGTCTCTATAGACATACACAAGGAGATGATGCAGGACCTTCATTTCTCTGTTGGTCCAGTTCGTCATGTTGTCACCAAGATGTATCTTGATCTACATCATCAGTACTAGTGGACATGTATAAAGGCGGATGTTGTGAGTTTCTTCATGAGGTGTTCCACCGATTAGTAGATGAAGGAAGAGATTCAGCGACTAGTAGAGCTTTTGCAGTAGTTACCCATTTCCCAGTAGAAGTTGAATGATGTTGCGATGGGCTTCATAACAGGTTTTCAAAGATCGCCTTGAGGAAATAATGTGGTATGGATTGTTATTGATAGGATCACGAAGGATTCCCACTTCTTTCCAACCATGGAGACCATTAGTGTTGATGAGCTTTTATGGTTGTACATCCGTGAGAATGTACGTCTTCATGGAGTTACACAGTCAATTGTTTTAAACAAGGATGATCATTTTACTTCTCGAGTATGGTAGGGGCTTCAGAAGGAATTGAGTACACATGTAATTTTGAGTACAGCATACCACCCCTAGGTTGATTACATGTCCGGGTGTATGACTCAGGTGCATAAAGACGTTCTTAGGGCAAGAATCCTGGATTTTGGAGGATCTTGAGTGAATCACATACCTCTTGTGGTGTATTCCTACAACAATAGTTTTCAAGCATCTATTCATATGGTTCCTTATGAGGTTTTTTTACTATTGTCCATGTCGATCACCCTTATGATGGCTGGAGGTAGGAGATACAGCTATGGTTGGACCTTGTCTTCTCCAGGAGACCACTGAGAAGATTGAGATGATTCATTAAATGATGCTTACTGTAAAGTCTCAACATACGTCTTATGCATATCAGTGGAGACAACCTATGGAGTTCGAGGTCAGGGATCATGTTTTCTTACGTGTCACACCGAGGTTGGGAAACATAAGGATTAGGAGAGAGGGTAATATTTCATTGAGGTACATCATGCTGTTTGAGGTTTTGGAGAGAGTTGGGCTAGTTTTCTATCATTTGATGCAACCTCGGTGATATCGGGCTATGCAAGACGTCTTCCACATTTCTTAGCCTTGACGTTACTTCTCAGACCTAGATCGTGTTCTCTGACCCAAGGGGGTAGAGATCGAAGTGGATGTGTCATTTGAGGAGAATCCCATCCGAATCAAGGATCATAGTGTGATTGTTCTTCGTGGATGCTCTATTTATATGGAATGAGTGCTATGAAACCACGGGTGAGTACAAGAAGAGACTTGGGACAGTGATGCCAATATTCAATCGCTGTGGTCGGAGTAGTTCGGTGTTCCTTCTTCTACTACCACATGCTAGGGAAATATGTGGTTGAATTTCATTAAGGGGTGATGTTTGTAAGATCCTAGATCTTCGTTTCATGTATTTCTTCATTCTTCTAGTCATTTTTTGAGAGAAAGATGAGTTTCTAGAAATTCGTTATGTACATGCTATGTACATTCAGAGTAAATGTCATGTAATCGGTTATTATGGGTAGTTGTGTGCTGGCCGTGTAGTATCCATGCACATGGCCATATGGGGAGACCTAGAGGTCGCCTAAATTAGGGCTCAGTAATGTAAAGTACTTACCATGTACTTCAAAAGTACACTCCATGTAAGTTTTTTTAAAATAAACATACCAGGGGTGATTCTGATGGATACGACCTCTTTATTCTTGTCCTACTTCATCCGAGAGAACTTGTACAATCGCGAATCTTCTCTAAGCCTCCGAGCGAGTGTCTTTTCTCCGAATCGATGACCGTCGATTGCGTTGGGATCACCTCGGTATGCTCTTCCTTCTGCATGAGCTTTGTTCCTGAATCCACCTCTTTCTCACGTTATCCTCAAATGTTCTTAGTGTTTTTTGTAGATCTATGGCATTCATGTGAGGTTAAAGGATTGAAGGTCACGTATAATGATCTCCATATGATGAGGTAGGTGGTTTGTTCCTTTCCATAGATAGACTTTGAGTATTATGTGAAAAAATCCCAAAACCCTTAAATTGGGTTTTGTGTACTTAGTATCTTATACCATTTAATTTCCTGTTAGGATTGTATGGTTGAGTAGAGGTTTATTTATTGTGAATAGGGATAATTTCTATGTCATGGATGTTTTTCCCCCGTTTCTTGTTTTGACCATTTAGTCTTGTTCTTGCTTTTTGGCTACTATTTGTTTTCCATACCTAGTATTGTAGGATGGAGTGATCCTGATATCTGACATGCTGATATGTTATTGATTATTAGCTATATAGTCCTAGGGTTCACTTTAGCTGCTATTCTTTCATTATTCATGTTTGCTTTACCCAGGGCTGTGGGAACCTATTGTTGTGGGACCATAATGGAAATTGACATTGAAGGTTTTCCCAGAGTTTCTATTATAATTATAAAATATTGAGAACATAGGGGGGATTGATGCTGAGTTCTCCCTCAGAGGGTCTATATATATGTTACGAGGCCAACAGATTTATTGACATTGAGTGCTTCTTAAGGGAGCCTGTAGTTACCATTGAAAGACTATAGGGTGAATTGGCAGTGAGTGTTTCATTAGTGTGTCTTTAAATCACACATGACTATAGTGGGTGTTGGTCGGAGTGGATACTCAAGAGGGGGTGAATGGAGATCCAATTAAAATTTCTGTTTTTTTTAAACATTGTTTTAAAAATCCCAAATAAAATAATGAATTAAACTGTAGTGAATTTATATCAAAGTAATGGTTTTGTTAGATTCTCAAGGGATTGATTATTTCCCAGTTAATCAAAACAAGAGAGTTGATTATCTTTTGAAACTAACTTACTAATTTACAATTAATATAATCACTTGCGAGTTTAATTATCCAAGTGACTTTAAAACAGTTTTGGTGTTAAAGTGATTAGAAGCAGAATAAAACGTTGAAATAAATAGCACAACAAATGTAACCAAGATGTTCAGTCTCAAGCCGAGACTTAGTCCTCTCAAAAGTTTAAATAAATTTGATCCACACCCTGGTTCGAGGTTCAACAGTTTACAACTGTCCAGGTCCAAGACCTCTACCACTGTTATTCATGGGAAACAAAACAAAAGCAACCAGATGTCCAGGTCACACACAACCTCTACCACTATCCACAGTGGTAAATGAAGGATGCAAAGAGATTGCTGAGGATTTACAAATCCTCCAGTTTAAGTACAAGAGATTGTGTATGTGTTAAATACAGTAGATAACACACACTGCTCAAAGTGTATAATAATGAATCATTGAGCAGAGATGTAGAGTTTTAGAAATGGCTCTGGTGATTTCAATGTAGCTCTGGACTCCTATGGATTTTATTAGAAGTGATTCTGAGTCCTCTTCTATTTTTTATGAGAAATAGAGTGTCGTATGGTTTAGGTTCATAGACAGTGAAATGTAGTCGTTGATGTTCATCAATGTCCTCTTGTATGCACAGAACTCTTGTTGAGTAAGCTTGATTGTGTATGAGCTTCTGTGTAATCTTTTTGATATGTCTTCTTTGCTCTTATTTTTTCTTGCTCTATTTTTCTCATCTTTCTCGTGTGTTCTGTGTGTTCTATCTGTCTCTGGTCTCCTCAGCAGCAGAGTCTTCTTGTATTTATATCACATGCTCTGGAAGACAGAAAAGGTTTTCTTTCCGCAGGTACGAGGTACGGTTCCCCAACATCCGACAACCTTTATTAACTAATTGACAGAGCGTTAAAATATAACTGATATGACTGTTGGTTAGATTAAATAAAGATAAAGATAAATAAATTCAAATAGTTGTTTATGACTATCGAATAGTCAAGTGATCGGTAGGTCATAAACATCAGCATCGGTGGCTAGACATTGGTGTGTCATTTTTTTAGCATCAGTGAGTCATTTGATTGGTGACTCATTTTGATCAGTATTGGTGAGTCATTTGATCGGTGACTCATTTTGATCAGCATCGGTGAGTCATCTGATCAGCATTGGTGAGTGATCTGATCAGCATCGGTGGCTCTACATCATTGTGTCATTTGATCAGCATCGGTGGCTCGACATCGGTGTGTTATTTGATCAGCATCGGTGGCATGACATCGATGTGTCATTTGATCAGCATCGGTGGCTCGACATCGGTGTGTTATATGATCAGCATCGGTGGCTTGACATCAGTGTGTCATTTGATCAGCATCGGTGAGACTGTTGTCTTTTGATTGTGGATCGGTGGGACCGTTCACTCTTGATAGTGCATCGGTGTGATAGTTCACTCTTGATAGTGGATTGGTGCGACCGTTCAGTCTTGATAGTGGATCGGTGCGATCGTTCACTCTTGATAGTGGATCTGTGCCACCGTTCACTCTTGATAGTGGATCGGTGCGACCGTTCACTCTTGATATTGCAAAAAGTGTTTGTATGATCTAGAAGACCTCTAAAATACTTGTAAATCAATAATAATCATAGATAAAAACATGATAACAGATTCATTAAAAGATTGTGATTATGTAACAATGATTTTTGATGATTTTTGATTATTAAAACATCATTCAATGGAATGAATTCAACAATCTTTCAGAGGGCTCAACAATCTCCCCCTTCTTGATAATAACAAATCTTAGTCATAAAAATAAAAAGAATATATCATGAATGATAGTGACAAGACATAATAAAAATACAAGGAGATATAAATCTTCCCTTGAATTTAAATCTCCCCCTTAATTTAAATCTCCCCCTTAATTTAAATCTCTCCCATAAATATAAAGTTCTCCCTACTAAATATCTCCCCCTTTGATATAAAGGTCTCCCTCATAAGTACCTTCACCTTTGATATAAAGGCCTCCCTCACAAATATCTCCCCCTTTGGGATAATCAAAAAGGAGGGACAACACATGAATAAGAGTAAAAGAAGCCATTATAGAGAATAGAGAGAGTAAAATATTTTATAAAGTACATCAGAATACATTCAGAACAGTGTCCAACCTATCAAAAACAATACACAACTATTTCTGGGGATACAACGGTGCTTTACCTTTGTCTTTAGGATCAATAGTTGGTATGTTGGAAGGCTTGGAGGAAGTAGGAACTGGGGGAATTTGAAGAGGTGGTAAGATGACTCTAGAAGGTGTAGAAGAGGGTTCCACAGAGAGTTGTTGTTGAGGAGCAGTATCTGGTTGAGAAGTTTGCTGAGGAGCTGGCCATAGTTGAGATATAGCTTGAGCAACTGAGATCTGATTTGGAGCTACATCAGAGGAACTGAGAGGTTCAGTAGTAGGAAGCACAATAGAAGTGTCTTGGGCATTCAAATAAGGCTTCAAAAGGTTTATGAAATCTTGAATGACTTTTTCACTGTACTACATAGCCTTCTCAAAATCATTCTTTTCTCCATGAATTGTGACAAGGTAGGAGTAAAATCTTGCAACTGACGAACTTGAGTAGTGAAGGCTTGAGTGACTGGAGGTAGTTTCAGATTGTCTGCCAACACTTTGAAATTCGCAGTAATCTCATTCTTTGTATACATATTAGAAAATTAATGACCAACCGTCTCCTTGATCTCTTTCAAAGCCTTTTTGGCATCTGCTGAATATATTGTTGCCATCTTATGACTGTTATCACAGTGCTCCTTCATTTTCCTCAAAGAGTCGAAATCAAGAACTTGTCTAACGGCTGCTAACTCATTACGCACAACCTCCCTTAGAGCCTCTAGCTCGTGAGTATTAATCTTGGTTCCTTTGTCTGTACTGTCTTGACTAATTCTGTGAGTTATCTCAGCTTTCATCTTTCTCAGAGAAAACTTATTAAGATGTTCAATCAGATTCCTCAGTACTTCCATCATACCAGAGATGGTTGATATGAATTCGCGTGATAAATAAACTAAGCCAGTTTGTAGATCCTTCGGAGTCTTATTTAGAGAGGCTATGTGCCTTCCAATAAACTCAGCAGTATTGGCCATATCTAGTTTAATAACATTTGATACTCTTGTTGAAAAGGCTTCCAACGAATTGGAAGAAACTTGTAGAGACACTTGAGTAAGAGCATTTGAAATTTCTTCTCGGACAGTATCTCTCACATCAGCAAGCAACTCAATTTTGAACTTATCAAGATCATCCTATGAGATTGCTAAACTAGGTGGATGAAAACCTGTAGGATTAACAATAGGAGCAGACCTAGCATCAATTGGGTGGCTCTTCTTCACAACTACAGCATATTCTGATTCTTCCTCTTCTTCTTCAGAATACTCTAAACCCACCATAGCAAAACTAGGGTAATCATCCCAAACAGCAGCACACAGGGTGTGTTTCGGTTTATCATAACTTGTTGTTCCACTGATTTCTTGTAAATCACTCTTGCCAATGGGACTTGTTGCTTGCACAGATAGATGTGGTTCTATTTGAGGTACAACAAGATCATCCACTGGTCGGTTATCACCATCATCATCAGCATCATCATCATCATCATTCTTCTCAGAATCCTCTCTGTCAGATACTTCAGAATCAGTATCTTCTTCATCACCAAGAATTGGTTCAGATTCAGGTAAGGCTATTGGTGGATTGGCAGGTCCAACCCCTATTCTTTTCATAGGTCTTGCAGTATCAGGATCACTCCTATCACCAGGAGGTGACATACTTCCTTCTTCTGTTTCAGCTTCTTCCATCTCATCTGCCTCAGTAGCCTCATTACATCATTATTCTTCTTCATCATCAGAATAACTTGGTTCCTCTTCTGATTTCAAACCAGGGTCTGTCAAACCCTTCGGCCTCTTTCAATGATCAGTGGGATTGTAGGATTCATAAAACTTGTCTTCATCAGTACCCCATCATTTCTTCCATGGATTCCAACTGATTTTTATACTTTTGAAAATTTCATTGTTACGACAGAAGGTACTATCAGCTTCAGCTACTTCATCAGCTTCTTCCACACATTCGAGATTCTTCAGCATGGTAGAGATCATCATTGAATAGAATAAGGCAGTGGCTTTCTTAGATGGTTTCACCATTCCAGCTATGTGCACCATCAGATATCTACACAAATTGATTTTCTCATTGGTTTTCACTAGACACAATAGAAAAACATCCTGTAATTTTAGAGCAGAAAAATCTCCTCTCCTAGGGAAAAGTTGGTGCTGAATAAACTTAAAGAGGAGTCTGCTTTCACCATCCAACTCTGAGGATGTGATTCTCCTTGACTCTTTGTTTCCAGACAAATGCTCTAGAGCCAACTCATACGAGAAGTATTCAGTGGTTGGAGGAATATTACCAGCATAATTTTCATACCGACTCTCATGGGGTACATTCAAGAACTCAGCCCATTGCTTAGATGAAAAATATATTCTCTTTCCATTCACTACAGATGACATTCTGGCAACATCCACACCATCTAAAGTGACTTTCAGATTCATATAAAACTCATGTACCAACTTTGGGTAGACTATTCGAGTGTTATCTGAGAACCAGTCTTTCCATCCTTGTGATTCTAGAACTTGAAACAACAGTGACATACTTGATAAATGCCAGGCAGAACTGCCTTCTCTTTCTACAGCAACAATACGAGTTTCCAGGTTCAAATTTACTGATCTTTTAGAGGCACTACTCGACTCGCCTCAAGCACTCTTTGGAGGTACATGACATTTTGATCCTTTGCTTGGTCTCTTTTTCTTGGCCGTTTGAAAAGTCTGGGGAATGCATGAGTTTGAAGGCTCAATGTAGAGGAGAAGAGAGGTTATGAGGTTTGCTGGAAAATGAAAGGTCGAAAGGTTTTTTAAGGGAGAGAAATAGCCGTGTTTCATTTATTTCATCATTTAGGGTTCCCATAAAAAGGATAAAAGTAATTAATTAATTAACTAAAACATAATAAAAAGTAAAAAAAACAAATCAGTTTGACAGATTGGTTTGACAGATTGGTTTGACAGATAGGATTGACAGATCGGTTTCACTGATCGATCACACACAACTCTTGTTTAAAAAAATTCATTCTTTCAGAGCAAAAAGGCTTTCTGAAGATATCACCTAATTGATGTTCAGAACTAATAAACTCTATAGAATTATCACCTTTCTGAGAATGATCTCTTAGAATGTGATGTCTGACATCAATGTGCTTAGTCCTAGAGTGAGACACAGGGTTCTTAGATATGTTGATCGCACTAGTGTTGTCACAGTTAATTGAAACATGTTTAAAATCAAATCCATAGTCTAATAATGTATGTTTCATCCATAGAATATGTGCACAGCAACTACCAGTAGCTATATATTTTGCCTCAGCAGTAGACAACGCAACTGAGTTCTGTATCTTACTACACCATGATACTAGGGGATTTCCAAGCAAATTACATGTTCCTGATGTGCTCTTCCTATCTAAGTTAGATCCAGAAAAGTAAGCATCTGAATAACTAGTTAGGTCAAATGATTGTCCCTTTGGATAGAAAAAACCTAAATTTACAGTATACATAAGATATTTAAAAATCATTTTAACATCCAGTAAGTGTGATTCTTTAGGATTATCTTGAAATCTAGCAGACATACACACACTAAACATAATATCTGGTCGACTAGCAGTAAGATAAAGTAAGCTCCCAATCATACCTCTGTAATTTTTTTGATCAACTAGTTTCCTAGTTTTATCAACATCCAATTTACAGGTAGTACTCATAGGTATATCACTTTCCTAAATACTATCCAAACCAAAACGTATTAATAAATCTTAGTTTATTTAAGTTGATTTAGAATAATACTATCTTTAGTTTGAATAATTTGAAATCCAAGAATGTACTTAAGCTCTCCCATTAAGCTCATTTCAAATTCATTTTGCATAACCTTTGAAAAATCAGTACATAAAGATTTTTTGGAAGTTCAAAAAATAATATCATCAACATAGATTTGAACTATTAAAACATCTTTAGAAATCCTTTTTATAAAAATAGTGGGATCAGCTATTCCTTTTGTAAATCCTTTTGAAATAAGAATGTTTGAATGTCTTTCATACCAAGATCTTGGAGCTTGTTGTAAACCATATAAAGCTTTAGAAAGTTTAAAAACATGATTTTGAAAATGAGTGTTTGAGAAACTAGGGGGTTGTTCTACAAAAACATCTTCAACAAAAAAACCATTTAGAAAATCACTTTTCACATCAATTTGATATAACAAAAAATTCAGATGTGATGCATAGGAAAGTAAGATTCTAATAGATTCTAATCTAGCTACAGGTGCAAAGGTTTCCTCATAGTCAATTCCTTCTTCTTGATTGTAACCTTGTCCAAATAGCCTTTCTTTATTTCTAATGATGTTTCCAGATTCATCAACATTATTTCTAAACACCCATTTTGTGCCTATGGTCAAAGTGTCCTTAGGTCTTTCTACTAATTTCCAGACATTGTTTCTCTCAAATTGATTTAGTTCTTCTTGCATAGCCATTACCCAAAATTCATCATTGATAGCATCATTGATATTTCTAGGTTCAAACTGTGAAAGAAAAGCTTGATGTTCAACCTGATTTCTTAGAGACGCTCTATTCTGTGTTCCATTATCAAAATTTTTCTATAACAGCCTCTAAAGGATGGTTCTTTAGAGTCCTAGTTGGTCTTGAAAAGGTAGGGCTAGAGATTTCAGATTCATCTATAGGTTGAGGTTCAACAGAAGTAGGTTCTGGAAAATATTCAGAACTGGATGTTTTAACTATAGGTCCACTGTCATTATCATTGAGGTTCAAACCAGAGAGATCATCTTCTAGAGAGGTTTTAGGTTCATGTGGATCAGTTTTATCAAATTTGATGTGAACAGATTCTTTCACACATTTGGTTCTCTTATTGAAAACTCTATAGGCTTTACTAGAAATAGAGTAACCAAGGAAAATTCCTTCATCACTCTTGGATGCAAATTTTTCAAGATTGTCTTTAGTATTAAGTATAAAGACTTTGCAGCCAAAAACTCAGAAGTAGTTATCCTTAGGCTTCCTATTGTTTCATAACTCATACGGAGTTCTTTTAAGAACAGGTCTGATCAAGTCTCTATTAATAACATAACAGGCTGTATTTACAACTTCAGCCCAAAAATAAATAGGTAGGACATACTCATTGAACATAGTCCTAGAAATTTATTGTAGGGTTCTATTCCTTTTTTCTACTTCACCATTTTGTTGGGGTGTCCTAGGGGCAGAGAAATTTTGACTATAGCCACTGTGTGAGAAGTAAGATTCAAACTTATGATTTTCAAACTCACAGCAATAATCACTTCTCAGGGTTTTAATCTTAAGTCCACTAAGATTCTCTACAGACATGGAATATTTAACATAGTAAGAACAAGCTTCACTTTTATGAGCTAGAAAATATACGCAAGTATATCTAGAAAAGTCATCTACAAGAAGATAGACATAGTGCTTCCCATTTAAACAAGAAACACTAGAAGGTCCAAATAAATCCATGTGAACCAACTCAAGATGTTGGGAAGTTGAAAATTCTTTCTTTGATTTAAAAGAAACTTTATGTTGCTTTCCCTTTTGATAGGGATTACAAACGTTGTCTGCTGGAAATTCATGTTTGGGTAGGTCTCTAACTAAGTTCTTCCTATAAAGTTTTTTAAGTGAATGCACATTTCAATGTCCTAATCTTCAATGCCAAATCCAAGACTCTTTTTTAAAAACATTTAAACAAGTAATAATTTTCTTAGCTAAAGAATTCAGATCAACAGCATAAACATTTTCATTTCTTAAGGCAGAAAATACTAAAACATGTTTAGAATTAAAAACATTGCAAGAATAATTTTAAAATTTAACATAAAAACCATCATCACATAACTGAGAAATACTTAACAAATTGTATTTAAGTCCATCAACAAATAGAACATTAAAAATTAATACTGAGTAAGTGTTACCAATCTGGCCTAAGCCGATGATTTTTCCTTTTGAGTTATCACCAAAGGTGACAAAGTCTCCATAAACTTTTACTAAGCTCTTGAAGCATGAGAAGTCTCCTGACATATGTCTTGAACATCCAATGTCCAAATACTAGGTCTCTTTACAAGAGCTCTTTAAGCAGGTTCCCTACAAATCATATTTAGGTAGGAAATGATTTTGGTACCCAGATCATCTTGGGTCCAGACAGGTTATCCAATAACACTTTAGGTACCCATATTTGTCTAATGGGTCTCATATAATTTGTAGAATTGACATACTTTGAATGATTATCCTTATTAGATCCATAACTATGAATATAACTGGTTGAGGAATATGAAGATCTAGAATTACCTACCTCCTGTCCAGATTTAGGAATGAATCTAGTTTTGGCAATTTTCCATTGTCCAGGTTGGTATCCTATACCAGTAGTATATCTAGGTGCAATTTGCTTTCCTGGCATTTGCGTTAGTGTATTTTTTCCATTTCTGAACTTCTCTAAGTCTCTCTTGAGTTTCTTATTAGACAATTTCAGTTCAGTGTTCTCTTTTAACAGTTGATCATTTTTCTCTTTTTCAATAGTAAGTTAGGTTTTAACTGTAGTGGTTAGAGCGTGCTGTTTCTTTAATGACTTTTATTTATCCTTATAGCATCCCACCTTTTTATCACATAAACATTATTTACATTTTACAAAACCGAGGATCTTTAAGGTTTAGTGTCTTGGTAACCAAAAACTTAAAACATGAAAACAACATAAAGAATTCTTCTTAAACACTTGAAAGGCTTCTCCTCAAGTTCATCGTAGGTTCATTACTGCATCTCATAACCTGGGAACACACATCAAAAGAAGGGGTGAGCAGAAGGCCAAGTAAGGGAAACAAGAGGAACATTTTACATGTGAAGTTGATATACTTCAATAAGGACATGAAAAGAACTTTAAGGCATGAGAAATAAATCATGATGCATTTCATAATAAAAATAACATTATTCATAACATGAAGATGTGGCTACATCATTTAACATAGACAATCATGAACATATCACCAAGGTCCATCCCCAAGGTGTCATTTGAAAATTACCAAGGTTATTCACCAAGGTATCGTAAAAATTGTAATCTCTGGTGGTTACATCATTACCCAATGCATTGGAGAGCTATCAGGGCACACCCTTAAATTTGCCTTTATTATCATGTGAGCCACATATATCATCATCAAACATTTCATAAATAACCCATATAGCATAAAATAAATGGGTTTCATTTCATAATCACAACGTTTTAAAAACTGCTTTAAAGATATGATCTTTACGTCACTTTAAAACCCACAGAAAAGGAAGGTGGGTATCATGTATGTAAATCCCATAATTTGAAATAAAACATTTTGATATATATGTGAATACCCTTGTAGAAATAAGAGCTTTGAGTATTCCCTTTATAACATGAAATATTTTTGAGAAAAGAGAGAGGCATTTTGAGACGAAAATTCTGCAGCATAACGGCTATGTTACGAGGATTTAGAAGACATTAAAAAGAGAGGTAAAATGGGTCAAACATTCATAAATGACCCATAAAACAGTAGATGGACAGAATAAGAAGGATACATGATCATGGTAATGAAATTTCAAGGACATACCATTTGAAATGAAAAACATGGAAGGAAGACAAAAAATTAGATTTCTCTTATGAATGTTCGGCAGCCTAACAATGTTACTTAAACTTCAACAAAAATGATTTGAAAATATCAAATAGGGTATCTCATCATGTGAACATAAGAGTTCAGTATGATATATATAGAGATAATTCCTCAACGTAATTAAAATGAACTTGAAGGAATTCACATGAAAGTAGAACTTTGAAAAGAATGAGAAGGGTGAAAGAATCCCCTAAAAAAATTCGGCAGCCTAACGGCGCCACTTAAAACTTCAAAATAATGAATTGAAGAGATCAAATGGGTTCTCTAATCATATGAATATAAGAGTCCATTATGATAGATATAGAGATCATACCCCAACATAACAAAAAGGAACTTGAAAGAATTGACATGAAAGTAGAACTTCAAAATGAGAAGGGTGAAGAACCACTTAAAAATTCGGCAGCCTAACGGCGCCACTTAAAACATCAAAATACTAAATTGAAGAGATCAAATGGGGTCTCTCATCATATGAACATAAGAGTCCAGTATGATAGATATAAATATCATACCCCATCATAACAAAAAGGAACTTTAAATAATTGACATGAAAGTAGAACTTCAAAACGAGAAGGGTGAAGAACCACTTAAAAATTCGGCAGCCTAACGGCGCCACTTAAAACTTCAAAATACTAAATTGAAGAGATCAAATGGGGTCTCTCATCATATTAACATAGTAGTCCAGTATGATAGATATAGAGATCATACCCCAAAATAACAAAAAGGAACTTGAAAGAATTGACATGAAAGTAGAACTTCAAAACGAGAAGGGTGAAGATCCACTTAAAAATTCGGCAGCCTAACGGCGCCACTTAAAACTTCAAAATACTAAATTGAAGAGATCAAATGGGTCTATCATAATATGAACATAAGAGTCCAGTATGATAGATATAGATATCATACCCCAACATAACAAAAAGAAAATTGAAATACTTTACATGAAGATAGATCTTGAAAAATGAGAAGGGAGAAAGAATCTGTTACAAATATTTCGGCAGCCTAACGGCGCCACTTAAAACTTCATAAAACGAACTAATGAGAGTAAGAGGGGATCTCTAATTATATGAAAATAGAAAGGGCAGTAATAGGAGTATTAAAGAACATCCTACAACATAAAAACATGTAGCATAAAAGGAATGACATAAAAGAGATTACTTGAAATGGAAGAGAGAGGTCGGATCCCTTACCTTAAAATGTAACTCTTAAACCTCAAAGGTTGGTACCTTGAGGGCTTGGGGACACCTTGGGAGGACTCCTTGGGAGGTAATGAGACCAGAACTTCGTTGTGGAAGAGTATGGAGTCGAATTGATGATAGGAGGGCTTGGTATTTATAGGGAAAGTGAGGGGACAAGGCATTAATGGCCAAGGGACACCTCACATGTGCTTTTCTCAAACTCATGTGCTCTCCCTTGGCATTTATCATGGAGTTAGGCCACATGGGGCCCCCAAAACAATAATTCGTCACCCGTGGCCGGCCACCCCTTAAAATATTTCATGACATCATCATGACACAGCTATGATGTCATTAAACATACCGAAACCCTAAAACTGCATTTTTACTATTCACTGAAAAATTCATCTTTCTCAGAAAAATCCCAAAATTTAACCATAACTAAATATAGATGCTCTAATTACATTTATGAACTCCATTTTATAAAAATAATTTTCCAAATATTTTTAATTTAATTTTTAAATAAAAACACTATTCATCGAGAATTCATTTTTTTCAGAAAAATCCCCAAAAATTACCATAACATAATATCGATGCTCTGAGTTCAAAAATGATGTCCTTTTTATAAAAATAATTTTCTAATTATTTTTAATTAAATTTTTAATTAAAAAACACTATTCACCTGAAAAAACTAATACTTGAATAATAATTTATGAAACCGTTATTTAACCATTTTATTGAATCACATTACTTAATCAAGGTGCCTATATTATTTTAAAACTTTCATTATGTGAGATTACTAATCCATTTGGTCATATTACTAATCCTAATCATAAAATCACTATTCATAATTTACTATTCATCAAAAATCATGTTGATCTTATTAGACTCTAAATTTCCTACTGGACATAATTGTAGAAGACCATTTTTTGAGAATCATTACACATTTAAAGTTATTTAAGGTTTACACAAACATTTTTTTAAAATATACTTTTGAAAATTCATCAAAAATATGCATACTATTTTTATCCAGTCATTTGAAAATTCATAAACTTCATCATAAGAAGAAATCCCAATTTTTATGTAAAACAAGGATTACACAAGGAAATTACGGTCTCGTTACATAACCCCTTATAATACCAGCATAGGACCTATGAGTAAGGTGTGCTAGGGTGATAGAATTTTGGGGCGGCTCAGTCAACATTGCCCAGGTAGTAATTCTATCAGTTTGAACTTCTCACGAAGGCGATTCTGTTCTAGCTACACATGATGAAGTTCGGCTTGGATTTGGTCCAGAGCAAAGCCCAATGGTGCTACCTCATTCTCAAGCTCTGTTAGATGGGCTTCGATCGGCCCAAGGCTACTAGGTGAGGCCATCAAATCTTCTTTCAATAATAATTAACCAAGATTACTTAAATTTAGAGACAATAATCAAAACATTTTGTTTATGGCGGTCATATTGACCGATGGTCATATAACACTCAAAAACCAATGGTCTCATTTTATTTATAATCATGTTTATCAAATAAAACATTTTTTTGAGTATAAAAAATAACACATGAAATTAGGAAACAAGATTTATCCAAAATTTCGGGTCGTTACAATCTTCCCCCCATAAGAAATTGCGTCCTCGCAATTTTTTAAAATTGGGTTTTGAAATTTCATTGAAAGTCCCACATCGGAAAAAGAGTCAGTAACACTATTACTTTAAAAGAAAGAAAAGGAAGTACAAAGGCCACCCGAGTTTACTCATACTAGGATTCCATGTAGGAAACATGGACATGGAGGAGAAAACAAAGGGTCATGTTCTAAATGAGAGTGATAGAAAACATGATTACTAGGAAGTTAACCACCAGAAAATCCCAAAATTATGATGTGTGTAAGCGGTCTTTGATTACCTAGTAGGAAACGTAAACCAAAAACGTTTTTGTTTTACGTTCCTTTTCATAATTTTTAGGAATTCATTTACAACATAGAACAAAAACATAAGGAAATATATCTACCTTCATGTAGAGTTTCACCCTTTAATAAGTTTTTAACAAAACTAATCCTTTCCCCCAAATGATGAGCATTCAAAACTACTTGGTCTCATCAAAACACAAGAATCATCTTCTAGAGAATCACATAATCCATAAAAGATTAACTATCTATTTCTTCTATCTTTAAACATTATCCAAAAATAGAAAGGGTAAGGTTAAAAAACTCTTCAAAAAGGAAGAATCCCTTAGGAATGGAAACTAATTTTAAATCGTCAATGTTCCATGGTAATACCCAAAGTTCATCATAGACCATTCCATAAATAACAGTCCTTAAAATTCCTCAAAATAAACCAAACTAAGATTGAAACCCAAATACAAGAAGGACTTGATAACATAGTCTTCCAAAATAAACTTCATTGTTCATCTCCAAACAACATAAACCACTCCTAACATCTTATAACAAAAGTAGCTAACCTAAACATATTTTACCCAAGATAGGTTAATCATTCCCGTAAGTAACCTAAATTACTATAAGTCCACCTTAAATTCATTGATTCTTCAAAATATAACTCAACCTTACTCCTCAATGAAAATACCGTAGTAATCTATTTACCTTGATCATATAGGGTCCTCAAAATAGTTAGCGTCTTCCAAAATAATAATCATCTTTTAATCCCATAATCATCTATGTCGTGTTAATACGGCAATCGTAACATTTCCTATCACATTGGTTGTTGGGACATGTTCTTCCATTTCCCTCCATTAACTAAGAAAAGAAGCTATAGTTAGGGGCTTAAATACTTAGCCAATAATCATGAAAAGAAACTTAAAGCATCTAAGGATAACATGTAGAAGTAAAGTATACCCTAACTTGTGATCCCCTAGGTTCCCTTCTAGGTTATCCATTATCATATATTCTTATGTGAACGTTTATTTTATTTTATCTTTGTTCCTTTAACAATGGTTCATACTAAGCTTATGAATTTACCAAAGCATATCCCCCGGGAGTGTCATAACCAAGAGTGCAGCAAGGCCCGTTGTCGTGTACCAGTTCCCGTTCGAGTCTAGCTCAAAGTGGTGTTTTTGGGTTTTATCCCTATGTACATCTGTGCCAGAGCCACCTCTACCTGCTCGTATCCAGACAGGGATGTATTTGCTTGGAAACCCCTTACTCAATACTCACCAAAATACCAGGAAGATTTCCTATATTTAAACTCTTATAGAGGGTTTTTGCTAAAGTTTTTATATCCTAATTTTCACAAATAACTAAACCAACCTTTGATACCAACTATAGCATCCCACCTTTTTATCACATAAGCTTTAATTACATTTTACAAAACCGAGGATCTTTAAGGTTTAGTGTCTTGGAAACCAGGAACATAAAACATGAAAACAACATAAAGAATTCTTCTTAAACACTTGAAATGATTCTCTTCAAGTTCATCGTAGGTTCATTACTGCATCTCATAACCTGGGAACACACATCAAAAGAATGGGTGAGCAGAAGGCCCAGTAAGGGAAACAAGAGGAACATTTTACATGTGAAATTGATATACTTCAATAAGGACATGAAAATAACTTTAAGGCATGAGAAATAAATCATGATGTATTTCATAATAAAAATAACATTTTTGATAACTTGAAGATGTGGATACATCATTTAACATAGACAATCATGAACATATCACCAAGGTCCATCCCCAAGGTGTCATTTGAAAATTACCAAGGTTATTCACCAAGGTATCGTGAAAATTGTAATCTCTAGTGGTTACATCATTACCCAATGCATTGGAGTGCTATCAGGGCGCACCCTTAAATTTGCCTTTATTATCATGTGAGCCACATATATCATCATCAAACATTTCATAAATAACCCATATAGCATAAAATAAATGGGTTTCATTTCATAATCACAACGTTTTAAAAACTGCTTTAAAGATATGATCTTTACGTCACTTTAAAACCCACAGAAAAGGAAGGTGGGTATCATGTATGTAAATCCCAGAATTTGAAATAAAACATTTTGATATATATGTGAATACCCTTGTAGAATTAAGATCTTTGAGTATTCACTTTATAACATAAAATAATTTTGAGAAAAGAGAGAGGCATTTTGAGATGAAAATTCTGCAGCATAACCGCTATGTTACGAGGTTTTAGAAGACATTAAAAAGAGAGGTAAAATGGGTCAAACATTCATAAATGACCCATAAAACAGTATATGGACAGAATAAGAAGGATACATGATCATGGTAATGAAATTTCAAGGACAAAACATCTGAAATTAAAAACATGGAAGGAAGACAAAAAATTAGATTTCTCTTATGAAAGTTCGGCAGCCTAACGACGTTACTTAAACTTCAACAAAAATGATTTGAAAAGATCAAATAGGGTATCTCATCATGTGAACATAAGAGTTCAGTATGATAAATATAGAGATAATTCCCCAACATAATTAAAAATGAACTTGAAAGACTTGACATGAAAGTAGAACTTTGAAAAGAATGAGAAGGGTGAAAGAATCCCCTAAAAAAATTCGGCAGCCTAACGGCGCCACTTAAAACTTCAAAATACTGAATTGAAGAGATCAAATGGGGTCTCTCATCATATTAACATACTAGTCCAGTATGATAGATATAGAGATCATACCCCAACATAACAAAAAGTAACTTGAAATAATTGACATGAAAGTAGAACTTCAAAACGAGAAGGGTGAAGAACCACTTAAAAATTCGGCAGCCTAACGGCGCCACTTAAAACTTCAAAATACTAAATTGAAGAGATAAAATGGGGTCTCTCATCATATGAACATAAGAGTCTAGTATGATAGATATAGAGATCATACCCCAAAATAACAAAAAGGAACTTGAAAGAATTGACATGAAAGTAGAACTTCAAAACGAGAAGGGTGAAGAACCACTTAAAAATTCGGCAGCCTAACGGCGCCACTTAAAACATCAAAATACGAAATTGAAGAGATCAAATGGGGTCTATCATCATATGAACATAAGAGTCCAGTATGATAGATATAGAGATCATACCCCAACATAACAAAAAGGAAATTGAAATACATTACATGAAAATAGATCTTGAAAAATGAGAAGGGAGAAAGAATCTGTTACAAATATTTCGGCAGCCTAACGGCACCACTAAAAACATCAAAATACTAAATTGAAGAGATAAAATGGGGTCTCTCACCATATGAACATAAGAGTCCAGTATGATAGATATAGAGATCATACCCCAACATAACAAAAAGGAAATTGAAATACTTTACATTAAAATAGATCTTGAAAAATGAGAAGGGAGAAAGAATCTGTTATAAAAAGTTCGGCAGCCTAACGGCGCCACTTAAAACTTCATAAAACGAAATAATGAGAGTAAGAGGGTATCTCTCATTATATGAACATATAAAGGGCATTAAGAGGAGTATAAAAGAACATCCTCCAACATAAGAACATGTAGCATAAAAGGAATGACATAAAAGAGATTACTTGAAATGAAAGAGAGAGGTCGGATCCCTTACCTTAAAATGTAACTCTTAAACCTCAATGGTTGGGACCTTGAGGGCTTGGGGACACCTTTGGAGGACTCCTTGGGAGGTAATGAGACCAGAACTACGTTGGGGAAGAGTGGGGAGTCGAATTGATGAGAGGAGGGCTTGGTATTTATAGGGAAAGTGAGGGGATAAGGCATTAATGGCCAAGGGACACCTCACATGTGCTTTTCTCAAACCCATGTGCTCTCCCTTGGCATTTATCATGGATTTAGGCCACATGGGGTCCCCAAAACAATAATTCATCACCCTTGTCCGGACAACCCTTAAAATATCTCATGACATCATCATGACACAGCTATGATGTCATTAAACATTCCGAAACCCTAAAACTGCATTTTTACTATTCACTGAAAAATTCATCTTTCTCAGAAAAATCCCAAAATTTCTCCTTAAGTAAATATAGATGCTCTAATTACATTTATGAACTCCATTTTATAAAAATAATTTTCCAAATATTTTTAATTTAATTTTTAAATAAAAACACTATTCATTGAGAATTCATTTTTTTCAGAAAAATCCCCAAAAATTACCATAACATAATATCGATGCTCTCAGTTCAAAAATAAAGTCCTTTTTATAAAAATAATTTTCTAATTATTTTTAATTAAATTTTTATTTAAAAAACACTATTCACCCGAAAAAACTAATACTTGAATAATAATTTATGAAACCGTTATTTAACCATTTTATTGAATCACATTACTTAATCAAGGTGCCTAGATTATTTTAAAACATTCTTTATGTGAGATTACTAATCCATTTGGTCATGTTACTAATCCTAATCATAAAATCACTATTCATAATTTACTATTCATAAAAAATCATGTTGATCTTATTAGACTCTAAATTTTGTACTGGACATAATTGTAGAAGACCATTTTTTGAGAATCATTACAGATTTTAAGTTATTTAAGGTTTACACAAACATTTTTTTAAAATAGCCTTTTGAAAATTCATCAAAAATATGCATACTATTTTTATCCAGTCATTTGAAAATTCATAAACTTCATCATAAGAAGAAATCCCAATTTTTATCTAAAACCAGGATTTCACAAGGCAATTACGGTCTCGTTACATAACCCCTTATAATACCAGCATAGGACCTAAGAGTAAGGTGTGCTAGGGTGATAGAATTTTGGGGCGGCTCATCAACATTGCCCGAGTAGTAATTTCTATCAGTTTGAACTTCTCGCGAAAGCGACTCCGGTATAGCTTCACATGATGAAGTTCGGCTTGGATTTGGTCCAGAGCAAAGCCCAATGGTGCCACCTCCTTCCCAAGTTCTATTAGATGGGCTTCGATCGGCCCAAGGCTACTAGGTGAGGCCATCAAATCTTCTTTCTATAATAATTAACCAAGATTACTTAAATTTAGAGCCAATAATCAAAACATTTTGTTCACAGCGGTCATATTGACCGATGGTCTTATAACACTCAAAAACCAATGGTCTCATTTTATTTATAATCATGTTTATCAAATAAAACATTTTTTTTTAGTATAAAAAATAACACATGAAATTAGGAAACAAGATTTATTCAAAATTCCGGGTCGTTACAATCCTTATGTTCATTCCATGTCTCTTCTATCATGTTACAATATTCAAACAATTATTCTCCGGTCATGTTCTCAAAATCAGAATCAGATTCTACATTTTCTCCAGAATAATAAAAATTTAAAGGAGGAGTTTTAGTAGTAAACTCATAAGTGTTTGTCATAAAGCACATGTTTTCCTTATTTCTCTGTTTAGTTTCAGAAACATCAGATTCAGTGGAGCTATCCTTAGAAGCACTACAAGTAGCCTTCATGGCTTTCTTAAACTTTTTGTCCTTATATTCATAATTCTTGTATTTCAGTTTTGGACAATCTTCTTTTATGTGTCCCTTTCTTTTGCACTCATAGTAGAAAACTTCATCTAATTTGTCAGATTTCTTCCCGTCCTTTTTTAATTTTCCCTTACTGTCATACTTACCTTTGTAATTTCTGAAAAATTTCTTCTTCCTAAAAAACTTCTTAAACCTTCTGGCAATGTGATCCATCTCAGTATCACTATTAGAAGAACTTTCACTGTCTTCACAGCTTGAACATTCATTTACATCTGGAAGCTTTTCCTTATCCTTGTTCATTGAAGTTAAAGATTTGAAAGCAACAGACTTTCTTCTAGGTTCATCTTCTTCTTCTTTGTTCGCCTTAAGCTCTTCTTCATACATCATCAACTTTCCAATTAGTTCCTTGACAGGTAGTGTAGCAATGTCCCATGATTCTCTGATTGAGACAGATTTGCCTCTCCATCTTTCAGGTAGATATCTCAAAATTCTCATAATTTGTTCCTTTGATTGAACATCCTTTCCCAAAGAGATCTTTGTGTTGAAAATTTCATTGAACCTGAGATACATGTCAGAAATGGGTTCATCAGGATTCATTTTAAAATTATCATACTTGATAGTATAAGTGTTCAATCTCATTTCGTTAACATTAGTTATTCCTTCATGAGAAATAGCTAAGGTATCCCAAATTTCATATGAAGTTTTATAAGAATAAATTCTATTAAACTCCTCATCACCTAGAGCACAGTACCAGGCATTCATAGCTTTACAATTGTTATTGTAAGCAGTCATTGTAGGTTCATCCAAAGTAGATCTAGCAGTAGTGGGAAATTTATATTCAGATTCAATAGCATTCCAAATATCAAAACCTATACTTTCTAAATGAATTTTCATTGTAAGTTTCCACTGAGCATAGTTATTTCCATTGAAAAAGGTGGCCGGTTAGTAGCAGCACCCTCAAGTCCATTATCCATGATACAAAAAAATTAATGAGATGAAAATTTAAAAATAACAGAAATTTTAAGAACATTATAACACAATTAAAATCACAGTTGAAAAGAAGAGTAGTTTAGAAAATATTTTCCACCCTCTGATACCAAGTGTTGGTCGGAGTGGATACTCGAGAGGGGGGTGAATTGAGATCCAATTAATATTTTTGTTTTTTAAAAACTTTGCCTTAAAACCCCCAAATAAAATAATGAATTAAACTGTAGTGAATTTATATCAAAGTAATGGTTCTGTTAGATTCTCAAGGGATTGATTATTTCCCAGTTAATCAAAACAGGAGAGTTGATTATCTTTTGAAACTAACTTAATGATTTACAATTAATATAAAGACTTGCGAGTTTAATTATCATAGTGACCTTAAAATAGTTTTGGTTTTAATGTGATTAGCAGCGGAATAAAACTTTGAAAGAAATAGCACAACAAATGTTACCAAGAGGTTTAGTCTCAAGCCAAGACTTAGTCCTCTCAAAAGTTTATATAAATTTGATCCACACCCTGGATCGGGGTACAACAGTTTACAACTATCCAGGTCCAAGACCTCAACCACTGTTATTCGTGGGAAACAAAACAACAGCAACCAGCTGTCCAGGTCACACAAGACATCTACCACTATCCAGAGTGGGAAAAGAAGGATGTAAAGAGTTTGGTGAGGATTTATAAATCATCTAGTCTATGTACATGAGACAGTGTATGTGTTAAATACAGCAGATAACACACACTACGCAAAGTGTAGAATAATGAATCACATAGCAGAGATGTAGAGTTTTAGAAATGGATCTGGTGATTTCAGTGTAGCTCTGGACTCCTTTGGATTTTATCAGAAGTGATTCTGAGTCCTCTTCTCTTTTTGTTTGAGAAATAGAGTGTCGTATGCTTCAGGTTCATATACAGTGAAATGTAGTCGTTGAAGTTCTTCAATGTCCTCTTGTGTGCACAGAACTCTTCTTTAGTAAGCTTGATTGTGTATGAGCTTCCGTGTATTGTTCTTGATATGTATTCTTTGCTCTTTTTGTTTCTTTCTATACTTTTCTCGTCTATCTCGTGTGTTCTGTGTGTTCTATCTTTCTCTGGTCTCCTCAGCAGCAGAGTCTTCTTCTATTTATGTCACGTGCTCCGGAAGACAGAAATGGTTTCCTTTCCGTAGGTACGAGGTATGGTTCCCTGACATCTGACAACGTTTATTAACTAATTGACAGAGCATTAAAATATACCTGATATGACCGTTGGTTAGATTAAATAAAGATAAAGATAAAGAAATTTAAACAGCTGTTTATGACTATCGAAGAGTTAAGTAATCGGTAGGTCATCAGCATCATCATCGGTGGCTAGACATTGGTGTGTCATTTGATTAGCATCGATGAGTCATTTGATCGGTGACTCATTTTGATCAGCATCGGTGAGTCATTTGATTGGTGACTCGTTTTGATCAGCATCGGTGAGTCATCTGATCAGCATTGGTGAGTCATCTGATTAGCATCGGTGGCTTGACATCGGTGTGTCATTTGATCAGCATCGGTGGCTCGACATCAGTGTGTTATTTGATCAGCATCGGTGGCTGGACATCGGTGTGTCATTTGATCAGCATCAGTGGCTCGACATCGGTGTGTTATTTGATCAGCATTGGTGGCTTGACATTGGTGTGTCATTTGATCAGCATAGGTGAGACTGTTGTCTTTTGATTGTGGATCGGTGCGACCGTTCACTCTTGATAGTGGAGGGGTGGGACCATTCACTCTTGATAGTGGATCGATGGGACCGTTCACTCTTGATAGTGGATCGGTGCGACCGTTCACTCTTGATAGTGGATCGGTGCGGCCGTTCACTCTTGATAGTGGATCGGTATGACCGTTCACTCTTGATATTGCACAAAGTGTCTGTATGATCCAGAAGACTTCTAAAATACTTGTAATTCAATAATAAGCATAGATAAAAACATGATAACAGATTCATTAAAAGATTGTGATTAAGTAACAATGATTTGTGATGATTTGTGATTATTAAAACATCAATCAATGTCATGAATTCAACAATCATCCAGAGGGCTCAACAGTGGGAATTGATAGTGCATGCTTCTACATAGTGTCTTGGGAATATCTATCAATGTTTTGGTTGATATATAGGGGTTAGCCTGAGAGTATTACCCATATTGTTACCTACATTGTTTCGCAGCATACTTGATATATGGAATTGAATGTATTTGGAATATGGAATTGTTTACCATTGAGTACTTCCTTGTTTAGTGTTTTACATTACTTATTGCCTGCCATATAATAACTGACTGTTAGGCATAGTAATTTTTGGGGGTTGTCTTCTGGAAATTAGTCTCACACCCTATTAGGGTCATGCTTTTTGGCCCAAAATGATTATATTTTTGCAAGTATAGATAAGGGAAAGCACCCTACTACATCATGTACTTTATTTGTTTTGGAGATTGAGAGCTCGGGACCAAGCTGAGACTTACGATGCTGAGAATATATTTATCTATTTCAGTTATACATTGTTTTAGTGTTGTTTGTATTCTCGCATTGTGATTTTTTGGGATTCTTTCGTAGTCATTTGAATCATTCATCATTAATATACATGTGTTATCCCTTTAATTACTTCTAGACTTCAATTTTTTACTATTGTATGAATTATTACTGATTCTTCCATTGTATATTTGTTTTACATCTATTGTGTTACTCTACCGATTTGCGCATAGTTTCCTCACTATCACATCCAAGTGCCTCCCTTCTAGTCAGCAGCTTCTAGCGTTTGGGAAAATGTGCTTCGGGCCATGTGACCAACTACGTACAGGGCGCCACTGGGTGGCTTATGGAACCGGGACGTTAAAATTTTGTTCTATAATTCTTTTGAAATCAGGTAAAAGCATAATATTTCTTAATTTTTTTCCTATTATAATTGTTATAATGAATGAAGTGTCTATTAGATAAAAACTATCAAATCCCAAAAAATGAAAGAATGTATTAAACGGAAACAATTTCATAAATCTCATCCCCTTAAATGTTATTATCCAATAATCATTTTCAATATAATATAATGAATGTATTTCATGGTAACATATAAATAAGTATAGGAATGAGTACTAGGAGTTGAATCCTCTCTATCGAGTTGATAATTACACTGCTACAACTATGTTGAAAACTAAAAGATATATTTTCCCATTAATGACATCAAAATTAATTATGTGTATCTTCTTCCAAACAAATTTAATCTCCCACCATTTCACATGAAGGATCCTTTTATTCCTTCAGTCATAGTAAATAACTAATTTCATCACATCTCAATCATCTAAATGAAATATTGTCATTATTCAATGTATTATCAATGCTAGTCTAAATAAACACCCTTGAAAATACCATTTATCCCACATTATTATTTATTTAGACATAAAATTCTTTTCTTAACTACCTAGTAGCGTCCCATGAACACCTATATGAGTTCAAACCTCCCTTTCATAAAATTTTGACATAATAGGAATTAAGTCAAAAAAAATATCTCACCTAGGATTTCTGTCTTCATAGATTTGGTCAACCCAATAATTAAACTGAGGATATTATATTTTGTACAATCCACATAGAGAAAAACATTTCATACAATTTAAAAACTACATATCAAGAAAAAGTACATATATACTACATTGAAAAATTTATGATGTGTATGAAGAACACCCACTAAAACGATATTTTATATAATTATATTTTGGAATTTTTTAACACCAAAAACCCTTGTATGAAATAAGTCATCTATAAAATATATTCTTTATAAAGCATTGTTAACATTTTACAATATAAAAAACCAATGCATTTCTTTTTTCTTAACAAATATGTTATTTGTGTAAACTTTTTAAAAAAAAATTATGTACAGTCTTCCACTCATAAAATACTATTGTAATGAACTCTATTTTAATAAAAACATTATGTATAAACACCCATAACAGAATTACTGGACATATGTGTTTTTAATGAATAATTAAACACTTAGTGAATGTTTATCAAATGAAAATGTAATATTATACAGGAAACTAGATTAATCAATGAATTATATATTTTATAATATGAATTAAAATATTTTACAATATATTATATTAAAAATATAAATGTAGATCGTTGAAATAATAAATTCCAAAACCCAAAAACCCCTTTAAATCCATTTAAATTGTATTTCAATTAATGTATTAAAAATTGAAAACGTTTTATCTTAATATATATATAAAAAATTATAATTAATTAAATTATCACCAAAATTCATCATTTTCAGTTAATTATTAAATGAATAACAATTTATATTTTAACTAGCCAAAATTAAAAATATTAACAGTTAAATCATATTTCATAATATAAATAAATTGATATTATTGAATGATCTTTTATAAAAATGTATTAAAATATTCCCACCACCCTAGAATATTATTGTGTTTAAATTATTTTTATTTTCAAACCCATCAAAATTAAGTTAATTTAAATTATGGGTATACATATCAATGTAAATTTAGATGATGCACTCATTGTGAAGAAGACAATCCAAATACTCCCTTAATCACAGTCATATAAAATTATAGCCAGAGACAAAATGCCATATTCATGGGTAGATATAAAAGTTTGAGAAACATGATAAGGTGGGGTAAGGGAAATATTATAATGTTTATATGTTTAGGGAAAACTATATAGGAAATTGTGTCATACTAAGCTGTTTAGGTTTTAGATAGATGACGAGTGTATCCCACCCAATGACCTATGAGATGTATCATTCCTTGAGATGCTCTCCCAATCCCCCTACATCTTACAAATTATTTTCAAGGAATAGATTAACAGGCACGGAAAAGATCATACAAATCTATTCATTGAGTATCTTGTAATAGACCTCAACAAATTCATCAACTCCCTCGATATGAGTCCCCGCCAAATGCAACCCCCACCTACATCTATCTATTTCATTATTTACCATCATTGAAAATTAATCACCCACTACCATAACCATGGAAGAAAACATTGGGATTGTAAAACCTAAAATCACCTCATACATAGGTAAAATTGAATCATATATTTTTCAGATCATATCCATGGTGAATATTTTATCATCCATAAAATAGTTATAGTAATGAAATCATTATGGTCTAGAACCATGCCCCAAAAGTGGTTCTTGGAACAACTCCTTACTTGAAAAACATTGATATTTGTTATATTGTATAATTTTTACTATAATGAATAAATTAATGATCTATTCCGAGGGGAATAAATGTTCCATAAATATATATAAATATTTAGGTTATTGGGAATATCAACTAAAAACAATAATATAACGATAGTTTATTTCATTACTGGAACATGTATCCATAGTAAAAACCTCAAAACATATCCAATGTTGTTCCTTCACTAAGACCTAAATAAATTGATTTTTTATGAATGTTGTTGAAAAAATTTTATATAATCATAATCTTATTAATTTCATTAGAAAACTCAATTGGTATAATATCTATAATATTCCCAGTTTTTTAAAAACAACCCTCTTCCACACGGTTGTGTAAAATCATTAACATCCATTTAACATAATATTGTTATATAAAAATTGTTTCTTTGATTAAAAAATAGTCCTTATCCCTCACACCATTTCAATTCCCAGCTATTAACCATATTAATTGTCTATATAAATAAAATAAACCCTTCGATTAAAAAAATGTTTAGGAATACATAAAAAAATTCTTCCCCAGCATGTAATTGATCATAACCCAACAAAATACATTCCCTAGACTCATGTATAATATCAACATTGAAATTATAGATTTTATTGGAGTATCACATCTAAATAAGAAAATCCCCCCCCCCATCACACATATAAAAATAGACAAAATAATGTGAAAGAATGCATATTTCTTTCAATTTGAAACTCACATACCCTGACTTTCTATGGCACATAAATAACATCAATCTCAACAGAATACACACTCAACGAGTTTCACTTCATTTTATTAAATAAAAAAACCTTTGAAGGTGTGGTAATTGTTATGTTCATTTAATTCATAAAATATATTTATATATGCATAATTAATGATCCATAAGAATCACTAAAATGTCACACCCAATAATCTTTTCATTTATTAATACTAACAGCCTCATGAATTTCCATGGAATTATGAATGTGATATTTAAAATTATCATGATTGATATTGAATAGTACTTTATCTTAACAAAAAGAAATTAATTCTTATATAAACCTATATTTCATGGATAAACAATTTAAGAGTAGAGGAGGAGAATCTAACTATAATATACCATGGTAAAGTATTAATTACTCAACATAATTTTATCATAAATATTCTCATCATAAATCTCATTGATAAATCAATTCTAATCTAGGGATGATTCGATTGAAATGAATACCTGATGGAATCTTTAATCAAAACACTCTTCATTTCTAATGTCCCCAAAATCAATCTGATCTCTAACCCTTCCTCCACCTTCCCACCCCCACATTTCTGTTTAAAAAACATCCACCCAAAATCAAGACTCTTATTAACATTCTGTAAAACAAAAAAGCATCCAAATAATAACCAAATAATTATTTTTATTAAAAAATCAGAAATAAATGTTCAAACATAGAAAAACCTATTTATTGAATGAGAAACAAATCATCAATCCATCTAAAATAAGACAAAACACACTCATTACCAACTGAGATAGGGAATTAAATAAATACAAATATAAATATAAATAATTGATAATTATGATCTACAAAACATTATAAATTCAATTAACTTAAATTTAGATCCCTAATTTCTAGTTAAATGTAGTTTACACACCCCTCTCTTCTTATATTGAAATCACAAAATCAAATACTGATTTTCAAAATTATCATAAACATGAGAGAAATATGTGTTTTATATATTTGGGACTCAAACGTGTTAGTGATTTCAATGATGAAAAACATACCCTCTCATATTTTTAATACCACCAAGGAATTTTTCTATAATAATACTAGTCAATCCCTGAAACACCATGAATTTCATCATCATTATCTCTTCTCCAAATGTTAGAGTTTTCCTGACCTTGTAACAATTTTTGAGCCCTAGTTTTCCCATCAATCAAGATCATGCATATGGTGAACTCAAAAACATGTATTTTTTGTGTTTTCATGACAGAATATGTTGTCTGGGGTGATGGAACTGTGGTGCATCATTTTTTGGTCAGAGTGGTGATGGGGTATTTGATTCATGTAACTACAATTATTTGGCATGCATAGGACTCACCAAATCTCAATTAATTTGTTGAGGATATAGGAATCATGGAATATTTGGAATAATCTGGCGGTCTACTGGTGATATAAAAATATGTTTTCCCTCATATAAGTTTCAAAAAAATAAATCATTAAATATTACTAAAACACGCAATTATCATCATTTATATCCCTATATATCCATCCAACATGGAAACTATCAAGGACATTTAAAAATTTATTTAATAATTCAAATATTATTAATGATTAAAAATATTAAAAATATTTCATTAGTACAGATCGTAAATAAAAAATTATACCCTATAATTCATTCATTTACATGATAACATTAAACAATATAATAATAAATATTAAATTTATTTGGATCCAAATTTATTCATGTATAGTGGATTGTGACCAAAAAAAGAAGACCATATAAGGTATTGAAAAAAAAATTCCCTTGAATATAATCAATGTTGTAAGTAATTTGGATTCCATCATATCAATTACCCACCAAATTATTGAGGAAAAAATTCCATGTGGGGATAATGATGTAACGAACAGGAAGGCACAACACCACCACCACTAATCATTCCTTTTAATATTAATATTATTTACCAAAATACACCCACACCATCATTAAATACCCCCACAAATTAACCATTATATATATTTATATTAATCTAGACGTGTTAGAATTTTTTTAATATAATGATAATTATCAAAATACATTAAAAATTATAATAACATTTATATACACTATTTTATAAATTAATGTTTGCATTTTCTTTCCTATATATTATATTTTATAAATATAGAAACATATATATATATTAATTTTAAACATTAAATTATCAATTTTCTATTTTATTGATAATTTATCATTTTAGGTTAATATAATACAAATTATAAATATATATTAATCATTATGGTAATGTTTTTATATTAATTTTAATGTATAACAATCATTTTATATAAATATATATGTTGTTTAAAATAACCATAATGTGAATTTTATTATAAAGAGATATATTTATTTACTTATTTTTATACACATTTTAAATAAGTTCATAAAAATATGACTATATACATGAATACACGCATGTGTGTCTGTGTTTACAAAACCAATTTTATAAATATTTTCTAACACTTTTAGTATTATTATTATTATTATTATATTTTTTAATATTCATTTTTATATTATTTAAAACTCATTACCAAGATAAAATTTACTAAAATTTATATACATAGCTTATACAAAATAATAAACTATATTTTTTTAATGAAGATCACTTTTCATATATGAAAATATCTATTACATTTAATTTGTTTTATATGTGTTAATTTTTTATAACATTATATACAATAATTGTCGTTAAATATTTATTATATGTATTTATTATATTTATTATTTATAAAAAATAACATAAATTAATTTATTTATAAATATCTATGAAAAAATATAATGGTATATATATTATTATCGATTTTAAATTTATTTTATATGTATTCATTAATGTTATTATTTAGAACATTTTGACATTATATTATTTGACATTATGAAATATAAATGTAAATAATAATGCTAAACAATTTTATATATTTTTTGTGAAAATAATCTTCATTATCACAAATTCGGACACTCCTCCACCCCCATATCTCAAATAAATAAAGGATTGAAAATGTGTGGAAAATTCATTAGTCATATTCATGAAATAGATCCATTGGATTTATCTGGTTCTATTTATGATTTTTTTGTTAAGGCTCTACACAATATGAACTAGAATCCATTTATTTATATGTTATGATCGAAATTTTAGAAGATAAAACATTTTTATCAAAAATAATAAAAACAATAACAAATAAAAAAACTAGAGAGCACTTATAGAGAAAAAAATATAAATCATGAATAATAAGATGTAACATGATTTGATTCATGTTGAACATATGTTCATATCAATAATAACACACAATATATTAGTCATTACTAAAAGAAATAATGAAATTATAGGACTTGAAAAAATGACCATATAAACTATCTGAGTTTTCAAACATTACCAATCCAGGTGTAAGTGATCATTTCCATCATGTGGAGATAACATCAACCATCCGAGATGGACTCAAGCACATTCATATCATAAAATACACAACAATAGATATGAAAACATTACTAGATGACTTATAATGTTGGATCTTCTATAATAAACTGTAGTTAAGAAATAGAAGTTGAATCTACAATATTTGTCGATGCCTTCTTCCAATGACAATCAAAGTTTTACGAATCCTATCTTCTGAAATTTGTTTCTACCACAATAAATCATTGATTTTATTGGATTAGGATGCTAACTAGTAAGGGAAGTATGATAGGTTTTGTGTCCTTGATTTTACCAATTACACTTTAATCATTTATTATAAACTAGGGGTGTCTTCCTCTCATACACACCATGAACTCAAAAAAATGAAACGACACTCAATTGAATGTTAAAATACAAATGATTAGTTAAATGATGCAACACATGATATTTGATGGGCTGAATAAGAAAGGATGTTGGATGATATACCCAAGAACACTTAGAAAAAACATAGAAATTTATGTAATAGAATGCAAAATAGCTGGGGAAAACCCAAAAAAACCAACAACATGTATCTGTTACAATTCATGAATAACCCATGATCATTGAGACAAAACACACATTGCAAAAAACACAAATGGATCACCATGGAATTTTTTTAAGGTGGGATAATGGACCTAAATAATTCAAAAAATTAAATAACTACACTATACTAACAGAAATAAAATCACAGATAAGAAATTAATTATAAGTTAAGAATATCAATAAAATCCAAAATACCACAAATAAATAAGAGCATGCTTTCCATAAAAACAAAACAATTCATTATTGTAACAATATACAGTAAATCAATAAATTTGGTAATAAAAAAAATATGACTGTAAAATTATTTATATATGAAGTGGAAACATTAAATTTAAAACATTAATCCTTTCAATTAAAATGATTAAATACTACAGGTGTTTCTATAACATGAACTATGGCATAGTTCCTTAAACAAAAATTGTGAATATTCATTAATAAAAGAATAAATTAATTCAAAAAATAATATTTTTTATCATTTCAATGTATCATTAAGACACACACCATTCCAGATTCAATAATCTCCCAATCAAAGTGATGTATAATTTCTATATGATTCAATCTACACAAGAAAATATGGGTTTTGGGAAAATATAAAGAAAACTGATTATCACAATGCATCACTATACTAAATGTTGAGGAATAATATTTATTTTTCAAGAATGTTTAACAAAATCACCTATTTTATATATTCACTTAAATAAATATATTCATCTCTAGTGGTGGAAAGGGAAAATATAAATTCAATTTTTATTATATAATAAACAAGAGAACCACGAGAATAAAAAACAATGACACTAATAGATTTAAATTTATGAAGATATGAAATATATTATAATAAAAAATGCTAACAAAATTATTAGAATATATACAAGTATTTCCCAATGAGAATCGTAAATCAATAGACATAGATACATTCTGGAGGATTATTTTCAAATAATTTCAATGATATTAACCTAGTTTTTTCAATATAACACCACAAAATACACATAAAAAAGGATATATCATATAAAAAAGGGAAATTGACTGTATAATACTACTAACTATTTTATCATATGGAATAATATTAATAAATTTATCCTTAGATATAAATTTCATGGATTAAATAATGAATAACATGAAATGTTATCCCAAATAAATACTAAATGGAATAACTATCAAAATAATGTAAATCATTAAAATATTTTTATCATAAAAATATTCTTTCAAAATCATGAATGTTGTATATCTCTTCCTACTTGTATCCATTCCTAAAATTTGTTTTGAATTTCACAAGTTATTCATTTCAAAAAATAATTGATTGGGATTTTATATGAATAATAAACCATATATTTCAATAGATAATTTTTAATTCATAAATATTTATAAGTTATTAATTCATAACATAGTTAATGTGTTTAAACTATTAACAATATTTATCCTCTTTCATTGGTTGTAATGGTATGATGTATATGGGCATCCTTGAGGACGTGTAAACCTAGTGCAATAATCAGAAGATCCCAAAACACATCTGGTGTCTCTTGGATAAATTCTTAAAAAAATATGATAGTCCTATCCTCCTATTAAAAGGGTTAAATCATTCCCTTCAGTCATTATCTCTCTAATAATTCTCTAATTATCACTTCCTTGGAGTTAAGGTATGTGTGGAGGAAGTGATTCATATTTTCCAGGTGTTGTACTTAGGATCTTAACATCCATCCGGATGTTACCTCCTCATAGTCATTCACACATCATGGTACCCATTGGATTGTTCTTTATAATATGTTGTGACATCTTCAGAACTCTCTAAAATCATGGATAAGATGTCTTCGTCCCACTTAGAAGCAACTAGATTATATAAATCATGATACTTAGAAGATTGAGAAAATGCATCAGGCAGTCTATAATGATGGTCTTATTTGTGCCATTATCAATTAGAGGAGCCTCATCCTGAATAAATTTATCTCTCAATATAGGTTGATAAGAGAACTATTGATACCCCTTTTGCTTTGTGTGCTTGATCGGAACTAGGCTACTACCATGCCAACCTTAATGAATGGAATTGCACAAATAATCCATGAATTCATTTCATAGATGGATCCATCATTACAAATATTGAAATAATTTGAGTTATTGCCAATGAAATATTTATATAACTCTTATTTTACCTAATAATTTTTTGTATGATGGGTATGACGGTGGGTATTCCCCAAAGGTTATTAACATTTTGATAGTGGTGTCTGAGGACAACAATATCCTTTCAAAATCACTTCTATAGGAGAAAGAAATATGGGTGGCAGTGGCATTCCTAAATCCCAAAATCTATATCAAGACATATGGATTTCTCTGATCCTTTTATGTGGAATGATGGAGCATTGTGAAAGTATACATTATTGAGGTTGTTTCAGACATCTTTTGTTGGGGTATCCTTCCTCGTATTGCTAGTAGGACTACTCTAGTTCTTATTCCAAATGTCGCAGCTCGTTTTTTCTCAAAAAAATATAGGATAATATCTATGTGTAACTTTTCCTAAAAAACACAAGTGTGCTCAATAAGTGAATTGGTATACATCTTCCATCCTTCATATTTTAATAACAACACGAGTTTGTGTGTGGTTGGTCCATCCATGGAGCTATTAGGCCTGTCCATGAAAAGATTAATGATTTCAATAGTAAATATCGCATTTTGAGAAAAATAGATTAGGTTGGATATGTAGAATGCTTAAGAAAAAATATTGTGGGAATTTATTATTCATGTTCTATGTTTAAAGTATTTTTCTTCATAGGCTATTGACCACATGTTTTGATGTTTTACATCACCCTTTCTGTCCATTTTCATTATGAGATGGAATAACGTATTATTAAAATATGTCTATGGTCATAGACCTAGGGACCCATTATCGTCCAAATTATTCTTTCGAATGCATTATTCTTTGAGATGATCCATTATAGAAAATGTGATTTGCAGCACAATTAATGATTTTCATGTTTGTTTCCATTTTTAGAATTTTTCCCACCAAATGTTTACAGATGATATTTTCCTATTCATTATCGGGAGCTCTAGATCAATCTAATTTATTAAGAACATTCTTTATGAATATTGATAATGGAGCATGCATATTTTTAATATATATAAAAGAAGCATCTACATGTCTAGGATTTTCTCAGATAGATGTGTGCATTGAATTGAATCCATCATGGGAATTAGAATAAAGAGCCTTCCAATGGACTCTCTTTTTTACCCCATTATATTAGAAATGCTTTGAATCATGGATCCAGATAAAAGGTATGGTAATATCTCTATCCACATCAATAATTTTATAAATTGTTTCATCTCCTTCAAGGGGAAGATCACTCAGGTTAATACATTATTACATAGATCCACATGCACATTCTTTCAGTCCTTAAGGATCCATGGTATGTTATTATGAATAATTAGGGTATCATGACCTCATAAATTTGGTACTACCATTCGGAGGATCAGTTCAATTGGACTGCCTTGTCCAGATTTACCCTACAGAAAAATGAATGTGGTATAGGACTACATAGTGTAAAAAGTCATAAGTATCTAAATAACCTATTAAAACCAATCATCAACCCCAATTACCATTCGATAAATATTTATAGGCATATTCCTTACCATATTAATCAATAAAACATGACCATTTGAAAAGATGACATAATACATTATGCATGAAATCTGGTCAGGAGATATTCTCAGCTTTCATAGATTCCTGGATACTGATATTGACTTCAAATAAGCTTATGGTCCTCCTTATTTAATCGAATAATTAATAAATAAATATTATAATAATTTGTTCCACCTCATTAAACTCTCATATGATTTAGATATGTGGATTTTCAAGGACACATTATTTGGATCATTTTTTATTTAGTTTTACATGTCGATTCATCTAAATACCCACAATCAGGATTTATACGGTCACCACCAGTGTTAAAAGACACTATTATTATGAATAATATTCCCAACTGGAGTGTGTGACACCACAACAATTCTTCTGATGAGGATATCTGACAAAAGGGAATCATTTTTTTTATAAATAGTATTGTTTCATGATCCCATGTGTTCATACTTCTTCCCATTTATTTATTGAGAGGGATTGGGAATGCATTATTAGTGATGTATTTGGGAATTTCACTAGCTTGTCATCCCCAATATGACCAGGTGTTCTTTACTACAATGGAGGATCAATAACATAAAGGAGAAGGCAATAACGATAATATTTTCTACTAGATGTTGGTTTATCTTGGAGGTGAAGAACAAATCATGATTCGAAGGTGTTTCATGATCTATGATAGGTCAGATTTCTAGAAACAAATGACTCATCATAGATCTATGTGTTCTCCTATAAAATTTTATGGATTCCACTACGATGATGAAAAAACATTTCAATAAGTATTATTCACATTCATATAAGAATATGGCTTCAAGGGGCCAATGTATCTAATGAACACCCACATCCAATGGGATGAAACATAATTCTGATGGGTCATGTGCTATCAGAATTAAGAGGAGTGTGGTGATCCAAAAAATAAGGTGTAGTTTTGTTTCAATGTTTTTTTCTGGAAATGGTCGATGTGACCCCCTAGAGTAATAGGCGTGGGATCTTCTCAAAGGGATACATTGTATTTTGTCTAAAAAATGTCTCTCTTGGAGATTCAAAATGATAAAAAAAATTATATATAATGTTTTTAATGATAATAAATCAACAAAATGTACTATTTCATACTATATCTAGTGTTGATGGTTTCTCATCGTTAATAGAACTAGCTTACTTCATACAGGGTGTGTGGTCAATAAAGTGGAATAATTATTTGCATCCCGATTGAAGGATGATGATGGGTTTTTCCTTCCATAACATGGGGTCCTTACCTCTGGGTTTATCTAGTAGTGTTCTAGGTGACGTCTTTGGGATTCATTACATTATGCCACCATTAGAAATTTCCCATCTCATGTTTTCCTTTTTTAGGTGATCCTTATTTTTCCATTATTTTGTTCTTCATTTGTTTCCATATACGGTCTCTAGAATTACTAAAATAATTTTTTTTTTAATTTGAATCTCTCTAGAGGATTCTAAAAATTTCATTCAAATATATTACATTGAAAAAAAAAATATTTTTAACGTCATGATGATTTATTTGGAAACCATATCTAGTATAAAAAATGTACAATTTGAATAGATAAATTCTTAAAAATGGGGCGAAAATTTATAGACAATTCCTTTAAGTTGATGGAAAATTTGGCTAACAAACAATAATTTTATTTTATTTTTAACAGCCTTGTGTTATTATGACACTTCTTAATGTTATATTTGGCATTATATAATTTATAATTCATATGTTTAGTTATAATAATCCTTGTATATTTTTTTGGAAGGGAATTTATTTATCGTTCATAAAATAAAACTACTTCTTAGATTCATTGTATTTCATATCGTGCATAATGATTTTTGTTTCATTAATATTTTAATCGTGGTTAATGTTAAACGCATAAATGGAGACATCAAAACAACTGAAAGAAGAAGTAGTTCAAATAGTACCCATATTATTATAATAGACCTATTGATAATATCTACGATTATCATCAACTTATGACTATAAATTAGAATCAAAATCAAAATTTGGATGAGGATAATTCGGAGGTGGAGGGTTTTTCCTGATTGATACATAATCATAATAATCTCAAGGCATTGAGGGAACCCCAACACAAAATTGTTGTGGTGTTTCACAACATTCATATTCTGAAAAATTATTCTTAATGAGGAAAACTTATAAAAGGTTTCATTATGAAAAATGAACTGGGTATGCAAATATATGTACTCTATATCCCTTAGAAATCTCTAGATAGACAAAAAATTCAATTCAACTCCCTTAAATTCTGTGTTATCATTATTACATTTAGAATAAGATGTTGATTGAAACACTCTATGGTTTTCAAGACATGGTGGCCAATGCATAATTAATTCTTTAGGAATCTTGAAATATTTATTTTTAGAGTTTAAATTCATATTAAAATACCCATTCATAGTGAAAGCTTCTACCTTGATGGAACAATGAAATTCCTTATGAGATCCCATGAGTATTATTCATACGTTCACAAAAGACATTCTATTATTGGATTTGAATAATATTTTGATGACCTTATATACATTCAAATATATAATGAATATGAAATCCATTAAATATATTAAATAACCAATTATTTTTCTTCATATTCTTAAAACATCCAACTTGATTTGATTTCTATAATATTTTTCCAATTCCTAGAAGTATAAAATGTATTGAAAATGTGTTTCAACATGTAAATCCATTAATTTCATGATTAATATTCAATAAATGTCACAAAATAATATCCCCCATAATGGGAAATAGTCCTACAGTGTCCCTAAATATTAGAATATACATAGTTAAGAGTGTTTCTAGCTTCATATGAAAACATATTTAAATTCACCCACATAGACTTTCTATACACATAAACATAATCAAGGAGAAGACTATTTGAGCATATATCTGCTAAAGGACATTGTTTACTAAATTCATCCAGACCATTGTAACTCACATAACCCATACATATGTGACAATGGGTGGTGTTCTTAGAGACAACGATATGGGAAACATTAAATTACTTCATATGAGATTCATTATCTAACACATACATCCCATTCACAAGGAGTCAATTTATCATGGTTAGGGTCCCATAAAAAATTTTATAAATTCCAAATCCATACCAGAAGGGGTACCTTTTTGTTAATAATTCCAAGGTAAATTTGGATTATCTTTATCTTGGGAACCCATATTTCCTTTTTCCAATGGTTAAACCATCCCATCATGATTTTTAAGAGAGAGAAAACCTATACGCATGATATAAACAATCTTTTCATTCAAATATATTGTTGTCAAATATAGATATATCATGGTCACACACACAGAGAACATTAGTAGAATCAAATTCATACACATAGTGAAAATATTCAGTATCAAATTTCTTATATAGTATTATTGAATTCTCATAATTATAATCTTTATGGTTGTTTTTCTTTATTTTATTGTTCCAGTTTACATGCTGAGTTTGTTTACATGGAAACATATAATCACCCAATTCATTAATATAGAAAACATTTTCCTAGATTTAACTATATTCCCCTACCATCTTTTATAACACCGCAATATTTTATGATATATTTCATGTCACATAATTGTTTTTTGTTTAAAAGATTACTATAAATGTAACCCAAATTCAAATTAAATCTTAATTTCGTATATAATTATAACATACAAATTTAATTGGGGGATTTGAATAATAAAAAAAATTATAAAATATTTAATTGCATACATGTATAAAATAAATTCATTGCGTATCAAATAATTTTAAAGGAAAATAAAGTAGTTAATTAATAAAATATATGTTTCTTTCTTTAAGTTAATTTATATATGTGAAATGTGTTTTAATCTTAATAAATTAAATTGATCATTATTTTTGAATCATTTTAATGAATATATATATATATATATATTACTAATTTAATAAAATTTTATATCACTCATCTAATAGTTTTCTAGGAATGAGAAATGAATATAAACCTAGATTTCTATGTAAAATTGTATTTTCTATAAAATGGGATTTTTGAAATTTTCAAATTTAATTAAAAATAATTTATCAAACTTATTAAAAAAGAATCATGAATGATGGAAACCATATTTGGAATTTAACGGATCAAAATTGATAAATATTTTCTTTTATGTTTTGTTTAAATTGAATTGTATACATAATAAATTTTTATCACCCTGATATACCTAAAATGGGTAAAAACAATTATAACATTTGGATAAGGATTTAAAAATAATTAAAATACCAGAAATTGTCCTATTTAATTTTTGTAATTCCACGATTTTCATCGAATTACACGATTTATAGTCACTTGATGCTATATTTTGTTTATTATCACATTTATATTAATTTATGGAAAGAAAAAATACTAAATACCATCTTCATGACTTATGTTTCTCAAAAAAATTATAAATGAGGATTAAAAATAATATTATAAGTTCTTTATTTTTATATAATTGATAATTTACATATCCTAGTAATCTATTTATAATTTTAATAATTGAAAAATTTCCTTAAATTACCTTGTAATAGTGAGAAAGTATATATCAATTTAATAAAAAAGTGTTTTTAAAATTTAAATTTTAATATAATTTTAGTGATATATTATGTTCCAAAAAAATATATCAAGGCATATAAAATATTAGATAATCTTTAAAGTATTATATTCTAGTTCAATATTTTTGTTGGTGTCTTTTAATTCAAATTAAATAAATAGTTTCAAAATTATAATTAACAATAATTACAATAAATAACAGTTTATTAAATGATTTATATTCTTAAAAAAATTGTCTTCAAATTTATTCTAATATATTTTAAGGAACAAATAATGATCTATTTATAATTCACATTTCAATTTTTAGTGACATTCATAACCCTATTAAAATTGATCAAGTTGTTACCAAGATTAGGGTTTTAAATTTATATGAAGGGGTTTATAAAAAGATAACATTTAAAATAAACCCAACGATAGTAAAAAGAAAATTTATGATATTATTTTAACCCAATAATACTTTTATTCTAGTTCTTGAATACAAGGAATCATATTTGTTTAGAATGAATTAATATAATTTATTTTTTTTAGAAATTCCATGTGTGTCCTCTCCATCTCTTAAAAAATAAACCCCATATTTTCTCTTCATTACAAATCATTTATCCTTACATATAGACCAATAATTAATAAATTAATTCATAATATTATATATATTTGTTATTGACTTTACTTTCTAACCGATATACTAGTATTCAGATCTTTAAGGGGATATCTACTGGTGATCATTCAAAAAAGAGGTAATCACCTTAACTAATCACTTTGTTTTTTAGAAATTATTTTAAATATTTTAAATCAATGGTATTTATTATTAAATAAAAAAAATATAAAAAAATATTTTTAAATCTTATTATGAATATGAAACTATCTTCATCCTCCATCATTCACATCAATTTGGAAGTGAATGTTTTGCTCGTTCATAATTATGGATTACTGTCTCCACATTAAGATACAATCCATTTTTCATCAACGTATTTTATTATTGGATATTTAAAATGGTTCAATATTTATATATTATATTTATGAAATAATTATTATTATATTATTTTAATACAATATAAAACCTCTTAAAATTAAATAGTTTGGAAAAGGATAATATCGTCTGTCCATACATGTAGAGTACCACCTCCATGGATTGATGTGATTCCTTTTTAATTTATTATTTAAATAGATAGTAATAAGTATTTATTATATTAATATTTATGATAAATATTCATATAATTATTATTTTATAACGTTTCATTATAATTTTACATTTTTTTATTTCTTCCATAAAAAATGAAAATCGCGTTCATTCATATGTACAACCTACAGTCACAATGAATTATCTACTACAATTTTTCTATCTATGATTTTATATATGAATATAAAATTAATATAAAATTAATATCATTATTTACATTCTAGTGATTATGGAAGCATGATTAAATTATATAGACCAAAACAATCATTCCAAAACAAACATGAAAAGTGATTTAATTATCAACTGATACATTGATTTCGATAAAAATAATTAACAAGTAGTGATAAAATTGTATAATTATATAACATAATGAATGATATATATGATAATGGTTATGGAATATATGTATAATAGTTATATATTTGTTATATATTATGATATAACACATATTGTGTTATTTGTTCCTATGGTATGTGTTTTATTCAAAATCACATTTTTTATCTAGAATGTTTATGATTATGTTTAATTGATGAAATCTTCTTGTATATCTCTCTCTGATAAAATTAAATTTCTAATCCACATTTTACATTTCTGCAATTAAATTTTTCCTTTATTATCATCTATTTACATGCACAAGAGTCCCAAAAAATATTCTTTACCAAAAACCAACATTTTATTATATTTTAAAAAAATAATTTTTTTTCTATGTCCATGTTTTCTAAAAATGGTTTGAATAAATATTTTCATATAATAAAATGATTTTTAAAATAATTTTTTTCCATTTCTTAAATTTTATTAAATACTTTAAAAAGAATCTTATTTCAATTTTATTAATAAGGTTCTTTTATATTTTTCATTAAATATTAATGTAATTTCGATTTTAACACATAAAAAACATAGAAAATTTCCCAATATTATTACCATTTAATGAATTGAAGTTTTCATTAAATGTGTATTATGTTTTTTTTAAATAATATTTTTCCTTTAATTTTTTTTTAATTTTTTTACTTTATATTTTTTATTTATAAATAAAAAGATTATTTTATGAAAGAAATTTTCCAAGTGTACATTTAAAAGAAATTTCCACATATGATAACATCATTTGGTGTTCCCTAATATTTACGGGTGATATGATAAAATTATACCATAATTAATAATATTTTTATGGTTCATGATTATGATGAAGTGATTTTTAAGAAGCACATTCTGTTTACATGGGTTTTACCATTATGAAATGTTTACAAAACTAATTTCATTCTCATCAGTTTTCGATGATGAATATTTTATAATATTATGAAACACATCTGTATATTTTTCATTATTTGTTAAATGGGATTATAATTATATACCCTTATAAGTAATTGGGTAAATATGGATTTCTCATATGATAAAATGGATAATAATGGGGATGAAACCTAATTCAATAAGTTATTATGTACCCTATGATAGTTTTCAAAGTGAAACATTACAACTATGATGATTTGGAGTGTGAACCTAATTCACTATGATATTCTTGGATGTGATCCATGAAAAATATGGAAATAATATTCTATGCGTATATATACCAAAAATTTACATCTTATACCAATATTATGAACTCTTTCCTCATATTCATTGATTCCTTTTTATTCCTGACTTTTTAAGTGCTATGATATATGCCAGGAATTGTGATTGTCATCTGTGATATGATGTGAATAGTTTTGAAATGTTTTTTTATGTTATGTTTTAATGATCATTAGTATCTCCATTTTTTACCATTATTGATCATTTCTACTCCTCCATTCATTCGTTTCCTTTCATAAGGTAATGAATAAAGGATTCAGGGACGATATATCAAATAAGTGTACTAGTTTTTAAAAACTAATTGGGAGAAGATGTAGATATATTATGAACCTATTGTTTGTGTATCCATTTTACCAAAGATATTAGACCTATATGATTCTTGTGAGGGGCATTAGGTTACATAATGAGTATTATTAAAATATGACGAAATATCTATATATGATATGTATGGGATTCAATTAACACAATTCTATTTTCATCATTTAACATCCAATCCATCAGCCTATTTTTTATATATCATCTTTTTTTTAAAATCATTTAAAAATTATACTTATTTAACGTCATTTGGTGATAATGTATACTGACGATAAATAATAGAGTCCTTAAAATATTTTTATGATTAATATAAAGATGTTAATAAAATGTTTGATGTGACTTCGTCATTAATCAAGATATCTATGTTATAAAATTTTAAAATTATGATTCTTAAATCACCAATATGTGCAAGGATTGTAGTCCCATATTGTATTAGGATGTCATATCGTCTGTTTTGTTTTGAAATATTCCAACAAAAATTATTAAAAAATTTGGCCTCAGTTATAGACCATATTTGAGTAGTGGAAGACTCATAAATTGCTTCCTAATGAACCTTATATGCCAAGGGAAGAAATGTTAGCCTTCAAACCTTACTAAAGATATTAATAGTCACATATATTTTGGTAATAATAGACTAACCTGTCACGACCCGTCCTCGGGGCCCGTGCCGTGACTACCCCAAGCCCGCCTTCCATAGTCCAGGGGCTGGCGACTAGCACCAAGGCATAAATCCCAACAAAAAGGGAAGGCATTGCCTTTGAAAAGTAAACAAGCACCACAGAGTAAGCAAGCGGAAAAGGAAACACTAAGTAAAAACTGTACAAGCTGTGCTGCATGTAAAAGGGGCCGGAAATACAAGCCCAACTGTAAAGTGAAACTGAAAGAAAAAACAGCAACTGAAAGGAAAAACTGAAGCGTCGAGCCATCCTCTGGAAGTCCCACCTGAAGGGTGGGTACAGATAGCGTGCACTGCTCCTCGGGTCCACCTAACCGCTCCGAGTACGTCCCGCCCAGTAGTCCACCTCTAGGTACTGTCCTGCTCCGCACGCCTCCTCCACGATCAGCGTTGTCTATCGTCTGCAACCAACACCACGAAGTGCAGGCATAGCCCGTGCAGGGGTGAGTATAAGCTACTCAATAGGGACCCCGAGACCCCCGATGGTCTCCCGAAATCCACAAAGGATAAGCCACGAAGGAGAGATACAATCACGAAATAACATCTGACACGGCTTAGGTATATGCCCATACATATACCTAAGTCATCAATTCCTCGATCGGCTCCAACGTCCGAGCCCTAGCACAACCCAGTCCACACGGGAAAGCAAAACGCATACCCACGCAGGATAGAACAACACAATCCACAAAGGAGAGTAAACAGTAAATCCACACAGGATAGCTCAACACAATCCACAAAAGAGAGAAACACAAGATTCAGCTCACACAGGTATACTTCTTCGGATGATGAAAAGATGATCTCTGGTCCATATAAGTCGTCGGACCCACGAAGGATCGATAGGTAACTAATCTCTGCAGTGACCCACATAGGATCGGACCCACACATGATCGGGCCCACGCAGGACCTGTAGGAGTTGGATCACACAGAACCGCTGAGTGTTGACCCACACAGGATCAGATCCGTACAGGATCGGGCCCACACAGGACAGGGGCCACGCAGGACCTGTAGCACTGATCCACGTAGGATCGCTGAGTGTAGTAGTCGTCGCAGTCCGCTGAGGACCTCTGCACAGTCGTCGCCGCAGTCCACTGAGGATCTCTGCATGGTCGTCGTCGGAGTCCACGGAGGATCTCTGCACAGTCGTCGCCGTCGAGGAAGCAGTCGCAGCCAGCACTAGGGTTCCCGCACACAGTAAGCTCGTTCGGGAGGGTCCGCTCCACGAGCCGAGAGGCTGATACATCAACTGTCACGAAGTCCAGAGTTGATGTATCCAAAAGTTCCGCATCGTCAACAGGAACTCAACGCAACAGACGGCGCGTCGATCGGACGCCCGGTCTGAGAGTTATTGGCTTTTTCGTCCTAGGGGCCCAGTTGGTTTTTAAGGACAAACCAACCCAACCGTACTCCACCTGCGTCCAAACCTCAGGCAGAGGGTGCCAAAAGATCCGTCTCACAATGAGGAACTCAACAAAGTTGACGGCACGTCAATCGGACGTCCGTGGCTCAAGATATGAGTGTTTCCGCTCCGAGGGCCCGGTTGGTTTCGTGTACGAACCAACCCGGCCGAACTCAAAGTATTCCGAAACTTTGAGTGCGATATACCGAAACGACTGTCTCGATCCAAGGATCGTGTTGCCGTTGACGTCGGGTCGTTTGGAGGCCCGTAGTTCAAGATACGGCCATTTGAACGAAGTCTGTCCGAAGACGGGGGGTCTGGGCCCGGGCCGACCCGGCCTGACCCCCCCTGGTTGGCCCGAACCTGGTCGGGTCTGACCCGGTTGGCCCGGCCCGGCCCGGCCAGGGCCGGTCCGGCTCGGCTCGGCCGAGCCGCCGAGCGGCCGACGCTGGGGAAAGCCGCAGCCCCGCGTGACACTCCCGCGGCACCCGCGGGGTGCCGCGTGACAACCCCCCGGCACCCGCGGGGTGTTGCCCTGGACACCCGCGGGGTGTCACGCTGGACACCCGCAGCACCCGCGGGGTGTCGTGCTGGACACCCGCAGCACCCGCGTGGTGTCGCGCTGGACACCCGCGGCACCCGCGGGGTGTCGCGCTGGACACTCACGGGGTGTCGTGCTGGACACCCGCGGCACCCGCGGTGTGTCACGCTGGACACCTGCGGCACCTGCGGGGTGTCGCGCTGGACACCCGTGGGGTGCCGCCGCCTCCGGCCGCCGGCGCCGCCACGCCGGCGACCCGCGCCACCACCGGCTTCCACGGGCCGCTGGAGTCGCTCCGGTGGCCCGTTTTTCTTCCTGTCTGCGCCGTTGTTCCTCCCGGGTTCCGTTCTTTACTGCGAGATCATCAAACACCCGTTGCGGCACGTTCCGTCATCGCCCGCCAAATCCGCAAAACACGAAGAACGACAGAGGGCTGCCGGGCCGTGTTCGTTTGACCTGCACCCTCCGCGTTAGATAAAAAAACAATGGGAGAAATTGTTCAACACATGAACTGACAATTTTAATAAAATAAAATTGTTCATTTGAAACCGGCTCTTTAATTTTTAAAGAACGTTCACGGGAATATAATAGGGGTATTCCAAAATTATAAAATCCCTACCTCGTTGATCGTCGCGCACGGTCGTTCTTCGCGGAAAAGCTCGTCGCGGAAGAGAGGGATCGTCGCGTCGTCGCGGGGAGGCGTCACGTCGTCGCGGAATCCGGCGTTGAGTCTGCGAGCTCAACGGACCAAGAACAACATATTTAAATTATAAATAATTAAATCTGTGTTTAAAACCAAAAAGGAAGGAACTTGTGAGGAAATCTGAAATCACTCACCTCAACGGTCGGTGATCGGAGATCGGGACAGAGAAGGACGTCTCGGACAGAAGCGTCGTCGATTTCCAGGTTCGCCGTTCTTCGCGTTCTTCGCGTTCTTCGCGAGGGAGAAGAAGAAACAAGGATCCTCTCAAATCTTCTCAAAAGATTTTGGGTTGGTCTTATTTTATTAATATGCCAACACACAAAAACAGGTTAAGAAACGATTGAATTAATTCGTTGAATTAATTCAACAAAAGAAACAGGCCATTTAATTCACGAAATAAACCGCCCAATTAAATGGTCTGTTAAGAATTTAGAAAATGCGTCGGTTGACTTTCATTAAGACGGGTTTTCATGGGTTTGTTTCTTAGCGGAAAGAAACGGCGAGGCTCGTGCGGGCCCCACCTCACAAATATCCTACCAAGGGGGTAGGATATTTCTGGATAGCATCCTATCCAGTTCAACTCAGTTCAAACCGCCTTTAAGTGGCTTCAAGTGGCTTCCAAGTGGCTTAAGTGAAATAAAATAAAGTTGTCGCAAAATTATTTTATTTCTTAACTTTAAGCCCGAAAATTAAAAACCACACCCGAGAAAACGCAACTCCGGAAGAGGCATTTCTAAGCGAAAACGGGTGCTGTGATTTCATTGGTGCCCTCAGAATTCGATTCCGAGAACCGGTTCAAATGTTAGAAAAACTCGCTCGCCCGTTCACTGAACGTACCCGAGCCAATCTTCGGAAAATGATTCCGGGAACTCCGGGCCTCGGAATCCGGTTCCGTCAGAAACTGCGCTCTTGTAAAATTCCAAAAAAAATTAAGAAAAAAAATTTCCTTGAAATTTACGGGTCTTTACATTACTCCCACCTCAGGGATTTACGTCCCCGTAAAGATACATCAAAAACTAGGGAAACAAATGTGGGTACTTAGCACGCATCTGAGCCTCCCGCTCCCAAGTGCTCTCCTGGAGGTTCCCGTGCTTCCATCTGATGCGCATAAGAGGAATCGATCGCCCACGTAGGACCCGCTCCTTTCGATCCTCTATCTCCACTGGGACCTCTGCAAAAGTCGCTCCAGCATCCACGTCTAGCTCCCCATAGTCAATGATGTGTGTCGGGTCGTGCACGTATCTCCTCAGCTGGGATACGTGGAAGACGTCGTGCACCCGGTGCAACTGAGGTGCAGAGCCAGACGATAAGCCACCTCGCCAACCCTGCTGAGGACATGGAAGGGTCCGATGAAGCGTGGAGACAACTTCCTACCTCGGCCAAATCTCCTCAAACCACGTCGAGGTGAGACACGCAAGAAGACGTGGTCGCCATCCTCGAACTCTAGTGGCCTCCGCCTCCTGTCAGCATATCACTTCTGCCAGCTCTGTGCTGTCCTCATCTGCTCCTGGATGACCTGGACCTTCTCTGTCGTGGCCCGGACCATCTCTGGTCCCACAAGTGCTGATTCCCTAGGGTCTGTCCAGCACAAAGGGGATCTGCAAGGCCAGCCGTACAACACCTCGTAGGGTGCCATCCCGATGGTGGAGTGGTAGCTGTTGTTGTACGCAAACTCTACCAAGGGTAGGTGGTCCTCCCAGCTGTGGCCAAAGTCGAGGACACATGCGCGGAGCATGTCCTCGAGAGTCTGAATAGTCCTCTCCATCTGACCATCCGTCTGAGGGTGAAAGGCGGTGCTCAGACGTAGTCGCGTCCCGAACGCCTCCTGCAACCCCTTCCAAAGCCGGGAAGTAAAATGAGCTTCCCGATCGGATACGGTAGTCGATGGCACACCGTGAAGTCGTACAATCTCCTGAATGTAGAGACGCCCCAAGCTCTCCACTGCGCCCTGCTCTAGGATGGGTAAGAAGTGTGCCGACTTGGCGAGTCGGCCAACAATCACCCAAATGGAGTCGTGACCTCTGGAAGTGCGTGGAAGTCTAGTCACAAAGTCCATAGATATCCCATCCCACTTCCACTCCGGGACCTCCAAGGGCTGTACCAAGCCTGCTGGTACCTGATGCTCTTCCTTCACCTGTTGGCAGGTGAGGCACCGTGAAACGAACTCTGCCACAGCCTTCTTCATGCCCGGCCACCAGTGCTGTCGTCTGAGATCCTAGTACATCTTCGCCACTACAGGATGTACCGCCAAAGGAGAAGTGTGATACTCTCTCAGCACCTCCTCTCATAAAGCGACTGGTACCAAGGTACGTCCTCTGAAAAGGACATCGTGCTCTGCTGCAAGGGAGAAACCATCAGGTGCCTGTCCCGAGGATATCTGTGCACGCCGTGTCTCACAGTCAACGTCCCCACGCTGTGCCTCTCTGACCCGCTAAAGAAGTGGAGGAGAGACTGTGAGAGACTGAAGGATGGATGCTCCGTCTCTATCCACGAAGGATATCTGCAAAGCGGCTAGCTGCTCTGTCGCCTCCTCAAGTAGCTGGATGCCCGTCCTCCTGCTGAGGGCATTAGCCACCACGTTCCCCTTCCCAGGAGTATAGACTATCTCAAAGTCATAGTCCTGGAGGAACTCGAGCCATCGTCGCTGTCTCAAGTTCAGGTCCTTCTGAGAGAAGATGTACCTGAGACTCTGGTGGTCAGAAAAGACTGTGAAGCGCTCGCCCATCAGATAGTGTCGCCATGTCTTCAGGGCAAAGACCACTGCTGCCAAATCCAAGTCATGGGTAGTGTAGTTCTTCCCATGAGGCCTCAAATGACGTGATCTGTAGGAAATCACGGCCCGCTCTTGCATCATGACACACCCGAGTCCTGTCCCTGATGCATCGCAGTAGACTTCGTATCCAACTCCCTCCTCAGGAAACCTCAAGATAGGTGCGCTGGTCAACCTCTTCCTCAGCTCCTGGAAGCTCTGCTAACATCTGTCTGACCACACGAAGGGTTTCCCCTTCTTCTTCAATGCTGAGAGTGGGGCCGCAACTCTGGAGAAGTCCGGCACAAATCTCCGATATTATCCGGCTAGGCCCAAGAAACTCTGTACCTCTGTCACGCTCTTGGGTGGCTCCCAAGCTAGCACTGCCTCGATCTTCGCGGGATCCACTGCAACTCTCGCCTCAGAAATGTCGTGCCCCAAGAAGTGGACCTCACGTAACCAGAACTGACACTTCTAGATCTTGCCATAAAGTCGGTGCTCTCGGAGTGTGTCTAGTACAACACGCAGGTGGTAGGCGTGCTCCTCCTCCGTCGTCGAGTACACCAAAATGTCGTCGATGAAGACCACGACAAATCGATCGAGGTATGGCTGGAAGATCCTGTTCATGAGGCTCATGAACACTGCTGGAGCATTGGTCACACCGAAAGGCATAACCAAAAACTCATAGTGTCCATACCGACACCTGAAGGTCGTCTTCTGCACATCCTCGTCTCGAACTCTAAGATGATGATAGCCTGACCTGAGGTCTATCTTCGAGAACCACCGTGCTCCCTTAAGCTGGTCGAAGAGGTCATCAATCCTGGGTAGCGGATACTTGTTCCTCACTGTCACCTGATTCAGGCGACGATAATCGACACACAGTCGCAAGCTCTCGTCCGCCTTCTTGGCGAACAAAATCGGAAAAGCCCAGGGCGAAACACTGGGTCGGATGAACCCCTTGCCCTGCAAGTCCTCCAACTGTACCCGCAGCTCTCGAAGCTCTGCGGGGGCCATCCGATATGCTGGAGTGGATATCGGGGCTGTCCCGGGATATAGGTCAATATAAAAGTCTACCTCTCTGCGAGGAGGTAGTCCTGGAACATTGTCGGGAAAGACGTTCGCGTACTGATCCACCACTACAGGAAAACTGGGACTCCGCACGTCAACTGCTCCCAGGATGAGGCTAGCCAACTGATGAGTGATGGGCTGACCTCTCCTCTGCGTGAGTCCATCCTGTGCTGCTAAGGCTCCCTTCTCGCCGGTGAAGGTGAACCTGCTCCCGTCGGTGCGCACACATCGCACCTTGTGCCTAATGCAGTCAATCTGAGCATGGACCGTAGATAACCAATCCATGCCCAAGATGACGTCGTAAGGCCTCGACGCCTCTAAAAGAAGATCACAGCTGAAGCTCTCGCCTCCTAGAGTAAGCTCACACTGCCGGAACCAGTGCTTAATCATCGAGTCTGCTCCAGTAGGAGTCTCTAGCCGTAAGGATCGAGCCAACGGCTCTGTCGGAATCTCCGATCTCCGAACAAGGGCAGTGGCTATGAAAGAGTGACTCGCTCCTATGTCTATCAGAACTGCAGCAAGGGTGGAATAGACAAAGATCGTACCTCGAATCATCTCTGGCGCACCGTGGTCGTAGGCCTCCGCTGCCTGGAGCTGAGCCTGTCTCTGCCCGCCAGCTCCCTGTGGTCGGGGCGGGCCTCCTGGTGGTGGTGGTGGCAGAGCCTCAAATCGTCGCCCACCACCTGCTGCTCGGCCAGCTCCTCTACTTCGTCCACCTCCTCCCTGCGGACTGCCACGGTCTACCCTCTGCCTCTGCCTGGGTGGTCCCTCCATCGTCTGCTGACCCTTGGTACGATGGGTCGGGCAGTCACGAGCCATGTGGCCCCGCCCGCCGCACTCGTAGCATTGCCTGCCTCTCGGAAGACTGGCTCCGGGCTGGGTGCCCTGAACTACTGAGCCAGTGTCCCGAGGTCGCATGCCGGAAGGTTTGGTCCGCCTGGAACCCTGAGTCATCCGCCGGCTACCAGCTGCCGAAGACTCCACTATCTGCCGCCCAGCGGTAGGTCTCGCTGTGGACTCGGCCATGAAGCTCTCGATCAGGAGGGCTCGCTCCAGTACTCCTTCCTGGGTCGGGATGCTGAGGGAGATCAGCGATGCCCTTATCTCGTGTCTCAAACCCTGTTCGAAGGTCCAGGCCCGGAAGAAGGGGTCTCGTACCATGTCTGTCGAGTATCGAGAAAGGTCGGTGAACCTCGCCGCGTACTGAGCGACCGTCAAGCTGCCCTGCCGCAGCTGAAGAAGCTCCTGGATGCGCACCGCACGGAGGGTGGCCGGGACGAACTCTGAGAGGAAGAGGCTCTCGAAGTCCGTCCAGATGAGGCTGGCCTCATCGTGTACCTGGAGCATCAGGCTCCACCATCGTCCGGCTGCTGCGTGCAGTAGGATCGCCGCGAGGATCACCATGAGGTCTGCTGGTGTCCTCACTAGCCTGAAAACTCAGACGACCGCCTCCAGCCAGTCCTCGGCTGCTTGGGGGTCCGACTCCCCACGGAACCTGGGTGGTCGCTGGCGCTGGAACTCGTGCAGAGCTCCGAGGCGTCGTGCGTCGTCAGCTGCCAGTGGTGGAAGCATCAGTTGCTCGGCGGGTAAAGGTACCGTCGGTGCCTCTGCTGTCAACGGGCCCTGTACCGAGGCCTCGTCGCTCGGCGGGCTGTCGTCGCGCACTACTCTAGGAACCCTAGCTGGCTACTATCGTCATGCCATCCTGAAAAGGAAACAAGTGCACCATGGTCAGAACAGTATACCTGGTGAGCTGACACAAGTAATCACAAAGAAAACTTGAAACACACATGCAATCAATGTTTTCGTGCATTAAGTCGGAAACCAGAAGTCAGGGTCCTGGTGTATGGATATGTCGGCCTCCGCACCAACACTGGACTCACTGGACTGATAACCACACTTAATATGCTAAACACTATTGCTTCACATAGAAGAATGATCAGAGTCTGCGGTAGAACCGACCGCCTCTGATACCAATTTGTCACAACCTGTCCTCGGGGCCCGTGCCGTGACTACCCCAAGCCCGCCTTCCATTGGCCAGGGGCTGGCGACTAGCACCAAGGCGTAAATCCCAACAAAAAGGGAAGGCATTGCCTTTGAAAAGTAAACAAGCACCACAGAGTAAGCAAAAATAAAAGTAAACACTAAGTAAAAACTGTACAAGTTGTGCTGAAAGTAAAAGGGGCCGGAAATACAAGCCCAACTGTAAAGTACAAATGAAAGAAAAAACAGCAACTGAAAGGAGAAACTGCAGTGTCAAGCCGTCCTCTGGAAGTCCCACCTGAAGGGTGGGTACAGATAGCCTCCACTGCTCCTCGGGTCCACCTAACCGCTCCGAGTACGTCCCGCCCAATGGTCCACCTCCAGGTACTGTCCTGCTCCGCACGCCTCCTCCACGATCAGCGCTATCTGTCGTCTGCAACCAACACCACGAAGTGCGGGCATAGCTCGTGCAGGGGTGAGTATAAGCTACTCAATAGGGACCCTGAGACCCCCGAAGGTCTCCTGAAATCCACAAAGGATAAGCCACGAAGGAGAGGTACAATCACGATGTAACATCTGACACGGCATAGGTATATGCCCATACATATACCTAAGTCATCAATTCCCCGATCGGCTCCAACGTCCGAGCCCTAGCACAACCCAGTCCACACAGGAAAGCAAAACGCATACCCACGCAGGATAGAACAACACAATACACAAAGGAGAGTAAATAGTAAATCCACACAGGATAGCTCAACACAATCCACAAAAGAGAGAAACACAAGATTCAGCTCACATAGGTATACTTCTTCGGATGACGAAAAGATGATCTCTGATCCATATAATTTGTCGGACCCACGAAGGATCGATAGGTAACTAATCTCTGCAGTGACCCACACAGGATCGGACCCACACAGGATCAGGCCCACGCAGGACCTGTAGGAGTTTGCTCACACAGAACCGCTGAGTGTTGACCCACACAGGATCGGATCCGTACAGGATCGGGCCCACACAGGACCGGGCCCACGCAGGACCTGTAGCATTGATCCACGTAGGATCGCTGAGTGCAGTAGTCGTCGCAGTCCGCTGAGGATCTCTGCACAGTCGTCACCGCAGTCCACTGAGGATCTCTGCACGGTCGTCGTCGGAGTCCACGGAGGATCTCTGCACAGTCGTCGCCGTCGAGGAAGCAGTCGCAGTCAGCACTAGGGTTCCCGCACACAGCAAGCTCGTTCGGGAGGGTCCGCTCCACGAGCCAAGAGGCTGATAGATCAACTGTCACGAAGTCCAGAGTTGATGTATCCAAAAGTTCCGTATCGTCAACATGAACTCAACGCAATAGACGGCGCGTCGATCGGACGCCCGGTCTGAGAGTTATTGGCTTTTTCGTCCCAGGGGCCCGGTTGGTTTTTAAGGACAAACCAACCCAACCGTACACCACCTGCGTCCAAACCTCGGGCAGAGGGTGCCAAAGGATCCGTCTCACAAAGAGGAACTCAACAAAGCTGACGGCACGTTAATCGGACGTCCATGGCTCAAGATATGAGAGTTTCCGCTCCGAGGGCCCGGTTGGTTTCGTGTACGAACCAACCCGGCCGAACTCAAAGTATTCCGAAACATTGAGTGCGATATACAGAAACGACCGTCTCGATCCAAGGATCGTGTTGCCGCTGACGGCGGGTCATTTGGAGGCACGTAGTTCATGATACAGCCATTTGAACGAAGTCTGTCCGAAGAAGGGGGGTCCGGGCCCGGGCCGACCCGGCCTGACCCCCCTTGGTTGGCCCGAACCGGGTCGGGTCCGACCCGGTTGGCCCGGCCCGGCCCGGCCAGGGCTGTTCCGGCTCGGCTCGGCCGAGCGGCCGAGCGGCCGACGCGGGGGAAAGCCGTCGCCCCGCGTGACCCTCCCGCGGCACCCGCGGGGTGTCGGCCAGACACCCGCGGGGTGCTGCGTGACAACCCCGCGGCACCCGCGGGGTGTCGCCCTGGACACCCGCGGGGTGTCGTGCTGGACACCCGCGGCACCCTCGGGGTGTCGCGCTAGACACCCGCGGCACCCGCGGGGTGTCGCGCTGGACACCCGCGGGGTGTCGCCGCCTCCGGCCGCCGGCGCCGCCGCGCCGGCGACCCGCGCCACCACCAGCTTCCGCGGGCCGCCGGAGTGGCTCCGTTGGCCCGTTTTCCTTCCTGTCTGCGCCGTTGTTCCTCCCGGGTTCCGTTCTTTACTGCGGGATCATCAAACACCCGTTGTGGCACGTTCCGTCATCGCCCGCCAAATCCGCAAAACACGAAGAACGACGGAGGGTTGTCGGGCCGTGTTCGTTTGACCCGCACCCTCCGCGTTAGATAAAAAAACAACGGGAGATATTGTACAACACATGAACCGACAATTTTAATAAAATAAAATTGTTCATTTGAAACCGGCTCTTTAATTTTTAAAGAACGTTCACGGGAATATAAGAGGGGTATTCCAAAATTATAAAATCCCTACCTCGTTGATTGTCGCGCGCGGGCGTTCTTCGCGGAAAAGCTCGTCGCGGAAGAGAGGGATCGTCGCATCGTCGCGGGGAGGCGTCGCGTCGTCGCGGAATCCGGCGTTGAGTCGGCGAGCTCAATGGACCAAGAACAACATATTTAAATTATAAATAATTAAATCTGTGTTTAAAACCAAAAAGGAAGGAACTTGTGAGGAAATCCGAAATCACTCACCTCAACGGTCGGTGATCGGAGATCGGGGCGGAGAAGGACGTCTCGGACGGAAGCGTCGTCGATTTCCGGGTTCGGCGTTCTTTGCATTCTTCGCGTTCTTCGCGTTCTTCACAAGGGAGAAGAAGAAACAAAGATCCTCTCAAATCTTCTCAAATGATTTTGGGTTGGTCTTATTTTATTAATATGCCAACACATGAAAACAGGTTAAGAAACGATTGAATTAATTCGTTGAATTAATTCAACGAAAGAAACAGGCCATTTAATTCACGAAATAAACCGCCCAATTAAATGGTCTGTTAAGAATTTAGAAAACGCGTTGGTTGACTTTCATTAAGACGGGTTTTCACGAGTGCGTTTCTTAGCGGAAAGAAACGGCGGGGCTCGTGCGGGACCCACCTCACAAATATCCTACCAAGGGGGTAGGATATTTCTGGATAGCATCCTATCCAGTTCAACTCAGTTCAAGCCACCTTTAAGTGGGTTCAAGTGGCTTCCAAGTGGCTTAAGTGAAATAAAATAAAGTTGTCGCAAAATTATTTTATTTCTTAACTTTAAGCCCGAAAATTAAAAACCACACCCGAGCAAACGCAACTCCGGAAGAGGCGTTTCTAAGAGAAAACCGGCGCTGCGATTTCATTGGTGCCCTCAGAATTCGATTCCGGGCACCGGTTCAAAAGTTAGAAAAACTCGCTCGCCCGTTCACTGAACGTATCTGATCCAATCTTCGGAAAATGATTCTGGGCACACCGGGCCTCGGAATCAGGTGCCGTCAGAAACTGCGCTCTTGTAAAATTCCAAAGAAAATTAAGAAAAAAAATTCCTTGAAATTTATGGGTCTTTACATTACTCCCACCTTAGGACTTTACGTCCCCGTAAAGATACATCAAAAACTAGGGAAACAAATGTGGGTACTGAGCACGCATCTGAGCCTCCCGCTCCCAAGTGCTCTCCTGGAGGTTCCTGTGCTGCCATCTGATGCGCACAAGAGGAATCGATTGCCCACGTAGGACCCGCTCCTGTCGATCCTCTATCTCCACTGGGACCTCCGCAAAAGTCGCTCCATCATCCAAGTCTAGCTCCCCATAGTCAATGATGTGTGTCGGGTCGTGCACGTATCTCCTCAGCTGGGATATGTGGAAGACGTCGTGCACCCGGTGCAACTGAGGTGGCAGAGCCAGACGATAACCCACCTCGCCAACCCTGCTGAGGACCTGGAAGGGTCCGATGAAGTGTGGAGACAACTTGCCGCATCGGCCAAATCTCCTCAAACCACGTCGAGGTGAGACCCGCAAGAAGACGTGGTCGCCATCCTCTAACTCTAGTGGCCTCCGCCTCCTGTCAGAATATGACTTCTGCCGGCTCTGTGTTGTCCTCATCCGCTCCTGGATGACCTGGACCTTCTCTGTCGTGGCCCGGACCATCTCTGGTCCCACAAGTGCTGACTCCCCAGGGTCTGTCCAGCACAAAGGAGATCTGCAAGGCCTGTCGTACAACGCCTCGTAGGGTGCCATCCCGATGGTGGAGTGGTAGTTGTTGTTGTACGCAAACTCTACCAAGGGTAGGTGGTCCTCACAGCTGCGACCAAATTCGAGGAAACATGCGCGGAGCATGTCCTCGAGAGTCTGAATAGTCCTCTCCGTCTTACCATCCGTCTGAGGGTGAAAGGCGGTGCTCAGACGTAGTCGCGTCCCGAATGCCTCCTGCAACCCCTTCCAAAGCCGGGAAGTAAAACGAGCATCCCGATCGGAGACGATAGTCGATGGAACACCTTGAAGTCGTACAATCTCCTGATCGTAGAGACGCCCCAAGCTCTCCACTGAGCCCTGCTCTCGGATGGGTAAGAAGTGTGCCGACTTGGTGAGTCGGTCAATAATCACCCAAATGGAGTCGTGACCTCTGGAAGTGCGTGGAAGTACAGTCACAAAGTCCATAGATATCCCATCCCACTTCCACTCCAGGACCTCCAAGGGATATACCAAGCCTGCTGGTACCTGATGCTCTGTCTTCACCTGCTGGCAGGTGAGGCACCGTGAAACGAACTCTGCCACAACCTTCTTCATGCCCGGCCACCAGTGCTGTCGTCTGAGATCCTGTTACATCTTCGCCACTCCAGGATGTACCGCCAAAGGAGAAGTGTGATACTCTCTCAGCACCTCCTCTCGTAAAGCGACTGGTACCAAGGTACGTCCTCTGAAAAGGACATCGTGCTCTTCTCCAAGGGAGAAACCATCAGGTGCCTGTCCTGAGGATATTTGTGTACACCGTGTCTCACAGTCAACGTCCACACGCTGTGCCTCTCTGACCCGCTGAAGAAGTGGAGGAGAGACTGTGAGAGACTGAAGGAAGGCTGCTCCGTCTCTATCCACAAAGGATATCTGCAAAGCGACTAGCTGCTCTGTCGCCTCCTCAAGTAGCTGGATGCTCGTCCTCCTGCTGAGGGCATCAGCCACCACGTTCCCCTTCCCAGGAGTATAGACTATCTCAAAGTCATAGTCCTGGAGGAACTCGAGCCATCGCTGCTGTCTCAGGTTCAGGTCCTTCTGAGAGAAGATGTACCTGAGACTTTGGTGGTCAGAAAAGACTGTGAAGCGCTCGCCCATTAGATAGTGTCGCCATGTCTTCAGGGCAAAGACCACTGCTGCCAACTCCAAGTCATGGGTAGCGTAGTTCTTCTCATGAGACCTCAATTGACGTGATCCGTAGGCAATCACGACCCGCTCCTGCATCAGGACACACCCGAGTCCGGTCCCTGATGCATCGCAGTAGACTATGTATCCAACTCCCTCCTCAGGAAACCTCTAGATATGTGCGCTGGTCAACCTCTGCCTCAGCTCCTGGAAGCTCTGCTGACATCTATCTGACCACACGAAGGGTTTCCCCTTATTCGTCAATGCTGAGAGTGGCGCCGCAACTCTGGAGAAGTCTGGCACAAATCTCTGATAGTATCCGGCTAGTCCCAAGAATCTTCGTACCTCTGTCACGCTCTTGGGTGGCTCCCAAGCTAGCACTGCCTCGATCTTCGCGGGATCCACTGCAACTCCCGCCTCAGAAATGATGTGCCCCAAGAAGTGGACCTCACGTAACCAGAACTGACACTTTGAGAGCTTTCCATAAAGCTGGTGCTCTCAGAGTGTGTCTAGTACAACACGCAGGTGGTAGGCGTGCTCCTCCTCCGTCATCGAGTACACCAAAATGTCTTCGATGAAGACCACGGCAAATCGATCGAGGTATGGCTGGAAGATCCTGTTCATGAGGCTCATGAACACTTCTTGAGCGTTGGTCACACTGAAAGGCATAACCATGAACTCATAGTGGCCATACCGACACTTGAAGGCCGTCTTCTGAACATCCTCGTCTCGAACTCTAAGCTGATGATAGCCTGACCTGAGGTCTATCTTCGAGAACCACCGTGCTCCCTTGAGCTGGTCGAAGAGGTCATCATTCCTGAGTAGCGGATACTTGTTCCTCACTGTCACCTGATTCAGGCGACGATAATCGACACGCAGTCGCAAGCTCCCGTCCGCCTTCTTGGGGAACAAAATCGGGGAAGCCCAGGGCGAAACCCTGGGTCGGATGAACCCCTTGACCTACAAGTCCTCCAACTGTACCTGTAGCTCTCGAAGCTCAGCGGGGGCCATCCGATATGCTGGAGTGGATATCAGGGCTGTCCCGGGATACAGGTCAATATAAATGTCTATCTCTCTGCGAGGAGGTAGTCCTGGAATGTCGTCGGGAAAGACGTCCGCGTACTGATCCACCACTGCAGGAAAACTGGGACTCCGCACGTCAACTGCTCCCAGGATGAGGCTTGCCAACTGATGAGTGATGGGCTGACCTCTCCTCTCCGTGAGTTCATCCTGTGCTGCTAAGGCTCCCTTCTCGCCGGTGAAGGTGAACCTGCTCCCGTCGGTGCGCACACATCGCACCTTGTGCCTAATGCAGTCAATCTGAGCATGGACCGTAGATAACCAATTCATGCCCAAGATGACGTCGTAAGGCCTCGATGCCGCTACAAGAAGATCCCAGCCGAAGCTCTCGCCTCCTTGAGTAAGCTCACACTGCCGGCACCAGTGCGTAATCGTCGAGTCTACTCCCGTAGGAGTCTCTAGCCGTAAGGATCGAGCCAACGGCTCTGTCGGAATCTCCGAGCTCCGAACAAGGGCAGTGGCTATGAAAGAGTGACTCGCTCCTGTGTCTATCAGAACTGCACCAAGGGTGGAATAGACACAGATCGTACCTCGAATCATCTCTGGCGCACCGTGGTCGTAGGCCTCCGCTGCCTAGAGCTGAGCCTATCTCTGCCCGCCAGCTCCCTGTGGTCAGGGCGGGCCTCCTGGTGGTGGTGGTGGTAGAGCCTCAAAGCGTCGCCCACCACCTGCTGCTCGGCCAGCTCCTCTGCCTCGTCCGCCTCCTCCCTGCAGACCGCCACGGTCGACCCTCTGCCTCTGCCTAGGTGGTCCCTCCACCGTCTGCTGACCCTCGGTACGACGGGTCGGGCAGTCACGAGCCATGTGGCCCCGCCCGCCGCACTCGTAGCACTGCCTGCCTCTCGGAAGACTGGCTCTGGGCTGGGTGCCCTGAACTGCTGAGCCAGTGTCCCGATGTCGCCTACCGAAAGGTCTGGTCCGCCTAGAACCCTGAGTCATCCACCGGCTACCAGCTGCCGAAGACTCCGCTATCTGCCACCCTGCGGTAGGTCTCGCTGTGGACACAGCCAGGAAGCTCTCGATCAGGAGGGCTCGCTCCAGTACTCCTGCCTGGGTCGGGATGCTGGGGGAGATCAGCGATGCCCTGATCTCGTGTCTCAAACCCTGCTCGAAGGTCCGGGCCCGAAAGGAGGGGTCCCGTACCATGTCTGTCGAGTACCGAGAAAGGTCGGTGAACCTCACCGCATACTGAGCGACCGTCAAGCTGCCCTGCCGCAGCTGAAGAAGCTCCTAGATGCGCACCGCACGGAGGGTGGCCGGGACGAACTCTGAGCGGAAGAGGCTCTTGAAGTCTGTCCAGATGAGGGTGGCCTCATCGTGTACCTGGATCATCAGGCTCCACCATCGTCCGGCTGCTGCGTGCAATAGGCTCACCGTGAGGATCACCATGAGGTCTGCTGGTGTCCTCACTAGCCTGAAAACTCGGACGACCGCCTCCAGCCAGTCCTCGGCTGCCTGGGGGTCCGACTCCCCATGGAACCTGGGTGGTCGCTGGCGCTAGAACTCGTGCAGAACTCCGAGGCGTCGTGCGTCGTCAGCTGCCAGTGCTAGAAGCATCGGGGGCTCGGCGGGTAAAGGTACCGCTGGTGCCTCTGCTTTCAACGGGCCCTGTACCGAGGCCTCGTCGCTCGGCGGGCTGTCGTCGCGCACTACTCTAGGAACCCTAGATGGCTGCTGTCGTCGTGCCATCCTGAAAAGGAAACAAGTGCACCATGGTCAGAACAATATACATGGTGATCTGACACAAGTAATCACAAAGAAACCATGAAACACACATGCAATCAATGTTTTCGTGCATTAAGTCGGAAACCAGAAGTCAGGGTCCTGGTGTATGGATACGTCGGCCGCCACACCAACACTGGACTCCCTGGACTGATAACCACACTTAATACGCTAAACAATATTGCTTCACATAGAAGAAAGATCAGAGTCTGTGGTAGAACCGACCCTCTCTGATACCAATTTGTCACGACCCGTCCTCGGGGCCCGTGCCATGACTACCCCAAGCCCGCCTTCCATAGGCCAAGGGCTGGCGACTAGCACCAAGGCGTAAATCACAACAAAAAGGGAAGGCATTGCCTTTGAAAAGTAAACAAGCACCACAGAGTAAGCAAGCGGAAAAGTAAACACTATGTAAAAACTGTACAAGCTGTGCTGAGAGTAAAAGGGGCCGGAAATACAAGCCCAACTGTAAAGTACAACTGAAAGAAAAAACAGCAACTGAAAGGAAAAACTGCAGCGTCGAGCCGTCCTCTGGAAGTCCCACCTGAAGGGTGGGTACAGATAGCCTCCACTACTCCTCGGGTCCACCTAACCACTCCGAGTACGTCCCGCCCAGTGGTCCACCACCAGGTACTGTCCTGCTCCGCACACCTCCTCCACGATCAGCGCTGTCTGTCGTCTGCAACCAACACCACGAAGTGCGGGCATAGCCCGTGCAGGGGTGAGTATAAGCTACTCAATAGGGACCCCGAGACCCCCGAAGGTCTCCCGAAATCCACAAAGGATAAGCCACGAAGGAGAGATACAATCACGAAGTAACATCTGACACGGCTTATGTATATGCCCATACATATACCTAAGTCATCAATTCCCCGATCGGCTCCAACGTCCGAGCCCTAGCACAACCCAGTCCACACAGGAAAGCAAAACACATACCCACACAGGATAGAATAACACAATCCACAAAGGAGAGTAAACAGTAAATCCACACAGGATAGCTCAACACAATCCACAAAAGAGAGAAACACAAGATTCAGCTCACACTTGTATACTTCTTCGGATGACGAAAAGATGATCTCTGATCCATATAAGCTGTCGGACCCACGAAGGATCGATAGGTAACTAATCTCTGCAGTGACCCACACAGGATCGGACCCACACAGGATCGGGCCCACGCAGGACCTGTAGGAGTTGGCTCACACAGAACCGCTGAGTGTTGACCCACACAGGATCGGATCTGTACAGGATCAGGCCCACACAGGACCGGGCCCACGCAGGACCTGTAGCACTGATCCACGTAGGATCGCTGAGTGCAGTAGTCGTCGCAGTCTGCAGAGGATCTCTGCACAGTCGTCGCCGCAGTCCACTGAGGATCTCTGCACGGTCGTCGTCGGAGTCCACGGAGGATCTCTGCACAGTCGTCGCCGTCGAGGAAGCAGTCGCAGCCAGCACTTGGGTTCCCGCACACAGCAAGCTTGTTCGGGAGGGTCCGCTCCATGATCCGAGAGGCTGATACATCAACTGTCACGAAGTCCAGAGTTGATGTATCCAAAAGTTCCGCATCGTCAACAGGAACTCAACGCAACAGACGGCGCGTCGATCGGACGCCCGGTCTAAGAGTTATTCGCTTTTTCGTCCTAGGGGCCCGGTTGGTTTTTAAGGACAAACCAACCCAACCGTACTCCACCTGCGTCCAAACCTCAGGCGGAGGGTTCCAAAAGATCCGTCTCACAAAGAGGAACTCAACAAAGCTGACGGCACGTCAATCGGACGTCCGTGGCTCAAGATATGAGTGTTTCCGATCCGAGGGCCCAGTTGGTTTCGTGTACGAACCAACCCGGCCGAACTCAATGTATTCCGAAACATTGAGTGCGATATACCGAAACGACCGTCTCGATCCAAGGATCGTGTTTCCGCTGAAGGCGGGTCGTTTGGAGGCCCGTAGTTCAAGATACGGCCATTTGAACGAAGTCTGTCCGAAGACGGGGGGTCCGGGCCCGGGCCGACCCGGCCCGACCCCCCCCCCCCCCCCCCCCGGTTGGCCCGGCCCGGCCCGGCCAGGGCCGGTCCGGCTCGCTCGGCCGAGTGGCCGACGCGGGGGAAAGCCGCCGCCCCGCGTGACACTCCCGCGACACCGGCGGGGTGTCGGCCAGACACCCGCGGGGTGCCGCGTGACAACCCCGCGGCACCCGCGGGGTGTCGCCCTGGACACCCGCTGGGTGCCGCGTGACAACCCCACGGCACCCGCGGGGTGTCGCGCTGGACACCCGCGGCACCAGCGGGGTGTCCCGCTGGACACCCGCGGCACCCGTGGGGTGTCGCGCTGGACACCTGCGGGGTGTCGCCGGCGACCCGCGCCACCACCGGCTTTCGCGGGCCGCCGGAGTCACTCCGGTGGCCCGTTTTCCTTCCTGTCTGCGCCGTTGTTCCTCCCGGGTTCCGTTGTTTACTACGGGATCATCAAACACCCGTTGCGGAACGTTCCGTCATCGCCCGCCAAATCCGCAAAACACGAAGAACGACGGAGGGTTGTCGGGCCGTGTTTGTTTGACCCGCACCCTCCGCGTTAGATAAAAAAACAACGGGAGAAATTGTTCAACACATGAACCGACAATTTTAATAAAATAAAATTGTTCATTTGAAACCGGCTCTTTAATTTTTAAATAACGTTCACGGGAATATAAGAGGGGTATTCCAAAATTATAAAATCCCTACCTCGTTGATCGTCGCGCGCAGGTGTTCTTCGCGGAAAAGCTCGTCGCGGAAGAGAGGGATCGTCGCGTCATCGCGGGGAGGCATCACGTCGTCGCGGAATCCGGCGTTGAGTCGGCGAGCTCAACGGACCAAGAACAACAGATTTAAATTATAAATAATTAAATCTGTGTTTAAAACCAAAAAGGAAGGAACTTGTGAGGAAATCCGAAATCCCTCTCCTCAACGGTCGGTGATCGGAGATCGGGGCGGAGAAGGACGTCTCGGACGGAAGCGTCGTTGATTTACGGGTTCGGCGTTCTTCGCGTTCTTCGCGTTCTTCGCGAGGGAGAATAAGAAACAAGGATCCTCTCAAATCTTCTCAAAAGATTTTCCGTTGGTCTTATTTTATTAATATGCCAACACACGAAAACAGGTTAAGAAACGATTGAATTAATTCGTTGAATTAATTCAACGAAAGAAACAGGCCATTTAATTCACGAAATAAACCGCCCAATTAAATGGTCTATTAAGAATTTAGAAAATGCGTCGGTTGACTTTCATTAAGACGGGTTTTCACGGGTGCGTTTCTTAGCGGAAAGAAACGGCGGGGCTCATGCGGGCCCCACCTCACAAATATCCTACCAAGGGGGTAGGATATTTCTGGATAGCATCTTATCCAGTTCAACTTATTTCAAGACGCCTTTAAGTGGCTTCAAGTTGCTTCCAAGTGGCTTAAGTGAAATAAAATAAAGTTGTCGCAAAATTATTTTATTTCTTAACTTTAAGCCCGAAAATTAAAAACCACACCCGAGCAAACGCAACTCCGAAAGAGGCGTTTCTAAGCGAAAACCGGCGCTGCGATTTCATTGGTGCCCTCAGAATTCGATTCCAGGAACCGGTTCAAAAGTTTGAAAAACTCGCTCGCCCTTTCACTGAACGTACCCGAGCCAATCTTCGGAAAATGATTCCGGGCACACCGGGCCTCGGAATCAGGTGCGGTCAGAAACTGCGCTCTGGTAAAATTCCATAGAAAATTAAGAAAAAAAATTTCCTTGAAATTTATGGGTCTTTACATTACCATTATGGTAGACTACAACAACCTTCATATTAGAACCTCCATGTGCATCACGAATCTCATTATAACCAAGAAGGGTGATAATATTTAATCTCTAAATAATAACAGTGGTTTAACAAAAAAATTATCTGTTTTTAATTTATTAGCATTTATATTTTATATATTATTTAATAATGTGGGAAATTTGTTTTGGGAAATATTGTTGATGTAATCCATGTGAATGGGGAATCCACTGATATATAAGTTATTGTTTTAATAATTTATGATAAATCATTTTATAATGAAAAATATTGAATGTCTAATATGAATATAGATTTGAACACCTTCAAAAAGAAAAATACAAAGAAAGATATATAAGGATTATTGTTATATAATTCACATTAACCCTAAACGCATGACAAGAACATCAAGTCAGTAACACTTTATTACATAATTAAATGAAAAACTTAAAGAACATGGAAATAATAAATGACCATATAAACATTCATATGTTTTTGAACATGCTAAACGAGCTGGTGGTGATAAACTAGTCATTTAGAGTTATAAATGGATATCTTAGAGGGACCCATGCAAGCACCAAACATAATGGATAAAAAAATATAAAAATGTATTTCATCTCTTTTATAAATAAGATTATTATACCAATTAATGGATAAGAATGAGAAGATAAATTTAAAACATTCTACAAATCCATTGAGCTGTGAATATTCCATTTCATTGCATCCAAACATTGTAAGATATAGACTAAAACATATATGTAAATTAATAAATGATTGGATAATGTATATTACAATGTGGTTTCATTATTTATAATCCATTATTAATGTATTATATGTCTGGATTCCACCTATGTAATACAATGAATAATTACAACCAGAATAAACATATACTAATATCATGAATATTGCAAACTAATTTCATTAATTGTAACAGATTAAAGAAAATTAAACAATATATATGATATCCCACCTATCAGATACACCTAATTGTATGATATCCTCTAATAAATATCATTCTTCCTAAGGAATATTATTACTATGTGGAGGTGGTTATAAAATTTCAACCAATTTTATGATGTGAATATTCTAGGTGTTTTATTATTTTTGTGGACAAAGTATGGTTCATATTTAAAAAAAATATGAAAATAAAAACCTAACAGTTAAATCATCCTAAATATGTATTTTTGGAAATAGTATGAGGTGCGAATGTTGTATTATGTTATTGAACAGAGCTTTAATCATTGAGTTTATGTTGGGATGTTTTTGGGGGGTTTTAGTACTAGGTTCATTATTTGGTGTTAGTGGTTCAGAAGGAAATATTCAACACCCTAATCATGATGTGGTTTTCAATAAAAATTCTATTTTTTTATGTTTGGGTATAATGGTTACTGATTTTTTTAGATAACCATGAAAAATTCAATGTAAAATTTTCAATATGGCTTAGATATATGGTTAGGACAATGGTTGGCAAACCGTTGCAGGAAAACCCATTGAATTGTTGTCTATGGTTTCTGAGATGCATCAAATATTTAGGGAATGATTTTTAAATTTTGAGGACCATAAATGTGAGTGGGGTGTTGTGAGGAATTTTTGAATTCCCTATTTCTTCACAATTTAAAAAATATTGAAGTTATATCATTGGCAACATTTAAAAATTGAAATAATTTAAAAAATCACTTGAAAACACTACACAATTAAAAAAAAATTTCCCCATTTATCATACTTAATCATTATGATCAATTATCCATTCCCCCACTCATTTTCTAACATGGTTCTTCCTTGCTACTAATCCATATATGCTTCAATTTTGGATGATCATGAGTATATGGTGAGTCATTGTCTCCTAATTCACTATTGCATTGATTATTTCATTTGATAATTTTCTCCCAAAAATTTATTGTAAAATTCATTATGTATATGGAATTTTAATTATTTATTTTCATCCAATTTAATCCAAAATTTTGTAATATTTTTTTAGGAGTGGTTTTCTTTGATCATAAGGTAGGTTGTCTCTAAGACTATCCCATAGCATATAATTTTTCATTTCTAATGGTATTCAATATAATTTTCAGTCATGTCATGAATTGATCTAATATATAAAATAAAGTTTTTCTAAAAATTTATTTAAAATTATATATCAATTATCATTCCCAGAACATAAAAAATGATCATTCTATAAGGGATGATCGATGTTTTGTTTTTAACATGAATGGTCTTGGGGTGAGTAATTATTTTCTAATTTTAATGGATAAATGGAAATATATAGTGTGTGTATACGGTTATGAAATGTAATTTCAAAACCATGGATAATTCATGAAGTGGTTGGGCCTTTGAATTGGTCCTATTGGATTGTGAGCACTACATTGTAAAATCGATTTGGCCATTGAAATGAGTCTAAGGTAATGGAAATTGTTATTAATAAATATGATGATTTCTGATTGAAATTGATTTATATGAAATCAATATGAGATTTTGGAATTATCTGTGTCACACAAATTTCCCCATGATCTAAGGGTTGAGCGGTCGCTTGTAGTGTAACTTGGTTTGCGTAATCCACAAATACCTAAGAAGGACCTTTAGACACACCATATTAAGAGATATATTTCGGTCTATAAAGTGGAAAACGTGGGATGATTTTATATGGTTTAAAAATATCACTAATAAATATATGTGAATTCAAATTATGAGAAAAATGAGTTGATCATAGGTTATTTCATGGGGAAGATTTGATGAATTCATTTTTTCTTAGGATTCCAATTTCAATAACTCTAGAAGGATACATGAAATGAATTCAAACTAATCTCATCACTCACTTATTAAACACTTTACAAAACACCTAATAATCACCCGTACACCTGTAGGTTCCTTTTCATGAGAACTCCTTGGTAATGGATCTAATTAGGACATAAAAGTGGGGCGAATAAATTTAATAAGGAAGAGATAGAGAGAAAATCATTGAATGAATGAAACTCAAATAAAATAAATTAATAACATTTACGGAGTGATAAATAACATCTAATTCATCCCCTTGATACTCACATCGATCAAGCCATAAAATCGCAAGCCCTCCATTGATGACATTTTATCAACAGAAGAGGGAAGTAGACTTACAAGGTTGGAATTGAAGAAATAAAAATACGATAATAACAATCACTCCACCGTTTTGTGAACAATATCACATGGTCTGGTGTGAAAATGTTTACAACATGAGGCAACTGTATCAATTTTATATGAATAAGAACAAAATAAGAGAGTAAGATGAATTTTTATTTAAAACAATGGTTATTCAAAAAAGGTACATGAGAAGAATGAATGTTACAAAGATAAATTAGCATAATGACATTACAATGATGAAAAAGCTCCAAAATCACTCGTATCGTCCACTAATATAGCCTTAAATAAGAATTTAGGATGCCTTGTTAGATCCCCCATTCTACCAAGTCTCTTTATATAAATTTTTTGGGGAACGGTGGGTGGAAATTAATTTAGTGGATTCTTTTCCACTCATATCCCAAAGTGGAAGCTGACTTGCATACACCTAAATGAAAAGCATAAAGGACTATCTTGATAGACAAATTAGAGTGGGACATAGACGGATAAAATATAGCATCATATTTCTCATATTTTCAAGTAAAATGTCAGAAGAGAAATATTTTCGGGTCGTGAGATATGATTTATATGGTGAGCTATTTTTATGGGCCTCAAAATATGGCCCAGAATTTCATCATCAAATTGGGCCACCTAGAACACCATTTAAATGCCTAAATTGGCTTAGCCCACTGTTGAATAAAATGTTCCCCATAATATCTTATAAATTCATTTAAATTTTCAGAATCAGTAGGCTGTCATCCTGTCTAATATTGTACATTTATTGGGCTTTTATCTAGTTCACATCATCCAAAACCTTGTAGGTTCAATGCCCACATTGGTGGTCTTCTAATTTGAATCTCCAAGTTATCAAAAGTCTTTAATTTTTCCTCATGTAATGGGTGACATGAAAATAAATGGTTAATATAATATTAATACCATTTTATGATTTATGATATGTTCAATTATGTAACATTTAATAGTATATTTTAAAAAGTAATTACAATCATAAGATCAAATAATCATCAATGTGCAAAATTCACTAATAATGATGTCTATGATTAATTGATCACATGAATATTATATTATAAAAATGAATATTAGACTGTTTTAGGGGATAATCACACCCCCAACATGAGTTTTCCTTGTACTGAGAAACATAAATCTCAAAAATATGAAATTTGAATTCCCATTTCCAAAAAACATTTAATACACATTTCTCACCCAAATATCTCATAATAGAAAAATATGAAACACATATAAAACATCTAAAACATGCTAGTCCTATAGGTATATCCCAAGCCCAAACACATTCCTTTTCTCATATTCATCGCCATATTTCATCCTATTTCAATTAATCATGAGGAAGTGTTTTGCATCACAATATACATGGGGGTCCATTTTCATGCGAGGGAGAAAAGATGGAAGTTCATGATGAAATAAAATTTAAATATAAATATGAGTATGCATTTTTTTCAATTTTTTTGGTTTTTTTAAATTATTCCATGGTAGTTGAAATTGAACTTAGTCGATTCATCCCATGTAGCAAGATTTTGCCAATTACTCCCAAACTAAAAGACCTTAGGGCACCAAGTGGACCTCACATTATCGGGCATCATCTCACGTTAACAAAATCAGAAAAATTCAAATTACCAAAAATAGAGATAAAATGCCCAAATATGGGACAGAAAAATATTGAGTAACAGTCTCCAAGTGTCGAAATCCACACATTAGGACAACCGCATTTTCCTAAATTTATGAACATGAACATAAACATGCATTAAAATCAGAATCAAGTGATGAAAATTTATTTGATATCCAATTTCGGAGTTTTTAATTTGTGTTATCATGATCAAGGTTAATATAAAATTTCGACCCACAAATTTTATGTTTAAAACAAAATCATTTTTTTATTTCATCTCTCCCCACCATTGAATAACACTATCCCCAGTGTTTAAAGAAATTAAAACATAGAAGAGTTTAGGATATAAGTTCATAGAATACATTGAATATGAAAATCATAGAACGAAGTCACTTGGTGGTTGATGTTGAAAATCACTCCTTAGTCTCCCATTAGTCTTGGTTAGAGTCCATACAGTATGGATGGTTGTGACAGGATTTTTCCATGACCTACGACATGCGTTTTAATTTGTTATTATTTACATTCGTATTTTTTTAACCTACGGAAACATAAATCAAAAAAAAAAATAAACTGATGATACATTTTCCTCTCTTAATTTTCTGTTTATTGTATTATTCAGGTATCACACCATGTGACACTGATATATATGGTGATTCTCATTCATACCAATCCTTATTCATAAAATAATAACAAGTCAAAAATCTAAATTATTATTTTTTGTATTTTCATTTAACCTAAAAAACATAAAAGTAAAATAAACTGATGGTACAATATCTTCATTCAAATTTCTGGGTAAGGTAATACATAGGGATCACACCACATGACATTGATGAATTTGGTTCTACCCTTTCATACCCATCATAAATCATAATAGAATAACATATCAACAATCAAATGTTTTTTGTAATTTTCTTTTATCCTAGAAGAAATGTGAAAAAATAAAATGATGATATGTTGTATTAAATTAAATTTCTTATTATGGTATTATTCAAGTATCACACCACATGACATGGATAAATATGGTGCTCCTCTTTCATACCCATCCATAATCATAAAATAAGAATATTTAAACAATCTATTTTTTTTAGTTTTCTTTTAAAAAATATACTAATAATATAAACTGATGATACATTGTCTTTATTTAAAATTATGAGTAATTTATTAGTCAAGGATCAAACCATGCGGCATGGATGAATATGGTTATCCACTTTCATACCCATCCTTACTCATTAAATAATAATATGTCAATAGTCTGAGGTACTATTAAAATGAATGGGAACATGTAAACCATGGGTTGCCTCCTGTGGAGTGCTTTTGTTTAACATCACTAGCTCGACATGAACCCCTAATTGTTTAAGGATTTTCCTCATATGAGTTTAGATCGCACAATTCTTCTTCAAATTACTATTTTTGAAATGGATCAAGGAATGGTTTGAATTTATGTCTATTACCTGTAAATGTTTTACCATTGGTTGGATCTTGAATTTCTACAGCCCCATGGGGGTACACCTTATGCACTATGTATGGTCATGATCATCTGGAACTTAACATTCCTGGGTGTAATCGATGTTTAAAACTATACAAAAGAATATGTTTACCCAGTACAATGTGATTTGTTTTAATATTTCGAGATTGGTAGGTTTTTACTTTATCTTTATTGATCCTTGAATTATCATAAGCATCTATCCTATGTTCCTCATGTTCATTGATATCTAATTTCCTTTTTGTTTCGGCCAATCATAGGTCATAATTCATTTTCTTAATTTCCCAAAAGGCCTTGTGTTCAATATCCACTGGAAAATGGAAATATTTACCATAAACTATCCTATATTGGTTCATTACTAAAATGGCTTTAAATACAGTTCGATTGGCCCAATGATCATATAAGAGTTTGTTCGACCAATCTTCACATGATGGATTAACTATTTTCCCAAGAATTTGTTTGATTTTTCTTTTAGAGAACTCAGCTTAACCATTAGTTTAGGGATGTTAAGCAGTTGAAACATTATGATAAATTCCATTATTTTCTAGTAGTTTCAATAATAATGATTGAATAAATGAGTTCCACGATTAGTAATGACTACCCTAGGAATTCCAAATATAGAGACGATGTTTTCCTTGAGAAGACTAAACCTAGTTTGATGATCATTAGAGTTTTTAAGAATTACATAAACCAATTTTGAGACATAATCAATAGCTAATATAATGTACAAATTTCCCCTAGATTTTTGGGATGGGACCCATGAAATCTATTCCCCAATAGTCAATGATTTCAATCACTATGATAGGAGTGGGTGGAATTAGATTCCTTTTTTGGATGGACACTACATGTTTCCACATCGGACAACATTGACAAAATGAGTATGAGTTCTTTGAGAGGGTGGTCCATTAGATACCACTCTAAAGAACCAAATAAGAATATTTCTTAGAGGAAATGATTCCTCCACATGCCTCACTATGATAGAATTCAAGGATGGACTCTTGTTCAGATTCTGGGACACAACACCTAATGAAATGGTTAGGGGGGAACTTATAGAGGTATGGATCATCAAAAAGACAGTGCCTGAAATTTGAACATAATTTCCTTCTAGGATGAGTCCCAAATAATTTTGGAATGACTCCTCTAAATATGATGTTTCCTATGTTAGTATACCAATGGTAGTCGCTCATAGAGTATAGGTGTTCATCAGGGAAATAATCAGATGCATAATGGTGAGATAATTTGTCATTAAACTCTATCATAGAGAGATGATCATCTAAAACAATTTCAACACCAATTTTTCCATGTTTTCATTGTAAAATTCTTGTAAGAGAGGGACCCAATTGATCAGTCTTGCATATAATTTTGTTTATTGGTGAGGTATTTCAGTGTAGAATAGTTAGTGAAGATAGAGATTCGTGATCCTAAGAGGTAGGACCTAAAAATTTTAAAAGAAAACACGACAACAAATAACACCTTATCAGTGGTGGTGTAGATTATTTGGGAATAATTTAAGGATTTTCATGCATAATAACTTTCATAATGAGTTTTATCACAACATTGTCCAAACACAGCTCCAAAAGAAATGTCACTATAATCACACATCAATTAAAATGGATGGTTCCAATTTAGGGATTTCATGATTCGAGGATAGGTGGCAGATGATTTGAAGGATGATAATGAATCTTCACTACATTATGTCCAAACAAATGTAGCATCCATTACTAAAATACCACAGAGGGAATGAGATTTTCAACTAAAGTCCCTATGAATCATCAATAAAACCGTAATTTCCAAAGAAAGACCTCACATCCTTTATTTTTTTTTGTAATGAAATGTAAAAAATGATGTCATATTTGTATTTATAGATCTAAATCCCCAACCAGAGACAATACATACAAGGACTAGTCCCTCTATAACAATGAAATGGATTTTTTTATAGTTTAGGAATAAATTGTTTTCATCGCGTCCTGAAAAAACATTCTACACATTCCACAGACATTCCTCAAATGTATCCCGAAACACAGAGAAGTCATCAATGCAGTCCTCTAGAAAATACCATATTATATCCGAGAAAATTTCCATAATGCATAGATGGAAGGTTATTGGGGAATTTCATAACCCCAATGGCTTGAATTTGAAGGAAAATGTGCCAAATGGATAGGTAAATGTAGTCTTCCCATTATCCTGTATGGATACCTGAATCTGATTGTACCTAGAGAATCCATCTGAGAAAAATTAGAAGGAATGACATTCCACTATCTCAAGGAAATAGTCAATTGCTGTTAAGCGGAAATGGTCCTTATTGGTAAATGTGTTGAGATTCCTATTGTCTATGCAGACTCTCCATCCATTACTCACTGTAGTTGGGATAATCTCTCTATCCTTATAAATTTTCACTATGTTTCCAAACTTCATTAGAATGACATGGATTGGACTGACCCACTCACTCTCATCTTTGGAGAAGATCATACCAGCTTTTAACAATTTCATAATTTATTTTCTACCTACTTTCATGAGATTAGGATTGAGTCGCCACTGAGGTTGAAAACTTGGCTTTGGATCAGATTCTAGAAAAATCCTATGAGTCTTAATAAGTGGGATAATCCATATAATATAATATAGAGACCATACAATGGCATTCTTATATTTCCTATGGACATTTATAAGAATTCTGTCATGTTCATATTGAATAGAAGAAGAAATTACAATAGGGTGTGCCCCATTGTCTCCATAAAATGCATACTTAAGTGCAGTAATAAGTTCTTTCAATTCAAGATCGGTTTGGTTCCGAATCATAGTAAAACATTGGGACATTAGCTCAAGATCAATTTCTTTTTTAGAGTTTCAGATATGATTGATTCTCCAGGTGTAGATGATTCATCTACTAGTTTGGTCTAATTATTTTTAGGGAAGGGAGTTGAAGTGGTCTCAATGAATGTGGTTTCATGATATATTTCACAGATCTTTGGCCTGAGAATTCATTATAATAGAAATCATTAATTGATTATAGCCATGGGGATAAAGATACATTATTGGAAAAATGGAATTTAATCTTATCCCAACTTATGAATCTCTCAAATATTCCATAATGTTCTATGGATTCATAATCAATGAATCCTATCATTTTTAGTTATTGAATATAGTCATCATCTCCAAATTGTGAGCTTTCATTATAGATGTTCAATTCTAAAATCATGTTACCAAAGGTGATGGTCATGTTCCCATTTTAGACTCGGATAACAGGGATGATTTTTGAGAGTAAAGGGCAACCAAGGATGATGGGGGGGGTGTTTCCTCATTGCCTATGTTTGTATTGTTGTCATGGAAAATGAAGTCAACGAGGTAAATGAAAGTTTCAACTTTTACCAAAAGAATCCTTTAAAATCCCTTTGGAAACAATAATACTATGATCATCAAGTTGAAGTGTGATATATGTGGGTTGGTGCTCTTATAGACCTAACTAGTAGTACACAACATATGGAATGAGGTTGACACTCCCACCTAGGTCACACAAGGCTTTGAAAACATTTTTCTCTCCTAGTTCAACATTGATTTAAGGGAATCCTTTGTTTTTCATCTTTGGAAGAAGGGATCCCTGAATTATTATACTAACATTTGTTTCCAGAAGGACTCAGTTTATATGTGAGAATTTCCATTTAAATGTGAAGAGATCCTTTAAATGATTTTTGTATTAAATAATTGTTTGAATAGAATTGAGCAGTGGAATGATCAACATGACATGTGAGAATATTTCCATCAATGTTTCACTCAATTCAGGCTTGGTTTTCCCCCTAATTCATTGTGGAAATGGTGTAGGATGTGAAATTATTTGTTAAAGAGTTGTTTCCTTCACATTTTTATTAGTTTTCATAGTTTGATCTTGTTGTTCATTTGAATTTTCATTCGAGTTTGAGGCATCAGATGGTTTATGAATTATTTTTTCATGTTTCTCAATTGATTTTCAACTTCTATATACTATCATTCCCTTTAGTTGTTCATGTATTGTTTGAGCTAAGAATGACTCTCCTCATGATGTTTGTTGTGGAATGGCCTGTGTGGACATGGGATCCTTCCCATTTTTAATGGATTGATGTTCTTGTTAAAGGGAATAGACTTATGAGTTAATTTTCTCCTTTTGTATACATAACTATTCAAGGATTGGATGACATACATATTGGGTCGGGGATTCTGTTGGATTTTTTATCCTAGGCTGAAATATTTGTTGTTGTATGGGTTGTTGGTATTGGACATGAGGAAGTGGGTATTGGACCCGTTCTGGTTGGAATTGGTTTTAGTTTTGAAACATTTTTTTATAGTAGGGGTTTGGTCCCTGTGGTGGGCTAGGTTGTTGGTTATCTCTTCAGTGGAAACCTGGGTGGTCATTATACCATGGTTTGAATGTATTTTTTTTATATGTGATTTTTAATGTTTTAGGATTGACTTAAGAAAGTGGTCCTCCTAGAAGAAGATCCTTGATGGATGTAATTGTTCGACAATTGTCTATTTTGTGATAATGTTTGACAAATATTGTGCAAACATGGTCTACAGTTTGGATTTCATGGATTTTTCTAAGGTCTAACTCTTCAAACATCCTTGTGAGAGTTTAGAGTTTAGACTTGAGGATTTCCTCTTCACAAAGTGTATGCATTCCAGTAGTTATTTGTGGATTTTTAGAATAAGGTGATGTTTCCAATTTGGTTTTGTTCAACAAGGATTTCTAGAAACTCGTAAGCATCATTTGGGGATTTTTTTTAATGGTCTCATGACACATCATGTCAATGAATTGTTTGATCCCAGGGCAAAAACCTTCATAGAATATTCACAAATGATTAGTAATAGAAAAACTATTGTGTGGAACCATGTTTAGGGTTTTCTTAACCTCTCCCATGTATCATAGAATGACACTCCCTGTTTTTAAAAAAAAAATATGTTATTTTTAAGTGCAATTTTTTTGTAGTGGGGAAAGAATTTTTTCTAGAATTTTCATTGTACTGGTTCCTAGAGTTAATGGATTATGGTCTCAAATTGTTTATCCAATTTTTAGCTCTATCATTTAATCAAAATGTAAAGAGCCTCATTTTAAATAATTCTAGTTTATTTCGTTGAAATAAGGATTCTACAATGTCATTCAACTCCTCAACATGAAGGTAGGGCATCTCAGACTCCATTCAATGGAATATTGAAATGTGGTTTGTGAATTAGGGTTTAAAGATGTTGTTGGAATATCTTAGATAATTGTGCCTAATTCATGATGGGGCATTGGTCTAATCTGATGTGAGGTAGTCATTCATGGTTTGATCAATTACATGCCCTATGTTTGGTTCTTCTTGGTTTGACTGTCCCATTTAATCCCCCACAGGATTTACCATTTGATTTCATTGAATACCCTCCATTGGAATTTTTTTAATTGCTGACGTTGCAGTTTCAAGAATATTTGGATCAAATGTAATAAATAACTTATGTGAACATGACTCCCCAATCCTAGGTATTTCCACACTAACTATTCTGTTTGAGTTATCCTGGTAGTAGGCAGACATGCGCCAAAAGAAAAAAAATAGAAAATGGAAAAGATAAGTGAATTTGGGTGAGATTAGAATAATGGGGGTGAGAAATGAAATTGTGTGTTCAATGGAACATACTTGGTCCTTGGAAATGTTGCCAAAATTTTTGTCAACCAAATTTAACCAAGTTTTAAGGGTTAATATTTGTCATGCAGTGTCGCTTGGGTTGTCAAATCCTCAGAGACATAAGAAAAACCATTAGACACAGAATATTAAGAGATGGATTTTTGGATATGTTGTGGAAAACATGGGTTGATTTTAGATGGTTTAAAAATAGCACTATGTGATCTATGAAAATTCAAATTATGAGAAAAATGATTTGATCATAGGTTATTCCTCAGGATGGATTAGATGAATTCCATTTTTTTACTATTCCAATTTCATTATCTCGAGAAGTATTCATGAAATGAATTAAAACTAACCTCATCACTCACTGATTAAACAAATTATCAAACACATTCTATTAGCCATTACACTTTTTGGTTCATTTTCATTATCACTCCATGTTAATGGATCTAATTAGCACCAAATAGTTTGGAAATTAATTCCATAAGGAAGAGGACAAGAAAAAACCATCGAATGAATGAAACTGAAATAAAAGAAATTAATAGCATTTAGAGAGTGATAAATTAAATCAATCCATCCCCTTGCTACTCCCTAAGATCAACCCATAAATCAACAAGCCCTCCATTGATGACATGTTGTCACCGGAAGAGAGAAGTATACTTAAGAGGGTAGAATTGAGATAAAAACATCAAAATAGAGATCACTCCACTGTTTTGTGAAAAATATCACAAGGTTTTGTGTGAAAAAGTCCAAACCTTGAGGCAACGATATAAAATTGATATGAAGAATAACATAACAAAATAATAAGTTCCTTTTTTTTAAAATCAAAGTTGATTCGAAAATCATGCATGAGAAAGAAAGAACGTTTCAAAGATAAATTGGCATAATAACATCACAATGAAAATAATGATCCCAAATCACCCAATTCCTCTACAACTAATACCATAAAAAGGAATTTAGAAATCCTTTGGTTGATCCCCCATCTTCACATGTCTATTTAATTAATTTTGTTGGGGAAAGGTGGGTGGAAAATTTATGGAGAGGATACATTTCAATTCTTCTCCAGAAGTGGAAACCAGCTTGCATCCACCAAAATGACACAACAAAAGGAACTTCTAGATGGATGGATTAGAGTTTTACATAGAAGGATAAATTTTATCTTAAGATGTATTCTAATATTACATAAAATTTTATCACATTAATGGTTTTGGTTCATGATATATGATTCAAATGCTGAGCTATTTTTCTTGGCCTCAGAGTATAGCCCAAAATTTCATTATCAAATTGGGTTGCTTGGAACACCATTAAAGAACCCACACTAGCTGAGGACACTCATTAAGGAAATGTTCCCCATAATATAATCAATATTAATTTAAATTGTCAGATTCATTATGTGTTTATCATGTATGATAGAGTACATTTATTGGGATGATGTCCAGTTCACATCATTGAGAACCTTATTGTTTCAAGGCCCACTTTGGGGGTCTTCAAATTTGAATCCCCTAGTTCACTAAAATAATGAATTGTTCCTTATGTAATAGGAGACCAGAAAATAAAGGTTTTAAATAAAATTAAGGCCATTTTGTGATTTATTATATGGTCAAGAATATACCATATAATAGTGAATTTTAAGAAGGAATTACAATCATAATGATAAGTAATGTTCAATGTGTAAAATGAACTAATAATGGTGTCTATGATTAATAATGAACCTGAATATAATATTATAAAAAATGGATATTAGCCTATTTTTGGGGATAATCAATTACCATGGTATATATAAAATTTATAAAACATGGTTATGAAATAGGATCAATTTTATATTACAAGACTTGAAAACTTGTCAATTGAAATGGATTGTTGAATGATATTGTTGGTAAAATAGAGTTCCAGTGAGCATCATGTTAGTAATTTTAATAGATTGTGAATCAAACCGTATTTAATATATACATGTGAAAATGATAATGATTTTGTGAAATGAAAATTCAGATTTCATATTTAAACGAGTTGTAGCAGTGGTTGTTGGTTTTGTTTTGGAATGATGAATAAATGGGTCCAAGAAGGGGATGATGGTATTTTTATAGATAAAAAACATTGATTTGTAAAAAATTATTTATTATATGTATATAATGGTTAATTTATGTTTTTTTAATTATTGTTATGGTTGGAATTCCTTCGATGACATACTATGGAATCATTTTTTTATAATAAATGGATGGAATTCCATGAGTGAGAATGGATTCTATTAGGTGACTCACTTGAATGTCATCAGAGGATTAATATATTTACTAAAAAATTTCTAAATATAAATAATGTTTGAGTTTCTTGTGATAGATATTTCATAAATTTATATTATATCTTGTATATTAAATTCGATTGATGAATGTCATGGGATTCCTCAGGGTATCCTTTTTAATTATGATGTATTAGCCCCATATATTCATCATTGTTATACATGAAAGAATTAAATGTGTGTGGACCATGAATCCTTTCATGTTAAACGTTTGATTTAATTATAAACAAGGTTCCTTGGATTTGATTTTTTGAATTCTGATGATGGATTCCATGGATTCATTTGTTTGTTAAGTAGAATAATTCATTTGATGACTTCCACAAATTATGGATCACTTGGTTAGATGGGAATACCCAGTGGATCCCGTTATGATTCCTTTTTTCATTAATGGTTATTGTTTCTTTGGTCAAACACCATTGAAATGAACTAGGACTATGATAAATATCACTACGTTCAATGATATATGGAAGTTTCTATTGTGTGAATGCCTAAACTGAAGTGTAATAATGGAACTCATGTTTAGAGGTAGTAATTTATTTAATTTATTTACTATTATCTTATATTCTCAACTATAATGATTTTATAATTAGCATGAACATGTCTTAAAAACAATTTATTCTATTGATTCTGTTGGTGGTGGCCTACTTATTTATTCTTACACCCTACTTAATCTATCATAGCACCAGGGTACCCAATTAGAGTACAAAATCATTTATAAGAAATTTTTTTGACAATAATCAATGTTAATTATTTTTGGTTTGTATTCGTGGATGTAGTATGCTGAATGGGGTTGCGTAGGACTCATGACGACATTGTGATGAGTTCATAGTTTTCAATTTTTTGTGTATATTTTCCCTTATAAAATCATCCAGGGGGGATATTTGTTTTGTATGTAATACCCATTTATGCTATAGGATATGATGCTGTACTAATTTATTAGAAAACTCCTAATTTTTATATTATGGTTATTTGGCATAGTGTATATGTTTTCTACTATATCTACTACTTTACCAAATATGAATACAGTGTTTAGTTTCCCCATAATGTCCATATAAATCATCACCACTAGACGACAGCCTGTGGTATATAAGGGGTTGTGTTTTTTTTTTCATTTTGTACAATTTTCGACCTACATGTCATAAAGAGTTAGGGGGACATCATAATGATTACTCCCTTTTGTTATTTTTAGAGAATCAACAAATATTATGGGATACAGTGGACTATGTAATCTATCAGTTAAAGGAATCTGTTATATTCAAAATTTGTGATCTTCATCATATGTCTGTCAAAGAATAAAATATGGATTCGTCATAGTAGGTATACATGTTATGCTATTATTTTAAATTATACATATTTATTATATCAAGGCTATATCTAAAAAAATTATGGATTTCATATACTATAATGATAATTTTGGGATCCCATAAAACCCATCGGTGATATCTGTTCAAGAATCCACAATGAATCAATGTATTTATTAAATTTTCAAAAAAATTACACATTTTATCAAATTGTTACTAGTTTTCTCCTTCCGTTTTACATTATAAGATAACATAATTCCAAGACCATCACTCAGTATTTTGTTAAATAAATAAAATAATGTGTAGTGAAATACATGAATTACCATAATCATGTAATCTATTCTATTGATATATAGTTAGAAATCAAATCATCAATATATTATATTATTTATAAATTGTTTATCAATAACTGAATTTGATATTATGTAATATTTTTAGAAAATATAATATTGATTTATAAATTAGATATAAAATAGTTATAGTTAATGAATTATATATTTAAAAAACTTTTTTTTATATATTCCATTAATAGTAAATATTTATGTTTATGAATATTTTAATATCATTTATATGGTCTATAAAATGATTATAAATTACAGAAAAAATTATTTTCAGAATATATTAATTTATAATAATAATATAATAAAACTAATTACACATTATTTATAATTAATTATTTTAATACCATGGTAATGTTTTTAATAAAAAATTTAAATTAAATAATGTTAATATTCCAAAAAAAATCTACCAAATAATATGGTAGCCATTATGATATTGAAATAAATCATAAATTTAGAAATAACATGGATGAATTATAAAGAGATTATAAATTAAATATATTAGGACAAAAAATAAATTATTTTATATTTAATGTAATGAATTTTTCTATAATAAATAATTGGAATTGTTCAGATAAAATGGTGGCTTATTTTATATATTATTCATCCATGTAATAATAGTTTTAACTATTTATATGATCAATGGTTTTACTTATATTAAATATATGAATATAAATTATGTAAAATTACTATGTAACTAAAACATATTTATAAAATGTTTATAATTCATAAAATTATAATATTTTTATATAAAAATTCAAAATTCTGTTTTATATGAAAATTTCAAATTATGGGATTATTATAAATGTTTTTATAGTAATGATTATATATAAACCATAATAATATTATTAGTTTATATAAATTTTATTTTTAACTCTTATTTATTAAATCCTTATGAATGATCTACTAATGTTTTTGGAAAACACATAAAATGATTATTTTTTCATCAATTCAATTTGTATTCATGTTTAGTAAATGATTTAAATAATATGAAAAATTTATAAGAAAATATTATTCTATAAACAAATACAATGTTATATATCCTTCTATTGGGTGATTGCTACTACTATAAAATATTGGTGTCATATAAATTGATCTTAGTTTGTAATTGATGTTATTAGATTGAATATAGTTTTTTCAGAAAAATTACTAAATATTAGGTGTTATAGTTATCATTATATGGATTATATCATGTGTAAAGATTCCGTAGGATATGTGATGTGGATTTAAACTACCCACTAGGATGGGGGATTATGTCATAAATTATAATGGTATGGAATTATCTATTGATTTCTCTAGGATTAGTCATGTGGAAATTATAAATCTTATATAGTTTTAAAACATTACATTATGTTTTTCCAAACATTTAACATGTGATTCTTTCAAATATGTATGAATAAGTTTGGATTCAATTCTTGGTTTATTAAAACGAACTATCAGATTTGTACATGGATACACATTATTGTTGTATGGACACATTAATTTACTATATGGAATAGGGAATCTATAAAAATCAATAATTGAAATCAGGCATAAAGGAATAAAAATTTAGATAACATAAATTACATAAGATGAAATAGTTATTAATTTATTATTCATATGTTATATATTAAATAGGTGAGATAGAAAAAATCATTCAAATATTACGTGTAAGATTCCATATAAAGTAAAACTTTTTAATGCCTCAATCATCTAACAAGGTAGGTTCTTAAAAATAATGGTGCCTATAGATTATGTTTTGTAAATAAATAAATTAATTTCTGAAATCCTATCATTATTATGTAGGTCATTCCCAAGAAGGGTTCCCCTAGATTCTCTATTATCCGCATATTCTTTGTATTTACATGGGGTTACATTTAGTTACGAATCTATTATGATTGATAAAAGAGGAATATTTTTGAATACATCTATATGATGGATCTGTGTATATGGTTATCCAATCAACCATCCATGAATCAAAAAAATTGGATTTTGAGGATTCCCTTAATAAAAAGCTACGTTTATAGAGAAACACTAAGGAATAATCATTAAATAGTGAAATATGGATATCAGCAAACTAAATGTGTATGTTGTATAGGATCATGAATTTTAGTGTGACAACAACAATTAATATAACTTTAATAAAGTGATATAAAAATTATACTTACCAAATAATGTGTCCTTTTTATAGAATATAAAATTATTTATGAAACCCATATTTTGAGCATTGATAGGAATAAAAAATAGTGAAAATTAGTATCAGGGAGAAATAGTGTTATAAAATAAAATCATGTAAATACACTTAATGTTTATTTAATAAGGATTAAATTCACAAACTATATATCGTGGAAATTATATGTCTTGTGTTCGTCACAGTTTTTCTCTAAAAAACACAATCATTAAGGAATTATTGAATATATATTGGTTGAATTAGAAAATAATCTCAAGAATATAGTAAAAGGTGTTTCATTGTAATCCATCACTTAAGATGAGAATATACTATATGTGTTAGATCTATAATTGGAGAACTATTATTATTTTCCCAGAATGAACAGATATTTTGATTCAATATATTTTTTTGGAAACAATGGCATTCTTATTCTCTTGTGTGATCAATATGCATTCAATATATAATAAGGACATGTTTTTTTGTTGTAATTAAATTAATTTTTTTATAAATGATATAATTATATAATCTTAACAATAAAATTTTGAATAAAATAGTCATGTTTGATTGTAATTACACATATATATTGAATTTCCATCATTGATATATAAATTAGAAAAACATTTAAAAATACAAAAATATGGGTTGATGTACTAATTATATTATTAATCACTTGAGAGTTGTGAATCATGCATTATTGGAAAATTGAAAAAATACATATATTTACAGAAAAGTGTAATGTTATAGTGTATTGATGGATCTAATACATAATGATGTATGTGGGAAAGTGATAACACAATAAACTAGTGGATGTAGGTACTACGTAACCATTATCAATGACTTTACTAAATATTGTTCTTTCTTTATGATGAATCATATGTTTGAATGTTTTCAAAACAAAAAAAATCACAATGAAATATACAATTAATTAGGAAAGAGTTTGATCATTTTGAGGGGATGAATAAAAATCTAAGGAATCATTTAATTCCTATGGAATTGTGTAATTTTTTCAATCCTATCCTCTCATTGAACCAAAATTTAATGGAAAGTATAGAAGGAATAATGATACCTTTCTGGATATCATTCGATCAGTGATGATTTAATATAGCCTTTACATTTCATATTCGGGTTGATTCTCGATATATTTCATCTTTAATACTAATATTTTTTCTATATAAATTAATTATATAGAAAGATACTACATGAGATATGGTATTTGAAATTCCATGATATATATTTCATGAGTTTCTGGGGTTTTAAATCATATGCATGACATTTTAAAATTGAAAAAATTTACCCTATTTCTATCAAATTATCTGTTATTATTATTCATCATAAGAAAACTGAGGTAAATATTTTCTACAACCACAATGAAAAAAATTATATTCATCATGCTTTTATATAATTCACAAAATTTAATTTATAAAAGGTAGATTTAGTGGGAGGAATGTTGAGCGTGATGTTGTTAATTTCCAAAAATATAGAAATGTTCCTATGAAGAAGGTTAATTTTGTAATATAATGATTTGAATAAAAATAACTGATTTAAGTTTAGTAGAAACATTAAAAGTATAGTAGGATTCATTATGATCTGAATAGATATTAATTTATTGTGGATAATGATGATGATGATACATTCATATGTGATAAACCCATTTCATTCTATATGGCCATTTGGAGTTAAACTTTTGAGAAATGGTAAAAATAAATGGAATTTTAAATTGAATACATGTAAACTATCCTTTTTTGGAACTTGATAAATTCACCTATATGGGTCATAACCATATATTGAAAGTGGGTTTTTCATAATAAATCTAACATTGAAGGTGTAATGAATACATATAAAGAAAAAAAGGGTTATAAAAGGTTAAAACATTGTTAATGACAATTGATAAACCTTTTCACCTATTTTGATGATTGTAATTTTTAATTTTTTAGCCATAATAGATCATAAGATTATGTGAAATAACATATGGATGTAAAAACCACTATCCTTTATTGGAATTTAATCAAGGACATGTATACGACCCACCCTGTATTTTTTATATTACAAATTAAAATTTTAATGTATACAAGGTGTAATGATCCTTTTAAGGAATAAATAAATCTTCTTAGAGTGGGAATATCATGTTTGATGATAAAATAAAAGAGTTTTCATCCATAAAAATATAGATTATTCAAGTGTATATAATTTTATTTGTGGGAAAATAGTTGTGTTTCTGATTTCTTTTAGGATGAAATATTTTTTTATCATAAACAATTTCCACACTCTTCACTAAATGAAGATATGAATGGGAAAATGATTCTTGATGAATGGAATGTGTTAATAAGCCTATATAACGGTTATAAAAATCTATATATATAAACATAAAAGGCTTCTTAGACTTACGTCGGAAACAAAACATGTTAATTTATAGATTAACTTTTCATGTTGATTTCCATGATGTATTATTGACCAATATTACATGTCATTAATATTATAAAGATTCAACATCTATATAAAGTGTTAAAAAGAATGGATAAAATTACATATGTGTCTACAATAGGCTATATAATGTATTTTATATATTGAACCCAACATCATAATCCTATCCCCACATCATATAAATTTTATAAAAATGAAATCCTCATTATATTAAGTAAATTTTAGCAATGAAACTTCTTAAGAACTTATATAGGAATACGTATATGTCTCTGGAATTTGGAGAAAATTATAAACTCTATATAATAGTTTACTGGATGATAATTTTTCAATCTTAAAAATGTGGAATGAAATATTAATATGGATATAATATTTTTGAAAAAAGTAATTGTATCACGGGGAAAAGTTCTTCCAAATACATAATAGAGGACTTGACAACCGAGGTAGAGTTGATCATAGCATCATAAACTATAAAGAAAATTGTTTAGATTGGGAAGTTCATTTTAATAATTTGAGGTCATTTTTGGGATTCAAGGAATAATATAGCACTACTATGAAATCCATGAATCTATGACTCTAGATAAAGAACACATGTAACAGAAAAGGAGAAACAAATTATTCAAATATACTATTTCATATTTGATATCACATAGACGGTTGATATAAAGATGAGATTTTGGAAAATATAGGGAAATGTGTAAGATATATTATAGAAATCCATAACACATAAACAACATAAGGTACATGTTTCACCAACTAGTATTTGATTCATGAGATATTTATGTAATATATAATTTTTGTATCATGATTTCATAATAAATTCGACCTCTATTTATGATTCATTATTGAAGAAACATTTTACGTTACATGAATTATATATTGATAATATCAAATATAAGTATAAAAATAATGTTTTCTCTATTCAACTAATATCATATAGTGTATAGTATATTTATGATATGATAGTATTATGATGTAAATAATATTTTAGTTATTACAAAGGGTTGAATATAAGATATGAATAATATATTTGTAAGGGGATAAGAAGTGAATTATTACACAGAACATTTCAAAGTATATCATATTGAATTTCATACCATCATCAATGTTATTATGGATGTGTTCTTGTTAATAATACATATTACCTATTGATGGAAATATATATATCATGACCAACCTAATATATTGATATCATTGTTATTAAATGTCAATTTATTTTTAGTATGATAATGGAGGTTTGGGTATGTTGTTGATCATGACATCATTTAAGGAACATCTATGATAGTGTATGTTGTCTTTTATGATCAATAATCACATTTTTCCATAGACACGAATAGATTGAGTAAACTCGTTGCCATGATTATATAGGTCACATATTATGTTATTATAATCAAAGATGATAGACTTGTAATGCATAACCCATAGAAATATTCGTAAGGATGAACAAGTTTATATTATACTCATCCAATATAAATTCAACAAAATTGTATAAATTTTTATTGGATATAAAGGATCTATTGTATGAGATTTGTTTATGGCCTGATTTTGGGGTGAAATACTTATTTGTGACTTGAATCATTAGCGGGTTCATGTGGTGAATCATTGCTAGACCTATGAAAATAGGGTTTTGGTTATATGGATGTCTTTTGGGAATAGAACAAGTGTAGAAGATCAATATTTAGGCCTATTTTCTATAGTGTTTACAGATAGAGGAAGGGGATGTTTAGAATAGACCCACAGTGATATAACTTAGTGAAAATACCCCCTTATAAGGGGAGTTTGTAACACCCATAACATTAATTAGATGCAATTATGTTTTTCATTGGGAATAGACTAATGTAATCTGAATATTATTTTTTTAATATATATTTGAGGTAGTTTTAGAGCAAGTATTAGATGAACAATGTATTGATACATTGAATATATTCACATTTCATTTTTTAAACCATTAAATGATTCATCTAATATTTTATTTTATATTATTTTATTTACCGTTGCTGGTTTTACTATGTCAAACTCATAAATGAATTAAAAATAAAATGAGGTTTTAAAAAATCTTGAAAAAATAATTTACGGAAATTAGATAACCTATATAATTCACTAAGAAATATATTTAATAATTTTCATTACAAAATAATAACCAAAATAATGAAATCGATATTACATTTACCAGTTTTAAAGAGAACTATAGTGGTGCTGAAACAGTCATCTGTAAATATTCAAGGATGTATATCTATAAGTATATGATTAGTACGTCGGTGTCAATGTTGTTGAAACTAACCCCATGATATATTAAAATGAACCATTATAGGATTTCATTTAAAAATAGATAAAACTTTGGTAATATGTCAACAATAATGAGATTATTCTATAAAAGAGATATATGAGAGTAACAATATCTTAATTCCATAAACATCTTGTTAACATGTGTACATTTGAGTTTTTCATTTTTAGTGTTTCTCTAGTGATTATTTACTATATAATTTATTAAAAAAATTCACATACAATTTATTTTTTTATCATTTAAACCTATATATCAATAAATTGTTTTTGGCTAAACAAGATAATAATGAAATTAGGTGGTAAAAACTACAATTTTTTTAGAGAAACAAACGTGACAATTGTCTAAGAAGTAGGTAAATCAAGATTTAGATTGTAGAAGGGGGGAAATTCTAATTAGGATAATTGAGTGAATCTTGGGAAAGTATGATATGTATACTCTTCCTGATTTAATAAAAGGGTAATTTTTTTATAGTTTTACAGTCGATGATACGTTAGATCAGGTCTATAGATATACCATTCACATTGGTAACAATGCAATGTTATATTATAACTTTTTAGGGTATTTGTTTGGTAAATCTAAAAACCATTATTTGATTCTATTTCTATTTTCTAAACAATTTTATTTATATATGATTATGAAATAAATATTTTTTATGATTCTATCATGCATATTTTGTTTAACAATATTTGGAAATTTTGTTTTATAATATTGTTACTTTATTTTTAACTTTTATATATTTTTGGTTATAGGAGTTGTCTATAATTTTGATATATATATATATATCAAAGAGTATGAAAATAAATTTTATATTTCAAACTAAAATTCAACCCCTTTGTAGTGTAATATCTATACCTTTATTATCCTACATTGTTATCATTGAAGGTCAATACATTTAAGACTATACTTGATATATATATTACCATATATTCCATTATGCAATAATAATTTCATATTTCGATTTCATTACTCCTAAAAGTCTATAATGATTATTTTTATGTATAGAAGGTAATCATTTTGGATTAGTGGATAATATAAATCCAAATAGGCTACCCATATTTATGGTTAATGATTATTAATATTGGAGATATAGAAATGAAGTATTTATCATTAATACTAGAATTGAAAAACATCTTATGCTTCATAGTGACTACAATGTAACAATGAATAGTATTGTTATTTTTTGAAGAGAATTATAGAATAATTTTAGTTCAATGTATCCAAAAAACAATATTTATGTCAAATTTATAAAAATATACAAATAAAATTTTCATTTTGTTGAACTACATCTAGAAAATGGAAAAATCATTAAGAAGCAAATTTTAGAACATCAAAATTTATTGAAACTAAGACTGCTATGCTAATAGAATATTATAAAAATTATGTATTTCTTCAGGGAGAATTATCTTTTCAAATTCATAATGGATTTATAAAAATATTACATTATTTTCATTCCCTTATTGAAAAAGAGTATTTCTGATGATCAATTTGATGGAAATCACATTGAAATCATACCTAAATAATTAGATAAATAGAATATTCATATATGATAAAAATAAAATTAGCAAACAATGTATATATTAGTTAATAAGATCCATTATTTGATTTGATACTCATATTTATATAAAATATACGAATGTAAAAAATAAATATGGCGTTTCTTTAAAAACTATCATAAATTTAAAATAAGATAATATAAGTATATTTCAAGAAATGATTCTAAAAAATGTTACTACAAAATAATTTTAATGAGAAATTCCTGACGAAAATAATAATAATATTCCAATAAAATATTTTAAATATAAATTAGTCAATGTAATGAATATAAGATTGTTATTATTGTAATCAAATTTTTTATGAATGTGGAAACCATGTTCATTTTCAACCTGATGATAATAAATTTAAAAATAAATAAATAAAACCATATTTAAAGTATTCTTTTGAGAAAATTTATAAATTCCTTAATGAAATGTACACTTGGAGAATATGTGAATGAGACACAACATTAGAGAGTTTGTTGGATTTCATATTTGTCTTCCAAAAAAGGAAAAAATATCAATTTAATATTAAATATATAATCTCTTTTGAATCAATTAATACATTCAAAATGTTGTTATTATTGTGAAAATGAAACTTATAATGTGAATTCATCCACTCAATATGATGACTATATATATCATGAAACACTCAAAGAAATCGATGAATAAAATTTTGAATTTGATGATACATACTATAATCCTTAATTTAAACATACTATAGCTAAAGGTAAAATTTTTGAAAGAAAACAAATCATTGTAAAAGATAGGACATGATAACTAAAATAAGAAAGTAGTGTGAAAATATTATTTCAAAATCTGATAAGTCAATAAAAATTCCAATTCTTATGATTTTTTATTTTGAAAACAATTTTAATGAAAAAGCGAGAAACCCACATGTTTAAACACCATATAAAATTAATGATCCATTGAAGATAAACCAACACTTTCTAGAGGTAATATCCATAAAATGTTTCCCAGAGTTAAATGATACTAGAGAGTCTAGAACCATTTATAATAGGTCATCAAACTGAAGATCCATCTTGCCCAATGTTTTCATGTACTCTACTTAATTATTCTCCCTTCGTTATATCCATTATAAGTATAAGTACTTTCATGTTAATAAAATAACACATAACTTTATTGGTAACCTATTTTAATGACCTTCTATCTTTATGTTATCATCTTCATCAGTTTAAATAAACACCAAAAAAAATCACCATTTTTTCATCTAAATGTAATAGAACCTCTAAGGATTTCTCATGGGTCGCACCGTACTATCGATTCATTAATGGAGCATCCTAAAGTGTTGTTTCACCATTTCAAGAATTTTTGAACTAAGAAATATAGGATTTGGGAAGACCTTCACTAATATTTTTCTTTGACATGTTTGTAGAGCTTATTTCAATTATATGATATAAAAATTAACAATCCCCTCTCCCCTTTCTAATGTGGTTCATACAATTCCTCCTACTTTGGATTAGAGTCCCTATATCATGTAAATCATCATTAGTATCACTAGGTGATAAATCGGCAAACTAATCCCTGGACGCCCCATGCTCATCATTCTAATACCATTCATTTTCATGAACTAGATCACCATTCACTAGCCCAACAAACAGTTTCCTAACATAATAGTTATAAAATACCTCCATTCACTTGATCTAATTGGAATCTCACCCCCTATGTACTATTCTAATACCATTACACCTAATATATATCTCTAACATTCAGTCATCTAAGGTCCACCACTTCCAATGGATCCACTTCTTGTGTGCACTTCCTCTGCTTAAGAGGCCATGGAAGACCTAGAGGTCACATCAAATGCTTTTACAGTCTTCTATTCTTGTAAATTACCCCAATAATAATGAACAAACCCTTCATTACCCATACAATAATTCTATCAGAAGACTCATGCTATGTTGTATCATAGACATGACCTTTAGGACATATCTCTATGATAAAGCATCTGATAACATCAGTCACCGAGGGGTTTCACCTTGTGACCTGTATTGCACCACCATAGAACTGATTGTAAAAACTGATTTAATCTAACTAGACTATCCTTCACCAATATCAAACCCCTTTCCACTTTTTCCTGATTCCACATAAATCTATGTATTATGTTCCTTCCTCCCACTTATATAAACATACATGGGATGTCTCAGTTTTTTAAAGAATGAATCGAAGTCGAACCATGTCTAATAAACAGCTGGTTGTTTGTGGGTGAACTTTTCATCCACTGTTATCCACAAAAACTCTATCATTATTTTAGAGATATTGATTTCCACATTGATTCAGTGATAAATGGGATGACTAGGCATTCAAATTCTAGAGCCAGCACAAAAAAATATACCAACATGGTTCCCTAACATTCTCAATGTCATATGATTCTAAAACGGTAAATGTAGTTCCAAAAAACGAACTCAAATTATATTTTTAGAGTAGTCATGGTTCATCTGGAAATTCAATTAACAATGGAAGAGGTAGAAAATAAAACCATTATAGCTACAGGATGCACTAGACCAGGCCTTGACCAGATCATCCTCTGATGAAAATTAAATCAAAATGTGTTTGGATTCATGAAAACCCATAGTTTCCCTATCATGTAATCCCCATGAGGCAATGATACTTCTATAAAATTAATCAAATTACTGATTAACCTTCATGAATCACATAATTATGGAATAATTCAAATGACTCAATGACACATCGATTTCTGAGGTCACAATAGAATGATTAAGAAGTCCAGAAATTAGATCAAAAACATTTGGTATATGATAAATCTTGTGGAAGGGTGTAATAATATTGGGGTTATAGAACAAATATAATAATGAAATAAAATATAAAAGAAACTATGAATCATCCCAAGATCATTAGATATATTACTTGACAAAAAAGAAATAAAATAAATTTTTTTGACATTTTTCCAATAAAATGATGAGATTTTCATATAATGTCATGAAATAAAGTTAATAGAAATTTTCTAATAATATCAAAATAATAAGTAATAAATATGAAAATATGAACAGTTAGTTAAAAACTGATATAATTTTATATTTTTTGTGTTAAAAAAAGAAGTCGAATCTAGAGATAATGTTTGTTTTTAGAAATTGAACAACCTTCTACATAATGATTAAAAGAGGATAAATTATTCCTTCAATAAAATTAAATATTTTATTCAACACATTGCTTTCCCATCATTGTTACTTGTTACCTATGAATATTTGAAATCTACTCAAATAAGGGTTTTGATGATTTTTTTTCTAATTGTCCAAGACCTAATAAGGAGGAAGAAAGAGATATATGAAATATATTTTGGATTAAATAATGTTAAGGTAGAGGCTTTAAGTGAGAAAGAAGACAATAAGTTGATAAAAGAGTAGTAGAAGGAGAATTATTCCCTAAACTGGTAGAAATAGAAAATATATAAATCTATCATTCCCAGTGAAACAATGAAATAATATGTATCCAATGAAATTGTACAAAGATACTATGATTTTTTAGAAATGGTAAATAAGTTATGATTGAAATGTGAAACAAATAATTATCACTATTAGAAACCATTGAATTACTAGATGTATGTTGGTGAATTATTTATGTATTCATCCATTATATTTTAGTTATTTGATGATTAGTCAACTATAATTCATCCTCCTGATATTGCTCTTCCTCCCATATTTTCTTAAGTATATGTAATTGAAAAAGAGATTGAGAAATTTTTTTTCATATAATATTTATTACCATTTGAATCATATGTTCACAAATCACGTATATTCAGCACCTATCCCTCTTTGAATGTTACCACAAAATCTAATTCATCAATAAAAATTCATGATCCATCTATTATTTATCATGTTCTTCGGTGAAAACTATTTTTTTTTAAAATGTAGTGAATAGTGATCCAGATGACTTTTATAATTCATATACTAAGAATAAAAAATTTCAAAAAGAAGAACTATTTTTTCTATGTATAAGAAGAATAAAATTTCATTCTAATTTTAATCTGTATATTTAGTTAAATCTCAATATTTTTATCTCAATATTGATTTAGTCTAGATTATTATATCCAAAATGATTCATTCTATTATAATGATCATTGAACTAAGTGAAATAATGAGACTCATGAATATTTAAATGATTCATGGTCAGAACATAGTAGTGAAATTTTATTATATTTTTTCAGTTTCATAAGATAATAAATATTTGAATGAAGTCACTGATGAAAATGATCTATATGATCAAAAATTAAAGAACATAACAATATTATTTAATGATTATGTCAATGATTTGAATTATATTTTTGATAATATAATATCCTTCATTATAATTATAAAATTATATATGATAAATAAAATTAAATTAAAGAATATTTTGTTCATCCTGAATTTATATTGGACATAAATTCATTATCTATTTATGATTTTAAAAATAATGTGGATAGTAAGAATCAATATAGAGTTGATTAAAATCCAATGTTTTTAAAAAGTAATATAAATATGAATTGAAAAATAGAAAATCACTCCATAAGATGCAATTTTTTTCATATAGAATTAGACGTTGCACGATTTGGAAGGAATATTTTTTAGATATAGTTGATCAGTTTGATTATAATTTCGTTGTTCAAGATAAAAATTTATCTATTAAAAGTAATAAAATCAACAAAAAAATAAATGATTGAAAAATTAATTAATAATGATACAATATTTAAATTTATAATTTCTTATATATAAGAAACATTATTCTATAAATGTTTTACCAGTATAATCTGATGATTTTTCTAACATTTTTACTTTACTATATTATTGTTATTTAAATGAATGTATCATGATGAATGTATTAACATTTATGTAATCTTTAGAACATTGTACCCCTCTGTGTATATATAACTAGAATAATTATTTACATAATTTTATTAAATGATAAAAAAGTATTTTCCTATTTAATAAAACCAAATGGGATAGATGTTTTTTAAAATTAAAAAAAATTAAAATCATTCATCAAGGTGGAGAAATTTCATTGAAGTGGAGATATTCATTAATGATTATTTTCAAAAAGGGGAAGAAAATTTCTTTTAAGGGGGAGATAAATGTTTAAGAATCAATGGTACTTTTATCAATTTATTTTATATAAATGGGGAGCATTATATATAAAGAAATATGGATATCTTAATTTGATGATATAGAGGGAGTAATTTTATGTTTTTTTAATTTTTACAAAATGTGTTTATTATTTTCAAAAACGGCGACATTGTTGAGTCTTCGATTCACATCGCATAAATTGTTTATAAAACAATGAATCAAATAATTTAATATTTGATATCACTTATGTTTTTGGTTTTATATTTTATGTTTTTAGAATATTAAATTTGTAAAAAAATTAAAAATAACATGAAGTTTTAGTAAATAGTAATTGTATTTATTTTTAAAAATAAGATAACCAATTAAATTCTATAATAATGAATATCAATGGTTTTCGTAAAAATTCATAATCTGAACATTGAAATCTATATTAATTTTACCTATTTTAAAAATTAAGTATTATGTTGTAGACTAAACTCATATTTAAATATAGAAAGACACCTAGTCCATGGGAAGATGATAAAAAAATTATTTTTTCATTGTTGTTATAGTTGACCCATAATTATATTTAATGTTACTATTAAAGGATTACATGTATATAGATATTAGCATTAGGGATGATAAGAAAAATAGTACAAACATGTTATATAAAAATAATTTGATTGTTTCAATTTTTTTAAGACATAAATATATTGTTGACTACTATAAATATAATTATTTTCAATATGAATATTTTTCAGGATATTATATTTTGGAGGTATCATTATAAAAGATCCTAGAAATTTTTTTGTAATCACATTAATAGAACTATTGGTTAATGTAGTGGGATAAACAAGATTCTTTTCAAAATGTTTACGGAAAACATAACTATCGATTTTTTTATTGTTTTACGGAGTTATTGGTTATAGTAGTGTGTAAAACATGATTTTTGTTATAGAAGCCCTGAAATATTTATTAAGATCATCAATGGAATCCAATTTATGAATGATAGATCTAATATTTCGTGTTTTATAATTGGATACATTTATATGGAATTATAGTTAAGGAAAATTACGATCAGATCTGTAGGTCTAACATTCACGTTTTTTTTAAATTTATAATTTTATAATATCCTTTTCTTGTATTTGATTATATATTATACACTCCATTTTTTGTTTCTATCTTTTTTCAATTTTAACATTTTTATAAATATTTGATTATAATACACATACATATTATAATTTCAATGTCAATAATATGTTCATAAATAAATTTATATATTGATTATTAAATGAATTAGCACTGATTTTATTTTCACAATATTGTGGTTTTATCAAATTTGTATAGTACTGATACATTATCTCCTAAGGATGATGAAAATTACTAGTTGATTTCAATTTAAAGTTCACCCACCACCCACCCTCTTATAAAATAATTTCAATTCCATTATGATTCTTCATGAAGAAAGACTTATATAAAATTATTTGAATAATTAAATAATTATGGTGTTGCAAATTGTGTAAAATCCTAAAAAATCATATCCTGTTTGATAGTGGTGCTTCCATAAAATATCATGAAGTGATTTCATTATTCAAACTATGAATTTACCCTTGTTACAGATTTTAGTGTATTCAAATGATGGATATATTTATGTAAAACCACTTATTCCATCTATTTATCCAATCCTTTAGTTTTAAAAAAAATTCCATCAAAAGTAATTGGTCATTCACTTCATGGGGGCTTGAAGTATCAATTGTTGTGATTGATTTCTCTCAATAATTCTGAGACTTCTCATTCAAAATATGTCCTTTATATATATATTTATTATTTACCTTCTTAAAAACCCCTGAATGGTGTCGATGAAATATATTTATGTATTTAGGTTCCTTATGGTTGATTATAGTTTTACTTATTGATTAAAGTCCATTACGCCTAAAATTGGTGTTCTGTAAATTCAATTTCATGTATTAATTTGTTTATTAGTTATTTTGTTGTGCAGTAGAAATATATTTCAATGAATCTAGACTATAAATGAATTATATAGTTTAATTTAACGTTAATATGATATGAAATGAAATGTTGAGTCTTCTATGGTGCCAAATTGAAAACTAACCTAGGGGGATGCCTTGATAGGGATTTATTTGTAAGGAATTGATTAGATAATTCGATGAATCTAGTATTATTTAACATGAACATTAACTAGAAAATATTGAATTATAATTTGAGAACAATGACTATTGGAATGAATAAAAATTGATGTTTGATTGATGAAAATGTAATTTTTTTCAAAATGATAAATGGAATTTTTAATTAACTCTAATGTATTGAAGAGTCAACGAGTGACTAAAATTGTGTGGACATAAGAAATGGTTTTGGTATTTGTGTTATCAATGGGTATTTTATTATATGGTTTTCAAGAAGGATGTTCTTATGGGAGTGATGTATTTTTTTTTGATGTGAATATTTACTTGTGTCAAACTATTGTTTTGGTAATGGAATATTTCACTAGGTGTGACTATTGTTTCAGGATGTGTATATATCCCTAAGTAAGATTTCTATTTGAGGATGGTAATATTTCCTTAGGTATGGACCATTTGTTCATGTTTGGGTATATTTTCCTAATAGGTGTTCCAAACATGGGGATGTGCATTTTTATCCTAGATAGATACCTAAAACATTGAGAAATCCTACACTATATGCAGGTATGGTCTGTCTCAGGTATCATCTTGGAACTGAAAGCCCCGTGATTTTTAACATTCAAATCCTTTTATAGCTATTTTTTGTTACCTATGTATTCATCTACAATGATTTAACATATGTATAGACAACAATGATGGTGGAATACTATGTTTTACTCATACCAGGATCGTGCTAATGTTTTATAGATGAGAAGAAATCAAGTCCTAGAATAATATAATCGTATATTACTTATGACTATTGTGTGAATTGTACTACTAGGTTGGAGCATGGAAGGTCGATATTTCCTTAAGGTGTCTTCCAATATTATCTTTACTTTCTATTTTGGATATTAAAGGATACATACTCTTGTTTTGTGATTGTCGGAAAATCATATTGCTCTCTTGATATTTTATAGTTTATAGTTATTTATTATGATTTTCCATGATGTAATATTGCTAATTATTAAAGATGATTATATGATTATCTTCATTTTCATTATTATTTCACACGGATATATGGGTATAGTATCCCCATTTATTCTTCATAGACCAACACTATGACTTGATTGGTGTTGAAATATAGTGAGGAACATTTGATGTCACATAGAAATAATTGTTTTACATAGATTTATTTCCATGTACTAGGGGTTGTTGCTTGTTATTTGATCATCTATTTGATGAATAAATTGATCTGTATTCATTAGTGAGGTCTGTTTATTTTTGATCAATTATGAGAAAATGAGTTTACAAATACTATATTATCATGTCACATGTATGGTGGTCAATTGTTTTCATTGAAAAATATATTACAAATATATAAATCGGATTTATTTATACATATTTCATGGGTGATTTTTGTATTGAGATATATGTATATTGGATGATGATCACACGGTACCACTAGTAGATTTGCATCGATTCTTTTTTGGAGCCTTTTATTTAATTATATCTATGAAATTTAAATTTTTTGTTGTTGAAATGATATTAAGTCCCCCCAAGATATATAGTTAGGCCTTTAGATATGAATTATGTTTTGGACAATGTTTTTGTTCCCAATTGATGTGAGTATGATAAATCGATGTTCAGAATATTTTTTAGATTGATTTATAAACAGTTAAAATATTTCCTAAATTACATATGTTATTTTAATGTGATTGAAAAATTGTTAAATGGTTAGTAATATGTAAGTTTGAATGTTTTTAATTAAGGTGAATATATCCTCCCATGTTTTTTCATTAGTAATAATTCAATATAAATGAATTAAATTGATTCCATTCCATGAAGTAATTAATGAATAATTCAAATTGGAATAAACATATGATGATATATTGTATATGGATAATGTGTTTCACTAAATAATTCAATTCAAAGATGTCTATGTAAGTGGATAATATCCCTACAATTGGATTCACCTAACTATATACTTGTTTCTTGGTTCTCTATTTCCCATGATGTGTAGTTTATTACATGTAGAATGATCTAACAACCATAATTCATTTTGAGATACTAACGAAATTTTTTTGGGTACATTAGTTGGTAAAATATATTTAGTGTAGATATAATTTAATTATGTACATCATGATCAACAATAAAAAGGAATCTTGGAATAAAATATGGATTCATTAATTATGGTATAAATATTATGTTCTTTATTAAAATTAAAAAATTTGATTCTATTGATGATAGATCAAACATTAATGTGTTTTATTCCACCATCCAAAAAATTTTATAATATTCTAAAACCCATCAATCTACTATATTGAATATCAAAAAAATCTATGATTTCAGGGTATCAGTGCACAAGATAACTAGGGAAGCTGTGTAGTGCTCGAGTTCATACTCTCATCAAAATATTTTTAAATCTATGTTAAAAATATAGGTGTTTCTTATATTGTTACACTGTATGAAATAATAAAATTTAAACTAACATCGTTTCAATTCAAAAATCAAACATTATGGTGTAATGATGTTGCTTTGGACAATTTATAGGTCCTGCAAGAGTATATGCAGGTTGCAAGAATAAAATATTTTTATAATTGGTTGAGATCATAAAATGATTTTACTTTTGTGTAATGATACATATGAGATAAATATAATTGAATTTCTTTTAAATAAAATGAAACTAAATATAACATATAATAAATCCCAAACGAATAAAGTAAAAAAAAACAGTGTAAAAAAGAAGGATATTACTTTTGGTAATATATGGATACACAATCTTGGTCTATTATATAGAAAATTCGAATGCAATTTTCCCTATTGAATAATTTGGAACACACACCAAAAAAATACCACTCATATGGGAGTGAAATTTGTACATGGATGCAATAATAAAAACTTGAGAAAGCCTTTTCCATTTATATGCAGTGTCACCCCCACTATTGTATGGCGTCAGAACACCGTTAGAACAGATAGGTAAATCAAGATGTCAAACTTTTCATTTTATGAGATGAATCGTATTCCCATATTGGAATGAACATGTTATATTATTTTTATTGAATTATTTTGAAATTAAACATTCACAAAAATAGATAAAACACAATTGTTTTACATGTTTCACCGTTAAATGATAGACTATTGTGAATACATCAACTGTGTGTCATTCGTAACAAAATCCACCAACATTCCCTAGTTATTTTGTAATACATATGTTCAATGATAATTGCTCTATTTAGGGAACACTGCATTTAAATTATTTTAGAGAAAACATAATCCCTAACCAAGAATTCATAGATTAAATCCCCCTTTCCCACTTCTTTTGTATAAGTCTTACTTATCCTCTCAACATGAATGTCACCTGAGTATATTGGAATTTCAGTCATTTACCATGTATATCATAAAACTTTTCCATCACTAGGAAAATGAGTTTATACACCTGACAGAATAGTTTATTTATTCCAAACGATCAAAACTTTTATTCTAAAAACTCTATCATGAAGCATCCAACCATTATGAAAAAACTACCATTATAAAGAACTATTTTAATGTCAATTACCATATCATCGTCAAAACCATTTTTTCAGGATACATATGCATTAGTGAAGATAGAAATAGTAAATTCAAAATGCTCAAACTCACCTCATAATCTATAGTCACAAACATCATATCATTCACAATTTATAGAGATTCATCCATTTCACTAAATCTCTTTAAGGAGAATGATGTTGGGGTAGTTTCCAATTGAGATACTCAACCATTCATGAACATTCTATGATCCTAGAAGATTTTTCATGAACCACCAAAAATATGTTCATGAATATCATACATTAAAAAATCATTATGTAAATTTATCACATTCTAAAACTTTCCCATAGTAACAAAGTTTCACGATAAAATCATCAAAAACTCGCGTTTATTTTTCATAGTTTCAATGATTTACCATCATCTCATAGCGTTGTTCATAATGTGTGTTTGTAATGCATAAAGTCTTCATGACTCTCAAACTATGTTAAACCTAGTATTTGTAAAACGCATTACTTTACCATATGTGAGAAGGGTTACTCCCAAAAATCCCACTTTTAGTAGAGATTGTTCCTTCCCCTTTTTTGATCTCACAAATAAAAAAAACATAGTTAAATTATTCCATTTTCAACATTGTAGTCAACTTTTACTATAAGATAAAATTCTTGGAAAACACCCTAGTCAACCTAGTAAGGATATACAACACATAGATACGATTCTATAGTTATAGATTTATGGTATGAAAGGCCATGATTTTGTTAGTTTCACTATATTTTTTATGAGTTTTGGGGTTTTTCCACCCACCACTGCCTACCACTTCCCACCCCCTTGAAAATTGAGGATGGATATTACAATCTATAGTAATGTGGATGGATGCATTGTTTATTCTCTGTATTATTCATAATATTTTGTTGATATATATTTCTCATGTATATTAATTAATATCCTTTAAGATATCTAAAAAACCCTTCTGTAATCCAAAAATTATGTTCAGGTCTCAATAAGTGCACTCCATAATTTTTCCCATCAAAATATAACAAAGAAAAAATCATTCTTCAGGAAATTAGAAATATTTTCTTTAGTGTGATTTTTTTTCATCTACAAGATTACATATTCTTTCATGTTTCAATCAAAATGATATATAGAAATTATATGTTTCGTCTTCGTATAGAAAGATGATTTCCGTATTATGATTATGGCACACTGACTATCACAAAAAAATGGAATCCACTCTTATTTGTTCATGAGATCATACATTTACCTTATTATTAAAATTACCCCTTTATAATGATATATTGTATCCATTTATTGAACCATGGTAGAGGATAAATATATAATATTATATAAAATTAAAAACCATCTCATATTTCCTACCAGAAGAGTAAACACGTATCTAATAATAGATTTCTTTCATTCAGAATCTCCATTTAAATATGAATCAACATAGCCTCAAATAGTAAACTCTAATCATCCTTAATAAAATGCATTATATAAGATCTAATTGATGTATATAATTATCCTCTTTACTATGTTTCAATGATACTATCTTATATTTTCCATGTGTCAACTAACATCTTATATTTCATGTGTTGTTTATGGTCATTTATAGTATATAATGACCATAACCACACCAACTATTGACGCATATGATACATAAGACATCACTACACTATTTTATTCAATGAACGGACTAATTATAATGTATTTCATGTAATATTCATGACCAGTAAAAGATATTAGACTATAATCATTCATTTCAAAATGATTTAAAACATTCCAGTAGTAATTCTTTTGTGATTTCCAAACCATTATGATTATTTTTTTCTAATGAAATTGTTATTAATGAATCTTGTTTTTTAGTCCCATGTCCTTCCAATAAAACTCCATTTCCAACAATGAAATCGTCTCTTATATCTAGTCATTGTTGGGGCCTTTAATTACATTATAATATACATACAATTAAATAATGATAAAATAATTACTATCAAAACCCTTGAAAGATGTATAAGAATCTAAATTGAATCAGCTGCATATATGTCTCAGGATATAAAACCGGATCTCTTTTATGAAAACCTTATTTCTTTTTTAAAATTGAAAATAGTGTTTTTACAATATAAACCATATCCTCTTTAGATTATTATATAAAATCATTTAATTATTTTATATCTGATTCTTCAACAATATCACCATAGTGAAAATATGCCCTATAAATAGTTACACAAGGTAGATACCATGTATAAAAATCATCCCCAAAAATACATGAAGTGTATTAAGTCTAACAATAGGATAAAATATTTCATTGAAGTCAATACATTCCTTCTAATAGTACCCTTTGATAACCAGTCTCATGTGTGATCTTAATAGACATTCCTTTCTATCCCATGTGATATTAATAACCCATTTAGTGTTGATATCCCTCCACTAATGAGGTATAGAATAAGATCCAAAATCATGTTCTATGTAGGGATCCATGTTCCTAGTATATCATGTCTATCCATGAGGATTATTTTGGACTCTAGGTCGCATTGATGGAAGAAGATGGCTTTCCATCATCCATTAGAATGTAGTACATAATATATGTCTCAGTGACATGGTCTAAGTTCCATAAAAGAACTATTTTCTATTGAGTTGACCATCATTGACACGACCCGTCCCCCGGGGCCCGTGTCGTAACTACCCCAAGACCGCCTTCAATAGGCCAGGGGATGGATACTAGCACCAGAGGCGTAAATACCTATAACCGGGAAGGCATTGCCTCTTTAAAACGTAAAGACACCCATCCAGAGAACAAGAGGAAGTAAACACTAAATAAACTGAAAGTACAAGCATGTGCGGAAAAGTAAATGGGAAAGTATACAAACCCAAACTGAGATTACAAGGAAAATACAAATAGCAAGAAAGTGACAAGCTGCTCCTGGAACATCCTCCAAAATTCCTACCTGAAGAGTAGGTACAGATGGCCACCTCAGCTCTCTACGTTTGTTTGTCACCGCTACGTACCCTACAGTCGTGATGTCCTCCTACGGGTATCGTCTCGTCGTGGGGTCCACATCTGGGTACCGACACGTCTTCAGATCCACCTCCGGGTACCGTCCAGCGCTATAAGCCTCAACCTCGACCAGTGTTGTCTGTCGTCTTCAACAAAAAAAAATGTAGTGCAGGAAAAGCCCGTGCAGGGGTGAGGATACGCTACTCAGTAGGGACCTCGAGACCCCCGAAGGACTCGTAGAATCCACAAAGGATGACCAGAAGAAAATATAACTATCACGATGTAACATCCAACACTACATAAGTATATTCCCATACATATACCTATGTCATCAATTATAGCTCTACTCACAAGCTCAAGTACAACCCAATCCACTCAAAATAGTAATTACAGTCTCCAAAGGAAACCACTACCAGTCCACGCAAAAAAACCACTACCAGTCCACATAGGAAAATAGTACAGGTCCACACAGGAAAAATCTACTAGTCCACACAGGAAAAATAGTATAGGTCCACACAGGATAGATAACAATAACGATGTAACATCCAACACATCTTAGGTATATTCCCATATATAAACATATGTCTTCATTTCTAGATTTTCCCACGAGCTCAAGTACAACCTCATCCACACAGAATGGCACAACGAAATCAACACAGGATATCAAGTCAACACATCGAAGATATGGACCAAATGTCAAGACTTAACTCACACAGGTTTGCCACAAGAAGATAGCAGTTAGATGATCAGTTTTAGCCACTGGATCACCTAAGCTGTTGGACCCACACAAGATTGATAGGTACTAACCCCCACAATGACCCACACATAGTTGGTAAGCGCAGGTCCACACAGAACCAGTATGCGCTGCCCCACACAGAGTCGCTGAGTGCTGGTCTACACAGAACCGCTGAGCGCTGGTCCCCACAGAACTGATGCGCATTGGTCCATAAAGAACCATTGAGCGTTGGTCCACATAGAACCACTGGTCTACACAGAACCGGTATTCGTCATCAGCATCGTCGAACACACGGAGGATTCCAGTACAGAAGTCGATGTAGTCGCAACCAGCTCTAGGGTTCCCGCACACAGCACGCTCGTTCCGGGAGGATCCACTGAATGAGACAAGGTGTTGATACATCAACTATCACATAGATCATAGTTGATGTATCGCAAAGTTCTGTCACGTCAAAAGGAACTCAACGCGACTGACGGCGCATTAAACGGACGCCCGGTCTATGAGTTATTGGCTTTTTTATCCCAGGGGCAAGTTTGGTTTTTAAGACATAACCAACGCAACTTTACTCCAACTGTATTCAAACCTCGATCAGATTAATCCAAAACGTTCGTCTCACCAAGAAGAAACCAACAATGTTGATGGAACGTCAATCGGATGTCCGGAGCATAAGATATAAGTGTTTCCGCACTGAAGACCTAGTTGGTTTTGTGTTCAAACCATCCCGGAAAAACCCAAATTTCTCTGAAACCTTGAGTATAGTATACCGAAATGACCATCTCGATTCAAGGATCTCATCGCAAATGACGGTTCGTCAATCGGAGTTCCTTATCCCATGTTATGGGCATTTGAACGGAATTGTCCGAAAATGGGGGGTATGGGCCCGGCCCAGTACCCCTTGGGCCGGCCTAAACTGGGTCGACACAGCCTGGCGGCTCGGCCCAGCACGAGGCTCGGCCCGGCCCGGCAACTCGGTCCGGTGCGACGAATCGGGCCGGTGCGGCGGCACGGGAGCGGGTCGCCAAAGAAAGGGGGTTTGTTACCCCTCTCTTTTATCAAACGGCGACCCCATTATGGAGCCTCGCCATTTTGAAATTGTCGGGGGGTTTCACCACGGGATCCCCCCTGTAACGGTCGGCCGGCAAGGCCAGCCGGCTTCTCGCCGCGGGACCCCGCGTTCCCACACCTTCCGGCGCTGGCGGCCAGAGTTCTTGCCACTTCCATCGAGCTCTCCGGCGGCCGTTGTTTCTGGTCTCCTCTTCCAAAATTGCCACGAAAACCGTCCGGCGCGGCGTGACGACGTCGCGCCCTTCGTCGCGGCCCGAATACGGCCACGACCTCGTTTGTAATCAACGGCGCGGCGTGACGACGAATCTCTATTGTGGCCCGTTCCGGCCGTGTTTTTTTCGTTCCCGCACGGTGCAAGGGCACCGCGCCACCTTCTCTAATTAACAGGAAGATTAGAAAAAGGGAGGATATTCGGCCATGTTCGTGCGGTCCGGTCTCCTCCCGTTATAACTATTGCAGTCGGCCACTCTTAAAGAAACACAATGATTAACATTCACAATTTTAATTTAATAAAATTGGAAACAACACCCTACCTAGAGTATACGTCGATCGAAAGAAGGTGTCATCATTCGAGGATTGTCGCGGTATGGCGTCGCGAGGAGGATGACGGCGAAGGGGGACATCGGCATTCGTCCGCCTCGAGGGAAGGTGATGATGTCGTCGCTCTTCACACGATTCCACTTCCGAACTTGTTTGTCGGTCCGTTGACGATGAATGGGAAGGAGAAGATCCATTGAAGAGTCTCATGTCAGAAGGGGAAGATTCCGAGAAAGAAGTGATGAGCGTTCTTCGTTGGAGTTGGAGTCTTCTTCACGTTCTTCGGCGAAGGAGTAGGAGTAGAAAAGCTCTAGTGCAACGCTTCCCTAACCCACAATAAAATATGGATTTGCCATATTTTATTACTTATTCCAACGATTTAAAATAAAATCAAAAACACTAACCTACATAATTAAATTCATGAGTGTTGGCAAAATTAATTGGTAGGTTATGTTTTATAATTTAAAAAAAAGAGAATGGAGTTATGCAATTAAAGAGGGGGTTTTAGGAAGTTGAAAATGGTGGGGCTCGTGCGGGCCGCACCTATTTAACCCTCCCGAGTGATGTTATGTGGGGGTCGGGCTCCACTACCATAACCTCTCATGAGAGGTTTGGGTGTTGTGGCCCACACCTCAACCACCACTTGGTGGTTTTAACCACCTCCAAATGAAATAAAATTTGCTTCACAAATTTTATTTATTCGTCAATTATTAACATCTCCACTCGAGCAAATGCAGCAAAGGTGAAGGTCCACTTAAGCAATTACCGGCTTTGCGAGTTCATTGGTGCCCTCAGATTTTGATTCTGAGCACCGTTTCAAAAGATAGAAAAACCCGCTCGTTCGTTCACTGAACGTACCCGAGCTAAACTTTAGAAAACGATTCCGGGCACAAAGGGACTCAGAATCAAGTGCCGCCAGAAACTACAGACTCGTAAAATCCCAAAGATAATTAAGAAAATATTTCCCTTCAAATTTCCGGGTCATTACATTACTCCCTCCTCAATGCTTTACGTTCATGTTAAGCTTCAACACAAACTAAGGAAAACAATGTGGAACTGAGCACGCATATGAGCCTTCCGCTCCCATTTGATCTCTTGGAGGTTCTCATGCTACCCGTGAAAGAAAACTAGAGGAATCGTCCATCCACATAGAACCTGCTCTTATCGATCCTCGATCTCTACCGAAACCTCCGAAAAACGTCACCCTGTCATTGACGTCCAACTTCTTGTGGACGATGACGTGCGATGAAATGTGCACGTATCTTCACAGTTGAGATATGTGAATGACATCATGCACCCTGTGCAACTGAGGTGGTAAGTTCAAGCGGTAAACCTCCTCGCCTACCATGCTGAGGACCAAAAAGGTTCGTTGAACCTCGGAGGTAACATGCCGCCTCGTCCACATATTCGAAAACCTCGTCGAGGTGAGACCTGTATAAGGTCATGTTTGTCATCCTCGAACTCCAGAGGCCTTTACTACCTGATTAGAACTAAAACTCAAAACTCGTGATAAAAAGAGTGTAAGGGTGACCGAATCATGAGTGATCAGTCACTCCCTCCTATGCATGAGTTAATTCTGTGATTCTTGAGGTTCCCTTTTTGCAGACTAAGGAAAACTCATCCCAATGTTGTAGATAAACCACAACCTTTTTCCTAATACAGTGAACCTGGGTATGAATCATTAATCAAATCCATACCCTGACCAACGTCGTAAGGCCTCGACACTGCCACCAAGAGATTCCATCCGAAACTCTCGCCTCGAGTGTCAGATCACACCATCGGCGTATGTGTGATTATCAAGCCTCCTCCCAAAGGCATCTCCAGACGTGAGTGTCAAGTAAACAGCTTACCCAGAACCTCTAGGTCTAGGACAAGATTCATGGAAGGAAAGATTGATTGGTACCTATGTCTATTTTTTATGGTACCTAGCAGTAGACATAGACCTTACCTAGAATCATTCTTAGAGCCCCTGGGTCACACTCCTTGGCCGCAAGTAGCTACTCTCTCCCCCTACCCTCCTGCCCCCTGAGCCTGGCAGGGAAAACAAAGGAGGTTGGTTGTAACATGTCGAAACGTACACCACCACATGCTGCTTTCCATGCTCTGCTTCTACGTCTGCTGCTCTGCAGATTCAACTGTCCATAACACTTCCTCTACCTAAAACATTCAACACGCCCAAGTCTCTGAGACTTGCACCAGTTTCCTATCATCCCACTGTTATCGTTCACTGGCTAAAACAGTTTCTCCAATGGACCCACAACCACAAAGGTTCTCCCTATCATCCTAGCAAAAATAGGAATGCATGGAGGAAAAGTGATGGCTCAGCTTTCCTTTAGTCACACATCGTTCAGAAGTTCGTGCCTAAATCACTGATCACATCGCATTCGAACGAATACCAGAAACAATTGGTATGCCTCAATGAGTACTCAGCTTCCGACATGTCGTACTGCTGAAGCTGTATTGGACCTAGAAAACTCAGATCCACCTCCTCAAGCTAGTTCTCAGCCGCCTACGAATCAGGCATGCCTCAGAACATGAGGGACAACTGTTGCTGAAACATATGTAAGGCACTAATCCTACGAGTGTCCTCTTCTGGTACTGCTGGTAGTGTCTACTGACAAACTGGTAGTGACATAGCCGGTGCACTACCCGAAGGTACTATCATAGGCATCGGTCCACGTACTGAATCCTCATTACTAAACAGACCAACCTCATGGTCTCTCACTGGAAGACTCTAGTAGCGAAGGTCACCAACCCCTTTACTAGTGTCTAATATAGGCATAGAACTCTAGAAATCACCTGTATCCATTCCACTGATGCCTGGGAAAACTGTCTCGCCTCATAACCTCGGAGGCCTCTACTACTGAAACTTGTGCATCGTGCTCTGCAAGAGTACACCGTAAACGAGTACGGATGGTGGAATCTGCTACCTAATGGGTGGGGTTGCTGCTGGTACACCACCCGAAGGTGACATCACAGAAAAAGGGCCATGCACCAGAGTCTCGTCGCTCAGTGGGCCGTCATCATGTTCTCTCTTTAGGGGAACCCTAGCTGGCTATCTTCGCAGTGGAATCCTGATAAGACATAGCTGCGCCACGGTCAAACGATTTATACCTGGTGAGATAACTCAATGTGACCACAAAGGAAACTCTTAAAACACACTTGCAATCAATGTCTCTGTGTACTGAGTTGGAAATAAGAATTCAGGGTCCTGGTGTAATGATACATCGTCCGCCGCACCAACACTGGGCTCCTTGTACTTATAACCACACTCAACACCCTCAACACTATTGCTTCACAAAGAAGAAAGATCAGAGTCCTGAATTCTGCGGTATAACCGAACTACCTTTGATACCAATTTGTCACGAACCATCCCCTGGGGCCCATTCCATAACTACCCCATGCATGCCTTCCATAGGACAGGGGCAGGAGACTAGCACCAGAGGCATAAATCCCTATAACCGGAAAGGAATTGCCTCTTTAAAACGTAAACACACCCATCAAGAGTACAAGCGGAAGTAAACAATAAGCAAACTGAAGGTACAAACATGTCCGGAAAAGTAAATGGGCCAGTATACAAACCCAAACTGAGAGTACAAGGAAAAGACAAATAGTAGGAAAGTGAAAAGCTTCTCCTAGATCATCCTCCGATGTTCCTACCTGAATGGTAGGTACAGAGGGCCACCTCAGCTCTCTACGTCCGTCTGTCACCCCTGCGTACCCTCCAGTCATGATGTCCTCCTACGGGTACCATCTCACCGTGGTGTCAACCTCTGGTTTCTGACTCGTCGTCAGATCCACCTTCGAGTACCGTCCAGCTCTACAAGACTCAACCTCGACCATTGTTGTTCGTCGTCTGCAACCAAAACAACATAGTGCGGGCAAAGCCCGTGTATGGGTGAGTATACGCTACTCAGTAGGGACGCCGAGACCCCCTATGGTCTCCCAGAATCCACAAGGGATAACCACACGAAAAGATAATGATCACAAAGTAACATCCAACACTACTTAGTTATATGCCCATACATATACATAATTTATCAATTCTATCTCTACGCACAAGCTCAAGCACAACCCAGTCCACACAAAACAATAATTCTGGTCTCAACAGAAAACCACTACAATTCCACACAAGGAACCACTACCAATCTACACAGGAAAGAAGTACTGGTCCATAAAAGAAAACTCTACAAGTCCACATAGGAAATATTGTATAGGTCCACACAGGATAGATAACAATAACGAAGTAACAACCAACACTTCTTAGGTATATGCCCATACATATACCAAAGTCCTAATTTCTAGCTCCGCCCCTGAGATCAAGTACAATCCCGTCCACACAGAACGCCCCAACAAAATCCACACAGGATATCAAGTCAACTCATCGTAGATATGTACCAAAAGTCATGACTCAGCTCATACAGGAATGTCACAAGAAGATAGCGGTTAGATGATCATTTGTAGACACGGGATCACATAATCTCTTAGACCCACATAGGATCAAAGGTACTAACCCCCACAATGACCCACATAGATTCGGTAAGTGCTGGTCCACACAGAACCGCTGTTCCACATAGAACTGGTATGCGCTGCCCCACACAGAGTCGTTGAGCGCTGGTCCACACAGAACCGCTGAGCGCAGGTCCACACAGAACCACTGAGTGTTGGTCCACACAAAACCATTGAGCACTGGTCAACACAGAACCGCTGGTCCACATAGAACCGGTAGTCATCTTCGTCGTCGTTGAACCCACGGAAGATTCCTATACGGATGTCGATGCAGTCACATCCAGCTCTAGGGTTCCCGCACACAGCACTTCTTTGAGGATCTGCTCCACGAGCAAAGGGGTCGATAAATCAACTATAACATAGATCAGAGTTAATGTATTGAAAAGTTCTGTCATGTCAAAATGAACTCAATGCGGATGACAGCTAGTTAAACAGACGCTCGGTCTAAGAGTTATTGGCTTTTTCATCCTAGAGACCTGGTTGGTTTTTAAGTTATAACGAACCCGATTGTACTCCAACTGCAACCAAACCATGAGTGGAGTAAGCCAAACGGTCCATCTGACCATTAGGAAACCAACTAACTCGATGGCACTTCAATAGGACGTTCGAAGCTTATGATATAAGTGTTTCCGCTCCGAAGGCCCGGTTGGTTTCGTGTTCGAACCAACCCGGCCGAACACAAAGTTCTCCAAAACCTTGAGTATAGTATACAGAAATGACCTTATCGATTCAAGGATCGCATCGAAACTGACGGTTTGTCAATCGGTGTTGTGTAGCCCATGTTATGTGCATTTGAAAGGAATTGTCTGAAAATGGGGGGTCAGGCCCGGCCCGGCCCGGCCCAATACCCCTTAGGCCGGCCCAAACTAGGTCGACCCAGCCCGGGTGGCGACCCGGCCTGGCATCTCTACCCGGCCCGGTGGCTCAGGCTGGCCCGATGGCTCAGCCCGGCACGACGGATCAGTCCGGCGCGGTGAGCCCAGCAGCGCGGCGGCGCGGCGGCGTGGCGAGCACGGCCTGTGCGGCAACGTGGTTAGCGCTGCTGTGTGCACGCGCCTCGCCATGGAAAGGGGGAATTTCCCCCCTTTTCTATGAAACGGCGGCCCATTATGGGGCCGCGCCATTGTAAAACCACCACCCCCTGGCTCCTCCCTGTAACGGCCGGCCGGCACGGCCGGCCGGTTTCTCACTGCGGGACCCCATGGTCCCGCACCTTCCGGCGCCGGCGGCCGTAGTTCCGGATGCCTCCTTCGAGCTCTCCAGCGGCCGAATTTTCCGGCCGCCTCTTCCAAAATTGTCAGGAAAACCATCTAGCGTGGCGCGATGACGCCACACCCCTCCATCGCAGCCCGACTCCAGCCAGAGCCTCATTTGCAATCAACGGCGTGGCACGACGGCGCTTCTCCATCGTGACCCATTCCAGCCACGTTTCTTACATTCCTGCGTGGTGCGACGGCACCGTTCCACCTTCTCTAATTAACACGAAGATTAAAAAATAGAGAGAAGAATCGGCCGTGTTCGTGCAGTGCGGTCTCCTCCCATTATAATGATAGTAGTCGGCCAATCGTAAAAAAACACAATGATGAAAATTTACAATTTTAATTTAATAAAATTGGAAAAAACACCCTACCTTGAGTATACATCGATCGGAAGAAGGTGTAGTCATTCGAGGATCGTCGCAGTACGATGTCGCGAGGATGACGACGACGGAGGGGGACGTCGGCGTTCGTCCGCCTCGAGGGAAGGCGATGATGTCGCCGCTCTTCACATGATTCCACATCCGAGCTTGTTCGTAGGTATATGGATGATGAAGGGGAAGGAGAAGATCCGTTGAAGTGTCTCGCGTCAGATGTGTAAGATTTCGAGAAAGAAGTGACGAGCATTCTTCGTCGGAGTTGGCGCGTTCTTCACGTTCTTCGGCGAAGGAGGAGGAGAAAATCTCTAGCACAACGCTTCCCAAACCCATAATAAAATATTGATTAGCCTAATTTTATTACATATTCCAATGAATTCAATTAAAATCAAAAACACTTACCTACTTAATTAAGTTCATGAGTGTTGGCAAAATTAATTGGTAGGATATGTTTTAGCATTTGAAAAAGAGTGAGTAGAGTTATGCAATTAATGAGGAGGTTTTATGAAGTTGTAAAGGGTGGGGCTTGTGCAGGCCCCACCTAGTTAATCCTCTCGAGGGAGGTTATGCAGGGTTGGGCCCCACTACCATAACCTCTCATGAGAGGTTTTGGTGCGGTGGCCCCCACCTCAACCACCACTTCGTGGTTTTAACCACCGCCAAAAGAAATAAAATTTGCTTCACAAATATTAATTATTCCCCAATTTTTAAATTCTCCACTCGAGAAAATGCAACCAAGGTTGTAACACCCCGAGCTTCCACGATATGCTTCTCATTCAATAATGCAATAGCTTGCATTGTACGCAACTTCGAGTTCTAAAACACCGCGACTAATCAAAGTATCTGTTATGAATAGTAATAACCACTTTTTAAAATTATAGAAATTTTATATTTCAAAATGGACTTCATTTTTGGATTCGGAATATCGAAATTAGCCTATGTTGAATTTTTTGTATTTTTCTGAGAACTTCTAATTTTTTATGAATAGTGAAAAATACTTTAAAACAACTTTTTTAATCAAAATAATTTATTGTGATAAATTATACTATTTATTGGTTTTAAGGTATAATTAGAATATATTTTTACCATTTTATCCAATGGTGGTCATTAGAATTAATTTGACATTGAAATTGGACATAAACAATTGCCAAACTTTTGATATAAATTGTTTCTTAAAAACACGCTATTTGTTGTAACAGCGAGAATTAATTATAAAATTAATTAATACAACTTATATGTTTGTATTTTGTAAAATAGACATCATTTTTGAATTCAGAATATCAATTATAGCTTAGGGTGAAATTTTGGCCTTATTCTGAAAAACATCAATTTTTGATGAATAGTGAAACCACTAAGTGGTTGTTAAAAACTGATTTTTCATTAAAATGAAATATTACCACTTCTGTGATTTGATTTTCAAAAATCCGACATTCATGGTTGTCATTAAGAAGTAAAATGTGGTTCAATGAGATCAAAATAATTTTTTGGTGAATAGTAACTTTTAAGTTCTTAATCGCGATTAGAGGTAATTAGTGTCGTTTAAGGTAAAAACAATTTTTTAATAATATGATATGAGCTTGACACTTGTACTACTCCTATTGGATGAGTCATGGCCGACCAAGACAACCCATGGGTCAACTTGGGGACCCCATGGAGCCACTTTAGTTGGAAAATGACATAAATATACATTTATTTAATGTTAAAATTAAATTGACACAAACATGAGTTGTTTTACTAAAACAGTTTTTAAGTGGGGTTACACAAGTCCCAATTTTGACTATAAATATTAATTAGAAAGCTAAAAATATTTCCTACATCATAGTATTTTTTTTATAATTTTTAGACATTAAATAAATTAAATTATTTATGACATCATTATGATGCAGCGATGACCTCATTATTTAACGATTTAAATAAAATGAGAAGATAATGAAAAATCCAAGGCTTACACTTGTCCAAAGCCTATTGGATGAGGAGATTTAGAAACCTTATCACCTTAGCCTCTAATTATATAAGTGTGGGACCTTTGGAATCCGAAAATCATTGTGAAATAATGTAACATTTCAATCTTTCCAAAAGTGCCCCTCCTCTCCTCTTATAAAAGTCCCCCACCTCTCCCACCTCATTTACACTTTCAAGCCATTTGGCTCGGCCAACATCTTCCCAAATACACTCCCAACTTCCCTCTCTTACTCCTAGAAGCCTCACTTTGGGCATAACTCTTCCCAAGGAAGCCTTTGGCTCAAATCAAAAAGAGTTACCCGATTTTGAGGTAATGTCTTCTCTAATGTTGTTTTGTTTTATTTATCTTCTCCAACCCCCTAAAATCTTTTTATTCATTTCTTTTGTAACAACAGCAGTATACTCAATATACTAGGATGTTGTTATAAGAAGTATTCGAGCTACACTTACACACACCTACATCTAATGGTTAAAGAACATACAGTTTCTGTGGATGGCGAATTTCTGCCTCACGAAACGATGATTGTTCAACACTCATATAACACCTCCAAAGGTGGCCATTAAGATGTCACTATTTTTATATATGATATATAATATGTTTATTTTTTACTTATGCTTCTGTACTTCTCATTTATGGCATACTTTATGATTTCCATTATGGGTAAAACGCGATAATTTCATTTTAGGATGTGCGGACTACCGCCCCCTCAAAGTGATTTGAATCGTTAATGCCATATGTGGGATGTATAAAGGATGGATTAAATGGTATTATACACTATATTATACTGGAATTATATTATACATTTATATCATTATGATTTCGTTCCATTAAATATGAAATTGAAATGAAAGTAGCGTTCATGCGTACGTACGGCTTACCGTCTCCATGAACGGTGCATTTCATTTCTTACCTCTAAATGTTACGTAATATTATAAATGAATGTATATACTGGAAATATAAGATATATATGAAATCTAAATCATGAATATAATTCTGGATATAATGGATATTCTACCACATGAACAACTTGTAATTATAAGAAGTTTGTTGTTGACTCAAGTTACCAAAGATCGACAAAACGACCGTTATTAACTTAAATAATTACATAATGTTCATATCATTGTAATATGTGATATAAAAAGGATAATGAAATTTAAAATGGTTCTTAATAAGGTATATATTAACTCTAGTTTATTATTCAGGAGGTTAAAGAACGGTTGAGTCAAGTCGGACACAAGGTAAGGGAACTTCTTAACCCAACTTCCATTCTTTGGGTTAATCTCCTACTTTCAAATTATGTCATGATATTATTATGTCCTATTTTGTATTTTTACTTTCTTTATGTGTACCTATAGTGAATACACATAATAGATCTATTTTATTTTAAAAATGATCTATTTAAGGACTTCGTCTCAATCTCCTTTCATTGAGGCATATTTGGTTTTATACACAACTTTCTTTTATACGGTGTATAAACCCCTTTGACTATTAAGTTTATTCAAAAGGAATCTTTTTTTATATGAGGTGTTTTACTAAACGACAAAAGGGAATGTTTTTCTTTCCGTACTTATACGGCGACAACGACTTCTCTGCCGCCGTGACCATTATTTGAGATTCGGCTTCCTCTACAAGCCATCTTTTTTTTAATGAAAAATAAATACAAAGTTTTAACTCTCTTTTATTTTGGTATTGAAAATGGTTTTGGAAGAATTTTTATTATATCAATGTGTTTTATTAATATCTTGTGATTGAAATGTGGAAATGTTATGTTTCCTTTATGCATGTTTTATGTGATACGATTATGTTATGGTTTATGATATGTTTAAACCTATTCATATGAGGAATGCATTGGACTTAATAAGTGACGGGTGGAGCCCGCTATAGCTCCTCGATGCATCGGCAGGTCTCATGAGACAAACTAGTGTCTTGGCACGAGGCCTTGACAAAATCTAATTTGTGGTCTTGGCACGAGGCCTTGGCTACGTGGTTATGACAGTCTGGCATTATGCATTCCATCATTATAAAAGTGGTTATTGATATTGCATTTGATTATTCGACCAGTAGAATATCCATGTGAATAAATAAATGGCATTATCTCATTTTACTTTTGCCATATTATGTTGAAGTTCATGTTTAAAAGGCTTTTGTTTTAGTTATACATTGCCTTAAAAGTTAATGTTTATTTATGAAAGCTTCCGCAATATTGTTATCCTTACTGAGCATCTGAGCTCACCCCTTTCAATGTTTTAATATTTTCCAAGATGTGAAGAAGTATTTTATGAATGACCTGCAGGGATAGTCAGAAGAGGATATGAGTCTGGACTATGAAGACTTTGTTATTAGTTTTTAACTTTATGATGTAATGTAAGACTTATGAATGTATCTAGTGTTTCCAAGGATACTAAACTAATCGGTCTTTCGAGACTTGATCTTTTATGATCATGCCAATGTTACGAAGTTATGCACCGACTCTGGGTAGCTGGGGTCGGGGCGTTACAGTTGGTATCAGAGGCAGTTTAGTACTAACCTTGAAGCTAGATTTAGATAAACTCTGATTACAGCACATAGCCCAAAGATAGACTTTGAGGATTAGTATAGAAAAACTTCCTAGAATTTTGGTATTATAGAGATGTTATGAGTTTTCCGAGCAATACATCCCTGTCTGGATACGAGCAGGTAGAGGCGGCTCTAGCACAGATGTACCTAGGGGTAAAACCCGAAAACACCGCTTTGAGCTAGACTCGAACGGGAACTGGTGCACGACAACGGGCCTTGCTGCACTCTTGGTTACGACAATCCTGAGGGATTTGCTTAGGATAATTCTCATTTTCTTTATAAACCAATATGCAGGGTTTATGAGTATATAATTCCTCAAAGAAAACATTCTTATGATTATGGATTATATCCATAAACCGTTCAATTTACTTTAAGTATTTTAAAAGTTTGGAATTATTCATTATAATTCATAAAATAACCTAGTTTATGTCATTGTATAGAAATGGTGCCCAGTAGAAGGAATGTGAACTCCAGCAATACATATGACCCAAAGAGTAAGAAGGATCGTATCTTTCACGGTATTAAGCCAACATTTCGAAGGGAAATAGTCTCCCATGTGTTCTCAACATATGAAGAAATAGTATCATGTGTTAATAAGATAAGTAAAGAATTCTCTGAGTCCTATGGATTTGAAGCGAAGCAAGAGACGAAAGGGATGGAAGAGAGAATGATGGATAAAGGGATGAGGGGAAAGAAGAATTTTCCAATATGTGGTAATTGTGGGAAGAAACATCATGGAACTTGCCTAAAGGGAATGGGAGTTTGTTATAAGTGTAGAGAAAAAGGACACAAAGTGTGTGACTGCAAGGGTAAGAAAATGGTTTCAAATGTACAATGCTTCTTCTGCAAGGATTGGGGACACTACGCAAACCAATGTCCAAATCATCAGAGTATGCCCCAAATGATGTTATTGGATAATAATCAAGTTATGATACTACCACAGATGAGGAGTAATGATTAGAGTTCTTAAATTGTTATTAAAGAATTTTGTAATTTGAGTGTTGTATCAATGATGTACTGGTTATAATAATTATGGAGTATATAAGGATTGTACTGTAGTACTATTTCATCAAGGACTTGAGATTGTGTGGAACCAAGAAAAGTGACTCCACATTAGGTTAAATTTTTGGAAAATATATGGTTGAGAGAAAGATAAACCATAATATGGTTCTGATACCGAGATAGTGATTTTGGAATAAGACATGATTGATTCAGATAAATTATGTTGGATATTCTTAACATCCTTGAAACTGATTAATGATTTGTATACATTTTTGGATAGAAGGAGTATATCTAGTTTTCTATAAGGAATAAGGGATCATGAATGTAATCAATAAGGATTTATGGTAATACAGTATGTTTCAGTGTTTTAAAAGAATACATGATGAAGGTGTTCACATGTTGTTACGCAGGAAAAAAAAGAGCTTCATTATGTTTACCTTCCTCATAAAATCTGGACTGTGAGTTGGACAGAAGTATTTTGGATAACAATAAGGGTTGGAATGGATTATATTTTACATTGGATACTATTGTTAAGTTTATTTTTGGATATTTATAAAAAGGACAACACGCAGACCGAGTGACAACCCATCGCGTCGGACAAAGCTGTGGGAATCGAACCCACAACCATAGTGCGATTGGGATTAATCGCCTACCACTGGACTACGTGAAGTCCCTGGTTATTACAAAATAGTTTTTCTAATATAAATGGTATGTGTTAATATTTGGAACCTTATACAATTAGGATAAATAGAATATTTTTGAGTTCAGTTACCATTTGGAGTAAAAGTTGGGTTTGTGGTAAAAATTTATTAACGAATGAAAGTATACATAACAAGTATGTATATTCCCTTATGTTCTTAGTAAATCTCCTAAATAAATTCCTCAACATTATAAAAGGTAACTTAAAACAAAAATTTTGTCGGTTAACTTTTCCAACTGGGGATTCAATGACCGTTTAACCAATCACAAGTTTGTGATTTTCTTGGGGTTAAACTTTATCCTAATCCTATTTTCTATAACTCTCCATCAGACCTTGATGGTTTGTTTCTCCTCCATATCCATATTTTCATAGAATCCTAGAATGGGCTATATCGGGTGACCTTTGTACTTATCTTGCTTTCTTTTAATGTTATATATTTATTAACCTTATTTCCGATGTGGGTTTTCCTCAAAGGTATTTTCTCTTTTCAACCTTTTATTTTCAAAGAAAAATTTCAAATTGCGAGGATGCAATTTATTGAAGGAGGGGAGAATGTAACACCCCGAGCTTCCACGATACGCTTCTCATTCAATAATGCAATATCTTGCATTGTACGCAACTTCGAGTTCTAAAACACCGCGACTAATCAAAGTAGCTGTTATGAATAGTAATAACCACTTTTTAAAATTATATAAATTTTATATTTCAAAATGGACTTCATTTTTCGATTCGGAATATCGAAATTAGCCTATGTTGAATTTTTGGTATTTTTCTGAGAACTTCTAATTTTTTATGAATAGTGAAAAATACTTTAAAACAACTTTTTTAATCAAAATAATTTATTGTGATAAATTATAAAATTTATTGGTTTTAAGGTATAATTAGAATATATTTTTACCGTTTTATCCAATGGCGGTCATTAGAATTAATTTAACATTGAAATTGGACATAAACAATTGCCAAACTTTTGATATAAATTGTTTCATAAAAACACGCTATTTGTTGTAACAGCAGGAATTAATTATAAAATTAATTAATACAACTTATATGTTTGGAATTTTGTAAAATAGACATCATTTTTGAATTCGGAATATCAATTATAGCTTAGGGTGAAATTTTGGCCTTATTCTGAAAAACTACAATTTTTGATGAATAGTGAAACCACTAAGTGGTTGTTAAAAACTGATTTTTCATTAAAATGAAATATTACCACTTCTGTGATTTGATTTTCAAAAATCCGACATACATGGTTGTCATTAAGAAGTAAAATGTGGTTCAATGAGATCAAAATAATTTTTTGGTGAATAGTAACTTTTAAGTTCTTAATCGCGATTAGAGGTAATTAGTGTAGTTTAAGGTACAAAAAATGTTTTAATAATATCATATGATCTTGACACTTGTCCTACTACTATTGGATGAGTCATGGCCGACCAAGAAAACCCATGGGTCAACTTGGGGACCCCATGGAGCCCCTTTAGCTGGAAAATGACATTAATATACATTTATTTAATGTTAAAATTAAATTGACACAAACATGAGTTGTTTTACTAAAACAGTTTTTAAGTGGGGTTACACAAGACCACATTTTGACAATAAATATTCATTATAAAGCTAAAACTATTTCCTACATCATAGTATTTTTTTATTATTTTTAGACATTAAATAAATTAAATTATTTATGACATCATTATGATGCAGCGATGACCTCATTATTTAACGATTTAAATAAAATGAGAAGATAATGCAAAATCCAAGGCCTACACTTGTCCAAAGCCTATTGGATGAGGAGATTTAGAAACCTTATCACCTTAGCCTCGAATTATATAAGTGTGGGACCTTTGGAATCCGAAAAGCATTGTGAAATAATGTAACATTTTAATCTTTCCAAAAGTGCCCCTCCTCTCCTCTTATAAAAGGCCCCCACCTCTCCCACCTCATTTACACTTTCAAGCCATTTGGATCGGCCAAACTCTGCCCAAATACTCTCCCAACTTCCCTCTATTACTCCTAGAAGCCTCACTTTGGGCAGAACTCTTCCCAAGGAAGCCTTTGGATCAAATCAAAAAGAGTTACCCGATTTTGAGGTAATGTCTTCTCTAATGTTGTTTTGTTTTATTTATCTTCTCCAACCCCCTAAAATCTTTTTATTAATTTCTTTTGTAACAACACCAGTATCCTCAATATACTAGTATGTTGTTATAAGAAGGATTCGAGCTACACCTACACACACCTACATCTAATGGTTAAAGAACATACGGTTTCTGTGGATGGCGAATTTCTGCCTCACGAAACGATGATTGTTCAACACTCATATAACACCTCCAAAGGTGGCCATTAAGATGTCACTATTTTTATATATGATATATAATATGTTTATTTTTTACTTATGCTTCTGTACATCTCATTTATGGCATACTTTATGATTTCCATTATGGGTAAAACGCGATAATTTCATTTTAGGAAGTGCGGACTACCGCCCCCTCAAAGTGATTTGAATCGTTAATGCCATATGTGGGATGTATAAAGGATGGAGTAAATGGTATTATACACTATATTATACTGGAATTATATTATACATTTATATCATTATGATTTCGTTCCATTAAATATGAAATTGAAATGAAAGTAGCGTTCATGCGTACGTACGGCTTACCGTCTCCATGAACGGTGCATTTCATTTCTTACCTCTAAATGTTACGTAATATTATAAATGAATGTATATACTGGATATATAAGATATATATGAAATCTAAATCATGAATATAATTCTGGATATAATGGATATTCTACCACATGAACAACTTGTAATTATGAGAAGTTTATTGTTGACTCAATTTACCAAAGATCGACAAAACGACCGTTATTAACTTAAATAATTACATAATGTTCATAACATTGTAATAAGTGATATAAAAAGGATAATGAAATTTAAAATGGTTCTTAATAAGGTAGATATTAACTCTAGTTTATTATTTAGGAGGTTAAAGAACGGTTGAGTCAAGTCGGACACAAGGTAAGGGAACTTCTTAACCCAACTTCCATTCTTTGGGTTAATCTCCTACTTTCAAATTATGTCATGATATTATTATGTCCTATTTTGTATTTTTACTTTCTTTATGTGTACCTATAGTGAATACACATAATAGATCTATTTTATTTTAAAAATGATCTATTTAAGGACTTCGTCTCAATCTCCTTTCATTGAGGCATATTTGGTTTTATACACAACTTTCTTTTATACGGGGTATAAACCCCTTTGACTTTTACGTTTATTCAAAAGGAATCTTTTTTTATATGAGGTGTTTTACTAAACGACACAAGGGAATGTTTTTCTTTCCATACTTATGCGGCGACAACGACTTCTCCACCGCCGTGACCATTATTTGAGATTCGGCTTCCTCTACAAGCCATCTTTTTTTTAATGAAAAATAAATACAAAGTTTTAACTCTCTTTTATTTTGGTATTGAAAATGGTTTTGGAAGCATTTTTATTATATCAATGTGTTGTATTTATATCTTGTGATTGAAATGTGGAAATGTTATGTTTCCTTTATGCATGTTTTATGTGATACGATTATGTTATGGTTTTTGATATGTTTAAACCTATTCATATGAGGAATGCATTGGACTTAATAAGTGACGGGTGGAGCCCGCTATAGCTCCTCGATGCATCGGCAGGTCTCATGAGACAAACTAGTGTCTTGGCACGAGGCCTTGACAAAATCTAATTTGTGGTCTTGGCACGAGGCCTTGGCTACGTGGTTATGACAGTCTGGCATTATGCATTCCATCATTATGAAAGTGGTTATTGATATTGCATGTGATTATTCGACCAGTAGAATATCCATGTGAATAAGTAAATGGCATTATCTCATTTTACTTTTTCCATATTATGTTGAAGTTCATGTTTAAAAGGCTTTTGTTTTAGTTATACATTGCCTTAAAATTTAATGTTTATTTATGAAAGCTTCCGCAATATTGTTATCCTTACTGAGCATCTGAGCTCTCCCCTTTCAATGTTTTAATATTTTCCAGGATGTGAAGAAGTATTTTATGAATGACCTGCAGGGATAGTCAGAAGAGGATATGAGTGTGGACTATGAAGACTTTGTTTTTAGTTTTTCACTTTATGATGTAATGTAAGACTTATGAATGTATCTAGTGTTTCCAAGGCTACTAAACTAATCGGTCTTTCGAGACTTGATCTTTTATGATCATGCCAATGTTACGAAGTTATGAACCAACTCTGGGTAGCTGGGGTCGGGGCGTTACAAAGGTGAAGGTCCCCTTAAGAAATTACCGGCGTTGTGAGTTTATCAGTGCCCTCGGATTTTGATTCTGAGCAACGGTTCAAAAGATAGAAAAACCGGCTCGTTCGTTCACTGAACATACCCGAGCTAAACTTCAAAAAATGATTCGGGCACACCGGTCCTCGGAATCAGGTTCCTTCAGAAACTAAGGACTCTTAAAATTCCAAAGAAAATTAAGAAAAAATTTCCTGTGAAATTTCCGAGTCTTTACAATCATTGTATTAACTCACTGGTATTTGATCATTATGCTCAATTAATACATCATAACAAACCGGTTCTTCAATGGATTTATTCGAAACCTCTAATATTTTGTTTTCTATATTCTATATCTTTATATCAACATAAATTGTAATTTTTTACCTTGAGATCTAAAACAAATGACACATGTAATGATGATAAGTTTTTGGGAAGTGGATAACCACAAAATGTATCCATTCACTTGAGTAGTGTATCATATGTATTTAGATTCCCTCGATCTAGAATCCAACATAGATATTTAGAGAAAAATAAAAAATGCATATATTGGACAAACAATAATATGTAACATATAATAGTTATTATGCTTATTAGTACACAACTCTATCACCATCATTATATCAATCAATAGATATGGGAATCGATTGATCATATAACTTTCGTTCAAAACTACTTCTACCAATAATATATTTACAATCTCTACATTCATCAACATCTCCATTATTATATCCAATATGCCACTATTAATTCACTATGTTTATCCATTATATTGAGTAGTGTATAGAAGAATGAACTATCACCTATTGTTTTCTTATTGATAAAAAGTTCCAAACTCATTGATTGTACATTATATTGTATTTTTAGTCCAGAAACACTCGATCAATTTTCTATATGTAAACACCATTCATGATTTTAATTTCATAAACACTTTAAAAACATCAACATTTACATTTATCAGAAACAACCAACATGTCTTGGAATATTAATCAATAAATGATCCAATCTTTTTATCCTCATAGGCATGTATTCATCTCTTATCAGACATTACAATATATCAACACTATAATCTCTTTTCCACTCACCATTGATGTCCCAAACACTAAAATTAATCATTGGACAAAAACATAATGGTTATAAATTGAAAGGATCCCTTTATAAGATAGGGTAGAAGTATTTATTCAAAATTAATATTTAGTCCTCATAAAACAAATGAACAAGCTCCATATTCCATGAAATCATTAATTATTTCTCTATGGTATTTGATATGAAAAATATATCCACATCATTAAATAATTTACCCAAAATAAAATATAATAATCTTGACATCCACTCATCCTTCATCACCATATGGATTCCATTCGAAATATTCAACAATCATTTCTTAATTGGAAGTCATATACTTAATGTCTCATGTTTTCTAAAGGCTAATATGGTCTTTTTTATTCCAATTATATGTTTTCATCCTTGGATAGAATGAAATATACCATGATGCAAGATTAGTTTGGTGGAATAATCTCTAATTTTCATTAAATTTTTAATGTAAACCATGTATAAAATTCTACCAAAGATAATTTCATACTAATCAAACTATTCTCATCAGACATAACATTCTATTTATTACCCAAATCAATTATGTATTTATCATTGAGATGTCACCTAGATCTAGAATCTTGCATTAATAAATAGTATTTCTCTTCTTTTATATCTTCCCAATACATTTTCATGATATTTTTTTCCACCACACTTATTATTCCAATTATCATTTTTATTGTGACAATTCATTCCATAATTTCAAGGTTTTAAATTCATCTTCATGGTCATTGATTTGTACATTCCATGGGTTTAACTCACACTATAACCAATCTCTATCATCTCTCCTCCTTTTAATGACATTGTATACACATATTTTGATGTAATTTTACCTATCTTCCTTGGTCATACAATAAATCAATTCATCAAAAACCATTGTGGTAATATCATTGAGATGAAATATATCTATCAGTATGTACCTAGAGTTTTTTATTATGTTCTTATCATATGAATCAAGAAAAATATTGTTTTGAATCTTCAAACATTTAATATATTAAATTCAATATTCCAATTTTATTACCTTAACAATAATGGTATTCAAATTAATGATGTGGTCATTCACCAATGATGATATCCTTATTCAAAGGTTGTCTAATTTTACAGTTATGGAAAAAATCAACTGACTTGGCCTTATATAAATTCATTAGGGAAATCCTAATTTATATAATCATATTTATCTATTCAATTTTGAAATATCCTCATTTTCCAATGATAATGAAAAATTCATAGATGGGTTTTTGAATGATGGTTTGATAGAGTGGGGTTGAATTCCTTTCGTAATCACCAAAATTGTTTTTACCATTTATTTATAATACCTAGTAAATCACAATTATTCCCCACATCCATAACTGTGTACATACATTTTTTCCAAAGGCATTTAGTATGTTATAGTTTCAAACATAACACTACATAAAAACTAAAATTGGTCGAGAGGGTGGGTGTTCAGGATCATCACACCCTATTGAAGGCAATTTTTTTCATATTATGGGCCTATCTTATTCATTTACGATGTGTTTGTAAAATCATTCACATTTTTTGATAGAAGGATTGTTACTCATATGCCACTGATTTGATTAATTACATGGATTGATATGATAAACCTAGTGCACATCATGGGTTCTCCATCATTCACTTACTTATTTATGTTTCTATAATTTATCACCATGTTAAATAACTCTATAGTTAATTTACATCAAGGGGAATATTGAATTATTTAGATGGTATTGAACCACTATGAGGCATCCTAGGTTTCCAGTGAAATGAGTAATCAAAACCCATGTAGTTTTTTGAAAGAGTTTAATGTCGTGTGATTGGAGTAATAAATCTAATTTAACACTATATTTTAAGGGAATCAATATAGGTATTATACCTCTATAAGTTTTCCTTCATATCATATTTATGTTATAATCAGACTCCATCTATTTATTTTAAGGTATTCTATTTCATAATAGAAACAAAAAAAGTGCCAATAAGTGTGACTTCTGATTCCTACAGTACCCCATTGAGAAAGGATGAGATGTAATCCATGTTACATCTCAAAGAAGATCCCTCACAGATATATTTTCACCCTGTTTTTTCTATCATTATAACTAATATATAATCCCATAAGCGTCATGATCAGTGTGATAAACATGTGATAGAATAATATCAAACACAGTGTAAGAGAGGATGATTGAGTTTGGCATACACATCAAATTTTCCCTGTGTGCGGGTGTATTGACCGTCTTATTGATGGTCTGGTTGGGATAAAAATACATAATATTGATTTCTCTATATACTACTTCATAATAGGAATTATATTTATCGTGGTTTGATTGTATTCTCACTCCTCTTGTAGATGAGTTTTAATGATCATCCCATTGAATCATTGCATCCTGATGGTTGAAATGTTCGAGACGTTAGGGGATTACACCAAAGTGTATTCATATTAGAGATAAGGCCTTATGAAGGGATCCTAAGTATCATATTTGTGTATGAACAAGAGTTCTCATCATTTAGTTGTAATATTTGTGTATTGTTGGATGAGGTTTAATGATCTGTCCGTGGAAATGATTGGTCTCGAATGTTGTAATGTACGATATGTAAGGTTACTTATGTTGACGTGGATTCCCATTGGATCTCAGGCCATATGAACTAATCCTTCATATAAAATTTCAGTAGGATTAAAAATTCTCATAGTTTAGTTGTATTTTTATTCCATTGGTGGATTAGGTGTTATTATAATCCCTTGGGAATGATTTGGACATTGTGGATGAAATATTAGATAGTTGATGCTACTTACACCGAAGTGGATTTACATTGGAGCATGTTCTAGAAGAAGGAATCCAATGTATCCTATTTGGATAGGAACCGGAGTACTAAAAGTATAGTTTCACAATAACCCACTGATATTTTAAGGTGGATGATTTGTCTCACTGAATCTACGGTTATCACTATGTTTTTTTTGAAATTATAGGGGTGTATCCAAGATGGATTTCCTATTGGTTGTGTATTACACACTGAGTGTTCTATATATATCATAGTCCACACACTAAGCCTCCCCTGTTGATTGGGGCACACACACTAAGGGTCCCTTATTTATTCACACATACACACTATGGATACCATATTGGTCGGGGCTAATGCACAGAGGCTTTCCTTTTTATTGCAGCTAACACACTGAGGTTTTCCTCTTGTATACTCATTCATTATATTCTAATTGATAAAAGAGATGCGATGATGAACATAACATGGATTTAGGATATGATTGGAATGAAGTTGATGGACCACCTGATATCATGACACACGTAGGGTCACATGTGTGAATAAACCATTACCAATAAGGAAACATCCCTTATAAAAATGGAATGCGGTTGATGGTTTTTGGAAAGGGTCCACATTGCATGATTCTGAATGTGTCTATTTGGATAAAGTAGACAAGTATTAGTGGATTTATCTAACATTACATGGATACCTACTAGACATGTCTTGACTGACCATTGGACATGTCTATGGTGTCAGACTATCATGGGAGACACATCCTAGGGTGGCTGCCTTGTCAATTAAATTGTCATGTATAACATTGCGTAATCAATGAAGATATGTCCAAGTAATTGTGCATGATCAATGTGGACATGTATCTATAGTGTCACTTGATCAACAAATCTTGTCAACGATTCATTTACATGGGTGAATCCAACATTTCAAATGGCTACCACATGTTCAAATGATTCCTATCTAAGTGCAAAGACATGGTAATAGAGACCTATTAATAATTTATCGTGAGATCAACCCTACCATTTTTATACACCTTCATATGAGTAAAGCGGACCTGTATAAGATTATTTTCGCATTAAAATAAAATATATATGTCGTCATGAACATTATTTAATAAGAAATTTCTATTTATTATCACATTATCATGTTAAATTTTCATCATATTCTCGGATGACAGTGCAGACATGGAAACAGTAAATCACAATATCATGTTGACATGTCAATACGTTGTCATGAGATCAACCTGAATTGTCCAGATCAGGTATTTTGAAAATGTAGTCGTGTCACAAATTAGTTACCTGGTCAGAATGGCATTTCCTCGAGCTATCATATGAAATTGACAATATTTTATAACCTATCACGAAATCAACCTGAGTCACCCATGGAATTTTGAATGACTAGCATGAGTTGGCCATGTTTTACTAATGACAACGTGAGATCAGTGTAGAATCAAAAAATCATATGACCATAAAATATTTGCATGATGTGGTCCCATGAACATGGAATTGATCATTCAACTATCCAGGTATTAACATCCACAATAAAGGGGAACTCTCTTTAAGTCCATATGGGTAACATTCTTATAGAATGAGAGTGTCTAAATAGTGGGATCATTATATAGCCAAAGATCCTAGTATTTTCATTGAGATGTTAGCTAATGTCCCTCAATGTTATAGACATTAACATATAGTGGGATTCACACATGATGGAATCACAAGAAGGTTACTTGTTCATGAGACTCATATAACTGCAATGTGTTTTTGCAAGGGGTTTTGTGGTCACGCGAGGTGGAATTGAATCAAATCCTCAAGGCACAATGGTGAGGGTACACATTGTATGACGAAGAGGGGTCCACTAATTAAATAATTCAGAGGTACATATTGGATCCATGATATGGAATATGTCTGCCAGATCAAATGTGAATGATTCCTTTTATAACACCTTGGATTTAATGGTATGTCTTCTTTTCAAATAAATTTAATTTCTTGTGTTGCACAATAGACTATTTTCAAATTCAACTTGATCTATTAATACGATACTATTATAACCTACCCATAAAATTAGTGGAATGAAATAATATTAAAAAAACTATTAAATGTATATAATTAATATTCATTTAAAATATTTTATAGACATAAAATAATAATGATTCCAATTTTACATATTAATAGGATATATTTTTCTAATTGTATATTTACATCCATTTAATGGGAGGCATATTTTAAATATTTATTATGAATATTTATAAATTATTTTTTAGAGAATAAACTAGTTCATTGAATGATTGATTTAAAAAATTTCTTTATTTAATTTTTTTTCACTTTTTTATAATTTTTATGTTTTGATGAATAATGACAAAATATTTCATTTTAATTGAAAAAATGTTTTCATATAATTAATTCATTGTATTAATTTATATTTTTAATTTGTTTAAATGTTTAATTATATTATTTTTTATAACTTAATCAACTACAGGTCATTAGATCAAATTTCACAATTTTTTTGCAAAACAAATTCCATTCATTTAAAGGATTTCACATTAAAAACTCTATTTCACATTACGTCAACAAGATTATTTATAAATTAATTACTGAAAAATATTTATTTTGAATTTTGAAAAATGGATTCTATATTTGGAATTATTGGGTCTAATTTTTCTAATGATATTTCTTTTAATTTTTTTGGCATTATGTATAGTAACATTAGTAATTTTTTACTATTAAAAATAAATCTAAATTTGGTATATAAGGGTCAAAATAATGTTGTAAATTTTTCTAATGTACTATAACACTTTTCAAAATATAATTTTATGAGTGGGTGTTAGAAAAATAATAATTTGTTTGATTTTTAAAACATGGAAGCCACTTGGATGAGTGTTTAGAAATTATTATATTTTATTGAAATTGAAGTTAAATATGTCTTTATATATTTTCTTATAACTTTTTCATTTTTAATATAGGGTTATATAGAAAATAAATTGGACTATGAATAATCAAATGAATGAAAAATTTTATATCTACATCACGATAAATTATTTTAAATATTTACAAAAAATAATAATTACCTAAATTATTTATAATTTGACGATGCACTAATTCCTTAATTAATATAAATATCTAATAAATGATATTAAAAATATCTAAATAAATATAATTTAAATATATAATTTCGTTGATGAATTATATAGATGAAATATACATAATATGGATCTCTTTAATGTTTTATATCTAGGTTATCATGTTTTTATGATATTCATAAAAAGTCGTGTAATGAATATTGTCAGAAATGACTATAATGATATTTTGAAATAAATAATATGTTATTAAATGCTATAAAATTTTAAAATATTTAAAAATAAGCCAATCAATCGTGATAAAGTTAAAAATATCATAAATGACTCTTTTAATATATATTTTATTATATTTGAATTAAAATACCTATTATATAATAAAAATAAATTTTTTCACGGTAAGCGTTAATGTGATTGATTAAAGTTTAAATCAATAAGTTTATGTTATGAATATAAACTAAACTAGTATAAAAAATAGTGGTTTATATGATTTCGATAAATACTCATATTATATTCTAAATTACTCATTTTCTATCAAAATTTAATTTGAAATTAATTTATATTAATTTACTATTTGGAGATTTTATCAAAGTGACACTCAACTCAATTATATAATGGCACCTACTCCCTCCCTTCCTATAAATACATTTATCCATCAATATCAACCCACATATTCCAGTTTATCAACATAAAATTCATATAAATTTTATATTGGTCTTTCTCTTCAAACAAGTTCTACTATATATCCCATGAGAATATATCTAAAAGAATTACATCGAGGAAGAGGTAATTATTTTACCAATTCATTTAGGTTCATTTTTTCTTATACTTCAACTCATTTTTTTGTTTCCAAAAAAAATTATAAGCCCAATATCATATATATATATATATATATATAGATATGTTATTTTGATTATTAAACATCCATGTTCCACCTTTTATCTTTCCTATAATAATTAAAAGCACCTCCTATGCTTATGTATGACATTTTGTGTCCACACTGGTTTTTTTTGTTTTCATCACCACATTATTTGTATTGTTATAATGATTAGTATGATGAATATAAAAAAATATTATATTATATTGGATCTATATAAATAAAATATCATTCAATTCCATATATTTTCACTATTATTTGTGTCATATCATCGCTCATGCATATGTATGGCTGACCGTTTCTACGACATTATGAGATTCATTTTCAATGATAAACATTAAAAAGGATTATGAAAATATATAGGAATAAAAAATATAATATATAGATATATATATATCATTATTTATATAAAATATGAATATCCAATGCATATGAAATATGGCTTACATGACAAAACATTCATAGGAAAATGAAGCTGTTAAGAACCGAAAAAAGGGTAACAAAAGAAATAATTTAAAAAAACAATATTAGAATTTAACATTCCTGATATCATAAATATATATATAATTAATGTATAAAATATTTAGATGTATAGAAATTATACCTATTGTTAATGAAATTTTGACTAAATTTAAGGAAAATGTAAGGGTTAATTTCAAAATCTCATTATTATTGGATATTGTTTATACGTAAAAATATATTGTGAAATATGTACATGATTCTTTAAAATGTTTTCCATGTTAAGTTTAAAATTATTTTATAAACCTGTAATGTCATTTTACCCATGTATTATTTATTATTAGTCATTTTATAAAAAATATTTTTGTTATTTTTAAAATAATGTACATTATGAATGTTTTGAGAAAATTGAGAAGTAGTTTTTTTTACTTATATGTCATTTGACGATTTTATTACAATAATGAAATCATAATTTATTGAATTTTACAACACATGTATAGAAAGTTATTTTCAACGACAACCTTTTCTTTTAAAATTTCCATATCATTTTAAATAAATTATTTCACATTAAAAATGGTATTTATCTAATGAAATTTTTTGAAATTTTATTAGAGTGTCTTCATCTATGTAAAAATCTCTAATGGATATTATATATTATTAAATTTGATCTCTTATGAAACCATATAAAATATTTAATAGAATGTATTATGATAATTTCGACTTTGGGTGTTTAATGTTTATTCCATTCATTGTTTTTGGTTAAAGTATTCACATTTCATATGATTTTTTCCAATGAATATTTATGTTATTTGTGTTTCACCCTTTTCATATATGGAATGAATTGTAAATAGTATGTTATGGGTTTGTCACTCTTTATCAACTATATTCATCAGTTTGTCTCAAAGATAAACTAGTTTGGGTATTTGCTGATGTCTTTCCAATTTATGTGTGGTCTCTTATCTGAAGCTTTTATGGTATATTTATGATGTCCAACATTATGAATTGCAAAATTATGATTTTATTTAATGATATTCCATATGGTTATTTGATTAATAGAATGTCCATGTGTGGTATAAATAACATGTAGGGTTAATATATGTGAACAATGGGGTTTTCAATGGATTTTCTTTGTTTTATTTTAATGTTTCTATTGAAATGAATGTTTTTGGAATGTATTCTTGTTTCCATAACATCTAAATGGATTGGTCCTTTGTGATTTGAGACATGAATATATTCCAATGTAATAATGTACGGCACTATCACTAGGCTAATAGGTTTGGTAACTTTTCATATGGAATAATTGGAATTTTATTAGAAATCATGGAAATATTATTTATAAAACAAATATTAGGGAAGATAACCCTATGATAGACTTTTAAGAAAAACATATAATAGAATTCGAAATTTTTTTAAGGTAGAGATTATCTGGGCCTTACTAGAAAATATCCATTTTAGGAAGATACATGTGGACTTGGTTCTCGCATACATTTACCTTTGGGAAACAAATCTAACAAGTTGTGTCAGGTTAGACTCGACATAACATGGTACATGACAACAGGCCTTACTAAGAACATTTTTTGACTCTCCCAGGTGACTTGAATAAGATAATTCACGTATTATTTTCCCACCATTATGATGTATTTAAAATTAAACATGTCCTTAAAAGTAACAATGTTATTTAATATGAGATAAGATATGCATAAATTTTTCAATTTATGTAATGTGCACCAATTTGAAATTATGAATTTTGATTTATACCCTAATATAAGGTTATTTATTGGTTATAAATTTCCCCAAGTGGAAGGTATGTAGACTACATCAACACATAAAATCTGTGTAGGTATTTCCCTCCAATGAAAGATAGTGATGTGTGAGCCAGATATGTAATAGGTGTTGAGAGACTTATAAAAATAATGGGACACATAACACTATATTTTAATAATGGCCTTAAAAATATGAATCATCCTCATCAAAAATCTATAGGAATAATGTAACATAAATTCATGAGAAAACAACCTACAAAGTTAATAGGTACTAGAAATCCATTTGTAATAGAACAATGGATTTGTTTCATAGATAAGATATTTCTTTCATTGAGAAGTAACTAAGGATATGTTATTTATGGATGTTTATCATCTCTCTAGTTATGCTGAAAAATGTTGTTCACTGGTTCAATGCATGAATGAGGAGAAATAAATTGAAAATATGTAATGGAATGATTATGTGGATTTTTTTTGAATATTATTTCCTCCATGAATACTGAGTGCAAATGGAGATACAATTATTAAATATGATGAAAAAGGAGGATGAAAATATTGAAAAATATGTATCCAAATTTATATGGATTGAAAGGCATGATACATATTATGTATGTAATCTAAAAAGTAATATTTATCGATTTGTTGATGGGTTAACACCATTCCATTCAATGAAACTACTATCCAAACATTTCTCATCGTATGATGATATGGTTCTATGTGTAATCAATATAGAAATAGAGTTCTCTATAACCTATGAATTTAGGGGAATTTAAGAGTAGAATACGAATGATGAAAACTTTGGAAAATGAAATATGAAAATGGGGAATAATCTAATATTGGAGTTTCTATCTTGTAATAAATTTAGAATGAAAAATGATGACAAATAACTAATTGGGATGGGAGTTTGTTACAAGTGTATAAAAAATTCCACAAAACACATGATCATAATGTAAAGGGAGAATCTAAAATTGTTTAACTCTACAATTGTAATTATATGGGAAACTATGACAATTATTTTCATACAAGTCAAGGAAACATTCCCCAGAAAAGGCCAGGGGAGAAATTCCAATCTTATGTGAGCATTTCACTAGAGTTTTATGTTTCTAAAGATATTGTTTATGATAATTTAATTGTCTCTTAAAACATAGATAATTAATGATATTAATTATTTATCATTATTTATTTTATATCTTCACAATATTCCATGAATATTATATGTTCCCTTTTTATTTAATAAATGAGTTTTTATACAACATCCTTATGAAAATTCTCATCAAAATAGTGATATATTTGGAATTACTCTTTATAAACAATATATGCTCATTACTTTCAGAACATGTTGTGATACATATGGTAATCATTTATATAATCCTTAGTATATACTAGATTTAGAATTTTTATGTGAAAATTTATTCCAAGGAGAATGAGATTATCATTTTTTAGGAAGAAGAATACACTATCATTAAATAATATAAGTCATTATTAGATTCTATTCTAGATCCAACCCTTCTTTCTAGAGTAAATTAAATTAATGTGGAGAGACTAAAAAAAGATCTAGGTTTGGAAACATTAATATTCAATTTTTTTATTATTCCTATTATAAAGGAACACATTGATATATTTCATAATAAATTAACTAGACTCCCCTATGAATGTGATGTTGAGTGTTATATTTATTTAATCCCCAATGCATGAAAATTAACATATAATAGATATAGAATAATGATAATGAAATTAATGGAGGTTAAAAAAGTTAGATGAGAAAGGATAAAAGGGATTCATCCACCCAAGTTTTTCTCAAAGTGGAGTCACTATTATCTTTGCTAAGAATAATGATGGCTCAACGAGGCCGTGTAATGATTATAATAAATTCAATGCTCTTATAATAAAGAAAAAGAATTATATTACTCATATTGATGATTAATTTGATCAAAATCATGGAGCTTGATTTTTACTCCAAAAATTTACCTTTGTTCTAGATATCATCATTTGTGAGTGATGTTGGAAGGAATTCTTAATATAAATTTTCAAACAATGTATTTACAATACATGTCTGTAGTAATTCTATTTGGATGGAGTAATTCACCATAGGTTATTATGGATATAATGAACAATGAATCATGTAATATCATTTAAATTTTATTACTCTATTCATTGAAGATATTATGGTGTTTTCAAAATGATATTATGACTATTATAATAACTTGGGGATTATCCTTGAGACACTCAGAAGGGATTAGTTATACGTTAAATCTTGAAACTGTGAATTTTGGCTTCAAGAAATGTATTTTCTTTTCCATATTTTCCCTATTGATGTAATATCTATTAATCAAAAAAATAAAAAGTAAATAAAATAAATACATGAAACAATTTCCATAACCATGGAACATTGTTTCATTGGTTTAGCAGGTTAATATGAGTGTTTTGTTCAAAATGTTACCTGATATGAAGGCCTTATCACTACGGTGAATAAAGTGAAATATATAAAAATCAAAAGATTTTAAAACATATTTTCTCATTGAAATAACACAATATTATTCAATGGATATGGCACAATCTACTCATATATTATGATTTCAAAATAAACTACCACATAGGGATGGAAAATAAAGTTGAAAATTCATTGAGCGGTAATGATCGTGGATTTTTGAACAAAATGAAAATTTAATAGGATCATGTGTTCATGGATCTAGTGAATATGGATATGTTAATTTATTTGTAATTGTAGACATAAATAGTTTTTCAAATTTTTTATAAACCATATTTATTAGATAAGATAAATAATTATCATTCTGATGAAGAAAACATTTAGAAAAATATTAAAAGTTTGAAAGATGAAAATTAGAAGACTTAGTTTGGGAATATGGTGTTCTAGAATTATGAAGGATACTATGTGTTTCATCTATTCCTGATCTAAAAAGGGAATTTTTTTGATGATTCTCATAGCTCAAAATATATCTATACACTATAATAGAACAATGATGTATTGGGATATGAAGGAACATTTATGTTGGGACATCATGAAGTGGGAAAATTATATTTATGTGTTCAGATGCTTTGTTTTTTAATAAGTAGACATTGCTAGGAAACATGCTAAAGGGGTCCTGCAACCTATTCTTGTTCATATGTGTAAATAATATGATATTACTATGGAAATTATCGTGGGACTATAATAGACACATAGAAAGAATGATGTGATATGGATTATCATTGATCACCTCACTAAATCTGTACATTTTATTTATATTATAGAAAATTTACCACTTGGATTCTTTCCAAGGATCTATATTAATGATGTTTTATGATCTCATGGTGAACCACTATCAATTATGTGATATCATGATCAATGAGTAAAATTGAAATTATATAAAATTTTCATATTGCTCTAGATAAATTATTTTATTTGAGAACCACCTACCTCACTCAAATTGAGGGCCATTTTAAATGGAATATTCATACATTAGAAGATATGTTGATATCTTTCTCACATGAATTTTGGGGTTTGTGGGATAAGACGTTACATTTGGTAAAATTTATCTATAATAATAGATTCCATTTAAATATCCAAATGGATCATATAATGTATAATATGGAAATGGATTTCATAGTCCTACTTGTTGGGATGATGCTATAAAAAGGAAACATGTTGTCCTCAAATTTGTTGTGGAGACACTAGAAAATCTGAAGATTATTCAAAGAAATTTCTAAGAAACACAACATTGGGAACTGATCTATGATTATAACTAAAAGAAGGATATTGAATTTCATGATGAAAATAATTTTTTCCAAAAGTTATCTCCATAGATGGGTGTAAATTGATTCAAAAATTCTAGAAAATTAATCCTCGGGTACACCCGACTATTTGAAACTATGGAATAAATTGGAGTTATAAATTACCATTTTCAAAAACCACTATGTCTCTCAAACATTCATGATGTCTTCCAAATATCATTACTAAGGAATTATTTGCCAAAACCAATGCATTTCCCCACTACTGAAGAAATTGAAATGGAACATATTTTATCTTATTGTGAAGAGACTATCCAGATTTTGGATACTAGAGATTATGTGTGGAGAAAATAGATGTCTCGGCAGGTAATGATATTGTGGAGAAATCAAAAAATTGAAGAGGATATGTAGGAACATGAGGATGTTATGATGTAGAAAAAAACAAATTATTTTATTAGGAGATATTATTAAAATTTGGAGGTAGATATTTCTGAATGTTTGAATAATGTAACACCAAAATACTTTATTGTATGTTTTCATAAATAATTTTATAGCTTGCATTCCATTTAAGACTGAGTTTGAATGCACCATGATCAATTTATTAGTGACTCTTATAACCTTTACATTTAAATAGATGGAATAAATTGTATTAACCACAATATGAAATTTATATATTTTATATTAATCCAAAAAATTTAATAATCTTATGATTTGAATAAATACAATTTTATGCATTATAAGGTTATATTTTTCTAATGTTAGTTTTACTATCTTTTGATGTGTTGCATGTTTTCAATTTTTTTGAGACATTTGAAAATTATATTTCGGAAAAAACATCATATTTTGATGATTAATATCATATTTTATTTTAGTTAAAATCATTCAATATTTGGGATAAATTTCCAATTTTGATTAAGAGTGATAAAATAATTCATTTTAATTGAAAGATATATTATTTAGTCTATATAATTCAAAGTGTTAAATTATATTTTTATTTGGTTTAAAATTGAAATAATATTTGTTTTTTTGAGTTAATATAATGATGTTCATCGGAGTCAATTTCACATTTAGTTTTAATATAAAAAATTTCATATCTTGGACCATTTTCATTTTAACAATCTGTTTTCATTAATTATCGTCGACATTTATTTTAAATTAATTACATCAACATCTGTATTTTGATTTTTAAAAAATTTATTCATTATTAGGAATTATTTTGTTCAAAATACACAAATAATTTTCTTTTATTATTTGAGAATTATGAATATTAACATTACAAATTTTTTTAGTCACACATTTACTAATAAATGGATTAATTATTTGATAAAATAATATTATAAATATTATAAAATTACTATAAATTTCATAATAATTTCATTTTCTGAGTGGACATTGACCAATAGTATCCTTTGGAATAGACTACATCCTTTTGAAGCCACTAGGATGAGAGTATGAAATTTGTTATATTTTATTTAATGTTTTGTTAAATATGTCATACTCATTATTCTTACAACTATATCATTTTCTATATAGAGATTTATATAATATTTATTCCAATTTAAAATTTAAATTTAAAGAAAATTTTTTTATCTTCATCAAGAAAATTATTCAAAAAATACAATTGGAATTAAAAACGTGCCATAATGGTTTATACATTGACGATGCAATAACTGTTTAATTTATTAAAATATTAAATAAATTATATTGAAATTATTAAATTAAATATAATTGTTTATAACTAATTTCATTTAAAATTTTCATACATTAAATGTACATAATATTGATGTATTCGTGGTTTTATATAGAAGTTATCATGTAGTTATGATATTTTTAAAATGTCTTAAATGATTAGTTTAATAATTGAGACAAATGATATTTTAAAATAAATAATATTTTATTAAATGTTATATATTTCAAAAAATAAAATATTAACAAAAGATATTGGTACAACGTTAAAACGTTCATAAATGAATCATTAATAGATATTTTTTTCATTTTATAATAACAATATTTACACTTGTATAATAAAAACTGATGTTGTCATAGTATGAGTAGATTGAATTAAATGTTAAACCTAAATGATAAGTGTTATAATTTAAACAAATCAAGAATAATGATTAAGTTTTGAGATTATATGAACCAATAATAATATTATATTTGAAATGACTAAATTTTTATGCCTTGGGAATCGGAAATTAGTCTATATTAATTTAAATTTTTGAGAGTTTCCAAAAGTGAAACTCACCTCAATTATAAAAGGAACCCTCCTCCCTGACATCCTCACACAATATTAAGCCTTATATTTTGAGAAAACTATGATAATTTCACCACATAAAATCCTTATCTATTTTATTGAGGTATTGAAATTCCAAAAATTCCAACTCTAGATCCCTTGACAAGAGATCTAATTAAATTCCACTGAATAAATGGTAATTGTTTTACAAACTAATTCTAGTTAATTTCTAATTCTACCTACTATTAATTTTTTCCATAGTTATGAAATAAAACATGAATCATATATATTTTTAGAAGTTATTATAATTATGTAAAAACCATATTCCACCTTTTATCCATCCTACAAAAAATAAAAGCATCGCTTGTGCATACGTACAACTTACCATCTCCACACAGTGGTGTAACTTGATAAAATCATCAAATTAAATGGATTGTAATAATGATTCATATAATAGATATAAATAATAAATATTACATTATATTTATTCTATATAATTAACATAACAATAAATTATTTACCCTTTCACCATTATGGGAATGATATAGTCATACGTGCGTACGTATGACCTACCTTCCCCACAAGGCGTTGAGATTAATTTTACAAAATTTTATATTTAATATTATTATAATAGAGTATATGATTAGTAAATTTAATGTATAATAAAATATTATAATTATATAAATGAAATATATATATTTGTATATTATACATAATAAACATCACTTACATGCCATAACATGCTTGAGAAAAAGATGTAGTTTACACCCAAAATAAGGGTAATAATAAAAGTATCTTCTAGAGAATATTTTTTATCCATGTCCATGTTTCGAAAAAAATTAAAAATGTTTTTAATATTATAATAAAAATGTTTCATGTATTTTTACTTATTTTTTAATTTTTATTAATCTATTTGAAAAAAATTAATTTTTCACATTCCAAATGATTTATATTATTTATTTTAAAACAAATGGGGAAAGAATTTTCTTCTCGTATTGCATGATAGTATTTCTCTGCGATCATGAAACCATAATGTATTTATATTCCATTAAAATTTTATATGATTAATTTTATTTAATAACTTTTAGTTAAAATGTTTTGCCAATTTAAATAAACAATTGCAATGTAAAAAAGCGGTATTAATCTTAATATATTACTAATGAATTTATTTTAGTATGTTCATCTATGAAAATTTCCTTAGTAGATCTTTTGTATGATTGATATTGATCACTTATGATACCATATAGCATATTTTATTGATGTTTTTATAGTGATTTGGATTTTTTTTCTAATCTTATACCATTCCTAGTTTATGTTCAATGTATTCATAATTTGTATGGTTGTTTTTCAATATAATGGTTTATGTTGTTTATTATTTATCATTTTCATTGGAAGAATGAATTGGACATTGTAAGGGACATGGAGAGCTCTTTCTAGCCAATTAATGATTGGTATGTCTCAAGAGACCAACTAGTTTGGGTATTGGTTGATGTCTTCACCATTTATGTGTGGTGTGTTCGTTGAAGCCTTGATAGAATGTTTATAATGTTTGAAATTATTCATTACCTCATTATGAGTTTCCTTATTGATATTTCATGTGATTATAATATATGTATAATTTCCATGTGATTATTTATATGAAATTATTTGATATTCATTTTTTCATGTCATATTGATCTAAATATTATTTTTAAATAGATTATGATTCCATTATACTCTATTCCTTATGTTTTATTTTTATTTATAATAGCTTTTGTGGTAGACATACCCTTACAGACAATCTGTGCTCCCCCTCTTCTTATGATTTAATTTTTATAGGATCCCATGATTTATATAATGACTAATATATTGGGTTTCGTTAATATAAAAATGGTGTACCCAAAGGGAATTCAATATTAAAATTTATAACATCAATTTTATTGTAGGTTTCAAGTATTTAATATTGCTTCCAAAACATCTAAAAATGAAAATCCATTATGATTCTAGAAAATTATAAATAAAAATGTTATAAATTAATTCACCGGATTTGATATATTGGGTTATTGGTCTTTAAACATTTTTATTACCAATGGGGAATGCTGAAAGGGTCTTGCATTTCTAGGAAGGCATGTTTGAGGATTCATGTAAATATCTTGAGATGTGGGGGAATTCAGTATCATGAGAACAATGGATTTCATAGTTAGAGGTTCATTATTGTCTACAATATATGTATGTAAATTCAAATTTACATGTAACCTGGGCCATTGAGATAAATGATGTTATATTAATCATGAGATCATGTGATGTGAAGGGAGCCTCGTGAGGGGACAAGTGATCAAGTACATAAAGTGTGCATAGTCACTATAAACCTGGATGAATGTTTTCACGACATACAAAGTGCTTTGAAAAATCATATATTCATTGGTCCATATTCCCATTAAAGCTATATGTAATGGAATGATCTTTATGTGATCAAATTTTGATCGTTTGATGGGTTCATGTAGTGGTATTTAATGGAATGTTCTCCTGATGGGATCCCCTGATTTCATGTAGATGATCTATGATGAAAGCATCTGGATCCCATATTTCCCATATTCCCCTCACTCTCTCCATTTATTTTGTTCTCCTTCTTCCCTCACATCTGTTTTCATTAAAGGGGAGAAGATGTATTTATAAGAAGAAGTTGGCTGATGTAGAAGACACATTTCATGGTGATAGTGCCATGTGTGATTGATAAAGAAGTAGATGATTCTCATGAAATGTATCACACAATCACGATAAGGATTCTCATTTTTCTATGCATGACCGTCACAAATGCATCACATGATCAAATATGGAAGCTTCCCATAAACCCATGGCATGATCGTATAAAATCATCTAAAATCATCTTCTGAGAATGTAAATGCCAAAAATAACAGATATGGGTGATTCTGGCTCCATTGTTCTTCATTCAAGGCTAGGTTGATGCCCTTATTTCCTTTCATGAACTCTATTATTATATCAACTCATTAATTGTTCCCTTCATGATGGATTTAAGTTATTTCGTGAGCATCTGCATTTGAAACCGCTTTCAATTGTAGATTATTCTCTCTCAATAATACCTATTAATTTTGTCGATAAAATATGTAAAATATGGTAGAACCACGTGACCATAAAAATTTTTAATGACTTCAGTGGTTGTCTATATTGCTTCACCTAACTGTCATGACCTTTTGAAATTATTTTTATGGATTCTCATGGTTCACCTGAATGGGATCATGTGATGTAAATTTAGGGTATGATCATACCACATGTATACAAGAATGGTTGCATGCATTCCATAGTCATTGAGTGAGTATCGACTTCCTTGTCTTGATCACTAGGGAAGGATTTCAGGCATGATCAATGGATGTCAAGCATGTCCACAGAATTAAACATGGGGCGCAAGAGTTTAACATATTATTTTTTCAGTGGGATGTTGAAGAATATAATGTGATCATGAATAGGTGGTTAGGGTTTATCTGATCCAGAGCCCAAATTATTTTCACCTTTATAAGTGAGAGTGAACAGTACATATCAGTTATTCATCCCACATATTAATCTTGTTTCACATTCCCTCTTTTTTATTTGTAAATGTTTTACCACGGTATGGCTGATTTGGCTGTGGGGTTTGTTACCAATACCACCTACACACACAACCGCCTGAGCTTCAGCGATATAGGATCTCATCCATTATTATGTGTTGATTTGGTCTCGCACAATATAGGGAAAACACATGGTCCCTGTAACACCCCAGGTAAATAAAGAATATGACATTTTCATATTTATCCATATGTGTGAATAAAATATTAATATGACATTAAAGGGGACGCTATGCTCGATGGCGTACCCAACACGCAACAACGAGTTTCTTGGGAATCTTACGTTGCACTCTAATAATAAAATAATATTATTTTAAATGGTAGTTAACATGTAGCCGTTATAATGGCAGGAATGGATATAAATAACTAAAATATGATTATATATGTTTTTTAATGTTTTTACATTTATCCAATAAAAGCTAAAGGCTTAAAATACGGAAAGAATTAAATTTTAGGTGTATATGCCCTAGTTTTCACTAAAGGTTCACTTATCACCTTTTAATGGAGAACTGTCATTAAATATAGTTTTGATCACTCTTATAAATTCTTTTGGACCAAATAAAACTCTTATTAAGAATCGGGACATCAAATTTTACTTTGTGTAATTTTTTGGTATTTTTCCGATAAAGTTCATTTTTTAATGAATAGTGTAGAATGTTGTGTTTTAATTCAAAACCTCTTTTTAATCTAATTTATTTATATGATTATATAATATTTTGAATTGGTTTTAAAGTTAAATTAGAAAATATTTTTACCATTAAATCCAATAGTGGTCATTGGAATTAATTTCACTTTGAAACCAGACTTAAACTAGTGTCAATCTTTTGATACTTATTGTTTTATAAAAACACGCTATTTTCTCTGACAGCGGGAATTAATTATTAAATTAATTAATGTGACTAATATGTTTTGAATTTTGTAAAATAGACTTTATTTTTGAATTTGTAATATCAAATATAGCTTAGGGTGAATTTTTGGTAATTTTCTGAAAAACTTCAATTTTTGATTAATAGTGAAACCACTAAGTGGTACTTATAAAAACTGATTTTTCATTTAAATGAAATTTTGCCATAATTGTGTTTTGATTTTCAAAAATCCGACATACATGGTTGTCATTAAGAAGTAAAATGTGGTTCAATGAGATTAAAATAATTTTTTGGTGAATAGTAACTTATTAAGTTTTTAATCGCGATTAGTGGTAATTAGTGTAGTTTAAGGTAAAAATGATATTATAAGAATGTGAAAACACCATGACACTTGTCCTACACCTATTGGGTGAGTCATGGCCGACCAATACAATCCATGGGCCAACTTGGGGACCCCATGGAGCCACTTTAGTTGGAAAATGACATTAATATATTTTTATTTAATGTTAAATTGAAAATGACACAAACATAATATGTTTTACGAAAACAATTTTTAAGTGGGGTTATAAAAGTACAAATTTTGATTATAAATAATCATTGGAAATCTAAGAAGATTTACTATATCTTAGTATTTTTGTATTATTTTTAGACATTAAATAAATTAAATTATTTATGACATCATAATGATGCAGTGATGACATCATTATTTAACGATTAAAATAAAATGGAAAGATAATGTAAAATCTTTGAACTACACATGTCCAAAACTTATTGGATGGGTGGATTTCGAACCTCTATAACCTTATCCACTAATTATATCAATGTGGGACCTTTTAAAACCGAAACACATTTTCAAATAAAGTAATATTTCTTTACTTTCCAAAAGTGCCCCTCCTCTCCTCTTATAAAAGGCCCCCACCTCTACCACCTTACACACACTCATCAAGCCTTTGGCTCGGCCAAACCATGCCCATTTACTCTCTCCACATCCCTCTCCTCATCCTAGAGGATTCCCTTTGGGCAGAATCTTTTCAAAGGAAGCCTTTAGGCTCAAAACAAAAGGAGTTACACTTTTAAAGGTAATTCATTCTCTCATGTTCATTTGTTTTATTTTGCTTCTCCAACCCCCTAAACTCTTTTTATTTATTTCTTTTGTAACAACACCAGTATCTTAAATATACTAGGATGTTGTTATGATATTTATTCGAGCTACACTCCCATACAACTACATCAAATGGTTAAAGAACATACGGTTTCTGTGGATGGCGAAATTCTGCCTCCCGAAACGATGATTGTTCAATACTCATTTAACACCTTCAAAGGTGGCCATTATGATGTCACTATTTTTATATATGATATATAATATGTTTAGTTTTTACTTAAGCTTCTGTTTTTTTCATTTTGGTCATACCTTTATGGTTTCCATTATGGGTAAACGCGATATCTTCATTTAAGGAAGTGCGGACTACCGCCCCCTCAAAGTGATTTGATTCGTTAAATACCATATGTGGGACGTATAAAGGATGGAACTATGATATTATATATGATATTATAATTGAATTATAATATACCTTTATATAATTATTATTCAATTCTATAAAATACGAAATAGAAATGAAAGTAGCGTTCATGCGTACGTACTGCTTACCGTCTCCATGAACGGTGCATTTCATTTCTTACCTCTAAATGATTATGTACTGTTATAAATGAATGAATGTACTGGATATATATGACATATATTATATCTAAATCATGAATACAATTCTGGATATAATAAACATTTTACCACACGAACAACATGTAATTGTAAGAAATCCACTTTCGACTTAAGAACCAAATATCGGCAAAACAAATATTATTAACTTAGATGATTACATAATGTTTATGACATGGTAATAAGTGATATAAAAGGAATAATGAACTTGAAAAATGTTCTTAGGGAAGTAGAAATTAACTCAAGTTTATTATTTAGGAGATTAAAGAACGATCGAGTCAAGTCGGACCTGAGGTAAGGGATCCTACACCTCTCTTTCTTTTTAAGTACACTCTTTTATGTCATTCCTTTTAAGCCCATATTTCTTATGATTGGGATGTTCTTTTATATTACTCCTAATGTACTTATTATTTTCATATGATGAGAGACCCTATTTCTTTCATCAATCCATTTTGGAAGTTTTGAGTGGCGCCGTTAGGCTGCCGAATTTTCGTAAGGGATTTTTCATCTCACTTTTATTCCCGTGATATTTATGCTACATTCTCCACAAATTCCATTGAGTGGTGTATGTACTGCCCATTATTCTACTCTTTGTGTAATATACATTCGTTTATGAGTATTTACATCAATGATCTATTGTCCTTCTTTCATGGGGTGTATGTTTTGAAAGATACCCAAGTCGGTAAGGGAACCTTTCACCATCCTCTTTTTTAAAAGACTTCGTTTGTTATGTCTTTTAATTCACATACTATCATGTTGGGATATGTTCTTCTATATCCTGATTGATGTAAATTTTATGTCCAAGTGATGAGATTCCCTTTTTATCTCTCATCATCTCATTTTCTGAATTTTTGAAGTGACGTCGTTAGGCTGTCGAATTTTACCAAGGGAACCTCTTAACCCAATTTCGATTTCGTTGGGTTTGACATGTAGTTATTGAATATGTCAACCTTTGAATATGTGTGAATAACCTTTTATTGTTTTACACTTAATATCCACTTATATTGGGTGTATATATATTTTTCACACATATTTTTGAGATTTATTTGTCCTTAATTTAAGGATACCTTCTTTATAAGGGATTTCATCACATTTGACATTTCTATTGAGGGTTCATTGTTGTTATGCGCCAATTCACTCTTATATGGTGTATATACTGTCCTTTGGAGTATTATATCATGAATCCTTTTATTCTCATGATATTATAAAGTTCTGACTAAATGTTATTCCTCGATTATTGTATTCAAGTGTCTCTAATTTTGGTAAAACCCCTTTAACCAAAATATCGTTTTAAATGTTTTAATTATTTGTTCTTATTAATATCCATGTTTTCAAAATTGTTTTAAGGATTTATTTATATGGATATTAATGGTTTAAAATGTTAAAAGCATCAAGGTGGTATGGGACACTTTGATTCAAAAATCACTTTATTAAATGTTTTAAATGGTTTTGGAAATGGTTTCTTTTTGAATGGATTCATTATTTCAATATCCTAAAATGTTATATTGTGATTGAAATGTGGAAATGTTATGTTTCCTTTATTCATGTTTATGTGATACGATTATGTTATGGGTCTTGGGCATTGTTATGAAGAACGGGTGGTTCCGTGATAAACTAAGGGCGGGTGAGCCCGATATAGCTCTCCAATGCATTGGGTAACGCGAAGGAGTGAAACATTAAGGTTTATCCGAAGAGTTTTTAGGGAATATACTGTGATGGGTATTCCAAACGTAACCAAGAGGGTTACTCCCTACGTAAGAATGTTATGAATGCCTCAAGTTACCTTTACGTATTATGATTTCTATGATTTATTCATGATTTGATGAGGTAGGTTAAAGTGCCTATGTTTTATGGGTAAATCGTGATTTCATTCTTATGTATATATGAACTCATGTTTCCTTTCCATATTTTTATATCCCTTACTGAGCTTTTATGCTCATCCCAAGTTTTTGAAATGTTTTTTCAGGTCAAGGGAAAGGTACATGATAAGATGATAGAGTCAAGGATGTGTTAAGAAAGAATCCATGTTTTATTTTCAATATGTTTCCGTTGATGGGAAGAATGAATACTATCTTTTATGTAACCACTTTGTTTAAATGTGGAATGTAATGCAATATTTATGATCTAATTCTCTAAAACTCTAAACCTGAAAAGATCCTTAATGTGTAATCTTGTAATAACTCAAGATTAAGTAAGGTTTAAGGCTGGGGCCTTATAGTTGGTATCAGAGGTCGGTTTAGATAACTTTAGAGGTTAGGGTACTCTTTAAGCATAAGTGACATTACCATAATGGTTAGGATTTCAGAAAGAGTCCTAGTTTTAGATAAAGTGAATGAGTATGTGTATCATAGTGTTTATCTTCCTCATTAGTACATGATGGTTTGGTTGATATACTCACACTGACCTTTTTGGTTTTAGTAAATGGTTGGATCTAGCAGGCACCAAAGTAACAGTGGATGTGAAGGAGACTGTGATAGTTTTTTGAGCAAGCAACTGAATGATATGGGAGCTGCAATGAGAACTCTTCTGATTATCCTCAACCAACTATCTGGAGTCATGATTGACCACCTAAACCTTGGAATTTTCTCTAAGGCATCATATATGCAAGAAACAAATCCCTACGGAAGTACAGGTAATAATCATAAAGGTATGTGTGTTAAAAAACCTATGTGTCAAAGATGTGGAAAGAAACACCTAGGAAAATGTTTCAAAGGGACAGAAATATGATATAGATGTGGAAATGAAGGTCATAAAGCAAGAACCTGCCATGGAAAAAGGAAGCATCCAGTTGACTCGAGGAAAGGGAAAGAAGTTCTTTCTGAGGGATAAATTGAATGTTTTAAATGTGGTGTGCATGGTCATTATGCAAACACATGTTCTATGAAGAAGTTTCGTGAATGGGGTCACCAAGAGCGTACAAATGTTCGTTTACCAATACCTAATGCCATTCCTATTGAGGATGAAGAAACTGACAATGAACAATCAAAGGTATGTACTATTTCATGACTATTGTTTTCCTATTTTGGAATATTAGGATATGATTCATGATTTTGTTTGTAGGAAAGAGGTATTTCGGAATAGGTTGGAAAGGAATGGATAATGGATCATGAAGAATGTTGAATGAGTAAGATGTCAACATATAAGGGCTTCAAGAGTTATGGTGAAATTCTTAAGAGTATCAAGTCTCTTTTAATGAAGGGGTTTTTTATATTATGTGTAACCCTGATGTTTAATATAGGAAAATTTTATCCAAGGAATAGTTATCTTTTCTTTTGTGGACATAGTTATAAAGAACCATTTGGGTTTATATGATCCTTACTTTTGAGGAAATTATGGGTTACTAAATGTTATGATTGAAGTGGAAGGCATGAGATGAAATTGAGGTTAAAATATGTTATGAATATTTTTGATGATTTTATCTCGTTTTGGGGAATGTTTTGAGAATTATATAGTTTTGAAAAAAGGACAACACACAGACCGTGTGACAACCCGTCGCGTCGGACAAAGCTGCGAGAATCGAACCCACAACCAAAGTGCGACTGGTATTTATCGCCTACCACTGGACTACGTGAAGTCCCTGGTTAGTTTGACTGATTCATTCTAGTTATATGATTTTATTAATTAAGAGTAAGATTATTTTGGGTTATTTAGGAAAATGATTAACCTATCATGGAGGATATGTGATTAGGTTAATTACTTTTCAATATGGGACTTTAGGAGTAACTGATGTTGTTTGGAGATAAATGTTACGATTTAACTTGGAAGACTATGTGACTAAATCCTTCAAAAATTTGGGTTTCAATCTTATATTGGTTTACTTTGAAGAATTTTATGGACAAATTGTTTATCGGATGGTCCTCGTTGAACTTTGTGTTTTTTTGGACAAATTTTGAGATTAAGAATAGATTTTCTTTTTATAAAGGGTTATCATTTTCTGGATTATCTGATATTGTAGTAACATTTTTGGTTATAGTTTTGGTTAAGGTTTTAAGACATGGGAAATGTATAGTTCTTTTTTTAGGTGCTCCTCTAGAAGTTGTTTATAGTACTCTTAATGCGAACAAGTCTCCCTAAATACTCGTCTTTTGGAAAAAAAATATGAGTTTGATTAAGGAATCTAATAAAAGTTTAGAGTCAACATGATAAGTGATTATGTTTCCTTATGAATAAATTCCTCAATAAAAAGTAACTTAAAACAAAAATGTTGTCTATTAACTTTTCCTACTGGGGAACCCAACACCGTTTAACCCATCACAAGTTTGTGATTTTCTCATTGTTAACTTTCTCCTAAACATGTTTTCTATCACTCTCCATCAGATCATGACCCTATGTTTTCTCCTCCATATCCATGTTTTCCTACATGGAGTCCTAGTATGGGTTAACTCGGGTGACCTCTGTGCTTATCTTTCTTTATTTTAAAGTGATTGTTTTACCGACTCTTGTTCCGATGTGGGACTTTCAAGGATGTTTCCAAGCGCAATTTTAAAATTTCGAGGACGCAATTCCCAAAAGGGGGGAAGGATGTAACACCCCAGGTAAATAAAGAATATGACATTTTCATATTTATCCATATGTGTGAATAAAATATTAATATTACTTTAAAGGGGACGCTATGCTCGATGGCGTACCCAACACGCAACAACGAGTTTCTTGGGAATCTTACGTTGCACTCTAATAATAAAATAATATTATTTTAAATGGTAGTTAACATGTAGCCGTTATAATGGAAGGAATGGATATAAATAACTAAAATATGATTATATATTTTTTTTAATGTTTTTACATTTATCCAATAAAAGCTAAAGGCTTAAAATACGGAAAGAATTAAATTTTAGGTGTATATGCCCTAGTTTTCACTAAAGGTTCACTTATCGCCTTTTAATGGAGAAATGTCATTAAATATAGTTTTGATCACTCTTATACATTTTTATGGACCAAATAAAACTCTTATTAAGAATCGGGACATCAAATTTTACTTTGTGTAATTTTATGGTATTTTTCCGATAAAGTTCATTTTTTAATGAATAGTGTAGAATGTTGTGTTTTAATTCAAAACCTCTTTTTAATCTAATTTATTTATATGATTAGATAATATTTTGAATTCGTTTTAAAGTGAAATTAGAAAATATTTTTACCATTAAATCAAATAGTGGTCATTGGAATTAATTTCACTTTGAAATCAGACTTAAACTAGTGTCAATCTTTTGATACTTATTGTTTTATAAAAACACGCTATTTGCTCTGACAACGGGAATTAATTATTAAATTAATTAATGTGACTAATATGTTTTGAATTTTGTAAAATAGACTTCATTTTTGATTTTGGAATATCAAATATAGCTTAGGGTGAATTTTTGGTAATTTTCTGAAAAACTTCAATTTTTGATGAATAGTGAAACCACTAAGTGGTACTTATAAAAACTGATTTTTCATTTAAATGAAATTTTGCCATAATTGTGTTTTTATTTTCAAAAATCCGACATACATGGTTGTCATTAAGAAGTAAAATGTGGTTCAATGAGATTAAAATAATTTTTTGGTGAATAGTAACTTATTAAGTTTTTAATCGCGATTAGTGGTAATTAGTGTAGTTTAAGGTAAAAATGATATTATAAGAATGTGAAAACACCATGAAACTTGTCCTACACCTATTGGGTGAGTCATGGCCGACCAAGACAAGCCATGGGCCAACTTGGGGACCCCATGGAGCCACTTTAGTTGGAAAATGACATTAATATATTTTTATTTAATGTTAAATTGAAAATGACACAAACATAATATGTTTTACGAAAACAATTTTTAAGTGGGGTTATAAATGTCCAAATTTTGATTATAAATATTAATTGGAAAGATACAAAGATTTCCTATATCATAGTATTTGTTTTATAATTTTTAGACATTAAATAAATTAAATTATTTATGACATCATAACGATGCAGTGATGACATCATTATTTAACGATTAAAATAAAATGGAAAGATAATGTAAAATCTATGAACTAAACATGTACAAAACTTATTGGATGGGTTTATTTAGAACCCTTATAACCTTATACACGAATTATATCAATATGGGACCTTTTAAAACCGAAACACATTTTCAAATAATGTAATATTTCTTTACTTTCCAAAAGTGCCCCTCCTCTCCTCTTATAAAAGGCCCCCACCTCTACCACCTTACACACACTCATCAAGCCTTTGGCTCGGCCAACCCCTGCCCATGTACTCTCTCCACATCTCTCTCCTCATCCTAGAGGATTCCCTTTGGGCAGAATCCTTTCAATGGAAGCCTTTAGCCTCAAAACAAAAGGAGTTGCACTTTTAAAGGTAATTCATTCTCTCATGTTCATTTGTTTTATTTTGCTTCTCCAACCCCCTAAACTCTTTTTATTTATTTCTTTTGTAACAACACCAGTATCTTCAATATACTAGGATGTTGTTATGATATTTATTCGAGCTACACTCCCACAAAACTACATCAAATGGTTAAAGAACATACGGTTTCTGTGGATGGCGAAATTCTGCCTCCCGAAACGATGATTGTTCAATACTCATTTAACACCTTCAAAGGTGGCCATTATGATGTAACTATTTTTATATATGATATATAATATGTTTATGTTTTACTTAAGCTTCTGTTTTTTTCATTTGGGTCATATTTTTATGGTTTCCATTATGGGTAAACGTGATATCTTCATTTAAGGAAGTGCGGACTACCGCCCCCTCAAAGTGATTTGATTCGTTAAATACCATATGTGGGACGTATAAAGGATGGAACTATGATATTATACATGATATTATAATGGAATTATAATATACCATTATATCATTATTATTCAATTCTATAAAATACGAAATAGAAATGAAAGTAGCGTTCATGCGTACGTACGGCTTACCGTCTCCATGAATGGTGCATTTCATTTCTTAACTCTAAATGATTATGTAATGTTATAAGTGAATGAATGTACTGGATACATATGACATATATTATATCTAAATCATGAATAAAATTATGGATATAATAAACATTTGACCACACGAACAACATGTAATTGTAAGAAGTCCACTTTCGACTTAAGAACCAAATATCAGCAAAACAGATATTATTAACTTAGATGATTACATAATGTTTATGACATGGTAATAAGTGATATAAAAGGAATAATGAACCTGAAAAATGTTCTTAAGGAAGTAGAAATTAACTCAAGTTTATTATTCAGGAGATTAATGAACGATCGAGTCAAGTTGGACCTGAGGTAAGGGATCCTACACCTCTCTTTCTTTTTAAGTACACTCTTTTATGTCATTCCTTTTAAGCTCATATTTCTTATGATTGGGATGTTCTTTTATATTACTCCTACTGTACTTATTATTTTCATATGATGAGAGACCCTATTTCTCTCATCAATCCATTTTGGAGTTTTGAGTGGCGCCGTTAGGCTGCCGAATTTTCGTAAGGGATTTTTCATCTCACTTTTATTCCCGTGAGATTTATGCTACATTCTCCACAAATTCCATTGAGTGGTGTATGTACTGCCCATTATTCTAATCTTTGTGTAATATACTTTCGTTTATGAGTATTTACATCAATGATCTATTGTCCTTCTTTCATGGGGTGTATGTTTTGAAAGATACCCAAGTCGGTAAGGGAACCTTTCACCCTCCTCTTTTTTAAAAGACTTCGTTTGTTATGTCTTTTAATTCACATACTATCATGTTGGGATATGTTAATCTATATCCTGATTGATGTAAATTTTATTTCCAAGTGATGAGATTCCCTTTTTATCTCTCATCATCTCATTTTCTGAATTTTTGAAGTGACGCCGTTAGGCTGTCGAATTTTACCAAGGGAACTTCTTAACCCAATTTCGATTTCTTTGGGTTCGACATGTAGTTATTGAATATGTCATCCTTTGAATATGTGTGAATAACCTTTTATTGTTTTACACTTAATATCCACTTATATTGGGTGTATATATATTTGTCACACATATTTTTGAGATTTATTTGTCCTTAATTTAAGGATACCTTCTTTATAAGGGATTTCATCACATTTGACATTTCTATTGAGGGTTCATTGTTGTTATGTGCCAATTCACTCTTATATGGTGTATATACTGTCCTTTGGAGTATTATATCATGAATCCTTTTTTTCTCATGATATTATAAAGTTCTGACTAAATGTTATTCCTCGATTATTGTATTCAAGTGTCTCTAATTTTGGTAAAACCCCTTTAACCAAAATATCGTTTTAAATGTTTTAATTATTTGTTCTTATTAATATCCATGTTTTCAAAATTGTTTTAAGGATTTATTTATATGGATATTAATGGTTTAAAATGTTAAAAGCTTCAACGTGGTATGGGACACTTTGATTCAAAAATCTCTTTATTAAATGTTTTAAATGGTTTTGGAAATGGTTTCTTTTTGAATGGATTCATTATTTCAATATCCTAAAATGTTATATTGTGATTGAAATCTGGAAATGTTATGTTTCCTTTATTCATGTTTATGTGATACGATTATGTTATGGTTCTTGGGCATTGTTATGAAGAACGGGTGGTTCCGTGATAAACTAAGGGCGGGTGAGCCCGATATAGCTCTCCAATGCATTGGGTAACGCGAAGGAGTGAAACGTTAAGGTTTCTCTGAAGAGATTTTAGGGAATATACTGTGATGGGTATTCCAAACGTAACCAAGAGGGTTACTCCATACGTAAGAATGTTATGAATGCCTCAAGTTACCTTTACGTATTATGATTTCTATGATTTATTTATGATTTGATGAGGTAGGTTAAAGTGCCTATGTTTTATGGGCAAATCATGATTTCATTCTTATGTATATATGAACTCATGTTTCCTTTCCATATTTTTATATCCCTTACTGAGCTTTTATGCTCATCCCAAGTTTTTGAAATGTTTTTTCAGGTCAAGGGAAAGGTACATGATAAGATGATATAGTCAAGGATGTGTTAAGAAAGAATCCATGTTTTATTTTCAATATGTTTCCGTTGATGGGAAGAATGAATACTATCTTTTATGTAACCACTTTGTTTAAATGTGGAATGTAATGCAAGATTCATGATCTAATTCTCTAAAACTCTAAACCTGAAAAGATCCTTAATGTGTAATCTTGTAATAACTCAAGATTAAGTAAGGTTTAAGTTTGGGGCCTTATAGTCCCTCAAACATCTTACGGTCACAATGCCACTATCCTATGGTTATCCTAGGCTGTCTCCAACTAGTTGATGTCAAAACTGGTCCCACATGGGCATGTGGTTGATCCCCTCTTTGGCTGGCCTGTGTTTTTGCTAAATTTTAGACAAAGGGATTCAATATATAAAAATATGAATAACATGAAATAAAGTGCATTCCATTATATCCAAGATCAATCCCAACGTTCATGGATTACAACTTCATGTAATTTGTAGAAATCATATCAACACTTTACATTCTCTTCACATTTATTACGTATTTAGGGGAAATGTGCATGTCACAAAATTATGGATGTGAAAAAAATGCCACCCCATAGAGTGAAATTCATTTACAATGAAAAAAATACAATTCTTTTTTTGTTCAGATCAAATTTACACATATATGAATAGATGAATAGATTTTATTTTTAGTTTCCTATGATAATCTATCTTGAGTATATCAACTGAGGATTTTGAGGTGTTATATGTTGGAGACATATGACCATGAGTTATTAGAGAAATCATAGATAAGTAGTGTCTTTTCCATGGGGAATGGTTAACATTAATATTTAATGTCAATAAATTTAAAAATAGAACATCAATTAGGTAAAAAGGAACTTATGGATGGATCTTACGTAATGTACGTTGACATCATTAGGTATCCAATGATATTAGGAAACAATCCTTTTTTTTGTTTCTAAATATACCACTATGTGGTACAAAATTATTCATTTGGAACATAGGTTCATTGATAGAGAACTCTATAATGAATGTGCATATATATAACTAGATCATACATTGGTAGGGTAATGACAATATTTTTTGATGAAAATCCAATGTAGTGTTATAAGTTTTAGTGGAAATATTTATCAGATCATCCATGATACCCAAAATGTTTAAACTATACCAAATAGATCCAAACATGTGGATTTGAGTGCATAACATAGAACATGATTCACTTGAGAAATGTTCTTGAATAGCCACTGAAATAATATATTTCAATATCATAGTTTCTATAGATTTCTTGAGATTTCCTGATTTACAAGGATATTTCTTGTAACATATCCATCCATAGGTAATAATGATTTATCTTCTACGTAATTAATGGAACATAGGGAGAATATGTTGATTTTTTCTAAGGCCATATTGTAGACCACAAAAAAATTTATCTCTTTATTTATTTTCCTATAATTTTTCTTAGTAATTATAAAGAGGATGACATAGCAGAAGTGGACATAGATTTTTCCCAGGCCGGATTTTTTTGGATTTCGAACTAAATGGTTTTATGACTCTTCTAGTTGGATGTTCCAAGGACTTATATACTATACCATCACATTAAGGTAAATCATATTCATTTTATCATGGATAAATTAATCATTTAATGGTTCAAACATACATTGAATGACCCATGGAACTATATGGTTCTCAGTTCTATCATGGTATCACTAGGTCTTTTGAGGAAATAAGATCCAGTTCTATAACAAGGGGGAAACTATGGTTGGAAGGTGTAATCCATTTATGCATTGATATCATGGTAAAACCAAGTTATTAACACTAATATACAATGGACATGTAAGATTTGTGAACACTAAATAATCAGGTCAATGAAGATGGGTATGTAGGAAATGGAATCTAGGAAGTATTTTGACACCCTCTGGAAATTTGGCTATTAATACACGAAACATGATACCAGTGCCTTGTGGTTTCGAATCATGTTGTCCAGGCCATCAAAAGGTATCTTAATGGGATGTTTCAATCCTATCATGATAAGGGGTAAAAAAATACGATGATTTCACATTGAGGATGTAAATTGGTCACAAATAGTTTAGTAATTGGAATTTTAGTTCCTGGTATAGTAATATTTGAGAAACCTGATGGTGATAATAGGAAGGAATAGGTCACACACTAGTGATGATACAGTCTATTATTATCCCATGAGTTTAGGATAGTATCTTTTCGATTTACGGGGAGGTCTTCCACAAATTTAATGTTCCATTCAGAAGAGAAATTCCATGTTACCCAACTATTATGGGGATTTTAAAATAGATTCTGACGTAAAAGGCATTAGGGTTTATTATGAAATTATTAATATCAATGAAATGAACAAACACCCTAAAAGTTTTTCCACATCATAATAAACATTTTATCCTAGTGGGGGATGTGACAATCAATTACTCTAACTTTTTCCTAAACCATGTGGTCAAACGAGCATAGCATGGATTTTACTACGGCCAAAAAATAGGCCATATAAGCATTATTCCATATTTATTTGATCACTAATGATATCATAAACTCTATTTATGAATATTTTAGCCAGAGAAAACTTATATTTTATTTACTCCACACATTTTTTATTTTTATCCTAACATGTTTTCTTTCCCTTTCCCTAGAAATTAAAGGTATACGATTTGGAATAATAAATTATAAAGTTTGATGTTGTTATTATTTAACCAATGAGAATAGAGTATAAGGTCATAACTCACAAGTACCTAATATTGATAATGTTATATAAGAGCCCAATTAAGGTGCATAGGGTCAAGACCACATCAACACCCATCATAGTGGGAGATAATAATATTTTAAATCAAGTCTCTATGATCTCAAGTAATGAGTATTGAAATGAGACAATCAGACCTATGATAACACTGAACACCCTCAATTGTTGAGTTCCTCTGTGATTATGCTTGGCTCAAAAGTGTGCTAATGCCTTCCTTATATAGACAATATTTCATAGATTTTAGGTTCTCAATCCCAATAGATCTACAACATTATCATGATGATAGAACTATTTTCTTTTCCAATGTCTATGAAGGGTTCTCAGTTACCCGATGTTCTCCAGACATGAACAGTGGAATATGGATTAAGGATCATAAAATATATTATAATCACAATATACTCTGGTTTACTACGCTAAGGCTATTGTGGTCCTTTGATAAGGAATGATAATTGGTATGGGACTACAAATTTTAATTTCATCTATTGTGGATTCATTAGATGCATAGTATTAATTTAGTGCAACTGAGACATCTTCCTAGAAGTTTAACATCTTGTTGTGAAGACATATTTGTTTCCATGTAGTTTATTTTCATGAATTAATCATGTTTTTTTCATGGATTTTTAATATAATTTATCCCAAACATCTTGTTTTCAATTTAACATCATGTGTTATGAATGTGGGAACCACCATGAAATCTATTTTATGGTGTATTGCATCCCTGATAATTCAATACATATAACTATCTCAGATGAAGGATAAATGATTTCATATAACTCATCCATTATTAATTTGGGGATTTTTTGGTTATCATAACTAGGATGTGGATTAGAGATCTGAGCATCATAACAGATGTTGTTATGATAATAATCACTCTACACATATTTTATCATTGGTCGAGTAGTTTAATGTCATGCATTAAGGACTTAGATTCATTGATGTGAAAAGTTAATATTGCATCTGGGACCATGAATGGAATTATATACATCACTATATACCACACAGTAATAATAATCAATCTTCACATAGATCATAATCATGATCTCCATACATTGGTTTGACCCATACATAGAGGGGGTATTTTCCATGGTTATATGTTGTGATTAGAGCCATACTGGGAAATCCAAGAATCACAAAATATCATGTGATAACTAGAGTCCGTTCACATATTATGTTTTATTGGAAAAACTCTAAATTCAAGTCTAACCCATATGTAGAAGGGGATATTTTTCATGTCAGATATTTTAGTGGGGCTCAGATGGGAGATGTTGGTGTCACGATGTATCTTGTGATTATAAGAATTGATCTACATGTAGTTCTTGAATGGAGGAGTTATAGAAGACCAACCCCAAGGTTTTTTTCATTCCATCAATCAATTCCTATGATAATATATAGCTTACTGTCATATATAAAACATAAACCATATAGTTTAATGTCAGGTCATGAGGACCCATGGTGTACTTATTAACGCCTTGCATCTTAGACCATTTAAAACATATCATGAGCTATATGAATTAGTTTTTCTGGGAAATCCATTACTAAAATTTCTAGGTTCATGTTATTTATGATTGTTCTGATAAAAAAGAATAAAATGGGTCAATCTCACCTTGTATAGATGATTAATTTAATGAAGTAGATTTGTGTATCTTGTTGTAGCTGGAACATGTTATAGGATAGAGGAATCACTAAAAATCAAATTGAGATGAGAATCATGTATTATATAGTTCAAGAAAACCCCTGATGTTTAAATTCATTTAAAATGGATATCAACCATGATGTTTAATGTCTTATGGTAAGAATTTAGTTCACTAGATGGGAAGAAAGACTGATATCTCAGAACTGGCCAATTTTATTTCAAGATGTAATGAATTTCACCATGTATTTTAGAATCATGAATTGTGGAAATGAATTACCTGAAATTAATGGAATTTAAAACAATTTCTAGGGCCCATAATAGTGTTTTGGGCATAAATATGAATCATGTGATAGTAGGAGTCAAGACACACATTGTTTTAGTGAACCATGAAAATTGGTTTCATGTGGAGAGGATATAATCTATGTATTTTGATGTCTTGTAATGAGGAATAGGGGCTCATGAAATAAATTAATATGAAATATTTGGGGATCAATGTATTTTAACATCATTCAAATGGCACATGTTCCATATAGTTTGACGGTGTGTCGTCAAGACCTAAGAAGTTGTTATGTTTAATGTCTTGCTTCTAGTAATTGAGATGATGTGAAATATAACATCTTTCTTTCAAGATGAGGGTCACCCATTTGGAATGAATAATATCCCTTATGGGATCTATGTAGTTTAATGTTAAATTTGGAGGATGTGATCTATAAAACATTTCATCTTGCGGTCATGAAAGGAGCTGACGTGCAGTTTGACTTCTTGATCCCATAACATTAGATGATTTGATGTTTAAAATCATGTATCCAAGAGGATTTTTTTATTTTTAATGTCATCAAACTAAGAAAAGTGTGTTGTTTAACCTCATGTCTTTAGGAAATATGATGTTGTATAGTTTAATGCCTTTCTACCAAAACATGATATGTATTGTTTAATATCATGCGGTTAGGACATGTTCTGTATAATTTAACATCATGGGGTAAGGATGTATTCTATATTGTTTAATTTCTTTCAGAAAGTACATACTGTGTATATATTACAGTCACGTGGTTAAGATGTTCTACCTAGATTTTACTATCATGTGGCTCAGACAACTCTAGAACTCCTTAGTCTAGCCGTTTTTGATCTCGTAATGGGAAGTGTCAATGTGTTTTGGCATGTTTAGGGGGTTTCTACCAAGTAATATTCTTAATATCTCTATTTCTGTAACTTCTTCATCAATGTTATATGACATAAATTTGTCATACCATTGATGTTTCCTCTCTAGGATTCCTTCTGACTATGGTGAATTGATGTTGATGGTTGATGAGGAACTATATAAGGGTAACCCCAATATTGTGATCATCGTTCTATTGGAATGTTTTGGATATTTTTTAAGACCAATGTATACAAAAGTTTATGATAGTTTTGATCACCTCTCTATACAAAGGTGACTAGGGAAGTTTAGGATTTTCTTGTCTACGGTAGATATCACCATGGAGAGGTTAACCATAATAGATGTCATGAGTAGTGTCATTCTGATCAATCTACACACTATCATAGAGCATGATCCTTACATTGTGACATTTACCAAAATATACTAATAATAATACTTGATGAGAGAATGAATATATTATTTAACTAGAGTATCCCCGTTTTTATAAATATCATAGTGATGTGTTTCTATGGATATAACGATATGTATACATGTTTATCCTTGAATTTTAAGTAGAATATACCAGTAAAACTCTTCTATTATAGTCACAAATAATGGGAACAATGATAGGGTATGTAAATTAATATATGAATACATTATCTAAATTTGGAGAATATGTTTGTAGATGTCTTTGATTAAATTGAGGATATATACACACTCTTATCATCCTTATACCATCATAATATTCTTATGGACATTATGCATCATTGTATGGATTTGTACCTACCCAATGTTTTTTACCAAAATATGATAATAAAAATTGAATAAACTAGTTGGGGAATGATATTGTAGACTCTAATCCTTAGCATTCTATATTTGGAATGGTGTCCTTGACACTCTAATATGAATGTTTTCAGATGAGACCTATCAGTAAAAGACTTCAATATAAAACAGAAGGGTATTAGATATTTTTTATATAGTTGAGATTGAGATTTTTTTTGTATCGGTGGTGCTTCTTGTAACTAAGATTTCCATCTTATTATGACAATTTCTCTTAGAGATTGAAATGCTGCATAGTTTTTTGTCTTATGTGCAATTGATCATCATTGGGTAAGAATGTCAATAAAGGTGGATGGGACACGATATAGGATACATGCATCACTAAATATCTCATTAGGATGAGAATCAATCCATACATAGTTTTCAAAAACCTTCAAGATTAATGACATGAAAAAAAGGCATTAGCCATCATATTTAACATCGTGTTGTAATGATAGGGATATAGGAGTTTTGGCTAATATATTGAATCCAGACATCCCTATATATCTTATTTGAATTAGAATCATGTTTTACATAGTTCTAAAAACCTTGGTAGTATAACATCAAGATGAAATGAAATAAATTGTGGGGTTTAATGTCTGGTAGTAAGGATGTGAATATATGTGGATGGGAAAAAATGTAGGATCGAGGTGTCTTTATATATATCATTACTATGGAAATCAATCCATACATAGTTCTATAATCCTATATAGTTTAATGTCTTGTGGAAAGGTCATTATCCATGTATTTTATCATCTTTTGGTATGTATGTTAATATAGGTAGTCGGGCCACGATAATGGATCTAGGTGTCCCGAAATACCTTAATAGGATGATAATAATGTCATACATATTTCTAGAAACCCATGTAGATTAATTTTCTGGAAAATTACATCATCCATTTAGTTTAAAATTTTCTAGTAAGTATAGTGATATAGGTGGCTGGGACATGATAGAGAATACATGCATCCCTACATATCCCTTTAGGATGAGAATGAAAACATTCATAATTTTAGAAAACTGTGTTGTTTAATGTAATGGTGAAAAGAAAATTAGCCATATAGTTCAACTTCATTTGATTAGGATGAGAATATAGGTGTTTGGTCTCTATTATAGGATCTAGGAATCATTAGTATCTCAATAGAAATAGAAATAATTTTTACATAGTTATAGAAACCTGTGGAGTTTAATGTTACAACGAAAGGACAATACTCTTATAGTTTAAAATCATATGGTATGGACAAGATTTAGATTCTTAGGGTAGGATATATGATATCGAAATCCATATGTATCACAATAGGATAATAATCAAACCATACATAGTTCTAAAAATCCATTCAATTTAATTTCATATATAAAAAACATTAGTTGGGAAATTTAATGTTTTGTGGTAAGGATGTTGGTAATTACATATTAGGAGAGTCTCTCATTAGATGGAGTTTGGATAACACTTTCACATAATGCATGAGTTTATATAACCTTCAACACAATCAAGCCATTACATAACATTATATCAAAAAAACATGATTAAAATGAATCTATCTATTGTGAAATCGAGACATCGATGGTCGGGGAAATGGTGTTCCTAACCTATCACCCCTACCTCATTTGTTTCCTTATTGATTGGAGTTCCATCAAACCACATTCCTTTACATAGTCAAAAAGTATAGGAAAATATTTTTTGAATGAATCAGTATTGTTCAACATGATATTAAAATATGGATGTTTATCATTAGGTGGTATGTCGATCATGATATGTTTTAAAACATTTGTGCCATATACAGAGTGATTAGATGACAAAAGTATGGAACTCGGTTTCAGTGGTTCCAACATCCAAATTTTCATATATAACTAAAGATAGTTTATAAAGTAGAAAAAACCTTATATTACATACTTAAGTGGTTGATAGTAGAGGAAATGAATATTTTTGTATGTCATCATTGCATCACTCGGCATGCCCATCACTAGGATCTCAATCAAAAACAATTCCTTGTAATAATTTAAAAACATTATAATCTGTATTGATTGGATAGATTATGGATTTAAATGACTATATTTAAGGTATGGGTGATAATGTGGCCTCTCCCACATGCTATCTTTTCCTATAAATGCATGGGAGTTTGGATGAGTGAGAACATCATGGTAAGGAGTCTACATATTTATTAGTCCACTGGTAGGTTCTAAATAATTTGGGGTGTAAGATAATTTAAAAGAATCCCTCTTATTTAAAGATCATGACCCTCATGGAGGGTTTTTAAAAGAATATTAGGTTTCTTGGATTCCATTATATTCTCAATGAGGAGGTGGAAAATATGGGAATTCTCCCACCCATGTGAGACGGGGAGAGCTGGAAAAATTTCATGATTTCACCCAATGAGGGGGTAAAAATTATGAATATGGTTGCAACACTATTGGATGGTTAACATCACTATATGGCTGTGTTCCATAGAAACATACTATTACATCATTCCAAGGTATAAATATTAGTAGTATTCCCACAATTATTTATTGTATATCTCTGTTATCTTTTTATATTTGGGGGATACATTATTATATTTAAATTTCCTTATCATATTCTAGGTTCATGCTAACATGAGACATGAAAACAATATCTCCTATTTTGGTGGTAGGGTGAGTGGACGATTATTGGAGTTTCATCATGGACCCCAAAAAATGAATCAACTATTACAGCTGGCTATATGCTCAATATTAATTACCTTCTGAAATACCAACATGATTGGTAAAACAATATATAGATGCATGGTAGATATCATTGAGCATATCTTCTCTTGTGACAGTGAAATATGATATGCCAACCTGATGTGGATCATATGACTATATGGGGATATGATTATACTCCATTGGAGTGATCTCATATGGATCTGATCATGAGTCTTTAGACCTGATAGATATCATATTGAATGTGGCACATGTAGTCTGGATCTCCTCCTCAACTCTGTATCTAATTTGGGGGATCAGTTCCCTACGTACCATTTGGAGGTTCTATGACCATTTTACAATATTAGGGGATGGTTCCCATGATATCATTTTATGTGTCAGATCTCTTAGTTTGGTTTGAGGGGTCAGGGCCCATGATACCTTCCTTGGGGTTAGTTCCCATATTGAATATATTTATCAGAATGGATAGAATTCATAATAGGAATATCTTGAGTGATTTTTTTGACATAATCATTCTCCTCATCCACCACTATATATTAAGGATTATAAAAGCTGATATTTTCTAGGGATAAGCTTTTAAAGAGATTCAATGTTGAAACAAGATCCATTTCCTCTCATATAGCCTATTGGAAAGATGTGTAGGGGAACTCATCCAATAAGATGGTGTGTTCCATTCCGAGTGATGGGATGGATATGTTGATGTTGTACTACTGATTAAATATGTTCCCCAACTGATACAGGAAGTGGTGTGTTGGTGATTGTGAATTTAAAAACCTTGTTTCCAAAGACGCTTGTCCAATTATCAAAGATTCTGTTGGAACATTCAATGATTTCATTTTGATTGCAAGGAATATGAAATGTCCTAATGGAAAACAAGATAACTTATTAGTGAAGCATCACATATAAGAGTGCATGTTTAATCTGGTACATTCACTGTGAAATGATAAATATGTGATCACCTATTTTTGTGAATGGATCGTAGTAGTAAAATAACATGTCAAGATCATTATTTAATTTTATGAAAAGGTTGAAACAAACTAGCCCAATGATAGAAAGTCAATCTATTGATTTTTTCCATGGAAGGGATGACATAGTTAAATAATTACCCAGTTTTCCACCATTTTGTTTCATCATAAAAATACATGGATGGATTTTGGAAGCATAGATTGATTATGGGGGAAGTAAATGCCTTCCTCAATAACATACATATATTTTACCATTTATTTTGTCTTCCCTATAAATACCCAATACTTATAACATCCATTACTGTGTAGGGAAATGATTTCTGATGGAAAACTGTTTTTACGGTTCCATACCCATTGATTCTTAAGTACTCATATTGGTCAAGAGGATGTTACATTAATCATATCACACCCTTTTAGAGTAAATTGACGCTTACTCTTGGAATGTCATAATTATTTATGAAATATTCATGAAGTCCAACTTCATCTCTGATATGGGGTTGGTTAGTCCTATTTCAATGACTTGATTATGAATATTTATTGAAAGAAGCAATTGTGTGAATTTCACTGTTTCTATATAATTTATTACATATTTATAATTCTTTTTATTTTCACAATGTTTGGGAATTTTATGATTTACTGACATCTATGGATGTTTGGTGTCATAAATAATTGAATAAAAAAATATGATGTGTCATACATATAATTTGAATATAACTATCAAAACCCATATATTTCCGTTGATATAATTGAAGGACATGTCACTGGACCAATCAATGTAGTTTAAGGTCATATGTTAAGAAGGCAAATATGGGGATTAGGCCTTTATGTGGTGTCCTATGTAACCTAGTTAATAGAGGAATTAGTGCCTATATTTTTCTTATTTAGTCTTCTACATCATTAGATGCACAATACGGGAGGCCATATGTGGGACTTATGATATTGATGTTTTTCTAGACTGTCTGATTGGAAGAATGACCCTTTGAGAAAGAATGTGATTAAATAAGACTATCAACCCAATGAAGATCCAACCTATAAGTTTTCTCATAATGTTGTTGGTACAATCATAACCAATATTTATGCATGTGTGAGTCATGATCATTGTGAGAAACACGAGATAGGGGAAGACCTGACACAGTGCATTGATGGATGTTTGAGTAGGGCTTACACATCAATCATTCCATATGGTAGGATGTGTTACCCATATTATTAAGAGTATGTTATGCTCTTCAGAACATAGTAAAGCCTATGTTTCCTATTTGATAATAGGATTCAGAGCTACCACATTTTGATAAGATTCTTAGGTTTTTGGGGGATGGGGTATATTGATCATCCCTTGAGAATGATTAGGTCGTGATGGTTGAAATTTTGGAAACATGAGGGGGATTATGCCAATGTGGATTCCATTAGAGCTCGGGCCTTAAGAAGGTATCCTATAAATCTTGTTTGGTTATGAATCATATCTTTCATAATTCATTTGGGTTCTCAGTCCAAATTTGATGATGAAGAATGATCATGACATTAAAATGATTAGTTTTCTATGGTTTAAATGTTGTAGACATGAGGGTACATAAGTTTAGTTGAATCACCATTGGATATCATGACTTTTGAAGGAACCCTAAATATCATGTTTATAGGGGAATCATAGATCTCATTATTTTTGTAGGATTTTTTGTTTTCTAGTTAATGAGGTAGAATGATCAGTACATGGGAATAATGTTGTCCTGAAGGATGAAATGTGGGATACCATTGGGTTAATACGTTCAAGTGGATTCCAATTATAGTTCATATTTTTGGAAGGAATCATATGTATATAGTTTGGATATGAATCAGAGTTCTTATTGTTCAGTCACCAATTAAATTACTACTGGGCTATGTTTGGAGATCACACTCATAGACATTATGGTTATCCCAATGCTTTTTGGAATTATAGTGGAATAAACCAATATTGATTCCCAATTGATTATGTATTACAAGGTGAGGCTTCCCTATTTTCATTGGCTATCAAAATATGGTTTTACTATTGGTCATTCCGTACACAATGAGGCTTCCCTATTGACTGGGGATCACATATTGAGGCTTTCCTATTTATCAAGTCTTACACAATAAGGTTTATATATTTGTCGGAAAAAACAATGTATTGTTTTCTTTTTGATAGATCTTTAAACAATGGGTTTTACCAATTAATCGAGGCTTACACATTGAGGATTCCATTTTTAGTATGGATTGAACAATAATGTTTCCCTTTTCAATACTCATTTTTTAAATTATAGAACAATAAATTTAGATGATGATGACCATGAATGATCAGCTAAATATGCATGACATTACAAGGAGGGATTTCCTAAGAGCATGTCACAAATATAGACTCCTAACTGTGTAACCTTATCTTATTAAGGACACTTACCTTATAAAGAGAGACTTTGGTCAACATTTCTTGGTAGAAGAATATATTGAATGGGACTTACTATGTATACTAGACAAAGCATACAATTATTCAAGGATTTTCCAAACATGTTTTTCCTACCTATTTAATATGTCCTAAATTTTAACTTTTCATGTTTATTGTGTTAGCATGCCATGCCCGAAATATCTAAGAGTTTCCTCCAAATTAATTTATTGTATGGGTTTTTTTTCATAATCATGTCACATAGGTCCAATGTTTTGTGCATAATCGAAGTTGGAATGTATCTTTACTATCACATGATCAACTTCAATTGTATTGTACAACATTGAATGAGAGAACCAACTATTTCAAAAGGATACCACATGATTAAATTATGAATGTCTAGATGAAATTTCATGATAATAAAAACATGTAATTAAATATTTTACAAGATCATCCTAACCACTTATGGATTCCTTTTCATGTGTAAAGTGTACATGTCCAAGATGTGTTGCAAAAGAAAAGTTTACATGTCTAGGTTATTTTACATGATCTATCTAGACATGGAAATATATTATCACATGATTAAAATGAAATTCCATTATAGTTTAACATGACAATACCAAAATATCAATGGTAAATCACAAGATTATGCTGACATGTCAGTAAACTGATTTGAGATTAACCTAACCATTCCTAAGCTTCACTTGTGATAATGCTTACATGTCCAGGGTCAATCACCTGATCAACATGGATTGTCCTCATAAAATCACATGGTGTTAAAAATATGTCAACAACATCTAATGAAATAATCCTGAATTATCAATGTATTTTCATATGACCATCATGACTTGTCCATGGTCCTATAAGGTTATAACAATATCAGTGAATAATCTTATGATTTTATGACCACAAATTTATCGTGCAGCATGTTATTGTGAACATGTATACAATTATTCACATATCTAATTATTGACAGGGATACCCATATAGATCATTCCATATTTCTATAAGGGAAAAATACTTATAGAAGGAAAGTGTGTTGTTAGAGGGTTCCTTCCACTACCATATATCTTATAATTTTTATGGAAATATGATGGCATGTCCATGGGTTTCATGGAAATGTACTTGCGGAGGTATGCACACATAATGTCACTTCATGAAGGTGACATGTTCATGTTACTCACATGAACACAATGAGATCTTGTGAGTGGTTTTCTGGCCATTTGTTTGGGTGTTTATTCAAAATCTCTGAGAACTTGGGTGAGGAAGCACTCTTTATGATGAGGAAGGGTTTGTAAGATATTTATAGGATTGATTCATATGGGATCCAGATGATGGATTAAGGAATCATGATCATAGGAATATGATTACTTTGAGAAACAATGGGGGTATGTAAAATGGTGTTTTCTTGTCAAGGTATGGATATTCGGGGATGAAAACTGATATAACTAGTCTAGTGGCATTTCAATATCATGAGAACAATGGATTTCACATTTAAAGAGAACACTTTTTCAACTACCATTTTATAGTAATTAAGTTGTAAATTTAACCCTTTCCATTATATTTTAGTATGTTCTATTATTCATTTGACCACGCAACCGGAAGGGGGCCTCTCAAGAGGCCTTCAGATCAAGTGAAATAGGTGAACATCAGAACTGTTATTTTTGAAGAACGGTTAGACAATTTAATAAGTGAAATTTACTAATGAATATTTAATGGTTCAAATTCCCATTAATGTTGTGTGTAAATTAAGGAGGTTCATGTTATCTTATCTTGATCACCTGATGGATTATTGCGGTGTTATTTCAGGGCATGTTATCATTTAATGATCACCTTATTACCCAGATATGATCTTTCAAAGATGAATTTGGCTCCCTTGTTTTCCTTATCCACCCATCTACCTTAATTTCAACAACTCTCAACACTCCCTCACATATTATTTATTGGCAGAAAAAAGCTCCAATATTTCAATTTTATTATGTGATGACTAAATTTATGGTTTATATTTCATCACATGAATTTAACGGCTTTCAAAAATTCTAGCAATTGATTCATATGGTTCACATGAACTGGATCCTACCATGTTGTTTCACATTATGAACCTACTAAAAATACAAAAATACTGCTTCATCCATTCTTTATACATTGAGTGAGTCTTGGCTCCTTATTCTAGATTTATGGGGATGGATATTATGGAGGATCAAGTGAAATGAATCATTTCTATAGTGTTGAAATAGTGGTGTGAGGGTGAAGATAATGATTATAGAATTGGGAAGTTGAAGAAGGTTATTTGATCATGACTAAATGTTATGACTGGTATGATTGGTTGTATATATTATTTCATGCTTTATTACCATAGGTGATCTATACCTACAGTTACATCAACCCACATTGAAATCATATTGAAATTATTTTTTGGTATCTCACAAAATATATTACCATTTTTGGGTTGATCAGGTAATGGGGATTAACACCTCCACCACCTACACACACTATCACCCTGGATATGGAAATATGGCCACTCGATGGACTTTTAAACTCTATACCTTACACACAGGTCCTCCAACATCATACGGTCATTATGGCTTTATCCTTTGGCTAGCCCTGTGTAGCTTTAACTGGGCCTGGTCGACTCTGGTCTGACATGGGCATGTCATCTATCCCTGGAATGGATGGATAGAGGATTGGTTAAAAATTTTATAACTCAGGAAACATATATATTTTTGAATATGATCCAATAAATTTTAATCCATTATATTCACGCCCATGACTATTCTTCAAGGATTCCATTTTTTCAAAAATGGTGAAAATCATATCAATACATTTCATAGTCTTCACACTAATAATGTTTTTAATGTAAAAGTTAAAATTACACAATTATGTGTGTCAACACATTCATATCCTTATTAATCTATTTCTCATTTTTCACTCCCATTATTATTTCTCTAAACAACAATAAGAAATTATCATTCTAAAACACACAATGTATTAATATTTTGAAAATTAAAAAATTTCAGTTGTTGAATTTTTAATATTTAATTTCTTCTCCATATAGACAAAACATATGTCAAAAACCTCTAATACTTCATAAAATTTTATTTAATAATAACAATAACATATTTTCAAATTTGAATGATTAATTACACATGATATCCAAAAGTATACTGAAATTTATTAGAATTATTAATAATACAAAACTGAATAGAACCAGATCATAATTGTACTTGAATATCACTTTATAAGACTGAAAATGACTATCCATTTTGTTTGGTGATAACTAAAAGATAAAATAAATTGTAAATGATGGACTAAATGAACACTATTTATAATATGGAGAATCTCTAAATGAAGAGAGATAAAACCCTAGGAAAATATAAGGATGTACCTATAGAAAAAGGATGGTTCACACTCTCGCTATTAAAAGGATAATTACCCATTAATTATCTATCATGAATAATCAAGAATAAACCTAAAATATCTCATTTAATGACACAGTAAAATAGGAGATTAATTAGTGCATGAAGCCAATGATAAAATCTAGGGTTATCAAATTCCTATTATAGGATAGACTCACCACCATCTGTTTACTTATCCAAATGATTTGATAGGGTTTTTACACCAACCTCCACCTACCTCAACCTCCCCCACCAGAAAAATGATAGGGTATTCTTCCATATTGGGAAAATAATGATGATAGACTCTTTATTCGTCCTTTTTATAGATGTTATCCCAAACCCCTAAAATAAAATCATCATATAGTAGAATTTTTTTAATTGGTGGTGGTTTAAACAACCACCACATGGTTCTATGAAGTGTTCTAGAATGTTCCAATAGAATTGGTGTCGACATCCAACATGTTATATTTCTTTAAATATAGCACAAATTTTTGGAAATTTTCATAGAATGTTTTTTCATCGATGCTTTTTTGTGTTTTTGATGTGATTTATCAGGCAATAATGGACGATATTTTAGAAATTTTTAAAAACAAAACTAAATAATATAGTTTTTTACCAAATGAACTCCTACTAATGTGGTTCAAACCACCAGAAAATTAATGTTTACATATTTAATTGAAAGTTTCACTACAATCCATAAAAATATACCATCATATACTGCTAGTTTAAACCACCCAAGAAAAAATTGTATTTAGTTGTGTTTTAAACCATTACTATATTTTGAATAACAAAAAAAGAGCTGCAGAATCTATAGCCTCATAAAACCACTAAATAAAACATATAATGCTCCTAATTAAAAAATAAATGAAACAAAAATGTAATGAAAAATAATAAGGGCACACATAAATCATAGTACCTAGAATATAGACAAAAGGAATGTTTCACTATCATATAATAAGAGTACATGAAAACACTGTACATACCAGATCACTTATTATGGCATTTTCTATGACACAAATGATACATGAACAAACTCTATCTAGTAATCACTAGACGATGATGATGTATACTCTTCACCCTCACCAAATCCATCTATAATTTCCATAGAGTCTTATGTAAGATATTTATATTTAGAATTAAATGATGTGGTCTGTATATTAATACATCATTTCAATAAATCTTTTTGAAATAAATGATTTTTGTATTGTGTGATTTACATGATCACCAGAATTAATTTATGTAATATCACCAGGGATATATCTAGTCATCTTATAATACAACTAAACCAACAATTTTTTCAAAGAATATATCTGAAACATTTTTATTTGAATTATTCTTTGTATAGAAATAAACTCTCTCTTAACATCTCAAGGTAGTATGTGACAGAAAAAATTATCTGTAGATGTAATCACTGATGATCTGTCAAATAACTCAGATAGAACTTTTCCAAAATCTATTGCACACACTCGACCAAGATTCTCCTACCCACATAATTTAACAACATGGTTAACATGCGAGACAGAGAAGGACTATGCTGGAATGGCATCCAGTAGTTTATTAATTTTTCCCTATAAATAATATAACAGTCATATTATATACATATTATATTAATATTGTAAAAATTGAAAATATGTTATTATATCGAAATATGAATTCATACCCTAGCATCATTGGTAGACTCATTAAAAAACACTGATCATATTTTTTATAAAGATTGAAACACACTTCTATTGGAATTCATGGGGCCCTATTATTTTTTAATACATTAAAATAATGATAAATAACTAATTTATTATATTTAATAGATAATTTTTCCTAATAAAAATTTAACATGATGAAAAATTAGTAGAGTCGATCTAAAATTTTAAAAACTTCTTGACCCCATACTCTGATAGATTAATTACATAGCCCTATTAAAATCACTCATCATTGAATCTTCCTAAAATAAATTAAATTAAATTAATATCAATATATGTAACACCATATCCATGCAATATGATTTTATAAATGTAATATTAGATTTAATTAATAATATATATCTATATACCATGAGCATGTCATCATAATGAATATCAATAAAAACAATACATTTCCCTTCGGGAACTACATTGGGTATATTATCATACAATTTCTATGTTGTCAATGAAGAATCATGGAATTCATTAAAGAATCTCCATTTAAAATAATTCCATTTCTTGCCCAAATTTTTTTATATCCACATTTTTTCTATAAAATCTGTAACGGAAATGTGGAAAAACTTCTATAAAATAAGATTTATTTAAAAATCTATAGAATTTTTTAAAATAATTGAATTTAATTACATAATAATGTATTATAATTACATTTATTTTTGAGTCAAAAACATTATTATCACATGATGAAGTAATTCTAATCATCAAATTTAATCATAAGTGTAATTTTATTTGTCTCCAAATATCCTAAAATATAGGAAAATAATCAAACAATGTCATATTTAGGGACCCTATAACAGTCAAATTCATAAACATTCTTAACTCTATTAATATTCCAGACATCTAAAATTTTAATATTCAATTACATAGATGCATTCTTCCAATATATTATAAAAAATAGTTAGTACAATAAAAAAGTGCAATAATTTTATTCATTTTATAATTTCTACCTATAATAGTAACACTATAATATCAAAATAATGAACATGGAGTGGCGGCCTACTCATTAACTACTGAATTTTCAAAATGGGGATGTGTTTACAGAGCTACTTATGTGACAATTAATGAGGGTGTGAGAGATGATTTATAGAGAGAGGCATATGGGGTCTCAAATTGATTAGGGAGGGAGAAACATAGATCATCATAAAAATCATTATGTTTGAGGGAACATCAAATGATAGTATACTGACATTACTATACTACTTCCTCCTTGGCATTACTATCAATTATTTAGAAATAAATACTCCACATGATAAAATACTACTTTATAATGAATAATGTCAAGACAAATTATGTTACACAAGGGGAGTACGACATGATTTAGAAGAATTATACGGGGAAATTGTAAATTATTAAAATATATAAATTATTATATAAACTAAATAAAAAGGGATGATATCAATTATAATAATATAATTAGTAACTAGATTTCCACTATATAAACTAATAGAATGTTGGGTTAGTAGAAATAGTCTTTCATATTCCTGGTTGAATCAAAAACCATAGATAAAATTATTAATGAGGTGTTTTGCGTGAAATAAATAAATATTAAATTTGATATGATCAAAAATTAAATTATCGGTAAAGTTATTCAACAGTAAAAGTTATTAAACATGACCTTATCAATATTATATTTCGAAAAAATTATCATGGATGATGGAACATTTATAAAACAAATGAAATATAGTAGTGTAAATGTAATTCTAATATATATTTAATTGATATAAATGAGAACATCTATTCAATATCATTTAATGAGGCTATAAGATTTGTGTCTTAGATATAAGATCCAAATTTGTTTGAGGATGATCAAATTAATGTGAAGTATGTACTCCACAATTATGTTTTAAAATAGGATGTGTGCATTTAATATCCACAAAGTTTCCTCATTGATGAATTTGTGGAAAATGTGTTCAAATTATTGATAGAATTATATGGGATACGTAATGATCAATTATTTAGGAAATCAAAGATATATTTGTAATTATATATTCTTTTCTCTTAATGATTTGGGTTATTTAGAATTATTATATCGTGATTGTACAAGTCAAATTGTTGTTAATTCATTATTTATCTATATAAAGTCCTTTTAGGAATGAATAATATGCCATAAAAGTTGTGGTAATGATTCATGAGGTGTTAAATATATATGAATCTTATTTATAGATTGTTATCATTTAATATCCTGAAATGATTTAAATGAAAAAATGGAACATTTATTTATAAGAATATATGTTAATTGTGAGCTAAAATAATTTCAGATGGATGATTATATAATTATTTCTACAATAGTGGAAGAACTTTTGAAATCATCCAAATTTAAGGAAGGAAAATAGATTGATGAAAAAAAATTGATGGATCAATGGTTTTTCACTATTCAGGATAGGCATTCGGCTAGTAGAATTACATACAATTTTCATATGGACTATTATCAATGTTGTCATTAAGAATGTAATAAGAAATCTAAAAAAATTATTACTCAATATATTTATTAAGAAGTTATCTCTATTATGTTATGTTACCCAAAATATCTACAATAAACTATTTTGTTCATTGATGCATAGTGGGTAGGATTTATAGTTGATATAATGTTTACATTTAGAGTTCTTTTTATATTGATAATTCCTTTAAATAATGGATAAAAAATATGGGATTGTGTCTCCTTGAGCTTTATTATTGAGAAGAGGGAATTGAATGTATTTCTATTTTTTTTGTTGTGTATATGAAGAATATTATAGATGAATGAAATTTAAATCTAGATAAGATTATAAAATTCACAATGTGAAAAAACAATCATGCTATGAATTTAATTCCAGATTAGTAACATGAATACCAAAAGAAGTGTTCCTTATATTGAGTGAATAAAATAATGATCTATGAGAAAATATTAATTTTTATAGTACCCATATTTTCTAATACCTGTTAGGTTATAGTCATAATAAATTATAATTTATTTATACATAATATATCATGATCATTCATTAAATACACAGAAAAATCGGTTTTGAATTAACATCAATTAGAGTATCAGTAAGATTTAATAAAGAAATTTACTACATTTGAAACTCCTAAATATTTAAAATATTTATATATATAATAAAATTTTATTACTAAATTTCAATCGTATAATAACTAATATTGTATGTGATAAGGATGGTATCTCTCACTATAGATTGGACAACATAAACATCGACCTCCTCTACCTCCAAAAAAATATCAATGTATTTTCCATGATTCATATAATAGGTTGAATTCCATTTACAATGATTCTTCACAACTATACTCTAGAACACTAACTCATTCATCTTTTGTACACAACCATTATTTACTGTACCAATTATTTATTTTCACGTCAACAACCACACTTCCAAGTGATAAAGTGAAAATAAATAATAAAATGTCCCACAAACCTTCAATGATGACATGTATGAGGTGTATATTAGAACATATACATCCTTCTACCATCTTATACACATTATTATTAATCTAATTATCACAGTCCATATAAATTTTGAGAATATTACAATGATGTTTTCCCTTCAATATATTTCCACATAATCTAATTTCAATTAAATAAACATTTTCCTCCAATAGACTAAAATATGAAATGGAATACATTAATCATATTATAAACATATTCCCCAAAATTATATCATGATAATGATAACCAATATATTTTTATGAATCATGAAATATATAATTTCCAATAAAACATCAAATGGAAATATTTTTGTGAAACATAGTTAAATGATCCATTCAAGGGTTACGATTTTAAAATTTATGAATGGGACCACATACGTAAATCCATGATTTGCACAATAATCTAGTTCCCACCAAAACACAAATCAGTCTACAACTGCATAAAACAACACTAACCACCAATAATTGTTTTAACTTAACATCTAGATTAAAAATCATATAATGGAATAATGAAATAAAATCTCATTGGATGGATTAATGGTACCAAAACAACAAGAGAAAAATCATGATGAGATCACAACACACACATTATTTTTAGTTACTGGTCCTTTGAGGAAACATTATTGATGGTTTGGGGGTAGAGGGTTGATGCATAGGGCTTGGGCTTGTGGAGCTTGTGGGAGAAGGGGGCTGGAGGAACGAGGGATAATGTGGTGGACTGGGAGGGGTATATAGAGATCCTATGAAGGGGAAAGTGTGGCTAACAATGAGAGGTGGGGGAGGGAGCCAGCCATGAGGGGAGATGGTGAGCTAGTGGAAATTGTAAAATTTGAACTAGTGGATAGGTGGAGAATGAGATCCATCACAAAGTGTAGGTGACTCTCTAGTGGGTAGGGGAGATGGAGGGTTGACATGAGGGTTTCAAGGGGTCCTTGAAGAGGGGGTCTAGGGGTGTTAGTCTTGAGTGGTGGGTGTGGGGGAGGGTATAAGTGTCTTCAAAAAATGATTTAATAGTGTTTTTTTAAAAATTAAACTATATTTTTGGAAAACAATAGCGTCGAATTAAGAAACTATTATTAATAAATATTTTTATGGTAGTAATTGATCAATGGAGATATTAACAATACCAAATTCACAATATCTAATATAAACACTATAAAAAATTAATATTCTATGATAGTAAAAAATTTATATCCTAAGATCAATGATAAAAAGCAATCATAACTGGAAAACAAAAATTTGGCATATGGTTGTTGAATCAAATGGATAAACAATCCAAAATAAAACACAAAATAAAAAACAAATACCTAGTAACATAAATAAAATCACAACATAACATTTAATTATAGGACACTAAATTCTATAAATTCCAAAATGATGGTTATTTATATGGAAAACAACAATACAATAAAATAACACATATCAATTTGATTACAATGTGAAATAGTTGATGTATTAAATTTCACTAGAATATCCAATCAAGGACTCGAACTTAAATATGTGAAATTCAAGAACATCCTATGAAGGATTTATAAAATTAATCTTAATCTACTCAGAAATCATGCTCTAGAAGTCCAAAATCACTGTTTTAATGGAATCAATAAAAATACACACCTAGGTTTCTATTAATTTTTCACTACTTAATGCTTCAATATTTGACTTCAAAACATAAAATGAATACTTAAAATCATTATCATCAATGAAATGTAACATTTTAACATAAAAAAATAATTTATATATAAATAACCATATCATTCATGGATGAACCATTTAAAATAATAGGAGGAGGCTATAGTGACCAAAGAAAAATATATATTTATTTTATATTATTTCAATTAATTAAATATTAAATATCATAAAATAAGATCAAATTTTAATTGAAATAATTTACAGGTCTTTGAGGACTAAAACGAAAATAAATACTATTTTAAAAAACTTGTGAACATATCTCTTTAATTGAGACACACTGGACGCTTTTTAGATATATCATTGGTTATACTCTTCTTCATTACCTAGAAAATAATAACATAATAATGTGGTGAACTTACACACATAGTAAGGGTTATCATTAGTGAATAAAATCAAAGATCATACATGACAATAATATGAAAATATTGGTATAATAATGAAAAAAATATGTTATACCCAGAAGTGTATTGACCAAAAAACATATCACAAGGAATGACATTCAAATGAATACAACATAAAAATTCCACATATTATTGAAAAATTACATATTTAAAGAATTGAGGTTAAATTATTCAATAAAAATAAGACATGTGAGCATAATATTAGGATAAAATAAAGATTTTAAATAAACATTAGTATAGGGAACATTACTTATATGAGGCACACCAATGATGCTCATTTATATAAGAAACTAAAATGTAATCGAAAATACATTACTCGTGATATGGATATCCTTATCCAATGCATTGGAGGTAGATATAGGACTACACCTTTAATTATTCAAATATATGAGTGTGTGTTGAAAATATGAATTCATCATATCTTAAAGAATACCTGGATATAAAATGGACGTCATAAGCTTTTCAAAAGGAATCAATAACATAATCACTCATATTTCCATAAAAAATACAATCATGATAAACACATGAAATTTAATTATGAATATGAATAAATAGTTGATTTCATGGTAAATAAACACCTTTCACGATAATAAAGCATATGGAAGTAAAAATTTATAGATAAATTAAATATGGATATGTCAATAATTTCCCTAAATAAATCAATCTAGGGAATCTTGGTGAACCCACTTCAATCAAAGGAATAAAAAATAGGTTATTCATAATGAAAAGGATCTAGAAAAACAATTATTCACACTCATGGTGGGTGTTTAGAAATGTCCAAGGAATAGATTGATCTTATATTTGATATAAATGAACATTACACAATTCGCCGAAATAAATAATTCAGTTAATTACATTTCAATAATACCCTCAAAAAACATATGATATTTCAGTGGAGAATGACTTTGATAAATATTAATTTTTAAGAGTTTTAGAAAAATCTCATTCAAAATAATGATAATTCTTGATATTTCAAAATAATTCTTAAATACAAAATTAATAATTATACATGAAAAATAATTTTTTTTATAAATCATTATATCTTTGAAATAACTATTCATATTAAATTAGAAATACATTGAAAAAACATGTTATCTCGAAAAAATTTAAAAAATTTCATTTCAAACATTTATTATAATGACACATATTAATATTTATTTAAAATATTTATGAAAAATCATGTAGTATAAAATTAAATTATTCAATTTTTGAGATATATATAAGTACATTCTAAAAAAATACCAAATAATATGGACTTGGGAAAAATATATTTTTACAATAATGAAAAATTGATAGTGTCAGATTCCTTACAAAATGTAAAAATTGATCCAAGAGGCTGAATTAAATAGTGAGTGGAAAAATATAACCCCAAAAATAATCATAAGAGAAGAAAATATTCTGTGATTTTACAAACGAGTAACATATAAATTCACAATAAGGAATTTCATTCAAAAACAATCTTGATTTGAAATTTTTATTGAAGATTAAACCCATATGGTGATGGTAACGTACTATTTACTATATTAAATATATAATTGTGCATATTATGAATTATATCATAGGAAATTAAATTTATGAAAAAGAACTTCTTACCTTAATCTCGGAAATCCATTAAAGTCCTTGAATGCCATGTATATGAAAATATCCATCTCAATCATCTATTTACGAACATTACTGATATCTATAACATTTTCTAATCTTAATTTAAAATTATTCCCTATATTTATATCATTTACATATTATTTACTTTCAATATTAGGTTTGAGTAATCCTGATCATTTTGATCTTATTTTATAATACTTGTTATATACATCATTCATATAAAAAATTTAATCATTGAAAATAAATAAAATATATTTTAATTTATGATTTATAGTTATTTATAATTATTATAAATTTAATCTATTTGTGTTTTTATTATGATTTTTGTAGATAGAATTGGCGAGAACTTTGTTTGAATTATTTTTAACAAACTAATATAGGTATCTTTATCAATGAGATTGATATTAAATCTACCATGAAAGAATAAAAATAATATAATTATTTACTTATTTATATGATATAATATTTTTTTTTAATTAATATTTTTGTATGTAATATTATTTTAATTCATTTTTTCAATTAGATTTTTAGACCAACCCAAACATGAATATACCATAAATAATAAATCTTCATTATTATAAGAGTCATTTGTTTTTAATTAAATAATAACTAAAAAATATCATTGATATTATATAGATATTAGTTATTAATATTTTAAGATACGTCAATATAGAATGCAAAAAATTGATTAAAATAACATATGAAACTTCATGGAGGACGTAATCCACACAACACATAGTTAACATTTTCATTAATCAAATAATGTGATGGAAATAATTTTTATTATAATTTTTACCATCAGAGAAATAATAATTTTATATATTGAACATATATTCTCCAATTTCACTATTATAAGTAGTGAATAATGGTTATGGTGAAAATGAATCTTGTCTCTTCGTCAAGGCGGTGCTCCACACAATGCAAAAATGACATTTTCAGTATTATTAACAGAAAATGGTAAAGGTGGTTAATAGTTATTCCATTATAATAATTAAATTAATTATAGAAAGGTATGATTTTATTATATAGTAATTATAGAATTAGGTCTGGGATATTAAAAATTAACAGAAGAAATTATGAAAACATTACTCACATTGAGGTCTTAGGCATTACCTAAGAAGAATACATGGAAATAGGGTTATGAAGGAAATTACTTATGAACAAAGGATTAGGGAAATGAAAAAATAATAAAAAATATATAAAAGGAATATATATTTACTATAGAAAGTATTTTTTGGTTGGTCTTGAAGGGTTGGTGAGAGATCGCTTTTATCATTGGTGAGGATGTAAATTCTGTAATAATAACAACATAATATAATGGGATCAAATGATAATATTTTCAATTGAGTCCAAAATATAAAATAATGGACTCGGGTATGAGATGCATTTTTTCATATTATATTTCTATTTGTAAGAAGAATCAATTAATATTCTTAGTGAATGTGTTGCACAAAAACATGTTTTCAGAAAAATTGTTTTTTAATCTTGAATATTATGTGTATTGTAAAATTATTCATATAATTTATTTTCATGATTAAATTTTTTTTTCAATACAATCATATTTTTTCAATTAATGAAAAACAATTTTTTACTAAAATATAATTTAAATAATTTATATAAACAAAATATATTATAAAATCATAATAATGTAACAAATTTATATACATAGGTTTTTTAAATTCATGAAGTATTGTTAAAATGTCTAATTTAAATACTAAAATATATATTTGATCAATGAATATGTTTTATATACTCTTATGTGCTTCTAATAAAGTAATAAAATTTTCAATTTTGGTAATGACTATATTTTTCACAATTCACCAAAAAATTCAATTATTTAGAAAAATACCAAAATTGTACCATAAGATAATATTATTAGTATATGAATAAAAATATTTTACTTTTATAAAAATCGATATTATGTAATTTTTAAAATTAATTTTTAAATACAAATAAAAAAATAAAAAGAATAAAAGTGTTCTTTTAAAATTATTTAAAGTGTGGTTATTATTTGTCACGACTCGTCACCCGGGGCCCGTTTCGTAACTACCCCAAGCCCGTATTCCATAGGCCAGGGGCTGGCGACTAGCACCAGAGGTGTAAATCCCTATAACCTGGAAGGCATTTCCTCTCTAAAACACAAACACACACAAACCAGAGTACAAGCGGAAGTAAATACTAAGTACGCAGTACAAGTGTGCTTAAAATACATGGGGCTGGAATACAATCCAAACAGAAAGGTACAGCTACAACTGAATGTAAAGTAAAACTCCAATGACAGCAGCTGAAAAGGTGACAAGCAACTCCTGGATCATCCTCCGGTTTTCTACTTGAAGGGTAGGTACAGATGTTCTCCTCAGCACTCCACGCCCGTCTGTCTCCTCCGGGTACCAACTCATCGTGAGGTCCACCTCCGGGTACCGTCTCGTCATGAGGTCCACCTCCGGGTACTGACTCGTCATGAGGTCCACTTCTGGGTACTGTCCAGCACCTCAAGTCTCAACCTCGATCTGTGTTTTCCATCATCTGAAACCAACACAACGTTGTGCGGGCAGAGCCCGTGCAGTGGTGAGTATACGATACGTAGTAGGGTCCCAGAGACCCCCAAGGTCTTACTAAATCCAACAAGGATAAACACAAAGATGATTCACAACAGATAAACCAAACATAAGGATAAACCCATACTTATACCTATGTTACCAAGTAACTCATCTCAAACATGAGGTATCACACAATTATGAAATCAAAGGATAACCACTACATAGGTATATACCAATACATATACCTATGTAATCAAGTAACCCATCTCAATCATGAGGAAAAGATGAAGGTCATTGACTCAGCTCAAACCTGGATTTTCATTATCGAAACCATAACTGCTGAAGAGCTCCGTCTCAGAAGAGTACAGTGATCCTATCACGTACTCTGAGGTAACCCTCACTATCCTATGACTGCTGAGGTACTCATCCTATTGAGTACTGTGGGCCTACCGCTACAACCAAGCGCTTCCCACCAAGGGTCTCTCACTAGAAGACTCTAGTAGCGAAGGTTACCTTCAGCTCTACTAGAGTCTTAGATAGGCGTAGAACTCTAGCAAACGCCTATATCCAGTCCACTGCTGCCTGGGAAAAAACTGCCTCGCCTCGTAACCTCGGAGGCTACTTCTGCTGGAACTCGTTCAATTCACTCTATCCGCGTGCACCGTCAACTAGTAATGCTAGTGTCATCTGTTGCCTAACGGGTTGTGGTGATGCTATTACACCACCCTAAGTTGCCAACATAGAAATAGGGCCCCGCATCGGAGTCTCGTCGCTCAGTGGGCCATCATCGAGAACTCGCTCGGAACACCAACTGACTGTCTGCATGGAGACATCCTGAACAGATGTGACACGGTCAACGATTTATACCTGGTGAGCTGACCAGGATTGAGCTGACTTTAAAAACTTTTCAGAAACACACACGCAATCAATGTTTTCATTCATTGAGTCGGAAATCAGAAGTCAGGGTCCTGGTGTATGGATACGTCGGCCGCTGCACCAACACTAGACTCCCTAAACTAATAACCACACTCAATACCCTTAACACTATTGCTTCACAGAGAAGAAAGATCAGAGTCCTGAGTTCTACGGTAGAACCGAACTCCTCTGATACCAATTTGTCATGACCCATCCCCCGGGGCCCGTGTTCTAACTACCACAAGCCCACCTTCCATAGGCTAGTGGCTGGGGACTAGCACCAGAGGCATAAATCCTTATAACCGGGAAGGAATTCCCTCTCTAAAACACAAACACACACAAACCAGAGTACAAGTGGAAGTAAATACTAAGTAAGCAGTACTAGTGTGTTGGAAATACAAGGGGCCGGAATATAATCCCAATAGAACGGAACAGCTACAACTGAAAGTAAAGTACAACTCAAAAGACAATAGCTATAAAAGGTGTCAAGCAGCTCATGGATCATCCTACGGGTTCCTACCTGAAGGGTAGGTACATATGATCTCCTTAGCACTCCACGCCCGTCTGTCTCCTCCGAGTACCAACTCGTCGTGAGGTCCACCTCTGGGTACCGTCTCGTCATGAGGTCCACCTTCGGGTACTGACTCCTCGTGAGGTCCACCTCTGGGTAACGTCCAGCTCCTCAAGCCTCAACCTCGATCAGTGTTTCCTGTCGTCTGCAACAAACACAATGTAGTGCGGGAAAAGCCCACGCAGGGGTGAGTATACGATACTCAGTAGGAACACTGAGTCCTTCAAGGTCTCACTAAATCCAACAAGGATAAACACAAAGACGATTCACAACAGATAAATGAAACTTAGGTATAATCCAATACTTATACCTATTTTACCAAGTAACTCTTCTCAAACATGAGGTATCACATAGTTATGAAATCAACGGATAACCACTACATAGGTATATGCCCATACATATACCTATGTTATCAAGTAACCCATATCAATCAAGAGGAAAACATGAAGGTCATTGACTCTTCTCAAACCAGGATTTTCATTATCGAAACTGTTACTGCTGAAGAGCTCTGTCTCAGACGAGTATAGTGATCCTGTCACGTACTCTGAGGTATCGCTCACTAACCTATGACTTCTGAGGTACTCCTCTTATCGAGTACTATGGGCCTACTACTAAAACCAAGAGCTTCCCACCAAGGGACTATTGCTATAACCAAGCGCTCCCCCTAATAGCTGTCAGAGGTACCCCAACTATGAGTACCACTGGTCTGCCGCTACAACCAAGGGCTCTGTCCGCTGTGGGTCTGCTGCTACAACCAAGCGCTCCGTCCACTGGGCTAACAAGTCACTATGACTCAAATCGGTAAAGCATTTAAAAGTTATTAGCTAGTTACACGGTCTCCGCACTCCGTCTGCTCGACTCTACTGTCACGGGTCTTCCGCTACAACCAAGCTCTCCCCCACAGTCGAGTACCGCAGGTCTGCTGCTACAACCAAGCGCTCCACCGCCAAGGGTCTACTACTACAAACAAGCGCACCAACTCTGCCGAGTACCGTGGGTCTGCCTCTACAACCAAGCGCTCTTCCGCCAATGGTCTGCTCCCAACTACCAGGTGCTCTGTCCGCTGAGGGTCTCTGCTGCTATAACCAAGCGAACCTCCTCTGTCGAGTACCATGGGTCTGCCACTACAACCAAGCGCTCCTCCTCCAAGGGCCTATGTACTCTGCTAGCTCGTCACTGGGAGGGTCCACTCCACATGCTAATGGTCGATAGGCAAGTATGACAAGATTCCATGAAGTAATATCACAAAGGACTTCCTCGTCATAGGTAACTCAACGCAACAGATGGTGCGTCAATCGTACGCACGGTCTGTGAGTAATTAGCCTTTTTGTCCCGGGGGCCCAGTTGGTTTCGTATACGAACCAACTTGGCTGTATCTCAACTATACCTCCAAATCACATAGGGTAAACTCAAGGGACTGTTTCTCAACGAGATCACCAACGTCGCTGACGATTCGTCAAGCGGAGGATTTCTGTACGGAAGTCGATGTAGTCGTAGCCAGCTCTAGGGTTTCCGTACACAGCATGCTCGATCCCGGAGGGTCCGCTCCACGAGCCGATGGGGCAAGACATCAACTGTCTCATATATCATAGTTGATATATCTCAAAGTTCTGTCACTACAAAAGGACCTCAATGCGATAGACGGCGCGTCAATCGGACGCCCGGTCTGAGGGATTTTGGCTTTTCCGTTTCAGGGGCCCAGATGGTTTTTAAATCAAACCAACCTGACCATACTCCAACTGCGTCCAAACATCGAGCGGAGTAAACCAAAAGGTCTGTCTCATTAAGAGGAAACCAACAAAGTCAACGACATGTCAATCGGACGTCTCGAGCTCAAGATATAAGTGTTTCCGCTCTGAGGGCCCGGTTGGTTTCGGGTTCGAACCAACCCGATCGATCACAATGTTCTCTGAAACCATGAGTATAGTATACCAAAATGACCGTCTCGATCCAAGGATCGCATCGCAATGGGCGTCTCGTCGATTGGAGGTTCGTATCCCATGTTATGGGTGTTTGAAAAGAACATTTTCTAAATAGGGGGGTTTGGGCCCGGTCTGACCCGACCCAATACCCTCGGGTCGGCCCGAACTGGGTTGACCCGAACCGGGTCCGGTTCCGGCCCGGTTGGGTGCGACCCAGCCCGTCTGGTGCAGCCCGGCCCAGGCGGGGCGGTCAGACCCGGCACAGCCGGTCAGACCCGGCGCGCGCCGCACATAGTGCGGACGCGGGGGGGGGGGGGGGGGGGGGGGGGCAGCGCGGCCCCCCGCCGCTGATTGACGTCAGCAGAGTGCACCGGCAGCGCCTTTCGTGGACCACTGGACGCACTCCGGTGGTCTGATTTGCCTTTCGTCTTCGCCGTCAGTCCCCCCGGGACCCGACCTTCACTACTGAAACATTAAATTGCCATTGCGGTCCACTTCGTCATCGCCCGTCAACCACACACCAACAAACAATCTGCGGAGGGTTGTCATTCTGTGTTTGTTCAGCCCGTGCCCTCCGTGTTAGGTGTTATCATTTTTCATGACTTAGCAGAGTTTAACGAAGAACACGCATTAAATTTTATTTGATTAAAATTTAATCAAATCACCCACAACCTCTTAATTAATTTAAAGTAAACCAAAACTTGTTCCACCCGCAGATTAAATAAAGCATTCGCGGATCAACTTAATGATGAGTTGATCCGTGTGCTTGTTTTATAAATAAACTACCAAGGGAAGAATAATATCATTCACAAATTAAAATCCATACCTCAAGGAAGCTGTCGAACGATGATCGTCGTGGGTAAACGGCGTCGTAGAGGAAGGTGTCACGGAACGAGGCTCCGTACGTCATCGGTGCACGCTCGAAGAAGGATGCGGCCACTCCCTTTCCTTTACGCGTGATGAAGAAGGAACATCATGTCGGCTTTCTTCGTCGAGGTGCAGCATTCCTCCAAAACTCGCAATCGACGAGGATTCCTCTCCTCTCCACAACGATGGTTGTCCCTCCATTTATATAGAGGAGAGGGTCCTCCTAAAATTTATTACGCACATGAGTAAAACCTCCCATTAATTGTTCACCGCCATTAAAAGATGCGTTGCCAGTTAAATCAAAGATGGTTCCTATTTAACCAATGCGTAGTCAAACCATTAATCGGAGAAAAGTCTGGGGTTGACTTGCAATTAAATTGGGAGGTGAGTGGTTTCATAATTAATGGGGTGGGCTCATGTGGGTCCCACCTCACTAATTTCTATGAATGCTCTACACTTAACCACTCGGTTTCAGAATAAAAATTGTAACACATTTTTTTATTTTTCCGCAACTTAATCCGAAAATTTAAACAACTCAAAATGAGAAAACGCAACTCCAAAAAAGGTCTTCGTAAGCAAATACTGACGATGCGGTTTCAACGGTGCCCTCAGATTTTGATTCTGAGCACCAGTTCAAAAGTTAGGAAAACCCGCTTGCTCGTTCACTGAACATACCCGAGATAAACTTCAGAAAAATATTTCGGGCACAACGAGCCTCAGAATCAGGTGCCGTCAGAAACTGCGGATTTGTAAAATTCTAAAGAAAATTAAAAAAAATTCCCTTGAAATTTCCGGGTCATTTCATTATTATTTCATATTAATTTATAATTTAATTAATAATAATATTTTAGTCCATATATAATAATATTTTTAATTGGATAAATTAAATTAGTCTTATAGATTAAAAAACCCGTAATTATATAGTTCTTAAATAAAAAATTACTTTTATAAAAAAATCAATATAATAAAATACCATTAAAATTAATAATTTATATTATAAACTATAATTTTAAAAATATATTTACATTTAAACTATTATTTAAATTTTATAAATACATCATATAAAATTTTTATAATATATAAATTAATATTAATATGTGGTACACAAATATATATATATATATATATTAATTTTATATTTTAATTTCAATATGAGTTACCCTACTATAAATTTTCAAGATACAATAAACCAAAAAAAATACATATTGGACACATGTATATCCATTGACAATATTCTCAATGACCAAACATCCGTTGAGCGTATTTATAATGGTTATATTTTGTTCTTATATATAAACATGTGAGAATTATGTTTTCCATTATGACTTAATAATTGAAACATCCCATTGTCATAGTTTTCATTTTGATCTCAAAAAATGATTTGTCCTTTCATGATGTTATTCATCATGATATGTATTATTTGGCTATTGGTAATATATAAGGGTGAACATGATCTATGTGATCTCCTAGTGTTAATGATTTCATTCTTCCATTTTTATGTTGTGATCAAAATATATGTATATATGAAGGATGTAATAATCAATGATGACAAATACATATTTTCATGTGATTTCATTTCAATGATTTACTATGAATGAACAATAGGTTTCTCTATTTAATTCTTATCTTATATGAAAAATAACATAATCTATATCATTTTCATTAATAAAATATAAAAAAAATTAGAATTATAATAATTTAGTTTATTTAAAAGTTAAACTTCTTATAAACATCAGTATAAATAGAGGCACTCTCCTGAAGTCCTTGAGAGAATGCTTTTATAGTCTACTATTCCACATCGAAATCTGTCTCTCAATCGATCTCAATGATAAATCACTTTTTTAATGGGTTTAGATCAATATTTCATGATTCACAATGTTATGGGGGGAGGTTTTCGATGATGAGGACCCATATGGAATAAATAATAACCATTCAATGTGAATTTGAAACCAAAAAACTATTCTAGAGAGATTAGTTTATCATCTCTGTAAATTTCAAATGAAAATATAAATCATGGGGAATATGTTTTTTAAATATAAAATTTATATTCTTATATTAGGTATGTTTTCTTGTTCATGTGAAAATAATGATCTATATGGTTCAACTGGACATAATACATAAAAGCTACCTAAATTCAGCCCTCATTTAAATATAGTTAATTGTTTGAATAAAAAAACAGAGTGGATATATTCTCATAACCCATTGTCAATAAATATTCTCTAATTTATTTTCAAAATAACTATTTTCATATGTGAAATGAAATTTCCCATTTTCGGTGTCTGGATGTATAAGTCATTGAATTGTCTTCTCTATCACTATATAATAGCTACCCCCACCCTTTTCATTCCCCCCTCTTAATGTTACACAAGTATATATTTATTAAATATATTTATTTTCGGTTTTTTGGATTGGATAGTGTATTTAAAATACACCCAAGCACTTTATTATTTTACATTATTGTTTTAAATAATCTTATTTTTATTTTTATATCTTGAAAATGATTCCTTAAAATTGAATTGAATAAATTCATTGCTAGAGTTTTGGGAAATAATATATCATTAACAAATTATATATTTATAAATTTGAAACATACTAAATTTCCAAACACATTCCAAAATAAACACGAGTTTAAAGCATTTGATTATAATAAAACAAATTCTTAAAACCAAAATAAAAATATAGTATTTCGATTATCTCAATATATTTAAGCACAAACAATATATAATTTTCATAAAAAATATAAATAAAAACATAAAGTAATTAATTTAAAATTATATTAAATAAATAATCAACTAATAAATAATTTTATCAATAAATTATGAATATATTTTTAATCCATAATATAATTAACTTTGTATAAATATTTTTACAAAAAATATTTTATTCTATCTATAATCAATTTAAATTGATACATAAAAAATAATGATTTCAAATATATAATAATTTCCAAAAACACATATGTAATATAACATCAAATTATCTATAATAATGTTATTTAAATATTTTATAAATAATTTTTTAACAATAAAATTTCAATTATTATGAAATCATCTATTCCCATGAACTACCATCACCAATAAAATTACAATGTAAGGGATTAAGAAAATATAAGACCATAAACTAAACACCAATTGATCCCAATCCCATCCTCCACCATTATAATTAAATGATTGAAGATACACGAGAAAAGAAAAAACAAAATAAAAGAAGATGTGTTGTGTAAAAACATTTTTTATTCCCTTTAAACAAGCATGAAAAATTAAACTAAATGCTTAACAACTAAATAATTTGGGTTTAAAAGATAAATGTTGACATAAGAAATATTAACATGGAAAACCGTTCCATAAAGGGAGATCTTCTAATAATAAAATGTAAAAAGCAGAGACTCCCAATTATGATCAGGATCAAACATATTGTACGCAAATAAATTTTTTTATCAAAGGCAGAATGGTAGGTGTAGTATGAAGGCAGTATATAATGAAGAATTCATCCTGATAAAGAATCCCAAAAATTATCTTAACATGCAAGCTGGTGTTCACTATCTGAAGAAATAGTGAATATAAAAAAGTACCAAGATAATATCAATTACAACCACGGGTGAAAGATGGAATGAAAAGGAGAGATTTCTAGGTTGTAAATATAATGATCAACAAGTCAAACAATTACTTCCATGCACTAAATATTATGAGGAAAGTCACACATCTGGGATAGAGATTCTCTCAGATGGCACAAACCCTACTTGGTTCTCTCTATTCAATTAAATCAAGTCAGCGCACCAAAAAAAATAGGTAACCACATTGTATAATATAAACACCAAGTCCATATCACCAATAAGTTTTGGAAAACTTCATTATTCTATAAATTTATATTTAGAATTGACTCTTCATTACTATTGGGGGAAAATACTCTATTAATGTTGATATAAATCTCTCAATTAGTAATTTTCTCTGGAATTGATAAATGTGATGAGTCAGAACAATACCCCCTTCATCAAGTAAAATATGCTATATATCTAATGCACTCTTTTGTATAGAAAACATATCAATATCAAGCCGACCATAAAAATTGTAAAATATTATGAATACACACATTTTCACTTCTAAATAAAATATATCAACTCCCCAATTAAATGGAAACCCAAATGTAAAATTCCTAATAATCTATAAATCAATACTATCTTGCTGAAAAAAACTAAAAATATAAATATTTTCCTCCATCATAATTTACATCACCACATAATCTGGAAGACTAGGTAACGTCCACCATGCTTTGATTTTCACCAACAATAGAATATTCCTAATGAATCCTATTGGTGAATTGGACTTTAGATATCCAAGAGGAATCTATGGTACCACCACTAACTTTCAGAAATTTCCTTTGTGTGTTAGACCAATTTCTCAATCAAATTTCTTCCACTATTTTATACAAATGAAAACTCCATGAAATCACTTTCATTTGAAATATTTGGAAATACTGTAAGAAAAAAATGTGTTAACAATTGTAAAGTAGAAACCTAGTGGAAATGAATTTTTTTCCCATTTAAATGTGCCTTCAAAACAAATGTGGATGCGTAGTGACAAAATAATGTGGTAAAAAATGATAAAAGGTGACACCTAAAATAATATCTTGAGAAAAAACGAGAAACCCTTATGACCTGGTTTAGAAATATTGATCCACTAATAATAAAAAAATACAATGTAGTGACTCTCTAATGTGAGATAGATCACAAAAATATTACTAAGATAAAATAGTCGAACCAAGGTTGAAAGGAAGATGCAGTTTGAAGGTGGACTAAAATGTTGAATTCATCCTAATAAAGAAACCCATTAAATTTCTAGCCAGGTAATGGAGGTGCACACTGTTAGAATAAATAGTTCATATGAAAAAGAAACAAGATCGAATTAAAGACCATAGTACATGAAATTTGAATAGATCAAGAGAGTATTGTTAGTTCCAAATCTCAAAATAACTCGTAAAAACCATAAATACATTGTGATAATGATTTAGATTAGAGCCGCACATTTGGGATGGAGAGACGGTCACACGTCTCAATATTTTCCTGGGTCCCTCTTTCGAACTACATCATGCAGTAACTCTTTACGAAAATATGTTACCACATTCTCTAATATAAACACAACATCCATGTATCCAATAAATTTGGTCAACGTTAATCATTCAATCTATTAATATTGAGAATTAACTATTAAATTATGTTGGGATAAGATCGTCTATTAATGTTGCTGTAAATCGCTCCCATATTTATTTTCTCACAAAAGGGGTGTAACCCATAATAACTAATACATTATATGACTAATACTTCATGAAAAAACAAATTTTTAATGTTAATTCATATCATTAATATATTATCATGTATTTTTTTGGTAAAAAATATATATTTTTTAGTTGGTATTTAAAGGTGGAAGAATCAAATCATAATTTTACATTGCATTGAGTAGACTTGTGTTGTAGTCGAATCGAATTAAACAACTCTAAATCATATCAAGTAGACATTAAAATTACATAATAGAAAATAATATACATTTATGTTCCCATTTTTCATTTGATAGATATCACGTCTTCAAAATAAAACCATCACTCAAGGTCCACAGATAATATTTTTAATTTTTTTTACTAAACTTTTACAATGGAGTATATATTAATTTCAATTTGGTGTTCCTAATTTATTTTAACATTAATATAAAATACCTTCACATCTATTCTAGTGTGGTATAACTTAATTGCTTTATTTTATTCTCTTATGATATTTTTTAGAATCAACCAACTTTCAAAAACATCTATTTATACCCTACTACTTTATAATTATTTTTCCATGAATTTAAATCATATTTACTCTAAAATATATCCACAAAACACAAACTCCAAAGGATGTGACCCAAAAAATATCTTTTCACTTATCAAGTTGTTTTACCGTACATCACAAAATGTATAACTACTAATAATTAATAGAGGGTTATAAAAACCTTAAGGGGAGAAAATTATTTCAATGAAGAGAATCGTATTTATAATATTGACACAAATTTATGTTATTGAAATTAAACACTAATATATATTCTTTAATATTTTGGGCTACCAATTCTTAATGCTTTAATTTAATTAATAATTTTTAAAAAATAATTTTAAGAATTTATTCCCATGATTTTACGTGTTGGGATATATATTTCATTTCATCACATTACATGGTGCTTTAGGGAACCATGAAACACACTTAAAGGAAACTACCCCCACATCCTTACATAAAACCCCACCCCTACATAACACATTAATATATACTAATTAACTATAATTATTTACCCTCTTTTAAAAGATAATATATATTAAATTCACCAATGTGGTATTTTTAGAAATAATTTGTTCAATAATTTATTTTATTATTATTTCATTGTACTGAATATGTATTTATTTATTGAAATTTATAATATTAGTTCCACAAACTCAAAAAAAAATTGATAACTTCAGAGAATTTATAATAAAAATGAATTTCTTTCCCATATTTTATAGAGTAGGGATTTATAATTCACTTAATCAAGTTGTGTGTCACTGCATAGAGATGTGAAAATATTTTTATGATATCTCTTCCAAATCCATTTATCCCACCCCTCAACTACATAAAACATTTATATATTTATTAACTATATTTATTAATAATTTTCATACTAGATATCTTCTTAAAACACACCCATTCTCCATTTTATAAATTATTTGGTGTTTACCTGTTTAATTATTATTTCAATGATGTGAATTCAAATTATTTAATGGGAATTTATAAAAAAAATATGGGATCTCCAAAAACCAAAAACATAATAAAAATCCACCTGAAGTTAATAGAAATTATGAAGGAAATTAAATTAAAAATAACTACTTCTATTGGGATTTTTATTTTTGTACATCACATTTCATGGAATTTCCTCACACCATGTAGAAAACTACTTGATGACTCTACGAGATTTGGAGTGTTTGTTATAGAAACTTTTAAGTTCCTATTAGGCCTAGGGAAAACAATTCTTTATTTGGATTCAATGGATCATTTACAATGCGTCAACTAAATTAAATTAGAAGAAAAAAATAAAATAATGTTGAAAAATAATTTATAAAAAAAACAAAAGAGAATATAATTCATATTAATTTATAACATGTTTTTTAAAAATAATATAACCCTTGTATTTAAATATTTTTTAATTGATGGTTTTGATCATTCTATCCCAATCAGGGTATCAATGATGAATAGGGATGACCCAATGCGAAGTCCCAATAATGTTGATCCAAGAATTCTCCATTGATATCAAAATTAAAAATGTTGACACATCTACTGCTAACACGGTTGAATGGTAATCTTGATTTTTTCACTTTGGCCACTTCACGATCCTTCAAGATTGATGGAATTTATCATGTTCTTCATAGTCATGAGAGGATGATGGGAGTAGGGGCATCCTAAGAAGTAAATTAACATAATAATATATTAAACCCAAAAGGAACATTGTTTCTTGTAAAAAAATAATCATTTATTTTATTTTGTTGTGTTTCTTATCCCACAAAATGATAAATATTTATTTTTACAATCTAGTAATTAAATATTCATTTCCATGTACAATCGAGCCCGCACATCATCCTCACCATTTATTGAAATCCCAAATAAATATTATAAAAAATATTCATCATTAAATAAATAAATAAATATTATATTAATAGTGATATTAATAAATATTTGTTTAATATTCATGTATCTAATAAATTATTTTTTCAATAAATACTTATTATAGTGTGAATAAAAACAAAAAAATATTATATGAACACAAATTAAAATAAATTACCAATAAAAATTTATTTAATATTTGTGACCATTTAATAAATCATGAATAAATATTACCTCTTGGTATATAGAATAATATTTTTTCCAATTGTAAAAGACAAATAATATGTAACTGTGATTGAAGAAATGCATTGTGTATAACACTCCACTTCCCCAATAACATTATGAATGCCTTCCAAAGTCCACGATTACTATCTAGAGACAAGTAGAAGAAGCTGAAGAGAAAGATGAAATTGTATAATTTCAAAAACAACATTTGATCACCCTCTGTTCAATACAATCCATTTGTCAAGATATCCCCACAAGTGGTTTTTACACCTGTCTCGCAAAAACTGTATGTTTGTTACCTCCTTCATGGACTATCGTGAAAAAATCATTATTACACCATGCCCATATATTATAATTATATCGTTCTCTTTGAAACAAATAGCTCAGATAACAACATATATAAATCTCCATGGGAATAATACAACCAGAACATATTCATTAATGAAATTATATTCATGATGTAACCAATATACATTATATCTGGTGAACATATGTCGACATGGTTTCAATCAGTACATTAAAGTAAATGAGTTATGACATGAATTTATAAAAATTTAAAAGTTTAATCATCCTCACACATGCTCTCAAATGGGAATATGTAATTTCACATAATGATTATGAATTCATACTTACCCTTTTTCTCTCCAAACCTCTGATCTTAATGATTTATTAGTGAGAAATTTGATATATAAATCTCATCCACTTAGGAATACAAACACAATACATTCAATATAAAACCCTAAATCCAATAACCCAGAGTCTTTGTATACATATGACATTGGTACGTTATGTATGGGACCAAACAAATCATGATCGATTTGATTAGTATTCTTGTAAAACTAGATTCAAATGTGATTCACATATTACATTAGAAATATAAAAACATATTATTAGAAACATACTTCTATGCATGATGTCATTTATTATATACATCATATTATATTTGGGAAAGGAATGAATATAAATGGATATCTCAGATGCTCAATAGGGTTATATATAGAAAAACCTATCATCAGTAACTAATTCATAATCAATATGGTTGGGTGGATAAAAAAACATGGTATTCAATTAAAAAAATAGTTAAATTCAAACACATGGATAATAAAAAATATATAAAACAAAAGTATTTTGGAAATTTAATTCATAATAAAGGAAATAAATAAATCCACACATTAATTAAATTTGGATCAAGGCCTCATTAATTTTATCTTTAAACCTGCCACCAGTTCCTAAACATGGAAACCATTCACAATAAAGGGGTAATTTTAATGTAGATGCCTATATAATATAGAATGATAGATTTTTGTCTCATGTTACCTATTGATGAATCATAGGGATATGTATAACAAGGCTCCACCTAATATTGGAAAAATATATACATTCCTCAAATATTTTTGGAAAAATATATACATTCCCAATTTAATATCATTTTTTTAAAATTTTCTAAATATTTAAAAATAACCCATACAAAAAAGTTGAAACTGTTGCTTTTTAGTACAATGTTAGGAATTATATAAATATCTTAAAATTAAACTTATCAACCATTTTAGAATAAATATGAACATTATTTAAATATATAAAAGAACCCTAACATTAAGGAAAATGAGTTTAAAGTAAAACAATAAAACATGATTTTAAAAAGAATGAACCTTACATGTAAAATACTTATTTATTCATAATCCAATAAGATATAAAAGGGAAAAATTAATATAAGAACCAAAAATATAACGATTGAAAAATAAAATAGACTTGGTTTAGGAGATTGGGTTCAAATAATTTTCTCAATTGAAATCAGAACATATAAAATCTGAAAATAAAATGAGATTGTAAAAGAATTCCCTTACCTTGGACCTCTATACATTTTTGGTTGTTAATCATCTTATATAATGAATTTAAATTTATAAATTAATTTGAAAATAAATTTTTTCATATATATTAATCTTTTAATGTTGTTTTAAAATTATTTTTAATCCATAAATTGAATTTTTTTTCTTATATTGATTATTTAAGGTTTCTGGGTTAATTTCTCCAAAACAGTTCAATATATTTTTTAAAGATAAAGGTTTTATTAAAATCATCCACCATCAAGTAAATTCTATTAATTTGATGACTATAATTTCTTTCATTATATACAATATTTGTAGCATCTATGAATAATTGTAAAAATGAATAAATCATTTATCTTCATCGAGGATGTAGTTCATATGTACTCAAGAGAAACTTTGGAGACGTGTAAAATGTTAGTTGATATATTACATATGCAGAATAATAATTTTGTCATAAATATCATAAATATTAATTATTTATTCAGTTATAACCATCAATGTAAAATAGTGATAAAAATGAATTACACATTTATGTGGAGATGGTAAGATATACTTAGAAAAAGCAATGTTTTCAATTTACATATGATAGATAGGATATTAAAAAGGTTTCCCTCAAATTAATAAAATTATAGAATTATATATATTATACATGATCTATCATTTTTGGATATATAAATAATATTTACAGGAAATTGAAGAAGAAATTATATTTGACAGGGTCAAGAGACATTAATACATCATCTTTGAGAGGCCACCTTCGGATTATACCTCAAGAATTCATAGATAATTCATAGGCTAAGACCAAACCTAATGAATGAATATTAGGAATATAGGATGGTGTTTGGTTGGTATAGGAAGATATTTAAGGCCTCATTATTGTTTAATAATGGTGGATAAAATATTTCTTTTTATAATTATATGGGGATACCCATGGAATTATAGATGATATTTAGTAATGAAAAGATAGATTCATATGAAATTGGATCTAAATTGTCATAGATTAAAATATGTTAATGGTATGTTAAAAACAAATCAAACCAATTAGTATTAATTTTTTTTTGTTAACATAAATAGAAATCAATTTATTAATACCATTTCTAAATCATTATATACATAACTGATTGGATAATTATTTACAATGATTGTAATCCATTATAAAGAAATTATTTTTACTATTATAACTAAAATTATTAATTATTATTCAATATATTGTACCCATTTTTCATGATTCATCTCCTAGAAGTGGAAACCATTACTTTTAATATGAGTTCACAAAATACATTGACAAGCATTTTTTTTAATAATGATTGTTTTATACGTAAAATCATTTTTTTAGAAAAATAAGTCAAATGTTGGATAAAAAATATTTATTATTTTAATTTTTTATAACTCCATAACATAACAGAACATTTTAAATATTTTTCAAAATGAAAATAACTACAAAATGTTTTATTTGAACACAATCATTACGTTGATCTCCAAAAAAGTTATGTATGTATTTCTATAGTCAACATTATATATTTATGTATATTATATTACATCATAAATATATATTTTTTATAAAATAATTTTATCATAATAATAATAATTTTTTTATATCATTATTATATCTTAAAAGTGCCAGTTTTTATTTTAATGTACCTATTTTTAACTATTCACTAAAAATTCAATTATTTCTAAAAAATATAAAAAAATACACATTATGATAAAACTAAAAGGATTATTTAAAAAATTAAATTCATTTTCAAAATTTTATTTTGTAAAATATTTTAATTTTTATTTTTGTAACATTCTATAAAAATATGTGCTCAATATTTTTTATTTCATTAGAAATAAAAAATTAATCACTATAATTAATGCTTCGGTGTTACATTATTCAATATGTCAAAATGTTCATCTTAAAAAAAATTAGAATGTCACCTATGGAGTAATTTTTTGAATTGATTCATCATAACCTTTTTAGGATCACACATTTCCTCTCCTGTATTATGATTTCACCAAAGTACATTCACCACTCGAATTTAATGATTCTACAACACCAGTTCTCTACACTAATTTACATTGATTGACTCTACATAGAATGATAAATCTTCTTGAAATTACATTTAATTTAAGGTTATCATATATGATGGTTATGGAATGATCCTCCATGAAAAAGAGATATGGAACACATCATGAACATTATAGAGGGTAGGTGGTATTACCAAACTGTAATAGAAAACCACAATACATTCTAGAATTTAAAAAATTATGATGGATGTAGTATACAGTTACCCATTATTGTCATAACATATAGAACCCTACCATAGAAATACCATAATGAAAACATGACACACTGTTTGAAATTCTAAATCCTTCACTTGTGTACCAACATATCTCTTTTACCAATATTAATCCTCCATGATATGAATATGAATAGTATTTACTTTAACCACTGTCTACTTAATATGTTCTAGGCCTAAAAGCTTCCTTTTATGAACTTTATCATGGAATCATTATATTTTCCAACATAATTCTTCATATAGATTAATTTTAATTCCTGAATTAATGTTATTAATATATAACAATTCCACCAAAGATAAATATCGATCCCATAGACCTAGAATGTAATGTGAGCATGACCTCAACATGTCTTTTACTATTTGAATATCTTATATGAATATACATCCATCTGAGGAAGATAACAAAATCTTTAATATATCGTTGTTTTTAGAGAATTATAATGAATTTTAAATAATTTAAATATAATTTAGTGGCCATGATTCGATAGAATCAAAGTATGAACACTGTGATGTCTCACAATGAAAATAATGGAGATCCACACTAGGTAATCAAGAGTCATATTATCCCTTATAGTGAGTAAAATTATGGATTTGAAAAAGAGATCAATATTTTAATCATATAAAATCATTCATTGAATCATTATTAAGAAATATAATGAATAATTCAATAGTAAAATATTCAATTATCACACATGAATAATTAATGGTTTCGTGACACCTTTATGATATTACCTCTCATGTTTTACCTATTGAAAAAAAATTATCTAGAATCATCATCAACAATTACACATTTCATATAATCCCGCAAACAATTTCCATTAATATTATTATATATTTTGGGTCTAAAAGGTAGTATAGAGAAATTTCAACTATGAATACATCTAATGATTCTATTCATCTATTAGAGGTCAATTGAACCCCAATCCTGTTTATAAATTTCAACGTATCATCTTTATAAATTATTTGTATTGTCTTACCACAATTTTCAACAGTAATTTTATATTGAATATTCAGATAATAATAGAGCAATATTTTTAATTTCTATAATAAGGAGTATTTTTCAATCATTTGTAATATATGTGATATTCCCCATTGCATAATTATTTCCATATCCAGCTTTCATAAATCCATGAATATATGATCATTTTCAATGCTTATTTTATTCAAAACCCAAATATTTTGGTACTCAATGCATAAATTACATTATTTAACTTCTCAGGGTTATAGTGTAAGGATATATCATAATCCTATTATAGCTCTACCCATCACCTTTTCTTTATGTTTAATGTTTTTAATAATATATATATTTTACTATTTTTTGATCCGTATTTAATTTACTTTCTTTCACTATAAAGGTAATTTATATATATCTTCAATGAAATTATTATGACTACCAACTCAAGATCATGGTATAGATTAATTTATTCCATGTAAATACACCATCACTTGTTGCCTAAATAATGTTTTTACTTTATTACAATATCTCTAGATACAATTGATTGCATCCCAATGGAAAGAATAGTTTTGTAGTCTTGGAAAACCATATAGGAGCTTGAATAATAAAATGAGCTGAAACATATCAAATAATATAATTATATTATAAATAATCACAAGGATATTAATAAATAATTTCATAATTATGGAAGTCATAATCTCATACATCTAAATCTTACTATTGAGTCATTATGATAAGAAATATAAAAAAAATCAATTCCTCATGTTATGATATAAACATTAATAGGTAATGCATCCAAAAAATACAAAATAACATTGACTCATGAGACCCACTGATACATCGAAGGTATATGTAATTCTAGACCCCATTTGACAATTAATAATTATAATTCATTCATCATATGAAAAAACAATATAACAGATCAATATACCATAAAAATCAATAACTATCTGCATTGGATGATCTATTATTCAAAATATCAATACCATCCTTATTCTATGTGATCATAATACCCATTTATATATATGGTGGATGAAATTGTTTAATTACTTATTAGTTATATAATAATGTAAAACAAATAATGAAAAAATATATGAAAAAATGATGAATAGTAGATGACAAAATCTCTTGAGAAAATTAAATATTTTTACATTGAATTTAGTTATTTAAAATCTAATAATTTACTAAATATTAATATATACAATTTATTCGACAATATACTAATAAATTAATTTTCCAATCATTTATCATTCATGATTTTGAGAAATTTTGTTAATGTTGTATTAGTTATAAACTATTTTGATCTCATTTCTTTTAAAAGGTAAAAAAGTAACTCATTCAAAAATGAAAAAAATATTAAATTTAAAAAATATTAAAAAGTAAAACATGTTTAAAATATTATATTATTAATAATTATATAATATTAAAACATTTTTTATTTATTTATGGAAATCATGGAAAAGGGAAAAACGATTCATGGTTATGTAGAAAAACAAGGTCAGGTTTCCTTAAAAACATTATTTCATATTCGTGAGTATATAAATATAGGAAAATGATGGAAAAACATAAAATTTCTATAAATAACCATTCTAGAAAAAAAAATTCTGATTTTATATTAGAAATATAAAATAATTCCTATAATAGAGACATAAATGTAAAAAATCCTGAATAATAATGGAGAAGTGAAATAGACCCCTACCTTATAACAAGCATACTTCGTATGTGTTTATACCTATGATATAGAAAATATATATTTAATATAAAAACATTATTAAACCTCAATCTTATATTTCAATCCATATGAGATTCACTGATAATATTTTGTCATCTGTTTATTAACAATTATTGTCAAAATCAATCTACTGGGTGATAACTACTTCATTCTATAAATATATATTGGTTCAGCTATTTCAGACCATGTAATTTTGTCATGAATCCATAATAAAAATAATTCAATCATAAAATAATTATCATATATATTCACTATATATTTATATATATTAATCCATAAAACATAGATAAAGAAAAAAATTAATTAGATCATTTTAGAAGACTATAAGATATATATATGCATGAATGTTGTTTTCACTTTTAGATGCATAGAACAGAAGAAAGGTAAGTAATAATTAAAAATTATAGAATCATTTTAATACACTATACATCATTTAAATTTAATAAATCTACCCTTATTACCACAACGTGAAATTTAAATGAAAACGACTCATATCACGTTGTGAGTAGGTAATGCACACATACAAAGGAGCAACATAATCAGATTTCAATTTATTAATAAATGCTTCATAATGGATTTTTCATATTCATAATATCATTAATGAATATATAGGCGACATAATTTATTATTTTTTCAAAAAAACATAATTAATGGATATGATACAACAAATAAAAATGGAATTTATCGGTTAAAGTTAATACCACTTCTTTAAAAGAACTCAATTACATTCTCTATCAAGAAACCTAGGGTTAGAAATATGGAGATAATATAAACTATATAATTTTTCGTGGTATCTTAGGGAGATAAATGGGTAAGAATTTGTTGGTTTCTTAATTTATTATAAGGAATATATGGAAGGGTTGTAATTTTATAAGGTAGAGAATGGACAGTCACTAAAATGAAAGACTGAAATATAACTATCCCATTTTAATAAAAATTCACTGAAATTTATTGAGATACGTTAAAATTATAATAAGGTAAAAATATAATCATAAAAAGGAATTTAGATTGGATTCAGTGTCATATTAAACATTATATTTTTTTAAACCCTTGGTTGCCCAATATTAACCATAACCATGGTAATGAATCTTATTATAATGAATGGTAATAATTTTAATAATAATGTGTTAATTGTCCATAAAATAACTTTTTAGGAAATTTTAGACCACATTTTACCCCTTTTCTTATTTCAATTTTTTAATGATTTTTTTTGTAATTTAATAAAATATTATTTACATAAAAATCATTAATTTCATTATGAACCTATTCAATTAATTTATCTTCCAAAACATAATTAAAATGATTTATTTAGAATGTAATAATCTAAAATACCATTAATATTTTATATGAATATATAAAATTACATAGACTCTAAAAATCCCAAAATTCATATTACATTTAATATTTTAGAAATCATATATTTTATTTTTCTATTAATTAAAGCAATATTATGTTAGTGTTGTTTAAGATTTTAAGATAATTATACAATCACTAATAATAAAAATAATTTTAATCATTAAATTAATTTTATTATAATAGAAATAATAATTTATATGTATAAATGACATTATTTTTTCATTATTTGAACACATTATATATATTTAATATTAAGGTTGTGGCATTATGTATTATTTATATTTTCTTATTATTATATATATCATTTCCAAGAAAATTCATCCCTTAAAAAATTAAATATATATATTATATAAATAATTTTTAATGGACATAATTAAAAATAATTTAGATAAAATATTATGACCTTATCACATAGTCTTATCAACGTGTAACCAAATGTACCATTTACTAAGGTGATCAATTTTACCACGGTTACTATTAATAATGCATAAAAATAAAAATGATATATTAAAAAATATGGAACAAATAAATCAAAATATTGATTCTATTTTTTTGTATTCAATTAACAAAACTGTTAGAAATTAATTTTAATATATATATGAAAAACACAGTTAAATTATTATTAAAAAATTAATTTTTAAGCATAAATTTTTTTGTTATTACCTCATTCATTTAAAAATATTATATGAATGATAAAACATATTATTGAATATATAATATAAATATGTTATTAAAATCATTCAATAATGGGAATTAATTTAATTTATTAATATAAAAACACATTACATGCTTAAAAAAGATTCTGAAAAACATTTCCTTTACATTGGAAGAATTTTTTATTTTCATTTATAATCAATTATTAAGTATTAATTTTCTACCTATAAACTAAAAAAAATTCATATTTTAGTTATTCTTTTTAATAGAAGAAAATTTTATTTTATATATTATAATAGTAACTATCTTACAATTCATTTTAAATCATAGTTGCAAGAATGGAAAATTATGGAAGAAACTAATTTTATTTAAAAAGAAAAATATCCAAATATCTCTAGGTGTTATGTAACACCCCAAGATTTCATAGTGTGTTATTTTTTCAAAATAATTCAATAACTTGCACTGCACGCAACACCGAGTTCAATCACACCATGAATTACAAAAAATAAGCCATTCAAAAGAGGTTATGAATATTATTATCTAAATTTTAAACTTTATATAATCCTTATAATTTTAGAATCCATATTATGAGTTTCTTTGATATAATGCAAGAACAAATTCATTTTCAGTATTGCACTTTTATCAACTTTTAATAAGTGAACCCTTTTTAAATACAATATTTTAAACATTTTGACTAAATGGGGACATCAAAAAATTTAAAATGAAACATCTCATGCTTCCACGGTACGCTTTCCTTTGAATAATACAGTAGCGTGTGTTATACGCAACTTCGAGTTTTAACACACACCACAACCGATCAAACTAGCCGTTTTGAATAGTAATACCTACTTTTTGAAATTATATTTCAAAATGGACTTCATTTTTGGATTCAGAATATCGAATTTATCCTAAGGTGAAATTTGGGTACATTTCGGATAACTTTCATATTTTGATGAATAGTGAAAATTTCTAAATTTTAATTAAAAACAACTTTTTTAATCAAAATAATTAATAGTGATAAATTATGAATTTGAGTGGTTTTAAAGTATATTTAGAATATATTTTTACCATTCAATTTAATGTTTATAATTGGACATAATTTTACAATTAAACCGAACATAAACAAGTGTCAATCTTTTGATAGTTATTATCTCTTAAAAACACGCTTTTTGTTTTGACAGCGGAAATTAATTTTAAATTAATTTCTGCCACTTCTGTGTTTTGAATTTAGGAAAATGGATTCCATATTTGGAATCAGGATGTTCAAATTGTGTAAATATGTAACTTTTATTTTTAGACATTTTGAATAATTACTGCGGTAAATATTTTATTTACCATGGTTAAGGGTAAATCCGGTAAATAAGGGTTAAAAAATAATATTATAATAATACAAAATTACCCTAAAACGTGTCTTAACCCTATTGGTTGATACATGGTCGACCATGGGCATATTTGGGTCTATTTTGGGACCCCATGGATCCACTTGTATGTGATAATGACACATTATATTAATAAAGCTAAAATAAAAATAAAAATGGCATAAGCTTACATCTTTTAGAAGAAAAATTTTTACATAGGGTTATACATGTTGGATTTTCGATTATAAATATTCATTAGAAAGCTAAAACGAGTTCCTACATAATGGTATTTTATTTATAATTTTTAGACATTAAATAATTTAATTGATTTATGACACAATGATGATGGAGTATTTACTATAATAGTGAAAAATTAAAATAATTGATATTATAAATACCCAACTAAATATAATATGAAACTTTTAATGACTTAAACTAATTTTCTAGGATAATATGATATATTAGGATTGATTTAATTGACTTTTTTCGAAGTAATCAATCTGTTATGAGTTCCAAAAAAATCAACTAATGAATAGTTTCAAAATTGACATAAAAGAGTTCTTAAAACAAATATTATATTGTTAATTGATATTAAATTCCTAAAAATCTAAGGTTCGGCCAAGAGACTTATATCATGATAGGTCAATCATTAATGGACCACTTGGGGGTCTCTTGGATGTATATAGTATGTTTATTAACCATATTATATAAAAATACAAAGAGACATTGTAAAAGTGAAACTAATTAACTTAGAGTTAATACTTAAAGATAAGGTTAATATAAGTACCCAAACCTGTCTAAATTCTATTGGATGAGTTGTTTTCGACCCCTCCCCACCTCAACCTTTGAATAGTCAACTTTGGAGCCATTGGAAACCTAATATGAATTTATTATAAATTAATATTTCTAGATTTTCCAAAGGTGCCCCTCACCCCTCTTATAAAAGGGCACTCCTCCTTCTCATTTCTTCACACCTCTCAAGCCACTTGGCTCGTCCAAACTCTGCCCAAATAAGCTCCCCACATCCCTCTACTCCTCCATGAAGCTTCCCCTTAGGCAGAAAGCATTTCAAGAAGTCCTTTGGTTCCAACCAAAGTGAGTTACCTAAATTCAAGGTAACGATTTCTCTTAAATTATTTTCATTTATTTTGCCTCTTCAACCCCCAAAATCTTTTTATTTCCCTTCTTTTGTAACAACACCAGTATCCTCAATATACTAGGATGTTGTTATAAGAAGGATTAAAACTACACATACACACAACTCCATCTAATGGATGATTAACATAATGTTTCTGTGGATGGCAAACTAACGCCTCACGAAACGATGATTGTTCAAATACATCTTACCACCTCTCATGGTGGCCATTATGATGTCACTGTAATTAAATATGATATTAAGGATATATATTTTATATATAAGCTTCTGAAATTCCATTTTATTTCATACCATTATTTGTTTCATGTTGTATATACATACGATAATTTCATTTGAGGAAGTGCGGACTACCGCCCCCTTAAAATGATATGACTCGTTCATACCACACATGGAACGTATAAAAGATGGTGTTAATTAATCTAAAGTAACATATATAAAATATTATATTATACTGTAATAGTAATATACCTAAGAATCATTTGGATTCAATTCTTTTAAAATAAAAATTAAATGGAAGTTGCGTTCGTGCGTACGTACGGACTACCGTCTCCACGAACGCGATGAGATTCATCCTCCATCGTATCCATTCAAGTATAATTATCATTTGATGATTTAAAAATGATGTTTAAGGACTTGATACCATTCGGGATTTGAATAATATACAACCTATCCTTTACAAACATGTCTTACGTAACAAAACATACAAAAGAAAACAAGTAAGTTAACACCCGAAACAACGATAATACTAAGATATTATTATCAAATCAATATTAAAAGATCATATATGATATCATATTAATATATATGATTCTTTTATAATTTAATAACAATTATTTCACCATTATACAGGAGGTTAACCTACCCCAACCAAGGAAAAGTACAAGGTAAGGGATTTTCTTATCTCACATTCAATTCCGTGAGATTTCCATTATTCGCCACTAAATTATTGAAAGTGGTGTATTGTGTACTGGAATTTGATATATATTATCATATTCATGTTATTCTGTAAATAATTTGGTGGTTATTAACTTTTGGCCATACGACTCAGTTGATTAACGTGGTAAGGGGTTTTCATCTCACTCCTTATTCTCATGAGATTCATGCCATATTGCCACCATTACCTTTTGTGTGGTGTATGTACTGCCCATAATTATATTCTTTGTTTAATACACTCTAATTTATGTGTACTTACATATTAATTGTATGATACCTCTTTCATGGGTTATATGTTTCATAAGTTACCAAACTGGTAAGGATTTATTTCGCAATCTCTTCATTATCCGAGATTGTTTATACATAATTATCTATTGGGACCTTGTTATCATCCACGTCCATGTTCCTTCAAAATGTATTTCAAAACATTTCTAATATTTAAAATAATATGGGTCAAAGTAATTTATACCCTTGTTTGACTTCTTATAAGAGGTTTATAAGGGAATCTTTCCGTCGTTTTCCAAACAAGGTGCTTTTAACCTTTTCGACAGAATTAAGATAAGAATGTTTTTTTAACTTATACGGCGGGTGCGGTTATTTTCCGCCATTATAAAATCGTCAAAGTTTCCCTTAAAAGCTTATAAGATTATTTTCAAAGAAAATGTTTGATTTTATATGGATCTTAAATGATTTCAAAATAAAAGGAGATATTTCTTTAAAAATAATTTTGATTTCATCTATGTCAACATCCTTTGATGGGTTTTAAGATTATTTGAAGTTGATTTATTATGATACAAAACTTCTATATTGTTTTGAAGGTTTTGTGATATGTTTGACTGTGGATGTGCTATTTTTATACCATTCATAGTTTATGGTGAAAGTATTGACATTTAGTATGCTAGTTCCAATAAGAATGTTTATGTTATATTTCAATCATTACTTCATATGAATGTGTTGGACAAGTATGTTCCAGGTTGGGGACTGGTTAAAGTAAGCCCTCCAAGTTGGGGACTGGTAAAAGTAAGCCCTCCAGGTTGGGGACTGGTAAAAGTAAGCCCTCCAGGTTGGGGACTGGTAAAAGTAAGCCCTCCAGGTTAGGGACTGGTAAAAGTAAGCCCTCCGGGTTGGTGTCCGGTTATTAGAGGCACTCCGGGTTGGTGTCCGGTTATTAGAGGCACTCCGGGTTGGTGTCCGGTTATTAGAGGCACTCCGGGTTGGGTTCCGGTTACAGTTAGCCCTAAGGTCTTGGGACGAGGCCTTGAAAAGTAATTAAAGTTTATCATTATGCATTCCAACATTATGAAAGTGGTTATTGATTTTGCATGTGATTATTCGATTAGTAGAATATCCATGTGAACAAGTAAATGGCATTATTTCATTTTACCTTTGCCATACTATGTTGAAGTTCAAGTTTAAAAGGCTTTTGTTTTAGTAATTCATTGCCTTAAATTTTTATGCTTATTTTTGAATGTTCCGCTATATTGTTATCCTTACTGGGCATTTGAGCTCACCCCTTTTCTATGTTTTATTTTTCCCAGGATGTGAAGATGTAAGTTATAAATGACCTGCAGGGATGTTATGAGGGTATTATAGTGTGGACTGTGGAAACATTATGTTGTTGTAGTAGTTTTTCATTTTATGATATAATGTAAAACTTATGAATATATCTAGTGTTTCCAAGGCTACTAAACCAATCGGTCTTTCGAGATTTGATCTTTCTTGTGATCATGCCAATGTTACGAAGTAATGCACCGACTCCGGGTAGCTGGGGTCGGGGCGTTACAGTTGGTATCAGAGGGAGGTTTAGTACAAACCTTGGAAGCTAGATTTATATAAACTCTGATTAGAGCACGTAGTCCTAAGATGAACTTTGAGGATTAGTATAGAAGAACTTCCTAGAATTATGGTATTGTAGAGATTTTGTGAGTTTTCCGAGCAATACATCCCTGTCTGGATACGAGCAGGTAGAGGCGGCTCTGGCACAGATGTACCTAGGGGTAAAACCCGAAAACACCGCTTTGAGCTAGACTCGAACGGGAACTGGTGCACGACAACGGGCCTTGCCGCACTCTTGGTTACGACACTCCCGAGGGATATTCTTAGGATAACTCTCATTTTCTTTACAAATCATTATGAAGGGTTTATGAGTATATACTTCCTCAGAGAAAACATTTTTATGATTATGGATTATATCCATAAATAGTTCAATTTATGTTAAGTGTTTTATAAGTATGGGATTATGTATTTCGATTCATAAACTGATCTAGTTTATGCAATTGTTTAGAAATGGCGCCCAGTAGAAGGAATGAGAACTCCAGAAATGCACATTATCCAAAGAGAAGGAAGGATCATATCTTTCATGGAGTTAAGCTAGAATTTATAAGAGAAATATTCTCCCATGTATTATCATCATATGAAGAAATAATATCATGTATTGATAAGATAAGTAAAGAGTTTACTGAGCCCTATGGCTTTGAAGGGAAGCAAGAGAAGAAAAGGATAGAAGAGAGAAAGATGGATAAAGGGAAGAGGGAAAAGAATAATTTTCCCATATGTGGTAACTGTGGAAAGAAACACCCTGGAACTTGCCTGAAAGGAATGGGAGTTATAAGTGTGGAGGAAAAGGGCACAAAGTACGTGACTGCAAGGGTAATAAAATGGTTTCAAATGTACAATGCTTCATTTGCAAAGAGTTTGGACACTACGCAAACCTATGTCCCAGTCATCAGACTATGCCGCAAATGATGCTATTGGATAATAATCAAGTTATGATACTACCACAGATGAAGACGAATGATTAGAGTTCTTATGTTGATTATTTCAATCGAGTGTTGTATCAACAATGTACTTGTTATAATAATTATGGAGTATATAAGGATTGTACTACAGTACTATTTCATTAAGGACTTGAGATTGTGTGGAACAAAGAAAAGTGAATCAATAGCAGGATAAATTTTTGGAAAATATATGGTTGAATGATAAACCATAATATAGTTCTGATACCGAGGTAGTGATTTTGGAATAATACATGATTTTTCTGGATAAAGTATATTGGATATTCTTGACTACATTGGAAATGATTAATGATTTGTATATTCCATCATTGTTGGGGTTTAAAACATTTTTGGATTAATGAAGTATATCCAGCATTCTATATGGAATAAGGGAGTATGAATGTAATCAATAAGGAATACGGTAATTCAGGATGTTTCAGTGTATTAAAGGAATACATGATGAAGGTATTCATATGCTATTACGGGGTAAAAAGGATCTACATTATGTTTACCTTCTTTATAAATGTTGGACTGTGAGTTTGGACAGAATTATTTTGGATAGTTCTAGTTTGGATTATTTTGGATTGCCATAAAAAAACAACCCGGAGGTTGGGCGGCAACCCGTCGCGTCCGGCAAAGGATGCTAGACATGAACTCGAAACCGAAGGGCGAAAAGGGTGTATCACCTACCACTGGACCATGAGATGTCCTGGATTAAATAATGTAGTTTTTTTTAAGATCTGGTAGATGAATTATAAATTCATTTATTTTGGAACCCTGTACGAATAGTATAAATAGATTTTTTTTAATGTTCTATTATCTTTTAGAGTGAAAGATGAGTTTGTGGTAGAAATTTATTAATGGATAAAACTCTAATTATAAAGTAAGTATATCTCCTTATGATCTTAGCCAATCTCATAAATATATTCCTCAACATTAATAAAAGGAACTTAGAACAAAAATGTTGTCCTAGATGGTACCTTAAATCATCACTAATTTATGGCTTTGGGATTGTTGGCCTTTTCATAGCCATGTTCTCTACCACTCTCCATCAGATAATTGATTGTTAGATTTCTCCTCCATATCCATATTTTCCTACATGGAACCCTAGTATGTGTTATCTTCGGTAATCTTCATACTTTCCACTCTTTATTTTAAATAGAGGCCTCATTAATTCATTCTTCGATGTGGGATTTCAACTAAGATATTTTGAAACGTCAAAAATGTGTTATCCCAATATCCTATATTTTGTTGAACCGATGGTACTTCAAATCATCATAGATTGATGAGTTTAAGGACATCAATTTTATACTTGTTTGTGATTGATGACTTCAATCACTACCTATAAATATTTACGTTTTTCCTCCAATTATATGTCTCTAATTGCCACCAATGTTCTCCTAATCGAGATCATAATTTGGTGGTGACCCTTTCATTTCTCTGTTCCTCATATTAAGACTAAATTTTAGTAACCGAATTTCCGATGTGGGTTTTCCCACAAAGATATTTTCTATTTTCAACCTTTTATTTTTGAAGAATAATTTCAAATTGCGAGGACGCAATTTATTGAAGGAGGGGAGAATGTAACACCCCAAGATTTCATAGTGTGTTATTTTTTCAAAATAATTCAATAACTTGCACTACACGCAACACCGAGTTCAATCACACCATGACTTACAAAAAATAAGCCATTAAAAAGAGGTTATGAATATTATTATCTAAATTTTAAACTTTATATAATCCTTATAATTTTAGAATCCATATTATGAGTTTCTTTGATATAATGCAAGAACAAATTCATTTTTAGTATTGCACTTTTATCAACTTTTAATAAGTGAACCCTTTTTAAATACAATATTTTAAACATTTTGACTAAATGGGGACATCAAAAAATTTAAAATGAAACATCTCATGCTTCCACGGTACGCTTTCCTTTGAAAAATACAGTAGCGTGTGTTATACGCAACTTCGAGTTTTAACACACACCACAACCGATCAAACTAGCCGTTTTGAATAGTAATACCTACTTTTTGAAATTATATTTCAAAATGGACTTCATTTTTGGATTCAGAATATCGAATTTAGCCTAAGGTGAAATTTTGGTACATTTCGGATAACTTTCATATTTTGATGAATAGTGAAAATTTCTAAATTTTAATTAAAAACAACTTTTTTAATCAAAATAATTAATAGTGATAAATTATGAATTTGAGTGGTTTTAAAGTATATTTAGAATATATTTTTACCATTCAATTTAATGTTTATAATTGGACATAATTTTACAATTAAACCGAACATAAACAAGTGTCAATCTTTTGATAGTTATTATCTCTTAAAAACACGCTTTTTGTTTTGACAGCGGGAATTAATTTTAAATTAATTTCTGCCACTTCTGTGTTTTGAATTTAGGAAAATGGATTCCATATTTGGAATCAGGATGTTCAAATTGTGTAAATAGGTAACTTTTACTTTTAGACATTTTGAATAATTACTGCGGTAAATATTTTATTTACCATGGTTAAGGGTAAATCCGGTAAATAAGGGTTAAAAAATAATATTATAATAATACAAAATTACCCTAAAACGTGTCTTAACCCTATTGGTTGATACATGGTCGACCATGGGCATCTTTTGGTCTATTTGGGGACCCCATGGATCCACTTGTAAGTGATAATGACACATTATATTAATAAAGCTAAAATAAAAATAAAAATGGCATAAGCTTACATCTTTTAGAAGAACAATTTTTACATAGGGTTATACATGTTGGATTTTCGATTATAAATATTCATTAGAAAGATAAAAACATTTCCTACATAATAATATTTTATTTATAATTTTTAGACATTAAATAATTTATTTTATTTATGACACAATGATGATGGAGTAATTACTATAATAGTGAAAAATTAAAATAATTGATATTATAAATACCCAAATAAATATAATATGAAATTTTTAATGAATTAAACTAATTTTCTAGGATAATATGATATATTAGAATTGAGTTAATTGAATTTTTTCGAAGTAATCAATCTGTTATGAGTTCCACAAAAATCAACTAATGAATAGTGTCAAAATTGACATAAAAGAGTTCTTAAAACAAATATTATATTATTAATTGATATTAAATTCCTAAAAATCTAAGGTTCGGCAAAGAGACTTATATCATGATAGGTCAATCATTAATGGACCACTTGGGGGTCTCTTGGATGTATATAGTATGTTTATTAACCATATTATATAAAAATACAAAGAGACATTGTAAAAGTGAAATTAATTAACTTAGAGTTAATACTTAAAGATAAGGTTAATATAAGTACTCAAACCTGTCTAAATTCTATTGGATGAGTTGTTTTAGACCCATCCCCACCTCAACCTTTGAATAGTCAACTTTGGAGCCATTGGAAACCTAATATAGATTTATTATAAATTAATATTTCTAGCTTTTCCAAAGGTTCCCCTCACCCCTCTTATAAAAGGGCACTCCTCCTTATCATTTCTTCACACCTCTCAAGCCACTTGGCTCGTCCAAACTCTGCCCAAATACGCTCCCCACATCCCTCTCCTCCTCCTTGAAGCTTCCCCTTAGGCAGAAAGCATTTCAAGAAGTCCTTTGGTTCCAACCAAAGTGAGTTACCTAAATTAAAGGTAACGATTTCTCTTAAATTATTTTCATTTATTTTGCCTCTTCAACCCCCAAAATCTTTTTATTTCCCTTCTTTTGTAACAACACCAGTATCCTCAATATACTAGGATGTTGTTATAAGAAGTATTCAAACTACACATACACACAACTCCATCTAATGGATGATGAACATAATCGTTCTGTGGATGGCAAACTAACGCCTCACGAAACGATGATTGTTCAAATACATCTTACCACCTCTCATGGTGGCCATTATGATGTCACTGTAATTAAATATGATATTAAGGATATATATTTAATATATAAGCTTCTGAAATTCCATTTTATTTCATACCATTATTTGTTTCATGTTGTATATACATACGATAATTTCATTTGAGGAAGTGCGGACTACCGCCCCCTTAAAATGATATGACTCGTTCATACCACACATGGAACGTATAAAAGATGGTGTTAATGAATCTAAAGTAACATATATAAAATATTATATTATACTGTAATAGTAATACACCTAAGAATCATTTGGATTCAATTCTTTTAAAATAAAAATTAAATGGAAGTTGCGTTCGTGAGTACGTACGGACTACCGTCTCCACGAACGCGATGAGATTCATCCTCCATCGTATCCATTCAAGTATAATTATCATTTGATGATTTAAAAATGATGTTTAAGGACTTGATACCATTCTGTATTTGAATAATATACAACCTATCCTTTACAAACATGTCTTACGTAACAAAACATACAAAAGAAAACAAGTAAGTTAACACCCGAAACAACGATAATACTAAGATATTATTATCAAATCAATATTAAAAGATCATATATGATATCATATTAATATATATGATTCTTTTATAATTTAATAACAATTATTTCACCATTATACAGGAGGTTAACCTACCCCAACCAAGGAAAAGTACAAGGTAAGGGATTTTCTTATCTCACATTCAATTCCGTGAGATTTCCATTATTCGCCACTAAATTATTGAAAGTGGTGTATTGTGTACTGGCATTTGATATATATTATCATATTCATGTTATTCTATAAATAATTTGGTGGTTATTAACTTTTGGCCATACGACTCAGTTGATTAACGTGGTTAGGGGTTTTCATCTCACTCCTTATTCTCATGAGATTCATGCCATATTGCCACCATTACCTTTTGTGTGGTGTATGTACTGCCCATAATTATATTCTTTGTGTAATACACTCAAATTTATGTGTACTTACATATTCATTGTATGATACCTCTTTCATGGGTTGTATGTTTCATAAGTTACCAAACTGGTAAGGATTTATTTCGCAATCTCTTCATTATCCGAGATTGTTTATACATAATTATCTACTGGGACCTTGTTATCATCCACGTCCATGTTCCTTCAAAATGTATTTCAAAACATTTCTAATATTTAAAATAATATGGGTCAAAGTAATTTATACCCTTGTTTGACTTTTTATAAGAGGTTTATAAGGGAATCTTTCCGTCATTTTCCAAACAAGGTGCTTTTAACCTTTTCGACAGAATTAAGATAAGAATATTTTTTTAACTTATACGGCGGGTGCGGTTATTTTCCGCCATTATAAAATCGTCAAAGTTTCCCTTAAAAGCTTATAAGATTATTTTCAAAGAAAATGTTTGATTTTATATGGATCTTAAATGATTTCAAAATAAAAGGAGATATTTCCTTAAAAAGAATTTTGATTTCATCTATGTCAACATCCTTTGATGGGTTTTAAGATTATTTGAAGTTGATTTATTATGATACAAAACTTCTATATTGTTTTGAAGGTTTTGTGATATTTTTGACTGTGGATGTGCTATTTTTATACCATTCATAGTTTATGGTGAAAGTATTGACATTTCGTATGCTAGTTCCAATAAGAATGTTTATGTTATATTTCAATCTTTACTTCATATGAATGTGTTGGACAAGTATGTTCCAGGTTGGGGACTGGTTAAAGTAAGCCCTCCAGGTTGGGGACTGGTAAAAGAAAGCCCTCCAGGTTGGGGACTGGTAAAAGTAAGCCCTCCAGGTTGGGGACTGGTAAAAGTAAGCCCTCCAGGTTAGGGACTGGTTAAAGTAAGCCCTCCGGGTTGGTGTCCGGTTATTAGAGGCACTCCGGGTTGGTGTCCGGTTATTAGAGGCACTCCGGGTTGGTGTCCGGTTATTAGAGGCACTCCGGGTTGGGTTCCGGTTACAGTTAGCCCTAAGGTCTTGGGACGAGGCCTTGAAAAGTAATTAAAGTTTAGCATTATGCATTCCAACATTATGAAAGTGGTTATTGATTTTGCATGTGATTATTCGATTAGTAGAATATCCATGTGAACAAGTAAATGGCATTATTTCATTTTACCTTTGCCATACTATGTTGAAGTTCAAGTTTAAAAGGCTTTTGTTTTAGTAATTCATTGCCTTAAATGTTTATGCTTATTTTTGAATGTTCCGCTATATTGTTATCCTTACTGGTCATTTGAGCTCACCTCTTTTCTATGTTTTATTTTTCCCAGGATGTGAAGATGTAAGTTATGAATGACCTGCAGGGATATTATGAGGGGATTATATTGTGGACTGTGGAAACATTGTGTTGTTGTAGTAGTTTTTCATTTTATGATATAATGTAAAACTTATGAATATATCTAGTGTTTCCAAGGCTACTAAACCAATCGGTCTTTCGAGATTTGATCTTTCTTGTGATCATGCCAATGTTACGAAGTAATGCACCGACTCCGGGTAGCTGGGGTCGGGGCGTTACATGTTACATTCATGACACTTTAAATACCTTCATTAAAAGGTAATAACTTTATCATTCTACATAAATACGCATCAAATTACCCTACATTATGCCTCATTATATATACCCAATCCATATATTTATGATGGTAATTTCAACAAAAATTAATTGAACAAACACATATTTAAATTTTGAAAACATTCTTTCAGTTATTTTTCCCAAACAATCATAATATATTTAAATATCAACTTTGATAAAACAAATTATCTAATTGAGAACAATTTAAAACAGATCATTGATGTAAACCTATTAATCTAAGGAAACAATGATCTTGGGGTTTATTAATTTGTGTTGTTCCTTTCTGAATTTCCATTATCATTGAATGAAAAAATTAGATTCTATCCTTATTGAAAACATGAATTAGAATATAAAGGTATGGAATAAAGAATTCAAAATTTATCATTTCCTCAAAAAACTCCATATCATTGAGAGTATTTAAAATAATTTTCAAATAACTCTTATTATATTCTTAAACATTTATAATATGTTATAATAACATCAATAAATACCACAATTGTTTTTTCAAATAATCCTTGATTACTTTTTTTATTAGATGCATTAAAAGAGAGGGACCATTAGTCAATATTATTGAAATTATTGTTAATTTTTTATGGACATGCATTATAAGAAATTAAAATTTTGGAATATATTCTATCATTACTCATGTTAGTGATACTCAAAACAATGATCAATATTTTTTAAATATTTACCTCCTTCATGTAGATAAAACTATTCATAATATTGTGGTAGAGGATACATGTTATTTTTGGAAACTAATTGTTTTCCCTCTAATTAATGCACAACCCCATAGACCGATCAGTATTCATAAAAAAGAGTATGGTTTCCCAAAACAAGAACACAAGGGAATATAAATAACTAATCACAAAAATTATATGGTAATTTCTATAATTCCACATATTCTATGGTTTCTATCCTATAGGGTAGATTTGATATAAGTTTTTCATGAGTTTGGAGATCATTTGAAAACTCAACGTCAAACTCGTGTGGATGAACAAGTAGTTATATAAAAAGCCCATAAATTTATTAAATTATAATAGCTACATGCTCAATTCTATATATATCTTTCTAATTCAATGGTTTTTATTGAAATTATTCTCTTTGAAATTTTATAAGTATAGAAAACACCATTGGATGAAGACATGTGTCCGATGATGTAGTCTCCCCTTTGATGATTGGATATTCCATATCTCCATCACGAATTGTAATCTCTTTCTATTGAAACAAAATTGTAAATTATTTTAAATCCAATCCATACCATAAATTCTCTCAATGTAAACCATAGGAATAACAATCATGTTTTCAAATAGGTTATGTTAATTTTCAAAATTGGATTTGATAGATATATCCATGGTGTGTTAAGATGTAAACTATGATTAGTGATTGACAACTCCACTCTCATTGTTCTAGGTAAATATATAATTTTTCTCAAAGACATTGATTATATAAAAGGTTATGATGATCCACAATAAAAACATTATTGGCTAAATTATTCTATTATGTTCAAAATACCGACCACTATAAAATTATGAAATTACACAAGCGCTATAGTGGTAATATATGCTAGACTTTTCTCCCTAGGCCTATTATTAGGAAAATTAAATTTATAATATAGTTATTGGTTTGAATAATTCACCATATTATTATATATATTCCACTATAAAATTGTAGTTTCTTTAATTCCATTTCATTCATGAGCCTTAAGGAATCTTTATCAAATCATTATATAGAGTCATATACTAATAGAATAAATGCATAGGTGTTTCATTCCACAATTATCACATTTTATAAATATCACCTTCACTTTATTATTCTAGAAAAATTTAATTTTTATTGTCGATCACATAACCTATTATTTTTAGTTTTTTCTTTAAAGATATAATAATTACAATATTTATTCATTATATTGATGGTAAACGATAACATATCATTAAATAATGATTAATTTTTCTAAATTAGTTCCCTTAGAATACTCATCTAAAGTCCTTTAAATAAATTTTTAACCATGGTTTTATAATTAAGTATGTTGTCAAGATTATCAGATATAATCATATAAAATTTTCCACACTTATTAACATATTATTTTAGTAAATTTCATTGTGAGGAAGTTCCATTAGATTTTAACTCAATACCCTCGAGGAAATTATTTAATGAATAAAATAACTCTAAAAAATAAAATAAATAGTTTTTATATTAAAAACCATATTAGTGTTATAACTCAATAAATACCATTGACTAGTTTCTCTATTCTGAAAATACAGAACCAAATTAAAATTTTCTATTTCATTACACCTCATGTCTATAAATATATTTTCTTCTGACTTAATCCATTTTTCATTTACAATTTTATTAGTAGTTCTCTTAAAATATATTGTATTTTACTAAATGATGAAATCAAACAGAGGTGATTCTTGTTTTTGAATAGTAGGTTTCTCCATCAAGAATGATTAGTCATCATAACCAGATTCACCTATCCAAGTATGGTCGTGATCTGGTTAGTTCAAACACTAGATATAGTGGCTTACTTATCATAGAAATCCATACATTGACTACATGTATTGATTTCGTTCCCTCTGCTAGTCCTTATCTACAAAAAATAGAACACTGATAGTTATATTATAATAATAATAAACACATTTCAATAATATTACTTACTATAATGGTAAATGTTCTCAAACTGCATATGGAAATATCATAATTCTTTACGTTAGTTATATTTATTTAAAATCTATTTCCCAATGATTCTACTAAACCAAATATCAATTGATACTATCTGTAACACCCTAACTATAATAACTTAAAGTTAATGTTTACATTAATACAGTTCTACAAGATAAAAGGATCACCCAATATAGGGTTGATCAATTTAGAATCCACTGAAAAAATGATGTATATATTATTCACATATTACAATAAAACTGAATAGACATAACATAAGAAACATTCTTACATCCCTGAAATCATTTAATATATCCTTCTTTATATGCTTAGAAACGGAAAACAAATAAATGGTGAGAAAATAAGCTTATTATGGGTTGCATATATAGGAATCTTTCATCGGTATATATGGAATAATCTATATAGAATAGTGGATAATCGAAATACATGTCGTTCAAAAAATAAATTTAATTTGATGAACATCATTGGTTAATATCAAATTAGTAATCTCAGGTATAATGGAATGTGAATTATTAATATAATAAATGTATGAATCATGGAATTCATAACGATTTCTTCAAGACCTCGGTTGTGTTATGATGAATCATACCATCAACTAATAGACAAATATCTAATTCATTATAAATGCAATTTGTAAACCTTACGCCCATCGAATATAGCATGCCTGTTAATTTGTCACATGAGACATATTGATTCATCGATAGATTATATATAACTGGGTCACTCCCAACACATAAATTTCCAATTCATTCCCTAAATATTAAATTATTAATTAAATTAACTCTCAAAATTCAAAATAAAATAAAATTTATGCATATTGAATCAATAATATAGTATATTTTCCATTATAATAAAACAATGATTCTTAAAAAACAACCTTCAAATGATTCTGTGTGTAGAGGTTGTATATTATTGGGAAAACATAGTATGCATAGAAATGATTTTATTTAAATCCATGATACCTAAAACATTTATATGTAAAATAAAATAATATCCAAGGATATGATAGAGAATTTTAAGGTATGTGAAAATGATAATGTTAATAACATAAAACTAGTAACCAATAATGGATGAACGAAGACTATATATTCATAAAAATGACAGTTTTTTATTAAAACCATTATATTTGAGAATATCAAATAAATCAGATGGATGAATTAAAAATAATTTCAATATAGTGTTGTGTAAAAATGATATTATAAATCACAATCAAAATAATTTTAATTCATTTGATAAAATAATACACTTTAATTTTAATACCATTAAAAAATAAAAATTCAAAGAATATTGGGAGAAAAAAATTTATTTTAAAATAACATTATAATATTAATAATGTTTTATTATATATAATTTATATACCAATATGAACATTGTGGTCAATATATTCACATTAAAAAATAATAAATAATATTCAAAACATTTTAAAATAACTTGTACATAAAATATTGATTATATTATATTTCAATCCATTGTATTTATTTTAAAATATTTATGAAATTTAAATATTTAAACCATTTAATCATAGATAATAATATTCTAGATGAATTAAAAAAAAACCATGACATGGAAAATAAAATTTAGAGCAAAAAAAATATAACAATATTTTTCAATGACAATCCCTTACATGTAACATAATTATTTATTCTCAATCTATAGAGAATTGAATTTAAATATAAACAGAAAACCCCCATAAATAACTATACTGGAATCAAATTGAAGTGTTGTAAGATATTATTATAATATAATTTTTCCATATTAAATCAAAACATGAAGAATCCCAAAATATAATGAGAATATAACAAAAACCCCTTACCATGGGTCATTGTATAGTCATATTTGTTTGATCATCAAATATAGTGAATTATAATTTATTTAATTCTTAACTATGAAAATTATTCATCTATAGTACATTTTTATTGAACTTTTATAAAAATTTGAAACCCATTCATTGTATTTCTCTTGTTTACTTAATTTATCAATGGTTGTTCGGATAATTTCATCAAAATTACATTGTTGTGGTGATCATTTATAATGGTGTTATGAAGAGGTTCAGAAATATGAAAAATACTAAAACAATTATTAATATATCTTTCACTCATTATATATAATATTTTAATAATATATCCATAATTGTAAAACAAAAACCAATCCCATCACTCAATATTGATGGAAGGCCACACAAAATTACTTGCAATGTTATCACTTTTTAATTGTTGGAAGGTTAATAAGGTAGATTTTATATTATAATTTTAGAGTCATAATTAGGTCACAGTTTTCATATATATTAATTAATTTCACCTTTATAACCATACATGTATAGAGGTTGTGGAAAATTAATCACACCACTAAATGGAGATGGTAACCATATATACACATAAGTGATGTTTCCACCTTCTATAATATAGAATGGATGTGGAAAACTTTTGTACATTAATAAAAAAACTTTTCCCCATATTTTTTAGGTGGATTATTTAATGTAGGATGAATATAATACATTTACAGTAATTATAAGAAGAACTTATCTTTGAATGATTCAGGTTAAATGATTACATCATCATTCAGGGATATCCTTTGGATTACACACTAAGAATTCTAAGGATGGTATTACGCTAAAAATAGATGAACAATACTCTAGGAAATACATATATTTATTTGTTTGTTTGTGGATTTTTTGACCCATAGGTATTAATGTTTGTGTATAATTGATAAGATTTGTGCACTATTATAATTGTGTGGATGGACATAAATATAGTTATATAAATGATTATATAATATAAAGTAATTTTCTTATGAAAATATAACCAAATTATTTTATATTTAAATATTATAAGTTGAAGGTATAAATAAATCCATCCAATGAGGTTTAATTATGTGTTTTGTGTTATCTTGAGGTCTTATCACTTTATTTTTATATATTTTAACTCATTTTACCCATAACTATGGTGAAAAATAGTTTCCATGGTTAATTTTGTTTCTTCATGTGCATTCACTTTTGTTTGATTTTTCATTTGATTACTTGGGGAGATTGTTTTTCCATTTTCATGTTTCCTTTTGTATGATTACATGTTATTCTGGTTCAAAAATATTTCTATTTTTTTATGATATCATAAACTATATTCCCTGGTTTGGTGTGAAATTTATATAGCTGTATAGGTAAGAGATTTTTCAAAATTTCATTAGTTTAAATGTTAGTCTAAAAATGCCTTTCTTATTACTATAAATATTAAATTAATTTTCTTTTGTAGTTTAATAATCTCTATCGTTTTATATTATAAAATCATTATGTATTTATTTTACTACTATATTGACATATATCATAATTTCACTAACCATCATATTTACAAATAAAACATGTTTATCATGATTTTTTTATAGTTTACATCGAATTCAAAAAATTTTGTTTTGATGGTGTTTAAATTGAATGATATTTTTATTGGATTTTTCATATTTCCAATTTTCCAGAATATAGTTGGTTCTATATTTCCGTGATATTTATTATAGTATATGTTAGATTTATTTCATTCATCATTATTTGGAAATATAAGAAGTTCTTATACATATAATAATGTTTCACCAATGTCTGAATCTGTTATTTAGAGCCAATAAAAAATTGTCAAAGTTTTGTAAATTATGTTATCTAGTTTTTCACAAATTATGGGAAACCCTATATTCGCAATATTGGAAATTATAGTTCCTCAAACCTAAATTACTATTAATCATCCATATTCTACTTTATTATTAATGAACAGTGTAATGTATAGTTCGCCAAACCTATGTTGTTGTTCAGCATCCATGCACTATTTTACTGTTCATGATTAGTTAAAATATTGTGCATACTTGATGTTACTATTCATTAAACAGTGTATGGATTATACCCTATGTTATTGTTCAGCATCCATGTACTATTTTACTGTTCATGATTAGTTAAATGTTTTTCTGCCTGAAATAATCTCATTAAATATAAGGATTATAATTTAAGAATTTTTAATATTTTTAGTGGAATATTAGTGGGAATAATTAATAAATTTTTAAAAAAATCAAATTATTTTGGATGTTTGAAAATTGATTAAATTTCATTTTCTGAATTTATATATGGATTGTGCTACTGGTTTTCAGAAACTGATATGTCTAGATTTAATGAAGTTTGAATGTATTTGAATCAATGTATTAAATCACTCAATGATGACATATTTTTAAATTTATTTTTGGAATACATATTCATATTTTTTTTACTTCATTTTATGATTTATTCTATAGAATAAATATGAAAAGGAGCTTTGTTTTTAATGGAGAAATTTATGAATGCTCTTGACATAAGTTATTTTGAATTTCTGAACGAAGATGGCCTTTTTAGCTGGATTATATTCATTATATATATATATATATATATCATTTTCTCATTCCAAACAATAATATGATATAATGATACAAATTGAAATATATGCATTAACATATTTGAAGCATTGTATTTTTAAGAGAATGTGAAGTTAAATTTGAACCTATTATGTAATCTGCAACGTCCTATGACACGCTATTTCCTAACCTACAACATCATTTATGTTCTGAATCTTTTCTTCTTCGACTAAAATTTACATGATGAGATGTGTTGATCTAATCTTCATCAACCAGTACTTTTTCTTTCATTATTATCATCATTCATGTGGTTCTGGGTCTGTGACACTTTTTCCCATCTTTCATATTTTAAGTATATTTTTTTATTCTTTTTTTACAAAACATAATTATTTGTTGTTATATTTTCTCCATTTGATACTCTCAAATTCTAATGCAAGGGTATAATGGTTTTGAATCTATGTAACTAATGTCAGGACTGTTCGGGTTTTGAATCCTAGGGTTTAATGGTAGGTTTTATTGGTTGTGACTCCCCATACAAAATTCAGGGTCATGGATATCCATCCACTAGAAAATTATTCTGTAATTTGGTTATAAATCCTTTATAAAAATCATTTTTAGTGCATATGTTTCTCACACCATGGTGAGATGTATAAGTGATGATGTAGGCCAAATTATGTCTAAACTACTATAAAACCATACTTGTGATCATTACTTTTTTCCACATAAGTAACCTCGCTAATTTACTATGATAAATAATTTTGTTAATCAATTTTTTTATTATATGTTTTAATATGTCTATTCTCACACCTCTAAATAATCATTCCTTACCTATTTCCACCTCACAATTAGTATCATAGGTTAACCATCTAAAGAATAGTTTATCACTATCATTATCCCCTTTTGATGCCTAACAATTATTATCAATGGAAAATCCATTGTCGAATTTATTAGATCAATTATTCTCAATTTTATACTTTTCAATTTGTATGAAAATATTATTCCATTTTTTAATATTCAGGTCCCTCGATATAGTTATCTTTGATTTTATTGTGCTATCAATTTCCTATAACTCATATTCAATGAAAAAGATCCTATTAGATGGAATGATTGAACCAAAATGATGATTGGATGCCTAAAAATCCACATCTATTTGATGGAAATTATTATGGATACTGAAGAACCCGAATAGATGATTGCATCAAATAATTGGGCATTGAGAACTAGTCTATCATGTCAAAATATTACCGACTTCTTGATGCGGACCTAGATAATATTACTTGAGTTATTGCTACTAGTTATTTTTTTAAATTAGAATGTCGTAATCATTTTATATTGTTCTATTAAAATAAGTATTTTTAGTCATGTGTTTACATGTAAGACAGCTCATGAAATATAGGAGATATAGTATGTCACATACCTTGGCTCAAATAATTGATTTGAGCCAAAAATGGAATGCTTAGTACTACTTATCATGACATCAATATTGTTGAATATGAAATTTTAAATGAAATTTTCAATAAATTCACAAGTATTGTGAATGGAATTAAATCTCTTTGAGAATTTCTGGAAAACAATGTACTTGTTAGAAGTGTTTGATATGAATTATCAAAGATAAAGATAAACAAAAATGATTCCATTTATGAAATAATGAACATAAAATAATACACCGATTATGGATTGATTATATCACTACAAAAATAAGCACTTGAGCTGAATAATAGATCATCTGATGAAACAAAAAAAAAAAGAAAACTTGTAAATTTTAAATAATTGATTTTTGTTTCTACTAACTCGTCTCATTCTGATATAAAGGAATGTGAAAAATATAATATGGCTCAGATTCTGAATGGTGTTTAAAAATAATGAAAAAGAAATGATTCATCGATTTGTTTAAAATAAACCCTCAAAAAAGAAAACTATAAGGGAGATAAGAATGGTGATTTGATTTATAATGCTTTATATGTATCCTACTATGAATGTAGGAAGAATGGGCATATCAAACCCAATTATCACAGACTAAAGATTAAAGATAAATACAAAATTAAGGAGAGAATCGATTTAACAACTTGATAGGGTTGTAAAGAATAATATGATTCCAATGAATAATCATGAAATGAAAAAGAATATGCTAACTTGTTCATTATGGCATCACATGTTAAGGATAGTAATTATTATTTTCATTTCGAATGCATTGATACTGAATGTGATTCTAAAAACCCCAATTCATTTAATTAAATAATGAAATTTATTGAATATGAGATGATATTTTCAAATCTAATGATTAATATAATAATATTAATTAAATCAATGAGAACCTAGTTTCTATAAGAAATATACATTTACATTAAAAGTGAAAAAATAATTAAAACTACCTTTTATTATTCCAATTTTAATGTGAATAAAAATTTGAAATCTACTCAATATGTGAATTAAAATTTGAAAAAATATGTTTAATTTCCTAATCAATGTTTATATAATTTGATTAAAGATCATGACAAATATCATTAGATGATGGATTTGACCAAAACTGACAAAAATAAATATGGTTTTCTTATGACATTAGATTAGCTCAAATGTACAAAACCCATTTATTAAGAGTAAAAATGGTTTTACTTCAACTGTTTCCTATTTTAAACCTAGCATAAAAGGACTCTATGAAAATTATTGCTCTCTTAGATTCAATTGATCGATGGTATTTACACAATAAAATATTTCAAAATCCATATAATCAAGACTACCTTACAATAAAAGATTAAATTTTGTATGCGTACCTATAAATTTTGAAACTAATCCCATTTTACCCAATATAGTAATGGTACCAAAATTATAAAGTAAATTAATTTAATAGGGAAAATGCTATGGATGTCTCAAAAACCATATATAATAAATGGAAATTATATTCTCTTAGAATACGTAAATAAACCCATAAACATTTACTGCATATAGAAGATGTGATGGAGGAAATGTTACATTTGGAGATAATTTCAAAGGCATTGCAAACGGGTTTGTTAATGTTTGTATTACAAATTGTACTTTTATTTATTTAATTTTATATATTGATTTTCTAAAACAAAATTTAATTATTATATAAAAAAAATTCACGATGGAATAGAAATTAAATTTCAAAATTAAAAGTGTTTATATTTTAAATATAATTCATTATTATTTTATGCTAATTGAAAAGTTAATATTTATACTATTGATTTTTCTGAAAATAATTGTTCAACATGTAAAGTGTTATATTTCTATACAGAATGAATTCACCATTTTTCATCGAAAAATATGTAATCTTAATAACAAAGAGATAAATAAGTTCTCAAAAAATAACAATGTGTTATAGATTCCATCCTAGATGAGAGAACATTGTTTTTTTTGGGATGCTTTTATAAAAGGGGAGCAACACAAACATTATTTTAGACCTATCAATAATGTTGGATGAATCTAGATAGATTATCAAAAATAAATTATTTAAATTTTTTCAAGGATACTATAAAAAATGGAATTGACATTGAAGATTCTTTTTCAGATTTTTCCATGTTAGAGGAAACCTGAATATTATTATCTTTTTCTTGTATTCATGGTTTCAAATATTTTCAAATGGATGAAAAAGGTACATTCTTAAATGGTATTATAATTAAATAATATTATGTTTCATAACCCCCAAGTTGTTAATGGAAAAAATTTCTAACCATGTTTTTAAATTATCAATTTCTTTATATGGTCTCAAACAATAACCTCTTGCATATTATAAAAGACAATATTTTAGTTAAATAATGTTTTCATGATTGAAAATTTTGAACAAACAATATTTATTAAAATAAATTATGATTATATTTTAGTTCTTCAAATTTATATTGATGATATATTTTTTTGATCATCTAGTGAAAAACTTAGAAATGAATACTCATCGTTGATGTCCTCAGAATTTTACATGAGTTTAATGGGAGAATAAAAATTCTTTATTGGACATCCATTTTTTCAATGAAAATAAGGAAATTTTATTAGTTAACATAATCATGCTAAAGAGTTATTTAAATAATTTTATCATGATTCTACTAAATCTATAAAAAATCATATGAGTAATAATTTAAAATTATATATGGATTCGTCAGGTAAAATTTTCAATTTTAAATTTTATAGTGAATTTATAAGTTGATTTTATTATTTATTTATATCTATAACAGAAATCAAATTAAGTGTTTTTTATGTTATATATTTCTAGAAGATCCTAATGAAATTCATAATAAATATGTCAAAAGTATAATTATATATCTAAAAGGAACTGATGATTTTGTTTTATTTTATCCAAAATATAATTTTTTTTATTTAACATCTTATTTATATTCGGATTTTGTAGTATGTATAATTGACTAAAAAAGATCATCTGGTAAGTTTGATTTTCTGAAAAAAAAAATTAATTTCATGGTCATATAAAAAACAACTATCAATTTCATTATCTACTACAGAAGCTGAGTAAATATCTTCTTCTAGTAGTTGTGATAAATTTTTACGGATTAAGAAAAACATATGTGATTTTATAGTGTATCTTGAAAAATTTAATTTTTATTCTGATAATTATTTTTCAGTTTCTATTTATAATAAACCATTATTGAAATCTAGAATATAGAATATTGATCTCATTTTTCATATTATTAATGATCATGCTAAAAATGGTGACATTGTTTTATAAATTATTCCTTAGGAAAACTAGCTAGCTAATATTTTTACAAAGCCTTTACACTCTAATCAGTATGAAAAAACTAAATTAGAACATGTTATGTTGGAATATTAATTTTTTATTTCCTTTTAGTGGGTTTTTATTTTTATTTTATCTATATAAAAACATTTGGAGAAATAACATGGTTTTAATCATTTTAAAACATTGGTTTTAGGAGCGATATTTTGGGAGAAAATGAGTAGAAATACATATGGAGGAATAAATTATAATAAATTTATTTAATATTGGTTTTAATTGTTATTATGTTTTGGTTTTGTAATCAAACAAAAGGGGGGATATTTTTTCATGTGAATTATATTTTTTTTGATTACTCATTATATTATTTGGGAGATTTCATTCCCATGTGATTGTTTTATTTTGGTTTGATTACATGTGATTTTCATTTAAAATTATCGCGCTTTTTTATCTTATATTGAACTATAGTGCTAGAATTTGTGTGAAACAAGTAACATCTGATAGGTAAGAGACTTATCAAAATTTCATTTGTTTATGAGGATGTTGGAAAAATAATATTTTATTACTCTATAAATTCAATAATGTTTCTACTATAGATTTAGAAACACTATAGTTTTCAATTTAAAAAAATATATATTTATATTTTTGAAACTCTTATATATATCAAACTATCATTAATCATAAATTTTTAGAATTAAAAAATGTTAGTCTTGTTTTCATTAGTTTTATTTGAAGTTTAAAATGGTTTTTAGATGGTTTTTAAATTGTGTGACGTTCATCATTAATTTTTAATAAAAATTGTTTTCTAGAATGTTGTTTGTTCTATTTCTCAATGAGATTTAGAATAGTGGATGTTATATTTATTTGATTCAGTATTATTTTTAATGATAATATGTTTTTATACGATTACATATTTTTCGCAATGTATGAATCTATTGTTTAGATGCCTTAAAAATCTATGTTTGTTAAAGTATGTTATCCAGTCTTTCATAGTGTATGGGAAACCCTACTTTCCCAATGGTGGATTGTATGGTTCATCAACCCGGTGTTAATGTTCATCATCCATACTCTACATTATTTTTTCATCAATATTGGATGGTTTTGTTCATCAACCCTTTATTATTTTTCATCATCCATATGCTATGTTATTATTCAATAATAGTGAACCATATGAATCAGACCTTATATTACTATTCATTACTCAAAGAATCATCCAAACCTGACATTACAATTCATTCTACAAACTATGGTTCATCAACACAATGTTATTGTTCATCATCCATATTCTACATTGATGTTCATGAATAGATGAATGTATGGTTCAGTAACCCTATGTTATTATTCATGACTAGATGTAGGGTACTGAAACTATAAAGAGTAAATTGAAGGGATTCAAGTTGTCAAATCATTTCAAGTGGCCGGTGAACCATCACGAGGAATGGTTCATAGATCACTTTGTTCGTAAACCACTATGTATGTGGAATGATTCACAAACTGTTGTCCCACCAAGCGATATCCATCAAATAATGCTATCTGCAAATGACGTTGCTAATGGACTCATTCTTATGAAATCCATTAATGTACCATTCCACAAACTCATCAGTTCATGGATGAAACAAACTAGGAGGGTTCTGTGAAACATGATCACGATCCAAAACCTCCACAAACCTAGGTTGACCGAGTCTTTCGTGGGTTAGGATATCTCTACATGGGTCTCTGTAAATGGTGTTGTTTGGCCATTCAATACAATTGTCCCAATGCTCTATAAAAAAGCATAGAATGAAGTAGATGGTGACGGCAAGGAAGAAGAAAACCTGAAAGGGACTCAGAGATAGGAAGAAAGAGTTCGAAGTAGATTCTAGCTTCTTTCTTGATTCATCAGCCAAGCTCGAATCATGAACCACACTACACCCATATATAGCCTACTACGAAGCATAAAACTAGGGAACATGATAATAAAAAGAGAACCAAAAACCTAAATTGTAAAAACGTGATCTATATACTTCTCACTAATGAAATTCCGGCAAAATTTATTCCTTCGAACCCTCCTCCAATAATGTTCTCCACATAGTACACCACTATGTGGACTGAACTCTGCATCGCATACTGCATCAGTACATAGATGGAACCCAAAGTGGTGAGATGGGCCGCATACCAATACAGTACATTGTGGACTATACCCATGTACACATACCTCATTGGTATAGAAATTACCCCTCTATCCCCACACCACTACGGTATGTAGATCCCCCCCATCCCGCAAAAGAAATTAGTACTCTTAATGGGGAATTTTCACATATTATTTCCTCTGGTTCCATCCCCATCCATTCAATATTGTCCAGTCCTCCATGGTCCCCTTACAAACCAGTGCTCCGGAATTATGCCAAATCTCCTTCAAATCCAATGGAACCAAATGACTAGTCCATTAGGTGCATCAGATCGCCCCTTTGAGTCAAAATGCCCATTGTAATCCGAGTCCTAAAGGCTATCCCCACAACTATTTGAGCATCGAGAATGCTAGGGGCACTACATTCCCATGGTTACATAGAGTCCACCCGTGGGATGCCGACATGAACCTCCCAATTCTATGGACTAATGGTGGTCACATTATTTTCCATTCAATGACGAATGGTGATTAGTCAATGGAATTATGTTCACTTCTTCTTTTGATGAGGATGAAACTCCTCCCCTTCCTAGAAGGTATATTAGGGACCTCCACCTGAGGTATGTCCAAAATATTTCAATTCTAGTCCACATGGACATTAATTTTATATCACATGAAAGGGTTCATTGCTCCACTCCCTCCCCCATGAATGCCCCGACCTCTTCTAACATAGGCTCTCCCTTTCCCTAAAAGAGGAGATGAATCATGTGGTTGTCTGGATCTCATGTAACCTCTTGTTTATCACACTAATCATGATGTTCAAGGGCCTTGAGGTTTGTGACATTTACAACCTCAACAAAAATATGAAATACAAGATCTCATTTTCATGATCAAACCAGGATACATAGGATGCCTAATCAAAGGCCCGATATCATAAGGGTTCCAGTCCAAAAGGGTTCATCCAATCGTGTCCTCTTCAATGGGATGCTTCCATGTATAAGCCCCATATGAATATAATCTATGATAACATTGATTATTAATAAATCTAGGATATGTCAGACACCTACTCGAAGGCCCAATCTCTAATGGGTTCAAATCCAGAAGGGTCCACGCAATCAGGCCCCCTCTAATGGGTAGCTTCTGTGCAGGAGCCCCAACAAATCTGAAATACATGTGTTATTATTCCTCTCCCGATGAAACATAAGAAACACATATTATGGGTCTAATCCCAACACCATGTCACCTTCCATCCCCCTGGATGATGATAAACTCTAGATCACCTTATTTTATGGTGCAAGTTAGTGTCACCTCCGTAGCATCAAATATATGTATGCAATCCATGATCTTGAAAACTAAGGGTATCACATGGACACACTCTTCAGGAATGAACCACGGATTCACACACATATGAAACCAACTTAAATCTATAAGAGAGTATCATAATATGAACCAATCATCCCCTAGAAGGGTGTGGTGAGGATGACTTCCCACCTCTCATCCAATGGATAACATATGTGTCATTGGATGAATAATCAATCAACGTCTGTCTGCCATTGGAATGTAGGAAAATTAAATAGGGATTCCATGGTCATTGGGTGTTTCTGGATCTATGAATAAACCCATTGGAGACTATCTGAGGAAGTTGTATCTGTGCATGATTGATTTCACAAGTACATGACCCCATGCAATCACCCGCAGGGATCACATGACTGTGAAACCACATTCGATATGCGAATGGGGTTATTTTCCCAGTCCCCCTGGGGTTACTCCATCATCAATTTACAGGATAATATCACCAAATGGGTCAAAAAATGGAATTAGTAAACTTAACAGGAAATCATCTCAGGAAAAAGCGATAGGTGATGATCCTCATTAGATAATTTCACAATCCCCAGAAACGTGCCACCATAGAGGCAGAAAAAATGGTGAACCCAACATGAATCATTAATAAAGGTGATGGTTCTAACCCTATAATCGTATATAAAATGATATTTCATATCGAAGCATTTTGTTCTCCCTGGTACGCACTAAACGCACCACCCTGGAGGCCAAACAAAAATGCTGAAACCGACATGAATTCCTATCCAAGGAGTTGGTTCTACCCCAAATGTTGTAGAAAAAAGGATATTTCACATCAGACCATTATTTTCTCCCCAGTATGGGTTAAACAGCCACCTCATAGGTGGATCAAAAAATTGTAACCTGATGTTAAACCTTATACAAGGTGTTGGTCATACCCCATTCATGCCCCTTCATCCAAAAATAGAATACAAATGGAAGGGGGAATATATGAATCATCATATATGATGATGTTTAGAAGAATTCTACTTTGATGAGTTTTTGTGGTTTTTATGTCATATATGTACTCTTCATGTTCCCACAGTGAACCCTTCGATCAAAATGACATCTTGACGACCACTGCAAACAGATGCATCAGCGATACCGTAGGTGGCCAGGGCCCCAACGAAGAGCAAGACCCCCTCGCCTACCCAGCTACCTCAATGATGTGTATATAACACATATATTATTTAGTACCATCTATATGGTTCTCTCCCCATGCTGTATACCTCAAGACATTCACTCGAGTATGTGAAGACTCTCCAGTCGCTTCATCAGCCGCAACAAACACCCCAGCACAAGGAATCCCCCATGGCCGTCTCAAACTATTTCGAGAGCCATTCACTAGAATGTAACAACGAGTACCTACCTTATCATTAGGAGGTAGATGGAGTCAATGTAGAAGACTTCTATTCAACTACCAAAGGTTCTTACTCATGGGCCCCCACAAGAGAGCGTCACCACTGACACCGGATGACCTGGCCTCCTCCCGCTGAATATGACCTTATGTCAATGTAACCTGTTAATGTACAGGAGTCCCATCCCCCCCCCCCCCAAATTCCAACCATGGGTGGAGAATATATATTTATGAACATGTTATCACCTTGGTTCCCGAGGAGAATCTATGTTGGACTAATGTGATGGAATTCAACGAGCAGTCATGAAACCCTTCCCCCACCATGCAATCCCACCCCTACAAAGGGTGGAACAAGACGAGCATATGCACGTTACTACTAATTCTCACATGTCCCACCTTGTAGACAGAGGGTAAAACAACAGGCAGATATAGATATATATTGATACACAGCTAGCCCATTCTATAAATATGGAAGAAACCCACTACATGCGGGCACAAATACCTAAATATGTGCATCATGTGCATCGTCCAAATTGGGTGGTAGCAAGAAAACATGAGCAGTGTAAAATTTATATATATTCATACAATGTTTGTGTGAAAATACAGATGAAATAGAGCATAGTCAAACCCCAACATGTAAATATAATGTCCACCAGTCAATTACGGTGGAAACCAGAGAAGAAAAATGTCATAAGACTCATTCCACTATAACAGCACCGGAGAACTTCCAGTATCTACTAGAAACTCATGGATGACAGGAGTAGGCACAAACCGCTGATCCGATATCAGAATGGTCCATCATACATATTCCATCCAAATATTTATTTTAGCACTTCCTGGAATTGATGGATGATCAGATGACAATCATAGACTGTATCCTCCCAACATTCAAATATATCATTGCTTTGTCATCAATGGTTAGAAATCGGGCCCAAGAGCTAGTTTCCTTGAACAAAATGACCAACTCTCCAAATGATTCAATCATTATAGCGTAGTTATGAATCCCTAATCTAGTCCATGAGGGTAGATAGAAATACCACATGATTCACAGACAACTGGATTGGGAACAAATACTTACTCCCAATGGGGGATGTTAGTCCAACATGATGGCTTGCCCCGAGAAGGAATATATCCCTGCCAAAGCTCATGATGTCTTTCAGTGTACCCTGATGAAATCCCAAGACCCAACAAGAATGGGGCCATATATGAATTCCATTACCCACAACAAATTTCCCAAATTACCAGTAAGAGATCACACAATGATGAAATAAGCCAAAGGATAAAAAATGAAGAGCACATACATGATCCAACTCTACTGGATGTTGGGGTTCTTGAAATCCTAAAACCTATATAAATGAATGATCTAGACCCTGTCAATCTGTTACCAAATTATGTATATGGTAGTTGTAGATCTGTTGTCCCTCCATACAATGTCACTACCAACACCTATGAATGTCTTCTACAGAGAACCCATGGGGCTCACTCAATGGGCCCAAAATGATTTATCATGAGGTCCTATATCCTGATGCGTGTTGGGGGAGCCCTCCCATTTTCCAAAATATCACAAAACAAGAACATCCTATCACTGTTTTCATCCTCACTGATGGTCCTCCCCATTGTATACCCTGCAAATATGCTTCTTCTTGTAGTCATACGTCAATTCATAATGGTAGTCCTCACCATGATGACATTCATTGTGTGGTCCCTCTCCACAATGGTAGTTGCATTGAAGGTCCTCCCCATTGTATCATCTACCAAGGATATTTTCCTCCCCACATTGTAGTATATCCTGATAATATTATCCATGATGTGATGTTTAGAAATTCTCCATGGAGCCATGTATCAAGTCATGATGGTAGTCCTTGCAATGATGATATTCATTGAAAATTCCCTCCCGCAATGGCAGTTTCTAGGAAGTTCATGCTTGTAGTATCATCAAGCAGCACGAAGTTCATCCCCTTATTACAGCCTGCCCAGAAGGTCCTCCCTATCAAATACCCTGTAAATAAAATTCATGTGGTGAGGAATCATGTTTCAATATAATATTTCTTCATTGCAATTCCAATTTCAAAGTTCCTCTAAAAAACTAAGATTCAACCTGAAAATAAAGACCTCGCCTCACTGAAACGAATGCGGGAAAGACCTTCTATGTAGAGGTCCTCGGTATGATGGAGTCAGAAACCTCGGGCACCCCATCTATAATGCGTGATATTCTTTCTGAACCCGATGATGGACTGAGGCACGCTCATCAGTTGTGCCACCCCCACATCTTTCGAAAATCAATGAGGTCCCCACCAGCCTGGCTGCTTCGAATAAAATTTTAAGAAGCAGTCGAGCTGAGCATATCAAGTGGAGGAGTCTCCATAAGAACAACATCAGGATATGATTCTTGTTAGAATACAACTAGATTGGGATAATATACTAGTGATGTATTATCCTAATGCCACTTATCACTTCGACATACCAGGAGAGTTTTTTGTGGAATGCACACATGACATTCACCTCAATATATAGACAAACATTTACCAACTAAAAAGAGAATTATTTCCAAATGAATGGAATGTGGACCACATCAATGTGATTGGGGATCATTTTCATCTAATCAATTTATAATCCCACACATCTGCATGTAAACCAAAATTAGAAGGGTAGAAGAAAAACATTGCACTAGAATGCCTCTTTGCGCAACATTAGTTATGTCACGTCATTGATGATTCCTCGAATGGAGTTCACATATGGGGATGTGGAGAACATCGATCTCTACACTTCACCCCATGCCTCATTCATAAATCCACATTAGAAATGATATCCTTCAACGTCATCACCTAAAGACAAAATTGAAATGAAACTCCTACAAAGGAATTATGGGATAATAACCAAAGACATGCCCAGAGTATGTCTCAAAAGAATCAGGGCCGAAGGGATCAAGCCATAAAAATTCTTTTTATCCAGAAAACCAGGAAAATCTAATAGGCTTCCCACCTAAGGGAAGCCAACCAAAAGTAGTTCTCATGCCATGAAAATACCATAAACATCGTGTAGGCCCAATTCCCCAATCTTTCCACACCCACGCAAGAGTGAATAAAATTGAAAAGTACAAAATAACAGTGGTTTCCTCTGAAATGCTGGAAGAACCCTAGCCCTTAGGTCTGGAGGAATTTTAAATCAAAATTCCCCCAAAGGACAAACAAATTCATGTCGTTGAACATTAACAGATGAACGGGAACAACCACATCCCACTAGGCTAGGTACATTTTTACATAATGTCCCCACATATGGGACATCCAACATCTCCCATCTAGGAATAGCAATGTATAGAGGAGATACCCATTCCACCCTTTCTATTGGTTCTCACCCTCCGAGACAAAAGAGAATTATGAGGATAGACCAGGGATCCCTTTGGGTCAACCATCACTATGAAACCGAAAAAATACCACATAATGGAAGGATAAAGTTCAATAAAGGGCAGAAAAGACTTCCTCCAATTTGGAACTGGGTACACCACCAACAATATCATATTCCTCAGTGAACATGGTAAACTTCATCCCCACAGATCTCACAAGAAATGATGCAGAAGGAAAAGATACGAAGGAATATGATTTCCTCCCAACGGAATCATTCACTGAGACTGATAGTCTGCAAACCCAAAACTAGAGAGAAGTCCTAAATTTTGGCTCCCACTTAGTTAATTTGTCATTACCTCCCCTGTTAAACCCCGATAAGAAGAAAAATAAATCCATAGTCGTTTCAGACCTGTATCAACTTCCACCTGAAGATGTTCCCATCACTCTCGAGGAATGGTTCGCTAAAGAGAATGAATAAATTAAAGAGCTCAGTTGATTTATTATAGAGTTGTGTCGAGGGAGCAACCTCATAGGATGTTTTCCCCCTATGGAGAATTAGTAGGTGCTCCCAGAATAGGTTCCTTTTTCACATGCACTCATCCCAGTGTATGATTCCATGCCCGTAGGGCCATCCAGTCTGTCCTCGAGACTGAAAACCATTTTCATCCTAGCTCAAGAAGGAAATTATGACTTCCTCCTACAATGTAGATGGCTATAATATATTAATGTAAACCAAAAAATGATACCTCTGGCTTGGTATCAACCTCAAATTTCAGCAACTCCAACATGACCAATTTTGGACACTTCCAACCAATCCAATGTTCAAGCCTAACTGGATATGCCTCAAGGATTCATGAACATCATTGCAAAAACTAATATCTCGATTGTAATCCTTGGAGGGGTGGTGCACTCCGATACAACCAGAGAGAATGACCTACCCAAATTGAGTTAGCATTGTTCCTCCACCGTCGAATTTCAAAAACCTCGTATTCCATGTATTCAATGGCTCAACAGACCTGAAAAAACATTTAATTCACTACACCTCTTATTATGACTGAATGATGGGTACTCTAGAGCAGCAAGAAACAGTAAAACTCATGTTCTTCATACAAACCCAATAGGTCTCAACCTTCGTATGGTATACTAGTGTACCCACCAATTCAATCACATTCTAGGAGGACCTCTGGTGATAGATTCTCTTCCAGTTCAGATCAACACTAACTAAGATAGTGTTTAGTGTCCTTCTCAACTGTATGTAGTGAGAGAAATAATGATTCTATGTCTTCATTACCTCGTTGAAATACCTGACATATTCCTTGAATCTGCTGCTCCCCCTCGATGAGATTCTCCCTTGTGAATCGATAACCTCCATGATGAATTGAGAACGTCGATCATCCTAGTGAAGTACACATGTGGGTTCAAATATTTATCTTCCATTTACCAATGTATAGAATACTCCATTTAATGGACTAACCTTATGTCCTGAGAGGCCCCATTAGCCCACAGAAAAAGACTTGGAAAATCTAAATCGTCTTCTCTGAAGCTTAAACCACCCCCTGCACCATCTCCAGTGGTGAGGCCCCTGCCAAACTATATAAGACCCTATGTATGCCACCAACCACTCCCACCTTGGTAATATAAGCGGAGGGGTGCTAAACGAAAACAATTCAATGAATGATGAAGTAAATTCTTTTAATTTTGAGATGACAATGTCTATGGCTATTTTATAGCCACCATTAATTGTATCATGCTCCGACTACAAGAGACAAAGTGAGCAGTTGAAGTGGGTCTCAATGACCATCCAATTTATTGTCTCTATTTTAAGGTACTGGGACACACAATCAAGGAATGACTCGTTTTCAAGGATCTCCTATAAAATATGATGGATTCTGGATATGTCAAATTGTGCATGACACCAGAACAAGTGGCATATTTTTCCACCTCATATTCAAGAGAATAAGAGGACATTCAAATAGTCACTAGTTAAGGGAAAATAATTTGTCTATTGGATGACCTATAAAATATTCAATTGATTCCATGGAATTCTCAAGGCGCAGTTAAAACAAATAATTGTTCCCCCAAAGGATCATAATACATCACATCTATCCCCCTCAACCCCAAATCTCTCTAAAGGCTGGATGGGTAGAAAGTAGGAGCACAATGATAGGTTGACATCATAGCAGATGTCAATGTTGACACATTCAGACATCATGCCAATAGACATGATACAATGGGCACCACCCCTCCAAACAGTACATTGGGAACCACCCCGCCAAACGACACCATCATAAGGACACATTCATATATTTACCGTTTCTAATCAAGAACTGATGTTTGTATCCATTAATGGCATTCACTTGATGGACCCCTTTTCAGATGGAGTCTTGACCACAAACACGAGTTCACTAAGACCATCCGTAGATCCGGAGGAAGAGAACGTAGAGGTCGGATGTTTCATGGAAGTCATGATCTTTGCAGAAGTCAAATTCATATACATTCACAAGTGTAACCATTAACATAAAAGAAAATAATAGAAGGACCCTCCATGAGATAAAACAAGAACTAGAATACTCCACCTCCCCCATTAGAAGAAATCCAAACCTACATATCGCAGAATATACATCTGGGGATGAAAAAGTGTCATGTTACACAGAAGGCATACGGGTGGACCTGTTCAGCCAAACCCCAAAAAGGCCACAGTGACACTATCTCCCATCTCAGAAGACGAACCATCCACATATAAATCCCAAACCCATAATGTTACTTTTAATGTGAATCACTGAGCAAAAGCACCGACCTTTACCTAATAAGTATGAACTTTTTAATCTGAGGGATTTTGTAATAGAAAAAACATTCAATACTGGTTTTGTTAAGCCTATCCAAAAAATATTATGTAGGACACATCAAACACTTACTAAGTCTCAAGTATTTCGATGCTCATGTAGCAGCAGCTGAAGTCTATCAGATGGAGACCTCTCCCGAAAAATTTCATGTCATCATCTCTTTCACAGAAATGGATGATGACATCATCATGCAAGGGCACATAAAACCCATATATGTGTTTGGAAATATGAATGGAATTTATGTCAGGATTATCTTTATCAATAATGGCCCAAGTGTTAACCTCTTCCCACTGTGAATACATCCTCAACTATGCTATAATGAAGAAACCTTGTCAACTTTCACCACAACTCTGATAGGATATGACAAAAGAGAGAAGAAACCATTGGGAAGAATCAATCAAAAAACTAGACTTCTAGAACTCCTATCAGATTTCGTGTTCCAAGTAGTGTAGAAATGTACGACCTTCAACGTCTTGTTTGGGAGACTTTGGTTGCATTTGTATGATGCAATTCCATCATCCTACCATCAATGCATCAAATATTGCGCTAATGGGAAAAAGAGATGTTTTATGACGATAAGCCCCTATATGATTCCTGTGAATCGCATTATATCGATGAAGGGTTCTAGGATTTAAAATAAAAACAACTTTCGGTATATGAAATTGATTGGATTACCAACCCAAATGGATTGGAAACAGCTCCTACTGACCCCTCGAGCAACATAGGTATGATTATGTGATACCCATTAACCATGTTGAATGAATAAGAACATTATTGGATGTAGACTCAATTATATGCATGTACTCTATTAGAGAAACTCATTCCAATGATGCATAATAGTGGGCTAACTCCGATGATGTTAGGAAAATCACAAACAAAGATACTTTTAACCCATCCTCTGTACACTAGACTATTATGGCCATAGTCACAAAGGCAAAATATGATTCCTCTCTGAAAATTGGATAGTATGTCTTGAGAATCCTCTCTCAATAAAAAGTGGAAAAAGAGGAAGAAGAAGAAGAAGACCTCAGTGATTCCCCTCTTACATTCGAAGAATGTGTCTCCACCACAATCGATGAAAATATGGAGATAATAATGGGAACCGAAGACAACCTGTGGCCCAATATAATCTGTGTGGCTATGATTACCGAGGAATAGGGGGCATAAACATCCTTCACAATGACTAATTGAGATGTGTTTTATTGGAACTACACAGAAATTCAAAGCCTCATTCTTGAGGATTCCACTCATCATCTTGTCTTAAAAGAAGATCACATAGGATATAAGCAAGCAGCCAGAAAGACCCATCTGACACACACTGCCAAAATAGATATTGAAGATGACATGATGACCAAATATGACTTCACACAAAAAGTATCGTATCTGATCAGGCTGGAAAACATAGTCTTTATCAAAATGAAGAACAAATATATTAGAATCTACATTAATAGCAGGGACCTTCATCTGAATTTCCCAAAAGGTGATTTCTTGGTCAAGATCATGGAATTGTAGATCGTTGGAATAAATGGATATGAGTCTCTCTCATTCATGGATGGATATTCTGGATACAACCATATCCAGATGGCCCGAGGTGTTAAAAAACTATAGCTTTTATAGCCCCTTAAGAATTTTTCTATTATAATGTGATACCCTTTGGTCTAAAGAATGTTGGCGCCACATACTAGTGTGCCATGCAAGGAATCTTCTAGCCCTTCTTGAGAATGTTCACCAAGTGTTATGTCAACTATTTTGTGGCCAAATCCTGAGAGTGCTCAATACACCTGGCCAATCATAGAACTATATTCAAAAAATTGTGACAACACATATTAAAGATGAATCCCAAATGTGAGTCTTTGGAATTACCTCTATAAAATTCCAAAGATTCATTATATACCATCATGAGAACAATGTCAACCCCCAAGAAGACCAAATCCATCCTTGGCATGTCCCCACCTCCAACCTCACTGAGTTGAGAGGTCATTAGGGTAACCTCACCTACATTTGGTGCTTTATAGCCAATTTGGAGAGTAAATGTTTTCCTTTAAAAAGGCTCTTAAAAACAGAATTATGAATTAGTGGGATAATTATTGAAAATAAGCGTTCTACAATATTAAAATATATCTCTTATTCCATTCGGTGCTGATGCCACCAGTTGAGGGGAGACTACTCATTTTATACATAATAGCCCTGGAACGGTCATTAGGCACCTTCCTATCATATAAGAATGAATCTAGTAGTGATATCAAACACTATTACATCAAACAAACTGTTATTTATGATAAAACTCTAAATTCAAAAATTTAAATGAAATTACCTAACCTTATACATCGTAAATTAGAAACTCAGGCTTTACCTACAACACCATGAGGTCCACCTTGTCTCCCACTACAACCCACTCAAATATATCCTCAACCATATCATGTTAAATGGGAACCTATCACAATGGGTAGTCATCCTAAAATAGTTTGACATGAGGTACATACCTTTGAAGGACATCAAAGGAAAACATTTGCAGAGTTCCTAGTTGTGAACCCCTTAGAAGAAACAATTCCATTGGATGTCGAACATCCAGATAAAGATGTATTTTCCATCTAGGAGGACCCCCAGACATGGGAAACGTACTTCGATTGTGATTCGTGATGCCCGACAGAGAAAAGGATGGAGGATCCCAAACTCAAAAAATTTGGGCTTGGAAATATACTTGTGTCCCATGAAAAGTTTTTCAAACCATACACTTTCTATATTTTGGGTGGGTGTACAAATAATGAAATAGAATATCAGGGCCTCATTGCTGGCCATGAACTAGCACATTATGTAAATCCCAAATACCTAAAAATAAAAGGTGATTTATAGATACCCTTCAAACTTGTAAATGGTGACTATGACATCATGAAAGAAGTATTTTTCCCCTTGATGAACCATGATCTAGGACTGATGATCGAATTCCCCTCAAAACAAATATAAACTTATGTCCCCAGTTTAAAAAAATTCCCAAGCTAATGATTTGAAAAATGCAACCACAACCTTGGTTGATCCAGAATGGGATGAGACTTTCATTAGCATGGCCCACATCTGGATGATCTTCCCATTTATCCAGAGCATCACAGAAGATATTGGAAAAAAATTCCACGTTTTTGAGCCTTATGGTCACACCACTGGATGGATGACATCCATTGCAAATTACCTTCAGAATGGGGAACTCCCACCAGATAGGGCCGGAAGGGAACATGTCTGAATATAGGCAATAAATGTTTCCTTGTACAAGGGGGTAAACCATGAAATGGTTCTCTAGAAACATGGACTTGAAAGAATCCTTCAAAGCTATATTTTGTGAGAATAGACTACTTCAATCATGAAAGAAGTGCACGCCTGAGATTGTAGAGCACACCAAGCAGCAATCAAGATCTCTCACCAAATCCAATGGATTAGGTATTACTAGACCACTATGATACATGATTGTGTCTTATTCCACAAAAAGGTCCAATCATTCCATGTTCATGCCAATTTCATACAACGAACCACATAGTTACTTCATACAGCTATCTACTCATATCCATTCTCTGCCTGGATGATGGATTTTATGGGGCCATATGCTCCCACCAATGCCATAAAATTCACTTTCATACTCACAATGACCAACATCATTTCCAAATGGCCCTAAGACATTCAACTAAATGAATTTGGGGTGAAAACATCATTATGTTTTTGAAGGCCAACATTATTACAAGATTTTGGGACCCTCATACAATACTGACAAACAACGGCACTAATATCTACTCTACTGAGATAGAGAAACCATACCCAGAGTATAGAATTAATTCCAACTTGTCATTCTACAACCATGTGGTGGTCATTGGGAAGATAGAGCCTTTAAATAAGTCCTTGTCCACCATACGCCAATAGATGGTTGATAATGATAAAAAATCATGTCAAGATAAGATTCTCCATTATTTTTGGGCTTACTAAACCACCCCCCAGACATCCTCGTAGACATTATTATACAGGGTAGAGGCTGTTTGTCTTTTCAAAATTCCATTCCATTACATCGTGTGGCCATTTGCGATCATTTATCCAGGGAAGAACAATCTGAGAGTCTGTTTGATGAGTTGGAGAAAAAATATGAAAAAAGGCTGCATACTATATACCATTTAGAAACATACCAATACCAGATTGCACGATACTCCAGGAAAAAGGTTCTCCTTTGATCTTTCCTCAATGGAGAAATGGTGTTAGTTATTATTAGCTCAAATATACTTGGGAAAAATCCCAAAATCGTGTACCAGAGTTGTAAGGATCATATGCCATACATATGGTCTATTATAATGGATCATACACCATGATATTAATAGATGGAAAGCTCATAAAGGCTTCATCAAATTTGAAGATCCTAAATAAATACTTCACATAATAGAAACCCCAATGGAATGGTCTAGACTCTATGACCATAAACTGTGAGTTATCATCCTGACCACATGATGTTAAACTGTGCGATATTAATCCCACAAACCTGACATGGAACCCTGATTTAATGGTCCAAAATCTATGACTTAAAATATGAGTTATCATCATGACCACATGATGTTAAACTATATGGTATTAATATATGGAACATGACAGTAATACCCACATTTTATGGTTCATACTCAAATACCATAATCTCTAAGTCATAGTACATTCCACAAGATGTTAAAATCAATGAAACGTGTCCCTAAAACATGTCTGAAAACTATGAGTCATATCCTCGTTGCAGGACGTTATACTACATGTCAAAAGGCATCATAGTCATATGATAATAAACTAAAATATCTCTCACAGAAATATGTACAGCTTGATTCGTGCCCCCGTAGGATACATAGTGCCGCCTTGACCACCAATCATGACCCATCCCCTAAATAAATTCACCCATCATATCCTCTACCTCCTCACAACATTGAAGGAAACCATATGTACACTCCATGATTCTCACATTGATTAAAACTCATGTGATCATTTAATCTGTGATAAGGATTCTATTACACAAATATCTTACATAGAAATATGGTTAAATCGAATCCCATAGTAAAATAAACAAATATTCGCTTACATGTTCACAGCCCCATGTGTGAGAATAATCGATACAGGGAACATTCAGAACTATGTATTGCATGATTCCAACCCTTGAAGGATAAGTGGTGACACCCGAATTTGGCATCCCAGCTGCTTCCTCGCTGGAATCAGGAATGACCTCATTGATTTGAGATTCAAACGTTCCAATTGGTATCTAACGGGTTTATTCATAGAACCGGAAACACCCAATGATTCCATATCATGTTGGACCTACTTTCCAAAGGTATGCGCCCATTAGTAGTGGACTGATGAGGCTTAGGAATTTTCATTGGTCGAGAGGATGGGAGGTCGGACTCATCACACCTTTTGAGGGTCATTATTGTCTACTCCGAGACTCTCTTTGTATATTTAAGTTAAGTTCGTGAATCCTTATTAAAGTACCAAGTATAGGAATGAGATTTTCATTAGAACATGCAATCAATGATTGATGTGTATAAATTTAGAGAATATTTTTATATGTATTTGAGGTTCTTCATTGATAGAGAATCATCTGTGTTTGACAGAGACCCTTAGCCAATGGTATCCTTCGATACATTATAAAATTCTCTTGGTCATGTTGATGACCATACTGGTTTTCAGCCACTCTGTGGGGCACTTGAAATTTATTATCATTCAGTAAGACATGGATTATTTCATACTTGGGATAGTACCCGCAGAGGGGCTACCTACGTATCCTTGTTTATAGAAGGAATCAGAACCCACGTAGTTCGAGAAAGTATGAGGTTTTATGCATGATTGATGGCCCAATGAATGATGTTGTAATTACTTCTACACTCTAAGACCATGTGAGACATGCTCGGTGTGAGAAACAAGAGGTATTGGTAAAAACTAGGCAATTGTTCCAAGGAAGCTGCAATCATGATAAGATAAGTTGGGGCTTATGTATGTTTGACTGCCCTGCAACTTGAGGAGGTAGGATTTACATTAGGGAAGAAAACCCGTGAATGATGTCCATAAAGGTATATGTGCTTCATGGAGATTTGAATACTCTAACGTGGGGATTCCTCCTGATGAGGACGCCCAAATTAAGAGGGGACTTATGATTGGGTTTTATTCTTGAAAAGGAGAACCGAATCAAAAGGAAATTAGGACTGGTTAAGGGAAATATGATAATCGGGACTTACTTCTGAAAAGGAGGCCCAGGTTAAAAAGGGACTTGGGGCTTACTCCTACGGAGGATGCCTAGATTTTAGATAACTTGTACTGGGACTTACTCCTGAGAAGGAGTCCCAGGTTTGGGAATTATTGAGGACATAGGGCTTAATCATGAAAAGGAGGCCTAAGATAAATGAAATTATGTGTGGGGCTTACTCCTAAGGAGGATGCCCAAAATTTAGGGAATATATGGCTTACTCCTGAAAAGGAAGCCTAAATTAGGGGACTTGGGGCTTACTCCTAAGGAGGATGCCCAAAATTTAAGGGACTGGGATTTAATCCTGAGAAGGAGGCCTAGATTAAAGGGGAACTTGTCAAGACTGGGGCTTACTCCTATAGAGGATTCCCAGGTTGAGGGAATTATAACACTTTTGGAGACTTGGGACTTACTCCAGAAAAAGAGTCCCAAGTTTAAGGGGACTTGGGCTTACTCTTGAAAAGGAGGCCCAAGTTTTAGGGGATTGGGGCTTACACCGGAAAAGGAGGCCCAGGTTTTAGAGGATTGGGGATTACTATTGAAAAGGAGGCCCAGGTTTTAGAGGACTGGGGCTTACTCCAGAAAAGGAGGCCCAGGTTAAGAAGGACAGGGGCTTACTCCTGAAAAGGAGGCCCAGGTTATGGGAATTTTGGATTAGGGCTTACTCCTGAGGAGGAGGCCTAGATTAGAGATTCTCTCATATTTTGAATTATGAGGTTGAGTACTGGGGCTTACTCCTAAAAAGGATGCCCAGGTTAATGGAACTTTGGATTAGGGCTTACTTCTGAGGAGGAGGCCTAAAACATAAGGATTCTCTCATCTTTTGAATGATGAGGTTGAATGAAATCTTCCTTACAATTCCTTTCATATAAAAAAGTAAATCAAGAAAACATGACAAAGTTGGCTTTGAAGAGTGTCTTGAAGACTGGATCTTGAAAAGGAGAGGTGGAATGGTATTAAGGAGATGAATTGGACAAGGAAGGCACCCAAAACCATAAGGGTGCACAAGTCCTTTCATGGCATGAAAGTCCCTAAGCGGTGCGCAAGTCCCTAAGCAGCGAGCAAGTACTTAGGTCGCGCAAGTCCTGGGTGGCGCACAGGTCTTGGCTGGCGCACAAGTCTCTTAAGGCTATGGCCTCTTCCTTGCACACACATAAGGCTATGGCCCCTTATTGCTTTGCGTATAAACCAACCATAGGGTGTCTTCACTTGGCACACACTTGAGCTTGGCCTCCTCACTTGTGTTTAGCACCCACAACCCATTTTGTTTTAGTTCATTTAGGTTTAAGCCTCAGCCATCTTGTTTTGCACATACACCACTAGGGTGTGTTCTTTCACTTCACACAAGGCAGTAAGGCCTCGGGTCTTCTTCGCCACTTGGAACACAAACACTTCCTTCTTCTTATTTTTTGCACACACAACCCGAACTCCTTCCTCAAAGGGAGCCGCGCAAGTGGCTTGATGCAAGCGGCCAACTCCTTCTTCAACAGCCGTTCAAGGCAGCGCACAAGTCCTCAAGGTGCAAGAAGGCGTGCTAGTGCATGGAGAACAAAGGTTGTGCAATCCTCTCTTGCCGCACAAGTATGCGGGTAGGGAGAGCACTTCCTGTCGCGCAAATGATGCATGCAGGGGACACTCCTTTTCTTCATTCGCACAAAGGGTGTGAAAAAGGGACCTCATCCACACAAGGCACTTGAGCGGGGCTTCTTTCTTCGCGAGGCAGAGGGATGCACCCACGGGACTTCTATTTTTTTTAACAAAACTTCAGCCCCCTTCTCCATTTCCATGGCCTCTCTTTTTATAGGCAAGGGAGAAGCGGTTCATCCGTGTGAGAGAAAAATATTTCAACCGCCATGATATTCGGATCTTAACCGTTTTATCCAAATTTTGAAATATCCTCTGTTGAACACGGGATCCTTTTATTATTTTCCTCCTTCATGTGCATGTGACTTAGAATGCATGCACGGCCTTCCTTTGGTCCAAACCTTGCAAAATATAAACCTTCATGGCCTCGGCACTTCGTTTTCCTCGGACAACCTCACAATTCTCAAAACATTGCCTGAAAACTCATTTTTATGCATGGTTGTGTTTGTAAGGGCCAAACAAACTCGAGGGAGGTCTTACTTTGTTTGTAAGTGGCCGGATGCTCGAAAACCGGCTTCGGGAGGCACCTGGTACACGGCGAGGCCGCGGGTGGCCTGGGGTGTCCTCAGCTCGAGCTCGAGGTTGAAGACGATCGAGGAGCCGTTGGATCAGAGTTTTAATAACCTCGGACGGCTGCAATTAGATCGTGAGCGGAGAGATGCGATGAGCGGTCTGGATCGATGCGGGATGAAGCGGACGACTGAGATTAGATCCCGGATGAAAATCTCGAGTCCCACATCGAAGCAGCTCCTAGTTCTTTCGCGGTTTATCAAAGTAACGCAGCCGACATCACTCCGATTGAACTTCCAACCTCCACGGTGCTGCCTTGCACCGTGTTCTTCTGCGGGCGCCCTCTGCGCCCACCCCTTCCACTGCGGGCGCGCTCCTAGTGCCCACTATGCTCCTCCTCTGGCGTGCTATGCAGCCACCATGCGCGCTCCTCTAGGGGCGTGCTGCCTCAGGGTGTCGCCTTGGCGTTGAGGACACCCATTGAGCACGGTTGACCTTCAGGTCCCGCATCATCATGAGGTACTTGTCCTCGGCTGGCCTCCCTAGATGGCTTAAAATTTTTGCAAAGGAATTCTCAGGGCTTTGTATAAAACAAAGTAACCAAGTTTCCAATGCCAAATTCCATTTCCATTACTTCATAAGCTTGAATCACTTTGACTTAAAATCTTCCCCAATTTTCATCCCCAATTTCCTTGGTTTAGACTCTGTGATGAAAGGAGCATCAACAAAAGTCCCCCCTCAGAGTTGGATCCGGAGAGATAAGAGGATTTGACACTAATGAAATCAAAATTTGAATCATATATTTGCTCAATATTACCCAAATCATACAAAATGCATGTTTAGTGAGCTGGGACTTGACTTTTACTCAAATCTCCCTTGTCTTTTATGGGCAGTTTAAATTCATGCATACGGACATTAAAAAGTGCTAATGTTTAAGGTCGAAATAGCTTTGACCAAATAGATAAGAAATTACTCAATTCCTTGGTAATTCATCTGAAAACGTATTACCATATCAAGTAAGAAGGGAAATGTGTAAACTATGACTTAAGAAATTTTAAATCAGAGGAATGATATGGAAAAGAGCTAAAAGGCATTAGAAGAGGTAGTTTCCAAGAATGAAGTTACTATTATTTAACAAACCCGTTAGAGGGGTTGAATTATGCAGGGCCACCTATGGGCTTTGGCTGCATAGTTAAATAAATAGTATCTTTTGGCTGACAGGTCTGTTATGTAGACAACATTATTCAAGGACACCTATGGGCGCGTGCTGCATAGTCAGGCAAAAGAACTCTTAGAAATTTACTTTTCTAGTGCTAAAAGCCAATGAAGGTTTATGGAGATCCAAATTTTCCAAAGCATATAGTTTGTAGTATAGAAAGAGGTACTTGAATATAGAGAAAACATTTCCACACAAGATTATTTAGGAACCAGATGAATGGAACTCCTATGAAGGTCTGACCCAAGTGTAGGGAAGGAAACTATAAACCATAAACTTTAATACTTTCAGATCATGAAAAGGGAATATGAGACATATATGTTGAGGATGGCTATTTGTGCAAATCCCTACATATTGTCATTAAGACCAATAAGGACGAAAGAGTTTTTCCTCCCATGAATGAAGTTACTATGATTTGACAAACCCGTTAGGGGGTTGAATTATGCAGGGCCACCTATGGGCTTTGGCTGCATAGTCAAATAAATAGTATCTTTTGGCTGATAGGTCTGTTATGTAGACAACTTTATGCAAGGCCACCTATGGGCACGTTCTGCATAGTCAGGCAAAAGAACTCTTAGGTATCAAAACATTTTGTGACCAGAAGTCAAGAAAAGGGATATGAAGATCCAAAAAAATTTCAAGGTTAGGGTTATGAAACATGAAAATTGGTATTGCCTAGTGTATGTAAAAAGTACACAGACAAATAGTAACCAAAATCACGTTATGGTTGGGTCCTAAATTAAGGTACTGTACTTCACTACGTATCCCATAAGGATGGGAATCAAGCCATACAAAGTTATTACACTACAGTTTAACGTATTGTGGGACAAAGGTGTTGGAGATCTTAGTTTGTGGTCATAGAACTCGGACCATGATAAAGAATACACATTGTGTATCTTATAGGGACTTTTCAGCCAAGGGACTGAAAGTAGAATTTGGGGTTAATCCCAAAGACTTGGGGTTGGATTCGAGGGATGCTCGAACATTCCTACATATCCCATGACGATGGGAATCACACTCACGTAGTTCTAGAAATACCCTCTGTATAGATTTAGTTCGTACATGTGAAGGGTGACAAGGGGACTTTAGTGAAATGATGTTTTAACCCAAGATAAAAAGTTTGGGTAATACCATGTATGAAATCAATGTAAGGAATGATTCCCTCTCAGGTGAGGGTATCAAAGAATGTAGTAGTTTATTGTCATACAGGACAAAAAATGCTATATTGTTTAATGTCATATAGGAAGGACAAAGGTGAACCAATATGAGGATATCAGTTCTGAAAACGGTTTCAAAAGTCAAAATTATATAAGACGAAAGTGAACCGATGTGAAAATATATTTTTTGGGCTTGAACCTCAGGTGGTTGCCTACGTACCCAGCCTAGAAGGCAAGGATCAAAGTTTGCATAGTTCAATTAAAGAAGGAAGTGTTATGGTTGATGTTTTCTCTAAGCTCGCGTGAGTTAAACTAAATGTGAGAAACAACAGATAGAAACAACCCTAACGATTCACAGTTTAATGTCGTGTAGGACACAAAAAGGGACTGTGCAGTTTAATTTCTTATATTAAGGACTATTGGTGCCGCACAGTTTAATGTCATGAAGCAGGGACAAAATATAGTTTAATGTCATCTCGGACATAATGAACATGTGAATAGTTTAAGGTCGTATACATGGACCACATAATTTAACGTCATCTTGGATGAATTGAAAACTTTTTAATAGTTTAATGTCATGTAGGACAATTCAAGTAACTATTACAGTTTAACGTCATGTGGGACGATAAAACATTTATACAGTTTATCGTCATGTTGGATGATAGAACATTGCTGTACAGTTTAAAGTCATGTAGCTAGGACTAAGGTGAACCAATATGAGGATATCAGTTCTGGTAACTATTACAGTTTATCGTCATGTTGGACGATGAAGGTGCCGCACAGTTTAACGTAATGTTGTTAGGACATAATACAATTTAGTGTCAAGTAGGACATAATAGTAACCAATGTGACAGTTTAACATCATGTTGGACGATTAGGGAACTGAAACAGTTTAACGTCATGCTCGATGATGAAAGTGCCACACAGTTTAATGTCATGTTGCTAGGACATAATACAGTTTAGTGTCATGTAGGACAAAATATAGTTTAATTTCATCTCGGACAAAATATAGTTTAATGTCATATCGTACAAAATATAGTTTAATGTCATCTCGGACACAATACAGTTTAGTGTCATGTAGGACATAATATAGTTTAATGTCATCTCGGACAAAATATAGTTTAATGTCATCTCGGACAAAATATAGTTTAATGTCATCTCAGACATAATTACAGTTTAACGTCATGCTGGACGCTGAATGTGCCAATGTAAATGTACTGGCTCTGGGAACAATATTTTGTGTTTATAAAAAATAATTTTTCAGAAATCTGGCATTAGTTGGAGTCGTGATGAGTTCTCCATCCATTGAGATTAGAGAATACACCTCATTGGAGTAGACCTTATGTATTGAATAAGGTCCTTCCCATTTTGGTTCAAGCTTGGGAGGTTTCTTTCCTGGTATCATTGGAGTTCTGAGAACCAATACCAATTCTCCCTGAGTGAATGAACGAAGGCGAAATTTTTTGTTAAAAGCTCATGCAATTCGATTCTGATAGACATCCAAGTGATGCAGAGTGCATAATCTTTTCTCATCTAATCGTTCCAACTCATCCAACCGCTTCTGAGATTGTTCATCTGTAGATGACTGATCACAAATAGCAACTCTGAGCGAAGGTAACTGAACCTCAATGGGCAAAACTGCTTCTGTTCCATATATCAGTGAATACGAAGTTGACCGCGTTGCAGTGCGGGTGGTGGTCCGATAAGCCCATAAAGCATGAAAGAGTTTGTCAGGCCATGATTTCTTATCTTTATCCACCATCTTTTTCAGTATGTTTGATAGAGTCTTCTTGAAGGCTTCTATCTGGCCATTAGCCGCTGCATGATACCGAGATGAATGATTGGACTTGATGTTGTATTCTTGATACAATTTCTTCACCTCAGATGAACAGAAGTTGGTGCCATTTTCCGTCAAAATTGTATGAGGGACACCAAATCTGGTGATGATGTTAGACTTAATGAAGCTAACAATGCTTTTAGAACTAACTTCTTTGAGAGGTATTGCCTCTGCCCATTTGAAGAAAAATTCAGTAGCAGTAAGAATGTACTTGAACTGCTTAGCCGTAGCGGAAGGGTAAGGTCCCACCACATCCATTCCCCATGTGGAAAATGGCCATGAGTATTTGGCTGTATGATGCAACTCTGGGGGCTGATGAATGAAATTGGCATGTACCTGGCATGAATGACATTTCTTTGTGAAATCAACACAATCTTGAATCATTGATGTCCAAAAGTATCCAAGCCTTCAAATCTGATCAGACAGTCTATGTCCAGCCTGGTGGGTACCACATACTCTTGCATGCACTTCTTTCATGACAGCCATTGTCTCTTCACCATCAATGCATCTGAAGAGAACTCCATAAAAACCACGCCTATAGAGAACATTCTCAAGGTTATCTGGGCTATCATAAAGAGTAATGTTGACCACTCGTCACCGGATTTGCTCTTTCTCGGCCCTATCAGGTGGAAGTGTTCCATTTTGATGGTACTCCCTGATAGGTGTCATCCATCCTGTATTGTGACCATACAGTTCCGGAAAGGGACTAATTTAATTAATCTCCTCTGTTATGGTTTGAACATAAGGTGAAATTGTACGACGGTGGGCAATGCTGATGCTTGTCTCATCCCGATCTGGATCTGCTAGAGCTGTGGCTATATTAGCCAATGCATCAGCCTGTGCATTCTGTGATCGAGGGACGTAAGAAAATGTCGGTTCCGTAGGAAACTCAGCCATTAACTCTCTGACGTAATCATACAAAGGGATCAATTCCTCTTTTCTAATTGCATAATCCCCATTGATTTTTTTGATTACCAGGTCTGAATCACCTTTCATTTTCAAGTGATTCACTTGTGCCTGAAGCGCTAATTCTAAGCCTATAATGAGAGCTTGGTATTCTGCTTCGTTGTCGGTACCACCTTCCTGTAGTAAAAATGAGTAAGGAAATACTGCCTTTTCTGGGGAATTGAGAGAAACTCCTAATCCAACTTTGTTGAATTTAGGATCATCCATTTTCTTTCCCGTTGGGCTTCTGGAAGCACCAACAAAATACAATTCCCAGACATTCGGACTGTCCTGAATAGAGAAGACTTCTTCATCAGGGAGTTAAATATCTGAAGAAGTATCTTCCAATGAAGGGTGTTCAGCTAGGAAATCAGCCAGAGCATGTCCTTTTATTGCTTTCTGAGACACGTACTGAATATCAAACTGCTGTAGAATAACCGCCCACCTTTCTAGACATCCTGTAAGCATTGGACGACTGAGGATGAATTTGAGCGGGTTATTGTGAGATACCATTGGACCTCGTGATGTTGCAGATAGTGTCTCAATTTCTGAATTGCAAATATTAATGCAAGGCAGCATTTCTCAATACTCGAATATCGGGTTTCTGCTTCTAGCATAGTCCGACTGAGGTAGTAGAGGCTGTTTTCATTCCCAGCATCATTCTTATGAGCAAGAATGGCTCCCAATGATCGCTCTAAGGCTGTCACATAGAGGATAAGTGGTCATCCTTCAATAGGTGGCATTAATATTGGTGGACTCAGGAGGTATTTCTTGAGAATGTCAAATGCTTCCTGACAATCATCAGTCCACTAGTATGTGACTCCCTTCTTTATCAATTTGGTGAAGGGTAGAATTTTGCCTGCCAAATTGGCGATGAAACGCCGAATATAGGCTAAGTGTCCCTGAAGTCCTCTCGATTCCTTCAAATTTCGAGGAGGGTACACACCAATGATTGACTTGGTCTTCTTAGGATTGACTTCGATACCACGATGGCGCACAACAAAGCTGAGGAATTTTCCTGAGGTAACCCCAAAATCACATTTTAAGTGGTTCATCTTCAAATTATGCTATCGAAGCTTGCAGAAAATGACTTCCAAATCAGCCAAGTGATTGGGTCGTTTCTTGGATTTAACCACCAAGTCATCAACATAACATTCAACGAACTTCCCTAAAAAGGGATTGAAGATGTGATGCATGGCACGCTAATATGTTGCGCCGTCATTCTTTAGGCCAAAGGGCATCACCCGATAGAAAAACACACCTTGAGGGGCTCTGAAGGCTGTAGATTCTTCATCTTCTGGAGCCATTCGGATTTGATTATATCCAGAGTATCCATCCATGAAAGATAGCACTTCATAACCAGCTGTTGCATTAATCAGGAGTTCTGTAATCGGAACTGGAAAATCATCCTTAGGACAATGTCGATTAAGATCTCTGAAATCAATGAAAACTCTAATTTTCCAGTTCTTCTTCTTCACAGGGACAATATTAGCCAACCACTTGGGATATTGAACTTCTCTGACGAATTTAGCTTTGATAAGATTATCTACTTCAGCTTCAATTTTGGATGCATAGGATTGGTGTGTTCTTCTCGCTGCTTGCTTGAACCCTCGATGTTCTTCTGGCAAACCCAAATGATGGGTAGCAACATCAGGATCTAGGCCTGGCATCTTTGTATAATTCCAAGAAAATATGTCTCTATTTTTCTTAAGAAAGGAAATATACATCTTTTCTTCTTCAAGAGTCATGGACGCACTGATTAAAGTGGGGGATGGATCTTCTTCAGTGCCCAGATTTATCTCTCTAAGTGTATCCACGGTGGTAGAGATGCCTTCCTCAAATGCTGGGGGAGCATCCCTGAGATCTTCTTCTTCTTCTTCTTCAATATGTGCTATCTACTCTATTTCCACTTGCATTATAGATGATGAAGCTTAATTTTCACATTCATAAGAGATGTTAAAATTTGAACATCTTGAAGGAGAAGCTTCCATTTCTGACTCGTTCAATGTTGAAGAATCTTCCTTGGGTATTATGGAGGTGATGATGGATTGAGAATCAACATCATTGTGTACCTCAGATGCTGCTATAACTTCTTCTAGTCTAATTGGTGATGTATAGACTTGTTGAATTACAGTAGACGAAATAAAGACATCCCCATTTGGGCTTTCGTCACTGCTTGGTAGATTACCAACTTCTCCCATGTTGTCTGGCTCGATTGCCGTAATTGACATTATGGATCTTTCCATAAGAGTAGGACGATTTGTGTCTACCCTGTCGATTTGACTGATAGGTAGCACATAATCTGAACTCATATGTGCAAATGGATTTACTGAAATATTTTCCAAACCAAATGGAGCATTAATCTTGGTAATCTCTTTTGTCGTGGATTTCCCTTATTCCTTTGTGTGATAGAATTCCACCTCAATGTACTGAGATTCACATGTTTTGAATGGAAATTTGTCACCAAACAATGTCCCAATCTGACCATTGAAATAATATTTAAGACACTGATGGTACGATGAAGGGATAGATGCATGTTGATGTAGCCAGGGTCTTCCATGAAAAATATTGAAAGTTGTGTCATGGTCAACCACCATGAAATCTGAATTGGATACAAGTTCACCAAACTGGGTTCTGAGTGTAATCTCGCCTAGGGGTTCTTGCTCATTTTTATCATACCCTTGAAACATTAAAGTACAAGGAGATAGATTAGATTCGGTGAGTCCCAATCGACGAAGTGTACGAATGGGGATGAGGTTGACTCCTGAACCATTATCAATAAAAGCTCTTCAGATATCCACACCATTGACCTTTCCAGCTAGGTACAATGGTTTGATATGCCCATGAACAACATCACCTTCATCTTTATCTTTGAATGATATCACCGCATGACATTCCGCAGGACAGTTTTCTACATGGTAGACTTCAGCAGCAGCAATTTCAGTTTCAAATTCTTGAGGACTTGACAAAGCCTCAATGAGTGCCTTCTGAAGATCCTTCGACAGATTCAGTGCCTCCAGAATTGATAACTTGGCCAGTACATGGGCCAAGTGTTTCAATACATCATACTTTTGAGCCAGAGGTCTGCGTTTCCCAACAGGAATATGTGGTTTAGCAGGTGCCTTGGAAGTTGATGCTTCTTGTAACGGAATCGGAGCCGGCAATACTCCTTGCTTCGGAAGATTGGATCGATTGGGTCCATTTTCTCATTGAGAGGATGAAAGTGTAACTTCCAGTCGATCTTCCAAAATTACTCTACCAGGACTGAATCTGTTACTGGTGGAAGAACTTTCCTGTTCTTGCTGAGCTCGCTGAAGAGCTTGACAACGAGTTTCCACTGCATACACAGTTCTAGCAGGGGTTGAATTGAAATAGTGATTTTTGTGATATCCACGTCATCCTCTGTATCGCTGACCCCTGGAATTTCTGTTACCTCCTCTATTTGATAGAGGGAATTCAGGCTCATCAAAATTGAAGCTGCAACCATCATAAGGGTCTGTTAAGTCAAACGTATTAACAAATCCAAAGATTAGTTCTTCATCTGATGAAGACTCGGCCTGACTAGCCAATTGAGGCTGCGTCGTTTGATGGGGTGGTGCCCGTGGCTTTGAAGTAGATGGCATGAAATCTGCCAGAGTCAAAGACAACTTAGGCCTCGATACATACTCATCTTCTTCTAATTACTTTTTCTTCTTTGAATTGCGCTGCCCGTTTGGGGATTTGTCTTTTGACGGAGGCTTCACTGCGGTATCAGTAGGAGACACAATTGGCTTCTTCAATTGTGTTCGAAAAATGGCATGGGTCTGATTGATTGTCTTTCTGACCATCCAATCGTCATATTTTTGCGTAGTTTTTCTTTTGACTTCCTGCCACTCACCTCCTTCCTCTTGATATGTATCAGTAACACACGCTACATGAGCTGAAGAACCCTTCAATTTGACTTTCCCAGAGTCAACCATCTTTTGTAAGAGTTCCTTGAAGACGAAACACTCCTGGATGGGATGACCCAACATTTGATGAAATTGGCAATAATTGGGACGGTCTTAATCTCCCTCCTTGTTTTGCCATTTGGGCCTTGGCAGCTGAACCATGTTATTCTCCAGAGCTGAAATGAAATAGCCAGGAACTTGTTCATTTCTAAAAAATAAACTTTTCTCTTCATATCATCAAACTGTTTCCGTATTTTATCTCTTTGATCGTTTTGACGAAACGTTCTCTGTTGCTGATGCTCAGGAGGTGGAGCCTTTCGAGAAGATGAAGGCTTTAAGGTAGAAACAGGTATTGGTGCTTGCTTGAGCATATCTGTAGAAGTCTCTGCTCTACCCATTCTCCTTCCTGGAGCAGGTGTAATTACACGAGATTTATCCTTGGTCCTCAGAAGAGATTCTTCAATTTGTTGAGAAATTGAAGTAAGGTCTCGAAACCCTCCTGTGTATTTCACAGGGATCAACGGTGTGCACAGTTCATCACGCCGATTTGCCACACAGATTGGCAATAGTTCTTCTTGAGGGAGTGCCGGTCTCAGGGAATATGTTAATGCCTTCCAACTAGCAATGAAATCTGAAACCCTTTCATGCTTCCCTGGCTTACGGTTTGTACGATCGAACATTGTTGTCTTGGGCAATGTGGAACTGAACTGAAGAAGAAATTGCTGATGAAGATCCTCCCATCCAGTAATTGACCGAGATTGCAAGCTCGTATACCAGACAAAAGCAAGACCTCGTAATGACTGTACGAAGCACTGGAGCTTAAATGATTCTTGTTGATGAGGAGTTCCCATCATGGGATCACAACAGGAAACAAAATGTGTTAAGTGCTCCTCTGGATCTCCCAAACCTTTAAAGATTGGGAATGTGATACTTGCAAAATTTGACGGGGGAGGAATATCATCAACCCATTCAGGATAAGCTCTCTTTTCTGGTTGAACCTGAGCTCACTTTCCCTCTATAGCCACTAACCGATCTGTCAAAGACTCAATAGTAGTTATCAACTTTTTAGAGACATATGGTTGGGCTTGGACCTGAACAGGTGCACTAACTGGAGCTTGAGCAGGTATGGCGGCTGCTACTTCAATTTATGATAGCACCACCGGATGTTGTTGCACATGACCCGTAGGGTTAGACCCATGAGGGTGTACTGATAAAGGAGGATATTCCTGATCCATCTCAGTAGCGGCAACAAATTCTCTTGGCTGGCTGGCTCCAGCACGTTTAGGAGGATAACTACATTGGAGAAATTCTTCATTCATCCTCCTAAGTCCATTCATTTCTTCTACTTGTTGTGCAAACCTTTTCTATAATGAGAGTGACTGGCCTTCTCTAGAGGAAGGGTGAGAAGAAACCTGATTCTTTCCTTTCCCCTTATTGGATCCTTTTCGGAGAGGGGGAAGTGGGTTACTTGAAGGAATACCCAGATTTTGGGTAAGCCTTTGATTACGTGTGCGCACACCTTCTTCATTTAGGTCTGTGTGCGCAACTTCTTGAGCACGAACCTCTTCGTCTGATCCCTCTGAGTGAGCCTCATCTGGTGAATCAGTAGCAATGGCATTGATGACATTAATGGATGCATATTGCATGGAATCCCTTCTATCAGCATTTCTGTGATATTTTGTTCTTCCATGTCCTTGATGAGACATGGCTTTCCCTTGACTTGATCCCTTAGGAACTTCTTGATGAACCGTCACTTGGAGAGAATCTCCGGATATCTTGGCTCTTTGTTCCTCTTGAGGCTTCTTCCCTAGTCGAGAGAAGACTGACATTCTCTGAGGGAGGGATTGAGGATTTGAAAAAGTCCCCAGTCTGGTGGACTGGGGCTGTTCCTACTATTCCCTCTCAACTCCTCAAATTCCATTTGATAATTCTGAGTGTTGTATTGAAAGATTCCCAGGTCTAGAAAGCTGGGGTGGTTCCTGACATGCTATGTCTGATACTTTCTTAAAAGTCTTCCTAATTTTGCGGATCATGGTCTGGAAGTTAGCGGGATGCATCAATCGATATCTGCTTTTATCACCTGTCTCATAAGGCCATTGGATGATTTCAGATACTTCTGTCACCTGACGATGCCCTTGCTCCATACGAGGTTCCTGTTCAATATTCTTGTTTGCCTGATGCAGGAGCATTTCAACAACTTCTTCTCTGTATGCTTGTTTTAGAGAAGAACTAGATGAGGCTTGTTCTTGGTTAAGCCTTTGATTGCAAGCAAAGACAATTTATGGAGGCCGGCCATGGGCAATAACATTACATGAGACCATTTTCGGCGGGCTTTGCTGATTGGAGAGAACAGTGAAATGTAGTGCTCCCTGAATACCCCATCCTCTTATGTGAATCCCAGATGGGGCATTGGAAATTAACTGGTGCAATCTTCTGAGTGCGCCAAGGCATGAACATTGAAGGGATCTCTGCTGCTTTTCAGCCTTCGGATATCGAGAGGCTGATAGAGATGCCAAATCAATCTGGCGTTGTCACCCTTCTATTATCTTAATATTATTTTCATAATCACCGTAAGATAATACTTTCTTCTTCAGCTGACAAAGAGTCTTCTATATATTGAGACGAATGTCATGAATTCCATATTCCGTCAACATGTCTGGAATGTCGTACTGAGAATTAGCCAAGGGCCAGAACATAACCGCCACTTCACCTTTCGCCAGTTGTTTTCTCATATTTAGTACTTCCTCTTTATCATTTATTGAGAATTCTTCTACCTGTTTGGACCAGATCTGGTGCTTCCTTGTTGCCTCATTAGGTTCGACAAGGCTGGTAGAGAGTCTGCTATTCATGCTGGAAGATAAATGACCAGGGGATGGTTCGGAGAATAACCTGAACCCCAGGCTATCTTCTGATGGAGAAAGAGTTTCACCTGCCGATAGTAAAGCATCAAACATGACGGGCTTCATGTTTGCAAGTGCCTCGAGATATGATGGCTTTCTCGTCACTACATTGCCTTCTGAAGAATTTCCCAGACAATGTGAATCACTACTACGGAGAGGACTTTCGCAGCGAAGTTCATCACCATGAGGAGGACCATCATGATGGGTTACAACAAAAGATGGAATCTCTTGATCCTTGATCTTCTGACCACACAGAGGGTTGATATGGTCCGCATCTGAAGCATCTGAATAAGAACCTTCATGATCGATCGAACTGTCATGAAGCAAACATTCATGAGGAAGAGTCTAGTGCAGACCTTCGTAATTAACATCCCCACTATTGGGAATTGTGAGAATAGAATCTTGATCTCCAACAGATAGATGTCTGAGGGCTTCAAGAACTCCAACATTGAGTAAGGCCTGTTCACAGATGGGCCCTTTGTTTCTTGACTGTGTTGGGCGGGTCTTCTTTTTAGACGCCTTCTTACTCATCTTGGCAGGTGTATGTGCCTGCCCAGGAGGAACTATCAGGTTAGGCTGATTACCTCCGCTAAAATCAGGTGTATGTGCCTGGCTTGGATGTCCGTATGATATGGGGGAGTATGCCCCATAACCCTCTTGGACTAGAATAGATGTGTGTGTCTATTCTGGAGAGAGATGTTGATGCGTCACTCTATTGGTAGGAAAAGATTTAAGTGTCTTCTCCTGGTATGATGCTGAAGTTGTTATAATATCCTGACCAGCATCCAGGATATGAGCAGGGATCTGCTTCTGCTATTTCACCATTGACAGAATGTGCTTGGTGACTTCAGTCGCTGGAACGGGGATATACGTCCATTACGAGCTTGGTGTAGGTGTATGTTCCTTCTCCTGCCCTCCTTTTCCTGTCAGTGGATTCTTACAGTACTCAAGTGTGGTGGCAGAGAGTTTAGTCTGCCTTTTTCATGTTGTCGGGGCTTTCTGACTGACTTCTCCGGTTGCTACCAAGCGAGACTGTTGGTAGACTTTATTAAGATTAGCAGGTGTATGTGCCTGCTGGTTGCACTCCGCAAAAGGTGGTTGACGGGATTCATCATATGTAGTCGGACGAGACTGTCGACTAGCTAATGACTTATAAGCAGGTGTATGTTCCTGCCTATAGTACTCCGTAGGAATTGCCTGACAGGATTGGTGCGGGGCTGCCAGACGATTCTGCTGGACAACTGGATTCACACAGACGGGTGTATGTGCCCGCTCGCTGCTCTCCACCAAGTTATATTGGTGGGTTCCTTCAGAAATAGCAGAGATGAGAACCTACTCGCTATTAACCGGGTTCCGCCTTTGACGGTTCGTCTTGCTTGCCCGGGTTTGAGAAACCTTGGCCGAACGCCTGGAGACGGTGCCCTCATCATGTTGAGGGCTCACTGCCACACGAGTCTGGCGGCGATTGTTGATTGGAGCCCTCGAGAAGGACTCCTGACTTCTTGAATTCAGGCCCTGAGGGACCTTCTCATTCACTTACCCAGCATACGAGAGCGAATGGTGCTTGCGTTCCGGGGATAACGACCCAAAACGGTTGAATACGGTGGTTGGAACCACCTGATACTTGATCACTGGCCACTGTTGTCTGGACGACCAGGTAGAGTTTTTAACCTGGAGGGATTGATAAGCAGCCTCTAGAGTTGGGATAGTACCATTGCGACGATACTCCTTAACCAGTGCATTAGAAACCTAGTGTTGAAGATGCTGAGTTGGTGATGTCGTCCTTAGAGCGGACGACGTTCCAGTAGGAGTAGCAGCATTTTTTTTCACAGTAGCAGACCTCACAGTAGAGGTTTTCACAGTAGCAGTATTCACAGAGGTGAATTTTAGGAAGGCCATTTTGCATAAGATCTTGAGAAAAGAGTTCCTGTTCCATATAACCGACATAATCAAGATGAATCCGGCCACTGCATCTTTTGGATGAGCACATGTCAATGATTACTTTGTTGGCCCAAGGGGCCTAACAAATAAGAAGAACATCACTTAAACTTGGTTAATTATTCACGTCAGGTTCACCTTTTTTGTTTCCTCACTAGAATCAGGAATGACTTCATTGATTTGAGATTCAAACGTTCCAATCGGTATCTAACGAGTTTATTCGTAGAACCGGAAACAACCAATGATTCCATATCCTGTTGGACCTACTTTTCAAAGGTAGGTGGCCATTAGTAGTGGACTGATGAGGCTTAGGAATTTTCATTGGTCGAGAGGATGGGAGGTAGGACTGATCACACCTTTTTTAGGAGAATTATTGTCTACTCTGGGACTCTCTTTGTAGATTTAAGTTAAGTTCGTGAATCCTTATTAAAGTACCAAGTATAAGAATGGGTTTTTCTTTAGAACTTGCAATCAATGATTGATGTGTAGAAATTTAGAGAATATTTTTATATGTAATTTAGGTTATTCATTGATAGAGAATCATATGTGTTTGACAGAGACCCTTAGCCAATCGTATCCTCCGATACATTATAAAAGTGTCTTGGACATGTTGATGACCATACTGGTTTTCATCCACTCAGTGGGGCACTTGAAATTTATTGTCATTCAGTAAGACATGGATTATTTCATACATGGGATCATACCCGCAGAGGGGCTACCTACGTATCCTTGTATATAGATGGAATCAGAACCCACTTAGTTTGAGAAAGTATGAGGTTTTATGCATGATTGATGGCCCAATGAAAGATTTCGTAATTACTTCTACACTCTAAGACCACGTGAGACATGCTCGGTGTGAGAATCAAGAGGTATTGGTAAAAACTAGACAATTGTGCCAAGGAAGGTGCAATCATGATAAGATAAGGTGGGGCTTATGTATGTGTGACTGCCCAGCTACTTGAGGATGTAGGATTTACTTCAGGGAAGAAAACCTGAGAATGATGTCCATAAAGGTATATGTTCTTCATAGAGATTTGAATACTCTAACTTGGGGCTTACTCCTGAGGAGGATGCCCAGATTAGGAGGGGACTTATGATTGGGTTTTATTCCTGAAAAGGAGACCCGAATCAAAAATAAAATTAGGACTGGTTATGGGAAATATGATAATTGGGACTTACTCTTGAAAAGGAGGCACAGGTTAAAAAGGGACTTGGGGCTTACTCCAAAGAAGGATGCCCAGATTTTAGATAACGTGGACTGGGACTTACTCCTAAGAAGGTGGCCTAGGTTTGGGAATTATTGAGGACTTAGGGCTTAATCGTAAAAAGGAGGCCTATGATAAATGAAATTATGTGTGGGGATTACTCCTTATGAGGATGCCCAAAATTTAGGGAACATAGGGCTTACTCCTAAAAAGGAAGCCTAAATAAGGGGACTTGGGGATTACTCCTAAGAAGGATGCCCAATATTTAATGGACTGGGACTTAATCCTGAGAAGGAGGCCCAGATTAAAGGGGAACTTCTCAAGACTGGGGCTTACTCCTAAGGAGGATGCCCAGTTTAAGGGAATTATAACCCTTTTGGAGACTTGGGACTTACTCATGAAAAAGAGGCCCAAGTTTTAGGGGACTGGGGCTTACTCCTGAAAAGGAGGCCCATGTTTTAGGGGAATGGGGCTTACTCATGAAAAGGACGCCCAGGTTTTAGAGGATTGGGGCTTACTCCTGAAAAGGAGGCCCGGGTTTTAGAGGACTGAGGCTTACTCTTGAAAAGGAGGCCCATGTTAAGAAGGACTGGGGCTTACTCCTCAAAAGGAGGCCCAGGTTAAGAGAATTTTAGATTAGGGCTTACTCCTGAGGAGGAGTCCTAGATTAGAGATTCTCTCACATTTTGAATGATGAGTTTGAGGACTGGGGCATACTCCTGAAAAGGAGGCCCAGGTTAATGGAATTTTGGATTAGGGCTTACTCCTGTGGAGGAGGCCTAAAACTTAAGGATTCTCTCATCTTTTGAATGATGAGGTTGAATGAAATATTCCATATAATTCCTTTCAGATAAGGAAGTCAATCAAGAAAACATGCCAAAGATGGCTTTGAAGAGTGTCTTGATGACTGGATCTTGAAAAGGAGAGGTGGAATGGTATTAAGGAGATGAATTGGACAAGGAAGGTACCCAAAACCATAAGGGCACGCAAGTCCATTAGCGGTGGGCAAGTCCCTAAGTGGCACGCAAGTCCCTAAGCGGCGCGCAAGTACTTAGGTCGCGCATGTCCTGGGTGGCGCACATGTCCTAGCTGGCACACAAGTCTCTTAAGGCTACGGCCTCTTCCTTGCACACACTTAAGGCTACAGCCCCTTATTGCTTTGCGTATAAACCACCCATAGCGTGTCTTCACTTGGGACACACTTGAGCTTGGCGTCCTCACTTGTGTTTAGCACCCACAACCCATTTTGTTTTAGTTCATTTAGGTGTAAGCCTCAGACATCTTGTTTTTCACATACACCACTAGGGTGTGTTCTTTCACTACACACAAGGCACTAAGGCCTCAGGTATTCCTCTCCACTTGGCACACACACACTACCTTCTTCTTGTATTTTTCACACACAACCCGAACTCCTTCATCAAAGGGAGCCGCTCAAGTGGCTTGATGCAAGTGGCCATCTCCTTCTTCAATAGTCGTGCAAGGTAGCGCGCAAGTCCTCAAGGTGCAAGCAGGCGCGCTAGTTCTTGGAGCACAAAGGTCGCGCAAGCCTCTCCTGCCGCACAAGTATGTGGGTAGGGAGAGCTCTTCATGTGGCACAAGTGATGCGCGCAGGGGACACTCCTCTTCTTCTTTCGTGCAAAGGGTGCGCAAAAGGGACCTCAGCCACACAAGGTACTTGCGCGGGGCTTTTTTCTTCGCGAGGCAGAGGGATACACCCACGAGACATCAGTTTTTTTAACCAAACTTCAGCCCCCTTCTTCATTGCCATGGCCTCTCTTTTTATAAGCAAGGGAGAAGCGGTTCATCCGTGTGAGAGAAAAATAATTCAACCGCCGAGATATTCAGATCTTAACCATTTTATCCAAATTTTGAAATATCCTCTGTTGAACACGAGTTCCTTTTATTATTTTCCTCCTTCACGTGCATGCGACTTAGAACGCATGAACGTCCTTCCTTTGGTCCAAACCATGCAAAATATAAACCTTCATGGCCTCGGCACTTCGTTTGCCTCGTCCAACCTCGAAATTCTCCAAACATTGCATGAAAACTCATTTTTATGCATGGTTGTGTTCGTAAGGGCCAGACAAACTCAGCGGAGGTCTTACTTTGTTCGGAAGTGGAAGGATGCTTGAAAACCGGCTTCGGGAGGCGCCTGGTACACGACGAGGCCGCGGGTGGCACGGGGTGTCCTCAGCTCGAGCTTGAGGTTGAAGACGATCGGGGAGCCGTCGGATCATAGTTTTAATAACCTCGGACGGCGGCGATTAGATCTTGAGCGGTGAGATGCGATGAGTGGTCTGGATCGATGCGGGATGAAGCAGACAGCCGAGATTAGATCCCAGCTGAAAATCCTGCATCCCACATCGAAGCGGCTCCCAGTTTTTTCGTGGTTTATCAATGTAACGCTGCCGGAATCACTCCGATTGAACTTCCAACCTCCACGGTGTCGCCCCGCACCGTGTTATTTTGCGGGCGCGCTCTGTGCCCACCCCTACCTCTACGAGCGCGCTCCTAGCGCCCAATATGCTCCTCCTCGGGCGCTCTAGGCGCCCACCATGCGCGCTTCTCTGGGGGCGCGCTGCCTCAGGGTGTCGCCTTGGCCTTGAGGACACCCCTTGAGCGCGGTTGACACTCGGGTCCCGCATGAGCTCGAGGTACTTGTCCTCGGCTGGCCTCCGTAGATGGCTTAAAATTTTTGCTAAGGAAATCTTAGGGATTTGTGTAAAACAATGTAACCAAGTTTCCAATGCCAAATTCCAATTCCATTACTTCATAAGATTGAATCACTTTGACTTCAAATCTTCCCCAATTTTCTTCCCCAATTTCCTTGTTTTATACTCTGTGAAGAAATGAGCGTCAACACCAGCCCAACCATTAAAAAAACATTCTCACACATGTACTTACACATGGACCAATCTAGATCAGAACATGGAACATTTAGAACAATGTGTGGCATCATTCTTACTCGTGTAGGGTACATAGTGATGCCTAGATTTAGAATCCCTTCCATGCCAGCATGAAAAAGAAAAAAAGACAATTTCCACATGTGTAGTTCATAGATGTACGAAGAGTCCCTAAAAGGTTCTAACGATGTGATGATAAACCACAAAACTCTTCAATAGTTATGTGTTTCCTAGTTCACAGTTTCACAGGATCATTCGCATGATGTCCACTCATGAGAAGTCAAATGATCATAATTGCCCCTATGCATATTAGTCTGACATATGTGGAAGCTCCAGCAGTTCATAGTTAATCAGGGTTTGGGTATTCATAACATTCCCAGACACATCATTCTCTCTTTTCAATATCCATACCATAGAAAATCATGGATCTCCATAATCATTCAAGACCATATTAGACGGAAGGCCAATGTCCTATGGAAACCATTGTTTTATTATGAACATCATTCACTGGAGGCTCTGTATATGTTGCCCATAAAAATGGATGTCATAAAAAGGTAAATTCATCCACATGAGAGTAATTTCCTATCATTGTACTCCCAATGGCTTACAAGCCCCATGTTATTCCTCAGAATTCATGTTACCCTCGGGACTATGGTTTACACCATCTATCATCACTCACATCTACGAAATGATGAAACATCCAGATTATGAAAACCCAAAAATATTAAAGATCCTTATAATAGCATAATCACCCACATTGTTTGACTCTACACTACACAGTGTCATTTCCTCACCGCACGATATTAAAATGTGAGGCCAAAATCATCCTCATTGTACGATGATAAACTTCATAGTATTTGATTAATCAAAATATATCCTATAATATGGATTTTTTTTATTCATATGAAATGAACATGAATCCTTGTAATCCCTTGTTTCACAGACTGATCATAGCTCACATGAGCTTAGGGATATTATCAGGAGATACACTGAGACATTATAGTAAACATCCTATGAATTTGGTCCCAACAAAACGAACCTAAAAAGAATGTCACAGTTTCCTCCCATAAGAATAACAACATGTCCAATCCATGGGATGTTAAATGACCAGTAACCCTAAATATGTGATGAATGCCTCACCCTACATATGTTCCCGATCAATGTAAGGCATACCTACATCCATGATTAAATTGCATAACAAATGTCCCCAATATTTATTGATACACTCATACCATACCCAATACTCCTTGATTTTAGTGAGATAGAATCCCTATAACCCCCATGTTCATTTGGGATGGAAGAATAATGTCCTGGGAAATCCTTTTTTGACAACACACTTCATGCCCTGGTGGATCTATATATGTTCCCCACAAAAACGATCATTAATCAAAGTCAAATTTATCCCCATGAGAGTCCTCTTCTACCTGAGTATCCCCAATTACTTCCAAACCTCATTACATCTCTCTTGATTCAAGGGCCCTCAATTTCATGGTTTACATTTTCCTCCGTACACACATCATTAATATATCGGAACATATGTTGTTGATTTATCTTTGGACTCTTTTCAGAATTCAAAATATACCCCATCTATATGCGTAAAATTGATATTCATACAAAATAAGAGTTCCCCCACTCATTTCCATGTTTCCCTGAAGAAGATCAGTTTAAATTCCCCCCTTTTGTGATCTTTTTCACACCTTTTCAATGGTCTCATACCGTATTAAGAATGTTCCAAACTTTTATAATCTGCAATAACAATCAGATACGAAAGGCCATTGTCATGCATTCTCTTTTTATTGGAAATTCAAATTATTCCTAAAAGGCTATGCCTATGTCTCTGACAATAAGGTTAATAAATCAAAGGAATATTTATCCCCCATAGAGCCCTTTCAATCATCTGTATGCTCAAATGACAATCATGTTCTGTCACACACTCAGATTTGGAATCATTTTGGATAACGTCTTACATAAATTCTTCTTACTAAATTCCCCTGACATACAAAATATTATTTCTATCTAAATTGATAATTTACCGACTCTCCCACATGCATGTAAAAACCATGTGGTAACAGTTTCCCCCTCATAGCCAACATGAATATCACTAATTTTTTCAAACACCACTACTCATAACATCCACCCATTGTGGCTCCCAACATCAAAATAAATTCAAATTGTAGTAAAACCCTACTTGCCCAACGTATATGGATGTCCAATGTCCTTTTTACACCTTTTCATGACAATTCACATCATGCCACGATGGTTCTACATAGGTTTTCCACAAAAATGGCAGTTAGTCAAAGGAATATTCGTCCTCAATAGATTCATTTCATACATTTGTAATCCTAAAATTGGTGTTGAGCCTCATGCATGTCCCAAAACACAAATCTAAGGTCAATAAATATCCATAATCCATGAACATTCTCGATTGACAATTGCAAATTGGGGCCCTACCTCAATAGGTTTTTTCCAAGTAGTTTGACCTAAAATATCACTACTGAGTTTTAATGGAAGAGCTGTGAACTTCCCCTAAAAAGAAACCAAACATTCCAAAGCGAAAATTCATAGAAGACACATCTGGGTAAAAGTAAATTATTGTTTCATTAAGAAATATTCATCCATCAAAAAATATGTAAATCTTGTTATGTTGAAAATCGCCAAAGTGTGTCCTTTGACAATGTCATGTTATGCCTGCTAAGCCTGTGATAAAAAATCCAAAAAAAAATAGGATAATAATGAAAAATACCTAAAAATTCAAGAGTTCCATAAAACTTCATCAATAGTTGAACTACTCTCAATGAGTTCATCACCTCATGCAACAATTAGAGCACAATTTGATTATTTCAGTTTACTAGTTTCAAATCATGGTTTTAATGTTAATACCAGATTGAAATGATGTTAATATTTGATCAATTTACATGAAATGAAAAGGAATGGAAGATTAATTGAATGGAAGAAATGGTTTCATCATATTTCATTAAAATATATGGTTCGCATCCACAGCATGAAGCCTCTCCTGAGAAGCAAGACAATATCCTTACAAGAGATGCTCAGTATAGATGTAGTGTTGCATCGATGATTGGTATGAATCCAAAACATCTGGGAGAAGCATCCATAAATTCATATCTTCAACATATGCAATCACCAGTAGTGCCTCTTTGTCCCTCTGGGCTTGGGGGCCAGTACATTATCCCACATGCAATTTCCATCGCCCCTCCTCAATGGTGGTTGTGGCATTGGGCCGCTTCTATTTGAGGCTCTCAAGTTTCATGATTTTTTTTTTCCAAATTCATGGTTGAGTTGTTCTATCAAAGAATATTTATTCATTATTTTTTTTTTCAATTATGAAACTGTTCAAGTATGAGTTGATGCTTCATCAATGAGAATTTACCATGTAGCTAAAAATAAGCCGTCCACTCTATCGTGCAAAGTTGATATTCATGAACACCAGTTGATTACCAAGAAGAAACAACCTACCTTACTATATCATTAATACTATCATCATTAGATCCACTAAATCTCAAGACCACAAACTGGTGGTGTAACATTGGCAATTTCACTAGAATCTCATGCAATGGAGTCTTGATAATTATTCTCCAAACATCCCCCCATGCCTTTTTCCAAGTTGGATGAATATCGATCATTCACTCTCAATCTCTCTCAGAATCACTCCCTGAGGATTAAATGTAGTCAGGAATTACTGTTATAGGAGAGGGACTTGGTTCGGTAGCTAATGTGCAGCTCGACCCTGTAAGGGCCTTGTCTTGGGTAATTTTTATAGAAGACAAAATATGGGAATCCGCTACCATTTCCAATGCTTGTGGTAGTTTTTATGATGTTAGTGGGGAGTGAAATTCAATAACTACCACCCTCTAAGGAGTAATTCCATCAGAAGTTGGTTTCACTACATCTTCAATCATCAGTTGTGAACTATGGATACACAAGAATACTGAAGACCCCAGGCTATGCTCGGCAAAAACTGTAGCCATCAAGGGGGAACACAAAAGGATACTGATCAATATATGGCTTCTGGGGATAGTAATTCTTGACAAAGATATTGGTCTCAGATCAAGGGCTCAGAAATACATAAACCCTCTCAGAACTATCCAAAATGGATTGACAGTGGGCTCCAAATATTTAGGGGACATAACATCATCCTCCCAGATTTTGACATCCCAAGAGCCACCATTAGTAGGAGGAATATCAGTTTCTAAAGTGACTCCATCTACAATGGAAAAATTCTAACGATCAATATTGATTGGATTCTCGATATTCGAAGCCCCTCTATGATTTAGCAAGGCATGGGACCCGCCACTAATGTCGGCTCTCAACAAAAAGACAACAATGTCTCTCTCTATAAGAGTTGTCTCATCATGGTCAAGGGAGCCCACAACTTCTAGATGTCATTATTTTATAGAGGAATATATGTTTTAATTGGGAAAACACACACCTGATTGGTTAAAAACACCCAAGGTATCTAAAAATGGCCTAGTTTCCATGTTCTTGTTAGCCGTAAAAGATGGCGACTCTTCCTCTACTCTAAAAGGGAAAGGAGTTTTAGATTCATATACTATCATGTGTAGTCACTAATAGGCCTTATAACAATGTACATACATGGACCTGTGAGATGAAAAGATAAGGGTACATGGATTGATTACCATTTAAGGAGACAATTACTTTTGATTCCCCTCCGAATACGCTTTGACACTGGGAGGATTTCATGTCATTATTTCATTGTTGGGTGGATGGATCCTAAATAAGATGACCAGGAGTAGATGGAACTGTAAATTACCTGGAGGGGTCTACATAGATCTCCTCCATATGTTCTTGGACTCCATGGGATCCTTCCACAGTACCAACTACCGTTGATAGGGTACACTCCCCAACTACTATCCCTTCACGAAAATTAATCACGGAAAAATCTATTTCCTAAGACCCTGCATGCCCCTGCAAAATAAAAAGGGTTGGGGGAACCATTATAAAATAATCAATAAAATAATTTAATGATAAAGTTTCATATCAACCTCTCCAATCAACTACGGGAATACAATCATCAATTCTATGCGGTTTAACCAGTAATTCTTGTCCGTGAGAGAATGAAGTCACTTCTCCATTTCAGTTAAGTAAGAATCCATCTCATCAGGCTATTCGCTGGCTAAAATACTTGTATGAGAAATGGATCTCCCAAAACCTATATGATCAAAGATTTCCATTCGAATAAGTCTACATATATCATTATTTGAATGGCTTACACTCAGTTCATCCCAGACTCTCCAGCCTTCTGCAAATGCAGCCATAATTGTGATGGCCAACATTGGAAAACTGTAGCACGGAAGTATAGAAGATTTGTACAATCAAAAACATTTCTTGGGAGTCCTTTAAATCTCAGTTCCTTGAAGAGAGGAAATCATATGATGATATGGGAGGAAGTGAGACGCATTATCTATGAAAGCTATAATAGGAGAGCCCACGATTTCATCATCATCATCAATTGTTTTTTGTTGCATCATAGAATGTACCTGATATATTTATATGTGGTGTCCACATTGGGAGTGGATGAGGGTTTAATGGTCCTTATGGTAGCAACTCAGCCGATCATTATCCTCATCAAAAGAGAGGTCAACATGTGCTGACATGTAGGCAAGACTAGCAAGACAACCATCTCTATTAAGGAGCTAAAACCAAAAATCATGAGGGGACTGTTCGGGAGTAGATTGATGGCCTTTCAAAAGGTTTCATTGCCTCAGGGCCACCGGAATGTCGGCTTCGTGGGTGGTGGATGGTGAATTCTCAAAAAAAAACTTTACTAGATTATTCAATAGCCCATGAGGTCACAACCCAATCTTTCACAAATTCCCTCATGGGGGTAGCGAAGAGGCCTTCAGAGGACTTTTACTGGTTGAGAATGCTTGATAACTCCCTTTATTCACCATTCTATTTGCTTTGGTTGCCTTGTAAGTTTCCACAATGGGCACTAGGTCAGCATTTTGGCCATCAAGATACGATTTAACCAAGGCCTAGGCATTGTTTTTGGAGAGAAAAGAATAGAATACCTAGAATCTGGAAGCCTTTCCTAGCTCCGGGTATCCTCCTGTGTGAACATTTGCAATAATTGACAAGCTATCATCAGATGTTTCTCCTGACGAGCACTATTGAGAGACAGAGGGAACAACTTCTGAACACATTTGAATTGATGTCTAAATTTACAGGATGTTTATACCTCACAAATAAATTCCCCTTTGATACAGGAAACCAGAATGTCTTCCCACAATGAAAAGATGTTACCTCGGTTGATGAAGTCTTCAGATGCGTTATTTGTAATAGTACCAGTGTGGGTATCATTGGGATGGTAATAGAAAAGTTAAACATTGTTACAAGCCATTAATTCCTGATCATTGTTTTCAGTTTTCTCCTCTTGCTTATATTGTGAAGCCTAATTCGCAGCCATGACCCCACTGGAAAAAAGATGATACAGTAAAATGGTGTAATAGAAAATTGATAAAGAATTTTTGAATGAATAACACCCTATGTGGTCTCCCATCCAGCCCCAATTTTTTTTTTGGCCCAGTCATCCTATTAGGTCCCCCAGCCCCACTCGTCGATTCGAATTAGTAGCTAGTAAACCATTTTCAGAAATGGAATGGCTAAATTGATACATCTTTATGTGCCCAACTAAGCAGACATCATAAATCTTGAAGCTATTTCATCACTGGAATCCCGTAGTGGTAGGAACCATTCGCTCAAAATCATGGCCAATAAATCTTCTAGTCAATATAATCAATCAACATCAAGGATGATCCCCCATCCCTATTTTTGAAAATTATACTCATCCAGGGTTGCGCCAGTAAGTACCTTCTTGCCTCTGAGTTTTATTGGTAGGTCAATCCATTGGTATCCATGGAATGGGCTGTAGACTAGAATTTGTAACAAAAGAACTAAACAATTCATCAAAATAAATGGACTGCTTCATACAGGGTTCAATTTCCTTTAGAAGAACCTTCTAATGGATAATTTTATTCTTGGCTAAATGGGATTCATTCCTTTTCATCATATAAAGATGAGGGAGAAAAAAATCATCATACTTTTCCCAGATGATGTGGACATCCCAAATTAGTTAGATATCAGAAAGAGTGATGTCGACCTCCCTATGAGTCATGTGGAACGAATTGGTTTCTGTGATCCACCATCTAATGAGATGTGAAATGAGGGCAGTTGAATGATGGTTTTATGTCTTAGAATCCCAAAAGGCCTCGTATAGTTCCACAGTCTGTAGCTTGGATCGGAATTGTTCAAAACTTCAGAGAACCTAAAAAGTCCACCCCCAGTCAAAGATGAACGAGTCTCCAGAGCGTAATCACACCAGGATGACCAACCATGCTACTAATTTGTTGTAGCTTTCCTCACAATGCTCTGATAATAGTGGGACGTCGGGTCGGGCATCCACTGCACCTCCTTTAATGTTCGAGGTGCATAGTTCACCAATGACCCTGAGGTAGTATCTCCTTAAAAGTACTACCCCATTAAAGATATCAATCGATTCGTACTGAAGGTATTAATTAAAAATGTAATAGAATGATTGGTTGGGTTTGGAATTGAGATTTCTATGCCAGATAATAGACCGAATCTGTGAGAAGGATGCTTGTCTCATGAAGGGTTCACACATTGGCCCAATATAAGTAGATTCTCCACAGATTGGTGAAGTGGAACAACAAATGTTTTTTCGTTAACCAAATTATCCATGTTCTTATATAATTAATCAGCAGTAGAAAGAAGGTCACTAATAGTAGCCTCAGATGAAAAAGTAATGTTAGTAACAGCTTTTGAAGAATCCATTATTGTCTGCACAGTAATATTTAGAAGATGACCAAATGCCAGTCCAATATAAATTTTTGTATAAAGGCAACAATGGAATAGATAATGGATTAAAAATATTGTTACATAAGTCTTTGTGTACTATTCACAGAAATGGTATGCGGAAGGTTAATTCCTCACAATGCATAACATGTAGAAGAAACCCCACCTACAACTATGGAATGAGGATGAATTTCACAACATATAACCCTGGTATACAAAGCTAAAATGATTTGTTGTCCCAATGATTATTGGATGGTGAGTTGAATGGTTCGTTGAAGGTGGATACTATGAACCTACTCCTTGATTATGTTTAGGTTCAGAAGTTGTCGATTAATGTTTATGTTAGGATTGTTAATTCATAATATTCATTTCACAGATCCAATCTCAGTATGCAGAAAAAATTACATTGTAACATTATCCTACGTGGAATCAAGATTTTAATTCTAAAGTTCTTCAATGCCATTCATGAAACCAAAATTCGGTACGCCGATTGAGAATTGGAAGGACGTTCGGTTCATGGATCATACGAAGCAGTTCGCGTTTGAGATTTTTGCAATAATCATGGTATGCGATTACAGAGGAATCCGAGGGAATTGAGATCACATTTCACCATGAGAAATGGTAAAAGAAAAATTACATAGGGCCTCATATATATGTGTGGCCCTTCTTACCAGACCAATCTGTTCTATTGAGAACCATTTCAATTCAGGACTGCTTCTGTATCATAATAGTCCCCTTTTCTTTCCAAACGGAACACATTCATATGGGGGGACTTTCTATGGTACAAAAAATTCCACCAGGGGATGGAAATACCCCGAAAATCACATTGCAGAGGGATAAAAATACTCACACATGCCTATCAAGGTGAATTGACTCAAATTGAGTTGCAAAATTTTAAGAAAATTGAAGGAATTTGTCTTTTCAAAGCAGTTCATGTGGACAACATACCATCACTGGGAAAGGTTTGGGAATCTCCTTGGTTGTGAACTACCAGGTATGTAGAATGATTTAAAAAACATTGTCCCATAGATTGATACCTAGTGAACCCAGTGGACTATGAACTGCATCATTGAAGGACTATTGCGTGTAAAATCCATCTGCGTACCATAATGCAAACTAATTAATTCTAAAAAAACATACCTAGAGGGTTAAGCAATACATGATTGAGAACTGAAGTCAAATGAAACAAATGATAACATAGTCTTATATGGGATAGGATATCTCTACATGGGCCTCCAAAATGATGATTCATGACAAATAGATTCAATTGTCTCGATACTCTATAAATGGAGCACATATGGAAGGGTACAGGAATGGAACAAATGAAAAATGCATGAAGGCGACTCAGAGTTTGGAACAAATAGTTTGAAGAAGATTTTTTTATTTTGTGTTGATTCATTAGTGAATCTCTAATCATAAACCACACTTCCCACAGGTATCATCGACCATGAACCGTAAAACGGGAGAACCTGATAATAAATTGGGAAATACAAACCTAAATGGTAAAACAGTGGTCAATTTACTTCACATGGATGAACATCCTACAAACGATAATCCCCCAGACCATCAATCAATATTATTCTTTGTGTAGTGAAAAACTATATGGACTAATCCCGATTTCTCATAATGAATCATTGTTCAGTTGGAACCCAATGTGGCATGATGGGTCGCGTTCCACTAGGGTAAGCAGTGGAAAATACCCATGACATTGTACCGCATTAGTACATAGAAAAACCCATCTACCCGCATTCCACTATATCATGAGGAGCCTCCGCTATCATACATAATAAATCAATACACAAAATGTGGTATTTTTGGGTATTGTTTCCTCTGGTTCCATCTCATCCCTCCACTGCTGTCCAGTCTTCCATGGTCCTTCCATGAACCAGTCTGCAAGCATCAGGAAAAACCCTCCACTAAATCCACCTAACCTCTATTATCAGACCATCAGGTGCATCGACACTCTTGTTTGAGACTACATTGGCATGGTAATAAGTTTCATGATGGATCTCCCCACAACAGTTCGTGCTTCGAGAATGAATGTGGGTCTACATTGTCATGGTAACCCCAAGTCCATCCATGGAATTCTTATGTGAACTTCCTCATTCTAGGGACTAATGGTGATAACTTTCTTTTCAATTCAATGATTAATAGTGATCGGTCAAAAGATTTATTCTCGCTTTTCCTTTTAACGAGGAAGAAACTCTTTCCATTCCTAGAATGTATTCTAGGTCCCTCCCACTAATGTTAGTCCCCTATCATTCGAGGTTGGGCCACATGACTTTTAATGATATCTCACATGCAAGGGTTCACTGATCCGTGCCCTCACCCATTGTAACCCAAGTCTCTTCCAACGTAGGATCTCCCTCTCCCACCAATATGATTAGAAGAATATCGTTGGTTGGATCTCTCGCAACATCTTGTATCTCAAAATAATCTTGACATAGTATGGTTTTAAGGTTTGTGAAGATTATAGAATCCCCACAAATATGAATGATGAGAAAGTGGATTCATGATCAAACAAAGATTAATAGTTCACCTACTCAAAGGATCAATATAAAAAGGGTGCCCTTCCAAAAGGGTTCACCCAATCATGTCCTCTTCAATGGGAAGCTTCCATCCGTAAGGCCCATAAGAATCTAAACTACAAAAACTCTGCTTCATGATCAAATAGTGATACATAGGAAACCCACACGAAGGAAAAATATCAAAAGTGTGCCCATCCAAAAGGTTCCACCCAATCATGGCCCCCCAAATGGGCAATTTCTATGTGTAAACCCCTTCAAATCTGAACTGTGTTGGTTCTGAATCCTCTCTAGAGGATACGTAGGAAACTTATCTTATGGGACATACTCCAGCACCAAGTCACCTTCTATCCCACATAGATGACCTTAAAATCTATAGCTCCTTATTGTACGGATCAAGTCATGATCACCTTGTAGCATCAAATTTATGCATGCCTATGATGATCTTGAAACTAAGGGTAGCCCGTGGACACACTCTTTGAGAATCAACTAAGGATTCAAGAAACTATTAAAATGATGTAATTATAAAATCTGGTACCAAAATAGGAAACAATCCTCCCCCAGAAGGGTGCGGTGAGCCTGACCTCCCATCCTCTTTACCTACAGAGTCCTTAAGTGTTGATGGATGAATCATCAATCAACGATCACCTGACATTGGAATGAAGGTGCATGAATCATGGATACCAGGGCCTTTCTTTGTTTTTGGCTCCATAAATCAACCTATTGGAGACCATTCAAGGAATCTATATTTGAGGAGGATCGATTTCAGAAGTACATGACCCCATGTAATCGCCAGCTTGGATCATCTGACTGTGGCACCTCCTTTTCAAAGTGAAATGGGTGAATTGCCTAGTCATCGTCGGGTTAATCCATCCTCCTTTTAATGTATAATAACACTAAATGGGTTTAAAACAAGGAAATTGTGAATATGATGGGAAACAATATCTAGAAAAAGGAATGGGTGATGATCCTCACGGGACCATTTCACCATCACCCGAAACATGCCACCATGGAGGCGAAATAATAGTGCAATGTGTGGTTTATACACTATATTACGTTTCATTCGACAGAGTGAGGTTCATTCCATTAATTAAATTTCATTCCACAACGTATGGTTCATCATCCTTATGATACTGTTAATTCTGAATTTATAGTTCATTATATGAATTTATTAAAAAATGATATTGTGTATATATATATATTATTTTATATGGGTTTTCTACTATCAAAATACTCATTAAATATAGAGATAATAATCTAAGAGTGGTTATTATTTTTTGGGGAATATTTATAGAGAAAAAAATTAATTTTCAATGAGTTTATCCCATTTATTTGTATGTTTCAAAAATGATTTAATTCAAATTTACGAATTCTCTCACGGATTGTGATGCCAGTTTTCATGAATAGTTTTATGTAAATGTAAGGGTGTTTGAATGTATTTAAATTTATTTTTTAAATCATTCAACACTAAAATATTTATAGATATATTTTTATGATATATTCCAATTAATTTAAATTAATTTTAGGATTTATTTTATTGGAATAAAGAGGAAACTACGATGTGTTTTTTCATAGAGATATTTAGAAAAGATATAGACAAATTTTATTCTAAATTTACAAAGTAAAACAAGATACTATAGCAAATCAATATTTATTATATATATACAATATCATATAAAGGATAAGAATATGACTTCAAGAAACAAATTAAAAGACACAAATTAACATTTTTGAAACACTTTTTTGAATGATAACATGTGGTGAACATTGAACCTACTAGGAAATCTGTAACATCATACAACACTCAATTTAATCACATATGAGTTCTCTCAAGTGATAATTCATTTCTAGTTCAACTATAATTTCCATAATGAGACGTTCCCATCAAATCATCAACAACCAGTACTTGTGCTTTCATTGTTAACCATTGGTCATTAGGTTCGTAGTATTTAACACTTTTTCCCATCAATCACATGCACTATATTATTTTGTTTATAAATTTTCCCACAAAATGATTATTTGTAACTGTGTTTTCTCGATTTTTGACTTATAAATTCTAATGTCATTGTCTATGGGTGGTGAATCCATATATCTAAAGGCAGGAAAGTACAGGTTGTGACTCCCGGTGTCTATTTTCGGGTTGTAAGGGTTGTGGCACCCCATTCAAAAGACACATTCATGGTTAACCCTCCAGCAGAAAAAGAATTTGTAATTACATTATGATTCCCCAAAAACAATAATTTTTAGTGCACGCATATTTCTTACTAAGACGATAGGTATAAGAGTATAGGTATACCAACATTGGACCAAACTACTATGAAAACCATACATGAAATCATTACATTTTCCTCTACTAATTAAAATCAATAATTATCATTCACAATTAATTTTAGTTTTCAATTTATTTGATTATGTTTTTTATACTTTTATATTCCCCATCCCCTCCCCCTCTAGACCATATAACATTACCCATTCCAACCTATCAACTATAATTTATTATAAAAAAATTTATCTTACTACATAATATTAATTATTATGATTCAAAACTATTCAATCCATTTAATAGCATTCAACTCCAAAAAATAATTGAAAGTAATTTTTGATGTAATTTTCTAAAATGTTACCAAATCCATTTTTAAAAAAATGATTTCCCTAATTATAAAATTTATTTTATAGATTAATAAAATATAATGATTATTGATATTGAATGAATTGTATTAATTTAAATCAAATTAGGCTTAGTTTTCTTTAAAACGAAACCAAAATTGATATTATCCTTCAAAATACTTCATGATGAGAAAAAAACTAAAATATTTTTTTTTGAACTATAAAATTACATTGATTTCAAAAATGTTAATCATGTTTTTTTGTATTAACAATTATATTTTAATATTAATTACATCACTCATTTAAAATTTATTTTTCATTAAAAAATTATTCAAATATAATAATTTCATTATTATTTCATTATGATGTCAAAAAAAGTGGCAGTTATTTATAATGTTCATAATTTCACTATTCACTCAAATATAAATTTTTTTGGAAAAATATAATAAATTATTAAAAATATATTTTTTACATTATTATTTCAAAAATAAAATTAATTTCAATAATTTAAAATTTTTAAATTCAGAAAGCTATTTTTTAATTTCATTCAAGAATAAATTTAGGTGCATTATGCTATTATTTCTTTAGAAAGAAATGTTTACATAAAATAACAGAAGATCATGTGTCAAAGTAAAAATTCTAATAGTACCATCGTGTAATTGTTTCCTATCATAGAACAATATGTTAGAATCTGTACTTGGAATTTTATGTTTCTCATCATAGCGGGTAACTGCTATCATTTTATCAATGCGAAAAATAATCTAAGACATTATTACATTAATGACATATAAGTAAATAAATAATAAATAATAATATATTTATATGTATTCCCATATTTGAATTAAATTTCAATGAAATGTACAGATAGTTAGTATTAAGGCATCAACTATTAGTGTATCCCACATCTACTAGTGCTAAATACTTATGAATTTCAGTCTAATATTTCTGAAATAATGATAATGTTTTTACAGATAGATGCATTTATTTAAGGGGACCATCCCTTTTTCAACCAAGAAGTGTCTATTCACTATAATGTCACACATTTTAGAAAATATCACAAGACACGATACTTGTTATGTTTGTGTTTCATCCATTTATGGGTTCATCACTCCATTGAAAGATCCACTACTATAGTATTAAATCCATTGGGTGTGATATGCTCTTTAATATTATGCACCACATCAAAATATAAGATAATGTTTCATATCCAAAGCACATATTTTTCTAAATCAGAAGTTCTGATATTGTTAGGTTCCATTATAGAATCTAGAATACTGTATTTCATCGAGCTCTTTTATCTCACATCACCTCCAATGATAGTGAATATTTTTCCGAACTATAAATTTAGATTGTCTAGATCGTTATTGCAAATTGCATCTAGAAATCCTAAGATCACTATCTCCCCATATCCTCCAAAGATGAGTAATATGTCCTTCATCATGCCTTGGATACATAAGGATATTATTTAATAATACCAAATAATGTCCATTTATGTTGGATTTATATCTTTCTATATTGAGTAACTCCTAGGTAGAATCATGACCTACTCAAGGCATAACATACATGACTGGACCATTTGATGAAATGTATGAATTCATTATTCTCTTAATTTTATCTTCATATAACATCAGACATTTTTCCTTAATGGTATGAATTCTATGTGATATTAGAAATAATCCCATATTTGAATCTTCAATATTGAATATCTTTAGTATCATTCCAATGTATGTCCTTTCACATAGTCTAAGTATCATTTTATATATATCATGATGGATCATGATCCCAAGAATATATGCTAATTCACCCATGACTATAAAGGTGGATAATCATTCCATCAATTCCTTAATGGACAATAATAATTGTATTACATTTTTAATAATATTATGTCATCAACATAAACTTTTTTTAAAACAACCAAACATCCACTAAATAGTTTATATACAAAAGTTCACATTGAATTGTTCTGAATCCAAATTTAATTAATACTTCATCAAATTGAATAGTCCATGGCTTGGATTCTTGATTTAATTAATAAATGGAACTCTACAAGTTTAATAACTTATTGAAATCTTTGAGAGACAAAAATCCATTGGATTATGTCATATATAAATGACATAAACTGTTCCCATTTTGATAAGATATTTTTATATCCATCTTCTAAATCTCATAATCATGGTTATCTATTTTGGAAATTATAATTTTTTTCTATTTTATAATAATAGCTAGTTAAATTGTTTTCATCATAGTTTATGTTTTGGCTTCGTTACAGCCAATTTAAAATTAGTCATGAATTATATGTAATGAATTTTTAATCCCGTTCTTTATTCTTCTTTAATAAAATTTTACAACAAATATGTTTTACATCGTCTTTTGGATAAATAAAAACTGATGCATTGTTTTGGTACAATGAATCCATTTCATATTTCCTAGATTTTCCCTATTTGGCATTTTTTGTAATAGATAAAACTTCATTATAGGATAAAAGATAATTACTATTCGAAAATATTGAGTCATTCTCCTCAGTGATAATATCATTCTTATTCCCTAACCACCCTTTCAATCCTACTGAATATTTTAGACTTTAGAACATCCTTTTCCAGGGGGCATTGTGCAGTATATTCCTATTCCAACTACTATAAATATAGAGACTATAAATCATCAAACTCTATTTCACACCCACATTATATTTTATATATGTGTTCTTTCTCTTGGTAAATTGATTAACATAACACTATTATCATTACTTCTAAGGAGTTATATAAGTAATTTCAAATAATTTCCTTCGGGATTCAAGTAAAGGTAAACATTTTTCCACAAAGTGCGTGTAGACTTCCTAATAATGCTTAGAAAAATTCATCAAAATCCCACATGTATAAATTTTACAAATTAGAGTTTATTTTACACCAATGTTCCTATGGAATTTCATTATTCAACTAAGTTTGAAATTGGTTTTGTATCTCTGTAATAATTTTTAATGTATCTCCCCAAAATCATAAAAGAATACTCACATAAATCATTATTAATCTACCATAGAAAAACAAGGTGTGGGTAATTCTTCGACTAAATACATTCTATTATTTTATATAAGTAGAAGTGAATTGTGATAAAATCCCAAAATCCATTATTTAATTAGTAAAGTATGGGTTAAGATATTTTCCACCCCAATATGAGTGTAGCTTCTTAATCATCATACCATGTTTTTTCTCAACATCATTTTTATATATCATAAAGTTTTAAATGAAATCTTAATTTTACATATTTAATTAAAATGTACATATCTATTAAAATCATCATTCGGAGTTATAAATTATGTTTACCACCCCTAGAATCAACTGTAAATAGTCCATCCACATTGGTATAAAATAACTCAATAATATTTTTCGATCATTAACATTTTCTACAATATGGGGGTATGGTCATTTTTTCATTAAAACATCTGAGACATACAACAATATTGTTTCAATTAAAAATATTCCAAATAAAAATATTGCTATAATCTAGTGAATTGGTTTTTTATTACCTGAATAAGGTAAAGATTCCAATGTTAGGTGTTGTTTGATTGAGGTGAACAAATTTCATTATTGATTTTTGTTACATGGTTTATGTAATCCAACATGTTAGGACCATTTTTTATATATTCCATACCATAAATTATTCTTTATTTTAAAATTAGAGACATATATTTATAAATATAAAAATAAATTCACTTAAATAGTTTTTTGACATAGAAATAATGTTTTGTGACTAATTTAACATTATATAAATATTTTAGAACCAATATCATTCCAATCAGAGATTTAATGTTGTAATATCTAAAAGCCACAATAATAATTGCGGTTATATTGATTACCCAATGACCAACTCAACATGAGAAATATTTTATAACGTACTTATATCTTGAATTTGAATTAATATGTGATGCCACATACTGTATTTAACTCTCTATTTTTAGAAAATGATAGACTACACTCGATACAAAATCCATATAGAGTTTCCCCTTTATTCTTTTCCTGGGTGTAATTTTTATTTAAATGGACCTTCTTTACAACTATGAAATAGATATTGTCATGTTCCATTTTGACCCCTTAATAATCATATCCATAGAAGGGAGTTGTGAATAATCAATAGACATGGAGTTATTCATTGAGATCATAACTTGACCATTCATTTTATTCAAAATAAGGAAATGCTGCTTTTTAAACACCATCTCCATGATAACATGGTGAATTATATCGAGAGGTTATAGGAGATAACACCCTATGTTTTTTATATTGAAATTTATAGAAAAACTATAGATGTTATGTGGGAGTGGTGAAATAATTATTTTAGTGTGTAGTTATTATGGAGTTTTAAAAAAAAGAATATATAGACACTAATTGAATCCCCTGAGTTTGACTATGTGAGGCCCAACAGGCATACCTTCTCTATGTTCCTTATAACTAGTCCATTTTTTCTCAATGTATTCTTTTTTAGCTCACCATTAATAAATATTAAAAAGATTATGCATCAAGTTATAGAAATATAGGGTTTTATGTGACTATATGTGTTTTATATTCATAGATGACATTACTAATCAACAAATATATATCACATCAATCAGGTGCAATTCATATATAGAGATTTCCTCAACACTCTCCTCCTTAACAAGTGGATTAGGGATTGATTATTGTAGGATACAAGACTTTTGTTCAGGGAACAACATAAACTATAAGCATATGTACCATTCTTATAAATTACATCCTATCAAGAGATGGTCTTCTCCAAATATGTTAATAGGGACAATGTGGTTGATTAACTCTTCAATATTATACAATATCAAAAAATAATATAATTACTACTTCACATGAATATAAATTCTATGAGAAATATTTTTTAATAAATTTATTATGTATCAAAAAATTTTACTAAGTATCAATGACCCATTCTATTAACATCAGAATACCCCATCATGTGGTAATCATAAAGGATTGGATGCGTATAATCCTTATCAGAACCGTAGCATGGGATTTTTTATTTGCTTAATTATATTCGGGTATGAAATCTTTCCAAATGCTTGTTGTAAATATCAATGTCTGTTGAGTGGACTCACCAATCAATAAATAATTAATTTGATATCATGAACACATTCCTCAAAGATAAATATATTTTATAAAGGTATACTCTTCTATATATAAACTTATTTAGTCCATCAAAAAGCAATAATTTGAACTCCCCAGTTAATCTATGTGACCTAAAAAGGGTCATTAAAAAATTCAGTTCAATGGATTCATTTTAAACCCAATAAGGGAAGCTGTAATATCTTAATATTAACATAAAATATTTTTAAATTATGCCTAAATTTTATTTTTTATTTTTTAAATTTCTTGTTATGATTAGACAGATTTTACATTACAAATTAACTATGTTATAATAAAATATGTATCCCTAATACATTTATTTTAATTCTCTTTCCTCAACGTTATCCATTTATTTATGTGATTGAGGTCTTTCATCTATAAAATAAATCATCAAAAAACAAAAAAAAAATGGTGACAGTTAACTAACTATTTTTTATTGATAAAACTACAACAAAACCATATACCATTTGTGGAAACTTCTTGGAGCCAACCTGGGATCGATTTTACCAAATTCAACCATTTTACTTTCCATCCCTTTTTTCACCACAACATCATCTTGAACCAAGTCCATGTCACTAGGATATCCATCATGATAATGTTTTATCTTTGCTCATAGTTTAAGGATACCAAAAGGGTGTTTTACATAAAAGAAACTATGGACATGTAGGCTATAATATAAAAAAGGAATGAGGTATGACTAAGAGGCCATAAATTAAATCAAATTAATTCATTCATATATGTTGGTCAGACTAAGATCATTATCATCAACTAGTGAAAAATAATATTTAAGATAATGTGCTACAATTCATTATTATTTATTATTTTTTAAAAGATAAACAAGAATGAATTAATCTAATTAGTAATATGATTAATCAAATAATTAAATTTATCATAATTTTCATGTAGTTATTATATAGATACCCATATGATATTTTTGTAATTAAAATATATTTATTAAACAATCATAAAATTTAATAATATAGGTACACTATTTTTATTTGGGAAAATTGTTGTTAACCAAATCATTGATTGGATGTTTGTGGTTTAAAGTTTATTAGATAAGGGTGTGTTTGGTTGTGTGTATTGTCTTTAGGACATCGAGTCCTAGTTTGTTCACGTTCCATGTTCATACTGGTCATGTAAATGTTTCCCACTTAACCCAATCAGAATGGGGTAATCAAAAATAAATAAAAAATGAATAATCCCTTCAGGTAATAGATTATGTACACAACTTATACATGAAAGCAACTAAGAATATATAGTACCAAAAGTAGTATAATCGTTTTGAGATCATATAAATTCTACTCATGAAACATATTGCATGAATCGTTCATCATTTAATTACATGGTGTGGACAATTCAATAAATAAAACATGGAACAAATGTTAATTGATGTTGTCGGTAATTTTTTAAATGATTGTAGAGTAGTAAACGTATTATGACTATACATGGTATATTTTTCAGAATTCAACATAAAAATTAAATAAGTATTAAATATGTGTATATATATATCCTCACGCAGAACCAATATGTGTCATGAAATGGAAAACTAAACAAATGTAATTTAGGCTTAAAGGAATAATAAATTAGAATAAATATTTATCTGTAAAAAAGGTTGGTTACAGGATGTGTACATCGAACTACCTGTCTTGTATCATTTTAATTATATGAGATTGATTAAATCCAACACACTAAATGTGTATTATTGATCAAACATGTGTGAGGGTACATGGTTTGTATAGCTATTACATGACTTGTAACCACCTAGTTATATGTGATCAAAAACAAATATTGTGTAATAAATACATTAGATTCCATGGATGCCGTGAATTTTTTTCTGGAAAAAATGTCTGTTACTCGATGTGTAAGAGAGTAAAATAGTTTGTGAACTATTGAGACAAGTACCAACCTGGAATTATGATCGGTGTGTGTGAATTTAATTTGGGTAATGTGTATTTAAATAATGATTCTAAAAAATTATATTAGAGTTATCATATTTCATTGAACATGGGTACACAACATCTACCTTTTGGTTACATGTCATGTACTATTTTGTTATCTGACTAGATTTTCCAGCACCTCCAAATAGTTTCCTCATATGTTCATCATTAATAAATATTCAGTTCTTGATTAAATGTGTGATAAACAAATAATTGAAAAAGAGATATTGATAATCATATGCATGAAAAAATTATATGAAATAAATGCTAAATTTAAATAATTATAACAATCAACAATAATTTAATTAATATAAATTGATCATAACCATCCACTGATACCACATGATGGTTTGGGATGTATCATAAGCACCTATTAAGCATATGTACAAATCATATTTTATCAAATTCAATGGATTATTTACAATGTTATTGGTTTTGATTTCATGACCAATGAATAATTTTTTGAAAAATATTGAAAAATAAATATTACAAAACAAAGAGTTAAAATCATTCCAATTAATTTCTAATAAATTTAAAACAAAACAAAAAAAAATATTAAATTAGTTTTGAGATCAATATTAATTGATGATTTCGACTGTTCTATCTTGATGTTTTTATTTTCATTGCATATCTACGACCAAAAGAAAATCCCCTCAAGTGTTGATCCACATGTGCTCCTTTGATATCTAAATAATGTCGACAAGACATCAAGTGATAGGTCAGACGATTCATAATATTCCATTGTTCACATCTATTTATTTATGTATATTTTGGATTGAAATAATTTCCATTGTTCATCTTAGTCTTGAGAGGAAGGGATGAGAAGAGAGATTATGGAATGTAATTTTTTGTGTGCAACGATTAACCATTCTAAGATTGACAAAGTAGGTTATTTATATATGTATTATTTTGGTTTAATATATAAATAATTTCATAAAAAAATTAATAATATATTACCCTAAAAGGAACCCCATTAAATTTAATAAAAAAAATTATATTTTATTTTATGTTGTGAACTAACCTGCAATGTGGTAAATATTTTTATTATGATATAGTAAATAAAAATTCATCTCCAGAAAAAACATGCCCATCTGTGTTCTTCAACATTTCATTATTTATAGAATAAATTTGTAAATTATCATTATTAAATAAATAAATAAATAAATATTCAATCAATAGTCTAGTGACTAAATAATAACAAAATGATCTGGTGAATAGAAAATAATATATTTATGAAATGTATAATTATTTATTATTGAATGAATAACAATAGATAAATAATTATTATATATTTTTTATTTAAAAAATTACCTTAATAATATATAAGTATTTATTGTTGTCATTCATTTAACAATTATTGAATAAATTTTACTTCTTGATATGTTGAATAATATTTATTCTAACTGTTAAAGGTAATTAATATTCAATTGAGATGAAAAAAACAATGTTATGACTGACCCTCTATGCCTCATCCACTATAGAATTTGGAAGGATTTCCTAATGACTAATATTACTATCTAGAAATGGGTCAGGGAACTCACTGACGAAAAAGATATTTAACTACCTGAACATTTATAAATACAGTCACCTTTGTGTTGGAATAAAACTTGGTATTATATATTTGGGTTATAGAAATCACATGAATATTCATGGTATAATTATATTGTATAAGATTTAAAATATTACTAAGAGTCTGGAACTTTTATAGTATAGTGGTTGAATAGTTATTGATTATTATAAATATGGGATTTTCCCAAATCCAGTTAAGATGATCAATGGAAGTGATGTCCTTATCAAGTAGGATTGTACTTTATAATTCCCATTTATTAGAGCTTATAAGGGAGATAGCATTACTGAGAATATCCCAGGACCATGCCCAAACATATATTCAATTACATAATCATGATTGAAACTGTCAATTAGAGAATTTAAAGCTCATTGAGATAACATCCCCAACCATGTATGCTAAACCATCATATAAGAGTCTCATCATAAAACACATAACCATTATGGTGTTTTTTGGTGTAGTAATTTTATATGTGAGAACCCTAAAAATATGAATAGGAATATTATATTGAATAAATTATATATATAAATTTTATTATTATTACATTATAAATTATCTTTATATTGAATTAATATAACAGAAATTGTATTTTTGGGTTATATTAAAATTTAATTAAGGCCATTATTTTTAAAGAATTAATTAATTTTAGGAAGTAAATATTATTTTAATATGTTATTATTATTTAATTTTTATTTAATATAAATGATCATATATCATATATAAAGTCAAATATAACATTTATAAGGGTTAAAGAACTGTTATTATAATAAAACTGAGCATCTCCCAAAAAATGCCTATTATTGTTTTAAAAGTGTAAAGTCACATTTTTTTAAAATTATTTTGTTAAAATAAATAATAATTTGGGAATCAGAATATACAAATTATATAATGGTTAATTGCTTTATTATTTTCTGATATGGTTAAATCTTTTGGTAAAAATTAAATTTGTAACAAATATACGTGGTGTATTATGACATCATATTGACCGAAACATTATTTAATAAATAATATAAAGTGTATCAATGACCAAATCTATGTTTATCGATTGTAATTATATAATTATATGTTCTTTTTATAAATTTTATAACGCCTTTATAAATCCTCCAAAACCTATAATATATTTTAGTGTTTTAAAATCATTTTTCTAAGGACATGAGTCACTTCCACATCACTAGGGGTAATATTTTAATAATATCATCCATCCTCATAATAAAATAATGTAAAATAATCACCTTTGGATGAAACCTTGGTAAAAACCCAAGGGTTTTGTAGTTTTTATTACATTATAATATTGTGTCAAAAACATAAGTTTTAGAAATAATAAATAATTTTCTAATCATTTTCTATATAATTCCACACAAGCACTGATTTTTCTGCACTCAAAACCCATAGATTAAATCATTACTTTCTCATCCCCACTCTAGAGTCATCCCATGGTGCCGTACACAATCAAGGATCTCCAACCAAGAAATTTTAATCACACTCTCATGGTAAGGGATCCTTTCACATTTCTCTTTATTCATGCATCTTCTTTATCTAATTTGTGTTATATACAATTAAGAATTGGAACATATTTTATTTCATATAACCGTATTATCTTCATGATTTATAAATTATGATATACCCTGGTATATCTCATCAATCCCTCCCATTAAAATTTATTCTCCACCGTTATGCTGTTGGAATTTATCATGGACTTCTCATGACAATCAATTGAGTAGTGAATACCCTTACTGGTTTCCTATTAAGGGTGTTCAACTTTATACACATAAAATTCATTGATTGGGGACATAAATGTATTTTTCCCACACTCCTTGATCATGAAATAATTTGAGATGAGAAATGATCCCATGTTGGACAATCTATGATACACACTTATGCATGTGAATGAAATGAATGTGATGGGTGGAGCCGGATTTATATATCTCTCCAATGCGTTGTGTAATGCTTTTGTCTCATCAGACAATTTACAATGATCAGGTAGTGAATGTTGTCCATCCTTGGAATGTTTCCATCATTATGTCTTTGTAGTTTGTGTTGACCTAGGATTAGGATCTAGGATTAATGTTGTTAACACATTTCCATGATTGCATTATATTACGATTGTATGTCAAGTGTCATTTTTTAATGTTTATTATTCTCACCACTTTTTTACCCCATAGATAATTGTTTAAAATGTAATAATTTCATTATTATATTCCATTTTTATTCCATTATTGAGATTTATATCTCACCCCTTTCTTATGAATGTCCCTAGGTTAACCCCTGTAATTTTATGTATGATGGAATAATACGAGCATGTTATGTAAGTTTCAATAATGTATATGTATTACATATTTTGTTTTGTTATTTATTGCTCATAATTCCCAAATACACTTGGAATATTGATCATATGGGTGGTATTATCTATAATATTATTTAATAAATAATAAATTAATATGTTATAAGGGAAAAGGTTGTTATAAGCTATTTCGTACTGTTAATAACAAGATATGTACACTCATTGTGTAATATTATATATTTTTTGTGATTTCTCATTACACAAGTTACATGTTTGATTTGTTATTAAATATTAATGATACATATTTCAATGACATTCTGAATCAAATTTGTTTATTACACCATGGGCATGAAATTTAAAATTATTGGTTAAATTCAAAAAAATGGACTAGATTCATCTTTCATAAACATCGATGGGACAAATCTTTTCTCACATTATTAATTAATGGATGAACATTAATGACATAACCATCATATCCTACTTCTCATAAACATATGGAATCATTGTTTCGGACAGTAAAACAATCTACATGAGTCATGACATGAATTAATGTTAAAATTAATTTTTAAGGATCAACACAAGTACTCATAGAAAATAATATCCAATGACTCATAATGATGTGGAATTCCTACTAGTGGGCTTTTTCTCATACCCTCCCATTTTGGTGATTACCATGTGAGAATTTAATGAGATGATATCTCATCTTCTTATATGTGTACTCACACTTTTCAGTCAACATATAATATGTCATAAAATAGAACCATAACTTAATATTGTAATTATCATAAGGGAATTTCAAGTTATTCATCATATTACGTAACTACAGTAAACATTTCAATTTGGAAGATGATCTAGTACATTCTTTCATTAATGCCATGCCAAAAAATGAATTGTATGTTATATGATATTTTAGAAATATTCACTTATCTGAATAAAATTACAACATAAAGTAAAACTAGTTGATTTTAGTTCATGAAATCCAACATTGGGGAGTTCATGAGTTGAGTCTCCCATATTACTTTTTAAGAACTTGAATATTTTATTTTTATTTTTTTTAAATGCTCCCTCCCTAGTAATTTGTAAATTTTGTTTTTTTTAAAATATAATATATTTTAAAAACCCCATGCACACTTATTTTAAATTATGTTTTTTAATTAGTTTTATTATTATTTTATTGAATTTAATGGTATTAATTTTAATGAAATTTATAAAAATCATTATGGGATTTTGTAAAACCAAATTAATAGTAGAATAACATACATAATTAGAAAAACAATATATGATGAAATTTTGAACACGATCAAAAATAACAATTATTTTGAAAACAGGTGATTATTTTAAAATAAATTATATTGACCTTAATTATATAATTATATTTCCACCATTTAAATATATTTAAACACCACAAAAAATAATTTTCATAATAATCATAAATCTAAAAAAATTCCTAAAAATTTAATTATAAATTTTCATATATAAATATTTAGATAATAAATATTTAATCTAAAAAGATAAAAAAAATTATTTTTAATGTAGTGTCCTTTTTTAAATATTACTGTATGATATTTTAGTAAGAGATTCTGAAATTTAATGAAAATAAATAAAAAATGCACATATATGACTTTTCAAACATGAAAATACATGTGCAATATAACATTGACATACCTTTAATTAAATCCCATAAATACACACCCACATTTTAGTATATAATCACACGAATTCCATACAGACATCAATTTTTTATAGAGGACTGATTCAACATAGAAACTAAAAAATCACACTATTAAATATAATACTTGAATTAGTTCTGAAAACCTCTAATATGAATGCCTAAAAGAACTGATATTTGGAGCACTATAAAAAGACATGTTCTTTTATCAAGGATTTTAAATTATTGAATAAAAACCCTTCATTAGTTTTAAAGAGTTCTTATAAATGATATATTTTTTAGAAATCCTTCCAGAACAGAAAATTGGATATTTTATTATCCAAATTCGCAAAACCAAAAATAAAATATTTCTTTTCACTACTACTTCTAGCATGGATAAAAGGAATGAGTTATAGTATTAAATTAAATTATTTATAGAGAATTTTTGTATAGAAAGAAATAAAAATCATCATAATTTCATATAAAATTAAAGTAATATATATTAATGTTACTACTAAATATAAATTTTAATACACTGCAATTACATTTATATTGACTATTTATTAAAAACATTAAATTTTCAAACAAATTCAATATCAATTTAACATGTAACAGGTTGAGTGGACACATATTCCAAAATCCTTCGAACACCATTCTAATACATTCTTATCATGGTACAATTTTACGAACACACCACCCCTAGCTCAAATGAAATAATAGTGTATATGTAATGAAAAAAATGATTATTTGTGTAACACTATAATGAAAAATAATGTGACATAATTATGATACAATATTTCATTAATAAAAAAATCACAAAAACATGAATAAACAATGATAATTCATAAAATAAATGAATAACACAATACCTAAATAAAGAATTATATAAAGTAAAATGACACTATTAGTACGTCTTCTCAATTTTAAGTATGTGTCATACCTCCATTCATACCAGCCACACCATCTGTTCAACTAACATGAGCATAATTCCCCCTAATCTTAAAGGAATTATTGATCCTGATCCTAAATATTGAAGACATTATAAGAACTTTTCTCAATTTTGAGTAAATTGAGATTTTATTTGTTACAAATTTCCCTTTAAAATTAAAACACACACATCTAGTCAAAATTATCACACCATATTTTACATTTTTGTGGGGTCCATTGAGATTATGTGATTAAAAATGAAACCAAAGGAAACTGGATATTTATTAATATTTATTTCATATAAAAAATAATAATCATGCACTACTTCTTCTCCAATTATTTACCTTTCATGGAACACTCAGTGATCTCATAATTCAAAAAACACTCTGGATATAAATTGGATGATTCAAGGAAGCTCCCCATGGACACCTTATACAACCATACTTGATGATTTCTATTTAATGAGAATGACATTAGACATATCCATTATATTTATTACCATATATTTATTCTCATTAAAATTGTATTCATATATCCCATTCATTACATGGGATTTGGATAATTCATGTACCTACATATATAAATAATGACTTTTCATTATTCTACACCAGTTGTAATCCATGGGATAATCTATAAAATCCCATCATATCACAATATAAAAACTATTTCAACATTTCCATTGATTTATCCTTTTATGTGTATTAACAATTCCGATTACTTATGAGTGAGAGATTTTAATGTCACTATAGCAACAAATTGAATGAATAGATGGTCTTTTTCATCCTCCATCAATTTTTGCCATTGTTATTATCCTCAAAATTCCTAAATAATTTCATATAACCATGCTATTGGTGGATATTTCATAAAATAATCCAAATCCAAATATATATAATTAAAACATTGTGGTCAAGTTAAAAAGGAGGGGGCCACCTTGAGATCTCAGGGATGGGTGTATGTTTTGGATGCTTTCCATGGGGTGTGTGTTCATGTCGTTGATGCTAGCCTGACATGGGATGTAATTTTTCAACAATGATGCATTCAATAAAGGGAGACATTCATTAATTCTTCAGTGATGTTGTATCCATGATCTAAAGGGGGTGATGGGATATCTTTTTTTTGCATCCGTGGCTTCCTCCTCTGATCTAATCGCTGATTTCATGTCTTGCATAAATATTGAGATGTGGAAAATGAAAGACTTTTTAGTTACATATCATTTGGGAATCCGGTTATTTAAATTTCTTATATAAATACATTCATAAAGGTTAAGTCAGAGAATCTACATATAACAACGTGAGAAGTCACATTGGGAATCGCTGGCATGTCTGTACACTGAAACACTAGGGAACCTGTATTTCTTTTATTATAGGGAATTCTGAGGGTGTGAAATCCTGATGAATCCCATATTGAATGTGAGGAATCATATGCAAGATTCATTTCTATGAGGGGTTTTTTGGATTCCCAATTTAAACATGGTGTATGCTGGTAGTTTAACATCTAGAGTAGTCATATCTGACTGATTAGAACCTTGAAAAAGTGGAGTAGATGGTAGTGCACCCCTAAGAGGGGTCACCTGGAAGGTTTACCAGATGGATGGAATATAACGCCCAATGAGGACAGACCATGTATGGCATGTCCCAAAATGGGAAGATTTCATATCGTGATGGATAATATGAACATCATAGAGGGTCAGATCAAATATATCTGGGTCCTCGTAGAGGGGACATCGTGGTTTACAGTTGTCTAATATTGAACCTCAATGAGGTTTTATACATTCTCAAATAGGATAAAAGCCCACGTAGTTTGAGAGTGAGGAATAGGATCAGGCTGTAGGCATTGTACAATAACCTGAATACATGTTGGTACTTACGCATGTTTAGTGGCCCATCATATGAGGGGCGATCTAGGTTGGATGATGTGGCTTCTCCACACAATGGGTAAAAGCGACTGAGTGAGTGTAAGGGGATTATATGAATAGATTCTTGAATGGATGGTCTGAATTTATAGAGATGTGGAAGCCCAGATAAAATCAGAATGACTATAGAAGATGTGATGATCTAATGGGATTGATGGGAATGGTTCCGTCACGAGGGAAATGGTGAAGGGATGATAGTTTTGGGCATGAACATCAGGGACGCATCCTATGAACCATGATTGATAGGGGCAAGGATCAATGTCCAAATAGTTGGGATGAGGTGATGAGTCACCTAGGGAGAGGGATCATGAGAATTTATGCATGGATGGGACATGAAGGAAGTATAAACTCAAGGTCTAGCAATATATTCCTGATACATAATGTCTTTAATGAGAAGCTTGGTGGAGACATGATTCATGGGATAGAATCTCAGTGAGGCTACCATCATATAAAAATGGAAAGGAATCAATGTCTATGTAGTCCAAAATGGAAAATATAATCGGGTTGTGCATAATGGAAAATGACCAAAATACATGTCAGGGAATACACATTCTTAGTAGAACATCGCAATAGAGGAACTCCAGATTGGAGTATAATGATGTGTGTGTGTGTGTGATTATTCATGGTTAGTCTCTCGTATGAATGGATTTAGACACCTTAGGGAGGTGGATCTGGGAGATGTGTCCCCAATTTGGAAGATGTCAAATAATGATGATACGACCCTGGGAGGGAGCACCAATGTATTCAATTAATTGGGTTTGGACTTTATGGAGGATACCTACATACCTGAAATTGGTAAAACCCCATATCTTTTTAGTTGAAATATATATTTTAACATCATGATGGAGGATGGGTCTTGAATTTTAACATTGATTCTAACACTATCATCGGGGCGTGCATCAGTCTATGGAAGATGTTCTATTTGTTTCCACGCATTCCCAAATTCCAAAGTAGGGAATAATTTGTCACATATTCAGGGAAATTTTCTCCTTGATCAAAACATGATAATGTGATGTCAGTTCCTCCTTCTATGGATTCGTCCTGGTAACATTTTACCTTGACTGGGATTCCATAAAGATTAAGACATTGTTCATGAAACACTACATAGTTCCATATCATTTTGGATTTCAGTTAATTACATTGCTTCTATTAGGACATTCCAAGGGTTCATGTGAGGGAAGAAACCATTGATTGGGGGGTAGTCATTTTGAAAATTGTTGGCATGTCTCGATGATATAATACTAATTCTTACAGTTTTTGACACCTTATTATAGGGATTATCGATGACACGGAAGCCTGAGGCATCCCACATTAATTATGGTGAATTATATTCCATATGCATACGCTTGAGGTTTTATATAGCTTACTATGATTGAAATAGGGTATGCTACGATTTTAATGTCTTGGGAGACAGATCGAACTGATCGATCACTAATAAGTTAAGATCAAATGGATACATCCCCAAGAGGGAGCTCCTTGGGGTATACTGGATGAGTGTATTGAAACGCCCAATAAAGACTGACTCAAGGATGCTTGGATCACTATAAAGGTGACATTGGGGTCTGGAATTGGCTAGTATTGGACGTCATTAATGTTTCCTAAGTCCCCTATCCTATGTGATAGGGATCAAACCCACATAGTTCAAAGGGGAGATGAATCGAGGTGTTGGCAGAAGACAGTGGCCCAAAGGCATGTTGAGGCTTATGCGTAGTTAGCGGCCTATCACAAGAGGAGTTCTCTTGGTAGGTTTGTTATGGATTGAATAGTTTATATGCATGGTTAGCTACTTAATTTCTACTAGGATTCATGAAGAAGTGGGTGGCATTATATCCCCAAAATGTGATGGCCTAGGTAAAATCAGGATGGATGATAAATGGAAGGGTGAAGTGGATAGAGAATTACATGGATCCATTACAAAGGTCGCAGTTTTGTTGGTTTTGAGCCTTATGAAGGCTTCCAATGTATCCTTGTGGAAGGGAATTAACGTATTCATTGTTAGGTGGGATGTTGGGACACCTAGTGAAGCATCTTATGACATTGTAATCATGTATGGGACTCGAAGGAAGTAGAACCCCTTGGTCGGGGCATGACCTTCCCTGAACGCAGTAGCTTGATGGAGAGGCTAGGATGGGAAATGTGTGATGGGTTTGAACCTCCAGGTGGCTTCCTATGTATCCATGTGGTAGGGATTCAAGGTAATCATTATTTGTGATGGGTTTAATTAGGGTGTGTACCTGGGATAATGTCACGATGATATGGTGGGGCTTATGCGTAGTCAGTTTCATAGGTTAGTCTAATGCCACTGGGATGGACCAGAGATGTGGGACCCGAAAAATTGGAGCACAATGGAAAACTATTAGTTTAAGATTACAATGGATTACCATTGGTTTCAGAATACAATGACATATCGTTGGTCAGGACTACAGCACCATACCTTTGGTCAAGACTAAAACACCTTACAATTGGTCGGAACTACAATGTGTTACCATTGGCTGGAACTACTATCGATTACCATTGGTTGGGAGTACATAGGATTACAATGGGACGGGTTTGAACCTCCTGGAGGCTTATTACATACATTGTCTATGAAAAATGCATCAAACCCCACGTAGTTCAATGGTACAATGGAATTGGGGTGTCCATAGTGGAAAGAAACAATAAGACTCGCTGGGACTTATGCATGTTTAGCATCCCTAGAATAGGTCTGACACCAATGGGGAGAACCAAAGAAGTGTGTCCCTGCAATGTGGGCCTTGAAGTTTACAGGTAAATGGGGTTTAACCATATGTAGGCTTCCTACGTACCATGTCTAGAATATAGGGATAAAAGACCACGTTGTTCGAAAGCGTGTAGTTTAACATCGTGTGAGATGGAAATAAGAGTATAGTATAACATCATCCCAGAATACGGTGAACCAACAGGGAGTGGTAAGGACTGATTGGTGTTGGGCTTGAACCTTAAAAAGGCTTCCTATGTACTTTGTTTGGAAAGGGAAATGATCAATGTCTTTGTAGTTTGGAAGGGGACTGGGGATTACACACTATGGTATCCCATTGAGGTTTTCATGATTAATGCTTACTCTAAGCCCATGTGAGTAATGCTAGTTGTGAGAAACAAGAGGCAGCAAAGACTTGATGATCATTTCACGAAAGGTGCGTCATTGTGGAATAGAGATGGGTCATATGCATGATGAGCATCCAAATGAATAAATTTGGGATTAAACTAGATTAGACACCGAGGGATATGGAGATTGAGACATACTCTATGGTTGAGGCCCATTGGTGGAAAAGCCTAGAGGGAGGAGATGTGATAACAAAGGCACTATTTCCCATCACTCCTCTATCCATTGTGCATCGATGATGAAACATGAAGCAGGAATGCTACCTCCCACTTGAAAGGCTAGGGGATTCCAACATGATGGTTTCCATTCCCCACTGACAAAAGTCTTTCCTACAAATAAGATCTCATTACACGTGGGGAATGATCTCACTCTCGTAGAGACCAGTGGACATGGAGAATTTATTAGATGGGGAACCCCTTGTATATTGCACGAGTTGAGGCCATTGTTTAATGGTATGTGTTCCGGACAATGGTTCATAGCCATTTAGCTACCTACAACACGGATGAGGGAGGTTCACACCACACCCCTAGGACATTCATAACTTATACCGACCTACCCTTTGGGAATGTAAGGCATCTGTAATACCATAGTGAGGTAGTGAAATAGTGTGAACCATTGAGGGGATAACATTAGTGTGGCAATGTGATGAAGCGATAGACATTAGTGTGCCTATGAGAAGAATCCTGAGGCGAAGAAACATAGTGTGAATCACCGCCAACGGGACCATGATATCACTTTTCCCAAACATGGAGGGTCATATGGGATAAGGGATTGAAAATATACATTGTTCATAGGTTAGGTTCTTGCGATGCTCTAGTGGTCCGCAGAGATAAATACTCCGTGAAGGGGTATGCTTCGTGAAGTGCAGTGGCCTATCCTTGGCATGGGGTACAAATTCATATAAGGGGTTCTTCGTGATCTACAATGTATTTCACAGAGTAGGTAATCACGAAGCATGGGTACCTTGCAATGGATATCAATGCGATGAAATGTACTATGTGGTACACATTGATCCTACCTTAGCATGTGGTTCACTTGTGAATGGAAGTTACTTCACAAAGAATGAGTTCATTGCAAAGACACGAGTCCCCTTATAGATATCCTTCCATTGTGATGGATCATGGGATCAATGAAGGTAATCCCTAATTGAAGAGGGGTTGGATTTGAGATTAGATGATGGTATTTCTCAATGATCAAGTACCTCAAAGAGCTCATTTTTATCATGGTTTTGCATAAAAGAAGGTGAATCACAATTTGAAAGCTGAGAAGTAAAATGTTTAGGGTCTCCATCCTTTGGGTTCGAGGTAAGTTGGGAATTAAAATTCATGGGGTGGTGTGATGCTTTTACATCTCATTGTGGAACCACATGGCACTTAACGATCAGTTGTGGATTGCAGTCAGTTTGTCGTAACCGCAGAATCGACAGTCATCCCCTCCTCTGTACTGAGACCACCTTAATTTTCCCTATAATTCTCACAGAGGCTTCCATCATGTTATAATGTATCACTGAGGTGACTTGGTTCCCTTTGTGGTGTGAATCTTCCTATCAATTTCATCGCAATGATTGAGCCTCACACCTCTTTTACTCTGTGGCAGCCATAGAGGGGGCTTTTTCTTCCATCTGGAAACGGTGATGAGAGGCTCTGTGATGTCTGGGATGCTGAGGGGCTCCTCGAAGGTCACAATGATAAAGAGATCCATGAAGGAGCCTCAAAAAATAGACCATTTGACATCGATTTCTTCTTTGAGTATTTTATTTGGGTACACATTTTTGTGCCAACAAATGCCCCTCCCCCCCCCAGTCTTGGAGCCAAAGGAAAAAAAGGGTCAAATTATGAGTGTAGATTGCCAAAATTTTAAGGCTAGTTGAAAATACTGATCGTGTATCAGGGTCGTAATGTGGAGAGGCGATGCACGGGTTGCGAACGCTTCAATGATCACATCAACCAGGAACACCGCAAAGCTCATCAGACTTCTCTAATAAATAATTATGAATAACCCTTATTTATTCCATACACATATCTATGTTATTGGTGATGTTTTCCTCGATTCATGAATCTCTTCACACTCTATGATATTTCCATGTGAATCGTGTCCATTCGGATCTGTGGCACACAACGGGTCTTTAGACTATGCAATCATGTGCTCCACAACGTTTCCATGTGGGGCCTATGGTGGGGATTTGTTACATTCCTATTTCTAGCTGAGCTCTACGAATGAGATTTGTGAACGAGCTCCGTGAACCAAAGAAGAAAATAAAAAAATTTATGACTGAATGGCTCATCATGGAGCTACCAGGGGGTCCATGTGGATGAGGACCAGAGGGCATGAGCTTGATGATTACCTGGGCATCAAGGAGTATGTGCTGAGTCGCATAGCCCAATAATCATTGGTGTAGATGTTGTCAGATAGATAGAAAAAATAACCTTTATCAAAAATACTACCTCTGTATGGCTTTGGTCATAGGGATGACGTTATCATTCCCAAAGAAAGTAGGGATGATCTAGACTACTAGTTCAAGTGTACTCTCTGCCAGCACCAGTGGTTCAGGGCAGTTGTTGGTCATACATTGGAGGATTATACACCCTTAAATTCTGACTACTTGTATAGTCATGTAATCAATGTTGATGGGAAGGAATTGATGCTAGTGTCTCTCCCACATAGTAAAATACTATTCTGATGGTGCCATTGGGGAACCCATAGAAGGGGTGGACCGATGATTGGGATTTGCGCCATGTCAGCAACTTCACAGATGATTGGGCTTGGTATTACTATGTATGCGCCTCATGCAAGGATTTTAGGGAGGAGCTGAGGCATGTGGGCCTATGTGTGTCGGTCTGGGCCTCCCAATACCACATCTACCTGCTAAAGTAGCTGGTGTGGGAGTTGCTGAGAAGGTGGTCATCAAGGACCAACACATTCCATTTTCACCGTGCGGATATAAGTATTAGTCTCTGGGACATGTAACAAATATTATGGGTCACTATACTAGGGGTGATGTATGATGAGTTCCTCCATACCACATATACATGGAAGGACCCAATGCAGATGTCACCGTTGGAAAGTGCATTGATGGACACAGTGTCCGAGGAGGACAAGAATTCAGTTGGCGAATTCCACTTTAAGGGGTGCTTCAGTATGTTCTTGAATTCCACAGTAGATGGGATGATTCCCACGAGGTCTCCAATCTTCTCAAAGGGTGTTCAATGCAGCAAGGATCACTCCTACTGGCGAGTCATGGAGGAAAGATAGTGGAAGACATGTTGGTTTAGCATCATCATTGAGGAGAAATTGAGGGATTGGTTGGCATCACTCATTTTATTTCTCATATGTGGCTGCATTCTACCGGTTAGTTACATGAAAATGGGCATGCAGTTGAGCACGTTTATCATTGAATCCATGTTCACAATGTGGTTGAGGGGCAATGTGGGGATATTTATGATACATATGATGTACACAATGTTGTGGAATTCTAGTGAGTTGAAGAAGACACAAAGGTTTTGAGGGATGTTCCATATTCTATATGGGTGGATAATAGTGCACATGGGTACCTATGAATATATGAACCCCATTTCCCCTCCATGGTCAAACTTCAGACCATATATTCTGAATGTGTTGGGGAGATTTCCAACGTTGTGGACCACACCGATGGTGCTGAACTGTGACTAGAAGGTGGATGCGTTCAACTTCCAAACATTACCATTGCCAATAGTTGAGTTCACATAAGATGACTAGGGAACGTTGGAGCATCGGTTCTACATCCTTTCCAATCATGGTAGAGTCCTGGTGGAACGAGTTGACTGGGAGCCACTTTGAGAGTTGTACACCCCCACTGTTTTGTGAGGAAGTTATGGTGTATGCAGAGGCTTACCCAGTGGGTCTACTTGGGAGTGTTCCATAAGGACCATCATTGTGTGATGAGGTAGATTTGGATCATGTTCACAAGGGATTATGGGAATATGTGGAATAAACTACCTCCACCCACAACATTCTTTGGGATGGTGAATGAGAATTCCAAGTGTTGGTTGGTAGCTTACCTTAGAGAGATTCTGAAGGGTCAAATTGTCTTTTCTAGTTATGGGGTCCCCTCGGACCCTCGAGGTCAGGGATAGAAGGCAGTGAGGAAGTCCTTTTGTGTTGTGGATGTAGTAACGGTGAATCCCGCACCAACTAATAGGTAGGAGTCTACGATGGACCATGCAGTCCCAGTAGAGCAATGTCATCTAGAAGGAAGGCATCCTAGCAGGTTCTCTAGGATACCCACTTAGGCTCTCGGGAAGCCACTTCTCCCTATAGATATTCCCAAGGATGATGTCTTTTTAGTGGCCTAGGAAATTTTGGATGTTAACAGGAAACATCTCAAGCCTTCCCCGATGTGTCACCATCTGAACATCATCATGATGGATTTGGTGGTAATCAGTTGTGACTAGGCTGGTTTTGCAATATCTTAGGCAGAGGGCGAGCTATATATCGCTGATCTGGAAGTAATGGAGCACTCTCAGGGTGCTCCAAATCTAATGATGGGTCGATTGTAGTAGATTCTTGATCAAACATCCTCTTCATATTTTCATCTTCCGAATTGAGGATGTGCTTCCCAGTACCAAAATAATCATAAGGGTCTTCCTGGTGGGGAGGAAGCCGGTAAAGGGATCCCTCTAGAGTTGAGGTGATGTTTCAAAATCTGAACTAGAGTAGTGTTCAATGTATATGGATGTAATCAATAAATCAAATTCTCATAGTCCTCATCCATGTCATTTAGTACTTCTCTCAATCATTTGGCATATGATGAATGGCATCATATTCAAAACATGCTCCGACGCAATATTAGAGGAAGATGCATGAGCATCAGGATCTCCAACTGTGATGGCAGTGATTACCATTCCTAGTTGAGAAATGACACCCAAAGCGGTTCTCCTGGAGTCTTCGAACATCCCAACAATATATGGGGGGACACGCCTTAGGGTCCCGACGGTATCAGCATAGGTCTGACACCAACTATTTGACCTCTATATGTCCCATTAACAGAATTTGTAATTGTCATCCATTGAATCAATTCAACTAACATATGTGTGTTATTCACATGCATAGATCTTAAAATGTCATGGGCCACCATAGTGAGGATGAATAGGGTCCCGGGAGCTTCTTTCCCTAGTGTAACGCCTTTGGTAGTGGAAGCAGATTCCCTATGACAAAAAACAGGTACACTCATGATCATACGTGGGAACATCATTAAAATTGATCCAGAAAACATTGTGTTAGAATCCAACAATGGGGATCAATCATATGAATTTGGTCCTCAACTACAATACCAGACACCAGATGATTATCCTACTGCTGCATTTTTGGAGGTGTTCCCTATATATAAACCCATTGACACTGCGAACTGGGATGAGACAACTTCTGATGAAGAGGATAGCAATATTTTCTATCACTAGACATGTAAGATGATTCATTGATTTATTAGGGAGACCCCGAAGGCATAATGGAAAGATCAAATGTTGAGGATTCATTCCTAGATATGAAAATTAGGAATTGTAGGAGTGGATTCCTAGTGTCCTCATATTCTCATCTGAGACATCATGGTAGAGATGATATGGGAACATGACTGTGGCCTTGGTGTGGGTTGGAATCGGAGGAAGTTAGTAAACTTCAAATGACTCTATGAGTCTGAGAATGATATCCAGGGTTGTTGGAACCGGTGAACAAGTACTATGCATTCCTAAACCTATAATCATGGCTCGTATCACTCTTGGAGGCCTAGCTTTTAGTGGATGAAGAAAAAATTAAGTGAGCCTCTAAGGAGATGAATATCATTCGAGTTGATGATGAGAGGTCCTAAATTGCGGCTAATAATGTATGTATTTTCATCTTTTAGGTGGATAAGGTGTTTAACAACCAATATCTAATCCTACATGCCACCAGCAAGAGAGTGGTTGTACTGAGACGCTCCGTCGATGAGTTTAATCATTTGTGGGTGGGGCCAATCCATGGGCGATGTAATATGTATAAACTAGTAAATTTACATTCACGCTTATATTTTTTATGTTGATTTCATGTGTGAGTTCCATTATTTGTCTTGGTATGATGAATTTCAACCACATTCGATAAATATCCAATGATCAATCCCTATGCTCACGTGGGACGTGACCGATGTGAGAAAAAATAGATGAACGCAACGTTATTCTATTTGAAAATGAGAGTTCCAACCAAGAATTAGACATCCAGGGTCTGAGCAACCAACCCATATTTCTGGGAAGAAAGAGGGAGGCCTGATAAGAGGATGATGTTCTCATAATAGTTGAATTTTTTTCCCAACATTATCTAATGAACGAGCTGGTTAATGCCAAGGGCATTAGAATAAATCAAAATATAGAGGAGTGTAAAGAGTAAATCATGATAGCCAATATTCATAACACTATAAAGATAGCATGGAATTGAAGGTTAACTTTTTACTTTGTTCAAAACACAGTATCACTGTTTTGTTATCCTAAAATGTGGATAACAAATGAGGGCCGACTGCTGACCAAGTTAGAAACATGGATCCTCAGTTGAAATTTCATCCATTAATCTTCTGAAACATTATCACAGGACAGTATGTGAGACATAGACCATGAAAATGTAATATTAGTGGATTCATTCAAGAATTAAAGAGGACGATGGTCGAAATAAAGGGCATGCACAACAAGGACGGTTGGGTGATGGGTTGTTCGAATGGAGTCCAACGCTATATAAATTACACCACCGTGTTGAAAACAAATTATGTGGGAAAATCAGTCTGAACCAAGATCAAACTTACTTCCATATAGGTCCTATCTAGTGAGGACATGGAATTAATTGTAGTTTTATGTCATACTAATAAGGATGATAGACATGCAATTTAACGTCATTCGGTGAGGATGGAGGTAATCGACAATCCCTATAGAGGGGTTGAGGACTGGACGATCATATTGATGGATTAAAATGACATGGCCAGATTTGGGAACTAGAAATCTAGATGTCACAGTCTATATTTCTAAGGTAGAAATCTATTCATACATAGTTCACCAGGCATAGTGTTGTCAAGGGACACGATGAAGGGGGAAATCTTCTCTGGTGAGGAAGATGAGGCATCCAATAATTATCATGGGGCATGCTGAACTTGTTCAAGGTATAACTGTATCTTTATTTTTTTTGTCGAGGTAATGATTACCCAAAAGGGAAATTCATGGTGTATTATATAACCTGACATGAATGAGGATTGTAAGAGTCCACACCACACCATGTGTTTTCAATGGGATTATTTAATACATTGGCCAGAGGTGGTCTAACTTGGGCTGGACCCGAAGGATGGATCATTGAATTTCCATTATACCCCATAAGTATGGGAATCAAACCAAGAATATTTGTTTGATTCTAGTTAAATGTCACGTAGAATGAAAGTCATTTGTCGTATGGTTGTGCTAGTACATGTCCTACCCAAACCACAAATCCCAAATGACTCATTCTAGGTATGGGAAACATGGAGTAGTGGGGGGACATTCTAGTTACATAGGGATATGCATTTGGATCAATGTAATACTAATTGGGTGGTGTCCCACTATTACTGACCTTCCTTCTTGACGCACATTACTGTGTGGAGGTGTAAAACAAATTATGATAGAATCCCACTTGAACGTAAGGGAGTGGAGAGATGTGAATCATAACACCTGAGATCTAGTTCACAATGATAGTGATGTGATGATAAAGAATAGCTATTGACCATGTTAGAAAGACATCATCCATTTCGCAATAGCCTAGTATGGGGAGAATCAAATAAGGGTCAACCACTGACTATGTTTGAAGCATGGGACCTATCAAAAAATGGAGTCTGAGGACTTCTGGGGCGTTGGCCAAAATGGTTGGTGGGAAAATGTGTCATGAGAATGGACCGTAGAGGGGGGTCACATTAGATGTGGGAGGGGATAGAGACCCAAATGAAGTGATCAAGAACATGGAAATGAAACAAAGGAATTTCAATGTGGGAATTCCACTCATTTGGCACTTTTCCATGATGCATTTGAGTAAACCAATGAGACATTTCAGATAGAGGGAGTCAAGTCCCCTTCCAAGGAAAATGGAGACACATGGTGTGATTCTTGAAAAAATATGTGAATGGGGTCCAATGAGGTACTCACGTCCACATGCTCCCACTGGAAATTTTTAGTTGGACAAACCAAAAATTAAAGTTCGGTTGCGCCCAAGGCAATATTCCTGGGAATTTTTAAATACCTCATTATGATGGGGATCAATCCATTTGTAGTTCTATAGAGGAATGGTAGGGTGATAATGAAAAGGACTATATTTTCATGTGAATATAGCATAAAGACAAAAAAATAAGCTACATTTGATAGGTCTTGTTTATTCTTTTGGATCGATGTGATTTTTTTTTGTGAAGAAATAATCTTAGAATGGGGAATCCAGGTGTCACTATATAAATCATGACATATGTTGGCCTTGAAAAATGGCATGGTGGATGAATATTAGAAAGCATGATTTCCCATTGAGTAAGGACACTATAATTCATTGTCATTTTTTGTGTGTGTCCAGGATGATAATGTCATTGTTTAGGGTCATATGATATGACCAGCCTCTGTATATTAACATCGTGCAGAAAAGTCGAAATATTTTAGAGTCTCATGGGGTCACGAAATCTATTTTAAGGACTTATGTCTTGGACACATAAAAAAGAGAGAGGTTTTAGATGGAATATGCACAGTGTGACAAAGAATACCTTTGCCTGAATGATGACAAGGTCGACATCATAATGTGTGAAACTCCAGAGGGGAAACCTCCTGCAGGGGGGGCTGAACAGATCATAGGATAAGGGGTAGACCCAAAGACGAGATGTATGGATGTCCCTACATATCATATGTTGTTGAGAATCAAGCCAAATATAGTTCTGAGGGTGCAATTTAAAGTCATGCGAGACTAGAGGCAAGAGAAACTGGATCTTAAAAGAGGAGTAAGTGGTGATGCTATTGAAAATCCAATGTGTATGAAGAAATAATCCCAAACACACACAAAAATAATATATGAGTCCAAGACAAAAGGCCGAACAGGACATGTAATTAGTGGAACCTAAGCTGTACCCAAAGATGAAATGTCTGGTTGTTTCTACATATCTCATAATGATGGGAATCAAGACATACGTAGTTCTGGAAGATGTTATGCATTTTAACGTCATATGAAAAGGAAGTAAGAAGATATTAGTTTATGGTCATAGAACCCATTCCATTTATGTGAGAATCTTCTATGCGGGAATAGACCATGACCAAATCTCTATGCCCATGTGAACCATGATCGATGTGGGAAACAAGGTTGGATAGGATCATCACAACACCTAGAATAAAAAGAAAGGGGAAATGGAAAAGATCCTCTAATGGCACCATAGAGTGGATTCATCCTCTTATTGTGCACACACGCTCTGAGGAATAGAACCAATAGTGTTGAAATTACACATGAACATGATGTAGTGGAAAATGATTTGAATCACGAGAACAATATTTAAGGCTTAATGGGGGTAGCATGACGATGAAGGATGACTGTTGACCGTGTTTGAAACAAAACATTCATATTGTGTTACTTAAAATGGGAACAAATAAATGAGCATCGAATGCTGACCATATTCGCAGCATGGGAAATGTATCAAATTGTCGTACAAAATACAAAGAGATGTTGGCCCGAGATGGTAGGAGATACTTGGGGCCTTGCATTCAGGTCGTTCTAGGGTCCTTTTATATGTGAAATATGATGGAAATAAAAATAATGGGAAAAATGATGCATGGAAATGGATGAAAATATGTATACATATAATCCTACACTCTTGTTCATGAATCATAGTGCTCTGGGACATGCTGGTGAATTTCCAAAGATGGTTGAGTGTGCCGATTCAAGAGATGTCAAATGGAAATGATGTGTGGAGAACAGTGGGAGGATGATCTCTCAATATGGATAGGTATGTAGTGTGGCTATTATAAACTTGACGTGAATGATGACATAAGACCATACCACACCACAGACCCCCCCCCCCCTCCTGGAGTCTCATTCGAAACAGACAGAGAGATGAGGATGTCTTTAAGAAGCCGGGATGAAACTAAATATGAATGTATAAAAGTTCATATGTATCCTGCAGGGGAAAGAATCATGCCAAATGTAGTTCTGAAAAATGGCATGCAGTTTAATGTTATAAAGTACCGACGAAGAAAGGAGGGGGTCTCAATGAGGAATGTATATGAAGTGGAGGATAACATGATTTGAATGAGGAAATAATCCTAGATACACCACATAATTCATAATTCCTTAAGAGAACTAAGGATGAGAGGCCAAGATAAATAATTAAAGAACATGGGATATTCCCAAAGGCAAAATTTATAGGTTTTCAAACAAATCCCATGAGGTTGGGAATCAAGAAATACATAGTTCTAGGAGATGCAGTTTAGTTCAGCCTCATGCGTCGAAGACATGTTAGATCATTGTTTATGGTCATCGATCTCAGACTGTAAACGGAAAATTCAATTTCTAATGTGTGGGATAGATGGCTGTAAAGGGTGAATCATCGCATCTTCCATGAGGGAGACCGTAGAATAGAAATAATGATCAAGGATAACTACTGATCATGTTCACAACAATGTATTTGTACCATTTCCAAGAATTGAAAAAATATATGAGTGTCGACCAAAGACCATATTCGCAATGTGGGACTTGTATGAAATTGTCGTCTAAAAGCCTCGGGAACATTTCACTAAGAGGGTAAGAGAGACCTGTGTCCTAGAATCCATTCAGTTCGAGGGTCCTTTTAGATGTGAAAGATAATGAAAACCCAAATGATTGGATGGGTAAAGTGTGGTTGGACATATAAATTATAGCATCTTATGGAACGGACAATGGATGGAGGGGTGCCCAAGGCAGACATATTCGGCATGCAAAAATAGGCAGATGTGAATGAGGACATAGTGACCACACCACAACGCACAATACTATGTTGGAACGAGGTCCAGGGGGTGGAAAGGTCATGGGACTTGAGGATGGGCCACAGATGGAATGTCCCAGCTAGTTGGCAATTAATCGTCATGCAGGACGAGTGCTGATTGGTTTTACATCAATAAATAATAGACTATTACAGAGTTTAACGTCATGTGATGAGGAGGTGGTGATCATATTTTGAGGTCATAGAGATCAGACCATGATCATTTGACCATTTATGGGGGTATAGACATTCAAAATCTACTAAGCCCACTTGAGAAATGATCAGTGTGGGAAACATGGAATTGGTTCAGGTTCTCCTTAGCATATAAGAGAATCATAGTAAACAAAGAGATTTGGAAGAGTGCATCCCACCAAGACCTACACTACTTCTCGAGGACCGCTGATGTTCAATGGGATTGCATGAAAAAATGAATCACTGCACCAAATATTTGAGACATGTAAAGGTGTTGATAACGACGGAGGATGGTTGTTGATCATGTAGAAAACAAAACATACATATCATATAACCTATTATGGGAACAAACAAATGAGCATCAACTGCTAACTGTATTATAAACTTTGGACTTATAACCATGTTTTGTCCAGGATCATCCATGATGCTGTCCCGAAATGGTAGGAGAGTAATAAGTCCAAGCATCTATTCCATTCGAGGGTCCTTTCAAATGTGGATGCTGATGGAGACCAAAATAAAGGGGATGTGTGAAGCGTGACATGCATGTGGTCTAACGTATTGGTGTCATTGGTGAATGTGGTGGGGATCTCCATGGATGGGGATACATGGAGTTGTCATGATAAACATAACGTGAATGAAGGTAAACAAAACATGCACCACAACATGTGTTTTGAGAAGCATCTGAGCCAAGAGGTCAAAAACAATGGGAGATCATGATTATTGGGGCTACACTTATGGATGAAATGTTTAGGAATTCATACATATCCCATGATTATGAGAATCAAGCCATACATAGCTCTAAATGTGAAATGATGTTTAGCATCATGTTGTTTCGATGTGGATATGATAGAGAAACTGGAGTGAGACATGGTGTGATCTTCATAAACTGTATATAAATGGGGCCAATGAATTACACATGATACCATGTGAAATCTTCCAAGAGAACAATACCCAAGGGGTAGTCATGGAGAAGAATTTGGGATGGACGCTAAGTTGAACCATTTGAGGTTTCCTACATATCTAATGAGTATGGGAATCAGGCCATACATAGTTATTGATATGCGGTTTAGATTCAAATCATGTGGCGATGATTTTGGGAGATCTGAGTTTAAGATCACAGAGGTCAGACATTTTTTGAGCTTTATCCTCATGCAAGAAGAGTACTGAGTATTTTTACATCCATAATTGAGGATAGATCATGTAGTATAATGTTGTGTGGTGACGATTGAACTATTTAAGGTCATGTGGGACCATATACAGTTTGACGTTATGATGGATGACATATATTTTAATGTCATGTGAGACAATTGGCGAGTAGTTTTACCTTCTTCAGGTCGGGCAGATCACATATATTCACATCATGTGGTACATACATCACAGTTTAATGTCATCTTGGATTGGTTTACAAAGGAAAAGTATTGACTGGGTAATTTATCATAGGGTGGACGAGTTATATTTTCCCCATCCATGGTAACTAGGCAGTATTCACCATTGGGGTAAACCTTGTAATTGTTGTAATGTCTTTAGAATTTGGTTTCAATATAGGGTGGTGTCATAACATGTATTATTGGAATTCTTAGGGATAAAATTATTTCACCTAGTATGAATGAGTGGAGGTGAACATTCTTGTTGAAAGAACAAGATATCTTGTTTTGATGCCTCACAATACTGTGTAGGGAAGGAAGACTATTCCCGTTGAGCACATCCAATTCATCCAAATGGATTTCAGCTTCTATATTTAGTGTTTTCTGCTTATAGATAGTTGTGAATGATGGTGGAAACTAAATATAGATGGGCAGGACAACCTATGTTCAATACACAATGGAATATGGGGCCACCAAATTGGAATTAAGAGTCGTTGCCCGAAAATACTAAAGAGAGAGTGGAGTTGATCATTTTTATTAGAAGCTCTGGCTAACTTATTCTAACGCCTCTCCAAATTATGTAGTGTACAAAACCTATTATCATCACGTTCTTCCAGTTCATCCAGACACATTTCAGCTACCTTATCTGGTTTATGCTACTTGTAGACAACTGTGTGTAATGAAGGAAACAGAATCTGGATGGGCAAGAGTGCCTCTGTTCCATAAACACAGGAATATGGGGTCGGCTGAGTGAAAGTTAAAGTCATGATTCAATAATCCCAGAGATATTTGAGGAGTTTATCTACCGAACACTTCTTGTTCGAACCAAGCATCTTCTATATAATGCTACAAATTGATTTATTGAACACAACGATCTTCCCATTTTCATGCACATGATAGCTAGACATATGTTTAGATTGGATGTGGTAATTTGTGTACAACATCTTTAGTTCGACTACCTGGATGGTAGTGTTGTTATAATTGAGGATAGAGTGAAGGACTGTTAATTGGAAGATGGTATTTGAGCTAACAAACTCATCATTATAACGGGCCTTGACATCCGTGATATGAACATCCTCTTCCAACATGGAAAATAAATTTGTTCAGGTTTGGATTAATCTATATTGGTGGGATGTCACTAGTGGATAGTGTCGCATGACATCATGTCCCTTGACTATAATAGACCAAGAGTACATGAATGTGTGAAGAGGTTCTACCAGCAGATGCCTAATGTTAGCATAGATTTTTCATGCATGACACCTATTGGGAACTCGATAGAGTCACGGATCATGGCAAGGCTAAAATACCCCAATCACTAGATCTATTGAGATTTTTTCAGCCTGGTCTGATGATACCCATCAGAACTAGCGTTAACCTCATACATGACTTGAGAAATATCACATTCTTGAATGCAATGGAGGAGAACCCCATCAAACCCATGTCTATAGAGAATCCTCTCAAGACAGGACCACTATGTAGGGTAAACTAAAATGTGTGGAATTAGATACACTCGTGCTCGGCTCAATCTACATATATATTTTCCTACTAGATTCGTTATAAAGGTGGTCCTCCAAACAGAAGTCTCCTCCAACACTATAGAAGGGGCTCCTGGGGGCCCTAATGTGGAGGCTCTAGTGGTAATGTGTCTTACCTGTGAGCAATCGATGACTTATAGAGTAACATGAGTGATGATTGTTTGATATACTACAAGGATAATCAAATCAAACAAATCAGGCTCCAAAAGAGAGGCAACCATGTTGGCCAAGGTGTCATGTAGATCGTTTTGGGACTTAGCGACATAAGTAACTTCTAGCCATGTTGGGTACTCGCCCATCATCTAGAGGGTACATTCCAATAGTGGTATGACCTATGGCTTCTAGACAACATAGTCACCAATGATCTATTTTATGACTAACTCGGAGTCCCATTTCACACATATGTGGGGAACATCAATCTAGTGGTCCAACTCAAGACCATTATGATGTCCTGATACTCAACCTCGTTGATTATACAGCCTTCTGACAATAAGAATGAATATGGCATCACATCTTGAGCTTCTGTAATGTGGATCATACCCTATCCCACTCTGTTGATTCTTGGTTAATTGAGTCTTCTAAAGTAGGGCTTTTTGAAACACCATCAAAGTACATTTTGCAACATAGAATGGCTTGGTCTATTCAGAGGATTTCCTCATCGAGAGAATCAATGTCCATAGACTAGTCTATGGGTGATGTATAGGCCACAAGAACGTCATAAAATACCAATCCCTTAATGTCCTTCTAGGGGACAAACTTGATGTCAAACTGCTGGAAGATCACTACCCACAAAGATATATGGCATATCATCAGGGTGCTGTTTTGAATGTACTTCAGTGGATCCACTATGGATACTTGTTCTATCTCATGAAGATGTAAGTAGTTTCCCAATTTCTACACTGCAAATACCCGTGCCTGGAAGCTTTTCTCGACAGATTAATATCCGGTCTCTATGTCAAAGAGAATGTATATAGGATTGTATAAATTTTTCTCTATTTCCTTGTAGTTATTATTGGTGAGAAGGGCACTGAGAGATCCTTCCAATGTGGACACATAAAGGACTGGACGCTTTACAGAAACAAATGGCATCAGAAACTGAGGATTTAATAAGTACTTCATGATCTCGTCAAAGTCAGTTGGTCACTCCTCATCCCACTAATAATCCATACATTTTTTCATTAGACAAAAAAATTCCTTACACATTCGAGATTGATTCGCGATGAATCTGTGTATATAGGTTATGTGGCATTGAAATCCTCGAAGAACGTAAATGTGTCTCAGAGTAGACATCTGGATGATGGAAATGATCTTCCCAAGATCGATCTTGATTCCTCTATATCAAAATCAAATCCGTGGAACTATTGGAGATAACCTTGAAGGTTCACAAAAACTGATTCATCTTAAAAAGGAGGGACCAAAGAAATCCTAACACTTTCTCAAGATCATTGTGATGGTCCTGGATCTGGTCAGAATTGACCACCAGATAATCTATGCATCATTCCTCTAATATCCAATGGATTAGAAATAATATGCAATGCATGGTACGCTGATAGGTGGAACCTGCATTATTTAGTTTGATGGGAATCACCCGGTAGTAGAATGTTCATTTGTGTGTTGTGAATGCTGTAGACTCTTCATCCTCGGAGACTATTCAGATATGAATGTACTCTGATTACCGATTAGTGATGCAAAGTTCATGGAACCTAGAGGTGGATTCAATCAATAGTTCTGTCATAGGAAGCGGAAAATCATCCTTCGAATTGTGATGGTTGAGATCCTAGAAGTCAATGTAGGATTTGATCTGACTATTCTTCTTCCGTACGGGCATGATGATGGATAACCATCATGGGTTCTAGTACACATGGACGAATTATGGCTCTGATGAGCTTATGAACCTTGACCTCAACAATTGAACCATGAGAAGCAATCATCTTTCTTGGAGGCTTTTTGAACCCATGATGATTTTCATGAAGATAGTGGATATGGATGTTGACGTGATGATCTAGTCAGGAAATCATGTCCTGTCTAGGGGAAAATACATCATGATGATGCTTTATGAAGTCCATATATTATTGTTGCTCTTCGGTAGGCATAATGGTTCTTATCAATGCAGGATTCAGATCCATCTCATTACCGAGGATCGCATGTACAAATTCAACATCTATAGTGGAGACACTAACCTCGAAAGGGGAAAGAGAATTATCTAAATCCTCTTATTCACTTATGTAGAAGGTATATTCAATGGGAGGATATTCCAATGAGTTGATAGATCCCTATTGAACAATGGTTCTTGCCTGAGTGGTGGTGGACACCGCATAAGGGGGCTCTTGTAATGCCAAAATAGTAGTGATGAAAGATGTTAACACAATCTCATCCGGCCATCAGTCCTAGGAGAAACACTTGATGATATCAATGAAATAGTGGCATGTTGTCTTGATATATATTATTCCATCATGGATAAACAAGAATTTATGACTTATTGATGTTTCCATGGGGTGGACATCCCAATACCTTATGGAAGTATGAGTCTATAGGATCACCCATGCCTGATTTGTATAGGAATACAAGATGATCATTTAGCATCTCTTAGACATAAGAATGTGTTTCCAGTTCATTTAGGAAACAAAAAATCATTACTCACGATCTGGAGTCGTGGCCTCGAATTAGTGGAGGGGGAGGATGTAGACATCATCTAGGCTTGTCCATGGGTCAGTCGCAGTCCTAGCAGGTTCACCCTCGCTAGCACGGATCTTCTTTTCCTTGCTCTTTTAATAGTCAAAATCTAGGTAATGGCTTTACAAGAGGCGAAGGGAGATGCATCACCTTGGAGTACTCCTACTCATGCATTGTGGGAGTACATATGGAATTGGCGGTATGAAGATGTGACCACCCTATTTAGGTGAAACAATGGACTACCCATCAATAAATTTTAGGTGGTGTGTTGTGAGAGAGCTATGAAATTGGTGCTGGCTATCAGGCCATCGAACTGGGTCTTTGAGTAGATCGTTACAACTAGGGTATGTTCCATCCTATCCTAAATGTGAATTTTCCACTCATAGGGTCTTATACCATCCTCATACAACCCCATCATTCAGAGAATCTGGGTCGAGATATAGTCGATACCAGAACCCATGTCGACTTGACATTGACAAACATCCACACCATTGAAGTGGTATGTGATGTACAGAGGGAGGATATGCCCATGTATATAAGAGCCTTCATCTACTCTGGATAAACTGATGATGGCCTTGAATTATGCCTTCTTGGATGTCTCATCATTTAAGACTTCCACGGCTGCTACCTCCATGTCAAACTGGAGGGGGAATCTTAAATCATATCAAAGGTCTTTGCACAAATCTATGGCTAGGAGAAGAACTGTTATGATAGAGAACCTTCAAGTAATAATGGAATTATTCATAAGAATTTCATACATCCGTCCCAAGCCTGAAATTCTTTTGACAGGAAGGCGTTCAGCGGAAGGAAGTATTCTAGGCCCTTTGAGCTGAATCAGTGACCGGCTTGTGCTGGGAATGTCTCCCTTCTCACTAGTCAAAACACATAGTGATACTACTGGATGAGGGATATATGAATGAGGTTGATCCATAATAGAAATTGGTTAATTATAGCATGGTCACAGTGGTTCTACCTGATCAGGTAGCACAAACGGCAGTGAATAAGGACCTAGTTACTCCAGAAGAGATGGTTGTGCATGCTAAGCTCTATGATCTTCATGTTTTCCATTTTAGTGGCATGCTTATCTTGGTTGAATGTATTGATAGAGGAATTCAAAATACCCACATATCCATGGATCTATCATCGCTGGCAGTGGTTGGGGATGTTGGGAGGATCTTTCTGGCACTCCTCTTGGTCAAGAATCATTTAGGGATTTATCAACTCTATGGTGTTAACTGAAGCATAGCCTTGGTCGCCACATGAGGAATCCACCACCACTGGAAGAATCCTAGGTTAATCTCTATCTCCAAGGGAATGAAGTAGATGAGAGTACATGATGATAATGGCATCAATGGGGGGATTTTTTTCCCTTGCACTACTGATGCTTTCCCTTCTATTAAGAGGAAGGCTGGGACGTCGACATAGATGTAGTGGTTGTGGGAGACATGGTGACTTTTGAAGACTTAGGTCAATTGAGTTGTTAAAGTATAATACATTGGGAATGGGTGATTTTCATATGACACATCAAGTAATTATATTTTGGATAATCGTTGTTAAGAACCTACTTCCACTCACCATCGATGTCATTGTCACTGTCGGGATATATGAATACACATGCCACATGTTCAAGTGCAAGGCTTTACCTGACTCTGTTGTTATAAAACTAATCATGAATCTAGTCTTTATGAACATATCACATCTTGAGGGTGTTCCCTAGGATCCATTTATAGAGGTAGTAATTGGGGTCATCAGTGGGATCTGCCTCTTCGGGCCTCCTATATTCCTAAAATTGTAGGATTCGTTGTTCGATTGCTATTCCGAAATACTCGGGGACCTGGCCCTCATTGAATGAGTAGGAATAATTCCTTCTATATAAGAAGGGGGTCTGGGAGCTTTTCCTTTATAAGTGGATGGAAGATCCTACTGAGGATGTGGAACCTGGTGATATTTCATAGTTGGTGGTGGCACGTTATGTAGGGATGCCTGCCGATTCAGTGGCGGTTGATGTTGGGCCAGAGGATTCTATTGAGCTGGCGGGCCTCTTCGACGGTACAGAGGTGGCTCTACCAGTAATAGGTCCTTCTACCTAGTGGCATCTATTTGTTCTACCATGGTTGGCTCGACCATTACAGCCCTCCTCGCGATAACTATGGTAGGCAACGAGCATACCTGTTTGGCCTGCAATAAGGCTTTCACTAGTGCGGGGACTTATCAATTAAATCTCAAAATCCCTAACGGTAAATTTTCATGGAAAGGTAGGAGACCAGTTTAGTACTCACATTCCCTAGAAACATTGTTAGCTACTTCTCTTGAGTCAATTAGATGTGATGTAAATAGTTGATGCCTTTCCATTGGGCGACAATGTTCGCGACATGTTCATCAAGACATTTCTTGCACTTAAAGAGGTCTAAAATATTTTTCTTCTGAGTGGTGGATCTAAACTGATAAAGGAACTAACTATGAATATCCACCAATCTAGATACTAACCAAATGAATAGATGGCTATACCATAAAAAACGCGGGGGCTTCAAATGGTTGAACGAAACAAATAAATTTGGTATCCTCCTACTACGATGGAGTTCCCTGCATGGTTCCACACATTGACGTGAAGTGGGCCCGATTCTTCAACGGTTCTCATGACCCATTAATGTGTTAATATGTTTGGTTTACAAAAATATGTGTGTCAGAATATCATCCACCCATGCCGGATATGGATTTCCGTTATGCGGAATTACAACTTGTCGATTTTCCAAAGACTCAAGAGGGAAAATGAGCACTATCGTTGGATCATTGGAAGACAAGATCCTTTTTTAGAGGGTCCTTTAACACCAATGCATTTGAAGGTTCTTAAAAATGATAAGAATGCCAAATATCTCATGGAAAGTAGGGTGACATGACCTCTGGGACAGTTGGGGGAACTACCTGTGGAGTGGCTGGGTGAGCCTGACCCTGGACCCAGATAGTATTATTTCGCTGAAGTGGATTTTGTGACACAAACCACTCCCCATTTCAATATCCTCTAGAATCTACCCTAACAATGTGGGCATGATGGTCAGGGTCATCTGGAGGCAACTCCCTAGGGTGTGTTTTACCTAACCCTACTACCCCAGTCGAGGATCACCATTGTATGATCAACACTCAACAATACATTCAGTAAGGTGGTCATCGACCGTCTCCTTATGCACCTTGAGTTGTTGATGCCCCACGGCCTTTTCGGGATCATCTATGGTCTCCTACATTGAGACATATGGGTAAGAGGTTTTGACGACCCCATGATCCTCTCATCCCTTATTAAAATTCTGACCAAAGTCTAATGACTCTGTAGGTATGGGAAGAACCAAAAAATTTCTTTTCTGTAGAGTAAATCTTACCAATAAATCCAATTGGTTTGGAAATCCACTAGGGGGTATGTTCTCTTTAAGGAGGTCTAACTCATTTTTTTCTCTACTATATCATCCATTTTAACCTTGACACTACCTCGATGCATTTCCCCAATATCGCTGGTGGGCAGGGATGGCACCAGATAGAATTGAAATAAATGGCCACATACTAGAACCAACCTTGGATTTGATCATGTGGTGAAACCTCCTTAATGATTATTCAAAGTACTGTTATGCTCCGAACACATTGTTTCTAGAGGTTCCGATGGTGACTGGTTGACTCAATGTAGAGGGCCATAGGAAGCATGGCCAAGTCAACCATACGACATTGCTACCCAATATCTTCATAGTTTTCCTGGATCTTGGGGTAGGACACCCACAATAAATGATATTGAAGTGAATTTACCAAAGGGTTTAGTGAAATCACATGACATCATAATGGTTATGTGATTTGGTCACACTTATGTTAGTAGCTGCAATTAAATAGAACATCTCTGAGAAATGTTGTGTTGTAAGGATGTCCCACAAGCACCTTGGCTCATATATGGGATCTGGCCCATGGATGCCCCTTTCATCAACTAGGGGTGGCTGCAGGATGGGTAACAGAACTGAAGTAGACTGCTGAGATAGTATGATTGCCGGTGGAGAATATGGTGAATGGGCTGACAAGCTGCAACATCATGTGCTGTCTTGGGACGAATTCAATTACTCAGTCACAAAATTCTAGTAATATGGATGACAAGCCACATTTTACCACAAATAGGCCGTGATTACTGATGGTGGCCATGATTTTGGTCATCTTCCATAGGTCACAAGAATAACTCTCCCCAGTCTCTGGTGGAGGTAGAGAATATCCATGTTGATGATATGGAGGAGGGAATGGACAAGCCCTAGAAAAGAGGCCAAATCATCGTCCTCCTAGATGTACATTTAGAGGGAGTATTGAATCGATTGGACTTCAATTTCCTAAATTATGAGTTTCAAATTCCACGTTCTTACCCCAACCCATGGCATAGTAGATCAGGGAAAGGGATCCATTATAGAATCACATTCTTCCTCGAAATCTAAGAAGAAGATGGAATGAATCAATGTCTGAAACATCATTATATCCATCTTATGGTGGTGGGGACCCGCCCTCTTACCCCATGATGGTTCATTAGGACATGGTTATCTTTCTACACGAGGAGGACCTTTGAAAAACTGATGTTGTGGAAGAGAGGACAACCTCTTTAGAGAGATGGGGTGAAAGGAGCACCAAGAAAATTGTCAAAGGGGACACGGCAATGACCTCTATGTCTGTTGGCTGACCCATGGTGGGAATCTCTGTATGATGTGCTGGAGGGTGTAAGACATTTGCTTGAACTGGTACTAGAATGGGAAATATATTTATGTTTTTTTCTCTTAGTAGTGACAGTTTGAGGGGGGCGTTTATGCTGGTCCAACCGAACATGCGGAAGACCTCTGTGTTGGGTGCCAAATAAATCATAGTAGGCCTCCACTTCTCTAATTTCTACGAGGAATAGGACCTTCTTCATTTTTAGTAAGATCATGGGGAATACCCCCACACTGATAGTTGTCCATATTTGGAGTATATTTTCATCAGAGACCTTGTGGCTTGAGTAACGACTCCATAACTGCGGTCACAAGATCGATATAGTCTTCTGTGCTAGATGTCAGTGCGGTGCGGGGGACCTTCTCAAAGACTGATTGTGAAATAGGGAGGACCATTAATAAAATATTTAGAGGAGGGAGAACCTACACTCTAATTGGTGGTGGCGTGGGAGGATCTCCACACACTATTTCATCAATGCAAGTCATCCATCAACGGACACCATCTATGTTGGTGACCTGGAGTGTAATGCCAACCTGCAAGTTGGGTTGTTTGGGCATTCATCTGGGTTGGTCATATAAGTTCCCATGTTCAGTATAAATAGATAATTGTTGGTATACATCAGCAATGACATGGAACACAGTAGTCTTTGATGATGATTCCCCCTGGAAAGCTTCTTCCCAGGCATTTTCCCGATGTTTTCATCGGGCTTACTAAATTGGGGTATGGGGTGCGGGTGCCTAACTGACCTGCTCCTCAATCTGTGGGGCCAGATGGTGGTGTTGATGCAGCTTTGATGGATCCCTCATTTGTGGCCCCATGTATGGGATCAAAATTGGGTTTCCCCGGACTTCCATCACCTAAATAGCATAAGGGAGCGAGTCGTGAATGCATTCTGGGGAGAGGATCCCAAAATTATTGTAGGTCGGAGTGTGGAGTAGTGGCTCCCAACAAGGCCCTTGGGGGAGGTGGCGGCGATGAGGCACATAAGTCATTAGGTTATCTCGGGTTGGGATTATCCCCTCTTCCTCGTATCATCAAATATGATTGTTAATCAACCAACTCAGAACATGTTCAAATTGGGAGATGGGGTGTGGATTCCCTAATACTATAGATGTAGAGGCCATTACAAAATAGATGAGGCTACGTATGATTGTAGGGTTGGTATTTCCCCAGCCCCTGCGTTAGTGGTTGGGTGGTGATTGGTTTCCTATCACAAAATCATGGGCCATGAAAAGTAGAAAGATTCACCCATTAGCGCCAAAATATGGGAAGCGATGTCAAGTGCCCCAGTTCCAATCCATCTTCCATGATTTGTAAAAAGGATAAATGGAGATTGTATCACAAGCTGAGATGTCCAACTTTCAACTGCCCTTATCCCTGGTGAGATTCATACCAGGCCCACTACATTCATTGCGGGGCCTAGCACGAGATAACTAGATCTTGTGACATTCTTATCCACCAATATCTTGAATTCTACTAATCTCCACATTGAATAGAAGAAGTTTGTGTCAATTTCACCATTTATGTTTTTAACTCTTTCATTGTGGTGCACATCTGTATATGGAGTACTCCCTTTTATTTCCCCAAATTCCCACTTTCTAAAGGTAGGTGGCCTTGACATCTTATTCTGGGACATTTTCTCCTTGATCGAAATGGAATGAGGGGATGTTGGTGCCTCAATTTGTGGATTCCACCTTGGACCATGTTACGTAGTTCGGGTCTCCCTTAATGATTAAAATAGTTTTCATGAAACTATTCTTAGTTCTATATCATTTTGGATTCTAGTTAATTACATTACATCTGTCAGGACATTCCAAGGGGTCATGTTTAGGTAGCAACCTTCAATTGGGGGAGTAGTAATGTAGGACATCGCTGGCATGTATTGACATTGAAACTCTAATGTTTATGGGTCCCCCCCCCATTATGATAGGTCTTATCAAGGACGTGGAAGCCTAAGGAACCCCACATTGAGTGTAGGAATTATATGACATAGGAATGTCTCTGAAAGTTTATTCAGCATCCCATGATTGACATAGGGTATCCCAAGAGAATAATTTCATGCGGAGACAGATCAGATAGATCAGAACACTAATAAGAGTGGATCAGATGGATACATCCCCAATAGGGTTCAACATGGATGATTTAATGGATGAGTAGATCTAACCATCCAATGAAGATAGACCCATGGATTATTGGGTTCCTATAATTGAGACGCCATGGTTTTTCCATTAGCTATGATTTAACCTCATGGAGGTATCCTACATACCCTATCACTATAGACAAGGATCAAACTCACATAGTTCAAAGGGGAAATGAATCATGGTGTGCATAGAGGACTACGATCAGAAGACATGTTGGGGCTTCTGCTGGGTTAGTGGTCCATAACAAGATGATCACTCTTGGTTGGATGGTTATGAATTTTATGCAACATATACATGGTTAGCTACCCAATTGATGTTATGAGTAGCGAGGAAGTTGGTAGCCTGATCCCACCAGGATTTGGTGTCCAGGTTAAAACAAGGATAGAAGATAAACTTCTAGGTGATGTGAATGTGAAAGATATGGAACCATCGTGAAGGTGATGGTAGTGTTGGGATTCAGCCTCAAGAAGGATACCTACGTATCCTACTGGTAGGTAATCAATGTGTGTGTTGTTTTGTGGGATGGTGGGATGCCTAAGTAGGAGGCCTATGGGGATGGACACATAGATGGGACAGAAAGGAAGTTTAACCCCCCAGGTTGGGGATTTACCTTCCTAGAATGCAACGGATCAAGGGAGAGACCAGGATTGGACATGTGTAATGGTCGTTACCCTCAAGGAGGCTTCCCACATATCCATGTGGCGGGTAATAAAAGTCCAAGTAGTTCAGGATTGGGTCATAGAATTGGGGTGTGCACTTGGAAAAATTACCTGATGATATTTTGGGGCTTACCTGTGGCTAATAGTCATGGATTGTCTGAAATAGCTGGGATGGACCAGAGATGTGTGTCCAAAAAATGGGGACCGCAATGACATACTATTGGTTGGGGACTAGAACGATATACCGTATGTTGGGGGCTACACAGGCCTACAATTGTTCAAGACTAAAATGGATTACTTTTAAACGAGACTACAACTCCATAACATTGGTCGGGACTACAACATCTTACCGTTGGTTTGGACTACAGTGGCTTACCTTTGGTCCAGACTACAACAACTTATTGTTGGTTAGGGTTGAACCACAGGGAGGCTTCCTATGTAACATCCCAAGTAAGTAATGAATAATAGATAATTTTAGCTATGTCTATTAATGGTTAAGATAGTGTTATAGAGGCTTAAAATGAAAATAAATACAATCTTATGCATGGAATACACTAATATTCTTAAAAGATTGTTTTACTGCCTTTTGATGGCAAACCATTTTTTAATCTATATTTTGACAATTTTATAAACTATGTTTGTCAAAATAAACTTATTCTTTATGATTGGGACATCAAAATTTACCTTGTGTGAATTTTTGGTATTTTTCTGACAATATTCATTTTTTAATGAATAGTGAAAAATACTGCATTTTACATCAAAACTGCTTTTTAATCTAATTTATTTATATGATTATATTATCTTTTGAATTGGTCTTAATGTGTAATATAAATATATTTTACCATTTAATCCAATGGTGGTCATTGGAATCAATTTCACTTTGAAATTAGACTTAAACTGGTGTCAATCTTTTGATACTTATTGTTTTGCAAAAACACGCTATTTGCTCTGGCAGCGGGAATTAATTATTAAATTAATTAATGTGACTTATATGATTTTAATTTTGTAAAATAGACTTCATTTTTGAATTCGGAATATCAAATATAGATTAGGGTGAATTTTTGGTAATTTTCTGAAAAACTTCAATTTTTGATGAATAGTGAAACCACTAAGTGGTACTTATAAAGACTGATTTTCCGTTTAAATGAAATTTTTCCATCATTGTGTTTTGAATTTCAAAAATCCGACATACATGGTTGTCATTAAGATGTAAAATGTGGTTCAATGAGATTAAAATAATTTTTTGGTGAATAGTAACTTATTAAGTTTTAATCGCTATTAGTGGTAATTAGGGTAGTTTAAGGTATAAATAATGCTTTAATAATATGAAATGACCTAGACACATGTCCCAACCTTATTGGTTGTGTCATGGCCAACCAAGACAAGCCATGGGTCAACTTGGGGACCCCATGGAGACACTTTGGTTTGGAAATGACATAAATAACGTTTTATTAAATGTTAAAGTAAAAATGACACAAACAAGAGATGTTTTACGAAAACAGTTTTTACATTGGGTTATAAAGATCAGATTTTTGATTATAAATAGCCATTGGAAATCTAAAACGATTTCCTACATCATAGTATTTTTTTATGATTTTTAGACATTAAATAAATTAAATTATTTATGACATAATAATGATGCAGCGATGACATCATTATTTGACGATTTAAATAAAATGGAAAGATAATATAAAATCTATGAACTACACATGTCCAAAACCAATTGGATGAGTGGATTTCGAACCATTATCACCTTATCCACGAATTATATCAATGTGGGACCTTTTTAAACCGAAACACATTTTCAAATAAAGTAATGTTTCTTTACTTTCCAAAAGTGCCCTTCCTCTCCTCTTATAAAAGGCCCCCACCTCTACCTCATTTCACACACTCTTAAAGCCTTTGGCTCGGCCAACTCCTGCCCATTTACTCTCTCCACATCCCTCTCCTCATCCTAGAGGATTCCCTTTGGGCAGAATCCTTTCAAAGGAAGCCTTGAGGCTCAAATGAAAAGGAGTTACACTTTTTAAGGTAATTCATTCTCTCATGTTCATTTGTTTTATTTTTCTTCTCCAACCCCCTAAAATCTTTTTATTTACTTATTTTGTAACAACACCAGTATCTTAAATATACAAGGATGTTGTTATAATATTTATTTGAGCTACACTCTCACACAACTACATCAAATGGTTAAAGAACATACGGTTTCCGTGGATGGTGAAATTCTGCCTCCCGAAACGATGATTGTTCAACACTCATTTAACACCTTCAAAGGTGGCCATTATGATGTCACTATTTTTATATATGATATATAATATGTTTATGTTTTCCTTAAGCTTCTATTTTTTTCATTTTTGGCATACCATTATGGTTTCCATTATGGGTAAACACGATATCTTCATTTTAGGAAGTGCGGACTACCGCCCCCTGAAAGTGATTTGATTCGTTAATACCATATGTGGGATGTGTAAAGGATAAAGTTAATGATATTATATATGTTATTATACTGGAATTATAATATACTCTTATATCATTATGATTCCATTCCAGAAAATATGAAATAGAAATGGAAGTAGCGTTCATGCGTACGTACGACTTACCGTCTCCATGAACGGTGCATTTCATTTCTTACCTCTAAATGATTATGTAATATTATAAATGAATGTATGTACTGGATATATATGACATATATGATATCTACATCATGAATACCATTCTGGATATAATGAAACTTTGACCAAATTAACAACATGTAATGTAAGATGTCTATTTTTGACTTAAGAACCAAATACCGACAAAATTAACATTATTAACTTAACTGATTACATGATGTTCATAACATGGTATAAAAGGAATAATGAACTTGAAAAAGATTCATAAGAAAGTAGAGATTAACTCAAGTTTATTATTCAGGAGATTAAAGAAAGGTCTGGTCAAGTCGGATACGAGGTATGGGACTTCGTCTCAATCCTCTTTCGTGGAGGCATATTTTATTTTATACACAACTTTCTTTTATACAGTGTATAAACCCCTTTGACTTTTATGTTTATTAAAAAGGAATCTTTTTTATATGAAGAGTTTACTAAACGACAAAAAGGGAATGTTTTTGTCGTACGTATGCGGCGACAACGACTTCTCCGCCGTCGTAACCGTTATTTGAGTTTCGGCTTCCTCTACAAGCCATACCTTCTTTTTAAAAGAAAAATAAATACCATGTTTTACTTTTATTTTATTTTGGTATTGAAAATGGTTTTCACAATGTTTTTGTGTTGTATTGATATTTTGTGATTGAAATGTGGAAACGTTGTGTTTCCTTTATGCATGTTTTATGTGATACGATTATGTTATGGTTCTTGGGCATTATTATGAATACGGGTGGTTCCGTGATAAACTAAGGGCGGGTGAGCCCGTTATAGCTCTCCAATGCATTGGGTAACGCGAAGGAGTGAAACGTTAAGGTTTCTCCGAAGAGATTTTAGGGAATATACTGTGATGGGTATTCCAAACGTAACCAAGAGGGTTACTCCCTATGTAAGAATGTTATGAATGCCTCAAGTTACCTTTATGTCTTATGATTTCTATGATTTATTCATGATTTTATGAGGTATGTTAAAGTGCCTATGTTTTATGGGTGAAGTATGATTTCATTCTTATGTATATATGAACTCATGTTTCCTTTCCATGTTTTTTTTATAACCCATACTGAGTTTTTATGCTCATCCCAAGTTTTTGAAATGTTTTTCACAGGTCAAGGGAAAGGTACATGATAAGATGATAGAGTCAAGGATGTGTCAAGAAATAATCCATGTTTTATTTTAAATGTGTTTCCATTGATGGGAATGAAGAATACTATCTTTATGTAACCACTTTGTTTATATGTGGAATGTAATGCAAGTTTTATGATCTAATTCTCTAAAAGTCTAATCCCGAAAAGATCCTCAATGTGTAATCTTGTAATAACTCAAGATTAAGTAAGGTTTAAGGCTGGGGCCTTATAGTTGGTATCAAAGGTCGGTTTAGATAACTTTTGGAGTTAGAATTATATTAAATGATTATCCAAATTTTTTTTTGAAATGATATAGCATTTAAAGATTACCATGTTGCTTCATCTAAGACATGTTTGTTCAGAATGGTTTTCCGCAGAGGAAACAGGGAAGCAGTGCTAGGAAGGCATACAGAAGGAAATAACCTTCCGAATCAGCATCCAGAAATGGTCGGAATTGGAACTGAACAGTTTGTTGCAGTAATGGCGCAGTTGACTCAAGCGATAAATGGTAGTGGTATCCATGCACGAGATCAGCCAGAACAACCGCAGAGGAACATTTCAGTGGTGGAACATTTCATGAGGCAACATCCACCATCATTCAGAGGATCATCTGACCCTGTGCTAGCTGAAAGGTGTATTAAAGCATTGGAGAAGATTTTTGATGTCATGGGGTGTTCAGACAATCAAAAGGTTAGTCTTGCTATTTACCGTTTGGAGGGTGAAGCAGATCAGTGGGGGTCTATGGTTAAAAATATCAGGGACGCCGATGAGATTGATGCTCTTGACTGGGATGAATTCAAAGGTATGTTTCTTGAGAAGTATTTTCCTAAGGCTATTCGACTTAGGATGGAAAAGCAATTCTTGGAATTGAGGCAAGAGGAAGACTCAGTGGCTGCCTATGAAGAAAGGTTCACTTGATTGGCAAGGTATGCTCCAAATTTTATCTGATACCTTGATAGTAAAATCAATCGTTTCTACTCAGGATTAAAGCCAAAATATTAAAGGGAATTAGCTTCTCGTGAGTTTAAAAGTTATGAAAAGCTTGTTCAATGTGCTGAGAAGGTGGAAATGGAGTTTGCCGATGACCAAGTGTTCTATAACAACCAGAAGAAGAAGAGACCGAGGTGGCAGGAGAAAGGGAAGAATTCTTCAAAAAAGTCTGATTGTAAGAGAACTAAGTTTCCAGTTTTGATAAATGTGGCAAAAGGCATGCTGGGGAATGTCTTATGAATTCTGGGAAGTGCTACCGATGTGGTAAGATGGGACATAAGGCTCGTGATTGCACTGAAAAGGATCAAGGTGAAGGAATGAACAAATTTGACTTACAGTTAGTGAAATGTTATAAGTGCAATGAGATGGGTCACTATGCAAACGAGTGTCCGACAAGGAGCTTGAGTGATGGGAAGCAGTTAGACTACAAGCAGAAAGGGGTGGTGAAATCCTTTACAACTACTTCATCAGATGTCGGTCCATCAAATGAAGTTGTATCAGGTACATTGTTTGTTTTTTCTGATTATGCCAGTGTGTTGTTTGATTTGGGGTCTACACATTCTTTCATCTCTGAAAACGTTTCTGGTAAAATGGGAATACCATCTCAAGAAATGACTCCTAAACTTTTGGTAAAAACACCTGGGGGAAATGTTGAGGAAAAAAGAATTTATAAGAATCTTCCTATCCTTATCTGTGGAAAGAACCTACTTGCAAACCTTATTGTTCTACCTCTAGTAGAGTTTGATGTTATCCTGGGTATGGATTGGCTCTCTATTTACCATGATAAGATTGACTGTAGAGCTAAAGAAGTTTCTTTTCAGAAAGACTTTCAGTTTGTTTACAAGAATGAACCATTACTTTTGATAACTTATCAAGAGGCCGAGAAACTTGTGAAAGATGGAAATGAATGTTACCTTGCACACGTCGTTGAAAATAAAGGAACTATTCAGATTAATGATGTGCCAGTGGTAAATGAGTATCCTGATGTTTTTCCTGATGAGTTTTCTCTAATAATACCAGATCGGGAAGTTGAGTTTACTGTTGACTTAGTTCCTGATGCTAAGCCAATTTCAAAACCCCCTCATCGAATGGAACAAATAGAACTTTTAGAGTTGAAGGAGCAATTGCAAGATTTATTAGAGAAAGGTTTCATTAGACCTAGCACATCACCATGGGGTGCTCCTGTTTTATTTGTTAAAAAGAAAGATGGTTCTATGAGACTTTGCATTGATTATAGAGCCTTGAATAATATCACTGTTAAGAACAAATATCCTTTGCCTCATATCGATGATTTGTTTGATCAGCTCCAGGGAGCTCAGTTTTTTTCAAAGATTGACCTGAGATCGGGGTACCATCAGCTAAAGGTAAAGGAGGCAGATATTCCGAAGACCGCTTTCCGTACGAGATATGGCCATTATGAATTTGTAGTAATGCCTTTTGGGCTAACCAATGCACCTGCTGTATTCATGGACTTAATGAATAGAATTTTCCATGAGTTCTTGGATATGTTTGTGGTGGTTTTCATTGATGATATTTTGGTGTTTTCTAAAAGTAAAGAGGAGCATGAAAAACATTTAAGGGTTATCTTGCAAACCTTAAAAGAAAAGAAATTGTATGGGAAATTCAGCAAGTGTGAGTTTTGGTTGCAAAAAATTTCTTTCCTTGGTCACATTGTTTCTAAAGATGGAATAACTGTTGATCCTGCAAAAACAAAAGTTGTGGAAGAATGGCCAAGACCAACAAATGTAACCGAGATTCGTAACTTCCTTGGTTTGGCGGGCTATTACCGAAGTTTTGTTAGAAATTTTTCACGGTTATCTAGTCCAATGACTAAGATAACTCGGAAGGGTGTTAAGTTTATCTGGACAAAAGAATGTGATGATTGTTTTCAGGAATTGAAAAGAAGATTGGTGAATGCTCCAGTTTTGGCACTACCTTCCAGGAATGGTGAGTTTGTCATATACAGTGATGCTTCATTGAAAGGAATTGGTTGCGTCCTAATGCAGAATGATCAGGTAATTGCTTATTCTTCACGACAGTTGAAAACTCATGAGGTAAATTACCCTACACATGATTTGGAATTAGCTTCTGTTGTTTTTGCTTTAAAAATTTGGAGGCATCATTTTTATGGAGTAAAGTGTGAAATATATACTGATCACAAAAGTTTAAAGTATATATTCACTCAGAAAGAGTTAAACATGAGACAGAGGAGATGGCTAGAATTAATCAAGGATTATGATTGTACAATTCATTACCATCCGGGAAAAGAAAATAAAGTGGCGATGCTTTGAGTCGAAAAAGTAATGCTTCATTAAAAATGTTGTGTTTGGAACGTGATCCTTTGGTTAACGATTTGATGAACTTTGGCATAGAAGTTGTTGGTGCAGGAAGTCCTTCTGTTTTGTTTCAGGTATCAGTGAGATAATCTCTATTAGATAGAATCAAGCAAGCACAGAAGCAAGACAGTGAGTTGTAGAAAAAGGTAGAGTTGGTTCAGAAAGGTAAGTTTCCTGAATTCAACATTGATAATGATTGTGTTTTGAGATTTGTGAAGAGATTGTGGGTGCCTTATGATTCACAGTTGAAGAGAGAGTTGTTATGTGAAGCTCATAGTTATCTGTTTTCAGTTCATCCGGGCAGTACTAAGATGTATAGAGATCTGCGGGAGTATTACTGGTGGGATGGAATGAAAAGAGATATTGCTGATTTTACTGTGAAGTGTTTGACTTGTCAGCAGGTTAAAGAAGAGCGGCAGTTACCGAAAGGGATTCTTCAGCCTTTACCAGTGCCAGAGTGGAAATGGGAGAATATATCCATGGACATTGTTGTTGGATTACCGAAGACATCTCGAGGTAATAATGAAATCTGGGTTATTGTTGATCGCTTGACCAAATCTGCTCATTTCCTTGCTATACGAGATATGTTTTCTCTTGATCAACTTTCTCGTTTTTATCTTAAAGAGATAGTCAGGTTACATGGAGTTCCTCTCTCCATTGTATCGGATCGTGATCCCAGGTTTACTTCTAACTTTTGGAAAGGCCTTCAGAAGTCGTTGGGTACTGAATTAAATTTTAGTACAGCTTTTCATCCTCAATCAGATGGGCAGTCAGAACGAATAATTCAGACATTGGAGGATATTCTACGAGCTTGTTCTATGGATTATCAAGGAAGTTGGGACCAACATCTTTCTTTGGTTGAATTTTCATATAATAACAGTTTTCATTCCAGTATACAGATGGCACCATTTCAGGCATTATATGGGAAGCGGTGTCGAACTCCAGCTTTCTGGGATGAAGTGGGTGAAAGGAAGTTGATGGGACCAGAATTGGTAGAAGAGATGGCAGAAAAAGTTCAGCTGATTCAGAAGCACATGAGAACAGCTCAGAGCAGGCAGAAGAGTTATGCGGATAACCCGAGGAAGGATCTATCTTTCGAGGTAGGTGATCATGTTTTTCTCAAGGTTTCTCCTTGGAAAAGTGTGATGAGATTTGGTAAGAAAGGAAAGTTGAGTCCAAGGTTCATTGGACCATACGAAATTTTGGATAGAGTTGGATCAGTTGCATACCGAGTGGCTTTACCTCTGAGTTTATCTCAGGTACACAATGTTTTTCACGTTTTGATGTTGAGAAAGTATATTCCAAATCCATCTCATGTTTTGAGTCCAGAGGTAGTTCAGCTGGAAGAGAACCTATCTTATGAGGAACAACCGGTCCAGATTCTTGACCATATGGAGCAAGTGTTACGGAATAAGGTGATTAAGCAGGTAAAGGTTTTGTGGAAAAACCACATGATTGAAGAGGCAACATGGGAATCTGAAAATGCAATGAGGGATAAGTACCCCCATTTATTTGATAAGTAAATAAATTGTGGGGACGCAATTTTCTAAAGGGGGGAAGGATGTAACATCCCATGTAAGTAATGAATAATAGATATTTTTAGCTATGTCTATTAATGGTTAAGATAGTGTTATAGAGGCTTAAAATGAAAATAAATACAATCTTATGCATGGAATACACTAATATTCTTAAAAGATTGTTTTACTGCCTTTTGATGGCAAACCATTTTTGAATCTATATTTTGACAATTTTATAAACTATGTTTGTCAAAATAAACTTATTCTTTATGATTGGGACATCAAAATTTACCTTGTGTGAATTTTTGGTATTTTTCTGACAATATTCAATTTTTAATGAATAGTGAAAAATACTGCATTTTACATCAAAACTGCTTCTTAATCTAATTTATTTATATGATTATATTATCTTTTGAATTGGTCTTAATGTGTAATATAAATATATTTTTACCATTTAATCCAATGGTGGTCATTGGAATCAATTTCACTTTGAAATTAGACTTAAACTGGTGTCAATCTTTTGATACTTATTGTTTTGTAAAAACACGCTATTTGCTCTGGCAGCGGGAATTAATTATTAAATTAATTAATGTGACATATATGATTTGAATTTTGTAAAATAGACTTCATTTTTGAATTCGGAATATCAAATATAGCTTAGGGTGAATTTTTGGTAATTTTCTGAAAAACTTCAATTTTTGATGAATAGTGAAACCACTAAGTGGTACTTATAAAGACTGATTTTCCGTTTAAATGAAATTTTTCCATCATTGTGTTTTGAATTTCAAAAATCCGACATACATGGTTGTCATTAAGAAGTAAAATGTGGTTCAATGAGATTAAATTAATTTTTTGGTGAATAGTAACTTATTAAGTTTTAATCGCGATTAGTGGTAATTAGGGTAGTTTAAGGTATAAATAATGCTTTAATAATATGAAATGACCTAGACACATGTCCCAACCTTATTGGTTGTGTCATGGCCGAACAAGAAAAGCCATGGGTCAACTTGGGGACCCCATGGAGACACTTTGGTTTGGAAATGACATAAATAACTTTTTATTAAATGTTAAAGTAAAAATGACACAAACAAGAGATGTTTTACGAAAACAATTTTTACATTGGGTTATAAAGATAAGATTTTTTATTATAAATAGCCATTGGAAATCTAAAAAGATTTCCTACATCATAGTATTTTTTTATGATTTTTAGACATTAAATAAATTAAATTATTTATGACATAATAATGATGCAGCGATGACATCATTATTTGACGATTTAAATAAAATGGAAAGATAATATAAAATATATGAACTACACATGTCCAAAACCAATTGTATGAGTGGATTTCGAACCCTTATCACCTTATCCAAGAATTATATCAATGTGGGACCTTTTAAAACCGAAACACATTTTCAAATAAAGTAATATTTCTTTACTTTCCAAAAGTGCCCCTCCTCTCCTCTTATAAAAGGCCCCCACATCTACCTCATTACACACACTCCTCAAGCCTTTGTCTCGGCCAACCCCTGCCCATTTACTCTCTCCACATCCCTATCATCATCCTAGAGGATTCCCTTTGTGCAGAATCCTTTCAAAGGAAGCCTTTAGGCTCAAATCAAAAGGAGTTACACTTTTAAAGGTAATTCATTCTCTCATGTTCATTTGTTTTATTTTGCTTCTCCAACCCCCTAAACACTTTTTATTTACTTATTTTGTAACAACACCAGTATATTCAATATACTAGGATGTTGTTATAAGGTTTATTTGAGCTACACTCTCACACAACTACATCAAATGGTTAAAGAACATACGGTTTCCGTGGATGGCGAAATTCTGCCTCCCGAAACGATGATTGTTCAATACTCATTTAACACCTTCAATGGTGGCCATTATGATGTCACTATTTTTATATATGATATATAATATGTTTATGTTTTTATTAAGCTTATGTTTTTTTCATTTTGGGCATACCTTTATGGTTTCCATTATGGGTAAACACGATATCTTCATTTTAGGAAGTGTGGACTACCGCCCCCTGAAAGTGATTTGATTCGTTAATACCATATGTGAGATGTGTAAAGGATAAAGTTAATGATATTATATATGTTATTATACTGAATTATAATATACTCTTATATCATTATGATTCCATTCCAGAAAATACGAAATAGAAATGGAAGTAGCGTTCATGCGTACGTACGTCTTACCGTCTCCATGAACGGTGCATTTCATTTCTTTCTTCTAAATGTGATGTAATATTATAAATACATGTATATGATGAATATATATGATATATATGTTATCCAAATCATTAATATAATTCTGGATATAATGAACCTTTGACCAAATTAACAACATGTAAGTGTAAGAAGTCTATTTTTGACTTAAGAACCAAATACTGACAAAATGAACATTATTGACTTAAATGATTACATGATGTTCATAACATGGTATAAAAGGAAAAATGAACTTGAAAATGGTTCATAAGAAAGTAGATATTAACTCAAGTTTATTATTCCAGAGATTAAAGAATGGTCGGGTCAAGTCGGATACGAGGTATGGGACTTCGTCTCAATCTCCTTTCATTGAGGCATATTTTGTTTTATACGCAACGTTCTTTTATACAGTGTATAAACCCCTTTGACTTTTACGTTTATTCAAAAGGAATATTTTTTATACGAAGCGTTTACTAAACGACAAAAGGGAATGTTTTTGTCGTACGTATGCGGCGACAACGACTTCTCCGCCATCGTGACCGTTATTTGAGTTTCGGCTTCCTCTACAAGCCATACCTTCTTTTTAAAAGACAAATAAATACCATGTTTTACTTAGCTTTTATTTTGGTATTGAAAATGATTTTCACAATGTTTTTTGTGTTGTATTTATATCCTGTGATTGAAATGTGGAAATGTTATGTTTCCTTTATGCATGTTTTATGTGATACGATTATGTTATGGTTCTTGGTCATTATTATGAAGATGGGTGGTTCCATGATAAAGTAAGGGCGGGTGAGCCCGATATAGCTCTCCAATGAATTGGGTAACGCGAAGGAGTGAAACGTTAAGGTTTCTCCGAAGATATTTTAGGGAATATACTGTGATGGGTATTCCAAACGTAACCAAGAGGGTTACTCCCTACGTAAGAATGTTATGAATGCCTCAAGTTACCTTTATGTCTTATGATTTCTATGATTTATTCATGATTTTATGAGGTATGTTAAAGTGCCTATGTTTTATGAGTGAAGTATGATTTTATTCTTATGTATATATGAACTCATGTTTCCTTTCCATGTTTTTTTTATAACCCATACTGAGTTTTTATGCTCATCCCAAGTTTTTGAAATGTTTTTCACAGGTCAAGGGAAAGGTACATGATAAGATGATAGAGTCAAGGATGTGTCAAGAAATAATCCATGTTTTATTTTAAATGTGTTTCCATTGATGGGAATGAAGAATACTATCTTTATGTAACCACTTTGTTTATATGTGGAATGTAATGCAAGTTTTATGATCTAATTCTCTAAAACTCTAAGCCCGAAAAGATCCTCAATGTGTAATCTTGTAATAACTCAAGATTAAGTAAGGTTTAAGGCTGGGGCCTTATAGTTGGTATCAAAGGTCGGTTTAGATAACTTTAGGAGTTAGAATTCTATTAAATGATTATCCAAATTTTTTTTTTGAAATGATATAGCATTTAAAGATTACCATGTTGCTTCATCTAAGACATGTTTGTTCAGAATGGTTTTCCGTAGAGGAAACAGGGAAGCAGTGCTAGGAAGGCATATAGAGGGAAATAACCTTTCGAATCAGCATCCAGAAATGGTCGGAATTGGAACTGAACAGTTTGTTGCAGTAATGGCGCAGTTGACGCAAGCGATAAATGGCGGTGGTATCCATGCACGAGATCAGCCAGAACAACCGCAGAGGAACATGTTAGTGGTGGAACATTTCATGAGGCAACATCCACCATCATTCAGAGGATCATCTGACCCTGTTCTAGCTGAAGGGTGTATTAATGCACTGGAGAAGATTTTTGATGTCATGGGGTGTTCAGACAATAAAAAGGTTAGTCTTGCTATTTACCGTTTGGAGGGTGAAGCAGATCAGTGGTGGTATATGGTTAAAAATATCAGGGACGCCGATGAGATTGATGCTCTTGACTGGTATGAATTCAAAGGTATGTTTCTTGAGAAGTATTTTCCTAAGGCTATTCGACTTAGGATGGAAAAGCAATTCTTGGAATTGAGGCAAGAGGAAGACTCAATGGCTGCCTATGAAGAAAGTTTCACTCGATTGGCAAGGTATGCTCCAAATTTTATCCGGGACCTTGATAGTAAAATCAATCGTTTCTACTCAGGATTAAAGCCAAAATATCGAAGGGCATTAGCTTCTCGTGAGTTTAAAAGTTATGAAAAGCTTTTTCGATGTGCTGAGAAGGTGGAAATGGAGTTTGCCGATGACCAAGTGTTCTATAACAACCAGCAGAAGAAGAGACCGAGGTGGCAGGAGAAAGGGAAGAATTCTTCAAAAAAGTCTAATGGTAAGAGAACTAAGTTTCCAGTTTGTGATAAATGTGGCAAAAGGCATGCTGGGGAATGTCTTCTGAATTCTGGGAAGTGCTACCGATGTGGTAAGATGGGACATAAGGCTCGTGATTGCACTGAAAAGGATCAAGGTGAAGGAAAGAACAAATTTGACTTACAGTTAGTGAAATGTTATAAGTGCAATGAGATGGGTCACTATGGAAACGAGTGTCCGACAAGGAGCTTGAGTGATGGGAAGCAGTTAGACTACAAGCAGAAAGGGGTGGTGAAATCCTTTGCAACTACTTCAGCAGATGTCGGTCCATCAAATGAAGTTGTATCAGGTACTTTGTTTGTTTTTTCAAATTATGCCAGTGTGTTGTTTGATTCGGGGTCTACACATTCTTTCATCTCTGAAAACTTTTCTGGTAAAATGGGAATACCATCTCAAGAAATGACTCCTGAAATTTTGGTAAAAACACCTGGGGGAAATGTTGAGGCCAAAAGAATTTATAAGAATCTTCCTATCCTTATCTGTGGAAAGAACCTATTTGAAAACCTTATTGTTCTACCTCTAGTAGAGTTTGATGTTATCCTGGGTATGGATTGGCTCTCTATTTACCATGCTAAGATTGACTGTAGAGCTAAAGAAGTTTCTTTTCAGAAAGACTTTCAGTTTGTTTACAAGAATGAACCCTTAATTTTGATAACATATCAAGAGGCCGAGAAACTTGTGAAAGATGGAAATGAATGTTACCTTGCACACGTCGTTGAAAATAAAGGAACTGTTCAGATTAATGATGTGCCAGTGGTAAATGAGTATCCTGATGTTTTTCCTGATGAGTTTTCTGGAATAATACCAGATCGGGAAGTTGAGTTTACTGTTGACTTAGTTCCTGATGCTAAGCCAATTTCAAAACCCCCTTATCGAATGGTACAAATTGAACTTTTAGAGTTGAAGGAGCAATTGCAAGATTCATTAGAGAAAGGTTTCATTAGACCTAGCACATCACCATGGGGTGCTCCTGTTTTATTTGTTAAAAAGAAAGATGGTTCTATGAGACTTTGCATTGATTATAAAGCCTTGAATAATATCACTGTTAAGAACAAATATCCTTTGCCTCATATCGATGATTTGTTTGATCAGCTCCAGGGAGCTCAGTTTTTTTCAAAGATTGACCTGAGATCGGGGTACCATCAACTGAAGGTAAAGGAGGCAGATATTCCGAAGACCGCTTTCCATACGAGATATGGACATTATGAATTTTTAGTAATGCCTTTTGGGCTAACCAATGCACCTGTTGTATTCATGGACTTAATGAATAGAATTTTCCATGAGTTCTTGGATAAGTTTGTGGTGGTTTTCATTGATGATATTTTGGTGTTTTCTAAAAGTAAAGAGGAGCATGAAAAACATTTAAGGGTTATCTTGCAAACCTTAAAAGAAAATAAATTGTATGGGAAATTTAGCAAGTGTGAGTTTTGGTTGCAAAAAATTTCTTTCCTTGGTCACATTGTTTCTAAAGATGGAATAACTGTTGATCCTGCAAAAACAAAAGTTGTGGAAGAATGGACAAGACCAACAAATATAACCGAGATTCGTAGCTTCCTTGGTTTGGCGGGCTATTACCGAAGGTTTGTTAGAAATTTTTCACGGTTATCTAGTCCAATGACTAAGCTAACTCGGAAGGGTGTTAAGTTTATCTGGACAAAAGAATGTGATGATTGTTTTCAGGAATTGAAAAGAAGATTGGTGAATGCTCCAGTTTTGGCACTACCTTCCAGGAATGGTGAGTTTGTCATATACAGTGATGCTTCATTGAAAGGACTTAGTTGCGTCCTAATGCAGAATGATCAGGTAATTTCTTATGCTTCACGACAGTTGAAAACTCATGAGGTAAATTACCCTACACATGATTTGGAATTAGCTGCTGTTGTTTTTGCTTTAAAAATTTGGAGGCATCATTTGTATGGAGTAAAGTGTGAAATATATACTGATCACAAAAGTTTAAAGTATATATTCACTCAGAAAGAGTTAAACATGAGACAGAGGAGATGGCTAGAATTAATCAAGGATTATGATTGTACAATTCATTACCATCCGGGAAAAGCAAATAAAGTGGTTGATGCTTTGAGTTGAAAAAGTAATGCTTCATTAACAATGTTGCGTTTGGAACGTGATCCTTTGGTTAACGATTTGATGAACTTTGGCATAGAAGTTGTTGGTGCAGGAAGTCCTTCTGTTTTGTTTCAGGTATCAGTGAGATCATCTCTATCAGATAGAATCAAGCAAGCACAGAAGCAAGACAGTGAGTTGCAGAAAAAGGTAGAGCTGGTTCAGAAAGGTAAGTTGCCTGAATTCAACATTGATAATGATTGTGTTTTGAGATTTGGGAAGAGATTGTGTGTGCCTTGTGATTCACAGTTGAAGAGAGAGTTGTTATGTGAAGCTCATAGTTCTCCGTTTTCAGTTCATCCGGGCAGTACTAAGATGTATAGAGATCTGCGGGAGTATTACTGGTGGGATGGAATGAAAAGAGATATTGCTAATTTTACTGTGAAGTGTTTGACTTGTCAACAGGTTAAAGCAGAGCGGCAGTTACCGAAAGGGATGCTTCAGCCTTTACCAGTGCCAGAGTGGAAATGGGAGAATATATCCATGGACTTTGTTGTTGGATTACCGAAGACATCTCAATATAATAATGCAATCTGGGTTATTGTTGATCGCTTGACCAAATCTGCTCATTTCCTTGCTATACGAGATACTTTTTCTCTTGGTCGACTTTCTCGTTTTTATCTTAAAGAGATAGTCAGGTTACATGGAGTTCCTCTCTCCATTGTATCGGATCGTGATCCCAGGTTTACTTCTAACTTTTGGAAAGGCCTTCAGAAGTCATTGGGTACTGAATTTAATTTTAGTACAGCTTTTCATCCTCAATCAGATGGGCAGTCAGAACGAACAATTCAGACATTGGAGGATATGCTACGAGCTTGTTCTATGGATTATCCAGGAAGTTGGGACCAACATCTTTCTTTGGTTAAATTTTCATATAATAACAGTTTTCATTCCAGTATACAGATGGCACCATTTCAGGCATTATATGGGAAGCGGTGTCGAACTCCAGCTTTCTGGGATGAAGTGGGTGAAAGGAAGTTGATGGGACCAGAATTGGTAGAAGAGATGGCAGAAAAAGTTCAGCTGATTCAGAAGCACATGAGAACAGCTCAGAGCAGGCAGAAGAGTTATGCGGATAACCGGAGGAAGGATCTATCTTTCGAGGTAGGTGATCATTTTTTTCTCAAGGTTTCTCCTTGGAAAAGTGTGATGAGATTTGGTAAGAAGGGAAAGTTGAGTCCAAGGTTCATTGGACCATACGAAATTATGGATAGAGTTGGATCAGTTGCATACCGAGTGGCTTTACCTCTGAGTTTATCTCAGGTACACAATGTTTTTCACGTTTCGATGTTGAGAAAGTATATGCCAGATCCATCTCATGTTTTGAGTCCAGAGGTAGTTCAGCTGGAAGAGAACCTATCTTATGAGGAACAATCGGTCCAGATTCTTGACCACAGGGAGCAAGTGTTACGGAATAAGGTGATTAAGCAGGTAAAGGTTTTGTGGAAAAACCACATGATTGAAGAGGCAACATGGGAATCTGAAAATGCAATGAGGGATAAGTACCCCCATTTATTTGATAAGTAAATAAATTGTGGGGACGCAATTTTCTAATGGGGGGAAGGATGTAACATCCCATGTAAGTAATGAATAATAGATATTTTTAGCTATGTCTATTAATGGTTAAGATAGTGTTATAGAGGCTTAAAATGAAAATAAATACAATCTTATGCATGGAATACACTAATATTCTTAAAAGATTGTTTTACTGCCTTTTGATGGAAAACCATTTTTGAATCTATATTTTGACAATTTTATAAACTATGTTTTTCAAAATAAACTTATTCTTTATGATTGGGACATCAAAATTTACCTTGTGTGAATTTTTGGTATTTTTCTGACAATATTCATTTTTTAATGAATAGTGAAAAATACTGCATTTTACATCAAAACTGCTTCTTAATCTAATTTATTTATATGATTATATTATCTTTTGAATTGGTCTTAATGTGTAATATAAATATATTTTTACCATTTAATCCAATGGTGGTCATTGGAATCAATTTCACTTTGAAATTAGACTTAAACTAGTGTCAATCTTTTGATACTTATTGTTTTGTAAAAACACGCTATTTGCTCTGGCAGCGGGAATTAATTATTAAATTAATTAATGTGACTTATATGATTTGAATTTTTGTAAAATAGACTTCATTTTTGAATTCGTAATATCAAATATAGCTTAGGGTGAATTTTTGGTAATTTTCTGAAAAACATCAATTTTTGATGAATAGTGAAACCACTAAGTGGTACTTATAAAGACTGATTTTCCGTTTAAATGAAATTTTGCCATCATTTTGTTTTGAATTTAAAAAATCCGACATACATGGTTGTCATTAAGAAGTAAAATGTGGTTCAATGAGATTAAAATAATTTTTTGGTGAATAGTAACTTATTAAGTTTTAATCGCGATTAGTGGTAATTAGGGTAGTTTAAGGTATAAATAATGCTTTAATAATATGAAATGACCTAGACACATGTCCCAACCTTATTGGTTGTGCCATGGCCGACCAAGACAATCCATGGGTCAACATGGGGACCCCATGGAGACACTTTGGTTTGGAAATGACATAAATAACTTTTTATTAAATGTTAAAGTAAAAATGACACAAACAAGAGATGTTTTACGAAAACAATTTTTACATTGGGTTATAAAGATCATATTTTTTATTATAAATATCCATTGGGAAGCTAAAAAGCTTTCCTACATCATAGTATTTTTTTTATGATTTTTAGACATTAAATAAATTATATTATTTATGACATAACAATGATGCAGCGATGACATCATTATTTGATGATTTAAATAAAATGGAAAGATAATATAAAATCTATGAACTAAACATGTCCAAAACCAATTGGATGAGTGGATTTCAAACCCTTATCACCTTATCCACGAATTATATCAGTGTGGGACCTTTTGAAACCGAAACACATTTTCAAATAAAGTAATGTTTCTTTACTTTCCAAAAGTGCCCTTCCTCTCCTCTTATAAAAGGCCCCCACCTCTACCTCATTTCACACACTCTTAAAGCCTTTGGCTCGGCCAACCCCTGCCCATTTACTCTCTCCACATCCCTCTCCTCATCCTAGAGGATTCCCTTTGGGCAGAATCCTTTCAAAGGAAGCCTTTAGGCTCAAATGAAAAGGAGTTACACTTTTTAAGGTAATTCATTCTCTCATGTTCATTTGTTTTATTTTTCTTCTCCAACCCCATAAATCTTTTTATTTACTTATTTTGTAACAACACCAGTATCTTCAATATACAAGGATGTTGTTATAATATTTATTTGAGCTACACTCTCACACAACTACATCAAATGGTTAAAGAACATACGGTTTCCGTGGATGGCGAAATTCTGCCTCCCGAAACGATGATTGTTCAACACTCATTTAACACCTTAAAAGGTGGCCATTATGATGTAACTATTTTTATATATGATATATAATATGTTTATGTTTTCCTTAAGCTTCTGTTTTTTTCATTTTTGGAATACCATTATGGTTTCCATTATGGGTAAACACGATATCTTCATTTTAGGAAGTGCGGACTACCGCCCCCTGAAAGTGATTTGATTCGTTAATACCATATGTGGGATGTGTAAAGGATAAAGTTAATGATATTATATATGTTATTATACTGGAATTATAATATACTCTTATATCATTATGATTCCATTCCAGAAAATATGAAATAGAAATGGAAGTAGCGTTCATGCGTAAGTACGGCTTACCGTCTCCATGAACGGTGCATTTCATTTCTTACCTCTAAATGATTATGTAATATTATAAATGAATGTATGTACTAGATATATATGACATATATGATATCTACATCATGAATACCATTCTGGATATAATGAACCTTTGACCAAATTAACAACATGTAATGTAAGAAGTCTATTTTTGACTTAAGAACCAAATACCGACAAAATGAACATTATTAACTTAACTGATTACATGATGTTCATAACATGGTATAAAAGGAATAATGAACTTGAAAAAGATTCATAAGCAAGTAGATATTAACTCAAGTTTATTATTCAGGAGATTAAAGAACGGTCGGGTCAAGTCGGATACGAGGTATGGGACTTCGTCTCAATCTCCTTTCGTTGAGGCATATTTTATTTTATACACAACTTTCTTTTATACAGTGTATAAACCCCTTTGACTTTTAAGTTTATTCAAAAGGAATCTTTTTTATACGAAGCGTTTACTAAACGACAAAAAGGGAATGTTTTTGTCGTATGTATGCGGCGACAACGACTTCTCTGTCGTCGTAACCGTTATTTGAGTTTCGGCTTCCTCTACAAGCCATACCTTCTTTTTAAAAGAAAAATAAATACCATGTTTTACTTTTCTTTTATTTTGGTATTGAAAATGGTTTTCACAATGTTTTTGTGTTGTATTGATATCTTGTGATTGAAATGTCGAAATGTTGTGTTTCCTTTATGCATGTTTTATTTGATACGATTATGTTATGGTTCTTGGGCATTATTATGAAGACGGGTGGTTCCGTGATAAACTAAGGGCGGGTGAGCCCATTATAGCTCTCCAATGCATTGGGTAACGCGAAGGAGTGAAACGTTAAGGTTTCTCCGAAGAGATTTTAGGGAATATACTGTGATGGGTATTCCAAATGTAACCAAGAGGGTTACTCCCTATGTAAGAATGTTATGAATGCCTCAAGTTACCTTTATGTCTTATGATTTCTATGATTTATTCATGATTTTATGAGGTATGTTAAAGTGCCTATGTTTTATGGGTGAAGTATGATTTCATTATTATGTATATATGAACTCATGTTTCCTTTCCATGTTTTTTTTATAACCCATACTGAGTTTTTATGCTCATCCCAAGTTTTTGAAATGTTTTTCACAGGTCAAGGGAAAGGTACATGATAAGATGATAGAGTCAAGGATGTGTCAAGAAATAATCCATGTTTTATTTTAAATGTGTTTCCATTGATGGGAATGAAGAATACTATCTTTATGTAACCACTTTGTTTATATGTGGAATGTAATGCAAGTTTTATGGTCTAATTCTCTAAAACTCTAAGCCCGAAAAGATCCTCAATGTGTAATCTTGTAATAACTCAAGATTAAGTAAGGTTTAAGGCTGGGGCCTTATATCCTACATACCCTATCTAGGAGACATGGATCAAAACCCACATAATTTGATGGGAATATGAAATCGGGGTGTACACGGAGGACAACAAACTAATGTCATGATGGGGCTTATTCGTGGTTAGCAACCCTAGAATTTGTCTGACGCTACAATGGCAGACAAGAGATGCGTGTCCTAGAAAGGGGGGCATTGATGTAAAACAGTGCTTGGGGTTGAACCGTAGGGAGGATTCTTACATACCCATTCCAGGAGACATGGGTAAAAGTATTCATAGATTGAAATCATGTAGTGTAACATCATCCGGGGTGGAAAGGGGCATACAGTTTAACATCATGTAGGATGAGGGTGAACCGACATAGAGTAGTTGGTACTGATGGTTATCGGGCTTGAACCAGAGAGAGGCTTCCGACATACCTTACTTGGAATGGGAAAGGATCAATTCCTACGTAGTTCAGAAGGGTTGTAGTTCTTACACTCTAAATCTTCCTATGGAGGGATTCATTACTGATTCATACTCTAAAAACACATGATTCATGCTCTGTGTGAGAAACAAGAGGCAGAAAATCCTTGACAATCGTATCATGAATGGTTCATCTATGAGGAATGTAGATGTGTATTATGTGTGATTTGTTGAAAATTGAAGAAACAGGGTCTTGAGAATGGTTACCCACCTAGGGAGATAGATATTGGGACATACACCAAGGTGGAGGTCTGTTGGTGACAAATCATAGAGGGACCTGTATGAGATAATGAAGATCACGGTGCAAATCTATCCTCTAGCCTTTGTGCACCAAAGATGAGTGGAGGAGTAGGGATGCTACATCACACAAGAAAGGCTATTGGCATACACCAAGATGGTTGTATTTCCTCCTAGACAGATGTTGTTCTAATAAAGAGTATATCATTCCACCTTATAAATGATCTCATGATCGTGGAGACCATTATGTGTGGAGAATGTTAGAGATGAGGAGCCGTCTGTATATTGCATAGGGAGATGTTGTAACTTAAAATCATGTATTGAGGATGATGGTGATTGGATGTTAAACATCCAATAGCTTGGACAAGGAAGGTTCTTTCCACACCCTTAGGACTTACATAAATGATACCCACCAATCATTGTGGAAGGGAAGGCATTATTAATTCCATGGTGAGGTGGTTCTATAGATTGATCCATTGAGGGGCTCACGTTAGTGTGTCTATATGAAGAACCAAAATAATTTATTAGGTCTATGAGATGAAGCATTAGGATAAGAAATGTAATGTGAATCACCACCCAATAGACCTTGAAATCCCTTCACACAAACCTGGAGGCTCGTACGGGAGAAGGTTTTGTGAAGAAAAAGGGTTCACATGAATTGATCTTGTGAAGACATGGTGCACCCTAAATTGGGAAGACTCTGTGAAGGGGTATGATTTTGGAAAGGGAGTGGCCTAGCCTAGTCATGGATTATAGGTGCATATGAAGGGTTCTTCTCAATGTAAGATGGTTTTCACAGAGTTAGACTTTGCAGAGCAATGGTGACTTGTAAGGCATCACACTTCGAAGCAATGTTCTTCACTAGGCACAAGGATATTTCCATAGCATTAGGCTCACATTTTCATGGAAGGTACTTCATGAAACTTTAGTGAATTATGATGACCTGAGTCCCCTTTTTCGTCTCCTTCCATTGCGATGGACCATGGGCTCCACTAACAGAATCCCTACTTGAAGATGGGTTTGATTTCATCTAAGGGAAAGGTATCTCGCTATGCCCATGTAACTTTTATAGATCATTTTTCTCATGGTTTTTTATACTAGAAGGTGCTATAGAATTTGAGAGCTGATAAGGATAATGTTTGAGTTCTTCATCATTTGGATCTGAGTGAAGTTGTGTATTTATAGTCAAGGGGAGGCATGATGCTCAAACAGCTCATTGTAGAGCCACGTAGACCGTTGCAATCAGAAGTAGATTATGTCAACATTTTTTAAAATACGGAGTCGACCTTCATCTCCTCATCATTTTTGATCCCTTCTTAATTCCCTCTATAGAACTCGTGGAGGCTTCCGTCGAGGTCCAAGGGATTGCAGAGGTGTTCTGGTTCCCTCTGCGGAAAAAAGAATCTATTCAATTGTGACTTAACTATGGAGGTACAACCTATTTAACTATATGGTGGCAGGAGAGGGGGCTTCAGTTTCCCGTTAGCTAAAGTGATGAGGTTCCCCATGAATGACATAGTGCTAAAGGGATCTGCGAAGGAGCTTCACGAAGAAGCCCCTTTGGCATTGATATCCTCATTGTGTAGTTCCCCTAGGCACAAATTTTGGTGCCAAGAAATGTCTTGTGGGACTAGCAGTAAACCAATGTGATAATGAACATAACGGAGGATTATGATTGGATTGATCCTAAGGGAGGCTACATACATAACCTTAATAGAGTACATGGACCAATGTTTTCATAGTTCTGAAAAAAGAGGTTTGGGGCTTACACATTGTTAGAGGCCCATAGATGATGGCAGGGTCACCGATTACTGTAAACTCACGTGATTCATTCTATGTGTGAGAAACAATTGGTATCAGCAGACCTGACGAGCGCATCGTGAAAGGTTCAGTCATGATTGGTGGTGTTGGGATTATACATATATATAATCCCAAAGGGATAGAGATTGGTGTTAATCTAGAAGGGAATCCTAATTAATCTGTATGGTTTCCAGTTGTTCAATGAGGATATAACCATGATACATGGAGCACTATATCAGAGTGTGTCATGGGTTATGAAAATACTTCACGAGGTGCAAAAGGAAATAACGACTATTAAGAAGGAGAGAGTAGGAGGTCACATGTGTCTATCACCTATATGATCCTCTCAAGCATTCCACACATGTATAAATCATAGTATAAATTCGTGTGTTGACGATGTGGGGTCTTGGATGATTATGGTCCAGTAGAGTGGGATATGGCGACTCTCTCCCAACCCCTATGACTTATTTAACATGTAACAACCTGCACTTGGGGGTAGTAAGGTAGAAGAAATGTTTGAGTTAATGGTGTGGATGATTGGTCCTGTCATGAATGGTAGTCAAACTCGATAGTCTACTCAGACTCGTTCAATGACAGTAAACGTGATTCATAAACTCAAATCATACAGACATAATATTCTACTTCAACTTGATCCACAATATCATATTGCATCAACATTTATGAAACCACATAAATAAATTGGATTGTATCAACAAACATATAAAATTACAAAATCAAAAAAGTAGAAAAACCAGAATATATATATTGACATCAATTCATATCACACTACTGATTAACATCATGCTAATGACAATTAAAATAAAAAAAATCCAATCCAAACATTCACATCAGTAAATATAAAATTCAAAAAATAGACCATAAATTCAAATTAAAATCACTTTCATCATATATAAATTTCAGAATCAATGAAATTATAAAAAACCGATAATGAAATCTAGTTTAAAGGTGTACAACAAAAAAACTCATCGTGAGGAGAGGCATCGACAATTTGGGGGGGCAATGACGAAGAACTATCGAAGGAGAGGTGAAGCCAAACTCGACATTGGATGGAATTCAATGTAGTGCAGGGGAAGCATATGCAATGTGAGGTCGATGGTTGTCGCTCCCGTGAGGTGATTTGAGGTTTATTGTCATCACTCTCTGGTGCGATGCGAAATTGGGCACGTTGTCGTAGCCTATATATGACAAGCCTAATCTTTTATTACAAAATTACACATAACTTATTACAAAAACTTCACTTGATACAACATGGATGATCAAATATTCTAGTGTCTTTGGGGCTTCAAATCATTACAGAACTTCTTAATACATGATATACAAAATCTTTGTTGAAAACATCCTTTACATGGCCACTACATTCCCTCGTACATAACCTTGAATGGGATAACCTAAGGACATGCATATGAAAAAGGGTGAGCTATAAAGCCCAGTAAGGGAATAATCATGGAATAACATGAGGAACACAAAACATGTTAGAAAATAGACATGTCAATGGAGCACAAGTGAAGCAATTACATAAAGGAACGGTAAAGCATGATTATCATAACATAGAACTGTGACAACCGGTCTTAACATGGAATTTGCATAAGATGAGGATAATTTCACATATATCATTTGTAAACCATCATTGCACATGATGAACAAGTAAACCTGCATTCCAAAAGAATAGAATGACTCAACACCCATTTCCCATAACGTATTAGGATACTAAATTTTACCCAATGCATTAGAGCGCTATCAGGGCGCACCCTTCTATAAACATTTCTTTTCTTGCATAAGTGTGCCACATGGATCATAAAACATTGAATCATTCAAAATAATCATTTATTACATGATGAGTTAATGTGTAATACATATATTAATGTATTTTAAAAAATGTACATGAAGGTGAATACCCTTAATAGAGAAAAGGGAAAGGTATCCACTACACAATAACTTTTTATTGGAAAAATCGCGGTGCAATTTTTGCAGCATAACGATGTGACATAAGAACTCATAAAAGTGGTTGATTAGAGAGAAAGTGGTGTCTCACCATATTTACCAGACATGGATAGTAAGGGGGTAATACAGAAACATGTCCCAACAAATGAAATGGAATTTAGATTCATGATACAAAATTAATTCATGAATGTAAATGAAGAGAGGGAAATTTCTTTCGGAATGTCGGCATAGTAACTGGTGTACATGGGAGGCTTTTAATGAAAGTGAAAGGGGTATCCTATAATTCCAAATAAAAGAGTGCAGTAATGTTGAGGTTTGAAACCATGCCCCAACCTTTATAATTGATATTAAAAGGGAATAACAACTTAAATATTATTAGACAAAAATGAGAAAGGAAGAAAAACCCTTACTTGAAATTGTGTTTCTAAAGGCTTGAGAGATGCTTGAGAGAGGCTTATATGGAGCTTGGGGAATCTTGGGAGGATTCTAGAGAGAGGAGGGTAGAGTTTGGATGAACTACAAACGCTTTGAGTGTGGAGAATGTTGGATCTTGGGTGGGTTTATATAGGGAAGGTGAGGGAATTATTTTTTGTTTTAGTTTGGGACACCTCACATTAAACTAATTCAAACCACAATCAAACCCATGGTTTTTGGAAAAGGGATGTGGAAAAAAATTTACATGTCCAAAGTCTGAACATCTTAATATAATGGGGTTCGTTATGTGGAGGTGAGTCACACTCCCAAGGAAAACAATTTAATAAGACAAGATGTTTAATAAGTCTTGGAAGTTCCCTTAATGCTTTGTAAAATAAGTCAAGAAAACCCAAAATTATATTATTTTAAAGGTAAAACAAATATTGGACAAAACAAAAATTATAGAATTTTATTACATCACTATTGAGTCATTATGATGTCATAAAACACATTATATATTTAAACGGTATTTAATTTTTACCCAAAAAATTTACTCTCTCAGGAAATTATGAAAAATTAAGTGTTAGATATTTTTGACATCTAGATTACATAAATATTTTTTATTTTATCTAAATAATTTTATAAATATGTTAATTTTTTCTTTTAAAATAAAAACCGTCATTTATCAAAAATTCAAATGTTTTGACAAAAATGGATTTCACACCATAATAAAAATTACAATTGCATTCATGAATTTAGATGATCATTTATATTTAATAAAAAATTAATTAAATAATAAAAATAATATTTTATTAAAATATTATTTAATTCAAAAATTCATTATTTCATAAAAATAGATTTCATAGTTGAATATTTAATATAAACTCAATTTGTGCATTAAAAACTATTTACAAAGTAACAATAATAACAAGAAAGTATATTCACTATTATATACAAAAATAATGTATATGACCATAGAACTAGGGATTTGTCACATAACCCCTTTAAATAGCTGCACAAGACCTAAGGGTAAGGAGCGCGATGGTGAAAAATTCTTGGGGTGGCTCAGATTACATTGCACATATGGTGATCTCTATCAACTTCCACTTCTCCCATAGAGAGTTCCGTTCGAGCATAACCTAGTGAATCGTGGATTTGGATTGGTCAAGAGCGAATCACAATGATGCCACCTCCTTTCTGAGCTCAGACAAATGGGCTTTGTATGGAGAAATTCTTCTGGAAGAGGTCATCACATCCTTTGTCTGCGTAAATTAGATTGTTAAAGCCCATATTTATAATAATCATGTTATCATAGTTCAACAGTTATATTAGGAATGGTCACAATTCATAATGGTATTTCAAAATCCAAAAAACATAAAACAAAAGAATTGCATATGTTGTATGACCATTTCACATATTAATGGATTTAATTAGATCAATAGGTATTTTCATTAACCAATGTTTGGGTCATTAAAGTCTTCCCCCCTTAAGAAGTTTCACCCTCAATATTTCATTTTACAATCTAGGCCAAAAATAGATGTGGTTACTTTTCCCTCATTGATTCCTCCAATTTCCATGTTTCCTATTCATACTTATGGTTTCACCATACTACATTGACCAGATACGTAGTCTAGTGGTATAGAACTTTGTCTCTATGATCTAAGTTCTTCACATGCTGGTCCTCATAAAAATGATCATCGTCCAACTATACCACCTCAGAAGAGTGTACATGTGAAGTGTCTGATATATACTTCTTTAAGAGGGATAATAAAAAACATCATGTACATTCATCATGATAGGTGAATGTGCCAGTCGATAGACCACAACTCTGACTCGATCAAGGATCTCGATGGGGCCGATGTACCTATGATATAACATCACTTTCTTTCCAAACCTCATGATCTTATTCAACAGAGATATTCATAGAAATACAATGTCTCTAACTTTAAACTCATGGTCTCATCGACTGTTAACTACATAACTCTTATATCGACTCTGGGCATCCATGGTATGCTGCTAAATGGTTTTCACCTTCTCCCCCATTTCATCGACCATTTATGGTCCTAGCAGCTTACGCTCACTAACTTCATCACAAAATTTTGGTGTTCTACACCCCTTCCCATACAAGGCTTCTTAAGGTTCCATTTGGAAGCTCCAGTAAAAACTGTTGTTATATGAGATCACAACCAGAGGAAGATGTTGATCCCATCCTCCTTTAATGTCAATTGAGCACGCTCTCAACATGTCCTCAAGTGTTTGGATAGTCCGCTCAAATTGTCCATCAGTTTGAGGATGATAAGCCGTACTAAATTTCATCTCAGTATCCAGAGCATGTTGAAGACTCTTCCAAAACATCGAGGTGAATCCTGTATCATGGTCGGATACAATAGATAGTTGTACTCCATGCAGCCTTACCACTTCCTTGACATAAATCAGTGCAAATTGATCTAATGAAAATTCCTCTCAAATCATGATAAAGTGATCTGTCATTGTAAGACGATCGATAAAGACCCATATAGCATTACTTCCTCTTGATGTCCTTGTAAATCAAGTGACAAAGTCCATGGTAATGTTCTCCCAATTCCAAACTAGTATGGGTAGTGGTTGCATCATCCCCTTAGACATTTTTCTATCAGCCTTCACCTACTGACATACTTGATATTTTGATTTATACTAAGCAATATCTCTTATCATATTATCCCACCAAAAGTTTTCTCTATGATCTCTATACATCTTTGTGCTCCTTGGGTGGATATAGATGGTCGAGATATGTGCATCATTTAATATCTCTATATTTATCTTTGTATAAGATGGTATACATATTCACACCCCAAATATTACAACACCTTCCACAAAAACTTTGAAATAAGAGGATTTACCATTTCTAACAGGTTCCTCCCTTTTCTAAATTACCACATCATTTCATTGAGCATCATGTATTCTCAAGAAGAGGGATGGTTGAGAGATCATTTGAGAATGAACTGAGGATGTTCCTACCTTAATGATTCCCATGTCCATCCTTTGCAAATCTAAAATGATGGGATCCATTTCAATTCTCATCATTGATAAAGATGTAGGATCCTTTCTTCTTAGAGCATCTTCCACCTTGTTTGCCATACCAGGATGGTAATGGATTGAGCAGTCATAGTCCTTGATGAGCTCTATCCATCTGTGCTAGATAATATTAACCACTTTATTGTGAATATATATTCGAGACTCTTGTGGTCAGTATATATCCCACATTTCTCCCTATATAGATAATGCCAACAGATTTGCAAGGAAAAGATCATATATTCCAACTCCAGATCATGCGTTGGATATTTTTTGTCATGTATTTTCAACTTTCATGAGGCATAGGCTATAACTTTATCATTTTGCATAAACAGAAAACCTAATCCCTTCTTAGAAACATCACTATATACCACAAATAGATCCCCACTTGTAGGGAGTGTGAGTACTGGCATAGTGATAATCCTATCATTCAATTCCATGAAACAATATTCATATCTCTGTGTCTAGACAAACATTACTCATTTCCATGTCAGCATGGTCACTGTGTTTGACAATCACGAATAGTTCTTCACAAATCGTCCATAATACCCAGCTAGATCCAAAAAGCTACGGATCTTCGTTAGAGAATTTGGCCTAGGCCACTCTTTAATTTCATTCCTCTTGTTAGGGTCCAAAGATATCCCTTTTATAGTGATAACATTCCCCAATAATGATACTTCCTCTATCCAGAACTCACAGTTACTATACATTTCATACAAATTCTCCCTTCGTAGTGTTTTTAACACAGTTGTCAAATGATTTTCATGTTCCTTCTTGCTCTCGGAGTATATCAGAATGTCATCAATAAAGACCACCAAAAGTTTTTCGAGATAATCTATAAATACACTATTCATCAAGTCCATGAAGTGTGTTGGATCATTAGGGAGTCTGAAAGACATTACTATGTCTTCATAGAGCTCATATCTTGTACAAAAACAATTCCTGGAGATGACTTCCTTCATCTCCCTTACTTGATAATATCACAACTGCTAATCCAACTTGGAGAAGTATTGTGCTCCATGCAGCTAATCGAACATGACATAAATTCATTGGATATGATACTTGTTCATTATCGTGATTTTTTTAGCTCACGATAATCGACGCAAAGGAGCATTGATCCATCCTTCTTCTTGATGAAGAGGGCTTCTGCACCCCATGGTGAAGCACTTGGGTGTATAATCCCTTTATCCAAATTCTCCTGTAGCTGTTTCATAAGCTTTTCAAGCTCCACAACATGCAATATATATGGAGTTTTGGATATTGGTAATGCCCCAGGTTAATGTTCAATTGAGAATTCAACATATCTTCTAGGAGGAAGACCAAACAATTCCTCGAGAAACACTTCATTGAATTGCCTCACAATATGCATGTCTTCGAGGATGGATGCTACCATGGAATCAATCATTTGAGCCAGATATGCATGCTCAAAGGGTATTTTTTTATGCTTGAGATGATAGAGCTAAGGAAGATTTATCTTCCTCTTTGCACTTGTAATGAATCAAGTGTCGATTTTACACATGGAGAGTGATTTCCCACTCACGGAAATTTATGTTGGATCTATATAAGAAAAGCTAATTCATGACAAGAACTATATCAAATTCCACCAAATGGAGTATGAAGAGGTTCACTGGGAAGATTAATCCACAGATTATTATTGGGAAGGAGTTATATTCATTGGATGCAATGATTTCCCTATTTTTCATACTCACAGACATGTTCACATCCATGATTTGTGGTGGTTCTAGGATTGTTCTACTAAACATTAGAGATATAAAAGAGTGTGTTAAAGTTGAATTAAAAATTACATTCACTATTCTTGAAAGAAAAACTAGAGTACCTGTCACCACTTCATTGTTGGGGTTCACATTGGTAGTAGTGATGGAAGCAGCTCTCACATACACCCTTGGAGGTTATTGGTTGCCTCCGAAAACCCTTGGCATGTGGAATTGATTTGCATGATGCCCCGGTTCTTTGCAGTTGTAGGAATGAACCACGCATTGAGGTTCAAATGGAGAGTTCCCATCCTTTATTGTAGAAGCATAATTTTCTTCTTGGTAGTTAACAATAAGATGCCCTACTATTCCACACATAAAGCATTTCCTCATCCCCTTTAGGAAATTTCTGGGGTTCTTATTTCCACACCATTGTCAAGTTGGGTTCTAGATCATCTTAGCACCGTTGGATTTATCCATCAGTCCACAAACATTGAAGTCCACATTACTATTCTTATCCCCATGATACCCCTAATATTCTCTCATCTCTATTTCATCATTGACGGTACATCGGACAATTTCGTCATAGCTGACGAATTCATGGATCACCAGATCTTTCCACAGAAAAGGATTCATCCCATCAAAGAAGAGGTAATCCTTGCATTCGGGGGTAATGACAAAGCTGGAAGAGTATCTTAAAATCCTTGTGATGTTTTCTTAATACATTCCAAATTATTTATTGCCTATTTTCTAGAGGGAAAGGAAGTCCCTTTCCAAGTTATTCTGGAGGTTGCGTGGAAAATATTTTTTGAAAAACATCATCCAGAAATCCTTCCATTGCATCGTCTCGGTATCCTCCTCAGGCTTAGTATTTTTTTTCAATGTCCAACATAGATCAACTTCACTCTCCATATGATAAGAGTATAATAGAACCTTCTCTTGTTCAAAACATTAAAAGAGGGAGATGATCTTTTCCATGGAGTTGATCCATTGTTCGACGATTAAGGTATCAGATCATCCATTAAAAGTAGGAGGCCTTTGTCTCATGAAGATCTTGATAACAACTTGATCATTCTTGGGGGATGGGGTGAACATTCCTCTTGACCCAGGTTTGTATTCAAATCTTGAGATAGCTGAGAGAGAAGCATGAAAAAGTTCACGATTCACACTCCCATTGTTTTGGGCATCTCATTAGTACAGTCATCACATTGGTCATCACATCAGATGTTTTCTAGAGTCCTTCTATTACTGGCCATGGGCTGGAATAAAAGGATAGTTAGGGGTAACACATAAAGGGTAATATAATGACAAAACTGATGACTTATAAATAACACTTATTTACTAAACATATGAATCTTTTGGCTTCAGTCTATGTTATCCATGATCTACATTATGACATATTTTCCTAGGGCATTTGTTTCCATTAATAATGGTTCATACTATGCTTGTGAATTACCAAAGCATATCCCCCAGGAGTGTCAAAAAAAATAGTGCAGTAAGGCCCATTATCATGCAGTTGTTCCCGTTCAAGCCAAGCTCAAAGAAGTGTTTTCAGGTTTTATCGCTATGATACATCTGTGCCAGAGCCACCTCTACCAGATCGTATCTAGACAGGGATGTATTTGTGTGATAAACCACGTACTCAATACTCACTAAAACATAGGGATGTTTTTTTATACCAAGTATTATCTCTAAGGCTTTAATAGGGTTTTTTAATAAAAATCCCAAAAATAACTAAACCGATCCTCTGATACAAACTATGACAATTAAGATCTTTTATTATATAATTAAACATAACTTAATATATAAACTTCACTTGATACAACATAGAAGATCGAATTGTCTACCGTGTTTGAGGCATAGGATTATTACATAATAACATAAAATATCAAATAAATCTTCTTTATTGAAATCTTCCTAAACATGACCACTACATTCCATCATACTTAGCATTGAATGGGTTAACACGAGGAAAAGCATAAGAATAAAGTTGAGTGAAAAGCCCAACAAAGGATTAATCATGGAATAACATGAGGAATACAATACATGATAGAAAATAGGCATATCAACTAAGCAAAAGATAAGCATATACATAAAGGCACGATAAATCATTATAATCATAACCTAGAAATGTGGCAACAACTCTTAACATTGAATTAGCATGAGCGAAGTCTCATTGCACATAGAGCATGAGTAAACACTCATGGCACATGAAGAAAGAGTGAACCCTAGTTTCACTTGAATATCATGAGTCAACACACATTGCACATAATGTATCATGATACAAAACATTACCCAATGCATTGGAGCACTATCGGGGCGCACCCTTCATTAAACATTTCATATCATGCAAAAGTGTGCCACATGGATCATAAAACATTGAATCATTCAACGTAACCATTTATTCCATGATGAACGAATGTGGAATACATATATGAACCTCTTTAAACATTGAGTAAATGTTCATAGAGGTGAATAACCTTGATAGATAAATGGGCATTGTATTCACTACACAATAACTTTAGCTTGGAAAAATCATAGTGCAATTTCGGCAGCATAATGACATGACATATGAAATCATAAAAGTGGTTGATAAGACAAAAAGGGGTGTATCATCATATTTACATATCATGGACAGTAAGGGGTTACATAGATACATGTCCCAACAAATGTAATGTAATTTAGATTTATGATACAAAAGAATATCTTAAATGTAAATGAAAATAGATAATTTTTATTCAGAATTTCGGCATAGTAACGGGTGTACATGGGAGGCTATTAATGAAAGAGAATGGGGTCTCCCATCATTCAAACATAAAGAGGGCAGTATGGGAGATGTGAGAAACCATAACCAAACATTTATTATTGAATCTAAATCCGTATAACAACATAAAGAATATCAGACAAAAAAGAGAAAGGAAGAAAAATCATTACATGGATGTGTGCTACCAAAGGCTTGAGAGAGGCTTGAGAGTGGATTCTTGGGAGCTTGGGGAACCTTCAGAGGATTCTAGAGAGAGGTGGGAAGAGGTTGGACGAACTCTAAAGTCATTGAGTGAGGAGGTAGTGGGAGATTATGTGGGATTATATAGGAAAGGTGAGGGAATCGTTTATTATTTAGGTTTGTGACACCTCAAATGAAACTAATCCAAACCACAAACCAGCCCATGGTTTATTCCAATGGTTTTTGGAAAAGGGAAGTGAAAAAAAATTATAAGGGAAATTTTAGAAATTATTAAAATAATTGGGTTTCTTATGTGGTGGTGAGTCACACTCACAAGGAAACCAATTTAAAAAGACAAGATGTTTAATAATTGTTTAAGGGTGCATTAATGCTATGTAATATAAGTATAACAAACCCAAAATCACATTATTTGATTGGTAAAACATATATTGGTCGAACATAAAGCTTAAAATATTTTAATACATCACAATTGGGTCATTATTTTGTCATAAAAAATTATATATTTAAATGGTATTTAATTTTTTAATGAAAAATTTGATTGTCTCAAAAAATTATAAAAAATTCACTGTTGGATAATTTCAGTATCCAGATTCCATAAATAATATATATTTTCTATAAATAATTTTTTAAATACATCAATTTTCACTTTTAAAATAATAACCAACATTCATTGAAAATTCATGGCTTTTGACAAAAATGTTATTCAAACCTTAATAAAAATTACAATTACATTCATTAAATTTGACGATAATTTATATTAAATAAAAAATCAATTAAATAATAATATTATTATTATTTTACTGAAATATTATTTAATTCAGAAATTCGTTAATTAATCAAAATAGATTTCTTAGTTGAATATTAACTAAAATTATTATTTTTGCTTTATAAACTACTTACAATGTAATGATAATAACAAGAAAGTATATTCATTTTTATATTAAAAAATAATGTACATGACCATAGTACTAGGTATTTGTATCATAACCAATTAAAATAACAACATAAGACCCGAGGGTAAGGTGCGTGATGGTGAAAAACTCTTGGAGTTGCTCAGATAACAATGCACGCGTGATGATCCCAATCAACTTCCACTTCTCCCATAAACAGTTTCATTTGAGCATAACCTGGTGAAGCTTTGCTTGAGTGTGGTCAATAGCGATGTACAATGATGTCACCTCCTTTCTGAGCTCTGACAAATGGGATTCGTATGGAGCTATTCTACGGGATGAGGTCATTTCATCCTTTCTCTGAGTAAATATGATTGTTAAATCCCATAGTTATACTAATCATGTGAACACTGTTCAAAAGCTATATTAGCAATGGTCACAATTAAAAATGGTATTATATAATTAAAAAACATAAAACAAAAGAAGTGGATATGTATTATGACCATATCACATTTTAAATCATTTAATTAGATCAAGAGGTATTTTCATTAACCAATGATTGGGTCGTTACACTATAGGTTCTATTGTGGTTCATTTGTGTCACGCAAAGCAAATCTAGGTGGAAGAGAAGACCAGGGTGTGAGGTAGACAACATGAATAGTGGAACAAAAGGAGAGAGATTCCAAACCCTATGAAACGACACAGTCAGAGGAGCAAAGGAGAATACCAGGGTGCAAGGGAGACATCGTAGAGAGAAGAAAAAATGTAAATTTGAAACCCTAGGCAAAGACGCGCTACATGTTAGGTTGGAATAAATAATCCTTGAATATTTGATTAAAAAATTGTACTTGTTTAATGAAGTGAGTCTGAGCGCATCAATAAGTTTATCCCAATATTTCGTTGTTGCAAACGAGTTTTCACAAAAACTAATCCTTATGAGAGTTGAAATGGAGGGGATGACTGAATTCATAATATTGTACGATTGTACGTGTTGGATTCTGATTTCAACTACCTTGGATATAGGGGCTCACATTATTTTGTCTATTCAAATAAGGAATATGCATTAGTGTACCTGTGTGAATATGTAGAGGGTAGGGAAACACAACATGAAAAACAACTCTGGGAACCATGAAATCTCATCAAACAAGAAATGAGGACCTCTCAGGAGAAGGTTTTTTGAGGGAGGAGATCTTGTAAGTGGGGGATTCATGAAGCTCTACTGCTTTGCGAAGGGAAGGATCTTGATGACAGATGGATTCTTTGTAAATGAAGGCCTTCGATGGAGTAGAGCTTCACCATAGCAAAAGAATAATTATTTTTAGAGTTTTTTTGAAGGTGTAATACTTCACGAAGACTCGTTAACACTTATGGGGATCTATCCTTTGTGAAAGGCACAAGCCATGGGAAAGGGAATCTCTAACATAGGCATGGTCCATAAATAATAGAAGATATATCTCACAATTCTCAAGAACATTTGGTGATCCATTTAGCGATTTTTCCATGTTCTCCGTGAAATGAGAGATTTGGAAGGTTAAAGGGAAGAGTAAAAGATCATTGGAGGATTGGGGTGAGCCTTCACACTATAGGAAACGAATATTGGAGGAGGTACTAGAGATCTCCATGAAGAGGAATTTTCACCACGAAGGAAAATGTGCAGCATCGGACTTGATCAAACCCACAAAGGGTCTGTCATGCAATATAGGTGATCGCTGAGGAAACCATCGTCGAGAGGGCTGCAAAGACTATGTGACGACACACAAAAAATGGTTGGCATCTGACTCGTTCAGACTTTCATATGGTCCATCAAATCACAGAGGTGATCAATGAGGTAACCGTTACGGAGTGTTCTGCGGAGACTATGTGATGTCAAGATGGAAAATATTTGTCTTCAGACTCAGTTGGACTCATAGAGGGTCAATCAAGTAGAGGAGGTGATCGCTGAGGTGGCCATCACAAGGAGGGTTGTATAAGAAACATGATGTCAAAAAGGTGTTAGGAAATATTAGACTTGGAGAGGGTCCATCAATTCATAGAGGCGATCATGGAGGCATGATGACCCTGTGATCGTCTTCGCAAAACAATCCCAGCCAGATGTTTTTGAGGGATATAAAGGCCATTTGGGTCCAGATTTACATTGAAGCAACTTGGAAATTATTTGTACCTCAATTGGTACAAATTTTGGAACCACTAATTTCTCATCCCGCGAATGGAATTAATTGAAATGTGTTTCGTATTCTGAGGGTTAGTCAGCAAAAAATTTGGTAGATCACAACAATTGGATAGAGTAGTAGCATCATGAAGTGAATCACTCAGTTGGATCACAATGCTCATATGGGGATGGTCACCACGAAGCCCGGGTAAAGGACTCTGAGATCCTGGGACGACTGTTCCTATAAATAGTTGGATAGGGGCTTTGTGCAAACCCAAATCTCTATGAAGTACAATGTTTTTTCTCCCTATTCCCAAAGCAATCATCCTCATGAATGTGACATTGTGAACCTGGTTCATCGGTCCGGTTTTCTGTAAATGGGTTTTTTCCAAACAATAGATCACGATTTCCTTCATTCTTTGTGATGCAAGTGGCAACAAAGGATACTTTGTAGATCATGAACTGTAATCATGAAAGGTCTATGTGAGTTGTCTTTGAGGCCCAGCCAAGGTATTTCTGTATTCCCTGGGTCGATGGATACTCTATTGGTACTATAAATGATTGGCTCACTGCTGCAGCGATAATCACAAGATAAAAATAAAGTGCAAAATGCGGAATAATAAATGATATCAGATGTAACGTTGAAAAACCCTCAAATGGAAGCGGTAAAAAACCAAAGGAAAATATAAGGATCACTATGGGGTAAAAGTGAGGACACGCTCCCTCACTTATTACAAGGGGAAAAGCCTTGTAATATTCTCTCATGAATAAATGGAAAAACTGCCTCACAAAATACCGCATAAATAGGATCTGCTGGTGATGAGAAAATGGATAAAAGTGATGATGATATGCCATTTGAAAAAAAGTGGAGAGCCTAATTTTAACGGCATCCTCAACCCATCCCCTTACCTTCTCCCACATGTGGTTTGGTGGGGGTTTGGCCACCCACCACCTAACACCACCATCCTCCCTTTGACAATCGAGGGGGAGGGAAGCCACCATCCTTAAAATGGATGTCTGCCAACAAATCTCAGACATGGAGATTAGATTGTAAACCAATAAAATCTCCACATACATTCTATATGGAAAACAATGATTCTCAAGTATCTGCATGGCCACATGAAGATCTACACCATCTGAACTTATCAGTGGTAATTGCTTTTGTCAGGAAATCTGCTAGATTTTCTTTAGTATGAATCTACTGCATATCCAAACATCCTTCATCCACCACATCTCGGACAAAGTGATAATGTACCCCAATTTGTTTTTTTATTTAACGAAGAGATAGATTCCTTGCAATGTGCAAGGATCTGTGATTGTCACAAAATAATGGAATTTTCTCCTGTATGTGCCCCAGCTCCTCTAACAACATTCCCATCCAAATTGTCTCCTTGCAAGCCTATTGTTTCCGACACTTTCACCGGGGCGCGCGTGTCCTTCCGTGGGGATAAGACGCGCGACTTTGTTTGCCCCGCATTACCGCTTTCCAAAGGCGGGCGACATTCGCTCCTTATTCATGGACGTTTGCTCCTTGATCGAAACAGGATGATTGGATGTCGGTTCCTCCTTCTGTGGATTCCTCCTCAGAACTCGTCACCTAGTCCGGGTCTCCCTCATAGATTTAACATGTTGTTCGTGAAACTCTTCCCAGTTCCATGTTTCCATGGACGCTGGTTAATTACACTGCTTCTGTCGGGGCATTCCAAGGGGTCCGGTTAGGGTAGCAACCTTCAGCTAGGGGGAGTGGTCACGTCGACATATCAGTAGCATGTCTGAACACCGGGGAACTGGCGTGTCTGTCTTTTATCCCTTATCATAGGGCTTCTTGAGGGCATGGAGGCCCGAGGCATCCCACATCGAACGCGGGGAATTATATTCCATAGGCATGTATCTGAGGTTTTCCTCAACTTCCCATGTTTAACACGAGGTATGCCGCGAGTTTAACGTCTTGCGGAGACGGTGACGCCAAAGGCGTGTCATCTGAGGTTTTCCTCAGGCATCTCATGATTAGCACGAGGTATGCCGCGAGTTTAACGTCTTGCGGAGACGGTATGAGAGTGATCAGAACGTCCCATAGGGACGGATCGGAGGTGGCGTACCCCGTAGAAGGGGTGTCACACCGTGAAAGCTGATCTGAACACCACTGAGGGCGGATCATGGAGAATGCATCCTAAAATGGGGGACTCCGGGGTTTACCATTGGATGGGATTGAGCCTCATGGAGATTTCCTATGTACCCTGTGCAGAGGATAGGGATCAAAACCCACGTAGTTCGAAGGGGTGATGGTCCGGGGTGTGCACAAAGGGCAACGACCCAGAGATATGTTGGGGCTTACACGTGGATATCAGCCCATGTGTTGCTAGGAGCAGCGAAGAGGTGGATGGCATGATCCCACCGGGATGTGGCGGCCCGGGTTAGGATCAGGATGGGTGATAGAGAGTTGAATGATTTGGAGGGGGAATGAAATGGTACCATCGCAAGGGCAACAGTAAAGTCGGGCTTGAGCTTCGAAGAGACTTCCTACGTATCCTGGTGGCAGGGAATCAAAGTCGGCGTAGTTCGGGGTGGTACCGATGAACTGGCGTGGAGGTGGACCTTGGTCCAGATGGTGTGGGTCTTACGCACTGAGGCGGCCTAGGGGTTGGTGAACTGACATGAAGAGGGTCGGAGTGACCAACAGGTGGTGGGCTTGAATCTCTTGGAGGTGTCCTACGTACCATGCCTTAGCACGGATCAAAGACCCCGTAGTTCCGGATGGTCACAACGGCTTACCGCTGGACCATAATGCAGTTTAACGTCTTGCAGGATGAGGGTGAACACGACGTGAATAAGGGCTAGTGGACTTGAACCTCGTGGAGGCGTCCTACGTACCATGCCTTAGCACAGATCAAAGACCCCGTAGTTCCAATTGATGTGCATTTTATCGTCATGCTGGATGAAGATGAAGCCTGGCGCGAAGAAACGCCTGGGGGTGCATGTCGGTGAACCAACGTGAAAGAGGACTTTGGTCCAATGAATGATGGAGGATGTGTAGTTTAATGTCATGTGGGACAAGGGAATACAATTTAATGTCATGCTGGACGGGGTATACAGTTTAACGTCATGTTGGACGAGGCATACAGTTTAACGTCATGCTGGACGGGGCATACAGTTTAATGTCATGCTGGAAGGGGGCATTGCCATGATCGGTGCTTACTCTAAGCCCACGTGAGTCATGCTCGGTGTGAGAAACAAGAGGCAGCAGGGACCTGACGATCATGTCGCGAAGGGTGCATCCGTGAGAAACGAGGAGGGGCTTACGCGCTAGGTGGCCCACGGTGCTGGGACTCACTCTAGGATGGTGGTCCGAGGAAAAGGGTGATGATGGAATAGGGCTTGAGCCTTATGGAGGCTTCCTACGTATCCCCGTGGTAGGGAATCAAAGTCCACGTAGTTCAATGGATGGGGCATATGCAAGGGTGCAGCCCAGATGCCGCTATGGATCGGGAATGATGGATGGGGCTTACGCTCTGAGGCGGCCCATAATGTCCTCCTCATGTCTGGTCATGAGGGCTTCCCAACTCGCTGGTGGGTTGAGGCATATGCCTATGCGCAAGTGCACAAGTGGGATAATGCCAAGGCCGTTGGAATTGGCCCGAACAAAGGAATGTGAAAAGTGTGAATCAGATGCCTGGCATTCGGAATGCGATGAGAGTGGCATGGCGATTGGATAACTGCTGACCATGTTCGCAACACAGCGTCCTATCGCGTTAGCCGAAAATGGGGATACACAAATGAGGAGTCGACTGCTGACCATATTCGAAACGCAGGACCTCAAAGTGTCACCCGAAGCCTTTTGGGGCGTTGGCCCAGGACAGTAGGCGTACCATAGTTCAATCATCCATACTATTAGGTGGTCCCTCCAGACTTTGGAAAGGGGTGCAAATTTGAATTGAAGGACACACAAAGCGTGAGGTGGAGTGCTGGAATGTTCGAATGAGTTCCAATGCTCTCGAAACTATGCCACTGTAAACATGGCATTGGACTTCTTATGCTAGGAGCATAAGGAATCTCTCATTTAGGGCGAGAGGCATCCTAAGTTTGGACATAGGGGTTACTACAGTTTAGAGTCATGTAGATAGGACTGTTGGCTTCTCATGCTAGGAGCATGAGGCATCTCTCGTTTAGGGAAAGAGGCATCCTGTGTTTAGGCATAGGGAGTACTACAGTTTAGAGTCTTGTAGATAGGACTATTGGAATATCATGCTAGGAGCATAAGGCATCTCTTGCATAGGGAAAGAGGCATCCTGTGTTTAGGTCACATGGAGTACTACAGTTTAGAGTCTTGTAAATAGGACTATTGGTATCTCATGCTAGGAGCATAAGGCATCTCTTGCTTAGGGCAATAGGTATCATGTGTTTAGGTCACAGGGAGTACTATAGTTTAGAGTCTTGTAGATAGGACTAATGGCATCTCATGCTAGGAGCATAAGGCATCTCTTGCTTAGGGCAAGAGGCATCCTGTGTTTAGGTCACAGGGAGTACTAAAGTTTAGAGTCTTGTAGATAGGACTACAATTGGTCTTGAGCCTCATAGAGGCTTCCTAAGTATCCCCATGGCACGGAATCAAAGTCCACGTAGTTCAATGGATGGGGCTTACGCAAGGGTGCAGCCCATGTGTTGGGACGTACTCCAGGATGGAGGCCCAGTCACAGTTTAACTTCATGTGTTGAGGACGAGGCGAGTATGCTCCATACCCCTAGGACTTACATAACTAGTATCCTTTACTCCTCGAAAGAGGGAAAGTACGAGTAAGGCCATGGTGGGTTGGCCTTGGGACTTCGGACTCACATCATGCACGCCTGGAGGGTCGCACGGGAAGAGGAATCGTAAAGCAAGGGGTGAGCTTCACAAAAAGGGGTGCCTTAGCCTTTGCATAGGGCAACAGTGTGCATGGAGGTTGCTTCGCGAAGTGGAACAGTGCCCGTGGAGCACTGCCTCATGAAGCATAATCGCCTCGCGAAGCAAGGTGCTGCGAGGCCTGGTGCTTCGCGATACATAGTGATCCTGCCTTGGAATGGGGATCACTAGTAATGGGTGGGTGTTTCGCAAAGCATAAACACTCCACGGCTTCCCAGGATCCCTCGGGAATCCCCTTCCTCCGCGAATGCTCTTGAGCTTCGCAAAGGGCATCCCTCTCGGAAGAGGGGCTCCGGACGAGACAAATCCTAGGCATCTTGCGAAGTAGAAGTACCTCGAGGAGCTCATGATTCCCGGGGCGAAAATTGCTTCGCGAGGCGGGAGTTGAGAAGCTGAAGGGTCGGAAATCCTCCCCTCAGGCTCAGGGGGAGCCCGGTATTTATAGGGAAGGGGTGCCGCGAAGTAGAAATCACGTGGCGTGGAAAGGCGGTGGGAGCTTCGCGGCGGATTCGTGAACGTCAGGCCAGTTCGCAGAGATCAATGCCTCCGGAGCTTCGCGGCGGCTAAGGAGCTGCACGGGGGATTTGCGAACGTCAGGCCGTTTCGCGGAGATCAACGCCTCGGGTGCTTCGCGGCGGTTAAGGAGCTGTGCGGAGGATTCGCGAACGTCAGGCCGGTTCGCGGAGATCAACGCCTCGGGAGCTTCGCGGAGGCTAAGGAGCTGCGTGGCGGATTCGCGAATGTCAGGCCTGTTCGCGGAGATCAATGCCTCCGGAGCTTCGCGGCGGCTAAGGAGCTACGTGGGGGATTCGCGAACGTCATGCCGGTTCACGGAGATCAACGCCTCGGGAGCTTCGTGGCGGCTAGGGAGCTGCGCGGTGGATTCACGAATGTCAGGGCGGTTCGTGGAGATCAACGACTCGGGAGCTTCGTGGCGGCTAAGGAGCTATGAGGTGGATTCGTGAACGTCAGGCCGGTTCGCAGAGATCAACGCCTCCGGAGCTTCGCGGCGGCTACGGAGCTGTGAGGCGGATTCGCAAAATTCAGGCCGGTTCGCGGAGATCAACACCTCTGGAGCTTCGCGAAGGGGCTTCGCGAGGCAGCGATGGGGGCCTCTTTTTCGCCTCTTCCTTTCATGAAATATTTTGGCGCCAAAAAATGTCCCCCCTCAGACATAGAGCCGCGGAGGGAAGAAGGGTCGAAGTCTGAGGGAAAATCGCCAAAATGGGTGGAGGTTCGCAGAGCAGCCTCACGAACAAAGGTCGCGGTGCTGACCGGTGTCCCGCGTCCTGACGCGCCGCGAAGCTCCGCGCCGGCGGGACGCACCGCGAAGCTCCGGGGTCGACGCCTATAAATAGGGGGCCGAACTCTTTTGTCTTCACGCGACTTTCTTGTATCTTTACGCTCTCGACTTCGTGAAGCTCTGCGTACTTCGTGTCTGCTCTCCGTGAATCGAGCTTCGCGGCGAACCGCGAGTCTCTGACTCCGCGACCGCGCCTTGCGAACTTTTGTTTTCCTACTTATGCCAAACTCCGCAGCTTGTTTTCGCGAGTGATCTTCATGGGGGACCTTCATGAGCGAGCTCCGTGACCCAGCCAAAAAAAAATTTTAAGTGCCGAAACAAATAATGGCCCAGCGAGGAGCTGTCTTGGGGGTGCTTGCAGACGCTGCCCGGAGGGATGAGATGGCCAACCGTCCGGGCCTTGGGGAGATGGTCTGGAGTCACTCTGACCATGCTTCTTTGACAGAGCTACTGTCTGAGGGTCTGAGAGACTACCCGCAGTGCAAGAAGTTTCCTCTGTATGGATTCAGACTGAGGGATGACGTCTTCATCCATGAGGCACGTAGGGACGATCCAGCTTGCTGGTTTCGGAGCACGCCATGCCAGCACCAATGGTTCAGGGCGGCCGATGGTCATACGTGGGAGGATTTCACCCCCGTCACCGCTGACTGTCTCTACAACCACGTGAACAACATCGACGGGAAGCCACTGAAGCCGGAGACGTCCCCTCCCCTATACCGTAATGTGCTGAAGGCGGCTCTGCAGGATTCGAAGAAGGGGTGGTCTGATGAGTGGGACCTGCGCTAGGGCGGCAACTTCACGGATGATTGGGCCTGAGCCTACTGGGTCGGCGCCTCCTGCGAGGAGTTCGAGGCCGAGCTGAGGAGAGTAGGCTTGTATGAGGCAGCGTGGGCCTCTCAATTCCATATTTACCAGCCGAAGCAGCTGGTACCAGAGTTGCTGAGCAGGTGGTCATCAAGGACCAATACTTTTCACCTGCACCATGGGGAGGTGGGCATCAGCCTGTAGGATGTCCACCAGATCTCGGGGGTCCCGATCCTGGGGGCCATGTATGACGAGTTCCTTCCCGTCATGAGCGCATGGGTGGATGCGAAGCAGATGCCGCGACTGGCATCAGCGCTGATGGCCTTGGTCCCCGGAGAGGACAAGGAAGCTGTGAGAGATGTACACTTTAAGAAGTGGTTCAAGCAGTTCCTGATCTTTCCGGAGGATCGAGAGTTTCCTTCGAGGCCTCGAACCTGTCCGAGGGTGGCCCAGCGAGGTAAGGAGCACTCGTATTGGCAGGTCTTGGAAGACGGCCTATGGAAGACTTGGGGCTTCAGTGTCAACACCGAGCAGCAACTGATAGTCAAACTGGCGGCATTCATCACGGCTCTCATCTGCGGTTGGATCCTACCGGTGAGGGATACCAGTATGGGGGTGCGACCTAGCTCCTTCATTGTGGCGTCCATGTTGGCCATGGGGTAGCAGGTCAACCTAGGGATTCCCATGCTCGCCACGCTGTACAGGGGGCTTCGGAATGTCAGCGAGGGAAAGAAGCTGCCAAGAATATGTGGGCCCTGCCATTTCCTGTATGGGTGGATCGCAGCGCATATCAGGGGGATCTATGAGTATCCAAACCCTATTTTGCCACCGGGATTAGATTTCCTCCCCTCCATCCTGAACGCGGGTCAGAAGCTTCCCGTTCAAATTGATTGTGCCGATGGTGCTGGAGCGAGTGTGGAGGGCGGATGAGTTCAAATTCCACCCATTCCCCTTGCTGACGGGGGTACTCGCCGATGATGGGCAGGGAATAGAGGAGCATCGGGCTTATCTCCTGGCCTTTCGAGACGGAGTTTAGGTGGCACGGGTGGACCGTGAGCTACTCTGCGAACCGTATACCCCTCATCGGTTCGCGAGACAGTTTCGGTGTCTCCAGCGGCTAACCCCACAGGTCTACTGGGAGGTGCGTCATGAGGATCACCCGTGCGTGATGAGGCAGTTGTGGCTCATGTTCACGCGGGAAGACGGGAAGATGCTGATTGCACTGCCTCCTTCCACTGCTTCCTTCCGATTGGTGAGGGAGTACGCCATCAGTTGGAAGGCTGCTTATCCAGGTGAGATGTTGAAGCAGCCAACTCTTCGGGTTGGCGACGATGGTCCCCCTCTTCCCCGAAGCCGGGGTCGGAGGGCAACTAGGGCCTCTCGCAGTGGCGGGGCTGACGGGGCGGCGAGACCAGCACTGGCCGAGGGTATGACATCGGCGGCAGATCCAGTGATTTCGGAAGAGTAGGGTCATCCGGAGGGGCGGCCTCCGATAGGATTTCGTAGGATATCCACTCAGGATCCGGGGAAGCGACTGAGGCACATTGACATGGCAGAGAATGCCGTTTTCCCAGAAGCCTGGGACATTTGGGATGTCAACCGGCAAATCCTCAGCCGACCCGAGATGTGGGACCACCTGAATCGCCTCGGGATGGAATTGTCGGGCATAGGCCCAGTCCGGGCCGGATTCATGGCGTCTTCGGCGGAAGCAAAGCAATAACTGGATGAGCTGGAGGATTATGTTCACTCCATTGGTGTCCCTCGCCTAATGACAGACGGGGTGAGGGTACTGCTGAATCAAAAGGTCCCCCCACAATTATCGGTTGCCGACCTGAGGGAGTGCTTCCCCCTGCCGGAAGTATCAGAGGACTCCTCTCGGGAGGATGAGGCTGGAGAAGGGAGTCTGTTGGAGGAGGGAGAGGTCGGAGATCATGACTCAGATCCCGATAATTTTGCGGAGGCTCTCAAGGTAGCATTCTAAACTTCTTTCCTTACGACCCATTCTTGGGTCACTACGGACTTTTTCTCACGAACGTCTGAGTTGTGTAGGAGGAACTTGTTCACAGGCCTCGTTCTCGCCCCTTGGCGGGTGATGATGCGGGACCTTCAGAACCTGCGCCCGTGGCTGCATCGAGTTCCGCGTCTGGTGGGACCAGAGCACCCGAGGTGGCCCCTCCGGAATCTTCAGACCTTCCAGTAGTATACGGCGGGCCTCGCCTCGGGGTCCCGTCAATACCGGCCCATGGGCAGCGCCAGGAGGTCAATCTTTGTAAGTCTCCTCTACCGATTCCCCTATCGTCGTATGTAGACTATGCCTGCCAACTAACGTTTATGTCCCTATTTGTCGTACAGTTCTCCGACTAGCGTGGGATGCTGCTGCAAGAATAGTTGGGATGTCTGGTGGCATCCCACCTAGGGTTATGCCGGTGATGGTGACAATAGTCCCTCCATATCCTCAAGTTGCGACGCATGCCATCACCGGCGGGACCACCAACAGGGTCGTGCCTGAGGTCATCGAGGTGGATTCTGATTAAGAGGATCGGTCGTCCGACACTACTCCTGTCGTGCCTACTTCGGCGCCTGATACCGTGCCGGATTCAACGCCAGATGCGGATCCCGCTGAGGGCTTCCTTCAGGCGTATCCTGTGTACAAGCCTGCCAGTCATGCAGACTGGGACGAAATGGCCTTCGACGAGGAAGACAGCAGCATAGTCCGTCGCCGGTCGTGGAAGTTGATCACCCGCTTCACCAAGGACACCCCCAAGCGCAATGGCTGGCTGAAATGGATAGACTTCGCTTGCAGTTGCATGAACTGTGTACTGGGGGAGTGGATGCCCGACGTCCCCACGCGCTCATCCGAGATCTTATGGCTGAAAAGATCCGGGAGTAAGATCGTGGGCTCAGCGTGGGATGGCAGCGGAGGAAGGCGACCAACATCAGAAGGCTCCAGGAGGTTGAGGGTGAGATCCAACAACTGCAGACCCGGGCCGATGAGCACTCGGCCTCGCTTAATGTACGATATGAGCTGGTCTCACGGCTGAGGGCTCAACTGGTGGAGGCAGAAGAGCACATGAGGCAGGCTTCCGTGGAGGTGTCTGCCATTCAGGCCGATGTAGAGAGGGCCAGGGCCAAGGATGCCAAACTGTGCCCCTCCGCTGCTGAGGAGTAGCGGGAGCTGAGTCAGCGGTAGCAAGTCTTGGATGCCAAAAGCCGGAGGGTGGCGGAACTGTAGCGTTCTTTTGATGGGGTCAACCCGTCCATCGGGGGAGTCAACCCCCGGGTACTGTAACAAACTGCAAACTTTTATTGGTACTTTCGTGCTTTATATTCTTGCCTTTTGAATGCCGTAGCATGCACGATTTCCACAGTTTTCATGGTTTATTACATCCCCACAACGTTCGCGGGACGTCCGGCGACAATTCCCCAAGCTCACGTGGGTCAAGCCCGATGTGAGAAACATGAGATAGTTGCCTCATCATCCCACTCAACATTGGGGTGGAAACCAAGATGCAGGCGTCTGGGATTTGGATAATCAGACTGGGTTTCTGGAAAGAAAAATAAGAAGGACCTGGTCGGAGAAGGGAGTTCTCAAAACAGCCGAATTACCATTCCTTCAGCGTATTCTTACGCACGAATGGTGCAATGCCTTGGGGCACTGAAATTTGTCCGAACGGATGGAAATGGGGCGGGGGGGTGAATCGTGATACCCAAAATTCGGAACACGGTGGGGATGGCGTGGCAATAAAGGACAATTGTTAACCGTGGCAGAGAAACGATATCCTTACTGCGTTAGGTTGAAATGGGGATGACAAGTGAGGGTCGACCGTTGACCATGTTCGAAACACGGGACCTGACTCAAATGTTGTCGATCAATCCGTCGGGATGTTGGCCCAGGACGGTAGGTAAGCCAATGTGGCATGAGATCAGGCTGTTAGGGGGTCCTTCCGAATATGACCAGTCTGCCAGAACGTTGGCCCAGGACGGTAGGTAAGCCGATGCGGCATGAGACCAGGCCGTTAGGGGGTTCCTTTAGACATGAAATGGGACGAGGGTCTGAATATGGGGCACAAAAAGCGTGTAATGTGGGGTGCTGGTTTTTCCGAACAGAATCCAACACTTATGTAATTACACCAACATGTTGGGAGCACGCCGGACGGGCGCATCGGCTTGATCACGGATCATTCCTTCTTTGGGACAGGGCCTCTCTGGAGAGGGGGTATTTTGCTTCCCAAGGGGATCTTGGGGCATCCTGAACTTGTTCAGGGTAGAATTGCAGCTACACAGTTCCCCCCGAGGGGTCAGGCCAGAGAGCCGAAAATGGGGAGGAGCAGGATTCTACGATTTCTGGGGCTGGACCCTAGGTGAAATGCCTGGGTGTCCCTATGTATCCCATGAGGATGGGAATCAAGACGTACGTAGTTCTGAAGGGATCTTAGTTTATGGTCTTAGAACTCGGACCATGGTAACCCCGAAGGGCGATGCATTACAGCCTTGTCCCACTGACATGCAAAGATGCACTGAGGGATAGTGTCAGGAGTGTCAAGATTCCACCTGGATATGATGGGGTGGAACATAATGTGAATCATGTAACCAGCATTCGAGGGATGAAGGGGCTGGCATCACGATAAAGGAATACTGCTGACTGTGGCGGAAAAACAGTCTCCACATCACGTTAGCCTGAAGTGGGAACAACAAACGAGCATCGACCGTTGACCAAATTCGCAATGTGGGATTTGTATCATTTTGTTGTCTAAAAACCCTCGGGGACGTTGCCCCGTATCGGTAGGAGAACCCTTGGGCGTTGTATCCAGGTCGTTCTTGGGGGTTCCTTGGGGTGTGAAAGATGATGGAAGCCTGAATGCAGGGAAACATGAATCTTTACAAGTGGAAGGGACTTGACCAAGTGGAATCTAACACTCTTGGTCCTAGACCAGGGTGCTCTCAACACATGGGTGAATCACTACAAGGAGTCAAGGGACTCAACTTAAGGTCGATCTTGAGATGGAAGACTCCCGGGAAGAGGGGGCATAGCGCCAAAAACCCTGTATCATTCCGGTGTCCCCCCGTTAGAGAGGGACAGGCCAAGGGGCCTAGGTAATTAGGAGATCAGTGGATCTCTAAGAGGTGGGGATGGACCCAAATTCTAGACATTCGGGTGATCCTACGTATCCTATACAGATGGGAATCAAGCCGCATGTAGTTCTTAAAGGCGCCTTTTAATGTCGTGCTGGACAGAAGGAGATATTAGTTTATGGTCTTAGAGATCAGACCACAAGGGATAATATCTTAGTTTAAGGTCTTAGAGCTCGGACCTGGGGCAATAGAAGCGGGAAAACACATGGCTCAATGGTTATAACAAACCTGACATATGCGAGGACGAGGTCCTTCTTACCCCGTGTTCCCTGGAAAGGCGTCCAGACTGAGGGGCCGAACATGGAGTGAGGCTGGGCCTGAGGAAAAGTACTCAGGCGCTCCTAGGTATCTCATAAGGATGAGAATCAAGCCTTACGTAGTTCTTGAAACGCGGCGCAACGCCATGGGGCACCCACGTAGGGAGACGTGCGGGTCTAACCCTCGCACTCAGATGAAGCGGTATTTGATATCTCTTTTTTGTCCTTGAATGTAGATGGTTTTTCTTTGTGAAGCGACCTGACCAGGATAGAGATCCCTGGCGGTGCCACAATAATCAAGCCATGACACGCGTTGAAGAATGGTGTGGTTATTAAACAACACCCAATGTGAGTGTCCCCTAAAAGGGGAGCACCACAATGAAGTGCCATTTTTCGTCGGGTATCCAAGACGATCACAGCTTATGGTCATGTGGATAGACCAACATGCATTTTAACGTCGTGCCATGCAGACGTAGCAGAGACGATGCTAGACGGGGAATGTGTGCGGTGTCGTGAAACATAAACGACGTGAATAGGGACATGATCCCGCATCAAACTATGCGCCATTCCGAAAAGACGACCTCAAGCCGAGGGGCCTACGACGAGGTGAGAGGTGATCCCAGGGGTGAAACTAGCTCCCCAAACTGGCTGGGCCTGAAGACGGGATGTCCGGGCGATACTACGTACCCCATTAGGATGGGAATCAAGCTGTACGTAGGTCTAAGGGGTGCAGTTTAACGTCATGTGGGACAGAAAGAAGGGCTAATTCTGAAAATGGGGTGTGCATGGCGCAGCTATTGCAAACCCGATGTGAATGAGGACATGGTCCTATGCTACGCCACATAGTCCCGCGACCAGGGTCCCAAAGGTAGGACCGCAGAATCGAATTTGCTGAACTCGAGCTGGAACCGTAGACAAGAGGTCTGGGCGTTCCTACGTATCCCATCAGGGTGGGAATCAAGCCAGACGTAGTTCTGCAAGGATCTTAGTTTACGGTCATAGAGCTCGGACCATGAGTGGATGACAACTTTCCAGGTAAGCACAGACCTCGACGCTATCCCTAAGCCCACGTGAGTTAAACTCGGTGTGGGAAACAAGGGGGGATCCTTATCGTAATACCCAAAACATCCATCTGTGGGAAACTGGTGAAGAGCCCCAAAGGACATCTTTGACACGGCTTTGTTCCCCCAACGCGTAGGCGTGCACAGAGGAATAGTACCAAGAGTTTCAAAACTCCACTTCGACATGAAGGGAATGGAGAAGGATGTGAATTGTGTAACCGACATGTTGGGCTTAATGGGTTTGGCGTGGCGATGGAGGATAACCGTTAACCGTGGCGGAAAAACAGTCTCCATATCGCGTTAGCCTGGAGTGGGAACAACGAACAAGCATCGACTACTGACCAAATTCGCAACGTGGGATTTGTATCATTTTTTTGTTCAAAACCCTCGGGGGCGTTGGCCCGTATCGGTAGGAGAGCCCTTGGGAATTGTATCCAGGCCGTTCTTGGGGGTCACTCCGGGTGTGAAAGATGATGGAAGCCCTAATGCAGGGATACAAAAATCTTGGAAGGCGGGTGAGAACATGTCCGAGCAGGGTCCGACATTCCAAGTAATAAACCGGAGTACCCTTAGGCGCATTGGTGAACCATCGAGAAGAGTCTATGGGACGACTCGGGAGGAGGAAGTACACGGCGTGGTCATTACAAGACCGACGTGAAAGAGGGAATAATCCCATATCAAGCCATATACTCCCTTCATGGAGGAAGAGTAGGCCAAGGGGCCAATGCAGGATATAGGTTCCCAAGGATGGGGCTGGACCCGAAGTTTAGACATTCGGGTGATCCTACGTATCCCATACGGATGGGAATCAAGCCACGCGTAGTTCTTGAAAAGCCTTTTAATGCCATAGGGAACATGACATAGGAGGGCTAATCCTGAAGGCAGGGCGCATGTGGTGCAGCCACTGCAAACCCGACGTGAATGAGGACATAACCTCTCCTCACACCATAAATTTTGGGGAAGAACGGGCGAAGGGGCCCGAGAAGGCCAAGGGGCCTAAGGACCGGTCAAGAAGGCCTGACTGGTTTGCAGTTTAACGTCTTGCAATGAGGACAGAGGCCAGGGAATAGGATTCCCCAGACAGGGGAGATTCATGGTATGGCACAAGCCGACGTGAATGGGGACATAATCTCTCATCACACCATGCACTTCTTCATAAGAGAGTTGGGGCCTGAGCCCGACCGTTGGCGCCACTCGGAGGTATGTTTGTCGCTTCGGGGTGGGGCAGAACGAATCACTACTCTCGATGTCTGGGACATCTTGGGGTGGACCCGGAGATCCAGGACATTGTTGACCATGTTCGAAACACAGCGTCCCTATGGTGACATGATGTGGGAGCAACAGATGAGCGTTGACCGCTGACCATTTTCGCAACGTAGGACTTGTATCAGCTTGTTGCTCGGGAACCCTTGGGGCATTGACCCGAGGGGTAGACTATTTTTGACTTTTGGGCTGTGCCAACAGACGAAATGTTTGGGCGTTCCTACGTATCCAATTAGGATGGGAATCAAGCCATACGTAGTTCTTGAAGGTCATGCATTTTAGCGTCGTGCGGTGAGGATGTGGGAGGAGAGAAGAATGAGAGTGGGAAAATGGTGCAACCCTTATAATCCTGGTACGAGTGGGGATAAGGAAGCCTACTCCACATCATGCGAGGATCCTCCGAGGAAACTATACCCAGGGGGGATAGTCAAATAGAAGAGCTTGGGGCTGGGTTCAAGATGAGACGTCTGAGCGTTCCTACGTATCCCATGAGGATGGGAATCAAGCCATAAGTAGTTCTTAAAACGTAGTTTAATTTCATGCGGGATGATACAGTTTAAGGTCGTGTGGGACCACGCAGTTTAAGGTCATGTGGGACCATGCAGTTTAAGGTCATGTGGGACCATGTAGTTTAAGGTCATGTGGGACCATGCAGTTTAAGGTCATGTGGGACCATGCAGTTTAATGTCATGTGGGACCATGCAGTTTAAGGTCATGTGGGACCATGCAGTTTAAGGTCATGTGGGACCATGCAGTTTAAGGTCATGTTGGACCATGCAGTTTAAGGTCATGTGGGACCATGCAGTTTAAGTTCATGTGGGACCATGCAGTGTAAGGTCATGTGGGACCATGTAGTTTAAGGTCATGTGGGACCATGCAGTTTAAGGTCATGTGGGACCATGCAGTTTAAGGTCATGTGGGACCATGCAGTTTAAGGTCATGTGGGACCATGCAGTTTAAGGTCATGTTGGACCATGCTTGGGGTCAGACGAAGTACCGCTTGAGGAACTTGTCATTGGTGGGAGGAGTTACGCGCTTACCTTCCGCGCTCACCAAGGAGTACGCCCCATTGGGGTAAACCTTATGGATGATATAAGGCCCTTTCCACTTTGGTTCTAGCTTGGGCGATTTTCTACCGGGGATCATTGGCGCTCGAAGGGCCAACACCAGGTCGCCTTGCAAAAAAGAACGAAGGCGAACCTTCTTGTTGAAATCCCTTCTACTCTATTCTGGTGCCTTTCTATATTGTACAGAGCGCAAAGACGTTTCTCTTCCAGTGCTTCTAATTCAGATAGAAGGATCTCAGCCACCTCATCTGGTGTCTGGTGGTCATAGACTGCAGTGCATAACCACGGCAGCTGGATCTCGATGGGCAGGATGGCCTCATCCCGATACACCAGGGAATATGGGGTCACCTGGGTAGAGTTGTGAGTCGTCGTCCGGTAAGCCCAGAGGGCGTTGGGGATCTTTTCCGGCCAACTTTTCTTGTTCTGACCAACCATTTTCTACAGAATGTTAGAGAGGGTTTTGTTGAACGCCTCGATCTATCCATTTTCCTGCGTGTGATAGCGGGAGGTATGGTTCGAATGGATGTTGTGCTTGGAATACAATTTCTTCAACTCGGACGCTTGGAAGTTGGTGCCGTTATCGGTGAGGACAGTGTGAGGGACCCCAAACCAGTGGATGATGTTGGAGTTCACAAAGTCAACGATGGAACGGGCCTTAACCTCTTTGATTGGAACTACCTCTGCCCACTTGGAGAGGAAATCTGTAGCAGTTAGGATGAACCTGCACTGGCGAGCTGTCGCCGGTGGGTATGGCCCTACTACATCAAGTCCCTAGACTGCAAATGGCCAAGAGTACTTGGTGGGGTGGAGGGGCTCCGGAGGCCGATGCAGGAAGTTGGCATGAACTTGGCATGCATGACATCTCTTGGTGAACTTGACACAATCGCGGATCATAGAGGGCCAGAGGTACCCCAATCTTCGTATTTGATGGGACAACTTTGGCCCGGCTTGATGGGCACCACAGGAACCGACATGAACCTCTTGCATGACTTGATGGATCTCGACTCCTTGTACGCAAAGGAGGAGAACACCATTGAAGCTCCTCTTATAGAGGATCTACTCAAGACTGGGACTGCTCTGGAAGGAAAATTGCAGCGCACGACGTCGGATTCGCTCGCGCTCGGCCCAGTCACCCGGGAGATGACCATTTTGGAGATACTCGACAAATGGTACCCTCCAGTCAGGAATGGCCTCGGCCGCTGTTTCTGACAATCCTAGGACCTCTGGCGTAGAAGGTCCGGCCGGGAGATGGCCTACCCCTGAGTTTTCATTGTCCTCCTAGGTGATGGGGGCAATGAATCTCCGGTGCGCCACATGTATAATCAACTCATCCTGCTCGAGTTCCTCGAGTGACGCGACTAGGACATCCAAGGTGTCTGCTTGACCGTTCTGTGACCGAGGGACATGGGTAACCTCCGGTCGAGAAGGGAACTGGGCCATCAGATGGAGGGTGCACTCCAGCAATGGTACGAGCTCCGGCTTCCTGAAGGCATAATCACCGTTGACATGCTTGATTACTAACTCTGAATCTCCCTTCACGTGTAGATGGGGCACATCAATCTCGAGGGCCAACATGAGGCCAGTAATGAGAGCCTGATACTCTGCCTTGTTGTTGGTATAGCCTTCTGACAACAGGAACGAGTATGACAGGACGGCCTACACTGGGATAATGAAGACAATACCCAGGCCTACTCTGTTGAGCTTAGGATCGTTGAGCCTCCTGCCGGTGGGGCTTCGGGAGGCGTCGTCGAAGTGTATTTTCCAACATGCGGTGGCATGATTGACCGAGAGGATCGCCTCAACGGGAAAATCCAGATCCAGGGACTGATCTGCGGAAGTCGGGTGGGCAGCTAAAAAGTCTTCTAATTCCTGTACTTTAATGGCCTTCTGAGGCACAAACCTGATGTCAAATTGCTGGAGGATCACCGCCCATCGCGCTAAATGACCAGTCAACATGGGGCGGTTCAGGATGTACTTCAGTGGGTCTACCCGTGAAACCAACTGTACCTCATGGTGCTGCAGGAAATGCCGCAATTTCTACATGGCGAAAACGAGCGCAAGGCAGCTCTTTTCGATAGGGGAGTATCTGACATCCGTATCGAGAAGCATGCGGCTGAGGTAGTAAAGGCTGTTCTTAGTACCCTCGTTATTCTTCTGGGTGAGAAGTGCACCGAGGGACCGTTCCAGGGCGGTCACGTAAAGGAACAGTGGCCTTCCGGAGACGGGTGGCATCAAAACCGGAGGTTGGAGCAGGTAACTCTTGATTTCCTCAAAGGCGGCTTGACATTCCTCATCCCATTCGTAAGAGGATCCCTTCTACATGAGCCGAGAAAAGGGCTTACACTTGCCGGCCAAATTCGCGATGAATCGGCGTATATAGGCTAAGTGGCCTTGGAGACCTCTAAGCCCTCGAATATTGCTCGGGGAAGGCATCTGGCTGATGGCCTTGATCTTCTCCGGGTCAATTTCAATGCCTCGGTATCTGACAACAAAGCCAAGAAACTTCCCGGAAGTGACCCTGAAGGCACATTTCAACGGGTTCATCTTCAGATGACGAGAACGGAGGAAACCGAACACTTTCTCAAGGTCTTTGAGATGGTCCTGGCGCTGGTGCGATTTGACCACTAGGTCATCCACGTAGCACTCCACTAGCATCCCCAAAATCGGCTTGAATATGCGATGCATGGCCCTCTAATAAGTGGCACCTACATTTTTTAGGTCAAAAGGCATAACCTGGTAGCCGAAAGTACCTTGGGGAGCCCTGAAGGCGGTGTACTCCTCGTCCTCAGGGGCCATCCAGATCTGGTTGTACCCGAAATACCTATCCATGAAAGAGAGATCTTGGAACCCGGCCGTGACATCAATCAATAACTCGGTCACCGGGAGGGGAAAATCATCCTTCGGGCATTGGTGATTAATGTCGCGGAAGTCGATGAAGAACTTGATCTTCCCATTCTTCTTCCTAACTGGCACAATGTTGGCGAGCCATTTGGGGTACTGGACTTCCCTGATGAAGTTGGCTTTGATAAGCTTGTCAACCTCAGCCTCAACCATTGCACCATTAGAAGGGTGCATCTTTCTAGGAGGCTGTTTAAACCCACGATGGTTTGACGGGAGGCCTAGGAGGTGAATAGCTACTTGAGGATCCAGTCCTGGCATCTCACCGTAGCTCGAGGCAAACACATCATGGTGTTGTTTGAGAAGGTCTACGTATTTCTGCCGCTCCTCGGGGGACATGGCCGCACTGACCAACGTGGGTCTCGGGTCTGTCTCGCTACCGAGGTTCACATGTACCAGTTCATCAACTGTGGTGGAGACGCCTTCCTCGAAAGCGGGGGGATCATCCTCCAGATCTTCCTCTCCGGCTGTGGAGGGGTTCCTCGCGGAGGGAACTACCTCTGAGCTATCGAACCCTGATGGGCAGCTGGTGCTGGCTTCAGCAACAGTGGTTATCGTATTGGGCGACCCACGCGTCGCTGAGACCATAGCAATGATGGAAGTCGATCCTATCCCATCTGGCCTTCGGCCCAAGGGGGCACGCTTGATGACATCAAAGCAGTGGTGACGCGTCGGCCCGAGCTGGTTGATTCCAGCCTGACGGAAGAGAAAAGTATGACGTGCTGCCGTTTTCATAAGCTCGACATCCCGGTGTCGCACAGGAGTAGGAGGCTCTGGGATCACCTGGTCCTGGCCGGTGTAGGAGTACGAAATGATTTCCCGCCATCGCTTGGACATAGGAAAATGCCTCCCCTTCAAACTTGAAACATCAAAACATTTCACCATGTCGAGGGTCGTCGCCTCCAATCGGTGGATCGGAAGGATGTAGGCGTCATCCATGCTTGCCCAGGGATTACCTGCAATCAGGGCGGGTTCATCCTCACCTACTAGGATCTGCTTATCCATGCTCTTGTAATAATCAGCATCCAGATTGCGGGTTTCACAAGAGGAAAATGGAGAGGAATCTTCTGGGAGTACGCCTACTCGACCAATGAGGGAGTATTTGAGGCACTGGTGATATGATGAGGGAACCGCAGCGTGCAGATGGAGCCATGGCCTACCCATCAAAGCGTTGTAAGCGGTGTCCTGGGAGACGACCATGAACTCGGTGCTGGCGATTAGGCCACCAAACTGAGTCTTCAGGCGGATGTTGCCTACTGGGGTTTTCTATGTCCTGTCATATCCCTGGATCCTGAGGACAGAGGGAGTTAAATCGTCTTCAGACAGACCCAGCTTTCGCAGCGTCCGATTTGGGATTAGATTGATCCCAGAACCCGTGTCGACAAGGCAGCGACAGAATTCCACACTATTGAAGTGGCCAGTGATGTACAGCAAGAAAATATGCCTCTGTATAGGAGGGTCCTCGTCTGCACTGGAGAAAGAGATGACTACCTGACATTCAGCGTTCTCAATTGCCTCGGCATGGAAGGCTTCTGCAGCTGCTAATTCTGTATCAAACTGGAGAGGGCTCCTTAGAGCCTCAGTTAGTGCTTCACGCATCTCAGTCGATAGGAGAAGGGCCTCAAGGATAGAAGTCCTCTATGGGATGCCTGCCAGGTGCTTTAGGATATCATACTTTCGTGCCAAGCACGAGCCTCTGCTTACAAGAGGTCATTCTGCAGTTGGGGGCACAATGGACCCTGCCGGTTAGACTGGCGGTTCGCTAGTACTGGGCGCATTCCGCTGCCTACGGGTTGAAGCCTGGAAAGCGGCCGCCGGATTAAGACCGGACGACGGATATTGGCCTGCAGTTGGGCGAGACTGACCGTGAGACAGGCGAGGCAGCTATGTCTGATCTATTAGCACAAATGGCAGTGGAGGCAGATCTGAGGGCACCAGATGAGGCTGCGCATGCTGATTTCTGCGTTGAGCTTGCTGTCTGGTCTCAGTGGCGTGCACGGTCTGACTGAAAGTGCTCACTGATGTGCCTCGACGCCCCCTGCGGCAGTGGTTCCGCTGACGTTGATGTCGGCTGGGAATGTTGGGGAGGTCCGCCTGGCATTCCCCCTCATCGATAATCATATAGGGCTTTACCAGCTCTACGGTGTTAACCGAAGCGTACCTTTGACTGTCACTTGACGAGTCATCCATCACCGGGGGGAGCCTCGGAGGGACCCCTATCTCTGGGGGCATGAAATAACCAAGAGTATGGGATGCTGACGGTAGCGGCGGAGCGCATTGCTTCTTCTTATGTCGTCGCTGCTTACCCTTTTGGGAAGAGGTCAACTGTGAAGGCGAGGCAGAAGTACCAGCCACTTCCTCCAAAGACTTTGGTTGATTCAGGCATGCCCAGATGACACCATGACCACGGGCAACGGCTTTCCGAACCATCCAATCATCATACTTCTGGGAGCCACAATTGGGAACCTGCTGCCACTCACCTTCGCTGTCGCTGATGATCTCTGACCCCATAAAAACACCTGCTACTTGTGTTGGCGCCGGGCCCAACCTAACTATGTTGTTATTGACCTGGTCTTGAAGACAGTCTTTAAACACATATCATTGCTTGAGGATGTGCCCCAGAAACCAATGATAAGGAAAGTAGTTGGGGTGATCGGTATGATTTGCCTCCGCCGACCTTCTGCACTCGGGTAGGCGCACAATCCCTTTCTCTAGGGCGCTTCGGAAGTAACTACGGACATGATTCTCGTTGAACGAGTAGGTCTGGTACCTTCTTTCCGGATAGGGGGCTCTGGGGGCCTAGCCCTGACGAGGGGCCGGAGGGGCCTTCCGAGGTGGCGGCGCTGGATTGCCTTTCCTAGGCGGTGGTGGTGCATTGCGTGGGGGAACCTGTCGGTTCTGAGGCGGTTGCTGCTGGGCAGGAGCCTGTGCTTGAGGTGGGGGACCTCTGCGAGGTTGCAGGGTCGGCACCGCTGGCAATAGTTCCAACTGCCTGGGGGCTTCTACTTGGGCCACCGTAGCGGGTTCGGCTCTGGCAGCCCTCCTGGCTGGGATCACAGGGAGCAGCGGACGTGCCTGACCGGCTGTTGCAAAGCCTCCTCAAGGAGCTGAGCCTTATCCGAGAAATCCCGGAAGCCTCCAGGGTAGTTCTGGGTAATCAGGGAAGGTACCAGCTCTGTTTTAACATTACATACACACATGATCAGTAATTGCTCCTGAGTCAGTGGCATCTCGAGGGAGTACGTGAGTCCCTTCCACCGAGCGATAAAGTCTGCGACTCGCTCATCGGGCCTCTGCTTACACCTGAAGAGGTCCGGGATGTTGGTTTTTCACATGGTGGAGCTGAACTAGTATAGGAACTGCCGGCGGAGATCCTCCCAACCGGTTACCGACCCGATGGGGAGCTGGCTGTACCAGATGAACGCGGGACCCTCCTATGTCTGTACTAAACATTGGAGCTTGGCCGCTTCCTGCTAGGCAGGAGTCCCCAGCATGGGGCCACACCTGGAAGTAAAATGGGCCAAATGCTGCAGCGGGTCCCCTGTCCCGTTGAAGGGTGGGAATGTAGGGTTCCCAAAACCCTGGGGTGTGGGCATGTCATCCACCCACGCAGGATACGGCTTGCCATCCGGTGGGACTGCCACATGACGCGTCTCCAACGCTTCGAGGTGGGCTACGAGTGCCGCTATGAGGTCATCTGGTTGGGGGTCCATGTCTTGACGGGGATCCCTAATCACAAGCGCATTTTCAGGCTCTTCGACGCGGTAGTCGTCTTCAACAGCTCGCGGAGCGACTGGTAGAATAGCTTGTGGGACGACTGGGGGAACCCGGACTAGATCCTTCGGATTGCCCCGTCGTCTAGGAGGGTTTGGCGAGATGTATCGCGCCCTCTTGTCGTAAGTTCCAGCTTACACCCCGTCTGCGGGAGGAGCACGATCAGGGTTGCCTGGAGGCACCTCGTCAGGGGGGAGTTGTTCCTACCCTTGCTGCCATGGCTTGGGATTGCCATAGTCGGGTCACCGCTCTACAGCGTGCTCGGCCAAGAGTTCATCGACCAGCTGCTTCTGTTCGACAATCTGTTGACGTAACGCGGCCTTTTCAGGGTCTTCATCTGCCTTCTTCACCGATGTGGACGGGTCGGAGTGCATGACAGTTCCGACGTGCTCCTTACCCTTACCAGCATTCCGACTGGATACCAGCGATTCGGTGGGTGCGGGGAGGCCTAGCAGGTTCCTCTGCTGACGGGTAACTCTCCCTGATGGGTCCAGCAGTGGCGGTACACCTTCGGAGGGTAAGTCTCTATCAAGGAATTCGAGCTCGTCCTCCTTGTCCACTACATCATCCATGTGGACCGCGACCCTTCTCGAGGGCATGTCCTCGATGTCGCATAACGAATCGGGCTGTCGTCGGATAGGATCGAAGAGAAGAGAGGCGTAGTGTCCCCAACCACGGATTTGCACATGGGGGGAATCATCCCTGATGATTCTGTGGAGTAATTTGAAACTCTGATCGCATTTCTATTGCAGGGCGCTTCGTCGACCAGGCGACTCAGGGCGCTGAGCCACCGGGAGCGTGGCCAAATCAACCAAACGGCATTGCTCGCCGACTTCTTCACAGTGCTGGCGGCTCCTTGGGTACACCACTGGCTCATAGCGAAGGCGGATGTGCGTCGCCCACAGGTTTTGGCGGAAGCATCCTACCTCCTCCGGGGTGAGGGATTCAGGCGCACAAAAATCTAGCTTTGCCGCGGGCCAGAACTTCTCTGGGATGTGATCCGCTGCGAGGATGTTCCAGAAACTCTTGGGCTCGGATTCAGGGTCTGGCCATGAGTTGCCCCACTCATCGACCGGAGGTGGATGAGGAACCGGTAGTGGTACCGAGGCGGACCGTTGGGACAGCATGTTGGGCGGTGGAGAATACGACGCACGGGCCGACAGCCCACCGAAATCCGGGCCATCATCCGAAGAGTAAGGTGACCTGATCACGATGTCCCGGTAGGATGGGCTGATGACCACAACCTCTGGTGCAGGGGTGGCAGTTACAGGCGATAGGTCGCGTCGTTGCTCGATCGTCGTTGGCCCCCAAAACAGCTCTTCGTGATCCCTGGTAGAGGTAGAGGGTCTTTCCGATGGCAACGGTGGTGGCTGCGCGGTCGGAACCTACGGGCTTCTCACAATCTCCTCCTCCTGGATATACCGACAAAGGGAGGTAGGAATCCGGTGGATCTCGCACTAAGGGAGAATGAGGCTGACGCGCCTTGTTCCTACCCTAGTCTTTGACACGGTGGACCGAGGAGAAGAATCCGTCGTCAAATCACATTCCACCTCAGAATCCGAAAAACGGACTGGTTTGACCTCCGCCCGGGCCTTCCCAGGGTTCTTCCTATGGCGGCGACAACCTGCTCTCCTGCCCCGGGACGGCTCTTCGGGACAAGGCTGGTCCCCGATAGGTAATTTCGGGGTCGCGCTGGTGCTTGGGCAGAGAGGAGTTTCGGTCGAGACGGCCGGGGTGCGAGGGGCACCGGGGTAGATGTCGAAGTGCACATGGGGAGGATCCCCATGGATGGCACTTGCGCGGGCAGAACCCCTGTATGAACTGACGGGAGCACGGGGAGGACCTCCATGCTTGGTGCGGGCGGTGCGAGGCTGACCCTCATCCTTCGGGTTGCCAGGGCAAGGAGGACCTTTGCCAGTTGCATAAAGGACGTAGGGGGGATCCCCCCGTTTGAGAGGGACCAGATTGACGATAGCTTCACATCGATGGTCTAGGGCTGGAGGGACTCCATGCCCGGAGTGGTTTGCGCTGGAGAGGCTTCCGCGCCGAGTATTGCTTCCCCGAGGCAGGTCTTCATTCGAGATGAGGGTAGCATGAGGCATACCTTCATGACGAGAATTGGGGTGGTGGAGGCCCACGCCCGGTTGAATGGTGGTACGGGGAAGTCCTCCGTATGGGATGACATCACCATGGATAAGTCCGCGGCGGTTGCCATTTATGCCCGCAACCTGGGGAGTCAACCTAGCCTGCCCATGGGGCAGTTGGGGTCTCAGTCCCGATCGGGCAAGACAGCGTCCCGCTTCAACATGTGCAGGGACCTCGTAACCTCCACCGACGGTGGATGGGGCCACGGTAGCTGTTGAGGTGGACCCCCCTTGGCGGGCGTCCTTGGCTCGGGCCCGACGCTGACGTCGAGTCAGGCGGGCCTGTGCGGGCGGCGCAGGGGCGTAACCTACCTGCTCCTCCGATAGGACCGAAGGGCGGCGTTGGCACGGCCGAGTGGGGGCCCTTTCCTGGAAACCTTGGATCGGGGCCCTGATTGGATGGCGACGGGCATCACCCACCTCGTCGTAGTAATGCAGGGAGTCATCAGAGTGTTCCAGGGACAGACTCCTGAAACAGTTGGATGTCGGAACGGGAAGTGAGGGCTCCCTGGGCGGCCCTTGGGGGTGGCGGTGGCGATGGGGCCTGGACGCCTCCAGATCCAGGTGGTCCATATCCCGGGTTGGGATGACCTCTTCCTCCTCGTACTTTTGTACAAGGCTGTTGATCACCGGTCGTTGAATAATTTACGTCGGGGAAAGGGTGCATGGGCGTCCTGCATGTGTGGATGTTGATGCTGTGGTGGCCATAGTGGAGCCACGCAGTATGGCTGCACCGGTACAGCCCCCTCCTCTGCGTAGGCGAGCGGGCGACGATCGTGACTTCGTAGCGGTAGCCTGGTTCCTAGGAGACAGGGAGATTAATGCGTCATCACTACGAAGAGAAGAATCAACAACCAGTGCCCCAGCGTGACTCCGTCTTCCGTGATTGGTAAGAGGGATCCACGCCGACATGCTACAGAACGGAATTCCCAACGTTCTGCTCCCCCAACTTCCGGTGAGTTTCACGCCAGGCCCGTTATTTGCTTGGTGGGGACCCGGCGCCGGATGCCTGGATCCAGAGACATGTCAATCTAAGGGTGTCTCGAACGCTACTAATCTCCATAGCGAGGAGAACAGTTTCACGTCGGGTTCACCATTTCTGTTTCTGATGCTTTCGCCGAGGTGCACGCATCCTTCCATGGGGAGAAGATGTGCAGCTTTGTTTGCCCTACATTCCCACTTTCCAAAGAAGGGCGGCATTCGCTCCTTATTCAGGGACGTTTCCTCCTTGATCGAAACGGGATGATGGGATGTCGGTTCCTCCTTCTGTGGATTCCTCCTTAGAACTCGTCACCTAGTCCGGGTCTCCCTCATATATTTAATACTTTGATCATGAAACTCTTCCCAGTGCCATGTTTCCATGGACGCCGGTTAATTACACTGCTTCTGTCGGGACATTCCAAGGGGTCCGGTCAGGGCAGCAACCTTCAGCTGGGGGGAGTGGTCACGTCGAGATATCAGTAGCATGTGTGAACACCGGGGAACTGGCGTGTCTGTCCTTTATCCCTTATCATAGGGCTTCTCGAGGGCGTGGAGGCCCGAGGCATCCCACATCGAACGCGGGGAATTATATGCCATAGGCATGTATCTGAGGTTTTCCTCAACTTCCCATGTTTAACACGAGATATGCCGCGAGTTTAACGTCTTGCGGAGACGGTGACACCAAAGGCGTGTCTTCTGATGTTTTCCTCAGGCATCTCATGATTAGAACGAGGTATGCCGCGAGTTTAACGTCTTGAGGAGACGGTATGAGAGTGATCAGAACGTCCTGTAGGGACGGATCAGAGGTGCCGTACCCCGTAGAAGGGGTGTCACACCGTGAAAGCTGATCTGAACACCACTGAGGGTGGATCAGGGAGAGTGCACCCTAAAATGGGGGACTCCGGGGTTTACCATTGGATGGGATTGAGCCTCATGGAGATTTCCTACGTACCCTGTGTAGAGGGCAGGGATCAAAACCCACATAGTTCGAAGGGGTGATGGTCCGGGGTGTGCACAAAGAACAATGACCCGGAGACATGTTGGGGCTTACACGTGGATAGCGGCCCATGTGCTGTTAGGAGCAGCGAAGAGGTGGATGGCATGATCCCACCGGGATGTGGTGGCCCGGGTTAGGATCAGGATGGGTGATGGAGAGTTGAATGATGTGGAGGGGGAATGAAATGGGACCATCGCAAGGGCAACAGTAAAGTCGGGCTTGAGCCTCAAAGAGACTTCCAACGTATCTCGGTGGCAGGGAATCAAAGTCCGCGTAGTTCGGGGTGGTACCGGTGAACCAGCGTGGAGGTGGACCTTGGTCTAGATGGTCTGGGGCTTATGCTCTGAGGCGGCCCAGGGGTTGGTCAACCGACATGAAGAGGGTCAGAGTGACCAACGGGTGGTGGGCTTGAACCTCGTGGATGCGTCCTACGTACCATGCCTTAGCACGGATCAAAGACCCCGTAGTTCCGGATGGTCACAACGGCTTACCGTTGGACCAGAATGTTGTTTAACGTCTTGCATGACGAGGGTGAACATGACGTGAATAAGGGATGGTGGGCTTGAACCTCGTGGAGTCGTCCTACGTACTATTCCTTATCACGGATCAAAGACCCCGTAGTTCCAATTGATGTGCAGTTTATCATCATGTTGGACGAAGATGAACCCTTGACCGAAGAAACGCTGGGTGGTGCGTGTCGCTGAACCGACGTGAAAGAGGACCTTGGTCCAATGAATGATGGAGGATGTGCAGTTTAATGTCATGTGGGACACGGGCATACAGTTTAAGGTCATGCTGGAAGGGGTATACAGTTTAACGTCATGCTGGACGAGGCATACAGTTTAATGTCATGCTGGACGGGGCATACAGTATAATGTCATGCTGGACGGGGGCATTTCCATGACCGGTGCTTACTCTAAGCCCACGTGAATAATGCTCGGTGTGAGAAACAAGAGGCAGCAGGGACCTGACGATCACGTCGCGAAGGGTGCATCCGTGAGAAACGAGGAGGGGCTTACGTGCTAGGCAGCCCACGGTGCTGGGACTCACTCCAGGATGGGGGTCCGAGGAAAAGGGTGATGATGGCATTGGGCTTGAGCCTTATGGAAGCTTCCTAGGTATCCCTGTGGCAGGGAATCAAAGTCCACGTAGTTCAATGGATGGGGATTACACAAGGGTGCAGGCCAGATGCCGCTATGGAGCGGAAATGATGGATGGGGCTTACGCTCTGAGGTGGCCCATAATGTCCTCCTCATGTCTGGTCATGAGGGCTTCCCAACTTGCAGGTGGGTTGAGGTATATGCCTATGCGCAAGTGCCCAAGCGGGATAATGCCAAGGGCGTTGGAATTGGCCCGAACAAAGGGATGTGAAAAGTGTGAATCACATGCCTGGCATTTGGAATGCGATGAGAGTGGCGTGGCGATTGGATAACTGCTGACCATGTTCACAACACATCGTCCTATCGCGTTAGCTGAAAATGGGGATACACAAATGAGGAGTCGACTGCTGACCGTATTCGAAACGCAGGACCTCAAAGTGTCACCCGAATCCTTTTGGGGCGTTGGCCCAGGACAGTAGGCGGACCATAGGTCAATCATATATACTGTTAGGGGGTCCCTCCAGACTTTGTAAATGGGTGAAAATCCGAATTGAAGGACACACAAAGTGTGAGGTGGAGTGCTGGAATGTTCGAATGAGTTCCAACGCTCTCGAAACTATGCCACTGTAAACATGGCATTGGACGTCTTATGTTAGGAGAATAAGGCATCTCTCATTTAGGGCGAGAGGCATCCTACGTTTGGACATAGGGGTTACTACAGTTTAGAGTCATGTAGATAGGACTGTTGGCTTCTCATGCTAGGAGCATGAGGCATCTCTCATTTAGGGCAAGATGCATCCTGTGTTTAGGCATAGGGAGTACTACAGTTTAGAGACTTGTAGATAGGACTATTTGCATCTCATTCTAGGAGCATAAGGCATCTCTTGCTTAGGGCAAGAGGCATCCTGTGTTTAGGTCATAGGGAGTACTATAGTTTATAGTCTTGTAGATAGGACTATTGGCATCTCATGCTAGGAGCATAAGGCATCTCTTGCTTAGGGAAAGAGGCATCTTGTGTTTAGGTAATAGGGAGTACTATAGTTTAGAGTCTTGTAGATAGGACTAATGGCATCTCATGCTAGGAGCATAAGGCATCTCTTGCTTAGGGCAAGAGGCATCCTGTGTTTAGGTCACAAGGAGTACTACAGTTTAGAGTCTTGTAGATAGGACAACAATTGGGCTTGAGCCTCATAGAGGCTTCCTACGTATTCCTGTGGCAGGGAATCAAATTCCACGTAGTTCAATGGATGGGGCTTACGCAAGGGTGCAACCCATGTGTTGGGACATACTCCAGGATGGAGGCCCAGTCACAGTTTAACGTCATGTGTTGAGGACGAGGAGGGTATGCTCCATACCCCTAGGACTTACATAACTAGTATCCTTTACTCCTCAAAAGAGGGAAAGTACCAGTAAGGCCATGGTGGGTTGGCCTTGGGACTTCGGACTCACATCATGCAAGCCTGGAGGGTCGCACGGGAAGAAGAATCGTAAAGCAAGGGGTGAGATTCGCGTAAAGGGGTGCCTTAGCCTTAGCATAGGGCAACGGTGCGCATGGAGGTTGCTTCGCGAAGTGGAACAGTGCCCGTGGAGCACTGCCTCGCGAAGCATAATCGCCTCGCGAAGCAAGGTGCTGCGATGCCTGGTGCTTCGTGATACATAGTGATCCTGCCTTGGAATGGGGATCACTAGTAAGGGGTGGGTGTTTCGCGAAGCATAAACACTCCGCGGCTGCCCGGGTTCCCTCGGGAATCCCCTTCCTCTGCGAACGCTCTTGAGCTTCGCGAAGGGCATCCCTCTCGGAAGAGGGGCTCAGGACAAGACAAATCCTAGGAATCTCGCGAAGTAGAAGAACCTCGTGGAGCTCATGATTCCCAGGGTGAAAATTGCTTCGCGAGACGGGATTTGAGAAGCCGAAGGGTCGGGAATCCTCCCCTCGGGCTCAGGGGGAGCCCGGTATTTATATGAAAGGGGCACCGCGAAGTATAAATCACGCGGCGTGGAAAGGCGGTGGGAGCTTCGTGGCGGATTCGCGAACGTCAGGCCGGTTTGCGGAGATCAACGCCTTCGGAGCTTCACGACAGCTAAGGAGCTGCGCGGGGGATTCGTGAACGTCAGGCCATTTCGCGGAGATCAATGCCTCGGGAGCTTCGCGGCGGCTAAGGAGCTGCGCGGCGGATTCTCGAACGTCAGGCCGGTTCACGGAGATCAGCTCCTCGGGAGCTTCATGGCGGCTAAGGAGCTATGAGACAGATTCACGAACGTCAGGCCGGTTCACGGAGATCAACGCCTCTAGAGCTTCACGGAGGCTAAGGAGTTGTGCGGGGGATTCGCGAACGTCAGGCTAGTTCGCGGAGATCAACGCCTCGGGAGCTTCGCGGCGCTTAAGGAGCTGCGCGGAGGATTCGCGAACGTCAGGCCGGTTCGCGGAGATCAACGACTCGGGAGCTTCGCAGAGGCTAAGGAGCTGCGTAGTGGATTCGCGAACGTCAGGCTGGTTCACAGAGATCAACGCCTCCGGAGATTCACGGCGGCTAAGGAGCTGCGCAGAGGATTCGCGAACGTCAGGCCGGTTCGCGGAGATCAACGCCTCCGGAGATTCGCGAAGGGGCTTCGCGAGGCAGTGAGGGGGGCCTCTTTTTCACCTCTTCCTTTCATGAAATATTTTGGCGCCAACACCTATGTAGCTGCAATGTACTCTTCCTCCATCATAGAGAAAGACACAACTGACTGTAACTTCAAAATCCAGCTCAATGATCCTCCAGCAAGAGGAAACACATAACCAGTATTGGATTTCCTACAGTCAGAATCACCTGAAAAATCTGAATCAACTTATCCACTGATAGTTAAATATGATCCTCCATTACATAATGCATCATCTGAGGTCTCCTTGATGTATCTCATGATCCTCTTCACTGTGCCCTAATGGTCCCATCCTAAATTTGCAATGTACCAACTAACTACTCCCACTGTATGTGCAATGTATGGTCTAGTACAAACCATAGAGAACACAAGACTACCCACTACCGATGCATACAGTACTCTAGACATTTTCATCATCTCTGCATCACTGCTAGTACTCATCGTGGATGATATCATGAAATTAATGGGAAGAGGTGTAGAGATTGGCTTACTGACATTCATGTTGAAGCGTTTCCAGACTCTCTATAAGTAACTCTTCTGTGATAGCCAAATCAACTCATTATTTCTGTCTCGGTAAATCTGTATCCCTAGAATCTTGTTTGCTTGTCCCAAGTCCTTCATATCAAACTCCCTATCCAACTGTGCCTTCGTGTCCTTGATCTGATAATTGTTTGGGCGTGTAACCAACATGTCATCTACAAACAACAGAGGAATGATGAAATAATTACCATCTGAACTCCTGAAATATTCACAAGGATCTGAATGTTGTCTATCATATCCAAGACTCCTCATATAGGAATCAAATATCATGTACCAACACCTCGGCACTTGTTTGAGACTGTACAATGATTTATTCAACCTGTAAACCACATTCTCTTTGAGTAATTTTAAAAACCCTTCTGTTTGAAGCATATATATATCTTCATCAAGATCACCATGGAAAAACACAGTCTTCACATCTAGCTACTCGGGAGGTAAGCTCTATATAGCACACATCGCCAGAACAATCCCAACATAATCAATATAACAATAGAAGAAAATATTTCATTGAAATCAATTCCTTCCTTCTGAGAAAATCCTTTGACCACCAATCTTGCACGATATCATTCCACCTAGTCTTTTCCTTCCCGCTTGATCTTAAAGAGAAATTTTTTTCTAATAGACTTCCTTCTACAAGGTAATGGAAAAAGATACCAAGTCGTGTTCCTTTTCAGGATTTCATGTTCCTCATGCGTCACCGCCATCGATGAGGATACATCTTGACTCTGGGTTGCCTCCACAAAAGAAGATGGATCTCCATCCTCCATCAATAATCAGTATGCAATATTCCTCATAGTGATAGAGTCTGAGTGCCATACGGGTGCTATTTTCTCCCATGTTGAACATCATGGTCCAGACACAATAGTTACATGATCATCGTGCTCTGGAAATGCCTTAGAGGAAACTGGTTTTTCCATGGATTTTTCCTCTACATAGAATGATATATTTTTTGTATTCTCCTTATCTCTATCAAAATCAGTTGACATTTTCACCTTATCTTCTACAAAAATGACATCTATGCTGATGATAATTTTGTAGGCAGTGGGATCCCCCAAATGATACCCCATCACACAATCATCGTACCCAAAGAAGATACATTTCCTAGAACTCAAATCCAACTTCGTTCTTTCCTCGTCATTAAACATTGCATATACATGACTTCCAAAACTATGTAACTGAGAATAGTCTGTGGGTTTACTAGTCCACATATCCATCAGTGTCTTCAGCTCAATCACCATTGAAGGAGACCTATTAATAACATAAGAAGCGATATTCACTACTTCTGAACAAAAGGTTTTGGAAATAAATGCAGTCTTTAGTATCGTCCATGTTCTATATAATAGGGTTTGTTCATCAACTTTTCCACTCTATTCTACTGAGTAGTGTATGCCACCGTGAACTGCCTCATGATCCCTTTTTGTTGAAAAAAAGTATCAAACTCTTCGCTTTTATATTCTCCACAATTGTCAGTCCTCACACACTTGATCTTCTTTCCAGAGTCATGCTCCTTCCGCGCATTGAATGTTTTGAAGTCATCAAAAACATCTGCCTTCCTCCGGATTGGGTAAACCCCACATCTCCTGGAATAATCATTAATGAATGATACAATGTACCTTGCTCATCCCAGGGACATAACTGGTGCTTTCCAAACATCAGAATGGATCTACTCCATGATCTTCTGACTTCTTACTGATGACATCCCAAACATTAACATGTTTTTCTTTCTCAAATTATAGTTCTCACAATATGGAAAGGATACCTTTGTAAGGCCAAGAAACAAATTCTGATCTACAAGAATCTTCATGCCTCATTCTAAAATATTTACAAGCTTTCGATGCTATAATGTCGTCAATGCTCTTGTCAATGTAGTTTATGCAACAACTATCTCTGCATCCTTGTATGTATCACCCATAAGCACGTACAAGTTCATTGAGATCTTCTTTTCCTACATTACCACAAGCGCGCACTTCACGATTCTCACCACTCCATTCATGGTGCGAGTCTTTCATCAAAGGTCATAAAATTGTCCCAAAGACAATATGTTCTTCTTTAGGACCTTCACATGACGTACTCCTTGGATGATCCATACTATGCCATCATGCATCATCAGTTTGATGGTACCAACTTCAACAATCTTCAGAGTGTGATCGTTCCCCATGTACACAAGTCCATCCGGGATGGTTTCATATTGGTCAAACCATTCCCATCGAGACTTAATGTGCCATTTTGCTCCCAAGTTGATAATCCATGCATCATCAAGATGTTTCCTGCTACAAGTAGTCGTCACCGCATCACTGACTAGTATTTCTACACTTCCATAAGTACTCACCACATTCCCCTGAGAGCTCTTTTCACCACTCTTCTTATTCCAACAATCCTTCTTGATGTTACCCTTCATTCCACAATTGAAACATGTGACATTCTGCATCTTACTTTTTGATTTTGACCTTCCATGATTTTGGCTTCCACTAGAACCACGCTCCATCATCCTTCCTCTTTCCATTGACAGTGATTCTTCTTGGTGCGATGTTGTCTGTATGTCCTCCTTGTTCTTGAACCAACTTTCTTCTTCTAGAACTGCAGCTACAACATCATTAAAGATCAGCATATCTATCATGATATATATTGGTGATGTTGATGATGAGTTGGTCATACGAGTCTGGCAATCTCTGGAGTTTAATCTCTGCATGTTCAGTATCCACAATTTTATAACCAAATGACTTGAGTTGAGAGAATGGGTTATTGAGGTTGTTGATGTGGTCGTTCACCGATGATGACTCCGCCATCTGAAGTGTGTACAATTTTCTCTTCAGGAAAATTTTTTTGTGCAGTGACATGGCCGAAAATAGCTTCTTCAGAGTATCCCATATTTCCTTTCCCATCTTTTTCTCTAGAATGCTCGATCGGACCCCGTCTACCAAAGCCAAATGAATGTTGGCAATAGAATTCCCATCCATATCATTCCATTTCTCCTCTGTCACACCCGTCGGCTTTTCGCCAATTTCCTGTAGGCAATTATCCTTCCGTAGCACTACCTATATCTTCATTCTTCATAATGAAAACATATTCCTATTGTCTTTTCCGATCTCATTTTCCACCTCCATCAGGACACGTTGTCAGTCCAGAAATGCCTCCATTTTACAATAGTGTATTTTATAATCTTAATAATTTTTTTCTGATGTGACATATCAACCAGAGTTGCAATCACAGAGAAAACTCAAATTAATGAGAATTATTAATACCTGAAAATGTGAACAGAACCGGGCCAGAACCTTGCCTCTGATACCACTTGATGGGATGATAAAAGATTGGCCCACCGGGGCAGCGATAATCATGAGATAAAATTAATGTGCAAAATGCGGAAAAATAAATGACACCAGATGTAATGTTGAAAACCCCCAAATGGATGGGGTAAAAAACCACTGGCAAATAGAAGGATCATTATGGGGTAAATGTGGGTACACACTCTCTCAATTATTAGAAGGAGAAAACCTTCGTAATATTATCTATTGGATAAAGGGGAAAATTTCCTCACTAAATACCACTTAAATAGGATCTTTCGGTGATGAGAAACCGGATACAGGTGATGATAATATGTCATTTGGAAGAGGGGAGAGCCCCATTTTATAGGCCTCATCACCCCTTCCCCTTGCCTTCTCCCGCTGGAGGATTGGTGGGGGTTTGGCCACCCCCCACCTAACACCACCATCCCCCCATTGACAAAGGAGGGGGGGGAGGGGTGGCCACCGTCCTGCAAATGGACGTCCGCCAACATACTCATCAAGATGCTTGAGGAATATGTTGAAATGTTTCCTTGAGAGTGGTGATTGAGAAGAACATCTTAATAGGATCGAATCACTTATGAACACCATTCCTTGATGGTGTTGTTGATTTATGAATAGAAGGGATTCTCTATGGGAAAGTGCTTTCGAAATTACGGTTTAGGCCTGCATGATGAATTTTTCATCCCAGAAGTAAGCTAAGGTGAACTAGCTTATTGGTTTAGGATTACACTAGAATAGTTTGAGTGGTGTAGGGCTGTAGATGGCTATTCTGGAAAGGACCATAAACCTGTCATGGTACACTTCCTCTCTAACCTCATTAAAAACTTTGATGGAATGGATTTGGTAGCAGAGGCATCCCCACTATATTATATGTTCATTATCATGGCTGGTCTTGGGAATCCAGATAATGGATAGATTGAAAGATGGAATCTACACCGCGCCTCAACTTCACTAATCAGTGGGCTTGGGGCTACTATTTGTCTGCATCCTACGTCGATTTGTGAATTTTCTGAGGTGAGTGGCCTATATGAAGCAACATAGGAATCTTAGTGTTCCCCAACCAAAGGAGTTAATATTGTAACTACTAAGCTGGTGGAAAATAGAGGGCAACACATTACACCTATATCACAGGGTGGTTGGTACCACCTACTGGTGTCTTTATCAAATCCTTGGCATCCCAATCCAAGGAGGAATGTATTATGGATTCCACCCTTCCATGTATGTCTGGGAGGATGACGAACATATGCCACCTTTGGAGAGGGAATTACAAAATCTCATACTAGGCAATGATGAGGATAAGAAAAACACCCAAAATGTCCACATTAAGTAGTGGTTGAGCTACTTTATGAACTTCCCAGCGGAGGGAGAAGAGCTACCATCAATTCCTCGCCCCCACTTTTGAGAGAGGAGATCACTGCAGAAAAGGAGGTCCATACTGGAAGATCCTAGAGGATAGCTAGTGGAAATTGTGGTGTTACAATGTCTAGACCGATCAACAAATAATAGTCAGCCTTACGGGATTTACCTCGACCCTGATCTGTGAGAGGATGCATCCTGAAATGGATGCTCACATGATATAATGGCCATGCACATTTCTCATTGCTGCACAAATGGATTTTGGAGAACACATCAATCTTGGTATACTAGTGTTAGCAAAGATAGATCATCTACGTTAGCACATCAGTGAGGGAAGGTGGTCGTTGTGGTTGTGCGAGCAATTCCATTTCTTGTATAGATCGATTGTAACACATAAGTGGAGATATTAATACATTAACCCCATATCCCCACCTAGGATACACTATCGGTGGATGATTCTATATATCATAAGGAGAACCCCACCGAAGCTGGGCACAGTGGCCTTGTTTGGTCTTTCTTCAGATCTGGATATATGCTGACAATTGCACAATCACCATCGAGAAATAATCATACATGATGTCTTTATGCGGTGGTGTGCTTGTGGCATGGTTGGGTTGTGAACCCATATCCGAGCCGCCAACTCCACATCCATTCATATGTCATTTTTCATGCATGTAGAGGCTTACCAGGATGGTGTATTTAGGGTTGCCTCTGGAGAACCACCCATTCATGGTGATACAGTGGTGGATGATGTTCACATGGGAGCATGGGAAGAAGCAGATCGAATTTCCACCACCCACCACTGCATTTGAATAGGTTCTTGAGTATAGACTGAGTTGAGATGCTGGGAATATAAGCTAGATTTTGAAGAAACCAATCAACTTTTTTTGCAAAGTAGCGGCCCCACACATCAAAAAAAGAGAGTGACGATGGGCGGACATCATGATGGTGGTGAAAATGTGCAGTATGGTGGCGAGGATTTAGCAGTATGTGAAGTTGGCCATGAACATGTGTCAAAAGGAAATTAAGAGTGAGAGAAAGTGAGGCCAAGCCCCGTAGTACAAACCAGAGGAACCCATGTGAGAGGAGAACCATCGAGGGGCTACCGTAGGATACATCCTCATACTCCGAGGAGTTATTTTCCTTCAGTGAAAATCCCTCCGGCCACAATCTTCCCAGAAGCCTGAAATGTCTAGGAGAAAAGCTATCAATATCTCACCATCAAAAACAACTGGATGAACCTGAAAAAACATGGAATGGAGTTAGTAGAACTTGGCTCCACGAATGATAGATTCCACATGAACCTAGCTGAGGTAATGAAGTTCATGAGAGAGGTTGTGGAATTAATGAACATTCGTAGTACCATGTGGAAAATGGAAGATCAGGTGGTGTTGGGGGGAAGAGGCCCACAAGTAGTACCTTCAATAGGGCGAGGAGGAAGTAGATTCATAGTGTGCTTCTAAGGAGGAAGGTGAGATAATGTCCTTGGAGGATACTTCTCTAGGTGGGTCTGGTCTATCCCTCAAAGTAAGCTTGTACGTCCTTACATGACACTATTATTTCACCAATCATTGACTTCTCACCATGTATTAGATTGTGCAGAACGGTCTGGAACAGGGTGCCTCCATTGATAGGGGGACCAGGGAAACAACTATTGCAGAGTCCAGCCATGCTGGGGACGACTGTGTGATCACCATGGATCCATCGAAACCTAAGATCATCTACGGGGGGAAATTAACTTGCATCCCAGTGGTGAAATGTCAGAGGCAAGAATACAGGTGTCCAATGTATGTTCGCTGCCTCTAACGCATATATTGCCTTCTTGACCGAAACGGAGTAACATGACCTTCATTTGAACAGTACTCAAGATGTCATGCAAGCTTCTAGCACAGATGGCAAGAATACATGGGGCTTCCCAAGCTGGAGGGATGCTGGATTTTACGGAATCATAAACCCAAGCTGGCTCAGCTATAATTTCTCAGGATTATTCGATGGTGGTGAGTGATTCCATTAGAGTGATAGAGTATGGAGTTTTCCGTTTTGATATCATCGATGTATAATTCAGTGACGAGTCCAACCTGAAGAAGATTCTGCTACTGAGCTCCTGGGTACATTTCTTGAGTACGAGCCTATCCGTCCTCAAGAGATCAATGAATCTAATTCTGACACAACCGATAGAATCTGGAGTATGTAACGCCCCGGACCCAGTTACCCAGAGTCGGTGCATTAGTACATAACATTGGCATGATCACAAAGAAGATAAAATCTCGAAAGACCGATTGGTTTAGTAGTCTTGGAAACACTAGATATAATCATATGTTTTACATTACAACATCAAAATGAAAACTACAATAACATGGTCTCCTTAGTCCACACTCATATCCTCACTGACTATTCATGCAAGTCAGTCATAATACACTTCTTCACATCCTGGGAAAAATAAAACATTAAAAGGGGTGAGCTCAAATGATCTGTAAGGATAACAATATAGCGGAAACTTTCATAAGAAAACATAAGCATTTAAGGCAATGTATAACTAAAACAAAAGCCTTATTAAACTTGAACTTCAGCATAATATGGAAAAAGTAAAATAAAATAATGCCATTACTTACTCACATGGATATTCTTATAGATGAATAATAACATGAAATATCAATAACCACTTTCATAATGAGGGAATGTATAATGCCAGACATTCTGAAACATTTTGTCAAGGCCTCAGCCAAGACGTCTAAAATGATTAAGGCCTCGGCCAAAACCATAAATCAAAATGGGAAAGGTCCTCGGCCAATTCCACGTCTAGTTGTCTCATGAGACCTACCGATGCATCGAGGAGCTATAGCGGGCTCCACCCGTCACTTATTAAGTCCAATACATTCCTCATATGAATAGGTTTAAACATAACATAAATATTCGTATTAAAACTATCATACGAAATGTGAACAATTTATCCATAAACTATGGATGGTATAAAAATAACACATCCACGGTCAAATATATCACAAAATGTTCAATGGAAGTTTTGTATCATAAATCAATTTCAATTAAACTTAAAACCCATCAAAGGATGTTGACATAGATGAAATCAAAGCTATTTGAGAGAAATATCTCTTTTTTTGAAATCATTTAGAAGTACCATAATTATAAAATAATACATTTACTTTGAAAATATTCTTATAAGCTTGTAAGGGAAGTTACGACGAAGTTATAATTGCGGAAAATAGCCGCACCCGCTGTATAAGTTAAAACAAACATTCTTACCTTAAATTTGTCAAAAATGTAAAAAAGTACATTGTTTGGAAAACGACGGTAAGATTACTTTCAAAAATGTATAAGGGTATAAATGACCTTAACCCATTTTCCATTTAATAGTAAAAATGTTTTGAAAGACATTTTTAAGAAACATGGATGTGGATGATAACGAGGACCCCGTAGATGTATAAACAACCTTGGATAATGAAGAGGTTGTGAACTAAACCCTTACCTTGCAGTTTTCCTTGGTTGGGGTAGGTTAACCTCCTGTATAATGGTGAAATAATTGTTATTAAATTATTAAATAATCATATACATTCATATGATATCATATATGATCTTTTAACATTGCTTTGTTAATAATATCTTAGATTTATCGTTGTTTCGGGTGTTAACTTACTCGTTTTCTTTTATATGTTTTGTTATGTAAGTCGTGTTATTCATGGATAGGTTGTATCATATTCATATCCAGAATGATATCATGTCCTTAAACATTGATTTTAAATCATCAAATGATAATTATACTTGAATGGATACGATGGAGAATGAATCTCATCGCGTTCGTGGAGACGGTAGTCCGTACGTACGCACGAGCGACAATATCATTATTTTGATATTAAAATAATATATAATTGGATAGTATATCATATATACAGAATGATTATCATGTTATATTTATAATTTTCATGAATTAAATATCATTATTATACCCATCTAAATAATAATAAATTGAATAACAATTACACCACGACGTGGAGATGGTAAGCCATACGTACGCACGTATGGTGACATGTCATTCAAATGATGGGTAGAATACTGAATAGGGTTATTCCATATTTATAATATCATCACAGTATATAGAAGATACTGGAGTTATAATTTTAGAATTGAAATAATAAACAAAGAGGGAGTGGAAGAAGAAAGAAACTTTTAAGAGGGGGATGAAAACGTTACCTCTTCTTCGGGTTCTTCCTTTTCATTTGATCAAAAGGACTCCTTAGGAGGGCTTTATGACTAACATAAAGCTTCTAGGATGAAGGGAGAGAAGTTGGGAGAGTATTTGGGCAGAGTATGGCCGAAAAAAAGGCTTGAATGTGTGAATAAGGTGGTAGAGGTGGGGGCCTTTTATAAGAGGAGAGGAAGGACTCTTTTAGAAAGATTGAAATGTTACATTATTTTGAAATGCTTTTCGGATTATAAAGGTCCCACAATGATATATTTCTAGGATAAGGTGGTAAGGGTTCGAAATATTCTCATCAAATAGGTTTTTGACAAGTGTATGCCTTAGATATTACATTATCTTTTAATTTTATTTGAATTGTTAATTAATGAGGTAAATGATGCATCATCATTGTGTCAAAAAAAATTTAATTTATATAATGTCTAAAATTTCTAAAAAAATACCCATAATGTACGAAATATTTTTATCTGTCCAATGAATATTTATGGTCAAAAATATGACTTCTATAACCTCATTTAAAAATTGTTTTACTAAAATTACTCATGTTTGTGTCATTTTTATTTTAACATTAAATAAAATGTTTTTAATGTCATTTTCCAACCAATGTGGCTCCATGCGGTCCCCAAGTTGACCCATGGCTTGTCTTGGTCGGCCATTACTCATCAAATAGGGGTAGGACAAGTGTAAGGGTATTTTCATATTTTTATAATATCATTTTTACCTTAAATTTCACTAATTACCTTTAATCACGATTAATTAAACTTAAAAGTTACTATTCCCCAAAAATTATTTTAATCCCATTGAACCAAATTTTACATTCTAATGACAACCATGTATGTCAGATTTTTGAAAATCAAATCACAGAAGTGGTAATATTTCATTTCAACGAAAAATCAGTTATTTAACTCCCACTTAGTGGTTTCACTATTCATCAAAAATTGATGTTTTTCAGAACAATGCCAAAATTTCACCCTAAGCTATATTTGATATTCCTATTTCAAAAATGATGTCTATTTTACAAAATTCCAAACATATAAGTTTCATTAATTAATTTAATAATTAATTCCCGCTGTCACAACAAATAGCGTGTTTTTAAGAAACAATTTATATCAAAAGATTGACAACTGTTTATGTCCAATTTTAATGTGAAATTATTTCTAATAAACACCATTTGATAAAATGGTAAAAATATATTCTAATTATACATTAAAACCACTCATTATTATTCTTTATCACTATTAATTATTTTTATTTAAAGAGTTGTTTTTAATTAAAATTTAGTAATTTTTACTATTCCTCAAAATATAAAAGTTAGCTGAAAAATATCAAAATTTCACCTTAGGATAATTTCGATATTCCGAATCCAAAAATGAAGTCAATTTTGATAAATAAAATTTATAAAATTTTAAAAAGTAGGTATTACTATTCACAACGACTAGTTTAATTAGTTGTGGTGTGTGTTAGAACTCGAGGTCGCGTACAACACATGCTATTGCATTATTCGAAGGGAAACGTACCGTGGAAGCTTGGGGTGTTACATTCTCCCCTCCTTCAAATAATTGCGTCATCGCAATTTCTAGGGTATTACTGCATCAAAAGACTCGGGTGGTTCTTCATCATAAGTTCCTCAGGTTCCCACGTTGCCTCTTCCATTTTATGATTTCTCCACAAAACCTTTACCAGACGAGTCGTCCTGTTTCTCAGCACCTGTTCCCTCACATCAAGAATTCTGATGGGCTCTTCGCAATAAGATAGATCGGGTTCCAGTTCTAATTCCTCATAGGTAAGTACATGTGTTGGGTCGGGCATGTATTTTCTCAATAGCGATATGTGGAAAACATCGTGAACTTTGGAGAGATTTGGCGGCATCGCCAAACAATAAGCTACAGCCCCAATACAATCTAGAATTTCAAAAGGTCCTATGTACCTGGGACTCAATTTACCATTCTTACCAAAACGTATAACTCTCTTCCATGGAGATACCTTTAGGAAAACATGATCTCCCACCTGAAATTCCAAATTCTTTCTTCTGTTATCGACATAGCTATTATGCCTACTTTGAGCTGCTTTGATGTGGTCTTGGATTACCTTCACCTTTTCCATCGTTTCTTCCACCAGTTCTGGTCCCACAAGTTTTCTTTCACCAACGTCATCCCAACATGTTGGTGTACGACATCTCTTTCCGTATAACGCTTCATAAGGTGCCATCCGAATGCTTGAATGGAAGCTATTGTTATAGGAAAATTCTACCAGTGGTAAATATTGATCCCACATACCCTGAAAGTTAAGAGAGCATGATCTCAACATGTCTTCTAAGGTTTGAATAGTCCGTTCTGATTGTCCATCTGTTTGAGGGTGATAGGTAGTGCTCAAACGAAGTTCAGTATCCAAGGCCTTTTGAAGACTTTTCCAGAATCTTGAAGTAAAATGGGAATCACGATCAGAAACAATCGATAGGGGTACTCCATGAAGTCTTACAACTTCATTAATATATAGTCTTGCTAGACGTTCAAGTGGTAGATCCTCCCGTATAGCAAGAAAATGTGCTGACTTAGTAAGACGATCAACAATGACCCATATTGCATCATTCCTTCTAGGAGTCTTTGGTAGTCCCATGACAAAGTCCATCGTAATATTATCCCATTTCCACTCAGGTATGGGAAGAGGTTGCAATACTCCACCAGGATGTTTCCTTCCAGCTTTCACTTGTTGACAAACCATACATCTCGACACAAAATCAGCAATCTCCCTCTTCATATTGTCCCACCAAAAATGTTCCTTGAAATCTCTATACATTTTGGTGCTCCCAAGGTGTATAGAGAAATTGGAACTATGAGCATCATCCAACAATTCCATTTTTAGATCAGGTATATCGGGAACACAAAGTCTCTTCCTGAATTTCAAAATTCCATCCTTATACACAAAGTCCCTCAATCTTCCATCATTCACATCTTTAATCTTCTTCTAAAATTCTTCATCATCGGTCTAAGAACTATTAATCCTTTCTAGTAATGATGGTTTGGAAACCATTTGAAAAATCATTGATGTTTCACCTTCCCTAGTTATTCCCAAGTCCATCCTCACTAGATCCATGAAAATTGGATCCCTTTCAATTCTCATCACGTTCAAAACTCCATGGTCTTTTCTGCTCAAAGCATATTCCACCTTGTTTTCCTTCCCCGGGTGGTAGTGTATCGTGCAATCATAATCCTTGAGTAGTTCAAGCCATCGCCTTTGCCTCATGTTGAGTTCTTTTTGTGAGAAAATATACGTCAAACTCTTGTGATCAGTATAAATCTCACATTTTTCACCATAGAGGTAATGTCTCCATATCTTCAAAGCAAAGATCACAGCTGCTAACTCAAGATCATGAGTAGGATAGTTTTTCTCATGAATTTTTAGCTGTCGTGATGCATAGGCAATAACCTTATCATTCTTCATAAGGACACAACTAATTCCTTTCTTCAATGCATCACTATAAATAACAAACCCATCATTCCCCGATGGTAGAGTCAATACAGGGGAGTTGACTAATCTTCTCTTCAGTTCTTCAAAACATTCTTCACACTCTTTTTTCCAGACAAATTTAATCCCTTTACGTGTGTGCTTTGTCAATGGGTTAGCCAATCTGGAAAAATTCTGGACGAAACGTCGATAATAACCTGCTAAACCAATAAAACTGCGTACCTCAGTTACACTTGTCGGTGCTGGCCATTCTTGGATTGCCTTGGTTTTAGAAGGATCAATGGAAATTCCATCCTTAGATACAATATGGCCAAGAAAAGAAATATATTGAAGCTAGAATTCACACTTGCTAAATTTCCCATATAATTCATGTCTTCTAAGAGTCTTCAGGATAATGCATAATTTATTTTCATGATCTTCGTGGCTTTTGGAGTATACCAAGATATCATCAATAAATTCCACTACAAAGTCATCAACATATTCCTTGAAAATTCTATTCATTAGATCCATGAAAACAGAGGGTGCATTAGTCAATCCAAAAGGCATTACTGTAAACTCATAATGCTCGTACCTTGTTCGAAATGTTGTCTTTGGAACATCTTCCTTCTTCACTCACAACTAATGGTATCTAGACCGAAGGTCAATCTTTGAAAAGTATTGAGCTCCATGTAGTTGGTCAAACAAATAATCAATGTGAGGTAGGGGATACTTGTTCTTTATTGTTATAGCATTGATCTCCCTATAGTCGATGCACAACCTCATAGATCCATCTTTCTTATTAACAAAAAGAACAGGGGCTCCCCAAGGAGAAACACTAGGGAGAATAAATCCCTTATTACTCAATTCCTCTAGTTTTTTCTTTAGTTCAACTAATTCCACAGTGGCCATTCTAAAAGTTGTCTTCGATATGGGCCATGATCCAGGAATTAAATCAATGGAAAATTCAACTTCTCATTCTGGAGGATGTCCAGGTAAATCTTTTGGAAACACATCAACATATTCTCTCACAATAGGTACATTATCTATTTGAATATTCATTTTCTCACCCTCAGTAATTTCCTTCTCTTCCTCCCCAATAATTGAATTTAGTTGAGCTACTGGGGGTGGATCTATATAAGAATTATGTGGCGACAATTCTTCTCTAAAGATAAGGTGTTCCTTATCATCATCATCAAGAATCGTAACCTCTTTCCTCTTACAATAAATTTTTGCATCATGGTCCAAAATCCATTCCATACCGAGGATTATATCAAATTCAATCATGGGTATGATGATGAGATCAGCAGGTAAAGAACATTTAGGTACTCTAATTGGAACTAATCGACAAAACTTTGTTGCAACAATAATTCCCTTAGGGGTTTCGACCGACAACTCCCTTGTTAAATCAAATTGGAAATATCTAATTTTCTTAGCAAACTGGGAAGTTATGAAACAATGCGATGATCCAGAATCAAATAATGCATTTGCTAAACTTGAGGAAACCATTAAATTACCTGCCACTACGTCTTTCGGAGCTTCCACCTCAGCAGTAGTGATAGCATAAGCCTGGCCCTGATCCCTTGGCCTCTTCTGAGGTAAGTTCCCCTGACGCTTAGGACATTCATTTGCATAATGTCCCTTCTCTCTACAATTATAGAATTCCACGTTGACATCCGCTTTCTTTCCCTTGCATTCATGAGCTTGGAGGCCTTTTTCACCACACTTGTAACATACTCCTTTTCCTTTTAGACAGGCACCAGGGTGCTTCCTACCACAATTATCACAGGGTGGAAATTCATTTCTACCCTTCTTCCCTATTTCTTTATTTCCTTTCCCAGAGTTTTCAGCGGATCTCTTCTTATCTTGCTTTGATTTAAAGTCATAAGAATTAGAGAATTCATTTTCCGTCTTGATAGCGCACGAGATAATACCTTCGTATGAAGAGAAGGTTTGTGATACTAAAGCTCGACAGAGAAATGGTTTTAACCCATCAAAGAAACGATCAGTCTTACTTCATGGGTTATGTATATAATCTGCAGCATACCTCTCTAACCTTGTAAAGTTAGCCTCATACTTTGCGACATTCTCATCCTCCTTCTGCCTCAGACTCAGAAATTTCCATTCCATATCCGCTCGTTGGTCTCGAGGAAAGAATTTTTCTAAGAACAGCTCCTTGAACTCCTTCCATTCCATGTTTGTTAATTCATCATCTTCCTTTGTGTTTTTAATTAGTGACCACCATTGATCGGCATCTCCAGTGAGGCGGTAAACTGCCATGACAACTTTCTCCCTTTCATTACTCCCCAAGGCATGGAATATTTTCTCTAAGGAATTTATCCATTTCTCATCTACTATAGGATTTGTACTCCCATTGATTTTTGTTGGTTGTTGCCTCATGAAACGGTCTAGCATTGATCCTCCACGTTGCGGATCAGGGTGCTCCATACGAGTAAGGTTATTATTCATAACCTGCGTGAGTTGTCCCAATACGGTGAGAAGCTGATCAGCACCAGTTGTATCACTAGCTCCACCATAATTATCTTGAGCAGGAGAGAAATCCCTATACGGAGTGCATGCATTGATACGGTTTCCATTCCTTCCACTAGGAGCCATTTCTAAATAATGGCAAAAACTAGATTAGTTTATGAATCAAAATACATAATTCCATACTTGTAAAACACTTAACATAAATTGAAATAATTATAGATATAATCCATAATCATAAAAATGTTTTCTTTGAGTAAGTATATACTCGTAACCCTTCATAGTGGTTTGTAAAGAAAATGGGAATTATCCTAAGCATATCCCCAGGGAGTGTCGTAACCAAGAGTGCAGCAAGGCCCGTTGTCATGCACCAGTTCTTGTTTGAGTCTAGCTCAAAGCGGTGTTTTTGGGTTTTACCCCTAGGTACATCTGTTCCAGAGCCGCCTCTACCTGCTCGTATCCAGACAGGGATGTATTGCTCGGAAAACTCACAAAATCTCTACAATACCAAAATTTTAGGAAGTTCTTCTATACTAATCCTCAAAGTTCATCTTAGGTCTACGTGCTCTAATCAGAGTTTGTCTAAATATAGCTTCCAAGGATTGTACTAAACTTCCTCTGATACCAATTGTAACACCCCAACCCCATTTACCTAGAGTCGGTGCATTATTACATGACATTGGCATGATCACAAGGAAGATCAAATCTCGAAAGACCGATTGGTTTAGTAGTCTTGGAAACACTAGATATAATCATAAGTTTTAGCTTACATCATCAAAATGAAAACTACAATAACATGGTCTTATTAGTCCACACTCATATCCTCACTGACTATTCTTGCAAGTCAGTCATAATACACATCTTCACATCCTGGAAAAAATAAAACATTGAAAGGGGTGAGCTCAAATGCTCCGTAAGGATAACAATATAGCGAAAACATTCATAAGAAAACATAAGCATTTAAGGAAATGTATAACTAAAACAAAAGCCTTATTAAACTTGAACTTCAACATAATATGGAAAAAGTAAAATAAAATAATTCCATTACTTACTCACATGGATATTCTAATAGATGAATAATCACATGAAATATCAATAACCACTTTAATAATGAGGGAATGTATAATGTCATACATTCTGAAACATTTTTCCAAGGTCTCGGCCAAGACGTCTAAAATGATTAAGGCCTCGGCCAAAACCATAAATAAAAATGGGAATGGGCCTCAGCCAATTACACGTCTAGTTGTCTCATGAGACATACCGATGCATCGAGGAGCTATAGCGGGCACCACCCGTCACTTATTAAGTCCAACACATTCCTCATATGAATAGGTTTAAACATAACATAAATATTCGTATTAAAACTAACATACGAAATGTCAACAATTTCTCCATAAACTATGGATGGTATAAAAATAACACATCCAAAGTAAAATATATTACAAAATGTTCAATGGAAGTTTTGTATCATAAATCAATTTCAATTAAACTTAAAACCCATCAAAGGATGTTGACATAGATGAAATCAATGCTATTTGAGAGAAATGTCTCTTTTTTTGAAATCATTTAGAAGTCCCATAATTATAAAATAATACATTTACTTTGATAATATTCTTATAAGCTTGTAAGGGACGCTTCGACGAAGTTATAATTGCGGAAAATAGCCGCACCCGCCGTATAAGTTAAAAAAACATTCTTACCTTAAATTTGTCAAAAATGTAAAAAAGTACATTGTTTAGAAAACGACGGTAAGATTCCTTTCATGAACGTATAAGGGTATAAAATACTTTAACCCATTTTCCATTTAATAGTAAAAATGTTTTAAAAGACATTTTTAAGAAACATGGATGTGGATGATAACAAGGTCCCAGTAGATGTATAAACAACCTTGGATAATGAAGAGGTTGTGAAGTAAACTCTTACCTTGTACTTTTCTTTTGTTAGGGTAGGTTAACCTCCTGTATAATGGTGAAATAATTGTTATTAAATTATACAAGAAACATATACATTCATATGATATCATATATGATCTTTTAACATTGCTTTGTTAATAATATCTTAGATTTATCGTTGTTTCGGGTGTTAACTTACTCGTTTTCTTTTATATGTTTTGTTACGTAAGTTGTATTTTTCATGGATAGGTTGTATATTATTCATATCCATAATGATATCATGTCCTTAAACATTATTTTTAAATCATCAAATGATAATTATACTTGAATGGATACGATGGAGAATGAATCTCATCGCGTTCGTGGAGACGGTAGTCCATACGTACGCACGAGTGACAATATCATTATTTTAATATTAAAATAATATATAATTGGATAGTATATCATATATACACAATCATTATCATGTCATATTTATTATTTACATGAATTACATATCATTATTATACCCATATAAATAATAATAAATTGAATAACAATTACACCACGACGTGGAGACGGTAAGCCGTACGTACGCACATATGGTGACATGTCATTCAAATGATGGGTAGAATACTGAATATGGTTGTTCCATATTTATAATAACATCACAGTATATAGAAGATACTGGAGTTATAATTTTAGAATTGAAATAATAAACAAAGAGGGAGTGGAAGAAGAAAGAAACTTGAAAGAGGGTGATGAAAACATTAACTCTTCTTCGGGTTCTTCCTTTTGATTTGATCAAAAGGACTCCTTAGGAAGGATTTATGACTAAAGTAAAGCTTCTAGGATGAAGGGAAGGAAGTTGGGAGAGTATTTGGGTAGAGTTTTGCCGAACCAAAAGGCTTGAAAGTGTGAATAAGGTGGTAGAGGTGGGTCCTTTTATAAGAGGAGAGGAGGGGCTCTGTTGGAATGATTGAAATGTTACATTATTTTGAAATGATTTTCGGATTATAAAGGTCCCAAAATGATATATTTCAAGGATAAGGTGATAATGGTTCTAAATATGCTCATCCAATAGGTTTTTGACAAGTTTAAGCCTCAGATATTATATTATCTTTTCATTTTATTTGAATCATTAATTAATGAGGTAAATGCTGCATCATCATTGTGTCATAAAAAATTTAATTTATATAATGTCTAAAAATTATAAAAAAATAACCATAATGTACGAAATCTCTTTATCTTTCCAATGAATATTTATTGTCAAACGTATGACTTCTATGACCCCATTTAAATTTTTTTTTAGTAAAATAACTCATGTTTGTGACATTTTTATTTTAACATTAAATAAAATGTTTTTAATGTCATTTTCCCACCAAAGTGGCTCCATGGGGTCCCCAAGTTGACCCATGGTTTGTCTTGGTCGGAAATTACTCATACAATAGGGGTAGGACAAGTATAATGGAATTTTCATATTTTTATAATATCATTTTTACCTTAAATTTCACTAATTACCTTTAATCACGATTAATTAAAGTTAAAAGTTACTATTAACCAAAAATTATTTTAATCCCATTGAACCACATTTTACATCCTAATGATATCCATGTATGTCGGATTTTTGAAAATCATATCACAGAAGTGGTAATATTTCATTTAAACGAAAAATCAGTTATTTAACTACCACTTTGTGGTTTCACTATTCATTAAAAATTGATGTTTTTCAGAACAATGCCAAAATTTCACCCTAAGCTATATTTGATATTCCTATTTCAAAAATGATGTATATTTTAAAAAATTACAAAAATATAAGTTGCATTAATTAATTTTATAATTAATTCCCACTGTCACAAAAAATAACGTGTTTTTAAGAAACAATTTATATCAAAAGATTGACAACTGTTTATGTCCAATTTTAATGTGAAATTATTTCTAATGAACACCATTGGATAAAATGGTAAAAATATATTATAATTATACTTTAAAACCACTCAATAGTATAATTTATCACTATTAATTATTTTTATTTAAAAAGTTGTTTTTAATTAAAATTTAGTAATTTTCACTATTCCTCAAAATATAAAAGTTATCCGAAAAATATCAAAATTTCACCTTAGGATAATTTCGATATTCCGAATCCAAAAATAAAGTCCATTTTGAAAAATAAAATTTATAAAATTTCAAAAAGTAGGTATTACTATTCACAATGGCTAGTTTAATTAGTTGTGGTGTGTGTTAGAACTCGAGGTCATGTACAACACACGCTATCGCATTATTCGAAGGGAAACGTACCGTGGAAGCTTGGGGTGTTACAGAGTAACCGAGTTCGAGCATGGCAGATTATCAAATGCTATCTCAAGGAGGTCTCAGAATCTGAATGAATTAGATGGATAGGATCACTTCACCTATGGATGAGGGACATGTGTGCTAGAGGAGCGGATACAGTACATATACAAATGATGATCTGAAACTACCCTGCTGAGAAGATATGGGAGTGTAGATACAAACTGGATGTCGCATGGTTCATAAGTGAGTCCCAAAATATTCCAAAACATGAAGATGTCAAGCTATAAATCCAATACCTCGACGGACCCAAAGGCGGGCACTTCAATTTCATGTCCATGCAGATGGAGCAGGTAAAATGTTTGGAGGCTCCACTGGGAGAAGCTCATGACGAGTTGACGTAGGTGAGCCCCCAAGTGGCATAATTCAGAGTGGAATGGGACCATGTGAAGAGGTGAGCTGACGCACATCACCTTACTTCTATTGGAAAGGAATGGGAGAAGAAGAAGAATGAAGAAACCCTATAAGCCACATTCCGGAATGTAGCAGAACCGGGGCACTCCATTGAGGGATTTAATCTATAGGGGTTGTATTTTCTAAACCTACCAAATATTTTTATGCTCCAATGTTTATCTAGACCATGTACGAAAATCATGCTACCTTCTTCGATTGTTGCATCTCTATCATACTCATGACACACCCCGAGATCAAACCACTAAGCTTATGTGAGTAATACTCATTGTGAAAAAAAATAGATGGCCACATAATTTTTTTTTCCAAATATGAGAGTTCAGACCAATCACCAAACATTAGGGGTTTCCAAATGAGATAGGTGTTATGGATGGAGAATAGAGTTCCCAAAATAGAAAAATTTACCATTCCCAACGTTCCCTACTTCATGAGTAGGGTAATTCCATTGGTGCTGGGATCAACCTGATCAATGGTGAATGGAAAGTCTTATTAATGATATAGTTAATTAAAAACACTGTGAGGATGGCATGACAACAAAGGATAATTGTTCACCGAATTTCAAACATTGTATCCACCATGTGTTAGCCTGAAATGGGGTCAAACAAATGATGGTCGACCACTGACAAATTTGAAAAAATTGGGCCTAACATGAAATGTCGTCCGTGAAGTCTGCTAGAACATTTGCCAGTATAGTAGGTGAGCCATGAATACGATCATCCATACCACTAGGGGGTTCTTTTCGGACGAGGTAAAGGAAAAGGATCAGAATAAACGGTACAAAATGTGTCGTTTGCAGTGGAGGGATGGTAGAATGGATTCAAACACTCTTTAAATTATGCAACCATGATGAAAGCGCATTGGGTGAATGTATTTTTTTAACTGGGATCAAACATATTCCTAGGTGGTACCTCTCTAGCGAGGACACATGGCGACATACTGTTTAAGCTCCTACAAACGAAGTTGATAGACACACTCTTTAGCATCATATATTAATTAAGATGCATGAAATAGTATAACATCATATAATTAGGATGTTGAACAAAGATTACGGTCATACTACATGGACCATAGCTAATCATTTAAAATTGTCTTACATGGAATAGGGAAAAAATCCAGGAAGGCTAATAAACATGGGGTTGGACCGAAGACCAAATTCTTTGGTGTCACTATCGCTGCTACAAATACTTCTTTTATCTGTGCTAAAAATGGGCTTTAACAGAGCTAGTGTAGCGTTGTTATAGCCGGCGTAGTTCGGGGGGGGGGGGGGTCCCCTTTATTAGCGCTCCAAAAAATGTTGATAAAGACTCCTTTTATCAACGCTTAAAAAAGCTGATAAAAGGGGTATTCTATCAGCGTTAAAACGAAGTGATGATAAAAGTGTCCTTTATCAGTGCTTTATTTTTAGCACTAATAAAATACCACTTTTATCAGCTCTTTTTTTTTGCGCTTATAAAAGTTTAAAAAAATTATTTTTTTTAAAAAATATCCTGGCAATCTCGGGGATATTTTTACAGTGCTTGAGCCCCCCACCCATTATCAGCACCTTCCCGCACCTCCTGTTCCCCGACACACCCCTCCACCATTTATTAGTGTTATCCCCACACATTATCAGCGCTAGCTCCCATATTCCCCCATGCACGCACGCCCCGGCCTCCACTAGGTTTTGAACTCGAGACGTCCCCCCCTGCGTGCCTATGCCCATACCGTTCCTCTATTTTGATTTGTTTTCTATTTCATGATATATATATGTAGTTATATTTATTCCTATAGTAATATATATTTATATTAATATATATATTTATATTAATATATATATTTATATTAATATATATATTTATATTAATATATATATATATAGTTAGATTAATATATATGTATATCAATATTCATATATTTGTATTTTAAAAAAATCATATGAGTTATTATAAAGATAAATCTAATAAATTTTATATGTAAATAAATTTTATTATTGATATTTATAATTAAATTTTTATATCTGAATATATAAAAAATATGCATATATTTTTTTATTTTTGATTATAAATTGCAGTGCATTATAAAAAACGATAAAATTTCAAAGAAATAATATCAATATGTATATAATACCATGGAATAAAATCAGCCCCCACCAAAAAAGCCAATAATACCACCTTATATATGGCTGAAAATCCAAAAAATGTTGACAAATCAGGGTATCCCAACTAAAAACTCAGTATTGGTGGCCTTCTAGGCCATTCGGCCTAAAATATCAGTGACTAGGGTCTCCCCAACTCACAGGGGTGTAGAGCTCGTCAGAGGCTTCGATTTGATGTATGTTAGAGCTAAAACGGACACCTGAATCAAAAGTTATGTTCTTTTGAATTTTGTGTTGCGTTTTAAACATATATTAGATCTTTTTTTAATTATATTTAATTTTTTTAGTCTTCAAATTTTTATTAAATGAAAATTATTCCATAATAATTAGCAAATTATATATTAAAAATATTTTCTTAATTTTTTATAATCCATTTTCACTAAATATCATAAATATTAAGTGTAACCTTATATCTATACTTATCTAAAATATATTTAAAATTATATTTAAAATATATATAATATATTTATATCAATATAACTATATCTATATATTTAAATATTAATATATATTATTTTAATGAATATTTTTGGAATTAGACTGTTTATTAGCGCTACTAAAAAAAGAACTGATAATGGGGTACACTTTAATAACACTAAAAATTAGCGCTGTTAAAGGGGGTACCTTTATCATCTCTATGAAATAGCGCTGATAACGGGGTACCTTTATCAGTGCTATTTTAGCATTCACAAAGGTATCCTTTATCAACGCTTTTTTAGCACTGATAAAGGTACCCCCCCTTTATCAGCGCTTTTTCGTTAGTGCTGATAAAGGGTGGGGATGACCTTGCCCCATTTTATGGTAGTGTATGAATCGTACAGATGTATGAATCTTTTCCAATGTAGTTCATGATATATAGTGTGGTTGGATACGGACACTAGGGGGGATATCATCAATGATTTGGAAACTAAAGAATCCCATAATTGTTATACGGCATCCCAAACATGCTCAAGGTAGGATCGGAGTTTAAATAAATGTGTTGAGGACCTAGGATTCCCAAAATGAAAATGTGTTTTGAGGTACATAACCCAATGTGAACAAGAACCATAGGTATCCCATAACAAAACATGCATTCCTAGAAAGGGACATGGGGACAAGAAGGGTGAAATGGGTAGTTCACAATTATTTTTCTAGACCCGGTTTAAGTCATCTAGATGTCGCAATGCATCCTTCAAAGGGAGGAATGAAGTGATACGTGGTTCTGGGATCTCCTGAAGTTTAATTCCATGTGGTAAGGATGAAAGAGATAATTATTTAAGGTCATATAATTCGTACCATAAGGTCACACAACATATGACTTCTATCTATTTTGTGTTGAAACCATGTGTTTCTAAATCTATAAATTCATATTTTAAATCTCCTGCACGAGACTCAGTTACAAAAACAATGATTCCCCACAATCAACCAACATAACAGTGATCAACATATCCTATCATATAGCTTATCATATTGTTATATTTGAATAGTTTCCTGATAACTATAGGTATAGTCATACTCTACAAGTGAAAATTGAATCATCCACAATCCAAAAAATGTATGACAGATGTTCTCAAATAATTTAATAGTACAATACAATTTTGTAGTTGACTACAGGTTGAAAACCACACTAAAGAACTCATGGGAACCACGTTTCATTTTCAAGACATACAAGATGTATGATGTATAGTTTGTATCATGATCCAAATCAATAGTTTATTGAACCCTGTTCAACCACACTATCTCCCAAACATGTTTGTAACCCAACTCTTAAATTGTAAGAGTATCTAGAATCAGTAAGAAATGTCCCACCTTGGTAATTTGATTAAAAATAAAAATATAGTGTCATTATTCCAAGGTATCCTTAGAATACCTTGTAAAAAATCCATTATAACATTGTCCCACATCCATTCTAGAATAGGATATGGATACAAAAAACTATGTGGTAAGTGATTCTCAACCTTCCCTAGATGACATGTGTAGCATCGGGTCGCAAAACAGACAAGGTATTTCATTATCCCTCAACAGAAATATTTCCTGTGATGATCACAATGAATCTTGTTTAAACAATGGTGATCCTATCACTTTGATTTTTGGAGCCCACACATCAGATTTTCCCCCACACTGGTAATCATTTCCACATGACTTAGAATATAAAAGATCACATCATCATAAACATTCCAATCAGAAGGTGACTCTCCAAATTTAAGAATTTACATCAAATACAGACACTCTAGATCGTCATCATAATATTCTTGACCTTGAAAAAAATGTACTAAACTACCAAGAATTCATCTACCACCTTCCTATGACCATCTCGAACCTTTATATGCATCTCAATAAACAGGACATCATCATCCAATCAAATCTAGACAACTCAACTGCCTGAATCTATATATTCTTGCTCAATGCATCAAAAATACTCTTTCCCTTCCTCAGAATGTAAGATTACTCAAATTTCAAATAATTCATGTAATCAACCCATATTTACTACAAAATATTCAAATCATATCGAGAAAATATATACTTACAACTTATATGATAAGTAAACACAACAAGTCTTTCTCCTATTATGTAATGATTCCAACACATCAAGTAATTAAGCACTGAAATTATATCAAAATCATGCGTATCACAATTCCATTCAGGATGCCTCATCTATCAAAACCCATATTCTACAAATCGATCAACCTAAAACCACACTTTTCCAATTCTAATACTATATTAATCTCAAAAAATATGTACACTCCTTACACGGATCGAGTAGAATCAATGTATGCGTGGTAGTTAAATGTCTCTTGAACTACTAGAAAGTATTGACACATTCCCTGACACATTAAAACAGAATACCCTTCCCTAAAAAGCCCAAAAGTAGTGAAACCAAATGATATAAGTCATTTATGAACCATCAATAATATCTTTCCAAACCTAATAAATCATTATATGTTTAAAACATACTTGGGATGGTCACAAGTTGCAAATGCTTTCACATTCAATGGGTATATTGATAAAACATATTGAGAGATGGTGTGACCCATTAAAGGTTTCTTTTCGATCATAAATTGACAATTAGGATCTTGGTGTATATCTTATACACATATTGTGTACACATTATGATGAGAGGGTGTTTGGAATGATTTTCAAGAGTCTTTAAGTACATTAAGATGTCATACAAAAAACACCTACCAACTAGTCTTGTTAGGGGTGGAAGATTAAGTTCCTTATGGAAATATATAGATCTAGTGCATTGTTTATAACAACCATCATAAAAAATCTCTTGACATCCAAACATGCACATGAAATAATTTCTCAATATGTTGGAATATCTCTCCCTCATCTCATGATACCCCAATTTCAAATAGATTTTGGAGAACATTAAAACACAATTCAGTTGTTCAAACAAATTGCTGATATGTGGAAGTGGATATCAGTTCATACCTATCATTTGATTTAACATACATTAATTAACCTACAACCATAACTTTGCATAATCCATCATAGAAAACAAAACTAGAGATACCCAAGTAGAAATACATGGGAAAATAAACCCTTTACTTTCCAATCCATCTAACTGAGACATAAGATCCTAATATTCTACTGATTTTATCATGTATGAAGTAAATTAAATAAGATATTCTCTAGGAATCAACTTAATAATAATGTAATCTTATATCTCAAAAGGAACCCCAAATAGGACCTATGGATGCTAATTATGAAATTGATACACCGTAGTTGAAAATTCAAGTATCATTACTTCCCCATCCTTAGGTATGAGACATTCCACATGGATAGTATGCTCACCAAAATATTAAATTGTGTATTTCCATAGGTGGGATGGATATCCCAATCCACATGGTGAAAATTGTCTTCTCCCTCTAGAGACATGAAAATTACCCATCTATGGTAATAAATGATAAAGCTCGATAAAACACCAACCAATTTATCCCTACTATCAATTTAAAACCTGACCTATAGAGTATCAACTTGTCCCAATGAAAATTGTTCTCAACAACCTTGAGAGTAAAAACCTAACACTATCAAATATTTTCTTATCACACTTCGAGTGGTGTGTCATTCGATGGAACCCTACAGATAGGTTCCAATACTAAACCCTATCAATTCAAAAACTGAGAAAATATAAAAGAATGAAAGGCACTCGTATAAAATAATGATATATAATGCTTAGAATAATTTATAATCATACATTGAATAATCTATGGTTCAACCTCCCAATTTCCATATATAGGATGAACTATAAGCATGTATCCTATACCTCAACCTTGTGCTCTAGTATAACTTCCTAGAGTTGTAATACATTTCTCTAATGGACACTATTTTCCGAAGGTACCACATCCACCACCCCAACTGGTATGGACAATAGATCTCAAATTGCCTACCTAATATGGTGTAAGAAACCCACTACCTTTACAATATATCTGCATTGATCATCAATCAATTCCCTTCTAGTGAGGGTTCCTATAGAACATATGTGCATGTCTGATACTTCTACATGCTCAACAGTAAAATGCTATTTGGAGACACTAAAAATACATTTTACATGGCTTGTCACACTGATCAAAAACAACTTATAACCATCTGAAGGAACCTAACATATTCTCTTGTTTCCCTCTCTACCACTTCCCTAGTGAAAAATCTCAATGTGACACTTCCTTCTATCTAATGTCAAACTGCCAGTCCACCTAGATAAAACCACCTTTCCCCTTTTGGAATCCTCCTTCGATTTCAATTAACAAAAATAATGTCTCGATCCACCACCAAATAAATATTATTTAGAAAAGATATTCCACAGGAATATAATGTAATGTCTGATTCTATTATGATAACATCATTTTGTCACTTCCTCATCACCCACCATCACTAGAATAAAACATTGAAGTCCAATGAAATGACCATCATAATCCACCACCAACATATTCTCCTGAGTAAAACTCATTAACCTAGAAGAACTATCCTACCTCAAAACCATTACATAAAAATGTTCAATGGTCTTTGGCATGAAAGGATTCCACAATATACCATATATCTGATAAGTTTGTACTAGAATGTCCCATTAATTCTTCACCAGTCCTCCCAACATACATGTCCAAACCTTGACTCCCTACATAGGAGGTGTTTCTAAGTGATCAAGAATAATCTGGATGGACTCCTTCAATAAATTGGTTACATTGGATCCACCTCTCTCATAAAAATTAGAGGTTGTAGCAGCTGAAATTTTATGGATAGATCAAACAAACATGCTGCAACCCACACAAATCGCAATCCCAAATCTACATAAAATTTGAATAGTTCTCATGGAATTGAAATTCCCATATTTTTTCTAGGGCCATTTGTGTTTCTTGCTCTACTACCAGAGGAGTGTTCTTAGGGATATCCACATGTCGCACCACCAGAACACTTCATCGTGGTGGACTCACTCTGAATTCCAAATACAGATATCAAAATATATAACATAATGCCTCCACAATTTTCCAAAATAAGGCCCACTACTATCCATAAGAATCCCATTCTCCTTACACAATCCCATCAGATATGATCACATCACCATAATTACCCTCAACCACCCCATCCCATGGTTGTGGTCGGCTTGGGTTAAAAAAATATACATAAACACAATCTATTTACCCTTTTTAACAATTAAAATTTCAAAAAAATTATTCTTTCTCATTAGGGATCTACAGTAACTGTTCAAAAACAGTTTCCATTATTTCCATTTCCAAAAATAAATCCTTTCTATATGATATTATTTCTTCTAAATGTAATTAAAAAGATACCATCCAATTACTCATATACAATATGATTTTCATGTTTGTTACTAACATGATGTATATTACAGAAACCATTATGTACTTAAAATGATAGATCCATTTAAAAAAACTCATTCCATTTTCACCTAGGAGTAAAATATAATAATTAGTCAAATCACATATTTAATGCAATACCCATGTTGAAATATCATCCAACCATAACCATTAACATCATGATCATAAATTCAAACCATGGTACATAGGTTTTCTCCCACTCATGGGCCAGCTACTATGATGCCCGTGCTCATTTACAAGGACCAAAATGTTCTAATATCTAATATACCAATCTAAAATATTAAGAGAACATATAAGAAAAATTAATTGTTACCACATTGTAACATCATGACCAGGAAGCTAGTTATATGGTGTCCTGATCTTGTGTGGTACATGTCCTGAAGCACACCTCCCTATATGCAAAATTCTATCTACTAGTAGAGAGGGTATGATCAAAATCATTTCTAGACTACACACTCTTTATCAGATTAATCCACAACATATTGAATATTAAACAAAAGATATAAATAAAAAATAGACATGAATCACAAATCCATTTCCCAATACGAAACATTAATTATGTTTTGTCTAGTTATGTGTTGAAATGAAAAGTATTAAATAAACCCCAAATTAAATCCAAACTAATGAATAGAAAATGTGGGTACTTACTGCTTATTCGTGGTTCCTCATATATGATCCTCCCATTACCATATAAACTAATTAGAATAGGTCCTTATCACATGTCTAGACCAACAACCATGAAGTCCACTTGAGTACCCAATGCTGGCCTAAGAATAGTGTCATTACAACACAGCAGGCCGCCACCAACTGTGTCTACAAAATATCCAGTCAAAATAGATATTGTGTATAGGTAAAATAAACAATGGTAAACTCGAGATAAATTATTTTCCATTAGTTTAGATGGTTTTATTATCCACTTTTCTCATTAGTTCCAAGAGTTTTCTATTTCCGCATATTCATTTCATTATCTTGAGATGAAGATGATAATTTAACTATGCATAAGTTGGGAAGAATTTTCCCTACATCTAGTGAAATAAGAAAAAAATAGTATATAAAAACCTACCTCAGATCCTCAGTCTAGGTAATAATACCTCATTAATTTTAGAGTGTCATATTTCATGAGTTTTACACCCTAAACCCTGAAATATAGTTGTGGTGCTTAGAGTGTCAGTATAACCCAACTTGTTTGATTAGATTCTCTTGTTTAATACCCAATACTAAAAATCTAGGAGAAAATTATTCATTAAACATTTTAGATTTTCCATTATTTAGATATATATCATTTCACATATTCATAATAAATATAATACACCTTATTCCATGCCATTAATTAAATACCATAATTATTGGGTCATTACATAATCAGTTTAATATCTAAATACATTTTACATTATTACATTTCATAAACCATTATATCATGACAACATAATTATTTTGTTTTGTATATATTAACCCTTTAATCTAGCATTTAACACACCAAATCCATATTCAATGGAGTGACATGACTTTTTTATTTCACTAAATCTTAAATTCATTATTTAGAAACTGAATTTTATTCTAAAAGAAGAGGTAGACCCCACATATACCCTTATCCCAGTCAATTAAATCTCAATGTAACCCATGACAATCATTAGGCGTTAAATTAAGTAATTAACAAAAAAATTATTTTTTTTAGGTAAGAAACCCAAATGGACAGCTCAACATAATAGGCACACAACCACATACGTTTGAAATAAACCGGAAATATTATTAGATATACATGTTGAATACCAACATTGATTATGTAGATGAAAACTCACTCAACATTGGGATTTCATTTGTACCCAAATACCCTGTCAATATCCAACCATGAATAAGCTACAAAGAGGGCATGTGGTATTTTTAAGGATACAAATGAGCCAAAAAGAATTGAAACAAAAAAATATAAGGATGTGCAGTGTTATACTCACCTAGATCATCAATTTGCATCCAATATCACTCTGCATGGTCGAGAAACATAGGAGGTCAACACTTATGATGTTTAAATAGAAACTCTCATCCTCCATGGACATTGTATGGGAAATAAAAAAGAAACCCATTTATGGATTAACAAATACCAAGAGACCAAAAAGGTAATTTTTTATAAAGTTTTATGGGTTTTATGGTTTGGCATCACATTTGGGTAAAAAATGGGACAACCATGCGCCACTCTCTATCTGGGGGGGGGTTGTTTCATATATTCATTGGAATCCTTCATGGTTTGAATAATGATGATGAAGTGATTCATCATGGATCTTCCCAATCAAAAATGGTTTCCATTCCCCCGTTGAATGGCTTCACCATTTGTGATCCACCTCTTCCTGGAAAGCAAGGTTTGGGTGCATATTTACTTATATCCTTGTGCCAACCATGAAACATGCACTTCATGGTCAATTTTCTCCCTATTTATTGGACTGATCCCCTATGACACCACCAAGAATCCACAAAAAACATGGTAATCATTCAATTATACAATTTAATGGGTCTTCGAACCAAAACATAAATAATGACACACCTCAAAAGATGTATTGGATCTTACACTCTTCCTTACTACAAATAATTTGATGGTATTTGACATAAGATAGTAAATTACGTATTTTAAAAATTATAAAGTGTAATTATTAATATTAAAACACCATTATAAACCCTAATTTTTATAAAATTTGATGTGAATGATTTGATCATATATACATATGTCTACCAGTATGTACATAGAGATACAATTCATTTTCATAACCATAATTTATTTATGGGTGTTATGATGTTGTTAAAGCTTATATATGATTCATATTAGATAAATAAACATGATTAATTTTAATATAACATCTACCTTCTCATCATACATTATTTTTCAAAATGATAATTTCATTTGAGCATACATGTGTACTACCACCTCCATGAAGTGATAAGGTTCATTTTTTATTTATAATACACATTGATGGTATGGAGAGTGAATTTGAAAAATTTATATTATATATATTACAAAATAATGATTATATATAGGTGAATTATTATTTACCTTTCTTTCATTACATCCTTTAAAAAATGAATAATTGTTCTTGAATACATCTTGCCTAAAAAGTCCATGAAAGGTGAAATTCATTTTTCTAAATTTAATTTTTAGGAATGATTATAATCATTTATATGATAAGAATATATGATTTTCACATCCTTATTATCATTATAAAAATAATATTACCATGTTCAATGTTCAAGTACTAGGTTTTCCAAATCAAAACATTCTTGGAAAATGAAGTTGTTATCACCTAGAACAGTGGGCTTAATAACAAATTATAAATAAATAGGTCCCAAGATAACAATAATAAATAAAAATGATATGATATATATTAGTATATTAATTTATAATGTGTATATTAAATATATATTAATTATATTGGAGTCTGGAATCTCAATTAAGATAGAAAATATTTGATTTAAGGGAGTTATATCTAACTTATATTTTAGTGGGACACATTCCATATTCACAACTTGATTCCTTTGTCGGTGTTATATACCCTCCATTAATATTTATTATGATTATTATCATTATAATTATGAGATATACATAATAATATAATGTTCATTCATGCCTGGCGCTTATGATTTAAAAGGTACCAATGCCGTAAGGGTTGGATTTCACAATTTCACCAATATTTTGTGATTTTTTATTTTAACGTCTCTTCTGGGAAATATTATTCATCCATATAAATATTTTCTAAAAATATTTTAAAAATGGGTTTTACCATTCTAATATGATTTTTTACGTAATTTTTACCCATGTCAAACTATTTACCAGATAGTTTTTATAGAATATTTTTATTGTTTTCCAAATGAGGTATTTGCAAATTTTCTAACAAAAGTATAGAAAAAAATATTTTAAATTATATATTATGAATGTAATTCTGTAATATCATGATGGATCAGTGAATGGAATCGTAATTTAAATGATCAATTTATTATTTTCAAATAAAATTGTTTGTTTGTTTTGTTGACAAATTTTCTACTATAAAATGTAATTTTTAAACATCAAAGGGTTTTTTCATCAATAATGTTTTAATGAAACTTTAGTGGTATCATGATTCATCAATGAAAACATCCCATGATTATACTTATGATTTAATGGGTGTTATTATCCATGGATTCCATAATTATTATTTATGAAGATAGATTTTGATTTTGACGAGACATGCTTTTGAAACCCATTTCCTGGGATTATGCTATGAAGAAATGTTTATGAAACTCATTTATTTTAATGGGTTTTAATATGATGAATTATTTATGATTATGTGGAAATCACTTGATTTATATATTAATTTTTATTTATGGTACATGTATATCAATCATCGTCATCTTGTATATTTTTATTCAAATATTGGCAGCAATACAAATGAAAGCTCGACAAGGAAGGCTAGTAAAATAAGACAAAGGAGGTCTAATGTGGTGAAAGCTATGGAAATAACAACTAATAATGTTTAAATTAATTTCCTTTAGGCAATTTAGGTTGTGAAAAATTTGATGTCTGCACTGTGAGTGTCCATTGCTGCCCTATAATCCGCAGCCTTGTTTCCCTCTTGCCATGTGTGAGACACTTTTATGTTGGTGCCAAGGACGATGCGACACTTATGAGCGATATAAATAGTAAACCAAAGAACCACTCTGAGACCCCAAATTTCATTGTCAACCAGCATGGAGTATGTTTTAGATTTTGTTATATCCAATGTTTTCTACGTGACAACCATGTGGGTAGACAACATAGTCATAGAATTAGGCAATAATGACATACCATGGCCAAAATGGATACAGAATTCTAGTTTGACTGATCCAATGATATCCCGAAAAATTACTCCACCATGCATGTTTCATGAAACACACGATCCTTCGCTGATAATCATTAGGAACCATTGTAGAGTATTTCATCTAAACTAGGAAACAATATAAGGGATAAAAATGAGAGATATGACATTGGAGGCCATATTAAACCACTGTAGAGTGGGAGACATTCCCCAATATATGAGTTCCATGAACATGTCAATAAGAAGGTTCTTGATTCTTGTAATTATCATCCCTCCATATGAGGCCACTCCATCGTGGGTCCATTTATTTCGCAACTGCCATAAACACCAACTGTTAGCATTCAAAACCAATGCACACAACGTTTTCTCCAGACACTTTTACCCTGAACGATGAAACCAGCGAACTAAAAATGGTTTCTCAGCCATGAATCGCACAGAAAAGGTAGCGAAGAAATAAAAATAATTCCCGGCCTCTTTCTTCTACTAACTCTCAATGAATGGGTGCCACGTTCTCTCCACAGTATGCCTTATACAATAGATACACCTAGACACCATATTAACTCTACATCTCTTAATATTCTCGTCAGTTGTTAATATATTGTGTAAAAGTCACTATAAGGGGAAGTTATAATTTGTGGGAAAATTCTTCTCCCAAACCAGCTTGTTTCATTCATCCACAATGTAAAGTGTGAACATTTCCCGACAATAATCGTTGGACGTGAACGATCCGGAGGACGATTGATTAAACACACATCTATCCGAACCCGAGCCCATCTCCATGAGTTGGAATGCTTCAAATTGATCCCAGTCCATAATAGAATTGATAAATTAGGGATTAATATTAGACTCTATTAATGATATATCAGAAGTGGGACATCTTGGAAATCAGATGGCCTCCCCATACCAGTTATCCTTCTAGAAGTAAATATCACAAGACACTAAAATCCATCAGGTATGCAAATGGAGGGAGGTGATGAGGTGCCCGAAATAAATATAGAGTTGAAAAAAATGACAATACCTTGCATCCCTATGCCTCACGTAACCACTATGCATGGTAATCCACCATAAGGACCACTTCCCCAGAACCTTTCATGCGAGTTTTCCACGGAAGCAGGAAAGTGTGTCGCTTAGGCTCTGCACGTTGATGCCACCTTCACTAATAGTCATTGCCATCATGTTCCATGAGGCCCAGTTACAAATACCCTCATACATAGGTCCCCAATTAAAACTCGCAATAATTCAGTCAACATTTAATATGAAACCTTTGGAGACCATGACAGATGAGAGTCATAAATGGGAGTGGCCAATAGTTTACTGTTTACCAATGTGATACTCCCATTGGTGGATAGATATATTTTACTCCAATTGAGCACCATATTCGATATTATGGAGACAATTGAATCGATTTCCTGGATACAAAACCACTTCGGAGAGATCAGGTCTCCCAGGTACACCAAGAGAAGTTTTAATTTATGCATGCCCAATGAGTGGATCACTTCTAGGACCCGTCTAGCCGAGCACCTACGGGAAATATAGTAGCTACAATTTGAAATATTGATAACATCCTAGATCCAGAAGATATACTTCACCAAGAATTTTTTATCCTTCAAACTGACCTACTAGATGCATTCATGTAGATCATGGAATCATCCGCAAACATGTGGTGTGACACGGATGAGAAGAACAAACTTCTCCAATTAGAGTGGATCTCCCAACTGCTAATGCAACATATTAATATCTGACTAAGCACATCTAGAGTAATGATAATGATGATATGGGAGAGGGGGTCCCCCTGATGATGAAATAATGGTACATTGATGAAGCCAAAATATTTTTCCATGAAGGATATCTCTATCCAAGATGAGCTGAAGTAGCGAAAGAGAAAATCAATATTTCAACAAGAGAGCCCTATAACAACCAAAACTCTGTTGATGGAGCTACATTCTACTCTTCCATAGGCCATTATCATATCATGCTTGATTTCTATGTTTTAACCTCAGTATTTGATGTTATTGTCTCTTACCATTTTCTGAGACAAGTCGATTTACCCCTGGATGGAGAACCCCCTCACAAACACATGTTGTTCCCTAGAAATCCATTTGGGAGGCTGCATGGATATACGGACTTTTATGATACTTGAAAAGATTTTATAGGTGATGTTACACATTGTAATTGGGCAATATTGTTCCATCTAAGAGTGGATTTGATCTTGGGGATAAGCACAATAAAGGATGGACATTCATCATGAGGCAGAGTGCCACCCCGAAAGAAGTCATGGATTGCCGCTGCTAAATCGACTTTCACAGTCTTTGAAGTAGATCTGTAGAAGGCTCTAGGGAACCCATCTAGACCCACCACAATAACACAATCAAGCCTCAGCATGAAATTGCAAATACCATCCTCTTGAGGTAAGGCCCCCAGGTCATCTTTGTCACGATAATAGAAGTTGGATTAAATGACTAAAAAAAGCTCAATGTCTATTCCCAAAAACAAAATAATAAAGATTTAGTTGGGACCCATAATAAGGTCATAAAAATTTATGTTATCCATCACACAGATCACCTTACGGTCATCGATACATGATCCATCTTCCTGAAAAATGTTCGATGTCACTCACATGCTTTTTTCCTTCAAACTGGCATGAAACAATCCAGTGTTACGGTCCCCCTCTTTGATATATTTCAACTTTACATCCTCCCTGCCCTTACATTCTTGTCTTAAAAAAATGTCGTCCAGAATATATTTTATTATTGACATGTCCTTAATGATCCACCTATATCATTCATCTTCGAGACACCTCTCGATCCGATCATAAGCCTGCAAAATTACCACCAAGTAAATATCCAAAACAGAGATATCCATTACCCACACCTATAGACATTGTTTGAGACATCTTAGTTTGTTATGAAATGATAACCACGTATGACCTTGGGAAGGATCGATCCAAGAGTCTTCCACTAGGCCATTGTAGTCTGGAGAATTAGCCTAATGCTGGTCGAAATGAAAGTGCACATGCTACTTGTTTCTAGAGGACAATGAAATCAAAAGCAAGGAGTCGTCCGACATTCCACGAAGGAGGTGCCTCTCCCAGGTAGTTCCAAACACAGAAACTGCATGCACGTTAGCTAGACGTATATCCAAGAAGCTCTATGTCTGACTGTTCCCCCACTGATTATTACACCATGTAATGTAATTGCCTAAGTATCCAAGATCCTTAAATCCCCTACCATCCATGAATTGATTAAATACAATATTGTCCTTCCTATTAAAAGGACATATACCCTTCCTCTCTTCCAGGTCCACCACGACATTGAAATACCCCCTCCCCGTGATCGATGGAGAGGTTCCCGAGTCAAAAGCATTGAGATCATTCCACAACAACACTCTTTATTGGGCATGACAGCTCCCATACATGAATGAAAAAAACATGATGTGATTGATAAATTATGGGAAACAAGTAAAGTTTATGATCTATTTCATGAATCAAGTCAATGTGTTTTATCCAAAATGGAAAAAAGGTGTTGATTCTTAATATGATGGTCTTTGGTGTGGAAATTTTCTTATGAAAAAATTTTCTGTACTTATTATGGTGCCACACACATTAATGTAATGAACTTATGGTTAAATATTAAGGTATGATGAGTTCTTAATCATATTATTCATTACATTTGAAATGAAAATGTTTAAGGAAATAAATAATTTTAATGATCTCTATCAGATTGGGTTTGAATTTTATAGGTTATCACCAAGATATCATACCATTATTCTCTTCTAATGCTTTCATACGTTCATATAAGGATATTGACCATGTTTACCCTTTCTGTGTATCTGAGCACACCTATTTCATATTTTTTGTTTCCCTAATTTATAAAGAATTTTTTTAGAAGGGTATTCCTATGAAGAATAATATGAATTAATATATTAATAATAGATGATGAAGATATTTCATCAAATAGGAATATTTTTTTATCTAGTCTCTAAAGACTCTAATCCATTATTATTCTAGTGTGGATCTAATTTTATTGAGTTGAATATTAATATGAATAGATAAATTATTTATGTATGAATATCATATCCCACTATATTTGGTATCAATGTATGGTATTATCAATCTATAGAGATTAGGGTTATAAAACATCTATAAAATCCTTAGGGATAGGATCAATTATATGATAAAATCAAATTGTTTTAGTAATGATCATGAATAATGTAGGTTAAACACATGGGTTCATAGAAGATGATATCATGATTAATAAATTAATGAATGATTTGTCAAAATTTTGTGGTATACAATTATGAATATAGTTTTTTTATTCGATTTATTTGGATTAAGTCCTTGTTTTGAACATGATGGAATATGGTTAATTCTTAATGTAATGGAAAAAAATGAGTGTCCATCTCAGAAACCAAAATTTAGGCTAGATATAATGTTGATTATTTCTATTATTATATAAAAACATTCTCAGGATGTGAATAATTTTGAGTTTCTAAACAATCAGAGGAGGTAAGAATATTTTGTTGAATCCTTCTTGAAGATTCCAACAACATCCTTTATTTTATCATATAATTCAATAGTATATGTGTGATGGATAAATACCATTGAGAACATATTTCCTATTTTTCAATTCTTAAGAAAATATAGTGTTGTACTAGCTATTTATCAAGAAGATGGTCAAGAAGAACAATGGTGGAATCTTATCAAAAAACAAGGAATGAAGAATAAATTCAATCCATTGAATGAAATGATTTTATATTGATAGTATCAAGAATATACATTCCTCATATTATATTAATATATATGGAGAACAGATATATTGATATGAAGAAAAAGATGATGAATATGTTGGTACCTGTGAGGAAAATTTTACATGGATTAAAAGGTATGGCTATGGTTTAGTTATCCTCCATAAAATAAATAATTATCAATTATTTTTTTTAAACCAATTTTACAGGAGGATTTTTAATTAAGTGTCTTCAATAGCTATGAATAAATCATTCGATGTGCACTGAAATTATAAATGGATATTGTATATTCCTACGATTCCTATACGTCTGATACGAATCAAAAGATTGTGTCTCATGAAAACACGAATAAATCAAATGGTGTAAGGTGATTCATGCAATTTACATTCCATAAATGTAGAATGAAACATCATGGAAAACGATTTAATTAAATTGCGTGTGCTTAAAATGTGGAATGGAGGGTTATAAATCACATCAATGTTGAAAGGTAATTAATAGTTCAGTTGATGCAATGATGGAATGTAAAATTCCATATAATTCACCACCAATGATCCAATTTTTACAATCCAAGGAATATGGGATTATACAAACCCATATATTAATTTAAATGTTTTATATGTTTAGCTTTAACAACGTCTTAATCCCAAAGAAAAATGGAATCCTCATCTGATTTGAACTACTGAAGTCAATTATGATAATTATGGGGTGAAAGGGTCACTTATCACTCACAATAGAATATATTATGTCTTATTATATTCAATATCAACTCAAATTTTTATTTATAAATATTTTTCAAAGTGTATCATTGTATAACCTCAGAAATTAGATGTTGAGTTAGCTGTAAAAACGTTTAACAGGTCAATGGTCACATCTCATGTCTATATTTTCTCTCTTATTGAAATTTATTGTAATGCACATCATTAAAATCTTGAGATTACCAATTTTTTTGAATTTAATGTGATTCCTAGAATGTATTGAAATTTTTTATATTGTTCTTATATCAATATTTCAGTAACATAAGTCACATTTCATATTCGGATGAACCTACGATCATTTACTAATGTGGAAAAGAGTAATAAATTCAATTAAAAATTACTCCCATATTGAAGGTATTAATTCCTGTAAATGGATTTTATCTATCATAGATGTTTGGTTAGAAACACAACATTAAGGATATATCTATTTTCTAGGAGTTTGATATTGTCTTTCTAGAAGAATTATTTTGTCCTCCACTAAATCGTTATGTTGAGTTATCAAAAGAAAACTTACATTGAGCTATGAAAATTTCAATGAATCCATATAGAATGGGAATAATTGAGTTATCGGAATTGAAGAAGAAACTCTTGGAGAATCCTAAAATGGATCTAATCAGCCAAATGCTTCACCTTTGGGTGCTCCTGATAAAATGTGACTCTACATTAATATTCGAGAATTTAACCAGATCAAAATAAAGAACATATAACTTTTACCTTTTACTAATGATTATTTGAATAACTAAAAAGGAATCAATAATTTTCCAAGAGTGTCCTTCAATAATAATATGATAAACTATGGATTAAGAAAGAGGATATACCCAAGACAACATTCCATACAAGGTATCAACACTCTTAATTTCTAGTGATTAATTTCAGTCTTACTAATTCCCCCACAATCAATATATTTTGGGTGCATCGACAGCTTTGTGATGGTGTTTCCACAAATATCCTTTATGTCATGGTTGATGATCAATCTAGGATCTATATGATGATGAAAAATATTATAATTGGAATTGGATAAAATAAAATAGAAAATGTTTAGAATGATAGATCTACTGGGAGGATCAACATAAGTGATTTAGGATTTAATTATTTTAATTAAAAAATTACCTTGTTGAATTTTATTCATCATTGATGGATCTGACAATAGATCAATGTTGTTATGTTATTGCATTATAGGAATCATGATCACACTACCTCAAGTAGTGATACACACGTGTACCAAAAATCTCCGATTATATCCTTATGAATCTTCATGGGTTAGAATTGAAGATCTTATTATTTGCATCATTCTCCATTGATAACCATGAGAATAACATCCAAAGGATTAACTACAGCATTCGTTACATGAGAGTGGGAGGTGGAGGATTATATCAATCCATTCATAGTAGTGTTCTTTGTTATGGGATCTCTATAGGTCCTGAGAACAATCTAAAAAATCTGTTTTGCACACCCAAAAAAAGGAATTAGATCACATAGAAAATAATATAATTTGGATTATATAATACATGTTTTAAAATAAAATAATGACACATGTTCAATTTTTTAATGATTACAAAGAATTATTCTCCAATAAATATTTAAAAATTATATTTTCTAAATAGAAAATATATATTTATTAATTATTCTTCTCACATTATATTCACTATAATTATTAGTAATGGAATATATGAGATCATGGAAACAAGAGAAATTACTAATCCACATGAAGAAATAATATATATTTAACATCATAAATACTAAATAATAATATGTTATTTAACTCAGATTCTAGATACACATAGTATGTGATCCTCTAGGCCACTTTCCTAGTGATATTTAGTGATCAAGCTTACATTCCATGAATATCATATAAAAATATGTCAAGGAACAAATAGATAATTATGTTAATTCGACAATGACATAATACATATTACAGACAATTCATATGTATTAAAATCCCTTTATCACGATTTTTCTTATCTAGTAGGATGTATGATGGTGCCATCAACCAATGTTCTCAATTTCACATTATTTAACTATCCAAAAAACGAAATTACCTATGAACACCATGGCCATGGATTTCTTTAGATATATAATTTTCCTAAAAAGGGACTGTGATATAAATATTCATTAAACAACAGGAAGGAAAAATCATTTCTCATGTTATATATTAAAGAAATATTACTCATGATACACCCAATGTATCCTACCTCGATGAGATCATATTTCACCACAATTTTCTTCATTACATCCAAATGTAAGAACTAATAATACTCACTAATAATAATCATAAATTAAATTGTCCAATAGACATATCTAAATATTGGAACATCCAATGACACATATAAATGTTCATTTTCTACTGGTGTATCCCATTCTCATAATATACTACACTGGATTTCACAAAGGATATACCCCATGAGAAGATGTCTCAAATACTAATGAGTCTCAACCCATGATATATTTTATCATATATGTCCATAAAATATTATCAATCTGATATATTAGAAATATTTATGAATTGTTTCATAGGAATTCTAGGATCTCATCAGAGTGGGGAACTACTATGACCATTCAGTGTGAAAACTACCCTTTGAACATTATCAAATTTAATATTCACAGAAATAATAGTCATAATGTGATATATATTTCATTTATATTAAAAACCACGAATAAAATTCATCAAAAAGTACATAAATGTTCGTTCTAAGCCCCAACTCCAATAGATTACCAGCTTCACCAGAGCCCACAACTAAAAACTTTTGTTCGTTGGCTCTCACATGATAATAATGCATTTGCTGATATATATTTTTTTCAGGGGGTCAACCATTTTCTCTTTTGTGGATCCTCTACTAATTAAAACTTCACCATTTTGAAAAAATACTTCAAGACATGATACTTTTGGGGTATATTCCTTTTATATTGGTGTGCCCATGGATCTTTTGTAAGATCCACCAATATATTATTATAACAATACAATGTGATAGTATATTTTCTACAAAGTACCAAGTCATGTTCTTAGACAATGTTACGTATCCAAATTGATCCATGGTAACATATAGAGCTGCTATATACATAGAATCCATAGTAGAATTGGTGAAAACTTGTTACATTGGACTATTCTAACTCACAACATCTCCGTTGTGAGAGAAAACATATCTTGAATGCAACTTCAGGTCATTTTGTTATGTTTGAAAATTTAATGCAGTAAAAGCACTTATGATCACCTCCCCCTCTTCTCTATACACTGTGAACATATATTTAGTTTTTATCACATAGTGGAGGATAGACATAACATTATGCCATTTATTTTATCTTGTATCTTCTTGATATCTAACAACCATTCTCAATACATAGGAATGATAAATTCTAGTATGTAACATGGAATACATGATTGATCCTATCACTGAAGCATATGTGATCTTACTCATTCTTTATTTCTCCTAATGTGTTTCAGAGCTAATTTTCATTGAAATTTGTAAACCATGTTACACAAGAGCTAATACCCTCTTGGAATTTTCCATACTAACAACCATTAGCATATGGTAAATATATGTACATTTGGATATTCATATAATTCTATTGCATATATCACAAATGATAATGATCTCTAGAATATAGGGTACTTCACCAATGTCCTCCATGGAGTACCACTTTTCTATCCCATTAATAATAAACTGAAATACATGAATATCATTTCCAATAATTAATATTTCATCAAAATACACTACAAAAAATGAAAACCAATCTACAAAATTTTAGTAAACACATCACTCACACTCAAATTCTTTGGGTTGCATCATGTAGAAATCTTCATAAATTTTCCTATTATGCAATTTAGCTTAGTCATCCATCTTCCTAATATCATTGGAATGGTATTTTTCAATAGCTGGTAGAAATTTGATGGATTTAAACATGGATAATGGAAAAATGGTTTCATCATAGTCAACTGTGGGACACTACTTAATCCCTTTATCCACTATCACTTCTTTATAATTATATTTATCACCTTCCATATCCAATTTCCTATTGAATACCCATTTTCATCAATCTATATTTACATCAACTAGATCATCGACTAGAACCAAAAAATTGATATAATATAAAGAATATAAATCATAATTCATGTATTCTTTCCATATAGAATATTTTGAGCTTTCTATTTACCTTTTTTGGAGATATGTTCATCATTTCACCCAATAATGAGTCTCTATCTTGGGTTACTGGACAAAAATATCACTCTTGTTATCTTATATCCTTTGAGATCCATCATAGTTCATGTGTTTCAATAACTACTTCTACCACAGGGATGTAAAAAACATGTTCCTATAGAATCTATATTGTATCTTGAGAATAAACATCATCAATGTCAATCTTTATCTTACAATCCTTTTTGAAAATGTGATCCCTCTGAAGATATTTGGCTTGTCTGGTCGTAGTAACATTTATCTAAGGTATTTTAAACAATGTTTTCCATTGATTCCATGGGATACCCTATAATGATACACATTTCACCATATGGTTCTTGTTTGTTTCCATAAAAGGTGTTAAAAAACTCCATGCAACCCCATACACATGAATGCAACAAAACCGTTTTCTTTTCACTTTAAAACTCAAAGGGAATATTATTTTCCACTTTATCTGTTACTAGTTTTAATTTTTTTTTGAAATTTGTAATGCATATCCCTATAAGGATAATAGAACATTTTCCGGACTCATATCGACCGTAACCTATCTAAATGGTAATTGTTACTCCTTTCACTAACACTATTCCACTATTGTGTATGCAGTGGAGGGGGTTGAGATCGATTCACAAACTTATGTAATATGTCGATAAACTCTTGCTGAAGATATTCACCACTATGATCTGATAAAATTTTCTTTATCTTCTTTCTATGTTGTTTCTCTATATAATTCATGAATTCAATGTGTTTTTCAAATGACATGGAGTTATACCTCATCATATAGACAAAACCATATCCACTCTGTTCATTTTTAAAAGTAATAATGAAAGATTACCCACTTATCGCTTCTATTGGAGATTGGCTGCACACATTATCATGTACCAATCCATGAAACATAGTGGACCTTTCACCCAATCCACTATATGGTGGATTGGTCAATTGTACTCATAAACAACAATGTCATATTTCATGTGGTTTTAACATAAAAGTGTATAAATATCCATCATTACATAGATTTTTCAAATGCTTCTCATTTTCATAACCAATAGTGTGATTCCATATTTGGTTGTCATAAGATTAATGTGAAATGGATTCATTATCAAATCCGAATAATTTGTTTTTAATAGATAATATATAAATACATTTATTTAAATGTTCCACACCATAAAAAATGTTTTCCTTATAATTGATACAAAATTTATTTCAAATATAGTGTATAAACCCATATTCGTATAGGAATGATACAACAATTATGATCTTGGTAATCGTAGGTATGTAATTAAAATATTTTAAAACTAAAAGTATTCATGTTGGAATTGAAAGGTGGTAGTCTCTAATGGCTAGAGAATACATCCTCTCACAATTAGAAGCTCTTATATACACCTCATCTATATAAATCATTCATAATCTACATAGCTCATTATTGGATATAGATGTGAGAACCATATGCTACATCAAATACACAATGAGTAGATATTGAAATATTATAGTTTATAATGATATCATCATTAGAATCAACTTTTTTTGGGTGCAGTTCTTCTTATATTGGCCCTTACATAACTATCATACAACTATACCTTTAGATGGTACTCTTCATTGAAGGATGTTTACATGGAGCATTATACGTATTACGAGTAGTGATCCACATTTCATTGTACTTATTTTTATTATTCAATATTAATACTACGATTTTATCACATCCCATGTACTTATTCAAAGAGAGAATCAATGTAAGTTGTTATCAAAGACTCTCCTAACTAATTTTCATATTATAATTAGTAATAATACTACATATGGTCTTTCTATGTGATTAAAGTATGAGAAAATTATGAAACTCATCCACAAATTTATTACCTATGATGCATAATAATTAAATGTATTCAAAAATATTTACTACATGAGTCCTAGATGGAATTTAATTTCCATGATTAGTTATAAATAATGAGTTAGATATCACATACTTCTATATTCTCGTATTAACCTGATAGAGATTCCAAAGGCAAGTAATAATTCTACAAAAATTCATGTCCTCATGTTTAATGAATAGAAAACTGTTCATGAATGAATGTATGAAAAAATGAAAATTTATGTAATTTTTCCAATTTTTCTTACAAATTGATTCCCCTTTATAAAAAACTACATTTCTAGGCACATGATTAATAAGTTCTTCTAGCCCATACAATTACTTTTCGTAGAAATGGATTATGCGTATGCACCTTTTTGCCTCTTGGGAATTTGTTCTTGTGATAATTTTATCAATATCATGTATGGATCAAACTAATATGTTTTGATTCATTTTGATGCTGTTTATAAAAATGAAGATGAGAATAATTTTATTATGTTATCTGATATATTTTAGACAAATAAATCAATAATATATTTATAAATCTCACAAAAATTTATCTAAACCCAATATCCCTCTCCATTGGCTTCAAAATATCATGTTACTTAGATTTTATAGTGTAAATGATATATATTACACTTCTCATTACCTCAAATTTGGCTATCCATGTAAGTTAAATGGAATTGGGTATGAAATTCTAGATGAAAACTAAATTAGTTATCTGTTCCTGGATATGTTGTGTGGATCCCACAATCCTTAAATAATTAAAAATGGATTTCATCAAATCTTTATTCTTAGTTACACCAAGTCATTCTATAGAAATTTACCATTTATATAGACTAAAATATAGATACACAAAACATCATGTAATAATTCCCTAAGAATTGAAAGTACACCAATATTGGATGGTCATGCTCATTGAATAATCAATAGATTTCAACAGAATTAGTGAAAGGATACACCAAGAAAACATATTTTATTGATATATATTATAATATTTTGTGTAAATTGAAATTTTTTATCTTCATCAAATTCTTATTATTATTAAGTGGATTTATATAAGTTTTTAACCATGCCAAAAACCATGCCTAGATGCCCTAACACCCAGATCGATTCATGGCATGGCTAGAAGGGTACTCTTTATCCTTACAAACTAGAAAATTGTGTTTGGGTATCATCAATACATAAAGGAAATGATTTAAAAAAAATTTATAATCATAAACAACACACAATAAAAAACATCACATGATTGAATAATCATAACCAATCGTTTTGCAAAAATCCTCAGATTGAATGAATAAAGCTATAAAAAAACCCAAATGTGCTATAATTTAATTGAACAATAAAACTATCAGAAAACCACCCAGAAACCAGATAGTCATAACCCTCAGGCAACCACCACCAAAAACATCATAAAGATGAAATCTAGAAACCAGATCCACCATCACCATGATACATTTTTCCTCTACAAGGAACATATGTAATACAATTTTTATACCTGAAAAGTTTTATTCATGGTGTGTGCCAAAGCGTATTAGGGTGTCACCAAAAACAAAAAATTTCCTAGTATAACATTATAATGAAAATTTACAAGCTCATTTTACGAATAACATTTGAATAAATTCTAATAAATCATTTTTTTGAACATTTCTCAATAAAACCCATTAAAATATTTAAAACTAATCATTACACATTAGCTTTCATAATGTAAAATATACACAAGGTCTACCACGTGCTAGTATCTATAACCACATCGAATATGAATCATAACACAATAGATCACCAGGTTCAAATCCCTAGGGCTATCTAGAACATTTTATTCACTAATAACCTCATAACATTGTGATCAATATCCTCTAATTCAATTAACAAAATATTTTGGTTGAACAATCCCCTAAGAGGGATCTATCCCAAGGGCATGGTGGTCTCTATGTAACAAGCCAATAATAATATGTTCCCATGCATAAGACACTACGTGGGATCCATCCAAATGTCCTAGTGGTCACTGATTATATAACATGTATAGGTAGTGTTGTAATCGAAAATTCTATTAGATGCATTTGACCCTTTTCCACTTCCTTATTGACTAGTGTACTAGTTCTTGTTCATAGACCTAGGTACTCATAATTCTACTTCTTATCAAGATACCATTAAAATAACACATAAATAATCACAATCAAATAATAATTCCAATAATCAAAATAAAACATGTAAAGAACCACATTCATAACAAAACAATTTTCCATTTCACACAAACACCCATGCCATTTGAAAATATTCTTTTCACCATTTTAACTCTCAATTAGTCTATTAATATGACACACTAAAGGTTAATTAACAATAAGTCACAAGAAACAAACACATATCACATGGAAAATATATTTTCAACACACAGACACATTTAATCTCATTGAAAACTAATTTTCACCATTAATACAAGTCATATAACATATTCAAGAAACCCCAAATGGAAGAACATAATGAATAAAACCACTTTCTTCCACAGAACCAATTTTACCCACATGTGAATAAAAAAATCCATCCATAAAACTTTTCACTCCATACAAGAAATTCAATAAACATATTTTATAATTCATGAAATCACGCTAAACTCATCCAATAATGTAAAAGCATGGAACCAACTACATCAATCCTAGAATCCACTAGAAATTAGTGCAGAACTGAAATTGTGCCTCAAGAGAACCCTATAAAAGAATGATTAGACCATACATATTAATATTAGTCCCCATTAACAACAAATCCAAACGAAATAAGTTTTCCACGCATCTAGAGAATATAAAAACAATGAAGGAGGAAGATAAATCCAAGAGAAGATGAGAAATCATGCGAGAAAAAAACATACATGGGGAATAATGAAGACACCATACCAAATCCACCAAAAAATTGAAGACCCAAGGGAAAAATGATGGAGGGTGGAGGAACCTATGGTGATGATTCCAAAATATTGAGGATTAGGGGGTGTGAGGGTTATGAATTGAAGGGGGGAAAGGGTAAAACCTAGAATTTTAATGACCTAGACAAGTATCATGGACCTCCAATACAGATTCCCAAACCATATAGATACCATACAATGTCCAATAATCCAAAAATTCCAATTGACTACATAGTTTTTTTGGAAAGGATCATAGTTTTCCCTAAGTGAGAGAATACCTTCCACCCCGTACTATCGAACCCAAAATATTCATTTCTATATAAAACATAGGGGGGAACCCATAGATAAGCATTAGACTGAAAATAAAATTGTTATATATTAAAATAAGCATCACTGATCTAAAAAAAATATCATTGATAATATTAATGCATTAGAAAAATTATTTTATATGTACCTTGTATTCTTGTTTATTCAATAATTCCTGAAATCATGAAAAAACATCCAAATGGAAATTACCATGCAACATGACATAAATAAAATAATAATGTTGTATGATAATGGGATTTTTCTAATGGTTAGTTTATCTTCAAGTTGATAAATACAACGTTGAACTAGGGAAAATCCCAGAAGCAATTTAAGGTTCAGGTTATAGGATTCCACTTGTCGAACTATGTGTATATCATGGACTGGTTTCCTTTCAGATCCAAATTTGGACCATGTCCATTATATTGTAGGCTATATCCATTATATATGTTTTTACCATATGCAGGATAGGGCAAAGGGATTATATAAAATAAACTATAGTTATATATTCCGTTATATAATAATGGGTGAGAAGGATTGCTTGCCAAAAATTTAATGTAGTAATAAATTAAATGAAACCAATCACATACAATGGTATGGTTTATAGAAATGATCATCCAAATTCTTGCACTGAGTTATGAATTTAACAAAACTATCATTAAATTCTAAATCATTCTTATTTATGAAAAATCACACTCGAATAAATTAAATATTTTTTATAATTCATCATTTCCTTTATCTTAATATTCATCCTAAAATCCTTGATCTTTTCATCCATAATAATTTTTATCCAATTAAATAATTTTATTTACTATTAATTGGGTAAATAAATATACAATGGGGGAAACATAATGAACACCAATCTAAATCATCCTATTATTTATTACAATCATATACTATTTACTCTAGCGACATATTTCATAAATGACATATCACATTATTTAAAGAAATTTTGTATAAACATAATTATTACATGTATTTCATGGTTTTTTGGACATTTGTTAAGATTCAATGCATTTATAGTAATAATTGTAAGATTACTCCTAAATAATATGCTCATATGAAAATTATGAAGAAATTAATTAATCATATATATATATATGTGTGTGTGTGTGTGTGTGTGTATTAAACCATCACATGGAATGTAAAATCATCATAATGACTACACACAAGAACATGTTGATAATGATTACAATATAAAACGATAAATTTTAATTTTTCATAATTTGGTAGAAGTATATGTCATGTACATATGAGCTACCTGACATGTACATCTCTCAACATCTATATGAGGAACATGCCAAGGGAGTTGATATGTAAATTATGCCTCTAAAAAAATGGAGTACATTGCATGTATAAATGGATACATATTGTGATGACTCCATGTTTATCTGTCTTTAATTAGGTTGGCCATGTATTGAAATATATGGCCCATCTATGAAATAAAAGGACTAACCACTATGTACTTGGGCTACACAATGTGTACTATAGCTGACAGTGTGCTAGGATAGCTTGTTCACCGAATGGTGTCGGAAATTTAATGCCCCAAATAGTATAATTCCACAAGGTCTGAATTCATTATTAATGTAATGAGCATAATTACATAGTTTGTAACTCTGGTTACATGATGTGTACCCCTATTTTATCCATCCTTAATCCTTTTCCCCTCTAGTTCAGATCTTCTTTGTTTTCATTCATAAAATTAATAAAATTTAATCGATCTAATCAAATAGAATGAGAATGAAGCATATTTCATATTTGAAATTTAAAGAATGATTAATCATTCATTGGAAAACTAAATAAAAATTGCATAAATAAATCCATGCTATTTAAATATTTAAAAATAATTATGTTACCTCCCAAATACCACATCTAGGTTCCACGTACAAAAAAAGCCTTATGATGGGGTTTACCAAACTTTTTATTTTATCATGATCGATGATCAATATAAGATATATACAATAATTACTATTATGGGATATGAAATTGAATCAATGGAAATAGACAAGGGATACAACATAGGAACCAGAGAGTGTACAATAACATATTATTTATAATTATTTATTTAATTAAAGATTTTCATAGATGGAATTCGTTCATCATTGATGGATATTAAAACATGTTGGTTCTGTTTAATTGTTTTTTGTATGATTCAATAGATGATTCCTTCTAGTGGTGATCTAGGTATGCTACACAAATATTAAATGCCTCCTTTGAAATCATCAGGTGCTAGAATTTAAAATCACAAAACTTGGGTCAATTTCCTTTTATTTTTTTGAGAGTCACTAATAATGGATTGTATAGATATATATTGACCTAAGAGTGGGAGGTTGAGGAAGACCAGTCTCTATTCATGGGAGCATTAATAGAGTAAAGAGATCTCTAGATCTTGAGAGGATTCCCCAAATTTATTATGGACACCCAAAAAATGAATTATATCACACAGAAAATAATTTAATTGGGTTCATAAGCTTATAGGGTTAAAATAAAATAATTTCACATGTTGATTTTATTTTTTATATAATCCCTATAGAACCCCTTATCAAATAATAAAAATATTTTTATTATTTCCCAAGATACTCTTTACATTAGAATTAAATTATATATTATTTAATCAAATAATATTGATTATTTATTATTTCTCTTCGGACCATTAAACTCATTACACCACCGTTCCACCGTAGTATTTTTATTTTCATGTCTAATGACTATTTACATATTTAATAAACATCACTACATTATTCTACAATAAATAAATAAATACTATATTCCTTAATGATAAAATATATATTTAATAACTATTCTACTAACATTTTATTCTCATGAATAATGGGGAAAAATATATGTGATCATGAAAACATGAATAAATTCTATCACAAATGTGGAAATTATATTTATTCATCTTTTTAAATAATTAATAATAATATATTATTTAACTAAGATTTTAGATACAATTAGTGTGTGACCCTCTAGGCCATTTTCATAGTGGCATTAGGCGAAGAAGCCTAATATCCAATGATAGTGTCATGAAACATGTTAAAACACCTATATATAAGGAATTTAATCCCTCAAAGACATAATGACTCATACAACAACTTAATGTGTATTATATTCCCATTTATCACATTGTCATTATTCTAGCTAGTTGCATATTTGTGCCCTCATCCTCTGTGATCCATGTATCTTTCATCGACATTTGAGTAATCAAACATTAATTTACTGCACCATGGTAATGGATATATTTAGGCAACATCATTTTCATCAAAGGGCATGAGATATCAACTTTCATTAAAGAACTTAATGGATAAATATTTTTTCACATTATTCATTAATGCAATATTAATAGTGACGCCCAATGTATCCTTCCTCTCCACTAACATATGTCATCATATTTTAATCAATATATAATTTTATGGGACTCATAATAATAATTACTAATAATCTTAAATTATAAGGATCAACACACATATCCAGAAATAGGAACATTCAATAACACATATAAATATAGATTTCCTATAGGTGGCCCTTGTTCTCATAATATCCACGATTTGATATTACTAATGGAGAACCCCATGAAAAGTTTCCTCAAAATCATATGATTATCCACCCATGATAGCCTATATAATTTGTGTCTATAAAATGATAACATCCTAGTATAGAAAATAAATTTAAGAATAGTGTCATATCACATTCGGTTTCTCATCATTGTAAGGAAAAGCTATAACATTGTAGTACACTAGCTACTATTGGAACATTATCAGATAATATTTCATGCAGAAGAAAAATCATGATGTGATAAGATGCTTATTTATATTCAAAACAATGAATATAGGTTATCATAAATTATACATAATATTGTTCTATGGATACAACTCTATTAGACTCCAACATGCACTTACCCAAACTACAATCCACTTAGTTTTCATGCTCTCTAATGATAGTCATGAATCCTTGAGACATTCCTTTAGTCATGGGGTCTACCAAATTTTCTTCTATGTGTAGATTTTTACTATAACTTCAATCCTCTTATAAAAATCATTCAAGTGGTGATACTTCTGAAGTATATGTTTTTTTTTCATCAGGTTGACCTTAAATATTATTCATTGATGTAGTGTTATAATAGTACAATGTTATTTGATATTTACCAATAGGTACCTCATAATGATAATAAAAAAATTTATGAAAATAAAAATCTTCGTAGGTTAAATAATATGCCACTATATACTCATACTCTATTGTAGAATTAGTGAAAATTATATGATTATGACTATTCCAACTCATATCTACTATTTTGATTCAGAAAACATATATGGACCATGTGTTCAATTCAATCATATCTAAATGAAAACTAGCATTAATATAACCCTGATGACCAACTTCCTATCTACTCTATACCCAAGGAACATATCATTAGATCTTCCGAAATACTTGATAATTTGTTTAATAGCTTACCAATTCTGTTCTTCTAGATCAGCATGATATATTCCTATAATTATCAATTCATAGAAAAAATCATGACTAGTATAGAACATTGAAAATGTAAATGATATTTTGACTAATTCTTATGGGATATTACTCATTCATTATTTCTCCTATTGTGTATGAGGACAAAATTTCATAGAAATATGTAAATCATATGACAGTGGAACCATTTTCCTCATATATTGTGCTATACTAAATCTCCTTATTATATTTTTCAACATATTTACTTTTAATTAGGCTAATCATCCTCTTGGATCTATCAGGAATGATTTTGATCCTAAGAATATGGTCGTCTTCAAATAAATCTTTTATGGAGAAACACTAGTTCAACAATTCCTTTACAAATTGTATGATTTGTATTTAATTTCCAATAATTATTTTTTTATCAACATATAATACAAGGACACTGATTCAATTTCTATTAAATCTCTTGTAATTACACGTCTCGCATTCATTATTAATGTATCAAAATTCATTTATAGCTTAATTAAATCGAATGTTTCCCAACTTGGATGATTTCTTCAATCTATAAATGGATATTTTCAAATTTCTATTCATTTTTTGAATCGCCTAGTGTCAAAAAAACCTGTTTTTGTTTCATTTAGACATTTTCATGACGTTTCCAATTAAGGAATGTAGTTTTGACATTAATCTACTAAATTTCATTGTCATGGTAAGCATTAATAGAATGTATAATTATGATGGATTTAAACAGGAATAATGTTAAAAATGATTCATCATAGTAAATTATTTTCTGTTTCATAAACCCTTTATCTAATAACCTTACATTATATGTAATTAATTGGCATTCAATGTAAAATTTTATATTGAATGCCCTTTTGAATTTTATGGGCTTTATATCAACTGGAGCGTTATCTAGAACCAGATCATGGTTCTAATACATTGAATCCATTTCAGAATTCTTGTATTCTTACCATCTTATGGTTTTTGATATCTCTACTGGATTTTAAAATTAGATAGTTTCATTACTATTAACCAAAAAGTATTCACCAAATTTTCTTACTAGAAACCCATATCTATCACGTTTTCTAACCTCTCTTATGCTTTTACACAACTCTTTTGTTTCAAGAACAAGTTCATCCAAAGGGACGTACGGAACATGTTCCTATACAAAATCTTCTATATATTCAGCATCAACTTCATCAAAGATAATTTTACTCCCAGCATCCTTTTTGAGGATATCATCACTCTCAAGAAAGAATACTTTTATAAGGACAATCACATTCTTATCTGAGGGGTTTTATAGGTAGTATACCTTTGTTTCATTGTGATACCCAAAAAGATACACTTTGTACCTTGGTATTCTTTTTTTCCTTAGAATGCCATAAAATATGACCTACAACCACATAAATGTTTATACGATAATATTGGTATCATTCAAATCCATAAAATAATGTGGATTTAAATTTTCACTTTAGTTAGTACTCATATTAATGTGCATGCTGCAGTTTATTATGCATATCCCCATAATGATAATGGAATATTTGAAGGAATTCTTATCGACATTATAATTTAAAACAAGAAATGATTAATAAATTAACTAACACTATTCCACTATGGTGTATAAGTTGTACTAAGTTAAGATAGAATCAAAAAGTTTTATAAGATGTATAAAAACTCTTGGTGAAGATATTCACCACCACAATCTGATTGATGTATCGTTATCTTCTTTGCAATATTAGTTTGTACTTCATTCATGAATTCATTTAATTTCATAAAGGGCACAAACATATACCTCACCAAGAATAAATATCCGAATTTACTCAATTCATGAGTAAAAGTTATGAAGCAAAAAGACCCACCTACGGCTTCTAGTCGAAAAGGTCCACACACATTAGTTTGTACCAATACTATAAGATTTTTGTAACTTTCACCCTATCCACCAAACAACGGTTTGTAAATTTTTCCTTATAAACAATAATGACATATTAACAGTTGTTTTAGGTCATAAGATTCTAAATAACCATATCGATAGAAATTTTTCAAATTCATAACATTTACATGACCTAGAAATTGATACCATATCTGAGTGTTATATGAGTCATGTGATCATGATTCATTATTAATTTCCAATAATTGTTTTTCATAATTATGTACAGCAAAACCAATATTTAATAGTTCCACACTGTAACATAATTTATCAATATAGAAGATGGAAATTTTATTTTTAATCCAGAATATAAACCCATCTGTATTTTGGCATGATAAAGAAATTTCATTACTGTAAAAATAGCATACATAACAAAAATATTTTAAAAAATTCATCATTATCTTTTTAAATGAAAGGTTGTAGTCTCCAATGGATTGAGAATCCATCCTTGTACCATTAGTTTCTATCAAATCCACCTATCCACTATAAATTTTTTATAATATACATGGTTCCTACACTTTTATATAGATATGAGCCCCACAAGCTCTACGTAATCCTCCTTGTGTATATATTGAAGTATAAAACTCAATAATGAATGGACCATTATCTTACACATTGTTTTGGTTTCTATTCTTCTTTTAATGTCCTTTCATGCCACCTAAAAAACATACTACCTCTTTTTGAATACCCTACCTCATGATTATTCTCTTCTTGGAAGGATGGTGATCAAGAGATTTAGACTTGTAATAATTCTTAATCCCATTTTCAATTTTCTTGCTTTATTATTCACTAAAAAGAACAAAAGGTCTATCATGGCCCTTGTCTATATACACTTGTTGAATCAAAGTATGATGTTATGAAATAATCTTCTTATTATTTATAATATTATTTTTAATCATAATACTTTAGATGTTCTTGGAAAGTGATGAAATTACAAGAGATATATGAAACTCAAATGGGGATTTAATCCCTAAGATGATAAATCATTCAATGTATCCAATAATATTGACTACATTAGGCTTAGCTATCACAGACTATCCAATCTCAGATATGGACATATCATTGGAGATCTCATACATTAACTCAATATCCCTTGATATATTATGTTGAAAATCTAGCCTTGAAATCCTTAAAATAAATTTCATAAACACTTTCCTCTTAGTTACGCCATATCCTAGTTTTTTTAGTAAAACCATGATATGAAAATAGATATTTCAAACCAAAACTTCAAGTAATAAATGCTCGATATCCAAGATCACCACAAAATTGGCTTCTTAAGCACATTAAATGATGGTTTGATTTTAACTGAAGTAGTCTACGGATAAACTGACATATTATATTTTATTGTGGTATTTTTTCTTTTAATGCCTAAATTGAACATTGTTATCATTAACACGCGATTGTTACTATTAAGAGGATTTACTTTTGTGCATAACCATGTAATGAAAAAAGTCAGGATGCACCGACAGCCGCTCTTATTCTTGGAATAGAGCAAGGGGAATTCCCAATTAGTAGGGGAAGAAAACTAGTTCTTAAGTACCAAAGAGTCATCATAAAAATTATTTCACCCACATATAAAAACGTAGAAAATGATAAATTAGTAAACATTATAAGGATGAATAATTATAACCAAATACAATGTAAAAAAAATGAAATTCATAATTTCTAACATTAAACAAAACTAAAAAGTACTACAATAGAAATGGAACAAAAAAAACTATCCAATATTTATAAATTAATAATAGGGAATTCACCATAAAGCCACCCCCACAAACACGTATATAAAAGGGAAATCTAGAAACTAGATCCCCCATCACCATGGAACATATTTACTTTACCTGGGTAATACATAACACATTCCATATACCCACAAATATGTATGTAAGGATTGATCCAATTCTGAATAGGATGCCAGCCAGAGGAATGGATTTCATTGTATAACATTATAAAAAAAAATTACATGTTTATTTTCATATGAACATATGAAACATACTTATTAAAAAAAATTAATGGAGACTTTATTAATAAAATTCTTTTAAAAATGGAAAACCATGTTTCACACATAAGATTTAGTAAAGTAAAATATACATAAAGTATACTCTCTTTCCATTACTACGAGAATATCACACAATAAACATATAAAAAACAATAACAATGGGTAAATCCTCATGGATAGATAACACAAGAGAGTTACTAAAAACCTCATATGTCGGTGATAAATATTCTCCAAATAAACTATCAACAAATTTCTCGTGCATGTTCTACTAGAAGTGATCCATCCCAAGAGCACAACGATCACTAGATAATAATCCAACTCCAATATTTTCTTAATATTGAGCCAATTTGAGGGATCCATCCTAAGGGCCAAGTCATCTCTGATCATATAACATGTTTAGTTTGTGTCTTAATAATAAATCCTTCTTGATGAATTTGAGCCTTATCCACTTACGAATCCACTTGCCCACTAGTACTAGTTCACCAAACTAGGTACTCAGGGTTCCCATTGTTCCCTAGTTCTATTTCACATAACACATAACAAATAACTATCACAAAATCATTCGAAGATTCAAAATAACATAATTGATTAATCACATTCATAATAAAACCAATTTCCAATTTAAACACACACCAAATACATTGGGAATGACTCTTCGCACAATTTTCACAATCACCTTTTCAAATCAAATGTGACTACAATGGTGAAAAAGAAAAAATTCACAACAAACAGAACTCCTCTCAGGTGATAAATCCACTATCAATACATGTTAATTTTTTATATCAATAAAAAAATATTACCCACCTTTCATACATGGAATAAAACATATTCTAGAAACAATATAATGAATCAAACAAGGAAAAGTCCAATTTCCTTTAAAAACCCATTTTTTTACATGTACATCAAAAAATCCTTCCATGAAATGGCTCAAAATCCCTATAAATTCATATAACACATTTTGAAATTTGATCAATCATGATAAAGTCATCGAATAATGTAAAATCATTGAACCACAAGCCTTAATCTTGGAACCATCTATAAATTATTGTGAAACCACAATTGCTCCCCAAGAGAACCCAATAAATAAAATATAAAACAATTATGGTTAGGATTGATGCAAAATAATCAATATTTGACCCAAAATAGGTCACCCAACACACAATAGAACAAAACCCCAATGAAGGAGGAAGAGAAACACAAGAAAAGATGAGAGATAAATGGAGAAATGAAGATACATGTAAAATCACAGAGAAACCACACAAAATACACAACAAAAAATAATGATCTAATGGAAAAGGGGTGATGTAAAAGTTCTTTGGGGTGATGAATCCTATATGGGGAGGATTATTGTGGATTATAGTTAATAAAAGGGGAAAAGGTAGAACCCAATTTTTTATGACCAAGAAGGGTCTCTTGGTTTTCATGCACAGTTTTCTAATCCATAAGGTTTCCCACTATCAAAAAATGAAAATTGGATACATAGTTTAATAGGAAAGCCGAAATGTTTCCAAAAATATATCCAAAATGTGTGACACTAACTTTAAAGCCGATAATATAAAATTTTCATCAACACATGGTGGTAAAGACATGGACATGAAGTAGACTAAAAAAATATACGGACTAACTCAAAATGAAAACAAGAATACAAAAACAATATCGTAGATAATATTTACCAATATGACAATTTATTTTATATCTAACTTGTATTCTTGTTAATTCATTAATTCAAGTGATTGATAAAAAATAATCAAAACTAAATAACAAGGAAACCTGAATGAAATAAAATAATAAAGTGTTATGATCATGAAAATTTAATAATGGTTATTTTATCTAACTGTTGATGAAAAACATCTGATCTAGAGGAAAATCACCTTGAACAAATTTAATGTTCATGTTCCATCTTTCAACCTATCCACCTATGTATCTATCTTGGATTTATTTATTCTTAGCTCCCAACATGATCTACCTCTACAAGATTGTGTGATCGATCCGGTAAATATGCTTTTACTCAGACACAAATGAGGAGAACGAGATTACATAAATGAAACCATATGAACAAAATCCCTTATATAAAAAGAGGATAGATGAAAGAAAATAAAGTAATTTAATTTGACAATAAATTAAATGAAACCAATCACATACAATTTTCTGCTCTATACTCATGATTTATCTATATTCATGAATCAAATTGTGCAGTTTAGAAAACATGCATTCAATACATAATTATTCTTATTTAAGATAAATCATGCTCAAATCAATAAAAAAATTTAAATACTAATTCAATTAATTTATCTTAATTATCATTTGAGTTAGCATGGTATTATCATAAATAATAATTTTAACGAAAATAAAAAAATTTATTTTAAATTAAATATTCACAAAGATGTTTGTTTGAGGAAACATGCTGAATACTCATTTGAATCTACCCAATATGTATTATATTATTATATTATTTAATCAAGAGACATATTTCATAAACGACATATCACATACTTTCATGTTTTTTAGTACCAAATTAACGATAAAATGAATTATATGATATTTTAGTCACATGTTGTACATAAATATTCGTTGAGTAATCACTATAATATGACTCACACATGATATAAAGATTTGATCATTATGATGAAATTTATTAAACACAAACACACACACACACACACACACATATATATATATATATATATTAAATCCCATCACATGGAATTCCCTATCAACTACATGACCACATGCAAGATCAAACTCATAAGGATTACACTGTAAAATAAGTCAATTTTAATTCTTCTAAATTTTATATAAGAAAAAAATGTACATATCAGTTACCAAATGTGTACATAGATCACTGTCTATCTGAGGAACCACTAAGAAAATGGTTTGTAAACTATTTCACAGTTGAAATGGAGTGAACTACACGTATTATGGATTATATAATATTATTACTCCGAGTTACATAACCACTAGTCTGGTATGCCATGTATGGAAATACACCGACCATTTGTGACATAAAAGGAATACACATTGTGGGAATGGGATATATAGTGTGTACTCTAGTTAATCGTGTTCCAGGATGGTCCAATCAATACATGGTGTCAGTAATTTAATGCACTATGTGTAATCAATGCACAAAGTCATAATTAATTCCCAATGCATCAAACATAAGTACCCAATGTGTAACTCTTATTAAATTATCTCTACACCTGTGAAATCGTTCCAGAATGCTTGGTACCTCTATATGAGATCATATTTTTTATCATTCATAAATATAATAAAATTGATAATATCCATGAGAAACAATAGTGGATGATGTCGATCCCTTAATTCGTGTTTAATGAATGATTATTCATGAATTAAAAAATTAAATTACAAATGTGTTAGTAAATTACTAATCATTAAATAATTATAAATAATAATTAATCTTCTATAATATCTCTTCTAGGTTCTAGGTACAATATAAAGATTATTATTGGTACTTCCCAAAATACATTTTTTCTCGATCAATGATCATTTTAAGATATATAATATTATAAACATTATGATCTACAAAATTGAATCAATGAAAATAGAAAAGGTATAGAATGGTTGAACCAAAGGGAGGATCATTACATATTAATTATAATTTTTATAATTATGGAATTTAATTTTTCGAATTATTTAATCATTGATCGATCATATAATAGATATGTGTTGTTTCACCATTGTGTTGTAGGATTCAATGTAGTATTCCATCTATTTGTGATCCAAACATATTCCAAAATTATCTGAACAATGCCGTTTGAATCTACGGGTGCTACCACAGAAAATCTTACCACATATATCATTTTACATTGATCTCCTTTTTAATCACTTCTAAAATATTCCCTAGAAATCTCTTAAACTCAAGTGTGGGAGGTGGAGGAAGATCTCTCTATATTCATAGTAGTTTACTTGATGAAGGGATATCTTAAGGGACTGAGAGGATTTGACAAATCCATTGAGCACACCAAAAACAAATTAATTGACTCTAAGAGAAAATAATGCAATTGATTATATATAATACTAGGGTAAAAAATAAACTAATTTCACAAGTACCATTAATTATTTTTTTAATCATTAGAAACACCATTTTAAATAATAATAACATCATTATTATTTCTATACATTCCCTTATGATGTGAATAAAATTAATTATTATTAAATAAAATAATAATTAGAAATTTTTTATTTCTCCCAAAACCAATAAAAATTTTTCTCCATCACACCCTAATATTTTTCAGGCCATAAATAATAAACATTTATTTGCAAAATAAAAATCATTTAATTATTATTTAATAGATAAATAAATATAATGTTCACTAAATAGAAAACAAAAATTAATCATATATTAATCTCCTATTATATTTTCTAAAAAAATGGTGAATAAATATATGTCTACAAGAAAAAAAGAAAAATTATTAAACCATATGTAATAATTATATTTATTCAACTTGTTAAAAATAAATAATAATATATTATTTAACTGAAACTATAGACCCACTAATTGTGTGACCCTCTTGGACTCTTTCTTAATGGATTAGGTGAAGCATCCTAACATCCAATAATAGTGTCTAGAAATGGTCCAATTAAAAAATTAGTATAAATTTAAATTCTATAATGATATAATACCTTATACAGACACTTACTGTGTAATACAATCCTTTTATCTCAATACCTCTAATCAAGAAGGTTCCATGTTTGTGCCATCAACCATTGTGGTCAATGTCTCCTTCTTTGATTTTCCAAAAATCAAAACTATCTATAGATCACCATGAGAATGGATTTATTTATGATATATCATTTACATAAAAGGTTCAATGATGTCAACTTCTATTAATGAACAAAAGGGGAAAATATTTTGTTGCAATATTAATTAATTAAATATTACTAATGATGCATCCAATGTATCTTACCTCCCTGTGAACATATTCCTTCAGGAATTTCATCAAAACATCAATGTATGTGAATATATGTACTCATTAATTAAAAACATATTGTCTAAATATCAATACACACATCCACAAAAAGGAACATCCAATGACACATATAAATGTTGCTTTTCCCGGTGTTGAGTTTTGTTATCATAATATCGTTCACTAAATATTAACAAGGGTGTACACCATGAGAAGTTTCCTAAAAATAATATTAATCTCAACACATGATTGCCTTTATCATTTGTGTCCTCCAAATGTAATAATCTTTCTAAATAACATATATTATTTAATAGTGTCATTGCACTTCTGAGTTCTCATCATAGTAGACAAGTACTATGTCCATTTTGTGTGACAACTATTATTGGGACATTGTCACATTCTATGTAATTTAGAAGAAAAATAAATATGTGATAAAAAGTTTATTAATATTCAAAAATATGAGTATAGTTTATTATAAACTACACTGAATATTTTCTCGGGGCCTCCAACCCAACACTATCATTGTGGATTTAATTAACATTTTATTTAAAGAATACATTGATCAGACTATGGTAGTATTTATGTATAATATTCTTGTATATTTAATTAGTAATGATGATATTGAATATCAAATCATGATTGTATTGAGGGACTAGAGGATGAATAATATTTATGAAAAATTCAACAACTTTGAATTTTATCATTGGAATGATTCTTTCATGGTTTAAATAACCACAATTGGGGGTATATTTGTATATCCTTCAATGACAAATGACATTAAGAAATGGAATAGATTATTCCTTGTAAATTTAGTCTATAGTTTACATAGGTTGTATATATATTATATAATTTTTTGATAGATTTTCCATGATTATCTAATCCAATAACAATGTTGACTCTGAAAGAACTTATCATCATATAATTGGTGGAATTTGAATATAATTTCAAAGTGCTTATAAAAGGTTTAGGTAGTGATCCTGTGGCCACACAACCCAATAGTGTAAATTGGTTTTTGATCTATAGTGATGTCTTAATGAAGGAATAAGATGCGTTCTCATAAGAAATTATATGGTGATAATTTTTTGATGATTCCAATTTTGGGATCATTCATTCAATTTCCCAACATATCATTTGGATTCATCTACAATACTTTTTCATTATAGATCCAGATGAATTATCTCTATGGATAATGGTGTAACATATATACCCATCACAAAAGTTTTAATAAAAATTACATTAAAAAGGGATAATCATGTAGCAATGAAATTGGTCAGATTTAATTTATGATTATTATTTCACAATAAAATATCATCCTTGGAAGGAAAACGAGTTATTAAATGCATTGAGTCGAAATGACAATGATATACTAATTATGGTGAAGATAAAAAATGTTCTAATATTTATTAATTTTCAAAGGATGAATTTCGAAATAATTATGGATGAGATAAATATTTTTTTTTCAAATAAATGTTCAATAATCAATCTATTTAATAATTAAGCAGGTCCAAAAGGAAGATGTGGAGCAGTAAAATAATGTGGGAAATGTTCTTGAGTTCATCATTATTTTTGAGTTTAAAATAATGTTCAAGAAGAGTGTATATGTCTTGGACATATTAGATTCTAAGAAGGATCTATTGTATAAGGATCATATTTCAACATTCACTATTCATCATGGATGATAAAATATGCATAGAGATCTGAAAGAGTATTTCTGGTGGGACGACAGGAAAAGAGTTGTTACAAAATCTGATTCTTGGTTTGTGAAATATTAGTAAGTTAAGGATGAGAAATTGAAGTCTAAAGGGATGATACAACCATTTACCACACCTAAATGACAATGGGAAAACCTCACATTGAATTTTACCCCAATCTCCAAATCATATAAAGGGAATAATGATATATCGGTTTTATTTGATCATTATATGATGTTATTCCACTTCATTGAAATCATAGATGATTTCTCTCTTGAATTACATTATATAATATATATTACGAAGAGGTATAATTTTATGGAGTACCACTTTACGTAATATCTAATCAATATAAGAGGATTACTTCGAAATTCTAATAAAGACTTTAGTAGGCTATGTGTACAATGTTGAGTTTCTATACGACATATCATCCTTAGATAGATGGTAAATATGAGACAACCATTCAAACCCTAGGGTAATTTTTGAGATGTTTTCAATTTATTTAAAATGTGTTTGGTATCAACAACTTCTTTATTTAATGTTTTCATAAAATAATAGCGACCAAGAAACCATTTTGATGGATCCTTGTGATGACCTATGTGGAAATAAGTTTAAAACTCCAATGTACAAGATGATGTTAGAGAAATAATGTTATGGGGTCTTTTGATAGTTTAGAAAATTTCATTGAAATTTATAACTTTTTTATAGCACATCATGGTAACTCATTATTGATAGAAGTTTTATGCTGAAAATCATTAGTTTGATTTGAAATATATAGTTAGAGGTTTTGTTTTTCTATAAATATATCCATTGATGAAGGATATGAGATATGAGAATAATTTGATGTTGAACACAATATGCATTAGCCCATTTGATAATCTAGATCGAGTATGGATGGTAGAATTTATAATGATACATCCACCATACCTCTCTCAAGTTCATGATGTGATCCATGTTTCTCTCCTAATAATGTACATACTTAATCCATTACATGTACCGAACATAGATTTCATAATAGTTTATCATGATACTTCAAATGAGGAATAACAAAAAAATCATAAATCATTGTGATAAAGTGTTACATAACAATAATACTCACCTGGTTAATATTCTACGGAGAAACCATTAATTGGATGATGTTACGTAAGAACATGAGGATGTAATAAAAAAGAGATGTCCACATTTTTTTGAATCAATGTCATAAAATAAGGGAAATTTTTATTTTTGGGTGGCTAGAATATAACTTCGTTATATTTTATAAAATATTTCTCTTTAAATAATATTATTTCATTAATGTCTTACATTACACACTACAACGAGTTTAGATTAAACAATTTACATTAAAAAATTACTACAACATCGTTATCACAGAGTTGTCGTATTGTCAGGTATTATTAGTAATAAATAAACTATGAAAAATATATGGTATACACATTTATCAAAATAATTCATTAGTTATCGAACAGATATAATTAAAATCATCAATTATATTAAAAAAATTGAGATGTTTTTTTGAAAATATATTTTTATGTGCACAATATAATTTTATATTAATAAAAAAATTAATAACAACTGGTGATTAATTTTAATTTGATTTATATAATAGTTAATTTATTAAATTTTTATAATTCAAAAACAATATCTTTATGCATAAGATAAGAATATATCGAGTTTTATTTTTAAAAATATGTTTTTCTGTATAAAAGGATTAATCACATTTTAGGAACTTACATTGAAATTAATTTAAAAAATTTATCGGTATCTAATTTGACAGAATTAATTAAATATTTATAATAAATATGTAAAAATTTTGTTACTAATCTTCATTTTTTCGGTCAAAATGAATAGTAACTGGGGTAAAATTTCTCACATCTATAAAGAGGAAAACAGCATAATAATGTATAATAATATGTTATCAGGACATAAACATTCATCATAAAACTTATTGTATTAAGAGGATTAAAAACAAAGCACCATATATTAGAAGTTGAATTGGTTAATGGAAATATATCAAGTAATATGAATTATATATTATTAAATCAATGAAACATAAATTTTTTTCTCTCTCATAGTTATTAATATATTTTATCTGTCCAAAAATGTTCAAAAGTATTTTATTAAAGAATATAAAGGTCTATTTATAATCTAATAAAATTGTTTTCATGATAAAAATTTTATTGTAATTTTTATGAATTATATAATGAGTTTAATTTCTTATTCAACACTAATTCAATATTTATCCAATTTTAAAAATATAATAATTTTTTTTAAGATTAATAAATGTGATATAATTTGAATGATTTATTGTGATCCATGAATTTTATTGATCATTATGACATATTATGTTGATTTTATTGAATTAAATAATAAATCACCATTTTATATTTATTTAAATTTAAATTTAATTGGTAGTCTAAAAATTTCTAGTGGAAATATTTTATAAAAAATAATCTTTATTTAAATTAATTACAAATCCTTGAAATATAGATATATTATTTGGTACATGTTATATCAAAAACAATGTCAACAAGTGATCATTTATTTTCCAATTTTCCCCTTTTATGTAAAAATTCCACCCCTTTAATATTTAGAAATTGTTGTTATAATTGTTAAAACTAAAATTGGTCAAATATGGGATATTCAAAATGAGACGATTTAAGATTCTTAAAAAATTATCTAAATTATATTGGATTATTTAAATATAACAGAATCCTACATTATATTCTAATGAATGACTATTGGATTTCATTTTCCATTAGAATTGATTTATTATAATTTAATATATTGCGAAATTCACAATGTGACTCTTGCCTTAATTATAAAACGGAAACGTCTCCCTCACTTATTTACACTACATTGAGTCTTTTATCTCATACAAACACTAAAAACACAATTCTATGCTTTCCTAATACACATAATGTGGTTTTTTTCTTCCAAAAATACCAACTCTATATCCTTTTATATGATATCTAAATGTGTCAGTTCAATGGAGATGTAATCACCTTAATGGATCACATTCATTTTTACTCTTCCTTATCTCCAATAAATCTGTAGAATTATTTATAAAATAATAAATATATAATCCTCAATACTATGAAATTATATTTTGCTTATGGAAACTCTATTATACCCCCTCTTTCCCAAAAATCTCAAAGTTAAAGTATCACATGGGTGTATTTACGATTAATCATCCCCAAACTGTGATACATTTAATAATTCATCACAATTTTATTGTTGGGTATCATTGTGTGTTTAATGATTCTATATAATATATATGACATTATTAAACTGATTTAATTTTAATATAACACCTACCTTCTTACCATCCATTCCTTTGTTATATGATAATTTTGTATGTGCGTACTATTGGAGTACAACCTCTAGGAAATGATGTGATTCATTTATAATATTTAGTTTTCATAGATGTTAATTAGGATAAAAATTGATGAATATTTATTATATATATATATATATATATGAAATAATAATTACCCTATACAGATTAATTATTATTTACCTTTCTTTCATTCCATCTGTTAAAAAATGAAGACATTGTTCATGCATATGTATGACCCATAGTATCCATCAATGTTGAAAATCATTTTTGTATATATAATTTATATAAATGATTATAAATAGGTATATAATGAATATATATATATATATTTATTTATCATTTATACCATGATTTAAATTATTTAAGTTTTTGAATCCTGATAAAATTATAATGACTCAGACTGCCTAACCGAAACATCCATGTAGAACAAAGCAGTTATAACCTTCAATTTTATTAATAACAAATTATTAATAAATTGTCGAGGTAAGGTATTTTTATCTAAATATTATGTTAGTGGGGAAAATATCATATCCACCACTTGTTTCATTCATGTGGAGTAAATACTATCAATCAATTTATTTTTTGATTCATATCAAAAAAATTAGGAGATATTCTTTACCATATATGTTTCTTTATTTCAATGGGATTATGATTCAAATGTTAACCTAATGGTCAGTGTTTTATTTCACAATTTAATCAATATCTTGGATTCCTTATTTTTAACTCTCCATTGAAGAATAGTTTTATTCCATATACATGTTTTCTGAAACGAAATTTAATATGTTTTTTACAATTATAATAGTATAGTTGTAATTCAATTTTTACAATGTTTTTTTAATAAATGGTTTGAATGGATTTTTTCTTAATTTCTTAATGTCAAACTTTTTGGATTTTCCTAAAATATTATATGACGAATTTACTTTTATCTTATATAAAATAAATATAATTACATATCTTCATTAAACCTCAATGATTTGAATCATCCCTTACGAGTTTAAAAGTATTTTTCTATGAAATTGTTTTCTTTATTATGTCAATTGGTATTTATAATTTTAAATGTTATTTTTAAAATTTGAAGGGTATTTTGCAAAATATGGTTTACATGATATTTAATTTGTATCTCTATTCATCAATTAAAAAAGTCCATGATGATAATTTTAAATTACTGGGTTTATAAACCAAGGAGACCATCCTTATTCTTTCCCTTTAGGGATTATGATTATGATGAAATATGTTTTTGAAACCCAATTTATGGGTTATACTATGATAAAGTAATTATTAATCACATTTGATTTCATTAGTATTGATTTAACGAAATAATTTAGGATCCTGTGGTACTCATTTGAATGCTTTTTATTCTTTGATGGGTGGGTAATATATCTCCCTCAAATGCAGTAGTAGATTAATTATATCTCATGTGATAGTACTAGGAAACACGTTCATGTTCTTGACCTATTATGGGATAGAAGTTGAACTTCTTATTCACTTAGGGGAAAAAGTCAATGTGTATGATCCATAACGGGAAAATGTGATTATTCTATATCTTCTGGTCTTAGTAGTTAAATGTTACAAATTTAATGGTTTACATATTAATGAACTCAAGGTTCAAAAATGAGTTATGATGAGTTCTCACTCTTATAATTCATCTATTTTTAAATGATGATGTTTTATATCGTAATTAATTATTATGGTATTTTTCAAAATGGGTATGAATTTTTTATGTAATGGTCATGATATCATACCATTATTATTATACTATTCTTTCACATGCTCCTCAATTGATGTATCCAAAATTTACCATTACTAAGCATTTGTGCTCAACCGTTTTTATGTCTCTTTTCTAATAGATATTAAGAAATTATTATATAGTGCATCTCTATTATGATTACGAGGGAAGGTATTTATTGGAGATGTTGAATATATTTTACATGATAAATATATTGTATATCTATTCTCCAATGAATCAAAATATTTAAATTTTTATATTGTATCGTATTATTACGTATTGAGTGTTTCACTAAATAGACGTAATATTTATATATGAAAATCTCAAGATATTATAATATAATATATATAATCCTTCTGATATAATTGTTCTTGTTGTGATTCATTCCATATTTCATAAAAGGTGAAAAGTTTCCTATAGAAATAGTTGGACAAAGATATACTTCAATAATGAGGATTCTCCATATGAAGAAGATTTTTTATTAGAAAAAATCTACATGAAATGCCATAAAAAATATGTTCCTATCACCCATGTATAGAATATTTATACTATAGAATTTATCCATCCCATGATATATGGGTTTATTGTCCCTGATATAGGTTATATATTTCTACTAGAGAATAATAAACCTCAAACCTGTAATGAAGTGGTTGATGGTTAGGAATATTCTAAATAAAAAGAAGCCATCTTTTTTAAGATAGAGACCATGTACCAAAATCATGATTGAATTTTGGTAGATATTCTAGCTAATTAAAAACCTATTGCATGTAAATTTTTATTCATGAAAAATAAATAATTAGATAGTAAATTAAATACCTATAAATCATGTCTGTTTGCAAAGGGTTTAGGGCTTATCAATTGATAGATAGTACTGAAAGCTTCCAAACTATTATAATTATAAAATCTATCAGAAATATTCATATAATATTAGTATTCCATGATTATAAAATTTATAAAATGGATGTGAAAACTACTCTTATAAATGATAATTTGGTTATATAAATGAATATGGTTGATCCCTATGTGTTCATTAGGTCACAAATTAGCAATAATTTCAACAAGATGAAAATATTTAGTTATTGATTGATGTAGGAATGACATTATGGGAATATTCATTTTAATTTGATGATTATGGAATTTGGATTTAACATTAATGAATGTTATCTATGTTCTTATAATAATTTTGATGGGAAATCCATCATTTTCCTTGTATTATATGTTGATGATACATTGATTATAGGAAATATAAAAAAATAACTATAGTATGTAATTTTTTTAAATGAATGTTTCTATATAAAATATGTAAGGTATGTAACCTTTAATAATATAATACAAATTAATATATATGTAGACCTCATAGGATAAATGGGAAAAGTAAAAATTTATATATTTGCATGGTACTCAAAAGGAATAATGTTGAATAATCCAAGAGTGAGTTGTTTTCGATTTCACATGTTATAAAAATAAAAAACAAATTTTGTCCAAAAAAATAGGAAGTTGAATGAAATAGTTAGATTACAGGTAATTCAGCTATAGGATTGACAATGTTTACATTGTTTTTACATTGTCTGATGTTTAATTTTACGTAAGAATGGTGACAACCAGTAATTTATTAACACATAGTCGATGTCTACTTAATTATATTGCCATAAGATACTATGATCATTTCACTAAGTATAAATACATTATGTTTTTATTATTAACAAGAATAATACATTATTCCATTTTGTTCAATTTAAATAAAAAATAAAATATAGTAATAGTAAACATTTTTCATCCTGGAACTCAGTCAAGTATTCCTTCATCATATAATAGTGAATGGGAAAAAATTATTTTGATTCTAATTCATAGTAAGGGATTAATAAAATGTAATTTATCTTGTGTAAATAAGGAATAATCAATATGAAAATGTAAATAAATAAAAACATAAGTCATTTAATCAATAGCACAATCAGGAAATGCATCCATATATAATAATGATGAAATAATATCATGAATAAAATGAAGTCTTATTGATGGAAATTTATAATGGAGGTCATCATGATCTAAAAAATCATGGTCTCTTACAATGAAGACATTTTTATATTAAAATTTATATAGATGGGTATGTATACTCTAAGACCTCATGTAATAAGGTTATAAAACTAGTTTTTATCAAAAAAAATCTCAATGAACAGTGGGGAATTTTGATGCATGGACTAACCCATCACTGCAAGTAAAATTTACCCTTCATATATTTAAAGTGTAATTTAATTCATAAATAACATGTTTTATCAAAAAAATAACCCTATTTAATAAAGAATTAAAAATATTATGGTTTTCAATGTCAATCAAGTTATAATTATTTAAAACAATTTATGTAGAAAGGGTATACAATTTATGTAATGATAATATATATATATATATATATACAATAATATTAATTAGAGAGTGAAATATAATTGATAATTAAATATTATCATAATAATGTTCATATAAAATTATAATGTTAATTACCAAAAAAGTAATATGTTTAATAAGATAACCATTATTAAATCAGAAAAGTAATGTTTGTTGTAAAATCAAGTCTTTAGGAGAATAAATGAAATTAGATTTGAAACCATTAAAACAAGTTTCTATGAAATATTATTATTTGTAATACCATTTAAAAATATATATGAATCCAAATATTTTAAAATAGTTATGCCAGATGGAATATTCGTTAATATTGTATGAGTTAAAAAGAAACATTGTTTTTGACTTTTAGCAATGGAATTCAAAACATAATATATTAGAATACATTTTTAATATTCCACTATAAATATTTATAAAATTTAATGATAAAATTTAATTTACATAATAAATAATTTCAGAAAATAGAAATCTCTTTTTAAAAACAATATTAAAAATTATGGATGTGGAAGAAAATTATACCTGATGAAAAAGTTAAATAAGATTGGATTTTTTAAAAAAAATATTTCTATTCTTGGTTCTTGTGTAAAAGAGAGACAATGTTTGAAGAAAAAAAATTAAACTCTTTAAATATATAGAGGATAACAAAATATGTGCATTTAAGGATGGATATATTATGAGATTTCATCAATGAAAAATATAATCAAACTCAAAAAATGTTATTGAAAAGTAAATTCATACCTCCATGGTAACATTAAAATTTTATCCCATTGAAGGAATAAACATTAATTGAAAAATTATAGAACATAAATAAATATATATTAAAGTGAAATTTAAACAAGGGTTATTATATACCCCACATAAAATAAATTATGTGCATAATATCAAATATTTCTTAATGGAGTGGGAATTGAGACAAAGTATATTAACTTAAACATCATATCAGTATAATGTTCTTTATCGAACTACATAAACAATATATATTTATAAAAATTTCATAAAAAAATATTAATGTATTGATAATATCATATATGACCCAATTACAACATCTTATCATATATTTTTTTAACAATCATTCATTATTATCATTTTTTGGTGATAACAGCTTCATTTTTCATATATTTATTGTTTTAGCAGTTATTGTTCTTAAATCCTGATTATGGTTATATAATATATATAATTTTATCCATTAAATAAAAATGATACTTATTCCTTATATATATATATATATATTTATAATTATCCTTGAAAATCAGTGCATTAACTATGAATCACATCACTTCATAGAGGTGGTAGTCCACATGTATGCACAAGTGACATAATCATTTTTAATGGGTGTATGGGTATAAATTTAGATGATATATAAGATTTACATAATCTTAAATATTTAATAATGATCATATAAATTCATTTTATATATCCTTTGGAATATCCTTGTGAGTCATTAATGGAAAATAAACTACATCGATTCGCGAGGTCGTGTTCCACCATACACAAGTGCGATGGTTAGGTTTTTAAATTGATGGTGAATGATATGGATAAATATTAAATAATAAAGAAAATAAATTATTATTATTTTTTATACAATGGTTTCATTATATTTTAATGGTTATGACATAATTATAGTTGGTAAATGAAGAATAAAAATGAATGTGTTTGGTTAAGATGATTTCCTCTTCATTGAAAGAGATCCTGTAAATATATTTTTAAAGAGCCTCATTTTGGTCTTTATGGAATACATTATCCACTATAATATATATTATTATTTTGGGGATGTATTTTAGTCTGGTTTTATTAAGCTAAATGTTTTAATATGTGTGATCAATTGGGGGAGGGGTGGCTTTTTATAATTGTGGAGAGTGTGACACTTGTAAATTTTCAATGTTTAAAATATTTTTATAGATAATTCATGGAAATGGATTAAAAATAGATAACATTTATATATAAAAACAGCATGGTCTAAATAAACTCATACAATAGTATATAAATATGTTTTATGTCATTTGAGACCATATTATTTTATTTTAACACCTTGTAACTTGTTTAAACCATAACCATGGTAAAATAAAATTATAATTGTTACAATCCCATATAAATAAAATTGATGTTGAAATTATTTAAAAAATATTTATTATGTTGATTCCAAATACAGATTCCATTATATGTTATTGAATTCCTATAATTGGTATAAATTAATTCAAAAACAATTCTATTTAAAATTGATCAAAATGATGTTTCAATGCATTTTTTATTCAAAAAAATATATTACATTAACTCTATGAATGGTAATAATAATTATGTGAATATATATTCATATTATTATATATAATATATAAATTTAATTAAAATAAACAATTATAATATATTATTTTAATTAATCAAACATGTAAAATATTAAGCACCTAAAATTAGTTTTCTAAAAGAATATAACATTCTGCATGAAAATGATTCTATAGCTACACTTTATCATTACAATAGAAGCGTTGTAACTTTTTCAACAGTGAATCTAAAATGGATGTGGAACTTTATTAGCAACTATACCGGTTGTGGTACTGTAGTAGGTACAGTAGATATCTAAGCACCGTAGCATTATTAATCCCTAGAGGGCCCTTTAGTGAAGAAAATGGGCTATTGGGCATTGTATTAGATATTTCATGAACATGGGACTTTTTTCCATGTTCAAGGGACACTTTTACATAGGCCTTCAATCTAGGTAATTGGTATCCCTATACCAAAACAAAAAGTGGTCTTTGGTTTAATAATAAAAACGAGGCATCTTACAAAAAATATATATAAAAAATTTAATGGTTATTTATATATATTATTTGAAAATATTATAAAAAAATTGACAAATAATTTAATATTAACTATTTATTTATTAATAAAAACAATTTTTTAGTGTAACATTTTAAAAATTCAATACTTTATTCTGACATAGTTTGTTCAAAATCTATATTCATCATATTAATTTATAATTTTTTAACAACGAAATACTAAAAAGTTCATTTCACTATGTATTGATGAAAAAAATGATCACGTGCTTTAATATAATTTTATATGATTCATTATTCCCTGCTTTAAAAATTTCTATTTTAAAACATTTATTGATATTACATTCTAAAAAAATGATGGTGTTTCTTCTTTAAATCATCCTTCTTTCCATGTACACCTCAATGTTACGATTTCTCCAATGTACTATTACCAATCAATTCATTGGATTTCGAATCACATGGTCTCTAATTTCAATAATACATATAGGTTTTTATAGTATGATAGATCCGGTTCTAATTATATATCATCAGAGGTGGGTACATGTGTTGGGTATTTCATATACTTACTTAAGAATGATATTTATAACACATAATTTACTTTAGATACTATTCATGGAATTTGAAAATTGAATTTCATGGTTCCATTTATTTATATAATTTAAAAGGATTTTACACACCGAAGGATCAATTCTCCATTATTAAAAATCCTTATAACACCCTTCTGTGGAGATACTTTCAAAAAACATGATCTCCCACATGAAATCAAAAACATTTCATTGGTTATCAGAATATCTCATTAAAATTATTTAATATAGTTTATTATGGATCCAAATAGTCTCTTCCTTCATCTTTTTCTGAATAAAAATATTTATGGTCCTACAATATTCCTTTCAACAGTTTCATCTAAATATGTTAGAGTATGAAGTCTCTTTCAATAAAATTATCAATACAATGCCATTGGAAAAGTTGAATTGAATCCATTATTATAGTAAAACTCTACCAAAGGATAATACAGATTCTATATACCTTTAAAATTTATTAATCATTCCATCAACATGACTTAAAAGGTTTTAATGGTTGTTTTGGACTATCCATCATGTTGATGATGACATATATTTCACAAATGATACTCAATATCCAGAGCATTTTAAATATGTTTCCAAAATTCTAATGAAATCCATGGTTCTTAATCATATATAATTGAAACGTAAAACCATATGTCTTAAAATTTCATTAAAATAGTGTTTTGTGGGGATCTAAAGAGTTTAATATTCTTTTATAGTGAGGAAATGTGCGTATTTGGTATGGAATTTAACAAGAACCCATATGGTATGATTCATTCTAATATTTTTTGCAAATAAAATGTATAATTTCATAATAATGTCACCCCCTATAAATATCAGAGTAGGTATAGGGTGAATGACTATTCTAGGATGTTGTATCTCAGCCTTATCCTATTTTCAAAATAGGCATATTGATATATAATCAATACTTTCTCACATCATATTATTCTACTAAATGTTTTCTTTTTGATACCTATACATAGTGATGCTTCTAGAGCGTATAGATATATTAAAGATAATATCATCATCAAATAATTCCCTTTCAGCTCATATATAGACGGAACACCTATAGTTTTCATCAGAAACAAATTTTTACAATATCATATCATTCATTATTGTAATTGTCCATTAAAACTCTCTTTATTAGGAAAAGATGTTTTTATGTTGTTCGAAAAATATAGTATTGAATCATTTGAAAAAGGTGTCATGTTTCCCCTTCCTTGATAATTTCTATATTTATATTTTTAAAATGCATAAATATAATATCCCTATCAATCCTCATTTTTTATAGTACAAAATGATCTTTAATGGACAATGCATCCATTACCTTATATTATACACTTGGTGGATATTTCTTGAGAAATCATAAAACATTAGTAGCTCGAGCCCTAGTATTTAACAGATATAGAGATATTTCAATAAAAATATGTATTTCATATTACTATGATCTGTGTATATCTAAAATAATTCACTATATAGATAACATATCTATATATTCAAATCATATCTTACTGCTGCTAACTCAATCTAATGAGTGGGATAGTTCTTTTCATGAATCATTTATTGTGTTGATGTATATGAAATAACATTATCATTCATAATAAGGATTCAATATAGTCCTTTATTCAAAACATCATGATATAACACAAATCCATTACTTCCTTATGGTGGAGATAATATGAAATATCTGTCCAATATCCCGATTAATTCTATATATCATTCACTACATTCCATTGTCCATATATTTAAACCCATTACATTTAAAAATTGTTAATGGGTTATCTAATCGGGTAATTTTTTTATTAAATTACTAATAGTAACTGTCAGATCTATGGAATAAACATTCATTAATTATGATTTTCAATGTAGGCCATTATTTCACTAACATTGTCTCTATAGTGTCAACATAGGATAAATCCATGGATACAATATGGCCAAAAAATATATACATTCAAAATGATGCCATCTCATTTTCTAAATTTCACATATAACTCATTTTCTATTATAGTCTAAAAAATGATTAATATATTATTTCCCTAGTCCTTCCAGATTTTTGAGTACACCATTATATCTTCTATAAATTACAAAAAACACTATCAAAATATTTCATCAATACTTTATTCATTTTATCCATAAAAATAGTGGGTTTTTTCAAATATCCAAATATAATTAATTTAAAATCATAATATATAGATCTCATTTGAAATGTTGTGTTCAGTATATCTTCTTTCATTAATAATAATTGATTATTCCCATAATGGAGTTATAATGGTGTACTCAATGAGATGTAGAGAATACATGTTCATTAAAGTGATATCATTTATTTCTCTATAATAAATTCATATCATCATATACCCTTATTTATTCATAAATAAAAAATAGGGTGTCCCCATGGTGATACACTAGGGAAAATAAAACCCATATCACTTAAATCTAATTGAGGTTTCATTATCTACACTAATTCAAATGTATACATTGTATAGGTATTATATGATATAGATCATTTAATAGAGGTAAAATTAATGGAAAACTCAACATCATGCTTTGGTGGGTGTAAATGTAACAAATCCCATATATAGATTATGTATACTCTTTCCCCAATGAATCTAATTTAAAATAGCTATTATAGTTGGATCTTAAAATAACCCATATAATTAATTCTCTACTTGAAAAACATGTTATTCCACATCATCATCACAAAAAATAATTTTATTCACATTAAAATATATATTTTCTTTTATATTTTGTATTCCATTCAATATATATGATTATAACAAATTTAACAATTAGTATAATTATAATGTTTTAAAATTGAGTATTTTTATTTATCATATTGCGAAAAAACTGAAGCATCCTTATTCTAGTAAGATTTATCTTTGGAGTCAGTACAGATATCTCCAATCTTATGTTACTATGTAAATATATAATTATCATGGAAAACACGGTATATATGAAATAGTACAGTGATTTAGAATCAAATAAACCATTACGTAAATTGGTATAAATGATCAAAGTAAGTACCACAACATCAATACAATGTTCAATCAGAGATTTAGTAATCACATAATTGTGGCCTTATCCCCTTAGCCTCTTATGTGGCATGTTCCCTTGATTCTGGGGAAAATGGTGTGAATAATTGTTTTTTTATGTATTTTTGCTAAAAATAGTAAGAAATGTATTTTCAACTTCTATTCAATAGACATATGACCGTTATATTTTAACATGTTTTAGACACTCAGACCATCAATCATTTTCAGGGATTTTTCATCACACAACAAAAACATTAAGGAAATTGCTTTGATCCTGTATTATTCATTTTTTCAATCAATTGTTCATAGATCGTATTCTTACTAGTTTTCACACTATTTCCCTTGATGATATAAGATCAATAAAATTACTTCTCTATTTTGATATCACATAATACTATTTCATTACATAATGAAAACATTTGAGAAACAAGTGTCCATTAAGGTCTTTGCTTAAGCCATTCAATTAAATTGACAATAATTTTTTTATGAAGAACTTATATACAATCTATAACATTCCAATATTGTCTTGTAATGTTATACCCACAATATTCAACAATAACCTTCCATTTTTTACTTTATTTTGAGAAATTTATATTCATTTTCATTCATTAGTCATGATGGAAATATTTTGACAGAATGTTACTTAAAATTATCTCCATTCCACATGTTCTATTTAATTTTCCACCCTAGTATTCTGGGTCACTGACTACCACATATCAGCACCACAAGTAATAATAAACATTACTAGTATAAATTCTTCAATTTCATTAGCTATCTATAAAATAATGATTATTTCAATGTACATAATCAACTTCATAGATACAACTAGATTAGTATTTCCACAAACATTAGAGGCATATGTCAGATGAAATGATTCAATATTGTTGAATATTGTTGTTGACGATTAACTTTATCCACATGATCAAGGTTATTAGTCATAACATAGGTTAGGATCCTTCACATAATCCGGATTTACTTGGCTCCAACACCAGTTGCATTTGATTTCATAGTAGGGAAATCTCTATATTGACCACAAGAATATAAATCTTTTCTTGGCCAAAAAAAATTTATAAACAATGAAATATTTTGAAATAATTCATAACATTATGAATATTAAATCTTAATATATAATTAAAAATATTCTGTAACACATAAAATAAATTAAAATTTTATTCATTTGTAATATCAAAATAATAATGTATATTTTATTGGGAATATCCTTAAATCTTAAAATAATTTCAAAATTGTCATTCTATTTTGTAATGAAAATGTGAATTAACGAACAAATATACCCTAGAAGTGTAAAACCAGGTGTGAGTAAGGTCCCATTAAACATGTAATGGAAATAATGTTGAGATATACATGATCATAATTTTTTAGGGTTGTTACCCCCTAGATGAATTTGTTCCAAAACAATGGACAATTTTAGTATTCAAACATTGATGAATATCTAGTATAACAACATAATTTATAACTTATTAAAAATATTTATGATATTATCATATAATATAATATATCATAAAATACTTTTAATGGTTTATGTTAAATAATCTAGGTTTTCCTAAATATAGTTACCAAGGTTTCTATGGAACATTCATTTTATATCATCTATAACAACACGTATATAGAAACCCGATATTGGTGTCAACTTTTTTAAATTGGAATAAGATACAATAGTTCTCATGGTCATGTGTCATTCATTTTAATAGTTCTGAATAACTAGATTCATATATGATTACCATTTACCATTTGAAATAAAATAAAAAACATTTTAACAAAAAATATTCTCCATCCCTGAATTCATTCAATGATTATTTCTTCATATCATATTCAAAGGAAAACAAAATAAGGGTGAGCTAATAAACCCATTAAGGATTACGTAGAGTGGTATATATCATTTTTTAGGTATAATTAATATCTAAATGTAAATAACTGAGAGGACATGCAATTTTATTAATAACATGAGACCAAAATAAATCCATAGATAATAATAATGAAATATTCTCATGGATAATAATAACTAAATACTCAAGGAAGTAAATGCATAATATTGAACATGGATATATGTGGGTGGATTTGTATTCATTAAAGTATGTTTCCCACTTAACTATAATGTTGTTTTAGAATATACAAAAAAGGTTTTAGATTCGAGAAACATGATCTAAAACGTCATTATTTCTTATTGTCAATGAATTGTGCCATGATTGTTTTTATAAATGGATATGAATACACTGAAAAACACATTCAATAAGTCTAGCCAACTGGTTTATCTCATGAGACAGGTCCATTCAACTAGGGGATATGTAATTTTAGGACCCACCCATCAATTCATATCCAATGCATTTCGCATATATTTAATGATCATTTTACTTAATAAATAAAAATTCCTCTGAATTAATATTAATATACAATAAAATATATAGAATATCAATATTCTTTCAATCAATCAAATAACATTAACTAGAAATCAATATATTTATAAATGGTATATAGTTTATGAATTAATATTATCCATGATATAATGATTATAAATATATAAGAGAAATGAATTTTTCAATGAAATAAAATCATTAAAAAGTGAATGTTTTAGGATAATGTTAATGAAAAATAAATTAATAAGCAATTAAAAGTCAATTATAAAATTAAATATCACTAATATAATTCAACAATTCATATAAGGAATGAAAATAAATTGAAATTGAAAAATAAATTATTAGGTCTTTAGTAATATTTAAATAGTATCCCCTTGAAAGAATAAAATTGAGTTTATATTTAAATAATCATAATTAAATGTATATATTCATTTTAAATACATTAATGCATTATTATATACAACAAAAAAATAGAGTAGGTTCATAATACAAAATATGTCTCAATAGAGTGGAAACTAAGACTAAATCTCATAACTCAATCTTCCACATAGTTGTACATGACTCAACATCTTATATAATAATTTTATTTTTATTATTAATATATACTATAACCATATAAATATTTCAAATATCTTATATATTGCACCTACAACATTGTATCACCTATTTGATAACAACCATTCTTTATTATAAATGTCTGCGGATTAATTGATTTATTTTTCATCTATGTTTTTTCAGCAGTTATTGTCCTTATATATTATTCATTGTTTTATCAGATCTATAATTTTATACAAAAAATTAACATTATACATACTTATAATATATAATTATTCTCATATATGAAAATAAAATATTAAAAACGATTCGCGTCGCTTTATAGAGATGGTAGTCCCCATGTTCGCACAAGTGATGTTATAATTTTTATAATGGGTGGATGGGTAAGGAGAATGATGATATATTAAATATCAATAATTTTGAATATTTAATATTTATATTTTATAGTAATTAGTTTTGTTATTATAATTATCTTAGTGATGCAGTGAGCGAAAAAATGACATTGGTTTGTCCGAGCGTAGTCATCTGTACACACAAAAGATGGTTTTCTTTCTCGTTTGATGGAAACAGGGATGAATGGATATGATTAACTAAAGATAATAAGATATTAATACATCGTAGAAATATTTTTTATTATATTTTAAAGGTTAATAAATAATTCAATGTGGTAAAAGAAGTATAAATTTTAATGTGTTCGGTTAAAATGATTAAATCTTCATTGAAAGAGAACATTTTGATCTCTTAATAAGGATCTGGGGGTTGATTTTTTAGGAATATCAAAAACTCTTTAACAAGGATAATTAAGTTTTTGCTTATTTTTTAGGTTTTCGTGAATTGAATGTCTTAAGAGTTGTGGAGAATTTATGGGAGGAGGTAACCATTTATAACTGAGGTGAGTGAAACACTTGTACTTTTTATATGTTTTGAAATATTATTAAGTTACTTTTGTGGACTAATGGATTCAAAATGAAGGATATAAAAAATTAATTACATTAGAATGTTATACGGGTATTTTCAAAATAATTGAATCAAATAGGATTTAAACATGTTTTTACGCAATTTATGAAATATATTTGATAAAATTCAATTCCTATCAGTGACATAAATTAAATTTAAAATAAACCTGCAAAATGTTGTGAAAATATGATTTTGCAGGAAATTAATGTTTCAATCATAAGATGATATTAATGTTTTTTTATGACTAGTAATGACTAATTTATAAATATAAATTTATTTATTGAGATATGTAATATATAATTTAAATTTAAATCAATTATTATTAGATATTATTTTAATTAATTATAATTATAAAACATTAAGTACCTATAAACTGTTTTTTGATAAATACAACTCTTTAATTCCAAATGTGCCTATAATTATTTATATCAAATCAATAATTAGTACATGTATAATTATAGATATTTTAACTCATTTTTATAAATAAATCAAGGAATAGGTAAAAATGGTATTTTAAATTATTTATAAAATATTATTTTTTGGGATCATTTTAAAAAACAATTCAGTGAATATTTTGACCATGTATATTTAAAATATATTTTTAACCTATAAAATTTGAATTATTGTGCCATGAAATATTAAAATGATAATATTAATATAAATTCATGAAACAAATATACACTTTTATTAATTATTGGGGGTTAAAAGTATTGCTAGAACATATAATGAAAATCAAGGGGTGATGAATTGGGTTGCAGTAAAAACTATCTTGATTTTCTAGATTTGTACAATGGATTTGTTCCTGGTGTATAGAGTAAATGATAGTCCTTCGAATAAATATTCATGCTATCAGATATCAATGATGTATTTTTGAATTACTTGAATGATGTAATAATGTGGGATATTCCCATAATAGAAAAACCGATATAATTCTATTACTAAATTCCTTCTAATTGTGTCATATTGGGATTTCATAACAAAAAACCCCATTTGATCAAATGATAATGGCATTAATGAATAGGTTATTATCTATAATATTGATCATAGATCCTAATTAAAAATAATGTTAAATATTATTCAAATAGATATACCAGATATTCATATGAGAATTATGCAAGGGTTGAAATTCCTCCTCTTTGACTATAATGTTTCTAGGTGGTCTTGAAGGAACATAAATGTTTGATCCATTTCTACAAAATAAATCAAAACATCATTAAGATGAATAATCTTTAAAATAATTATTCATTTATTATTATTTTCAACATATAGTCATTTAAATTTTTTATTTAGATTATAACAATTGGTATATTTTTTTCCCAAAGAAAAGAAATCATTTTGATTATTAAACATTCTAATAAAAAGCATTTTCTATTGAGTTGCGACTCATAAAAACTAATTTTTCCTAGATTTTTTCTTAGTTCATAGAAAGGAAATTATTATTAATTTGTACATCCATCCAAGAAAAATATATTCTGTGTAAAATGATGTCACTCCATTAAAATGTGATGCCTCGTACATATAGTGTACAATTACTATAATTGAGTTAGAGCGGAGTAATGACTAGATATGTGATCATGCTATGAAGAACAAGTATTAAAATTCAATTCTTATAGTCATTTTATTTTTCCTTTAAATTTTATTTCTTGAACACCACGACATTATACTACTTATTCATGTTATAATAAACTCTATTTATTAATTCATGTAAAAGGATTTTTTTCTTGGTTTTCAAAGTTCTATTCAACTCCAACACTATTACACAATTCTAATCACAAATTGGACAAAAAAATACACATACACATACATGTACATAAACATACACACACATACCTAGATATAGACATACCTACACATTCAAAAATATAAAAATACATACACATACACATGAACATATACATAAACATTCATACACCTTCATATGCATGCATACACATACAAACACAAACACATACAAACACACACATTCACATACACATATACACACATAAAATAATGCATTCATACATACATACATACATATATACATACATACATACATACATACATACATACATACATACATAAATACATACATATATGAATATATTCATGAATGCTTAAAAATGCACATGCATACACATTCACATACAAGCACATAAATGCATACATGCACATACATACATATACATAATTACATACAGACACATACACATATATATACACACAACACAAAAATATAAAATACAGACAAACATTCATAAATGTATAAACGTACACGTACATATATACATGCATATTTTATATACAAACAAGTTTTAAGCCCCCATTATAATTTAGTTTTTTGATTTTTCCGCATTGCAATATTTTGAGGACAAACTAAGGACTCATGTCACAACAACAAAAACAATATTAATATATATATATATATATATATATATGTGTGTGTGTGTGTTTATAAATAAATATATTTACATATACTATATATAAATTTTCTTAAAAAATATATGTCCATTTATATATTTATAAAATTATTTAAATGAAAATTGAATTTATTAACTGTTGCTATATAAATTAAGAAAATCATATTGATGATAAATCATGGTTTTAATATTAATTATATTTATTAATAGATGATTTATATCTATATTTATATTTAAATATATATATATATATATATATATATGTATACACACATAAAACTATAGAAATTTGTATATTGTTAAATAGATAATATGAATATAGATATATGATAAATTTAAAATCAAATAATATTTAATGTGTATATATATATTTATATTTTTCATGAGATATTTTATAATATATATATATATACATTATAATTGTGTATATTGATATATATAAATATTCACACACACATATATATACTTAAAACCCAAATGTATATTGTGAAAAAATATATATGTTATAAATTATTAAATATGAATATATATATATATATATATTCTATTCATATGAATATTTTTCAATATTTTTATATAAATTGTATTTCAGAATATATTAATATGTATAAAAAATAATTTCATATATGGTAGCATTTATCAGTGCGAAGAAGTCATAATATAGTGAATACGTTTTTAGCCCAAAATAAAGCATTAACAATGGGTAACCATTATCAATTACAAAAAACATTGATAGTGGAATCACATTTGTTATTGTGTTTTAGCACTATTAAATGTTACCTTTATTTGTGATTTCGTCTAATGAAGGTTGAATTACGCCATTTGTTATCATTATATTTTTTCCCTGAGAAATGTTAGAACTGAATATAGTGGAATCTATTGTAGTGTCATGATTATTTCCAAAACTTGAGAAATACAAGCCCAAAATCTTTGTATAACAATCACACTATGAAATAAAAACCCCCAACCTATCCAAAATAAGAGGTGATGTACACAAAACCAACCAAGATATTATGTGATTAATATTTCTTTCACAAATCAATTTGGAATGTTAATTCTTATCAATCATAGATATTAATGTTTTTTTCCTGGAAAAACATCTATGTAGTGTCAAGTGGAATTACATTTGTAAAAGAAACTAATATAAATTTCGTGTTTGTTTGAATAAATGTGTGTTTTAGCTACATCAGGTTAATCCAATAAGCATCATGTATTATAGTCTTTAATATTAGTTCTCAATAAAAAACATGTTTTATGGTCACATATTTAAATTAATATACTTCAATTATAAACCTTGAATCATTCACTGATGTTATACGTATACCACACTTTATTGATTTTCACATGATGTAACCGATTAATGTCAAATTTAATCTACACAACATCTAATCAATTTGTGCTAAAAATGTGTTTTAACTCATGTTGTTATTAATATAATTCTATGTAAATCTACCAAAGAATCACTTGTAGACTAAATATTTTATAAATAATTAATGATGATGTGTCAGATGGAGCATCCCTTTCCTACTATTGAAAGTGAGGAGAATAGTGAACAAATCGTGGCTAGGACTTACTTGGATCGATCTTTTAAAATGTCTCATCATTATATGGATTCCTGGAGAAAAAATCATATGTAAAATAGCTCAACACTCATTTAGAAAGGGAATGAATTCACACCACTTAATGGATTATTTTTTGTCAGATGTAGTGGATGATTTACAATCCCAGAGTATGTTATATCCACGTAGAAAATAGATTCCCCTACTAATGTGACATGAGGATCTTATGCTGACACAACTAAATGTGGGTAGGATGACTCCAAAGGTGAATTTAATACAACTCTAACATCAATGAAGAAAAAGGTAAAAGGAAAGAAATGCAAGGTCCAATGAATTATAGAGAAATCGAAGGTCCCATGAACAGGTTCCAAACCCTTCCACAATAAAGATAATTATTGGTATGGTTAAGGGCTTGGTAATTCCACTATGGTCAATGTTCATAGATATTACATGCATGCTAATAAACTTTTTTTTATTTTATATGCAATAAAAAATGGTTTTTTGAAATTGGAGAGCATTAAAGTAGAATTATCCTTGTAGAGAAATGTATCTCAATATCTGAATGGCAATAATATTTACTATCTTTGGATGATTATGTATTAGAGTATTCAAATTACCTCTAGCATCCAAAATTCACATTGGAACTCAATATCTGATATCGATTGCGGATTCAGTTTTTGGATTAGTTTGCCTATTCATCAACATATTACATTAATAAAATTCCCATTGGGGAGGGAATTTGGCATATATCGTGTTGTTAATTACAACAAGCTGATAATGGGTGGTTTTAATTCCATCTGATGACGTGGTGTGAAAAATAGTGTGACATTTAGTTGAGGTTCCTCTAAAGATATTCAGTCTTTAATTAATATGTTTCACCATTTTTATGTTTATGTATAAGGTTCATACTTTACTTGGAGTAGTTACACAATGAATGGATGACAATTATGTAAACCGGAAAGATTCATTGTTATTATGGATGATGAGGACTCAACTTTTTCAATTTTGGGAACACTCTTCACAAATATCACTCAGATCACAATCATATCCTATTGGATCCCTACACTCAGATGATTATGTATGATCTCCTTCATTTATTTTGGTGGTGGATTCATAATGAATCCTAGATATAGAGAAGTCATTATGGAGGCATAGAGGATATGCGTTTTTGGAAGACCACTATATTATTTTCTGATGAATAGAAAAATGATAAAAGGAAGTTGCACGAGTGCAAAAAAATGACTTCTTCTAATCATGATCATGATAATAAAGGCGGTGAGGAATATCTTATTGGCAGTCATATATCAAATCAACATATGAATATATCCTATAGAAAAGAAATTAATGCTACCTCAAGGATGGACTATTTCTTCACTATTATGGAATTATTGACCAAAATAAATGGTCATATTAAATGGTTGGTAGATGAGAACAAGAATTCTAAATTTTTTAGTACATTTCACAGTGTGAAAAGAACTAGAGGATGAATAAATGCTATCAATAATGAATGAATCCTCTACACCTCAAAATAAAGCTTTATAATGCAGTTGTGTCCTACTTTACTGAACATTGTTTTGGATATGTTAGGGAATTAACTCAAGAGATGGATAAAAATATGTCTACTTTCATTGATGATCATAAAAAATGATGCACTTCTAATGACACCTTCATGGGAATAAAAAATGTAATCCTTATTCCCCCATAACATTGAATGTTTTGATGGTCTAGATGGATTCAATAACATGATTTTCATGATTAATTGAGACATACTGTAGGATTCTATGATCTATGTTTTTAGATAATTCTTCACACATGCTAAAATTCCTTATGGGATAAAATCAAATTTCATTTCCTTGATCCCAAAAAAGGATAATTTTGTTGATATCAAAGACATTAGACCATTGGCTATTCATAATAATTCCCCAAATGTATTTAGAATAATTATGCTACCCCAATTGGAAGGATTCATTCGTGACCATATTTCTTCTCATTATCATGGGTATATTACTAGGTGGTTTATTTAGAATTTCCTTTATATTGTATCCTAGAGTATTAGTTTAAAGAAAAATAAGTACATGCAAGTGATATTTTTCCCTTTAATTATGATATTAATGGAGTTTGATACCTTAATGTGGAACTTCATTTCGGATGTGCTCAGATGTTTTGGTTTAAAAACATTTTTGTCAAACCTATGTATTTTTTTCATTGGATTTTCATGGTTGTCCATACTAATTAATGGATCCACCATAGGCAGCATTCTGTTTACGAGAGGATTTAGACAAGGATACCATATCTCATATATTCTCTTTTCCTTTGATAATGATTTTATGAATAGATGGATTCTAGAGATATCTCAATTTGTTATATATAATCATTTTAAATCCGATAGGGACATATTTATATATAATAAACATTTATACACTGTTGAAATCCTTCTTTTTTCACAATCATAGAATAGTACCATCTATTCAATTTAATATTTTTTCAACTATTTCAGATAGTGGCTGGTCAATCCATTAGTTGGAAAAATTCATTCATCGTCTTTGGAGATTTCATATATATTGGAATCAATAACTCTATTATTGGGACTCTTGGTGTTAGAAAGATATATTTACTGTTTGATTATCATTGAGTATCATTGTCCTATGTAAATGACTGCATAAAATATCATTAGGATATATGTTATTGTATTATAAAAAAGATAGAATGTTGTAGGGGGATGTAATGTCTTAAGATTGGAGGGAATGAATTATTAATTTGGTTATTACATCAATTCTTGTATACTCGTTTCCAATTTCACATGGCAAAGAGATCATCATAATGATATACAATGTGTGACGTGAAACTTCAGCTGGATAAGATCAGCGGAAGAAGGAATGCTGATTACAGTAGTTTGGAATAACTGTGTTAAACCTATAGAGCATGGAGGCCATTCCATTAAGGATCTAGATAACTTTAATGATAAACCCAATAACAAATTCACTAGGGGCCTCACAACATCAAATGACTGTTACATGGAGTTATTATTTTTAATATTCAAGATAATTCATCTTAATGGGTACCATAACTAACATTCCTCATCTATTTGGCCTTTCAGCAGTAACTCTTTCAATGTTATAATGCATAACAAAAAATCGACAATTACTAGGCACTCTAATTTATAGTTTTGGAACTCCCCTCAGATGGGCTGTACTCTTAGAAATAAAATTGTACCACCCATCTTGTCTAAAATGACCTTAGTATATTAATTGATACAAAATTTAAGTATTAATGATTTTATCAGTACTCATTGACACCTAGAAATAAAAAATTACACCATTATGGACATTGATACTCTAATCTAAAATCAAAATAGTATTGGGGTTTATAACACTATAGACTTATATAAAAATCAATTTAATAGACATTTCAAGATTCCCACTTGGATTCTCAATTTCTAGGAACACTTTATCCCACAGTCCATATTTCAACTCAACTAGAATCTATAGAGGAATCTATTTTCTAATCATGCTAATAAGTGGAATTCTATCAAGGTCATTGTATTTTATAGTCACTTCTATTCAATGGAATATGAAACAATGAAGCATGATTTTATTCAATTACCTTTTGCACAATATATATGGTTCTAATTTGGGTGTATTTTTTACACTGATTTTTTTCACCCACCGAACAATAGAGGAGCTGCTAATATATGATTCTAGGAATGACCAATGTGAGTAGCCAAAAACATTATTTTAGGGGAAATTGTTGTTGTTTGTATGTTATTTGGAAAAATACGAATTCTTCCATGTATGATGGAAAATGTACCTACATATATGTCGGTCTTATGTATGTACAAAAGGATGTAAATGTCGATGAAATTTTTTAGGTGGGATCTATGGAAAACTGGATAGAATTCATCATTCCCCACTTTTTTTTTACATTTCAAGTAGGATCAGAATTAATCTTATTATAAGGACCCAACCTTAAAACTTACTTAATCTTGAATTAAATAGAATAATTCACATTGAGAATCTTTTCAGGTTTAGAGTTTTAGAGAATTAGGACATAACTATTATATCTCAAAATATTACAAAGTAGACACATCTACTCAGTATCCATTCTTTCCACAAGATAAAAACTCTTTAACAAAAGAGTCATGTCTAGTTCCATGTTTAGACAGCATTACATTTCCTTGATCTCACTCTTGACCCTATTCCACTTCATGTCCTGTGAAAAAAATTTCAAAAACTTGGGATGAGCATAATAAGATCAATAAGGGATATAAGAGTACAAATTGAAAACGTTAGTCCATGTATGAAAACATACTTACTCATAAAACATAATCATTTTAAAATACCTCATGAAATAATAAGTTTTATGAATAATTCATAGAAATAATAAGACATAAAGGTAACTTGAGGCATTCATAACATTCTTGAATAGGGAGTAACCCTCTTGGTTACGTTTGGAATACCCATCACAGTATATTCCCTTAAATATCTTCGGAGAAACCTTAACGTTTTACTCCTTCACATTACCCAATGCATTGGAGAGCTATATTAGGCTCACCCTCCCTTAGTTTATCACGGAACCACCCGTCTTCATACTAATGCCCAAGAACCATAACATAATCGTATCACATAAAACATACATAAAGGAAACGTAACATTTCCACATTTCAATCACAAGAGATCACATCATGATATTATAAAAACATCTAATAAAATCATTAAATCTCTATGAGAGAAAAATCCCTTTATACTTTGAAAATATTAAAATAAGACATTTAAAAGAGATTTTAGAATCAAAGTGTCCCATACCACTTTGAAACCTTTGAAAGGGCTTTAAAACATTCATGTTCATATAAATAAATCCTTAAAACCATTTTTAAAACATGGACATGGATGATAAATGTTTAAAAGAATAAATCTTTAAAACCATTTTTGATACCAAAATAAAAGAATGGTATTTATTTTTCATTTTAAAAAAGTATGGCTTGAAGAGGAAGCCAAAACTCAAATCATGGTTACGGCGGCGGAGAAGTCGTTGTCGCCGAATACGTACGAAAAAAAAATTCCCTTTTGTCGTTTAGTAAACGCTTCGTATAAAAATATTCCTTTTGAATAAACGAAAAAGTCAAAGGGTTTTATACACCATATAAAAGAATGTTGTGTATAAAACAAAATATGACTCAATGAAAGAAGATTGAGACAGATTCCCTCAAAAAGACGGTATCCTTGGATTAAGGATAAATCAATTACATAATTATGTGTGAAAAAATAATACACCAAATATAAGTGGATATTAAGTGTAAAACAATCAGAGGTATTTTACAAATATTCATAGAACGACATATTCAAGGAGTGGAAGTTTATCCCAAAGAATCAGAATTGGGTAAAGAAGTTCCGTTGCAAAAACAATTTGACAACCTAACGACGTAACTTCAAAATTCAGAAAATGAGTTGATGAGAGAGAAAATGGTATCTCATCACTTGGACATAAAATTTACATCAATAAGGATATAGAAGAACATATCCCAACCTAACAATATGTAAATTAAAAGACCCAAAAAAGAAGTCTTTTAAAAAATGGAAGGTGAAAGAATCCATTACTGATTTGGGAATCATTCGAAACGTGCACCCCATGAAAGAAGGGTCATACAATGATTATGTAAATAAAAATAAATGAGATTATATTACACAATGAGTACAATAATTGGCAGTACATAAACCACACAAAAGGAAATAGTGGCAAATGTAGCATGAATCTCACGGGAATAAAAGTGAGATGAAAAATCCCCTTATGAAAATTCGGCAGCCTAACGACGCCACTTAAAACTCCCGAAAATGGATTGTTGAGATCAAATAGGGTGTCTCATCATATGAACATAATTGTACAGTAGGATTAATATAAAAGGACATCCTCCAACATAAGAACATGGAGCATAAAAGGAATGACATAAAAGAGAGTACTTGAAAATAAAGAGATAGGTAAAGTTCCTTACCTTCAGTCCAACTTGTCTTGTTCGTTTCTTTATATTCCTGAATAATAAACATTGGTCAATTAATAATTGATTAAGGACCTCCTTTAATGTTTATTATTCAATTCATATCACATATTATAATGTTATAATAATTATATTATTATGTTAGTTCATATCAGACGTTTTTGACAATGTTCGGTACATGAGTCAAAAATGACCATGTTTGAAAAGAATTATCCATGAAGTAATAATTAAATCATCTCCAGAATAGTATTAATGATTTTAATAACATATGTATCCAGTATATATTCATTTTATACTATTCCATAACATTTGGAGATAAGAAATTAAAGGCACCGTTCATGGAGACGGTAATCCGTACGTACACATGAATGCTACTTTCATTTCCATTCCATACATTAATAGAATGAAATCATATTGATACATAGGTATATTATAATTACAGTATAATATCATATATAATATTATTAACTTTATCCTTTATACATCCAACATATGGCATTAACGAATCAAATCATTTTGAGGGGGCGGTAGTCCGCACTTCCTTAAAAGAAGATATCGTGTTTACCCATAATGGAGACCATGAAGGAGTTCCATAAATGAAAAATAAAGAAGAATAAAGAATGAATAAACATATTATATATCATATATAAAAATATTGACATCATAATGGCCACCATTGAAGGTGTTAGATGAGTATTGAACAATCATCGTTTCGGGAGGAAGAATTTCGCCATCCACGGAAACATTATGGTCATTAACCATTTGATGTAGGTGTGTGTGAGTGTTGCTCGAATCCTTCTTATAACAAAATCCAAGTATATTTAATATACTGGATTTCTTACAAAATAAATGAATAAAAAGAGTTTAGGGGGTTGGAGATGCAAAATAAAACAAATGAACACAAGAGAAAGCATTACCTTTAAAAAGTGTAACTCCTTTGGATTTGAGCCTAAAGGCTTCCATGGAAAGGCTTATGACCAAAGTGAATCCTCTAGGATTAGGAGAGGGATGTGGAGAGAACAAATGGGAAGGTTTTGTCTGAGCCAAAGGCTTGAGGAGTGTGGGAAATGAGGTAGAGGTGGGGGCCTTTTATAAGAGGAGAGGAGGGGCACTTTTGGAAATCATGAAATTATTATTTTATTTTCAAAAGTGATTCGGATTATTAAGGTCAAAAATTGATATATGTCGATGATAAGTTGATATGGGTTCGAAATATACTCCTCCAATAGGTTTTGAACATGTGTAAGGCTTCGATTGTTTCATTATCTTTTCATTTTATTTTAATCACTCATTAATGAGTTAGTCACTGTATCATGAAGATGTCATAAATAAATTACTTTATTTCATGTCAAAAAATTATAAAAAAAATATCATGATGTATAAAATCTTTTTAGCTTTCTCAAGAGTATTTATAGTCAAAAATCGGACTAGTATAACCCCTTCTAAAAATTGTTTTAGTAAAACAATTTATGCTTGTGACATTTTTACTTTTATTTTAAAAAAAAGCATTAATGTCTTTATCTCACCCAGTGGATCCATGTGCTCCCCTAAATCGATCCATGGGTTGTAATGGTCGGCCATTAATCAACCAATAGGGTTATGACAAGTGTCATAGTGTTTTCATATTATAATAACATCATTTTTACCTTAAATTACACTAATTACCTCTAATCGCGATTAATGAAAAAAAGTTTATATTCACCAAAAAATTATTTTCATCCCATTGAACCACATTTTACATAATAATGACAACCATGTATGTCAGATTTTGGAAATTCAATACACACTAGTGGTAAACTTTCATTTAACTGAAAAATCAGTTTGCTTGATCACCACTTAGTCGTTTCACTATTCATCAAAAATTGATGTTTTTTAGAAAATTACCAAAAATTCACCCTAAGATATATTCGATATTACAAATTAAAAAATGATGTTTATTTTTCCTAATTCAAATAATATAAGTAGAATTAAATAATTTAATAATTGACTCCCTCTGTCAAAACAAATAGCGTGTTTTTAAGAAACAATTTATATCAAAAGATTAACATTTGTTTATGTCAAATTTCAAAGTGAAATTAATTCCAAAGTCCACCATTGGATCAAATGGTAAAAATATATTATAGTTTCACTTTAAAATATATTCAAAAGATAATCTATTAATATAAATAAATTAGATTAAAAAGTGGTTTTGAATTAAAATACAACATTTTTTCACATATTCATTAAAAATGAATTTTATCGGAAAAATAAAAAAACATACATAAAGTAAATTTTGATGTCCCAATTATAAAGAAGGATTTTATTTGGTCCAAAAGAATGTATAAGAGTTACCAAAACTATATTTAAAGAGGGTTCACCATCAAAAGGCGCTAAATCAACCTTTTAGTGAATATTAAAGTATTATATGCTTAAAATTGAATTCTTTTCTTATTTTAAGCCTTTATCTTTTATTGGATAAATGTAAAAACATTTAACAAACATAGATAATAATATTTTAGTTATCTCTATTCATTACCACCAATACAATGGCTATTTGTGAACTACCATATTATTATATTATTGGTGTGCATTGTAATATTCCAACAAAAACTCATTGTTGCGTATTGGGTACGCTATCGAACTTAGCGTCCCCTTTAATGTAATTATTAATATTTATTATCATATATTTATAAAAACAAAAAGTAACATTGGTTATTTACCTGGGATGTTACACTTATGATCAAGGGAATCTACTAGATCCATCATGATTGGCAACATGACAATGTAACCATATATAGAGATGCACTCGACACAATGTTTCATCAGGATTCAGAAGTATTTTTCGCACACATTGGAGAATCGTGAATGGTTGATTTGACCACATTACAAGGTTAAGAATAGTTTCAGATGCTGGTTTATCCTATATTATTTATGTGGTGAAACAAACTATCTATTATAACTATAATAATATATGGATTTAATATGGGGCTATTCCTGTTTTCAATGACATCATGTAGAGATGTTGGAAAATTCCTTGAAGCAACCTACCACATTATATTCGATGTTATGACATGTTAAGGTCCCATAATCCTGTTGTTTCCTTTGTGTACAGGGAGGCACTTAGGTTTTCAATGCGCCATCGAAGAGAGAACTTAGGATGATGAGTACAATATGTTCTTTTGTAATACATGACCAATTTGTACTGTTGGTGGTGGATGACATGAGGGGAGTGGTGTACTCTCTCTTATGTAGAACAATATTATATTGCCTCTCTTGTATTGTTACATTTATTTATCATTTTATAGGGCCACATGTCTTTACAATGGGATTTCCTAGTTTATAGGCAGACATTAATGCCCCCAAAAAAATTTATTAGTGAACACCTATAGTGGTCGATAACACACACACACAGGTATATTATTGATTAAAAAAACATGAAAAAAAACTAATTATCCAAACATATATTGGTCTTTCCATTATTCCTTCCATATGAACCTGTAGATACAATACAAAAAACAACAAATAAATAAAATATAAATTAATGCTTCCATTAAAATAAAATTTATTCTATATATATATATATATAAATGTTAAAATAGTTATTATAGTGTTACATACATAATGAATCATAAATACATAAATACATCAAAATAAATCTAATTTATATGATTAGACTATTACATTATCAACTAAAAAATAAATATTAAAGCTGATAATCAAGTATACTACATACCGTTAAATCTATGCATAATATTGAAACATGGTTGATTCTAGTAGATCATAAATGATTTGAAGAATTTCATCTTATATTATCACATCAATATGAAAAAAAAATTCCCTCATTTTTGAACCCCCTCAAAAAGGAGATATGCCATTATAATAAAACTATACAAAGTTTCAAACTTATTTTCATAATACAAAGTGACATTAGTATACAATGAATGAAATTTTGGGTTTTACATATAAAATATAACAATGTGATCATTCAACACTTATTTTATTTTAATCCAGTTATGTTTTCTTGTTATTGGCCCATTTTATGTGACGTGTCACTAAATAGAAAATCCAAGTGACAAATTATACATTTTATTGTACCAATAAATTCAATTTTACAATCAATATTTCAATGATTCATATAGATTATAAATTGATTAATGATCATTTTCCAAATATATTATGCAAATAGAAGCTCATTTTTTGAGTTTTAACAACTAAACAAATGATTTTCTCATATTCCAAATCATACCATAACACATACTGATCAACATGGCCATCATATTGACATATTATTGATTATACATGATAAAAAATTATATGTGGAATGTTATCATGGTGTCACACATAAAATAAAAATTCACATATTTGACCCCCTGATGAGAGATATTTCATTTTTATAAAACTGTAACTCATTACATTTTCTTTAATATCAACAGAAACAAGAATATAATTTATTTAGTGTTGACTCATATAAGTCACAAATTACTATTTGACCATTATCCCATGATTTTAGGTCAATCTAGGTGTGTTATATTATTATTGACTTGTTACATAACTCATTATTATGTGGATGAATTCCATTTGAATCATATCAATCAATATGCGGTATCTAATTGAGGTGATGATGATTCATACACTCTGTAAATAATATAATTATCATTTTCATAAGATTCCATTTCTATCAAAGATTGATTACTTGGATTTGAGTCCCATAATTGATTTTCCCATTATTAAAAAATTGATTAAAATTTCAAATCATAGATTAAGCCAAACCAATCAATATATGTATTTGAATAATGAACAAATGATTTAGACATATCCAATGTGATAAAGGAATGTTATCCAATAATTGAATATAAATTCAAATTCCATTTCAAATTTTTACCCACTTGATGGGAGATTTGTCATTTTATTAAAACTATACAATGTTACCTATTGTTTTCCAATATAACAAGAAAGATAACCATCTAATGGATGAAAAGTTAGTTCCAACCAATCAGAAATGAATAAATAATCATTATAAAATTATTTAATATCAATGAAAGTTTCATTGCTTTGTATTTAACAATTTTACTTGATTTTTCATCTAAATATAAATTTTAGAGACAAACACCCCTTTCAGTTATATAGAGAATTATTTTTTCCAATTGATATATTGACTATTAGTATAGATTTTAATTGACTTAATAATCTTTTTAAAAATATTTTAGGTTTGTTGGAGATTTTTTAGCAAGTTTTGACAATTATACATATGATTTTTACATTATCACATAAATGATACTAATTTCATAACATAAATTATGCTATTCCATTCAATACATGCACCGTATTCTTGTATAGTTTATTACAGTGGATAAAATATGGTTTCTGGGATTTTATCCTATATATAATTAAAATATGTAGTCATTTAATAGTTTTTATTACATGACGGATGATTTCTCCATTTTTTTTTAAAATAAATTGTTATATGTAATTTACCATCACATCTGAAAAAATGAGTATTTAATGTATATAGTATTGGTTCCAACAATCCAGCACTATATGATGGATATTATACCATGATTTAATATCAAAATAAGTGCATTTTTTGTTTTTAACCCCTTGATGCGAGGTTAAAAATATGAATTTTTTGAATGTTATTCATGCAAAATACTCCTAATTTTTATGAAAATAAAAGGAAAATTGGTTATTTTATTATAAACATGTATAATCTACAAATAATTATTAATAATGAATAAATATTTATTTTTTAAATTATTCATTTTAAGGAATGTTTTAAATCCACACATGAATATTTAAATTTGAAATTATAATAATATTTCTTAATAGGATTTTTTGTTAATAGTAATTATTTCATTAATTTTGTTAATAAAATAATTTATTCGAAGCTGAAAGATTCCTAATAATGTGTGGGTTAAATATTAAGAATATTTTAATATGGAATTTTCTAGTCTTCATTAATTTTATTCAATGCAAATTAATTGTGTTTGTGGAAATTTTTTTAAATGCCTATTCAATTTATTATAAATTGTCAATAAGTAAAAATATACTTGGATTATGAATTGAAATACTGATAAATGAAAAAATATTTTTTTGTTACTCCACTACATAGTGTTCTTACTGCCATTAGAATAAAAAAGTGTTATTATTGTGGTTGTCCTACCATGTGAATGGAAAATCATTGATACTACAATCTGTAAAACTTTGACCACTCTACTACCCATAGGAGGGAATTTATACCACCACTTTTCATCCACTAGCTTGCTAATGGAGAGTCTACTAGTACCATCACATGATCCCTGTAACTAGTTTTATAAGGAGTATAGGGCCATATATATTTCTCCGTTGTTATGGTTGTAAGTCCTCTATAGGTTGGACACCTATATCTCATCAAAATTCTAAAATAATTTTGACAAAAAATCACTTCCATATGTAATCCTTGAATAAATATGATGAGATTCTAGATATGACATATATATTTTTTAATTTAATAATATAATCAGTGACTTCCATGACCAACCTTGCATGTGTAGTGGAAAACTAATTCTATAACTTCTCATGTGATACAACGACATATGAATTCCACAACACCCGAGAAACACTACGGTATTACACCTAATTTGTTTTTTCAAATATGTCTACTACACCTATGATAGGTGATAACAATTAATCTCAAATTAGTTTTAAATTCATATGCATTTTATCATAAGACAAAATTATCATAATAATATTTATCATAACAATCATAACTAAACAACTAAAATCCATCTATATAATGATGGATAATTACATGACACTAGAAAGAAGAAAGAATACCATCAATATAATTAAACATTTATCCATATAGAACACATATGATTTTATAGAATACTTCAACTATAGATAATTTCTTAATTTTTTATTTTAACATTAAATCATGTCCTTCATTTATTCATAATTTTGTTCTATTCAAGCACTTCACCTATATATACAAATCAAATATTTCATCTTAGAAATTTCATTTTCACATTCCTCCACACCATATTTCTCATATGTTCCCTTCCTCCACTACTCCACATCACCCCTCCACCTTGTCTCAACATTTCTTCGTATCCCTCTCCCACTCGTAGTCGGCCACTCTCGCTGAGGTTTTCTCGCTTCAGGACTTTTACCCCCCATCAAACCCATAACTATTTTGTCATCACTCTCCTGGTCAACATGCACATCACTGACCTTTTCCTCCAATTTCCTCCTTCCCCTAGTTTTAACACAACTCTCTACTGTGTTCCATTTCCTGCTAGGGTTTCAACTCTTTGCGAACTAGGGTTCTTGCAAATCACCGGAGCCATAATCCTCCATCCCCGAGTTTCCCCCAATTATCGAAGACATCCCAAAGTGGTATCCTGGATAAATACTACTGCAACCCTCATTCACATAATTACCATTTCATTCCAAACCAATACTATCGTCATCCATCTTTGGCGGGCAATTTAATTCAGATTTTCTAAAGCTCACGATTTACATTTGGGCTGCTCTGATCCCAATTTCATGCTCGCAATTTCACGCTGGTGATTTCATAGTACCTTTTTGATCCTTCCTTAGATATTTATTTCATAACCATTCCCTCTCCTTTTCATGATTTCACAATATCAATTTTCATTCGACTATTCTTGCTCGTGCTAGCCATTTAATGCTATTTCTCTCGTTTGCATCATTATCGTTTCAATCGAGTATGAATCCATCACTTAGAATAACATCATACTTTAAATTTATATGGGTGGTTAAACATTTATCCCTACATTTTGTAAATTATTATTTATTCACTACCAACATATTGGGTTCAACAGAAATGATGAAAACTGTGCTGGAGATCAGAGTTCTCCATCGTTGACTATTTACATCATCGGTTTTCGAAGCACATCTCAGTTCCTCCTTCACATTTCTCCTCCCTCTATCACTATTTTTGGGTTTTTCATTGATAAATGATTCCATCCCCATATATTAAGACTAATACTAATTATTCAACCTCTATCTTTTCACCAGATATACTTCTTTATCTATGAATATCAACACCTCCAATCACGCCTCTAACATTCCCTTCATCGTCGACCACCTTCAACTTCTTTATCTACCACTGAATTTGGGTTACCACTGAAATAATACTCCTTCATTTTATCTTATGATTATTTTTAAATCATCTTCCATAAACTCCTCTATCTGTCTCTCCAATCCATACTCCTCCATCTCACGAGTTCCCCCAGCATCCCATTAAGTTCACCACCTACAATCTGTTCCATTTATAGACTCAATGTCAACCACCATTGATGGTTCCTGGGAACCTCATTTAAAATCCCTTTACCATCACCGATACCATTTTCATTCATCCAACACGTCATGATATCCACAACAGGTATGTACTCTTTATTTCATTTTGTAATTCTCCATTATGTGCCTCATGGTTTCTTGGTAGGTTAATAATTTTTTTGACATATTAATACTCCAAAATTGAATTGTAATATTAGAACTACTTCTATTTATTATTCTTGGACATTGATTATTAGCCTTTCATTTTTATCAATGTTTAAATTTAATTCCTCATCGCATAAAAGTCAATTGAATAGTAAGTGTAACTGATTACTTCCAATATTCAACTCTTGGACTGAAATTCCTTTTGTTTTAATATATATTTAATTTCTCATTTTTTTACTTGGTGGGAACCACATTAATTTTGTTAATGTAACTATAGAAACATGAAAATGTGATGATCAATGGATGATGTTCAATATATTCTGTACATACATCAAATTTTAATATACTTACATAGAAAAGAACAAAAATCCTAATGAATGTTCATAGAATTTGGGAATGAATGTATTTGATTTACTTGGATGTAATATGACAAAAAATGAGACTCATATCATATATAGATCCAGGAGGCTTGATCCTATTGTTTTTTAACAAAAAATTATTTTTTTGGATTTGATTTATTATTAAGGAGTCAACAATATTATATTGTGTAGAACTCAAGAGGTTAATGATACAATGATAATCATGTCCTTCTTGTGTTTGACATGACAGAAATTGAATTTGAATTCAATGTGTTCAAATTTGTTATTACTGAGAATGAATATTTTTGCATTACTCATAATACATTTTACCCCATTCATTCATGTATTTAATTCATTACATTTTTATTTTTTTAGTAATGGTTCATGATATCATTCCTTAATGTCAGAATAGAATGTAATCAATGATGTTTTTAAGGTAATATGACAATGTTTTTAATACTTCTGTTCATGAATGTTAATTTTTACATTATTTGACTAATTTCATTTTATGTCATATAGTTTACTATATTTCTAGCTATTTTTGGATCATTGGTAAACACATCAGAATTGATATGTTTGATAATTTATTATACATTCAAAATGATTTTAATGAATCTATTGTTCATAGGGGATTAATGTTTTTGTTTTAGGTTATTATGGTCCATGTAGATTTTGAATCAATTATTGGTGGTTATGATTCTTATACATATTTTAATAAATAATTCCCTAGAATGACTACTTTGTAGGTAAAATTTTGATATGTATTTATATAGTTATATTGTATTATACTATTTATATTATGATTTATTTTTTTAGACCTGATACCCATATGTGAAAACATTCATTTTTGTTCCATGTTTCCAAAACATAATATACAATGTTACAATTTCTATTTCAACATGCATGTCCAGTTTTTTTTACCTTTTTGAAATGCCTCTTACATCATGTTTACTATTTCAATTTTATTGAGAATAAATTTAAATTCCACTTCATATATAATTTATGGTAAATACTACATTGTTGAAGTCTGATATTATTGGGATGAATAGTTTTAGAGATATTTAGAGTAGATGAGGCTGATTTTAAACACTTTTTCTATTTTGAGACTATAACAGTAGGGAGTTATAAATGTATTTTTTTTTCAATTACATTTGAGTTGGGATCAGATACATCTTGATGTATATTCAAGTAGTGATTAAATATGGGTTGATGTTTTTTGCAACCTCTTAAATTAAATAAAATTATAAATTTTCGTTCTTTCGCATCTCACAAATATATGTCAGGATTTCCATGCTGCATTGCTTCAAACCACTACCAAACACATCATTCATACAATAACTTCATCTTACAATCCACTATATAAAAATTTTGTCCACTGTTCATCTTTTAATTAGACTCTATTAATAATCATTTCCAATAATTATTTAAAATACTTTTTCAATCATCTTCTCTCCTGATTCAGTAATTATGGATATACTACAATTTTTTGTGCAACATTTATTTATAACATTCTATATAGAGAGAGAATAAATGACAACTGGTCAACCATAGTTATGATTTGCAACATGTTCATTTGAACTACATGTAATTATTTTTTACTCCTTATAATATTCTTCCCCTTATATTCATTGGTTATTTTTTATGAATAAAATGTAATGTGAACTTATTTTCCATTTACTATTTTCTAAAAATTATATAAGTGCTGCAGTAAACCATATTACTAACATCCAATATCCAGAAGTTCTAGTACATTTAATGAAGGAATAAAAAAACTATTATGATGATATAACAAACACCACATGATGCAGACAGATTGAATCCAAGGAGGAAACCTGTATTGTTAACAACATTAGTTAGTATCACATTTTAAACCTAGGTTTCAAATGTTCCCATATGTGTGTACATTAATTTTGGTTTCCATGTTTTCAAAACTTTATTTATTAGGTTACAATAGCTATATCAAATTTCATGTTTTATTTGTTTTATTTCCTTATATTATTTTAAATTATTACTATATTTTATTTACTATTTCAATCTATTTAGAATAAATTTTAATTCCAGTTCATATATATTTGATGCTTACCACTATAGAAATGATATCTGAGATGAATGGAAAGACATGTTTCAATATATTGAGCAGAAAAACATTACATTATTTCTAATTATGCAGAAACAGATGATTTGATAGAAGATTTAATATTATCATGATTTTGATAACAAACAACATTCGATTTTGTTATTATTTTCATATTGATTTAGTTTATCTTATCTAGGTGTTTCAGTGTTTTCATTATGTTTAGAAATTTATTTATCTTTTAGTAATGGTGTATCTTCCGAGCACTGTGGGGTTCCCAACTATAATGTACTGGAAAATATGAATCTTCTCCTAGAAAATCTATTGTCGAGTAATGTATTTCGTGGGAACATACTCTCTTGGATGTGTCTCCATCCCCACTATCCTATCTCTATTTTTCTACAAATCATGTCAATGATGTTCTTGTATATATTCATCCCTTTAGATTTTTTGTCATTATCTATTCTCGATACAGTATCCCAATGTATATAGGGATATTCTAAGCATGAAATTATATCCATAGAGAATATGGTCTACATGTAACCCTTTCTTTATGTGCAGATATTGTTAACTATGTCAGATGATCTTTGAATTTGATGATTCTGTAAAAAGGTACAATGTGATTATTCGTTCTGTTTTATAATATTATAACTGTCTCCATATTTAATATATATTTATTTCAAAATTCATTACAGTAATTTATGAAATCATTATATTCAATTTAATCAATTTTAATACCAACTTCAATCCTCCATACATGGGGAAAAGTTGAATTAACACTAGATTATTGAGGAATAATCCTTCATAAAAGGTACAATGTCAATATCATTTAAAAACTGCAGCTTTTGTAACCTCACATACCATTCTTTTCAAAATTAAATGATTATGTGATAACATTTTGTAATATTTATTTGGTTTAAAAACTATATCAAATATGTTCAAATTCATATGTAAATTATTTATGTTTAAATGTTCATTAATATTAATTATTATTTGAATTTTCTATTAAATCAAATATATATTATTTTTCAATGGTACAAATAAATTTGAATTTTTTTTCATATAAAATTTCAATTTAATACTATTTTGATTATGTCATTGAATATTCTACAACTATTATTTATAATTTGAATTGTTAGTTACTTCATCTATTGTGTAGTTTTTTTGATGAAAATTTAGTATTTAAACATATGATATGAGCATTAGAACTGTTGTATAACTAAAATGGGTGACAAATCCATAGTAAACATTATTAGTGTTGGTATTGTCTTGGTCTTACATAATAGGTCACATAGTGGAGTTAGAATAAAATTGGGAGAAATACCCAATCATGGAAAGGGGATTAGTGACACATTCTAGAGAATTGGATCATTACAAATTAGTAGCAGCACTGATATTGGATTAGTTTTTTTATTTTCTCGCGTTGTATGAATTTGATGTTAAATTTTACCTGTATGAAAAAACATCATACTAATAAACTTATCTGGAATAACCTGTTTACCTATATGGGTGAAATTTTTATCATTTAACACAATATATGTAGATTTTTTAACACCATTTCACTATTTTTTTATTATGTAGATGCACTTCTATGAAAACATGGTACATAAAACCAAAAAAACCTTATGTTAACAAACACACCCCAATGCTATCATAACAAATGAATTATAAATATAGTTAAAATTTAAACTAAAATATAGTGGTCTATGTTGCATATTACATTTATGGGTGTTCATGTTATCAGTTTTTAGTAAATAGTCATATTTTCCAAAACCATCCCACTTAATTTTTTTAATAATTTATAGGTTCTTCTGTGCAAACATAACACATGAAAACAAATACTAAATTATGTTCACAAACTCACCCCAATAATTGAAAATCTAATCAATGAAAAATATAGGTATTCTAGAAATTAAAATATATTATTTTTTGTCATAGATTAGCTGTATGGGTGTTTTTGTTATCTTTTTCCATCAAATAGATTGATGTTCTTACACCATTTCACATAATATCTATTATTCCATATATGTACTTATGTGCAAACATGGTTCATGAAAAACAATCCCTATGGTAAAAACCACAACATAATGTTAGAAAATCCAATGAATTCAAAATATTGTTAAACTGGAAGTTAATATATAGTGTTTTTTTGCTTTCAGATTATCTTTAAGGGTTTGTTAATTATCATTTTCCATCAAATTGGTAGATTATTCTACACCATTTCACATAATATTTTAATCTGTATAGGTACATGTATGAAAACAAGGTTCATCCATATAAATAGTAAGTTATCTTAACAATTTAATCTTACCCAAATCCAATGAGACTTGGAGAATCCATCACTAGCTCACCTCTAATAAAATGGTGAAGAAATATCTTATTACAGATGGGATGTGTCTCATCATGATGGGAAGTTAAATTGTTGGATTATATGAACCCCACATTGATTAATCTAAATTCATGGAGAAGTATGAGGATGACATAAATTCAGTGGTTTTTCTGAAACCCATGGATTATTGTGTAAGGATACGTTGATGGGAATATCAACCCCTCCAGTTGATCTTTCAGGTAAGGTGACTTCTAGTGCAACAATATGTGATGATTCAAAATGCACTATGAGGAATCATTCTTACGAGATCTTTGGAATGGACATACATTCTTTCAGCCTGGTTGGTATATATATATATATATATTATACCTTTTATAGAACATTCTCTTTGAACTTTAGGTTGAGTACAATATTCAGTTAGACAGGAATCAACTGTAAATTTCACATATTTATTTTTAACGCCACTATTATTTATTTAATTTCGCTTCATTCTTTCATTTATTTGTGCAAAAAAATTCTTTTCTAAATGAAGTTGATATTAATTCTAACTCTCCATCCTCAATAATTATAAATTTCGTTAATTTAAATTTATCATAAATTTTTCATAATTTAATCGTGTCATCATTTTTATTTAATTATATTACAATATTATGTACCTCTAATTTGTGATTACATTAGTGTTAATATTACAACATCTTATCAACTTTTACAAATTGTATTCTGTTATTTAAAAATAATCATTAATCAACATCGCCACGAATACGCACAGACGAGTACTAGTTTCTTCACTCTTCATGCCTTTGTAATGTCCCAATGAATTTAATATCCATGTCATAGAGAAATAACCTATTATGGATGGTCAAAGGGGAATAAAAAAATTTATCATAAAAGTATTCATTTCATTTCATGTCTATCTCTTCTCTAATTGTATTGAGATGGTGAAGGTATAATCTAGAAGAAGTTGTTTTCAAACTAAAATCCATTGAAACTGCCACAACCATCGAACTATTTTGTATCAATGTCTTCCTATAATCATACCACACTTCATACCGGTGGATTAATGTTGTTCAAAAAGAATAATTGTATGAGATTACATCCATCTGTGAGAGTATTATAATTCACTCGATTGAGAAATGCCCTTAAATTTTGACTGAGGATAATAGAAGAAATTTCTATTCTGTTTAACGATTTCTCAAAGAAGATTTGTTGTTCCAAACCAAATAAATTAGGTGAGGGTGATTGGTTCAATAATATAGAACATTTTTCTTGAATTAACTTATATATATAAATTAAATAACGATATATCTCACAATAATTCATCCTTATGACCAATTTCATTTTATGCATTCATATAGTCTGAATCTATAATTTGATTCAATTATTTTTTTACATTCCTAATAAATAAAACACAATGTATGTTGTGTTTTAAAAATTGATAAAAAATAATATTAATAACTGATTGAAATACTAAATATCTGACCCAAACAAACTCATTTGTAAATAATATAGATCATCTATATCCTATATTACAATATTTTGAGAAAATAAATTTTTTAGACCGCAGTTGCGAAAACTATACAATGATCATGGAACCGTTTTCAGGGAGTAAGGTTATAGATTTATTGTTCACTTTTCTTATTGTAAATAAATTATAATTTAATAATTTTAAAACAAAATTAAATTAATTTTTTAAAAAAGATTACCACGTACTATCAGAAAGGAAGAAAGAGGTTGTTTCTATACATGAAAAAATAGATTGATCTTTTTGAATTAACCAATTTGATGGATGTTTTTCTGTTTATAAGAATTTTTATTTGATATTTATAAATATAATACTGAAATGATAGATCCATATGGTCATATCCCAAAACCATGATCCTTAAGAGAATATATCATAGAGGAATAATTATTTAAGGATCGCATTCTCACAAATAATTTAGATTTGACCCCAGAGTCACTCCATGTTAAATAAGAGAAATAATATGAAAACATTGAGGGGGATACATAACCTCATAACTATCTTACATTTAAATATATTCAATCTCAATTAGACACTAAGAACGCTAGTTTTGATGAATAAAATTTATTATTGTTAATGTATTTTTAAGGAAAGATGCATTTTATTTTATTTTTTTGAATCTCTATCCCATGAGAGATACTTCTTCTCATATTCTAATGAGTGTTAATCCTATAGATTCTTTTACATTACTGGAATCCCTTATTGTTTAATTAATAGAACCACCGCAAATTAACCTTCAAAATCATATGGAGGGAGACACGGTCGAATAAGAATGCTCAGTGGTATCTCAAAATGAAATTGAGGAACAAGAGTTTATAATTAAAGGGAGAAATCTAGATTTCAACTGTTGATTCATTAGTCATATACAATGTTAAATTTTTACTAACTCATGATTTTTCAAACATGTATATGAATCATAAGTATTGATACAAATGGAAAAGGATGAATCCCTTAATTTGGATTCGATACAATAACATACCCTATATGATATCCTCCCCCCACCTAATGAAGCACATCACACTGATGAGGGTGAGGACATTCATTACTTTATACACGTGGACCTCCAACATGGGAAGCTGAGTGTCTTTGAAAATAACTGAATTTTTTGGTTCATGATTAAAAGAACTACAACGCCTATTTATTGGGGACTAATATAATACTATTCTGCTATGCAAAGTATAAATAGTGGTACCTTGTGGGGGGGGGGGGTTAAACCAAATATTCCGATCCCTTATTTACTTTTTCTGATTTTTACAATAATGAAAAAACATTATTATTTTATATTCGATGTTCTTATAGGTTTTCACCAACTTAATAAAAAATATGGAGAATTTCTCAAGGATACTGAAAAAACACCAAGGAAGTGCTTATAATTAACCTACCAAAAAATATATTTGGATATTTCTATTTGTTTACACTACTTGATCATGAAAATGTTTATGTATAAATGTCGGAACATAAAGAGATTATGGTGAACAAGGGTTGGTGCGAGGATTAAATCATTATTAGAAATAGTTTTAAATATCTTTTAGTTAATGTCTTATAAACTATAATTTAAAATAAATCTCTTTAATAATCATTTTTAAAATTTTATGGAATTATTATGTAAATAAAATACAATAAAATAACTCATAATACAAAAAAATACAAACATGTAAATATTAAAAGAATATAATATTGTTTGTAAAATATTATTTATATGTTTAATTGATTTTATTAAAAAACCACAAAAAAAATAACAATATCAGAAAAAATTATTAGTAAATATTGTATATAGACTTTTGTATTGGTTTTTTATTTAATAAAAATTTATTAAACTCAAATGTTTCCAAAACTAGATAGAAAATATACACAAAAAATAGGCTTTTAGTGGTTCTAAAATTGGGAAACATATATGACTTTTAGGGGAAATTTATCATTGTTTTTATAGAACTTTTAACTTAGAACTAGTAATGGTAATGTGATTGAGAATATGTTTTTTGGATAAAAAATTATAACATGATTTCACATGAATTTATAACATAATTTTACATAAAATGATATATATGAGAAATATTTCCTTATGGATCCAATATAATAGTAAATCGTATAAGTCAATTGATCTTAGAAAAGAATTCGAATTTTCGATCCCACAATGAATCTTTGAAACAATGGCATTGTGTGTGTGAGTAACCATTGGTACTTTATCAAATAAGTACATTTTCAAAATTCCTTACACATACAAGGCTATATAAGAAAATAAAAAAATTATTAAATGACTAATTTAAAAACAATTTCATTTAGGTGAAGGAAATATTGATCCCATGAGTGGGGAAATTGACTTATAACTAATTATTTTGAGTTATATCATTAAATTTGAAGTTCAAATTTGGTTTGAGGAATCATGGGAGAGAGGGAAAATGAAATTATTGTTTTTTAATTTTTATTCCACTTAATAATAATTTGATCCACTCTTTAGCATTATACTTTGATTAGATAGAATTTAGTTGTGTTATTATTAAAATAGTATTGATTTTGTTTAATGAAGTTTATGTTTTCATCCGTTTCTGGTTACAAAATTTTGATCATGGTAGGATGATATTCTTTTATTCACATTAGAATAATTTAAATTTCATGATGAAGTTTTCATAGAGTGTAATTGTTAAAATGTAGAAGAATTTTGTTTGTTGAAATTTCAGAATTTTTTGTCTCTTTTCATTGAACATACCCCCTAATTTAATTAAAATACTAGAAAAAAACCGATGTTTTTTTACAATGTGAACTATTAAAATTATTTTTTACATGGCTTAAATAATATATATTTTTTTGAAAAAATTAATTTTTTGAGATAAATAGTAAATTCAAAAATGAATTTGGAAACATGTAATTATAATTTTTTTTTCATAATTCAATTTTATTGAATTTTAATTTATTTATTCATTTTTTAATTACATTTATAAATTTAAATTGATAATAATGTTATTTAAAAAAGTGTGCATTTAAAATAATGACTTATTCAATAATGACTTTTAGAAAAATGATAAAAATGATTCACTAGAAATAAATTCTTTTGGGTGTAAAAATTTTATTTTATTTTCCTATTTATTTTATGTGAAATTTTCAGCAATGAATAAATGTTTGGATTGTGAATTAAAAAACAGGTTTGTGGGAAATTGATTTCGACAGATTGATTGCCCAGTGTACCTACAATAATTTAAAATGAAACAGTCCTTCAACTAGGGTTGTTCAACTGTTAGAATGTACCATCACATCTAATGCCACGTATGTGCTCGTCGTCATGCTTCTGTAGGTAAGAATAACATGGTACATCCATTATTCTATTCATATCTTGCTATATGTGAGTCTTCTATTACCGTCAAATGCTACCTCAAACTCTATTTTTTAAGAGTAATGGGATATGGATCCTTCTCCATCATTATATTTTTTATTTCATAATATGGTGCACAGTCAGTGGTCGTTAAAATTCTAAAATAACCTCCACACAAACTACACATTCATATTGAAGCCTTAACCATGATCGAGGAACATCTTGATGTAACATACCGAGATTGTATGATATATTATTTTGAAATTAATTTATATTTTTAGATATCATTTCTTATATGTATCATTGAGTGTAATGTTCATTATATGAAGAAACTCCTCTCTTTTATAGCATTCAAGATATACGACACCAAGATTAAGCCAACCACAAAAAATATATTTTTAAAAATTAAAAATAAAAAATAGTTATTAAATATGTTTGTGGGAATAGTTCAATATTATTTAATAAATATAGATCTAAAATTTAATTGTCTTATAAATTCATTTTAAATAATTAATCAAATTTTAATAAATAAACTATATTTATAAAAACATATCTCATACAAAAAATAATTTTATAACACAAAATTATAATTAGATTACATTGTTTTACAAATAAATATGATAAATTAATTTCAATTTTGAAATCATCAAATATAAATTTACACATGGTGAAATTTGGGTATTTTTTACAAAAATTTGATTTTTAGTGAATATTGAAAAATAACGATTTTTATAAACTAATCACATCATTTCAATAAATTGTGAAATATAATGTGTACATTATGTTTTAAAGTAACATAATGACTCTTTTTAAATATTTTATAAATATAATATCATTTGAATCATCATTATAATGGATTTTCTTATAAGTTTACTTTGGTGTTTAAAAAAAGATCTTTTTGAATAATATTTATGAGTGAATAATGTTTCTCTATTTTAATTAATTAATGTAGTACATATTTAAGAATGTTTTAAATGTAATATATATTTTAAATAACTAAATTATAATAAATATTCATAAATTTAATATTTGTAGATAAAGAGTTATTAAGATTAATTTTATGGTTGAAATAAATACACTTTTCAAAATCCTGCTTTTATGTACCATATGCATGTTTTGTATTGTGTTTAATAAATACCATTTTTAGAATAATAAATTGAAAATATTATTTTTTAAAATAATACTTTAAAAACTATATTAGGTTTAATTTTATATAATTCAATGATAAGATAAATTGTTTTATAAATAGTGTAAAAATCTAAATTCCAATGGAAAACTACATTTTCATTTAAATTATTTATAATTATAAAATATTTATTAAATTTTACATAATTAAAAATTTATTAACCAAATTAATATATTAATACAATTAAGGAAATTTTATTAAATTTCGTATTAAAATTGGACATAAATCGATTTTTATCTTTTTACCATTTTCTCTATAAATGCTCGTTTTCTCAACAAACATTCATGATTAATTTGAAATTATATATTCCCATTTAATTGAATTTAATAACGAAAAATATATTACATATTTTCCATAATTAATATTTATATTATCTAACATTATCATCATAAATTTTAATAAAACATATTACAAAAACTAAAAAAATTTATTATCGCGGTTATTGTAAAAATGGTTTTACTAATGGTTAATCATAAAATATAAGCGTAACAAATTACATAAAACTAGTCCAAAACCAATTATTAGGTATATATAGACCATATAAGTTATTGGATATATAATTTTAAATTATTTAGTTATTTATACATTGAATATAGTGGGTGCAATTTTCTCTTTTAATTAAAAACATACGTGTCTCACACTACAAATTTAAAAGGTCACCCCTTATCATATCCTCTTCAAAACATCAAACCATATTTTCTAATAAAAAAACTACCCAAATAAAATAAAATATTCCCTCTATAATTATATAATCCATATTGTGGAAATAAATATATCCTAGTAAGTAATTAGTTGCATACATAAGATGGATACCTGAAAAAGATGTAATGTTCCACAACATGCATTTTTCTTTTATTTCAACCTCCAAGAAATTTCAGTATTATTATTCCACAATTATATAAAAAATATATTAATTATAATGATATGTTTTTATGTTATTTTCATGACCTACAACCATCTCCAATTCCATCAAATTATTTACGAAATCACCATTCGTGTGTACGAAAGTCTACCACCTCACGAACAGATGTTATTTGTTTTACCATTACCACAACTCTTTATTGGATATGATTTTGTATATAAAGTATATATATATATATATGATATTTATAATATTTTCATTACTTTTTATCCATTATATCATATATACCATTATTCCTCCATTCTGTAGGGGATAAAATAACATTGTTTGTGTCCATGGAAGATAACGACCATATGAAGCGATGTGATTCATTTTCACTAATGCTTTACATGGAAGTAAATAGGGAAAAATATATGTGATATAAATAAATATATTATGATATTAATGAAATATTTATCATTATAAAAGGAAATATTGAATTCAATTTATTACTTTTTTAGTCACTGATAGGTGATAGCATTATTCATGTAAGTGTGGACTATCGCCTTCTCGCATCGTTGTGACTCCTTTTGCCACACCACACTACATGGATCATATTTATAAGAATATTTAAAAAAATAATACTTTATTAATTATATTATTAAAATTTACTAAATATAATATATTACTTACATCATTACCAAAATTATCGTTGAACAATAGAAATGCTACTTATGCGTACGTACGGCCTACTGTTACCATCATCACAACACATTTCCATTCAAAAATCATATTTCCTAATTGGTCTAGAAAAATTAATTGATGTATATATGTGATAATTATTTCATTATTATTAGTCTGTATATGATGGATTCATGATAAATGTAAGAGGACCAATAATAACAAATCAAAGTATATATGAAAAACAATGTCTTTATTATATAAAATGTGACATTATCAAGGAATGGTTAATAAACATGTAATAAAAAGAATTATGTAACTCATATATGGATTTATATATATAAGTATGATTTTTAATATATTTATAATAAAATTATAAATATTATATAGGAGGTCTGAATGATTGATAAAATTTTTATAATTACGATAAGGGATTTAGTGTCTCTGTTTTAATTCTAGGAGGCATAAAAAAATTCACAGCTCAATACTTTTTTACGGTTTACATAGTACCTCACTGACATGTTATATCAATAAAAAAATTATTTCCATTAAATTTATTGGATATTTTGATTTTATTATTTATTTGGTATTACAATTCAAAAGATCACTAAAGATAAAAGTGATATGTGTCCCAATTTTCCTTATTTGAGCCTTATTTTATGTTATGCACATATCACATTTTATGACATGTATATACAGTCCCCTTAACATGTAATATCATTAAATTATTTATTCTAATAATATTTTTAGTTTAATTTTATTTTATTTTTCTTGGGGATTACAATTAAAATTTAACAAAGTAATATTTATTTTATGTAACAATTTTACCGTTTTCCAGGATTATTTATGAATTAAAATCCTGACTTTTATTTTCCTCTGGTTATTTTATGATAATAAAATTTTACCCTCATTTTCATCTCATCATATACACTAGTGTTCAAAAATTATGGTTTATGAAAAAACAACATTTTTATCAAAAACTATTTTCTTCCAAAACTATGTTTTTAAAAAAAATCAAAATATATTATGTATTAAAAATTAAATTTTAAGATGAAAATTGTATTTAACTCATAAAATGATTAAATGGTTTTTAATGAATCTTTTAATATTTTTCATGTTTATTTTCAATGAAATGCATATAAAAATTTATTATTATTTAAAAAGTTATTTTAATTGCAATGTTATCCTCTTCAAGAAAATATCTAATGGATTTATCTTTCAATATAATTCTCCATATAATATTACATACTTTTATGTAACTTATTCATTTATAGTTATTTTAACCAAGGATACCATTCTTATTTTTTATCTAAATGGTTTTTGATTATATGCAATGGTGTTCATAAAAATCATATCTCTTCCAATGATTATTCTATGATAAAATTGGTATGAAACCCTCTTTTTTCAGCCTAGGTAATTTGATTATGAAATGATGTAATAATTAAGAAACATGTCACTTTTACATATGTTTTGATATGATTAAATGTATATTAAACAACTTTCATTCCATTGGTTATGTTATGAATAATTATTTATGATCTTGTGGGACACATAAATATGGTTTTCCTTATAAGATAGGAGGAACTGATGTCTCTATCTAATTAATTAGGTAATGGTAGAAAATCCCAAGTAAATATGTTATGTGTTTACACAATTATGAGTTTAAAATATTGCGCATGAACCTATTATTATTTTTACAATCATATGCTGGAATATGATTATATGTTTGTAATGTTATTCATTAATCTTATTGAATTTTAATAATGTTATGCAAGGAAATATCATTCATGACCACAATGTTTTTTATGGAGTTGTATTTAATTTCCAAAATGTTTTATGTGGACCTAGTTGCAAGTCCATAATCTTATCTAAGGGCTTGATTTCATTTTCTTTACTTAATGAGTGAACTTTCCTCTATATATACAAGTTAACAATGTTATAATATGAAGTGTATGTCCCGAATATGTCATCTGAAAAATTACGATCTTATTGTTCTTGTTAATTGTTTTTCTAATGAATAATATCTTCTGAAATACCCATATTTTTTCCATGACAAAAGAAAATGAAATGTGATTTGATGTTTATGGTTTTATAATTTTATGCAGATTTTATCATACACATATAATCATGTTATGATAATATATTTCTATTTTTTTCCATTATTGGGCATCTGAGCTCAGCTTTTCATATATTTCTATTCCCCAAGTTATGGAGAAATGTTTTTATGTCGGATTGCTATAGTGTGACATATTTATGTGAGTCAGTGGAGATATTTTATGAATTATGAATATTGGGTTCAATGTTTCCATTCCTCTGAACTAGTATAGAAATTTGGAATGTGTTTTTTTAATTTAAATATATTTATATGAATAATATATTTTATCCATAAATGAAAAATATGGTTTCCTATAGTTGGTATGGGAGGAATTTTTTAGTCAAGCACTGAAATATCTGATCTGAATACAATAGTGAGATCCATTGAGAAATTTCTAAGGAATTTGTATGGGATATATCTAAGGATAAGATTATGAATGACTTAATGTATAGAATAAAGTCATAGAATATTTTTAAATGATAGAGTGAGTAGTTTTTAAGAAATTACATCCCTCTTAGGATACTACATGTGGATAAATATCTTTAGCATTGGTAATTATGGGTATTAACTCTAAAAAGGGATGACTGAAATGGACTTGATCATCACATTGTTCCTAACAATGGGCCTTTCTGCACACCAGGTATGAAACTAATGTGGGATATTCTTTGGAAATTCAAAAACTCTTTAAGAACCATTATGGAGTATTAAAATATATGATATCTATGAATAAAATTAGATAAACCTAAGGTTTCATATATTAAAAAGATGGTTTCATGATTTAGAAAACCAATATGTGACTATTTCATGATTTTGAGGTTTTCTATATTGATTATTTTTTCTCACAATATTTTTTTGGTTTTAGTCGATCGTTGGATGCCGGAGGAGATGTGTTATCATTGAACATGATTGAAATGTTTATGATGTGAATTAAAATTGGATGATGAATATATTAATAGATGTTGTGATTAGGTAAAATCAATTATCTACAAACATGATTAATGATGTTCACCTAATCTCACAATAAGACTAACTAAAGAACATAAGGATATTGTTTTCTAGGATTTGATTACTGGAGAGCATAGAATAATGAAGATTGGGTTTCGAATATGTTGAACCCTCTGGAATTGAGGGGGAGATTGTTGAACCCTCTGGAGTTAAGTTGCTTTATTATGTTTTGATAATCCCAACCATTTCTTATTTATATCTTGATTTTGCATTATCGGATATATGTTTACTGTGACTTAACTCATTCTGCCAAGAGAATGCTTAAATAGTTTATATCTACCATTACAGATAGTAGCTACCGTTATGACTTAAAGCTACCGATATCGAATAAGTCTACCGCTACTCAAAGTCTACCGCTACTCAAAGTCTACAGCTACTCAAAGTCTACCGATACTCAAAGTCTACCACTACTCAAAGTCTACCGCTACTCAAAGTCTATCGCTACTCAAAGTCTACCGCTACTCAAAGTCTACCGCTGCATCGAAGTAGACAGTTATCATTACAGCAAAGCTGATAGCTACCGATATGATGAAGTCCACCGTTATGAAAAGTCTACCGATAGAGAGCTACCGCTACCGTTACAAGGCAAAGCCACAGCTACCGATAAAGAGTTACCGCTACTGGTAAAGGCAGATCCACCACTACTGTTACAAGTCCACCGCTACCGATACATCAAGTCTACCGACAGACAAGTCTACCGTTACAGATGCCTGCCGATACTCAGACCTACCATGACAAAGTCTACTGTTATCATGAGTAACCGTTCAGAGAAAGAACCCCGACATGCTTTAAATCTCTTTATTATTATTTAATCTAACCAATGGTCACATTAGGTATATTTTAATGCACTGACATTTATTTAATATGTGTTGCTGGTTTTCAGGAAACCGTACCTCGTACTTACAAAAAGGAATCATACCTTTTGCCAAAGCTCGTGCTTTAAAAATAAGGATGCAGAAAAGAGCACCAAGGGAGACGCTGGCGATCAACCTCAAAACGTGCAAAAAGAACAACTGGAGAACAGGCACTCACGAGACTACTACTACCAGCCTCCAGAACATAGAGCATACGTCGAGCAATTTATGCTAAAGAAGAACTACACAAATCTCTTCATTCTCTGAGCTGATAAGCAAGCTGAACCTGGAAGTCAAAAAAACAGATGATACTCTGTTTTCCAGACAAAAACCAGAAGAAGACTCAGAATGAATTCTAATCAACAAAAGGAGTCGAGAGCTACACGAAGATCACTAGAGCCATTTCTACACTCTAAATATCTTCTGTGTGATTTATCCTTTTACATATTGAGCAGTGTGTGTAATCTGTGGTATTTAACACACACACTTCTCGTGTGCTTTAACTAGAGGATTTGTAAATCCTCACTCAACACTCTTACATATTTGTTTTCCCACTGGGACAGTGGTAGAGGTCGTGTGACCTGAACAGCTGGTTGCTGTTGTGTTTGTTCCCACGAATAACTGTGGTAGAGGTCTTGGACCTGGATAGTTGTAAACTGTTGAACCCCAATCCAGGGTGTGGATCATCCTTTTATAAAGCTTTTGAGAGGACTAAGTCTCGGCTTGAGACGGAACCTCTTGGTTAACTTCTCTGTGTGTTTAGTTAAAGTTTATATCCATGCAATACTTATCTATTTCATATTCCGCTGCTATTACTTTGAAATATAATTTATTTTCAAGGCTACTTTGATAGTTAAACTCGCAAGTGTTTATATTTATTGTAAACCAGTAAGTTAGTTTCAAAAGTTAAATTAATCATAAGATTAAGTTAACTGAGAACTAATCAATCTTTGAGAAACTAAGTGAACCTTTATAATCTGTATAAATTCACTACAGTTTAATCTGTTTTGAAATTTATGGTTGTTAATAGAAATTGTTTTTAGCAGAAATTTTAAATTGGAACTCAATTCACCCCCCTCTTGAGTATCCACTCCGACCAACATTTGGTATCAGAGGGATCCTATATTTTCTATATTACTCTGTTTTTTTAACTGTGATTTTAGTTGTATTTTAAAGTTCTTAAAATTTCTGTTATTCCTAAATTTTTATCACTTTAAATTGTGTTTATAATGGATAATAGACTTGAGGGTGCTGCTACTAACCGACCACCCTTCTTCAATGGAAATAACTATGCTCAGTGGAAACTTAAAATGAAAATCCATTTAGAAAGTATGGGTTTTGATATCTGGACTGCTATAGAATCTCAATACAAGATTCCAGAAACTGAAAGAATAACTTGGGATGAACCTACTAAGGCTGCTTACAATAATAATTGTAAAGCCATAAATGCCCTCTACTGTGCTTTAGGAGATGAGGAATTCAATAGAATTTCTTCCTGCAAAACTGCTTTTGATATTTGGGATACCATAGCTGTTTCTCATAAAGGAACAACTAATGTTAAGGAAATGCGGTTAAATACTTATACTATTAAATATGATAACTTTAAAATGAAGGCTGATGAACCCATTTCTGACATGTATCTCAGGTTTAATGAGATATTCAACACAATGAGCTCACTTGGAAAAGGTGTTCCAGCAAAGGAACAAATCATGAGAATACTGAGATGTTTTCCAGATAGATGGAGAGGCACGTCTGTCTCAATCAGAGAATCCTGTGACATTGGAACACTGCCTGTCAAGGAATTAATTGGTAAACTAATGATGTATGAAGAAGAATTGAAGGTGAACAAAGAAGAAGATGATGAACCCAAGAAGAAATCCGTGGCATTTAAGACTACTGCATCAAAGAGTAAAGACAAGGAGAAAGTAAATGTGCCTACTGAAAGCTCGTCTAGTGAAGATTCAGATTCTGACAGTGATGAAGAAATGGCTCAAATAGCCAGGAGATTCAAAAAGTTCTATAGGAAGAAGAAGTTTTTCAGAAAACCTAGCTACAAAGGTAAGTATGATCAACAAGGCAAGTGGAAGAAGGATTGGAAGAAGTCAGATAAAGAAGATGATATAGTCTGCTATGAATGCAAGAGGAAAGGACACATCAAAGCCGACTGTCCTAAGTTAAAATTCAAGAAAAAATATGACTATAAGGACAAGAGGTACAAGAAAGCTATGAAAGCAACCTGGAGTGCTTTGGAGGACAGCACAAGTGAATCAGAAGCTAGTGAATCTGAAAGAAATAGTGCTAATATTTATTTCATGACTAACACATTTGAGGTACCTATTTCACCAGCTTTAAACAATTATTATCTTGGAAATGACCATGATTCAGACAATGAGGAAAATATGTCTAAAGCTGAACTGTTTGAATATTGCAATATGCTGGAAGATACTTGCAATGAACTAAAGAATAAATATAAATCTTTGAAGAAACAACATGCCTTGACTAGTAATATTGGAACAGTTTTAAGTGTGGAAAAAGAGAAGTATGGTCAACTATTGAAAGAGAACACTCAACTTAAATTATCAAATGAACAATTAAGAAAAGATATTGAAAAGTTCGCTGCTGGTAGGGATACCTTGACACAACTGCTAGGAAAACATATTGCTCCCAAATATATAACCGGTCTAGGATATCCGCCTGGATAGAGACAAGTAAGCAAAACCAAATTTGTCCCAAAATCTGGACAGTGTTCTGCTAGTTCCAGTTCAGGACCATCTTATACAAAACAGTTTTATAAAGGACCCAACAAAGTCTTTTTGTCTCAAAATATGCTTTCTGGTCTTAGAAAAACAATAAAGCAAATATGGGTTCCCAAAGTCTTATTAGCTAGCCTTTCTGGACCCAAAAAGATCTGGGTACCAAAATTATCCTATGTCTAATCTGTTTTTCAGGGAAATTGTTTAAAGAGAACCTGTAACACTCTATGGTATTTGGACAGCGGATGTTCAAGACATATGACAGGAGACTATTCTTGCTTCAGGAGTTTGATTAAGGTTGATGGTGGGCATGTCACCTTTGGTGACAATACAAAAGGAAAAATCATCGGCTTAGGCCAGATTGGTAACCCTGATGCAATTTTGATTTCAAAAGTACTTTTTGTTGACGGATTAAATTATAACTTACTTAGTATATCTCAGTTGTGTGATGATGGTTTTAATGTTAAATTTGAAAATAATTCATGCAATTTTTTTAATTCAAAACATGACTTAGTTTTCACTGCATCTAGAAATGAGAATGTATATGCTGTTGATCTAAATTCCTTGGTCAAACAAAATGTTTCCTACTTAAATGATTTCTATAAAGAGTCTTGGTTGTGGCATAGGAGACTAGGACACTGTAATGTTCACTCACTTAGGAAACTTTCTAAGAAATGCTTAGTTAGAGACCTACCCAAATTATAATTCCCAAATGATAAAGTGTGCAATCCCTGTCAAAAGGGAAAACAACACAGAGTTTCTTTTAAACCAAAGAAAGAAGTTTCAACTTCTCAACCACTTGAATTGGTTCACATGGATTTGTTTGGACCTTCAAGAGTTTCAAGTTTAAATGGGAAGCACTATGTTTATGTTCTTGTAGATGATTTTTCTAGATACACTTGGGTATACTTTCTAGCTCACAAAAGTGAAGCATGTTCCTACTTTGTTAAATATTCCAAGACTGTAGAAAATCTTAGTAGACTCAAAATTAAGACCCTGAGGAGTGATCATGGGCGTGAGTTTGAGAATCATGAATTTGAATCCTACTGCTCACACAATGGCTATAATCACAACTTTTCTGCTCCTAGAACACCCCAATATAATGGTGTAGTGGAAATAAGAAATAGAACCCTTCAAGAAATTGCAAGGACTATGCTTAATGAGTATGACTTACCTATTTATTTTTGGTCTGAAGCTGTAAATACAGCTTGCTATGTCATTAATAGAGTTTTAATTAGACCTATTCTAAAAAGGACCCCTTATGAACTTTGGAATAATAGGAAGCCTAAGGTTAATTACTTCAAATTTTTTGGTTGCAAAGTCTTTATCCTTAACACTAAAGACAATCTTGACAAATTTGCATCCAAGAGTAATGAAGGAATTTTCCTAGGTTACTCTATCTCTAGTAAAGCCTATAGAGTTTTCAATAAAAGAACCAAATGTGTGGAAGAATTAGTTCATGTCAAATTCGATGAGACTGATCCACATGAGCCTAAATCCTACCTTGAAGATCTTGAGGAAGATTTGTCAAATCTGGACCTAAATGATAAGAATACTGAATCCCCTGTAAAAGAATCCAGTTCTGGAAATTTTCCAGAATCTGCTCATACCAATTCCAGACCTGTAGACAACTCCGAAGAGGCCAGTTCAACTCCTTATAGAGGTGTTAGAACTCTCAAGAATCATCCTCTTGATGCTGTTGTAGGTTATTTAAATAGAGGAACACAAACTAGAGCTTCTCTAAGAAATCAGGTTGAATATCAAGCTTTTCTCTCACAACTTGAACCCAAAGATATCAATGATGCTATCAATGATGAATTCTGGGTAATGGCTATGAAAGAAGAACTAAATCAGTTTGAAAGAAACAAATTTTGGGAATTAGTGGAAAGACCTAAGGACACTCCAACCATAGGCACTAAATGGGTGTTTAGGAACAAAGTTGATGAATCTGGAACTATCATTGGAAACAAGGCTAGGCTAGTTGCACAAGGCTATAGTCAAGAGGAAGGAATAGACTATGAGGAAACTTTTTCACCCGTGGCTAGATTAGAGGCCATTAGGATATTACTTGCTTATGCTGCTCATCTGAATTTCACACTCTATCAAATGGATGTTAAAAGCGCTTTTCTGAATGGATATATAAATGAGGATGTATTTGTTGAACAACCTCCTGTTTTTACAAATCCCCATTTTTCCAATCATGTTTTCAAACTATCTAAAGCTTTATATGGTTTAATGCAAGCTCCAAGAGCTTGGTATGACAGGCTTATCTCTTTTCTTATTTCAAAAGGATTTACTAAAGGAATAGCTGATCCTACGCTTTTCATTAAATGGATTTCTAAAAATGTTTTAATAGTACAGATCTATGTAGATGATATTATTTTTGGATCTTCTAAAAATTCTTTATGTATTGATTTTTCAAAAATAATGCAAAATGAGTTTGAAATGAGCTTAATGGGAGAACTCAAATTTTTCCTTGGATTTCAGATCTTTCAAAACAAAAATGGTATTATTTTGAATCAAAGTAAATATATTAAAGATATTCTAAAACGTTTTTCATTGGATAGTAGTAAAGGCAGTGATACACCTATGAGCACCACCTGTAAGTTAGATAGTGATGAAACTGGAGAACCAGTAAATCAAACCAACTACAGAGGTATGATAGGAAGTCTACTGTACCTTACTGCTAGTAGACCCGACATCATGTTCAGTGTATGCATGTGTGCTCGATTTCAAGCAAACCCAAAGGAGTCTCATTTGACTGCTGTTAAAAGAATTTTCAAATATCTAAAACATACTCCCAATTTAGGACTATTTTATCCAAGAGGACAATCATTTGATTTATTGAGTTATTCTGATGCTGATTTTTCTGGTTGTAAGTTAGACAGAAAAAAGCACCTCTGGAACATGTCACATCTTGGGCAAATCGCTGGTATCTTGGTGTAGTAAGAAGCAGAATTCTGTTGCATTATCTACTGCCGAAGCTGAGTATATATCTGCTGGTAGTTGTTGTGCACAAATCTTGTGGATGAAACACACTTTACTAGACTATGTATATCAATTCAAACATGTCTCTATAAAGTGTGACAATACAAGTGCTATTAACATTTCCAAAAATCTGGTATCTCATGCTAGGAAAAAGCATATTGATGTGAGACATCACTTTTTGAGGGATCACTATCAAAAGGGTGATATCACTCTTGAATTCATTGGCACCGAACATCAGTTAGCTGATATTTTTACAAAGCCGTTGAATTCTGAGAGGTTAAATTACATCAAACATGAGTTAGGCATGATTAACTATAGCTTAGAGAAACCTCACCGTTAGAGAAACCTCACCGTTAGAGAAACCTCACCGTTAGAGAAACCTCACCGTTAGAGAAACCTCACCGTTAGAGAAACCTCACCGTTAGAGAAACCTCACCGTTAGAGAAACCTCACCGTTAGAGAAACCTCACCGTTAGAGAAACCTCACCGTTAGAGAAACCTCATCGTTAGAGAAACCTCACCGTTAGAGAAACCTCACCGTTAGAGAAACCTCACCGTTAGAGAATCCTCACCGTTAGAGAAACCTCACCGTTAGAGAAACCTCACCGTTAGAGAAACCTCGCCGTTAAAGAACTTTACCAGTACATTTTCATTTTTTTTAAAAAAGCCATGACATCAAACCGTTTTATTTTATTTTATGATTTATGTGATTTATGAATCCTAAATGATATTAAAACTCGAATTAGACTCACTCAATCTCATCGCGAACTTGTCTGCTCGAACTCTTCTAAACCTAAACCTCTCGACCTTCAGAACCCTAGCCTCAAATCCGTAATGGACCGAGTCAAGAGACCTCAGATGACTGATGGAAGTGAAGCGCCGGCACCGAAGAGACAAAAATTAGCTAGTATTGATGCCAGTGGAAGTGGCAAGGGAAGTTTAGCTCAGAGAAGATCAGTAAATCCACACCTATCGAAGCGCGAGATAGTTGTTGAAAAATAGGTATGTGCAGAATGGGTTATGGAAAGCAAGTCGTTGGTTCTTAGAGTGCAAAAAGAACAAGGTTGGCTAGAATGCTTCGCGAACAACAACGGACCTTAATATCCAAGATTGGTGAAACAGTTCTACAAATTCGTTCGTTTTGAAAAGTCTGAAGAAGAAAGAAGAATGGTTTCTTATGTGAATGGTCAGGAAGTATCGTTTACTTCAGAAGAATGGGCTGAGAACCTAAGAGTTCCACATGAGGGTGATTTTACTTATTATTCCATGTCTGTACCTTCGACCAGTGATGTATTTCAATATGAAGACGCTTTTCTAAAACTCACAGGGAATGGGACCCCTAGAAAGGTGATTGCTGCAGAGATGGAAGGAGAAGATAAGCTGTTATTTAAATTTATTCAGCATGTTGTTAGTCTGAGAAGAGGAGACTTTGCCACTTTAAGATTCCAAGACATATATTTGTTACATTTGCTGAAGCACAGTGTGAAAATCAATCTATGTAGATTGATTATGGTTCAAGTAGAAGATATGACTAGACCAAAGTCAAAATCAAATGCCCTATTTTTCTCTAAACTAATTTCTGTGATGCTGAAAGTGAAGGAGATAGCTGGACCTTAGGATGAGCTGGTAGTGGTTAAGGATAACTTCTGTATTACAAGAACTATTTGTAAATACATGAATGTCAGCTGGAATCCTTGGAAGAAATCATGGTTAAATGATGATGGAAAAATTTATGAGAAATTCACTCCTAAAAATCATCCATCCAGAACAAAAGATGTTAGAGATCCTAGTCTTGGACCAGATGAGCCAGAACCAGTTTACAGTGATGATGAAGCTGAGGAGGAAGAGACTTCAGTTGAGGAAGGAGGAGATCCAGACTTACCCCCTAGTCCCATGCATCAAGTTATTTCTTATGGAGCAGCTAGCCCTCCAAAATCACTACCAAAGAGAGAAACTGTCTTGAAGGATAATGATTCAGAGACTACAGAAGGAGGAGAAGAATCATGCCAATATGTTGCCAAGGACACCTCTGAGGAGGATGAGACAACCGAATCTAATCATAGAGAACAGGAGACTGATGATGAAGCCATTGATGAGGAAAATGTTGAAAGAGAGCTCAGTTTGAGTCCCCTAATAGTCAGTACAATCGAGATAGTTCCTGAGCAGGAAGATGTAGCAACAGAACCTGTTGATGAGAGAGTCATTGATGACTTAGAACTAATGGCTACTGAATCTGCTAAAATTGTGGATAAAATTGCAGAATTACCTCAGGAAGAAGAGTTGGAAGAGATACCTCAGGATAATGTTCCAAGAGAAGGAGAGAATCTCGTCTCAGTATCAGTATCATATTACATTGAAGGTTGGAGATCAGCTCCCAGATATATGATTCTTGGATTATCTTATGGTGATTCTGATTAGGAAGACCAAGCCCAAAGGGAACCAGTTACCTTACCCACTATGAATGACAATGTGGCAACAAAAGATGACCTTAAGTCTTTAAAAGCCGAGTTGATAGAAGTAATAAGAGAATCAGTGGGAGATATGAAGAAAAGTATGTTTGAAGAGATAAAAAACGTGGAGCAATCCCTTGAATTATCCATTGGATGCAGTATATCCAGTCCTGTGGATCAAATAGTGGACAAACTTAAGGTGTGTCACACTCAGATTGAGAGTTGGACAGGAGCTGTAATTGCTCTTAGACAATCAATTGCCTCCTTGACTGCTTTACACAGTTCTCAAACCCAAGTGCACACTGACATTCACTATATCAAAGAAGTGGTCAAACAGTTTGTGGAAGTTTTTGAGGCTTTTAAGAAGTCAGTTAAAGAACATCTGCACAGTCAGGATGAATTGGTACAGAAGATGGTTAGTAGTCTGACTCACTCTTTCAAGGAAACAATGGCCTTCTCAATGAAACCTCTTCCCTCATCCAACCCAAGTTTGAACCTTGACCCGATCCGCACTATTCTTCAGGAAGAATTGGCTAAGGCCAGTCTTAGTGGTGCATCAGATACTCAGATTCTTGCTACCACTAGGGAAGTTAGTAGCTTTGTTTGTGATCACCTGCGGGCAGCTACTGCTTCTCAAGAGGCAATCAAAAATAAGGTGGATGCTTATTTTGACAAAGTTTATACCAAGAACCAAATGACAAACCATTTCAAGCTTTTTATTGAGAATATGAAGTTACCTCCAGTTACCCAAGCCTTCAGAGAATAGGTTAGTAAGCTCCGGGAGCTTACTCCTGCTTTAGATAAGTTTATTAAGAACAGAGATGAATTTGTCTCTGCTATGGAGCGAGGTGGAAGCATCATCATGGATTTCAGGAATCTCTTGCTTCCTTTCCTACATGTGGATGCTCGACCGATTATTGTACCACCTGCCCTTCCACCATCTGCCTCTGGGAGTACTCCTCAACTGACTCCAGTTCAAGCCATCAGGAGCTTGACACCTTTGATCCCGCAGAAAGATACAGAATACAGAACTGGTGTTGTATCAGTTGCTGATCCACCAGTAGTTCTTTCCGGAATTCCCAAGCCTGCTGACTCTACCTCTACACCCTCTGCTGATCCCAAGGGAAAGACACCTATCCGCGAGGATGATTGAGTGCTTCCTTTTTTTTGATGGGATTCATTGTATTTTTTTTTGTACTTTTCTGATTTTCCCAACTGTATCTTTTTGTTAATCACAAAGGGGGAGAAATTCTTGGAAAACCAAAAGAGAATGAATGTTGTTCATTTTTTTTCCTTTTTTTTCCTTTTTCTCTGATGTATATTTTTTTTATTATTTATTTTGATTTCTCTGATACTATACTGTTGATATCATAATTTGATATTTTCTTTTCTTGGCATAAGTTGTGATTATCAAAAAGGGGGAGATTGTTGAACCCTCTGGAATTGAGGGGGAGATTGTTGAACCCTCTGGAGTTAAGTTGCTTTATTATGTTTTGATAATCCCAACCATTTCTTATTTATATCTTGATTTTTCATTATCCGATATATGTTTACTGTGACTTAACTCATTCTGCCAAGAGAATGCTTAAACAGTTTATAGCTACCATTACAGATAGTAGCTACCGTTATGACTTAAAGCTACCGATATCGAATAAGTCTACCGCTACTCAAAGTCTACCGCTACTCAAAGTCTACCGCTGCTCAAAGTCTACCGATACTCAAAGTCTACCACTACTCAAAGTCTACCGCTACTCAAAGTCTACCGCTACTCAAAGTCTAGCGCTACTCAAATTCTACCGCTGCATCGAAGTAGACAGTTATCGTTACAGCAAAGCTGATAGCTACCGATATGCTGAAGTCCAGCGTTATGAAAAGTCTATCGATAAAGAGCTACCGCTACCGTTACAAGGCAAAGCCACAGCTACCGATAAAGAGTTACCGCTACTGGTAAAGGCAGAGCCACCACTACTATTACAAGTCCACCGCTACCGATACATCAAGTCTACCGACAGACAAGTCTACCGTTAAAGATGCTTGCCGATACTTAGACCTACCATGACAAAGTCTACCGTTATCATGTGTAACCATTCAGAGACAGAACCCCGACATGCTTTAAATATCTTTATTATTATTTAATCTAACCAACGGTCACATTGGGTATATTTTAATGCACTGACATTTATTTAATATGTGTTGCTGGTTTTCAGGAAACTGTACCTCGTACTTACAAAAAAGAATCATACCTTTTGTCGAAGCTCGTGCTTTAAAAAGAAGGATGCAGAAAAGAGCACCAAGGGAGACGCTGGCGATCAAGCTCAAAACGTGAAAAAATAATAACTGGAGAACATGCACTCACAAGACTACTACTACCAGCCTCCAGAACATAGAGCATACGTCGAGCAATTTATGCTAAAGAAGAACTACACAAATCTCTTCATTCTCTGAGCTGATAAGCAAGCTGAACCTGGAAGTCAAAAAAACAGATGATACTCTGTTTTCCAGACAAAAACCAGAAGAAGACTCAGAACGAATTCTAATCAACAAAAGGAGTCGAGAGCTGCACGAAGATCACTAGAGCCATTTCTACACTCTAAATATCTGCTGTGTGATTTATCCTTTTACATATTGAGCAGTGTGTGTTATCTGCTGTATTTAACACACACACTGTCTCCTGTGCTCTAACTGGAGGATTTGTAAATCCTCACTCAACACTCTTACATATTTGTTTTCCCACTGGGACAGTAGTAGAGGTCGTGTGACCTGAACAGCTGGTTGTTGTTGTGTTTGTTCCCACGAATAACTGTTGTAGAGGTCTTGGACCTGGACAGTTGTAAACTTTTGAACCCCGATCCAGGGTGTGGATCATCCTTTTATAAAGCTTTTGAGAGGACTAAGTCTTGGCTTGAGACGGAACCTCTTGGTTAACTTCTCTAGGTGTTTAGTTAAAGTTTATATCCATACAATACTTATCTATTTCATATTCCTCTGCTATTACTTTGAAATATAATTTATTTTCAAGGCTACTTTGATAGTTAAACTCGCAAGTGTTTATATTTATTGTAATCCAGTAAGTTAGTTTCAAAAGTTAAATTAATAATAAGATTAAGTTAACTGAGAACTAATCAATCTTTGAGAAACTAAGTGAACCTTTATAATCTGTATAAATTCACTACAGTTTAATCTGTTTTGAAATTTGGGGTTGTTAATAGAAATTGTTTTTAGCAGAAAATTTAAATTGGAACTCAATTTACCCCCCTCTTGAGTATCCACTCCGACCAACAGAATATGTTGAGAATGTAGGAATATGAACTCAATGGAATGTATTAAAAGAATTATAAGATGATTTATATGTGGATAGGAATGGAATATAATAATAATTTTTTATGGGAAATATGAATTTCAGTTAACATAATCGATGGTGACATTTCTCTCTCTATGGAATAATCAACGGATGAATGTTTGAAATGAAAAAAGTAAGGGAATTGTGAAAAATTATGTCCTAGAAGGAAATAATTAGAAGTTAATTTTCAAGGTTATACAAGTAATGTTTTTTATGTTGAAGTGTTTATGTATTGGAATTAAATAATTATGTTATAAAAAAGGTGAAATATATAAAAAGTTCACTAAAATTAGATTTTTCGCTCAGGATTTTGAAGAATATTCTCAGAGATGTTGATAAGGTACAAAATTTATATAATGGAAATGTGATATTTTAATAAACCACATGATTATGGTAAAGATAACCCTTAATGTGTCCCAAATGTTAAGAAAATGATGTTTTGATTCAAACATTATTAATATTGATAATGTGAATTGTTTAGTGCTGATTACCATAGAAGTGATGAATGATGTGTTGAAAATGTTGTTTATTCTAACATTATCATAGTTTAAAACATTATTGGATATATTTAATATTTTCAATTACATATTGTATTATTCGAGGAATAATGAATTAGGAATATTTTTATTAATCTATATGGTAAATCAGGTTATTAATATATTTTTAGAGAATATATTATTCATGCATTTGCAAGTTTGGACTATTTCAACTTAGAGCTATTTCATATTATTTGGAGAATTAATTATAAGTTAATTATACAAATATAGTGACATTAATATAATTTTTTGAATTTTATTCTTTTGGAAAATCATATGGTTAACTATTTATTGAATGGTTTATGATTAACTTTATACTAGTCATTATATATTAATATATTAATTCACCCTATGATGATTTATATATTTTTGATTACCAATGATAACTATTTTTTTGTGATGATAAATAATGATAGATGGAAAGTCTTATCATTTTATCTATGATTATTATGATCCATTAGTTATTTATGCATAAAATATTAACCATCATTACTCTAAGTATATTATAAAGTGTAAATTCTTCATGTTACAACCAAATGGGGAAATTGTGGTTATGAAATGTAATTAAATAAATTATGTATATCTTCTAGTAAAAAATATTCACAATTTTGAAAATGTTATTGAAATGAAATATATTCATGTTATCATCATTTTTGGTTATATCAATTACCTTTATCATTCCTTATTAGTTTATCATTGTTCATCATTAATATTATTTCAATCACCCACATTCTTATGATAAATTATCTATATCACTCAGTATAAGTATTTACTCTTTTCTTACATGTGAAAATTTTCACTTTTTCACCTATGTTCTCATTCGTGCGATCTTAGATAGGAGTTAATTTATATAAACGTTATGTTTTTAATATTTACATTTTAAGGAATGTTTTATTATTCCTTATTATGATGTGAGTTTCTATGAAAGAATTTTTCAATTTTATTCCTTTGATGACCGAGATGAATTTTGTCTGTGAAATATATTTTAAGGGGGTATAATGTAAAAAACCAAAGATTTATGAAATATTTTTTTGAAAAATAAGTTAAATTTTTGGATATCTTATGTTATATAAAACACTGTGTCGAGCATGTGTTATACATAATAATGCATTTCATCAATAGTGTCAATGAAACGTGTCATTTATATTTAATGAACAATTGAATAATATTATTTTAAATATGGAAATTATAACCAAGAATTTAAATATTATGTTTCAAAAGTATTAACTACATAATTTAATTTGTATATAAAATATAAATTTTTTTATATATTATTTGTAAATTATCTATCCATTTTCCTTAAAGTAATTATATTTTCAAGAGTATGTTTTCATCAAAAATGTTCTTAACATAAAATATTATCGTTAATATTTAGATATTCATAAAATTTATTTGACGAAATTATATTAGCTTCTTAAATCATTATATCAATATTAACTAATGTTTAAATGTTAGGTTTTGTTTTGAAAAATTATTTTTTTCAGTGAATAGAAAAAAATACCAATTTTTGTAAAAATGTCACTTATTTTCAATAAATTAAGTAATTTAGACACCCAATTATGTATTAATGTAACATAATTATATGTTATTTATATTTAATTCACATAATAACTTTTTAATCCACTGGAAATTATTTTTTATCATAACTTTAATTTATGGATTAAAAGAGGATTTTTCTTAAAACTAATTTAAAGTGTATAATCATTCAATATTTTAATTAATTAAATTAATATATAACTATTAGTGTTATAAATTAAATAGATATATTATATATCAATAATTTATAATTTATTCTCATTCAATAATTATTATTATACATAGAGTAAATATAAATCATTTTTTGGTTTAAAAAATACACTTATCAAAAATAGGCTTTTTCATTTTGCATGTGGGTTTTGATATAAATTAAAATTTTAAAACATTTATAATATTTTTGAGAATATAATATTTATATTTTATAAAATTGTATAGAATTTATCTTTGAGTGATATTTTTATAATGTTTTGAAAAAATAAATTTTTATGAATAATGCAAAATAATGAAATCTAATTAAAAACGGTCATTGCGCTTGAATTTTTATAAATTTAAATTAAATTTTCAATTTTTATTGAAGTAAAATTAGTTCAATTATATATATATTAATCCAATTTAGGCCATTTAGATTTATTTCATATTGAAATTATATATAATATCACTGTAAAATTTTTAACACATTCTCCTAGAAAAAATTTTTTATCATCAAAATTGGAAGAATAATTTTAAATTACAATTTTTCCTATTATTTGAATAGAATTTTAAATAATGGATTCAATATTTGGAATCATAATTATTTATGTTATTTAATATGTTCATCATAAATTTTGGCCAATCATAACAGTTATAATATTAAAAATCATTTAGTGCAATTATGGTAAAAATTGGATTGACTTGGTTTAAACATTGAAGATAGTGGTCATAATGACAAAACACTTATGAAAATCCCATTTATTGGCCATATTTAGACTTTATACAAGTTATTTTAGATAATGTATTATTATTGGAGACTTATATTAGGGAAACAATTTGGTTGTAATTCATTCTTTAAAAAAATCTAAATTATGACACTCACCTCATATATAAAATGTTACATTTCTCTTCTACTATTAACATTATCAAACCATTTTGGATTGTACAATATATAAAATATAACATTGAAGCTAACTTTCATTTAACCAATAAGCCTTTTATATATAAATCAAACCTATTAATGCTATTGGTGAAAGCATAATGAGGATTCCAAATGAAGAGGTAACATTCAACAATAATCGATTTTATTTCATTTCATCATCCACCACCATTAATTATTTTTATCTCAGGATTATATTAAATAATATATATATTTAATATTATTATAATTTTTTATTTTATATTAATAACATAAATCAATCTCAATTTTCCTCTAATGGTTTATGAAAACATTATTCTTGCGTAAGACGGACTACAACCTGTTGAACCGATGTCATTCGTTTTTCCATTACCACCTCTCACAGTTTGGTATAATTATAGATATAACGTATATATATCATTATTATAAAAATATTATACCTCTGGATTCATTATATCATATATATAATTTTTACTTCCATTTTTTAGTTTATGCGATAATGTTGTTTGTGTGTACGACATACTACCTCCTCATCATGCGATGTGAATTTTTTTACTATTATTTTACTTGGAAAATAATAAGAATTAATATAAGTGAAAAATATTACATAATTATGAAATATATGAAATATTTATCATTTTTGAAATAGAATATATTATTTTATTTCGTAACATTTATTACCCTAAAAAGGATAAATACCCTATGAGTGGCGGTGAATCATGGTATGATCGATTAAAACAACTACCGCATCAGATAATGTTTTATCATTAAAACAAATAATATTTTATAATATTTACCATATACATTTTTGAAAAAAAATTACAACATAAATTATACATGATAGTTTTATTGGGTTCAACCTCATAGGGTTACATCCAATGAGAATACAACAACATTGTAAGGATGTACCAAATCCAACAAGGCTCACTGCCAAATAAGGTTTGGGCAAGATCACATCTATGACTAGGATAACATACTTTATAATGATTATTTATTGAACCCTTCTTACCAGGGGTCAATACCTCAATCATTCATCCAATGGATAATTTATGGTTGAAAGGATCATCTTTACCTCTTCCTCTTCTCACTGCTCTGGAAAGGACTCACACACAGTTTATGGACATGTTATCGCATTCAAGATTAATAATTAATACATCCTCAATTTTATTTAGATTCTCTATTGATGTAATAATTAAAACTAATATATGAATTCCAAAATACTATATATATTTATTGAAAATCGATTTTTAATAATTTAATAAAGCACACTAACTTCGTGAATCTCACAAAACCATCATAAAAATGTCTAATTATTCACAAGTATATATTTCCTTTAAGAACCACACATCATTCATGAAGCCCTCTCCTTTTTAAGGCTCAACCATCCTTCTATATGTAACGTCCATTCATGAAGATCAAACACTCCTGTGAATCCCACATATAATTCAAGAAGCTAACAAAATTCATTCATCATTTTATTAACTTCCCGAACATCAATACATTCTCAATCTTTACAAAACATGGTCAGATTTCATAGCATTTCTAAAAATCATTTATTCAAAAGAAGTTCATAAGATCAACTTTTTTGAATAACCTTCATCATTTTAGATCATTGGAATCTTCATTAAGACTTGATTTTCTTTCAACTGGAGGGGGAAAGACTTTTTATATGTTTTGCCTACCATTATAGAAGCTTATATCCTTGTCATTAACTTTTCAAGATTTTCATCTAATCACATTACTAGTCAACAACCATGATGGAACTCAAAAACTAACCATGGATGCCCGCTATATCTATAAACACAATCATCCCATAAACACTATAATGTTACCATAAGGGATTTATTCCCAAAAATTTACGCCCATGGGGTTTATGGACAATTCATCACATTTTGATAATATATTAATTATTCTTTCAACATATACAATAATTCACATCATATAATTCATATGGAAACCCAGGATTTACTGAACACACTCTCTAAGCCCACACGAGTCATAATCAGTGTGAGAAACAAGAGTAGTATGCAATGTTCATCAACAAATCTCTCCATTCCAAAACCCACTCATCATCATTCATCAAAAACCACATCTTATCATGATATATAACATTTGACCACAATTGTTAGAATCATCATATTTAGAACTCCACTTACATCTCTACTATCCATACCATCATCTCTATTATATTCATAAATAAAATGTCTCAACTTTTTTAGCCATAATGCCTCCCCCTTTGTCAAAAAACACAAATTTCTCTACTTTATTGTCTACAATAGTGTATAGAACAGTCATAAGATATTTAGGTAAAAAGACATCATACCATGGGGAGAGGGGGTCCCACATTCACTCTTTATCAAGTACGGGTTTCCATATGAAGTCCACGGACTAGTCAATGCCTCTCAATATCTTCTTTCATGAAGGCTATTATTGCAATTTCTGCAACATGTAACTCTATAAGAGAAAAATCCAACAACATAAACCCATTTTCCACATTCTCCATGATAAAATAATACATTATTTTAATATTCCTCATCCATGATTTATGGGTGATATATTTTTTAGATATATAGAACAATAATTTTTATGGTATATTTTGATTAGAGTATTCACATTAACTCACATATCATCATGTTTTTTCTTCTTCAACAACAATTATATGTAATCTCGAGTAGCCACAATATATTCCGCATCTTCATCACTCAATGAAATGAATCCTTGTTGGTTGATTATACATGAAATATAGAATCCTTATAGATATGATTCACCACCTAATGTTGATTTTTTTTAATATATAGATTTAACTATATATGATTAAGTATAGCAGAATAACTCTGGATGAGATTATTCATTATATTAAAAACCTAAATCCACTACGGCCTTCAAATAACAATGTGTTCTTTTCACAGAAATAGTGTGGGTTTACATGTCTTTTAATTGATCTATTTCTATTAGGAATGAGGAAAAACAACTTTTAGGTCATGTTGTTGTCATTTATAGTACAAATCCAATGATCTTCATTTATTCAAGGAATTAAGTTGCATTGTCTTCATCATCCAAGGATTGTTTTATCCATGTAGCCACCATTGTCTTCATCTCCTTTTAATTATCCATACAAAATATTATCGAATACTTATTTTCATATTTATATTCATAAATAAATGTGACATAATCTCCTTAGGTCACATATAATCCATGGAATATTTTAGTCCCCCAATCATTATCATTTCAAACTCACATATGATGAATTCAGTGAACTGTCTACACTCCACATCATTTTATCCAAAAAAATTATAACTTCAACATACAAAAACACCATAATTATTTGATTATTATCTTATTTGACGTATATATAATAATAAACTCCACCACACTAAAATCCATGATTCACCAGAAATTTTTCCAGTATGCAATACCATGATCTTTGTTCACACATCAACCCATATAGTTTATTATTTAACTAAAAAACTTGTTCTCATATTTATTAATGGGAATACCATCCGTCTTCTCAATATAAATTTCTTCTTCCTTAACCCCTTCTAGAAACACTGACTTGGAAACCATCTAAAATAAATTAAACATTATTTTCACTATTACGGATAGGAATAATCTAGTTGTACATAACATTGAAATAGGTGAAAATGTTTCATCAACATTGATACCCTCTATCTAGAAGTACCCTTTTGACATAAGTCAATCATTATTTCATATTACTACACAATTTTCGATCTTCTTGTTGTGGTCGAATAGTTAATTATGAATGACATTCTTATTTTTTGGCCTGAATTCAATATCTCGTGTATGATTCTATAAATTTTGGTCAAGGAAATCATTCATACCCTTAACCGAGTTGTTATCTACAACAGCTTCCCATTTAGGTTCTACTTGAGACAGTAATGATGCCTTTTATAACAACCTAATTCTTCATGCCTTAGCTAGCAATATCTAATCAGCAATGACGATTTTTCATTCAATTGTAACTCAAATATTTGGATTCCTTAGAGAAATAGATTTGACTTCCTATAGTTCTTCATATGAATGTTTTTTTGAGTCATCAGTTTCCACTTGAACTCCTCATGAGGTTTTTACTTCTTCATCACATTCCTTAGTAAACTGGTCACTGTGTTGTTGGAGAATATGTTCATTATCTTCTATAGTGACATCATTACAATCAACTAACACACCAAAAAACTTTTTGACACATTTATATGAATTTATTTTTCCAAAATATTCATGAAATATCCACTCATATCCAAAGGATTAAAATTTAGTTTGTTTATCCTTATTGAAAATAAAAAATTTACATGAAAATATTTGAAAGTATTTCAATGTATCCTTTTTCCCATACTCGAATGCATATTGATTATTTTCATGAAATAGAAATATCACAGCCCTGATAGTTATATAGACCAATGTCAGGACTACAACATTCGAAAATTTTTATAATAGGTCCCCTTCAATATTATGTGTTCATGCCATTTTTTATGATTGTATTCTTCCTATCAACCACTCCATTTTTTGAGGACTTCATTGTTCTAAAATTTGATTCCATATCCACTATTTTTGAAGAGAATCATCTAATTCACTATTTGAGAATTCTGTACCATTATCTATAAAAATCATAATCATATATCCAAGCATCATATTAGGTTACCTATATATAATCTACACCATCTCTTCCATTGAATATTCAAATACTCATTGTAATTTTTATAGTCTACCCCATGAAAAATAGTTGATCGACCCTAATCCATTTATGACTGAGGCATTCAAAAATTAATATATCATCATGTCTCACTTCATTTCCCCAAAAAATTTCATTTTCAAAGATAATAATCTAAATGTAGTTATTATTTTAATATTTGAAAAACAACTTCCTCATCATATATTATGTTTGTATGTAGATCCATATTTCCTCTAATAAGTGATATTCTTCTACTAGCATGAATTGATATAATATAACGATTTTATGCTTTAAGGGAAACCTTAACAACCAATTCTTTTTCATTTCTTTTATTTTTTATCCATGAGTTTAACATCATACTCGTATTGGATTTATAATAATTGTCTTATTCGGAGTATGCTGGACCAGATTATTCATGGAAAATTGAAAACATATTTTTCATTTTCATCTCATTTGATAATGAATTGGGAAAATAGATATGACTACATTAAGTCTTCTTAGAAAAATTTATATCCATTCATTATGAGAAATATCTTTCCATGTTTTCAAATACTCCAAACCTATGTTTGTGATCATTAAATGGTATACTAGAATATTGTGATCTATATTTCCTCCTATATCAATATTTTTAACTTTGGTTCCACTTGGATATTGAACATACATTTTGTGAGTGTCCTATATTTCATCAATAATAATATCTAATAATGGGTGAATTTATTCATTCAATTGTTACACTATTTGTTTTTCCTTTGGTTCTCTGAATGATGTGGTTCTAATTATTACCAAAATAAATCATCAATCATTGAGTGGGTGATTTTGGTCTAAAATTTATAATTACTAATCCAATTTTTGATAAACCGCCGTAAAATCAATATTGTTTAGATCTATCCTTATCTTCTCTTAACATTCCGTTATCTCCCTCAACAGAACATTAAACTCTACATTTCAATTTTTTACTACCCTAGTGAACATGGTTATTAGTGTCAAATGTTTCTCATAATCTTTCAATATTCATCAAATATTGATAACTTTCTGTTCAATATTTTCTAGGAGTTTGTCCTGATATAACAATGTATTATTTAAAACATTGATCACCAGTTTCTGTTAGTTAACATTGGCCTTTTAGTCAAAAAATATTTCTTTGTTCTCTGAAGCATAATAAGTAAACATTAAAATTTCTACAATCAACTCAAACTCTCCCTCTTCGTTCTAATAAATAACATATTTTACATCACTAACCACATTATTTATTTAATTTTTCCTCTCAAAACATCAATCATGTAAATAGAAGCCTCAAATTCAATATGCATATCTGCTATTCCTTCAACATATTTTCATTATTGTTCCTTTATTCCATTTTTATGGGGCTACCTAAAATAACCACCCTATATTATCCTCCACGGTAATTATAGTTATCCCTCTCCTCAACCTCATATTCTAATAAAGTGTCATTTCTAAATGAAAGCATATTCATTTTTGGAAAAATTTATAATAACCATTTTCTTACATTTCTCTTAGGCTAAATATATCTTCATATGTATTTATACATCATTATGATCATACTCTGGAATGATCTAGTGTCACCACGATTAAGGACGTACAACCTTCCCCCATCAAAATTTTCATGTGTGAGTTTCCCATTTAATATTCGTTTTCCTCATTTTATATTTGAGGAGTTAAATGAGATCACATCATCTGTCCCTTATTATTCATTACCATCTTCAATGTTGTCCTTCTTCATGGACATGAATACAACTTTTATGGAATTTTATTTTTTCATATAATTGTTATCATCATTTCTTATATTTAATGCAACAAGAGTATTATATAGACAATCCAATTTTAGCTCAATTGCATCATTATATACCAAAATACATTATTTTGTATTGAATTGAGGTAGAATTTGTATCATGATATGGTTAATGATTGTTATTTCTTAGATAATTTCCCATTACACCATGTATGTATTCCACAATAACATTCACCCATTCAAAGAATGAATCATAGACATAAAATGGGTGTATTCTCAGATCCTCATTCTAGATTCATGGAACCTACAACATTGATTCTCTAACATTTTAGTAACCCAAAAAAATATTTAACATATTTTCCAACATAAAATTTGAGGGAATAAATGAATTTACCTTTATATATATTTGATGGTATATTGCTCCCCCTATAAAATTACTTCCTTTAACCACGACATCCAATTCCCTTCAGTCATCTTCTAAAAAAGCACCACATTAAACATTTGCAAAAATATCATGAATCACTACTCTAAATTCATTTATTACTAAATATCAGTCATTGTTCTACATATAAATCTTTAATAATTGAAATTTTTCCAAACAATGATCGAATTAAATTTATAATTTGCGACCTCCATTTTTAGCCACAGAGAGAGAAATAGCGAGAATAAAATTTGGATCTAATACCAGTTATTTACCAATAAGTTTAAATATCATTAGAGAGGATTGAATGATGGTACACTAAATTTAAAAAACTATTACATCAAATCTTCTCTAGTTTTTTAAACAAAACACGTTTTCCCATTTATGGAGAAATGTTTGTACGAAAATGAAAGAACACATGAGAAATAACAATTTTAATTAGCTCTCCCACACTAGGATACATCAAAGGAGCATAAAATGGAAATTTTATGATGTCAAAAATTAACTATGTATCATTATCAAAGAATATTTTTTCTATATTAAATATAATTTTCAATTATGATAATTTTTTTATCAATGTTTTTCTATTTGATTAATGTATCCTTTTATTATATGAATATTTATGTTATTCAGGAATTTGTCCAAGTATAATAAAATGATGATTGTTGAATGTTTATTGAAATTTTATATCAATGATAAATGGAGAGAAATGTTTTATAGAAGAAATATTTTTTTAATTGTACAGGATCAGACTAAGATGAATCAATCTCAGAGTTTTGTATTCATTTGCATCAGATTCAAATAACCAAATCTAAAATAATCGGAAGAAGAAGTTGTTAATTGCTAGATATTTTTCTTTTTCATTAAAGGATTTTTATTCATTATGTTAGATTTTGTTGTTTTAAGATGTCATATTGTTGTTTTTGAATAATGAATGAATATTTTGAATTCAAGAGTTAGAATAATTACTTACTTTTAATAGTAAATTAGATGATTCTGTGCTGATCAAGAAGTTCAAATTAATCATGAAAGTGAGTCATGAAAATTTATTTTCATTAAATAGATGAATTTTAATAATGGAAAAGGTTCCAGGGATTAGGTCAAATAAGATTAGTTCTGGATGTCAGAATGTGTGATGCTGATGAAGTTATAACATATTCAAAATTTCTATGTGGAATACTTTCCATCATCATTGAAAATCAATGTAATGGATTTTTCATAATAATAGAAAAAAAATATCACAATAAGAATTTCATCATAATGATAATTCCATCATAATGTGGATTCCATTATAATGAAACAGAGAAGAAAACTTTTTTTTATGAATCTAAGAATGAGAACAAAACATTAAAGAGCTGAGAAGGAAATAAATTCATAATGAGTTGTGGAAGAATGACATCATAACGAATTGAGAAATAAAGTTAGATCATAAGGATATAATTAATAGAAATATTTAAAAAGAATATTCTAGATTTTCTATGAATAGTTGTCTATGGGGGATTAAATAAGTCGCAAATCATGATTAAATGTGAAACATTTGTAAAGTTTTGAAATTTGTGGATGTGGGGAATGTTTTCAAGTATCATTGTCTTACTTTTATGAGTCACCTATAAGTACTTTCTCATATCATTTGTTAATTACAGAACTTTCATGCAATAATAATAGGATGATTAATGAAGAAATCAAGTGAATTTACTTTATATCAATATATCTCTTGAGTAGGAATAGACAACAGAAATTTTTTTTACTAGATTGAGTATGATCATCTTGAAAAGATCGTATCGAGTAATTCTAATAGATTAAATCACATTGAAGATTTTAATATTTTAGAATTTGACCAGAGTCTGAGTTTTTCATATTTTGAAAGGTTTCATCTTATTGAGTTACTACTATTATTGAATTAGATAGAGACTTTTCAAATTGAAAGAATCAAATCCAGACTCACCGTAATGAGAAAATCAGATACAACCAAATCAGAATAGTGATTTAGAATACATAGTTGGGGACATGATTTGATTTATAATTTATTCTTTTTCTTGTCTCATATTTTTTAATAATTAATTTAAAACTGAGGGGTGAAATTATTATCAATACTATGAGGATATAAAAGGTCTCTAAAGGTATTTAGAACAATTTTTATCAATTATTCTTGATAGTGTATTTACATAGAACCATGAGAGTAGTAATGGAAAGGATGTGCATTCCCACATGGAGGCCAAACCTTGAAAATCTTATATTTTTTAATTTCCATCAATCATTTTCATGAATGAGTATTTACTAAACGTTGATAATTAAATAAATCAAAATAGGTTGTAGGAGTTATGTATCTAATAATTTTGATAAATATAAAAAGCGAACTACTAATTCAACCCCCACCCCATCTTAGTTTTTATTATATCATTTCATCATAAATTGGTATCAATGCCAAAGAACAATTATTTAATCCTTGTAACGGATAATATTAATTGGGTTAATAATATAGAAATTTCATTATTTGATCGAAATAATTATTATCGATGGAAAATAAAACAATCCATTATCTCATATTTCTTTTCCTTAATGATGTTTATGGTACTAAAATTGGTTTTCACCTATTGAGAATGATTATCCTATGACATAGGATAATAATATAAATATATATTTGGGTTGAATGAATATACATTAAATTATTTTTCCTGTATTACAGAATGTCTATCAGAAGGTGATGGGTGTCATTACATCAAAAAGTAAGTGAGGCAAAAAGGAAAATATTTTTTATTGGAATAATAAATTGAAGGATGAAAAGAAATTAATCATTCATAGTAAGTATGAATGTGTTATAATAACTAATGAATAAAATATCGATGAAGAATTCAAAAGGGTACGTTATTTTTTGTTGCAAAATTTGAGGATTCAGAGATATAATCAATGATTCTACAATTGTGAATAAATTAATGAGAAACATTTTGGAGTGGTTTGATTCTATAATTTCTAATTTAAAAATTAAGTATTATTTATCTCTTGATGAATTATATATTTATCCTATTCCTTTTGAAACTAGGAAATCATTAATGTTTAAAAATAATATGAAAAGTTAAATTTTGTTAGAATCTATGATAAATATTAAAATCCATGATGTTGAATAAGCTTATCCTTGCGAGTCAAAAGATAAATAGGATGATGATTTGAATGGAAAAACAATGGTCTAATATCCAAAAATTATCAAAGTGGAAGATGAAATTATAGAGGTAATCATCCTTTAAAATGTATTGGTTATGGTTGAATTGATAACATTGTTATGGCATTCCTCAAGAAGATATTTATATAAAATCAAGATGATTACAATGGAAAACAAAGATGGTTGAAGTGGAACAAAAATTATAATGATGAAAAATATTCCAAAAAATTCAAGAATATTTGTACTATAAATGGATGAAGAATGTTAGAAAAAAAATTTTAATCAAAATAAACTGAATTTTTTTTGTAATGATAAATGATCATTACAATTCAGAACCATCATTGAAAAATTTGAGGAAACAAAATATTCCTTAGATAGAGATTATTGTTATGAAGAATCATATAGAATGATAAACATAGAATATAACATGATTCATGTATTGAGAAATGAAATATCAAGAATTAAATTATATTTATGATGAAATATTTATAATAATGTTTTGAAGGAAGAAACTATATTATCAAGCATGATGTTGATTATATATAAGAGATCATATATTACAAACATTTACTTATTGGACATGGAACAATAGTAGATGATCTCTATGAAAAGGTGAAAACAAATGAAGAAGAAATTATCATATTTCAATAAGAACATCATGAGTTACAAAAAAACCCATAAAAAGTTAAATGAAGTCATTTACAAAACCATGTAAGTAAAATCTGAGACTTCTGAAGTTGAAAAGAATGATCAAATCCAAAATTTGATAACATTATCACCTTAAAAACTGAATGTTTCATCTAAATTTTCTATCATATCATGTTTCAGAAAATGAATTGGGAAATATTTGGTAGAAAAGGATGTTAGAAATCGATAAAATCTATAATAGTTGAGAACTCACCTAGGAGAAAATATTTCCCATGTGATAAGCATGTTATATATGAAATAATTTTAAAGCGTCATCAATGATTCTACAAACAATGTTCTTTATAAAATAGAAATTCATGATTTGATGGATATTTTTTGTTTTTTTGGAATCTACTTGCCAATGGAATATAGTTTTTTGAATAACTTATCTCCATCGGAAAGAATATTTTAGAGATGTTGAATAAATTGTGGATTTATAATTAATATAATTATTAGCTTATAATAATTTTAAAAAGTGAATTAATAACATAATAAAAACATTCAAAAAAATCAATTTGAATGTCTAAATGAATATTATGAAAGTGGTGATAATGATGGACATCATTCCAAATGTTTTATGACATTGATTTTTGAAAAAATTACTTATTATAGAAAAAAATAAAGAAGAAAAATTGAAAGTTTCGGATCGATCATTTGTTGTTTAGAAAACATGAAAATAATTTAAACTGAACAAATCATGGAAACGTGATAGTGATTTTTCATTAAATATGAGAGAGGGAAATGTTATTACAAAAGAAGTAAGAACATTTTGGATACTCATTCAAATAATATAATTCAAAAACTCTTATTAGTTTAGTGTTAAAGATGAAAAAATGTGTCAATGATGACTTGGGGACCTTTGTTAAAAGATTAATTAAAATTCAAAAATTTTGAAACCTAAAAATTTATGGAGTTCAAAACAAGACATGTATATTTTTGTATTACAATCTAAATAGTAATGATAACTTAGTAAAGTCATATGGGGATTGATAATTTAATGTTAAGGATCAAACATTTGTTGTTTATAAAACATTGAAATAATGTAAAAATAACAAACCATTGATACATGATTGTGATTCTTCCTTAGATATGCGAGTGAAAAATGTTATTACAAAAGGATAAAGAACAAGTTGGATACTCTTTCAAGTAAGATAATTCAAAAACACTTATTAGTTTAGTGCTGAAGGTGAAAAAAATGTGTCAATGATGACATTGGGACCTTTGTTAAAAGATTAATTAAATTTCAAAAATTTTGATAAATAGAAATTTATAGAGTTAAAAACAAGATCTCTAGATGTTTGTATTATAAACCAAATAGTTATGATAACATAGTAAAGTCATAAAATAATTGATATTCAATTTACCAGACCTCTTCAACTTATTAATTATTATTTAAGTGGGCTGATAAGACATCAATCACCATATGTCGATAACTAGTGAAACACTTTTATTTATTATTTCACTCAGATGAAAAATATCATTCTTATGAAACATAATTTAGAGTGTGTGGAAATGATTGTGTTTTTCATAAAATAAGTTTAGAAAGAAATGGGGGAATTATAAATATGTTGAGAACTAATAGTGGCACCGAATTTAAAGGAAATGATATTAAGGTATATATAAAAAAAAGATGTGTAATATTTCAATATAGTGCTCCCTATACTTCATAAAAATTTATCATATTAAATAATGAATAGAATCATTGTTGAGAAGGGTCGAATTATTTTAGCATATTAAAAAAAATACAGTGTTTTATTCGAGAGAAGATATTAGTATTGTTTTACATTTTCAAAATAGTTTTTCATTGAGGGTGGAAACAAATATAAATCCTTATGAAATGTGTTATAACACAAAAAAAATATTCATTAAAATAATTCCAATCTTTTATAATTACATGTTTTCTCAAAATAAAAAAAACTTGTTTTTTGGAATGTTTGATAGGAATGATGATGATGTAATTTTTATGGGTTATATAACAAATGGTATATGTTAAAAATTCTTGAGAAATTGTTTAAAAAATTTGGTGGAATAATATTATGTGAAGGTAATTGAAAAAAAATCCATTAAAAATATTGTGAATTTTGATGATAATAAATTTAAAATTTCCTTCAATAGTGTGAGTAATTCAAAACATCATTTTCCAGATATAAAAAATTCTTGTGATGAGGAATGTTTTGTTGATAATGATACACTGAAATTTTCTATAATAAAAAAACATTTTGAGAAAAAAAATTGGAAATTAGAATGCCACATTTTAGAGAAGAAGAAAATTTATATTAGATAATAAAATCTCACTTATCTCAATTCTTCAATCGGAAATGGTTTGAAAATATATTCAACATAAAAAATGGGTGGATTCATTGAATGAAGGGTCGGATCAGTTTGAAAAAAATGAATCCTGAACATGTTCAATGGATAGAAAATAAAAAGTTTATCCTAGAAAGACTGGATTATAGAAATAAATTTCATTAGCTGTAACACCCCAAGATTTCATAGTGTGTTACTTCTTCAAAATATATCAATAACTTTCACTACACTCAACACTGAGTTCAAGTGCACCATGACTTACCAAACAAGACATTCAAATGATGCTATGAATAGTATTAACTGAATTTTTAACATTATATAATCCATATAATTTTAAAATCCATATGACGAGTTTCTTAGACATAATGTTAGAACAAATTCATTTTTTCAGATAAAAGAAGTATTTTTCAAAAAATGCACTTTAACCGATTTTTAATGGTGAACCATTTTAAATCCAATATATTAAACTTTTATATATTCAATTTGACTAAATAAATTTATAATGGGGACATTAAATATTTATAATGTAATACCCCAAGCTTCCACGGTATGTTTCCCTTCTAATAATGCAATAGCGTGTGTTGTACGCAACCTCAAGTTCAAACACACACCACAACTAATTAAACTAGCCGTTATGAATAGTAATAATCACTTTATAAAATTTTATAGAAGATATTTATCAAAATAAACTTCATTTTTGAATTCGTAATATTGAAATTAGCCTAGAGTGAATTTTTGGTATTTTTCGGATAACTTTTATATTTTGATGAATAGTGAAAATTACAAAATTTTAAATAAAAACAACTTTTTTAATAAAAATAATTAATAGTGATAAATTATGAATTTGAGTAGTTTTGAATTATATTTAGAATATATTTTTACCATTTAATACAATGTTGTTCATTGGACATAATTTCACAATTAAACCGGACATAATGAAGTGTCCATCTTTTGATAGTTATTATATCCTAAAAACACGCTTTTTGTTTTAACAATGGGAATTAATTTTAAATTAATTTATTCCACTTCTGTGTTTTGAATTTGGAAAAATGGATTCCATATTTGGAATCAGTATTTCCAAATTATGTAAATAGTTAAATTTTATTTTTACACATTTTGAATAATTACTTCAGTAAATATTTTATTTACCACGGTTAAAAGGTAAATCCTGTAAATAAGAGTAACAAAATAATATTATATTAATATTAATTTACCCTAAAACGTGTCCTAACATTATTGGTGGACACATACCCGAGCCTGGTCATCCTTGGGTCTATTTTGGGAGCCCATGGAGCCACTAGTAATTGTTAGGGACACTTTATATTAATAAAGTTAAAATAAAAACAAAAATGACAAATGATTATATCTTTTAGAAGAACAATTTTTACATAAAGTTATACATGTTTTATTTTCGATTATAAATATTCATTTGAATGATGAAACTATTTCCTACATTATAGTATTTTTTTAGAATTTTTAGACATCAAATAATTTAAATTATTAATGACACAATAATGATGCAATGTTTAATTCATTAACAAATCATTTAAATAAATAAGATTATAATGATTAAAATATTATATAAAACCTGTCCAATTCTTATTGGTTGATTTTATTTCAGATATTAGTTATCTTATCTTCGACCTCGATGATTTTTGGACCATTATAAACCGAATATCATTATATTATAAAGTGATACTTTCACTTTTTCCTAAAGAGCTCATCCTCTCCCTTATAAAAGGACACCACTTCTAACAAATTCCTCACACCTCTCAAGCAACATGGCTCATCCAAACTCTGCCCAACTAATATCCCTACATCCCTCTCTTCTCCCTAGAAGCCTTAGATTAGGCAGAAGGCACTTCAATAAGTACTTTGGTTCAAACCGAAGTGAGTTACCCAAATTAAAGGTAACAATTTCTCTTAAATTGTTTTATTTTATTTTGCTTATCCAACCTCTAAAATCTTTTTATTTCCATTCTTTTGTAAAAACACCAGTATCCTCAATATACTAGGATGTTGTTATAAGAATTATTTGAACTACACTTACACACACCTCCATCTTATGGAAGATGAACATAATGCTTCTGTGGATGGAAAACTAACGCCTCACAAAACGATGATTGTTCAAATACATATTACCGCCACTCATGGTGTCCATTATGATGGAACTGTAATTAAATATGATAATAATGATATATATATTATATATAAGCTTATGTAATTCCATTTTATATCATACCATTATTCGTTTCATGTTGTATATACATACGATAATTTCATTTGAGGAAGTGCAGACTACCACCCCCTTAAAATGATATGATTCATTCATACCATACATGGAATGTATAAAGGATTATGTTAATAAAAATTAGTAACATATATAAAATATTATATTATAATGGAATAATAATATACCTATGTAACATTTGGATTCGATTCTTTTAAAATGAAAAAAGAAATGGAAGTAGCGTTCGTGCGTACGTACGGACTACCGTCTCCACGAATGCGATGAGATCCATTCAAGTCTTATTCTCATTTGACTGTTAAAAATAATTTTAATATCATTTTGATTTTGAATAAGATACAATCTATCCTTTACAACCATGTCTTACGTAACCAAACATTTATGAAGAATGAATTTGTTTCACCCGAAACTACGATAATACTAAGATATTATTAATAAAGAAATGTTAACAGATCATAAATGATATCATATTGATGTATATGATTATTTTATAATTTAATAAAAATGTTTTAAATATTATAAAGGAGGTTAACATACCATAGACTATGGGAATGTTCAAGGAAAGAGATTTTCTTATCTCACTTTCGATTCCGTGAGATTCATGCCATGTTGCCACTATTACCTTTTGTGTGGAGTATGTACTGCCCATAATTGTATTCTTTGTGTAATTAACTTTAATTTATGAGTATTTACATATTCATTTTATGATACCACTTTCATGGGTTGTATGTTTCGTAAGCTACCAAATTGTTAAGGGTTTACTTCACAATCTCTTCCTTATCCGAGATTGTTTATACATAATTATCTACTAGGACCTAGTTATCATCCACATCCATGTTTCTTAAAAATGACTTTCAAAACATTTTCAATATAATATAGAAAATTGGTTAATGTCATTTATACCCTTATACGTTTTTAAAGGAATCGTTCCTTCATTTTCCAAACAAGTTTCTTTTTGGTTAGAATGTTTTTTTTAACTTATACGGCGGGTGCGTCTATTTTCTGCCATTATAACTTCTTCGAAGCTTCCCTTACAAGCATATAAAAAAAATTTCAAAGTAAATGTATTATTTTATAATTATGTGACTTTTAAATGATTTTAAAAAAATATATATTTCTCTAAAATAGTTTTGATTTCATCTATGTCAACAATCTTTGATAGATTTTAAACTTATTTGAAGTTGATTCATTATGATACAAAACTTCCATATTGTATTTATAGTTTTGTGGTATGTTTGACTGTGGATGTGTTATTTTTATACCATTCGTGGTTTATGAAGAAAGTATTGACATTTCGTATGCTAGTTTTAATACAAATGTTTATGTTATGTTAAAACCTATTCATATGAGGAATGCATTGGACATAATATGTGACGGGTGGAGCCCGCTATAGCTCCTCGGTGAATCAGTAGGTCTCATGAGACAAACATGTGTCTTGGCACGAGGCCTTGACAAAATCTTTTTTGTAGACTTGGCACGAGGCCTTGGCTACGTGGTTATGATAGTCTGGAATTATGAATTCCATCATTATGAAAGTGGTTATTGATATTGCATGTGATTATTCAACTAGTAGAATATCCATGTAAATAAGTAAATGGCATTATTTTATTTTATCTTTGCCCTATTATGATCAAGTTCAAGTTTAAAAGGCTTTTGTTTTAGTTATACATTGCCATAAATGTTTAAGCTTATTTATGAAATTTTCTGCTATATTGTTATCCTTACTGAGCATCTGAGCTCACCCCTTTCTATGTTTTATCTTTCCCAGGATGTGAAGAAGTAATTTATGAATGACCTGCAGGGATAGTATGTGGAGATATGAGTGTGGACTATGGAGACTATATTGTAGTAGTTTTCATTTTTATGATGTAATGTTAAACTTATGAATATAAATATCTAGAGTTTCCAAGGCTACTAAACCAATCGGTCTTTCGAGGGCTGATCTTTCTTGTGATCCTGCCAATGTAATGTAATAATGCACTGACTCTGGGTAACTGGGTTTGGGGCGTTATAGTTGGTATCAGAGGAAGTTTAGTAAAAACCTTGGAAGCTAGATTTAGATAAACTCTGATTAGAGCACATATCCCAAAGATAAACTTTGAGGATTAGTATAGAAGAACTTCGTAGAATTTTGGTATTGGAGAGATTTTGTGAGTTTTCTGAGCAATAAATCCTTGTCTGGATACGAGCAGGTAGAGGAGGCTCTAGAAAAAATGTACGTAGGGGTAAAACACAAAAACATGGCTTTGAGCTAGAGTCAAATGGGAACTGGTGCACGAAAACGGGCCTTCCTGCACTCTTGGTTACGACACTCCTGGGAGATATGCTTAGGATTATTCTCATTTTCATTAAAAACCATTATGAAAGGATTATATATATATACATCCTCAAAGAAAACATTATTATGATTATGAATTATATCCATAAACTTTAAAATTTATGTTAAGTGTTTTATGAGTACGGAATTATGTATTTCGATTCATAAACTAATCTAGTTTATGCCATTGTTTAGAAATGACGCATAGTGGAAGAAATGGAAACCGTATCAATGCACGAACTCCATGTAGGGATTTCCCTCTTGCTCAAGATAATTATGGTGTAGATAGTGATAAAACTGGTGCTGATCAGCTTCTCATCATATTTGGACAAATCACGCAGGATATGAATAATAACCTTACTCGTATGGAGCACCCTGATCCACAACGTGGAGGATCAATGCTAGACCGTTTCATGAGGCAACAATCACTAACATTTAATGGAGGTACAAATCCCATAGTAGCTGAGCAGTGGATAAATTCCTTAGAGAAAATATTCCAAGCCTTGGGGAGGAGTGAAAGGGAAAAAGTTGTCATGGCTCCTCACTGGAGATGCTGATCAATGGTGGTCTTGGATACAAAACACGAAGGAAGATGATGAAGTATAAAATATTGAATGGAGGGAGTTCAAAGAGTTGTTCATAGAAAAATATTTTCCTCGAGACCATCGAGTAGATATGGAAAGACAATTTCTGAGTTTGAGAGAGGAGGATGAGAATGTTGCAAAGTCTGAGTCTAACTTTACAAGGTTAGAGAGGCATGAAGCAGATTATATACGTAACCCAAGGAGTAAGATTGATCGTTTCTTTGATCGGTTAAAACCATTTCTCCGTCAAGCCTTAGACTCAAAATCTTTCTCAACGTATGAAGATATAGTCTCGTGTACTATCAATATGGAAAATGAATTCATTAAATCTTATGACAATATAGTAAAGAAAAAGAGGAAGAGAATGGTGGAACAAGGGAAAGATAAAGGGAAAAAAGGAAAGAAGGATTTTCCATTATGTGTCAATTGTGGGAAAAATCACCCCGGTACTTGCTTGAAGGGAATGTGAGTCTATTACATGTGTGGTGAAAAAGGCCACCAAGCTCATGAATGCAAGGGAAAGAGAGTTGGTGTCAACGTGGAATGATATAATTGTAGAGAAAAGGGACATTATGCAAATGAATGTCCTAAGAGTCAAGGGAACTTACCTCAGAAAAGTCCATGGGATCATGGCCAATCTTATGCTGTTACTACAGTTGAAGCAGAATAATTAATGTATTGGTGCTTTTGGACTCAAGGATTATATTAGGGTTATAAGAATAATGTTATATATATATATATAAGGATTGTACTATAGTACTTGTTGTATTAATTAAGGTTTTAATATGATGAAGGTAATCATATTTTTATTATGTGACAATAAGAGAATCTTTACATTGTTTGGGGAATCTGATGTTACAATTGATTTTGGAATTTAGGGACCTTTAAGAGAAAGTCTAGACAGAGGTATTTTGGATAACTATAAAGGTTGGAATGAATTAAGTTGAACTTTGGATAGTATTTTTTTAGGTTAAAACATTTCTGAGGATTATTTCCGGAATATTATAATACTATAATTTTAGAAAAAGGACAACCTGCAGGTTGAGGGGATAACTCGTCGCGTCGGACAAGGCTGTAGGAATCGAACCCACAACCATAGTGAGACAGGTCTTTATTACCGACCACTAGCCTACAGGAAGTCCCTGGTTATTACAAAATAGTTTTTCTAATCTAAATGGTATGTGTTAATATTTTTAAAATTGTACGATTAGAATAAATATAATATTTTTGTGTTCAATTATCTTTCTGAGTGAAAGATGAGTTTGTAGTAGAAATTAGTTGAAGGTTGAAACTCTACTTGTCAAGCATATATATATGCATACCTATATCTTATTATATGAATAAATTAATTCTTAAACTTTATGAAAGGGATATTAAAAAAAATGTGTTATTCTAATACCTTATGTTTTGTTGAACCAATGGTATTTTAAATCATCATAGATTGATGAATTTAAGACCCTAAATTTTACACTTATTTTTGATTGATGACCTCAACCACTACCTATAAATATTTACGTTTTTCCTCCAATTATATGTCTCTAATTGCCACCAATGTTCACCTAATCGAGATCATGTTTGTTAGTGACCCTTTCATTTCTCTTTTCCTCTTATTAAGACTAAATTTTATTAACCCAATTTCCGATATGGGTTTTCCGACAAAGATATTTTCTAATTTCAACCTTTATTTTCAAATAACAATATCAAATTGCGAGGATGCAATTTATTGATGGAGGGAAGAATGTTACACTCCAAGATTTTATAGTGTGTTACTTTTTCAAAATAAATCAATAACTTTCACTACACGCAACACCGAGTTCAAGCGCACCATGACATACCAAACAAGCCATTCAAATGAAGTTATGAATAGTATTAACTGAATTTTGAACATTATATAATCCATATAATTTTAGAATCCATATTATGAGTTTCATAGACATAAAGTAAGAACAAATTCATTTTTTTTCAAATAAAAGAAGTATTTTTCAAAAAATGCACTTTTACCGATTTTTAATGGCGATCCCTTTTAAATACAATATTTTAAACTTTTATATATTCAATTTGACTAAATAAATTTATAATGCGGACATCAAAAATTTAAAATGTAACACCCCAAGCTTCCATGGTACGTATCCCTTCGAATAATGCAATAGCATGTGTTGTACGCAACCTCGAGTTCTAACACACACCACAACTAATTAAACTAGCCGTTATGAATAGTAATAACCGCTTTTTGAAAATTTATAAATGATATTTATCAAAATAAACTTCATTTTTGAATTATTAATATTGAAATTAGCCTAGAGTGAATTTTTGGTATTTTTCTGATAACTTTTATATCTTGATGAATAGTGAAAATTACTAAATTTTAATTAAAAACAACTTTTTAAATCAAAATTATTAGTAGTGATAAATTATGAATTTGAGTAGTTTTGAAGTATATTTAGAATATATTTTTACCATTTAATACAATTTTGGTCATTGGACATAGTTTCCCAATTAAACCGGACATAAACAAGTGTCCATCTTTTGATTGTCATTATATCCAAAAAACACGCTTTTTTGTTTTAACAACGAGAATTAATTTTAAATTAATTTCTGCCACTTCTGTGTTTTGAATTTGGAAAAATGGATTCCATATTTGGAATCATGATTTCCAAAATATTTAAATAGGTAACTTTTATTTTTACACATTATTAATAATTACTTTAGTAAATATTTTATTTACCATGGTTAAATGGTAAATCTGGTAAATAAGGGTAACAAAATAATATTATAATAATATTAATTTACCCAAAAATGAGTCCTAACCATATTGTGGGACACATACCCGACCATGGGCATCCTTGGGTCGATTTTGGGACCCCATGGAGCCACATGTAATTTGTAGGGACACTTTATATTAATAATGTTAAAATAAAAACAAAAACGACAAAACCTTATATCGTTTAGAAGAACAATTTTTACATATGGTTATACATGTTGTATTTTCGATTATAAATATTCATTAGAAATTTAAAACGATTTCCTACATTATAGTAGTTTTTTTGAATTTTTAGACATCAAATAATTTAAATTATTAATGACACAACAAGGATGCAATGTTTAATACATTAATAAATCATTTAAATAAATAAGATTATAATGATTAAAATATAATATAAAACCTGTCCAATTCGTATTGGTTGATTTTATTTCGGATATGAGTCATCTCATATTCGACCTCAATGATTTTTAGACCATTATAAACCGAATATCATTATATTATAAAGTAATACTTTCACTCTTTCCTAAAGAGCCCCTCCTCTCCTTTATATAAAGAGACCACTTCTAACCAATTCCTCAAACCTCTCAAGCCACTTTTATAGTCCAAACTCTGCCCAAATAAGCTCAATACATCCCTCTCCTCTCACAAGAATCCTTACCTTAGGCAGAACGCACTTCAAGAAGTACTTTGGTTCAAACCAAAGTGAGTTACCCAAATTAAAGGTAACGATTTCTCTTAAATTGTTTTCTTTTATTTTGCTTCTCCAACCTCTAAAATATTTTTATTTCCTTTCTTTTTTAACAACACCAGTATCCTCAATATACTAGTATGTTTATATAATAAGGATTCGATCTACACATACACACACCTCCCTCTAATGGATGATGAACATAATGTTTCTATGGATGGCAAACTAACGCCTCACAAAACGATGATTGTTCAAATACATCTTACCGCCTCTCATGGTGGCCATTATGATGGAACTGTAATTAAATATGATAATAATGATATATATTTTATATATATGCTTCTTTAATTCCATTTTATATCATTCCATTATTCGTTTCATGTTATATATACATACGGTAATTTCATTTGAGGAAGTGCAGACTACCGCCCCCTTAAAATGATATGATTCGTTCATACCAAACATGGAATGTATAAAGGACTGTGTTAATGAACATAAGTAACATATATAAAATATTATATTATATTGGAATAATAATATACCTGTGTATCATTTCGATTCGATTCTTTTAAAATGAAAAATTAAATGGAAGTAGCGTTCGTGCGTACGTACGGACTACCATCTCCACGAACGCGATGCGATCCATTCTCCATCGTATCTATTCAAGACTTATTCTCATTTGAGGGTTAAAAATAATTTTAATATAATTTTTATTATTAATAAGATACAATCTATCCATTACAAACATGTCATACGTAACCAAACATTTAAGAAGAATGAATCGGTTATCACCCGAAACGACAATAATACTAAGATATTATTAATAATTCAATTTTAAAAGATCATAAATGATATCATATTGATGTATATGATTATTGTATAATTTAATAACAATTTTTTAACTATTATACAGGAGTTTAACATACAATCTACTAAGGGAACGTTCAAGGTAAGGGAGATTCTTATCTCACTTTTGATTCCGTGAGATTCATGCCATATTGCCACTATTACCTTCTGTGTGGTGTATGTACTGTCCATAATGGTATTCTTTGTGTAATACACATTAAGTTATGAGTATTTACATATTCATTGTATGATACCACTTTCATGGGTTGTATGTTTCGTAAGATACCAAATTGGTAAGGGTTTACTTCACAATCTCTTCCTTATCTGAGATTGTTTATACGTAATTATCTAATGGGACCTCATTATCATCCACATCAATGTTTCTTAAAAATGTCTTTCAAAACATTTTTAATATTAAATAGAAAATGGGTTAATGTCTTTTATACCCTTATACGTTTTGAAAGGAATCGTTCCGTCGTTTTCCAAACAAGTTACTTTTTGGTAAGAATGTTTTTGTAACTTATACGGCGGGTGTGGCTATTTTAGGCCGTTATAACTTCGGCGAAGCTTCCCTTAATAGCATATAAGAATATTTTCAAATTAAATGTATTATTTTATAATTATGTGAATTTTAAATGATTTCAAAAAAAGATATATTTCTCTTAAATAGTTTTGATTTCATCTATGTCAACAATCTTTGATAGATTTTAAACTTAATTGAAGTTGATTCATTGTGATACAAAACATCCATATTGTATTTAATGCTTTGTGGTATGTTTGGCTGTGGATGTGTTATTTTTATACCATTCATGGTTTATGAAGAAAGTATTGACATTTCTTATGCTAGTTTTAATACGAATTTTTATGTTATGTTAAAACCTATTCATATGAGGAATGCATTGGACTTAATATGTGATGGGTGGAGCCCGCTATAGCTCCTCGATGCATCCATAGGTCTTATGAGACAAACAAGTGTCTTGGCACGAGGCCTTGAAAATGGAGACTATATTGTTGTAGTTTTCACCCCTTTCTATGTTTTATCTTTCCAAGGATGTGAAGAAATAATGGAGACTATATTGTTGTAGTTTTCATTTTTCTAATGTAATGTAAAACTTATGAATATATATATCTACAGTTTTCAAGGCTACTAAACCAATCGGTCTATTGAGGCCTGATCTTTCTAGTGATCATGGAAATGTAATGTAACAATGCACCGACTCTGGGTAACTGGGGTAGGGGCGTTTCATTAGCCTAGATACATTTCAATCAATAAAGAAAGTCATGTTTTTAATGGTCATACAGAGGTGGAAGGTGTGTAATTTTATGAATCATTTCCCCCGCTATAAGGATTAAAACTATTCAAATGATTTTTTAGTGGCAACATACTGTAATTAAAATGTCTATCATATGAATGTATTGTCATATTTTGTAAATGGTTATATTGATGAAGATGATTACATTGAACAACCTTGTGTGTTTATACCGAATTAGGATGAAAAAAATATTATAAAGTGAACAATGAATTGCATGGGATGAAATTAGATCCATGTTCATGGTATTCTAAACATGATTTTTTTTTTAATTTTGATCTTTTATCATGTAAATTCTAATAGAAACTAATATGAGATATATATTTACTCAGAAACCCAAATATCAATTATTTATGTGGATGATATAATTTTTATTGGATAATGAATATATTTGTAAAACATTTTTTGAGGAAATGATGAAAGATTATGAAATCTCTATTTGGGAGAATAAATATTCCGCCAGGGCTTACTATTTAATAAATAGAAAAATATATTTTCTATTAGAAAATTATTCCAAAACATTTGTTAATGATTTTTGGGATGGTATAATCCAATTATTTTTCACATCCTATTTCATTTAGCACAAAGTTTGTGAGAGAGGAATCCAAATTAAATTTAAATTAGGAAGTCTTTAAAAAGATGATAGAAAGTCTGTTTACCTTACATCCTCAAGGTGTGATCCTGTTTATGTTGTGACTTTTTGTTCATGATATTAATGGAATCCAAAATAATCACATATGTTGGCATAAAATCATATACTAAGATATTTCAAATGGAAAACATCACATGGGATTTTATATAAAATAAATAGTTAGATAACATCACATGATAATACTAATATCGATTAGAATGAGATGGTAATCATTGAAAATCAACCTTAGGAGGAGAATTTATCTTGGGTGAATGATTTCTAAATTGGCATATTATGAAACAAAATTAGTATATTTGATAATAGTTTAATCCAAATGGGTGGCAGCTACTAATGAAAGTACTCAAATGTTATGGATGAAAGTATAGTAAGGATATTTAAAATTAAATGTTTCTAAAGAATTGAAGATACCACGTCATAATCATAGTTCAATTGATCCATCTATAAATCATGTTCAAAATTTAAGACCAAAACACATTGATATAATGTTTCACTTTATAAATCTGATATTATATACTATAGTTGTTTTAATATAATTCATTTCATCAATTTATTATATTCATGATATCCTTGCAAAAGAAATGATGAAAAACAGAATGTGTAATTGAGGCTAAAAGATCATGTTCAACCTTATCATATGTATGCTTAAAAATTATATGGAAGAATACCAAACCGTGATTTAGAATATGTTTTCATTATTTGAGTGAAAGTAATAACATTATACATTGTTATATGATTTCACTAGTCTTTCATTTAAGAATAAGATGTAGTGGTTATCATAGAATGTAATAGGGAATAAAATAAGTTTGGAGGAAAAGATAAATGTAAGTGGGAGTTTATGTTTACATGTCCAAAAAAAAGCTCTCCACCAAGGGATTGAATTCCTTAAAAAACATTCAATTATATTCTACTATAGTACTAAGGAACTCTCTTTTTTGAAATGATATGTTGTGATAAATGATAAAAAACAAGAGTCATCTAAAAAAGTTGAGCTGTGAAAAATACTAAATTATGGAAATTTTTTCAAAATGGTTTCAAAAAATCCAAAGATACATATTGAATGACCGTTATGATAAAATTTTTTAACATAGGTTTTGTATTTTTGGGTAACATAAATATTTGTATAAGAATGTTTTTGTTAAAATATGTTTTAGACCCAGTCCCTCATAATGGAGTTTGTCGAAAGTTAGTGAATGGGTGAACTCAAAGATAATGGGGTAGAAAAGTTTTATTAAATGAATGATGTTTTCTGGAAAAAGTGGATTAGACTAAGAAGAACCATTAATAATATATCGTATTCATCTGTATCAGATTCATAGCATTAGACTTGACTGATTTGAAGGTAGAATTTGTTAATGGCTGGATGTTTTCCTTTGTCCTAATTAGATTATGTTAGAATGTCAGATATTTCAATTTGATGAAATCATAATGTTTTTGAAGATTTATCAAATAAGATTGTGTATTTTGTAGTTAATAATTTATCTTACATTTGATATTGAATCTTGTGATGATTTTCTAATAATGAAGTTCTCCAAAATCATCAAACATACTCATTATAAAATCTTTTTTCAAAATAGAGGAATCATAATGATTATATCTATTCTGGTGATCAGGACAAAGATGATTATATCTAGAATTTAGATGGTGTTATGTTGATAAATTTTGAAGAAGTTAAATATTTTTAATTGTAATATATTCCATCATCATTGATGAATCATTGTAGAGGCATTTCTATCATAATCGAAAAATCCATCATAATGAGTATTCCATCGAAATGTGAATTCCATCTTAATGATGATTCCATCATAATGTCAATGTGATGGAAACAAATATTGTAATGAATTCATGAATGATATAATAATCATAACTGTAACACCCCAAGCTTCTACGATATGCTTCTCTTTGAATAATGTGATAGCGTGTGTTGTACGCAACACCGAGTTCTAACACACCATAACTAATCAAACTAGCCGTTATGAATAGTAATACCTACTTTTTGAAATTATATATATTTTATATTTGAAAATGTACTTCATTTTTGGATTTGGAATATCGAATTTATCCTAAGGTGAAATTTTGGTACATTTCGGATAACTTTCATATTTTGATGAATAGTGAAAATTACTAAGTTTTAATTAAAAACAACTTTTTTAATCAAAATAATTAATAGTGATAAATTATGAATTTGAGTGGTTTTAAAGTATATTTAGAATATATTTTTACCATTTAATATAATGTTTGTCATTGGACATAATTTTACAATTAAACCGAACATAAACGAGTGTCAATCTTTTGATAGTTATTATCTCTTAAAAACACGCTTTTTGTTTTGACAGCGGGAATTAATTTTAAATTAATTTCTGCCACTTCTGTGTTTTGAATTTAGGAAAATGGATTCCATATTTGGAATCAGGATGTTCAAATTGTGTAAATAGGTAACTTTTATTTTTAGACATTTTGAATAATTACTGCGGTAAATATTTTATTTACCATGGTTAAGGGTAAATCCGGTAAATAAGGGTTAAAAAATAATATTATAATAATACTAAATTACCCTAAAACATGTCTTAACCCTATTGGTTGATACATGGTCGACCATGGGAATCTTTGGGTCTATTTTGGGACCTCATGGATCCACTTGTAAGTGATAATGACACTTTATTTTAATTAAGTTAAAATGAATACAAAAATGACACAAGCATATATCTTTTAGAAAAACAATTGTTACATAGGGTTATATATGTTGGATTTTAGATTATAAATATTCATTATAAATCTAAAAATATTTCCTACATAATGATAGTTTATTTATAATTTTTAGACATTAAATAATTTATTTTATTTATGACACAATGATGATGCAGTAATTACTATAATAGTGAAAAATTAAAATAATTGATATTATAAATACCCAAATAAATATAATATGAAACTTTTAATGAATTAAACTAATTTTCTAGGATAATAGGATATATTAGGATTGATTTAATTGACTTTGTTCGAAGTAATAAATCTGTTATGAGTTTCACAAAAATCAACTATTGAATAGTGTCAAAATTGACATAAAAGAGTTCTTAAAACAAATATTATATTATTAATTAATATTAAATTCCTAAAAATCTAAGGTTCGGCCAAGAGACTTATATCATGATAGTTTAATCATTAATGTACCACTTGGGGGTCTCTTGGATGTATATAGTAAGTTTATTAACCATATTATATAAAAATACAAAGAGACATTGTAAAAGTGAAACTAATTAACTTAGAGTTAATACTTAAAGATAAGGTTAATATAAGTACCCAAACCTGTCTAAATTCTATTGGTTGAGTGGTTTTAGACCTATCCCCACCTTAAACGTTTAATAATAAGCTTTTGAGCCATTATAAACCGAATATTAATTTATTATAAATTAATATTTCTAGCTTTTCCAAAGGTGCCCCTCACCCCTCTTATAAAAGGGCACTCCTCCTTCTCATTTCTTCACACCTTAAAAGCCTTTTGGTTCGACCAAACTCTGCCCAAATACTCTCCCAACATCCCTCACTACAACCTAGAGGCCTTAGTTTGATCCGAAAGCCAACCTAAGGAGCCCTTTTGATCAAATCAAAAGGAAGAACCCGAAGAAGAGGTAATGATTTCACCACCCTTCTCCAAGTTCATTTCTTCTTCCACTTCTTCTTCCTTTGTTCTTACCATTATAAAATAATAACTCTAGTATCTCACGTATACTGTGATGTTATTATAAATATGGTACAACCATATTCAGTATTCTATCCACCGTTTGAATAACATGTCACCATACGTGTGTACGTACGGACTACCGTCTCCACGTCGTGGTGTAATTGTTATTCAATATAATATTATTTGGATGGGTATAATAATGATGTGTAACTCATGTAAATAATAAATATAACATGTTAATGATTCTTTATATATGATATACCATCCATTTATATATTATTCTAATATCGAAATAATGATATTGTCGCTCGTGCGTACGTACGGACTACCGTCTCCACGAACGCGATGAGATTCATTCTCCATCGTATCCATTCAAGTATAATTATCATTTGATGATTTAAAAATGATGTTTAAGGACTAGATATAATTCTGGATATGAATAATATACAACAACCATGGCTTATGTAACAAAACATATAAAAGAAAATGAGTAAGTTAACTCCCAAAACGACGATAATTCTAAGATATTATTAACAAATCAATGTTAAGAGAACATATATGATATCATATTATTATATATGATTCTTGTATAATTTAATAAAAACTATTTCACCATTATACAGGAGGTTAACCTACCCCAACCAAGGAAAAGTACAAGGTAAGGGTTTACTTTACAACCTCTTCATTATCCAAGGTTGTTTATACGTAATAATCTACTGGGATCTCTTTATCATCCACATCCATGTTTCTTAAAAATGCATTTCAAAACATTTTTACTATTTACTAGAATATGAGTTAAAGTCATTTATACCCTTTTTGACATTTATAAGTGGTTTACAAAGGAATCTTTTGGTCGTTTTCAAAACAAGGTCCTTTTTAACCTTTTCGACATAATTAAGGTAAGAATGTTTTTTTAACTTATATGGCGGGTGCGGCTATTTTCCGCCGTTATAAAATCTTCAAAGCTTCCCTTACAAGCTTATAAGAATATTTTCAAAGAAAATGTTTTATTTTATATGGATCTTAAATTATTTCAAAATAAAAGGAGATATTTTTTTAAAAAGAATTTTGATTTCATCTATGTCAACATCCTTTGATGGATTTTAAGATTATTTGAAGTTGATATATTATGATACAAAACTTCTATATTGTATTGAAGGTTTTGTGATATGTTTGACTGTGGATGTGCTAGTTTTTATACCATTCATAGTTTATGGTGAAAGTATTGACATTTCATATGTTAGTTTTAATATGAATGTTTATGTTATGTTTAAACCTTTTCATATGGGAATGCATTGGACTTAATATGTGACGGGTGGAGCCCGCTATAGCTCCTCGATGCATTGGTAGGTCTCATGAGACAAACTAGTTTCTTGGCACAAGGCCTTGACAAAATCTTATTTGTAGTCTTGGCACGAGGCCTTGGCTATGTGGTTATGATAGTCTGGCATTATGCATTCCAACATTATGAAAGTGGATATTGATTTTTGCATGTGATTATTCGATTAGTAGAATATCCATGTGAATAAGTAAATGGCATTATTTCATTTTATTTATGCCATACCATGTTGAAAGTTCATATTTAAAAGGCTTTTGTTTTAGTTATACATTGCCTTAAATGTTTATTCTTATTTATGAAAGTTTCCGCTATATTGTTATCCTTACTGGGCATTTGAGCTCACCCCTTTTCTATGTTTTATTTTTCCCAGGATGTGAAGAAGTAAGTTATGAATGACCTGTAGGGATTTTATGAGGGGTTAATAGTGTGGATTGTGGAAACATTATGTTGTTGTAGTAGTTTTTCATTTTATGATGTAATGTAAAACTTATGAATATATCTAGTGTTTCCAAGGCTATTAAACCAATCGGTCTTTCGAGATTTGATCTTTCTTGTGATCATTCCAATGTTATGTAATAATGCACCGACTCTGGGTAACTGGGGTCGGGGCGTTACAGTTGGTATCAGAGGAAGTTTAGTAAAAACCTTGGAAGCTGGATTTAGATAAACTCTGATTAGAGCACGTAGACCTAAGATGAACTTTGAGGATTAGTATAGAAGAACTTCCTAGAATTTTGGTATTGTAGAGATTTTGTGAGTTTTCCGAGCAATACATCCCTGTCTGGATACGAGAAGGTAGAGGCGGCTCTGGCACAGATGTACCAAGGGGTAAAACCCGAAAACACCGCTTTGAGCTAGACTCGAACGGGAACTGGTGCACGACAACGGGCCTTGCTGCACTCTTGGTTACGACACTCCCGGGGGATATGCTTAGGATAACTCTCATTTTCTTTACAAATCATTTTGAAGGGATTATGAGTATATACTTCCTCAAAGAAAACATTATTATGATTATGGATTATATCCATAAATAGTTCAATTTATGTTAAGTGTTTTATAAGTATGGGATTATGTATTTTGATTCATAAACTGATCTAGTTTATGCCATTGTTTAGAAATGGCGCCTAGTGGAAGAAATGGAAACCGTATCAATGCACGCACTCCATGTAGGGATTGCCCTCCTGCTCAAGATAATTATAGTGGGGCTGGTGATGCAACTGGTGCTGATCAGCTAATCACCATACTGGGACAACTTACTCAGGTTATGAATAATAACCTTACCCGTATGGAGCACCCTGATCTGCAGCATGGAGGATCAATGTTAGATCGATTCATGAGGCAACAACCACCAACGTTCAATGGGAATACAAATCCCTTAGTAGCTGAGCAATGGATATTTTCCCTAGAGAAAATATTTCAGGCTTTGGGGAGCAGTGAAAGGGAAAAAGTTATCATGGCAGTTTACCGCCTCACTGGAGATGCTGATCAATGGTGGTCATTGATTCAAAATACGAAGGAAGATGATGAAGTATCAAATATGGAATGGAGGGAGTTCAAAGATCTGTTTTTAGAAAAATACTTCCCTCGCGACTATTGAGCAGATATGGAAAGGCAATTTCTGAGTCTGAGACAAAAGGAGGATGAGAATGTCACAAAGTATGAGGCTAACTTTACAAGGTTAGCGAGGTACGCTGGTGATTATATTCGTAACCCAAGAAGTAAGATTGATCGTTTCTTTGATGGGTTAAAACCATTTCTCCGTTGAGCGTTAGTCTCACAATCCTTTTCATCGTACGAAGACATTGTCTCATGTGCTATCAAGACCGAAAAGGAATTCTCTAAGTCTTATGACTTTAAAGCAAAGAAAGATAAGAAGAGACCTACTGATCAATCTGGGAATGGAAATAAGGGGAAGAAGGGAAAGGTTGAATATCCATCTTGTGGTAAATGCGGGAAGAAACATCCTGGTACTTGCTTGAAGGGAATGGGAGTCTGTTACAAGTGTGGTGAAAAAGGCCACCAAACTCATGATTGCAAGGGGAAGAAGGAAGCTACCAACGTTCAGTGCTACAATTGCAGGGAGATGGGGAATTATGCAAATTCATGTCCTAAGCATCAGGAGAACTTACCTCAGAAAAGGCCAAGGGATCAAGGCCAGGCTTATGCTATCACTACTGCTGAGGTAGAAGCTCCGAAAGACGTGGTGGCAGGTAATTTAATGGTTTCCTCAAGTTTAGCAAATGCATTATTTGATTCTGGATCATCGCATTGTTTCATATCTTCCCAGTTTGCTAAGAAAATTAGATATTTCCAATTTGATTTAATAAGGGAGTTGTCAGTTAAAACTCCTAAGGGATGTATCGTTGCAACAAAGTTTTGTGAATCAGTCCCCATTAGAGCACATAAATTTTCTTTATCTGCTGATTTCATCGTCATACCTATGATTGAGTTTGATATAATCCTCGGTATGGACTGGCTTTCGGACTATGATGTGAATATTTATTGTAAGAAGAAAGAGGTTACGATTCTTGATGATAATGATAAGGAGCACCTTATTTTTAGAGCAGAATCGTCACCACCTAATTCTTATTTAGATCCACCCCCAGTAGCTCAACTTAATTCAATTATTGGGGAGGAAGAGAATGAAATAACTGTCGGTGAGGAAAGGAATGTTCAAATAGAGGATGTACCTGTTGTGATAGAATTTGTAGATGTATTTCCGGAAGATTTACCTGGACATCCTCCAGAACGAGAAGTTGAGTTTTCTATTGATTTGACTCCTGGATCAAGGCCTATATCGAAGACCCCTTATAGAATGGCCACTGTAGAGTTAGTCGAACTAAAGAAACAACTAGAGGAATTGATTAATAAGGGATTTATTCGCCCTAGTGTTTCTCCATGGGGATCCCCTGTTCTTTTTGTTAAAAAGAAAGATGGATCTATGAGGTTATGTATCGACTACAGGGAGATCAATGCTATAACGATAAAGAACAAGTATCCCCTACCTCGTATTGATGATTTATTTGACCAACTGCATGGAGCTCAATACTTTTCAAAGATTGACCTTCGATCTGGATACCATCAGTTGTGTGTGAAGAAGGAAGACATTCCGAAAACAGCATTTCGAACCAGGTACGGGCATTACGAGTTTTCTGTAATGCCGTTTGGATTGACTAATGCACCCTATGTATTCATGGATCTGATGAATATAGTTTTCAAGGAGTATCTCGATGAATTTGTGGTGGTATTTATTGATGATATTCTGGTATACTCCAAAACCTACGAAGATCATGAAAATCACTTGCGCATTATCTTGAAGACTCTGAGGAGGCATGAATTATATGGGAAGTTTAGCAAGTGTGAATTCTGGCTTCAGGAGATTTCTTTTCTTGGCCATATTGTCTCTAAAGATGGAATCTCTGTTGATCCTTCTAAGACCAAGGCAATCCAAGAATGGCCAGCACCTACGAGTATAACTGAGGTACGTAGTTTTATTGGTTTGGTAGGTTATTATCGACGTTTCGTCCAGAATTTTGCCCGATTGGCTAACCCATTAACGAAGCTCACACGTAAAGGGGTTAAATTTGTTTGGACAAAAGAGTGTGAAGAATGTTTCGAAGAACTGAAGAGAAGATTAGTCAATACTCTTATATTGACTCTACCATCGGGGAATGATCGGTTCGTTATTTATAGTGATGCATCGAAGAAAGGACTTGGCTGTGTCCTTATGCAGAATGATAGAGTTATTGCCTATGCATCACGATAGTTGAAAATTCATGAACAAAACTATCCTACTCATGATCTCGAGTTAGCAGCAGTAATCTTTGCTTTGAAGATATGGAGGAACTACCTCTATGGGGAAAAATGTGAGATTTATACTGATCACAAGAGTTTGAAGTATATTTTCTCACAAAAAGAACTCAACATGAGGCAAAGGAGATGGCTTGAATTACTCAAGGATTATGATTGTACGATACACTACCACCCAGGGAAGGCAAACAAGGTGGCAGATGCTTTGAGTAGAAAAGACCATGGAGTTTTGAACAATATGAGAATTGAAAGGGATCCAATTTTCTTGGATCTAGTAAAGATGGACATGGGAATAACCAGGGAAGGTGAAACATCAATGCTTTTTCAAATGGTTGCCAAACCATCTTTACTAGAAAGGATTAAGAGTTCTCAGATCGATGATGAAGAATTCCAAAAGAAGATTAAAGCTGTGAATGATGGGATATTGAGAGACTTTGTGTATGAAGATGGAATTTTGAAATTCGGGAAGAGACTTTGTGTTCCCAATATACCTGATCTAAAAAGGGAATTGCTGGATGATGCTCATAGTTCCAATTTCTCTATACACCCTGGGAGCACCAAAATGTATAGAGATTTGAAGGAACATTTTTGGTGGGACAACATGAAGAGGGAGATTGCTGATTTTGTGTCAAGATGTATGGTTTGTCAACAAGTGAAAGCTGGAAGGCAACAGCCTGGAGGAGTCATGCAACCTCTTCCCATACCGGAGTGGAAATGGGACAATGTTACGATAGACTTTGTCATGGGGATACCAAAGACTCCTAGAAGGAATGATGCAATATGGGTTATTGTTGATCGTCTTACCAAGACAGCACATTTTCTTGCTATAAGAGAAGATCTACCCCTGGAACGTCTAGAAAGACTATATATTAATGATGTTGTGAGACTTCATGGAGTACCCCTATCGATTGTTTCTGATCGTGATCCCCGTTTTACTTCAAGATTCTGGAAAAGTCTTCAGAAATCCCTGGATACTGAACTTCATTTGAGCACTGCTTACCACCCTCAGACAGACGGACAATCAGAACGGACTATTCAAACCTTAGAATACATGTTGAGATCTTTCTCACTTGACTTTCAGGGTATGTGGGATCAATATTTACCTTTGGTAGAATTTTCCTATAACAATAGCTTCCATTCGAGTATTCAGATGGCACCATATGAAGCGTTATACCGAAAGAGATGTCGTACACCAACCTGTTGGGATGACGTTGGTGAAAGAAAACTTGTAGGCCCAGAACTGGTGGAGGAAACGGTGGAAAAGGTGAAAGTAATCCAAAATCACATCAAAGCAGCTCAAAGTAGGCAGAAGAGCTATGCCGATAATCGAAGGAAGGATTTGGAATTTCAAGTCGGTGATCATGTTTTCCTGAAGGTATCTCCATGTAAGGGAGTCATACGTTTTGGTAAGAAAGGTAAATTGAGTCCCAGGTACATCGGACCTTTCGAAATTCTAGAACGAATTGGGGTTGTAGCTTACCGATTGGCAATGCCGCCAAGTCTCTCCAAAGTTCATGATGTGTTCCACGTATCTCTATTGAGGAAATACATGCCTGATCCGACGCATGTACTCACCTATGAGGAATTAGAACTGGAACCCGATCTGTCTTATTGCGAAGAGCCCGTCAAGATTCTTGATACGAGAGAACAAGTGCTGAGAAACCGGACGACGCGTCTGGTAAAAGTTTTGTGGAGAAACCATAAGATGGAAGAGGCAACGTGGGAACCCGAGGAACTTATGATGAAGAACCACCCGAGTCTTTTTATGCAGTAATACCCTAGAAATTGCGAGGATGCAATTATTTGAAGGAGGGGAGAATGTAACACCCCAAGCTTCTACGATATGCTTCTCTTTGAATAATGTGATAGCGTGTGTTGTACGCAACACGGAGTTCTAACACACCATAACTAATCAAACTAGCCGTTATGAATAGTAATACCTACTTTTTGAAATTATATATATTTTATATTTGAAAATGGAATTCATTTTTGGATTTGGAATATCGAATTTAGCCTAAGGTGAAATTTTGGTACATTTCGGATAACTTTCATATTTTGATGAATAGTGAAAATTACTAAGTTTTAATTAAAAACATCTTTTTTAATCAAAATAATTAATAGTGATAAATTATAAATTTGAGTGGTTTTAAAGTATATTTAGAATATATTTTTACCATTTAATATAATGTTGGTCATTGGACATAATTTTACAATTAAACCGAACATAAACGAGTGTCAATCTTTTGATAGTTATTATCTCTTAAAAACACGCTTTTTGTTTTGACAGCGGGAATTAATTTTAAATTAATTTCTGCCACTTCTGTGTTTTGAATTTAGGAAAATGGATTCCATATTTGGAATCAGGATGTTCAAATTGTGTAAATAGGTAACTTTTATTTTTAGACATTTTGAATAATTACTGCGGTAAATATTTTATTTACCATGGTTAAGGGTAAATCCGGTAAATAAGGGTTAAAAAATAATATTATAATAATACTAAATTACCCTAAAACGTGTCTTAACCCTATTGGTTGATAAAAGGTCGACCATGGGAATCTTTGGGTCTATTTTGGGACCCCATGGATCCACTTGTAAGTGATAATGACACTTTATTTTAATTAAGTTAAAATGAATACAAAAATGACACAAGCATATATCTTTTAGAAAAACAATTGTTACATAGGGTTATATATGTTGGATTTTAGATTATAAATATTAATTAGAAAGATAAAAATATTTCCTACATAATGATATTTTATTTATAATTTTTAGACATTAAATAATTTATTTTATTTATGACACAATGATGATGCAGTAATTACTATAATAGTGAAAAATTAAAATAATTGATATTATAAATACCCAAATAAATATAATATTAAACTTTTAATGAATTAAACTAATTTTCTAGGATAATATGATATATTAGGATTGATTTAATTGACTTTGTTCGAAGTAATCAATCTGTTATGAGTTTCCCAAAAATCAACTATTGAATAGTGTCAAAATTGACATAAAAGAGTTCTTAAAACAAATATTATATTATTAATTGATATTAAATTCCTAAAAATCTAAGGTTCTGCCAAGATACTTATATCATGATAGTTTCATCATTAATGTACCACTTGGGGGTCTCTTGGATGTATATAGTATGTTTATTAACCATATTATATAAAAATACAAAGAGACATTGTAAAAGTGAAACTAATTAACTTAGAGTTAATACCTAAAGATAAGGTTAATATAAGTACCCAAACCTGTCTAAATTCTATTGGTTGAGTGGTTTTCGACCTATCCCCATCTTAAACTTTGAATAATAAGCTTTTGAGCCATTATAAACAGAATATGAATTTATTATAAATTAATATTTCTAGCTTTTCCAAAGGTGCCCCTCACCCCTCTTATAAAAGGGCACTCCTCCTTCTCATTTCTTCACACCTTCAAAGCCTTTTGGTTCGACCAACCTCTGCCCAAATACTCTCCCAACATCCCTCACTACAACCTAGAGGCCTTAGTTGGATCAGAAAGCCAACCTAAGGAGCCCTTTTGATCAAATCAAAAGGAAGAACCCGAAGAAGAGGTAATGATTTCACCACCCTTCTCCAAGTTCATTTCTTCTTCCACTTATTCTTCCTTTGTTCTTACCATTATAAAATAATAACTCCAGTATCTCACATATACTGTGATGTTATTATAAATATGGTACAACCATATTCAGTATTCTATCCACCCTTTGAATAACATGTCACCATACGTGCGTACGTACGGACTACCGTCTCCACGTCATGGTGTAATTGTTATTCAATATAATATTATTTGGATGGGTATAATAATGATGTGTAACTCATGTAAATAATAAATATAAAATGTTAATGATTCTGTATATATGATATACCATCCATTTATATATTATTCTAATATCGAAAGAATGATATTGTCGCTCGTGCGTACGTACGGACTACCGTCTCCACGAACGCGATGAGATTCATTCTCCATCGTATCCATTCAAGTATAATTATCATTTGATGATTTAAAAATGATTTTTAAGGAATAGATATCATTCTGGATATGAATAAGATACAACAACCATGGCTTATGTAACAAAACATATAAAAGAAAATGAGTAAGTTAACTCCCAAAATGACGATAATTCTAAGATATTATTAACAAATCAATGTTAAAAGATCATATATGATATCATATTATTATATATGATTCTTGTATAATTTAATAACAACTATTTCACCATTATACAGGAGGTTAACCTACCCCAACCAAGGAAAAGTACAAGGTAAGGGTTTACTTTACAACCTCTTCATTATCCAAGGTTGTTTATACGTAATAATCTACTGGGATCTCTTTATCATCCACATCCATGTTTCTTAAAAATGCATTTCAAAACATTTTTACTATTTACTAGAATATGAGTTAAAGTCATTTATACCCTTTTTGACTTTTATAAGTGGTTTATAAAGGAATCTTTCGGTCATTTTCAAAACAAGGTCCTTTTTAACCTTTTCGATAGAATTAAGGTAAGAATGTTTTTTTAACTTATACGGCGGGTGCGGCTATTTTCCGCCGTTATAAAATCTTCAAAGCTTCCCTTACAAGCTTATAATAATATTTTCAAAGAAAATGTTTTATTTTATATGGATCCTAAATTATTTCAAAATAAAAGGAAATATTTTTTTAAAAAGAATTTTGATTTCATCTATGTCAACATCCTTTGATGGATTTTAAGATTATTTGAAGTTGATTTATTATGATACAAAACTTCTATATTGTATTGAAGGTTTTGTGATATGTTTGACTGTGGATGTGCTAGTTTTTATAACCTTCATAGTTTATGGTGAAAGTATTGACATTTCATATGTTAGTTTTAATATGAATGTTTATGTTATGTTTAAACCTTTTCATATGGGAATGCATTGGACTTAATATGTGACGGGTGGAGCCCGCTATAGCTCCTCGATGCATCGGTAGGTCTCATGAGACAAACTAGTGTCTTGGCACAAGGCCTTGACAAAATCTTATTTGTAGTCTTGGCACGAGGCCTTGGCTATGTGGTTATGATAGTCTGGCATTATGCATTCCAACATTATGAAAGTGGTTATTGATTTTTGCATGTGATTATTCGATTAGTACAATATCCATGTGAATAAGTAAATGGAATTATTTCATTTTATTTATGCCATACCATGTTGAAAGTTCATATTTAAACGGCTTTTGTTTTAGTTATACATTGCCTTAAATGTTTATTCTTATTTATGAATGTTTCCGCTATATTGTTATCCTTACTGGGCATTTGAGCTCACCCCTTTTCTATGTTTTATTTTTCCCAGGATGTGAAGAAGTAATTTATGAATGACCTGCAGGGATTTTATGAGGGGTTAATAGTGTGGATTGTGGAAACATTATGTTGTTGTAGTAGTTTTTCATTTTATGATGTAATGTAAAACTTATGAATATATCTAGTGTTTCCAAGGCTACTAAACCAATCGGTATTTCGAGATTTGATCTTTCTTGTGATCATGCCAATGTTATGTAATAATGCACCGACTCTGGGTAACTGGGGTCGGGGCGTTACAATAACAAGATGAAAGTTAAATATTTTCAAAGTTCGTTATGGAAGATAATGGTCGTAATGAACTGATAAATAAAGGAAAATTGTAGTGGTATAATTAAGAAGAAGTCTCAAAATTATGATTCCAGGAGTATTACAAATTGTTGAAGATGTCAAAATGTCAAATTCATGTTTTCATAAATCATGGAGAAATATATAGAGTATTGATGAATTAAAAGTTTATGTTTAAATATAAGATATTATTAAAGATTTGAAATACTATTAAGTGGGGGATGTTTTCAATTTTTATACTCTGTCTTTTATTATTTTCCTATATATAATTGAACATATCATTCAATCATTTTGGAACATTCACAAAAAAGAGAAAAGGTACAATGATAACTAAATCAAGTGAATGTAATTTCCTATTAGAGGTCACATTAGGATGATTAGGAAACTAAAAGTTAGTTTTTCATATTAATAATGATAATATTGAGAATATCATATTGAGTCAATCAGAATGATTCAATAGAACTGAAAAATATCATATTGATCATTTGAGAATATTTTTGAGTTTTATATATTGATAATGTTTTCATAATATTGAGTTCATCACATTGAGGTATGTATATCCAGAAACATCATATTGGGGGAATTAGATCAAGACTAATCATATTGAGAAAACTAGATCTATCTAAATTGGACTATGGATTCAGACTGATAAATTGTGATGATGTTTGAAAAAATTATTTATTATTTTTTGGATAATATTTTTTATTCAAAAACAATTTAAAATGATGAAAGTCAGTATGATAATTCTTATCAGGAGATAGAAGCTGTTTAACGGGAGTTTGAACAAGTTGTATTATCTTCGTAAATATATATAATTTCCATTGACCCATATGAGTGGCTATAGAAAGGATGTATGTTTTCACATTGAGTCAAAACCCTAAAAATATTGTGTGCTATACATGATTTGTTACTTTTTATGCATGAGTATTTTCTAAAATTTTTATTGTAAAAAATATTAAGAAGGTGAATTGGATATGTTTCTAAATGTTTTGAATCATATAAAAAAAGAACAACAAATTCTATGTAACGACCCAAATGTTATTTAATTAAAATTCCTCTCTATCTAATTAAAAGAATTATTATTTCAAATGCTTATATAATTCGTATTCACTCCCTTGTTTTTATGTTTTTATATTTGAAAATACCATTATAAATTGAAACCATTGCTAATATAATTGTTGAACAATGATCAAATGATTAGTATAAATATAGCATTTTATCTAATCCGATTAACTAAGAAAATTTAGTCAATAGACTCATTTAGTAGAATTTCTCCATAACAATCCTATTTTTTAGAACATGGAAGTGAGGTGGAATTACTGGGGATCACACATGACCACTGCAAAGCCATGATTGAACATGTTAAGTTTGAACAGAACTGCCTTCGGGAGAAGTGGAAGTTAATAGAGATTACCACCTGAGTGTTGTTATCTAAGCCACCAAATGATACTGTCACCATCAAAAACATTTCCCCTAGGACTTATCCTAATATTATAAGAGGTTATGTAAAAATACTCTAGCACAAGGACTATGTGAATTATTTTTATAATGAATTAAAAATAAACATTAATTTTATTATTTTAACATTGTAAAAATTTTATATAACAAATATATTTTTCTAGGTAATATTTAATTAAGATATCTATTATGGTGATTAAATTGATTCTTATGTTATATAATATTTTAATAAAATATTATTACTAAAATAATTTTTATTAAACTATAAATAATCATGTAGTTTTTATTAATACAATTGTAATTTATATTAATGTTTCAATGTTTGCTTCCAAAACCCATAAATTTTTTATAAATGTTTTTTTAAAAGATAAAATTCACATATATATTAAATTATTTAGACAAAATGAATATTATTTTGGGAATCTCGATATTGAAATTATCCAACTGTTATTTTTTTATAAATTTCTTGTGGTAGTCGAATGTTTGGGTAAAAATTAAATATCATTTAAATATATAATGTGTTTTATGACATCATAAAATCCCAATAGTGATTTAATAAAATATTATAAATTTTATGGTCATCTAATATATGTTTTACCTTTAATATAATTTGATTTTAGGTTAGTTTTATTTATTTTACAAACACTCAGTAGGCCCTCAAAATCATATTACACATTTTAGCATTTTAAAATGATTTCCTTGAGAGTTTGACTTACCACCATATAAAAAAGAATATTATTTTAATAATTTATTCCATTGGTGTTATAAAATAATGTTTTATAGTCTACCTTTTCAAAAACAATGGGAATAAACCAGGGTTTGTGTTGTGTTTTTGATTAGTTTAATGTGTGGTGTCCAAAATCTAATTAAAAATGATTTCCCTCTCTGTTCTTATATAAACCAAATCAATCTCCCATTCCACTTTAGTAAAAAAATTTGATATGAACCAACCCCTACCTCCAATCTCTATAATCCTCTTACGGTGCCACAATCTTCCTAGATGCCCATCTCAACCCTCTCCCAGGCCTTTGGGATCACACTTCCAAGGAAGGGATTTTTTCAATTCTCATTTTTGTCGAACATTCATTAAATTTTTATAATGAATATTCAATTAAAAATGTTTGGGCATTATTTCAAACCTTCCCATTCATTAATCCATATTTTTTAATGATGATACACCTCTTTATCAATAATTAAATCCTCCAATGCAAACCTATTACCATGCCGAAATTTCGTATGATATTTCTCTTTTCTCATTTAAATTCAATATATTTTCTATATTATCCATCTAAATTTTATTACATTTGTTGGGATATTATTTTTCCATGATCCCTAACATTTCATTTTTGGTATAAATGATTAGATACACTTTTCCCTCCCATATATCAATATTTGGATTTCGATTTGACAACCTTAAGATGTCGAAATTTTCCATGACAAAATCATCGTGTATGTGAATGCCAACCCATTTCTCAATAAATGGTATTCACTATTATTAAAATATAAAAATTGATTATAGTTTTTATGTATTTATTTTACATTCCTTTATCATGGAATAAATTATTATGTTTAACGATTCCATGTTATATGATCCATTTGGAAAACATATGCATGTAATGAAATGTTTTTAAAGGCAGTAGCATGATAGCGCTAAAATGCATTGGGTATAGATTAGTATCATAATGCGTCAAATGAAATGTTTATTTACTCAGGATAATTGAAAAGAAATTGTGGTTTACTTATTATCAATGTTCAATTATCCTTGTAACATATTAAATGTATTGTCACATTTCCATGTTATGATAATCATGATATATCATGCCTTTATGTTCACGTTTCTCTTTTCCTCCACTGATATTCCTGTTGACTATAATGTACTATTTTATTCATTAAAGACTTGTTTATTCCCTTACTATAATTTGTATCTCCTCATTTTTAATGCATGTCTTCAGGTTATCCCATGCAAGGCTATATTTTAAGGAATGTAGTGGTCATGTTAAATATCATTTCAATAAATATTTGTGATTTACGTTTTATGTTGTTATGTTATGTTCCTAATTTTTCAAACAATCTATACCAATCCTTCCATAGAGTTTTAGTAAGTTAAATTTTATGTAACAAATCATGTTTATGTGTATAATAAGATCAAGGTTGTAATAGTTAGTATCAGAGGATAATTTTAGGTATTATTGGGATTGGCATTAGAAAAACCTAGTGAAAGCCTTAGGGATATCACTATGTACACTAAAAACATCCATAAATGTTGGTGAATATATAGTATGTATTTTATCAAGAAAATAAATAATTTTCTAGTTACGAACAAGTAGAGGTATCTCTGGAACAGTTTTATCAATGGGTAAAACAAAAGACCACTATGTTGAGCTAGACTCGAATGAGAAAAGGTGTATGAAAATTGGTGTTTGTGCACTCTTGGTTATGACACTCCCGTTGGATATGCTTGCGTAAATTGGTAATCATATTGTGAACCATTATAAAGGGAATAAAAAATATGAACATTAGGAAAAATGTTTGGATGTAGATCATGGATACCATAGATTCGAGCCAATAAATTCAAAATCTAGGGAAAGAAATTTAATTTAGAAGTTATCCTAAATTTAATTGGATTCCCCTTTATGTGTTACCCCTAAAATTACTTTTATTGTATCCAATAAAAAGTAAGTGGAGGGATCGGGCTAACAAACATTGTGATGATCATTTTGATGACTATTCTATTGAGATTCCCAATCTGATGGGAGCAGGAATTGAAATTTTGTTTTCATTATAATCTCTCAGTTAACTCATGTTTTGAATAGAAACATGGGTCAAGAAGAATTCCCAACCCCACCTATGAAATAACCAGTCATAATCAGAAGCTTCATTATACAAATGCCTCATACTTTTAATGGATCACTTGATCAAACAATTGATTAATAATATATCAACTCCATTGAAAGGATCTTCTCCATCATTCAATGTGCTGAACAAGATAAGGTTCTTATAGATACTTTTCATATTGATGGTTAAGCTGATCAGTGGTGTACATTGATCAAAAATACAAAGCCTTAGGAAGAGTTTGAGGCATTGGAATGGAAGGATTTTCAGAAAATGTTTTTCGATAATTATTTTTCTCACATAATACAACATAAGATGGAATGAGACTTTCTTTCTCCAAGGAAAAACATAATGAATTAATCGGAGCATTGAAGAAAACATCACATGTCTTGCACGATATGCCTCCATATTTTTTGTTACCCCTAAATTGAATGTTGAACACAGCTTAAGTGGGATAAAACCTCACCCTCAAAAATCCTTAACAATTATTGACATCGAGAGCTATGAAGAAATATTCCAATGTTCCCTCTAATTATAAATAGATATTAGTTAAACTCAAGGATGTCATGTAGATAAAAAGTGTAAGGTGAACTTTAATTCTGGCTGATCGATGGAGAAATCCAATGGTGATAATAAATCCACTAGCCCCACTGGCCAATGATGTAGATAGAAGAACCCAAAAAATTGCATGAGGGGATGAGGAAATGCTTTAGTTGTGGAAGAGAAGGGAGCCTGTCCATTAACTGTCGACAAGAAAAACATGCTACTACAACAAAAGATATGAACACTCCATTTGAACCACAACACATAGTTCATTGTTTTACTGCAAAAATCTATGGCACGTTGAAAACCAGTTCCCTAATCAATGGGTTTCCAGAGGCAACTAATAACCTCCATGGAAAAACAGGTGAGATTTTTCCTTCACTACCATAGAACAGAACCCCGACAATGAAGTGGTGACAAGTATGATAGTTATTCATTAATTTATAATGAACATACTTTCTTATTCCAGATCTATGAATTCTATTATATCCCAAATGATTAATATAACAGTCCCAACATCACCCCAAATTATGGATATAGATATGACAGTGTGAATGGAAAATGAAGCAATCATTGAAACCCATGAATATTACTCCTCCCCTATCACAATTTGTGGATCGAACATCCTAGAGAACTTCATTGTAATCCCTCAAGGATAATTTGATTTAATTTATATCATGGGTAGGAATTAACTATATTGAACAAACACAATTTTTCGTGAGAGGGAAATTACTCATCATATGGAGAATCAACCACTGATTATAGACAAGTACAAGGAGTAGGATGAATCTTCACTACCACCATAATCTCAGGCGTTGATATTAAGGCCCATGTATGATGGTTTTCTTGCTCAGATGATTGATTCTATAGAATATAACATCATTGAAGATATTAATATTGTGAGGAAATTCACTGATGTGTTTTCTGAGTAATTGTATGGTCGTCATCCTAAAAAGGTATTTTATTTTCAATTGATATTACACGTATGAAATTCTCATTATCCAAGAATCTATATAGGATGGATGTTGTGGTTCTTGATGGGCTATAGAAACAACTATAGTAGAATTGGGAAAAAGGGATTGCATGCCAAAGTGCTTCACCTTGGGGTGCACAAATCCTTATATTCAAGAAGAATGATTGGTCATTGTGCCTTAGCCTTTATTATCTTGAGCTCAATAAAATCAAGATAAAGAACAAGTATCCTCTTTCCTAAACTGAAATCTTGTTCGATCACCTATGTAGAGCACAATGGTTCTCCAAGGTGGATTTTCCATTGATATATTTCCAATTAAGGGTGAATAAGGAGGATATTTGAAAGACTACTTTTCGTACATGGTATGTGAAATATTAATTCATAGTAACCACATTCAGACTCACTAATGATCCCACAACCTTTATGGACATGATTAATTGAGTCTTTAGAGAGATCCTTGAAAAATATGCGGTAGTCTTTAGTGATCATATTATAATATACTAAAAACCCAAGGTGGAGAATGAGTAACATCTAAAAACTGTAAAAGATACCTTGAGAAAAGAGAATATCTACGAAAATTATAACAAGCATGAGTTCTGGTTAAAGAAAGTCTCATTCTCAAGTCATATCATCACATGAAATGGGATATTTTGGGATCCCTCCAAGATAGCTACAATTTAGCGATGGTCGAGGCCAACATTGGTAATGGATATCCGTAGCTTCCTAGTGTTAGCTGGATATTAAATACAACTTGTGAGAAATATCACAAGATTTTCAAAACCTCATACCAAGCTATCTCTGAAGGGAGTCATGATTTCATGGAGTGATGAATGCGAAAAGAGATTCAAGGAGTAAAAATGGAGGCTTATAATTTCACCCATGCTCACACTAACAATAAGTGGAGAACTATTTGTGTTATTCAGTGATGCTTCAAAGAAGGTCATGGGCCATGTGTTGATGAAAAATGATAATGTCATAACCTATTATTCAATGAAAATTCATGTTCATGATCAAAACCATCCAACACATGATCTGGAGTTGGCAACAATATTCTTGTGTTTGATTTTTTTTTGGAATTACCTCTTTGGGAAGAAGTATGAAATATATATACATTACAATGCCTCAAGTATATATTCATAGAGATAGAGTATAACATTCACCAAGGATGATGTATAGAGATGAACAATGACTATGAATAGTCAATCAATTACCACCCTGGGAAAGAAAAAAAATTTCAAGTTTCTCTACGTAAATAAGACCCAATGATTCTATCATTTATGAGAATTGAAAAGGATCAAATATTTTTAAATAATAATAAAATAGACAAGGGTATAATAAAGAATGGAACATCATAAATCAATTAACAAACGATTTCATAACAATCTATTTTTGAATGGTTAAAGGATTCTCAAAAGGATGTTGTGGGAATTTAGAAAAATGTGAAAATAATCAAAAAAGAGAAATTATCAGAGTTTAATGTTAATGAAGAAGAAATTTTGATATTTTGGTCAAGACTATGTGTTCCATCAAATACAGAGTTAAGAAAAGTATTTTTGTATGGTGCACATGTATCGAATTTCTCCATTCACCCAGGAATCACAATGATGTATTGAGATATCCGATAGCATTATTGATTGAATAACATGAAGAAGAAGATCGTTGTGAATACATCATAGAGCCTGGTATGTTATTATGTAAATACTGAGAGGAAAATATCTAGATAGATGATAAAACCATTAGCCATAAAAACATGTAAATGGGTTAACATCACCACAAACATTGTCACCTAACATCCGAAGAAATCCGAAGGAAACAATTCTATTTGGGTTTTTTGGATCATAATTAAAATACTGCCTACATCATATGAATTTGGGGAGGATTTCACATTGGATCAACTGGCGCAGATATGCATCATAGAAGTGGTAAGGCTACATTGAGTTCTAATATCTACTGCATCTGATCGAGTTCCAAGATTCAAATCTATGTTATAGAAGTGTCTTCAACAAGTTTTGAATACTTAGTTGAACATCAGTATGAATTATCATCCTCAAACAAATGGACAATATGAGAGGAATATCCAAACACAAAAGGACATGTTGGGAGAAGACTCAATGAACATAAAATGAGAATGGATCAACATCTTCCTTTGGTTGAGTTCTCTTATAATAAGAGTTTCCACTCAAGCATCCAAATGCCTCCTTATAAAGCCCTTTATGGGAGGAGATTTAGAACACAAGATTGTTGAGATGAGTTTGGGGAGTGAAAACTCCAAGGTCCAGAAATGGTTGAGGAAATGGTGGAGAAGAATAAGACCATCCAACATCACATTAAATCTTCTCAGAGTCTATTAAAGTGCTATGCTAATAATCAACGACGAGACCTAGAGTTTGATGTTGGAGACATGGTATTCCCTTCTATATCACAATATAAGAGAGTTATGTTATTTCGGTATATGGGAAAGATTAGTAAAAGGTACATCAGCCCTTATGATATTTTTGATCGCATTGGAGTAGTGGCCAATAGACTAGCACAACCACTGAACCAATCTCATGTAACTATAATTTTTATGTGTCACTCTTGAGGATTTAAATACATGACCCATCACATATACTCAATCCTGAGGTGGTATCATTAGAGAATTAACTCTCTGATAACGAAATTTCGGTAAAGATCTTAGATCATAGTGAAAAAGTTTTATGAAATAATACAATGCTCATCATCAAGGTGTCATGGGAAAACCAAATGATTAATGAGGAAACATGGAAATTTGAGGAAGTGATGATGTATAGTTACCGTCATCTATTTTAGAATGGTAAAAAGAATATTCAATAGAAGAATTTCTTAAGGGGAGAGGATTATAATGACCAAAATATTTTTAAAGAAAATTCATCAAGTCTAATTAAATTTATATTATTTTAAATAATTCTATAAAACATATCCACATCCACTGTTTTATTTTATTAGATGTTAAAAGACCCTTAAGAACTTTTTCTATTCCTAAAATATCCATTAAACACAGATAACATGATTAGTATAAATATAGGGCTTTAAAAAAATCCAATTTACTCAGACGAAGGATTGAAGCCCTCATATTCTATAATTTCTCGATACGAACCCCATTTTTCTGAGCACTATGAGGAGGTGGAGTCACTAGGATTTCTTCTTGACAAAGCCCAAGTGGTGATTCGACACGTTAATCTTGAATGGAACTACCTATGGGAGAAGTGGATGTAAATGGGGATTACCCCCCAGTAATATTATCTGAGACACCCCAAGAGTCTATCACCATAATACACCATACCCTTAGGTCTTATATAAGTGTTAAAATGGCTTATTTTATAAGACTCAAGCACTATGACTATGTGCATTATTATTGTACATAATAAAGAATATACCTTCATTTTATTATTAATACAATGTAAATAGTTTTTGAAGCACACATATTATTTTAAATTAATAATAAATTCGGAAATATATTTTGATGAATTAATAAATTGTTGAATTAAATATGATTTTAATTAAATATTATTAAAAATTTATCATTTATTAAATATAAATAATCATATAGTTTTAGGAATACAATCATAAATTTTATTAAGGTTTGATAGAATTTATTTCTAAACCTTTAATTTTTTGATAAATACTAGTTTTTATTTTACAAGAAAAAAATTCAAATATTTAGAAACAAATTTAGATAAAATAAATATTATTTTTTTAATCACAATATAGAAATTATCCAATGACTAATTTTTTCTTAATTTTCTGAAACCGTCGAATTTTTGGGTAAATAAAAAATAATCTTTTAATATATAATATGTTTTATGACATCATAATGACCCAATAGTGATGTAATAAAATACTATAAATGGGATGATCATCCAATATATGTTTTAATATTAAAATAATATGATTTTTGGTTTGTTTGATTTATTTTAAAAATACATAGTGGACCCTCCATGATTTATAAAACATTTTAACATTTTAAAACGATTTCATTGAAAGCATGACTCACTAGAACATATGAAAGCCTCATATTTTAATTTGTTGTTACATTTTACATATAAAATAATGTTTTCCACTCCACTTTTTCAAAAACCATGGGAAAACCATGGTATGGTTTGTGGTTTTTATTAGTTTAATGTGTTGTGTTCAAAACATAAAAAATAATGAATTCCCTACACTTTCTTATATAAACCCACTCAATCTCTCATTCCACTTCACTCAACCAATTTTGAGATCATCCAACCCCGTCCCGCCTCTCTCTATAATCTTACCAAGGCACCCCATGCTCCCAATAATCCTCTCTCAAGCCTGTCCCAATCCGTTGGGAGTACACTTGAATGTAAGGGATTTCTTTTAATCTCATTTTTGTCCAAATTTATTTATATTGTTACATGCATTTGTTTTCAATTAATAATTTTGGGGTATGATTTCAAAATTCCCCCATTCTTCTCTCCTTATGTTTTAATGATCATAGACATATTTCTCTCTCATTAATGCATCCCATTCACACGAGTTACTATCCCGAAATTCTCTGAGGAATTTCTATCTTCTCATTTACATTCAAGAAATTATTATATTTTATGGATATAAATTCCATTATATATTTTGGGAGATTATGTTCTCTGACCCCATTATTGTACATTTAATTTATAAATGATGAGATATTTATTTATCTCTCATCAACATATTTAACAATTTCTATTTGATGTTGACTGATTCCATGTTATATGATCCATGTGGCACACTTATGCATGAAATGAAATGTTTATAATGGGTGATCCCTGATTGCACATCAATACATTTGGGAAAAGATTAGTATCATGATACATCATTTTCAATGAGGGTTTACTCAAGATCCATGTGCAATGAGCCTTAGCTCATGCTATTATCATGTAAAATGTTGTTTCCACATTTCCATGTGATGATAATCATGGAATATCATGACTTTATGTTCATGTTTCTATTGTGAACCATTGATAGGATTATCACATAGACTGTACTATATTCTTCTTGTTATGCCTTTTTAACTGCATTATTGGGCCTTATAGATCACCATTTTTTTATGCATGACATCAGGGTATCCCATTCAAGTCTAAGTACGGAGGAATTTTGTGGTCTTGTAAAAGATGTTTTCAATAATGTTGGTGTGTTTTATGTTTTATGTTGTTATGTAATGTTGCTTATTTTCCCAATACATGGCACCTCTTTATCCTTAGAGAAGTATTAAGTGCATGTTTATTTAATAAATCATTATTAATTGTTTAATAAAGATAATTGTTGTTATATTCTACCCCATACCCACCCACTTAATGTTGTTATTCGATATGTTAGAACATTAAATTATAATAATATTATCAATGGAATTATATTATTTAGGGATAGATCATTTTTTCCAAAGGGCCACTTCATAAATCATTCCTTTTATGGATCACTGCATGTTGAAAGGATCATCTTCTTCCAATTCCTTTTCTCTCTGCTCGGGGAAGTACTTACATAATGTTTATGAACATATAGGAACCATAAATAGCTAAAATTTATACAAATTAAATTTTTTATGTATTCTCTATTGATTTTATACTTTCTTTCTCATAATGAATCCCACTTTACAACATATTTACTTGGCTATTACTTTTTAAAATGTTCATGCTGCTGATTTCCTTATCCATGATCACACAACCTTCATGAAACAACCCAATTCATCACCAACTCCATATTTATTGTATTTTCATACAACCACGTTATGGTTTAGTGAGATCATCTAAATTATCAAGAAAAACAGTCCAGTTCAAAATTAAATAAAAACCCCCCTTCACATTTTAAGAGATACACACTAGTAAATCAAATTTAAAGAAACGAAACCAGCAATGCCTTATGCTACTAACAACCCATTGTAAATCACCTTATCACCTTCTTAGACTACCTACATGTTTAATTTCTTTTTATGAATAATTCATTGAAACCCCATAGATTACACACAAACAGTGAACCTCTTAGAGACTAAAATCTTGACGTGGAAATCTCTATCACCATCCTCAACACCCATTTCATAAGAGAGGCCCACTAAAACCCTAATAATAATTTCATACAAGACCACTAAGATCAGATAACTGAAACAAATAGTCAATAAGGGTCCCCCGGAAAATAACATCACTGTTGTGGATTCAAAATCAACACCGTAGCATAATCTCTATATGGGAACACCATAAGATGTAAAATGATAGGGACTAGCATGAACACCGTCAGCATGAACACACCTCCATGAACACTGAAACCCACACAGCCACTTCCCAAAACTTTAATTACATCCACCCCACTAGACAAACCTATAAATCGAACTGATATACTATGAAGTAAGAGAATTTAGAAAATGATAGGTCATGTGGTGATTCGTGAACTTTAACATCATAAAGAATTCACTTCAATGAATATAAATAATTCTGATTGATCCTCATAGAACACATTTCTTCTCACCCAACACATCTGAAATCCACCTAGAGAACCATCGTACTATATTGCATTATAGTGGATAAATGGACCATCATACTAGAAAAGATACATAAGAAGGCCAAACCATGACATCGAGGGGAAACCTACCCATACCAACATCCTCTACCAATTGAAGAAATAACAACTAACATCAATGAAGAAATAACTGAGACAAAAACATCAAACCATAATGATCTTTGGAACCGCACCACGTGAATCTGTCATCCAACGAAAAAAAGGAAATCCAATCAGAGTGAGAGAACCCAGAAATGAATAGGCAATGAGAGGAAGGAGCCCATAAAGTGGTAGGGAAATAATCAATAGATATGGAGGTGATGTCAAAGTGGAATCACACTAGACTCCCCATCAAAACATATTTAGAAGACGAACCCTATATGATCCTAGGGATGACAATTCTGATTAAGGGACCTCAATCAGAAAATTCATCACAAGTAATAATGCCTTTATGAACCTCACAAATTTCATGAGGCTCAGCTATTTCATGAAGTTCAACTAGCATTATTGATGTAACATTGTTTCACGAAGATCAAACACATTCAAGAAGCTCACATAGCCATCAGGAACCTCATATCATTTTGTTAAATTTTTTTAGCCTTGGTGAAATTCAATACATTTATGATTCTTCGGTCATTCAGTTATCATTCATGTCCTTCACAATCTTATTTTTGTTATGAACAAGTTTTTAATAAAAATCATTAAGAATTTAGATATTTTGATGATTCATTTAAAATTTATCTTCATTTTGAGGGGGTGGATTACTATTTATAGGAATTTCCTCAAATTCTATAAATATCCAATCCAATCATATTAATGAATCTTTAATTTAATAAAGATCTGGGGAAATTTTTCTAATAATGAATCTTCTCGTAGTTGTGGAGTTTAACATATTTTAATCACATATTCATGATGATCCAAACCTTCATGAAACCCAACCATTGTGACACTGAAATATTTTACCAATAACCATACCTTTACGAAACACCAATCTTCACAAAACTCTTATATTTTCTATACTATTAAAAGACATAAAAAAATACGCCTTTCACGATCATTGATCCATCTTCAATAATTTATAACCCAAAACATTGGATAATACTAAAAAATAATGCCACTTTGTATAAAAAAGTTTTATACATCCTCTAGATCATCCATTCCATTATCATGGATCTATATAAAAATTCATTGTCAAAAACCCTATTGGATGTAATAACCAAAAATTACATCATTGTTATTTCCATTCCAATACATATTTCATATAGTATAAATCATATGAATCCTCATTTAGAATCAAAAGAAATGATTTTAAATGAATATTTAATGAAATAATATGTATTCCTAAAAAATAAGGAACATATACCCTTTAAATTGTTACATACCATTAAAAATAGTAATATTACCATTATGAATTGTACATTAGACATAATGATTAGTTACATCAACCATGTAAACATAAATTAATTTTTTTCCATCTCATAAGTGAACGTATGAGATTATTATATCATAGTAAAAGTTAATGTATAAATAAAAAATTATTAATTATGTGTTTATATTTTTGTGTTTCATTAACATTTAATAATAATTTTGTAATTAAATAAATTTTTGAAAAGTAAATTCATTTTCATAAAATGGATTCATAAATGAATATTTTTTTGAATTTTGTTTTTTGTCTTATTTAATGATCCCTTAATTAATTTTAAAAATTGTAATAAAATCTGTTATAAAATTAATATCTATATTTTTTATGGAATTAATGATTTTATTTTGAAATTAAATTTTATATATGTATATTTTTTTAAAGGAATTTTTTTTCTTAATTATACATTTTAAAACAAGGTTATGATAAATTTAAGGGATTTTTATAAAATACATGAATTTTGGGTGAATAGTAAATATCATAATTTAATGTATAAATACATTATAAGCTAAATACATTATTAATTTATTCATCACAGATGTATGAACAAAAATCTAGCAATTTTATTCATTATATTAATATTTTTTTATAATGCTCAGTATATTAATAGTATTGTTCCAAAATAATAAACCAATGAGTAAAATATTTATAAATCACCCATCTCCCACCCATAAAAACAACCACTCACGCCCTCTTATCATTACACCTCTAGCTCATGAATCATGTCATAGTTCTACCCAATTAATCATTCCTATTATCTCTTCACACATAGGATCTCTTTATCTTTCAAAAATAAAAAACCCTTTCGATAAGGATATTCTCGAGGAGTATATTTCAAGAGTAAAATCCTATTCCTTTTTCATTTAATTTCATTTCAATTTATTTTTTATTCTTAGTCTCTAAGTAAACTCATCTATCCCATTTACAATGATAACTATATTACCTTCTATGTACTGTAATGGTATCATGTCAATGGATGATTCATCATCAATATTCTTATGCTCTATCTTTAATTTTTAAAATGAAATAGTCACCTCAAAGGTGCCGATTTACAACCTTTGAGGATGAAGAACAGTCATTCTTCAATTCTTACAACAACTCTAGTAATAAAAACATTTAATTTGTTGAAAATCACTATAATATATTTATTATAACATATTCAATGTTATGAAACAATTATATAATGATTATATTAATTCATTCAATAATACTAGTTCATAATAATCAAAATACTGTCAAAATAATCTAAATGACTATCACTATTGTTTTAGGTAAATGACTCATCCTCATACTATATAAAAAAATCAATTATACATCCACTTAAAAATATTTATGATCATTTATATCGTATAAATTTAATTTTTGAGAATTATTTACATTTCATATGAACATTGATTATCATATAAATGTATACTCAAAATGAAAATAAATGGAACAAATGTTTCAAAACGATAAAATTGTATCTTATATCTCAAAAAAATATATAAATAAAAATAATAGAATATTAATTAATAATATACCTATTTTTAAGGATCATAATTAATTATTTATGTTATATTATTGGATTATCGAGTTTTTTAGGGTCATGAGAAGAACTCATTGAAACCTATGGTAAGGGTTTCCTAGCAGACCCTCAATTTTCATTCAGGTTTCTCTCTTTCTCTTGTTACACTAATTAAATTAATAATTATTCATATTTAATACTCATAAATTATGTTAAAAATTTCTATATTTATGTAACAACAATAACAATAATTTTTTGATTTGTATAAACATTATGTAAAAATATCATTGAAAAATTCTTATTCAAATAGAAGCCCAATCCAGGGAAACTACTCGGATATTTACCTATTTTCAAAAGAACTATATAATCTGTTTGAAGACAAAATATTTTTTAAAAATGAATATTTTTATTAAGAAAGAAGTATAATAGATGAATTATCAATTTATACCAATAATTATCCAAAAAACATTTCAATTCCATTTAATGGAGTTTTTAACTCAAGAATTACTCGATGATATTATATGTGCATTATCACCAATTTCAACACAATTGTTGATTATTATTTATAATTTATTTAATTTCTTATTAACAAATATTCCATAAATAATTTATTGGATTATGATTATTTTGAATATGGATGAGCTATCTGGATACCATTCATCATATTAATTTGAAGTGTTAGTGTTTATGTATACTAATTGGGGAAATTTTTCACATTTTATATATTAGTTTCTATATTAATGTATATGTTGATTATTTTTCACCCCATTAATTTGAATAATTATTTTGTATTTTTCAGGTGGGGGCATGCTATAACCCCTTAGCACATTAGTAGATCTAATGAGAGAAACTAGTTTGGGATTTTACCCATTATGTATGGTCTTTGAATGTGTCCTTGACAGTATGGTTTTGATGTATGACATTAGGTATTCCTCTTTTGTGATGATAGTAATAGATACTCAATGTGATTATACGACTAGTAGAATATCCATGGTTATGATTTACTATATAATTATTAGCTTTTATTCATTGCATATTATGCTAAATTTTATGTTTTTGTGGAAAGTTAACATTTAGTTATTCACCCTACTGTATTATTAATATTTCCATTATATTTTGTACCTTTATTGGGAATCTATGCACACCACAATATTCTGTTTTTTATTTCCTCGAGACGTGGATAATTATATTATTAATGACTTGTAGGGATAATATAGACGTAATTAAATTTTTCATGTTGATTTTTTATAATGTATTTAATTTCTTGTAGTAATGTTGAACTTATTTAATAATATTGATTCCAAAACTACTAAACTACTTGGTCCTCTAGGATACATCTACCATTTAGATATTACAATGTAAAACAATAAGGCACTAACTCTTCAGAATTGGGGTCAGGACATTATTTTTGGTATCAAAATATATTTTTTAGATTCCTTAGGAACTTGATTTAGAAAATACAGATTAGAGAGAAAAACCCTAAAATAGAATTTGAGGATGAGTATAAAAGAATATACTACAAGTCTGGTAAATTATGTATTGTGTCCATCTTCCTAGAAAATGAATCCCTCTATGGATACTAAATGTGGGTGTGGTTCAAGAACAAATGTACCTCATATTAACAATTATGAAATGGTGTTCATGGCCTATATTAAGGAAACATGGTGCACAACAATGGGTGTTACTAAGCACCAAGTTTGTCACTCCCATGGGATATTATTAAGATAACTCACATTTTCATTGAAAATTTTTATTAAAGATTTAAATTGAAATATGTCCTGAATGAAACCATGCATATTATTAAGAGATTATTCATGCATAAAATACCAATTTAGATTTACTATCATACTAGGTCAAAATTATATATTTTTATTCATGACCCAATTTTTTATATTTTTTAATTTTTAAATTGTTCAAAATGGAAGGAATGTAATCTAAATGAATTCATGTATCCCTTGGCAAGATTTCCCTCTTATTCAAGATAATGATGTGGGTTCTGGCGCTTTATCTAGTGTTGAGAAATTTTTAATATATACAAATAAATATTAATCGTTTTACGAACAATAAAATTACCCATATGGGGAATCTGGATCCACAAGAAGGACTAGCAATGTTAGACCTATTTATAAAATAACAATATACATCATTTAAAGGGTCTAAAAATGAATTTGTATTGGATATTTGGATATTTTTCATAGAAAATATATTTCTCAAATTGGGATGTAACGAATGAGAGATGGCTGTCATGGAATTTTATCTTCTATTAGGAGATGCAGATCATTGGTGGACATTGATTCAAAAAACAACAGAGTAAGATGAAATTGTAACATGTAATTGAGTGGATTTAATGAAATTTTCCTATATAAAAATTTTCATTATGAACAATGAGAAGATATCAAAAGGATGTTTTTGAATATGAGATAAAAAGAAAAGGAGAATATAGAAATGTATAAAGATAACATTACAATTTTAGTAATGAATCTTTTGGACTATATACATAATCCAATAGGAATTAATGATTGAATAATTAATGATTAAATACCATTACAATGACGGTTACTAGTCTCTTAGAATTTCTAATCATATAATGAAATAACCTCAAGTGTTACGAAGGCAGAAAAAAATTCACTATGTATTATGACATTAAACGAACTGGAGAAAATAATAGTGCTTCTAAAGATTCTAGAAATTAAAATAATTGAATGGGTAAAAACGAAAGAATTTACATTCCATCCAGTAGTTATTATGGGAAGAAAACCCCTGGTATTTTTCAAAATGGTAGTAGTTTATGTACATGTGTGATGAAAAAGTCCACTAATACAATAACCATAAGGTGATGAAAGAATCTTCAAATGTTAAATGAAACAATTTGATGGATATGTGATATTATACAGTTAAATTTCCATGATGTTAAGGAAACATTACTTCGAGATGGACTTGGGAGAAATGATAAGCTTATGAGACCACAATTGTTGTGCATTATGTTCCTAACCATGTGATGGAAGGTAATTTTATCTTTTACTCAAATTTTAACAATTTATTATTTTATTGTACATAATCTCATTCTTTTATATATTATATTTTTTTCATTAAAATTACACATTTAATGATTGATTTAATAATGTAGTTGTGAGTCCAAACACTTAATGGATGAATCATTGTAATAATTATGTTTAGATCAGCTCCCCCAATAGCACAATACCCTTCATTATTTTCTAACGATATCATCGTAACTATTATTATATATGATATAATTCTTGGTATGTAATAGGATTAAAATTATTATTTTAAAATATATTACACAAACATTGGAGGAAATATTTTTAAAAATGATGTAGAATCCCTTACCTGGACAGCATAAGCCTCATCATTTGATTGTTATATAGATCAACCCCCAGAAGATATTCTAAATAAAATTGTTGTGGTATACATGAAACAATATCAATGTTTGGGGAATTAAATATTCAGATTGACAATGCACCTATTGTGAATGAATGCATTGATGTGATTCTCCAAGATTTACCTAGACATCCTTTTGAGAGGTAATTTTTTTTTCTATTTATTTGATTACTAATGAAAATCATATATGAATGGCTGATAATAGAATTCCAACTATGGAATTAGTGGATATGATGAATAAAGTACAGGATTTGAGTATTAAGTTGTTTATTTTCCTGAATTTTTCTCCATGAGGAGGTCATGTTATATTCATTATGAAAAAAGTTTGATAAATGAGGCTATGTATTGACTTCATAGAGATCAATTCTTTTACAATAATGAAAAAGTATCATCTACCTCACATTGATCATTTATTTTATAGAAATCATAGAGCCCAAAATTTTACATAGATTGACCGCTGATATAGATATCATAAATTTTATGTGGGGAAGGAATATATCTCAAAAACTATATTTCAAACACTGTATAGAAAATATGTGTTTACAGTAATACCTTTTGGACTAAGTAATTAACCATCTATTAAGATGGATCTAATTAATATAATATTCACGGAATATGATGATGAATTTTTTTTTTTTATATTGATAATATCATGGTATACATCAAAAGCTATGAATATTATAAGTATCAATTGCACATTATTCTGAAGCCTCCTTGATGAAAAGGTATATATATGATGTGTAGTAAGTGTAAATTTTGGATTCAAACATTTCATTTCATGACCACATTGTCTGTAAGAATTGAATCTTAGTTGATCATGTAATGAAAAATTTAGTTCAGGAATGGCCTAAACTAATGAACATAAGAAAGTTACATAGTTTTATTGGTTTACAGGTCATTATCATCATTTCATTGAGAACATCAATGTATTAACAAACCTATTAAACATGCTTACTCTTAAAGGGGTATATTCTTAAGGAAAAAAAGAATCCAATAAATATTTTAAATAATTGAATAATATTTCACTGGATTATCTAATCTTGACTCTATCATTAGGATGTGGTGGATTAGTGATTTATATTGCCGCTTCAATGAAATGACATGGTTGTTTCCTTATGCAGAGTGATATTTTTATTTCCAATGAATCATGGCAGTTAAAAATTCATTAACCAAACTATCAAAATCAATATCATTTGTTGGTTTCTATAATATTATATCAAATGATATGGATACTATTTATTAATAGTGAATTATGTGAGATATATATAGATTATAAGAGATTGAAATATATCTTCTCACGAAAATAACTCAACATGACACAAAGAAGATGGATAATGCTATTTAAGGATTATGATTTTTCAATACACTATCACGGTGGAATACAAAATAAAGTAGATGCTCCATTTTGACGAATGAATCTTGGATTTCTATAAAAAAATTGCTATTGGAAGGGATCTTTTGTTCATTTATCATGTAATTAATGATATGTTAATTATTAATGTAGGTGAAACATCACTTCTTATTCATTTGGTTTCACAAAAACATTTATTATAAAAAATTAAATGTTATTAGTCTGATGATGTGAATCTTGAGAAGAAAATTTATTCAGTGATGATGAGATGAATCTAGGCATCATATTATTGGATAAATTCTAAAATTTTGGATGAGGCAACATGTTCTCTCTATAAACGAGCTAAAAAGGGAATTGTTGGAAGACTCCCATTGTTCAAATTTCTCAGTACACCATGGGGAACTATGATGTATAGATATTTAAAGGAACATTTCTATTGGGACGAAATTATACTAGAAATAGCTGTTTATATATCTTGATGATTAGATATTTAATACATGAATGCTGAAAGTCAATTCCATAATAGAGTCGTGATTCCTCTTCCAATTCCTATATATAAAAGAGTTGATATCACCATGGTTTTTTTTAATTTGATTTATTAATACTCCAATAAATAATAAAGAAATATGTGTTATTGATGATTGAATTATAAAATCAGAACATTTCCCTACTATAAGGTGGATTTTCCACTTGAGTTACATGAAAAACTCTTTATCAATTGTGTTATAAAACTTCATAGAGCACCTCGTTCAAAGTGACTGATCGTGATCAATGATTTTCATCAAAATTCTAGAAAATTAATTATAACTCTTTGAATACTAAGCATTATTAAATTACTTCTTATCTAGATCAAACTAACACGTAGTCAGAAATAATGATCCAAACATTACACTACATGTTATGATTGTGTACACACAATTTTCATTGTATGTTAAATCATTATTTACCACATGTAGTGATTTCCTACAATAATTATTTCCAATGTAGTATTCAATTGGATCCCTATGAAGAATTTTTTTTAATTATATGTCATATTCAAACATATTGGAATGATGTTGGTGAATGGAAGCTTATTGGATTGGTGAATTTGGAAGAAACAACAACCATGGTAAAGACAATTCAAACTAATCTCAGAGTATCTAAATGTAGGAATATGATATATGTTTATAATCTAATGATGTATTTTGAATTTCATGTTTTAGATCACATTTTCAAGAAACTACTTCAATGTAATAGAGTTATATGATTTGGAAATAAAGGGAAACTGATCCCGAGGCAATTGGTCCTTTTGAAATTCAACAATGAATTATAGTTGTGGGTCATCAATTGGAAATGACTCCTAGCATCTTTAAGGTACAAAATTTGTTCCATGCCCCTTTGTTGTTGATGAACATTTTGGAGCCAGAACATGTAGCCACTTCAAAAGGTATATAATTGTAAACATACTTATCTTACAATGATATGCCTTTTCAGAATTCAGAAATTAATGTATATATGATGACGAATCTCACAACATGGTTGGTAATGGTACATTGGAAAAATCATAAAATTAGAGAGGTGATGTATAAGAATCCGAGCTTTTGGAAAGGGTCAAAATCCCGACCCTGTTTAAATTTTTTACTGGTTTTTGAGAAGTCTGGAAAATCTGGGCAGTTTCTGGAAATTTTTAGAATACACGCTGTGTACTTTTAGTGCACGCCATGTATGTGTTAACCGAGTGACCAGCTGTGTACTTTCCAAATACATTCCATGCGGTGACCGTGTAGTAGTTTCTTACTACACGATGTGTAGTTTTAAACACACCGGGTGTACCCCCGACCGTGTGAGGTCATACATGGCGTGTAGGCCGTTGGCTGGGTAGAACTAGGGACACACCATGTTCCCTTTGAACATGGCATGTAGTCTAGCCTTGTTTAAGAGAAACAAAGGGTTTGTGGGTAAGTCGTAGAGGAAAGGAAGAGGAACCCAGTACACACCCTGTACCCCTAGGTGCACACCGTGTACTCATTTCGGCAGGTTTGGAATGTAAGTCGGCAGAGTCAGGAGTCTCATGAACAGTTAAATGACCTATACATGGTGTGTAGTCCAAAAGTACATGTCGTGTACATTCTTGTTTTCACCTAAAATGGGAAGTAGCCTCGTATTGAGGCAGTATCTTATATCCTATGCCGGGATATGCGAACCATGTTAGTAGGGATTTCAATTTCATTTTGGTTCTTCATCCGAAGTCTGATCTGAACTCCGATTAGTGGGTTGGAACCCTCTTCGTAAGGCCTTGATTCCACTTTCTCCATTTTCCCTGATTTTATTTTTAGAACGAGTTATCAGCGCCTGAGTGATATTGAATCTTTTGTAGATTTACCAAGTTTTAGGCTGAATTTGAGGGTGTTACCGTAGGAGTAGCATCGTGAGAGTCTCACGTAGGTGGTGCATATCTCATTTTATGTTTTCGTGGTTGTTTGGGTGATGCGGCCTTCGGCTCATTTTCGTGTATTTTGAGAAGAACCTATTTTATATGTTTTTTTATACTGTATTGTCTATGGGACCTCTGGTATGCCTTTGGGTATGCCCGGTTACAAGTTTGTTTTAGAAGGGCCGGGTGAGGGGTCATTGCTCACCCTGGAATTTTGGCTGGGAACGCCAAATGGACTAAATGGAAATATTAATTTGTTAAACTATTTAGTTTAATTTATTAAATCCTGTTATAATTGTTAGAGGCATTAAAGTCTATAGTGGTGGTATGGGACAACACCCTGCGTAGTGCAATTCAGTTGTTTAGTCTGTTTTGCCTTGTTATGTTTTCTGTTTTAGTTTGTTATATATGAAATTAATGGATTTCATCAGCTTGACCTCTTCGGGGAGTGTTGGTCTTGACCCGGTTACGCATGAGGGATGCTGATCACAGGTTGTGGCTTTTCCTGAGAAACATTGGGTGGTTCGACCACGAGATTGGGCATCATGGACATCGGCTTGAGGTAGTACGACTGTTGGGTTGGGCATGGCCTATGTTACCTAGATGGAAATGTCGTCGGACATGAGTGACATGGTCGCTTGGAAACGAGGTGTTAGATGCATTGGTGGCTTAAGACTATTTTGATGATTACCGCTCACCTGGGACTTCAGTAGTGTGCATAGAGGATACTCCATGATGAGGTGGTTTTGACCACTCGTGTGTGTTGATTCCTCATTAGTTGCAGTTAGGAATTTGGTTGGGGGGTGCTTACCATATAAAACCATGTGGGAGGGGAGGAGCCTTAAGAGGATGGGCATGCCTTTGGGATGTCGGTACTTGAGACACTAGTTGTCAGGAGGCACATGGTGCAAGGTTACTACATTTGAGTGTGCCTTCGGGATGTCAGTACTTGAGAGAATTCGTGTCAGGAGGCACATGGTGCAGGTTACTAATTTTGGTCCTGCCTTTAGGACATCAGTAGTTGAGGCACTAGGTGTCAGGAGGCACATGATTATAGGATACTACTTTTGGGCGTGCCGTCGGGACGTCAGTACATGAGATACGAGATGTCAGGAGGCACGTAGTGACATGTAAAATGACAGGGATTCTAGCATTGGCTGAAGCAGGTGATACTCTATGGTGGCTATTGAGCATCAGTGGAGTTTGTATTTATTTGTGCATTGTACGTTTTACTGCTTTCCTTGTAAATGAATAACTACTTAAACACATATATTTGGTACACAATGTTGGGTGGTATCCTACTGAGACTTGTTTCACACACTACACGGGCCCTTCGAGATGCGTGTAGACTTTAGGGATTTACGTGCTGGAAAGAGTCTAGCTTTAGGAACATGGCTGAGTTTGATGTTTCATGGAGATGGTATGAACCATGAGGTCATGCATATCTGGGTTTACTTTGTTTCGTGTTCTTTTTCTGTACCGACATGCTTACTTGTTGTATCTACTGTTGGTTAGCCGTTGGCGCCTTTTGTATTCTATTGTGTATAACCTTCTTTGTATGCATGTTTACTGTTCGACAGTAGTTACATTTTTTCAGCATGTTGTTGTGTTTATTTCCACTACAGTTGTTATATTTACTACTTCCGCTCTTTCTCTATACTGTTTATGTTTCCGGTTTGCGGGTCTGGTTCAAGTATTCTATTCCTCTGCATCTTTACTGTTGGAAATTGACCAGTACCCCTACTATGATCCTCCAAGATGGTATAGTCTCCCCACTATACCTATTCAGACACTCGCTTCTAGTCGGCAGCCTTTGACGTTCGGGGGAGGTGCGCCAAAGGTAGTGACACCCGACCCATTCGGTAGTGTTCGAGTGGCTGGCCGGGTTCGGGTCATTACAAAGTGGTATCAAAGGGGTTCTTGACAAGGATTTAGTAGCACTGCCTTGCTGGCTACTAATGAGTTTAAGACTTCATTGTTTATTTATGCCGGTTTTACTATTTGTGATATGGTAGACTGGAGATAGGTTGTTTTTGGAACTTGATTTTTAACTTGTTCTCGGGTGCCTACAGCCCCATGTACAAGGGATGGATTGAGTTTCCATGGGAGGGAATTGTTGTTTTCATTTGCTCAGATTACCGTTTATAAGATTTCCACCTCGGTGGATCACATTTTGTGTGATGTTATTGGTTAAAATATGAAAACATTTTCCGATATGGCAAGGATTGTTGTTGGCTTTTGATAGGAACATTTTTAGGGTATTTCAATTTCATAACTGCACGTATGCTTTGTGAAGTTATAATACCATGTGAATAAAATCAATTTCCATGCTTTATCTACATTGAAATGTAAATTAGTGAAATTTCATGATAGAATTTCTAGTTGTGCAATGTGTATGCCATGCTCTGTTTTTTTTTTGTAGAATTGCATGTGGAAAGATGTATGGGTCTGGCTCTTATGAGAGAAGACATGTATTGTGGTTGCGTACGTGTAACTGTCAGGATTTGGCAACTTGGTCATCAGGATTTAGGCAACATTGGTTGTCAGGACCAGCACGGCCCAATGTACTATTGTTACATAGCTCTATTGAGGGCTGGTAAGGAGGCCATGAGGCTGGGATGCCGTGGAGAATGGGTTGCGGTGAGGGGGAGTAGGGGTGGTTGTTTTTCACTGCCTTTTATTACTTTTCTTATCTGTGTAGAATATATTGTTATATATATATATGGGTTGTCTGACGATGTATGGAATTCAACGGGTTAATCCTTCATGATACAATAGAGCGTCAGGTAGGAGAGGAGACAACGTTGCATGATTAGGGTCAGACTTAGGTACAGGCAGAGCACGATCCTTAGGTACAAGCTCAGGGACGAGATCAGGTTCAGGATCCAGTGCAGGCAGTGCAACAGCCAGGTTTGGCAGCCTTTGGATCGTGTCTTGACGAGCAGCTTCGGGCTAGATTGGTACGTGTCTTGCAGGGGATTGATAGAGGCACGTATGGTACAGAGCCATCTATGGCGTATTTGACGTGGGAGTTCCAGTCGCAGCACCCACCACTTTTTCACGGTGAGGGTGGTCCGTAGGAGGTTGAGAACTGGATCAAATGTATGTAGATGATTTTTGAGCAGCTAGAGACACCTCCAAGGCGTAGGGTCAAGCTGGAGACCTACATGCTGAGAGGACTGGTGAAGGGTTGGTGGGACGTACAGGTACAAGCTCATAGGCATGAGGGCCTGGCATGAAAGGACTTCGAGGTCATGTTCTTTGTGCACTTTTATCTAGAGAATCTGAGGGCAGATAGATCTCAAGAGTTCTTGAGTATCCAGCATGGAGATATGTCCATTATTCGGGTCCAGGTGAACTTCTTCGAGGATGGCTTACGACACGCCATTCGGGTCCAGGTGAACTTCTTCAGGTTGGGTTCTTTCTCCTAAGAGGTGAACCAGGCGCTCACATCTGAGGGCAACAAGTGAACGAAACCTCACATGGTTAGGGTAAAAGCTTCATGTGATGACTCAGACAGTAGGAAAGGAGGACATGACGAGTTTCGGTAGGGCAGTCAGGCCAAGGATTCAACTAGACCACCTCATGGGAGTTCTTCAGTGATTTTCTTCCAATGCAGACAGCCGAGACATGTTTGGGGCTATGCGATAGGCCTATGAATGAGTGCCGAGCATGTGTACAGGGTAGGAATCTAGAAAGGATTTGCAGGCATCCTTCGTAGATAGCCGGAATGCAGGGACCAGGACAGACAACAGCGTCTGGAGTTGGCTCAGGTTCAGTACTTGGAGAGGGTATTCGAGGTTAAGCTGTGCGTGATGGTCACGATAGAGATAGTGGAACCAAGCTGAGGGGTTAGTGGATGGTGACTAGAGCAGCACCACAGGGAGTTCAGTCATCAGGCAGCCGTGTTTCAGGCCAAGTGCACGTCGTGGAGCTGACAGGTGTTGAGTAGGCCGGTGAGCTGATGATAGTTATAGGTACACCGCAATGTGACTATGATATCCATTTTCCATTTTGGCATGACCTGTAGAGACATGTATTTTTTGAGTGCACATGGTGCACAAGATCTATGTGGAATGACTAGATGCTAGTCAGTGGGATTGGCACTATATCGGGCATGTGATATATTCTATATGTATGTGTATGATATGCATAGCATTGAGGCATTGAGGATTTGGGTTAAATGAGGTGTCGTGCACATCGTTGCATCGAGGATGCAGGTTACATGAGGCTCTGTGGGCATCGGGGCATCGTGGATGCATGTTACTTTAGGTGCTATGAACCAGGACCTCGTGGAGGCGGACACCGATGTGGTGCGGGTCACGTTTGGTGTCGAAAGCGACACATGAGTGCAAGTGAGATTCAGGGGTGAAGATGCATCACGGGAGGACTATGCGTCTGGAAAAAAGGTTATTAAACCATGTTTTCCTTATGTTTTGTTGGGTTGAGACAAGGTAAGGTGATTACTATGGTGGGGATCCCCTTGAGGTACTTAGTCGGAACCTTTGAGACCAGGGTAGTCCGGGTCGTTTAACTAGGATGGGTGTGTTCGGTACCATCTCATGGTTTCATTTGGTAGCTTTGGGATGAGCTACATTAAGGTGGGGAGTTTGTAAGAACCCGAGTGTTTGGAACGTTTCAAAATCCCGAACCTATTTAAATTTTTGACTCGTTTTTGAGAAGTCAGGAAAATTTGGGCAGTGTCTGGAAATTTCCAGAATATACGCTGTGTTCATTTAGTTCATGTTGTGTATGTGTTAACCATGTGACCGGCTGTGTACTCTCCACGTACATGCCGTGCGGTGACCATGTAGTAGTTTCATACTACACGGCGTGTTGTTTTAAACACGCCATGTGTACCTCGACCATGTGATGCCATATAGGGTGTGTAGGCCGTTGGTCGGGTAGAACAAGGGACACGCCATGTTTCCTTTGAACACACCGTGTGTAAGGGAAACACATGGTGTGTGGGTAAGTCAGTGAGGAAATTTTGTGGAACCAAGTACAGGACATGTACCCCAAGGTGCACGCCGTGTACTCATATTGGCAGGTTCAGAATTTAAGTCGGCGGAGTCAGCCATCTTACGAACAGTTAAATGACCTATACACGGCGTGTAGTCCAAAAGTACACAATGTGTACTTTCTTTTTTTCGCCTTAAATGGGAAGTAGCCTCGTATTGATGCAGTATCTCATATCCTCCACCCGGATATGCAAACCAAGTCGGCTAGGATTTCAATTGCTTCCCAGTTCATCATCTGATGTCCGATCCGAACTTAGATTAGTGCGTTGGAACCCCCTTGGCAAGGCCTCGATTCTTCATTTTCCGTTTTGTCTGATTTTCGTTCTAGAATGAGTTATAGGCGCTTGAGAAATATTGAATCTTTTGTAGATTTACCGTGTTTTAGACCAAATTGACTGGTGTTACCGAAGGAGTAGTATCGTGCGAGTCACAGGTAGGTGGTGCATATCTCATTTTGTGTTTTCGTGGTTATTTGGGTGATGCGGACTTCGGTGTGTTTTTGGGTATTCTGAGCGGAACCTGTTTTATCTGTTTTCTTCATACTGTATTGTTTAGGGGACCTCTGGGATGCCTTTGGTTATGATCGGTTACCTATTTTCGTGAGCAGGGCCGGGTGAGGGGTCATTGCTCAACGGGAAATTTTGGATGGGGAACGCCAAATTGTCTAAATTGAAATATTAAAGTGTTAAACTATTTAAATTAATTTACTAAAGCCTGTTATAATTGTTAGAGGCATTAAACTCCTCAGTGATGGTATGGGATAGCACCCTTTTTCGTACAATTCAGTTGTTTATTATGTTTTGACTGGTTATGATTTCTATTTTAATTTGTAATATATGCAATTGCTGGATTTCATCTGCTGGACCTTATTGGAGTTTGTTGGGCTTGACCAGGTTACGCTTGACTGATGTTGATCACAGGTTGAGGTTTTTCCTAGGATACATTGGGTTGTTTGACCACGGGATTGGGCATCATGGATTTAAAGAACTGGAAATTTCAAGGGAAATTTTTTTATTAATTTTCTTTGAAAATTTTACGAGTCCGCAGTTTCTGACAGAGCTTGATTCCGAGGCCCGGTGTGCCCGGAATCAATTTCAGATGTTTTGTTCGGGTACGTTCAGTAAACGTATGATCGGGATCTTCAATATTTATAACCGGTGCTCGGAATCAAAATCTGAGGGCACTGAGAAAACCACAACGCTGATATTTTCATAAGGGAGCCTTCACCGCGGGTGCAATTGCATGAGTGGAGAAGTTAAAAATTGTGGAATAAATAGAATTTTGAAGCAAATTTTATTTTATTCAGAGGTGGTTTAAACAACCAAAAGGTGGTTTGATGTGGGGACCACCACACCATAACCTCTCATGAGAGGTTATGGTGGTGGGGCCCACCTCCCGCATAACCTCCCTCAGTAGGATTAACTAGGTGGGGCCCACACACAACCCACCCCATTTTCAAACTTTCAAAAACCCCACCATTAATTTATTAACTCCACTCTCCATTTTAATGGATAAAACTTATCCTACCAATTAATTTTATCAACACACGAAATTAATAGTGAAGTTATGTTGTTTTGAATTTCGAATTCGTTGGAAAATTTATTAAAATAAGGCCAAGCGGTATTTAATTTTTGGATTGGGAAGCATTGCACTGGAGCCTTTCCTCCTCCTCCTCCTTCTCCGAAGAACACAAAGAACGCGCCAACTCCGATGAAGAATGCTCGACTTTTCTTCCTCTGAATCTTCCCCTTCCAGCGAGAGACTCTTCAACGGATCTTCTCCTTCCCCTTCGTCTTTAACGGACCGAAGAAAAAGCTCGGAAGTGGAATCGGGTAGCGAGCGACGGTAGCTTCGCCTTCCCTTGAGACGGAAGAACGCCGACATCCCCCTTCGTCGTCATCTTCCTCACGACGTCGTAGCGCGACGAACCTCGAACGACGACACCTAACGGGAGGAGATTATTTTTGAGGAATAATTATTTTCTCCTTTGTAATTTTTCTTTAATATCTAGAACCGCTTGTTATCAAACTAACGGGAGGAGGCCAGACCGCATGAACATGGCCGACACTCCACATTTTTTGGTTGCGTTTTGTTGCGGTTTGATTTGGAAGTAAAGCGGTGTCGTCGCACCAAGAAGGAACAGAAGAATTGCGGCCGGTGCGGGCTGTGACGAAGAAATGCGGTGTCGTCGCACCGTGCCATGGAATGCGAACGAGGCCGCGGCGGAACGGCGCGTCGTTGTCACGCCGCGCCTGACAGATTCACGTCAATTATGGAAGGGGCGGCCTGAAAAACCGGCCGCCGGAAGATGCGAGACCGCAGGGGTCCCCTATGAGACCTAGCAGTTCAATAGGCACGACCCCATTATGGGGTCGTCGTTTCACAAAAGAGGGGGGCAACACCCCCCCTTTCTTGTCACACGGGCGCGCCATGCTGGCCGCATCGTGCTGGCCGCTTTCATGGTTGCGCCGTCGCGCCTCCGGCCATGCTGAGCTGTCATGCCATGCCGAGCAACCGAGTCGGGCCGTTGGACCTGGTCGACACCCAGGCCGGGTCGACCCGGTTTGAAGCGGCCCAGTGGGTACCAGGCCGGGACGGGCCTAGACCCCCCTATTTCGGACAATTCTCTGTCAAATGCCCATATCATGGGCTACAGAACTATGATTGAAGAACCGTCAGTTGCGATGCGATCCTTGAATCGAGATAGTAGTTTTGGTATACTATAGTCAAGGTTTTGAAAAAAATTGGGTTCTTCCGGGTTGGTTCATGCACGAAACCAATCGGGCCCTCGGAATAGAAGCACTTATATTTTGAGCTTCGTACATCTGATTGACGTGTCGTCGACCTTGTTGGTTTTCTCAGGGTGAGACGGACCTTTTGGCTTAATCTTCTCGAGGTTTGGATGTAGTTGGAGTACAGTTGGGTTGATTATGACATAAAAACCAACTGGGCCCCTAAGACGGATAGGCCAATAACTATCAGACCGGGCGTCTGATTGACACGCTGTCTGTTGCGTTGAGTTTCTTTTGACGTGACAGAAGGTTGTGATACATCAACTCTGATCTATGTGATAGTTGATGTATCGAACCCTTGGCTCATGGAGCGGATCATCCCGGAACTAGCGTGCTGTGTGCGGGAACCTAGAGCGGGCTGCGACTGCATCGACTTCTGTACTGGAATCCTCCGTGGGTTCGACGATGATGACGCCGACTACCGGTTCTGCGTGGACCATCGGTTCTATGTGGACCAGTGCTCGACGATATTGTGTGGATCAGCGCATACCAGTTCTGTGTGGACCAGCGGTTCTATGTGGACCAGCGCTCGACGACTCTGTGTGGGTCATTGCAGGGGTTAGTACCTATCGATCCTATGTGGGTCCAACAGCATATATGATCCAGTGGCTACAACCGATCATCTAACCACTGTCTTCTTTTTGGAATACCTATGTGAGCACAGTCTTGTCTTTTGTACCTTATCATCAATGAGTGACTTGATATCCTCTGTGGATTTTGTTGTGCCATTCTGTGTGGACGAGGTTGTACTTGAGCTCATGGGTGGAGCTAGAAATGAATACTTAGGTATATGTGTAGGAATATACATAAGAAGAGTTGGATGTTAGTTCGTTATTGTTATCCTTCCTGTGTGGACTTGTAGTGGCTTCTTGGATGGACTTATAGTGGTCTCTAGTGTGGACACGTAGTGGTTTCCTATGTGGACTTGTGTGCGATTCCTGTTTGGATTCGCAGTGGTCCCATGTGTGGACCTCCTGTGTGGACTCATAGTCATTTTCTATGTGGATTGGGTTGTACTTGAGCTCATGAGCAGAGCTGAAAACTGATGACTTATTTATACGTATGGGAATATATCTAAGTAGTGTTGGATGATACTTCGTTATTGATACCACTCCTTTGTGGTTATGCTTTGTGGATTTTGGGAGACCTTCGGGGGTCTCGGGGTCCCTACTGAGTAGCTTATACTCACCCCTGCATGGGCTATGCCCACACTACGTTGTGTTGGTTATAGACGACGGACAACACTGATCGTGGTTGAGGCTTGAGGAGTTGGACAGTACCGGAAGGTGGACCTCACGACGTGACGGTACCCAGAGGTGGACCTCACAACGAGTTGGTACCCGGAGAAGACGAACATACGTGGAGAGCTTAGGAGGACATTTGTACCTACCTTTCTAGTAGGAACCCAGAGGACGATCCAAGAGCTTCTTGTCACCTTTCATCTGTTGTCCTTTGAGTTGTACTTTACTTTCAGTTGTAGTTGTACCTTTCCATTGGGCTTGTATTTCCATACCCTTTTTACTTTCAACACACTTGTTTCTACTTTTCTTAGTGTTTACTTCCGCTTTTACTCTGTTTGTGTGTGTGTTTTTTCATTTTAAAGAGGCAATGCCTTCTCGGTTATAGGGATTTACGCATCTGGGGCTAGTCTCCAGCCCCTGCCCTATGGAAGGCGGGCTTATGGTAGTTACGACATGGGCCCTGGGGGACGGGACGTGACAAATTGGTATCAGAGGAGTTCGGTTCTATAGCTAAACTCGAGACTCTGATCTTTCTTCTATGTGAAGAAATAGTGTTAAGGGTGTTGAGTGTGGTTACCAGTCCAGGGAGTCTAGTGTTGGTGTGGCGGACGATGTATCCATACAACAGGACCATGACTTCTGGTTTCGGACTCAATGCATGAAAACATTGATTGCATGTGTGTTTCAAGAGTTTCCTTTGTGGTCTCCTTGAGTCATCTCACCAGGTTTGATCATTTGACCATGGTGTACCTGTTTCTTATCAGGATGCCACTGCGAAGACAACCAGCTAGGGTTGCCTAAAAAGAGTACATGATGACGGCCCACCGAGCGATGAGACTCCGGTGCAGGGGCCCTCTTTCTGTTTTAGCACCTTCGGGTGGTGTACCAGCAGCACCACCACCCGTTAGGCATTATATGCCACCAGCCGAACTAGTGGATGGTGCACGCTGGCAGAGCGAGATGCACATGTTTCCGAAGCAGAGGCCTATGAGGTAATGAGGCGAGATAGTTTTCCCAGGTAGCATTGGACTGGATGGAGGCGATTGCTAGAGTCCTACGCCTTGCATAGACACTAGTAGAGCAGATGATGATATTAGCTACTATAGTCTTCCGATGAGAGACCCTGAGGTTGTTTTGTTTAGTAATGAGGCTTCGGTACATGGACTGATTCCTGTGATTGTACATTCGGGTAGTGTGACAGCTATGTGACTACCTCTTTGTCAGAAGACACTACCGGTGATACCGGTAGAAGACACTGGTAGGCTTAGTGCCTAACTTATGTTTCAGCACCAGTTTTTTCTCATGTTCTGAGGCGAGCCTGACTCGTAGGCGGCTGAGAACTGGCTTGAGGAGGTGGTTCCAAGTTTTCTGGAACATATACAGCTTCGACAGTATGACATGTCGGAAGATGAGCACTCAACAAGGCGTACCACTCGTTTCTGGTACTCGTGGATGCATTATGATCAGTACTATAGACTCTAACTTCTGAATGAAGTGTGTCTAAAGGACATACGAGATAAAACTTTTCCTCTATGCATTCCTATTTATGCTAGGATGCTAGAGAGAACCTTTGTGGTTGTGAGTATTTTGGCTGAATGGTTTTAGCCAGTGATCGATAACATTGGGACGGCAGGAAACTGGCGCCAGTCTCAGAGACTTGGGCATGTAATTTGTTTCAGGAATAGGATGTGATAAGGATAGATGAATCTGTAGAGTAGGAGACATGGAAGCGGAGCTTCGAGAGCAGTATGTGGTGGTGTACTTTTCTACATATTACAACCACCCTCCTTTGTAGTCCCCACCAAGCTCAGGGAGCTGGAGGGCTGGGGAAGAGAGTAGCTGCTTGCGGTCAAGGGGTATAACCAAAGGCTATAAGAATGATTTGTGGTATAGTCTATGTCTACTATGAGCTTCCATATAAATAGACATAGATACAAATCATTCTATCCTTCCACGAATCTTGTCCCAGACCTAGAGGTTCCGGGTAAGCCTTTGACTTGCCCCTCACGTCTAGAAATACATTTGGGAGGAGAATCGATAATCACACTTACGCTGATGGTGAGATATGACCCTCAAGGTGAGAGTTTCCATTGGAATCTCTTAGTGGCAGCGACGAGGCCTTATGACATTGGTCTATCTATGGATTGGATTCACAGTTCATACCCAGGTTGATGGTATTGTGCAAAAAGGGTTGTAGTTTATCTACAATGTTGGGATGGTTTTCCTTTGTCAGCGAAAAGGGAAGACCTCTGGGTGCGCAGGATAAACTAATGCATTGGAGGGTACGACCGACCACTATTGAGTCCATCAACCTTACCCTCGTGGCCTCATGAGTTTTGAGTTTCAGTTATAATCAGGAAGTGAAGGCCTCTGGAGTTCGAGGATGACGACCACGTCCTTATACAGGTCTCACCTCGACAACTTTTACGGAGATTTGGCTGAGGAAACAAGTTACCTCCAACGTTCAACGGACATTTCAGGTCCTTAGCAGGGTAGGCGAGGTGGATTACTACTTTACCTTACCACCTGAGTTGCACCAGGTGCATGATGTCATCCACGTATCTTAGCTAAGGAGATACGAGCACGATCCATCACACATCATCGACCATAGGGAGTTGGAAGTTGATGAAAGTGGGGCATTCTCAGTGGTTTAGTGGAGATCCAGGATCGACAGGAGCAGGTCCTATGTGGATGGATTATTTCCCTTGTACACTTTCACAAGTTTCACAAGAACCTCCAGGAAAGCACATGGGAGCGGAAGGCTCAGATGTGTTCTCTGTTTTTTCATAGTGTGAGTTGAAGCTTTATGGGGACATAAAGCCCTGAGGTGGGAGTAATGTTAAGACACTGAAATTTCAAGTTAAATTTTATTCTTAATTTTCCATTGAAATTTTATGAGTCCGCAGATTCTGACGGTGTAACACCCCGAGCTTCCATGATACGCTTCTCATTCAATAATGCAATAGCTTGCATTGTACGCAACTTTGAGTTCTAACACACCGCGACTAATCAAAGTAGCTGTTATGAATAGTAATAACCACTTTTTAAAATTATAGAAATTTTATATTTCAAAATGGACTTCATTTTTGTATTCGGAATATCGAAATTAGCCTATGTTGAATTTTTGGTATTTTTCTGAGAACTTCTAATTTTTTATGAATAGTGAAAAATACTTAAAAACAACTTTTTAAATAAAAATAATTTATAGTGATAAATTATACTATTGAGTGGTTTTAGAGTATAATTAGAATATATTTTTACCATTTTATCCAATGGTGGTCATTAGAATTAATTTAACGTTGAAATTGGACATAAACAATTGCCAATCTTTTGATATAAATTGTTTCTTAAAACACGCTATTTGTTGTGAAAGCGGGAATTAATTATAAAATTAATTAATGCAACTTATATGTTTGGAATTTTGTAAAATAGACATCATTTTGGAATTTAGAATATCAAGTATAGCTTAGGGTGAAATTTTGGCATTGTTCTGAAAAACTTCAATTTTTGATGAATAGTGAAACCACTAAGTGGTAGTTAAATAACCGATTTTTCGTTTAAATGAAATATTACCACTTCTGTGATTTGATTTTCAAAAATCCCACATACATGGTTGTCATTAAGAAGTAAAATGTGGTTCAATGAGATTAAAATAATATTTTGGTGAATAGTAACTTTTAAGTTCTTAATCGCGATTAGAGGTAATTAGTGTAGTTTAAGGTAAAAACAATATTTTAATAATATGATATGAGCTTGACACTTATCATACTCCTATTGGATGAGTCATGGCCGACCACGACAACCCATGGGTCAACTTGGGGACCCCATGGAGCCACTTTGGTTGGAAAATGACATTAATATATATTTATTTAATGTTAAAATTAAATTTACACAAACATGAGTTGTTTTACTAAAACAGTTTTTAAGTGGGGTTACACAAGTCCAAATTTTTACTATAAATATTAATTAGAAATCTAAAAAGATTTCCTACATCATAGTATTTTTTTTATAATTTTTAGACATTAAATAAATTAAATTATTTATGAAATCATTATGATGCAGTGATGACCTCATTATTTAACGATTTAAATAAAATGAGAAGATAATGCAAAATTCAAGGCTTACACTTGTCCAAAGCCTATTGGATGAGGATCTTTCGAACCCTTATCACCTTAGCCACGAATTATATAAATGTGGGACCTTTAGAATCCGAAAATAGTTGTATAATAATGTAACATTTCAATCTTTCCAAAAGAGCCCCTCCTCTCCACTTATAAAAGGCCCCCACCTCTCCCACCTCATTTACACCTTCAAGCCATTTGGCTCGGCCAACCTCTGCCCAAATACTCTCCCAACTTTCCCCTCTTACTCCTAGAAGCCTCACTTTGGGCAGAACTCTTCCCAAGGAAGCCTTTGTCTCAAATCAAAAAGAGTTACCCGATTTTGAGGTAATGTCTTCTCTAATGTTGTTTTGTTTTATTTTTCTTCTCCAACCCCATAAACTCTTTTTATTCATTTCTTTTGTAACAACACCAGTATCCTCAATATACTAGGATGTTTTTATAAGAAGGATTCGATCTACATTTACACACACCTACATCTAATGGTTAAAGAACATACGGTTTCTATGGATGGCGAATTTCTGCCTCACGAAACGATGATTGTTCAACACTCATATAACACCTTCAAAGGTGGCCATTAAGATGTCACTATTTTTATATATGATATATAATATGTTTATGTTTTACTTATGCTTCTGTATTTATCATTTATGGCATACTTTATGATTTCCATTATTGGTAAAACGTGATAATTTCATTTTAGGAAGTGCGGACTACCGCCCCCTCAAAGTGATTTGAATCATTAATGCCATATGTGGGATGTATAAAGGTTGGAGTAAATGGTATTATACACTATATTATACTGTAATTATATTATACATTTATATCATTATGATTTCCTTCCATTAAATATGAAATTGAAATGAAAGTAGCGTTCATGCGTACGTACGGCTTACCGTCTCCATGAACGGTGCATTTCTTTTCTTACCTCTAAATGTTACGTAATATTATAAATGAATGTATATACTAGATATATAAGATATATATGAAATCTAAATCATGAATATAATTCTGGAGATAATGGATATTCTACCACATAAACAACTTGTAATTATAAGAAGTTTATTGTTGACTCAAGTACCAAAAATCGACAAAATGACCGTTATTAACTTAAATAATTACATAATGTTCATAACAGGGTAATAAGTGATATAAAAGGAATAATGAAGATAAAAATATGTTCTTAAGTAAATAGAAATTAATTCTAGTTTATTATTCAGGAGGTTAAAGAATGGTCGATTCAGGACAAGACGTAAGGTAAGGGAACTTCTTAACCCAACTTCCATTCTTTGGGTTAATATCCTACTTTCAAATTATGTCATGATATTATTATGTCTTATTTTGTATTTTTACTTTCTTTATGTGTACCTATAGTGAATACACATAATATATCTATTTTATTTTAAAAATGATCTTTGTAAGGACTTTGTCTCAATCTCCATTCATTGAGGCATATTTTGTTTTATACACAATTTTCTTTTATACGGTGTATAAACCCCTTTGACTTTTACGGTTATTCAAAAGGAATCTTTTTATACGAAGCGTTTTGCTAAACTACAAAAGGGAATGTTTTTCTTTCCGTACATATGTGGCGACAACGACTTCTCCGCCGCTGTGACCATTATTTGAGTTTCGGCTTCCTCTACAAGCCATCTTTTTGTTTAATGAAAAATAAATACAAAGTTTTAACTTTCTTTTATTTTGGTATTGAAAATGGTTTTGAAAGCGTTTTTATTATATCAATGTTCTGTATTGATATCTTGTGATTGAAATGTGGAGATGTTATGTTTCCTTTATGCATGTTTTATGTGATACGATTATGTTATGGTTTATGAGGTGTTTAAACCTGTTCATATGAGGAATGTATTGGACTTAATAAGTGACGGGTGGAGCCCGCTATAGCTCCTCAATGCATCGGCAGGTCTCATGAGACAAACTAGTGTCTTGACACAAGGCCTTGAAAAAATCTTATTTGTGGTCTTGGCACGAGGCCTTGACTACATGGTTATGATAGTCTGGCATTATGCATTCCATCATTATGAAAGTGGTTATTGATATTGCATGTGATTATTCGACCAGTAGAATATCCATGTGAAGAAGTATATGGCATTATCTCATTTTACTTTTGCCATATTATGTTGATGTTCGAGTTTAAAAGGCTTTTTTTTAGTTATACATTTCCTTAAATGTTTATGTTTATTTATGAAAGCTTCCGCAATATTGTTATCCTTACTGAGCATCTGAGCTCACCCCTTTGAATGTTTTAATATTTTATAAGATGTGAAGAAGTATTTTATGAATGACCTGCAGGGATAGTCAGAAGAGGATATGAGTGTGGACTATGAAGACTTTGTTATTAGTTTTTCACTTTATGATGTAATTTAACATTTATGAATGTATCTAGTGTTTCCAAGGCTACTAAACTAAACGGCCTTTTGAGACTTGATCTTTTGTGATCATGCCAATGTTACGAAGTAATGCACCGACTCTAGTTTGCTGGGGTCGGGGCGTTACAGTTGGTATCAGAGGCAGTTTAGTACTAACCTTGGAAGCTAGATTTAGATAAACTCTGATTAGAACACATAGCCCGAAGATAGAATTTAAGGATTAGTATAGAATAACTTCCTAGAATTTTGGTATTATAGTGATGTTATGAGTTTTCCGAGCAATACATCCCTGTCTGGATACGAGCAGGTAGAGGCGGCTCTGGCACAGATGTGCCTAGGGGTAAAACCCGAAAACACCTCTTTGAGCTAGACTCGAACGGGAACTGGTGCACGACAACGGGCCTTGCTGCACTCTTGGTTACGACACTCCCAGGGGATATGATTTGGATAATTCTCATTTTCTTTATAAACCACTATGAAGGGTTCTAAGTATATACTTCCTCAAAGAAAACATTTTTATGGATTATATCCATAAATAGTTCAATTTATGTAAAGTATTTTACAAATATGGAATTATCTATTTTATTTCATAAACTAATCTAGTTTATGCCATTGTTTAGAAATGGCGCCTAGTGGAAGGAATGGAAACCGTATCAATGCACGCACTCTGTGTAGGGATTGCCCTCCTGCTCAAGATAATTATGGTGGAGCTAGTGATACAACTGGTGCTGATCAGCTTCTCACCGTACTGGGAAAACTCACGCAGGTTATGAATAATAACCTTACTCGTATGGAGCACCCTGATCCGCAACGTGGAGGATCAATGTTAGACCGCTTCATGAGGAAACAACCACCAACCTTCAATGGGAGTACAAATCCTATAGTAGCTGAGCAATGGATAAATTCCTTAGAGAAAATATTCCATGCCTTGGGGAGTAGTGAAAGGGAGAAGGTTGTCATGATAGTTTACCGCCTCACTGGAGATGCCGATCAGTGGTGGTCGCTGATTCAAAACCCAAAGGAAGATGATGAAATATCGAATATGGAATGGAGGGAGTTCAAAGATCTTTTCTTAGAAAAATACTTTCCTCGTGACCATCGAGCAGATATGGAAAGGCAATTTCTGAGTCTGAGGCAGAAGGAGGATGAGAATGTCGCAAAGTATGAGGCTAACTTTACAAGGATAGCGAGGCATGCTGCCGATTATATACGTAACCCAAGGAGTAAGATTGATCATTTCTTTGATGGGTTAAAACCATTTCTCCATCGATCATTAGTATCACAATCCTTCTCATCATACGAAGATATTGTCTCGTGTGCTATCAAGACAGAAAAGGAATTCTCTAAGTCTTATGAAAACAAAGTAAAGCAAGAGAAGAAGAGAACGGTGGAACAAGAGACAGATAAAGGGAAAAAGGGAAAGAAGGATTTTCCATTATGTGATAATTGTGGGAAGAATCACCCTGGTACTTGTCTAAAAGGAATGGGAGTTTGTTATAAATGTGGAGAAAAGGGTCACCAGGCTCGTGATTGCAAGGGAAAGAAAGAGGCTATCAAAGTTTAATGCTATAATTGTAGAGAAATGGGTCATTATGAAAATGAATGTCCTAAGCGTCAGGGAAACTTACCTCAGAAAAGGCCAAGGGATCAAGGACAATCTTATGTTGTTACTATAGTTGAAGCAGAATAACTAATGTATTTGTGCTTTTGGACTCATTGATTATATTTTGGTTATTAGAATAATGTGATATATATATATAAGGATTGTACTGCAGTACTTGTTGATTTCAGTAAGGTTTTAATATGATGAGGGTAATTATATTTTTAGTATGTGACAATAAGAGAAACTTTACTTTGTTTGGGGAATTTGATAAATTGATTTTGGAATTAAGAGACCTTTTAGAGAAAGTCTGGACAGAGGTATTTTGGATAACTATAATGGTTGGAGTGGATTAAGTTGATATTTGGATAGTATTGTTTAAGGTTAAAAATTTTATGAAGATTATTTTTGGAATATTATGATACTATAGTTTTAGGAAAAGGACAACCTGCAGGGTGGGGAATAACCCGTCGCGTCGGACAAAGCTGCAGGAATCGAACCCACAACCATAGTGCGACAAGCCTTTATTTCCTACCACTAGCCTACAGGAAGTCCCTAGTTATTAAAAAATAGTTTTACTAATCTAAATGGTATGTGTTAATATTTGGAACCTTATACAATTAGGATAAAAAGAATATTTTTGAGTTCAGTTACCATTTGGAGTAAAAGATGGGTTTATGGAAAAAATTTATTAACGAATGAAAGTATACATAACAAGTATGTATATTCCCTTACGTTCTTAGTAAATCTCCTAAATAAATTCCTCAACATTATAAAAGGTAACTTAAAACAAAAATGTTGTCGGTTAACTTTTCCAACTGGGGATTCAATGACCGTTTTATAAGGCCCCGTCCTTAAACCTTACTTAATCTTGAGTTATTACAAGATTACACATTGAGGATCTTTTCGGGTTTAGAGTTTTAGAGAATTAGATCATAAAACTTGCATTACATTCCACATATAAACCAAGTGGTTACATAAAGATAGTATTCTTCATTCCCATAAATGGAAACACATTTAAAATAAAACATGGATTATTTCTTGACACATCCTTGACTCTATCATCTTATCGTGTACCTTTCCCTTGCCCTGTGAAAAACATTTCAAAAACTTGGGATGAGCATAAAAACTCAGTATGGGTTAAAAAAACATGGAAAGGAAACATGAGTTCATATATACATAAGAATGAAATCATACTTTACCCATAAAACATAGTCACTTTAACATACCTCATAAAATCATGAATAAATCATAGAAATCATAAGACATAAAGGTAACTTGAGGCATTCATAACATTCTTACGTAGGGAGTAACCCTCTTGGTTACATTTGGAATACCCATCACAGTATATTCCCTAAATCTCTTCGGAGAAACCTTAACGTTTCACTCCTTCGCGTTACCCAATGCATTGGAGAGCTATAACGGGTTCACCCGCCCTTAGTTTATCACGGAACCACCCGTCTTCATAATAATTCCCAAGAACCATAACATAATCATATCACATAAAACATGCATAAAGGAAACATAAAATTTCCACATTTCAATCATGAGATCTCAATACAACACAAAAACCATTGTGAAAACCATTTTCAATACCAAAATAAAAGAAAAGTAAAACATGGTATTTATTTTTCTTTTAAAAAGAAGGTATGGCTTGTAGAGGAAGCCGAAACTCAAATAACGGTCACGATGGCAGAGAAGTCGTTGTCACCGCATACGTACGACAAAAACATTCCCTTTTGTCATTTAGTAAACGCTTCGTATAAAAAAGATTCCTTTTGAATAAACGTAAAAGTCAAAGGGGTTTATACACCGTATAAAAGAAAGTTGTGTATAAAATAAAATATGCCTCAATGAAAGGAGATTGAGACGAAGTCCCATACCTCGTATCCGACTTGACCCGACCGTTCTTTAATCTCCTGAATAATAAACTTGAGTTAATCTCTACTTTCTTATGAATCTTTTCAAGTTCATTATTCCTTTTATACCATGTTATGAACATCATGTAATCAGTTAAGTTAATAATGTTCATTTTGTCGGTATTTTGTTCTTAAGTCAAAAATAGACTTCTTACACTTACATGTTGTTAATTTGGTCAAAGGTTCATTATATCCAGAATGATATTAGTGATTTGGATATCATATATATCATATATATTCAGAATATACATGTATTTATAATATTACATCACATTTAGAGGTAAGAAATGAAATGCACCGTTCATGGAGACGTTAAGTCGTACGTACGCATGAACGCTACTTTCATTTCTATTTCATATTTTATAGAATGGAATCATAATGATATAAAGGTATATTATAATTCCAGTATAATATCATATATAATATCATAGTTCCATCCTTTATATGTCCCACATATGGTATTTAACGAATCAAATCATTTTGAGGGGGCGGTAGTCCACACTTCCTAAAATGAAGATATCGTGTTTACCCATAATGGAAACCATAAAGGTATGACCAAAATGAAAAAAAAAACAGAAGATTAAGGAAAACATAAACATATTATATATCATATATAAAAATAGTGACATCATAATGGCCACCTTTGAAGGTGTTAAATGAGTATTGAACAATCATCGTTTCGGGAGGCAGAATTTCGCCATCCACAGAAACCGTATGTTCTTTAACCATTTGATGTAGTTGTGTGAGAGTGTAGCTCAAATAAATCTTATAACAACATACTAGTATATTGAAGATATTGGTGTTGGTACAAAAGAAGTAAATAAAAAGAGTTTAGGGGGTTGGAGAAGCAAAATAAAACAAATGAACATGATAGAATGAATTACCTTTAAAAGTGTAACTCATTTTGATTTGAGTCTAAAGGCTTCCTTTGAAAGGATTCTGCCCAAAGGAAATCCTCTAGGATGAGTAGAGGGATGTGTAGAGAGTAAATGGGCAGGGTTTGGCCGAGCCAAAGGCTTGAGGAGTGTGTGAAATGAGGTAGAGGTGGGGGCCTTTTATAAGAGGAGAGGAGGGGCACTTTTGGAAAGTAAAGAAATATTACTTTATTTGAAACTGTTTTTCGGTTTTAAAAGGTCCCAAATTGGTATAATTCGTGTATAAGGTGATAAGGGTTCGAAATACACTCATCCAATTGGTTTTGGACATGTGTAGTTCATAGATTTTATATTATCTTTCTATTTTATTTAAATCGTCAAATAATGATGTCATCACTGCATCATTATTATGTCATAAATAATTTAATTTATTTAATGTCTAAAAATCATAAAAAAATACTATGATGTAGGAAATATTTTTAGCTTTACAATGAATATTTATAATCAAATATATGATCTTTATAACCCCATGTAAAAATTGTTTTCGTAAAACATATTATGTTTGTGTCATTTTTACTTTTACATTAAATAAAAAGTTATTTATGTCATTTCCCAAACAAAGTGGATCCATGGGGTCCCCAAGTTGACCCATGGCTTGTCTTGGTCGGACATGACACAACCAATAAGTTTGGGACATGTGTCAAGGTCATTTCATATTATTAAATCATTATTTATACCTTAAACTACACTAATTACCACTAATCGCGATTAAAAACATAATAAGTTACTATTCACCAAAAAAATATTTTAATCCCATTGAACCACATTTTACTTCTTAATGACAACCATGTATGTAGGATTTTCAAAATTCAATACACATTAGTGGTAAACTTTCATTTAACTGAAAAATCAGTTTGCTTGATTACCACTTAGTGGTTTCACTATTCATCAAAAATTGAAGTTTTTCAGAAAATTACCAAAAATTCACTCTAAGCTATATTTGATATTTCGAATTCAAAAATGAAGTCTATTTTACAAAATTCAAATCATATAAGTCACATTAATTAATTTAAAAATTAATTCCTGCTGCCAGAGCAAATAGCGTGTTTTTACAAAACAATAAGTATCAAAAATTGACACCAGTTTAAGTCTAATTTCAAAGTGAAATTGATTCTAATGACCACCATTGGATAAAATGGAAAAAATATATTCTAATTTCACTTCAAAACCAATTCAAAACATAATCTAATCATATAAATAAATTAGATTAAAAAGAAGTTTTGATGTAAAATGCAGTATTTTTCACTATTCCTTAAAAAATGAACATTGTCAGAAAAATACCAAAAATTCACACAAGGTAAATTTTGATGTCCCAATCATAAAGGATAAGTTTATTTTGACAAACATTGTTTATAAAATTGTCAAAATATATATTCAAAAATGGTTTGCCATCAAAAGGCAGTAAAACAATCTTTTAAGAATATTAGTGTATTCCATGCATAAGATTGTATTTATTTTCATTTTAAGCCTCTATAACACTATCTTAATCATTAATAGACATAGATAAAAATATCTATTATTCCTTACTTACTTGGGATGTTACATCCTTCCCCCCTTTAGAAAATTGCGTCCCCGCAATTTATTTACTTATCGAATAAATGGGGGTACTTATCCCTCATTGCATTTTCAGATTCCCATGTTGCCTCTTCAATCATGTGGTTTTTCCACAAAACCTTTACCTGGTGAATCACCTTATTCCGTAACACTTTCTCCCTGTGGTCAAGAATCTGGACCGGTTGTTCCTCATAAGATAGGTTCTCTTCCAGCTGAACTACCTCTGGACTCAAAACATGAGATGGATCTGGCATATACTTTCTCAACATCGAAACGTGAAAAACATTGTGTACCTGAGATAAACTCGGAGGTAAAGCCACTAGGTATGCAACTGATCCAACTCTCTCCAGAATTTCGTATGGTCCAATGAACCTTGGACTCAACTTTCCTTTCTTACCAAATCTCATCACACTTTTCCAAGGAGAAACCTTGAGAAAAACATGATCACCTACCTCGAAAGATAGATCCTTCCTCCGGTTATCCGCATTACTCTTCTGCCTGCTCTGAGCTGTTCTCATGTGTTTCTGAATCAGCTGAACTTTTTCTGCCATCTCTTCCACCAATTCTGGTCCCATTAACTTCCTTTCACCCACTTCATCCCAGAAAGCTGGAGTTCGACACCGCTTCCCATATAATGCCTGAAATGGTGTCATCTGTATACTGGAATGAAAACTGTTATTATATGAAAATTCAACCAAAGAAAGATGTTGGTCCCAACTTCCCTGATAATCCATAGAACAAGCTCGTAGCATATCCTCCATTGTCTGAATTGTTCGTTCTGACTGCCCATCTGATTGAGGATGAAAAGCTGTACTAAAATTTAATTCAGTACCCAACGACTTCTGAAGGCCTTTCCAAAAGTTAGAAGTAAACCTGGGATCACGATCCGATACAATGGAGAGAGGAACTCCATGTAACCTGACTATCTCTTTAAGATACAAACGGGAAAGTTGATCAAGAGATAAAGTATCTCGTATAGCAAGGAAATGAGCGGATTTGGTCAAGCGATCAACAATAACCCAGATTGCATTATTACCTCGAGATGTCTTCGGTAATCCAACAACAAAGTCCATGGATATATTCTCCCATTTCCACTTTGGAAGTGGTAAAGGATGAAGCATCCCTTTCAGTAACTGCCGCTCTGCTTTAACCTGCTGACAAGTCAAACACTTCACAGTAAAATCAGCAATATCTCTTTTCATTCCATCCCACCAGTAATACTCCCGCAGATCTCTATACACTTTAGTACTGCCCGGATGAACTGAAAATGGAGAACTATGAGCTTCACATAACAACTCTCTCTTCAACTGTGAATCACAAGGCACACACAATCTCTTCCCAAATCTCAAAACACAATCATTATCAATGTTGAATTCAGGCAACTTACCTTTCTGAACCAGCTCTACCTTTTTCTGCAACTCACTATCTTGCTTCTATGCTTGCTTGATTCTATCTGATAGAGAAGATCTCACTGATACCTGAAACAAAACAGAAGGACTTCCTGCACCAATAACTTCTATGCCAAAGTTCATCAAATCGTTAACCAAAGGATCACGTTCCAACCGCAACATTGTTAATGAAGCATTACTTTTTTGACTCAAAGCATCAGCCACTTTATTTGCTTTTCCCGGATGGTAATGAATTGTACAATCATAATCCTTGATTAATTCCAGCCATCTCCTTTGTCTCATGTTTAACTCTTTCTGAGTGAATATATACTTTAAACATTTGTGATCGGTATATATTTCACACTTTACTCCATACAAATGATGCCTCCAAATTTTTAAAGCAAAAACAACAGCAGCTAATTCCAAATCATGTGTAGGGTAATTTACCTCATGAGTTTTCAACTGTCGTGAAGCATAAGCAATTACCTGATCATTCTGCATTAGGGCGCAACCAAGTCCTTTCAATGAAGCATCACTGTATATAACAAACTCACCATTCCTGGAAGGTAGTGCCAAAACTGGAGCATTCACCAATCTTCTTTTCAATTCCTGAAAACAATCATCACATTCTTTTGTCCAGATAAACTTAACACCCTTCCGAGTTAGCTTAGTCATTGGACTAGATAATCGTGAAAAATTTCTAACAAACCTTCGGTAATAGCCCGCCAAACCAAGGAATCTACGAATCTCGGTTACATTTGTGGGTCTTGGCCATTCTTCCACAACTTTTGTTTTTGCAGGATCAACAGTTATTCCATGTTTAGAAACAATGTGACCAAGGAAAGAAATTTGTTGCAACCAAAACTCACACTTTCTGAATTTCCCATACAGTTTCTTTTCTTTTAAGTTTTGTAACATAACCCTTAAATGTTTTTCATGCTCCTATTTACTTTTAGAAAACACCAAAATATCATCAATGAAAATCACCACAAACTTATCCAGGAACTCATGGAAAATTCTATTCATTAAGTCCATGAATACAGCAGGTGCATTGGTTAGCCCAAAAGGCATTAATAGAAATTCATAATGGCCATATCTCGTATGGAACGCGGTCTTCGGAATATCTGCCTCCTTTACCTTCAGCTGATGGTACCGCGATCTTAAGTCAATCTTTGAAAAAAACTGAGCTCCCTGGAGCTGATCAAACAAATCATCGATATGAGGCAAAGGATATTTGTTCTTAACAGTGATATTATTCAAGGCTCTATAATCAATGCAGAGTCTCATAGAACCATCTTTCTTTTTAACAAATAAAACAGGAGCACCCCATGGTGATGTGCTAGGTCTAATGAAACCTTTCTCTAATAAATCTTGAAATTGCTCCTTCAACTCTAAAAGTTCAATTTGTGCCATTCGATAAGGGGGTTTTGAAATTGGCTTAGCATCAGGAACTAAGTCAACAGTAAACTCAACTTCCCGATCTGGTATTATTCTAGGAAACTCATCAGAAAAAACATCAGGATACTCATTTACCACTGGCACATCATTAATCTGAACTGTTCCTTTATTTTCAACGACGTGTGCAAGGTAACATTCATTTCCATCTTTTACAAGTTTCTCGGCCTCTTGATATGTTATCAAAAGTAAGGGTTCATTATTGTAAACAAACTGAAAGTCTTTCTGAAAAGAAACTTCTTTAGCTCTACAGTCAATCTTATCATGGTAAATAGAGAGCCAATACATACCCAGGATAACATCAAACTCTACTAGAGGTAGAATAATAAGGTTTGCAAGTAGGTTCTTTCCACAGATAAGGATAGGAAGATTCTTATAAATTCTTTTTGCCTCAACATTTCCCCCAGGTGTTTTTACCAAAATTTCAGGAGTCATTTCTTGAGATGGTATTCCCATTTTACTAGAAAAGGTTTCAGAGATGAAAGAATGTGTAGACCCTGAATCAAACAACACACTTGAAAAGTCTTTAAAAAACAAACAAAGTACCTGATACAACTTCATTTGATGGCCCGACATCTACTGAAGTAGTTGCAAAGGATTTCACCACCCCTTTCTGCTTGTAGTCTAACTGCTTCCCATCACTCAAGATCCTTGTCGGACACTCGTTTGCATAGTGACCCATCTCATTGCACTTATAACATTTCACTAACTGCAAATCAAATTTGTTCTTACCTTCACCTTGATCCTTTTCAGTGCAATCACGAGCCTTATGTCCCATCTTACCACATCGGTAGCACTTCCCAGAATTCAGAAGACATTCCCCAGCATGCCTTTTGCCACATTTATCACAAACTGGAAACTTAGTTCTCTTACCATCAGACTTTTTTGAAGAATTCTTACCTTTCTCCTGCCACCTCGGTCTCTTCTTCTGCTGGTTGTTATAGAAAACTTGGTCATCGGCAAACTCCATTTCCACCTTCTCAGCACATCGAACAAGCTTTTCATAACTTTTAAACTCATGAGAAGCTAATGCTCTTCGATACTTTGGCTTTAATCCTGAGTAAAAACGATTGATTATACTATCAAGGTCCCGGAAAAAAATTTGGAGCATACCTTGCCAATCGAGTGAACCTTTCTTCATAGGCAGCCACTGAGTCTTCCTCTTGCCTCAATTCCAAGAATTTCTTTTCCATCCTAAGTCGAACAGCCTTAGGAAAATACTTCTCAAGAAACATACCTTTGAATTCATCCCAGTCAAGAGCATCAATCTCATTAGCATCCCTGATATTTTTAACCATAGACCACCATTGATCTGCTTCACCCTCCAAACGGTAAATAGCAAGACTAACCTTCTGATTTTCTGAACACCCCATGACATCAAAAATCTTCTCCAGTGCTTTAATCCACCCTTCAGCTAGCACAGGGTCAGATGATCCTCTGAATGATGGTGGATGTTGCCTCATGAAATGTTCCACCACTAACATGTTCCTCTGCGGTTGATCTGGCTGATCTCGTGCATGGATACCACCGCCATTTATCGCTTGAGTCAACTGCGCCATTACTGCAACAAACGGTTCAGTTCCAATTCCGACCATTTTTGGATGCTGATTTGGAAGGTTATTTCCTTCTGTATGCCTTCCTAGCACTGCTTCCTTGTTTCCTCTGCGGAAAACCATTCTGAACAAACATGTCTTAGATGAAGCAACATGGTAATCTTTAAATGCTATATCATTTCGAAAAAATTATTTTTGGATAATAATTTAATAGAATTCTAACACCTAAAGTTATCTAAACCGACCTCTGATACCAACTATAAGGCCCCAGCCTTAAACCTTACTTAATCTTGAGTTATTACAAGATTACACATTGAGGATCTTTTCGGGTTTAGAGTTTTAGAAAATTTGATCATAAAACTTGCATTACATTCCACATATAAACCAGGTGGTTACATAAAGATAGTATTCTTCATTCCCATAAATGGAAACACATTTAAAATAAAACATGGATTATTTCTTGACACATCCTTGACTCTATCATCTTATCATGTACCTTTCCCTTGCCCTGTGAAAAACATTTCAAAAACTTGGGATGAGCATAAAAACTCAGTATGGGTTAAAAAAAACATGGAAAGGAAACATGAGTTCATATATACATAATAATGAAATCATACTTTACCCATAAAACATAGGCACTTTAACATACCTCATAAAATCATGAATAAATCATATAAATCATAAGACATAAAGGTAACTTGAGGCATTCATAACATTCTTACGTAGGGAGTAACCCTCTTGGTTACGTTTGGAATACCCATCACAGTATATTCCCTAAATCTCTTCGGAGAAACCTTAACGTTTCACTCCTTCACGTTACCCAATGCATTGGAGATCTATAACGGGCTCACCCACCCTTAGTTTATCACGGAACCACCCGTCTTCATAATAATTCCCAAGAACCATAACATAATCATATCACATAAAACATGCATAAAGGAAACATAAAATTTCCACATTTCAATCATGAGATCTCAATACAACACAAAAACCATTGTGAAAACCATTTTCAATACCAAAATAAAAGAAAAGTAAAACATGGTATTTATTTTTCTTTTAAGAAGAAGGTATGGCTTGTAGAGGAAGCCGAAACTCAAATAACGGTCACGACGGCGGAGAAATCGTTGCCGCCGCATACGTACGACAAAAACATTCCCTTTTGTCGTTTAGTAAACGCTTCATATAAAAAAGATTCCTTTTGAATAAACGTAAAATTCAAAGGGGTTTATACACCATATAAAAGAAATTTGTGTATAAAATAAAATATGCCTCAATGAAAGGAGATTGAGACGAAGTCCCATACCTCGTATCCGACTTGACCCGACCGTTCTTTAATCTCCTGAATAATAAACTTGAGTTAATCTCTACTTGATTATGAATCTTTTCAAGTTCATTATTCCTTTTATACCATGTTATGAACATCATGTAATTAGTTAAGTTAATAATGTTCATTTTGTCGGTATTTGGTTCTTAAGTCAAAAATAGACTTCTTACACTTACATGTTGTTAATTTGGTCAAAGGTTCATTATATCCAGAATGATATTAGTGATTTGGATATCATATATATCATATATATTCAGAATATACATGTATTTATAATATTACATCACATTAAGAGGTAAGAAATGAAATGCACCGTTCATGTAGACGGTAAGCCGTACGTACGCATGAACGCTACTTTCATTTCTATTTCATATTTTATATAATGGAATCATAATGATATAAAGGTATATTATAATTCCAGTATAATATCATATATAATATCATAGTTCCATCCTTTATATGTCCCACATATGGTATTTAACGAATCAAATCATTTTGAGGGGGCGGTAGTCCGCACTTCCTAAAATGAAGATATCGTGTTTACCCATAATGGAAACCATAAAGGTATGCCCAAAATGAAAAAAAAACAGAAGCTTAAGGAAAACATAAACATATTATATATCATATATAAAAATAGTGACATCATAATGGCCACCTTTGAAGGTGTTAAATGAGTATTGAACAATCATCGTTTCGGGAGGCAGAATTTCGCCATCCACAGAAACTGTATGTTCTTTAACCATTTGATGTAGTTGTGTGAGAGTGTAGCTCAAATAAATCTTATAACAACATCCTAGTATATTTAAGATACTGGTTTTGGTACAAAAGAAGTAAATAAAAAGAGTTTAGGGGGTTGGAGAAGCAAAATAAAACAAATGAACATGATAGAATGAATTACCTTTAAAAGTGTAACTCCTTTTGATTTGAGCCTAAAGGCTTACTTTGAAAGGATTCTGCCCAAAGGAAATCCTCTAGGATGAGGAGAGGGATGTGGAGAGAGTAAATGGGCAGGGTTTGGCCGAGCCAAAGGCTTTAGGAGTGTGTGAAATTAGGTAGAGGTGGGGGCCTTTTATAAGATGAGAGGAGGGGCACTTTTGGAAAGTAAAGAAATATTACTTTATTTGAAAATGTTTTTCGGTTTTAAAAGGTCCCACATTGGTAGAATTCGTGGATAAGGTGATAAGGGTTCTAAATCCACTCATCCAATTGGTTTTGGACATGTGTAGTTCATAGATTTTACATTATCTTTCTATTTTATTTAAATCGTCAAATAATGATGTCATCACAGCATCATTATTATGTCATAAATAATTTAATTTATTTAATGTCTAAAAATCATAAAAAAAATACTATGATGTAGGAAAGCTTTTTAGCTTTCCAATGAATATTTATAATCAAATATCTGATCTTTATAATCCCATGTAAAAAAAAATTTCGTAAAACATATTATGTTTCTGTCATATTTACTTTTACATTAAATAAAAAGTTATTTATGTCATTTCCCAACCAAAGTTAATACATGGAGTCCCCAAGTTGACTCATGGCTTGTCTTGGTCGGCCATGACACAACCAATAAGGTTGGGACATGTTTCTAGGTCATTTCATATTATTAAAGCATTATTTATACCTTAAACTACACTAATTACCACTAATCGCGATTAAAAACTTAATAAGTTACTATTCACCAAAAAATATTTTAATCCCATTGAACCACATTTTACTTCTTTATGACAACCATTTATGTAGGATTTTCAAAATTCAATACACATTAGTGGTAAACTTTCATTTAACTGAAAAATCAGTTTGCTTGATTACCACTTAGTGGTTTCACTATTCATCAAAAATTGAAGTTTTTCAGAAAATTACCAAAAATTCACTCTAAGCTATATTTGATAATCCGAATTCAAAAATGAAGTCTATTTTACAAAATTCAAATCATATAAGTCACATTAATTAATTTAATAATTAATTCCCGCTGCCAGAGCAAATAGCGTGTTTTTACAAAACAATAAGTATCAAAAGATTGACACCGGTTTAAGTCTAATTTCAAAGTGAAATTGTTTCTAATGACCAAAATTGGATAAAATGGTAAAAATATATTCTAATTTCACTTCAAAACCAATTCAAAACATAATCTAATCATATAAATAAATTAGATTAAAAAGCAGTTTTGATGTAAAATGCGGTATTTTTCACTATTCCTTAAAAAATGAACATTGTCAGAAAAATACCAAAAATTCACACAAGGTAAATTTTGATGTCCCAATAATAAAGGATAAGTTTATTTTGAAAAAAATAGTTTATAAAATTTTCAAAATATATATTCAAAAATGTTTTGCCATCAAAAGGCAGTAAAACAATCTTTTAAGAATATTAGTGTATTCCATGCATAAGATTGTATTTATTTTCATTTTAAGCCTCTATAACACTATCTTAATCATTAATAGACATAGATAAAAATATCTATTATTCATTACTTACTTGATATGTTACACGTTTAACCAATCACAAGTTTGTGATTTTCTTGTAGTTAAACATTCTCTTAATCCTGTTTTCTATAACTCTCCATCAGACCTTGATGGTTTGTTTCTCCTCCATATCCATATTTTCATAGAATCCTAGAATTGGCTATATCGGGTGACCTTTGTACTTATCTTGCTTTCTATTAATGTTATATATTTATTAACCTCATTTCCGATGTGGGTCTTCCTCAAATGTATTTTCGCTTTTCAACCTTTTATTTTCAAAGAAAAATTTCAAATTGCGAGGATGCAATTTATTGAAGGAGGGGAGAATGTAACACCCCGAGCTTCCAAGATACGCTTCTCATTCAATAATGCAATAGCTTGCATTGTATGCAACTTCGAGTTCTAACACACCGCGACTAATCAAAGTAGCCGTTATGAATAGTAATAACCACTTTTTAAAATTATAGAAATTTTATATTTCAAAATGGACTTCATTTTTGTATTCGGAATATCGAAATTAGCCTATGTTGAATTTTTGGTATTTTTCTGAGAACTTCTAATTTTTTATGAATAGTGAAAAATACTTAAAAACAACTTTTTTAATCAAAATAATTTATAGTGATAAATTATAATATTGAGTGGTTTCAGAGTATAATTAGAATATATTTTTACCATTTTTTCCAATGGTGGTCATTAGAATTAATTTAACATTGAAATTGGACATAAACAATTGCCAATCTTTTGATATAAACTGTTTCTTAAAACACGCTATTTGTTGTGACAGCGGGAATTAATTATAAAATTAATTAATGCAACTTATATGTTTGGAATTTTTTAAAATAGACAACATTTTTGAATTCGGAATATCAATTATAGCTTAGGGTGAAATTTTGGCATTGTTCTGAAAAACATCAATTTTTGATAAATAGTGAAACCACTAAGTGGTAGTTAAATAACTGATTTTTCGTTTAAATGAAATATTACCACTTCTGTGATTTGATTTTCAAAAATCCGACATACATGGTTTTAATTAAGAAGCAAATTGTGGTTCAATTAGATTAAAATAAATTTTTGGTGAATAGTAACTTTTAAGTTCTTAATCGCGATTAGAGGTAATTAGTGTAGTTTAAGGTAAAAACAATGTTTTAATAATATGATTTGAGCTTGACACTTGTCCTACTCCTATTGGATGAGTCATGGCCGACCAAGACAACCCATGGGTCAACTTGGGGACCCCATGGAGCCACTTTGGTTGGAAAATGACATTAATATATATTTATTTAATGTTAAAATTAAATTGACACAAACATGAGTTGTTTTACTAAAACAGTTTTTAAGTGGGGTTACACAAGTCCATATTTTGACTATAAATATTCATTAGAAATCTAAAAATATTTTATACATCATAGTATTTTTTTTATAATTTTTAGACATTACATAAATTAAATTATTTATGACATCATTATGATGCAGCGATGACCTCATTATTTAACGATTTAAATAAAATGAGAAGATAATGCAAACTCCAAGGCTTACACTTGTCCAAAGCCTATTTGATGAGGAGCTTTCGAACCCTTATAACCTTAGCCACGAATTATATAAGTGTGGGACCTTTAGAATCCGAAAAGCATTGTATAATAATGTAACATTTCAATCATTCCAAAAGAGCCCCTCCTCTCCACTTATAAAAGGCCCCCACCTCTCCCACCTCATTTACACCATCAAGCCATTTGGCTTGGCCAACCTCTGCCCAAATACTCTCCCAAATTCCCCCTCTCACTCCTAGAAGCCTCACTTTGGGCAGAACTCTTCCCAAGGAAGCCTTTGGCTCAAATCAAAAAGAGTTACCCGACTTTGAGGTAATGTCTTCTCTAATGTTGTTTTGTTTTATTTTTCTTCTCCAACCCCCTAAACTCTTTTTATTCATTTACTTTATAAAAACACAAGTATCCTCAATATACTAGGATTTTGTTATAAGAAGTATCCGAGCTACACTTACACGCACCTACGTCTAATGGTTAAAGAACATACGGTTTCTATGGATGACGAATTTCTGCCTCACGAAACGATGATTGTTCAACACTCATATAACACCTTTAAAGGTGGACATTAAGATGTCAATATTTTTATATATGATATATAATATGTTTATGTTTTACTTATCCTTCTGTATTTTTCATTTATGGCATACTTTATGATTTCAATTATGGGTAAAACGCGATAATTTCATTTTAGGAAGTGCGGACTACCGCCCCCTCAAAGTGATTTGAATTGTTAATGCTATATGTGGGATGTATAACGGATGGAGTAAATGGTATTATACACTATATTATACTATAATTATATTATACATTTATATCATTATGATTTCGTTCCATTAAATATGAAATTGAAATGAAAGTAGCGTTCATGCGTACGTACAGCTTACCGTCTCCATGAACGGTGCATTTCATTTCTTACCTCTAAATGTTACGTAATATTATAAATGAATGTATATACTGGATATATAAGATATATATGGAATCTAAATCATGAATATAATTCTGGATATAATGGATTTTCTACCACATAAAAAACTTGTAATTATAAGAAGTTTATTGTTGACTCAAGTACCAACAATCGACAAAATGACCGTTATTAACTTAAATAATTAAATAATGTTCATAAAATGGTAATAAGTGATATAAAAGGAATAATGAAGATAAAAAAGGTTCTTAAGTAAATAGAAATTAATTCTAGTTTATTATTCAAGAGGTTAAAGAACGGTCGAGTCAGGACAAGACGCAAGGTAAGGGAACTTCTTAACCCAACTTCCATTCTTTGGGTTAATCTCCTACTTTCAAATTATGTCATGATATTATTATGTCTTATTTTGTATTTTTACTTTCTTTATGTGTAACTATAGTGAATACACATAATATATCTATTTTATTTTAAAAATGATCTTTGTAAGGACTTTGTCTCAATCTCCATTCATTGAGGCATATTTTGTTTTATACACAATATTCTTTTATACGGTGTATAAACCCCTTTGAATTTTACGGTTATTCGAAAGGAATCTTTTTATACGAAGCATTTTGCTAAACAACAAAAGGGAATGTTTTTATTTCCGTACATATGCGGCGACAACGACTTCTCCGTCGTCGTGACCATTATTTGAGTTTCAGCTTCCTCTACAAGCCATCATTTTGTTTAATGAAAAATAAATACAAAGTTTTAACTTTATTTTATTTTGGTATTGAAAATGGTTTTGAAAGCATTTTTATTATATCAATTTGCTGTATTGATATCTTGTGATTGAAATGTGGAGATGTTATGTTTCCTTTATGCATGTTTTATGTGATACGATTATGTTATGGTTTATGAGGTGTTTAAACCTGTTCATATGAGGAATGTATTGGACTTAATAAGTGACGGGTGGAGCCCGCTATAGCTCCTCGATGCATCGGCAGGTCTCATGAGACAAACTAGTGTCTTGGCACAAGGCCTTGACAAAATCTTATTTGTGGTCTTGGCACGAGGCCTTGACTACGTGGTTATGATAGTCTGGCATTATGCATTCCATCATTATGAAAGTGGTTATTGATATTGCATGTGATTATTTGACCAGTAGAATATCCATGTGAAGAAGTATATGGCATTATCTAATTTACTTTTTCCATATTATGTTGATGTTCGAGTTTAAAAGGCTTTTGTTTTAGTTATACATTGCCTTAAATGTTTATGTTTATTTATGAAACCTTCCGCAATATTGTTATCCTTACTGAGCATCTGAGCTCACCCCTTTCAATGTTTTAATATTTTCCAGGATGTGAAGAAGTATTTTATGAATGACCTGCAGGGATAGTTAGAAGAGGATATGAGTGTGGACTATGAAGACTTTGTTATTAGTTTTTCACTTTATGATGTAATGTAACATTTATGAATGTATCTAGTGTTTCCAAGGCTACTAAACTAAATGGTCTTTCGAGACTTGATCTTTTGTGATCATGCCAATGTTACGAAGTAATGCACCGACTCTGGGTTGCTGGGGTTGGGGCGTTACAGACGGTGCTTGATTCTGAGGCCCAGTGTTCCCAGAATCAATTTCAGAAGTTTTGTTCGGGGACGTTCAGTAAACATAAGAGCGGGATTTTCTATCTTTTGAACTGGTGCTCGAAATCAAAATCCAAGGGCACTGATGAAACCGCAATGCTGATATTTTCTTAAGGGAACCTTCACCGCGGTTGCGTTTTCACGAGTGGAGATATTAAATATTATGGAATAATTAAAATTTTGAAGCAAATTTTATTTTATTCGGAGGTGATTAAAACCACCAAAAGGTGGTTTGAGGTGGGGGCCACCATACCATAACCTCTCATGAGAGGTTATGGTGGTGGGGTCTACCTCTCTCATAACCTCCCTCTGGAGGATTAACTAGGTGGGGCCTGCACGAACCCCACCCCCTTTTCAAACTTTCAAAAACCCCTCCATTAATTTTGTAACTCCACTATGCCTTTTAATGACTAAAACATAACCCACCAATTAATTTTATCAACACACGAAATTAATGGGGAAGTTATGTTGTTTTGAATTTTGAATTCGTTGAAAAATGTAATAAAATAAGGCCATGCCTTATATTATTTTTGGATTGAGAAGTGTTGCACTGGAGCCTTTCCTCCTTCTCCTCCTTCGCCAAAGATCGCGAAAAAATGTGAAGAACGCGCCAACTCCGATGAAGAACGCTCGACTTTTCTTCCTCGTAATCTTCCCCTTCCAGTGCGAGACTCTTCAATGGATCTTATCCTTCCCCTTCGTCGTCAATGGACCGATGAAAAAGATTGGAAGCAGAATCAGGTAGCAAGCGACGGCAGCTTCGCCTTCCCTCGAGACAGACGAACGCCGACGTCCCCCTTCGTCGTCATCATCCTCGCTATACCGTACCGCGATGAACCTCGAACGACGACCCCTTCATCCAATCGACGTATACTCATGATAGGGTTTATTTTTGAGGCATAATTATTTTCTCCTTCGGAGTTTTTCATTAATATCTAAAACCGCTTGTAATCAAACTAATGGGAGGAGGCTGGACCGTGCGAACATGGCCGACACTCCTCCCTTTTTGGTTGTAGTTTGTTGTGGTTTGATTTTGATGTAACGCGGTGTCGTCGCACCGCGCAGGAACGGAAGAATCGTGGCCGGTGCGGGCTGCGATGAAGAACCGCGGTGCCATCATGCAGTGCCATGGAATGAGAACGAGGCCACTGCCAGAGTCAGGCCATGACGTAAGGGTGCAACGTCGTCACACCGCAGCAGACGGATTCGCGGCAATTCTGGAAGTGGTGGATGGAACTCCGGCTGCCGGCGGCAGAAGACACGGTACCGTGGGGTTCCGTGTCGAGACTTGGCCGGCCCACCTGTCCGGCCATTACAAGGAGGATCCGGGGGTGGGTGTAAACCCACTAGCAGTTCACTAGGCGCGACCCCATTATGGGGCTGCCGTTTCACAAAAAAGGGGGGCAACAACCCCTTACTTGGCGCACGGGCGTGCCGCGCTGGCCGCGCCGCCGACCGAGCTGAGCTGCCGGGCTAGGCCGAGCCGCCGGGCCAGGCTGGGCCTTCGGGCCAGGTTGCCACCAGGGCTGGGTCGACCACGTTCGAAGCGGCCCAGGGGATTCTATGCCTGGCCGGGCCCAGACCCCCCGATTTCGGTGAATTACCGTTCAAATGCCCATATCGTGGGCTACGGAACTCAGATTGACGAACCGTCAGTTGCGATGTGATCCTTGGATCGAGACGGTCATTTATGTATACCATATTCAAGGTTTTAAAGAACATTGGGTTCAGCCGGGTTGGTTCGAGCACGAAACCAACTGGGCCCTTGGAGCAAAAATGCTTATATCTTGAGCTCCAGACGTCTGATTGACGTGTCGTCGACTTTGTAGGTTTCCTCTTGGTGAGACGGACCTTTTGACATATTCCAATCGAGGTTTGGATGAAGTTAGAGTATGGTAGGGTTGGTTTTGACATAAAAACCAACCGGGCCCCTGAGACGAAGAGACCAATAACTTTTAGACTGGGCGTCCGATTGACAAGGCGTCTGTAGCATTGAGTTCCTTTTTACGTGACGGAACATTCCGATACATGAACTCTAATATATGTTACAGTTGATGTATCGAACCCTTGGATCGTGGAGCGGATCCTCCCAGAACGAGCGTGCTATGTGCGGGAATCCTAGAGCTGGCTCTGACTGCATTGACATCTGTACTAAAATCCTCTGTGGTTTCGACGGCAATGACGACGACAACCGGTTCTGTGTGGACCAACGGTTCTATGTGGACCAGCGCTTGATGACTCTATGTGGATCAGCGCATACCAGTTCTATGTAGACCAGCAGTTCTGTGTGGACCAGCTCTCGACGACTCTGTGTGGGTCATTGCGGGTGTTAGTACATATCGATCATGTGTGGGTCCAATAGCTTAGATGATCCAGTGGCTACAACTGATCATCTAACCTTTATCTTATTTGTGGAATTCCGGTGTGAGTTGAGTCTTGACAATTGGACTTTATCATCGATGAGTGACTTGATATCCTGTGCGGATTTTGTTGTGTCGTTCTGTGTGGATGAGGTTGTACTTGAGCTCGTGGGTGGAGATAGAAACGAAGAGTTAGGTATAAGTATGGGTATATTCCTAAGAATTTTTGGCTGTTACATCGTTATTGTTATCCTTCCTGTGTGGACTTGTAGTCACTTCTTGTGTGGACTTATAGTGGATTCCTGTGTGGACTCATAGTGGTTTCCTATGTGGACTTGTGTGGGCCTCCTGTGTGGACTCGTAGTGGTCTCCTGTTTGGACCTCCTGTGTGGACTCGTAGTGGTTTCTTATGTGGACTGGGTTGTACTTGATCTCGTGAACAGAGCTGAAAACTGATTACTTAACTATATGTATGGGCATATATTTATGTAGTTTTGGATGATAATTCGTGATTGATACCTTTCCTTGGTGGTTATCCTTTGTGGATTTTGGGAGACATTCGGGGGTCTCTGGGTCCCTACTGAGTAGCGTATACTCACCCCTGCACGGGCAATGCCCGCACTACGTTGTGTTGCTTGCAGACGACGGACAACACTGATCGTGGATGAGGCTTGAGGAGATGGATAGTACACGGAGGTGGACCTCATGACGAGATGGTACCCGCAGTGGGACCTCATGACGAGTTGGTACCGGGAGGAGACGGACAAATGTGGTGAGATGAAGAGGACATATGTAACTACCCTTCTGGTAGGAACCCGGAGGACGATCCAGGAGCTGCTTTTCACCTTTCAGTTGTTGTCCTTTGAGTTGTACATTACTTTCTGTTGTAGTTGTACCTTTCGATTGGGATTGTATTTCCGGCCCCTTTGTACTTTAAGTACACTTTTTTATGCTTTATTTATTGTTTACTTCCTCTTGTACTCTGGTTGTGTGTGTGTTTGCATTTTAAAGAGGTAATGCCTTCCCGGTTACAGGGATTTACGCATCTGGTGCTAGTCTCCAGCCCCTAGCCCATGGAAGGCGGGCTTGGGGTAGTTACGACACAGGACCTAGGGGATGGGTCTTGACAAATAGGTATTAGAGGAGTTCAGTTCTACCGCAGAACTAAGGACTCTGATCTTTCTTCTATCTGAAGAAATAGTGTAAAAGATGTTGAGTGTGGTTACTAGTCTAGGGAGTCCAGTGTTGGTGCGGTGGCCGACGTATCTTTACACCAAGACCCTGACTTCTGATTTCCGACCCAATGCACGAAAACATTGATTCCATGTGTGTTTCAAGTGTTTCCATTGTGGTCTCCTTGAGTCAGGTCACCAGGTATAATCGTTTGACCATGGCGCACCTTCTCCGTACCAGGATACCGCTGCGAAGACAGCCAGCTAGGGTTCCCTAAAAAGAGTACACGATGACGGCCTAACGAGTGACAAGACTCCGGTGCAGGGCCTTCATTCTGTTTTAGCACTTTCAAGTGGTGTTCCAGCAGCACCACCATCTGTTAGGCAGTATATTCCACCAGACGAATTAGTGGATGGTGCACGCTGTCAAATCATGATGCATGAGTTTCATCAGTAGAGGCCTCTGAGTTTATGAGTCGAGATAGTTTTTCCAGACATAAGTGGACTGGATGGAGGCGATTTCTAGAGTTCTACGCCTAGCTTAGACAATAGTAGAGAGGATGATGATCTTACCTACTAGAGTCTTCCGGTGAGAGACCCTGAGGTTGGTCTGTTTAGTAATGAGGCTTCAGTACGTGGACCGATGCCTGTGATAGTACATTTGAGTAGTGTGCCAGCTATGTCACTACCTGTTGGTCAACAGACACTACCAGCGATACCGGTAGAGGACACTCGTAGGCTTAGTGCCTTACCTATGTTTCATCACCAGTTGCCCCCATGTTCCAAGGCGAGCCTGACTCGTAGGCGGGTGAGATCTGGCATGAGGAGGTGGCTGTGAGTTTTCTGGATCTTATACAGCTTCGGTAGTCTGACATGTCGGAAGATGAGCACTCAATGAGCCGTACCACTCATTCCTGGTACTCATTGGATGCATTATGATCAGTGCTTTAGACTCGAACTTCTGAACGAAGTGTGTCTAACGGACATCGAAGCCATAACATTTCCCCTATGCATTCCTATTTATGCTAGGATTCTAGAGAAAACCTTTGTCATTGTGAGTTCTTTGGCTGAACGGTTTTAGCCAGTGAACGATAACAGTGGGAAGGCAGGAAAATGGCGCCTGTCTCAGAGACTTGGGCATGTAATTTGTTTTAGGATGAAGAAGTGTTAAGGACAGATGAATCTATAGAGCAGTAGATATAGAAGCGGATCTTTGAGAGCAGCATGTGGTGGTGTACTTTTCTACATATTACGACCACCTGCCTTTGTAGTCCCCTCCAAGCTCAGGGAGCACGAGGGCTGGGGAAGAGAGTAGCTGCTTACAGTGATGGCGTGTGACCAAATGGCTCTAAGAATGATTAGCGGTACAGTCTATGTCTACTAAGAGCTTCCATATCAATAAACATAGGTACCAATCATTCTATCCTTCCAAGAATCATGTCCCAGACCTAGAGGTTCCAGGTAAGCCTTTGACTTGACCCTCACGTCTAGAGATACCTTTGGGAGGAGACTCTATAATCACTCTTACGCCGATGGTGTGATCTGTCCCTTGAGGTGAGGGTTTCGGTTGGAATCTCTTGGTGGCATCGTCTAGGCCTTATGATATTGTTCTGGGTATGGATTGGATTCACAGTTCATAGCCAGGATGACGGTATTTGGCAAAAAGTGTTGTAGTTTATCAACTATGATGGGATGGTTTTCCTTGGTCGGCGAAAAGGGAAAACCTATGGCAGCGCAGGATAAACTCATGCATAGGAGGGTGCGACCGACCACTTTTGAGTCAGTCAACCTTACCATCATGGAAGCATGAGTTTTGAGTTTAAGTTCTAATCCAGAAGTGAAGGCCTCTGGAGTTCGATGATGATGACCACGTCCTTATACGGGTCTCACCTCGACAAGGTTTACAGAGATGTGGTCGAGGTGACAAGTTATCTCTGAGATTCAACGGACCTTTCAGGTCCTTAACTGGGTAGGCGAGGTGGTTTACCACTTGACCATACCACCTCAGTTACACCGGGTGCATGTTGTCATCCACGTATCATATATGAGGAGATACGATCACGATCCATCACATATCATTGACCACAGGGAGTTGGATGTTGATGACAGGGGGACATTCTCAGAGGTTCAGTGGAGATCGAGGATCGATAGGAGCGGGTCCTATATGGTCAGACAATTCCTCTGGAACACTTTCACTAGTGGCACGAGAACCTCCAGGAAAGCACATGGGAGCGGAAGGCTCAAATGAATGCTCAATACCACCTTGTTTTTTTTATTGTGAGTTGAAGCTTTAGGGGACGTAAAGCCCTGAGATGTGAGTAATGTAAAGACCCTAAAATTTTAAGGGAAAATTTTTACCTAATTTTCCTTGGAAATTTTACGAGTCTGCAGTTTATGACGGCGTTTGATTCCGTGGCACAGTGTGCCCGAAATCAATTTCAGAAGTTTTTTTGGGGTACGTTCAGTAAACGTACGAGCGGAATTTTCTATCTTTTTAACCGGTGCTCAGAATCGAAATCTGAGGGCACCGATGAAACTACAACACTGATATTTTCTTAAGGGAACCTTCACCGCGGTTGTGTTTGCACGAGTGGAGAAGTTAAAAATTGTGGAATAAATAAAATTTTGAAGCAAATTTTATTTTATTCGGAGGTGGTTAAAACCACAAAAGGTGGTTTGAGGTGGGTCCACCACACCATAACCTCTCATGAGAGGTTTTTGTGGTGGGACCCACCTCTCGCATAACCTCCCTCGAGAGTATTAACAAGGTGGGGCCCGCACGAACCCCACCTTCTTTTCAAAATTTCAAAAACCCCTCCATTAATTTCATATCTCCACTCTCTATTTTAATGACTAAAACATTACCTAGAAATTAATTTTATCAACACACGAAATTAATGGTGAAGTTATGTTTCTTTTAATTTAAAATTCGTTGGAAATTGTAATAAAATAAGGCCTAGAGTTATTTTATTTTTTGATTGGGAAGCATTGCTTTGGAGCCTTTTTTCATCCTCCTTCTTCACCGAAGAGCGCGAAGAATGCGAAGAACGCGCCAACTCCGACGAAGAACGCTCGACATTTCATCCTCAGAGTCATCCCCTTCCAATGCGAGACTCTTCATCAGATCTTCTCCTTCCCCTTTGTAGTCAACGGACCGACAAAAAAGCTCCGAAGCGGAATCGGGTAGTATGCGACGACAGCTTTGACTTCACTCGAGATGGACGAACACCGACGTCCCCCTTCATCATCATCTTCCTCGTGACACCGTACTGTGATGAACCTTGAATGACGACGCCTTCCTCTGATCGACTTATACTCAAGGTAGGGGTTTATTTTTAAGGCATAATTATTTTTTACTTCGGCGTTTTTCATTAATATCTAAAACCTATTATTATCAAATTAATGGGAGGAGGCCGGACCACACGAACATAGCCAACTCTCCCCCCTTTTTTGTTTGCGGTTTGTTGTGGTTTGATTTGGAAGTAACGTGGTGCCGTCACACCACACAGGAACTGATGAATCACGGGTAGTGCGGGCCATGACGAAGAAACCTGGTGTCGTCGCGCCGCGCCATGGAATGAGAATGAGACCGCGGCAAGAGTCGAGCCGCGGCGGAAGGGCGCGGCTTCGCCATGCCGCTCCGGATGGATTCATGGCAATTCTAGAAGTGGCGGCCAGAAAAACCGGCCACCGGAGAGCTCGAAAGCAGCGGACGGAACTTCAATCGCCGGTGCCGGTAGACACAGGACCGCGGGGTTCCGCGGCGAGACCCGGCCAGCCCACCTGGCTGGCCGTTACAAGGAGGATCCGGGGGGTGTAACCCCCCCCCCCCATTAGTTCACTAGGACCGGCCCCATTATGGGGCCTCCGTTTCACAAAAGATGTGGGCAACAACCCCCTTCCTTGGCGCACGGGTGCGCCGCGCTGGTCGCACCGCGCTGGCCGTGCCGGGCCGGGCTGCCGGCCGGGCTACCGGGCCGGGCCGGGTCATCGGGACGATTCGCCACCCAGGCCTGGTCGACCTGGTTTGAAGCGGCCCAGGGGGTACCGGGCCGGGCCGGGCCCAGACCCCCCGATTTCGGACAATTTCCTTTCAAACACACATATCTTGTGCTACAGAACTCCGATTGATGAACCGTCAGTTGCGATGCGATCTTTGGATCGGGACTGTCCTTTAGGTATTCTATACTCAAGGTTTTAGAGAACTTTTGGTTCGTCCGGGTTGGTTCGAGAACAAAACAAATCGGGCGAACCAACCGGGCCCTCGGAGCAGAAACAGTTATATCATGAGCTCCGGACGTCCGATTGACGTTCCGTCATCTTTGATGGTTTCCTCCTGGTGAGATGGACCATTTGGCTTACATTGATCATTTTTTAGACTCAGTAGGAGTATGGTCGGTTTGGTTTTGACATAAAAACCAATCGGGCCCCTGAGACGAAGAGTCCAATAACATTCTGACCGGACGTCTGATTGACACGCCGTCTATTGCGTTGAGTTCATTTTTGATGTGATGGAACATTGAGATACATCCACTCTAATCTGCATGAATGTTGATGTATCGATCCCTTGGATCATGGAGCGTATCCTCCCGGAACGAGTGTGTTGTGTGCGGGAACCCTAGAGCTGGATGCGACTGCATCGGCATCTGTACTGAAATCCTCCATGGGTTCGACGATGACGACGACTACAGGTTCTGGGTGGACCAATGGTTCTGTGTGGACCAGCACTCAACAAATCTGTGTGGATCAGTGCATACCGGTTCTGTGTGGACCAGCGGTTCTGTGTGGACCAGCGCTTGACGACTCTGTGTGGGTCATTGTGGGGGTTAGTACCTATCGATCTTGTGTGGGTCCAACAGATTAGATGATCCTGTGGATACAACTGATCCACTAACTGTTATCTTCCTTATGGCATAACGGTGTGAACTGATTTTTGATATTTGGTCCTTATCTTCGATGAGTGACTTGATATCTCGTGTGGATTTTGTTGTGTCGTTCTGTGTGGATGAGGATGTACTTGAGCTCATCGGCGGAGCTCAAAATGAAGACTTAGATATATGTATGGGAATATACCTAAGATGTGTTGGATGTTACTTCGTTATTGTTATCCTTCCTATGTGGACTTGTAGTCGCTTCTTATGTGGACTTATAGTGGTTTCCTGTGTGGACTGGTAGTGGTTTCCTATGTGGACTTGTGTGGGCATCTAATGTGGACTCGTAGTGGTCTCTTGTGAGGACCTCCTCTGTGGACTAGTAGTGGTTTCTTGTGAGGACTGGGTTGTACTTGAGCTCATGAGCAGAGCAGAAAACTGATGACTTAAGTATATGTATTGGCATATATCTATGTAGTCTAGGATGATACTTCAGGATTGATTCCTTTCCTTTGTGGTTATCCTTTGTGTATTTTGGGAGACCTTCGGGGGTCTCGGGGTCCCTACTGAGTAGCATATACTCACCCCTGCGCGGGCTATGCCCGCACTACATTGTGTTGGTTGCAGACGATGGGCAGCACTGATCGTGGTTGAGGCTGGAGGAGCTGGACAGTACCCGGAGGTGGACCTCACGACGAGACGGTACCCGGAGGTGGACCTCACAATGAGTTGGTACTCGGAGGAGACATATAGACAAGGAGAGCTGAGGAAGACATCTGTACCTACCCTTCAGGTAGGAACCCAGAGGACGATCCAGGAGCTACATGTCACCTTTCAGCTGTTTTCCTTTGACTTGTACATTACTTTCAGTTGTAGTTGTACCCTTCCATTGGTCTTGTATTTCCGGCCCCTTTGTGCTTTCAGCACACTTGTTTATGCTTTTCTTAATGTTTACATCCGTTTGTACTCTAGTTGTGTGTGTGTTTGCATTTTAAAGAGGCAATTCCTTCACGGTTATTGGGATTTACGCCTCTGGTGCTAGTCGCCAGCCCCTGGCCTATGGAAGTCGGGCTTGGGGTAGTTACGACACAGGCCACGAGGGACGGGTTGTGAGAATAGATGTCGGCTTGAGGCAGTACGACTTTCGGGTTGAGCATGACACGAGTTACTAGGATGGAAGTGTTTTTGGACATGTGCGACATGATCGCAGGGACATGAGGTGTCAGATGGATGGGTGGCTTAGGATTATTTTGGTGATTACCACTCACACGAGACTTGATTAGTATGCACAAAGAGATACTCCATGATAAAGAGGTTTTGACCACTCGTGTGGGTATTGGCCCCCGTAGATTCTGTTATATATTTGGTTGGGTTGATTTCCATAGAAAGCCACATGGGAGGTGAGGAGCCTTCAGAGGACAGGCTTGCCTTCGAGACTTTGGTACTTGAGTCACTAGGTGTCAGGAGGCACATGGTGCCAGGTTACTACTTTTGGGCGTGCCTTCGCGATGTCAGTACTTGAGACACTAGGTGTCAGGAGGCACATGGTGCCAGGTTACTACATTTGGGATTGCCTTTGGTATGTCCGTACTTGAGGCACTAGGTGTCAGGAGGCACATGGTGCCAGGTCACTACTTTTGGGCATTTCATCGGGACGTATGTACTTGAGACACATGATGTCAGGTGGCACGTGGTGCCGGGTTACATGACAAAGATTCTGGTGTTGGCCGAAGCAGGTGATACTCCATGGTGGCTGTTGAGCACTAGTAGAGTTTGTATTTATTTGTGCATTGTTCTATATAATACTTTTCCTATAAATTCATAACTGCTTAAACACTTGTATTTGGTACACACCATTGGGTGGTATCCTACTAAGACTTGTCTCACACGCTGCACAGTCTCTTCGGGTCATATGTAGACTTTATAGATTTACGTTCCAGAAAGAGGCTAGCTTCAGAGCTAGGCTGCATTAGTTGTTGCAAGGATATGGTATGGACCGTGAGGTCATGACTAGCTGGGTTTACATTGTTTTGTGTTCTTTTTCTGTACCGACATGCTTACTTGTTGTAGCTACTGTTGGTTAGCCGTTGGCACCTTTTCTATTCAGTTGTGTATAACCTGCATTGTATCCATGTTTTTTGTTCGGTAGTAGTAACATGTTTTCACCATGCTGTTGTGTTTATTTCCACTGCAGTTTTTATATTTACCACTTCTATTGTTTATATATAGTGTTTATGCTTCCTCTTTGCGGGTCTAGTTTGAGTCTGCTGAGCCTTCTTTTCCACTAGATCTTTACTATTAGACTTGGACCAGTTCGCTTACTATGATCCTCCAAGAGGGTATAGCCTCCCCACTATACCTATTCAGACCCTCGCAGCTAGTCGGCAACCTTTGGCGTTCAGGGGAGGTGCGCCAAATGTAGTGACACCAGACCCGTTCGGCATTGTTCAAGTGGATGGCTGGGTCTGGGTCGTTATATGACGTGAGATCTTGTTGAGTGTATGATGAATTACTGCACAATCTTTTTATGAGGTGATATTATTGAAATTTCAATGATACAATTTTTGTAGGAGTGGAGAATGTAAGGACACAATATTATATCAATTATATTTCCCATAATATGATTATTTTATATACTATTAATCACATCAAACCATATTGATTGAACAAATAAAACATTATAAATGGATAATGATTGAAATAACATGTATTCATAGATTTTAAGGAACCCATACCGATGAAATAGTAACATGCCCTTAGTAATAGTAATAATAACCTAATGAATAGTAAAATATCATAATGGAAAGTATGGCCTCCCATGTATGTATATATATAATTTAGCCATCACCTATGTCCATGTATGATATAATTATATCATAGAATAAGTAAGTGAATATTTTAAAAATAATTAAATATGTGTTGGTAATAATGTGAGTCCTAAATATATAATTATATTTTTATAATTAATAAAACTATTTAAAATAAACATCATTTTAAAAAAATGTATTCTTAACTGATTATTTTATTATTTTATAATATTGGTATTACTTAATTAGACCTTAGTTAATTTTTTTGGGTGTTATTAAATCTGTTTATAATTTAAAATCTATATTATCAAGTAAAATAGTTTTTATTTAAAAAGATAACATTCTCATATATAGAATATTATTTTGATACAATGGATTCAATTTTTTTAATTATACATTGTAAACAATGTATTTGGGGAATTTTTTTGTTTTTAAAAAAATACTTCTTATGAATAATATAACATTTTAATTTTTTTATAAGTACATTAGAAGCTAATTACACTATTACATATTTCATCAGTTATTTATGAATCAAAATCTCATACTTTCCTTCGTTATTTTGTTATGTTTAATGGTAATGCCCAAACTATTCAAATTTTTCAATCAAAAATAATTATATAATGATTAAATTATTTATAAATCACCCATATCATCAACTATAAAAACCACATCCCACCCCCACTTCTCCTAAATCCTGTATGCCTTGAAACATGTATATGTTTTCCCAAAATCCTCTTCCCTAGTTTGTCTCCACGTTCAGGTGCTCATGGGCTTTAGACAACACTATGAACCCTTTCCTTATGCAGTTTCTCAAGGAGGATATTTAAGTAGGTAAATCCTTTTCAATTTTCATTTAATTTCGAATGAATTTATTTTATTTTCTTATTATCTCAATGAAATAAACTACCCAAATGATCATGATATATATAGTATCATCTATATACTATAATGTAGTCATATTACAATACTATCAATAAAAAATCTACCTTAATCAATCTATTTAATTTTAAAAAGTAATTTTTTTATGGGAGGTTCTGATTACAACCTTCGTGGATGACGAACCATCATTCATTAGTTTTTTCTTCTTTTCTGGTAATGAAACCATTATAATGGTTCCAAATGACTATAATATAAGTTTATAACCAATTTAATGTTATATAACTATTATATATTTTTAATATTAATTCGTATTACAAAACTAGTTCATAATAATCGACATACCGCAAAACAATCTAAATGATTATCGCTACTATTTTATCTAAATGACACATCCTCATACAATATAAACAAATGAATTATATATAAATTTTATCATATATACTTTATTTAATATCATATAAATTAAATTCAAGATAATTATGTCCATTTACATGATATTTCATACTCATTTACAAGTATACCGATCATGAAAAGCGACGAAACAAACGCTTCTGAATGATAAAATTGTATCTTATAACTAATCAAAAAACCCATAAATGAGCATAATAAAAATATAATAAATAAAATACCTATAGATAAGGTTATTAATTATTTAATTAATATATTTTATTTTATTATATATGATGTTAATGTCATGGGAAGAACTCATTAAGAATATGGTAAGTGTTCTCTACCTGAACAATGACTTTATTTTTGGATACTCTCTTTCTCACATTACACAAATTAGGTTACAAATTATTTTATTTATTCATTATAAATTAAATTAAACTGTTATATATATGTGTATAAATCATAATAATTCATTATTTTATGGTAATATACATGTTTTGGACGGATATTTCATAAATTTTTCCAGAAACAAATCACAATTCAATGTAACTTCTATAATTCATACATATTTTAAAATAAACTATAAAATCAGTGTTAAGCCACAATTATTATTTTTTAAACAAAATCAGTTTAGAAATAAACAACCATAATTCAATTATTTTATATACAATATTTTTTCAAAAATAACTCCTCTTTTTTGATGTAAAAGAGTTTTTATCTCAATAATTACTCAATGATTTTATAAGAGTACTTCCACCAATTTCAAAAATCATGTTGATTAGTATGTATAACTGAGATTAATAATTTATTATATTATAAAAAATATATTATTTAATTTTTTATGAATAGTTTGAGTGTTCATTATCTATATTGATACCGTTCATCGTATTACAGTGAATGTTTAATGTTTATGTTTATTGATTGGGGTTGTTATTTACATTATATATGTTAGATTCAATATGAATGTTTATATTGATTAAGTTTCAAACCATTCATATGAAAATTAAATTGTACTAATTACGTGTTGGGTAGGGACTGTTATAGCCCCTCAGTGCATCAGTAGGTCTCATGAGAAAAACTAGTATGTGTTTTATCCTGTTATGTACGGTTTTGGAAGAAGGAATTAATAGTATGATAATGTTATCCCTCATTATGTATTCAATCATTATAAATCTAGAAATTGATAGTCCATGTGATTAATCAACTAGAATAATATCAATGGTTACTTTTTATGATGGAATTATAATCATTTATTCCTACCATATTATGATCAAATTTGTGTTTTAATAGAATGTGTACTTTTAGTTATTCACTATCCGTTATTATTTATGCATCCACTGTATTGCTTACACTTACTGAGAATCTGATATCACCACATTATAATGTTTTGTTTTTACCTAAAAGAAAAATATTTGAATTATGAATGAATTTATGCTATAATATATGAGTAATATATTCTTTGAGTGGTATTTTTATAATTCATTTCATTTCATTTTGTAATGATAAATTTATGTATGAATCTGGTTTCAAAAACATCTAAACTACACAGCCCTTTGTGATGCGTCTTCATTGTTTATATGTAAATGTAAAAAATAAGGCACCGAATCTGGGAACCTAGGGCAAGGTTGTTACATTAGAAATCTAAAACTAAATAAGGAAAAAATATTTACCAAGAAAACACTATCATCCAATAAAAAAAACTTTTTAGCATTGAGTGATTTTTTCCCAACAACTTTTCACTCACTGAGAGATGATAAAGTCGTTCATGTGCATGTTGACTACCATATTCACAAAATGATGTGTCTATATTTTCATCACCACACGCCATAGAAGATATATATAAGAAGGATTATATAAATAATTTGGTATTTATGTTATTATTTTCATTATTTATTAATAATATATAACTTACCTACATTACATTATGATCATTGAAAAATGGAAAATGTCACCCATGTGTAGGTGTGGCCTACTATCATCACGATAGTAATGTAATTCATCCTTCAAAAAATAAACCATGATTATCCTTAAATATAAAATTTATATATAATTATGATAATTATATCATGTTTATTATTTTATATGTAATGGGACAATGTTCAAATTAAGGGGAAATAAATGATCAAATCAATACAAATTTGAAAAAATGGAAGATATTACCCAAAATCGGATTTTAACAGTTAATTGTTAATCAATTGTTAATAAATGGACATAATTAAATCCAATATGGTTATATATATATTTATTGTGTGGTGATAGATTCATATTAAACTAATTTTTATTATATATGAGGATTCAAAGAGATTGAAGGAATATGCGAATTAAAGTAAGGTATTTATAGTATCTCGTTTATTTCATTGAGACATATGAAAATTCAACACCCATTTCATTTTTATGGATTAAATAGTCAAAATTTGAGTTTTAATATAATTAATATCTATATATTCATTATTTTAAATGTTTCTTTATAAGATACTATTTATTGTGTAATATGATTCATATGATTTCAGACGCGGTAAAGGATTTTTCTCAAAATTTGCCATATTGGAGACATAAGTCATGTTATGAACCAATAATATTAAATGAGATGTATATACATACTAAATGAAAAACAATGTCATGATTTTATTTATTATAATTATATTTTATGTTTAATTTTATATTATTCGTTCACGGGGATTATAATTAAAAATTACAAAAGAAGTAAGGATTTTATGTTACAAGCTCATTATTTATCAAGATTATTTATTAATATTATTATGGCTGTAAAAATATATGAACCATCCCTCATGAAAATAATTAATATTAATATCTTCTAGTAATGGAATGACAATATTTTTTATCATTTTATTTTTTTCACTACATGTACTCTAGAGATCCAAAAGATTATTTTTAAGAAACAATATCTTTTCAATAAAAAAATATTTTTATTAAAAAATAATTTTTTTCTAAAATTGTCTACAAAATTTTATATATATTAAAATGTGATTTTCAATATACATACGTTATTATACAAGAAAATTTTTTAAATGATTTTAAAATGATTCTGTTTATGTTTTCCAAAATATTTTAAATTAAAATGATTCACAAAATGAATTCTGTTTTAAAATTTTGTTTTCAATGAAATGTTATCTTATATAAAAATCATTCAAATGGATTTATACTTCTAATTAATTACCTATAAGAGATAACATTCATTGATGTAAATTATTATTTTTAGGGATATAATCCAAGGATACCCTTCTTATTCTTTATATAAATTGTTTATATTTATGATGGCATGATGTTAATGATACCCATTTCTCATCCATAGGTTACACCATGATAAAATTATTATGAAACCCACATATTTCTCAATTTTTTTTATAATTTTGAAATGATGAAAAGATTATGAAACCTATTTCATTTACCTAGGTTATGACATATGATATGTTTATGAAACATATTTCATTTCATGGGTTTTGTTATGATGAATTTTTTATGATCATAAGACACTAATATATGGTTTTCATTATGAGATGGGTGGGATCTATATCTCCTTTAAATGAATTGGCTATATATTGATAACTTAGGAAAAGATATTTTATGTGTCAACCTGAATATATGTTCACAATGTTATGTGTTAACCTGAGTACATGATCACAATGTTACACAATAACTTGATTACATGCTCACATTGTTATGCATTGACCTATATTTCATGTCTATAATATTATGCATAGACCAGTATTTTATATCTATAATGTTATGCGAGGACCTAGTTATATGTCCATAATTTTTTGAGTGGTCATAATTTCATGTCATTTAATTATTCAGTGAACTTTTCTCTATTTATACATGTTAACAATGTTATATGTTGATGTTTATACCACAAATATATGTCTTATTCCAACAATATGTTCTCATAGATCATGTACTTTGATTTCATTAGGATTCCTTCCTTATAAACATCCAATATTTTTTTATGACTCAATATTATGATATTTGATATGAAATGCATGGTAACCAAATATAATGCTCATTTTATTATATTACTAGGCTCATTTATATCTAACATATCTCCCTTCATTACCCTTAATATTAATATCATCACACCCTTTATATAATTTTATTCAAAAGGTAATAAAGAATTGTTTTTATGTATGAGTTCTAATGGGGATGCTCTTAATGGGAGACATGGAAGATCCTTCATGAATTAAGAATATTGGGTGCCATGTTTTCAATATATGTAAACTATTATATCCCCCATGTGCGTGTTTGTGTAATGTAATTAATTTTCATTTAAAAATATTTAATACACAAGTTTGAAAATCATGGGTCTCTATACTCAAGATAATATATAGTATTTAAAATATATAATCACTAATTTTTGATTTCCATCCCTGAACCCAAATGTACAGTGCTAAATTCATTCTAATACTACTCATGTGAAGTTACAACATCTAATTTATACTTCACCCATGTAATAGTTAAGCATACCACATAGAACGCTTCATAAATATTTACACTACAACCAAACTTCATGAGGAAATTTATAGTCTATATTATATAGAAGACATAAAAACATGATTATGGGTAGAAATATACTCAACATAATTAATCATAGTCTTTATAACTACACATTATTTATCTAACCAACTGATGATGGAACCCACCTCAACCCTAGATGTGTTGATGAAGAACATATATGATGTTATAGAAAATTCCCACCTCCATACATATGGCTATTTTTCATATTCCAATTATTGTTAATTTCATTATTTATACATTTTAAAGTTCAAATATTCTCCTCATTTATTCGTAGTGGTATTATCTTCAATATCTTACCATTGTGTTTTTCGCTTCATTGTTATCTCATTTATTTCAATAATTATGATAATGGGAAAATATCACATTGATGGTGGTCCAAGGAGAATCACAGTAATTATCTCAAATTTATTCATTTAATTAAAAATCTATAAACATACTAATTCTGGTGTGATGGTGAAGGTTGATTATAGTTTAGGTGATTTTCACTCTAAATTCCATTGACACAGTTATAGTCATCCAATTATTTCACTTCGTTGAATCCCTCTAATCAAATCACATATCATTACAGTGGAGTGATATATTTTCAAAATAATAATGTTATGTGATATCTACAAGGTTTGTGAGTAAATTCAGTTCACTAAATTGTGGAATGTTCTTACTTATTGACCTAATACAACAAATGTAATTGATTTTTAGTCATAAAACTTTCTTCTTACATTTTGCCACATTATTTTTGGAAATCACTAACACTTGAATATAACACTAATTTTTAAAATTTATATTTCACAATTGTTTTAAATTATTATTTAAGAAACCATTACATTATTCAAAACATAGAAATAGTTTCAATGAAAACAAATATAAATATATTGTTTTTCATTCTTATCTATCAAACTAAATGAGCATCTGATATATTGAACTAACTATTTTTTTGATCAATGGTCAGACATTTGTATTTTTTAAAATATTCATGAACATCAGACTAACCCAAAAACTGGTTCATCTAAATAACCATTATTAAATTTATATGATTTTAAATCAATAATGTATTCTATAAGACTATACTATTTTTATAATTATTTTTATTTGATCTATATATATGACAAGTATTGCAATATATAATTTTTATGTTGCTAAACTAAACGGCATTAGACTATCAAAGTACACCTCATCCTTAGATGGAATGTTGAAGATCTAGATCATTATATGATTTCTCATTCATGATGTCAATGGTCATTTCCTCTAAATCAAAAATATTTCTATTGGAGAATGACTTATAAATAAATGTTTATTTGAAGAGTTGATATCTGATTCAATTTTCAACTCATGTCAACTAAAACTTTCCTTTCTGGGATCCTTATTTCTAGTTTTATTATTCCTTAATTGGTTGAAGTAATATTGAATCCATTAAAGGACTGTAATACCTTAAGAACAATTTTTTATTTGAATCACGTTTTTTATCATGGTGTAGATCAACTAATAATTGTGATAGAAATATGGTGAATCTGATCAATCAAATTAGGTGATACTATGTATATGATTATAGATTATGATCATTTTATCAACAAATATCATGGTCATGAAATTTATGTCTGAATACGATCATTGTATCGAGGGATTCTAGGTGATTCGAAGACATACAGGACTTAAATCCTTATAATTGAGGGCTTTCTAGTTAGGAAAAGTAGAACTTATTGTAGGTACATAAAATTGTTGATATCTTTACAGAGTATTTAGGACTACATTAAATCTGATGGATAAAGATTATATTAATTCAAAAAAATGTACATCATTCATACTATTATATGATTTTTTATTTTTTTGATTACATAATATATATTTTCCTCTTTTCATGTGTACTAGAATGTTTGTTCTTACACTTGTGTATCAAAGAATATATTCTATTGGTTAGTCTGTGATACCAAAAAACTCTAATTTAATCGTATAGTATCTAGATATGATTGAATTAAAATAAAAATAATATGACCGATGATTTTGAACATTTATAATTAATATTTTATTTAGTTTAATTATTAGCAAAAAATAACCCCCCACTTATATCAATTAGATTCTCATTTGATCCATCAAATGTTATCGAAGCTGGTTAAACTACATTACTTTATTAGTTTTTACTTTGACAATCAACTACACATTTATTATTCTTTTATATACTCTTTTTGTTTATAAGTTTTTTGATACATATTTGTTACTATTGAAAAATAGTTTATATTGTTTTTATGATGATGGGTCAAAATGTTGGCACATTAGAAAATATAAATCCATTTTGACCACCAATCGTTGATGATAATGATTATGATTACAAGATAGATTAAATGTAGCTGATTTTTATTAATACAAGAGTAGTTTAAATTGTAATTCATATTGGTGATTAATAAAAGAGGGTTGTAAATCATGGAATTTTATAATATCAACTGAATTATAGATTAAGGAATACTGTTTTATTTTCAATGAAAATGAACAAACATAGTGAAAATATTTCATGCTAAATAGCCAATAGTTTCAAAAAATATTATAAGTCCCTCATTAGGAACATTTAAAGTAGGTGAAAATAAGAGAGTAATACTTTTTTATTTATAGACAGTTTAAATTTTCCCTATATAATAATTTTGGAAAAAACATTTTACCCAACATTTTATTTTCTAAAGAAAACAGAATAATAATGGTTTGAATTTTAAGAAACTAATATTTTATATTTAAGATACTATAGAAAGAACACCAATTAAGATATTTTGTAAATGTATAGTGGGATTTCAATAAATTTAATAAAAAAATATATTTCATTAAGAATGTTATTATGTTAAATGGTTGAAAAGTATCCATTGGATATAATGCTCAATCTAAAATGATTTGTATTGTAAACAATATAAGTTATGGAAATATTTTAATTTCAAATGTTTTATTTAATACATAACATAAGAACAACCTTATAATAATAAATCAATAATGAGATGAGGTTTATCTTAGATGATTTAGTAACAAAAAATATATTGTAGATAGTTATAAATATTAATTTATTCATTCTACCAATCATCATGAGAACATTTACACCATTAACATAGAAGACCTAATATTAAATGTTTTTTCCTTATATTACAATAATGAAAGAAAAATCTTGGTTATGGAATTTGAAGATAAAACACTATAACATTATAAACACAGCTATGTTGAAAAATAAATGATTGTTAATGATCTACTAAATCTTAGGATTGTTAAATCAGATGTTTTTGATCCATGTAAATTTGTAAGCAATAAAAGTTAATGATTAAATATATTAGTGATGTCTTAACATATGATAATTTTGAGTTAGTGTAAATGTACTTATTTGTTCCTAAAAAAATTAAAATTATTTGTTGTAGATACATTGTATATGTCTTAGTTGAATATTACACTATATAAAAATTTGATTATTTTCTAGAAAGAATGTATGAAGCATTCATTATGTAAAATGTTTTGAAGCAAGTGCCAAAAATTATATAATTTATCATTGATGACTATTTTTAGTCATCGTTATGATGAATTAGAATATTATTATTTTTAATCTTTTTTTATTAACAATTGTATTATATATAACATTATAGATCCTATAACACCATAGAAAATTGGTGTAGTTGGAAAAAGTAATAGACTTATTCAAGAGATCACTAGATATATATTGAGAGAATACTCAGTTGGTAAAAATGTTCGGATTGAATCAGTTATTACTACCACATATACTATAAATCATGTTTAATATTATAAATTTTATTAACAAATATCCTTATATGTTTTTTATAGGATGAAATAAAAACATTAGGACTTTAATGTATATGAATGAAATATATTCATAAAGAATATTAATGACAACATATATAAATATAATCCTATTTATGTTGAATGAATATAATTTGGTAATTCGAAAACTAATAATGTTGGAAAAAACATTTTACCCAACATTTTATTTTCTAAAGAAAACAGAATAATAATGGTTTGAATTTTAAGAAACTAATATTGTATATTTAAGATACTATAGAAAGAACCCCAATTAAGATATTTTGTAAATGTATAGTGGGATTTCAATAAATTTAATAAAAAAATATATTTCATTAAGAATGTTATTATATTAAATGGTTGAAAAGTATCCATTGGATATAATGCTCAGTCTAAAATGATTTGTATTGTAAACAATATACGTTATGGAAATATTTTAATTTCAAATGTTTTATTTAATACATAACATAAGAACAACCATATAATAATAAATCAATAATGAGATGAGGGTTATCTTAGTTGATTTAGTAACAAAAAATATATTGTAGATAGTTATAAATATTAATTTATTCACTCTACCAATCATCATGAGAACATTTACACCATTAACCTAGAAGACCTAATATTCCATGTTTTTTCCTTATATTACAATAATGAAAGAAAAATCTTGGTTATGGAATTTGAAGATAAAACACTATAACATTAGAAACACATCTATGTTGAATAATAAATGATTGTTAATGATCTACTAAAACTTAGGATTGTTAATTCAGATGTTTTTGATCCATGTAAATTTGTAACCAATAAAATTTAATGATTAAATATATTAGTGATGTCTTAACATATGATAATTTTGAGTTAGTGTAAATGTACTTATTTGTTCCTAAAAAAATTAAAATTATTTGTTGTAGATACATTGTATATGTCTTAGTTGAATATTACACTATATAAAAATTAGACTATTTTCGAGAAAGAATGTATGAAGCATTCATTATGTAAAATGTTTTGAAGCAAGTGCCAAAAATGATATAATTTATCATTGATGACTATTTTTAGTCATCGTTATGATGAATTAGAATATTATTAGTTTTAATCTTTTTTTATTAACAATTGTATTATATATAACATTATAGATCCTATAACACCATATAAAATTGGTGTAGTTGGAAAAAGTAATAGACTTCTTCAAGATATCACTAGATATATATTGAGAGAATGCTCAGTTGGTAAAAATGTTTGGATTGAATCAGTTATTACTACCACATATACTATAAATCATGTTTAATATTATAAATTTTATTAACAAATATCCTTATATGTTTTTTATAGGGTGAAAAAAAAACATTAGTACTTTAATGTATATGAATGAAATATATTCATAAAGAATATTAATGACAACATATATAAATCTATTCCTATTTATGTTGAATGAATATTATTTGGTAATTCGAAAACTAATAATGTTGGAAAACACATTTTACCCAACATTTTATTTTCTAAAGAAAACAGAATAATAATGGTTTGAATTTTAAGAAACTAATATTTTATATTTAAGATACTATAGAAAGAACACCAATTAAGATATTTTGTAAATGTATAGTGGGATTTCAATAAATTTAATAAAAAAATATATTTCATTAAGAATGTTATTATGTTAAATGGTTGAAAAGTATCCATTGGATATAATGCTAAATCTAAAATGATTTTTATTGTAAACAATATACATTATGGAAATATTTTAATTTCAAATGTTTTATTTAATACATAACATAAGAACAACCTTATAATAATAAATCAATAATGAGATGAGGGTTATCTTAGATGATTTAGTAACAAAAAATGTATTGTAGATAGTTATAAATATTAATTTATTCATTCTACCAATCATCATGAGAATATTTACACCATTAACATAGAAGACCTAATATTATATGTTTTTTCCTTATATTACAATAATGAAAGAAAAATCTTGGTTATGGAATTTGAAGATAAAACACTATAACATTAGAAACATAGCTATGTTGAATAATAAATGATTCTTAATGATCTACTAAAACTTAGGATTGTTAATTCAGATGTTTTTGATCCATGTAAATTTGTAAGCAATAAAAGATAATTATTAAATATATTAGTGATGTCTTAACATGTGATAATTTTGAGTTAGTTTAAATGTACTTATTTGTTCCTAAAAAAATTAAAATTATTTGTTGTAGATACATTGTATATGTCTTAGTTGAATATTACACTATATAAAAATTGGAATATTTTCTAGAATGAATGTATGAAGCATTCATTATGTAAAATGTTTTGAAGCAAGTGCCAAAAATGATATAATTTATCATTGATGACTATTTTTAGTCATCGTTATGATGAATTAGAATATTATTATTTTTAATCTTTTTTTATTACAATTGTATTATATATAACATTATAGATCCTATAACATCATAGAAAATTGGTGTAGTTGGAAAAAGTAATAGACTTCTTCAAGAGATCACTAGATATATATTGAGAGAATACTCAGTTGGTAAAAATGTTCAGATTGAATCAGTTATTACTACCACATATACTATAAATCATGTTTAATATTATAAATTTTATTATCAAATATCCTTATAAGTTTTTTATAGGATGAAATAAAAACATTAGGACTTTAATGTATATGAATGAAATATATTCATAAAGAATATTAATGACAACATATATAAATCTATTCCTATTTATGTTGAATGAATATTATTTTTTAATTCGAAAACTATTAATGATATTTATTTTTTTAATTAATATTTTTTTATTGTTGAGGAAACTTTGAATGTTATGTTTGATGAAATTGATTTTTTTTCAAAACTGCACAACTTAATTCTTTAGATGTTATTTCTAAAACAAATTTTCAACCTATGTTAAAAATTTCTACTTATGAGAAAACAACTCAAGAATATATTTCCGATGTTTTTTATGAGGAATATTTTTATTATATTGTTTGAGAATAGAGTTATGAAAATCTATGCAGTCAATTGTTTCAGAAAATTCATACTATTGATAAAATCATTGGTAATGTTGATCAAAAAAATAGAACGTGAATTTTACTTAAAAATTAAATTGAACATCAATTATTTCAATCACAAATCGATCATAAGATTCTTAATGATGCTTTAGGTGACTAAGACAATATTAACGCAAGAGAAGATAAATTCAATTCATTTGAAAGGATCACAGTTTGGAATTTCATTTAACAACCTAATTATACTTCTATAATTGTAGTAAAATTGAGTTTTCAAGAAAATTTAATGAAATTTTCATAATCATTAGAAATAAATATATAAATGTTACTAATGTATAAAATCTATATGAGTGAATAGAATATGGAGAAACCTATGCACTGATAGAAATACATGAACCAATTTGTATACATTGAGCATTTTCAAATTATTAAATTTTTATATATTAAAAAATAATTTGAAGTGTTTAGTCATTAGTTGATATGTTACGGAGAATGATTATATATGAAAACAAATGTATTTGAAAATTCAAAACATCCAGAACATGTTTATAGACTAAAAATGTGCTTTGTGGACTTTAAAAAGCATCTAGTTGTTGGTTTGATAAGCTAACTAGATTTTTAGTATAAAACAACATTTTTATAGGATGTATTTGTCCAAACCTGTTTAAAATATAATTTAATAAACCAATATGATTGTTGAAATATAATTTGATGACATTATATATTGTTCAACTCAAATATTGTTAACAGATTTCGTTGTGAATCTAATGAAATCTCAATTTGATATGATTAGGATGGGTGAGTTAACATACATTCTGCGAATTAAGATATAAAAAAACTAAAAGTAAATTATATATATACATAAGTATATAAAATTTCATCTTATGAAATTTATGTATGACAAAACTAGAAGTATTATTACTCCCATTAGAACCTACAATAATTTAGATCTTGGGGAATATGGGAAACTAGTTGATCAAAATACATTTAGTTGTATGATCTGACGAGTAGTTTAATTAACAACTAGTCATCAGAATTTAATATTATCAATATGAATATATGCTAGATATGAAGATAATCCATAAGAATATCATCTTAATTCTATAATAATTAATTTTTTATCATTAGGGTTAACTGGATTTCGACATATTCTACGTTCTTAGAAATTAATTTGAAATAATTTTGAAATAATTTTTTATTAAATTGATGATTTTAGTGGACGTGGATTGGATAGAAACAGAACATATAGAACATGTCATTTATTAAGATAATTTTTATTTTCTTTGTTATGTACGAATCTACACTAAGTTTCACTTTCCACAACTAAAGAAAATATAAAGTATCTGGAATATTTTGGACTAATGTGTTGCAGATGTATCACTTGTTCATTATTTATGGCATGAGTTTTCCAAAAACAAAAACATAGTATTATAACATAAGTTCAATTTCACTATGTGTAAACCCAGAACATCACCTAAATGATACTCATATAGACATAATACACCATTTTGTCGAGATCATTATTGTAAAGTAACAATTATTTAACATTTGATCTGAAAAAAATAATAACTAGCTGAAATTTTGACTAAACCTCGTAGTTATAATAAATTGTAATATATTAATTAAAATCTAGGAAATTTTATTACCACATAACTATTCATATCATTTTATTATTATCAATATCATAAAATTTATTCAATTTCATTAAAAAGGATATTATATATGAGTTTAAGTTAGAAAGATGTTTTTTTTTCATAAAACATTCAGTTTTATGAAACATTTTTTTAAATTTACTTTTTCATACAAAAAAATATTCAATATTTATTCAATGTTATATTTTTATATAAAAAATCTACGAATCTAAATTTTTTTATAAATGATTCACTAGAGTAAATTTTTATTTTCTAAAAACCAGATATGTTAAAAATTGTTTTTTATCATATTTATTATAATAATATTGGACTAAAAAATTAATAAAAAATGTTTAGAAAATATTTTATTTATAAATTTTATCATAATCAGTTTTATTTTTAAAAACTATTCATACCATTTTATTTGTACCACTGGAATTTTTTTTCCCAAAATTTATTCAATTTTAAATTTTTAAACTCATTAATTACATTATTTATAAATGTCCATTTTTAATAATACATTTTGTTTTAATAATTTCTTTTGTTTTCAATATTATTATTATACTAATCGGATAGATAATCATTCTGATGAAAATTTTTATTAAAAATTTATGAGTTCATAATTAACATTAAATACATTGTTTAATTAATTAGTGATTCTCCTATCAGATTATAACTTTTAATCTATTCAATTAAAATTCATGGTATACTACCTGTCGATGAGATGATAATATAAGACTGGGAAAAGTGGCATCCCTCACTAGTTCTTTGAAACATTTCTCTCGAATCATACCTCTACTTTATGTGCTCTATCCAAATTAATTGAATTTATCTAATAATTTGTTCAAGCCTTAGTAAAATGGAATTTTTAAATGATTTATCATCGATGGATTTCTAAAAATAAATAATGGACAAGTTAATATTTTATGAAATTTATGATTCAATTATGGAAATGATCATTAGTTTTCAGGGACCGGGGAATGTTTATGTAGAAAAACCGTATACATATTTTTATTTTAAATTTCACCAAATTGTAATAAAATTTAATGCTTCAGTTTGAGATTGAATTCAAATGGGAGAAAGAGAAATTTAATTAAGGGAAATAATTAGAAGAAAAATAAGAAAAAGATGAATATGAATAGGAATAGGAAAAATAAGGTGATGAAGTAGATGAAATAGAGACTGATATAAAGTCAAAAGAAATGACAACATCAGACCCATCATCTTCATAATCTATGCCACATTTCTGATCCGGTAAGGATGTCGAAATTGAAGAAATAGGGGATGAAAAATCAACATTCACAGAAGAATAAATGTAATCATCAGAATATGGGGAAGAAGATTAAAAATCCTAATCAAAAGTTGCAGATAATGTTGAATTTGATAACTAAGTGGGCATTTTTAAAGTATTATAATAAGGTAATGATTTAAATAATGGCAATGATGATGTTGAGAGAGAAAAAAATGTATAATACTCATAAAAAAATCTCCTAAAGCATTACCAGGTTCATCAAACTGTGATTGGACACTGAATTGGTGGGTGTGGGGGGACACCACATTCGACCATACTAAGCAATTCAGGTACGTGATAGATGATCCAATTAATCCAACAGATAGAAAATGACCTAAATAAAATTTTCCAAGAATTTCAGTTTAATTAGATCTCTATTATCTTGCTTTGAACCCTATCTGTATGATTTTCCCAATATAACAAAACATGTTAATAATTTCAAATAATACCATAAGTTATACTAATCAATCTGGGAATCAAATCGATATCTGTTTGATTCCAAATTAATAAAAACTATTCATGAAATATTCTCCATGATTTTAACATAATTAAAATGAAATTTTCATTCCCCCCCCCCATGGAATTTATTTTATTTTATTTAAACCATGTAATATTACTCATTGGTTTCCATCATACATAGAAACACTAGAATATGATGGAATCTCCATTGATTACAATGGAATAGAAATATCTCAGTTATCATTCCACCATAAATTCCTATCAATCCAAGTGTTTTTATTTGTTATTATTTCATATTATGAGACTTTTCACTAAACTCGAGATAAGAGTGTCACACGTGACATTCAATTATACCGAGAAATTCAAGAAAATGATTGATGCTCGCATGATTCATATAGATTTTAAATGCATTCAATGTAACATCACAAATTATTGATTCGAATAAAATCTAATTCGGCTGTTTTTTACCCATATATATTTTATTTTATCATTATTTCCAAAAAAAATAATAATGTAAAATCATAACATAATCCATTTTAATTAATAGGGGAATTGGATTAACACTCACTTGATTCCAACCTATCACACATTTTTAATGGAATGTTCTCCTAGAATGTCACATCAATATGATGTCTTTTTCTAATTTATGCACCCATGATTGGAGAAGATTTATTTTAATAAAACTATACAATTTTACTAGTAGTTTTCCATCATATTGTCCAATAGGATCATTCGATGGATGCATCATTAACTCCAACATATAAAAAATGACTCATTTATTATTATCACTTGATTTTATATTAATATATGTTTTTTTATTTTCATTAACCCCTGTTATATGATTTTTTTACATAACACCAAATATGGGAGAGAAACTCTCTTTTTACCATGCTGACCAATTTAGACATATGATCAATGTGTTGATTAATGCCATAGAAATTAAATGACATAAATATCATTTTCATAGGATTCGATGTAAATTGGAGAACATCTATCTATTTGGATTTCACACTAATCCAAGAGTGTTTCCTGATTTTTGACTCCCAAAATGTTAATAATACATTTAGGGTAATATTAAATGTAAATAAGATATTTATATTTCACCATCTATTTTGAGAAAACAATTAACATGAGTTCGAAATTTACGGGAAAAAATATCATATCAATTTTCGTATATATTCTCATAAATAAAATGTTTTTTTAAAATCAACAATTGGTCAAATTTAATTTTAAGGAACATGTAAATTCGGGTTTTGAATTTACTAAAAATAAAAAATAAAATGAGATATTCAAATTGATTGGCTAACTAGAAATATAAAATGAAACCCAACTCTTGGATGTGATGCATCATACAGGAACATGGCTTCTAATAATGTCTCTAAATGTAGGATCATACATAGAATTAGAATTATAAATATTATATCAATTGATGTAAATAAAATAAAAAACACCGTGTATAAAAATACAACATAGGATCCACAACACCATCAACATGGAACTCATATTCCCATAGTGTTATAACCTCAGCTAGAAGTTTTGTATTTACCTTATTGAGACCATTCATCTAGCTTCTAAATCAATCACTCATTATTTCACCCCAGCAATAATAGAAGCCAAAGACTTAGAACATGAAACTATATAATGGGGAATCTCTATTCCATATGTCATTTTATATCTATGTCCCGCACGATCAATGATGTGATGAAATATCTTAGCCCGCAATATGAAAAGCTAAATCTGGTCCTCTAAAATGAATGTTAACTCATCCCATAATAGATCATGTGAGATATATAAAAATATATATTTATATATATATATAGTGATAATTAATAATAGAACATTCTATAATATTTTTAACATCTGTTTCATTTTGATCTCATGTTATCATTCACACTGATATTCTATCTATCGATGCATTTTTCCTGTAACTATAAAAAATATAGTATAATAATTGAACAAAAAACCATATTAAATAATTAATAAAAAAATTATATGATAAATACATAATGTCAAATATAGGATACATGATGATTCCAAATCATATGTGGTAGTCCCAAAGTCACTTGATTCTATGAATTACACGCCACCATAAACTATATTATATTAATTCAAAATTGAAACATGAAAAATGACAGATATTCATTGAAATATATAAACCAATATTATACGGCTCAATATAGTTGACTTTTGGGACAAATATATTACCATGTCGCGACATTCATATGGGAGAACACATTTTTCGGATTCTATCTATAATATTTATGGCACCCAAATATTTCAATCAGTTCTCCCTCTTCACTCTTCTAATATAATATTTTCACATCTTACACATATATGCGAGAAAAACTGGTGATAATTATGCTAGAGAACTATATGATTATTCAAATTATTAAAAAAGTTATCCCAAATTTATATATTTTTTATTCATAGCTATGATACAAAAAATGATTCCCTGACAATTACATAAATCCATAATTGATAAAATTTGTCGTAAGGGAATTAATCATTTTAATTTGAATTAAATTGAAATCATACATGGTCATTTATGAAATGAACCAACATGAAAATTAATGAAGTTGACCCTTTCCCAGGGATTGTATGTCTCATTAAATGATATATCAATGGTTTAAAATGATGAAATCCTATAACCAAGTCCTCTCCAATGAGAATAGGAATAGGTTGTTTCAAATCATTTTCAAAAACAATCAGAACTAATATCGTTGAAGTTCATATATTTTTTAAACTCCTATATAAAATATAAAATCACATTTGATTTCATTCATACTTCAATTCATTGAGGTAGATGCTGCTCCATCATAATGTGGATCTTGTTCTAGATACAATAATATGTCTTTAATTATATAATGGTGTAATATTTGAACACATGTAGACTATATATCATTTAAAGAGAGAATAAAGATAGAAAACAAATTAAATGGTTTATAATGATATTAATAGATAAAAATGGAAATAGAACAAAACAGCTCGAAAACATCATACCTTTAACAAAATATGATAATCAATCATTTCTCCTTCAACCCTCTCTCTAAACTATTGAATATCATCTTCAAATGGATATACAATGTGTTGATCTAGTTGTATTGAATGAACTAAATAATCAGGAGATTATCTCATTCAATTAAAAACACTCATCACCTTAACATTTTTACATAAATGTTTCAACTTGTTGTAGAAAACATGGTGGTGAAGATAATGTTCTATACATGTGATTTCAAAATAAAAAGTATGTTACTAACTCATTTATCTCTATATTATATACTATTAAATTTCAAAAATGTAAACTAATAATGATGAAATTTAGTACCATGTCATAGATAAACCCATATACACTTTATAAAAATGTATTACATCCTATGTATATATATAACATAAATGATTCTATTCAATTGATCATTGTAATTTGAAATGCCAACCGATAGTTAACCAATGTTATGTTTTTTATTTCTTATTTTTCATTAACATATTTCAACTGAATATGAAAGGCATCATCATATAATTCTTTTTTATTGATGAATCATTATAGATAGACCATTTTCTAGTTGGTTAAATTCTTCAATTTTTGTCAGTTAACCTAACTTCTATAGGTAATGTAACTATATATTTTATGGAATTCAATAAATAGTTATAAAGAATGACATTAGCATTATACATAAATAATAAGTAAAATGTATTGAATGATTCAAAAGAAATGAACCAATCATGAAATGATTAATAAGGGGTAAATTGAAAGTGATAATCACTAGCACATTGCACATCTTTTTTCATTCTATTATCATGTTTCAGAAAAAAAAAATTATAATTCCTAGTTTAAATGGTCAACATCTACATGGAAAAAAACACAAAATAAATGTATAGTTAATGTGATTAGAAAGTTACTAAATTAACAGTGCCACTAATGTTGTATTTAAAAAGATTAATGGATGAGATTGTTCAACATTGATGTTTTCCATACGAAATTTAGTTTATTCTCTGTATATCATATTATGAATTCGATATATACTATCAAATTTTGTTTCAAAATCCCATATTAAGAAGAAAGTGTAGTACACTCATCCATAAAATAAACATTGGCTATTGATACTAATGTATGAGATCTATTACTCATAATTAATTTTAAACTATTAATATACCAATCAATAGTATATATCCACCTGAATTAAATAATACTATCCGAAATTAATACAATGGTTAATTGTACTATCCAATGATAAAAAACATCGATAAAGGATGGCAGAAATAGTTTCTTTATGGGGAAAAGTGTAATTAATATTCTATACTATAAAATTATTAAATTACTCATTCAATTATTTTTTAATCAAATATTTCTAAAAAATAATTCAACTCATTCAATGGTTGAACATCACTGGGAAATAATCAATCACAATTTGTGATTGGAATCAACTATTAATTTAGTATGTTGTTTTCTTGAATTTTCAACATATTCTATAATTTTATCCATCATGTAGCATCCATATTGTCAAAATTTAATGAACATTCATTTATACAAATAGTATACTTTCCTTCAAGAACTTATTCCCCGTAACCCTTATCCAACTTTAAATATAATTGTTTTATTAAAACAATTTATTCTAAATCATGGCATTCCTTGACATGGTCTTTCTAATATTCACTGACACACAATGTGGTCCCCAATATATTATTACAAAAGACAATTCAATTTGCATGACATCATTATTATTCCTTAATATGATAATTTTTTAGTAGGGGAGATTAAAATTTTTTCCCATCCAATTTTGACTGTGTTTTCTACTCGAATCATGAATATATGATATTGAATAGGAAAAAAATTCCTAGAATTCATATAACATGGTAATTATTCATTTCATTACCATCAATAACGTTCATCTAATTATATGATATTTGGTGTATGGTTTAAGTCTCTAGATCAATCAAATTCTAATTTGTCTTTTTAAACTTGTCCTTAGGAGGATGAAAACATATGTGGTTCGTGTATGTCTATTATAACACTGTTTAATCCAAATATAATATTTTCCTTTTATTGTACTAAGTGAATGAAAATTTTCATTTCATAGTCTAACCTATTAAATTTCAATACATCGGGAAGTCATTGATTTTCAATAAAAATAATTGCATACTGTTTGAAGATTTCAATCATTTCAAAATCACAATTCTTCACAAAACCACCAAAAATTTCATTATAATATTCAATTAATAGCCAATGGTTTACAGATATATTATCCCATATACATCCATGTATATAAATAAGTGTGGAATATAATAGAATTTGTTGTTCCATACAATGTAATTGAGGATGATTATATGGAATCAACACCATGGTCCTTGTGTTTAGAATCTCATCCACCAAAGACATGAATGTATTGAAATCATCTGATACCAACCACATTTATAAATTATTACTATGATTATAATATTCTAGGTTCGTCTAATTAAGCTCCATCATCGCTAGAGAGTCTGTCTGGTTGGTTATTATATCATTATCCTTACTTATTTTCACATGTTATCTCAATAATTATGAAAAATTAGATGAAATAAATAATATTTTCAACCTTTGATTTGGTGGTAATAGATTTTTTTCGTTATAGATATTGGATTCCCATGTTTTATAAACTAACATTGATAATACTGATTTCCCCCATTATCGTTCCACTTAGAAGTGCCATAGACTATAAAATTATCCAAATAGAAGGATTCTATTCTAAAAAACATACAATTGTTTTCACATGAATATATGGTATCATTATTAAATCCTATTTTCATTGAATACATATTTCCATGGTTATAAGAAATTGGAATTATATCATCAACATGAATATATTTTTTCAATGACACAATAACATGTTGAATGATGTCTTTGAAAACTGATTTAAAGCATTCAAGTGAAATAAATCCATAATAAAAAAATCTTTATGTATTATACTAAAAATATAAATTCGTTGGTGCATAATCATGTACATCATAAAAAATAAATGATTCATGATCTACACTAGAACAATGATTGGTCTCACATTTCTCAAAATTTCATATCTTAATTCTGGCAGCATCTAATCTAGATAACATTTCATTATGCATTTCATGCATCAAATCAGTGCTCTTCACATCAACATCCTTTTAAATACTTTTTATTCAATGAAAATGATTACAATATTCAACCTAAAATTTCAAACTCTTATTATTATTCATTATCATGTTCAATAATAGGTTCTTTCTCACGATATCATATGTGAATTTATATTCAATTGCACATTTTCTACATAGAACAAATTTATAGCCACATTTTAATCCAAATTTGAAATCAATAATTTACATTATCACCTCAAGATAATACTTAGTTGTTCTATTTCGATTAGAAATAAAAATAATATCCATATATTTTTGTCATGACCCTCTCCCCTAAATGAGTACCTCTATTACGCCGGTTATTTGACAAGGAGGCTTTTGACTTCCTGAGTCCGGCTGTCAGTAGGCCTCTGTTTGGCAACAAGCACCGAGGGTATATCAAACATATAAATACGATTCATTACCATCTATGATATACATGAAGAAGATGGAGATAAGATAGATGCACAAATCAACTCAGGGTCATAAATATAAACAAAAACAAAGTGTTTACATGTAATTTCATATGAATCAATAATATATGGGAGAAAATCTAGACAATACAAAAATGTAAATATCAACCAAAAATCCCAAAACAATACTAAAAAAATCACATATTAGAAATATCTAATAAAATCATCATCTTTATCTCACAATCATGAATATAGTTTATATATACATTTGGTGATCAAAATCGTATGCTCAGTAGGTACTTCCCCAGATCCTCTCATGAATACTATAATGAATGCATACTAAATACCAATGATCAATAAGTGAAACAAAATCATCAGACAAATTGTTATACTATATAGCTAGACACACCATGGATATATCTCATCAACACAAAGATTAAAGGGTGATCATATAATATATCAACAAATCCTTAAAAGAACCTTACTTTCGCTTAAACACTAGCTTTCTACCATGACCAAATGTAATATGTCTTGATCCATCTATCTCGAAAGGAATCTAGCATGAAGACACATGGGATCAGTATCATTACCTGATTCTCTTTCATCTTATCCCAACAAAATCTATGGTCACATCTCTATATAGTAACCATTAATATTTTGGGATCTACCACAATTCTAATGTTGGGTATCATACATAAGGTATTATTCCTCAATCCATTACAACCCATAAAACAAGTATTGTACCTCATGCCACAACATTCCCAACACATCACACCTATAATAACCATTTCAATAATATTTGTATAGATACGTGACTATAAAATTACCAAAAACCATTACATCAATCTACACATATATATGGGAAAAATAACAACTATGAACACCAACACAAAATAATGTTATGAGAAGAGAACAAGAATAGAGTGGGTAGTTAGTCATCTGTCTGCCTCCAATCTAGATGTTGAGGAAAACACCATACTAAAGTCCACTGGGTGAAATTATATCTACTGAATTGGTTGAGGAAGTGAAGGAAATCAAAAAGGATGAATGATATAGTATATATCATGACCACACTATATGAATTAAGCTAATATTCTTATCACATATAGGTATTATTTCTTAAACAACTAGATGCTACTTCTAGGGACTTGATATCCTCGATGAACACAATAAATAAAATTAGATATAATAAATTCTTTCTTTTCTTGTAAAATTAAATTCATTTTAATTAATTAATTAAATACTAATTAACATTATTTACATTATATTTTAGTATCCATATAAATGAAGTCCATGAACTCAAATAATTATCTAACAGATTCTACAGTTCTCATAGGATAAATATTAAAATATTCATTATAAAAAGAACTAAACTATTGGGATAACCTATTATTAAACACTATAATAATTCCATAATTAAATTTACTCTAGGAATACATCCTAAGATACCATTAAGAGATGTAACCAAAAACATCCATCTACCTCAAGCTGTTGAGAATGGAATGAGGGTAAAATTAGAAACACATTCATCCGACCATTATAAAGATTAATTAACAAAAAACATCTCAAATTTCATCCCAAAAATGTGTAATCCTAACTTCAACTTGTTTCGTACACTATTATGTTATCGCCAACAACGTAATGTAGATCACCATGTATCTTACCAACATGGGTGTCAACCGCTGTCACAAACATGTGCCTCCCTACCCATATATCATAATCCATCCCCATATCAAATCTAATCACCTAGCAGGATCATATACAGATTGAAATAAAGGTAGAAAGAAACAAACATTGTCAATAAGGAATGTTGTCTCTAATAACATGTCATCTAGTATTCACATTCAAACGAGCTCTCATATCTGTAACACCAGACATTAATCCTTCAGATTAAAACACAAATCCTTAACCACAAACATTTTTATTCTTTAAAAAATAGTTTTTATTTCATTTTCAATTACCTAATTCAATTATAATATGTTATAACTACAGGTAACCAAAGGAATTAGTTATATAAATTGTTATGGGGTAATTTAATAACCCAAACCCATCCCACCAAAACATAATTCCAAAAACCCCTGAATAAAAAATAATGTTTCATTCAATATAAAAAATAGAAAAATGAATTTCATTACAATGAAATCACAATCAAATAGAATGTTGATGTTGAAATAATGAGACAACATCAATTATAGGATCATAAATGAGAACAAAAAACAAAGGCAACATTAGGATTTATAAGTTTCAGTACCCTTGGGATCCACTAAATGTAATGAACACCACCCACATAGGAAAATGTTTTAGATTTTAAAAAATAAATTATACTATTTATCTGAAAAGAATATAGGAAACTACAAAGCACTTATGTTGTAGAATAAAACCTACACAGTAGAAGCAAACACATAGTGGGAATGGGGTTTATGAAAAACATACATCATTGGAAATTTTATTTTTTGTCCCTATAAATTCAAGATCCAAGAACACTTTTCCCTTTTCATCATTATATCTCACTATAGGATGATCATGTTAGGTCTCTACATTTGAGAAATAGTCACACGTCTTCAATCGGGATGATCCTCCAAAGGATCTACCCCGAGTCACGCACTAGTGGCATGTGAAGGGTAGACGAAACACCAAATGAGACTACCTATGAGGATGAATTAACCACCACGGGTGAAACTGAAGCCGCGAATGAATATTCATAGCACTAAGAAAGAGAAAATATTGACAAAAACCCCAGTGGTTATAAAATAAACTATCAGTTGAGAGAGGGTGTCAATTTTGGGAATTTTGATCTCTACTAACTAGACAACCTCGACCACCTTAGAATATTATTATCAAATATGTTTTTTATGTCTAATGCATGATCAATATGAGTGATTAAACTATATTCTAGAACCCTAACTGGATAACTACATAGCCAACCGGAGGCATCCAAGAAGCCAACATTGAACCACCCAAGAAACCTACATCGAAAGACCAAAATAAATTGATGAATATGATAGATTGGGTAGTAACACCCATCAATAACGATAAATGGAGAAGCTAGTTATAAAGATAATAGCCAAGGTGGCAACTAATGTCATGTTGGGAAAAAAATTGACTGGGCCACATAAATCATCTCATGTGGTAAAAAGATACAAAAATATAGAAGATATTAAAAGGAGAAAATATTTAATAATAAATTCCATTTATCTAAAACAATTTAAATGGAAGGCTAAATTAAATTGGTTAATTTTTGTTTTCAAAAATAAAATAATGAATAAGAAAATTAACAAATCTCTACAATTTTCAACTGTAAATTGTTGTGTTTATCAACCTATATGTTTCTCAGGTGGAAGAAATTTCAAGATATCATAGTAATTCTTGAACAAGGATAATGATTCAACCTTAGAAAAATTATTTGCATGGTTTTCATCCTTGTGTATCGTAGTGACACACACTGATTCATTTTAAATAATAAATCTATTACAATGAAGCCTAATATCATTGTTCGTGGAACTAACATGACATACTAAATTTGTATACTGTTTAATGGAAGATATAGAATCACATTTAATATTAATAAGGGAATTTATTATTATATGTTGATAAATCAATATCTTTTATCATATTTCTTCTTTCAATACTTCTGTTTGTTCTATGTACTGAGCATCAATGGTTGAGATGGCCACCACAAATTTCTTATTGCACTTCCACGATATATTTCATCCACATGATGTAAAGACATAACTAGGTTGTAATTTTATACTTTCAACACTTACACAATGTCATAATCCACATAAACAGTCACTAATTCTTAAGAATTAGTATTCATAACATAGAAAATTGAATGAGATGAAGTATATGGAATGCACCTCAACTAATATTTACAAGTATTCCATTTTTGCTAAGTGAAATTTTCCACAAAGATGCTAAGAAATAGTTTAAAAAAAGAAACATCAGGTCATGTACAAATAAAATAATACATAATACATCCCACTACATTATTATATGAGATTTAATTCATATATTCAATTTCAAAAAAAAATGTAGGTGACAAAGATAATAAAAATTTATTATATTGACCTAAATGAAGACTAAAATGGTTCATATGTTTAAAAAAATACCTCTTAACAAGTTAATTGATATAGGAATGATTATATACAGAATGAATTTTATGGTTCCTATCCATGTAAATTTTCATGCCCCGTATTTTCATAGCACAAACAAGATCACTCATTTCTTAAGATGATGACAATTAGATTAAATCATGAGTGATTAATTTCATATCACTACATATGAGTAACATGTATTCTACGTATAAAATTAAATTAAGCGTGGTTTTTGTAATAGATTCAAAATATACACATGCATCATATTACATCTTGGGGAATCCATTTTCTAACCTGAATGAGTCAAACATCCTATACAATTTTCATAAAGATTGTTTTAACACATTTAATGAATTATTAAGAAAACAAACATTATTATCATTAAATTCATGTTCAAAACTGGTAGGAGGTTTCATGTTTATCTTTTCAAATAAATCAGCATTCATGAAAGAAGTGTTTACATCAAGATGTTTTAAATGGAAATCAGAATGGGCTGAAGAAGAAATATGGATTCTTACTGAAGAATGTTTCACTGCATGAGAAAACACTATAGAGTAACAAGTTCATTCCCATTGATGGAAGCCATTGGCTACATGACTTTCTTTAAATATATTTATTTTTCCTAATTTATTATCAATTTTTGTTTTAAATATTCAATTACAACAAATCACTTTGGAAAAAGGTATTTATTTAAATATGGTCGAAGTATGGTTTTTTCTTAGGGACGTTATCTCATACTACATGGTTGAAATCAATTTATTAGAGTTAGTATAATTTAATTCTTGATTAATGATTTGGGGTTCCTCTCAACCATGATATCTATCAACATTTTAGGAAAAAGGTAGACATATCTGCATGGTTGTATCTAAGAAGAGGTCTAATGACCCTCCTATACCTATCCCTGGTGAGATGATAAACTCTATGGTCACAATGAACTCCATAATTAAGAGTATCATTAGAATCATACCAAGATAATGTATGATGTTGTTAGAGGGCACATGAGAGTTGAAAGGAGTTTCAAGTGGAGACTCACTAATAATAAGAGGATCAACCATAAGATCCCTCTCATAGATATATCATCACTCTTATTAGGGGGAGGATAGACACTAGAAATTTTAGTCTTTCAAATACAACATACTGGCATAGAATACACTTTTTAAAGCCATGATAAATGAACAAATGATTATACCACATCACCCTCAGGATACCATATGAAGATTCACTTGACTTATTTGGACTCATGATTAGTATCCTTTACACATGAATAGGAAGATAATCCAAACTCCCTATTATTTTGATAGAATGGGGGTGGATGACCCAAAATGTAGCATGAATATTAATGATGTTAGAATATGTGGGGCACAAATTTATTACAATAAGAATCATAGTGACAGTTTGTTTTCCAAAATGATTTTAGAATCCCTGAGAATGCATGAATGCTACGAACCCAGTTAAGAATTTTAATGGTCATATGCATTGGTAGACCATTATGATGAGGAGTATGACTCACATTTTTAGTTCAAAAATTTCCCTCACATTCACAAAACTAGATAAAATCATAAGATAAGTAATTACAAAAATTATCTGTCCTTAATCCCTTAAATTATTCATATATTTTTTTTCTACAGTGGCTTTCAACATTTTAATCACTTTAAAGACAAATGATTTATTTTTAAATCTATAACCTCATAAATATAAAAAATAACACTTTTAGACTTACCTATTACACAATCATCATAGAAGTGTATGTAAATTGGTGTAACATGACTTAGCCTCCATTTCGTCCTTAATTCCTATAGACCATTATCACAAACATTTCCTAAAAACCAATGCTGAATCATAGTGTTGTAATTGATAGTGATATTTATTTCCCCCAACATCATGTCATATATTCTTCAATCCAAAAATCATAAACCATTTTAAAAGGAGTCATTATGAACCATATGATCTCTCTTGGAGATTCAAAAACAACATGAATTAGATTTAAAGGTAAAAACCCATTAATATAAGAAAACTAGTGAGATCAAATTCTAAGGCAAATTTAGAACCCATATATCATCCAATAAGGTGATAAGAGAATAATCTAAAAGCTTTAGAATATCAGAACCTCTACCAATGATGCAACATCTGGGCTTTTTTTCTATATTAACCTCTCTTTTAAATCACTTAGTCAAACAATAATGGGAATTGCACTCAGTTCTCATATAGAAATAACCTTATAATTTGAAAACACACATGACATCAAGAGAATCTCTAGAATCAAATAACACCTCATAACTTTCATAACCATGGACGTAAAAGAGATAATGATCAATACAGTCCTTATAACGTTCCTAAAATTTCAAATAAGATCATTTGTGTCTAATATACCCATGACCCCCATAGTGGAAGTAGGTAACCTCATGCGACATCTTTTTAGACAGAAGATTATGTAATGATCAATGACACTTGCATCCCTTCATAGGTTTACCTTTCCTCTTCCATTGAAACTCTGAACGACCCTAAACATTAAGACTCTAAACATTAAAATTAACCATTTCATTACAACGCAACTCACAATAATACAATGATGGTTTTACATTATCAAATGTAATGTAATCTAAATAATATATCAAAGAATAGAAAATATGTTCAGAAGAAATATCCAATGAAATTAATAGTATGATATATTGGTCCACATCCTCAACAAAAATTTTAATATTGAAAATCACTTATAATATTGTTTTAAAATCATCAAGGTGTGACTAGATGGTGGTTCTATTATTTTTATTGATCGTATATAATTTGTTCTTGTTATGTAGACATGCTATTAAAGACGGTTTTTTATAAAAATTTTAAATTTGAGAATAAATACAGACGACAAAGGTCTCATAAGAAACCACCATGAAGACATTATAAACAAAATTAATGGTTATAGAGTTATGATCATTAATTGAAATTTAGAAAGGTGAATCTGAATAGGTTGTGAATATTTAACTATCATGTTCCACATAAGATTTTCTTCTAACCTGCCAAAATGTATCCAGATGTTATATAACCAGATCTATCGTGGATGAACCAGTTGAGTGAATAGGAAGATACACTCACCGGAAGATCTTGAGACAATGTTTTGACTGAAAGATTCTTAAATTAATCCAAAAATATAATGGAATGATTATTTAAAAAAATGAGAAAAATGACATCAAGCATTTACTAATATTCAACAGATAATCATATAAAAACCCCAAACCCATCCCTTACAATATGAGACAAACATAAAAATTTACAAAATGGATACGTTTTTCATTCACGTATTGGGGAAGACATGTTTTCGGAAATAGGTGGAATGATGATCAATGTACCTATTGATGTAATATATTGTATCAAGATTACATAGAATCAATGAAATGAATGAATAATAAATGCCCAGTGGTTTGGACATTTTAGAAATGCCAAAAAAAATAAAATCTCCAAAACCAAATAGCTTAATTAAAAAAATTCTAATATAATTTTTTTTGACCAAAAATTAATATGGAGTGATTAATTGGACCCTATTATGGAATTTATAATTTTTAAATGTTCAAACGGTTAGAAATACAATCTTTTGGATTCATCTATGTTCATCAATTGTGGTTCGAGTGTAACATCGAGGAAGAATAATCACAATAATAAATGAATTTTAAATTTATTAATTGACAATAATAATTCAAATAAATATTGAATGACTTATTATTATGGGGAATCAGATCAGATAGCCATTTCATAATAGTGTTATGTAATGGCTAGGTTAAACTCTGTATCCTGGAGCTATGAATGGTCTCAAAATTCTCATGCAATACACCATTTGAAAGATAATAAAAAATATGTAGGAAAATAATATAATTAAAATATTAAATATATCATCCTCAAAAGTGATCTGATCAAACAACTAAATTTTCCAAAATTTATGATGTTCCCAGTGTAAACCCCCCATCTCCGACCACACGATGGTATTATATATCTTATAAAACACACCTTTTTGGGATATATTAAAATATTTTCAAAAAATATATATTAGATATATTAAATAAATTATTATAACATGTGATTGTACCAAATGCCTAATTCTCATAAAAATTATGTCCATCCATGTGCAAACCCATTATCCTGGACATCAAAATGTTTACAGACTTTTCAAATGAAAATCTGTTTATTTGGAATTTGATAATTTATTAAAAATCATTTCCCTGTAATATAATATATTAAATATTTTTATTATATAAATTCCATTATTTATTCCCATTAAATACTAACACTAACTCATCTATTGACTCTGAAAAGATTCTACATAATATTTGAAGAATTTAAATTGTCATTTACCCTTATACAAACCCTTAAAATACCTATTTAGTAATCAATTATCTATACTAAATTTGTCTTATTTTCTTCCTACCATTCACCTTCCTATCAATCCACATCACCAAAAATGATTGATTTGTACCTCCAAAAAAAACTCTCACGATCTGCTACCCCTCCCCAATCGTGATTTTCCTCCCATTTCTGCTAGGGTTCCCGCACCCAGTCCACGACTCCCCTATCCCGCTCCCATATAGTCCCCAACTCCCCGATTGGGATTTTCCTCAATATTACTCGATGCCAACCCCTGACCATCCTGCGTATCCTCTCCTAGTCGCCTAGGGATTCAGCTCCTCTTGATCTCGAGTTTCCTCTCCCTCTATTGTTTCAACTTTACTATATCGCATTGATTCTAATCATCCTCTTCTCCGACTAATCCAGATTCTTGACGACGACAGTCATTATCTCCTCCATACCTCTTCTCTCATCCTCTACATCTTCTCCATGACTACATAAATCCACCCCATCGCGAATTGTCTATTCTGGTTCATCGGATTGAAAACCTCAAATGTTTTGGCTTCATAGACTTATGACGTATTCACCGCAATCATTCTATGATATCTATGTCTGCCACTGAATGTCGACACAATGCCTTCACCTCTTCAAATATCCATGTACTAGGGTTTATAAAGCTTATTTATTCATTTTTAGAAACATAGGGTTTCATGTACATCTTTTTCAGCCATTAGTTTATTCATCTAACTATGATACTGTTACACCGAAATCATCCACTTCCAACTGACCCATTGATTTCGTCTAAAATCTACATATTTCTACAGTTCCCTTAAACTCGGGGTCTCTTTCATTCTGCAACAACAATACCTTCTGAAACAGGTATGATTGACTACTATACTGCGATACTTAACCATTGTCTTCATAGATATATTCATTGTATATTGACACAACGTATTGAAAATTTCATTTTAATTTCTCCGGATACAATTCTCTAATTATTATTTGTATCCAGCATTTACCTCAATTAATTTGTTGTGTTTTCATCATTTTTGAATCCTCAGTTTGATACAGTATAATATATTAACAGTTTCATTTGTGATTCATAGCCACTTGAATGTGGGGTTTATCTTTTATAGCTGGTTCTGAGATCCCATCAGTTACGGATGCCTTAGACAGTTCTCTCTCTACCATTAGCATACCCTCTTTTTCTTTCGAAATGCATCATTATTTTATGGTATGTACTATGAATTTGTTTTCTCATTATTTCTCATAATATATTTTCTTTTCAGTTTCCATTTTCCTACTGTTTATTTCAATAACCACAACTGTTTATATCTAAAAAAAATTTATTGAATGCATCTTCATAACATCTGTTCACATAGGTACTGTATGAGATGTTTTCGGGTGATGTTTACTTATGTTCTATTCACATGTGTTCACATATGTTCCATACAATTTGGATCAGTTTCAAATATAAAGAACAATGTTTATTTGAACATCATAGTTACAATTTTGATTTCACTGACTCTTTTTAAATCATTACTTCAAATAAAAGAATCCTATTGTTATATTTCTTATTCATTTAGATCCGAGAAGGGGTAGAGCATGGATTTATTCCCATATGTGATGGTGGTTAATAAATATTGATTTAAATGACTTTATTTGTTCATAGATTCCTATTTGAAAGAATAGTGGTTGTAGGATTTAAATATTTATGGACTTCCATATTCTTGATATAATGATCTTATATACAATCTTCAATATAGATTGGTAGATATATTTTTCATCTCAAATGATTTCTAGAGGAGGAAACTGTCTTTTAAATCCCATAGGTGATGGGAGTATGTTATTATGGGAAATTATGACGTGAAGGCATGTAAATCAGGACAAAACCTCATGCATATGAGTGTAATTATAATGCAAGTTGAATGTATGGATATTTACATGGATCCTATCACAATTATATATTCTCCCCCCATGAGGTGGACCATTTTTAGGATTCTTTCTTATATGTATTATTTGAAGAAATAAATCTGACATGTCCTGCATACATTTTTATTGTTATATATAATTAGTACATTCCCTATTTTTTAACCAGTATCTTTATTGTTTTTTCAATTGTTATCTACATATGTTCCTGACTATGGGAGATTATATTGAGTTTGAAGATTTAGAAAAATTATACAATTACATTATCCAGTATTCTTTCTACTCTCTTGACCGTCTTCATATTTGTAGTGTACATTTTTTCTAGATATTGTGAAAATAATTACAGCTTTCAATATATTCAATATAGTCTATTAATGTGGGTTTTCAAAAATTCATACAATGTTTCATGTTTTACTATAACATGATTTTTGAGAAATACAACATCATGGAACATATAACCAATGACATATTTTTTTATCCTTGTAATTTTGTATAATGAACATGGATGGACCTTACAATCTAGGCCATCTATTTTATTCTATTATCTAGTATTTATTCACCAATACACTCTTGGATGCACGTTCTTCAAAATGAAATATTATTAATGATCACTGCTTTGATTGTACACTACATGATAATTGAAACGATGTTGAATTAATTTACATGTCTACTTTGATTCAGGTATAATTATCACCATCTCCTTTTTTTCAGTGTAATGATATCAAAGATTCAATGTAATTGTTTGTCATTATTATTTCTATTTCCATATTCATAATGTTTCATTTGATATTTTGTTGTTTGACATCTGTAATTGTTTGATACATTATTCTGCTGCATCTTCTATGAATGCAGTGTGTCATGTATATTTTAAAATTTATATTTGATTCAACTGTTGTCTATTGTTTCATCATCAACAGTTGTGAGGGACACCCATCAACCTCTTCACGAACCTCATTACCATCATCAATTCCTTCTCTAGAGGGCCTATAAATCCAGATCTATGAAATGGGAATGTTCTTCAAATATCATGGAAATAGTAAATATTTCTTTTGCTTCGAATATCTCACCAATGGGACGAGATATGACCAAACTGCAGATTCAACCTTTTACAGATGGATCCCACATATGGTAACAGTTATTTCATAAAATCTCTAACATGTTCTTCCATTAAAATGTTTCACATTTCACACTATTCATACCAATTTTAATTCTGAAATATGATACATCTCTATTCTCATATTAGGAAATGTGCATCCATGACGTTCGTTCATCCCCCATTTTGATATGATTGTGCGTCTTCTGAGACCCTGCAGATCAATAACTATGAAAAAGGTATGTTCATATCAATTTCTGGAAATTTTTTTCCATCTCTCTAACATTTATTAATTTCAGTATAATAGTACATTTTTCAGTATAGTAGTACATTTTTCTCTTGGCCAAGCTTACATCATCAATTTTTTTCGAAGGTTGATATTAATTTCATCTGACACATCAAATGATCCTACACTTTATTAATGTCTAAATTGAATCAATCAATATAAATTTTTCCTCTTTCATTCATAAGGATTCCATGTTCTGTTCAGTGATGTTTTTTAAAATGTCTTAGACTAAATACATAGTGGACTGACTATTTTCTCGACTCTAAATTTGTTTATTTTAGTATATTCATACAAATTTTCACTACTCTAATATAATACATCTTCATTCATAAATCAGATATTATAGATTTCCTTCACTCGATCTACAACCATTAATATACAACATTGTGTCCTCAATAACCGTATAGATCTAGAGATCGAAAAAATGTTTGTTCTCCCCAATCCCATTTTTAGTTTTCTTGTGTTTATGATTTCTATAAAACATGTGTTTCCTATTGGAATATTTCCCTATGTTTTGTATATTATAATATTACATACTAACAACTATAATGTTTTATAGGTTGATAGTTTTTCACCAAAAAAAGGTTACAACCATAATCTCTGGACTGATTCCTTGAGTGTCATGTACTATATTTATCTTTCATTTTCTCGAGCTATAGAAATAATAATTTAAATTGTTTTATTTAGTTTTTTTTTTGAATCATATATCATTCAATAATCTCATAAAAAATCATTATTTTGTGGAAAGGTTCAATAAATTTTGAGGGGTTGTGCCTTTCTATTCTGCTGAAGACTTGTCATCTCAGAATATATCAAATAATCAAATTAAGAAGATGAGAGAAAATAGAAAGAGATCTCAACCTGAGACTGAAGTGTTGGACATGGGAGATTTTATGGTGTTACATTTGATGACTGATTGATTTTTATCAATGAAAGATCATCAAATAATATCATCAAAATATTTTAAGGTATGTGTCAACTAAGAGAATTGCATTTTCTAAAACAGAGGAATCAATTTTGTATTAGAAGGAATAGTGAAATTTTTTGGTTACGCACAGTAACATACGATCGAGTTTTCCCAACATTTATTCCATTGGATTTTTTTCAAAAAAATTTAGTTTGACATGAGTATTTTATATCCATCCACTATACACATTCCAATTTAACTAGATTTTATATTAATAATTACCATGTACATGAAAACTGAAAATATTCGGTAGTGTATATAATATATATTCATTCATGAATCTGAAATTACAGATCCACTATAATCAGTCTACCAGCATTACTATAAAACATTGTGTCCACTCTAACCCAATAGATCTAGAGATCAAAAAATGGTGTGTTCCCCCCAATCCCATTGTTAGTGTTCTAGTGTTTAAGAATTTATAAACACTGTATTTCCAAATTGAATATTTCACTATGTTTTTAATTTTATGTGACTGCATACTATCAATCGCAATGGTTTATACTATTATAGTTTTTCCCCAAACCAAGGTTATAATCCTAATAACTAGACTGATGCCTTTTGTGGAAGGTTCATTAATTATCATTCATGTTCTTGAGCTATGAAAATGTTAATATAAATTTTTTTATTTATTTTTTTCCATCATATCTCATTCATTGATCTCATCTAATATCTTTCATTGGTTGAAAGGTTAACAAAATTTTGAGGGGTTGTGCCTTTCCAGTCTGATGAAGACTTGTCAGCTTGAAATATATCAAGTTAATAGATCAAGGAGATGAGAGAAAACATAAAGCGATCTCAACCCGAGACTAAAGGGTTATGCATAGGAGCTTCTAAGGCATGACATTAAAAAAAATACTTGATTTTTAGCAATGAAAAATCAACAACTAATGTTTTCTATATATTTTAAATATGTTTCAACTAACAGAATTAGTTATCCTGAAAACGAGGAATCATTTTTTCAGATTAGAAGCAATAGCCATTATTTTTTTTATGCAAAATAACATAGGTTCTCATTTACCAAACTTTTATTCCATTGGATTTTTTAATAGTTATTTTTTTTGGAATTTGTATTTCATATCCATCCATTATACACATTCTTGTTTACCTAGATATTATATTTATAGAAACTTTGTATATGCAAACTAAAAATATTCTGCAGTGTATAAGTTTAGATACATGAATCACTTTTTGGAACATGTATTTACCAGTTCACTGATTACAAACCAGCCAGCCATGTAAATTTTTGTTACATATTTCTTCAAAAGGAGAAATGTTTATTTATTATACACCACAATTTAGTACAAAACCTTTCATAAACTGACTGAATCTTATAATTACACGCTGCATCAACCATTCTTTACATTGATCATCCATTTTTCTTAACATGTACTTGCTTCAAAGATTTTATTCTTCATTTGTTTAAATAGAATTTCATTGACATCATTCTTTTCGGTGGCATAAATAAAAATCAATCAGAATTTTAGAGTTAACTCTATACTAGGTATTCTATGAACAAAAAAACAATTTTTGTTTTTGACCACATTCTCCTTCCATAAACATGGTTCTTTGTTTACAAACTCTTAGAGTATCTCCACATTCTGTAAGATCCCTCTTTATCATGAAACAAACATATTCCATCATATAGGTAGATTTAGAAAGGCTATTTAACATTATTTTTTTTCAAAATCATACAGCTTCTTTTGTGCAAACATGTACAATATATTACACCTCTATTGTTTTTCATATTATAACAATTATTGGATTTTAATTCTATTTTATTTCTTATTTTTTTCATTGATAAGGTCCCCAAGTAATTTATATTCATGAAATTTTCATTCTATAGATCTATTCTGTACAAAAAAACCTGCTCAATTATAAGAATAGTAATTGCATTGACATAACACTTGCTGATTATTATGAGGTGCATGTAAAATAAAGATCTATCAATTTTTATTTCCATTTTATATCATCATTTACATATTAACCCTCTACTTGTACATACATTGAAATGATGCATTGATCTTCTCAAATAATGATAGTTTTTTCTGGTAAATTGAACCTAGTTCGGATTGATACTAAAATGATCTCGAAGCCATTGATCTGGCATCTCACTTCTGAATCTCCTGAAATCCACCATTAGGAATCCTTCATCTTCCATATGATTCTACAAATCTATAAGCAAACCACGCCTTCCACATTTGCTGCAACAACCTCCCTAACATGAAGCATCGTCGAGCAATGAAATCCATGAAGATAATACACCACTAAAGATGTTTTTTGGGGAGTCCATGTCATATCAGTTGAGACCAATCATGTGCCAGAGTTAGAGCCATTGGATTGGGATCAATCAATTCCATGCATTGTTCTGGACTTATGGTCAAGGTGATGTAAAGTCCTTAACCCCTATTATGATTAATAAATTTTATGATATTACTGAAAATACGATTTCATTTTCATAAATATTATATTCTATTATGGTAAATATGTTTTATGATATACTATAGTTCATTCAAATTCAGGCATTATTAAATGAATTATTCTCTATTATTTTTTGGTTTAACATTATTATGTATCCTTAATGTACCTCTTTTCTCATTTTATGTCCACTAATGTTCTTTCATTGGTATTAATTATCTTAATAATTACACAAATTTTTTCTCACCATCTTCATATCATTACTATACCCCATTCTATAAAGAGAGATATTATATAAAGTCCTTCACCTCTATTATGTTTTCAAAATTGTATTATATTGTTGAATGAAATCAAATATTTTCTTCAATATCATGTAGTTTTAATTTTCACATCCTTTGGTAAATTTTGATTCAATGCAATTTTTTCAATGTTTTATTGCTACCCCATATACAAAATAGATTTTATAGTTTATTTTTCCACCTATAATGAATGTAATAGGGATTTAAAATGATTGAAACCCAACATTTTAAAAGAGGATACACTGCAGAAATGACTCACACCTATACTATTAGGATTTTACAAGCAATAATGCCCAAAAAATTACTAAATAGGATGCGGATGAAATTATCTCATTGAAGAACACAATAAAAAACTTTTAAAAAGAAGGTTTCAGAACTCAAACCATATGTTCATAAACATTCATTTTTGCAAAACTTTAGATATGTTTACAATGTTTCATACTAACTCATTTATGTTGACATTCAAAAGTGAATGTCCACATTTTCAAATTCAATAATATTTATTTTCTTTTCATAAATTTAGGTTACTTCATGTTTTTTATTTCTCTACATATCCTATTTCATCATGTTCCATATGGTTTGAATGAAAATTTAGTAGTTCCTTGCATTTGCACGGGCGGAGTAATAGTTTTGTTAAAGAATTACATTTTGACACAAATATATACAAAAGATATTATCAAGGAGGGTTTTTATTATTTTTAAAATATTGGGATGTTATTTTTCTCCCACTCTATCGACCTATCGTCCTCATGAAGTATATATAGTGGTATTTTATAAACATTATAAGACATAAAGCATTTATATTAGACTCAAGTTCCCATGAATCCTTATAGATCTATCCATGCTGGACCAAATAGTGTATAAAATTATCATTTTCCATGCAATTAAATTACCACTCAGGTCATTAATTTATACTACATGCTCTTTATAATATGCATCCTGTTTGAACTCAACCTTCACAAAATCTGTAACATGCATAGGACCTAGAATGTACATCTGATGATAAGAATCATAGAACAAATTGTTTATTCCAATTTAATATCGAGGAAGGACAGAATGGTATGCAGAAATCACCACACATTTGATGATATCAAATTGTCCCATAAACGATTGTTCTTTATTGGCTTACATTTCCAGACATCAGTTGCATAACCGAGGAGTCACTCTCAAGAATATTTGATCAACCATAGAAAAATCCTGTGTTTTCATTATATGGTCAACATTTAATATTTTTCTAATCTGAGTAGTGATCATTCTTTTCAAAATCACATGAACTTTCTTAGAGGCCTCCTGTACCAAACCGATCTAACAAATACAGTCTCACTTAACCGATTTATACAACAGGGGACTGACATATTATCTCACAAGGATACTCTTAATGTTCTATGGAATGTTGTTCATACCACGCTCTATCAAATCCTAAGACGCTAGCTTGATGCATATTATCTAGTTTGTGTATTGTCCACTTTGACCATGTATCATTCCTAAAAAGTTATGATGACATCATTCATAGATAAGTTCCTTATCAATATCTACCTAATGGAAATTCTCATGAACACTCTCTCATATATTAGGCTTCTACATCATCATTCAATGATGTAACATAAAATGGTATGTTATTGAAAGATAACTCTCCAGGTAATTAATTCCATAAACATCTCATAGAAAAAAAGAAATCACTAGTATTATACAATTTAGATGATCAAGAAGTAATGTAAATGAACATATCATGTATAGTAACTAAATCCTTATAAACATATTATGGTTCTTGATAGAGAACATGTACAATGATTTCTTGAATGGTAAAACCATTTCTACAGCTCACCTGAGTGCCCTCCATCTGGGCCTGCTGCTATAGACCCTGACTGGATACCTTGTCTCTGGACCGTGTCATCCTTTGTCTTGTACAAAAGCATATTCTCATATATCTAGAGATAAAATATCAATGATGTAATGTCTTGAAACGTTTTTCTATCTAGTTATTAGGTAATGGTAATAAAATTTATAATTACCAACATCCTCATTGTTGAATCACTATTGACCTATATCATTAATAAGAGAAGTTGTTATCACCTTTCTTTACCCATAATATCCACCACCACTCCGGAATGAAACATAATACATCTTCTTAGTTATTATATAATTAAATATGAAGGTCCCTTTGAAATTTGGAGGATTCATACAAATCTTACCACTTATATACATTCATTTTCATCATGGAATTTCGAAATAGCATTGTTAGTCAATTTGCATTGAAAATAGCTTTTATTAAATTTTTATTCTGTTTCATGACATTGTGGGAATAAAATAGTATTACATTACCCCATATAAACTCTTAAGAGAAAGGGATTTTTAAAATTATCAATGTAAAACCTTCTAATCATCATGTAAGTTTCACTATACCCTATGAAAACATTTATGGTCATAGTAGAAAAAAATCCATCATTTCCGCCATCCATACCTCTGCTATTTTTATCAGATTAAAAATAATCCTTGATAATTCATATCTAATAATTCACATCATACGGTCAAACAATTACTTTAATTTTAGAAGGATTCCTAAGCTACAATTCACTAGCATATGCTACCATATTTCTTGGTTGAAGGAATCCAAGGTTGAGTAGGACTACTGGATATACCGTTATCATAGTTGTGTATATATTATCAAGAGAATTCAAATAAGTTTTTGGTCACTACAAAAAAATACAATGAAACATTTTCTATAACATAATTACCCTTATAAACATAACAATTATTATACATGTATGGGATAAAAAAAATACTTCTCAAGGTGTCTACCCTCATCCTACAGTATCTTGATCATACAAATAGCTCTTCTCTTTATCACTGCATGTTAGTCATATTTGTAATATATATATACTAACAAATAATATTATCAGGTCATTTAATTAAATTAAAAAGGTGTTATATCACCCAACATGTCAACAGATATATCCTAGAAGGAAAATATAATGAATATAAAGTACAAAGAAAAAAATTACTTAATGAAGAACAATATAATATAATATAAGTGACATATATCTCAAGTGATCCTATGTTCATAGTCATGATTCATGAAAATATTTTAAATAATAAAGTCACATATCAACATCATGTGCATCACCTATGTGATATTAAATAACTGTATTATAATAAAATAAATTTCCACTTTTTGGTAAGTTTGAGGTCCACTATAATGTGTTGCTCAGACCCAAAGATGGTTCCTATGAAAGATTCCCATCATCTTATCTCTCATATAAAATTTCCAAATGTAAGACAATAGAAGAAACTTGTCATAAATTATAGATACATTGTTACCATTTTAAAATATTCGGACACAAATCCCCTGGTTTGAGATTATGTGCTAAATGAACTCATTCACACATCATTATATGAAAGATGTTTTCGACAATTGATATAGTCTGAAGTGGAATCTTGTGGAGACTATACCCTCTATTAGAGTTCACATGAAAAATAAATAACAAAAAATGATAAAAAATAGTCAGAGTAATATTTCTAAACAGTGAACTAATCATATCATATAAAATAAACAACTTTCAATGCAACAATTCTATATAGAAATTAAGAATCATATATTTACTTCAATTTCAATTATATAAAATCCCATCTTCTTGATAAAATCAAAACTATTATTTATATATCATTTCATCCCATAACATGATACCTCCCCACCCCACCAAAAGACATATTATTATATTTATAACTATATATATATATATATCCTTTATTTTACGATACAGTACATCATATCTAATGATTTTCAATGATACACTTTATACATATTTAAAAAATCAGGATAATGATTTATATTTTTTCACCACTAAAAAAATCGACGGAAAATGATAATTTTATATGAATTTAGAAATGAAGTGGTAAAAATGGTCAATTTTTCATCCTTTAATTTATCAACAATAAAGTGTTACATTAATCATTATATTTTTAAAATTGATAATGTATAAATTAAATAATTTAAATAATATATATTATTTTTATATTTTTTAATATGATATATAAACATATCGTAAATGGGGATATCCTCAAACAACTATACTCATTGAAATATAATCATTGAGTAAAGAGTTGTTGGAATCTTTCTATAACCACAACTTATGTAAAACCTTGTTATATACAAGTTATTCGAACAAATTTTAAAAAAACATTATTATGGGTTAAGATATACCAATGACCTATGAAAAAAGATGGAATATAGTTTTATACATTTATTCACATATTCCCTTTAACCACACACAAGAATAAATTTAATAGCGCAAAAAACACACTGTTCATACTCATCATCATTATATTTTTATTCAAAAAATGAAGGTATAGAAATAAAATAATGAAGATAAAAAACAAGAAGGGAAATGCAGAGCAGCCCATCTTTTGGGGGGGTCTGTAGTAATGAAGCCCACATGAATCACCACAAATAAGATTAATCCCCGCCACCTTGAGGGGTTCCCATTGAGGAGACAAATTACATTGGATCCCTAGACTCCCATAGATAGAAGATAATTTGCACTAGGGAGATAAAAAAAACTTTTAATCACATTGCAGAAAAAGGAACCCCTTTATATACAGTAAAAATAGCGTTATTCATGGCCTAAGTACATTGAATTTGATATTAATATTACAACAAACCCAGTATAAACATTTAATTATCAGAAAAAATTTGTAATTTCAATCAATCGTACATAAATTTAATGTGACACAAAGAATACCCAAATGTATTTCATTTTATATAAATTTTTTTATAAATTTTATATAATGTTTTATATAATCACCTTTTAAAATTATGAAAAAAAATCATTTAAAAACACTAATGTTTCATCTTTTAACGAATTTTGTCCCATTTCAAAAATGTTGTCCAATGGTATCCTTTGGTGAAAAACTCATCTCGACCTGATAAAATGATTCTTAATATATACCAAAATAGATTTAATGTAATTTATAAAATAAATAAATAAAATAAAGATTCATCAAAAGAATAAATTAATAAAACATCAATATTTAATAAACAAATACACATTCAGAGTCTTAATTGTCACATTATTATAATGATTGTGGTTGGTGGAGTCTTACATGTCACAAATGACAGATGGATTATTGTCATAATGTATAAAAACAATCCCAATGTGTTTTCTCATTTCTCAAGATGTCTCTTGTTTTTAAACAAAAAGTGTAGTCATTTTTATATAAAAACACACATTTGGATTCATATTGGTCACACTGTGTGTCGTATTGAGGCGAGGATGACTAGTACACATAAAAAATTACTCATGGATTGTTTTTGTAATGTATCAAAACAATAAAAATTTGGTTTCATTATTTTCAATATGCCAAAACTGTTCATCAACTATATTGTCATTTCAAAATGGGAACATGGTTTTTGTTTCATAATGATCATATCTTACACAAGATTGATATTAGACTTCTTCATACATGTCAGAAATAATTTATTAATTTATTTCCTAAATTATCATCACAAATAGAGTGTGTATTTTTTGTTTTCTGTGAGTGACATGTTTTAAACAAAAATGTCAATTTTTAACCTGTAACAAAAACATTAAGTCATATTGGACACACCATACATCTGATTATGGTGGGTTTGAATGAAACACTTCAAAAATAACTCATGGATCCTTTTCCAAGAGTTTCAAAACAATCCAAATGTATAATTTTTTTTCAGTATGTCATTTGTTCTTTTTACCATAATTATTGTCACTTTTATAAAAAATACACACCATCAATCATAAAGGAAACATTGTGTGTTGTATTAAGGTGTGGATGTCTGCAACACTTAAAAATTAATAATAGAATATTTTACTAATTTATCAAAAAAAATATGAATGAATATGATCATTTTTCAACATGTCGGTTGTGTTTTTTTACTAAATTGTCATTTCAAACTAGAAACATGCATTTCGAGTCAAACCAATTGCATAATGCATTGGTTTTACATGATACTGATTTATACACACTACAAATGTCTTATGAATATCTTATCAAAATTATCAAGATAATCGTAGTGAATTTACATTGTAAATTGTGAGTGACACGTTAGGAAAATAAATGTCAATTTTATACTGATAACAGACACTTTTAATAATACCACCCGCACTGTGAATCATATTGATGGGGGGGGTTGAGCTATACACGTCAAAAAATACTCATGGATCATTTTCCTAATGTATCAAATAAATCTAAATTTGTTTCCATGGGTTTTAGTTTAACTTTTTGCTTTTTACTAAAATTTCATTTCAAACCTGAAACATGAATTTTCAGTCATACTAGCTGCATGGTAAGATGGATTGATGTGACACCACATCGTACATTTCAAAAATGAATAATGAATTATAGTACTAAATTATCAATTCAATTGGAGTTCATTTTCATGTTTTTAAATTAAGGAATCATTTTTAACTAAAATGTCAATTTTATAACGATAATAGACAGTTTTTGCCTTATATGTCACACTTTACGTCGGATTGAGGTGGGGTCGAGTCATACATGTCACAAATGACTCATGGATCATTTTAATTAATTATTAAAACAAAAATAATCAATATTCATGGTTTTTATTATCTATCATGTTATGTATTCATAAATTAATGAAAAATTTAATAAAAAAGTCACACTTTGAGTTAATAAAATTATTAAAAAAATTAGAATAGGATTGCATGGTTTTTAGTATGTTTGTTGAGTGTTTTACTGAAAAAATTGTAAATTTTAAATAAAAAGAAGTACTTTGGGTCATTACTATCAGACCATGGGACATACCATTTATTTTCTAAAAATATTTTTGATAGTGTTCTCTCATATCCCTTGACAGACCACCCACCCTAATTAACAGGAAAACCATATTCTCCCCACACTAAAGCAGAAATCGAGTCTCTTCTCTTACAACTTTCTCCCTATATTCAATGATTTTTTATTCTTTCTTCGTGTATATCATATTAGTGACATCTAAATACTTATTCGCATTTACAAACTATTGTTTTAAATTTTATTATTTGTAAAATAAATGAGATTTTAATATATATTTTTCCAGTTTAAATTTAGTTACCCTATAATATTACATAAATCTAATATTATTTTTTTGTATTTAATATTAAATAATTATGAAATTAATTAAAGATGTAATTTGTTATTTATTAATGTATTAGGGGGCTATTTTAGATCTCATTATAATATATAATTATTCCTGAGTTACCTTTACATAGATCAATATGCCATTGTGTAGCCATTATCATATTAAGATTACCATTAAAACGGTTTGTGTACAAAAAAACATATTTTCATATGTAATTAAAAATCATGAATGACCCATATATTGACACTTAAATAGAATGATTCTACACTTACACATGGTGGAAGAACATACATCTTGAAGAGCTAATTGAGACCACTAGTAATCATTTTCATCTAATTTTACTACAATGAATAATTCATTAATGTGAGGATAACATAATTGTATGATATAATATTTATCTCCCCCTAATTGTTTTAAACACTAGACACCAATAGTGGAAGCCAATTTTTTTGTAGATTTAGTTTCTCTTGTAGCTTCAGAGTATCATAAAAATCACTCAGATGAGACCAACATGTTAGTTTAAAAAATCACATGAATGGATTTCCAATTTTATGAACTTCAATAGTAAAAATAAAACATGGATTTGAATCCTAAACATTGTAAAATAGTTATGAAATCCTTTGTATCATTAATATTTTAGTAAATTCATATTTATTCAATAATTTCTGGTAAAATCTCCAATGTTCTACACAAAATTCATGGTTTGTTTCAATTACAAATTTATCTATAAATTTCATTTCATTCACTATTGTATTCCAAGCACTCCATGAAATTAATATTTGGTGAATACCCCAGGTGGATTGTATTTAACCATTTTTCCCATATTAATCAATTTAACATATTTAACAACAAAATAAAAATGGTATAGGGGACCTCTAATATCTTCATGTTAAGGATTGTGTTTTTCTTGATGAAACGACTCTTTTCATCAACTCCTCCTATAAACCTTGCCAGTGACTTTTTTTTGAAAGGAACCATTTTAAGAATACAATTGAAATAGACTCTATGATATTCTTTTTAATTATTGAATTGAGTTCCTTCACTGTTATGGCACCAATCCCACACATACCATTCTCTTCTAATGATACATTTTTCTTGTACACCCAACATGTTTCATTTTTCGTCAGTTGGCCCTTTGAAAAACATTTTTTTATAGCCTTGTGGTTTGATATGTGAGATAATTATGGAATACCATTTACTTTTCATCTAATTTGATATCCATAAGAGTCACATAAGAATTATTCCTAGTGAATGTTTATTTAAAGTCACTTATTTCCCAATTTATGCACACTCTATGTATGTGTACCCCAAATTTAAAATGATTTTGATAGCTTAAAGATAATTTTTTTCATTTTTTATGTTAATTTGATATTATTTGTTCTTATGGAATGAGAAAAGTGAGTTATTTATTCATTCCAATTGGTTATGAGTAATTGTTTCTATCAGAATTTGTTTTTTACTTCATGTACCATCCAAATTCGAGCATTCATTTGCTTTATTACATTTTGGATATATTATTATAAATCACAGTTACTATGAAATTTCGATTAGATGATTATGTATATTTATTTCAATTGTGGTAGAATTCGAATGATATTTTTAAACCATGTTTTATTATTTTGATGTTTGATGACCGATTTTATTATTTATGAGTAAATGTTTTTCATCATAATGATATGTGTACATTTCATTCTTGTGAAAAATTTGAATGATAATAATTAATTTAAAAGGATTTAGTTATTAGATAATGATTGATGGATGTATGATCTAGGGTTTTTTCATTTGGTGCCCATATCAAGTATAATAATTATAGTATTTTTCTTCTACATTATATTAAATATCATTTAATTATTATTTTTAAAAATAAATTAAGGATGATTGAGTGGTCAAGAGTTGAAATCTTCTTATATAATTAGTAGGGTCTTAGTGGTGGATCTCCTATATCCCCATGGACCACCCATCATACTTGTTTACACCATATCCCACCAACAAAAACACCATCAACCACACCTTTACATCCTCTACATTATCCTCCCAGGTTGTTCCAACCCATGCCTCTATCATCTTCTGATTTAGCCTCTTATTCTCATAACATGTCTACGTCATCCCTTGATATGTTTCCACCTATCCTATATCAAATTTCTATAATGATTATACATCCCTTCTATCTTTTTCCCACCATGTATATGCCACCACAATTTACTACTATCCTTCTTGGATCTGGTGATTATTTTTTGTTAGTGTTAATTGTAGTTCATGATTATGACATAATTAATTCATTGAAATAGTCACATAATTCATTGTCTATAGATCCTGGTCATCCACCAAATCCATCATAGCCTAATTATTAGCCTGTACCATTGTTTTTTTATAAGTGAGTTGACTTATGTCACATTTTTTTCTTCTTATATTGTGAATACAATAATTTTTTTTTACTTTTGACATATTCAGTATGATCTTATAATATGGAATTTGGGTGCAACCAAATGTGTTAATCATGGAATCATAAAACATAAATATTTTTCGATAAAAATTAATAAAATCAAATGATAGTTAAATATTCCCAGGAGTGTAGAAGTTTTATATCAACATTATCTAAGTACAATGTTGTCATTCTAATGAATCTAGTCTCATGGATAAATACTAGTAATAAGATCAATGATAAATAATAGTCAAAGATATGTGTATTAAAATTAATTAAATTTATATCTAAATCATTTTTTTATTTTAAAGAAATAATATTTTTATTGGGGCATCATTTTAACTTTCCTAGTTGTGAAGAATCTTTGGTCAAACTATTTATGGATCTGGGGATGTTATGATGATCATATAAAAATGAGTTATATGTTGTTTGTGTTGGGTTTAGTGTCCTATCACCATATAATGTGTACTTTATGATGATTGGTATTCATATTTTTTATTATTAACAATATTATTTTCACGTAATGATTGTTCATCCACATGACATGGTATGTGATAATATCCTAAGACTAGTTGTCGCACTAAATGGTTACAGATTTTCTCCAATGTGATGAGAACCTATAAGTGACACAATATTATTCTTAAAATAGATGTTATATAGCTCGATTATATAATTTATCATACACAAATGATACATGCTATCATGATTGGACACTCCCATGACATTGATGCACCATGTAATGGTTTACTCCCTTGGTAATATCCAATGTATGATACAATGAGAAAAAGATCATCCAGTAATAAATCCAAATTTATTAGTGTCAACCGTTGTTTCTAGATATGGATGTATATATTTGTAACACCCCAAGCTTCTGTGGTACTCTTCTCTTGGAATAATAGAGCAGTGTGTTTTGTACACAACCTCGAGTTCTAACATACCGCGACCAATCAAAGTAGTCATTATGAATAGTAATACCAACATTTTGAAATTATATAAATTTTATATTTTCAAATGCGCTTCATTTTTTGATTCAGAATATTGAAATTATACTATGTTGAAATTTTGTTATTTTTCAACGAACATCCAATTTTCAATGAATTGTGAAAAATACTTAAAAACAACTTTTTTAATCAAAATAATTTATATTTATAAATTATACAATTGAATGGTTTTAAAGTATAATTATAATATATTTTTACCATTTTATCCCATGGTCTTCATTATAATAAATTTCACTTTGGAATTGGGCATATACAAGTGTCAAAATTTTCATAGATATTGTTTCAATAAAACCCGCTATTTGTTTTGAAAAAAGGAATTATTTTTAAATTAATTATTGAAATCTCTGTGTTTAGAATTTGATAAAATATATTCCATATTTGGAATCATAAGGTTCAAATTATTTAATTAATAATCTTTGGTTTTTGGACATTATGAATAGTAACGACGGTAATTATCTTTAATTATCGTGGTTAATTTGTAATCGGGTAATTAAGGGTAAGAAAATAATATCATAAAAATATAAAAATTAAAAAACAAGTGACCTCGTGCTACTGGTTGTATCATGTCCAACCATGGGATGCCTTGTGCCAATCTTTGGGACCCAATGTAATCACTTTTGGGGTGATAGTGACACTATTTCATTTTATGTTTTTAAAAGGAAAGTATAACCAAAGTATGTATCACCCGAGTAAAACATTTTTAGTTTTGTCTGTGTAAAAGATATCTTCGATTATAAATAGAAATTGGAAAGTTAATAATATTTCCTACATCATAGTATTTTTTTTATAATTTTTATACATTAAATAAATTAATTTATTTCTGACATCATGATGATGTAGCGATTATCTCATTAATGAACGATTTAAATAAAATCAAAAGATAATGTAATACTCTAAAACATACACATGTCCAAAAACTATTCTATTGGTGTATTTCGAACCTTATCTCCATATCCTCAAAATAAATCATTGTGGGACCTTTAAAATCATAAAAAAAACATTTTATAGTAAGGTAACATTATATAACATTCCAAGAGTGCCCCTCCACTCCTCTTATAAAATGCCCCCACCTCTACCACATTATTCACATCTCTAAAGCCTTTGGATCAGCCAAACTCTGCTCATTTTACTTCTCCACATCCCTCTATTACTCTTAGAAGCCTCACATTTGGAAGAATTCTTTCGAAGGAATCCTTTGGCTCAAATCAAAATGAGTTACCCAATTTTAAAGGTAATGTCATCACTTGTGTTCTTTTGTTTTATTTTGTTTCTCCAACCCCCTAAACTATTTTATTCCTATATTTTGTAACAAAACCATTATCTCCAATATACTAGGATGTTGTTATGACATGTATTTGATTTACAATTAAACAAACCTCCGTCTAATGTTTAAAGAACATACTGTTTCTGTGGTTGGTGAATTACTGCCTCACGAAATGATGATTGTTCAATCTTCTTTTAACACCTTTTGTGGTGGCCATTATGATGTAACTATATTTATTTTTGATATATATTATGTTTATATTTTCCTTATACTTCTGTATTTTTCATTTATTTCATACCTATAGGATTTCCATTATGGGTAAACGTGATAATTTCATTTTAGGAATTGCGGACTACCACCCCTTCAAAGTGATTTGAATCGTTAATTCCATATGTGGGATGTATAAAGGATGGAGTTAATGATGGTATATATGATATTATACTTTAATTATAATATACCTATGTGTAATTATGTTTTCATTTCATTAATGTATGAAATTTTAATGAAAGTAGCGTTCATGCATACGTACGGCTTACCGTCTCCATGAACAATGCATTTCATTTCTTACCTCTAAATGTTATGTAATATTATAAATGAATATATATAATAGATATATATGATATATATTACATCTAAATGATGAATATAATTTTGTAATTATAATATATATACATATATCTCAATTATTTTTTATTAATATGACAAATAATTGAATGTAGTGTTAATGCGTACGTACGGCCTACCATCTCCATGAATGGTGCATTTCATTTCTAAAAATGTTATTGAATAGTATAAAATGCATATAAACTAGAAATATATGATATTCAAATCATTAATACTATTCTGTAGATGATGTACTTATAACTACATGGACAATTCTTTTCAAACAAGTCCATTTTTCACATAAGAACCAAATATCGACAAAATGAACATTATTAACGTAAATGATTACATAATGTTTATTACATGGAAATAAGGGATATAAAAGGAATAATGATCATGGAAAAGGTTCTTAATCAATTAGACATTAACAATGGTTTATTATTCAATAGATTAAAGATCGATCGAGTCAAGTCAGACAAGAGATAAGGGACTTCATCCCAATATTCTTTCATTGAGGAATGTTTTGTTTTATACACAACATTATTTTATTCGGTGTATAATCACCTTTTACTTTTAAGTTTATTCAAAAGGAATTTCTTTATATGAAGAGTTTTACTAAACAACAAAAAGGAATGTTTTTCTGTCATACTTTTGCGGCGACAACGATTTCTCCTCCGCTGTGACCATTATTTGAGTTTAGGCATCCTCTACAAGCCATAACATTTTATTAAAATGAAAAATAAATACCTAGTTTTACCATTATTTTATCTTTTTATTGAAAATGGTATTATTATATCAATGTTTTTTATTGGTATATTGTGATTGAAATGTGGAAATGTTATGTTTCCTTTAAGCATGTTTTATGTGATACGATTACGTTATGGTTTATGATATGTTTAAAAATTTTCATATAATGAATGAATTGAAATTATTTTGTGACGGGTGGAGACTGATATAGCTCCTCAATGCATCGGTAGGTCTCATGAGACAAACTTGTTTCTTGGTACAAGGCCTTGACAAAATCTTATTTGTTGTCTTGGCATAAGGCCTTGACTATGTGGTTATGATAATCTGGAATTATGAATTTCATCATTATGAATGTGGTTTTTGATATTACATTCGATTATTTGACTAGTAGAATATCCTTGTGAATAAATAATTGAATTATTTCATTTTATTATTGCCATATAATGATGAAGCTAAAGTTTAAAAGGCTTTTGTTTTATTTATACATTTCCTTAAATATTTATGTTTATTTATGAAAGTGTCTGCTATATTATTATCCTTACTGAGCATCTGATCTCACCCCTTTCAATGTTTAAATTTTTCCAGAATGTGATGAAGTATTTTATGAATGATCTGCAATAAGATTATGAGGGGATATAAAGACAAGATGTTGTTGTAGTTTTATTTTACATTATGATGTAATGTAAGACTTATGAATATATCTAGTGTTTCCCATGCTACAAAACTAATCAGTATTTTGAGACTTGATCTTTTGTGATCATGCCAATGTTACGTAATAATGCACAGACTCTGAGTAATTTTGGTTGGGGCGTTATAGTTGGTATCAGAGGCAGTTTAGTACTAACCTTGGAAGCTAGATTTAGATAAACTCTGATTAGAGCACATAGACCTAAGATAGACATTGAGGATTAGTATAGAAGAACTTCATATAATTTTGGTATTGTAGAGATATTTTGAGTTTTACAAGAAAAACATCCATGTATGGATACGAGAAGGTATAGGCGGTTCTGGCATATATGTACATAGGAGAGAAAACTCCGACAATGAGTTTCGGGTTTGACCCGGGGTATCCTGGTGAACGACAAGGGGCCTTGCTACACTCTTAGTTACAACACTCCCGGGGGATATGCTTAGGACAATTATCATTTTCTTTACAAACCATTACGAAGAGTTTATGAGTATATACTTCCTAAAAAAAACATTTTTATTATTATGGATTATATCCATAAACTATTCAATTTATTTTATGTGTTTTTCAAGTTTGTTATTATGTATTTCGATTCAAAAAATAATATAGTGTATGACGTTGTTTAAAAATGGCGCCTAGTGGATGAAATGGAAACTGTATCAATGCACACACTCCATGTAGGTATTGCCCTCTTGCTCAAGATAATTATAGTGGGGCAGGTTATACAACTGGTGTTGATCGGATTATCACCATACTGGAACAAATCATTCAAGTTATGAATAATAACCTTACTCATATGGAGCACCCTGATCCGCAACGTGGAGGATTAATGTTAGACCGCTTCATGAGGGAACAACAGCCAAAATTCAATGGGAGTATATCTCCCTTAGTAGCTGAGAAATAGAAAATTTTCTTAGAGAAAACATTCCATGCCTTAGGGAGTAGTGAAAGGGAAAAGGTTATCATGGTAGTTTACCACCTCACTGGAGATGCGGATCAATGGTGACATTGATTCAAAACAAAAAGGAAGATGATGAATTATCAAATATGGAATAGAGGGTGTTCAAAGAAATTTTCTTAGAGAAATACTTTCCATATGACTATCGAGCAGATATGGAAAGTCAATTTCTGAGTCTGAGGCAAAAGGATGATGAGAATGTCGGAAAGTATTAGTCTACTTTACAAGGTTAGAAAGGCAAGCAATAGATTATATACGTAAACCAAGGAGTAAGATAGATCATTTCTTTGATGGGTTAAGACCTTTTCATTGTCGAGCATTAGTCTCAAAATCCTTCTCATATTATGAAGATATTGTCTCGTGTGCTATCCAGACATAAAAGGAACTCTATACATCTTATGAAAATAAAGTAAAGCAAGAGAATAAGAGAACGGTGGAACAAGAGAAAGATAAAGGGAAAACGGTAAAGAATGATTTTCCATTATGTGATAATTGTGGGATAAATCACCTAGGTACTTGCCTAAAAGGAATAAAACTTTGTTATAGATGTGGAGAGAAATGTCATCAGGCTCGTGATTTCAAGGGAAAGAAAGAGGCTATCAATGTTGATTGCTACAATTGTAGGGAAATGGGGCATTATGAAAATAAATGTTCTAAGAGTCAGGGAAACATACCTCAGAAAAGGTCAATGGATCCAGGCCAATCTTATGTTGTTACTATAGTTGAAGTGTAATAATTAATGTATTGGTGTTTTTGGATTCAAGGATTATATTCTCGTTATATGAATAATGTGATATAAATAAAGATTTTAATGCAGTACATGTGGTTTTAATTAAGGTTTTAATATGATGAAGGTAATCATAATTTTATTAGGTGACAATAAGAGAAACATTACATTGTTTGAGGAATCTGATGTTACAATTGATTTTGGAATTTATAGACCTTTTAGAGAATGTCTGGACAGAGGTATTTTGGAAAACAATAATGGCTGGAATGGATTAAGTTAAACTTTTGATAGAATTTTGTATGGTTAAAACATTTCTGAATATTATTTTAGGAATATTATAATACTATAGTTTTATTAAAATGAAAACCTTCAGGTTGGCGGATAACCCATTGCGTCGGACAAAGCAGTTGGAATAGAACCCACAACAATAGTACGACAGGCCTTTATTACTTACCACTAGCCTAGATGATGTCCCTAGTTATTAAAAAATATTTTTCTTAATCTAAATAGTCTGTCTTAATATTAAGAACATCGTACAATTAGGATAAATATTGTATTTTTGAGTTGGGTTTTGTTTTGGAGTGAAATATGAGTTTGTGGTAGAAATTTATTAATGGATAACACAATAATTTAAAATTAAGTATACCACCTTAGGATTTTATCCAATCTCATAAATAAATCCCTCAACATTAAGAAAAGGAAATTAAAACAAAAAGGTTGTCCTAGATAGTACCTTAGATCGCCACAAATTTATGGCTTTGTGATTGTTGGTCTTTTCAAAGCCATGTCCTCTCCCACTCTTCATCAGATATCGATGGATAGATTTTTATTCCATATCCATGTTTTCCTACATGGAACCCTAGTATGTGTTATTTTCTGTATCCTTCATACTTACCACTCTTTATTTTAAATAGAGGCCTCATTAATATTTTTTTCGATGTGGGATTTAAACTATGTTATTTTGAAATGTCAACCCCAATATTCCAATACCGAGAATAAATTTCTAGGACACAATTTATTGAAGGAGGGGGTAATGTAACACACCAAGATTCTATGGTACGCTTCGCTTTGAATAATAGAGCAGTGTGTGTTGTACACAACCTCGAGTTCTAACACACCGCGACCAACCAAAGTAGCCATTATGAAAAGTAATTCCCACTTTTTGAAATTATATAATTTTTATATTTCAAAAGGGACTTCATTTTTTTATTTGAAATATCTAAATTAGCCTCTGTTGAAATTTTGGAATTTTTCTGAGAACATCCAATTTTCAATGAATAGTGAAAAATACTTAAAAACAAATTTTTTAGTCAAAATAATTTGTAGTTATAAATTATAAAATTGAGTGGTTTTAAAGTATAATTAGAAAATAATTTTACCGTTATATCCTGTGGTGGTCATTAGAATTAATTTCACTTAGGAATTGGGAATAAACAAGTGCTAATATTTTCATAGATATTCTTTCAAAAAAACCCGCTATTTGTTTTGACAAGGGGAATTATTTTTAAATTAATTATTGCAACCTATGTGTTTAAAATTTGGTAAAATGGATTAAATATTTGGAATTATAAGGTCCAAATTATGTAATTAATAATACTTTGTTTTTGGACATTATGAATAGTAACGACGGTAATTATCTTTAATTATAGTGGTTAATTAGTAATCGGGTAATTAAGGGTTAGAAAATAATATAATAAAAATATAAAATGACCCAAACATGTGTCCTAGTGATACTGGTTGTGACATGGTCGACCATGGGATTCCTTGTGCCAAACTTTGGAACCCCATGGAATCACATTTGGGGTGATAGTGACAGTATTTAATTATATGTTTTTAGAAGGAAATTATAACCAATATTTGTATCACCAAAGTAAAACATTTTTAGTTTTTTCTATGTAAATGATCCCTTGGTCTATAAATATTCATTGGAAAGCTAAAAAAATTTTCTACATCATAGTTGTTTTTATAATTTTTAGACATTAAATAATTTTGTTTATTTATGACATTGTGATGATGCAGCGATTATCTCATTAATGAACCATTTAAATAAAATGAAATGATAATGTAATCTCTAAAACCTACACTTGTCCAAAACCTATTGTATGGGTGGATGTAGAAGCTTATCCCCTTATAATCTAAATATATCATTGTGGGACCTTTAAAATCTGAATAAAAACATTTTATAGTAAAGTATCATTTTATAACATTCCAAGAGTGTCCCTCCTCTCTTCTTATAAAAGGCCCTCACCTCTACAACCTTATTCACACCTCCCAAGCCATTGGCTCGGCCAAAATATCCTCCTTTTCCCTCTCCACATCCCTCTTTTACTCCTATAAGCCTCACTTTGGGCAGATTTATTTCCATGGAAGTCTTTGGCTCAAATCAAAAAGAGTTACCCAATTATAAAGGTAATGTCTTCACTTGTGTTCTTTTGTTTTATTTTGCTTCTACAACCCCCTAAACACTTTTATTAATTTATTTTTTAACAACACCAGTATGTCCAATATACTAGTATGTTGTTATAAGATGTATTTGATATACAATTACACACACCTCTTTCTAATGGTGAAAGAACATACTGTTTCTGTGGTTGGCGAATTACTGCCTTATGAAACGATGATTGTTCAATCTTCTTTTAACACCTTTTGTGGTGGCCATAAAGATGCCACTATATTTATTTTTGATATATATTATGTTTATTTTTTCTATATACTTCTGTATTTTTCATTTATGGAATACCTTTATGATTTCCATTATGGGTAAACGCGATAATTTCATTTTAGGTAGTGGGGACTACCGCCCCCTCAAAGTGATTTGATTCGTTAATGCCATATGTGAGATGTATAAAGGATGGAGTTAATGATTTTAGATACGATATTATATTGTAATTATAAAATACTTATGTATCATTATGTTTTAATTTCACTAATGTATGAAATAGAAATGAAAGTAGCGTTCATGCGTACGTACGACTTACCATCTCCATAAACGGTGCATTTCATTTCTTACCGATAAATGTTATGTAATAATATAAATGAATATATATAATGGATATATATGATATATATTACATCTAAATTATGAATATAATTCTGAAATTATAATATATATATATATATATATATATATCAATTATTATTATTAATATGACAAATAAATGAAAGTAGCATTCATGCGTACGTACGGCCTACTATCTCCTTGAACGGTGCATTACATTTCTCAAAATATTTTGGAATAGTATAAAATGAATATATACTAGAAATATATGATATTCAAATCATTAATACTATTCTGGAGATGATGTACTTATAACTACATGGACAATTCTTTTCAAACAAGTCCATTTTTCACTTAAGAAAAAAATATCAACAAAGCTAACTTTATTAATGTAAATGATTGAATAATGTTTATTAAATAGAAATAAGTGATATAAAAGGAATTATATGATTTAAAAAGGTTCTTATGAAATTATAAAGTAACACTAGTTTATTATTCAGGAGATTAAAGAGCGATCGAGTCAAGTCTGTCACGCGGTAAGGGTCTTCGTCTCAATCTTCTTTCATTGAGGAATATTTTGTTTTATACACAAATTTCATTTATATGGTGTATAAACCCCATTATCCTTTACATTTATTCAAAAGGAATCTTTTTGTTGGAAGAGATTTTCTAAACGACAAAAAGGATTGTTTTTCTGTTATACTTATGTGGCGATAACGACTTCTCCAACGTCGTGACCATTATTTGAGTTTCAGCTTCCTCTACAAGCCATAACATTTTTTTAAAATGAAAAATAAATACCAAGTTTCACAATTATTTTATCATGGTATTGAAAATAGTTTAATTATTTCAATGTTTTGTATTGTTATCTTGTGATTTAAATGTGGAAATGCTATGTTTTCTTTAATGCATGTTTTATGTGATACGATTATGTTATTGTTTATAATATGTTTAAACCTTTTCATATAAGTAATGCATTGGACTTATTATGTTATAGGTGGATCCCTCTATAACTCCTCGATGCATCGGTAGGTCTAATGAGACAAACTAGTGTCTTAGAACAAGGACTTGACAAAATCTTGTTTGTAGTCTTGGCACAAGGCCTGGACTATGTGGTTATGATAGTCTGGCATTATGCATTATATAATTATTAAACCAGTTATTGATATTGCATGAAATTATTTGACTAGTAGAATATCAATGTGAATAAGTAAATGGAATAATTTATTTTTATTATTGCCATATTATGCTGAAGATCAAGTTTAAAAGGCTTTTGTTTTAGTTTTACATTTCCTTAAATGTTTATGTCTATTTATGAATGTTCCCGCTCTAATGTTATCCTTACAAAGAATCTGAGCTCACCCCTTTCAATGTTTAAATTTCTCTAGGATGTGAAGAAGTATTTTATGAATGACCTGCATGGATATTATAAGGGGATATGAAGACAAGATGTTGTTGTAGTTTTGTTTTACTTTATGATGTAATGTAACACTTATGAATATATCTACTATTTCCAAGGCTACTAAACAAATTGGTCTTTCGAGACATGATCATTTGTGATCATGCCAATGTTACATAATAATGCACCAGCTCTGGGTAACTGGGGTCGCGACATTACATATTGATTATCAGACATCATTATTAGAATTAATAAATTTTATAAGTCATAGTTTTTTTGGTTTTTTGATGAAAATCATTATGATATATGTTTTCAAAGATGTTGGACATGTTGTGTGAATCATGAGTAATAACGCATTAATCAATGATGTTGGAAATGATTTTTCTATTACGTTCTTTAATAGATGTGGAAATATCAGACACTTACAATAAAATTATATAGCCAAAATAAATTGATAGCCATGGTGTTCTAAATCCATGTTCAATTCCACGAAATTTAATGAAGGTGACATTGAATGTATATGTTTATTAAGCAGGATTGTATCCTACTTGATCAGAGAAAACATGATAAATCGATAATATTACATAGTGAGTGCTCATATGATTTAATATGTTATTGTGACATTAACTTGATTCTTCAATGTTACTTTGGTATATTGCAAGAGGATGTCCTGGGACATTATGTTTCATTGCCTAAATCCACTGAGAAAGAGAAATAGAGGACCACACACAAAATTTATTTAGAATCTTAGTTTAATAATATATTAATATTTATTATATATATTTTTGAATAAATATTATTCTCATAATAATTATTCATATTTTATGGATTTCATATATTCCATCAATAGTTATTTGATAGAATATCATGTGAGTGGTATTTTAAATAAATATTTCTTTTCTATTTAGTCAATTTAATATGTAATTTTTGTCTGAATAATGCAGTGATATTTATTTATTAAATAAATATTCTATATTCATGTCCTAATAAATATTTTTTAGCAATGGAATACTGAGATTATATTTTTGGTGAGAAATAAATTATATTTAAAATTATTTTAAAAATGATATTTTATTTTAAAAAAAGGTTCAAGAACTTATTAGTAATTAATATAATAATAAGAATTATTATTATTATTGATAGAGGGTTCTGTAAGTATTAAATAATTAATAATTTCAAGTTGTGAAATTATTTATTCCAAACCATATATGTATATAAATAAAATTCTATTATTTTTCTTTATTGTAAATTTTTTTTATTTTTTTCATAATGTAAGCCAGAGAGAATCATCTCAAGCACTAGGGATCTGCCTCTCCTACAACACACCCAATATTATAGAGAAATCTTCCCCCAGCATATACTTTCTAATTATGATAGATCATGGTGAATCCTTTTTTGAGATTATTTATGAAATCATTATAAAACTACATAAGCATTCTAACATTCCATGCTATCACATGGAGATTCCAACGATGACATTCAATGATTTTTTGGACACATGTGGATCACTACTTGTAATGTCTCCGACCAACAAGCCACTAAATTTGTGCACCATGCAAGGTCACTACATGACCTCATGTGAGCTTCCCTGGATGCTAGAAGATTTCATCTATTAGTGAGGGTCTAACAGGTCATGTGTTGATACTATAGAAATTTTACTAGATTCATCCACAATAGAGAACAAAATTAATAAGGAAGACAATTGAAAATAAACTAGAACATTCCTTACCATCAATTTATGAAACATTTTATTACCACAACAAAAAGATATCTATCAAATGCCATGTTTATAGATCTAAAAGTGAAAGAATCAAATAATAAAGACCCATGTAGACATCCCCCAAAAGGTTCATAACTCCAAGTCCAAATCCACATCCATGCACATCCCATGACCAACTGAACTCCCTAGAACATGATTTTCCCTTGTCCAGTCTAGCAATAATAAAAATTGATTTCTTATGAAATAAATGCCCTAGGGCATTTGTGTAAAACCCAGTAGGCCACCACCAGTTGTGTCTACAAGATATATAGTCGATAAAGATTTTTCATGCAAGTATTACATAAATAGAAAGATAAACTAAAAAAACTGGGGTTCAATTATTAAGAAATATTCACATTATCAACATTGATCAATTATTCAATTAAATCACATGAATCATTTCTGTCACTTATTCCTAGAATTGGAATTTACATCCTTTAATCTACAACATATACTGGTCAATTATCAAACATAATAAAAAAATGATGTTCCATATATCACTGGGGATAAACATTTCTTAAAAAATAGACCACCCAAACAATTGATCGTCAATCTAGGTAGTCTCATCAAATGCATCCATTTTGGATTTAGAGCCTCAGTCTGAGACTCTAAAACTTTCATTAATGGGGTGGTGTATATATACCTCAGTCCGACCTGACTGATGTGAGGATCCTCAGTGTAACACCCCACATAACACCAAGCCATGTTCACATGCTTATTCATCCAATTAACACATATACCAAATATAAGACCATCCATAATCAATACACATAACATTAAAAATTTACATTCCATTTAACACTTAATTCATCTTTGCTACGTAACTCATTAACACAATTACCACACACCTTATATAGTATATTTTACCAAACATACCTTTCATATTGTGTCTTATTTATCATATTCCTCAATATCCATACATTAACCCATTTCATGTGATTCATCATTTTTCATGTATTTGAACATTCATGGATTTCAATTTTATTCTCACAAGTCATTAGACACATCCACCTTATTCCATTTATCCCTCTGTACATTATTCCAATCAAACCCTTTTTCCATTATCAATGTCTATGAACAACTATAAATAATCTCATTTCCAACTCAACTGACATATCAACATGTAAATCATATTCTCTACATTATCACAAGTCAATTCCATAACAAACACCTCAATTTTCCATGTCCATGAATATGGCCACACCCCGTGGGTCTACTAATATCTTTCGAGTAACACTCGATAAATCCAATACTGATCATGATGGGATAAACTCATCATTTAGACAACCATTTCAAAAAATCCATTCAATGGAATCAAATTCACGTCATGAGAGGAACATTAACACAACCACACGTGCAGAAATAAAATTCAAGGCCAAGAAATCAGACTTGTTGTCCACTTACATCAAAACATGAAATGAGTGAATAAATAAACTCATCTATAGATCTAGATGCAATCTCTCTTTGAATTTTTGACCTAACATCCATTATAGAAAGAGATTGTTATGGATTTTGAATAAGAAGAATGTAACCAAAACCTGGACCTGAAAATGAAAAGAAAGAGTTGTTTACGACATACCCGTAGCATTGATCCACAACTAACAGCACCACAAGGGGACTATAAATGATGTATATCAATCATTGGGACAATTTGGTTGTTAGTTCTGAAGTAGCGTTATGATGATATAGAATGAGGAAGAAATTTGTTTCAGGAACATTAAATCAAGAGAAGAAATGGTAAAATCCCAATTCTATTGGAGGCCATAGTTTTACTTCATGTTTGTACATACCATTAAGAACCCAAGAACATTCCTCTTTCCCATAGGGGCCAGGTCACATGGTTACCTAGGGAGACATGCATGGTTTGTTAAAACCTGGACCAACTCTGCAGAATCACTATATCCAGAGATGCACAGTTCACTGTACACTCTTGTTAGGTTTACTTAACCATTAACTCCTTCTTGGATATAACATTTTTGGTCCACTATTACTAGTAAAAATGCAACAATAATGAAAAATTTATTGGATGTAAGAAATATCAGATTATTTAAGTATTCATCCCCAATGAAACCACCGAACATCATTTTATATATGAAAAATAGTTCATTAACCATAATAATTTTGCTTAAACTAAATCATAAACAATATCATACCTCATGAAAATAAAAAATCTAACTGACTCCCAACAATATAATAGCTCAACATAATGTCACATTTCTAAGAATCGCTGAACGTATAATGAAAAGTGAATTTGCCACATCGCCCACATATCTTGCTCCCTCTCCAATGTTTCATCTTGAATAATATCATGCTACCAAAAAACACAAACCAATCACACATTCATTCCTTAAAAGGATTTCTCACTATGATCCAAATTACGACAATCATTCACCAGTAAGTGTGTATCAACCATAGTCTTCTAATCCTCTACATCAGACACATGTGATTGTTTAAGGTGACACTGTTGAAACTATGACACATGAAAAACATCTTGTATCCCACAATACTATTTTGAAATTTCCAATCAATATGCCACCGATCATATCCTCTCCACAATCTCAAATGGTCCCACGTACATAGGTTCTGTTGATCCTTATTTCTAAATTTGATGGTGAACCATCCTTTATTACAACTGATGAAACACAATATCACCCACCATTAACTCAAGATCTCAATGATGCCGAAATATATACAACTTCTCCCTACGTTGTGTAGTTTCAATACTTTTTTCAATCAACTAAACCTATTATGAAATCTCAAGCATGAGACTCAGCCCAAACAATTTATATTATCCTACCTCAATCCAACACAATGAGGGTCTACATTGTCTACCCTAGAGCTCCTCATACAGTTCCATCTGAATTATCTTGAAGTATCTATTTTTATAGGTGAATTCAATAAGTGCTAAGTGTTTCTACCTTGATCTATAAAAATATACCTCACAAGCCCTCAAAATATAATCTAGTACCTGAATAGTATTCTCTGATTTCCCCTCTGTCTGTGGGTGAAACTCATTACTCAAAAACACCTAGGTATCATATGATTTCTGAAATCATAGGTAGATGTGTGATCTAAAACATGGATCATGATTTGAAACTATAGTCTACGGTACTCCATAAAACTACAATATTTCCCCGGCATACAACTCACACAACTATTAAATGGATAATATCTCTAAAATGTAAATTAAATGTTCCACCATGGTCAACTGATCCACAACTACCCATATTAAATCACATATCTATGGAGTCCTCTTCACACTTACCACTAAATCCAACATTAGATCATTCCAAATCCATTCTGGAATGTGAAATTATTGTAACAAACTACCCAGTTATTAATGTTCATCCTTATGCTAATGACAACTAATGCATCATGTCACAAAACATGAATTCTCTTTCATCATTGATGGACACCAATATTTTCTACAAATATCATTATACATTAAGGTAAAACTAGGATGCACATCCCACCTCGATGCATAAAACATGTGAATGAACTATTCCTGAAAACATGTTAGCACAACAAAATGATAATGAGAATAAATTCTATGTCATCACTAACACTCCAATGTGAATGAGGCTCCCCACCCGTAGAACACTACCTAATATAAAAAAAATTCTAAATCCTCATGCGGTTATTCCTTGATATCCCTCCAAAACATGAACTCAATTGCCAAGGATGTAAATGTCATCTACAGGTTATCATTATGCACCTCAAGATGCATCATACTGAATAATGATATCATCCTCAATTAATAAAATGATTCCTAAACTTCCGGAATTTGAGTCTTCCGGAACAAAGCATCTACAAAACTGTTACCCTTTCCGATATTGTAAACTATTTCAAAGACAAAATAATGCATATACTCAACTAATATTTTTTGGTGGGTATTCAAACCAATATATAAGAATAGTTAATTAAGACTCTTATAATTAGTATACATAGTAAACAATTCTACTAACACATATTTTCACTCACAAATTTAAGCCTAAACCAATGAGGCCAACTCATGATCACGTGTATGGAAATTTATTTCATGGGGTATCAACATTTGTGACCCAAACACCACAACCTGGTTATTATGAAGAAAAATACACTATTATAAACCCAAGAAACATCATAATACAATGTATACCCATTACAATGGTTGGGTAAGATCAAAATAGGTGAAGTTGTAAACTTTTTCATTAACTACAAGAAAACATCCTCACAAACCCCAAAAAATTCGAACAAGATTTCATTATTATTCTAACTCAATTTTTTTTAAAAACATGATGTGTGCTTTATAAAACATCGTTAATAGTTGGAAAATCCCATGAAATTTTGGATTTAAAAAAAATTTGGTTGATCCCAGGATAAAACTACTCTCACTTTATCTACGTCTACTAACAAACCCCCATCCGAGATGTTGGGACCCATGTAGTACAACCTATCAAATCAAACATGAAATTTCGATAGCTTGGAGAATATATTATGATCACTTAATGTAGTCAGGATGATGTCTAGATGTTATGATTGATTTTCATGAGATGTATAGTACAACAATAGATCATCCATAAAAACAAATACAAAAAGATCTAAGAATAAGATAACGATTCAGTTTATTTGGTCTATAAATAGTATTGGGGAAATGATCCATCCAATTGGAATTACCAAAAACTCATATAAACCATATCTTCTGATGAAGGTAGTCTGTGGTATATCTAACGGTCTCTCCCTTATATGATGCTACCCAAATACCAGATCAATCATAGAGAATATTGATGAAACCCTTAACTCTTTAAAATGGTAATCAACTAGAAGAAGAGTGTATCAATTCATAACCATCATATGATATATCTTCTTATAATAAAATCACAACTACAAAAATCCAACAGTGTTATTAGCAATAAACAATCTAGATCTCGAAGTTAGCATACTCTGGTGAAAAAAACCTCAATTTTTTAATTCGTAATATATAGTTTTAATCTGTTGAAGGTTTCTCATTTCCATTCTATAATATAGAAAAAAACTAGATCTTCTAATAGTATAAACCCTATTGTAAACTCGACATATCATTTGAGAGATGATCCCAATTTTTCCTTATGAAACACATCATGAAACTGATCCTTCAATTGAGAAAATAAAAGCTTCCCTATTCCCCCAACATTTAGCTTAAAAAATAAAACTTGAGTTGTGTGTTCACCCAACGAGTGAAAAACTATCCCTATATAGCCCGCCCGAATTTTCCACTCACCATGATGTATATAACTGTCTCCTACAATAGAATTTAATGATAACCTATTATGGAAACAATTGATATGGTAATAGTAAAACACTATCCAATCCTAGACAAAAATCAGATCAAAACATGACATATCTAAAAGAAACATGTACAATAAAAAATGGTACCCAACATCTATAAGAGCACACCCATTACACCACCAAATATTTCTTCTTCGCATCCCTAATAGTGTATCAACCGATATGACCCAAATTTGTTTCCACATCTAGACAAAAAAACAATCTTAGCAGGAATTAAATATTTTGAGGCACCAATATTTAATAAATCACTAACACACAATGAATCTAAAATGACCATTCCTAGAACAATGGCTGGTCCTGCCTCTCCACATAATATTCTAGAATAATGTGTTTGAATCTAGAATGACCATCTACCTTATGATTTTGTCTGAATTCCCAACACTGAAATACCCTCATCACGTTGATGCTCTCTCCCCATAGTACAACTTTTTCCACCTCAGTCAATATTACCAGTATAGCTATATCTACCTTCTTGATATGGGGTAACCAACCCACTTACTACACTTGGAGTTGGACTCAACCCTGCATCATTTTTCATATGTCATGGGTTTGGATAGAACCTATTCTGATGCCCTATTCTAGATCATGCTTGACACTCAGTCGGTTGTCAGGGACACTGGCCACACATGTGACCCATCATTCCACAGTAATAGTAGAAAACATTATCCCCACCCTAAGAGGTTGATAATATCTTATAACTACTCTATCTAAAACCACCTAGGTGAATACTCTATAAATTAAAATTGATTCCATTGGACACTGCACTAATATATCACTCAACTGTAATAGAATTCCCACCATTAGGGGCCTACTTTATTTTTTCCTCTGAAATAAGGTCCCCATCTACCACATCAATAACTCCTTTTAATTGTAATATATTAAACTAGGACATAATCTCATGTTTATTTCAATCCAAAAAATTCATTCCATAGTTACCTCATCCCCTTCTAATGTTGGGAAAAAATAATGGTCGTGGAAAAAATAGTGCATTTCATCACAGTGTTTTACCATTGGGTGAACCACATAAACTGTGCATCCTTTTCCTACAACAAATTCACTAAATAGATAGGTTCTAGAAACTTTTCCTAGAATGATTTTCATGAAATACCATCACCCTACTTGGCCAAACCCAAAATCTCCCACCAGCTCTTCTCTTTCCCTCACAACATGTAAGTCTCCATCATCAATATTTCCATAGGTGGAGTCTCTAATAGACCAATAATCCATTATATGGTCTCTATCTAGCACTAACATGTATCAGGTCCACACTCTATAGTAAAAATTTGAGGTTGTATCAACGAAATCTCTTTATTTAGCTCAAATATACTTTCCACAACCCTCCTACTGTCTCGTTCCGTCATTTTTATAAAATGTGTGGTATTATCACAAAATTACTCGCCAACTATGTTATCGTAAACCACTAGGTTTCATTTCCCCACATCTGGGGGAGATTTCTCAACAATGTCCTCTTATTAACCAAATAACAGATGAAATTGTGGTTGCATATTCCCTTAATTCCAACACAAATATTACAACACATAATATAAAACATGCATAGTTTTCATTAATAAAGGCTCTCCACTAACCATAAACAACCACATTTTACATACTCTATTCCAAAAATACATTGACTAACATTGAATAAAACACGTAACCATTCCTATTGTGGGTAATGTTTAATATAGGGTAAAACCAACTTACACTTTAAAGAGACATTCACTAGACACCCATTGTAAACCATTTATATATTCACAACACACATAATTCTATTTCATGTTCCCTTCTCGTCTCACCAATTATTATAACAAAAATTTTAGCTCTTTTACCTCCTTTCGTCAATAAAAACTCTTTAACCATTCATTCACAATATATCCATTCACCCATTTTCAAAATCATTTTTAGACATTCCCATCTTCATTTTTAATGGAATTGAAAATCGATATACTCTTCATGTCTCACACATCTATCTCATGCATGCCTATTATGATGCATTCCACCAATATCCCTAGATTCCTATAATGATGCATGTATGAAGAAACATGTTCCATTCCATCCATGTGTAAAATATCATAAAATAATGTCATCATAAAACAAGTGCATCACCTAATTGGTAAATATCATACTACTCTTACAACATATATCATGAACAACAATTCCCAACCAAGTTATTTGTGTTTTCACATTTGGATCGGTTAGATACTCCAAAAAATGGGCTCATTGTCAAAACCTAACACATTATATTAATCTATATACCTTTCCCAAATATTAAGGCAACATGTAATGAACTCATATGATACCATTTTGTAATGTTCCCAACTCTGAATCCACTAATCTAGTGCACCGAGTCAGGTCTCCACTTATCCTTTAGTGTGCCTCCCCATACGTTAGAGGATGCCAACCAATTGTGGGGGTCTAACAGGTCATGCAGAAAGATTATAACATCCTTATCAAATTATTCCACTGCATGTAACATAATAAATAATTATAAAATAGAAAATAAACTAGAATATTCATTACCAACCATTTCTCAAATATGGTACAAACACAACAAAAATAAAAACATTCCATGTCCTAATAATAGATACAAAATTGAATGAATAATAAAATAAATACTAAAGAAACCATCTCCCAAAATAGGTCATGACTCAATGTCCAGATCACAATCCATGATCATACTAAGGCCATCTCAACTCCCTATCATATGACCTTTTCAATTGTTCAATCCAACAACAATTAAATCTTCTCAGGTACCCAATGGGGGATTGATAAATTTTTATGTATAACTAAGTAGCCCACCCACAATAGTGTATATAGAAAATCAAGTGAAACCATATTATTCATATAATTAATAAATAAAATACAATATAAATAAAATACTACTTTAGTTCCATTATCTATCAATATTTACATTTTCAACATCCTTCTGTTTTCCATTCAATCACTTAATCCATTACTATCACTTAATCCATGGGTTTGGAATTTAGAATATTTACACATCATCATAAGATGATTAATTAGTAGACAATAGGGAATAAGACAAGTTCCCTATTTCAATATAGATAGAAATATCATAATAGATACAACACATATACTTTGGAGTCTCGGTCCATGTACTCTCATCAAATGATACTATTTTGGGCTTAGAGCGTCAATCCATCTCCTTAACCCATGCATTATATGTTATGGTTCTGGATCATAAACCAAACTCGAACAGTGGGAGGAGCCTCATTCAAATATCTTACATATCAACATACCATGTCCACATTAATATTGATCCAATTACCACATATAAAAAATCATACACCATACCTAATCAATACACATAAGATTAACAATTCACATTCTATTGACAACTAAAATAATATTCGGTCCATAAACCACTGACACATTTATCGTACACCTTACATAAACCGTTTAACCAAATTCATTATTTTATCTTAATGCATTTTACTTATTCAACAATTTTCATACATTAACATTTTTCTAATAATTAATCACTAGACATGTATTATCCCATTCATGTGTTTCAATTTCAATCTCACATGTCATTGGACAGGTTCACCTTATTCTATTTAACCCTCAATAAATTTTTCCAAATTAACCCTTATGCCATTATAAATGTCTATTTATAACTACCAATAATTTATTCTATAACTCTAATTACCTATGAACATGTTTATCTTGGTCTCTATTTAAACATAACTAAAATCCATAGTTAACATTATAATTTAACATTTCATGAATACTAGAACACCCCAGGGGTGGACCTAAATAAGTATAGTAAATCATAAAGAATCCCATTGAGATCATGAGGTGTTATATTCAACAATTAGACATCCATTTTAGAAGTTAATTTAAAATTTATCAATTGAAAAATTAGAGATAACCATTAAAAGAACCACATATATAAACTTTAACTATAATTCAGTGTAATATAACTTCTACACCACTTACCTGAACACAATGATGAAAGCATGTCTAACCATAGGAATATAAATGGATCCATGCTCTATTTGAAGACCAATATTATATACACTAGATAAAATAGGGTTTTATTGCTTCAGATAAATAAGAACAAAACCCCAATCCCTAATATAGAGAATAGAATCATGAGGAGAAAAACACATTCCTGATGTTTCAAACCAAAACCGATGACACTTCTAATGGACAAGAAATGATGGAGATCAATACAAGGGATGTGTTGGTTGTTTTGGTTCATCACTATTATTAGAGGAGGAAGAATGAAAAATTAATTATTTTGAGGAACAAAAAATCATGAGGAGTAAAAATGGTGAAATCCCGCATTTAATGTAGCACACGGTTTGGCCGCATTATTTTCCAAACTGTGTGGACGATGTGAATCTACATATATCCTAGAGGGTTTGAGTCACATGGTTTCATGGGGTGCCCCATGTGGCTTGAAAAATGATTTATCCATTCCAGTATGGTTTGGCCTCTCCTATTGTATGTTTTACTAAACTGTTCACCCCTTCCACTGGGATAACATGTTTTGGGCGCACACTTAGTAATAATGGTGTTCGAATATTGAAACATGATTAGGATGGAAAACTTATACCATTATTCATGTCCTGAGCCACCAAGACAAACTAATGATTCCTCACATATCCAAAAAAACATTCCTTTGAGCTCAATATGTAGAAATAAATAAGAACATACATAGATAAATTCCGGGATCATACACCACTAGAGAGATTCTTACATTGATTACTATATCTCTATGACAATACATTGTGGATCTATTGTCATATCAACCAAAAAATATTTTATTTCTCATAAGTTAATTTTTAAATTGATTTAATTAATTATAAATAATATTTAAGGATCATGTTCCCTGGTTCTGTCATTTTATCCAATGTTTTTTTAATTCAATTCCATTTATCATTATGTTTTTCATCATGTAAATATTTTATTGATAATTGATTATGACAGAAAATAAAAATATGGCATGACCTATTACAGACTTATGTTGTCCCTGAAACGTAAATGTTGTATTAGAGTGGTCACAGAATTATTTATAATTAATTAAATATCATTGATTGAATTGTGAATTTGTAATTTTTTTAATTTTTGTTTAATCATTCATAAATACAAATTTTGATACCAACTTTATTCTATTTCAATTATCATAAATATAATAAAAATAAATAATTTTAATAATGAAATTATTTTGATGATCTCATAAGAAGGTGTGGAGATATTTCGATGGATAACAAAACAGTACAGGCCATGTACCCCATAGGTACACACCATGTAATAGTGCTTAATGAACCATGAATTAAATTAGAAATAATTCAATGAGTATTCATTTAATACATGGTGAAACATTATTTTTACACATGGTGCTGTCTATAACAGTCTAGAACAATGTCAGCTCGAGTAGACAATGCATATCAAATGTACACAGTGTGTAATCTTTTAGTCACATATTGTTTATGTATCTTCTTACAAGACCTACAAGACTGGTGATTTTGTTACTCGGATATCACACAACATGTATCCCCTGTAAATACTATGTACTCTATCTTTTTTCATAGAAAGATTTACACACTAATTAACTATGTGCTTGTCTTGGATAAATTGTAAAAATAGTACACAGTGTGGGGATATCTTTTACCCACCATGCATGTTTAACAAATTATTTCTAATTGAAAATTAAATTTTTATAGAATGAAGAATGTATTAACAAATTTTTGTGTGATGTTATTATGTTTATAGGACTCTCCATGTGATGAGTTTTATAATATATAAAATCTTAATTAATTTAAATACAATGTTCGGATTTACATATCATATAAGAATCCTAATATAGATAGTTATCAATAGATATTGATTAATAACATATTATTGAAATATAATTTGATTAGTGTAATCCTTATGTCCATATTACACTTCATGAATATTTTTGATAAGTCATGTATGTCATAAATCTCAAGAGAAATGGTATAAGAGTATAATAAATATATGGTAGTTTAGATGGACACTCACCCTGATGCCTCCATTGAATATTTATGCACATAGTTAAATGTAATTAGATTTATTTATTTTTTATAAAATTATGGTAGATGAGAATCTAAAATAAATTTATATGTGAATTAAGATAAAATAATTTATTAATTAATGAATATAATTAATTTAATTGAGTTCATTTTACATAAATATGATTGATTATAAATGAACGGAAATTTTAATAGATGAATAATTTTTTTTCATGCATGTGTATAATCATGTTCCTAGATATAACCATTTCCTATAGTTGGTTTAATTAAATATATTATTAAATTAAATTGTAATTGTTTATTTCATTTATCCTTTTCTTTCCAAAGTGTCTGTGTTCCTATTTTTTATTTTTGCTAATCCATTATCTCTTACATTATTTTAAATAAAATAATATGGATTGGATGTAGATCCCATGTTAGTGATGGATGATCAAGTTTGGATCCTAGATGAATCCGATCCCAGAGAGATACTTATTTGGATTTTTAGAAAACATCAACACGAATCATAAATGGTTAACAGTGTATTTTCCCTTAGTCAACGGTTAGTTTACAATTCCCTAAAAAAGCTAACCATTAGTAAAATTTTGATGATAGTTGTCATTTTTTTTTCAAAAACCCCCATCCTACAAATTTATATGTTATTTCGAAAACTAATTTTCAACATATGTTAGAATTTTCATAGTATGTGGAAATAACTCAAGAATATATATGATGTTTTTAATCAGGAATATTTTTATCTATTTTTTGATGAACCGAATTTTAAAAACCCATTAAATGAGTTGTTTTCTAAGAATAATTCTAGTGATAATATAATTTCTAATGTATATTAATATTATATAACAAGAATGTTTTGAGAAATATTTAATCATTTAACATTATTATGAAAACTAGAACCTAAGAATACTAATGAGGCTATATGTGATAAGGATTACATTAATGAAATTTAAGATGAACTTAATAAGTTTGAATGAAACAACGATTGGAATTTGGTTAATCAACCAAATGATACTTCTATATTTGGAGTAAAATGTGTTTTTTGGAAAAAAAATTAATGAAGAAGTAATAATATTTAGAAAAAATGTTGTAAATGTTACTAATGATCATAATAAATAACACGGAATTGAATATAGAGAAACCTATGCATAGGTTGGATGAAAAGAACTTATTAATGTACTTATACCTTTTGTAGAAGTAGTAAATTTTAGTATATTTCAAAAGGATTTTATGTGTGATTTTCATAATGGATATGTTAAGGAAAATGATAATGAACAAGAACCCTCATATATTGAAAATATATACTTCTATAATGTGTTTATAAACATACCAATGTTCTTTTTGGAATTAAACAATATCGTATAGCTTGGTATGATATGTTAACTCGATTTCTATAACAAATCAACTTTGTTAATAGAGGTTCAAATCAAATACATTTTATAAAATGAGTCAATAAAAATATTATGATTTTAAAAATATATCATGGTTAAATTATATATGCTTCAACTCCAAAATATTAAATGGATTCCATTACAATTATTATGAAATATGAGTATTAAATGAGTATCATGCCTGGATAACATAAATTCTAGGTTTCTAAATTATAGAAAAACCTAAAAGAGCATTTATATACCAACATATGTATATAAAATATCTTCTTAAAAAAATTTATGTATGGAAATAGTAATATTATTAGTAATCCCATTGTATCCTACAATATGTTAGATCTTGATGGTGTGGGGAAACTAGTTGATCCTAAGAATAATAGAGTTATGATAAGGTGTTTAATTTATATAATATCTAATTTTCCATATTTAATGTTTTCAATAACATTATATTCTATATATCGAGGCAATATTAATTGATTTCATCATTATGAAATAAAAAATTAATTATCATAATGTAACTATGGATTTAGGAATATTATATTTATCTATAAATTATGTTGAACTAAAATATTTTATAAAAGATTATTTTGGTGGATTTATAAAGGATTAGAAAGGTATGTTTGCAGTGGGTCATTTCAATACTGATGCTATAGTGTGTTGGTTGTGAACGAAATAACCCACAATATTACATTTAACAACTGAAGGAAAATATATGTTATATAGAAGTCTTTCTGATCATATATTATATATGAAACACACATTGATAAATTGTTGTATGAGTTTTTCGAAAAAACATTATTCTACATGATAAAACATGTTTCAATTTTCCAAATTAAAAACCCATCACATCACATCCATGATATTAAAATAGTTCTTAAACAACATTTCATTAGAGATCACACACATAAGGGAGATATTATTATAAAATTCATCAGAATGCAAGAGCAAATTTCTCATATTTTAACTAAACTCCTTAGTTCTAATAAATGTATATACAATAAACAGAATCTAGGAATAAGAGATATTATGTGATAAATCATGAATACATCTTGTTATAAATTTGAATACATTAATGAAATATTTTTCAATGGAGGACAACCCATGATTTTATGTTTCTAAAACCATTCGATTTCATAAAAATATAAGATTTCATAAATTATGATTTTGTATATTTATTTTTTAGGTCTAAAAAACGTTTTTAATTTATTTATAGTCATATTATCTTATAAAATATAATATATTGTATAATTATTTATAATTATTCAATTGTGTCAAAAACAATTTTACCAACCAAATTATGTCATGAAATTTTTTCTATATCATCATATCATATAAAAATATGTCAATAATTTTTTTTACAAAAGGATTAGACATAATTTATTGTTGTAGAATATATTATAATCAGTTATGTTTACAAAAATAATGAAAACAATTTTTCTCATAATGAGTATAATTTATATTTATAAATGATTAAATTATTCTAGTTTTTACACTGATTTATTAAATTAGTTATAAACATTCATGTTTACTTATTCATTTAATTTTAATAATTTTTTTATTCAAAAAGTTATATATCTTCAAATTGGATTGATACTCATTCCAAGGAAAGGATTCATTAAAAACATTAAGAGTGAAAAATAAACATTAAATTTTTTCTTAATTTATTTCATGATCATCCCAATAGATAATTACTTTTAATCTGAGACATTGATATTCATGGAATTCTAACTATCACTCTCATTCTTATATAATGTTGTGATAAACTATGTCCCACATTGATACTTAGACACATTTTTCCTGACTATTACAACTCCTTTAAGAGCTCGTTCCAACATTTTGGAATTTATCTATCTTTTGGTTATGTCTTAGTAAAATGGTATCATTAGAAGAATTTTCAAATAGAGAATCTATAAAGAAAGAATATTCAAAATGAAATTGTATAAAAAGTATGATTAAATTATTAAAAAGTTCATTATTTATCAAGAATAGAAGAATGACTGTGCTGGAAACCCATATACAAATTTTGATTTACAATTTCCTAAAATTAAAAATAAATTTTATTCTATACATTAATATGCAATTAGAAGTAGAAATAGTGGAATTAGATAAATAAAAAGAAGTGGGATAATAATAAGAAAAAAAGGACAAATTATAGGAAGTAGAGTAAAATGATGATAAAGAATAAGAAATAGATATTGATGAAGATTCAAAATAAATTAAAACATTGAAATAATTATCATAATAAAAACATTGTCTTTCCAATTAGATAACGATAAATACTTTGTAGAATTAGGGGATGAAAAATCAGCATCCAAAGGAGATGTAATTCCATAATCAATATCTGAGGAAGAAGATAATTAATCCCAAATAATTTTTTTATATTTAAAAATTGGATAAGGAAGTCGAAATTAATAATGTATTCAAATAAGAAAATGTTTTTATGAGTGGTAATTACAATGTCAAGAAGGGTGAAAACACGGATGTTAAATCCTCCAGAACAAATCACATAATGATTCTTTAGGTTACTTAATATATGGAATGGTAGTTAATTAAATGTTTTGAATATATATTCTTAAGCTTAAAACTTTTATGTCATTCTAAATAAAATATTCGAAACATAGAATCAGGGTAAAAATTAATTCAAAATAGTCTAAATGAAAAATTTGAATCAATAAAATGATTGACAAAATCTATAGTTCTCATTAATGATAATTTGAATCCACTAAAAGAAATGAAAATGTCTTAAAATAAATTCTAAAATAATATGGTTGTGTTTTAAAACAATGTGTAAATTGAATTCATGCATCATGATGATCAGTTCATAAAAGTAAATAAAAATTTTATAGAAATGAAAAAACTCTTTGATAATTCATCAACAGAATTTTCTGATAGAGTGATGTTTGTGGATGTGTTTAAAGATACACCCAATGATCATAATTTGGAATTAAATTTTTTCAATATAATATTTTATCGTATAGAGTTATAAAACATTATACTTAAAACACATAAATAAATGAATTTTCTTGTGACTGAAGAAAATAGAATGATAAATGAAGAAGTTGAATGATTTAAGTGATGAATTTAGAAAAAATATTTTCAGAAGAATAGATCTTGTAACATAATATATTATTAGTGGACTATTATAAGGATAATGATTTATATATGAAAAAAAATTGAATTTGTGAAAACTTCAAGAATATGGAATCATCAATTTTTATGTGAACTCTTGTGTATACATTGAAAGATTTTTTGAATGATTGTTAAATCTTAATAAATTTTTCATCCAATGAAATTATGGCTAAGTGTATTCATATTAAATTTGGATGAGAATTTTTCTTTTTATTTATAATATGATGAGTTATTTCGCATTAAATTATTTCATTCGTCATATAATTCTATCAATTCATGAGATATCAGTTCCCAATTATTTGTTTAAATACAAAATACGGTGAAATTTATATTGTGGGAGAAATTTTTAAAAGGGGTGTCATTTATAATGGGAGAAGCCATTGAGGTGATATAAAAAGGGTGATATATTATCTTATGGGTTTAGAAACTGAATTATCACATTCTATATGTTTATTAAGATGTTATAAACTCATGAGGGATTACTATATGAGGTATATCATGGATGAACTTAAATGATTAGAGGGATATATGTAATTTTTCATAATTATTACTTTTGTCATTTTAAGTGTTATGTTTTTTGGTTTCCAGTTAGGGGGATTGTTTAGTTTGAATTCCATCTTATTACAACTCAACTTATTTTATGAAATTACAAACAAATCCATAAAAAATAATTTACTAAAATTTTCAATCCAAGGTGTTTTAGTATATTTATTTTAAAATTTTACATTGTACCTAATTTAGAAATAATTCATATGAAAAAAATATAATTTTTTTTATTTTTCCTTTCCATCCATTGAACTAAGGGTGTATATGATACATTCAAATAACTAATGGTTTGGTCAGTTGTTATATTTAAATCATATTGAAAAAATACAAGACCATTAGAATATCCCTTGTAATAATACATCAAACTAACCCTTATTCAGTTTATCAGATTGGCAATCAAGAAGGGATTCCATCGAAAAGTCCATTATTGATAATTGGTTTAAATAGAATTATATATATCATAATGAATCTAGAATATCATATTAATGGTGTTAATATAAATTAAATTGGGCTATCAAAGTAAAAATAATCCTTATAATGAAAATTAATGACCAAGATCATTAGGAACTGTTAAGTGAACTTTGTGTTTGTTCATCACAAGTAACACTAAAATATGGCAATTGGAAAATCGCTTTTAAGTCATAGGTCATTTGAATAGTTGGGAACTAATGCAATTCTCAACTCATTTATTATAAAGATTTATCTACATGATCACATAATTCATTCTATTCGTAATGCTATTTATAGTTGATGTTCTATAGAACCCTTGTGATGATTGTAAATCTTTGAAAATGATTTTCTGTTTTAATATATTTTCAAATCATTGTACTGAATGAGGGATTCTAGGGATATGAATTTTCAGTATCTGATTCATTAGATCATGAGATTCTATGCATATGAAGGGAGATGTCCATCATCATTTCTAGGGATTTCTATGTCAAGAAGGACATAGTTCAATCTAATTATCATATTGAGGAATATTTGGGGATTGGGAGACGAATAAAATTTTTGATACATCAGATTAAGGGCTTTCTTATATGGAATGATATACCTTATTTTAGATATAGAAAACTTTGTATAACATTATTAAGGATTTATGAATACATTAACTCTTATAATTAATTAGAAAATTATTCTATATGTTTATAATTCAATCATACGGTTTTAAGCCTTTGTATTTCTTATTTATATATGATGTATATTCTGTTGTGATTGTGTAAAAAAAATCTATATTTAAACTTATCATTGTAAGAAACTATTTAATATATTTTGTTGTGATACTGTTAATATATGATTTAATTGGATATTATCTAAATCTAATTTTATTACTCTAATCATCAAATGATCAATGAGTCTGATCATTTTTATTTATTTGGTTTTGTATTTTTCTTTAGCATAATGTTTAAACCCCATTCTACCCATTTATTTTCATTAAATACTACATTGATAAAATAAATGTTGGTCTATTTAAGGATATTTCACATTGATTAGTTGTTCCATGCCAAAGAATAATGTGTATGTTTAAAAGGTGAATCATATTGAAGATGTTTATTGATTTTGATGATATTGAAAAAAGAAAATATTGATAGATAGAATTAAAATTCATCCTTAGAATCATTTACATTTCTCAAATTTATTTTGTGTGCATCTAAATTTTTATTCAATTATTTTTTTGTTGTCCTAAAAAACAAATTGTTATGATATTTTATTTTTTATGAAAAAAATAAAGTTAAAATGTGATTTGGATAGTGAATAACTAACCAACATATAATCCATGGGAAATGATATTGTTCATACCTATACCTTATTCAATAATTATAATATAAAAACTTTTTTAAATATGGTTTTCAAAAAATGTGCATTCACCCCCTTTCTATGAATATAAACGTATCTCCAAATATGATGGATAACACCACTATGGAACATACTATGATATTTTCATATCAAATCAATGTTTTAGTAATTCAATGACATTTTTAAAGACACAAATATTATGGTTCATATCCATGGTGGATATCATATTTTTCTAGGGGAGGGACTATAGACTATGATACCACCCACGTTGTAGCCATCCCTGATTTGACCTATGCCTCAAAAACCAACAGTGTACAACCACATAGATCTACTCTACATCGTTCAACACCAAGAATGGCCTATATTGTAACCAACTATCATAGTACAATGAGGACTAAAATAGAAGTAGCATGTGATTTCCTTCATAATGCCTCTTTATGATTTAATTGGGATATAACATTATAGAAGCCTATCATATGACACATCCCATTGCTCGATGCTGCAACATGACCTCAAATTATAGTGGGAGCCATGTTTTTCATCATTTATCCTCTAAACTCAGTGAAACCTCCCTCAAGTTCCCCCAATAGAAAAAACATACAAATGTAAGGGACAATGAGGTTTGAGCCCTGAATCTTCTTTTGAATGAAAAGAATTATCAAATATACACAATTTTATCTTAAATGAGAATATTGAATTTTAGATCACAAAATATCATTAAATAGTTGTATAGTACACAATTTTTAATAATATTATTTTAGGTTGATCATACTACCATAATAACTCAAGATATGTAGCCTCAATAATTGATATCATAAACTAAAATATGTATGAAGAATTATCCATGTATTATAAAATCCTACAATAAATCTCTATATAACCTTATAGTGATCAAAATTTAAATTACTAGGTTATGAAAATATCAATTGATTAGTGAGAAAATTGTACAAACATGAAACAATTCACACTATATGTAATGATTTTTCCATTTACATTCAAACAATATTTTCTAAATATATTAATTCATTTTAATATTTATCACAATTTTTTTTATTAAATTATCATTTGGACCTCTTTATCATATAGATAGGTTGGTATAAAATTTCATCCTATTATAAATACAAATAATATTTCTTTAAATAATTTTCATAAAAACATAATTATTCAATGAAAATAATTATTTCTATATGATATATAACAAAAAATATATATAATAATAAATAATGATTTAAATTTATTTTCTACTACATGAAAATAATATTTATAATGTTATATTATTTTTAATAATTTTCATTTATAATATTTTAGTAACCACCAGTTGTAAAAATTGATAGAATAGTCCTTTAACATAATGTATTTTTAAACTTCTCATGTATGAAATTGTGTTAAAATTTATATTTTTATAAACACCTCTTCCATGAGTTAATCTCTGATTTTTCATCAAGAATAAGTTTCCGTGTTGAGATTACATGAAAAAGTATATCTGATAGAAGAGGAAGAAGAAGGATAGAAATATTATATTTACTTAGATATCATTTTGGTCTTGATAATAGTACAAGTAAAATAGTATTTATATTTCTAGAGTAATAATTAATATTAAAAAATTGTTTTAGTGGTATTTTGATAGACATATATTTTGGGTATTGAGAAATTAGGCATTGGAATTGGAATGAGTATCATTACAATGTCCAGGATGTTCCTACAGGGTTCTAGGTATGAAATTGAGGAATTTTATGGAAGGTTTATATTTGTGAATATTCATCAAGAAGCATGAAAATTCTTATGTTCGTGTGATAATGTGTATGATTTTATTTTAATAGAAAATAAAATACATTATTTTATGTGAAGTTTATTGGTTAAGAATGGAAATGCAAAATAATAAGGTATAACATATTCACCTCCTATATGTGTGATTATTAAATCCTTGTTGGGTAATTTGAATAGGTTTTAACTATGTGGACCTAAGGAATCAGCTATAACATGCAATTAAATTATTTATACATGAACTCTCGCATAAGATTCTAGTTCCAAAAAACATAAGGAAGAAAAAACCCATTAATGATGCCTTTTATTATCATCAACAAGCAGTCCATATTCAGGTTTCTTCCAATTCCATTAATAGAAGGAATATCACATTATGTTAAACATGAATAAATGCAAAAATTTGATTACTATCATATTATGAGAAAACCGATTATTATTATAAATGTCTTCTCATATATTATTTATCCTAAAAACAAAACAGTATTGGCTTTATGTTCATTATCTAAATTCATCAATTTTATCATGGTAAACCAATCATAAGATCAAGATACACAAATCATTGTATAAATTTCACATTGTTTAAAAAAAATTATAAGCAAACCATTATCATGGTGGAAAGAAACTACCACCAATCACTAATCAATATCCAATTCCACTCATTAATTTGTTTTTATATTTAATAGGATAATAATATTTCCATACAGAGGGATAAAACATGGACATTTTATGATTTCAGGTAAAGAAAGAGGAGAATAATGGAATCCCCAACCTCAAATATTCAACATTCATTTCATTAGAATGAATCAATGTCATAGATCTCTGATCAACTTTTTCATGGTTAAATAACAATCTCCCAAGGATGTTGTTCCATGAATACTTTGACAAATGATAAATAAAACCCCATTAATATAATGAAGAGCATCCTTCATAATATAGAATGGAGGAACAAGAGGAATCAAGATCAAATAGAGAGAATCCTCATGAAAAGAGGAAGAGAATTCAAAAGGTCACAACAAAATGAACTCCAGAAGTTGGGATTGATCCCTATCAAAATAGGTCTTAAAAGAATTTTAAAAGTACCACTAGGTGACAAGGGTACAAGAATTTAGATTTGGGTATAACCAGGTCTAGGGGTATCATGCATATTTATTGAATGGTAAATTTTTAGTGGAATACAACACTCCCTCTAAGACTATGTAGTACACAACCTGGACTAATGCACAGTCATAGGAGACAATACCAAAGACCTTGGTAAAACCTACATATGGGATCCATTGTTGGATAAAAATTGTAGATCCTATTTAGCAAGATGGAGGGATTATAACCCAGCCTACAACCCACATTACACCTGCCGTCGATTTTGAAATATCCTCAAAAACCATTACAACACAATAACCTCTCTCCACGCAACAGTGCCCAACACCTGTGACAGGACTACCCCACAACCAACTACCATGAATTAGTAAGCGATAAAATGTAGTAGCCTCTTATTACTAGAAATTGAGTTGTTTGAGACATTGAATGTACGATGGGACCCCATCACAAAAGGTCCTTTATGATGGTGTCCCATCGTAATATCCCCATTGTAGAAAAATAAATACACAATGAGTTTATCTGAGTTTTTAAAAAACCCAGTTGTGGTGAGAAAAGCTACAAGGCATAGATAAATAATTAAGAAAAAATAATATTAATAGAATTTATTATATTAAAATTAATTATAAATAAATAATAATAATAAAATAATATTTAGAATAATAATAAAAATATATTAATATAATAATATTGAATAATAATAAAAAAAAATATATTACCAAATTAAATAAAATTAAATTCTAATACAAATATTAATATAAATACTATTAATTGAAGAATAGTTATAATATTATATTAATATAATAGTAATAAAATAATATTAATGTAATAAAAATCATAAATAAATTATTAATATTATTAATAAAATAATAAATTTAAAATTAACAATAATAAAAAAAAAATTATAATTATAAATAAATAAATTCTTCAATATTAACAAAAAAAATTATTCCTAACAATATAAAAAATATAATAAAATAATTAAAAAAATTATTTAAATAGTAAATAAATAATAAATTAATTATAATAGTAAAAAAATAACTTTTTAATTTAATATTACAAAATTAAATAAATAATAAAACAAAATAAAACACTATATATATAATATTAGAAAAAATTTATATTAAAATGTTTTATCGTATAATGGAAATCAATGACTCAGGGGCATGGTCCTATTGAGGAGAAAGAGGTGTTAGGGGATATATGGGAAATAACTTCATCCCGAAACCATTAGCCAGATATCTCGTGTACTCCATCTTTTTCTAATGACGTTTCTTCCATCGGCGCATCTCCTCTTATTGAAGTTGTTGTTTCCAAAAAATCATTTCATGCTTCATATTCATTATCTATATAAGCCCACCCTAAGCTTGCAGCTTCTTCTGATATAGTGTAGTAGGTAATGATGTCTTTCCATATGATCCTCTCGAGCTGCAATTCAACATCACAATGATACCAAACTAACACAAAAGAATCAATAAAGAGCTAATAACAACAACTCAACCATTTTCACAGGCATACTAGGTTGCCTTTATTCATCCTACCGCATCTGATCATGTAATAGTGGTTTGATTTCTGATGTCAGTAGAACTCTAAATCATTTTCTAATAAGTTGTTTCCTCCCGATGGACTTTTTTCTATGGAAACCTTCCTCGTCCAAAATATCTCGTCAAAGATAACCCTTTTTCCATTGGGCATATTTTCCTCCGTCGAGCCTCCCTACGTCGCAGTTTGGATACCACACAATCAAATTCCATCTTATGGCACATACCGTTGATCCACGTCACACCCTAGCCTCAAATGGCAGTAGAACACACTATTTTTCTTCATTAACCCACCAAAATCCTTGAAAACTCCTCCACGTGTCTCATCCAACCAACACAAACAATTTGAAGTGCTACTATTGTTTGATCCATTAGAAAATAGGTTTACAACATACTATGTAACATCCCAGGTAAATAACCAATGTTACTTTTTTTATTAATATTTGAGAATAAATATTAATCATTACTTTAAAGGGGATGCTAAGTTCGATAGCGTACCCAATACGCAACAATGAGTTTTTGTTGGAATATTACAATGCACACCAATAATATAATAATATGGTAGTACACAAAAAGCCATTGTATTGGTGGGAATGAATAGAGATAACTAAAATATGATTATATATGTTTGTTAAATGTTTTTACATTTATCCAATAAAAGATAAAGGCTTAAAATAAGAAAATAATTCAATTTTAAGCATAAAATACTTTAATATTCACTAAAAGGTTGATTTAGCGCCTATTGATGGAGAACCCTCATTAAATGTAGTTTTGTTCACTCTTATACATTCTTTTGGACCAAATAAAATCCTTCTTTATAATTGGGACATCAAAATTTACTTTGTGTATGTTTTTCTTATTTTTCTGATAAAATTCATTTTTAATGAATATGTGAAAAATGTTGTAATTTAATTCAAAACCTCTTTTTAATATAATTTAATTATATGACTAGATTATCTTTTGAATTTGTTTTAAAGTGAAACTATAATATATTTTTACCATTTGATCCAATGGTGGACTTTGGAATTAATTTCACTTTGAAATTTGACATAAAAAAATGTTAATCTTTTGATATAAATTGTTTCTCAAAAACACACTATTTGTTTTGACAGTGGGAGTCAATTATTAACTTAATTAATTCTACTTATATTCTTTGAATTAGGTAAAATAAACATCATTTTTTAATTCATAATATAGAATATATCTTAGGGTGAATATTTGGTAATTTTCTGAAAAACTTCAATTTTTGATGAATAGTGAAACCACTAAGTGGCGATCAAGCAAACCGATTTTTCAGTTAAATGAAAGTTTACCACTAGTGTGTATTGAATTTACAAAATCCGACATAAATGGTTGTCATTAGTATGTAAAATGTGGTTCAATGGGATGAAAATAATTTTTTGGTGAATAGTCACTTTTTTCATTAATCGCGATTAGAGGTAATTAGTGTAATTTAAGGTAAAAATGATGTTATTATAATATGAAAACACTATGAAACTTGTCCTAACCCTATTTTTTGAGTAATGGCCGACCATTACAACCCATGGGTCGATTTAGGAGACCCCATGGATCCACTTGGGTGAGATAAAGACATTAATGCTTTTTTTTAAATAAAAGTAAAAATGTCACAAGCATAAATTGTTTTACTAAAACAATTTTTATAAGGAGTTTTACTAGTCAGATATTTGACTATAAATACTCTCTAGAAATCGAAAACGATTTCCTACATCATGATATTTTTTTTATAATTTTTTGACATTAAATAAATTAAATTATTTATGACATCTTGATGATGCAGTGATTACCTCATTAATGAGCGATTAAAATAAAATGAAAAGATAATGAAACTTCTAAGCCTTACACATGTTCAAAACCTATTGGAGGAGTATATTTAGAACCCATATCAACTTATAATCGACATATAACAATTTGGGACCTTAAAAAGCCGAAACACTTTTGAAAATAAAATAATAATTTCATGATTTCCAAAAGTGCCCCTCCTCTCCTCTTATAAAAGGCCCCCACCTCTACCTCATTTCCCACACTCCTCAAGCCTTTGGCTCGGCGAACCCCTGCCCATTTGTTCTCGCCACATCCCTCTCTTCATCCTAGAGGATTCACTTTGTGCAGAATTCTTTGCAAGGAAGCCTTTAGGCTCAAATCAAAAGGAGTTACACTTTTTAAAGGTAATGCTTTCTCTTGTGTTCATTTGTTTTATTTTGCATCTCCAACCCCCTAAACTCTATTTATTCATTTATTTTGTAAAAAATCCAGTATATTCAATATACTAGGATGTTGTTATAAGAAGGATCAGGGAAACACTCACACACACCTACATCAAATGGTTAATGAACATAATGTTTCCGTGGATGGTGAAATTCTACCTCCCGAAACGATGATTGTTCAATACTCATCTATCACCTTCAAAGGTGGCCATTATGATGTCACTATTTTTATATATGATATATTATATGTTTATTCATTCTTTAAGCTTATGTATTTTTCATTTATGGCACTCCTTCATGGTCTCCATTATGGGTAAACGTGATATCTTTATTTAAGGAAGTGCGGACTACCGCCCCCTCAAAGTGATTTGATTCGTTAATGCCATATGTGGGATGTATAAAGGATAAAGATAATAATATTATATATGATATTATACTGAAATTATAAAATACCTATTTATCAATATGTTTTCATTCTATTAATGTATAAAATGGAAATGAAAGTAACATTCATGCGTACGTACAGATTACCATCTCCATGAACGGTGCCTTTCATTTCTTATCTCCAAATGTTATGGAATAGTATAAAATGAATATATACTGGATATATATGATATTAAAATCATTAATACTATTCTGGAGATGATGTAATTATTACTTCATGGACAATTATTTTCAAACAAGTTCATTTTTGACTCATGTACCGAACATCGACAAAAACGTCTGATATGAACTAACATATTAATATAATTATTATAACATTATAATATGTGATATGAATTTAATAATAAACATTAAAGGAGGTCCTTAAGCAATTATTAATTTACCAAAGTTTATTATTCAGGAATATAAAGAAACGAACAAGACAAGTTGGACTGAAGGTAAGGAACCCTACCTATCTATTTATTTTCAAGTACTCTCTTTTATGTCCTTCCTTTTATGATCCATGTTCTTATGTAGGAGGATGTCCTTTTATATTAATCCTACTGTCAAATTATGTTCATATGATGAGATACCCTATTTTATCTCAACAATCCATTTTTGGGAGTTTTAGGTGGCACCGTTAGGCTACCGAATTTTCATAAGGGGATTTTTCATCTCACTTTTATTCTCGTGAGATTCATGCTACATTTGCCAATATTTTCTTTTGTGTGGTTTATGTACTGCCCATTATTGTACTCTTTGTGTAATATAATCTCATTTATGGTTATTTACATAATCATTGTATGACCCTTCATTCATGGGTTGCACGTTTTGAAAGATTCCCAAATCAGTAAGGGATTCTTCCACCCTCCTCTTTTTAAAAGACTTATCTTGTTAGGTCTTTTAATAATCTTAAGTTGGGATGTGTTAAAATATATATCCTTATTTATGTAAATGTTATGTACATGTGATGAGATACCCTTTTTATCTCTCATCAACTCATTTCTGAATTTTAATGTGACGCCGTTAGGCTGTCGACTTTTTGTAAGGGAACTTTTTAACCTAATTTCATTTTCTATGGGTGAAACCTAAACTTCTTGATTATGTCGTACTATGAATATGTGTGGATGAACTCTGATTGTTTTACACTTAATATCCTTCTATATTGGGTGTATTTATATTTGTCTCACATTATCATGTAATTGATTTATCCTTAATCTAATATACCGACTTTGTATGGGACTTCGTCTCAATCTCCTTTCATTGAGGCATATTTTATTTTATACACTACCATCTTTTATACGGTGTATGAACCCCTTTGACTTTTACGCTTATTCAAAAAGAATCTTTTTTATACGAATCGTTTTACTAAACGACAAAAGGGAATGTTTTTCTTGTCGTACGTATGCGGCGACAACGACTTCTCCGCCGTTGTGACCATTATTTGAGTTTCGGCTTCCTCTAAAAGCCATACCCTTTTTTTTAAATGAAAAATAAATACCATGTTTTACATTGGTATTGAAAATGGTTTTCATAATGTTTTTATTATATCAATGTGTTGTATTGATATCTCATGATTGAAATGTGGAAATGTTATGTTTTCTTTATGCATTTTTTATGTGATACGAATTATGTTATGGTTATTGGGCATTATTATGAATACGGGTGGTTCCGTGATAAACTAAGGGCGGGTGAGCCCGTTATAGCTCTCAAATGCATTGGGTAACGCGAAGGAGTTAAACGTTAAGGTTTCTCCGAAGAGATTTAAGGGAATATACTGTGATGGGTATTCCAAACGTAACCAAGAGGGTTACTCCCTATTCAAGAATGTTATGAATGCCTCAAGTTACCTTTATGTCTTATGATTTATATGAATTATTCATAAAACTTATGATTTCATGAGGTATTTTAAAATGATTATGTTTTATAAGTAAGTATGTTTTCATACATGGACTAACGTTTTCAATTTGTACTCTTATATCCCTTACTGAGCTTTTTATGCTCATCCCACGTTTTTGAAATGTTTTTCACAGGACATGAAGTGGAGTAGGGTCAAGAATGAGATCAGGGAAATTTCATACTGTCTAAACATGGAACTAGACATGACTCTTTTGTTAAAGAGTTTTTATCTTGTCAAAATAATGGATACTGAGTAGATGTGTCTACTTTGTAATATTTTGAGATGTAATAGTTATGTCCTAATTTTCTAGAACTCTAAACTTGAAAAGATTCTCAATGTGAATTATCCTATTTAATTCAAGATTAAGTATGTTTTAAGGCCAGGGCCTTATAGTTCGTATCAGAGGTCGGTTTAGACAACTTTATGGAATAGGTGTTTTCGTTATACACATGGTTAGTCCCAATGACTAATATCTCAGTTAAATCCTTGTTTTATAATTTTTATAGATCAATGAAAGTCAGTCAAAAATGGAAGGGGGAGGATCTCAAACGACATTCCTATCCCTTCCTGATGACATGCTCGCAATAAATATTGCAAAGTCGTGTTCGGATGATTGTGAATCTTTTTCTAGTGTGCAACTCACTTGGAAGTAGTTGTTTGAGATATAAAACACCTCCACTATACCTCGTTATCATCGTGGATCATGGGTTGTTTTTAGAAAAATATTATTTTCACAATATTCTCATATTTTCAAGAAAGGTAAATATTATCAAGTTATTTTCAAATATTTTACCTTATCACAAGAATTTGAAGTATATTATGATTTTAAGAAAGGTGCTGAGGAAGGAGACCCTTGTGCAACCTATTTATATTCGCTTTTAAAGTATAGTCTCACAGCATATACTTATGGTATTTTAAAAGGACCAATAATAGAAAGTTTAAACTCAATTTCGGTCCGACTATTTTATAGAAATCATGTTTTATCAGATGTTTTGGAATTATATGTCCTACATGATTATTTTCGAAAATTGTTTTTCTGTGAACACCCATATGAACCATGATGTACGAGGTGTATTTGGATGGAGGAAGCAAATGATTTTTAAGGATCTCTAAATCATTTTTGTAATGCATGGGACTTCTACCTACGTGAACAAGATGACGATGAAACCGATTGGACGCCATGATCAAGGTATGTTATTATTCTTTTTGGGAATCGTTTTATTTTATCTTATGGTGGTAAAATAAGACTTCAAGAATTAAGATGTTGAGATCGTAACAAATTTGGATGAAAATGATAGGTATAAGGAAAATATTGAGGGTAAAACATTTTAGGGTTATTTTTGGAGTTTTGGAAAAAGGACAACACGCAGACCGTGTGACAACCTATCGCGTCAGACAAAGCTGCGGGAATCGAACCCACAACCAAAGAGCGACTGGTATTTATCGCCTACCACTGGACTACGTGAAGTCCCTGGTTAGTTTGACTAATTATTTTTAGTTAGATGATTTTATGATTTAAGAGTAAGTTGATTTTGGGTTATCTATGGAAATTATTATCCTATCAGGGAGGATATGTGATTAGGATAATTACTTTTCAAAATGAGACTTTTAGAGCAACTGATGTTATTTGAAGATAAGTGTTAATTTTTACCTTGGAAGACTATGTGACTAAATCATTAAAATATTTGGGTTTCGATCTTAGTTGGGTTTACTTTGAAGAATTTTATGGACAAATTGTTTATGGAATGGTCCTTGTTGAACTTTGGGTTTTGTTTGACAAATTTTGGAGATTAAGAATAGATTTTCTTTTTATAAAGGGTTATCCTTCTGTGGATTATGTGATCTCATACTAACCTTTTTGGATTCGGTTTTGGTTTTTGTCTAAAGATATGGGAAATTTATAGTTCTCTTTTGTGGATTAGATGATTCCCAAGAAGTTGATTATAGTACTCTTAATGCGAACAAGTCTTCCTAAATACTCATCTTTTGGAGAAAATATGAGTTTGAGTAATGAATCTAGTAAAAGTTAAAAGTCTAAGTGACAAGTAAGTATGTTTCATTATGATTTAGTTAAGCTCAAAAATAAATTCCTCAATGAAGAGTAACTTAAAACAAAAATGTTGTTTATTAACTTTTCCTACTGGGGAACCCAACACCGTTTAACCCATCACAAGTTTGTGATTTTTTTATGGTTAACTTTCTCCTAGACATGTTTACTATCACTATCCCTCAGAACATGACCCTTTGTTTTTTCTTCCATGTCCATGCTTTCTTACATGGAATTCTAGTATGGGTTAACTCGGGTGACCTCTATACTCCTCTTTTTTCTTTTAAAGTGATTATTTTATTGACTCATGTTTCGATGTGGGATTTTCAATGATGTTTCCGAGCCCAATTTTTAAATTGCGAGGACGCAATTCCCAAAAAAGGGGAAGGATGTAACATCCCAGGTAAATAACCAATGTTAATTTTTTTATTAATATTTGAGAATAAATATTAATAATTACTTTAAAGGGGATGCTAAGTTTGATAGCGTACCCAATACGCAACAATGAGTTTTTGTTGGAATATTACAATGCACACCAATAATATAAAAATATGGTAGTTCACAAATAGCCATTTTATTGGTGGGAATGAATAGAGATAACTAAAATATGATTATATATGTTTGTTAAATGTTTTTACATTTATCCAATAAAATATAAAGGCTTAAAATAAGAAAAGAATTCAATTTTAAGCATAAAATACTTTAATATTCACTAAAAGGTTGATTTAGCGCCTTTTGATGGCGAACCCTCTTAAAATTTAGTTTTGGTCACTCTTATACATTCGTTTGGACCAAATAAAATCCTTCATTATAATTGGGACATCAAAATTTTCTTTGTGTATGTTTTTGTTATTTTTCCGATAAAATTCATTTTTAATGAATATGTGAAAAATGTTGTATTTTAATTCAAAACCGCTTTTTAATCTAATTTATTTATATTACTATATTATCTTTTGTATTGTTTTTAAAGTGAAACTATAATATATTTTTACCATTTTATCCAATGGTTGACTTTGGAATTAATTTCACTTTGAAATTTGACATAAACAAATGTTAATCTTTTGATATAAATTTTTTCTTAAAAACACGCTATTTGTTTTGACAGCGGGAGTCAATTATTAAATTAATTAATTCTAGATATAAACATTGAATTAGGTAAAATAAACATCATTTTTGAATTCGTAATATCGAATATATCTTAGGGTGAATTTTTGGTAATTTTCTGAAATAACTTCAATTTTTGATGAATAGTGAAACCACTAAGTGGCGATCAAGCAAACTGATTTTTCAGTTAAATGAAAGTTTACCACTAGTGTGTATTGAATTTCCAAAATCCGACATACATGGTTGTCATTAGTATGTAAAATGTGGTTCAATGGGATGAAAATAATTTTTTGGTGAATAGTAACTTTTTTCATTAATCGTGATTAGAGGTAATTAGTGTTATTTAAGGTAAAAATGATGTTATTATAATATGAAAACACTATGAAACTTGTCCTAACACTATTGGTTGAGTAATGGCCGACCATTAAAAACCATGGGTCGATTTCGGAGACCCCATGGATCCACTTGGGTGAGATAAAGACATTAATGCTTTTTTTTTAAATAAAAGTAAAAATGTCACAATCATAAATTGTTTTACTAAATCAATTTTTAGAAGGGGTTATACTAGTCGGATATTTTACTATAAATACTCTCTATAAATATAAAAATATTTCCTACATCATGATATTTTTTTATAACTTTTGGACATTATATAAATTAATTTATTTATGACATCTTGATGATGCAGTGATTACCTCATTAATGAGCGATTAAAATAAAATGAAAAGATAATGAAACATCTAAGCTTTAAACATGTTCAAAACCTATTTGAGGAGTATATTTCGAACCCATATCAACTTATCATTGACATATATCAATGTGGGACCTTAAAAATCCGAAACACTTTTGAAAATAAAATAATAATTTCATGATTTCCAAAAGTGCCCCTCCCTTCCTCTTATAAAAGGCCCCCACCTCTAGCTCATTTCCCACACTCCTCAAGCCTTTGGATCGGCCAAACCCTGCCCATTTGTTCTCCCCACATCCCTCTACTCATCCTAGAGGATTCCCTTTGGGCAGAATCCTTTCCAATGAAGCCTTTAGGCTCAAATGAAAAGGAGTTACACTTTTTAAAGGTAATTCTTTCTCTTGTGTTCATTTGTTTTATTTTGCATCTCTAACCCCCTAAACTCTTTTTATTAATTTATTTTGTAACAACTACAATATCCTCAATATTCTAGGATGTTTTTATAAGAAGGATTCGAGCAACACTCACACACACCTACATCAAATGGTTAATGAACATAATGTTTCCGTGGATGGCGAAATTCTTCCTCCCGAAACGATGATTGTTCAATACTCATCTAACACCTTCAAAGGTGGCCATTATGATGTCACTATTTTTATATATGATATATAATATGTTTATTCATTCGTTAAGCTTCTGTATTTTCATTTATGTCACTCTTTCATGGTCTCCATTATGGGTAAACGCGATATCTTCATTTAAGGAAGCGCGGACTACCGCCCCCTCAAAGTGATTTGATTCGTTAATGCCATATGTGGGATGTATAAAGGATAATGTTATTAATATTATATATGATATTATACTGTAATTATAATATACCTATGTATCGATATGTTTTCATTCTATTAAAGTATGAAATGGAAATGAAAGTAGCATTCATGCGTACGTACGGATTACCGTCTCCATGAACGGTGGTTTTCATTTCTTATCTGCAAATGTTATGGAATAGTATAAAATAAATATATAATCGATATATATGATATTAAAATCATTAATACTATTCTGGAGATTATGTAATTATTACTTCATGGACAATTCTTTTCAAACAAGTTCATTTTTGACCCATGTACCGAACATCGACAAAAACGTCTGATATGAACTAACATAATAATATAATTATTATAACATTATAATATGTGATATGAATTATATAATAAAAATTAAAGGAGGTCCTTAAGAAATTATTAATTGACCAAAGTTTATTATTCAGGAATATAAAGAAACGAACAAGACAAGTTGGACTGAAGGTAAGGAACCCTACCTATCTCTTTATTTTCAAGTACTCTCTTTTATGTCATTCCTTTTATGCTCCATGTTCTTATGTTGGAGGATGTCCTTTTATATTAATCATACTGACCAATTATGTTCATGTGATGAGATACCCTATTTGATCTCAACAATCCATTTTTGGGAGTTTTAAGTGGCGCTGTTAGGCTGCCAAATTTTCATAAGTGGATTTTTCATCTCACTTTTATTCCCGTGAGATTCATGCTACATTTGCCACTATTTCCTTTTGTGTTTTTTATGTACTGCCCATTATTGTACTCTTTGTGTAATATAATCTCATTTATGGTTATTTACATAATCATTGTATGACCCTTCATTCATGGGTTGCACGTTTTGAAAGATTCCCAAATCAGTAAGGGATTCTTCCACCCTCCTCTTTTTAAAAGACTTATCTTGTTAGGTCTTTTAATAATATTAAGTTGGGATGTGTTAAAATATATATCCTTATTTATGTAAATGTTATGTACATGTGATGAGATACCCTTTTTATCTCTCATCAACTCATTTCTGAATTTTAATGTGACGTCGTTAGGCTGTCGACTTTTTGTAAGGGAACTTTTTAACCTAATTTCATTTTCTATGGGTGAAACCTAAACTTCTTGATTATGTCGTACTATGAATATGTGTGGATGAACTCTGATTGTTTTACACTTAATATCCTTATATATTGGGTGTATTTATATTTGTCTCACATTATCATGTAATTGATTTATCCTTAATCTAATATACCGACTTTGTATGGGACTTCGTCTCAATCTCCTTTCATTGAGGCATATTTTATTTTATACACTACCTTCTTTTATACGGTGTATGAACCCCTTTGACTTTTACGCTTATTCAAAAGGAATCTTTTTTATACGAAGCGTTTTACTAAATGACAAAAGGGAATGTTTTTCTTGTCGTACGTATGCGGCGACAATGACGTCCCCGCCGCCGTGACCATTATTTGAGTTTCAGCTTCCTCTACAAGCCATACCATTTTTTTAAATGAAAAATAAATACCATGTTTTACATTGGTATTGAAAATGGTTTTCATAATGTTTTTATTATATCAACGTGTTATACTGATATCTCATGATTTAAATGCCGAAATGTTATGTTTTCTTTATACATGTTTTATGTGATACGAATTATGTTATGGTTCTTTGGCATTATTATGAAGACGGGTGGTTCCGTGATAAACTAAGGGCGGGTGAGCCCGTTATAGATCTCCAATGCATTGGGTAACGCGAAGGGGTTAAACGTTAAGGATTCTCTGAAGAGATTTAGGGGAATATATTGTGATGGGTATTCCAAAAGTAACCAAGAGGGTTACTCCCTATTCAAGAATGTTATGAATGCCTCAAGTAACCTTTATGTCTTATGATTTCTATGAATTATTCATAAAACTTATGATTTCATGAGGTATTTTAAAATGATTATGTTTTATGAGTAAGTATGTTTTCATACATGGACTAACGTTTTCAATTTGTACTCTTATATCCTTTACTGAGATTTTTATGCTCATCCCATGTATTTGAAATGCTTTTCACAGGACATGAAGTTGAGTAGGGTCAAGAATGAGATCAAGGAAATTTCATGCTGTCTAAACATGGAACTAGACATGAATCTTTTGTTAAAGAGTTATTATCTTGTGGAAAGAATGGATACTGAGTAGATGTGTCTACTTTGTAATATTTTGATATGTAATAGTTATGTCCTAATTTTCTAGAACTCTAAACCTGAAAAGATTCTCAATGTGAATTATCCTATTTAATTCAAGATTAAGTATGTTTTAAGGCCGGGGCCTTATATACTATAACAATTATAAAAATATTAAGAGGATTTTTAAAATAACAGATCATATATTATAATTAAATAGTAGCATAGTTCACATTTAAAAACATATTATTTTTCGTTGATCACTCTACCAAAATAATTCATGAAATCTATCTTCTACAATTGATATCATAGACACATATATGTATGAAAGATTATGAATATATTCATAAATCCTATAATAACTCCCCATATCACCTTATTATGATCAATTTTGTAATGACCATGCAAAACAAAATTCAATTGATACATCAAAACCAATTCTACAAACATGAAACTATTTTCTCTATATATTCAAATGTCACTATTTACATTTGAACTCGGTTTATAAATATTTTTTTTATTCTTATATTTCACATATTTTTTACCCAACTACTATAGTAAAAAATTTATATTATTGATACGATAGTATAAAATTTCTTCCAACTATACATCTTAATAATATTTATTTCAATCAAATTCATAATAACATTATTATCCAGTGAAGAAAAGGTTATTTTCGTAGAATATGCAACATAGAATTCTAATAATAAATAATAATTTATTCAATTTATTGTCTATAATTTTGATTAATTTTTTTTAGGTTTTATAATGTTTATAATTTTTCTTATACTATAGTATAATAAATACCATGGTTAATGATGATACAATAAGCGTTGTAGTTAGTTTATTATTAAACTCCTAATGTAAGCCAGTGTAAGGAATTGTAGATTTAGATAAATTACATAATTGAAATATATGATTATATGGATACACTGAATCAATAGGTGAAATTAAATATTCAAAATGTTGTTATCTTATACATTATTAGGATTCCTAAATAACTGTATTTCATTTGGAATTTTTCAATTCAATACAATTCAATAACAATATAAATTCACTCAATTAATGATCTACAATAAATAAATAATGGTTTCATAATAATATGAAAAATTGATGACTAAATATAATGTGAATGATATTAAAATTAGACAATTATCTAGAATCTATCGAAGATGTGTAGGAACCCTAAAATAAAGTGTTTTTTCAATGAATCGTGATTACATATTAAAAATAAGGTTACTTCATGAATATGGAAACTAATGGAGGGATCAACGAGGATGAAATGGGGGTGGTGATGATTGTGGGATCAGCCTAAATTAATGGAAATGGATTGTAGGATGTGTGATACATAGAATGTTGGATTGGATATGAGATATGGCTCTGAAGTGGAATAAATGATGATTGGTATCAGTGAAGGAGTTGTTGGTGGGTGCACAATCTGTGTATGGAGGGAACGAGCTGGTTGGGGATGATGGGTATTTTTTTTTAGTGTATCATCCTCCATTAATTGTCATGTATGTCAAGGAATAAAAAACCTCATCTCTCTAATAGTGAATTAAGTGGGACATGCTATCATTTAGGGGTTGAATTTTAATGATAAAATATAATATAATATTTATAATACTTACAATATTGACTATGATTTATGTTAATTAACAAATTCAATTAATGAGATCATTGTTCCCATGATTAGAGTGTAACATTGAAGTCATGGAAGTGATTTTGTTTAGGAAATACTATTCTTCACAAATAGGGTGAAATAAATGACATGGTCATGTGAATATTTTATATTTTTAAAAAATTAATTTGGGTTTCAATAACATGAAGCACATTGAAAACCAGATTGAGTGCTTTTAATATTTTTAACTAACTATGAATTTCATATAATAATGATTGTAGATATAGGTGAACATTTGAATGATAGTAATGGGTGATGATCTGAATGTTTATAGAACACTGAAAATGATGTACAATGATGATTGTAGATATAATTTAATTGGGTCTTCCCAATGATGAGACCCATGATCCCTAGTTCTAGAGAAGAAAAATGGAATGGGGGAAACTGAAAACACTATACCTCACTCCAATTTTCTCTGTAACCCTAGAATCAGTTTGAGGTTCCATCCATCTCCCATCCCAATGTCACATGATGAACTCATTGTTTATATTTTCATTAGAGAATCAAAATTATCTCTACTAAGGAGGGTGATTTGGAAGTATTATATGTGTGTCCTATTTCCAATGAATCTTTGTACTTTGGTGTTTTTGGATTGATTTTTTTACTGGCCATGGCTACCAGACAAGAAGGCCTCCCCTATTTTGCAGTACATCCTTATAATCAAGGAATTCAATGTTGCTCTTGGGAATCATACCATGGTAAATGCGACATGTGAAATAATGGGTTGTTTCTACATAATCATCTCCCAACATCATTTGCTTATAAATTAGAGAATCCTACACTTGTCAATGCCACTATTTTCTAGTACATGTCACCAAACCTAACTGTGATCCATTCTCTTATTCTACCTCTTTTCCAATGTATACCCCTTCCTCTAATAACAAAACACATGACTCTAACTTCTCAGAACATGGTAAGATCAAATTATTAATGTGTAGTTTTATCGTAATCGAACCGAGATTTATGAATGTCAATGGAATATCCTAAAATATGATTTATTGATTTAAATACATTCATAAAAAAATATTTATGTAAAAGTTCTTATATTATATTATATGATGTTTTACAATATGATGAAATTAATTCTTGTAAAATAATTAATTAAGGATCTCATGTTACCATTTAATTTGATTTATTTCCTCTTATATCATCAATTTCATTTATCAAAAATCATGTTTGTCATTGTTAAATTCTATTATATTCTTTTAGAAGTCATGTGTGTCCCTCTTTTTTGTATCATTCATATCGAGTCACTAGAACCATTTTAGTGTGCATGTTGGATGTTATCTGGTTGATATATCTTTTGATAACAATAAATGTTCCAATTTTAATTCTACATAATTGAAGTGGCCAATTTGAAATTCAACATATCCAAAATATCCATCATGATATAAATAAATATAAAAATATAAAAAACTCATAAATAAATTATATGATTTTCTTATAACGAATTATTTCAAATTTTAAATTTTTATAAAGGTATTTGTGATCAATGGGTTGAGGAAGGTGACCAGATGTAATAGTTGGGAAATTTGTGGACTGATTTTATTTCATTTCATTTTATGGTTATTAATTTATATTTAGAAGAGTATTTTTTTAAATTTCATTATTTTTATAGTTATTTTTATTTAACAATCAATAATTTTATATATAATTAATTTTAATAATTTAAAAAATGTAGCATAATTATACACATGTTCTTCATCAAATATGTTATATAATAATTTTAATATTTTGAATATTCATCCTATGAAACAATAATTACTGGGTTTTCAGTACTAGAGATAGAAGTAGTACATGAATGGTGTTTGAATGAGTTTGTTATTCTATATAATAAGTTGAAATATTTTCATGTGCACACAATCTCAAATATTTCATTAGAACAAATCACTAGGTAATGCATATATAACGATTAAATTTCTTTAAAAAAATCCACATGGGATATGGTTGATGAAATCACGGGTGATAGCCCTAATCGTGAATGGGATTTCCAAGTTCATTTATACATTTTTATGTGTAGGTATTTATACTTCAATGTCCAATTTTATTCTATTAAAATATAATGGTTGAATCGTGCTGTGTGAAATCCTTCCCATTACAAAAAAAATTTACATAGATTTTATTAATATAAAATCACTACATTATAATTAAAATGAGTTTCAAATTGATTCCCAATAAAATGAGGATTCATTTATAATAGGAATATAAATTATTTTCTGTATATTTATAAAAATCATTATCCGAGTTAGAAAAATAAATGAAATGACACAATTACATGTTGAAATTATTTATAAAAATCATTAATGGAATCACATTAAAACCATTTTAAATGTAGGGATTTATATTTCATTGCATCATATTATGTGGATACTCTCTAACCCACCACCTGAAAAATTGTTATATATATATACATATAAATACATTATTTATTTTGCCTTATTTTTATAAGATACACCACCATCTTTCACAAAATATTTAATTCAACTCTTTATCATATGTTAAAAAACACTTATAAAATGAAAAAATTAATAAACATAAAAAATAAATGATGTTAAATTAAATTTTATTAGTGTTTATAAAATAAGTGATAAAAAAGAACAATTTGCCACAATTTTATTTATCACTGATATATGATTCCCATAATTATCATTTTTCGACATTGATAGAGTATACAATGAATATTTTTGACTCATATATAAATATTTATATATCTATAAATATTATTCATACACTACTAGAAAATGGGGATACCCCCACATATCTATACTCATGATTTATATAATCAATTAGTATATAGTAGATGGAATCTTTTTATAAAATGGTTTATGCAAACAATTTTAATGGACATGTTATCCAAATGGTTTATAAAAAAATTGTTTGTATGGGAAGATATATAATAATTATTTTTTAAAAATAGTATTGATATAGATCTCTCATATTCATCGGCCTACCACCACCCCAAATACAATTGTGATCATATTCCCTCCTCACCTGGGCACCCACTGACTCTATTCTCCTCTCGTGTTCTCTCTAAATTCAGGGATTTGTTTCATTCTAATCCACATTGACATCGTATTATTTACTTCCAAATCCTTCATCACTTTTTAATTATAATGTTTTGATTTAATTTTTTTTAATAATTAATTAGATTTTAATAGATATATTTGAGTTTTTAATTTTGTGATCAATTACATTTACATGAATCTAATATATTTTTGTAATATATATTAAATTATTAGGTAGTGAATTAATGTCGTAATTTGTTTATTTAATTAATGAATTAGGGGGTTATTTAATTCCGTATGATTATAATGAATATTTTAGTAGTTGCCTTTACATAGATCTATATACCCTTGAATATCCTTAATCTTTTTATACAAAACTTTAAATAGATTAGTGTACTCTAACGCACCATTACACATGTATTTAAAATAATGAATGTCCTTTATGTGGATTATTCAATGGAATAATCCTACTCTTTCACTTGGGTGCAGAACATAACACATAAAGAGTTTTTTCACTCCACTAGGAATCTATTTATTATTATTTCACTATAATAAATCATTCATTTAGATGAGTCTATGTAGATTTAACTAGCCAAAATTTATATCCCCCCAGATATTTTGAACAAATAAAGACTACTTCTTGAAACCAATTTGATGGTATAATTATTTTTCAAGTATATTGAAAGTATAATAACAATCACATAGATTATTCCAGCATGTTAATCTCTATTAAATCATTTGAAAGGCTTTCGAAATAGATGAAAATCATTAGTCAAGGAGAATCAAAGAGTTTAAAACTATATCACTACAAAAAATGATTTAATTCTGATATATATTTAATATTTTGTAGGATTAATATATATTCCAACATATATTGTCTAATTCAAAATGTTCATCACAAAATTCCTGATTTTTGAAATTTCAGATGTACTTAGAAATTTCATTTCATCCTGAACTCTTTTATTTAAAATTCTATGGTTAATGATCACTTAGTTAATATCCCAATGTATTTCATTTACCCCTTCATCCTACATCACTCAAATTATCACAATTTAAATAATGTAAAAGGGTATATGGGTACCTATAACAAACATCATGTTTATGATTCTGGGTTTTATTGATTAACTAACTCTTTTCAGATAATCTTCCTCTAAGCCTTTCTATTGCCTTTTTTTTTTGAAAAACCACTTCTAATTATTCAGCATCAACTATTCCCTTTGAAATTCATTATCCTTATGGTCATGGGTTTATTCCAATGATAAGAACAATCCCACTAATACATATCCATTATTTTGATACAAATTTCTCATACAGTTCAACATGTTTCCTCATCCAATAGAGGGATCATACACCAAATTTGACATCATTCCTTGTGGATTGATATGTGATATCACTAAGGAATATTTTTTCATTTTCCCATTATTTAATATTCACACGAGTCATATCATAATTATTAATCATTAGTAAATCCTTATATAAGAACACTTATTTCATTATCTATGCACACTCTATGTGTTTGTTGAATCAATTTACATTAATTTTGGTAGTTGAGTGTTAATATTGGAGTTAGTGGATGATAATTGGATATTATTCAGTCTTCTGTTAGAATATATGCGATATATGTTTTCCTTTCATTTCAGAGATGATTAAATTTTTCTAAACTTTTTTCTATTTCTTTTCATATATCAATCAACATCAATATTCCATATCCTATATAAAATTTTGGATATTTTTTATTAGTACTATATTCGATGTTATTACCATTGTATAATTAATTATATTTATATCAATTATAGTAGAATTTACATGGTATTATTATACCATGTTTTGTGGTTGTAATGTTGGGTGAGATATTGTTGTTATTCTTGATTAAATCATTTTCATCCAAAAGACATGTTTAAATTTCATTCTCATACAAATTATGAAGGATATTGTTGAAGAAAAAAGAATATTTTATTTTAAAATGATCAATGGATGTGTGATCTAGGGATTCCTCCATTAGTTCCCCTTCATAGTATAATAATAGTAATATTTCAATTCAACGTTACATGATATGTCAATTCCATTGTCTTTTAAAAAAATTTGTTATGATAGACTGAACGAGAGATGAATTCTTCTCATCCTTCAAGTATGTATCTAATTTGGGGTTCACTACATACCAGACAAAGATGCTTCCACACACATTCAAACCATGAACCACCAATGAACACAACATCTACCAAACATTTTCATACACTACATGATACTCATGGTTGTTCCCACCCATTCCTTTACCATTATCATATTTAGCCTCCTATTCTCATAACATTCCAAGGTCATTTATAGGGATTTTCCCAACTATACCATATGTATATCCTATGATAAATTTGATAGAGATAATATTTCTACATTTTTATATGAATATCAATTGTTCTAATCATCCCAAATAATCAATTTGAGCTAATTTGAATTAAATTTCGATTTATGATGAGTTTTTAGCCAAATGGTGTAAAGAATCTAATTCTGTATTTTAGACAGATTTTTACATCAATGGTATTTTAATCTTTGAATTAAAAATATAACTAAAAATTATGTGATTATATATTTTTTAGAATCCTTATTTTAGTTCCCTCAACATTTTTTTCTGGACCAGGAGATTATTTGTCCATCTAAAGTGCCTAAAAATTCATTGAATTTGGACATTTTTCTGGGAGAACAGCGTGGACCCCACCACTAAAACAGAACCCAAACTCGGCCTACACAAATCAAATGAGGTGTTTCTACCTGGGATAGCACTAGGACTGATATGTGCAGCAATAAAACAGGATTTTGGAAGTTTTTGTTTCATTCAGGCAGCCATTGAATGGTATACTTTTTGAGGAACCTTCCTTAAAACATCATCCAGAATAAAAAACCACCAATTTAAAATTAATATCTCATTCATATGGATTCCAAAAGATCTGAAAATAGGTGGGGGAACAGACAACATATTTGTATACAACATTTAAGAAGATTTCCACACGTGAAACTGCCATTATAATGGTCAAGAATGAACAATCCATCATAGTCCAAATTTCTTTCTATTAATGGAGGTCCTCACCACATTGCAAAATCATCTCATTTTGCATCCATTCTATCAAGGGAACAAGCAGTAGTTCTCAACCAAGGGAGGCCGGACACAAATCATCTCCATTTCATTCTTTATTTATGTCTTATATATATTTTTGTTTTAGTTTTCAATTGTAATTATGATTTCTAATAAAATTCATGCATTGATTTTATTTTTGTGTCCTCCCATACACCATGTCTTCTTGTTCAACTTTTCTCTTTATTTTCTTATTTTATTCATCTCATATTATCCACCATGACCTCATACCATAAAAAATGAGGGGTTACCGTATGACTTGGACCTGGGGAGGTATGTGGAAATTTAATTTATTTTGTGCTTAAATTCCGATGTTTTATTAAGTTTGTGAAGAGAAAGAGTGATATGCATGAGTGTGGAGATCGTTCAACACAACAGTGATCACAAACACATTTATATTATTTTAATAAATATTTTTATTCCCTTCTACAGGATACAAGATCTTCATACAATGCAGTTGAGCCATTCAGTGGTTGAAATGAAATACGATGGAGCCATGACTTGGAAGATGTCACACACTCGATCGAGGTGTGCCATAATCCATGATTATAGGAGGGTGATGTTTAGATTGATAAATGAATTCAAGATCTCACACCAATAAATAAAAGAATAGTAATTCATTAATGATATATCATAATTGAATTATTAGTATTAAATTAAATACAAACAAAGAGAATGATGAAATCCACAAACCAACCCATAAAGGCAATGCTCATTCACAATTAATTGCATTTTTTCATTGCATGTTAGTTTTATCTTTTATTTTAATTCAATTTTATTCCATTCATAAATAATATAAAAACGACAAAAAGAAGTATTTTAGATAAATTAGTTTATTTGAGTGAACTATTAAAAAGGCTCCATAAGAGAGACAACCTTGGTCCGCCTCTATGCAGCACTAGGAAAAATAAATTTCTTTTGACACACCCTACAATAGGCATACGTCAAAAATAGGAAATTGTAGAATGGATACATTGATGATTAAGAATGGGGTACATCTTATAACATTAACTCCCAATCATCCATAGACTATTGGGAAAGATGAAGTTTCCAACCAGGAAATCAAATGAATTTTGGAAAGGATTGTTAATCCAAACAGGAAGGATTGAAGCCAAAGGATGGAGGATACCTTATGGGATTACATGATTGCTTACAAAACCTTGATTAGAATGAGTCTATATGGGCTGATTTAAGGGAAAAGCGGCCACCTACCTGTGTAATTAGAGCATAAGTCGTATTGGGCAGCGAGGAAAATGAATTTGGACCTTGAATGTGCTGCGAAGGAAAGAATATTGATGATGCATGAGTTGGAGGAAATATCTATGGAATCATTTGAAAATTCTGGGATTTACAAAGAGAGAAAAAGTGTGGGTCATGACAAGCTATTTCAACAGAAAGACATCCATTCTGGAGATAATGTGTTGTTATTCCACTCAAGAATGAAGTTGATGTCAGGTAAAATCTGTTCCAGATGAGAGGGTCCATTTTTATATAATCATGTCTATCCTTTTAGTGTTGTACAGATTATGAAGGATAGATAGAAGTAGACATTCACTATTAATGGGCACAGGCTGATGAAGTTCCATGGGACCATTCCATCAGAAACAATGTAGGATATCACACAACTCCAACCTATCTATCAATAAGATCCATCATGTTGTACCTCTCCATCACACATTCATGATATTTTGATAAATTTTAAAACTTTCTTACATGTTAAATCTATTTGAATTAATTGAGGACACTACATCATTTAAGTGTGGGGGAGGAAATATATATAGTTTAGGATTTTTATTTTGTGTTTGTTTAAAAAAAAATGTTTTCATATTTGTGTGTGTTTATTTGTCAATTTTTTTGTGTATTTTTAAATCATTTTGTACTGAAATGATTATCATTACCATCTTTGAAACCTATTTAAATGAGTGAATCAATCTATTCCATTAAACAAATATTAAATGAATGTTGAAATGACATTGTTTCACATTAATATATTTATGAAATTCATTAAATGTACAATGATTTTTGAATCCCATGACATATTACATTTTCAATATTTTTGAAATCACATTTATGTGAGGCTTCTAAACCATTTTTTGTCATATTCATTTCATTCACCTCATTTTTTTGTGAGAACCAAACCACACTTTCTTTAACCAGAAATTGATTTATTCCTTTCAAAACATGAGGTTTTGGGGTACATGTCTTTTAAATGATTGAGGTATTTATTTGGTTTGAATCCTCCATTTCAAAATAATAATTTTCATTATGGCCTACCATATATATTAATCATTTTATCCCCTTGTAGCCATGAATATCCAGTTAGGTTAGCCAAATTACATGACAATGTTTTTTATCCAACATACTCTTGAAGAGAAATTTCATGATCTAGTTGAACTAAAGTGTAGGGGATGTTGTCTTGATAGTGATACATTGGGTGGAAAATACATTCATGATGAGACCTCTGTGATGCTGAAAAATTATTCTATTTAAACCTATCACATTTCTAGGGCATTAATGATAGGAGAGGTTGTGTGTTTCTGGAGCTTCTGCTTTAAAAAGAAAGCTATGCCTATTTGGAGCATTAAAAAAAACCATGATTGAAATATTGAATATTTTCTGCTGAAATATTTATCTGATTGAATGATGATAGGGCCAATTTTCTATAAAGGGGAAGATAAGGAGACCATATATGATTGAAAATTAGAATCTTTCGATTTTTCTTCATAAATATCCAAACCCTCCATTTTGGCCTCAGAATATTTAACATCAAAATCCTACCAACATAAAGCCACACTAGAACCCTGAAATGTCCTCATGAGAAACACATGTCCATGACTCACATAAGGTGGAGAATTAGGAGTTTATCAAGACTATGGTGACACCTGTGGGGGTTTGGATGAGAAAATCCATGATGAGCATTTACATTTGTTAGATGATAGAAAATTCATGCGAGGTAGGTGTATTGGGTTCGTGGGATAAGAAATGATGTGTAAATATATCAAAACCTAAAAAGAAGAATTTGAAATAATTGTTTTTGATGAGGCATGATATCATTTTTTTTCTTAGTTTGGATTTGGTGGATCTCATTAGTATGTGTTAAGTATTTGATTTGATTTGATTTTTACTTATGCTGGAGCCCAAGAGCTATGTGTGGGGGAATTTATAGAGAAGATATTTGAAATTATGATTACATGGAATTTAATTATTTTAATCCCACAAAAAGTGTTACTCTTAGATGAATTGCTTCATTTTTATGATAATGGTGTTATTTTGAGCTAAATAGTAAAAATGGGCCATTTCATATTTTTAACAGTTTTAAACAATTTCTGTAGTTTGGCCATAACATTATCTACACTAATAAAAATTTCAAAATTCATTCTTTTCATGATTCTAAACAGCCGGGGATTCATTTCATCTCTGTAGACCAAAATCTGAAGCGATTATATTGAAGCTCCAAATATGCTCACAAGTTGGCTGATGAAAACTGTTTGTAGTTCTTCCTAGATTTGGTGTCGGGACCATAAATCATTCATGGTGGGCCCATATTTTGTGAAATATGGTGGGGCACGAATGGAGTTTTGGAGCATCTTTAATGATGGAAATTCGGCAAGAATTGGCAGTTTATGTGGTCATTAAATAACCCATACTTGGAGGTTTGTGATTTGGAGAGTCTGACTGGACAAAATAAATGGTCAGAGTAAAATATCCATAACTCTCGTAATACATGTCCCAATCCGCTGAGATATTTTGGGGACTTGCCCAAGATAATTATTAACAAAATTAAAGAAGGGTGATATGGGTGAAGATATCATTTAATGGAGCTACAACGCGTCGACATTAGGGGGACAAATTCTACCAATAAAAGGAGGAGATGTCCTCCCTCTCAAAGCATCTCTGATTCCATCCCATTCCTTCTAGGACACCAAGGAGGACAACATTTTAGAATTCTCTTTTATTTCATTTAATTTTCATAGTTTTGTAATTTTTTATAATCCTAATTCATCACAATTACCTGTACAATGGTGAGATAATGATTTTGAGTTATTGGGGAAGGGTTGGATTTCTATATTGTAATGCTTGAGTTCTTTGACACAATTGAATAAATTTATTTCTTCTTCAAATTTTTTTTCAAATTCATATACAAAATTTTATTATCAAGTTCTATCATTCTTGAATATTAATTCTATTATTTATTTTTTCCTTGGTAAAATAATCATAATCTCCCTCCACTTATTTCTGGATTATATACGATTGAATAGACCAGATATTAGTGGTGAAATAATCGACAATCGTCAGTACGTGTAAACGATGTAGTGAATTTTCTTGATTGTTTGGTATAAAAAAGCCCGATCAAGTATTGCCTATTTAAATTAATGATATTAAATACAACTATTTTACACATGGACGGAGAGTTGAAAAAACCAAGATCATGGTACGGTTTTCTCTCACCATTAAAATTTCACAATGGATGTGAGAGAAAACGATTGTAGAAACTTACATTAATCAATAAAGAAGAAGAGGATTGAATTAAATTAAACAAGGCTATAATTAATATTAAAAAACTAACCCTGACATAATCACCCTTTTTAATATTATAGTTTTCCATTCATTTGAATTTCAAATTTTATTTCAAAAATAGAACATTTTTAACCTCGTTTTAAAGTGACAAACTAATTTTGTGTGCACACCTCATTAGGACACTTCACAAGGTTAATCACAAGACTACACATATAAAATTTAAAAATTGTTTTGCCACACCCTATGATAGGCATGCATCAAACATTGGTTCCTCAATAGGTGCATGTGAAGAATTGAATTTCGGAAAATACTGTAGAATTTGCAGAATCATGTTTGACGCATGCCTGTCATATGGAGTGGCAATAGAAATTTAATTTTCCTAGTGCAACATAGTGGCTTACCAGGGTCATCTCTATTAAGGAGCCTTTTCAGTATTTTATTTACTTAATCTAATTTAACATAACACTTTATTTTGGTTGTTTTTATATTATCATGAAATGGTATACAACTTAATTAAAATAAAAGATAAAACTAACATGCAAGGACAAAATGAAATTAATTAGGAAAGAACATGGCCTTATGGGTTGGATTGTGGGTATCATCATTGTCCTTGATGGTATTTAAATTAAGTTAGATAATTCAATTATGAGATCCCAATAATTATTTAATATTATTTTATTTATTGGTGTGAAATATTTTATTCATTTAGCAATTTTAACTTCACCTTCTTCTATAATCAAGGGTGATGGAACACCTTGATCGAGAGTGTGACATCTTCAAAGACCTGGCTCCGTCGTATGACATTTCAACCACTGAATGGATCAACATCATCATATGAAAAGATTATATCTAGTATAAAGGAGGGAAAATATTTGATAAATGAATAAAATTAGTTTGATATCAATGTTGTGGTGGATGATCGCCGGACCCGTGCACAAAACTCTTTCTCATCACAATCATAATAAAACATCAGAATTTAAGCACTGAATAAATAAAATTTCTAAATACCTAAATCGGAAAATGTCTTGGGTTATCAACTCAATCTTGAGTGTATGATGTCACGGTGAATAATAAGAGAAGAATAAACGAAGAAGTGAATGAGAAAATATGTTGATGAAAAAAGGGTGGATGGGTGGACATAGAAATAAAAATAATGCATGAATTTTATTGAAAATTTAAATTACAACTGAAAACCAAAAAAATAAAGAAAATAAATAAATAAATAAAATGAAATTGGGAATATTTGTGGCTGTCCTCCCTTGGTGGAGATCTCCACATTAGTACCATGATGGAATGGATGGAGAATGGGATGATTTGCGAAGGAGGTGTGGGCCTCATATTATAGGAAGAATTCTGTACTCCAATAGAATGCGCATTTCTGACCAAATAAATGGCAGATTTCATGCATGGACACCTTCTTCAATGTTGTGGATAAATATTTTTTTCCATTACCCCTCCAAATTTCAGCTATTTTGGACACCAGAAAAAGGAGTTATGAATTTTTCTTATGTGATTTCTGATTCTGGATAAAGAATCCAGGATGGTTTCTGAAACCATATACCGTTCCATGGAAACCTTAATGACTTCAAAACACCCACAAATTTATTTTATAGTTGTCCATATCTGTCCTCGTGCTATCCCAGGTAGAAACTCTTCAATTCGTTTTTTGTAGGCCGAGTTTGGGTTTCGTTAGAGTGGTAGGGCCCATGATGTCCTCCTAGAAAAAATTCCAACGTCAATGATTTTTTAGGCCATAATATGGCCGAATCATCTCATGGTAAAGAAGACAAAGTTGAAGGAAATAATATCATGATTACAAAAAATATTACTCACAAAATTTGTATTCATATTTTTTATGAAATGACTAAAATTCCCTTAATGTACAAATATGTCTAATATCCAGAATTATGCATTTTTCACCATTTTTCTCAAAAACACTTCATAAATCCTAAATTGATTCATATAATCTCAAATTGATTATTTAAGATAATTAAAAATTGAAATTCATACAAATGTTGTAGAAAATATTTGCTCTATCAATTACCCCACACATAAACTATGCTTGTCCTCACGCATAAAATCTCAACATGTAACTCAGAGGACACCAATGTTACCAATATTCAAATTCCCAAGTAATTAAATTTGATAATTTTCAACATGAAATCAAATTATAAAAAATCCTCAAAAAATATGAATTTAATTTCCAATATTTCAATGAAACAAATAAATCATGTATTTTACATTTCCCCTTTGAAAAAAAATTAACTTCTTCTTTCATTCATTCAAGCTTTTCTATTGATTATTATTAAACATGGAACATCATGATTTACCTCACCTTTGAAATTTCCCACACATCTCTCATGATATAATTCAAGTATAGTTATACACATATCATGAGAACGTTCACCTTATCCATAAGCTTTTAATAGAACAACATTCTCTATTTTGAAAAGACAAAAGGCACATAAAATCATGAGTACTTTTCAATAAAGGTTCAAATGAATCTGAGGCTTAAGGTTAGTAGGATTTGATGTATTAAAAATTAAGGCTCACGTATGAGGATTATCTCTTAAGAACAATGCATGATATCAAAAAGTGTAATGAAATTATCCCCTTTAATTTACCAACACCCACTTCCCCAAAAACTAAATATAAGGTCATGATCAAAGTAAAGCATAATGAATGATTAATGCACCCTCTTGATTTAATTTTTTTTTCTATTTTTTTCAGTTTTTATGAAAGAAATGATTTGATCGAACATCAAATACATAAAAAAACCACATACGATTAGAATATCATCGGTCTAAAAAATAGATAATCTTGGTTCACACAAATCACATACAATTTTTTATATTTTTTTATAGATTTTTCAGTTTAATTTTTTTTCAAATGTGGTAAAACAATAGAGTACAATGAATTATTACACAACCTTTTACTATTCTCAAATTATCACCCCCACACTTTTTCCATACAATGTAAATCCTCACTTCCACCTTGAATCCCTTCACCCCCACACTTCATCTTTAAAATACAATGCAAATACCAAGAGCATGGTAGGAATGTAGAAAAATGGCTTGAAACATTTCTTATCCCAATAATGTTCATTCATGGTCTCTATGGGATAAATGACGGATTTATGTAAAGGTGGTCTTTAAAAATAAGTGTTTTTCAAAAGGTGCCTCAATCATTTTATAAATGTTTTTGCACAATCATAGCATTAACAAGTTCAAATGCTAGTTCTAGTCAGTGACATGTCCCATGAACAATCATGTAATATGCACAAGAATAAATATGAAATACATGGTCTAGAAATAATATTCGAAATGAGACATATGATATTGGACAATCACTCAAGGCATGATCAATAAAAACAAAGTAATTCACAAGATTTTCCGAAATTCAATGTATAAAAAATTGTAGGGAAATTTCATTTACCTAAATGACCTAATTCCCTTAAATTATGAGTTATCATTTCAATATACATTCTTCACTTAAACATTCAATTTTTATTTTACTCATTCAACCTCATTACATTGAATTCTAAAACATGGAATCACTGGATTGCTAAGAGACTCATGTCTCCAAGATAATCCATGTTAAGAATTAATTGGAGTGTGGGTGTGATATTGTTATCATTAAATTTCAAATCATGTTTTCAACCAAATATATATAAGTAGTATAAGAGATAATATAAAAATTTGAACTCCCTTTTCAAATAATGCTTTTGTCCGCATTGTACAATTTTTTTGGTTTCCCTCTGCCATCATGAACCTATAAAAGAAAACAACTCAATTAAGAACAAAGATCATGTCATTAAAGCTCAATAAATTAGCGAGCTGTCGAATGCTAAACTATATTATAATAAATGAAATTCAAATCAAAATTTCTAGAAAGAATGTAATGATTAATCCTGGAAGGATCCCCCATGTGGGCCCTAGAATATATTACTATCTCCAAAGGGCAGTACCGGGTTTTTTCCATAATCTGTTGGTGGATGAAGCTTCATTGATTTGAATCACCACATGTGGATCTTTCCATCTTATAATTCATTGTTCTTATTGAGGATGACTCCATGGATAAAGTATTCCAGATCCACCCCCATCATAATTTGGTATAGCATGCATGGAGGGGGTAAGATGAAGTACATACCCTCCTCCTCTTCATTTGATAACTATGAAACATCTTTTTAAAATTCTTGTAGTTTCTCCAAATGTGATTCATGAAAAGAATAATAAAATGGAGATTCAAAATTTAAATTTGAAATATTAATTTCAAAATCATTCTAGTTATGGTAGGAAGCTTGTAGAATTGCTTTTTCAGGCTTGCCACTTGTATCTCTTAATGGACTACCTCCAGTAGATGATTGATATCCTCAGGGAGCTCTAGGTGTTCATCAACAGGTGAAATTTCTTCTAATTCATCAAAGTAATATAAAAGACTACCAGATTCAATAAAACAAGATGGAGTCACATAAAATTCAGATTCAATAAAACCATATGATATAGAGTAAATGAAATGTCCAACTCCCTGAGTTTGTTGAACTTTAATCTCCTCTTGATTTTAAAGTGCCTCTTGGAGTTGATTATCACTAGATGGAGATAGGTAGTCATGCTCCACCACCTTGAGTTTGAATTCAACATTATAGATTTCTTCAGTGAAATTATGGAAGACCTATGGCAATTTCTTCTTAGAATTGAATCATTCAATGTATGTTTTGAGTTCATAGACCATGGATATCAATTCTTCAAGTAAAATCCATGTTGAATGTCGTGTTTCTTTCTGTTTGAACCATATAATTAGAGCATCAGCCCTTTGTTGGAGGGCCTCCACACTTTATTCATTTTCTTCCTCCCACACCTGTGAGTAGTTATTAGATGTATTATAATTTGAATGTAGATACATCATGGAAATTTAATTTTTTGTGAATTTTTTTAGATAATATAATCTATCTAAAATAAGAAAATATAAAATGTAATGTAAACAAACTATTAGCTCCTCGAAAACAGTTCCAGTTTTGACACACACCTGTTGTGGGGCATGGAAAACCAATTTTTAAATTTCTTATGTGTAATATAGTGATTAAGCTGAGGATGTATCCTGAACAAGAGTGCACACAAAATCATTTTGACAAATATAAACATGGGTAAAAATGTTCTACTTTTGAAATGAAATTTGAAATTCAAATGATTCCAAAACAATGATAATAAAAAGGGTGATTAGGTCAGGGTCTGTTTACTAATTGTAATGCTATCCTTGTTCAATTAATTTAAATCCACTTCTTCTTGTAATATTATAGTGTGTTTCCACAATCTTTCCCCCCAATTCCTTGGTGAAATTATGATAGTGAGAGAAAACCATACCAAGATATCAGTTTGATCAAATCTAATTCAATGTGTAAAATAGTTATATTAGATATCCTTAATTTATATGGGCAATACCCGATCAGTTTTTTATCCTAAACAGTCATGATATTCACTACACCTTTTACAGGTACTGACGATCATTGTGATGACCCAGACCCTCTTGGTCCTTTCCTTTTCCAAAATCCGGATCCTTAAGGGGTACTGATTGGTGAGACCGATCGGTGAGACCGATCGGTGAGACCCATCGATAAGACCCATCGGTGAGACGGATCGGTGAGACAGATCGGTGAGACCGATCGGTGAGACTGATCCGTGCGATGGATCGGTGAGACCGATCGGTGCGACCGATCAGTGAGACCGATCGGGGAGACCGATCGGGGAGACCGATCGGAGAGACCGATCGGGGAGACCGATCGGCGAGACCGATCGGCGCGACCGATCGGTGAGACCAGTGTGACCGATCGGTGCGACCGATCGGTGAGACCGATCGGAGAGACCGATCGGCGAGACTGATCGGTGGGACCGATCGGTGAGACCGATCGGGGGGACCGATCGGCGAGACCGATCGGCGAGACCGATCGGTGCGACCGATCGGTGGGACCGATCGGCGGGACCAGACGACGTCACCCGGCCTTGCCGAGTTGTTTCCAGTAACGCTCCTTTTTCGCAAATAGGGTTTTAAACCGTATTCTGCCTCGTTTAAAAATGTTTTAAAGACCCAAAACGCGCACACGGGTTTTAATTAAATGCTTAATCAATTAATGAGTTGGTTTAAACCACACGGCCCCCTTTAATGATGAGTCAAGCCGCGTGGTCACCCCACGACCTCCATGTCTTACACGGTTCAGTGTTTTTATCTCAACCGTCCCCGAATCTTATAAACTAAGGGTTAGGCCATGGTTTCTCCCTTCCTCGATCCTGGCATTCCACAACCTGCTTCTAGTGCATCAGGCGCGCCGTCGTTATCTGTGAAGTTCCGTCTTCCCCCCGGCCTAAGCGTTGATCGTCTGTTAACAAGTAGGGAATTTCTCTCGTCTCTCACTTTGTGTATCATGCGAGTTGGGTGTTCTTTTGTTTCTGTAGAATTGGTTGAACCGAACCTTAATGAAGATAATAAACGAGGTTCTAAGGAAAGAAGGGGAAGGGGTTGTGATCATTGTTTATGCTTTTATTGTGGTTATCCTTCTGATTTGTACTGGTATGCGTTTCTGAAAATCGAGGCCATTGGTGGTTGTTGTATGTGCACTAATGAACCCCTCGTGATGTTTTAAATGGGTTGTTTGAAATTGTGAACTCCTGCTGTGAAATTGGTTAATCACGTATACCTGACTGAATAAATTGAAGCACCAGGATAAACCCTACTGTGATAACTCCTGGTTAGAACACACAGATTTGGAATCATGGAGCGTGTTAAATCTTTTAAATCTATTTTTGAAATCATGGGGTGTGTTAAATCTTTCAAATATGAAATTACCCGGTGGACCGGTTGCTAGAGATGTGGGAGGGGATGGGATCCCCTGCCCTTGTTACTCTTAGTGGTGGTGTGAACTTGGGGATGGGATCCCCTGTTGGTATGGTTTTATTGGTTGTGAGTTTTATGACCCGGTGGGTACTCGTTTGTATCACGAATTGGGGTGGAATCCTCTGTTTGCAGAACCGGGTGTGAGTGTTTTGGTTTATGCTTGCTTTTGATGCTTTCCTTGGTTATGCTTGTGGTAGTTGCCCAGTAGTGCTTAAAAGTAATTAAACATCATGACTGAACATGAAACAAGAATGGGACAAATGGGTTTCGTGGGAAAGAGTCATGACTTGTGACTTGGACGCAGTGGTGTTGTGTTCTGTAGGCTAGCTAGGAAAACCTAAGCTTTGGGGTGAGTGTTTGTTACCTATAACTATACTTGTAGCTTTGTGTTTCTTATTCGCGCCCCACCCAAGTTGAGCACTTGGTGCCGAACACACCCATTCATGGGGGAGGTGTTTTTCCCAACACTATTCTTAGTGGCTGGTTATTAGCTCCTTTTCAGCTCCCTTTCCTGGATAGCCCAAGCATCTTCGGGCAGGCTAGGATGTCCTGAGGTCCATTATTATCCCAAGAACCTTCGGGCGGGGTAGTGCGGTGGTTGGCCAGGTGTGTGCGGAAGGTGGTTTCCCAAGTGTCTTCGGGATGAGGCTCAGGTGTCTTCGGGCGTGGCAGTTGATCTTCTAGCCCAGGTGTCTTTGGGCGTGGTACGTGAGACAGTTGTGGCCCAGGTGTGTGCGGGCAGGATTCGGCAGTGGGACTGTGTGTGGTTGTGGCCCAGGTGTGTGCGGGTGGGATTCGGCAGTGGGACTGCGTGTGGTTGTGGCCTAGGTGTGTGCGGGCGGGATTCGGCAGTGGGACTGCGTGTGGTTGTGTCCCAGGTGTGTGCGGCCGGGTGTGGCAGTGGGACTGCGGTGAAAATGGCGGGATTGGTCTGATGCGTAGGATGTCTCAATAACCAGTGGGAAAGTGGAGCGGGGTACCCAAACATTGATGTGCTCTAATTATATATATTACTTGTTTTGCGTTATTTGGGGATTGTTCCTTGGTGTGGATTGGGATGGATAGTTTACCTTGATAGGCGTTTGGTTTACTCCTTTTCTCACGAGACTTTAGCATGTTCCCCCACTTGTGCACTAGAGTCTTTAGTTTTCCCTACTGAGTGTACTTGTATGCTCACCCTACGTATATAAATCTGTTTTAAGGTTTCTAGGAGGACTACCAGGGTCGTGCGGGACCCTACTAGTCGGACAGTTGGAGTTGTTTCTATTGTCGTACCTTTTTTTTCTTTTGGTATTTTACTTTGAGATTTCTTGTACTTTTACATTGTTATAACTATTTGAACATGCATGTGGGCTTGGTTTGGGTTTATTTACATACACTTGTTTCTTTTCTTTTGGGTGGTTGACTCGTCCTATTTCCCGATCCTAAATAATAAAAAGGGTAATGCCTCCCATAATTGTGAAAAACTCATACCCTTGGTGCTAGTCGCCACCCCGGGGCCTACTGGGGGCGGGACTTGGGTGTCATTATCTCTCCTTCAACTTGATGAAGGAAGGGCCTGGAAACCTGCTGACCCTTCCCTCCTTTTGGTGAAGGCGGGTCGTGACAGATTGGTATCAGAGGAGGTTGAGAGGTAGGATGGAGTCTGGAGTTAGGCACAGTGAGGATTGCATGGGATGATAAGGCAATGGTGTTGGGGTGACCTTGGTGTGTGAATTAGGACAGGGAAGACCGGCTAGGACACAGGATTTTAGGGCCCCCCGTGGTCTGATGAAAGGACTATGGACCTACCAACGACCAAGTGAGACCACACTGATTGCAGGGTAGAGACCCTAGGAAAGGTACATGCATTATAAATGACTTTTTTTCTTGTGTTTCTGGGATCTATTGGGAATTAAGAATAAATTTAAAATTTTAAGAAGTTTTAAGAGTGATATCCTGCACTACTTGGGCTTAGGCATTCCTTGTTTACTTTGTAGCTATGGCACCTGGAAGGCGACCACGTGCGGTACAGGCGATCGAGGCCCCGGAGACTACTTTGGTTGAGCGGCAGAGGGCTGATCGAGAGGAAGAGGGCGACCAGTGGCAGAAGACTCTTCGGGCCTTCCAACGACAGGCCCTTGAGAAATATGAGCGAAGCACCTCCGATATGAAGACGGAAGGCTGGCTAGAGGAGCTAGTTATAGCCTTCGGCCTGATTCGGGCCCCGACTGAGTACTGGGTTCCTCTGGCTGTTAGCCAGATGCGAGGAACGGCACGACAGTGGTGGATGCTTTACCTGGGGGAGAGGAGAGAGTCTGAGGTGACTTGGGCGGATTTCGAGAAGGAGTTCCGGGTGGAATTCCTCTCCTCGACAATGAAGGCAGAAAAGAGGCAGGAGCTACTCTCCCTCCAGCAGGAGAGTATGTCCGTGAGGGAACTTGGGATCAAGTTCAAGGACCTCCTAGGTTTTGCTCCGGACCTCTTTCCCGACGAGGAGTCTAGGGCAAGACGTTTGGAGGAGGCGCTTCTACCCTCCCTCCAGAATTTTGTTACCCCCTTTACCCTTCCGACGTACTTAGAAGTCCAGAAGAAGGCCGAAGTGGTGGAGAGGATGCATGCTCTAGGAGGAGTGTCATGAGAGGGGATCCAGTTGGGACCATCAAAGGGGAAGGCCATCAGCACCAGGTCTCCAGCATCAGGACCCTCCAGGTTCCGACCCGCAGGGAGCAGGCCACAGAAGTTTCCATTTCGATCCCCCGGCCCTCACTCTTTTTCTTCAGGGTTGGGACCGTGGTGCTTCATCTGTGGAAGCCCTGTACATATCAGTAGTCAGTGCCCCGATCGGGTGCAGTACAACAGTGGCAGTCATCCCCAGCACCCGCCGCAGCGGCAGCTTCCAGCCAGACCTTTCCAGCAGCAGCAGCAGGGACAGCGAGCTCCCGCTCCTTCGCGGGAAGACATAGGAGGAGGAGGCCGACCTCAGGGCACTCCCCAGGGACCTCAACCAGGGCGTGGTCGGGGAGGTGGCCGACAGCCGCGGGGCAGGGGAGCAGGGCGTGGATAGTTACACGCCGCAGAGGCAACAGTTCCAGCTGGGCCAGAGGTTGTTCGAGGTACAATCAGTCTGTTTAGAACTCTTTCTTATGCTTTGTTCGATACTGGAGCATTGCACTCCTTTGTTGCACCCAGTCTAGCCCGTGCCTTGGGTCTAGATGCCGAGAGACTTCCAGTTCCACTGGTGTTGAGCACACCAGTCGGAGGTTAGACCGACTTGTTGTTCGTTTGTCGGGAATGTAGACTGATGATAGGGCCACATCAGTCGGTTAGGGATCTTCTTCTGCTACAGATTCAACCATACGATGTCATCCTAGGCATCGACTGGCTATTTTCTGTATGTGTCGTCATCGACTGTTTCTAAAGAAGGGTGATGTTCTCGGACTTGGACGGCCAGCGTGTTACCTTCACCGGCGAGCGGAGTGGTCCAAAGGGAAACAGGAGAGAGGAACCTCTCCTCTCCCTGTTGACCTAGCTGAAAGTGGAATCAGAAGATGCGGAGATGGTGGAAGTGCTAGAGATCGTCCGTGAGTTTATGGACATCTTTCCTGAGGAGGTGACGACTCTACCCCCTCGACGCGATATCAAGTTTGGGATAGACCTACAACCCGGCGCTCATCCGATCTTGATGGATCCTTACCGGATGGCACCTTCGGAGCTACGGATGTTGCGGATACAGATTGATGATCTGATAAAGAGGGGTTATGTTCGTCCGAGTGCGTCACCATGGGGCACTCCAGTCCTGTTCGCATATAAGGCAGATGGTGGCCTCGGGTTGTGCATCGACTACAGGAGGCTGAATTAGGTAACGATCAAGAATCGCTACCCTCTTCCGAGGATAGATTATCTTTTCGACCAGCTGAAAGGGGCAGGTTGGTTCTCAAAGATCAACCTGCGGTCTGGGTACCACCAGCTAAGGGTGAAGGATGGCGACATCCCGAAGACAACATTCAGGTGCAGGTATGGGCACTTCGAGTTCGTGGTCATTCCCTTTGGTGTTACGAATGCCCCGGCTGTGTTCATGGGGCTTATGAACTACATCTTCTGGGAGTACCTGGATCGGTTCGTGGTGGTGTTCATCGACGATATCCTGATCTATTCGAAGTCAGAAGAGGACCATGCAGAGCACCTGAGGATAGTTTTGGGGGTCCTCTGATAGCACCAGCACTATGGGAAGTTGTCAAAGTGCAAGTTCTGGACACGAGAAGTGCACTTCCTCGGGCACGTAGTGTCTGAGCAGGGGGTAGCGGTCGACCCGTCAATGGTTGAGGCAGTTGTTTCTTGGGAAGCGCCCAAGAGTGTAGCGGAAATCTGAAGTTTCCTCGGACTGGCCGGTTACTACCGGAGATTCGTATCCAACTTCTCCCGAGTAGCAGCCCCTTTGATGGCTCTGACAAAGAAAGACCAGGCTTTCGTGTGGAGCGAGCAGTGCGAGTCGGCCTTCAGCTATCAAAAAGAAAAGCTGGTTAGTGCCCCAGTGTTTAGATTACCAGAGGAAGGGGTAGCCTATGAGGTGTTCTGTGATGCTTCAGGACAGGGCCTGGGGTGCGTGTTGCTACAGTGACAAGGGGTGATCTCTTACGGGTCCAGGCAGCTATGCCCCCAAGAGCGTAACTACGCCACCCACGACCTGGAGCTTGCAGCGGTCGTTTTTGCGCTAAATTTATGGAGGCACTACCTCATCGGGGAACGCATTGTGGTCTTCCCATATCACAAAAGCTTAAAGTATATCTTCTCCCAGCGGGACTTGAACTTGCAACAGCGGAGATGGGTGGAGTTCCTCCAGGATTATGATTTTGAGATCTCTTATACTGAAGGTAAGGGCAATGTGGTGGCCGATGCCTTGAGCAGGAGGACGCAGAAGGATGTGGTCCGAGAGTCGGCGGATGTCGTGAAGGCGATGGAGGAGTTGGCTGCCATGCACCTGGATGCAAGGATGGATATCGGCAGAGGCTGCCTATATCAGATGATAGTGCAGCCATCTCTATTTCGACAAGTGGAGGAGTCTCAGTGGGGAGACCCTGAGTGTGAAGTGATGCGTGACCGGGTTGGACAGGGAAATGCTCCAGGAGGATGGAAAGAGGATGGTCAGCACTGGATGCTTTTCCAGAACAGGTTGTTTGTTCCGGGAGTGATGCGTAGCAAGGTTCTCAGTAAGTTCCACAACTCACCCCTAGCAGTGCACCCAGAAGTTACCAAGATGTACCAGGGACTGAAGAGGTAGTTCTGGTGGCCCAGAGTTATGCAGGCGGTGGCAGAGTTTGTGGCCAAGTGCTTAGTATGCCAGCAAGTGAAGGCTGAACACCGAGTTCCAGGTGGCCTACTGTAGCCTCTGGTTGTTCCCGAGTGGAAGTGGGAAGATATCTCGATGGATTTCGTCACGGGACTACCCAAGTTCCAAGGAGGGTACGACGCCATCTGGGTGGTGATGGACAGGTTGACAAAATCATCTCACTTTCTGGAAATTCGGGAGGCATGTAGTGTGGATGCTTTGGCATGAGAGTACGTGGGAGAGGGAAGCACAGATGCATGCCCAATACCCCGGGTTGTTTTGAGTTTTGTTCATTTTGTACCTGTTGTGGTAGAACATTTGTCTTTTGGCTATGTAATGTACTATTTTTCCTTCCTCTGTTTGTGTGTGAAAAGCCCCAGTTATGGGAAAGAGGGAACCCGACCCCTAATCAAGACGCATTAAGGTGGATGCGATTAAACCCGTGCGGGCAAGTCAGTGTCGCGCAAAGCTGATAATATCTTGACATGGGGGAGGGGACTCCCTAACCCACATGCCTGGGCAGTTTGGCATGGTGTGTTTCTTGGCTCACAGCAGAAAGTGTTCTTAGTAAAACACCGAGGTTCACTCTTGAGAGGTATCTTTTGGGGTGGTTGTTCAGACCCGACCTTTCCTTCTGGGTTGTTTGAATTCTAAAGGATGAGAATAGTTTGAGAGGTATCTGATGTGATGACCAAGACCCTCTTGGTCCTTTCCTTTGCCAAAATTCTGGTCCTTAAGGGGTACTAATCGGTGCGACCGATCGGTGAGACCGATCGTGAGACCGATCGGTGCGACCGATCGGTGTGACTGATCGGTGAGACCGCTCGGTGAGACCGCTCAGTGAGACCGATCAGGGCGACCTATCAGTGAGACCGATCGGGGAGACCGATCGTGAGACCGATCGGTGCGACCGATCGGTGTGACCGATCGGTGAGACCGCTCGGTGAGACCGCTCGGTGAGACCGATCAGGGCGACCGATCAGTGAGACCGATCGGGGAGACCGATCGGGGAGACCGATCGGCAAGACCGATCGGCGAGACCGATCGGGCAGACCGATCGGCGAGAGCGATCGGCGAGACCGATCGGCGAGACCGATCGGTGAGACCGATCGGTGGGACCAATAGGTGCGACCGGTCGGTGGGACCGATCGGTGCGACCGATCAGTGCGACCGATCGGCGGGACCAGACGACGTCACCCGGCCTTGCCGAGTTGTTTCCAGTAACACTCCTTTTCCGCAAATAGGGTTTTAAACCCTATTTTGCCTCGTTTAAAAATGTTTTAATGACCCGAAACGCGCACAAGAGTTTTAATTAAATTCTTAATCAATTCATGAGTCAGTTTAAACCACCCGGCCCCCTTTAATGATGAGTTAAGCCGCGTCGTCACCCCACGACCTCCACGTCTTATGCGGTTTAGCGTTTTTATCTCAACCATCCCCGGCTCTTATAAACTAAGGGTTAGGCCGTGGTTTCTCCCTTCCTCGATCCTGGTTTTCCACAACCAGCTTCTGGTGCATCAGGCATGCCGTCGTTATCCGTTAAGTTCCGTCTTCCCCCCGGCCTAAGTGTTGATCGTCTGTTAACAAGTAGGAAATTTCTCTCGTCTCTCACTTTGTGTATCATGCGGGGTGGGTGTTCTTTTGTTTCTGAAGAATTGGTTGAACCAAACCTTAATGAAGATAATAAAATAGGTTCTAAGGAAATAAGGGGAAGGGGTTGTGATCATTTTTTATGCTTTTATTGTGGTTATCCTTCTGATTTGTGCTGGTCTACGTTTCGGAAAATTGAGGTTGTTGGTGGTCGTTGTATGTGCACTAATGAACCCCTCGTGATGTTTTAATTGGTTTATTTAAAATTGTGAACTCCTGCTATGAAATTGGTTAATCACGTATACCCGGCTGAATAAATTGAAGCACTAGGATAAACCATACAATGATAACTCCCGGTTAGAACACACAGTTTTGAAATAATGGATCATGTTAAATCTTTTAAATCTATTATTGAAATCATGGAGTGTGTTAAATATTTCAAATCTGAAATTACCCGGTGAACCGGTTGCTAGAGATGTGGGAGGGGATGGGATCCCCTGCCCTTGTTACTCTTGGTGGTTGTGTGAACTTGGGGATGGGATCCCCTGTTGGTATGGTTTCATTGGTTGTGAGTTTTATGACCCGGTGGGTACTCGTTTATATCACGAATTGGGGTGGAATCCTCTGTTGGCAGAACCGGGTGTGAGTGTTTTGGTTTATGCTTGATTTTGATGCTTTCCTTGGTTATGCTTGTGGTAGTTTCCCAGTAGTGATTAAAAGTAATTAAACATCATGACTGAACAAGAAACAATAATGGGACAAATGGGTTTCGTGGGTAAGAGTCGTGACTTGTGACTTGGACGCAGTGGTGTTGTGTTCTGTAGGCTAGCTAGGAAAACCTAAGCTTTGGGTTGAGTGTTTGTTACCTATATCTATACTTGTAGATTTGTGTTTCTTATTCGCGCCCCACCCAAGTTGAGCACGTGGTTCCGAACACCCTCATTCATGGGGGATGTGTTTTTCCCAACACTATTCTTAGTGGCTTGTTATTAGCTCCTTTTCAGCTCCCTTTCCCGGATAGCCCAAGCATCTTCGGGCAGGCTATGATGGCCTGAGGTCCATTATTAGCCCAATAACCTTTGGGTGGGGTAGTGCGGTGGTTGTCCATGTGTGTGCGGCAGGTGGTTTCCCAAGTGTCTTCGGGATGAGGCCCAGGTGTCTTCGGGCGTGGCAGTTGATCTTCTAGCCCAGGTGTCTTCGGGCGTGGTACATGATACAGTTTTGGCCCAGGTGTGTGCGGGCAGGATTCGGCAGTGGAACTGCGTGTGGTTGTGGCCCAGGTGTGTGTGGGTGGGATTCTGCAGTGGGACTGCATGTGGTTGTGGCCCAGGTGTGTGCGGGCGGGATTCGGCAGTGGGACTGTTTGTGGTTGTGGCCTAGGTGTGTGCGGGCGGGTGTGGTAGTGGGACTGCGGTGAAAATGGTAGGATTGGTCCGATGCGTAGGATGTCTCAATAACTAGTGGGAAACCAGCATGGGGTACCCAAACATCGATGTTCTCTAATTATATATATTACTTGTTTTTCGTTATTTGGGGAGTGTGCCTTGGTGAGGCCTGGGATGGATAGTTTACCTTGATAGGCGTTTGGTTTACTCCTTTTCTCACGGGACATTAGCACGTTCCCCCACTTGTGCATGAGAGTCTTTAGTTTTTCCAACTGAGTGTACCTGTATGCTCACCCTACGTATATAAATCTGCTTTCAGGTTTCCAGGAGGACTACCAGGGCCGTGCGGGGCCCTATTAGTCAGACAGTTGGAGTTGTTTCTATTGTCGTACCTTTGTTTTCTTTTGGTATTGTCCTTTGAGATTTCTTGTACTTGTACCTTGTTATAACTGTTTGAACATGCATGTGGGCTTGGTTTGGGTTTATTTACATACACTTGTTTCTTTTCATTTGGGTGGTTGACTCGTCCTATTTCCCAATCCTAAATAATAAAAAGGGTAATGCCTCCCATAATTGTGAAAAACTCATACCCTTGGTGCTAGTCGCCACCCCAGGGCCTACTGGGGGCGGGACTCGGGGGTCATTATCTCTCCTTCAACTTGAAGAAGGAAGGGCCTGGCAACCTTCTGACCCTTCCCTCCTTTTGTTGAAGGAGGGTCGTGACAATCATCGAGTACTTCACCACTAAACCTATGACTATTCCATCGTATAAAAACTAAAAATCAGTTTACTGAGATTATGATTATTTTACAATGTCAAAAGTAAATAACGTGATTAATATTCATGAACGATCCAACATGATAATAAAATATTCTATAATAAATTTAAAACAACATTAAAGAAGAATGAAATTTATTCAATTACGTCTATGAACTCAAGCATTACAATGTAGAAAACCCACCCTTCCACAATCACTCAAAATGTTTACCCCACCATGGAATGGTTAATCAAGATTATTGTGGAAGAGTAAGGAATTAAAAATAAATGATAAAAAAAATAAATATAATGTTGAAATGTTCTTCTCCTTGGGGTCCCATAAAGAATGGGATGGAATGAGAGATGCTTTGAGAGGGTGGGCCTCTCCTCATTTCATAGCTAGAATTTGTCCCCTCGAATGAAGACACATTGTAGCCCCATTAAATGATATCTTTATGTGTTTCACCCTTCTATAATGTTGTTCAAAATTATCCTGGGCATGTCCCCTAAAATTCATAGTGGCTTTGGACTTGTATTCCGAGTGTTATGGTCGTTTAACTCTGAGCATTTATTCTGTCCAGTCAGACTCTTCTAATTGAAAACCTCCAGATTATGGTGATTTAATGACCCCTAAAACGGCCAATTCAAGTGGACTTTCCTGAATTAAAGATACTCCAAAACACATTTCCCGTCCCCCCACCAAATTTTACAACATTGGGGCTCCCCATGAATGAGTAATGGACCCCACACCAAAATAATGAAGTACTGCAAATAATTTTCTTTAGCAAAATTGTGAGCTTCTTTGGAACTTCCATATGGTCGATTCAGATTTTCGACAAAAGAGATGAAATGAAGCCCTAGAAGCTTACAATCAGGAAAAGAAAGAATATTTCAAATTGGATTAGTGTCGATAATGTTATGGCCAAACTACATAAAAAATTTAAAAATGGTAAAAATTTAAAATGGCCCATTTTTACTGTTCAACTCAAAATAACAACAATATCATAAAAGTGAAGCAATTCATCTTAGAGTAACACTTTTTTGGGTAAAAAATTTTTAATTCAATGTAAATTCAATTGAAAATATTTTCTCAATGAATATTAATATCCCTTCATTCATTATCTATCGATGACTATGCCTCCACCATTTCCAACTACCCATCTCGAAAATAATGATTTTATTCTTTCAGCATCAACACAAGTGCATGTTTATGAAATGGTGCATGCATTGGAATAGGTAGATCTGATAGAGTATACTGATCTAGGATATACCATATATCCAATTGGTCCTAATGAGATGTCTGCATTAAGTATTTATATAATTTATTAAAACTATTTCACAATATTTATTTCTTATTTTACATTGAATAATTTTTTCATTCGTTAAATTTATATTATTTATTTATATATTTTAAAAGGATTTGTGGGTGATCAATTATGGGTGATTTTTTTAATCATAAATCATTTATAATGGTTGATTACAATGATTAAAATCAAATGAAATGTAAAAAATTACGCATTGTAGGCATTCTATGGAAATGTTATCTAAGTACATTGATATCATTCTGGTGCAAACTATCTCATTGAGGAATATCAATAAGAAAATCAAGGAGATGGATCTTGGTATGTTATTATATTCATATATGAAACAATTATAATCTGGTTGGGTTGGATATGGTAACCTAGAACTATCTTATGTGATCATTATGATTATCTTTTTTTATAGTATTAAATTTTAACAAACATCATAAAAAATAATTATTGATCTTCTATGTGACATAGTATGTGATAATATCCAAATTGCATGTATCATACAGACTATTCATAACAGTTCTCCCCTATGTTGAGAACCCAAAAAGTAGCAATAGTATTCTGAAAATATATCTTCTATAGCTGGATTATATGATTTGAGAGGAAAATATGATACAATCTTTCAGAGGTGGAGACTCTTAGGATGTTTAGGCACCTTCTCATGATGTACCCCCTTGGTAATATCTATTGTAGGAAATTATTTGAACTAGACCCACCAGTAGGAATTCCATATTTAAATGTTTTATTTGTTGTTCATATTTTAAAATGTGTATATTTATCCTTATGCTTTAGTATTATTTTCAATTAATTTTATATGTTGTGTAATTTGGTGTCTTTATGATAATCATTATGACATATATTTAGGGTGAGGTTGGATACGTTTGATACGTGATGAGTAATATTGCATTAATGAATAATTCGAGAAAGGATTGTCCCTTCATTTCTATAACTAAAGTAGATATCTCATGGCCATTACTGATTATGATATAGCCAATATAATTAATATAGTTCACTTGTACCCTTATTTATTTCCAGTAATAGAGTTATATAAACAAAATTATATTAATTTTCAATACATAAAATTTCACTTTGGTTATGCATAATTATAGCCATAGATAATCATCTCAAGCTGTAGAGAATTCCCCCTCCATGAACACACCAAAAAATGAAGAGTAATCATCCTCCACAATCAACTCTCAAATCTAGAGAGATAAACAAGAATCATATAGAATTTATTCTCATGGCGATCAAAATAGAATGACACAAACATTAGTATCTACCACACTAGCACCTGTAGATTCCTACGAAGACATCCAGATATTTGTGGATCACATGTAGATCACTACATTCGAGTTTCCCTAACAAGATTCTAGTAATCTTGTGCTCCAAAATGGGTCTACTAATGTACTCTATAATGCAACCCTATAATGTAGACAATGTTGACTAGTAATAATAATATAATAGATAATGTGGGTAGATTTTACCCTCCTTACCAGAGTTTTATGTAATAGATAACATAACAAATAAAGAAAAAGATTGATAATAAACCCAAACAAGTATTACAAACCATTTTTTATACATGGTACAACCAAACCCAAAATATAAATATGCCTTGTCGTGCTCATAGTTTGAAAATTAATAGAATCTCAAAATTACTAATAATAGAAACATCCCATAAAATGGGTATTAAATCCATGTTTGATTCCTCATCAATGCATATCCCAAGACCAACTCAAGTCCCAAGCACAAGGGATTTTCTCATGACAAATACTAAAATATTGAATATTTATTTGGAACCCAATGGTGACCTGAATGGGGTATGATTACGACATAATAGGCCATCAATAATGGTGTCTAAAAAATATCTAATCGAAACAGATTTTGTATGAAGGTACTAAATAAATAAAATTTTTATCAAAATAGAACTCGGGTTACATTAGTTAACAATATTAAAAATTAATAACTTATTCAATTAAGTCAATTAAACCATTTCTATCACATAATTTGGGGCATAGGAGTTTACTTCATTTATGATATATCCTAAGCTGATCAATTATTATATAAAAGGGAATTCACCATGATTCTTATCTCACTATGGAAAAACATATCATGAAAATTTAACCACACTAACTTTGGATCCTCAATCTATGTAGTCCCATAAATTTCAATCATTATTGGGTTAGATCATCATTCTATGTCACTAAACCAAGAATTCGAGGAGTTGGGATTCGAGCCTCATTTCAATCTAACCCATGAGAAAATCCTCAGTCCAATACCACCCATTCAACCCTAACATGTGCTCATTTTTATTCATCCAATTACCTTGTATACCCAACCATAGACCATGCATAATCAATACACATAGAATTCAAAAATCAAATTCTATTTAACAATAAAATCTCCATTAGGACTTAACTCATTATCAAAATTACCTAAAACCATAAATAAGCCATTTAACCTAATTACATTCATATCTCAACACATTTATCTTATTCAACACTGTCCATATATTAAATCATTTCACATAAATCATCCTTTCACATGTATTATCCCATTAATGATTTTCAATTTCCATATCACAAGTCATTAGACAAATTCACCTTATTCTATAAAACCCTACTTAAATTGTACCAATCAAACCCTTATTACATTATCAATGTCTATCCCCAATAATAAATAATATACTTTCCAACTCAATTATAACATAAACATGTTAACATTGGGTTGTAAATTATCAGAATTAAATTCTATACATGACATTATAATTTTCCATGTTAATGAATATTGGAACACCACATGGGTTGCCATAAATCTGTATCGTAAATATCAATGAATCCCATGGGGATCATGACGGGATAAATTCATCATTTACCCGAAAATTTTATGAAATCCATTTAATGGAATCAAATTCACAAAATGAGAGAACAATAAACAGAATGACATATTTACTAATAAACATCAAGTCCATGATATATAACTTGTATACCACATCCCTAAAAACTAAACATGAACACACACATTAACCTAGAACATGATATAGATTCAAGACCACTTTGAATCCCCAACCTATGATCCAATGTAAAAAAAGAAGCTTTTAGGGATATGGAAGATGAATTATGAAACCACAATATATAATCTGTAAAATAGAATCATGAGGATTGTAATAAATACCTATAAATTCAATCAACAACCAAAAACAATCCAAAGAGCATAGGAATGAAAAAGATCATTCCTTCAGAAGAGTTGGGTGTTTTGATTTTTCAAAAGGGATGGAGTTGGAAGAATGAGGAAAAATTTTGGATGGGAAACACACAACCCTGGGGGGGGATGGAAAATCAGAATTTTAATGGGGATAATAATTTCGATGCATAGTTTTCAAAACATTTTTCAAAACATACACATGCTTCTTTCTAAGGGGGATAGAGTTGCACAATTATCTATAGTGATACACACAGTTTGAAAATTTTTGTACCAACATTTATTAATGACACTATCCAAGCCTATATGGCTTGGCCATCACTATTTCATTGTATAATAAAACAAGAACTCATTCCTCTCGCTAGCAGGATTTGGGATCACAATTACTACAAACCATGCGCCGACTATGTAGCATTCCCATGAAGGAAAACATCTACCGTAATTCTTTCACTGAGATCCTAATACCTCCCATGCTTCGTCATATATCATGAAATCATTCAATTAGCCACAATAAAAAGAATTTAACTAGAAAAATCAAACAAATACCAATTGAAAATATTGGATATTGAAAACTCCCCAACATATATTGGCTCGTCCTCGAGCTTCATTCTCCATAATCATTGAACTTTTAATGAAATTTGACCAGGAAACTATGCCCAAATATCTATATCCCTCTCCAAATATATTGTATGAACATTTCCAAGCTACCAAAAAACTCAAAATGATGGAGTATTCTTTTCCCACAATGCCTTCTCAATAAAATCCAAAAAAAACTGGACTCTCCTTAAAGGACGCATCAGCCTAGAGCTCAACATCATTGACATCAAACAAAAGATATAGGTCTTGGTGATACTACCAAATTTTTGACATATTATAAATATCATGCATGCCACTATACCACAATGGAAGATCCATGCAGTACACCACCAGCATTATCCTATGCACATTCTCAAATGCACCCATGTACCTAAGAACTGAGATTCCTTATAGATGTATCTGATGGTGAACCATCCATGGTTCCACCCGAAGAAACAAAAAATCACACTACATAAACTCAAGTGAAATTCTATGAAAAACCACATAAAACATCAACCAAATTGTATGTGACTCGCCACCTATATGACTCACCCATAAAGATAAATATTCTAAAACCTCATGTTGTCTTTGCTTGATCCGCCTCAAAATAAATAAAGCAACTACCCAAGATGTTTGTGTCATATTACCAAGCTCATTTTCCATATCAAGATTCATATCAAAAAACTGTACCACAATCCTCAATTTAGAATCTGATTCCCATAATTCATAACTTTGAGTCTTCCAGCTCAACGCATCTGCAACACTATTCCACTTTCATGGAGTGTAAACTAGAAGAATGTTAAAATAATACATTTAATCAACCCATATTCACTACCAATGATTCAAATAAAATAGAGTGAATTATTAATTATAGATTCTATGATGGGTATACATGGTAGATTGGTCTCACAACATGTAGTGTCTCCAATATATTAAACATAAACCATTATAGAAGATCAAGATTGTGTTCATGGTAATTTCATATATTAGTCCTCAACTACCATGACCCATATGAATGATGAAACACTATAATGCATCAAAGAAAAAATATATTTAATGTAATCTACGTATTGTATATTTGAAAACCCTAGGTGGTCTCATGATGAGGAGTTCATAGAAAATAGTATGTCACATTAATTTGAGAAAGAAGTGGTTGTATTTTCATTTATTTTTTTGAGTTTTAATAAAATAATTTCTGAAATTTATAACATATAATTAACTCAAGTGATGGATAGGATCATTGGGTTGGGGGTAGAAATTCCCCTTTCAATGTCATCGTGGTCATAAAACAATTCACCTCTCTTAATATTAAATGATAAATGAACGACTCCTCTTTCATGTTACCTATCATGCATGGATTATGTAAGAAATGAAATTCTCACCAATGTGAATGAATGTTCATAAATAATTAAACAACACTTATGGAATTTCCAGATCATGGATTTTTTATCCTTAGTAATCCAGAATCAATTAACTTATTTTACACATGTGCCAACAATCTCTAGACACTAACTGACAAATACATTTTTCTCAATTGAGACTAGTTGAAATTGGTAGAGAGAGTTTCATGTCAATCCAAAAAGTCTCTAATGAATTATTGAAAAAAAAATCTCATTAAGAAAATTTTACATTACTAAAAATATTGACCATTCAATAGAAAATGATATTTTTATATCAATTCTTAAGACTCTGACATTGCAAATGGGAAACATCACCTTCCCTTATCTCTCAATGTATTTACCCCACAATGAGAAGTGTAATCAAGATTAATGGAGAAGAAGACGATATTAAAAATATATGTAAATGAAAATAACTAAAAGACATAAGCCATGGAATGTTATTCTTCTTAGTGCCCAGGAAGGAATGGAATGAGGTGAGATTCTTTGAGAGGGAGGAGCTCCTTTCCATTTATATGCAGAATCAGTCCTCCGATTGTTTTTATATTGTAGACCAATTAAATTTATTATTGAAAAATTAAGTACATAATACTGGTTGTTAAAAATGTATTGGGGTTTCAAACTTTAAATGTGATTTTCTTTGGACATGTTTGGATGGAGTTATGAGTGATTCACTCTGAAAATTTATTTGTTCTAGTCAAACTCTACAGATTTCAACAATCTATATTAGCATGGCATAATGACCATGAAAATTATAGATCCACATATCATATCTTTCATGAAATATGTTCCTAAGTGGGTTTCAAATCATTATACCAATGCTCAATGTAATTGATCCATCAATGCGAGAGATATGGTCCCCACACCATAATTATATAGATCCAAAAACTATTTTCCTGTCCCAAGTTGGGAGGTTGTTTTGTGCATCCATTAGGTCAATTCTGCTTTTGTCCCAGAAGGATTAAATGAAGCCTATGATATATGGAATCTGAAAAATAAATATTTTTAAAATTTGGATAATATTGGAAACCATTATTGCAAAAATATATAAATTATATAAAACTAATAAAAATTCAAAATTGGCCATCTTTATGATTATGTTCAATGTTAAAATGAAATCCTAAAATGTGGAAATTTCACATAAAATTACAATTTTGTGGGGTTTATAATGATTAAATTGAATAAATAAAATTAGTAATGTTTATATGCACTATCAATTCGACCTCACTTAGAACTGGGAATCCTCGACAACTATGCATTAAAGTCAAATCAAAACAAATTCAAAACACATTCCCCTAAGATCCTCCAAATCCTCACCAAAAAAATAAGATATCTTGAGTCATCTATTACCATTATTTTATGCTCTCCATCTATATCATTTGATATATATCCCCTTAATTAATCACCCCATTCACACAAGAATCCTTCATCACATATATATTCATTCATCTCGCCAATGTCAATTTTCCACATAAAGTTTCACATTCAAACCCATGAAAGGGTCACCAAAGGCTTGATAGATTTCTATATCTCCCCATGATGTGATTCAAAGAATTTTTTTTATTATTACTAATTTTAAGCGTTGTTCTATGTCTTCTAGTTTGATGGATTTATATCTTAAAATTTATGAGGCTGAATAAGGAGGGCTTCGCTCTTCTTAAAAAAATAGAATGATACTAATTTTCAGTCAAGTATTGTATTCTATACAATCCCCTTATTAGAAAACCAGCTCCATCATTATCAAAAATCAAGGAATGTTCAACCCATTTTTCCTTTCATAGTAAAATATTCAATCTTGAATTCTTTTTATCGATTTCTCCAGAGAGGCACTAAATTCATTCTGCATTAGAAGCTCCAGAATGTCACAACTTCATTTTTTATAAAAGCTCTGAAAATGATTATTTTTAAAATGACTAAATTCTTCTAACACAACATCATATCTTCAAAATTTAATTTCCACACAAAATATAAGAAAATATGGTAAAAAACAACAATCCATCTTCCACCACACATAATTTCATCTAAATCATGAAATTTCACTTTAAATATAAGTTTGATATGGAAAATTAGTTTGAAATGTGGATATCTTAATAGGAAATTCCTTGATTATATGGGATAAAAGGATTAATTATTCCAGGTAGACCAGAATTAAAAATATTTTCATGAAAAGGGGTCTATAAACCAAAAATTTCCCCAATCATTTAAAACACAAGTACCTCAATACCAAAAGTTTTGAATAAAATAAAAAAAATTCTTTTTAGACAATGCATGTTACGGTTTCTCATGAAATGATGTGAATCTAAAGAAGAAGAAAATAAGATCTAGATGCCTCAAATTTATATTATATCAAAAATAGTAATAGTGATATGGGTTATGGGATCCCAAAAGGAGAGTAATCTTCATGAAATACCCATCGATTTTAACATAAAAAATTTCATTTTTAACATTCAATTAAACACGTTTTCATGGAATAGATTTCTTCCCTCATTGAAATTTGTTTCAAAAATATATTTATAATATTTTTATCTCAATTAAATAAACATGTGATTTTTTTTAAAAAAACACTCATTTTTTTGAAAAAATCAAATTCTTTAAACAATACATAAAAAAAGAAATAAAATCATAGAATTATGATGATCTATAGCCCAATAATAAATGAAGAAATTTCATCAATTAATTAAAATGGATTTACAATTAATAAATATTTGAAAATAATTCATACAAAGAATGAAAATTTAAAATAGAACTACATTTTAACATAATGGTAGTGAAATGTTGTTTAATATACTATGATTTGATCCTTGAAAACCAACAATAAAATGAAAAAAATATCATTAGAAATTTATTAAAATAATATAAAATATAAGTAGAATTAGAAAATATTTATTGTTTTTTCATTAATCAGCCATGTGGGTGCTAGGTTTTGACTGAATCTCGATGGGCAGTTTCAATTAGTTATCCCAAATATGGTAGTGGGTGACGCTTCTTTCTTATGAACCATATTTTTTCCCTATTATACTTATTCTTTTTTGTTGAGAACATCAAGTTTATTGTATTCCAAATTCACCCACATTTTAGGGAGATGCATCTTTTATGGTGGTATTTGGATAAAAAATGTTTCATCACTTTTCATTGAATACATATTCACAGAAAATTCTATATTTTCTCTCTAACTCTCATGGTATACTGCGTCCAAGGAATATTCACAGGGAAAATATGATTGTAATTCTATTTAAATAAATTTTAAACATGATGTGTCAATATCAAATTCTTCCCTTAAAATTAAGGATTCATGAGTCCCTTTTTAACCATGAAAGTCCACTTTGGTATTCTTTTCAACTCCCTCTAAAAAGTTGGTAATTGGTTCAGGGTTTTTCGGTTATTCCAATTTAGGTGCATATTCATTTTCATAATCATCATCCAATAGAAACACATAATTTTTCAAAATATAGAACATTCATTCAATGATATGTGATATTAAATTCATTTTCAATAAAATTTTAAGATAATTTGTCTATTAAAATATCATCTCTCTAATATTGTTCTCATTCAATCACTTGTTCAGTGGAAATCATCAATTGGAGTTTTGTAGTAGAAGAGCGAGGTTTGAAGTGAGGCTCCTTAATTTCAGTGGTCACATTAGAAAAATACAAGGCATTAAAGGGGAAATAGATTTGTACCATGGACAATTTATATAATTATGGAATGTAATGGGTGAACTCAGTTATCTCCATGTTCATTGCCTAAAAAATTCTATTGTCCATGTCTTCCCTCTAGTCAGCTATGAATTCATTGAATGCATACTCCTTATTTTTTGTCAGAAAAAATTACCTCACATGTCCAAAAATATAAAAACACCATTGTTCGTGTAAATGAGTTAGTAAATAATTTTTTCATTCATTACTGGGTAATTCATCCATGAATTATATAACTAATCATTTTAAAATATCATGGAAATGGTTTTTTTAATTTTTTATTTGAAAATAGTCAAATATATCATATTATATTGTTGTCATGCCTCCTCATAAATGACGACATGATTGATTCAGGATTATCATGGGTTGTGGGAAACCCATATTTAAAATTTCCTATGTATTGTACAGTGGAAAACCCTAGGTTTTCTAGTATATAGTATTGTACATAATATAATTTTTGATTTATATTTAGAATGATGTGGTGGCTAATGTTTGAAATTGTTTGAGTTTTGATAGAAAGAACATTGAAATTTAAAAAAATGATTGTACATTAGTGATCAAGAGAGTGATGTGGTTTTTCTAGGATCTCCATTATCAATTTAATCATGGTCGTAAAACTGATTTTTCCTCTTTTCCTATTGAATGAAAAAAGAATGACTCATCAATCGAGTTGTCAATCACCCTTGGTTTATGGAAGTAATGAAAATCACACCTATGTGTATAAAATTCATAAATCATTCAAAAAAATTATGCATAGTCTCGATTGATAATTTTTTACCATTAAAATATATAAACAATTAATTTATTCAACACATGTTCCAATGATCTCTAGGCAGTCAGTACCTAACACAATTTTCATGATCGAGAAGAACAATACTAGGTATAGGGATTTTAATATAATTCCACCAATTCTATAAACACGGAATCAAATAAAACCATAAAATATAATCTCATTATGAGGAATGTAATTCAGTAAAAATATAGAAAATTCAATAGAAAATATATATTTTTATATTAAATATCAGGAATTCAATAATACAAAAGGGAAACACCAACTTCCTCAATAACTGTATGTCTATAACCCTACATTAGAAGGATAATCGAGTTGAATTGGAAGAAGAATGAATTAAAATTTAATTTAAAATAAAAATAAATAAATGTGAGATATCACTGAATTATCACAACCATGGTTCCCCCGAAAGAATGGAATGAGATGAGTCTAATTGAAAGGGAGGATCTCCCATCCTATTATAAGAAGAATCAATCATAAAAAATTTGTTTCATTTTGGACACAATAAAATAAATATTCATGTGTTAGATATTCATCTGGGTTGTTCATAAATAGTTTTTTGATTAACAATCCAAATTTCAGCATATATGGACTTATTTGGAGGGATTTATGTTAATTAAACTCGGAAAAATTATTCTACCCAATAGGAATGTCGATATTTGAATCCTCTGTATTATCATTCCTTAAGGACCATAAAAATGTATTCTTAACACATCAGATCCTTCATAAATGATTTTCCAAAAATATTTGTCGCAACTTCCCACTGATGATCAATGTAATTGGGCTCACAATTAATGCAATATGGTCCCTTCAACCAAATTAGATAATTCTAAAAACCTTTTACCTGGACCAACATCTGAGCTAGTTTGGTGCTTCCATATGGTCTATTCATTTATTGTCATAGAAGAATTATGTGAGGTCCATAATGCATTTAATCATAAAAAAATAATTTCATAACATAAATAAGTGTAGAAAATGGTATTTCCTTAATATAGAAATAATTTAAAACTGTTAAAAATCCAATATCGGTCAATTTTTATGAATTTGATCAAAATAAAAATAAAATCCTAAAACATGGTGATATCTTATAAAATTAATGTTATTTTATTTATATCATTTAAATTCAATTAATATTTTTAAAAATATTTAAATAAATAACACCAAATCTTGTTCATTCTATATCAACACTACATCATGTCCAACACCTGACACATCACAAAACATTGTATACCCCTTATTTGAGTCTGGAATGAATTGAACTGGTGCAGATGTAATCATATTCATTAACAACAGGAAAACATCCTCACATGACCCATACCATGTAAACTAGATTCCATTATTTATCCAACATTAAATTTTTATTGAAAATTGATTTGTGTCCTTAACAGACCTTTGGTAATCACTTACCAAAACTAGAAAACCAAAGAGATCAGAAACATTCTTGCATGAGAATTGAAATTTGGATAGATTTGAATATAACCTATTTTATCTTAGTGTAAATAGTGTGATGTCAATATGTATGGAATGAACATAAATATTTTTATACTACACCAATATGACATTATAAAAAACTAATACAAATTTATCCTGGTGCGGGTGAATGATTCGGTTCATTAGGGTCATAAACACTAATGGAGAATAGTTCAATTAATATAAAATTACCAGAAACTCATATAAATGATATTTTAACCTAAAGGCAACCCTTAATATATCATAAGGTCTCACACATTTATCAAGATACCCGAATAATAGATCAATCTTAATGAACACTACGTAAAACCTTATCTAGTCAAAAACAATCATAACCTTGATTGAGAGGTTATCATTTATTAATAGTAATTTGATTCAACATCCAATAATCAACAAACAAATTCAATGATATGTCTACCATAATAAGAAAGAACATTAGAAAACCCCATGCTTAAAAACATAGGTGAACAAATGAGTTATATTTAATTCCTCAAACCTAATATTAATCTTGTGGTGTTCAGGCAGTGCCATTATATGTGATATAATAGAAACAATTGATTCCTCCTGCAACAAATCTATCGTGTTCTAAACATCTCTTTCATGTGACAGCACTGAGAAGATCATAGGATACACATGCTTAAACTGATCCACCATAAGAGGGAAGACATGATAATCTACTCCACCATCATCAAGTAAAGGACAATCAAATTGAGTGGTGAGCATAACCAAATGCTAACAAACTACACATGCACAACCTAGCCGAATGTCCCACTAACAAAGATTTAAATGAGTGTTTCAATTATGAGATGTGAATGTAATCCTATACTTGTAATAGTTGATATGGTCAGGGAAAAACACAATTCAACCAAGGACCAAAATCAAATCAAAACCAAAAAAATCAGGGATAATCTTGTCCCATGTAAAACAATTCCCAACAACATCAAGAGAACACCCCTTACACTACCAATTAGTATATTCATGAATTTCTAACAGTTTATCAATCGACATTAACTCATACAAATTATCCACTAATAGATCAAATATCACATAAAACTGAGTAAAAATAAATGATTGTGAGGCACAGTTATCAAATAAAGCTCTATCATGTGTTGAATCTACAAGGATTATACTTCGAACTATAGATGATAAAGCCTCGCCAACTCCTAGTGTAGGCGGAACATTATGAAGATATCCATCCCCTTTACCCACGGATATGTTCTAAATTTCTAGCATTGCACTACCCTACTGGTATGGATGATCTCTCTCCATATTACATTGTCTGCAAACTATTCTAGTAAGACTATTAAAGCTCCAACTACTTTTCTGATATAATGTAACCGACCCTCTGCCAGCACTCAACATCAACCTTAGCCCTCTATTGTTTCTCTTCATTAGAGGATTCATATAGAACCTATACATATTCCCCATTATTTCAAATTTTCAATACTCAATTGGTGTTCAGGTAAAGTAACCATTCATCTGACATATTCATCCCCACCGATTTCAAAAATGTTATCACTACTTGGAGGGGATGGTTCATTGTTTTAACTATTTTGTTCATAATCACCCTAGTGAATGTTCTCAAATGGTGCCCCACTACCATTGGACATCGAGCCACAACAACACCTAACTATAATTGTATTCCAACAACCATGGGGATCCTTATTGTTTCCCATGAAAATAATGACCTGATCCACCACCTTAGATGATCTTAATAAACATATGATATTTATCTTGGAAATTATCATATTTTTAATTCCATTCTGAAAAAATCTTTCAATATCATTGTAACATCCCAAGTAATTAATGAATAATAGATATTTTTATCTATGTCTATTAATGATTAAGATAGTGATATAGAGGCTTAAAATGAAAATAAATACAATCTTATGCATGAAATACACTAATATTCTTAAAAGATTGTTTTACTGCCTTTTGATGGCAAACCATTTTTGAATATATATTTTGACAATTTTATAAACTATGTTTGTCAAAATAAACTTATCCTTTATTATTGGGACATCAAAATTTACCTTGTGTGAATTTTTTGTATTTTTCTGACAATGTTCATTTTTTAAGGAATAGTGAAAAATACTGCATTTTACATCAAAAACTGCTTTTTAATCTAATTTATTTATATGATTAGATTATGTTTTGAATTGGTTTTGAAGTTAAATTAGAATATATTTTTACCATTTTATCCAATGGTGGTCATTAGAATCAATTTCACTTTGAAATTAGACTTAAACTGGTGTCTATCTTTTGATACTTATTGTTTTGTAAAAACACGCTATTTGCTCTGGCAGCGGGAATTAATTATTAAATTAATTAATGTGACTTATATTATTTGAATTTTGTAAAATAGACTTCATTTTTGAATTCGGAATATCAAATATAGCTTAGAGTGAATTTTTGGTAATTTTCTGAAAAACTTCAATTTTTGATGAATAGTGAAACCACTAAGTGGTAATCAAGCAAACTGATTTTTCAGTTAAATAAAAGTTTACCACTAATGTGTATTGAATTTTTAAAATCCTACATACATGGTTGTCATTAATAAGTAAAATGTGGTTCAATGGGATTAAAATATTTTTTTGGTGAATAGTAACTTATTAAGTTTTTAATCGCGATTAGTGGTAATTAGTGTAGTTTAAGGTATAAATAATGCTTTAATAACATGAAATGACCTAGACACATGTACCAACCTTATTGGTTGTGTCATGGCCGACCAATACAAGCCATGGGTCAACTTGGGGACCCCATGGATCCACTTTGGTTGGGAAATGACATAAATAACTTTTTATTTAATGTAAAAGTAAAAATGACACAAACATAATATGTTTTACAAAAACAATTTTTACATGGGGTTATAAAGATAAGATATTTGATTATAAATATTCATTGGAAATCTAAAAAGATTTCCTACATCATAGTATTTTGTTTATGATTTTTAGACATTAAATAAATTAGATTATTTATGACATAATAATGATGCAGCGATGACATCATTATTTGACGATTTAAATAAAATAGAAAGATAATGTAAAATCTATGAACTACACATGTCCAAAACCAATTGGATGAGTGGATTTCAAACCCTTATCACCTTATCCACGAATTATACCAATGTGGGACCTTTTAAAACCGAAAACCATTTTCAAATAAAGTAATATTTCTTTACTTTCCAAAAGTTCCCCTCCTCTCCTCTTATAAAAGGCCCCCACCTCTACCTCATTTCACACACTCCTCAAGCCTTTGGCTCGGCCAAACCCTGCCCATTTACTCTCTCCACATCCCTCTCCTCATCCTAGAGGATTTCCTTTGGGCAGAATCCTTTCAAAGGAAGCCTTTAGGCTCAAATCAAAAGGAGTTACACTTTTAAAGGTAATTCATTCTATCATGTTCATTTGTTTTATTTTGCTTCTCCAACCCCCTAAACTCTTTTTATTTACTTATTTTGTACCAACACCAGTATCTTAAATATACTAGGATGTTGTTATAATATTTATTTGAGCTAAACTCTCACACAACTACATCAAATGGTTAAAGAACATACGGTTTCTGTGGATGGCGAAATTCTGCCTCCCGAAACGATGATTGTTCAATACTCATTTAACACCTTCAAAGGTGGCCATTATGATGTCAATATTTTTATATATGATATATAATATGTTTATGTTTTCCTTAAGATTCTGTTTTTTTTCATTTTGGGCATACCTTTATGGTTTCCATTATGGGTAAACACGATATCTTCATTTTAGGAAGTGCGGACTACCGCCCCCTCAAAATGATTTGATTCGTTAAATACCATATGTGGGACATATAAAGGATGGAACTATGATATTATATATGATATTATACTGGAATTATAATATACCTTTATATCATTATGATTCCATTCTATAAAATATGAAATAGAAATGAAAGTAGCGTTCATGCGTACGTACTGCTTACCGTCTCCATGAACGGTGCATTTCATTTCTTACCAATAAATGTGATGTAATATTATAAATACATGTATATTCTGAATATATATGATATATATGATATCCAAATCACAAATATCATTCTGTATATAATGAACCTTTGACCAAATTAACAACATGTAAGTGTAAGAAGTCTATTTTTGACTTAAGAACCAAATACCGACAAAATGAACATTATTAACTTAACTGATTACATGATGTTCATAACATGGTATAAAAGGAATAATGAACTTGAAAAGATTCATAATCAAGTAGAGATTAACTCAAGTTTATTATTCAGGAGATTAAAGAACGGTCGGGTCAAGTCGGATACGAGGTATGGGACTTCGTCTCAATCTCCTTTCATTGAGGCATATTTTATTTTATACACAACTTTCTTTTATACGGTGTATAAACCCCTTTGACTTTTATGTTTATTCAAAAGGAATCTTTTTTATACGAAGAATTTACTTAATGACAAAATTGAATGTTTTTGTCGTACGTATGCGGCGACAACGACTTCTCTGCCGTCATGACCGTTATTTGAGTTTCGGCTTCCTCTACAAGCCATACCTTCTTTTTAAAAGAAAAATAAATACCATGTTTTACTTTTCTTTTATTTTGGTATTGAAAATGGTTTTCACAATGGTTTTTGTGTTGTATTGAGATCTCATGATTGAAATGTGGAAATTTTATGTTTCCTTTATGCATGTTTTATGTGATATGATTATGTTATGGTTCTTGGGAATTATTATGAAGATGGGTGGTTCTGTGATAAACTAAGGGCGGGTGAGCCCGTTATAGCTCTCCAATGCATTGGGTAACACGAAGGAGTGAAAAGTTAAGGTTTCTCCGAAGAGATTTAGGGAATATACTGTGATGGGTATTCCAAACGTAACCAAGAGGGTTACTCCCTACGTAAGAATGTTATGAATGCCTCAAGTTACCTTTATGTCTTATGATTTCTATGATTTATTCATGATTTTATGAGGTATGTTAAAGTGCCTATGTTTTATGGGTAAAGTATGATTTCATTCTTATGTATATATGAACTCATGTTTCCTTTCCATGTTTTTTTTTAACCCATACTGAGTTTTTATGCTCATCCCAAGTTTTTGAAATGTTTTTCACAGGTCAAGGGAAAGGTACATGATAAGATGATAGAGTCAAGGATGTGTCAAGAAATAATCCATGTTTTATTACAAATGTGTTTCCATTTATGGGAATGAAGAATACTATCTTTATGTAACCACTTGGTTTATATGTGGAATCTAATGCAAGTTTTATGATCTAATTCTCTAAAACTCTAAACCCGAAAAGATCCTCAATGTGTAATCTTGTAATAACTCAAGATTAAGTAAGGTTTAAGGCTGGGGACTTATAGTTGGTATCAGAGGTCGGTTTAGATAACTTTGGGAGTTAGAATTCTATTAAATGATTATCCAAAAATAATTTTTTCGAAATGATATAGCATTTAAAGATTACCATGTTGCTTCATCTAAGACATGTTTGTTCAGAATGGTTTTCCGTAGAGGAAACAGGGAAGCAGTGCTAGGAAGGCATACAGAAGGAAATAACCTTCCAAATCAGCATCTAGAAATGGTCGGAATTGGAACTGAACAGTTTGTTGCAGTAATGGCGCAGTTGACTCAAGCGATAAATGGCGGTGGTATCCATGCACGAGATCAGCCAGATCAACCGCAGAGGAACATGTCAGTGGTGGAACATTTCATGAGGCAACATCCACCATCATTCAGAGGATCATCTGACCCTGTGCTAGCTGAAGGGTGGATTAAAGCACTGGAGAAGATTTTTGATGTCATGGGGTGTTCAGACAATCAAAAGGTTAGTCTTGCTATTTACCATTTGGAGGGTGAAGCAGATCAATGGTGGTCTATGGTTAAAAATATCAGGGACGCCGATGAGATTGATGCTCTTGACTGGGATGAATTCAAAGGTATGTTTCTTGAGAAGTATTTTCCTAAGGCTGTTCGACTTAGGATGGAAAATCAATTCTTGGAATTGAGGCAAGAGGAAGACTCAGTGGCTGCCTATGAAGAAAGGTTCACTCGATTGGAAAGGTAAGCTCCAAATTTTATCCGGGACCTTGATAGTAAAATCAATCGTTTTTACTCAGGATTAAAGCCAAAGTATCGAAGAGCATTAGCTTCTCGTGAGTTTAAAAGTTATGAAAAGCTTGTTCGATGTGCCGAGAAGGTGGAAATGGAGTTTTCCGATGACCAAGTTTTCTATAACAACCAGCAGAAGAAGAGACCGAGGTGGCAGGAGAAAGGTAAGAATTCTTCAAAAAAGTATGATGGTAAGAGAACTAAGTTTCCAGTTTGTAATAAATGTGGAAAAAGGCATGCTGGGGAATGTCTTCTGAATTCTGGGAAGTGCTACCAATGTGGTAAGATGGGACATAAGGCTCGTGATTGCACTGAAAAGGATCAAGGTGAAGGTAAGAACAAATTTGATTTGTAGTTAGTGAAATGTTATAAGTGCAATGAGATGGGTCACTATGCAAATGAGTGTCCGAAAAGGAGCTTGAGTGATGGGAAGCAGTTAGACTACAAGCAGAAAGGGGTGGTGAAATCCTTTGCAACTACTTCAGCAGATGTCGGGCCATCAAATGAAGTTGTATCAGGTACTTTGTTTGTTTTTTCAGACTTTGCCAGTGTGTTGTTTGATTCGGGGTCTACACATTCTTTCATCTCTAAAACCTTTTCTAGTAAAATGGGAATACCATCTCAAGAAATGACTCCTGAACTTTTGGTAAAAACACCTGGGGGAAATGTTGAGGAAAAAAGAATTTATAAGAATCTTGCTATCCTTATCTGTGGAAAGAACCTACTTGCAAACCTTATTATTCTACCTCTAGTAGAGTTTGATGTTATCCTGGGTATGGATTGGCTCTCTATTTACCATGCTAAGATTGACTGTAGAGCTAAAGAAGTTTCTTTTCAGAAAGACTTTCAGTTTGTTTACAATAATGAACCCTTACTTTTGATAACATATCAAGAGGCCGAGAAACTTGTAAAAGATGGAAATGAATGTTACCTTGAACACGTCGTTGAAAATAAAGGAACTGTTCAGATTAATGATGTGCCAGTGGTAAATGAGTATCCTAATGTTTTTCCTGATGAGTTGCCTATAATAATACCAGATCGGGAAGTTGAGTTTACTATTGACTTAGTTCCTGATGCTAAGCCAATTTCAAAACCCCCTTATCGAATGGCACAAATTGAACTTTTAGAGTTGAAGGAGCAATTGCAAGATTTATTAGAGAAAGGTTTCATTAGACCTAGCACATCACCATGGGGTGCTCCTGTTTTATTTGTTAAAAAGAAAGATGGTTCTATGAGACTTTGCATTGATTATAGAGCCTTGAATAATATCACTGTTAAGAACAAATATCCTTTGCCTCATATCGATGATTTGTTTGATTAGATCCAGGGAGCTCAGTTTTTTTTCAAAGATTGACTTGAGATCGGGGTACCATCAGCTGAAGGTAAAGGAGGCAGATATTCCGAAGACCGCATTTCGTATGAGATATGGCCATTATGAATTTGTAGTAATGCCTTTTGGGATAACCAATGCACCTGCTGTATTCATGGACTTAATGAATAGAATTTTCCATGAGTTCCTGGATAAGTTTGTGGTGATTTTCATTGATGATATTTTGGTGTTTTATAAAAGTAAAGAGGAGCATGAAAAACATTTAAGGGTTATCTTGCAAACCTTAAAAGAAAAGAAACTGTATGGGAAATTCAGAAAGTGTGAGTTTTGGTTGCAACAAATTTCTTTCCTTGGTCACATTGTTTCTAAAGATGGAATAACTGTTGATCCTGCAAAAACAAAAGTTGTGGAAGAATGGCCAAGACCCACAAATGTAATCGAGATTCGTAGCTTCCTTGGTTTGGCGGGCTATTACCGAAGGTTTGTTAGAAATTTTTCACGATTATCTAGTCCAATGACTAAGCTAACTCGGAAGGGTGTTAAGTTTATTTGGACAAAAGAATGTGATGATTGTTTTCAGGAATTGAAAAGAAGATTGGTGAATGCTCCAGTTTTGGCACTACCTTCCAGGAATGGTGAGTTTGTTATATACAGTGATGCTTCATTGAAAGGACTTGGTTGCGTCCTAATGCAGAATGATCAGGTAATTGCTTATGCTTCACGACAGTTGAAAACTCATGAGGTAAATTACCCTACACATGATTTGGAATTAGCTGCTATTGTTTTTGCTTTAAAAATTTGGAGGCATCATTTGTATGGAGTAAAGTGTGAAATATATACCGATCACAAAAGTTTAAAGTATATATTCACTCAGAAAGAGTTAAACATGAGACAAAGGAGATGGATGGAATTAATCAAGGATTATGATTGTACAATTCATTACCATCCGGGAAAATCAAATAAAGTGGCTGATGCTTTGAGTCGAAAAAGTAATGCTTCATTAACAATGTTGTGGTTGGAACGTGATCCTTTGGTTAACGATTTGATGAACTTTGGCATAGAAGTTGTTGGTGCAGGAAGTCCTTCTGTTTTGTTTCAGGTATCAGTGAGATCTTCTCTATCAGATAGAATCAAGCAAGCACAGAAGCAAGATAGTGAGTTGCAGAAAAAGGTAGAGCTGGTTCAGAAAGGTAAGTTTCCTGAATTCAACATTGATAATGATTGTGTTTTGAGATTTGGGAAGAGATTGTGTGTGCCTTGTGATTCACAGTTGAAGAGAGAGTTGTTATGTGAAGCTCATAGTTCTCCGTTTTCAGTTCATCCGGGCAGTACTAAGATGTATAGAGATCTGCGAGAGTATTACTGGTGGGATGGAATGAAAAGAGATATTGCTGATTTTACTGTGAAGTGTTTGACTTGTCAGCAGGTTAAATCAGATCGGCAGTTACCGAAAGGAATGCTTCAGCCTTTACCAGTGCCAAATTGGAAATGGGAGAATATATCCATGGACTTTGTTGTTGGATTACCGAAGACATCTCGAGGTAATAATGCAATCTGGGTTATTATTGATCGCTTGACCAAATCTGCTCATTTCCTTGCTATACGAGATACTTTCTCTCTTGATCAACTTTCTCGTTTGTATCTTAAAGAGATAGTCAGGTTACATGGAGTTCCTCTCTCCATTGTATCGGATCGTGATCCCAGGTTTACTTCTAACTTTTGGAAAGGCCTTCAGAAGTCGTTGGGTACTGAATTAAATTTTAGTACAGCTTTTCATCCTCAATCAGATGCGCAGTCAGAACGAACAATTCAGACATTAGAGGATATGCTACGAGCTTGTTCTATGGATTATCAGGGAAGTTGGGACCAACATCTTTCTTTGGTTGAATTTTCATATAATAACAGTTTTCATTCCAGTATACAGATGGCACCATTTCAGGCATTATATGGGAAGCAGTGTCGAACTCCAGCTTTCTGGGATGAAGTGGGTGAAAGGAAGTTGATGGGACCAGAATTGGTGGAAGAGATGGCAGAAAAAGTTCAGCTGATTCAGAAACACATGAGAACAGCTCAGAGCAGGCAGAAGAGTTATGCGGATAACCGGAGGAAGGATCTATCTTTCGAGGTAGGTGATCATGTTTTTCTCAAGGTTTCTCCTTGGAAAAGTGTGATGAGATTTGGTAAGAAAGGAAAGTTGATTCCAAGGTTCATTGGACCATACGAAATTCTAGAGAGAGTTGGATCAGTTGCATACCGAGTGGCTTTACCTCCGAGTTTATCTCAGGTACACAATGTTTTTCACGTTTCGATGTTGAGAAAGTATATGTCAGATCCATCTCATGTTTTGAGTCTAGAGGTAGTTCAGCTGGAAGAGAACCTATCTTATGAGGAACAACCGGTCCAGATTCTTGACCACAGGGAGCAAGTGTTACGGAATAAGGTGATTCACCAGGTAAAGGTTTTGTGGAAAAACCACATGATTGAAGAGGCAACATGGGAATCTGAAAATGCAATGAGGGATAAGTACCCCCATTTATTCGATAAGTAAATAAATTGCGGGGACACAATTTTCTAAAGGGGGGAAGGATGTAACATCCCAAGTAAGTAATGAATAATAGATATTTTTATCTATGTCTATTAATGATTAAGATAGTGTTATAGAGGCTTAAAATGAAAATAAATACAATCTTATGCATGAAATACACTAATATTCTTAAAAGATTGTTTTATTGCCTTTTGATGGCAAACCATTTTTGAATATATATTTTGACAATTTTATAAACTATGTTTGTCAAAATAAACTTATCCTTTATGATTGGGACATCAAAATTTACCTTGTGTGAATTTTTGGTATTTTTCTGACAATGTTCATTTTTTAAGGAATAGTGAAAAATATTGCATTTTACATCAAAACTGCTTTTTAATCTAATTTATTTATATGATTATATTATGTTTTGAATTGGTTTTGAAGTGAAATTAGAATATATTTTTACCATTTTATCCAATGGTGGTCATTAGAATCAATTTTACTTTGAAATTAGACTTAAACTGGTGTCAATCTTTTGATACTTATTGTTTTGTAAAAACACGCTATTTGCTCTGGCAGCGGGAATTAATTATTAAATTAATTAATGTGACTTATATGATTTGAATTTTGTAAAATAGACTTCATTTTTGAATTCTTAATATCAAATATAGCTTAGAGTGAATTTTTGGTAATTTTCTGAAAAACTTCAATTTTTGATGAATAGTGAAACCACTAAGTGGTAATCAAGCAAACTGATTTTTTAGTTAAATGAAGGTTTGCCACTAATGTGTATTGAATTTTGAAAATCCTACATACATGGTTTTCATTAAGAAGTAAAATGTGGTTCAATGGGATTAAAATATTTTTTGGTGAATAGTAACTTATTAAGTTTTTAATCGCGATTAGTGGTAATTAGTGTAGTTTAAGGTATAAATAAAGCTTTAATAATATGAAATGACCTAGACACATGTCCCAACCTTATTGGTTGTGTCATGGCCGACAAATAAAATCCATGGGTCAACTTGGGGACCCCATGGATCCACTTTGGTTGGGAAATGACATAAATAACTTTTTATTTAATGTAAAAGTAAAAATGACACAAATATAATATGTTTTACGAAAACAATTTTTACATGGGGTTATAAAGATCAGATATTTGATTATAAATATTCATTGGAAAGATAAAAAGATTTCATAAATCATAGTAGTTTTTTTATGATTTTTAGACATTAAATAAATTAAATTATTTATGACATAATAATGATGCAGCGATGACATCATTATTTGACGATTTAAATAAAATAGAAAGATAATGTAAAATATATGAACTACACATGTCCAAAACCAATTGGATGAGTGGATTTCGAACCCTTATCACCTTATCCACTAATTCTACCAATGTGGGACCTTTTAAAACCGAAAAACATTTTCAAATAAAGTAATATTTCTTTACTTTCCAAAAGTGTCCCTCCTCTCCTCTTATAAAAGGCCCCCACCTCTACCTCATTTCATACACTCCTCAAGCCTTTGGCTCGGCCAAACCCTGCCCATTTACTCTCTCCACATCCCTCTCCTCATCCTAGAGGATTTCCTTTGGGAATAATCCTTTCAAAGGAAGCCTTTAGGCTCAAATCAAAAGGAGTTACACTTTTAAAGGTAATTCATTCTATCATGTTCATTTGTTTTATTTTGCTTCTCCAATCCCCTAAACTCTTTTAATTTACTTCTTTTTTACCAACACCAGTATCTTCAATATACTAGGATGTTGTTATAAGATTTATTTGAGCTACACTATCACACAACTACATCAAATGGTTAAAGAACATACGGTTTCTGTGGATGGCGAAATTCGGCCTCCCGAAACGATGATTGTTCAATACTCATTTAACACCTTCAAAGGTGGCCATTATGATGTCACTATTTTTATATATGATATATAATATTTTTATGTTTTCCTTAAGCTTCTGTTTTTTTTCATTTTGGGCATAGCTTTATGGTTTCCATTATGGGTAAACACGATATCTTCATTTTAGGAAGTGCGGACTACCGCCCCCTCAAAATGATTTGATTAGTTAAATACCATATGTGGGACATATAAAGGATGGAACTATGATATTATATATGATATTATACTGGAATTATAATATACCTTTATATAATTATGATTCCATTCTATAAAATATGAAATAGAAATGAAAGTAGCGTTCATGCGTACGTACGGCTTACCGTCTCCATGAACAGTGCATTTCATTTCTTACCTCTAAATGTGATGTAATATTATAAATACATGTATATTCTGAATATATATGATATATATGATATCCAAATCACTAATATCATTCTGGATATAATTAACCTTTGACTAAATTAACAACATGTAAGTGTAAGAAGTCTATTTTTGACTTAAGAACCAAATACCGACAAAATGAACATTATTAACTTAACTAATTACATGATATTCATAACATGGTATAAAAGGAATAATGAACTTTAAAAGATTCATAAGAAAGTAGAGATTAACTCAAGTTTATTATTCAGGAGATTAAAGAACGGTCAGGTCATGTCGGATACGAGGTATGGGACTTCGTCTCAATCTCCTTTCATTGAGGCATATTTTATTTTATACACAACTTTCTTTTATACGGTGTATAAACCCCTTTGACTTTTACGTTTATTCAAAAGGAATATTTTTTATACGAAGCATTTACTAAATGACAAAATGGAATGTTTTTGTCGTACGTATGCGGTGACAACGACTTCTCCGTCGTTGTGACCGTTATTTGAGTTTCGGCTTCCTCTACAAGCCATACCTTATTTTTAAAAGAAAAATAAATACCATGTTTTACTTTTATTTTATTTTGGTATTGAAAATGGTTTTCACAATGGTTTTTGTGTTGTATTGAGATCTCATGATTGAAATGTGGAAATCTTATGTTTCCTTTATGCATGTTTTATGTGATATGATTATGTTATGGTTCTTGGGAATTATTATGAAGACGGGTGGTTCCGTGATAAACTAAGGGCGGGTGAGGCCGTTATAGCTCTCCAATGCATTGGGTAACGCAAAGGAGTGAAACGTTAAGGTTTCTCCGAAGAGATTTAGGGAATATACTGTGATGGGAATTCCAAACGTAACCAAGAGGGTTACTCCCTACGTAAGAATGTTATTAATGCCTCAAGTTACCTTTATGTCTTATGATTTCTATGATTTATTCATGATTTTATGATGTATGTTAAAGTGCCTATGTTTTATGGGTAAAGTATGATTTCATTCTTATGTATATATGAACTCATGTTTCCTTTCCATATTTTTTTAACCCATACTGAGTTTTTATGCTCATCCCAAGTTTTTGAAATGTTTTTCACAGGGCAAGGGAAAGGTACATGATAAGATGATAGAGTCAAGGATGTGTCAAGAAATAATCCATGTTTTATTTTAAATGTGTTTCCATTTATGGGAATGAAGAATACTATCTTTATGTAACCACTTGGTTTATATGTGGAATGTAATGCAAGTTTTATGATCTCATTCTCTAAAACTCTAAACCCGAAAAGATCCTCAATGTGTAATCTTGTAATAACTCAAGATTAAGTAAGGTTTAAGGCTGGGGCCTTATAATCATCATAATCCTCTAACATAAATGAATCAAAATGTTGCAAATCAATGAAAAAGCTAGATTATTCTATCGTTGTCTTCGACCCCGGGGTCAATAACATAAATTGAAAAACCATTTCCTACCACATGGCCTCCAAAAAGAAATGTTTTACAAAATTTTCTTGAAATTAATTCAATTATACAACAATATGATACTAGGTATAGACCAAAATGTCTCACCAGTGCTCTACGTTTCCTCTCAACATGTATGATGCCAAACTGATTGTTTTTTCATGAGAAGTCTTTATGTGATTATAAATAGTCTATATCGACTCTATCTATAACATAACTATATGAGGTCAAAGCTCAATAGAAAAAATCAATGTTTTTTGTTGCTGAAACTCCATTGTCATCTCAAACATACATGGCACAATCCTCCCTAGGTTTCATTCAATAATATTCAAATTATTAGTCTAGTTATCACGAATCTTCTCCTCTCCAATGTTTCACTAAACCCCATGGTTTTATGTATCTATTTATTGAGGACCACTATTGATGAAATCCTATAATTTTCTAACCAACACATTATGTAGTTGTGGAATATTCTGAAATTTCCAACACACATCTCAAAACACATTACATAAGATGTTCAAATTTTTCTAAAAAAGATTGCTACCCACTAGCCATAAAGAACAACTTTTTTCATATACTATTCCCAAAACAACATTGTCTCAATTTGAAATCTACACTAAATCATCCCTACCAAGGGTCAATGTCATCATGGGGTAAGCCATCTAACACAAAAACATGTCTTTCATTAGAGACCCTTTTTAATCCAATTTCACATTCACAACACCAATCACTCTCATTGATGTTCCCATATAATCTCACCAATTATTTTAACCAAAATTTTGGATCATTTACCACCTTTATCCAAGAAAAACTCATTAACAATTCTTTCAAAATATTTCAATTTACCTATTCATATAATCATTCTTATACTTTACCTTATTCATATTTTAATAAAATTGGAAATGAATTCTACCCTTCCTGTCTAACACATCTATCTCATGTGTTCCCATCATGATGCATTCTAATTATATCCTTAGGTGCCTATAATGATGCATGTATGCACAAACTCATTTTATTACATCCATATGAAAAATATCAAAAAAATCTCATCACACAACTAGTGCATCACCCAATGATGAAATATCATTCAACTCTAACAACACATATCATGATCAATAATTCCCAACCTAGGTACTTGGGTTTTCCATCATAGATTGTCTCACTACTCCCAATATAGATTTCATCAATAAAACCCAAAATATCTAAATATATGATATACCATCCCCAAATAGTATGACCACAAAATGTACTATCTATTACAACTTTGTAATGTCCCGATCGTGGAAGCCACTGAACAAGTTCTCTAAGCTGAGTAAACCCGATGTCCTTAAGCACACCTCCGTTTATGATAGAGGATACTAACTAGTAGTGAGGGTCTAATAGGAAATATGTGGAGAATATACCATATCTACTAGAGTTTTTGAGATCATTTAATATTATAAATAAGGGAAAAAATACAACAAACTACAATATTTGGTACCAAAATATTCCCTAATAAGCTTCAACCACAACCAAAATTTAAATATTCCATTTCATGTTAATAGTGACAATAGTGAAGGAATCCTAATATAAAGACTATTAGAGACATCTCCCAAAATGGGTCCTAAATCCAGGTTCAGATAATCATCCATGATCATCCCAAGCCAAATTCAAATCCTATAATATCACCATTTTTGTTGTCTAATCCTGCAATAATGAGATTTTCATGGGTACCCAATGGCATCATGATTAGGGTTTGAGTATAACTCAGAAGGGATCCACCGATGGTTTCAACAAAATATGTAGAAAAAAATATAGTTCAATCCTATATAAAATAAATGGATATATAAAAAATACAACTCGGGTTCCACTAGTTATCAATATTAACATTATCAATCTTCATTATTAATCCATCAAAACACAAAAACCATTTCAACACATAATCATTTTTTTTGGAATTTAGATCATATTCACGTTGGTCTAAGTCGATCAATGATCAAACATAAGAGAATATGTCACAATACCTATCTAACGAGGGATAAAAATATCATAACAAATACATCACACTCACGATATAGTCTCAGTCCAATTAGACTCATCAAATGCAATTGTTGTGGTAATAGAGCCTCAATATGACTCCCTAATCTACCCAATCTATTGTTGGGGATCAGAGACCCATACCAACCCAAACATTTAGAGGAGCCTTAGTCCAATATCACACATACTACGAAGACATGAACACATTCTAATCATCAAATTACTACATATACCAATTCACATAGCATGCATAATCAATACACATAACATTGAAAATTAACATTCCATTTTACACATAATTAATCTTTTGGTCTTATCCGATTAACATGTTTACCACACACCTTCAAAAGCACATTTAACCCAATTACCGTTCATATATGAACACATCTAACTTATTAAAAAAAATTCATACATTGTCCCTTTTCACATAATTCATCATTTCAAATGAATTGTTCCATTCATGAATTTCATTTTCAATCTCACAAGTCATTGGACACATACACCTTATTCAATTTAACCCAACTTACATTGTCCCAAACCATCCCTTATGAAAATATCAATGTCTAGTCACAACTAGCAACAATCCGATTTCCATCCAAATAACATATCCACGTTATCATCAAGGGGTCTACATAATCACAATTCAACTCCATAGTTATCATTACTATTTTCCATGATTGGGATTATTGGAACACCCCATGGGTGGCCCTAAATCATTCTAGTCAATCTCGACACATTCCATATGGTTAATGTGGAGTTAAATTCATCATTTAGCTATTAATTTTACCAAAACAACTCTATGGAATAATATTACCAGTAATAAAAAACCATTAACACAACCACACATTCACAAATAAACGTCATAACCATGATTTATTACTTATGGACCATGTACCCAAAATAGTGTATGTAACAACCAGATAGATGAAGAATAAGATATATTTATATTTATTAAAAATTTTGAATAAAATATTAATTTTAGATTAAAGGGTTTTCTATGTTCGATAACGTACCCGATAGGCAACAACAGGTTTCTTTGGAATCTTACGTTGCACACTAATAATATATTATTATTATTTTAAATGGTAGTCAACTCCTAGACGTTGTATTGGCGGGAATGAATGAATCTAACTAAAATATGAATATACATGTTTGTTAAATGTATATAAATTTATCCAATAAAATTTAGAGGCATAAAATTTGAACGAATCTAATTTTAAGAAAAATTTACATTAAAAGGCCGATTTATCGCCTTTTAATGGAGAACCATCATTAAATATTGTTTTGGTCACATTAATACATTATATATGACCAAATAAAATCCTTTTTTTAGAATTGAGACATCAAAATTAACATTGTGTATATTTTTTGGAATTTTTTCGATAATGTTCATGTTTAATGTATAATGAAAATATTGTATATTAATTCAAAACTATTTTTTAATAAAATTAATTTATATGGTTATATTATCTTTGTAATTTGTTATAAAGTGTAATTAGAATATATTTCTTCCATTTTATGCAATGGTGGCCATTTGAATTAATTTCACATTGATATTGACCTAAAAAAGTATCAATCATTTGATAGTTATTGTTTCATAAAAACACGCTATTTGTTTTGATAATGGGAATTAATTTTAAAATTAAATAATGCCACATCAATGTTTTTATTTGAAAAAATGGAAATCATTCTATAAATCGGAATATCAAATATATCTTAGGCTGAATTTTTGGAATTTTTCTGAAAAACTTCATTTTTTGATGAATAGTGAAACCACTTAGTGGTAGTTAAAAAAACAGGATTTTTCATTTAAATAAAAATTTACCACTTCAGTGAATGGAATTTTTAAAAACAGACATACATGGTAGTTTTTATTTAGTAAAAAGTGGTTCAATAATATGAAAATATTTTTGGGTGAATAGTAACTTTTGACATGTAATTACCGCGGTTAAAGGTAAATAGGGTAATTCAAGGTTAAAAGAATATTATAATAATTACAAATTATCATAACAATTTCAATACTTATTGTATTAGTCATTTATGACAATGGGCATCTTTGGGTAGATTTTGGTACCCCATTGAACCACTTGGTAGTGAAAAGGACAATTTAGATTAATTAATTTCATGTAATGGCAAAATTGACATTAAAACAAATATTTTAGAAATTAAATTTTTATTGTGTTATATAAGTTCTATATTCATATATAAATATTAATTGGAAATCAAAAAATATTTCCTACATTATTGTATTTTTTTTATAATTTTTAGACATCATATAATTTAAATTATATATGACACAATAATGATGCAGTATTTACATCATTAATAAATGATTTAAATATATATGATTATAATGATTAAAATATTTTCCAAAACATGTCCAATTCTAATTGGATGATTTTATTTTGAATATGAGTCATCATATCTTTGACATCAATGATTTTTGGACCATTTTAAACCGAATATATGTATATTATAAAATAATATTTTCAATCTTTCTTTAAGAGCCCCTCCTCTCTCTTATAAAACAAGACCACTTCTAACCAATTCCTCACAGCTATCAAGCCTTTTGGTTCATACAAACACTGCCCAATTAAGCTCATTATATCTGTCTCCTCATCCTTGATGCCTCACCTTAGGCAAAAGACACTTCAAGAAGTCCTTTGGTGGAAACCAAACGGTGTTACCCAAAATAAATGTAATGGTTTCAGTGAAATTGTTTTCATTTATTTTACATCTCCAACCACAAAACATTTTTCTTTTACTTTTATTTTTAACAAAAACAGTATCCTCAATATTATATTATGTTGTTATGATATGTATTTGAACTACACATACACACACCTCCATCTAATGTATGAAGAATAAAATGTTTCTTTGGATGGAAAATAACACATCACAAAATGATGATTGTTAGATTATCTCCTAACACCTCTCATGGTGGACATTATGATTGAAATATATTAATATATAATATAGATTTTGTTTATGATATCTATTTTTCTTATGTACCTCCCATTTCTATCAAACCTTTATGGTTTCCATAGTGGGTAAATACGGTAATCTCATTTGAAGAAATGCGGACTACCGCCCCCTCAATGTGATGTGACTCGTTAATTCCCTATATGGGATGTATAAAGGATAGAGTTAATGATATTATATATGATATTATACTGGAATTATAATATACCTTTGTATCATTATTTTTTAGTTCCATTAAAATAATAAATAGAAACGAAAGTAGAGTTCATGCATACGTACGGCTTACTGTATCCATGAACGGTGCATTTCAATGCATACCTCCAAATGTTATGTACTATTATAAATACATGTATATACTAGATTTATATGATATATATGATATCTAAATCATGAATACCATTTGTGATATAATTAACTATTGACCAGATGGACAATATGTAATTATAAGGAGTCAATTTTTGACTCAAGTACCAAATATCATCAAAATTGGCATTATTAACATAAATTTTTACATAATATTTATATAATGTAATAATTGATATAAAATGAATAATAATCATTAAAAATGTTCTAAATCAAGTAGAAATTAAATTTAGTTTATTATTTTATAGATTAAAGAATGATCAAGTCAAGTTGGACACGAGTTAAGGGACTTCGTCTCAATCTCCTTTCATTGAGGCATATTTTGTTTGAATACACGACTTTATTTTATACGTTGTATAAACAACTTTGACTATTCAAAGACAATCTTTTTCTATGATGTGTTTTAATAAATGACATAACGGAGTGTTTTTTAATGTAAGTGGTGACAACGACCTTTTCGTCACTGCCATTATTATTTGATCATTGGCTTTTTTAACAAGCCAGAATTCTTTTACAAGAAATAATAAATACCATATAATCTTTTTACGTATTTTGGTATTGAAAATTATTTTGAAAATCCATTTATTAATTCTATATCTTGAAATGATATTTTATTATTACAATGTGGAAATTTTATCTTTCCTTTATGCTTAAGTTATGTGTTATGATCATGTTATGGTTCTTGAGATTTCTTTACATATACGGGTGGTTCCGTGAAAAACCTAAGGTGAGTGAGCTCGAGATATCTCTCCAATGAATTGGGTAACGTGACAGACATAAATGTGAATGTTTCTCCTTATAGATTTAGGTAATATACTATGATAGGTATTCAAAATTAACTCCTTATGTAGTTGTGATAGCTACAATGTAATTATGATATGTATGCCACAAGTTACCTTTATGATTTATGATTTCTATGTGTATTTAATAAATCTTATGATTTCCTGAGTTAAGTAAAAGATTTCATGTTTTGAATGTATTTATGAACAAATATTTTCATTCATTATTTTATAACCATTACTGAGCTTCTTATGCTCATCCCAAGTTTGAAATATTTTTACAGGACTTAATGAGGAATATGGTCAAGGATGGTACCATGGAAAAATCATGTTATCTAAGACATCGAACAAGACATGACTCTATTTTTCAAGAGTTCATGTTTTGTAAAAAAATGGAAACTGTTTAGTAATGTCTAGTTTGTAATTTTTTAGAAGTAATGTAATTGGTAGGCCTAATTTTTTAAAACTCTAAATCAGAAAATATCCTTAATGTGAATTATCCATTTAATTGAAGAATATTTAATTTTTATAGCTGGGTCCTTATAGTTGGTATCAGTGGTCGGTTTAGATAACATTAGGTGTTAGGGTATTGTTAAATTAATATCTGTAATATTGATATCATATAGAATTTACAGATTACCATGTCGCTTCCCCTATGATATTACATTGTTCAGAATGGTTTTCTATAGAGGAATTTAGGTAGCTATGTTGGGATGCCATCATGAGGAAGACAACCTTCCAAATCAGCAAACTGAGATGGTCCGAATTGGAACTGAATAGATTGTTGCAGTGATGGCAGAGTTGACTCGGGCTATAAATGGTGGTGGTATCCATGTAAAAGATCAGCCAGATCTACCACATTAGAACATGTCAGTAGTGGAGCATTTCATGAGCCTACATCCCCCATCATTCAGATTATCATCTGATCCGGTGCTAGCTGAAGGGTGGAATAAAGCACTAGAAAAGATTTTCTATGTCTTGGGTTGTTCAGAACCTCAAAAGGTATGACTCATTGTTTACCATTTTGAAGGTGAAGCAGATTAGTGGTGGTCAATGGTGAAAAATAGAAGGGATAGTGAGTAGATTGATTCTCTTGATTGAGATGGATTCAAAGTTATATTTCATGAGAAATTTTTTCCAAAGGTGGTTCATCTTAGAATGGAAAAAAAATCTTGGAATTGAGGCCGGAGGATGACTCAGTGGCTGGATCTGAAGAAATATTCACTCAACTGGCAAGGTATGATCCAAATTTCATATGATATCTTGATAGTAAAATCAACCATTTTACTCAGGATTAAAGCCAAAGTATCGAAGGGCATTATCCCTCTTGAGTTCAAGAGTTATGAAAAACTTATTCATTGTGCGGAGAATGTGGAAATGGAGTTTGATGATGATCAAGTATTCTTTGACAAACAACAAAATAAGAGGTCGAGGTGGTAGGTGAAAGGAAATAACTCTTCAAAAATGTCTGATGGAAAGAAACATAAATTAATAGTTTGTGAAAATTGTGGTAAAAAGAATGATGGGGAATGTATTTTGAATTTGGGTAAGTGAAACCGATGTTGTAAAATGGGACATAAGGCACGTAATTGTACTGAAAACAATTAGGGTAATGGTAAGGAAAAATATGATTTACAATTCGTAAAATGTTTTAAGTGTAATGAAATAGGTCATTATGCAAATGAGTGTCCAAAAAATAACTCAACAGAAGGAATGAAGCCAAACTACAAGCAGAAAGGGGTGGCAAAATCCTTTGCAACTACATTAGTAGATGTTAGGCCATCAAATGAAGTAGTATCAGGAATTTTTTTTGTTTGTTCAGATTATGCCAATGTGTTATTTGATTCATGGTCTACACACTCTTTCATTTCTGAGAAGTTTTCTAGTAAATTGGGAATTGCATCTCATGATATGAATACTGAACATACGGTAAAAACTCATGGGAGAAATTTTGAGAAAAAATGAAATCATAAGAACATTCATGTCCTTGTGTGCGGAAAGAATCTGCCTGCAAACCATATTGTTTTCCCTCTAGTAGAGTTTGATGTTATTATGGGCATGGATTGGAATTTTGTTTATCATTCTATGAGTGACTGCTGAGCTAAAGTGGTTTCTTTTCAGAATGATTTTCAGTTTGTAAACAAAAATGAACCCTTGTTGTTGATGACATATCAGGAAGGTGAGAAGATAGTAAAAGATGGAAATGAATGTTACCATGCACAAATTGTTGAAAACAATGGAACTGTTCAGATTAATGATGTACCAGTGGTAAATGAGTACCTTGATGTTTTTCATGATTAGTTTCCTAGTATTATACCAGATCGGAAGTTTAATTTACTGTTGACTTAGTTCCGGAAGCTAATCAAATTTCAAAACCCCTTATCGAATGGCTCAAATTGAACATTTAGAGTTAAAGAACAAATTGCAAGAATTATTAGGTAAAGGTTTCATTCGACCTAGCACTTCACTATGTGGTGCTCTTGTCTTGTTTGTTAAAAATATAGATGGTTCAATGAGACTTTTCATTGATTAAAGAGCATTGAATAACATCACTGTTATGAATATGTATCCTTTGCCTCATATTGAGGATTTTTTTGATAAGCTCCAGGGAGCTTAGTATTTTTCGAAGAATGATTTGAGGTCGAGGTACCATCAGTTGAAAGTAAAGGAAGAAGACATTCTGAAGACTGTGTTTTGTACTAGATATTGCCATTATGAATTTGTAGTTATTCCTTTTGGGTTATCCAATGCACATGTTGTATTCATGGATCTTATGAATAGAATTTTCCAGGAGTTCTTGTATAAGTTTGTGGTTGTGTTAATTTTTGATATTTTGTTTTATTATAAAAGTAAATCGGAGCATGAAATCCATTTATGGGTTGTATTGAAAACCATTAAAGAATATTAATTCTTTTCGAAATTCAGCAAGTGTGAGTTTTGGTTAAAACAAATTTCTTTCCATGGTCACATTATTTCAAAAAATGGAATTACTATTGATCCTTCTAAAACAAAAGTTCTTGATGAATGGCCAAGATCCACAAATATAATCAAGATCAATAGTTTTCTTGGTTTTGAAGGTTATTACTGGAGGTTTGTTGAAATGTTTTCCCAGTTATCTATTCCAATAACTAAGCTAACTCAAAAAGGTGTTCAGTTCATCTGGACAAAAGAATGTGATGATTGTTTTCATGAATTGAAAAGATGATTGGTGAATGCTCCAATTTTGGAACTGCCTTCAAGAAATGTTGAGTTTATTATCTACAGTGATGCTTCGTTGGAAAGACTAGGTTGTTTCCTAATACAGAATGATTAGGTAATTGATTATTCTTCACATCAGTTGAAACCACATGAGTTAAAATACCCCACACCTTATTTGGAATTAGCATCTATTTTTTGCTTTAAAAATTTGGTGGCATCATTTGTAGGGAGTAAAATGTAAAATATATACTGATAACAAAAATTTTTATTATGTATTCACTCTAAAAGAATTGATCATGAGACATCGGAGATGGTTGGAATTAATCAATTATTATGATTGCACGATCCCTTACCTTTCGGGAAAATCAAATAAAGTTGCTGATGCTTTGAGAAGAAAAAGTAATTCTTCATTAGCCATGTTATGTTTAGAATGAGATTATTTGGTTTTTGATTTGATAAAATTTGGTTCAGAAGGGTAAGTTGCTTAATTTTATCTTTAAGAATGATTGTGTTTTGAGATTTGGAAAGATATTGTGTGTGACATGGGATTCAGAGTTGAAGAATGAGTTGTTATGTAAAACTCATAGATCCCCATTCATAGTTCATCTTGGTAGTACTAAGATGTACAGAGATCTTCGAGAGTATTACTAGTGGGAAGGAATGAAAAGAGATATTGTTGATTTTACTGTGAAGTGTTTGACTTGTCAGCAGGTTAAAGTATAGATACAGTAACCGAAAAGAATGCTTCAGCCTCTACTGGTGCCAGAGTGGAAATGGCAAAATATATCCTTGGATTTTGTTGTGGGATTATCAAAGACATCTTGAGGTAATAATGCAATCTTGGTTATAGTTGATCGATTGACTAAATCTTCTCATTTCATTAATATTAGAGATACTTTGTATCTTGATCAACATTCTTGGTTGTATGTTAATGAGATAGTTAGGTTGTATGACGTTCCCCACTCCGTTATATCTGATCGTGATTCCAGGTTTACATATATCTTTTGGAAAGGCCTTCAGAAATCATTGGGTACTGAATTAAATTTTAGTACAGCTTTTCATCCTCAATCAAATGGGAAATCAGAACAAATAATTCAGACCATGGAGGATATGTTACATTCATGCTTGATGGACTACCAGGGATGTTGGGAAGAACATCATTCATTGGTTGAATTTTCATATAATAACATTTTTCATTCTAGTATACAGATAGATCATTTGAAGAAATATATAGAAAACATTGTCAGACTATAGCTTTATTGGAGGATTTTTTTGAAAGGAAGTTGATGGGACCTGAATTGGTAGATGAGGAGGCATAGAATGTTCAGTTTATTCAGATGCACATGAGAACAGCTCAGAGCAGATAGAAAAGTTATGCAGATAATCGGACGAATGATCATTCTTTTAAGATAGGTGATCATGTCTTTCTCAAAGATTCTCCTTGGAAAAGTGTAGTGCGTTTTGGTAAGAAGGGAATGTTGAGTCCAAGGTTTATTGGATCTTATGAAATTCTAGAGAAACTTGGATCAGTTATGTAGAAAGTGTCTTTACCTCCATGTTTTTCCCTGGTACAAAATGATTTTCATGTTTCAATGTTGAGAAAGTATACGCTAGATCCATATCATGTTTTGAGCCCAGTGGTTGTTTAGTTGGATGAGAATCTCTCTTATGAAGAACATCCAGTTAGATTCATGACCGTAGAGAGCAGGTGTTGCAGAATAATTTATTTCACCACGTAAAAGTTTTGTGGAAAAACCTTTTGGTTGAATAGGCAACATGAGAATCAGAAAATGCTATGAGGGATAATTAACCCACTTATTTTGATAATTGAATAAAAATTCTGAGGACGCAATTTCCAAAAGGGGAGAAGGATGTAACATCTGAGATAAATGAAGAATAAGATATTTTCAAATTTATTAATATTTTTTAAATAAATATTAATTTTTGTTTAAAGGGGTTGTTATCTTCGATAGCGTACCCGATACGCAATAACGGGTTTCTTTGGAAACATACATTTCACACTAATAATATAATATTATTTTTTTAAATGGTATTTAACTCCTAGCTATTGTATTGGTGGGAATGAATGAAACTATCTACAATATGATTATCCTTGTTTGTTAAATGTATTTACATTTATCAAATAAAATTTAGAGGATTAAAATGTGAATAGATCTAATTTTAAGCATAATTTAGATTAAAAGGTTGATTTATCACCTTTTAATTGATAACCCTCATTAAATATAGTTTAGGTCACTTTAATACATTATATATGACAAATTAAAATAATTTTTTATAATGGGGACATCAAAATTTACTTTGTTTAATTTTTTGGATTTTTTCTGATAATGTTCATTTTTTAATGAATAGTGAAAATATTGTTTATTAATTCAAAACTATGTTTTAATCTAATTTATTTATATGGTTATATAATATTTTTAATTGGTTTTATAGTATAATTAGAATATATTTTTACCATTTAATACAATTTTGGTCATTGAATTAATTTCACTTTGAAATTGGACAAAACCAAGTATCCATCTTTTGATAGTTATTATTTCTTAAATACACGGTATCTCTTTTGATAATGGGAATTAATTTTAAAATTAATTAATCCCACTTATATTATTTTAATTTGAAAAAATGGACATCATTTTTGAATTCATAATATAAAATATATCTTATGATGAATTTTTTGTATTTTTCTAAAAAAACATCAATTTTTAATGAATATTGAAACTACTTGGTGGTAGTTAACAAAACTGAAATTTTCATTTAAATGAAATTTTAAAACTTCTGTGAATGGAATTTTGAAAATCCAACATAAAAAGTTGTTATTATTCAGAAAAATATTGTTCAATAAGAGGAAAATAATTTTTGGTGAATAGTATAAATTGACTTATTTAACGTGATTAAATGTAAATAGGGTAATTCAATGATAAAAGAATATTATAATAATTCAAAACTATCTTAATACTTTTCCAAATATTATTGGTTGAGTCATTTATGAAAATGGTCATATTTGTGTCGATTTTGGGACCACATTATTCTAATTGGGAGTGAAAATGACAACTTAGATTAGTTAATTTAATTTAAAGTCAAAATTGACAATAACAAAAAGCTTTTAGTAATTAATTTTTTAATGGTGTTATATTAGTCCTATTTTCTACTATAAATATTCATTTGAAATATAATAATATTTCTTATATCATTGTAGTTTTTTTATTATTTTTAGACTTCATATAATTTAATGTATATATGACACAATAATGATGGAGTGTTTACCACATTAATAAATGATTTAAATAAATAAGATTATAATGATTAGAATATTATCCAAAACACGTCCAATTCTATTTGGAATATTTTATTTAGAATATTAGTCATCTTTTCTTCGACCTCAATGATTTTTTCTCATTAGAAACCTAATTTAATTTTATAATAAAAAATTATTTTCAAACATTCTTAAAGAGCCCCTCTTCTCCCTAATAAAAAGAGACCACATCTAACCAATTTCTCACACCTCTCAAGACTTTTGGATCATCCAAACTATTCCCAATTAATCTCCCTACATTCTTCGCCTCCTCCTTGAAGCCTCACCTTAGATAGAAGGCACTTCAATGAAGTCCTTTGGTTAAAACCAAAGGGAGTTTCCCAAATTAAAGGTAATTGTTTCCCTTAAATTGTTTTATTTTATTTTACTTATCCAACCCCTAAACTCTTTTCTATTCATTTATTTTGTAACAACACCAGTATCATCAATATACTAGGATTTTTTTATTATATGGATTCGAACTACACATACACACACTTCTATCTAATAGATGAAAAACATAATGTTTTTGTGAATGGAAAACTAATGCCTCACGAAACGATGATTGTTCGATTATCTCATACCACCTCTAATGGTGGACATTATGATGGAACTGTATTTTCATATAATATATATTATGTTTATGATTTCTTTATGATTTTTTACTTCCCAAGTATATACAACCTTTATGCTTTCTATAGTGGGTAAATATGATAATCTCATTTGAGGAAGTGCGTACAACCGCCCCCCATGTGATGTGAATATTTAATGCCCTATATGGGTTGTCTAAAGGATAGAGTTAATGATATTATATATGATATGATATTATAATTATAATATAACTATGTATCATTATGTTTTAATTCCCCTAAAATAAGAAATAGAAATGAATGTTGCGTTCATGCTTACGTACGACTTACAGTTTCCATGAATGGTGCATTTCATTTCATACCTCCAAATGTTATAAACTATTATAAATACATGTATATACTAGATATATATGATATCAACATCATGAATACCATTCTGGATATAATGGAATATTGACCACATAGACAACATGTAATTATAAGAAGTCCATTTATGACTCAAGTACCAAATATCGACCAAATTGACGTTATTAACTTAAGTGATTACATAATATTTATAACATGGTAATACATTATATAAAAGTAATAATAAACTTGAAAAAAGGTTCTTAAAAAAGTTGAAATTATCATTAGTTTATTATTTACGTGATTAAAGAATGATCATGTCAATTCGGACATTAGTTAAGGGTCTTCGTCTCAATCTCGTTTCCTTGAGGCATATTTTGTTTTAATACACGACTTTATTTTATACGATGTATAAACACGTTTGACATTTCAAGGGAATCATTTTCTATGAAGTATTTTTCTAAACTAAAAAAAGGAATTTTTTTTACATAAGCCGTGCCAACGACTTTTCCGCCGCTGTGAGTATTATTTGATATTTGGCTTCCTTAAGAGGCATGAATGTTTTTATAAGGAAAAATAAATTATTTATACTCTTTTTACATATTTTCGTATTTAAAATGATTTTTAGAAATGATTTGTTATTTCAATATCTTCAAAAGATATTTTCATATTGAAATGTTGAAAAGTTGTCTTTCTTTTATGCTTATGTTATGTGTTATAATCGTGTTATGGTTCTTAGGCATTATTTATGTATACGGGTGGTTCCATGATAATCTTAGTGTAGGTGACCCCGAGATTGCTCTCGAATGAATTAGGTAACATGACAGAGATAAACATGAATGTTTCTACTATGATATTTATGGAATATATTGTGATGGGTATTCCAAAGTAACTCCCTATGTAGCTGTGATAGCTACAACATACGTTTGATATGGAGGCCATAGTTTACCTTTGTGATTTATGATTTCTATGTGTCTTTCATAAATCTTATGATTTCCCTATGAATGTAAAAGATTTCATGTTTTGAATGTATTTATGAACAAATGTTTTCATTAATTGATTTATAACCCTTACTGAGCTTTTTATGCTCATCCCATGTTAGAAATTTTTTCATACAACTTATAGATGAATAGGGTCAATAATGGGATCAAGGAAAAGTCAGGCTGTCTAAAACATGGAACTAGACATGACTCTTTTTTTCAAGAGTTCATGTTTTGTAAAAAAAATGTATACTGTGTAGAAACGCCTACATTGTAATTTTTGAGATGTAATGTAATTGTTATGGCAAATTCTCTAAAACTCTAATCTAGAAAAGATCCTCAATGTGAATTATCTATTTAATTCAAGTATATGTAATTTTTAAGGGTGAGTCCTTATAGTAGATACATGCCTGATTATCCACATACATACATATGGATTCACGAACCCTTTTAAGACTAAACCCATGATCCACTGGAAAAGATAGTATTAGGATTCAAATGAATATTAAAGAAACCACAACCCATAATACTAAAAGGATAATAAATATGGGAATGATGCGTAAATTGAATATTAATCTACAACCAACAACACACCAAATAGAAAATGAATTATGGAGATCATTCCTTGGGATGATTTGGGTGTTTTGATTAATAACTAATGACTAATGAGGAAGAATCTATAAAAAATTTGGGCATTGAAATTATTATCCCATGGGGAAATAAGTTAAAATGAAACTATTAATTGGTCATAGGATTTGGCCACATGGTTTTCCAAATAGTGCACCAACTATAAAAATGCTTTAGTACAAGTGGGGATGAGTTGTATGTTTACCTGGGGAACACCACATGATTTGAAGATCCATAAACCAACACTGTTAAATGACTATGTCTATGATCTCAAGGTGTGTCCTATCCACATTCATGGTTTTCCAAACGTTGAACCCCATCCTCTAAAATATCATTGATTTCGAGCATAATTTCTAATAACCATGTGCCAACCATGAAACATGTTCATGATGTAACAAATATACCTTATTTTGTGTCTGGACCCCTGATGACACCCCTGAAAATCCTCATACATCAAATAAATATTCTTTTATCCATAATATGGAGACTAATACCAAAAAATAATGAAGACCATACCTCATAAAAATCTAGGATCCAACATTGCTTGAGGGTATCTTCCCTTGATTCATTTAATACAACTACAATACAACATATTCAATTTAAAAATACATCAACAAAGATAGAATTTCTCAATTGTAATTTTTTAATATATTGAATTAAAGATATATAATAAGTGATGATCTAGTGTTACGGATTCATCAATTAATCCATCATATGTATTTATTCATTTCAATTGATCATGATGTTTATCAACCTGTATGTCATTTATTTATCATTCATTATGATATAATGATAATTTCGGAACCACCAATCACATGCTTCTATTTCACCCAGAACCAACAACTGTAGTAGATCAGTCACATAATTATATTTAATTATTTAAATATCAATGATTTATGGACACATGTATATTGTAGTTTTCAATTTCAATTTATGAATTTTTAAACCAAAAGTGTTATATAATATTAATACTATATCATTTTAATAAATTTAATCATATTTATTAATATTTTGAATTAAATAAATTAGAATATTTCGTTAGGTGGTGCTGAGGAATCTGGACAAATAAAAAAAGAATACACACAATGTAACGTGTAGTTACACACTTTGTCAATCTTTTCAATGAATGAATATTTAATTTAAAATTAATTCAATGAATTAACATTTCTTCCGTGAATAACCATTAATTTAACAACACTTAGTTCATAGGCCAGTCTAGAACCAATTCATTAAGATTACACATTGTGTAACTTCTGTACACTGTGTAATATTGTTTAGAAACTAATGGGAAATGTATCCTCTTACATGGCCTACCAAACAGGTGAATGTGTTACTCAAATACCACATGATGTTTATCCAATTTACAGATTAGGGTCTAAAAAATTCTCAATGGCACAGTTTAAACACCAAGTCCTTATGTGAGTTTGATGGATAGACAATTAAAATAGAACATGCCATGTAGCTTGCATGTACAAACAGTATAGTCTTTTCAAAATACCCAAAATAAAAAATTTATTTATTACAATATGAAAACCATATCCACAAATTCATGTTGGTGTTTATTAAGTAAATTTTACATTCCATTGGAATTGTTTTAATATATATAAATGTTTATTTAATTTTTTTATAATGTTCAGATCTGCATTTAATTTTTGTGTCATATTATAGTTAAATCTCTACATGAATTGAATCATAACACTCTCAAAAAATATGGTAATAAATGTAATAATAATGTTTGTAGTACATGTCATGTATGTTAGTAATATGTCATATATGAAAATTATCACAATATTCAAAAGTACATATGTATAATACAAATTGGGTTGTTCGGATGACTACTCATCGTGTTGCCTCTATGGTATATATATATACAGTTAATTTAAAATAAATGTGTTTAATATTATTAATATTTTGATGGATGGTAATCTCAATGATATTTCTATGGGAATTTAGGTAAAATAATTGATTAAAAAAAGAATATAATCAATTGATATGTCACGACCCCCTCCCACCAAAGATGCCCCTCCTGAGCTGGCAATGGTGAAAGGAAGATAATGACCCCCGAGTCCCGCCTCCAGTAGGCCCCGGGTTGGCGACTAGCACCAAGGGTATGAGTTTTCACAAATATGGGAGGCATTACCCTTTTTATTATTTTGGATCGGGAAATAGGACAAGTCAACCACCAAAAAGGGAAAAGAACATGTGTACATAAATAAACCCAAAACAAGCCTACATGCATGCTTAAACAATTTTTATAACAAGGTACAAGTACAAGGAAGCTCAAAAGTACAAGTGAGTACAGTACCAAAAGGAAAACAAGAAAACAGCAACTGCACAACTCCCACTGCCTGACTAGTAGGGTCCCGCACGGCCCTGGTAGTCCTCCTAAAAACCTGAAACAACGTAGGGTGAGCATACAAGTATACTCAGTAGAGAACCTAAAGCTCTCGTGCACAAGTGGGGAGACACCCTAACGTCCCGTGAGAAAACAGAAGAACCAGAAACTAACAAGGAAAAACTATCCACCCAGCCTCACTGGTCACACTCACCAAGTAACACAAAAAAGTTTAGTATATATATAGAACAAAAGTATTGGGTACCCCGCACCATTTCCCACTTAATTAGATGCTGCTCTTCCTAACGGCAAAAGTCCTGATGCTACCACACTCTTCCCGCCCGCACACACCTGGGCCAAACCACGCATCCCACCCACACACACCTGGGCCTCACAACCACGCATCTCGCCCGCACACACCTGGGCCACAACCACTAACCCACCCGCAGACACCTGGGCCTCATCCCGAAGGTTCTTGGGAACGGTAAGCCTGCCCGAAGAGTCTTGGGCTAAAGGTCGCCTCAAGCCATCACAGCCTCCGAGACCTACCCGAAGAGTCTTGGGTGTAAGGTCACCTCAAGCCATCATAGCCTATGGAAGAAGGAGCAGGAAGGAGCTAGTAACTAAGGGGGAACACCATCTCCCATAAAATGGGAGTGTTCGGCACTAGGTGATTGACATGGGTGTGGTGCGACAAAACACAAAGATACAATTATATATATACATATACCAAACACACAGCCCAACCTATGGATTCTTAAAAAGAGGAACTGAGCATGTGCCTCGGCACTGCTACCACGAAGCATGCATCAACAACCAAACAATCATCCCCCAACCCTATTTAGGTTTTCATGTTTCATGCAATGGTTTAACAAATTATTACTACTGGGAAACTATCATCCAGACAAAACCTTTCACAAACATATCCCTTCCATCCACATCAAAGGTTAGGTAAAACTCAAGAAACCTCATGCCATTTCCTTTACAACAGATTATCACAACCATACAACATTCCATCATTCATTTATTTCAAAGTTCCACACATAAAACCCTTTCCACACACAAAACATTTCCACATTTGAAAACACATTTTACTTCCAAAGCACTTTTCATAATCAAAACACTTTTCATAAATAAAGGCATTTTCCACAACCAACCACTTCCCATTTCAACCCCATCGTTTACAAAAACATTTCCCACAAAACAACCAAACCACCAACATGTTCATTATTCCAATTTTGTTCAACCGGGGTGATCACACAAGGTTTTCATTCTCATTTAATCAGCCAGTCTTTACGTGCTTATCCATTTTCCATGTTTTAACAAAACCAACCACAAACAATTCAGATATCAATTGCGCACGCAGAGGCCACCAACGGCCTTGATTTTTAGTAGGCAAAGGCCTTTCAATCCAAAATCACAATCAGAAGATAAAGAAACTGGAAGGCAATAGAAACAGCACAAAACCCCTTACCCTTCTTTATCCGGTTATTATCTTTATTTAAAGTTCAACTGTATCCCATGGAACAAAAGAAAAAATATCCCACCCCGCATGTTGCACCAAATAGAGAGACGAAGGTAAACCCCTACCTCAAAAGGTCCCGATCACATCGCTTCCGACGACGTCCTTCGGTGTCCTCCGCCTTCGCCAAACCCGAAAAACGCCTCCTAGGATGGAATCTGGAGAAGGAAGGCCGGAAGGAAAGGTGACAAGTCCGGGCTTAGAAGCTTCGTCTCGTCACTACGATCCTGTGGCCGCTGACGGATCGTAATTCGGAGCTCGGACAAAGAAGTTAGAGGAGGAATACTTCTCGATTGTCCAAGAGCGTCGCCGTGCGACAAAGAAGCGATCGATATGGAAGATAAAACATGACCTCGTTCTTATATAGGCAACTGATATGTAAATCCGTATTCAGCGTGCATTAATGAATACACGATGTGACCGTACATACGTTACATGTTTTGATTGGTTAACACACAACACGTCACGCGGTTTCCACGCGTTTTAATAATAATGATAATTCTATCAATATGTGGTGTTTCGTTGACCCGAGGCATGAGTCATAAAATTAGACCATTAATGGTCTTAAAATGACCGTCATAATTTCAGGGTTATGTTGTCGCTAACGGATCATCAATCCGATACCGTATGAGGGAGATACATTGGATACAAGATCCCGTAATAATAACAATATTAAATCTATTAATTCATGAGCGTTTCGGGTACCCAATCCGAAAACCCGAAAAAGACATCCAATATTGGACTCATAATTTTCGTCTCGTAGTCAGGGTCGCACTGCCACTGACGGTTCGTGAAACCGAGGTCGCACGAAGAAGTTACGGACAAAAAAGTGTTTTATCAACAAAATTAATAATAACAATATTTTATTATTATTATTAATCAATTATTTATTTATTTTTCATAACTCCAAAAGCAATCACGTTTTGGAGTCTTCATGGGCACTATAATTAAGCACCAATTCCTCCTTTTTCATTTATTTGTCTTTTAATTTTATTTCTCTTATTATTATTTTTTATCTCTCCAATCTATTTTTTTTCTTTCATGATTCTCTCCCACCACCAAAAGTGGCGCCTCCCATTTCTTTTACTCCATGTGGAACGCTCCAAACTCCATTCTCACTTCAACTTTATTATTTAATAAAATTAATAATAATAACACCCATAATTATTGTACTAATTTAATCCCATTAAATTAGTTTACCATGGTTATTAAGTTAAAACCATTCCATTTAATTAAATTCAAATAATTTAATTTTCTAACCAAAAATTAAACCCATTTAATTTAATTTACCAATCACACACATATTTCTGTCACCTTTATCATTATTATTTAATTCAATAGTAATAAATCCTCTTTCAATTTCATCAACGGGTCCCCATCATTAACATTAATAATTATTATTATTATTGACGCCCATTATTTTCATATAATTACTCCATATATCCCATAACATTATATTCACGCATGGTTGGGAACCCCATTCACGTGCCTCTTCATGTTATTATTATTATAACAAATTATTATATAATAATACCCTTTTAATGTTATTAACACAATTCCAACTTTAATTGTGGAGAACCGCACAACGCCTCCTATACAAGGTCACACCCATGCACCCCATGCATTTATTCCTTTATAACTTATTCCATGCGCCTCCCATTATTTTATTAAATATATTCAATTTTATTTCTTATATTTTACAACGATTAAATTAAAACCATTTTATCTAATTAACACCAAATATTTTCACGCCACCATTATCAATTATTATTATAAAAAATTATTATTACAACACGTGTCGTGTTTGACCACAACAAATTTTTTACAAAGAAATGGACCGGAGAGGTCCGGGCCATTACACCAGATACCTCTCAAAACATTCTCGTCCTTGAGAATTAAAACCAAACCATAAAAGGGGGGAAAGGTCCGAACAACCACCCCTCAAGATACCTCTCAGGCCTCTTGTCATAACAAGAAACAACCGACAACCCTAATTATGTGAGTTAGGAATTCCCTCTCCTATGTCGAGATATTATCCGCTTTAGGCGGCACTGACTCGCCTGCACGGGTTTAATCGCATCCGCATTAATGCCTCTCGATTAAGGACTGAGCCTTCCCACTTCCATATATTAGGATTTTCCAACTTACACTGCCCCCCAACACCATACAAAACATCAATAAATTTCCCAAACACATGGCTTGAGGAATTCCTTCTCCCATGTCGAGATATTATCCGCTTTAGGCGGCACTGACTCTCCTGCATGGGTTTAATAGCATCCACATTAATGCGTCTTGATTAGGGATTAGGTCCTCCTCTCCCCACATGTTATGACTCTTCACACACATTTAAAGGAAAGAGGGAAACAACTTAGCATTATAAATTCATGAAAAAAATTTCTAGGCCCAAAGCATGGGCGAGAATGAGTTTCAACAAAGGAGTGTGATGATCTTGAATTTAAACAAAACATAAATGAGAGCATTTAAGTAAAACCGGAAACATCTCTCTTGATCTCTGGCCTTGCTAGGGTTGCCACTTCTATTGCATGAAACTGTCTGTGTCCCACTCCTCTGTCGTTCCGTTGACGTCCAGGTGCCATAGTTGTTCGGTAAACAAGGAAAACCTAAGCCCGAGTAGTAAAGAGATTTCTTAAGGGTTCATTTTATCATTTTACTTTATTCCCAGAACGCCCCAAATCAAGTAAAACACAAACATGATGATGCATGTACCTTCCCTAGGGTCTCTACCCTGCAATCAATATAGTCTCACTTGGTCGTTCGGTAGGCTCAGAGTCCTTACATCGGATCACGGGGGGCCCTAAAACCCCGTGTCCTAGCTGGTCTTCCCTGGCCTATGTCACGCACCAAGATTAACGAACACTGTTTCCCTACCATCTCATGCAATCCTCACTGTGCCTAACTCCAGACTCCATCCTATCTCTCAACCATCAGCTCTGATACCATTCTGTCACGACCCCCTCCCACCAAAGATGCCCCTCCTGAGCTGGCAATGGTGAAAGGAAGATAATGACCCCCGAGTCCCGCCTTCAGTAGGCCCCGGGTTGGCGACTAGAACCAAGGGTATGAGTTTTCACAAATATGGGAGGCATTACCCTTTTTATTATTTTGGATCGGGAAATAGGACAAGTCAACCACCAAAAAGGGAAAAGAACAAGTGTACATAAATAAACCCAAAACAAGCCCACATGCATGTTTAAACAATTTTTATAACAAGGTACAAGTACAAGGAAGCTCAAAAGTACAAGTGAGTACAGTACCAAAAGGAAAACAAGAAAACAGCAACTGCACAACTCCCACTGCCTGACTAGTAGGGTCCCGCACGGCCCTGGTAGTCCTTCTGAAAACCTGAAACAACGTAGGGTGAGCATACAAGTATACTCAGTAGAGAACCTAAAGCTCTCGTGCACAAGTGGGGAGACACCCTAAGGTCCCGTGAGAAAACAGAAGAACCAGAAACTAACAAGGAAAAACTATCCACCCAGCCTCACTGGTCACACTCACCAAGTAACACAAACAAGTTTAGTATATATATAGAACAAAAGTATTGGGTACCCCGCACCATTTCCCACTTAATTAGATGCTGCTCTTCCTAACGGAAAACGTCCTGACGCTACCACACTCTTCCCGCCCGCACACACCTGGGCCAAACCACGCATCCCGCCCGCACACACCTGGGCCTCACAACCACGCATCTCGCCCGCCTACACCTGGGCCACAACCACTAACCCGCCCGCAGACACCTGGGCCTCATCCCGAAGGTTCTTGGGAACTGTAAGCCTGCCCGAAGAGTCTTGGGCTAAAGGTCGCCTCAAGCCATCACAGCCTCCGAGACCTACCCGAAGAGTCTTGGGTGTAAGGTCACCTCAAGCCATCATAGCCTATGGAAGAAGGAGCAGGAAGGAGCTAGTAACTAAGGGGGAACACCCTCTCCCATAAAATGGGAGTGTTCGGCACTAGGTGCTTGACATGGGTGTGGTGCGAAAAAACACAAAGATACAATTATATATATACATATACCAAACACACAGCCCAACCTATGGCTTCTTAAAAAGAGGAACTGAGCATGTGCCTCGGTACTGCTACCACGAAGCATGCATCAACAACCAAACAATCATCCCCCAACCCCATTTAGGTTTTCATGTTTCATGCAATGGTTTAACAAATTATTACTACTGGGCAACTATCATCCAGACAAAACCTTTCACAAACATATCCCTGCCATCCACAACCAAGGTTAGGTAAAACACAAGAAACCTCATGCCATTTCCTTTACAAAATATTATCACAACCATAAAACATTCCATCATTCATTTATTTCAAAGTTCCACAAATAAAACCCTTTCCACACACAAAACATTTCCGCATTTGAAAACACCTTTTACTTCCAAAACACTTTTCATAATCAAAACACTTTTCATAAATAAAGGAATTTTCCAAAACCAACCACTTCCCATTTCAACCCCATCGTTTACAAAAACATTTCCCACAAAACAACCAAACCACCAACATGTTCATTATTCCAATTTTGTTCAACCGGGGTGATCACATAAGGTTTTCATTCTCATTTAATCAGCCAGTCTTTACGTGCTTATCCATTTTCCATGTTTTAACAAAACCAACCACAAACAATTTAGAAATCAATTGCGCACGCAGAGGCAACCAACGTCCTTGATTTTCAGTAGGCAAAGGCCTTTCAATCCAAAATCACAATCAGAAGATAAAGAAACTGGAAGGCAATAGAAACAGCACAAAACCCCAAACCCTTCTTTATCCGGTTATTATCTTTATTTAAAGTTCAACTTCATCCCATGGAACAAAAGAAAAAATATCCCACCCTGCATGTTGCACCAAATAGAGAGACGAAGGTAAACCCCTACCTCAAAAGGTCCTGATCACGTCGCTTCTGACGACGTCCTTCGGTGTCCTCCGCCTTCGCCAAACCCGACAGACGCCTCCTAGGATGGAATCTGGAGAAGGAAGTCCGGAAGGAAAGGTGACAAGTCCGGTCTTAGAAGCTTTGTCTCGTCGCTACGATCCTGTGGCCGCTGACGGATCGTAATTCAGAGCTCGTACAAAGAAGTTAGAGGAGGAATACTTCTCGATTGTCCAAGAGCGTCGTCGTGCGACAAAGAAGCGATCGATATGGAAGATAAAACATGACCTCGTTCTTATATAGGAAACGAATAGGTAAATCCGTATTCAGCGTGCATTAATGAATACACGATGTGACCGTACATACGTTACATGTTTTGATTGTTTAACACACAGCACGTCACGCGGTTTCCACGCGTTTTAATAATAATGATAATTCTATCAATATGTGGTGTTTCGTTGACCCGAGGCATGAGTCATAAAATTAGCTCATTAATGGTCTTAAAATGACCGTCATAATTTCAGGGTTACGCTGTCGCTGACGGATCGTCAATCCGATACCGTATGAGGGAGATACGTTGGATACAAGATCCCGTAATAATAACAATATTAAATCTATTAATTCATCAGCATTTCGGGTACCCAATCTGAAAACCCGAAAAAGACATCCAATATTGGACTCATAATTTTCGTCTCGTAGTCAGGGTCGCACTGCCACTGACGGTTCGTGAAACCGAGGTCGCACGAAGAAGTTACGGACAAAAAAGTGTTTTATCAACAAAGTTAATAATAAAAATATTTTATTATTATTATTAATCAATTATTTATTTATTTTTCATAACTCCAAAAGAAATCACGTTTTGGAGTCTTCATGGGCGCTATAATTAAGCACCAATTCCTCCTTTTTCATTTATTTGTCTTTTAATTTTATTTCTCTTATTATTTTTTTTTCTCTCTCCAATCTATTTTTTTCTTTCATGATTCTTTCCCACCACCAAAAGTGGCGCCTCCCATTTCTTTTACCCCATGTGGAACGCCCCAAACTCCATTCTCACTTCAACTTTATTATTTAATAAAATTAATAATAATAACATTCATAATTAATGTACTAATTTAATCCCATTAAATTAGTTTACCATGGTTATTAAGTTAAAACCATTCCATTTAATTAAATTCAAATAATTTAATTTACTAACCAAAAATTAAACCCATTTAATTTAATTTACCAATCACACACATATTTTTGTCACCTTTATCATTATTATTTAATTCAATAGTAATAAATCCTCTTTCAATTTCATCAACGGGTCCCCATCATTAACATTAATAATTATTATTATTATTGACGCCCTTTATTTTCATATAATTACTCCATATATCCCATAACATTATATTCACGCATGGTTGGGAACCCCATTCACGTGCCTCTTCATGTTATTATTATTATAACAAATTATTATATAATAATACCCTTTTAATGTTATTAACACAATTCCAACTTTAATTGTGGAGAACCGCACAACGCCTCCTGTACAAGGTCACACCCATGCACCCCATGCATTTATTCCTTTATAACTTATTCCATGTGCATCCCATCATTTTATTAAATATATTCGATTTTATTTATTATATTTTACAATGATTAAATTAAAACCATTTTATCTAATTAACACCAAATATTTTCACGCCACCATTATCAATTATTATTATAAAAAATTATTATTACAACACGTGTCGTGTTTGACCACATCAATTTTTTTACAAAGAAATGGACCGGAGAGGTCCGGGCCATTACATGATATCATTATAATTTATGTTAAAAATAAATGAATAGAATCCAAATCAAATTTTATTTAATTCATAATTTATTGAATGCATGTGGATTATTATAATCCTATATTTGAACTTTTCATCTTATTGGATTCATTATATTTATTATAATATTAAACTGTACGAAACTCTTCCATCCCTCCTCTGATTATGTAATGGTCTACAGGTCCATTTTTTCTATTGTGACAACCCTATTCCCTCAATTTGTGGATTAAAAATAAATATTTACTCTATGGATCTCCCAATTTATTAGAGGAAGATCAAATTCGGAGCCGTGACGAAACCAATCCAAGAGAGATATATAGGTGGATAGATAGAAAACGATGACATGAACCATAAATTGTTCAATGACCTTTTCCCTCAATCAATAGTTGGTTTATCATCTACTAGAAAAAATAACCATTATTAAATGCTTAATTTAACTGATCCTTTTGTTTTCAGACAACCATAACATACATCATCAAATGTTATTTCCAAAAATTATTTTCTATTTAGTGTAGACATTTATTTTTCTAATATAACAACTCAATAATATATTTCTGTTTACTTTCATAAATAATATTTCTATCCATTTATTCAATAAAAATCTTTTGAAATCACAAGAATTCAGTTGTCTCAAATGAATAATCCTATTGATAATATCTATGATGATGTAGAAAAACCGAATTGAACCTGAATTTCTTTAATCAATGAAATAGAAAATCTATCAATTTTTATCGTTGTTTAATTCTGATAATCCAGATGTGAATTTATTTGACGAGGATTGGATTAAAAAATGAAAGATGAACTTAATGTGTTTAAAAGGATCAATGTTTGGACTTTGGTTTAACATCCTAATTATAATTCATTAATTGGAGAAAAATAGGATTCACCGAAAAAATGTAATAAAAAGGTAATAATATTTAAGAATGATGCAAAACATATTACTAATGGTTATAATATGTGAATTAACTACGGAGAAATCTATGCACTAGTAGCATGACATAAACATATTCAACAAATTCTATATTTAGTATCATTATTAAATATTAAAAAATTTCAAATGGAAGTTAAGTGTTAATTCATTAAATTACATATTTAAGAAACTTTTTATGTATATCAACAACCATTTTAAAAACACAAAACATCTAAACCATGTTTATAAACATAACAGAGAACATTATAGACATAAACATTCCAATAATTATCGATACGATATAGTAATTAGATTATTTTATATTAACCATTTTTAAGGGAGCTATTGATCCAAATAATTTAATAACAATATTTATAAAAACCATATGATTGTACAAATATATTTTGATGATGTTATATATTGTTCTAATAAAAAATAATTAATATTTTTCATTGAAAATCATATGAAATCTGAGTTTGAAATTTCTATGATGGGAGAGATAACATACATTATAGGTTTTCAAATATCACAAAAAGAAAAAATTGTATCTCAAAATGCATATGTAAAATAACATTGTAATAAATTCAAGAATGAAAACATTACCTTTAGGTGTTCTTTCATTAAGACATCTCGTACTTTTGATCCTCTCAAAGCTGTGAAATGATTAGATGAAAATAATTTTAGAGGTATGACTGCAAGTTAACATTACATAATAGCTAGTCATATAGAATTTATGTTTTCAATATGCTTAAATGTTATATATAAAGCCAATCAAAAAATAATCTAATCTTAATGCTATAATATAATATTTTTTAACTTTAGGGGAACATTGTATTTACACATATTCTATTTTTCTATAAATTATTTCGAACATAAATGTTTTAAAATTTTGGATTCACCATTAAATGAGTATTAATATATATTAGTTTAGTTAATTTCTATATTTTGATCGGATATGTACATCATGTATGATCTTTTGTTTGGCCATTTAGTTGATTGGATACACCATTCAAGGAGTAATAATATATATACGTTTAATTAATTTCCGTATAATGTTCAGATCTTTATATCCTGTATGATTCATATTAAACTTATTTCTATAAATACATTAACGCATGACACATGACATGAAAATCATGTAAGAATTGTAATCATTAAGTTAAAAATACACATCATGAAATTATGTGATAGTTCATCTTTGAAATATATCTCAATTTTATATTGTATACAATTAAACATTATTTTACCTCACATTTGAGTAAATAGAAGCATATGAAATTGATGAAGAACCCTTATTAATAGAGGAAGTTCATTTTTGGAGACAAGAAAAATAATATCCAATAGAGACAAATATGTGCATTTGTGGAAAACTAAAACACGAAACATAAATTGTTAAGGCTGTTTTACCCTCAGTCTATTGTTAGTTATTTATCCACTAGAAAAAAGAATCGTTTGTAAAATCATGATGATACTGATCCCTTCATTATCTAACAACCCCAAATAACATCTTTAGATGATATATCAAAAATTAATTTTCAACTTCTTTTATAATTATTTTCTAATGAGAAATCAATTATATAATACAGTTATTATATTTTTAATCATGAATATTTTTGACCTATTATTGAATAATTGACTTCTGAAAACCCAAGAAGTGAGTTGTTTCTTATGAATAATCCATGTGATAATATCAATAATGATATATATCAATAGAATAGAACTGTAATTTCATTCAGAAATATATTTGAATATATATCACTTTTATCACAATTCAAGCCTAACTGTACTGATGAGGATTTAGGTTATGAGGATTGGATGAATGAAATTCATGATTAACTCAATGAATATGAAAGAAATAATGGTTCAACATTTTTTGAATGTCCTAATGATACTTTTATTATTGTATTATAATGTGGTTTTCATAAAAATTGTGATGAAAATGACATAATAATTATAAATAGGACTAGAATTGTTACTAATGGTTATAATTAACAATAGTTAGTTGGATATCGTGAAACGTATGAACACGTAGCAATATGTGTAGTTATTAATATTCTATAAGGAATGAAAATTTCAAAATAAAAAAAGAATAAACACAATGGAACATGGAGTTACACACTATGTCAAAAATTTCTATCATTGAATAATTAATTAAAAATTAATTCAATGAATTTACATTTATTCCATGCATAACCATTAATTTAACAATAATTGTTTTCTAGGCCTGTCTAAAACCAATTCAGTAAGAGTACACATTGTGTAACTTCCATACACAGTGTGTAATTTTTTCGAAACTAATGGAAAATGTATCCTCTTGCATGGCCTACCGGAATGTTAAATGTGTAACACATATACGACATGATGTGTATCCAATTTAAACATTTGATACTAACAAATTAACCATGGCATAGTTTGCACACCAAGTCCCTCATTGAGTTTCATGGATAGGGAATGAAAATAGTACATGCCCAGCAGCTGGCATCTACAAACAGTGTAGTTTTTTCAAAATACACAAAATACAAAATTTATATTTTAAACTATAAAAACCATATCCACATATTAATGTTGGTGTTTATTACATTAATTTTTCATTCCATTGGAAAAGTTTTAATATATATAAATGTTTAATTAATTTTTTTATAATGTTCATATCTGCATTTCATTTTTGTTTCATATTATAGTTATATATCTACAGGAATTGAATCATAACAACTCTCAAAAAATAAGGTAATAAATGTAATAATTAGGTTTATTGTACATTTCATGAATGTTAGTAATAAGTCATATATGGAAATTATCTCAATATTCAAAAGTATACATGAATAATACATATTTGGGTTGTTCGGATGGGTACACATCGTGTTGCCTACATGGTATACATATATATATATAGTTAATTTAAAATAAGTGTCTTTAATATTTTGATGGATGGTAATCTCAAATATATTTCTATGTGAATTTTTGTAAAATAATGGATTATATAAAGAATATAATTAATTGATTTCATAATAATTTATTTTAAAATAGAATGAATAAAATTCAACTCAAAATTTTTTAGATTCATAATTTATTTAATGCATGTGGATTATTATGATCCAATATTAGAACTTTTCATCTCATTGGATTCATTAAATTTATTGTAATATTAAATTGTAGGAATCTCTTCCATCCCTCTTATTATGTAATGGTCTACATGTCCATTTTTTCTATTGTGACAACCCTATTCCCCCACTTTGTGGATTAAAAATAAAAATTTACTCTATAGATCTCCCAGGTTATTAGAGGAAGTTCAACTCTGGAGCCGTGATGACACCAATCCAAGAGAGATATGTAGGTGGATTGATAGAAAACTATGACATGACCCATAAATGGTTCAATGTCTTTTTCCCTCAATCAATAGTTGGTTTATCATCTACTAGACAAACTAACCATTAGTAAATGCTTAATGTAACTTATTTTTTTGTTTTTAGACAAACACAACATGCATCCTCAAATGTTATTTCCAAAACTGATTTTCAATTTTGGGTAGACATTTATTTTTCTAATATAACTACTCATGAATATATTTCTTATTTCATTCGTCAAATATATTTATAACCTTTTATTTAAGAACAATCTTTTGAAATCCCAAGAATTCAGTTTTCTCGACGAATAATCGTAATGATAATATCTTTGATGATGTAGAAAAATCGATTTGAACCTGAATTGCATTAATCAATGAAATAGAAAATCTATCATTTTTTATTGCAATTCAATCCTGATAATCCAGATGAGGATTTAGGTGATGAGGATTAGATTAAAAATGGAAGATAAACATAATGTGTTTAAAAGGATCAATGTTTGGACTTTGGTTGAACATCTTAATTATAATTCATTAATTGGATAAAAATAAGATTCACCCAAAAAATGAAATAAAAATTTAATAATAGTTAAGAATGATGCAAAACATATTAATAATGGTTATAATATGGGAATTAACTATGGAGAAACATATGCACTGGTAGCACTACTTAATCATTTTTATAAAATTATATATTTAATACCATTATTAAATATTTATAAATTTCAAATGGATGTTAAGTCTTCATTCATTAAATTACATATTTAAGAATCTGTTTATGTATATCAACCGCCATTTTAAAAACAAAAAACATCCAAACCATGTTTATTAACATAACAGAGAACATTATAGACATAAACTTGTAAATAGATCTCGTTATGATATAGTAATCAAATTATTGTTACAATAAATATATTTAAGGGATCTATTGATCCAAATAATTTAATAACAATATTTATAAAATCCTTATGATATTACAAATATATTTTGATGATGTTATATTTTGTTCAACAAAAAAATAACTAAAATTTTACATTGTGGATCATATGAAATCTGAGTTTGAAATTACTATGATGGGCGAGATAACATAAATTATAGGTTTTCAAATATCACAAAAAAGAAGTAATGTATCTCAAAATGAGTATGTAAAATATCATCTTAATAAATACATGTATGAAAGCATTTCTATTATTTTTTTCATATTAAGACCTCTCATACATTTGATCGTCTCGATGCCATTAAATGATTTGATCAAAATAATTTTAGAGGTATGACTACAGGTTACATTACATAATATCTAGTGATATGGAATTTATGTTTTCAATATGCTTAAATGCTATATATAAATCCAATAAAAAAATAATATAAGCTTAATGCTATAATAAAATATTTTGTTACCTTAGGATAACATTGCATTTACACTTATTCAATTTTTCTATAAATTATTTCGAACTAAAATGATTGAAAAATTCAGATACACCATTAAATTAGTATTAATGTATATAAGTTTAATTAAATTCTTGTAATATGTTCGGATATGCATATCATGTATGTTCTTCTATGTGTAAATTTAGTTGATAGGATAAACCATTCAAGGGGTATTAATATATATAAGCTTAATAAATTTCTCTATAATGTTCTGATCTGTATATCCAGTATGATTCACATTATACTTATTTCTCTAAATACATTAAAGCATGACACATGATTGGAAAATCATGTAAGAATTGTAATCATTAAGTTAATAGTACACATCATGAAATTATGTGATATGTCAGCTATGAAATATATCTCAAGAGTATATTGTATATAATTTAACGTTATTTTACATCACATTAGTTGTGAAAAGAATCATAGGAAATCCATGAAGAACCCTTATTAATTTAGGAAGTTCATTTTTGGATACAAGAGAAAACCAATCAAATAAAAACACATAAGTGGATTACTGCAAAACTAAAACACGAAACCTAAATGGTTAATGGTGTTTTACCCTCAGTCAATTGTTAGTTTATTATCAACTAGAAAAAAGAAGCCTTTGTAAAATCATGATGATACTGATCCCATAATTTTCTAACAACCCAAAATAACATAATCTAATGTTATTTTAAAAACAAATTTCAACTTCTTCTATAATGTTTTTCTTATGAGAAATAAATTATATAATAAAGTTATTATATTTTTTATCATGAATATTTTTCACTTATTATAGAATAATTGACTTCATAAAACCCAAGAAGTGAGTTTTTTTATGAATAATCCATGTTATAATATCAATAATGATATATATCAATAGAACAGACATAGAATTTCATTGGGAAATAAATTTGAATATATATCACTTTTATCAAAATTTAATCCTAACTGTCCTGATGAGGCTTTAGGTTATGAGAATTGGATGAAAGAAATGCATGATTATCTCAACGAGTATGAATGAAAAAATGGTTCAACATTAGTTAAATGTCTTAATGATACATCTATTATTGTATTAAAATGTGGTTTTCATAAAAATTTTGTTGAAAATGACATAATAAATAGAAATAGGAATATAATTGTTACTAAAGGTTATAATTAACAAAAGTTAGTTGGATATCATGAAACCTATGCACTCATAGCAATACATGAAGTTATTCATATACTTCAATATTATGTAGAATAATAAAATTTTAATATTTGTCAAATGATTTTGAAATTTTCATTCATTAAAGTATATTTTCAAGAGAATGTTTATATAAAATAAACTAGTGGTTTTGAAAATACATAAAATTGATAAAATGTTTATTAACTAACCAATGTGATTTGTGGACTTACACAATCCCATAGTGATCAGTATAATAAGTTATCATTTTTTTGATACGAAATTACATTGTAATGGGAACTACAGATCCATATATATTTATTACATATGTTAACAAAAATTTTATCATTGAAAAAATATATATTGATGTCATTATATTTTTCTTATTTTCATATAAATAAATATATTACATTGTGGATAAAATAAAATCATTGTTTGAAATGAGTATGAAGGGTTAGTTAATGTACAATCTAGGATTTCAAATTTCAGAAAAAAAAATAATGTAATATTATATATATAAAAAATTATAGAAATTTTCTTCTAAAGACATTCTATAATGAAAATAATTAATGTATTAATACACCAATTAGAACCTCTAATAAATTATATCTTTATGATCTTATGGATCATGTTTATCAAAATACTATTAAATGTGTGTTTGAATATTTAGATTACATACAAGTTACTTTTTTGGATTTAACAATTTCTATATACTTATTTTGTAGATATAAAGCCAATCATAAATAATATCATCATAATGATTTAATAATTGTATTTCATTATCTTAATAGAACTATAGATTTAGGCTTCTTCTATTCATGTCAAAATTATGATGCACTAAACAATTTTTCTGATGCTAATTTTACTGGATATTGAATTGATATTAAATGTTATTTAGGAGTATCTAATTTTGAAGGAGATTCTTTATTTCTTGGGTTATGTAAGAATCAATAATGAGTAGAACTATAAAAAAAATGAATCTAAATCTATGGTAGGAAGATGTTTTATTTCTCAACTATTATAGAATAATAATTCAATTGCTGACTACAGAATGAATTATACTAAAACTGAAATTTTGTGTGATAACACAAATTCCATTTATTTTTGTTAAGACCCATCACATCCCATTTGTAAAAATAAATTATACATAATACATTATTTCCATTAAGACAAAACATCTAAAAGATATATTATTTTTCAATTTATTGAAATGATATATCAATTTGATGATATTTTTACTGAACACCATAGTTCTGGTAGATTTGAATACATCAAACAAAACATAGAAATGATCAATATCATGTGATTAATGAAATCAAATTCTTGATTTCAATATACTTACATTAATGAACTCTATATCAATAGGGGTGGAAAATATTATTTTCTATTTCTAAAAACATTTTATTTATGAAAACATTAATTTCTCTAAATGGTTTTTGTTTTATATTTAATTTTTCAAAAATAGAAACTTTTTGAAAAATTTCTATAGTCATATTTTGTTATAAACACTACATTAAAGTAAAATGAATTAAAAATTATTAATTATGGTCAAAAATATTTCCAAAACCAAATGTTTTTATAAAATGTTTTATGTATCATAATATGTTATTAAAATTTTGGACTCAAAATTTATTATAGAATGTTTGGAAATATTTTTTTATAACCATTATTATAAGATGTTTTATTTAAAAAAATCAATATTATCAATGTACTCATACTAATGATACTTTTACACACCAAATGAAAATTTTCATTTAGTTTTTACATTGAATAATTAGATTAGATATAAAATTTATTATTTACATGTAATTTTAATTTAAATATATTTTTTTCAATCATATATGTTTTCAAATCAGATATAAACTCATTTGAAATAATTTTTTCATAAAACATTAATGAGATCAAAATTAACAATAAATTATTTCCTCAATTAATTCTTGATCGTCATATTATATAAGGACTTTTAATCTATGACTTTGAAATTTATGTAATTCTTACCAATATTTTTATTCCTATACTAATGTTAAATAACTGATTTCCTTTATAAGTTCTTTTATGCATTTTTCCTAATTCTTACTACTCCATTAATTGATATGTCTATAGTTTTGGCATTTTTATAATCATTGTTGCATGTCTTAGTAAAATGGTAACTTAATTATATTTTTGAATAGAGCGTATTCTATAGAGAAAGAATCATCAAGATATTTTTTTGTAGAAAATTAAAATTCATTTATTAACAATAACAATTAGTTATCATGGTTAGGAGAATGTATGTATAGAAAACTAGATAAGTATATTGATTAGCATTTTCCCAAAATTATAAAATAATTTTATTCCATAGTTTGAGAAGGAAATAAAGGATGTTGAATAATAATAGGATAAATAGAAATAAGTTAGAGAAGAAGAAGAAATATATGAAGAGGAATAAGACTGTAAGGAATAGGATGAATAAAAAGATGAAATAAAGATTTATGAATTGTAAAAATAAAAGAATACATTGGAAACATAATCATATTAAACTCCAATAGCTTCAATATCAGATAAGGATTTAGACATAGAAGAATTAAGGGAAGAAAAAACAGTAACCATAGAAGAAGAAAATTGATCATCAAAAGATGAGGAAGATGATAAAAAATCAATGAAAATGATTTAGATAACATTGAATCTAAAAAGAAAGATGAAATTATTAATGTATCAGATGAAGAAAAATTTTCATATAATGGAAATTAAAATATTGTGAATAATGAAAATCCAAATGTGGAATCCATCAGACCAAATTATTCTAAAGAATTATAATGTTAATCAATCTATAATGGCATTGTATCTCCAAATGATTTTAACTATATTTTACAAACTATAGAAAGGATACGTGATTCCATTCTATTACATCAAAACATAGAGGAAATGTGTAAATATATTCAAAATAATCTAAACTAAAAATCTGAATCATGGAAGGTATTAATATGATCATCTTGGCCACATTATGACATATTTGAAATCATTTAAAAAGACAAATATTTAAATGATATCATACTATCAAATGATTTATGGTTCGAACAATGTGGAAATCGATCTTATGGATCATGATGATATGTTAATATATGTATAGTAAAATTATTTTTAAATTTAAAAATCTTTGGATACTCAATCAAGAATAATTTCTAATAGTGTTATGATAGTTGAAGAGTTCTAAGATAAAAATTAGGGTCAAAATGAGGATGTTAATGGTTTGAATGAAATGGTTCACAGTTTATAGTTATTAAACTAAATACTAATAATGGTTTAATATGATATTTTTCTTTGTGAAAGAGGAAAATAAAATTATCTCTAAGTAATATGGAAGGATTACATAATAATTTCAAAAGAACCCTGTGAAGGACGACTACATCCTGAATAATAAATCATCAATTGCACAGGCATATAGGGATCATGATGCAATTAATAAAGTAATGATAATTGTAAAAATTATGATGAATATGGATTGTAATTTATTTATTTGAACTCATGATGTTTATATTGTTTTTTGAATTAATGTTAAATATGAATGAATTTTTGATCCTAATGTCATTTTTAAGAATGTATTCCTATAAATTTTTGAGGTATCTTATTCTTTTAATGTATGTATGATTATTTATTTAACAAAATATAGTTTCATATGTTATCTAATTCTTACATTTTATGATAAATACCTTCCATATTATTTTTTTAAATAAAAAAGGGGAGAAATTTATAAAAGGGTTGATGTTTTTAAACAGATAATTCTTTGAGATATTATCCTAAGTGTGAGATAATATCATAAGGGAAATCAAAGTAAATTAATTCCTTACATCAGTTTATAATGATGTTATACACTAAGGGGGAGTTAACATATGATTTATATCTTTGTGGATCCTAAAACTATAATGGGTGAAATTTTATTTCAATGTTATTATTTTTTTCATTTTAGGAATTATAATGTTTTTCCAAAATAGTGGGTATCACAGAGTCAAAAGTCATACTTATTTAATTTCATTTACTTTTTTTGGAAATAGAAAACTCATCCTTAAAACACTAATTTACTACCTTTATATATCCTAAGTGTTTTATTATATTTTTTAGAAAGTGTTATATTATAACAAAGGTAGAAAGAATTTCAATGAAAACAAATATTAACTTATTGTTTCTTATTCTGCTCAATTTAAAATAGGGAGAATAACATAAATTGGAATAACTAGTTGTTTGATCAGTGGTTAGAGTTGCCTTTAACAAAATTATGTTATGAAAATTATACTAACCCTATTACAAATTCATTAGACTAAACCTTTTGAGTTTTTTGATTGAAAATAAAATAAGATGTTTATCGGGCTATTGTGATTTTATAATTTGTTTGATTAGAATTATATATATCATATGGAATCTAGAATAGCATTGTAATGGTTAAAATCTATTTGATGTTGAACAATCAATGTTCAAACCAACATTTTCTAGCAAGTTGAATATAATGATTAGTAATACCTTTCAAGTGTTATCTGTCTGAGGTTATTGCAAATAACTATGAAACATTTCAATTGAAAACTAGCATATAGACATGGAATCATTTGAATAGTTGGGAACTGATGAAATTCATAACTGAATTAATATAAATATTACTCTACATGATCACCTCTATACAATTTTTTTTGATAATTTAGAGAGAAAACATTATATGGATCCATTTTGAGGATTTAAATTCCATAAGAACTATTTTCAATTGTAATTTTATGTCCAATCATTCTAAAGATTGAGGTATTATAACTATAAGATGATGGTGAATCTGATCCATTGGTACAAGGTATTTTGTAGATATAAAGGAAGATTTCTATCATCATATATGAGGATTTCATGGCCACAAAAGACATATCTGAATCTGATCATCATATATAGGGATTCTTGAGGATTGAAAACATAAGTGATTATGTGGCATTGGATTGAGAGATTTACTGGTATGGAATTTCATAATTTATAGTAGGTACTGAAAATTATGTATATCTTTATTGGATGGTGAATACGTGAATGATATTGAACATCATTATGGAATATTATTATATTGTAATATGTAAATTTTGATATATATCACTAGAAAACATCAATGGGATCATTTACATTTCTCACATTCATTTTATGTGCCTATACATTGTTATTATATTCTTATATTTCCTTCATAAGAAAACAAAATATTATTTTTGTGCTCATTTTTTGAAAAATAAAACCAAATAAATATTAATAAGTGATTATAATAGTGAAGAACTGACCCCAATACACACTTTAGAAAATGATCTTGTTCGTCCATATTCATCATTCTGAGCTTCTAATAATAATATTTCTTTTCCTTTAGTTTGCATCAATCACATGATGTCCCCTTTAATGTGATTTACCACATAACTATTGATGCAAGGGATAACTAAAATATATAACATTATATTAAATTTGTGTATCCAATCAATGCGTTAATGACTCAAATAGATTTTAAATGACAAAAATATCATTTTAAAGATATTTCATGTCAATCTGAGCTTCTTTGGTCTATTTTAACACCTATAAACATGTCATGTCATTTATTATAGAAATATTAATAATGTAATACGACACCATAATCCATTAATATCAATATTATAATCATATAGATTTTTCTTGTTCTAAAAAATCATATATGATTCGAGAAATGATAACATTGTATTTAAAATAAATCTAATGTAATTTATTGAAATTTGATGCCCTCATGGGAGATATATAATTTTAATAAAACAATAAATTGTTACTTATGGTTTTACATCATACTGAGTGACACGAGCATCTGATGTATGTAGAGTTGAATGTAATATATAAAAATTGACTGGCTGATCATTCTCCTAGGATTTCCTAACAATCAATGTGTGTTATCATTAAATTATTACTCTTTATCTATTTTTTTTAAATAGCTCTAAATTTGAGAGGTAAACAACACATTCGATTATACTAAGACATTCATGTTTTCGATCGATGTGAAAATTATTAATATTCATTGTAAATGACATAATGATCATTTTACTAGGATTTCATGTTAATCAGATCATGTTTTGATGGTCTTACCCCAAACCATATGATTTTCCAATTATTAAAAAAATAATAAAAATGTCAAACCATACCTTAATTTATACTAATAAATATATTTATAAAATTTATTCAAAATTTATTCCAAAATATTAAAAAAATGATTCATATAATATTATCCATAACATTTACAACAATTCAGATTCATTTTCATGTTTATCCCCCCCCCCCCACAATGGTAGATATTTAATTTTAATTAAACTGTTCAATGTTAAACATTTTTTTCCACCATATCAAGAGACACTAGAATATAATGGATGCATCATTTATTAATACGAATAAAAAGTGATTATGTGATAATTCTCACCTTATTTCATGTCAATAAATGTGTGTTTACTTTTTATTATGCCCTTCAATGATATTTTTAACTTATATTCAAATCTGAGTGGCAAACATGACATTGAATCCTATTGAGAAGTTAAGGTATCAAATCAATGTGACAATTTTTCTTATAGATTATAAATGACATAAATGTCACATTACAAATATTTCATTTCAATCAGTGATCATTTGATTGGTGTTAACCCTTACATCTAACCTTAATCCATACTGATCAATCTGGGCATAAAAACAACACACAATTGATTCCAACACAAAAAAAATGATTTGATGAATGATCTCTTTGATCATCACATAAATATGATATATTTTTATTATTTCTCACCCCCACCAATTGGAGATAATTTATTTTAATTAAAACAATAAAATTCTATATGTTGTTTTCGAATGAATCACCAACTCAAGCATTCGAGGGATCCAATGTTGACAAATATATATTAAAAATGAATCAGTGTTTTTGATCACTTAATTTAATGTGAATTCAACTATTTTTTTCTTGGTATTAATCCCCTTTATGTGATTTTTCACGAAAAAATATTTTTTGAGTACTAATGCCACTTTTGAACATACTGACCAATTTGTATTTCTGATTGATGTGCTGATGATTCTAATGGATTTTAAATGACTTATAGATAATTGTAATAGAATATCATATTAATTGGACTTCATTATTCTCTTCTTATTTCACAATAATCCAAGTGTGTTTCCTCACTTTTGAGTTCCAAATCGATAATATTTAATTTGATGAAAAAATAAATGTAATAATGTAAGGTAAATTACAGAAACAATTTTGTGCATAAAATTGATATTTTCTTAAAATTTATAGATATAAATCACTCAATGGTAATTTTAATTGGTTTTCCAACTAATAAAATTGTATTTATTTGGTTTTGAATTACCACATCATTTAATTTCATTCTAATGAATATGTAAATATGATTACTGACTTTACTAAAAATAAAAAATAAATGAGACATTACTTTTGAATAGGAACCTGTAACGATAAAATAAATCATTCCTCATAGATATAATGCATCATGTAGGACCATGGAATATAAATTCTTCTATTGCAGAAGTGTCCTATAGAAAAATAAAATTATAAATATAAAAAAATTGAATGTAATAATAATAAAAAAAAATAATGTATAAACATGCACTGTGTGATCCTCTACACCATCACCATTGAATATATACTCCCATAGTTCTCACACAATAGCTAGAAACAATATTTTTACCTTATCGAGAGAATGAATCTTGCCTCCAAATATATCACATCTTATGTCATTCTAGTAATAACAGGAGAGAAAATGTTAGAAAATGAATCAATAAAATTAGGAAACATTGTTCTCTATATCTTGTTATATCAAAGTCTACCAATATCAATTATGTGATGAAATATATCCTCACTCTAAATGGAAATTTTATCGATGTTCATATGGAAGCTATTATAACACGACCTCAAATAAATCATGTGTAATATATATATATATATATATATAATTAATTAATTCACTATCATTGAAGAGGAGTCATAAAATCATGTTCATTTCAATCTCGAGGTATCATCCCACCATATAATCTATCAGTCGATGTACCATTATCGCATAACTATAATCCAATTACATATAAAAAAGAACAAAATACCATATTAAATAATAAATATAATTATTAAATTATTAATACATCATGACAAATCCTGAAAATGTGATGAGTCCCTAATATATGAGGTAGTCAAATATATCACACGATTCATAGAATGACACACAACCATCCCCTAATCTCAATTAATTAAAATTTCATTAATGTAAAATGTTAAAAATTAAATGAAATATATAAAAAATAAATAAATAGGATCACTATCATTTCCTCCGGGGAGATATATGTGACCATGTCACACCAATAATATGGGGGAACACATCTAGACTCAATCTAGAATATGTAGGGCACCCACACATTGTACCGAGTACTCCCTTTTCACTCTAACTTTATAATTTTCTCACATTTTACAAATTTTTCCCATAAAAATTTCTTATAAAAAATAGATATATCTTCTACATTTTTCTACTTAAAATAGTTAATTATAATTAATTTATGTGTTTCTTAAGAATACCAAATAAACTAAAATTATTGTCTTACCTGAATTCCCTACATAGTCAGTATAATGTGTGTTAAGGGAATTAAGTCCTGTAATGTGTAATCAATGGGAATCTATGTGGGTCAAGAATGATATAACCCATCTATAGAATAATTGAACGGGCACCCTCCCACAAGTGATTGTATGCCTTATAAAATCATATATCATGGGTCTTGTTTTGAGGAAATCACATTACTTGGGCCTTCCAATTGAGAGGAAAAATATGTCCTATCAAATCCTATTGAAATAAAATTGTTAAATAATTTGAAATATTTTCCCATTTACGTTAAAATTTTATGATAAAATATAAATACACATTTAATTTCATGAATACATAGACCTATATATGTAGGTGACTCACACGAAAAATATAGATCTATTTTGAATTATGCTAACATGTCTGCAATCAATGAAATCAGTAGTAGTTCATCAAACATTAAATATGAATCAAATAAATAGATATAAATTACAAAATAAAACATTTAAAAGTTTTATAAAGAGTTAAATATTATAAAATTAATTTAAAACAAATGATTTTGAAAAACATCGTGCCTTTCACTTAACATGAAAATATATTATTTATCCATCAACTTTATTTATAATGTATTGACTATCTTCATCATGTTGATCTATAGTCTGTTAATCTACCTATTTTGAAAAAATGATAATAGACTATACTTCATCTAATTCAAATTAATATATTCCTAAAATTTTCATTTTCATATAAACATTCCAATTTGGATTAGATATCCTTGTGGTGAAGAATATATGATTCACTTGTGTTGAAAAATGAAAATTATGATACTAACTCATTCATCTCAATATAAAATAGTACTAATTTTCACCAATGTGAACTAATTTTGATCAAAATTACATAGATATACTGGATCAATCAAATTAAACATTAAAAATATATATTTCAATCTTTATGGAAATAAAAAATCCCTAATGTCATTCAATTGAACATAATAATAACCAAAATCAAGAGATGGATAACAAATGTCATGGTGTTTTGATTATTGTTTGTCATCAACATATTAAATATTAATATGAAATGAAATATCATGTAATGATTTGTAATGAAGAGTCATTAAAGATAAAGAATCAGCTAGTTGGATAAATTTTTCATTCGATGTATGGTCACCTAACTCTTATATGTTGTGTAACTACATATTTCAGTGATTTCAATAAATAATTATTTAGAATGAAATTATTATTTTACTTCTATTTTAATGATACTAAATTTATACATAATAAACCATGAAATAATCATGAAACGAACCATAATGGGACTTTTGAATATAATAATCTATATATTAATGGATATCTTGATTGGTCATATTTGCATGTTAAGGAAAAATGATAATACATTATTTAAATAATCTGAATCTACATAACAACATAACACGTAATTGTTGAGCAACAAAAACTAATATGACACTTACTAAAACAAATATCAAACAATTAGAATACTAAAAAAGAGGTATTTATGAGATTATACCACTTAGATATTGTCTATATGAAATATAGTTCATTCACTATACATCCTATCATGAATCCGAGATAGATTGTTTCATTTGGTTCAACATTAATAAGATATTCAACACTAAAAGTAGTTCCCTCATCCATCATATAATAATTTCCTATTGATACCTCTATATGATCTATTTTACATATAATTCATTTTAATATATTTATATACCTTTTATTAGGATACATCCTCCAGAATCACAAAAACACTTGTAGCAATTACATAAATGGTTATGTGTGCTATTAAATGAATCAGAACACAATAGAATGAGATTGAAAATAGTTTTTAAAATTGAAAAATATTAATTAAAATCCTATCTAGTAAATTTTTAAATAACGTATTCATTGATTTTTTTAAAAATTATTTCCAATAAATTACTCAACTCAATCAATGTTTGAACAACATTTACTGAAAAACTATCAAAAATTCTGATTGGAATTGACTATTAAAGTAGTATTTGATTGTCAAGAATTTTCTTCCATTTCTAGATGAGTATCCATCATGAACCATGATCATATTTAAAATTAAATTGAATTTCATTTTTCATCATCTTATAATAGGCTGTGGGAATGTATATTCCACTACCCTCACAAAACTATAAATGAAATTGTTTCTTTAAAACTATTTCTTCTAAATCACATCACGAGTTGACATAATACATTTATTTTTTACTCAAAGCAAAAATGGTAACCAATAAATTATCACAATAAAAAATTACAATGTGCATGACATTCAGATTATTCATTAATATGTTTGATTTTAATTAAGGGATATTTTAAAACAAATTCCATCCACTCGTGACTATATTTTCTAACCACACCACTAATTTAGGGTAATTAATGCACTGATAGATCCTAAAAATTAGATATCATGTGAATGTTTTCATTCACAAATATTGATATTATTTCAAATAATTTCATGATCTTAGTTAATGGGTTGAATTCTATAGAACCATAAAATCCCAATTTGGTCTTTCTGAACATCTGATGAGGGGGAAGAAAATATATGTGTCCAATTTATGTTAATTTTTTTCAATGTTTAATCCGTATAAAATTTTTCATTTTGTTGAATCATGGGATATAAAATTATCCGTTAATTATCATACCTAATATATTTGTATAATTAGAGAAGCCATTAATTATCTATAATAAAATTCACTACAGTTGGAACATTTCATTCATTTCAAAATCGTAAGTTATAACACATCCTCGCAAAAATTCATAAAACTTGTCAATAAACAAATGAAAATAAATATCACTATTTTCCCCCAAAATCTAGGTCTACCAATAAGATTTAAAATTATTATAATTTATTATTCTATACAAATAGACAATAGAAGATTATATAAAACAAACGCTATGGGCCATCGATTTTGAGTTGCCACAAAAAAATACCTGAAAGAAAATTAAATCATCTAATACCAAACCAAATTAGAACATATTACATTCAATTGAAAAGGTAGGTGCCTTTAATAAATATACATTATTAGAAGTGAGGCTATAGGGGTTACAATATAACAATCCTTATTTAATTACATGTGCCAACCAAATAATTTAGAAAAATTTTGATTACATAAATAATATTTCCAACATCAGATTTAGTCTAATGTGATGATCTTTATAACAATGTGATTCCACTATTTCATAATGTAAATATGATAATTCTAATTTAACCAATTATCATTTCACATGGGAGATCTATATAATATATAATTATCCATGTTGGAATTTTATCTAATCAACATTCTGTTGTTTGAACAATAATTTATGGTTTCATACATGAATCCTATGTTCATTGTCAACTTGCAAGTGGGGTAATCTTACTATGTAATCATAGTATCAGTATGATTCACTTTTAAATAACATGAACAAAATGTTGAATGACACGTCTGACAACATATTCAAATCATTCAATTGAAGTAACACAATTACAGATAACAATTTATTATATGTAGTTGAGTAAAAATATCATTCAGTATGTGCATCATCATAAATATTATAAAAAATTCAGTGAATAAATATCTACACCATATCAAAGATTGATCTCATTAGATCAAAAATTTCATATATTAATTCAATTAGGATCCATCTCAAATAACATTTTATTTTGTATTTCATGCATCAGGTCAACCATCCCTACATCAACATCCATATGAATAGTGTATATTCAATGAAAATGAATACATTATTCCATATAAAAGGATCAACACTTATAATTTTTTAGAATCTCACTTAGAATAGGTGGTCCATTATGGTATCTCATGTAAATTGCTATATTATTTCTTATTATAAACACATACAACTAATATAGTCTATATGAAATCCTCTATTAATATCAATAAACAACATAATTCCATCAAAATATTCATTAGACATTATATTTGGATAAGAAATCCAACTCTAATCCAAATAAGTATATAATGAACCTCAACACATGAATGAGTACCCATACATGGAGAATAATTGGACAAGAATGATATTGACTATGCGAGTCCTATTTCTTGTATGCCTTCGGATAGATAATATCACCAATGGTAAATCATGAATACAAATGTGAGGAATTACCCAAAATGAGAAAAAATAAGAAGAGACATATAAGATATAAACAAATATCAAATTATTTTAAAAAAGATATATTAAATAATAATCCATACATGTAATGTCATTCGATACAAAAAAACAATTGATGAAACTAAAAGTACCAATGTGGTAAACTCAACAGTGACCATGAAGCCAAAAAAGTTACTATAAAACATCAACATAGTAATATAGTGCATGATCTAAAACATTCCCTTAATTACCTAAAACATATTTATATATATGTGGGTTGATCATAATATTACACTCATTAATATCCTCCCCAGAGCTTCTCACATAAAAAATAATGAAAGAACACTAAAGAACAATTAACAATAAGTGAAACTGACTCATCACCTAAATATGTATACTATGTATCCAACCTCTCCATGGATATAATTAACCCATAACGACATAAATAATCATTAAAAAATAATTTCAGAGTATGAAAAACATTACACGAAGATATTCCTAATGACCATAATAATCTAGTGCCTTAGGACTCAATGACCATATTTTTCTATATCATGAGATTTAAATGAATCATGGAATAAATATTAGCATATGGGTAACACAACATGATCATGATAAAATAAAAGGGGAGATATCATTTTCATAGCAAGAGAAAACAATGGACATATGTAAGAATAATCATTATCATATGGGTAAGAGAACATGATCATGATAATATAAGTTCATAACCGTCATATCAAATATAACAAAAATGAATCATGGAATAAATATTAGTAGTTAAAAGGATATTAATCTTAATGAAATAATGAAAAAATGCATTAAATCATAACATAGGGAAAAATGGAATTGTGGTAAACACAAAAGAATACAATCTTATTTTCATAGTAGCCAATGGATCACTTCCAAGACCAATTTAGTCTGATGGTTTCACTTGAAATACCTTCATGGTTGTCATGGATCACTCTCATGAACATCATAGAAGCTAGAGTTCACTCCTCATACCATATTACTATTCACAGATGACTCACATGGCCATCTTAGTAGTTAAGGTTCACTCCAATGACCATATTTTTCTATATCATGAGATTTAAATAATTACCCAATACATTGGAGGGTGATATAGGTCCACCAATCTCTTGATCAAATCAAGCATACATAAGCCACATAAGCATTTAAAATCATTTCAAAACTCATGAAATTAAATGGTTCTCATAAATATGTATAAATTTAAAACTGTTGGAAAAAGATACATGTTTCATAATCATTTCATCAAAAGAATAACTGATGAAAAGTAAAGATCTTCAAAAACATATAACTCGTGAATGAGATATGTGTTTCATAAAAATAATTCCATCAAAACATATTCTAATAATAGAATGAATATGAATGAAATCCTGGAATAATTTCCCTATAAAGGAAATAGTAACACCAATGGATATTAACATAGATTAGAAAGTTTTTTGACATATCATATAAAAAAACATTTCTTGAGGAAAAAGTCCTTCATTCTTTAAAAATATATTATAAATACATAACAACATTTGAAAATAATATTCATATAAATTAATTTGAAAGAATATAAGGATGAATTAAAATAATATATAAAACCATTTTATTTGAAAAATGAGCTACATAACATTTTAAAAACATTTGCATTGAAAACACAATGAAAACATAAATTATATATCAATTTTTAATTCAAAATACATTTAATCGAATATACTTTTAAAACATGCGAGGAAATATTGAAAATGTATTAAAAAGAACTTAATTGATAATACATTGAAATCATATAATGAAATCTAGAAAACAAATTCAAAAGAATTATTTTTAAAATAGTTTGAAAACATATAAATAAATTAAAAAATGTTTTGAAAACCATTACATTGATAATTAATTTAAAAATTATAAATAAATATTGAAAAAAATTTGATAACCATTTTTCTTGAAAATTTATATGAAATTATTTTTTCCTAAAATATAAAATTTTAAAAATTATAAGTGTGTTTCAATGAAATGATGTCGGGTAAATTTTTACATATCGTACGAGGTAAATAGAACATTCCCATTTGATTTGTAAATGATTTAGAAAAATTTATTATTTCTAAATAAAAAATAATACATCTTTCATGATATTGTTATAAAAAATAAATGTAAAAAATTCCTTTTAATTATTAGATGATAATGGTAAAATATTAATTGAACGTATTTTTAGAAAAAACATAGATTTTTTGAAAGAAAAGTTTGTAAAGATGAGATTTAATAAAAATGCTTTCTTAAAAATCATATTTAACAAAGAGTATTATGGTAGTAAAAGTTCCTGAATATATATTTAATTAACAATGGTTATGAAAAATCATTAATTTTTGTTGAAATATGGATCATTATATTTCATCAAATATGTATAATCATTAGGAATCCCAAAAAGCGATGAGATTGTTTCAATAAAATATTACCACTTGGTTTTGTGGAATAATACTCTTCATGTTAGAAATGTAAATTATATAAATCATTAAAGATCAGTAATGAAAATAAATTATCAATATAACACATAAGTTTTATGTATATATATCTAGAATATATATATAGGTGAATAGAAATACATGAGTCTCAAACGAGGAAAATTAATTCAAAACTATTTTTTTGCTATGGTAACATTTGAAACATAAACCTTGTGAAAGAAATATCATAAAATGGATTAATCAATAACTATAAATTCAATTATAATACCCATTTAATACCATAATGTGCATTACCTACAACCCTCAAAAGGAAGGAGTGGGGAACAAAACATATATCTCACAGAAATGAAAAGTGAGATGAAATCCCTTTACCATGTGTCATGACTCTAGTCGTACTTGTTCATACTCCATGTATTATAAATATAAATTTATTAAAAATCATTTTAATAACCATATTATTATATATTTAACCCTATAAGTATTTTATGACTTTATAATACCTTCTTATAAACCATCATATGTAAATGTTTCACTTAGGAAAGGATTTTCATTGTTCTTTGCATCTATCATAATTTGTTCCTTCATGAGACCTTATAATAATATAATTATTCCAAAATTTAAACATTGATAATATATAAAAAAAATCTAGTATATTTTTATTATAATAAATAATATACCATATAAATATGAAACAAAATATGCCATTAATGGAGATGAAAAGCAATATATATATGCATGAACAATATTTCTGTTTAATTGTCATGTTGGTGGAAACAACGAAAAAGATATATATGGATATATATTAATTTATATAATTATTATAGTAGAATTATTATATCTTATATATTATATAAAAAAATTACATATATTATTAATTCATTCCTTGTAGTGTATAAATAAATCACATTGTTTTGACTGGGATGTAGTCCTCACTTCCTATAAAGAAATTATTGTATTAACAAGAATAGAAATTATAAAGAGATATATTTTTAATAGAAATATATATGATTACATACATACTAATTATTAAATATGTGATATATAAATATTTTTTTCCATCATTATGGAAATCATGAGAGATGGTAAACAAAAATTGATTAATCATCGTTGAGTGAGGCAATAGTCCACCTACAGGTAAACAATATGTTGGTTACCCATTAGATGGATGTGTGTATAAGTGATTATAAAAATAATAACATAATAAAGTCCTACTATAATTCTTATAATATTATTTCATTATTACCATGGAATAAGAATATTTTAGTGAGTGGGGAAAGGAAATAAAATAAAGAAGTCTGAGTGACGGTGATACCACTAAATCGTGTAAGACCTTTTGGGTTTCCACAAAGGGTTTCCTTGGAACAATTTCATCACAAATGATGATTCATGGTGGAAGGGAGTAATTATAAGGAGCTAGTTGGGTATATTTATGATTGATAAAATGTGAATTTATAGGAGTGATGATGTTTAAGGACAAGAGGTTTTTTATAATGAAGGAGGGCTGACACTTGTATTATTTTAAAGTAAAGTAACCGGCCAAATGTTCTTTATTTAATGTGAATAAATAACAGTTAAAATTCATTAAAAAGACAAGATAATGTGTAAATACTACAATATAATGTCTTTAAAACACTTTTCTAGGTCCTTTTGGGCCTTAATGTTATGGTTTAATGTCATATTATGAATAATTTTACCCTTATAGTGGTAATTCATTTTAATTACAACACTTATATTTTTGTTAATAAACTAAGTTTACCATATTATAAAATATAATGTATTGTGATTCTAAAATTTTAAACAATATTTTTCAAATTCCAATCAAATAAGAATATAAATTAAATTAAATATAATCCCATTGTTGGGTCGACAATGTGGCGTTTTAAAGTAAAAATTTATCAATACTGTGATAAGTTTTTATATCTGATTTCAATATAAAACGGTTTCCAATTAAAATAAATATTTTAACTATTAACAATTTAATATATGTAAACATTTAATTCGGATTAAAATATAATATATCTTCATAAATAAATTAGATAATTTTGAATTTTTTAATTAAAATTTGGTATTTTTAACTATTCACCAAAAAATGATATTTAATATAATAATCCCAAGCATTTTCACAATGTTAATTTTTACATTAAAAATTATAATTTTAGTTTCATAAATTTATATTTCAAATGTGCTTAATATTAATTTTCTTATTTTTCACTGATGAACATTAAAAATAATTATTCGACAAAATATTTGTTTTTAACATTAAAAGACTTTACCAAAAATTATACCATTCAATATAAATATTTTTTATTTATATTATTCTTATATAAATAAGAATTTATATTTATTTAATACTATAATATTATTATTTTTTAACAAAATGGTTATAATTATTTCATTTATCCATTTATTACCTTAAAATTTTGTTTCATGGAATCATCAATGTTGTGTGTAACGTACGCCACGTCCAGGTTGTGTGAAAGGAATTTATGACATAATGCATTGAAAGACAAAAAGGAAAATTTAATATATTTGAAAATGATGCCCATAAAAATTGAGATGTTAAAATGATTTTCTATCATCATGTAAAATATAAAATATAGATCATGTAATATAATAATAAATCAATAAGGGCACCATGGTTCCTCTTCTACATAGGATTGCTGAGATTAACTAAAGTTTCTTGTCTTCAGCTGTCTGTCTCTCCAACAAAATATATCATGAATAAAAATTTTCTATGTATCATGACATTTATATCCTTTATCGCATCATCCCATTATATAATTCCATATCTCTAAATAGTAATCATGTTGTTTTCGGGATCCACCACTACCAGTATGGAATGTATTGTACACCGGGTATTATACCCACTACCATCACCGACCAAACACCGAGTATGGTACCTAATGTCATCACATCCAATACATGGAATTCCTTTAATAGTCCTTTGGATACTATATAAAAATACACATGTGTGTGAAATAACCACAATCCATTACATTCCATTAAAGTCATATATATGAAAACTAACCAGGATTCAGGCCAGAACATAATACTATTATTATAAGAGAATAATACCCTAGGGGGTAGTTAGTAATCTATCCCTCTCTAAAATAGATTTTTGGGAAAACAACCTCCCAGATTTTATATGTTGTCATTCACCCTACCGACATGGGTGAGATAGCATAATAAACACACAACAAAAATATATATAGTATATAACATGAATATAGAAGGCAATTACCAAGTTTTAATCTCAATTGCAGCTATCCTCTCTCGGACACCCAGATGGTACTCTTGGAGACTATATATCATATAAGCACAGAGGCAGTTAATGGGGTTGTATTAAATTCATTATTTCCATTAACAAATAATATTATTTCAATTATACTTAATTATCCTTCAATGTGATGTAAATGCACTGCATAAATAATCCAACTATGTCCGTGGAATCTTGGGATAAACATTAACATTTTCATTCGAGTAAGATCTATAACTATGGGATATAAATTTATTTATCCTTATAACAATTCTATAATTCAGGTACAATAGTAAAATTTCCCATTCTACCATTATGAGATGTAACTAAACAAATACATCAACATTTAGCGGTAGGGTAATTATTATAGGTTAAATAAGATATTGTATCAACCTGTCATGAAACATATTCATTAAAAGGAAAACATATCAAATTTTAATAGAATAAAAATTAAGTATAACTTCTTCAAGATCCATCATCTCTTGTGTCATACATGACACCCTCATGAATATAAAAATGCATCTCACCATCATGGGTGTTATCTTCTTCCACAAACATAGGCCTCTCCACCCATATGTCATCAACCATCCTTGTCTCAAATCACATCACATTAAAAGGATTATATATAAAACTCACTGATGTTAGAAAAATCAATCCTATTCAAGAAGGCATCACGACCATTAAAATAAGGCATCCAACCATCAAATTAAAACAGTTATCACCACCCCAAAAATTAAATTAAACCTTCACATGAAAATTGTAATCATTTCCCCCAAAATTTTATCATTATTAAAAATTATTCTTATCCCATCATGAATTAACTGAATCAATTTTCATAGGATAAAACTATTGGAATCCTAAGAAATCACTTATAAATTTTTTTTGAGTAATAGTGGAGTAAAACTACCCAAAAAATTTCCAATTACCACTAAATAAACAATTTGGTTTAATTTAATATATATGTATAATAGGAAAAATCATTTGATTTGAATTCAAACACACCCAAATATAGTGCCAATGTGGGAATAGTGAAACCTCAACAATTATTGAAGAAGAAACGAGAATATAAAAAAGGGAAACACCATGATTTACATACAATAGTCTCATTGGGACCTACTACATGGAAATAACAGCACTAACACATGCACATTTTTTAGATTCTCAATGTAAAAATATATTACATTGTACTGTGGAAATGTGGATTGTTAACTAAAATTATTAGAATCAATAATTTAGAAATTATGCACTAGAAGTAGAAATAATGATGGAATCTAGAGTGTGAATAACATACAACCCTTGATAAATGTCCACGATTCTAGATCACATCATGATCCATGATCATTGATCGATCTCATTCTATGGTTCTCCTCATATGATGATCATTCATGGTTTTTGGATTCGAGTAATGGACACATGTCTTAAATTGGGAAGAAGCCCAATAGGCTCCACCATGAATCCCAAACAAACAACATGTTGGTGTTTCAAAGGCCACCATATGATCTCACTAATGAGGAAGATTATACTACCACCAGTGAGATTGAAACCATTTTAGATTATTCTCAACATTTATCTAGAGAAAAAGTCAAATGAACCACCAATGGGAAGAAAAAAACCACTTGTAGCATGATGGAGACAATTTTGGTAATCTGGATCTCTTCTTACTAGATGAACTCAACCTCTTAATTATATGGGTTTCAAATCTATTTCATATGTTGACCATAGGTGTTGCATCGGTGATGAAACAACTTCCCTGAAAAGTAATAGGATTACTAAACATGTATGGGGAGGCTTCCATGAATCCAATTCTAAACTTCCAACCTAGGGTCACATGGAAAGTCTCAAATAAGTGTTTGGGCCTGACAGATTAGATGGAAACATCCATTTATGGAATTTATTGAATAGAATAATAATTCATCAGAAATCCATGGTATAATTCAAAATCAACTAGGCTATACAATTTAGAGGGGCACATAAATTATTATTTTCTGTAAAATGATACCAAGATCCAGTAGATATTAAAATGGGAAAATATTTAATAATAAATTTCATGTAATTAAAAATAACTAAAAAGAAGAAAAAATTAAATGGTTAATTTCTATTTTCAATATGAAAACAAAATTACACATATTTAAAAAAATTAAAAAAATTCAATTCAAAAATATTTATGTCATTTAACCAAAATTTTATTCAAGTGGATCTATGTTCATGATATCTATTAAATTCATTAACTTGGATAATGTTATATCATTAGTCAAACTATCAGATGCATATTCACCCATGTGTATCTTTGTGAAAAAAATGATCTATTTAAAAGGAATCATAATATTTTTGTGTTAAACATATAAATTCATACTAAATTGTTATCAAATGAAAGGAATATTGAGTATAACAATGTACAATAATAACACAATTACTTATAGGATGTTCGGAAAATAGTCTATCAAGACATATTTCTTATTTGCCTACAAATAAATGTTCTTTGTACTAGGATGCAGTGGTCGAGAGGGTCACCCTTGATTTCATATTTCACATGAATTATATAGTTCATCCACATGCTGTAGAACCAAACAACGTACTGATTTCCTAGTATCAACACTTCAATTATAGTTCGAATCAACATAACTAGAAACTAATTATGAATAATTTATATTCCTACATTAGAAAATTAAAATATATAAAGTATAGGAAATGTACTTCATCAACCATTTTAGATCATACAAATGTTCCTTCCTTGTATTTATATATACCTGCTCATGGTAATGATAGAAAATGAATCACCTAGTTGACTACAATTCATATTATACATAATACACACCACTATAGTATCATATTGGATTCTACTCATATATTCAGTTTTAAAAGATTAGGGTGGTTGCAGAGATAAATTAAATTTAAATTGATGACCTAAAATAACATTAACATCCTTTAAGTCTTAAATCTAATACAACTTATTAACATTATGGATATTCGAATGATGAGACACGTAATAAATCTTATGCATCTTTTCCTTGATAATTTCCATGTTCAGAATTTTCATACAATAGTTGTGATCATTCTTTTCAAATGATGATTTCAATTTCATTTTTACATGGCTGATTAGATTTACATCACAAAATATGGGTAACTTACATCTACATACACCAGTTAATAAGGCATGAATTGTTTATCATATTTAATATATATACAGGTATCCAACATAATATTTCTTAAACCATTTTATAACCTTAATTAATCAAACATCTTATATAATTTTCTTGAAGCCAATTTTATACCATATAATAATTTATCATTAAATTATACATCGTTAGCAATAAATTTATTTGGGAAAAAGTAGGAGGTTTCATTTATAATTTATTTAATTAGATCACCATTGAAGAAAATAATTTTGGCATATATTGGATCTATTAGAAAATCAAAATGGTAAGAAAAATAAAGAAGAATTATTAATAAAGAATGTTTTCCTACATGATAAAACATTTCAGTGTAATATATTGTATCTCTTTAAAGTATTCCTTTGGCTACAAGTCTACATTTAAACATAATTTCATTTACTTCATCATTGTCTCATTTTTATTTATAAATCAATTTACAATCAAATCTTATACACCTTCACATCCTTATAATACCCTATCAAGATGCACATGATAGCTCTGGGTTCTAGTATAACCTCTTTAAAACATGTATAGGATATGAATCAAAACACCCTATGATGTTCATAGGTTGTGTGTGATTTCTCCAAAATTATATATGTGTCTTAAATCTGTTGGCAGAAGAGGAACAACTATTTATTATGTACACGATCGTCGTTACAACTTCTTCCCAAAAGGATTTTGGAAAACACTGGCATGAAATCATTCTACAAACCCAGTCAGGAATGGTATTATTCGTATACACACCGAGACAATTCAGATAAGGGTGTTGACTCATGGTTCAGTAATTTAATTTACCCTAACTTTTAGAAAGCATGATAAACATAGTAGATATATATTCATAGCCATCATTAGTCCACAAATCCTTTGACATCTTCACAAATTTATTTCCTATAGATTACATCCATGTTTTGGAAACATCGAAGACATCAATGTTGTTTCTTAAAATATATACAGAGACTATACTTGAAATTTAATCTACATATGTGGCAATGTAAGATCCTCCACCATGTGAGGAATTTCTAGAAGGTCCCCACAAATCTATATTATCATACTCATGAGGGTGACCATCAATAATGAAATATCTATGAATTTAGTCTCTTTTATAGTTACTTGTGGTATAGTATTCACCAAAGTGTGTGTTATTGGGTGTAACATGATTGAGAATCATATTGTTTCTCAATTTCTCTATACTATTAGCACTTCTAGGTCATTGTCCCATATTCAAATTCATCGGTGGGTCATTGTTAGTGAAATACATGTTTCCTGAACAACTTGATTTGAGTTCTTCCATCAAAAACATATAAGGAATTCATCAATTATCCATTAAGAACCTTACGATCACCCATGGAGAATCTATGACAACCAGAATATGATTTAAGGGTAAAACATCTCTAACCTAAAACACCTCGTGAGATCAAAATCATGTGTAAATCCCGAACCAATATTACATCTAATAAGTTCAAAAGAGAATACTCTTTGAGCTGTGTCATGACAAAACATATACTTGTGGTATAATAAATCTTTTCATTGCTTATGATTACCATTATTTCTCCCATGAAACATTGAACGGCCACTCACATTCAAATTGTCATCTTATTGTTTAAGAATGGCCTTGCTATGTAGCTCATGTGAAATCAAGGTATACTTGAAATCCTCTATATTTTAGGAATCTGTAAAATACATCAATGCATCGATAATATGTTCTTTTGAACTATATAATGAAATAAAAAGTATGTTGGATTGGTCATCAACATTAACATTAAAATTTATATTTGGTAGATCTAATATGTTGTGTTTAAAACTCATCTATGTGTGTCTGGGTGGTGGTTCCACCACACATCTTGATGGTATATTTTTTTTTTATGTAGATGAACAATTTTATAAGCCACTATATAAAATATTTCAAGTGTAGATCAAATACTACATGCACATATCTCATATGAAACCCCTTGAATGACTATATATACTATATTAATGTTTAATGAGCTATCAATTTTCATAATCACATAGAGATGAACATCAGAAATGTTTCTGACTGTTTGAAAAGTATTTCTCAAACATATATGGGTTTTCTTTGTTTTACAATGGGAATAATGTTGATATTTCATGACAAATAGGTATCACGTTTTTAATCACCATAAATTCATATCCTTCAACCCAAAAAATTTCTATTTCATATTTCGCATAACACCATTGTTTATTCTGGTGGCTCTGATAAAGAATTTTTATTGTACAATTGAGAAACACAACACCCTCAAAAACAATTCCATGAACCCTAGAATAAACAATATGATTAAAATTAAAATAAAAAAAATTAGAAATTATTATGACTACAAGGAGGACTCACCAAAAAAGGGTGATGATATGGGAAAATAGAAGCATGAACGACTACAGATGATGAAATGATAACACAAAACCACAGAAACACCATGATTTTTGTGATTTAGTCTCTTTGGGACCAGCATATTTTAAAGAACACCATTAAAACATGAATTTTAATGAGATTCTCAGAAAAAATACAATGCAGTTTAAATAGGAAATGTTGACTTCCAACTAAAATGCACAAGAGCACTAAAACATAAACTATACACTAAATGACTAAACATTGAAGGAAATGAGATAAATAAAAACATACAAAACCGAAACAATTTTCACACTTCCAGGTCACTTGAAGATTTAAGAACACCTATCCAATATCTTTGTTGTTTATCACTATAGAATGACCACGTTGGTTCTCCGAAATTGATAAATACACACACATCTCCAACCAGGAAGTACTTGGAGAGGATCCACCATGATCGATGCACCAGAATCATGATGGGGTTAGCGGTCCACTATAGGATTTCATAAATGAGGAATATTGAATTCCCATATTGATATTGAAGCTCAAGAATATGATTTTAAACATTGGGTGAGAGGAAAAGAAAACTTATCTACATTCACGATGGAAAAAAACCACCACCAGCAAGAGGGTTTCAATTTCTGGAATCAATATATGTGCATACCAAATGAACTCAATGTCCAATGAAATTGATTTTTTGATTTGTTTTGTATATTGAATGCATGATCCATTGGGGTGATGAAAACCCTTCTAAAACCCTAACCAGATAATTGCACAACCATGGGAAGGATGTCACCAAGAAAATGTTGAATATCAAGTGGAATGGTTAAAGTCATTGAATGGATATGATAGATTAAGTGGCAGTATCCATTTACATCTGAAAATGATGAGAATTTATATATAGTTGATAGCCATGTTGGCATCCAAAGTCAAGAAGGAAAAAAATTGAGTGGGAAATAAAAATAAAATCATGTAGGAAATATGTAACCAAAATCTATAAGATATTAAAATGATAAAATAAATAATAATAATTTACACATATTTTAATCAATTGAAATTCTATTAAAATTTAAATTGCTAAATTTCAATTTTCAATATTAAAAAAATGAATGAATGAATTAAAAAAAATTGTTAAATTATTTAATCATTATCTAAAATATAAGCCTCGGGTTTTAAATACATAAGGAAGAAAAAACTCATTAATCATGCCTTTTATTATCGTCATCATGCATTCTAGCTTCATGAACATGATCCAATTACATTATCACATGGAATATTGCAATTAGTTCAACCTGCATACATGCATGAATTTTATTACCATCAAATTATGAAAAACACTAGAGTTTTTTAACAAGTTGGGTTATAATAATTTATAAAATAATTAAAAAAATTACAATTTTTTTGTTATTTATGAATATTCATAAATTCAAACATGATAAATATATCATAAAAATATGCTATAAAATGTGAAAAATAGACTGAACATTATCTTGAAAATTAAGAAGTAAACAATTTCCATTGTTTATGGTGAAAAATTATGACCGCTAAACAGAAAATATCACTATTATTTAATATATCTTAACCATTATGATGTTAATTGCGACACCATCCAAATGGATAAAGCATGTTTCATTTTTGATTTCACATAAATAAATAAGAGAATAAATGAATCCCCTACCTCAAAGCATCAATATTCTTCACATGAAAATGAACCAATGTCATAGAACTTTAATCACCTTTTCTATGAGAAAAATAAATCACTCAAGAATTTCATTACATGGACACATTATTAAATAATAAAGAATACACCATTAAAATGATGTAAAATTTTCTATTACATGGAAACAAGGAACGTGAGGATACAAGATGAAACTGAGAGAAACTGATAGAAAATTGGAAAAAACAACCTTGTATAACAATGTATTGAAATTGATAATTCAGGATTCATCCCTTCTGAATGGGTGATTAAATTCCTTTAAAAAGAACACATGGGTTACTATGGAACAAGATTATGGGGTGGAAGAGAACTGGTTCTAGGGGATTCATGGGGATTTATAGGAAATCATATTATGAGAAGGAGATATTGAATTCATTAAGATCACATGGTGGACTACCTTGACCACTAAATAGTTGGAGGATACCTTATTTCAGCCCATAATCAATCCAATGTATGGGATTCACTAATGGACCCATGGTGTATAACATATTAATCCAGGGGAGGGAGTAAGGACTAGATTATATCCCACACAATTTCCACCCTAGATTTTGCAATAGCATCAATACCCACTATGACACAACCACCTCTGGCCATGTAATTTTCCTTGAGAGTGGGGAATGGCCTATACTATATCCAATCACCATAGTAAGTCCAGGACTATAAAGATAGTATCCCCAATTTTCCATCATTAGCCTCCCTATAACATAATTGGAAATACAGAGCATAGAATCCTCGATTATGATACTACCTATGGCTCCACAATGCAAACTATTCTCAAATGTTAGTGGCCATAAAAAAAATTTATTCATTTTTCCTCCATAATTCTTGAAACCTCACCCAGGTTTTTCCAAAACACAAAAACACAAGGGGAAGTGTCACTAATGTTATGTCCCTTACACTAATTTCATACAAAAAATAGTAACCAATACACAATAGTTCACATATAATAATTTTTTATAATTTCATATCAGATTATATATTTTAAATGTTTTATAGTATAAATATTTATTAAAAAATATTTCATAAAAAACACTCTATGAGAATAATTCAGGATATCTATCTTCAATAATTGATAAAATAGATTATAATTTTTAGGAGAAATTATCAATATATTTTAAAATTATAAAATGGTTCCCCATATCAACTCATATTGATCAAACTTTTACTGACCATGTGAAAAAATGTTTTGAAATTATTTGTCAAAAATATAATGAAACATGAATATATTTTCACTATATATAATGATGGTCCCATTTACATTTGTACAATATTTCTAAATAATTTATTTTATTATTTCATTTCTCATATTGTTATTCATCCAATTATCCCAGTGACATCTTTATCATATAGATATTCATGTAAAAAATTTCTTCCAAATATCCATCCTAATAATATTTATTATAATCAAATTCAAAATAACACAATGATCCAAAATAATGATGTTTATATCTATAAAACATACAACTTATAATCCAATTAATAATAAATAATCAATTAAATTTATTTTCTACTACATGAATGAAATTTTTTATAATGCTTTATATTTTCCTTATATTATTGAATAATAACAAACAATGGTCCTACTGGAGATAAATGTCTATACAGTTAATGTGTTTTTAAATTCTTCTGGTAAGATAGTCTATGAGAATATAGATTTTGATATACTCTTCATCCAATATAGAACCTCTTCATTTCTAGTAAGAATAGGTTTTTGCATTGAGCATACTAATAAATGCTTATCCTTCTTTTGATGAAAAAATGATGATGACAATTATTATGATCATGATCATGATAGAAGACAGAAAAATTTTATTCAACTGGTTATCTTAATTTGTGTGATAATAATACTAGAAAATCATATAGAAATTTCAGATCCAAATAATAAGTAGATCATAATTTTTTTAGGGTTATTATATAAGAGAAATATTTTCTATGAGGAGAAATCACACTTGGGAATCATACTAGGAAATTTTAAGGTAGAATCATTACATTTTCCTGGATGCTCTTAAAAGCATCTAGGTTAGAAAGTGAAGAATTTTTTTGAATGATCACATTTCTCCTTGATGATACTAGAGCTCCATAACTTGTTTGTTATAAAAATTATAATACATCATTTCATGCTAGTTGAATCACATTCACTATTATATTCCACATATTTGTACACTAGTGTAAGGGAATATCCAAGTCATTTTTTTCCACAATAAAAATTAGATTTTCTATTAAATTGTATTTTATCATATTATATCTATACCATACCTAGGACAAGATAATCATGTTGAGTAGTGAACCTTCTAAATTAATATGTTCATGTGGTTTTGTGTTGTATTTTTTCCGTGGAGAAATAATATTCCACTAGAGGCTATAATTTTTTCAATAGATCATAATCATAAAAAGAAAATATTTCACTAAATCACCCCTCCCACTATTAGTGATACATAAATCCTAGTTTGGTAATATCAATAGCATCCAAATACACCAAACTATGGAATCAACTATAACAGGTTATATTCTTATTTTAACATGCTCTCTGGAATAATATTTCAGTTTTAACAATAATATTGAAGAAAAAAACTAATTAATCATGACCATTATCTTCATTATCAATAATTCCAGCATTGTGTTGATTATTAAATACCATTAACACAAGGAATAACACATTCAGTTAAACATGATAACATTCATCAATTTGATTACCATCAAATTATAATTAACACCAGATTTGTTAAAAATGCATCATCGTTAATTTTTTAGGAAACCAAAATAACATTATCAGATTTATGTTTTATATATAAATTCATGAATGTCGACATGATAAATCAACTATAGAAAAATACAATAAAAATAAAAGTATAAATAAATCAATACCTATAAGAAGAAGAAGGAAACCATTATCATGCTAAAAAACAACATGATATTGCTAAATATAATCCAACTCCAATATTCAAATTTTGTGTGGTAGATCTTAAGTTAATTACAATACCAATGAATGTGATAATCCATTGATAATTTATGATTTTTTATAATGAAGTAGAATTATAAATAATTCCTCCACTTCAATGCATCAACATTAAATTTACAAGATTGAATCAATTTCAATAATCTATGATGAAATATGTCATTAAGAAAAAATGATATCCAATTTATTTTGATCTAATAACACATTGACAATGGAAAATGAAAACCTCAATTGAATGATGGAGATCATCAGCCATAATATGGGGAGATGGAATGGGTCGATACAAGGTCACACATAGTGAAACCGCTAGAAATGTGGGAGAGACTACCTAATATGACCACATATTGAACTCGAGTTGTCGTGATTGATAAAAATCAAAAGGGGGATTTAATTCCATTGAATATAAGCCTTGATTGCCATAGGATCAAGAGGTAGGACAGAGAGAAAACCGAGTCCAGAGGAATTAGAGGATTTATTGTAAGATATATTTTTAGTGGACCACACTAATGCCCCTAAGAAAATATAGTAGACCATATAGGACACTATATAGTATAAAAATGACTAGATCATATACCCTATTAAAACTATTGTTTAGGATAAATAGTTGGATCCATGGTGTAGATCCTATTTAGCTAGTGGAGGTATTGTGACCCAACATACAACCCACATTTCATCCACCCCCAAATTGGTAGTAGCCTAAAATACCATTATGGCCAGGATACCATGGTCCACAAGACAGTGTGTGACACCGAGAATAGACCTATGCTGCATCCATCCACTATGGAATAACCAAGACTAAATTGATATTTGCTCTAATTTTCATTCATCGAGCCACCCTAAACTGTTTTCGGGAGACTACTATGTAGAAGCATGGATTATGGAACATTCCATGGATCCATGTCACTACATGACATAAAATGGATGTGCCACCAACCATTTTCCCAATTTACCCTGGACACTCACTGAATCCTCATATATATCCCTCAAAATCCCAAAACAAACAAAGGGAAGAGTCACTGGGGTATGATCCCTAAAAATGTATAGGTAAAAAACATTATTACTTATTGAAATATTAACTGAATATTTAGAATTTTAGATTACATGAAATATTTAATTAATTTTTTAGTACACATTAGAAAAATATTATTTTAGACATATCAATGTTCCAAAACCATTCAGGATATCTAGCTGCAATAATTTAAATCACAGAACCAATAATGTATTAAAAATTATCTATATATTATAAAATCCTATATTGAATCACAATATCACCTTATAGTAATCCCAATTTCAATGAACATGTTAAAAAAATTAATATATTCATCAAAAAAAATTAGAGAAACATGATACTAATTCATTTATATATAATCATGTCCTCATTTAAATTTCATGTTGTTTCTAAATATATTAATGTATTCTTATATTTTTAAAACAAATTCCAATTATCGTACTGATATCACTATCATATAGATAAATTGGTATGAAATTCCTTCCAACTATGAATTCTTATATTTTTTATTTCAATTAGATTCATTATAACTCTGTTATTATTGGAATGAATGATTATTGCTGTAGAATATAAAACGTAGAATTTGAATAATAATTAACAAGGAATTTAATGTATTGTCTACTATTAGAAAATACTGTTTTTAGGTTGTATATTGTTAAATGTTTATCTTATATCCTAGTATAATAACAAACCAAGGACAAACTAGAGGGAAAAATCATTGTAGTTATGAAATTTTATACTCATATAGTAAGTTAGTGGGTTGAAATGTATATTTTATTAAATTTATTAATTTTAATATATGATTTGATGGAAACATTCAATCAATACATCATATCAAGTATTTCATGTGTAGTTATCATATACATTGATAGGATTACAAAAAAATATTATTTCATTAGAAAATGTTCAGTTTAATAGAATTAAATAACAGAACAAATTTACTCAATTATGGATCCATAATAACAATACAACTGAAACTGAAGTACATAGAGCTACCCTTTATCAGTCTTAGTAAAAAATGTTTTGATAAAATGGATACTATTATCATCAATAATTAAATGTGCTAATAAAAGGTACTCATAATGGTTCTAATTTATTTATTAAAAATACCCTTTTATCAGTGATTTTTTAGTATTGTTAAATGTACTCCTTTATCATAGCATTATTAACAATGTTAAATCCCCACCCCCTATATCATAACTTTTTTAAAAACAATGATAAAGCCCCCTTGGTCATGTATTTTTTACTAGAACTGATAAAGTGTATATTTCAAAAAAATGCATTACTAAATATATATAAATTTATGAATACATAAATATATTTATATTTATATTAATATAAGTTATATATTTTAAATATGATTTAGATAATGAAAAATAAAAATTTAAACGTAATATATATAATATTTGGTGAATAATAATTATTAAATAATATTAAATATATTTTTGATTAAAAATTTTGTATCTTTAATCAAGTAATAGTCATTTCATATAATATTTGAATAAAATTTTAAAATAATAATAAAAGATCAAAAATATGTTGGAAATGAAACTTAAACATAAAATGAAAATAAATTTTGACCTTTGTGTCTGTTTGGTCTCTACCATATATAAAATAGAAGCATTCAATGATCTATACAACCATGATAATTAGTGCAAACCCTTTTTCACATTTCTCAAATCCAAAAAGTGCTCAGAAGGCATCCAAAACTGAGTTTTTAGATGGTGTATCCTAATGTTTACCATTAGATGGATTCTTATCCTCCATTAAGGGGTTATTATTTCCCTTTCCATGGGGGACTGAATTTATTCTCAGGACATACATTTAGATTGAAATTCTCATTTTGATTTATAATCGTTTTTTATAATGAATTGTATTTATAATAAAATGTATAACATTATAAACATATTTTTAATATTCTCATGTATAACAATTTAATCTAATAAATAATTAATTAATCATATTGAAAATAAAATATATATACTAATGTTTAAATCTTATCTAAATAATAAATAATATCCATTTTATTCAAAATCAATATATATGAATATTTATAAATGAATACATATACAATTCATGTATATGTGATATATATATATGTGTGTGTGTGTGTGTAAATATATTTATGTGTGTATTAACAAACATATATATGTTTATCTACATATTATAATATATGTATATAAATATTAATATATGATATATATAAATAAATATATATACGTACAATTATATTTAAAGATGTACACATATATATAAGTGTATATATATATGTGTGTCATTATAAACACACACAAACACACATACTAAAAATCAAAATTTATATATATACATATGGATAAAATGTGTATAATTATATATTCAACTACATGGATAAAAATTGTAATGAAATATATATATATATATATATATATATATATATCATATAATGAATGAAAAGAAATATATGTGAGTGGAAGATTTATACACACATGAGGAAATGGTCTCAGTTAATAAAACAGGCTCATTGATAGGCACATAGGATGATGATCAATTTCCTTGTTCAATTATTGGGGGGGTATATGCTAATAATGGTGGGTGGTTGAATCAAGTGTTGTTATAAATAGGGCGGGGAGGATTTCATTGTTATTTCAAACCCATTGTGCCTATGATTGGTTGCGAAATTAATGTTGTGGAAAATGGTTGAATTTAGGAAAGATTTTACCCTACATAGAGGGTGAAATAAAATACATGGTCATGTGAATATGTAACATTTGTTAAAAATGAATAATTTTTTTAAACAAAATTATGCACATTGAATACATGATTGAGTGCATTCTATATATTAAATCCACCAAGACTGTTATAAAATGAATATTTTAGATATTGGAGAACATATGAAAGATAAATATGTGTGAATATTAGAATACTTCTAGAATACCAAGAATTTCAACCAAAGAAGATGGTTTATATTAGTGAACATGGTCAAACAATGGGCGAGCCCCAGGAGCCCTGGAGTAAGGGAAAGAACCGATATAGAGGAAACTGACTGCACACTTCTATTATCCAATTTTCTCTTCAACCCAAGAAGTAGTACTTGGCTCCATCCATCACCCCGCCCTTTGTCCCCTGATGACATCATTCCATTTTTGTGGTCATTAGTAAATCATCACTGGATACATTTTTTTGAGGATTTGGATGTATCATCTATATGTTATCTTCCTAGAGATTCCTAGTGCATTGGGATATTCATCATGATTGTTGTATTAGAAATGGCCACTTGGAATGCATCCTCCCCTATCCTAGGTTGTTTCCTTGTACTTCAGACATTATATGTTATACCCTAAAATCCAATAGTTTTCAAAGGCCTCATGAAATAATCAGTTGGCTCTGCCTTCTATTCTACCAACTACCTCACCTGCCTAAATCACAACATCAGACCTGTGTCAACACTACTCTTCTCAAGGATAGCTCACATTGCCTATCCAGGACACATAATCATTTTCTATATCATTTCTAATGTATACCCATGCCTTTGATAACTAAACCCATGACTCTATCTTCCGTGAACAGTATAACATCATGTTCATAAGATAGAGGTCGGTCTTCAAGACACAAAATTTTGTGAATTTTTATCATAAATCCACTAAAAATAATAATTGTGTTTAACTCATTATTATAAATTCAATTGTGTAAAATTAAATGATTTTAATTTGTTGTAATTATCTTCTATGATCAAACAATTAAATTATTTCATGTCTATACGTGGGTAAGAAGATCTTGTGTGACCCTTAAAATATTTATATTTTTTTCTTAAATGTTCAATTTATATAACCATCAATCATATTTTCCAACATTAAATTCTATTATAGTAATATAGAAGTCAATATGTTTCTTGATTTTATGCATCTTACAAATCCAGTCACATAAAAATTTAATTTTGTGTGTTTGAGTTTGTTTGTATGAGATCTCTCCAAATATTGATACGTGTTCCAATAATAATATTACTAAATTAAAGGGGCGTTCTTGAATTGTAACTACTCTAAATTATCCATTATGATATTAAAAATCATTATAATATATAAATTTTATAAATAAACTAATATTTTCATGGAATAATAATTTTTCTAAAACATTTAATTTATAATGGTCCTTGTGATTAATTGGTGGTTATGTGGTGACCGTATGTGAGAGTAATGCAATAACTAGATAGAATTTATTTCATATCATTTTTTGGTTATTTATTTATATTCTACAGAATAGTTTTTGCAGGAATTTCATTATTTTTATTTATAAATAAATTTAGAAATTATTAATTTAAATTTTGTTAATTTAAATGTTTTAAAATATGTAGAATAAGTTTACTGATGTTTCCAATATAATAATTTATATTTCAAATTTGATATCTTGAATGATCTCCTTGAGAAACAATATTGCATTTTCATTTTTATATGAAATGGGGAATGATTGAAATAGGAGATGTATTGAACTCAAAATTTTTGTAGAGGATTTCACATATAGGAAACATTACAAATTAAATATAACTTCATTCTACAAGCACATGATATGGAAGTAACTCATGTCTGGGGCATGATAGAATTTTTTTGCGATCTAATATGTTTAAATATTAACATGTTCACATCATCATAGATATTTCATTATAGAAACTCAATATGAACAAATATAATGTTAACAATTTTTTTAAAAGAACCCCTATAAGAGAGATGACTAGCCAAATCATGCTAGAAAATAATACCTACCTAATGCACAAAATCATCGATAAATCATTCCATGGAATAACTTATTGTATTAACTATGTATATATATCATCCCCATGGCGCATGACCTTTGCCTAGTGCCATATTCCCTCCCTCACTCTTAAAAATATAACTACAATAATGTGTGATGCCTTCTTTTTACCTATTCAAGTCACACACACCATGGATTTTTTCAGTGCGTTTCGTGCTTCAATATCATTAGAACACCCACCCATAATCATATAAAATGAATGAACCTTCAATTGTGTGGTAAAAATAAATTTCATCCTCTTTGAAATCACGATCATGAAATCCAAAATTGTAGTGTCAGAATAGTCAACAAAAAGACACATATAGGTTTCTCCGCTACTCACATGTTCACATTTTGTTTTTGATATATGAATGAACTACTTCAAATCATTATAATACAGATATAATTGTATTGTAAAAAACAAAAAAAATCCAAAATTAAAATAACCATTTATTTTTGGGATGGACCAATTGAAAACATAGAAGTAGACACTCACCAAAATGTCTCAAGGCAATGTTTGAATAACTGAAAATTCTTCATTAGAACCATTCTCTTCCTTAATATCTACGGGGAATCAATTCTTGACAATGATTGAATTGATTTAAAAATCCATAAGACATGTGGTTTTCTTATTCCCCAAAAAAATTATATAGAAATCAAAGAAAACATTACATTATTCTTTGTAATCTTCTTTAATGCGACCTTATTTATATAGGTGATAATGATTTAGATGAAATGTCCCCTCATATAATTTTAATATTGTTGTTCTAGAGACAATCCAAAAATTCATTGAACACGCCCAACATTTTATGGTATGTATCTTTTAAATTATTTTAATTCATTAAAATGCCTATATTTCATGAAGCATTGATTCTCTGTGAATCTAAACATGGTCATTTAAATGTGATTTTCATAAGAAATCCATTAAAAATAAATTTTCAACTTATGTATTTTTAATTTCTAGAAAAAACATGCATGGTTTCTTTCAACATGATATTTCGAGTCTGATCGACTCAACATAATTTTTGGTGAATAGTATCCTACCCATACGAATGGTAACATAGAATTATGAATAGTAACATTCCATTATGATTATTAATATGATTATTATGAATGGTAACCATTCCAATGAATGTGTAAATATAAATTAGGCACCATAAAAATGAATATGAAAATTTTATGTGTTGGTATTTTTTAATAATATTATGAGTTTTAAAAAATATTAAAATTTAAAATATTCAAAAAATTCTTTTTGGAAAATGGAGTTCAATTTCGGATTCTACAAATTGGAAAATTATTAGTTTTATTATTAAATACATTAATTTTAAATTGAATTATAAAATTTGAAAAATTATGGTAAATACTAAATACCAGATTTCAAGAGTCATGGATGATGTCCTATAGACTTAAGCACACTTGGATGAAACTAACATGATCAAATTATTGTTTTTGGTCATGTAATCACCTCTATTTCTTGTCTTATGGAAAAATATTAATCTAATAATTAAAATATTAATAAAACCCTCCTTATGTCTAATATACAAACCACCTCACTCTCTTATTCTCACTCCACACAAGATTTGATCCATGCCTATTTTCTGCCACATATACATCACAAGCCCTCCCTCCATGTCTTTGACCATATTGTCTCACCAAATTTCTAAAAAACCCTTGTGGTGATTGTCAAGAAGGAGTTCTCAAGTAGAGAACCTATATTCCTTTTTCATGAAAAATCTTTTATAAGTTCCATTCATTGGTTTCACTTTCATCACCTCCCCTCATCTAAAAGATATGTGTACACCCATTTCAAATATAATATCATGATTCTATTATTATTCATTATATTTTATGGATTATTTGGTTATTATTAATTTTTTCATTATTACTCAATTGATAACCACGTGTTAACAATCACTTTATCAATTTCCATTTCATTTATAGATACATGGTATTGTGAACATTTTTATTTCTTATGAGTTGAATCCACATAACATTTTAGATGATTTTTTATAATTTTGGAAAATATCCTCTTCCATGTCATGGATATAATTATTAACATAAGAGGTATTCCATTTCACAAACTGTGTTTAATTTGACTGTTATTTTATCTGGGGAGATAATGATTATTCTATATCCTATATTCAATATGGATATTGAAAATTCATATATTTCTTATATTAAATATATTTAAGAATAATTCATCAGATTGGTAGTGATAGATGGTGACTACTATAGCCCCTCCACACATTTGCAGGTCTCATGAGACAAACCACTTTGCGGCAAACCCATCATGTTTGTTTCAGAAAACCAAAAAGGTTTCTACCCACATACATAATCCATATCAATAGTATAATGTTTCATGTTTTAGATACATGAAATCACAATAATAATCCCTCTATATATTCATTATTATGTTATTACTATCTTTATGGTTTTCACTATTAAAAAATCTATCGATGCATTTTTTTCAATTAATTGATGGGATGTGTTTTAATTTTTCATCAACCCATGTTAGTCACGATTAATTGATTATGATTCACATTTTATTGAGTCATGTTTCTACTATATTTAACCATGACTGAGAATTTTTTCTCACCTTTATTATGTTTCATTTAACCATGTTATAACGAATTGAACATTGAATAATCATTCAAGGAGGGAATATATTTTATTTTATTAATTATCATTTTTTATTTTCTACCATTCCAAATGTAAATTAGGTATCATGTATGTAATATTTAATTCCATATAATCTAATAAAACTAATCCTTTGGGATTTGATTTCTTCTAATCATGCCATTAATGTAATTTACTCCTCTGGCTCTAGGTTTCTAGGGTCATAACGTTTCATTTTGTATCAGATTATGTTGAATATAAACCTTATAAACAACATTTAGGAAACATTTTTAGAGTAAATAAACATATAATTGAATTTTAGGACAAACTGTGATAATAATATGAAAATTTAGGTAACATAGATACTATGTGGATCTTCAAATAAAATACATCCCTATCTGGAAAATAAAAGATGATGTGGTTCTAGAACATATGTACATAAGATTAACAACCCTGATAAGGAGTTTTGGGATTGACCTGAGATATCATAGTACATGACAATGGGCATTACTATGTACCTGGTTTGACACTCACTGTTGACATTCATAAGATAGTTATCATTTTCATTAAAAAACATTATAAAGGATTTAAATGTAAATAAAAACCATGTTCATGATTATGAAATACGATTTTCATAATGTATTATAATTTTTAGATATTTTTGTAGATAGAAATTCCGAATTTTGACTGAATTTATTGTATATTTTGTTTTAGTGATGGTGTCCAATGGAAGAAGGGTAATCAATTTTGACGAACAATGTAGGGATTACCCCACCGAGAAATTCCACATAGTTATTGTTGGAGCGAATTATATCATTACCATATTGGGATAAATTGCTTAGGTTGTGACGAATAACCATGCTACACATGTGTTGGATCATTTCAGGTGCTAGATGACCTTATATTTTAGTGGGACAACTAATCTAGTGGGTAGTTTTGTAGTGGATGAAGTCCCATGAAATGATATTCTGGGAAAAAATATTCAATGAAAATGACAATCTATTGCTTATTGTATATTTTCTCAAGGGTGATGCAGATCAATGTTTGTCTCTGATTTAGAATCTCTTGAGGAAGATGAAATTGATGATATTTAATGGAGGACTATTAAGGAAATGTTCATCAACAAATATTTTCCTCATGAGAAATGAACAGAACTGAATAAAAAATACCTTATACTAAATCAAATATATTAAGTGAGTGTTAAATAGTATGATGTTACATTCACATGATTATCTAGGTATGTTATAGTTTACATATTTGATTTAGAATAAAAGTCCAATCATTTCACATAAGGAAGTAAGCCATATCCTTGAAGGGCACTAGCAACACAAAAATTTTAATCATATAATGAAATCATATATGTTCCATCTGAATAGAGAATGAATTTTCTAGATCATAATTTTAATAGGGAATCAAAGATAAGAAGCAGTACTGTAATAACCATGGAAAATGTCAAGCACCAAAGAAGAAGAAGGTAATTAAGAAATTCCCATTATGCGAGAATTGTGGAATGAATCATCATGGGAAATTTGACAATGGAATGGGAGTTTTCTATATGTGTAGAGAAAAGGGTCATCAATGTATTGAAATAAAGGGAAGGAAACAAGTCAATGATGTTCAATGTTACAATTTTAGAGATATGTGACACTATTCAAATGATTTTCCTAAGGGCCATTGAAACATGCCACAGAATATTCCATTAGAACTAGGGAAATCATATGAAATTACAACTATGGAGGACAAAATTCTTAATAATGTAGTGGTAGGGTCCTTGTTTCCTCAAATACATCTAATTATTTATTTGATATTAGATCACCACATTCATTTATATCTTACCAGTTTTTAATGAAAATAATACATGCACAATTTTATTTTATAAAGGAGTTATCAGTCAAAACCCCTTTGTAAGGTATCATTGAAACAACGATGTACCTATTAGTCCCCTCATTATATATAAATGTTCATTATATTCTATCCATATCTCCAAAAACATGATTGAAATTGATATAATACATGGAATGAGTTGGCATTATGATTAATATTTGACGATTTTTTGAATGAAGAGGTATGTTATAATTTTTGAGATAGGTGTTCAATACCTTGTTATTACAATAGATGTCTTGCCATCTGATTATTATCTAGATCCACCCCTAGTAGATCTACTGAATATAATTCATGGGGATAAGGAGAACACAATATCTGTGGGTGAGGGTAAAAATTTTCAAATTGACAATGTACCTATTGGGTATGAATAAATTGTTGTGTTTTAATATGATTTACATATACATCCTTTAGAGTTGGATGTTGAGTTATCTATTCGTTTTATTCATGGTGCACTAATGATATCAAATAATCCTTTTATAATTTCAACAATGGAATTAGTTGATCTCAAGAAACAACTAGTGTAATTTAGTGACAGGGGATTTATCATCCCTAGTGTTTCTCTATGGTTATTCTCTATTGTATTTATCAAGAAGAAAGATGGACCTACTAGACTATAACATGACTATAGGGAGATCAATGCAATTATATTAATGAACATGTATAATTTTCCTTGCATTGATTATTTATTTGATCAAATTTAGGGAGCCCAGTATTTTTCAAAGATTCTCCTTCTATATTCATATGATCAACTACATGTGTGGAAGGTAGATAATTATAAGGGATCATATTGAACTAGGTATAGGAATCATTAGTTTAAATTAATGACTTTGGGAAAGATTAATGCTCGCTCGGTTTTCATGGATTAAATAAATATGGTTTTCAATGAATAAAATGATGATTTTTTTTTGTTTTTTATCGATGATATCCTATTATAATACAATTTCTACAAGTAAAATGATAGTCAATTTGGGGTCATTTTAAAAAATCCTAGAAAAAAATTAGTTGGGAATTTTAACAAGTGTCAATTTAGGCTTCAATTGGTTTCTTCTTCTGAACATAATGTATCTAAGGATGGAATAATAGTTCATCCTGTAAAGGCTATGGAAATCTAGAAATGGACAACATCAATAAAACTAACTGATTGACATATTTTTATTGTCTTATAAGGATACTATCAAAATTTTGTACATAATTTCACTTGATTGGCTCACCCACTAACCAATCTGACACATAATGGTTTTATGTTTGCATGGTTGAAAAATTTACAAAATGCTTTGAAGAAATGAATAGAAGATAACTTAATTACACAATTATGAATATTCCATCTAGATATGATAGATCATTGATATATAGTGATGCATCAATGTATGGACTTGGTTTCATACTTATTAACACTCATGATAATAATTCACAAACTCATGATCTTGAGTTAGAAACATAATTATTTTCTATAAAAATAATGAGACACTATATATATGGGGAAATATGTGAGATATATATGGATCAAAAGAGTTTAAAATACATTTTTACAAAAAAAAATTACACAATAGAATGTAATGGATATGGCATGAGTTACAAATAGACTATGATTGTCAAATACACTACCACTCTGGAAGGGAAAATAAGGTTCTATGTCCATTAAGCAAGATAGATCAGGGACTTATGACCCAAATGAGGATTGGGAGGGATCCTATATTCATGGATACACTAATTATTGATATGGGAATTATTATGAAATGGGAAACATCTATTATCTTTCAAATTATTGATAAACCATCTTTTCTAAAGAAGATACAAATCTATCAATATGATGATGATAATCTACAAAATAATTCTAATGTTATTATGAATGGAATATTGAAAGACCTCGTATATGAGGATGATGTTTTGAAATTTGGGAAGTGGATATGTGTTCCATTATTACCTGATCATAAATGGGAACTATTAGATGATGCTCATAGCTCAAATTTGTCTATACACACTAGTATCACAAAGAGGAATAGTGATCTAAATGATCATTTTTTTGTGGGATAAGTAGATGTGAGAAATGGATGACTATGTGTCAAGGTGTCTAGTTTTTCAACATGTGACTATCGATAGATAACATCCTCAAGTGGTCATGTAACCTATAATTATTCTTATGTGGATGTGCGATAACATAGCGATGGAATTTTTCAGAGGACTATAGAAGTGGCCAATAAAGAATGATGACATATTGGTTATTGTTAACCATCTATCAAAATAGGCACATTTCAATGCAAAATATCATGATTTAAAACATGAGCACATTGAAATACTTTCACGTAATGAATTTTTAAGCCATCATGTTGAACCTCTAGTGACTGTGATGTGATCAATGATAGCTGGAGTGATTCAATTACAATCATAGTGAGATCCATAGAATGAAGACATATCTTTCTCCACCATCTTCTCTCAAATATTGAGTGATCAAGGGGAATCTTTTGGAATTAATTTTTTGGGTGATCATAATTGAACAATACACGAATTATGATCTACCACACTAGCACCCATAGATTCCTAGGACAATGTTTGGAGATATGTGAAACATGATTGTAATTCAACATGTGTTACCCCTGACCATGAGGATACAAAATAGGTGCTCCAATCCAAGTCAACAAAAGACTTCAAGTGAACCTCCCTATACACTAGAGGATACTGACTAGCAGTGAGTCCCGACTATAAAAAATTGGGATACAATACCCTATTTACTAGTGTTATCCACAAAAAATAACCTATGAAATAAAATAAAAATAGACAGTAAACTAGATCATGCATTACAAACCGCATACCAAACACGGTACAACCAAAACCAATAGATAAATATACCATTTCATTCTAACACTATCAAAAGTAAATGAAACCCAAAATATAGTTGATTGGAAATATCCCCCAAAACAACTCCTAATTCAATTTTAGAATCCTCAACCATGGACATCCCAATTCCAACTCAACTACCTTGAAAATGGATTTTTCCCTTTTCCAATCCATCATTAATGAAATATTATCAGGTACCAAACAGTGGACCGATAATGGAATTAGTACAACTCTATAGGCCCTCAAAGATGGTGTGTATAAAATAACATTTCTAAACATAAATTGAAAACAAGTAATAAAAAAATGGAATTATAAAATAAGACAACATGGGTTCTATTAATGAAAAATATTCAATTTTTCATTTTTTATCATTTATTTCATTTGATGAATTAATCCATTTCTGCCGTATAATCAATGGGATAAAAATTTAAATTATTTATATTCAATCATAAGATGTTAAATTAAGAGACATAAATGAAAAAAATTTAAATTTACTCAATCAATAGTGAAAAAAAAAATATAATGGAAACATCACACTCACCTTAGAGATTCAGTCTCTCTTTCACCCTTTTCAATAACCATAAGCATTTGCTGAGTCAGAGCATCTGATTAGGGCATCAGTGGTGAGGAGAATTTGGAACTTCGTAGTTGGATGATTATTTGTATTTATATCAACTATTGTATAATTTACATTATATTACAATACCATTTCCTATAGTATTGATGTATGATACACATTGTTGTTATTCATGATTAAATGTTTTTCATCATAAAGACAAGTGTACATTTCATTACTAAGATGATTATGAATGATATTGAATAACATTGAAGGAGGAGATTATTTCATTATAATTGATGGATTTGAGAGCTATGTGATTCCTCCTCAAATTCCCTATAGTGACTATTATAATTGAAATAATTTTCCATTGAAATATATTTAAATTTGTGTCCTTATACTTTATCAAATTGTTTTAGGGTATTCTGACTGAACTAAAGATGACTTCATCTCATCCTCATATAATGGGAACATGAGTGTGTCCTCCTAGAGCTCCATAGATCACCAGTCATACACAATCACAACTTGGACCACCAACAAACACCCCATATACCACACCATCTCAACCTCCACTTAAGCCTCTTAGGATAATCCCACCCATGCTTCCATCATTATCTTATTTATCCTATAATTCATATACGATGAATATATTTCCTCCTGAAATGTTTCCACCTTTTACATATCCATATCCTAAGATTTATCCTCAGCACTTTTATCATTAAACATCTATGTCTACGCAACCTCCATTTCCCACTATTCATCTAGTATCTCATGAATTTTTTCCTTTATCTTCAATACTAGCATCTGCAGATGACATGGTGCATGCATTGGAAAAAAAATCATCCTTCATAGGTTATTCATCCAGGACATCCCACAGATCCATATGAGCCTAATGAGTAGCCTACATCTAGTTTGTTTTTTATGTTTTTCAAATTATATCACATTATATTTTTCTTATTGTACAGTAAATTTATTCATCTTTTCCCCTTTTTATCTTATTCAATGAAATCAACCAATAGGTGACGTCGTGGAACCCATATGATTGAATGTTGTAAGGATAAAACATAAATAATGGTGGATTGTAAATAAAACGACCAAATGATAGGTGAATATGTCTATTAGTGTTGATGTTTTATAGTAACTTTATCCAAGATAAATGATTTTGATCCTGTGAAACGAGTCTCACAGAGGCATATCGATAATAAAATAAAGTAGAATGAATGGGAAAATATACGTGTATGAAAATTTATTAAATTTATATATATATAATTGAATTATTTATAAGAACTAACATGTTCATTGCAAATATAGTTTTAATTTCTTTATAGTTAAGCTACTATGGTCAAACAATTAATTGATCTTGGGACATTTTGGAGATCATATAATCTTGGGTGACATGTGTTTTGTGTTGGATTTGGTTTTTTAGAACCAACCTCTATGTACTCTATGGTAACCTATATTAATATATTTTAATATTAATCTCATTTTTAACACATCATTATTATTCTTCTACGTGACATAATATGTGATAATATCCTCCGAGTAGGGGTCACACTAAAAGGTCATGGCTGGTCTCTACTATGATGAGAACCCAGAACTGTGAAAATATTATATTAAAATATATGTTCTATAGCTAGATAATATCATTTGAGGGACATAAATGATACAATAAATCAGGGGTAGAGACTCATTGGACATTGAGGAATATTTTCATGATGTAATTCCATGGTAATATATTGTGTATGATTTCATGAGAACAAGACCCACTTGTAGAAAATCGATATTAATATGTGTCAGTATATATTCCTATCCATGTATATGTGTATTGATAATTGGAAATTAAAATTATTAATAATGAATATTATATGTTGTCTATGTTGATGTAATGTTGAAAATATTTATTATGTTTGTTTGCGGAGAGGTAGGATATGTTGCATGTGTCATAAGTAATATTGCATTAATGATTAACCCAATAAATGATTTGTCCCATATATTCTTTAAAAGATGTTGATATCTCAATAATGTTCATGAAAATGAAATATTTTATACAAATCCATGGCCACATTGTTCGATTAGCATATTTGATTTCTAGAAAATTATTGAATGATACATCGAGCACATAGGTTAATGATCCCAACATGCACACTTCTCGATTAGAGATTCCATGATAATGGAATTATATTACATATTTTGTTCTCATATGAGATATTAAGTTGTTTTCATATTATCTTCATTCTCTATTGGTGCCTGAGCATGTTTCTAGATGCTAACCTTCAACATTAGGTCACATTACCCAATTTCACTAAGAATGAGGAATAGATTATCTCACACTAAATGAATCTGTTATCATGGTAGTATAATATATTACATTTTATTATTTAAAATGTTTAATTAATATTCTTCTTGTACATGTTTTATTAGTTATTCTTGTTTTCATGATCTCATAAATTTTATCACTAGAGAATATTATGTGATAGGAATGCTTGATAATTATTTATTTTCTATTTATTGAATATAGAATCTATTTATTTATTGGAAAATAATGAAGTGATATTTATTTTTTATAGAAATAGTCATTATTAAAGGGTCGATTAATTTTGTGGAGGATGTGTCGATCAATTTTTTAAGTCTGGTGAGAAATAATATATTTTGAATATTTTCTTAATTGATATTTAATTTTATTTCATTGGTTTTGTACATATAAATTAATATTATTATGTTTATTATTATTAACAAAATGTTTTTAGGAATTAAATAAATTATAATATACATTTGTGCAATTATTTATTTCCAAACATTGTGTTTTATAAAGACAATAATATTATTTTTTGAGATAGTAAATTTAATTTGTGTTGTGCCAAATGACTGCAGGAGTGAATCATCTCAACTCCTAGTGATCTTGATATTCAATAATTAACAATAAAAATGAGAGATATCTTCCTCCACTATCTACTCTCAAATCATGAGATTTCAAGGAGAATCCTTTGGAATCAATTTTTTAGGCAATCAAAATCGATCCACAAAAAGGTTAAGATCTACCACACTAACACCCATAGATTCCTATGATGATGTTTGGATTTTTGTGAAACATGATTGGATTATTTCTTATATCATCCCTAACCACAAGTAAAATAAACCGGTGCTCCAATCCAGGTCAACACATGACCTCATGTTCACTTCCCCATACACTAGAGGATATTGACTAGTTGCGAGGGCCTACCTGGTAAAATGGGGATACAATACCATATTTAATAGTGTATTCCAAAACAGAAAACCTTTGAAATAATTAAAACAATAGTCAATAAATTTGATCATCCATTACAAACCATTTCCAAAACATGGTACAACCACAACCAATAGATAAAAATTCCATTTCAAGATAAAAAAGTGAAATTTTAAGGAACCACAAAATCAAGTCAATCGGAAACATCCCCCAAAAAGACTCCTAACTCCATGTCATAATATTCAACCATGAACATCTCAAGACCAACTCAAATCCCTTGAAATGAGATTTTTTCTTTTTTCAATCCTTCAATAATGAAATATGTTAGGGTAATTAACATCAACCCAAGAATAGAATGAGTACAACTCAATAGGCCACCACCGATGGTGTGTATAAAATATCAATTCTAAACAGATAGTGAAAACAAGTAATAAATAATGGAATTTTAATAAAATTACAACTTTGGTTCCATTAGTGAAAATTATTCTTTTTTTCCACATTTATCATTTATTGTATTTGATCAGTTAAACCATTTCTGTCACATAATATATGGGATTAGAATTTACATTATTTATATTCATTCATAACATGTTAAATTATGAGGCATAAGGGAATAAGTAAAATTCCCTCACTCAATAGAGGTAAAAATTTCATAATAGAAACATCACACTCACCTCTTAACGTCATTCTCGGTAGTATCCTCAAATGAAATATTTATGGGCTAAGAGGCTTAGTCCAACTCACTAACAACTGCATTCTAGTGGTCGGTATTAGAACCCCAGTCCAACACATCCCATTGGTGGATCTTCAGTCTATCACGACCTGTTCCCCGGGACCCGTGTTGTAACTAACCCCAAGCCTGCCTCCCATAGGCCAGGGGCTGGCGACTAGCACCAAAGGCGTAAAACTCATAAAAAGGGAAGGAATTGTCATTATGTAAGAACAACCACAGAGTAAGCAGGCCAATATAAAAACTAAGCAACCTAAGAGTACAAGTTAGTGCGGATAGTAAATGGGCCAGTATATAAACCCAAATTGAAAGCAAGTACAACTGGAAAGAAAGTACAACAACAAGAAAGTAATGGATCTAGTCTGAGCTGTCCTCTGTGAATCCCACCTGAAGGGTGGGTACTGATGAACACCTCTGCTCCTCGGTTGCAGCCGTCCACTCTGAGTACGTCTAGTCCAGTGATCTACCTCTGGGTACCGTCCTGCTCCACAGCTCCAACCTCGGTCAACGTTGTCCGTCGGCTGTAACCAACACAATGAAGTGCGGGCATAGCCCGTGTAGGGGTGAGTATACGCTACTCATTAGGGACCCTGAGACTCCAAGGGTCTCCCAGGACCCACAAAGGATAACCACAAAGTAAAGATAACAATCGCGAAGTAACAACCTACACTACATAGGTATATGCCCATACATATACCCAAGTCATCATTTCTATCTCCACTCACGAGCTCAAGTACGACCTAGTCCACACAGAACGACAAACCATACACCATACAGAAAATCATGTCAACTCATCGAAGATGAGGTCCAAAAGTCAAGACTCAACTTACACATGTATGCCACAAAGAAGAAGTGGTTAGATGATCAGTTGTAGCCACTGGATCATCTAAGCTGTTGGGCTCACACAGAGTCGCTGAGCACTGGTCCACACAGAACCGCACCGGTCCACATAGAACTGATGTGCGTTAGTCCACACAGAAACACACGGGTCCATATAGAACCGCTGGCCGTCGTCGTCGTCGTCGAACCCACAGAGGATTCCAGTACAATAGTCAAAGCAGTCATAGCCAACTCTAGGGTTCCTGCACCAAACACACTAATTCTTGGAGGATCTGCTCCACGAGCCAGGGGGGTCGATACATCAACTATCACTAAGATCATAGTTGATGTATCTCAAAGTTCCGTCATGACAAAGAGAATCAACATGTCTGACGGCGCGTCTATCGGACGCCCGGTCTGAGAGATATTGGCTTTTTAGTTCATGGGGCCCGATTGGTTTTCAGGTCATAACCAACCTGTCCATACTTCAACTGCGTCCAAACCTCGAGCGGAGTGTGCCAAAAAGTTTGTCTCACCAAGAGGAAACCAACAAAGATGACAACACATCAATCGGATGTCCAGAGCTCAAGATATAGGCGTTTCCGCTCCGAAGGCCCGGTTGGTTTCGTTCTTGAACCAACCCGGCCAAACCCAATGTTCTCAAAAACATTGAGTATAGTATACCAAAATGACCATCTCCATCTAAGGATCGCGTCTCAACTGATGGTTCATAAATTGGAGTTTCGTAGCCCAAGATAAGGGCATTTTAACGGAAATGTCCGAAAATGGGGGGTCTGGGCCCGGCCCGGCTCGGCTCAGCACCCCCTCGGCCGGCCTGAAATAGGTCGACCCAGCCCGGGTGGTGACCCGGCCCGGCGTCACAGAGGCACGGCGGCACGGCCAACGCGGAAAGCGCACAGCCAGCGCGCCTTGCGCGCGCCTAAGGGAGGGAATAAGCCCCTCCTTCCGTTGAAACGGAGGACCATTAATGGGGTCGTACAATGTGAATCACCAAGGGGTTGCACCCCCCCCCCCCCCCCCGGACTTCCCCTGTAACGGCCGGCCAGCGCGGTGGCTGACCAATTTCTCGCCGTGGGACCCCGGGGTCCCGCGCCTCCCGGCGCCGGCGGTCGGAGTTCCAGCCACCTCCTTCGAGTTCTCCGGCGGCCGGTTTTTTCGGCCGCCATTCCCAAGAATGTCGCGAATCCGTCCAGTGTGGCATGTCGATGCCACGCCCTTCCACCGTGGCCCAACTCCGGCCGCGGCCTCATTCGAATTCCTTGGTTCGGCGCGACGGCGTCGCGTTTCTTTGTCGCAGCCCTCACCAGTCGTGTTTCCTCTCGTTCCTGCGTGGTGCGATGGAACCATGCCGTCTTCACTAATCAACACCAAAAATTAGAAAGGGCAGGGGAATCGGCCATGTTCGTGTGGTCTGATCCCCTCTCGTTATATCGATGGCAGTCGGCCAATCGTAAAATGATAAACTTCCACAATTTTTAATTTAAATAAAAAATTGGAACAACACCCAACAGATTATTCTTCCATGTTCTAGGGAAAGAAACACGTAACATAAATAAACAAAACCCCCTCCTTGGGTATACGATGATCGGAAGAAGGAATCTTCATTCTATGTTTGTCACGGTACGGCGTCGCGAGGATAACGACGACTATGGGGTACGTCGACTTTCGTCCGTCTCGAGGGATGGCGAAGCTGCTGACGCTCACTACCCGATTGTGCTTCCGAGCTTGTTCATCAGTCCGTTGACGACGAAGGGGAAAGACAGGATCTGATTAAGCATGCCTTGTCGGAAGGAGAAGATCTGATGAAGATAAGTCGAGCCTTCTTCGTCAGAGGTTGGGGCGTTCTTTGTGTTCTTCGCGTTCTTCGGCGAAGGAGGAGGAGGAGAGTAAAAACTCAAGTGCAATTATTCTTCCACCAAAAATAAAATGAGGCATAGGCCTTATATTATTGTTTTTCGCTAACAAATTCAAAATTCAAAAAGAAGACAACCTACACAATTAATTACCCGATGTTGTCAAATTAAAAACACGAGGTAGGTTGCTAGACATTAATGAGGGAGGGTTGTGTGTTTCAACACTTAAAGATGGTGGGTTTTGGATATTGAAAATGGTAGGCCTCGTGTAGGCCCCACCTAGTCAATCCTCATGAGGGAGGATATACAGGGGGTGGGTCCCACCTCCATAACCTCTCATGGGAGGTTATGGTGTGGTGGCCCCCACCTCAACTAGCCTTTGTTGGTTTTAACCACCTAGGAAAAATATAAAATTTGATACACAAATTTTATACATTTCTCCTAATTTTAACTTCTCCACGTGTGCAAACGCAACTGCGGTGAATGTCCTCTTAATAAAAAACTGGCGTTGTGAATTCATCGGTGCCCTTGGATTTTGATTCAGATCACCGGTTCAAAAAATAGAAAAACTCGCTCGTTCGTTAACTGAACGTACACGAACTAAACATCAGAAAATGATTCCGGGCACACCGGGCCTCGGAATCAGGTGTCGTCAGAAACTACGCACTCGTAATAACCCATAGCATTTTCTTAAAAAAATTATTTGAAAATTACGGGTATTTACATTACTTCCACCTCAGGGATTTACGTCCCCGTAATGATACATCACAAACTAGGGAAACAAATGGGGGTACTGAGCACACATCCGAGCCTCCCACTCCCAAGTGCCCTCCTGGAGGATCTCGTGCTGCCACCTGATCCGCACAAGAGGAATCGACCTCCCACGTTGGACCCACTCCTGTCGATCATCGATCTCCATCGGGACCTCTGCCAAAGTCTCCCCATCGTCAACGTTAACTCCCCATGGTCGATGATATGCGACAGGTCATGCACGTATCTCCTCAGCTGAGATACGGGGATGACGTCGTGCACCCTATGCAACTGAGGTGGTAAATCCAAGTGGTAAACCACCTCACCTATCCTACTAAGAATTTGAAAAGTGTTGATGAAGCGTGGAGATAGCATTCCACCCCGACCAAATCTCCGTAATCCTCGATGTGGTGAGACCCGTACGAAAATGTGGTCACCGGCCTCGAACTATAGCGGTCTCCTCATCTTGTCCGCATAAGACTTCTGTCAGCTCTAAGCTATCCACATCTGCTCCTGGATGACCTGGACCTTCTCTGTCATGGCCTGGGCCATCTCTGGTTCCACAAGTGCTGACTCCCCGGGGTCTGTCCAGCATAGAGGTGATCTGCAGGGTCGGTCGTACAATGCCTAGTAAAGTACCATCCCGATGGTGGAGTGGTAGCTGTTGTTGTATGCAACCTCCACCAAGGGTAGGTTGTCCTCCCAGCTATGACCAATGTTGAGGACAAAATCGCAGAGCATGTCCTCGAGAGTCTGAATGGTCCTCTCCATCTAACCATCCGTCTGAGGGTGAAAGCCAGTGCTCAGACGTAGTCACGCCCGGAAAGCCTCCTGCTGAGATCATCCGCTAAAACGTCCCACTTTCCAGGAGTATAGACTATCTCAAAGTCATAATCAAGGAGGAACTCGATCCATCGCTGCTGTCTCAGGTTCACGCCCTTCTACGAGAAGATGTACCTGAGACTCTGGTGGTCGGAATAGACTGTAAAGTGCTCGCCCATCAGATAGTGCCACCACGTCTTCAGAGCGAAGACCACTGCTGCCAACTCCAAGTCATGGGTAGAGTAATTCTGATTGTGCGGCCTCAGCTGTCATGATATATAAGCGATCACTGCCCACACCTGCATCAGGACACACTCGAGTCCGGTCCCTGATGCGTCGTAGTAGACTACGTACCCAACTCCCTCCTAAGGAAGCCTCAAGATAGGTGTGCTGGTCAATCTCTGCCTCAGCTTCTGAAAGCACATCTGACACCTATCAGACCACACGAAGGGTTTCCCCTTCTTCTTCAAGGCTGTAAGTGGTGCTGCCACTCTAGAGAAGTTTGGCACGAATCTCCGGTAATATCCAACCAACCAAGGAAATTCCGCACCTCCGTCACGCTCCTGGGTGGCTCCCAAGCTAGCACTGCCTCGATCTTCACAGGATCCATTGCAACTCCCGCCTCAGAAATGACGTTTCCTAAGAAGTGGACCTCACGTAACCAAAAATAACACTTCAAGAGCATACCATAAAGCTGGTGCTCTCGGAGTGTGTCTAGTACAACCTGCAAGTCGTAAGCATGCTCCTCCTCAGTAGTCGAGCAGATCAATATGTCATCGATAGAGAATACGACAAATCAATTGAGGTAAGGCTGGAGGATACTATTCATGAGACTCATGAAAATTGCTGGAGTGTGGTTTACGCCAAAAGGCATAACCAAGAACTCATAGTGGCCATATCGACACCTGAATTCCGTATTCTGTACATCCTCATCTCAAACTCTGAGTTGATAATAGCCTGACCTGAGGTCTATCTTCGAGAACCAACATGCTCCCTTGAGTTGATCAAAGAGGTCGTCAATCCTCGGAAGCGGATACTTGTTCCTCACGGTCAAATGGTTCAGGCGACTGTAATCGACATACAGTCGCAAACTCTCGTCTGCCTTCATGGCGAACAAAATCGGTGAAGCCCAGGGTGAAACGCTGGGACGAATAAACCCCTTGCCCTGCAAGTCCTCCAATTGTACTCGTAGCTCACGAAGCTCCACTTGAGCCATTCGATATGCTGGTGAAGATATTGGGGATGTCCCGCGGTACAAGTCGATGTAGAATTCTATCTCTTTGTGAGGAGGTAGTCCTGGAACGTCGTCAGGGAAAATGTCTGCATACTGATCAACCACAACAAGAAAGCTCAGACCCTGCACATCAACTGCTCCTAGGTTGAAGATATCCAACTAATGAGAGAACGACTGTCCTCTCCTCTGAGTGAGTGCATCATGTGCTACAAAGGCTCCCCTCTCACTTGTGAAGGTGAACCTGCTTCCATCGGTGTGAACACATCGTACCTTGCGCCTAATACACTCAATCTAAGCATGAACTATGGATAACCAATCCATGCCCAAGATGACGTCATAAGGCCTCGATGCTGCTACAAGAAGATCCCATCCAGAGATCTCGCCTCTTAGAGTAAGCTCACACTGCCGGCACCAGTGCGTAATCGTCGAGTCTGCTCCCGTAGGAGTCTGCAGCCATATGGATCGAGCCAACGGCTCTGTCGGAATCTCCGATCTATGAACAAGGGCAGTGGAAATGAAATAATGACTTGCTCTTGTATCTATAAATAATGCAGCAAGGGTGGAGTAGACATAGATAGTACCTCAAATCATCTTCAGTGCGCCATGGTCATAGGCCTCCGCCGCCGGAAGATGACCATGTCTCTGTCCGCCAGCTCCATGTGGTCGGGGCGGACATCCCGGTGGTGGTGGTGGTCGTGCCTCAAAGCGTCGCCAACCACCTACTGCTCGGCCAGCTCCTCTGCCTCATCCGCCTGCTCCTTGCAGACCACCACGATCATACCTCTACCTCTTCCTGGGTGGTCCCTTGACCATTTGCTACTCCTCTATACGGCAGTTCGGGAAATCATGAGCCATGTGGGCCTACCCGCCGTATGCAAAGCACTGTCTGATCCCCGTATGACTGGCTCTGCGCTGTGTGCCCTGCACCACTGAGCCGGTGTCCTGAGGTTGTTTGCCTGAAGGTCAGGTCTTCATGGGCCCCTGAGTCATCCGTCAACTTCCAGCTACAGAAGACTCATCTACATGCCACCCTGCGGTAGGCCTCGCTACTGGTGTAGGCTCAGCAAGAAAACTCTCTACAAGAAGGGCTCGCTCCAGTACTCCTTCCTACGTCGGTATGCTAGGGGAGTTCACTACAGCTCTGATCTCATGCCTCAGCCCCTGCTCGATGGTCTGGGCCCTGAAGAATGGGTCTCGTACCATGTCTATAGCGTAGCACGAGAGATCAGTAAACCTCCCTGAGTACTGGGCGACTGACATGTTGCCCTGCCGCAGCTGTAGTAGCTCCTGGATGTGCACCGCACAGAGGGTGGCTGGAACGAACTCTGAGCGGGAGAGGGTCTTGAAGACCGTCCAAATAAGGGATTCCTTGTCGTGTACCTGGAGCATGAGGCTTCACCACTTACCTGATGTCGTGTGCAGGAGACTGGATGCAAGGATCACCATGAGGTCAACTGGTGTCCCTACTAGCTGGAAAACTCGAACCACTTCCTCCAGCCAGTCCTCGGCTACTTGAGGGTCCGTCTCCCTACGGAACCTGGGTGGTCTCTGGCGCTGAAACTCGTGAAGTGCTCCAAGGCGCCGTCCACTCTCATCGGCGAGGGCCTATAGAATCGGTGGCTCGGCGGGAAGAGGTACCACCGGTGCCCATGCTGGAAAGGCCCCTGTACTGAGGCCTCGTCGCTGGGTGGGCTGTCGTCATGCACAATGGTTGGAACCCTAGCTGGCTGCCGTCGTGGGGCCATCCTGAAACGAAACAGGTGAGCCATGGTCAATACAGTATACCTGGTGAGCTGACACAATTAAATCACAATGAAAACATTGAAACACACACAGAATCAATGTTTTACTGCATTGAGTCAGAAATCAAATGTCATGGTTCTGGTGTATGGATACGTTTGTCGTCATGCCAACAATAGGCTCACTGGACTGATATCCATACTCAAATACCCTAAACACTATTGCTTTACATAGAGAAAGATCAGAGTCCTGAGTTCTGTGGTAGAACTGAACTCCTCTGATGCCAATTTGTCACGACCCATTCCTCGGGACCCGTGTTGTAACTGACCCCAAGCCCGCCTCCCATAACACCAAAGGCGTAAAACTCGTAAAAAGGGAAGTAATTTTCTTTAAGTAAGAACAACCACAGAGTAAGTAGGAATAATTAAAAACTAAGCAACCTGAGTGTACAAGTAAGTGAAGAAAGTAAATGGGTCAGTATACAAACCTAAACTGAAAGCAAGTACAAATTGACAGAAAGTAAAGCAACAAGAATGTAAAGCAGCTAGTCCGAGCCGTCCTCTGGGAATCCCACCTGAAGGGTGGGTATAGATGTCCACCTATGCTCCTCAGCTCCAGCCATCCACTTAGAGTATGTCTAGTCCAGTGATCTACCTCCAGGTACCGTCCTGCTCCACAGCTCCAACCTCGGTCAATGTTGTCCGTCGTCTGCAACCAACACAATGATGTGCGGGCATAGCCCTTGTAGTGGTGAGTATATGCTACTCAGTAGGGACCCCAAGACTCCAAGGGTCTCCCAGAATCCACAAAGGATAACCATTATATAAAGATAACAATCACGAAGTAACAACCTACACTACATTGGTATATTCCCATACATATACCTAAGTCATCATTTCTAGCTCCACTCACGAGCTCAAGTACAACCTCATACACACAGAACGACACAACGCAAACCATACAGAATATCATATCAACTAATTGATGATGAGGTCAAAAATTCAAGACCCACCTCACACAGGTATTCCACATAGAATAAGCGGTTAGATGATCAGTTGTAGCCACTAGATCATCTAAGCCGTTTGACTCACACAGAGTCGCTGAGCGCTGGTCCACACAGAACCGCACTGGTCTACATAGAACCTTTGGGCACTGGTCCACACAGAACCGCGTTGGTCCATACAGAACCACTGGTCATCGTCATCATCGAACGCACGGAGGATTCCTGTACAAAAGACGAAGCAGTCGCAACCAGCTCTAGGGTTCCCGCACACAGCATGTTCGTTCTGGGAGGATCCGCTCCACGAGCCAAGGGGTTTCGACCAATAAACTATCACTTAGATCAGAGTTGATGTATCGCAATGTTCCATCATGACAAAAGGAACTCAACGCGTCTGACGGTGCGTCAATTGGACAGCCAGTCTGAGAGATATTAGCTTTTTAGTTCCAGGGACCCGGTTGGTTTTCAGGTCATAACCAACCTGTCCATAATCCAACTGCATCCAAACCTCAAGCAGAGTGAGCCAAATGTTCCGTCTCACCGTGAGGAAACCAACAAAGTCGACGGCACGTCAATCAGACGTCCGGAGCTCAAGATATAGGTGTTTCCGCTCCGAAGGCCCGGTTGGGTTCTTGCATGAACCAACTCGGCCAATCCCAAAGTTCTCCAAACCTTGAGTATAGTATAGTGAAACGACCGTCTCGATCCAGGTATCGTGTCGCAACTGACAGTTCGTCAATCGGACATCCATAGCCCAAGATATTTGTGTTTGAACGGAAATGTTCGAAAACGGGGGGTCTGGGCCCGGCCCGGCCCAGCCCAGTACCCCCTGGGCCGGCCCAAAAATGGGTCGACCTGGCCCGGGTGGCGATCTGTCCCAGCCAGGCCACTCAGCCCGGCCGGCGTGGCCCGCGTGCGGCCAGCGTGGCCAGTGCGGCCAGCGCGCGACCAGCGTGCGACCAGCGTAAGGCCAGCGCACCGGGCGTGCGCCTAAGGGAGGGGCTAAGTCCCTCCATCCTTTGAAACGGAGGCCCCTTAATGGGGCCACGCTATGTGAATCACTGGGGGGTTACACCCACCAGCCTTCCCCTAAAACGGCCAGCCAGCGCGGTGGCCGGCCGGTTTCTCGTTGCGGGACCCCGCACCTCCCAGCGCCGGCGGCCGGAGTTCCAACCACCTCCTTCAAGTTCTCCGGCGGCCAGTTTTTCCAGCCTCCATTCCCAAGAATGTCGTGAATAAATCCGGTGCGGCGTGTCGATGCCGCACCCTTCCACCGTGGCCCGAATCCGGCCACGGCCTCATTCGCATTCCTTAGCGCAGCGCGACGGCGCCGCGTTTCTTCGTCGCGGCCCGCACCGGTCGTGTTCCCTCTCATTCCAGTGCGGTGCGACGGTACCATGCCATATTCATTAATCAACACCAATTATTTTAAAGGGGGAGGGGAATCTTCCTTGTTCCTGCAGTCCGATCCCCTCCTGTTATATCGATATCCTTCGGCCAATCGTAAAACGATAAACTTCCACAATTTTTAATTTAAATAAAAAATTGGAACAACGCCCAACAGAATATTTTTCCATGTTCGAGGGAAAGACACTCGTAACATAAATAAACAAATTACTTACCTTGGGTATACGATGATCGGAATACGGCGTCGTCGTTTGATTTTCATCGCGGTACGACGTCGCGAGGATGACGATGACGAAGGGGGACGTCGACATTCGTCCGTCTCAAGGGAAGGCGAAGCTGCTGACGCTCGCTACCCGATTCTACTTCCGAGCTTGTTCATCGATCAGTTGATGACGTAGGGGAAAGAGAGGATCTGATGAAGCATCCAGCTTCGGATGGTGAAGATCCGATGAAGAGAAGTCGATCCTTCGTCGTCGGAGATTAGCGCGTTCTTCGCGTTCTTCGGCGAAGGAGGAGGAGGAGAGTAAAAACACTAGCGCAACGCTTCTCCCACCAAAAATAAAATGAAGATTAGACCATATTTTATTGTTTTTCTCCAAAAAATTCAAAATTCAAAAAGAAGACAACCTAAACAATTAATAACCCAATGTTGTCAAATTAAAAACACGAGGTAGGTTGCTAGACTTCAATGAGGGGAGGGTGGTGTGTTACTGCACATAAAGATGGGGGGTTTAATAAGATGAAAAAGGGTGGGGCTCATGTAGGCCCCACATAGTCAATCCTCCCGAGGGAGGATATGTGGGGGTGGTTCCCACCTCTATAACCTCTCATGGGAGGTTATGGTGTGGTGGCACCCACCTCAACCACCCTTTGGTGGTTTTAATCACCTTTGAAAACAATAAAATTTGTTACATAAATTTTATATATTTCTCCTAATTTCAACTTCTCCACTTGTGCAGACGTAACTATAGTGAAGGTCCTCTTATGTAAAAACTGGCATTGCGAATTCATCAGTGCCCTCAGATTTTGATTCCGAGCACCGGTTCAAAAGATAGAAAAACTCGCTCGTTCGTTCACTGAACATACCAGAGCTAAACATCGAAAAATGATTTCGGGCACACCGGGCCTCAGAATCAGGTGCCGTCAGAAACTACGCACTCTTAAAAACACATAGTATTTTTTAAAAAAATACCCTAGAAAATTACTGTTCTTTACACAGTCCAATACACCATATACCACCAATCCATGGGAATAGGCCTATTTATAAAATTACAATGTATTCCAAATCACAGACCCTGCATAATGTCACAAACCAAGCCCAAGTTCCCTGGTATGCTGATAACCGAGCTGGCCCAGACATTGCTTGATTGGAATTTCTGATCCCCATAGGTTTATGACTAGTACCTGAAATCATAAAACATACATGTGTGAATGATTTTTCCACATTAATGTAGAAGCAAAAGAAAAAGACAGAATGCAAAATAAAAGAAACATCACTAGGAGAGATGTACCAGAATACAAAGAGGCATAAAAAGCCCAAAGTAATAAAAACCAAGCATTAAAAATGGGAAAACAGCCCCAACGTCCCTATTGACACAACTCACCATAATTAAATATCAACAACTGGATCCACCTCCAAGAGATCCCATTACTTATCTTGAACCTGGAAGAAGAAATTTTTACAAACACCCAAAGGAAAATGTAGGGTGTGACCCTATACCTTGTGAGATACCACAAATTATTACATTACAGATTCCAAACATAGATTATCCAAATAAAATATTTCAATTTTCAAATAAAATGGTTTGGGAATTCAAAAGCACATTTTAACAAAACATGTTATAATTTTTCAAATGATGGAAATGAATATTTTAAGCAGTTATTTTACAAATGATGGAATATTTCTAAAATAATTTCATAAGTATTGATTTATATAAAATAGTTTATATAAATTCAGAAGGCAACTAGAGAAGTTCAAAAGTACTTACATACATTTATATCTCAAATATAAATGAACAAGTGAACAACATGGCCATCTGCCAAAATCAATTATGACATTAACTAGTTATAAGATTCGACACTCTCTATGTGATCTATGAAATATGTGTATACACTCGTCCCTTTGACACTAGACAAAAGAGATACTTCACCAACCCATCGGATATGTGACCCGCCACATGTTTGTTTGAGAACATTTTCATTGCATAGAGTGTATCTAAATAACTAACGAGATACCTAAGGCTTTCATGAGCTCATACATGAGGGGTGAACTATTTTAAGAATGCATAAAAATATGATCAATCCCATTCTTCCATTTCAAATGATCCAATTTCTTTTCATCTAAAACAGAAACTCGGTTTATACAAAAAAATGCCATTTTCAAAAGAAAAAACCAATGGGTTTTTATGAAATTATTTTAAGTCATTTTCATGAGTTTGAAATCTGTTCAAAACCATTTCCAACATTACACAATTTATTTTCACAATTAAATTGAAATTTTTTAATTTAAATCATTTCCATCAAATCCACAATTTAAATAGTCCAATTTTCATAAACAACCCAATTAAATAGAATATGGGTTTTCCAAATTTCTATTCCAAAACCATTTCAAATATCTCAATTCACTGGAATCGAGTATTTATCAATTTAATTGAAAGGAAATTATAGCAATTTTATTTAAATAAACAATTGAATTAAATCAAGCAATAAAATGATAATCAATTTGGAATGTCAGGACGAAACCACATACTTCAATGGTTTTGATAGAAAACCACAATAGTCGACGAACGGTCAAGAAAAATGGTTTGCTTATTTAAGAACATGCCTTAGATCTCTTCTCCTACCATGATCACGACCAAATCTCATCATATTGGGAATCCAAACACATTGATTAAACAATTATGAGTGTAGATCTATGAAATCGTGAAAATAAGAGAAGTAGATCTAAGTGGATCTAAGAAACCGATCATGGACGATGAAGAACGATCACATACCTCTAGAATCTGGCTTCGATTAACAAAGAGAAGCCGTTGGATCGCCTTTGGAATGATGGGAGAACCATCTCGGAACATAAGATAAGGAAAAACAGAGTTAGGGCTACTTATAAAGAAAAATGAGGCACCCGGAGGAATAAACGTGTGAGATACACTATTATAGGATCTCATTTAAGTGGCCGCAAGGTTTTCCCACATGGTTAGAAAAATAGTGCACTAACCATGAATTAGCCACAGCCTCTGAAGACACTCCATGAAGGGTTTGGCCGCACAGTAGGATGAACCGTGCGCTGCCCATGCCGAAGCTACTGCCTCCCAGACCAACTACGCATGGTTTGGCAGTACGGTTTAGACAACCTGTGCGCCGCCCATGTGATATCTCCTTTTCCTCAAAACATCATTTAATTTTTTTTTCAACACTCACATTCATCACCATTACATTATGTCCATAAAAATCATCAATAAAGGGTTACATACCAGAAACCTGGTGTTCTAAAAACCATGCATAAACCATGCAAAACCCACTGTACATCAATTTTTTCTTAATAGTTCAACCAAATGCACCGCATGTCACTAATACAAAATAATAATACATAAGAAACCACAAAATTTCCTGAAAACGGAATGTGATGTTACAACCTCCAAACCATAAGATCTTTCTATCCCCAGAAAGCCTATGAAGAAACAACCACGTCATAATGATGAGGCCACAACTCTCTCATTACTACCTCCCTTTCCCACGACTTATTATAATTAGATTCATGCTTCTATATTACATGGACCATATGTATTTTTCTCCCATGAATTATCATGGTCTCAGTATCAAAAACCCTGACTTGTCATTTATTCACAAATAAATCTCGTTCAATTTCAAGATCACTAATTCTCAAAACTTATGATGGATCAGAGAGAAACTTCTACATCTCTGATACATGGAACACGTTATATATCGACGTCAGCTGTGGTGGTAGAGCTAGAATGTAACCAACATTCCCTTCAAGACCAACAACTTTTAATGGTCCCACAAAACAGGGATCATGCTTCCCTTGCCTCCCAATCTGTCGATGACTTAATCAAGTTGAATATTTTATGAACACATGGTCACCAACTGAGAACTCTAATGAGATACGATGATGATAAACATAATACTTATACCGACTCTGTGCTGTCAACATTCTATGACGAATCAACAAGATCTTAGATTTCCTCTCATGGACCAAACACGGTCCTACCAAGGAACATTCACCAATCTCCAAACAACAAAAAGGAGAATTACATGGACAACCATATAATGCCTCAAAAGGATCCATTTTGATCACATACTGATTACTGTTGTTATTAGAAAACCAAACAAGCACCAGAAGATCATCCCAAAACACACCGAAGTCGAGAACACATGCGTGGAGCATATCCAGATGGATTTGAATTGATGTCTATGTTTCTCCATCTGACTATAGATGGTAGGTCGTGCTCAAATGGACTTGAGATCCCAGTTCCTCCTAGAGTCCTCTCCAAAATCAATAAGTAAACTGAGGATCCCTATCAGAGACTATATAAGATGGAACTCCATTTAAACGAACAATTTATTTCACATAGATATATCCCAACTCCTCAACATTGGTTGCACCTCGAATATGTATAAAGTGAGAATACATGGTCAGCCTGTCCATCACTACCCATATCACATTAATCATCCATTGGTTTTGAGGTAATCTAACCACACATGCCATAAAATTTTCATCCCACTTCCATGTAGGGTACTGATGTGGTTGAAGCAAACTCGAAGGTTTCTGGTGCTCGACATTCACCTTCTATCATGTATAGCAAAGAGATACAAACTCACCAATGTCTCATCTCATTCCTGGCCACTAGAAATATCACTGCATGTCAAAAAAAAAACTTTGAGGTTCTTGGGTGTACAACCCATTGACTATTATGGAAATCCCCCCATAACAACCTTCCTTGATGACAATGACATAATGTAATAGATTCAATAACACGGAACACCATTTTTGGAAAATTTCCATTGTGTGTCAGTCTCCCCAAAATAAATAGAGTCTCTAATGATAATGAATTCATCATCCAGTTGTAGTTCCTAAAGAATTATCTCAAGAAGAGCATATGTCCACGGGACACTAGCTAATGAAACTTCATTCCCCTTCAACTGAACTCCAATATGAAACTCAGAAAAAAGAGCCATAAAACTCTACTCTTATTAACATTTATTCATTGCTTGTGGTTGAAGCTTACTACTTAATGCCTCTTCAACTACATTCTTTTTCCCTAGAGTATAGGCAATTTGAATATCAAATGATTGCAGATACTCCACCCAACGTCTTTGGTGGAGATTCAAATCTTTTTTAGAGAAGATATATCTCATCCTCTTGTGGTATGAATACACAGTAATCCTTTCTCCATAATGGTAAGGACTCCAACACATAATTGTGTGCATTAAAATTGAATGTTCAAGGACATGGGTAGGATAGTTCTTCTCATGAGGATTTAGCTGACGAGATCCATAAGAAACAATTTGATTACCCTAAATAAGGACACATCCCAAACATGAAACTGATGCATCCCATAAGTCCACGAAACCTATCCCAGTCTCAGAATGAGTTAACAAAGGCATAGTAGTCAAATGATGCATTAGCTCAACAAGATCAGTCTGAAATTTATCATTCCAGGAAATCATCACTCATTTTCGAGTCATAGGAGTCATTGGAGATAATAACATTGAGAAGTCTTTATCAAATCAGCGATAATATCCTACTAAGCCAAAGAAGCTCTAAATCTCGAAAACATTCTGTTGTTGTTCCCATGTCATATCAACCTTCACCTACTATGTATCATCTGATATTCCTGGTTCTGACATGACATGTCCCAATAATCTCAATTCCAGAATCCAGAAATCACACTTTGAATGCTTGTCTTAAAGTCGGTGATTCTTTAGAATACTCAGAACTATTCTTAGAGGATTCACATGATCTTCCTCAGAATTGGGGTTGATAAGAATTTCCTCCACAATGACTACAACAAAAGTATCAAGATACTCATGGAAAACGTTGTTCATAAAAGCTATGAAAACTAAAAAATCATTTGTTGGGCCAAAGGGAATAACAAGGTAATCATAATGGCCATACCAACTCTGAAATATGGTCTTATGAATGTCAAATTCCTTTATTCTCAACTGATTATAACCATATAATGATAAATTTTTTAAAACCACTTTTCCGATTTAAATTAGTCAATAAAATCATCCATTCATTGTAATGGATATTTGTTCACTATCATAAATAGATTGAGCTTACAATAATCAACACATAAGTGAAGTGAACCATCAGCCTTCTTGGCGAGGAGAACCGATGCTGCCCAAGGTGACACACTTGGGCGTATAAAACATTTCTCAAGAAGATCATCTAACTGAGACCTCGGTTATTTTTGTTCTACTATAACCATTCTATAAGAGGGAATAGAAACCGGTTGTGTACCAGGGATTAAGTCAATAGAAAAATCAACCTCCCTTACTAGTGAAAAACCAAAGATGTCAGAAGGAAACACGTCGGAAAACTCAGCGATGACTGGAGGAATATCACCACACATTTAATATCACTCTTGATCAAAAGAAAGCACTGATATAAAATTCCCCAACTCTGGATAAGAGATCCCAGCTATTCATGACCTTGGGTCCCATTCTCCATGAAAAACAAGAGGCACACAACTAGTTGTAGTATTGTAGACCCGTCGTAGATAACAATAGATCTGGGATTTATTGGAAATGAGAAAATCCATCCCAAATATGACGTCAAAATATTTCATGTCAAGAAATAAAAAAACTCCAATCATGAACAACATCTGATAGTGAGAAGACACAAGCAGGACTACAGAGACCCATCTCTCTAATTGTACCAAGGGGTGTATTAATATATGTCACACAAGATAAAAGCACCGAAGGTACATAAAAATGATTAAAAATATGTGTTGAAATAAAAGAGTGATATGCACTAGTATCAAAAATAGTGGTCACTAAACATGAAGTTATAGTAATGGTACATCTCGTAGTTGTAGGACTAGTTTCCGGTATCTATGGCGACTCAACTACTACGTGAAGAAGCATTGTTCTGGATTTCTATGACTGGGACCATTTTTTATGGGATGAATTTAATTTCCCCACAGTTTTTGGTGGTTTTGATGATCATTTTCTACTCTGTGGAGTAGAAAAGTGATGGTAGAATCTTTGTAAGTGCCCTAATAGTCCTCTTGATCTACAGTTCTTGGGTGACACAGTTCAAACCCTCTTAGAATATCTTGTAATTCCACACTGATAGAAAGTCAAAGAATCCACTCCTTGTTCTATAAGAGATCTGGAATGACTCTGTGGTTGAGAACATCCATGAGAAACATTATGCTTCCATTTTCCTCTAATGGCACCAACACTACCACTAGGAGGGAAACTAAACTTCCTTCAACCCTGAAATTCAAAGCTGGTTCATATCAACCATCATCTCCCTATCCAACACATCAGCTTATGTGGGTAGCTTCATTAAGAAATCTTGTTAATGGATATCTGATCAAAGTCCCAACTCGAATCGATGTGCCTTCATCTTCTCATTAGATACAATCTCAGGAGAAAACTATACCAACTCCGAAAATCGATTTGTGTAATCAATAATTTTTTTTTCTTGCTCAAGCTTCAAAAAAATCACAACCTTGGCCAACACCAATGATTCTAGATATAACTATTTAGTGGAAAGAACCCTAATGTCATTGCACTCCAAACCCTCATGTTTCCTAGCTGTCACCATCGTGACCCACCTTCTCCTACTTGGCCACTCTAGCTTGATGGTGGAACACTTCACCTTGATCACATTCGGTGTCTCCAAGAACCCAAACAGACATTAAATATTACTCAACCATTCCTCAGCATGTTGAGGGTTAGTGGGGCCTTTGAATACAGGTGGCTTCTAGCGTAGGAACTCTTGAAAATGATTTCAGAGAATATAACTATGAGGATCTATAGCTAGAGCCTGAATAAGAACATACGGTGGTGTGTGTCCTAGATATTGGACAGTGCAAACAATCCCCTCAACCAGACTCAGATCCACAGTAGGACTCGCTTGCTGAGATTCACCAGCAACCACTTTTGGATCTGATTCCCATGACTACATGGATGCATGTTGTTGAAAAACATAAAAACACATTACATTAACACTCAAACAGAATAACAATGAAAACTATTCTTAATATACGTGATAAAAATATTTGGATACCACTTTATCCAAATAAAAATAAGGAAAATACAAGAACTAATCCACATGTTGTATTTCCCTAACAAACCCTGGTGACTTATGATTAATTGTTTGAGTGCTGGATAGGCACTCAATCAAAACTACCTCGTATGTCCCGACAAGAATACTCAAATGCATACTGTCATGAAGGCAAGATGCCTAACCTTCCTCTGATAGCACTTTGTCATGAACTAGACCGGGTACCCGGGTAACCTGATAACCATCCAGGCCCTGAAATAGCCAGATGGGCATTCATGATCTCCATGGGTCGACAACTAGCACCTAGCATCATCCCACATACAAGATGGAATGATTTTTCCACAAGCATTAAGAATAAAAAGAAAACCAAACAAAATGCATAATAAATGAAACTCCACTAGGAGTGATGTACTATAATACAAATACGAATAAAAATACGAAAGTACCACATCCCAAGTATTAAAAATGGGAAAACAGTCCCTAGGACCCTAAGGAAACAACTCGCTAAGACTAAAGATCAACAGCTATATCCACCTCTAAGAGATCCTTTCTCTTTGCTAAAACCTAAAAAAATAATGTCTACAAACACCCAAAGGCAAAAGTAGGGTGTGGGCCTAAGCCCAGTAGGATACCACTAAATATTCCATAATAGATGCAAACATATATTATCCAAAGAAGATATTTTGATATTCAAATAAACATGTTTCAAAATTCAAATGCACATTTTAACAAAACATGATATACATTTTCAAATGATGGAAATGAATATTTAAAGAAATGATTTTACAAATGATGGAATATTTATAAAATAATGATTTTTCTAAAACATTTATATACAACAATTTATATAAATTTAGAAGGCATGTAAGGTAGTTCAAAATTATTGGCATACATTTATATCTCAAATATAAATGAACATGCGAGCAACATGGTCATCTCCCAAAAGGCAAGATAGTATTAACTAGTTATAAGATTCCAAATTCTCTATGTGAACTCATAAAAATGATTATACACACATCCCTATGACACTGGAAAAACGAGACTCATCACCAACCCATCGATGATATGACCCGCCACAAGTATATTTGAGAATGTTGTCGTAGCGTAGAGCATATCCAAATAACTCACTAACTACCTAAGGCTTCCATGCGCTCTTATATGATGGGAGAACTACATTATGAATGCTTAAAAATATGATCAGTCACATTCTTCCATTTCAAATGATCTAATTTCATTCCATCTAAAACTGAAACATGTTTTATTCAAAAACATCCCTTTTTCACAAGATAAAACCAATGGGTTTTAATGAAATCATTTTAATCGATTTTCATGAGTTTGAAATCCATTCAAAAACAATTCCAACATTACACCATTCATTTCCACAATTACAATCAATAATTGAATTGAATGAATTTCCATCAAAACCAAAATATAAATTAAACTATTTATATCATCAAATTTCCATAAACACACCAAAATAAATGGAATTGGGGTTTTCCAAATTTATATTCCAAAACCATTTCAAATATCTCAATTCACGTGAATCATGTTTTATCAATTTAATTGATAGAAAATTTTAGAAATTGATTTTAAATAAACAATTGAAATTAATCAATAAATATAATGATAATCAATTTGGAAGGTTAGGACATAAACACATACTTTAAAAGTTTTGATAAAAACCGCAACGGTCAAAGAACGCTTAAGAAACCCGGTTTGATTCTTCAAGAACCCACCTTAGATCTATTCTCCTATCAATATCATGACCATATCTCATCATATTTGGCATCCACACACTTATATCTACCCATAACAGTCGTAGATCTACGATACCGAGAAAAGAGGAGAAGTAGATCTATGTAGATCTACGAAACTGATCGAGAACAATGAAGAAATATCACTTACCTCAAGAATCCAGCTACGATTCACCAGGAGAATCCATTGGATCACCTTTGTAATGATCGGAGAACCTCTTATGACCATAGTAGAAGAAAAAAACTTTGTTAGGTCCACTTACAATGAAAGACGAGGCACTTACATGAAAAATGAGGGAGATCCACTATTATTGGATCTCATTTAATTGGATGCACGGTTGGCCCGCACAATTAGACAAACCGTGAGCTAACCATGCGTTATCCAATTCCTCGGCAGACACTCCATGCATAATTTGGATGAATGGTTAGATGAACCATGGGCCAACCGGGTAGAATCTACTACCTCCAAGATCAACTACACACAGTTTGGCAGCACGGTTTAGACAACCCTTGCGCCGCCCGTGCAGCTTCCCCTTTGCCTCAAAACATCACTTAATGTTCTCCTGATTCTCCCATTCTTCATCATTACTTTAAAAAATATATAGTACCATGATGGGGTTAAATTCCAGAAACTAGGGGTACTACAAACAATGCGCAAACCGTGCACAACCCACTATCCTTTAGATTTTCTTAAAAGTTTAACTAAACGCACCCCAAGTAACTACTTCATAAAATAGGCACATAGAAACATCAAAAGTTCCTAAAAATGTAATGTGATGTTACACATAACCAATACAGCTAACAATTATATTTCACATTCCATTTAACACTTAAATCATCTTCGTGCCTTAACACATTAACATATTTACCCATCACAATATATACACAATTTAACCCAATTCAATTTCATAACTCATCCCATTTTATTTATTCTCGAATTTCCAAAAATTAACACATTTCACATAATCCATCATTCCAAATGTATTATCCCAAACATGCATTTCAATTTCATTATCACTAGTTTTTAGACACATCCAACATAATCCATTTAACCCCCCCCCCCTTAAATTTATCAAACCAACACATATGTCTTTATCAATGTCTTATCAATATTATCAATAATAACATTTACAAAACTACTAAAATATACACATATTTATCTTGTGAACACCTTTATCAAAATTCAATTCCATATATAATATTATTATTTTCCATATTATATAATATTGGCTCATCCCAAGGGTAACCGTAAATCTGTCTTGTTAGCCTCAATACACCTTACATGGTTCACAAGAGGTTTAAATCAACATTTAGCAATAAATTTTACCAAATCCATTAAATGGAACCAAATGAAAAATAACATAGAACCATTAACAAAACCACTGATTAAAAAAACAACATATATTCCAATGATTATAAATTATAGAGCACCTACCTTGATACTATAGTTGAACCAATTCATAACCATAAACATGAATCTAGATTCAAGAACCAGGGGATTCCCCATACTATGATCAAATATAAGCATATTTTTTATGGAATAATATTAATAATAATGAAATATCAATCCCCAATTTGTAAAAGTGAAGATCGAGCGTCATAATAAATACTTGTAGCTTCGATCTGCAACCAACAACAATCAAAATAGATTAGAAATTAAGGACACCAATCATTGTGAAGATTTGGGTGTTTAGGTTCATCGCTAGGTATGGATGAGAAATAATTAGGAATAAATTCATGTGAGGAACATACCATCATGAGGGGGAAATGGTAAAATACCACATTTAAGGGGTCCTAGATATTGGCCTCATGATTTTCAAAAACATGAACGAATCATGTGGATGCCTCTATCCAAAAAGAGTTGAGTCACATGGTTACATGGGGAGCCACACATGTTTTGAAAAACCATGAGCAAACTATGTGTAATTCTTCTATTAATGGATACATTGTTTTTCCTCTCTTATTGTATAGTTTACAACACCCTGAACCACATCCTCTTGACTATCACAGTTTGGGAACGCATTTACTACTAACCATGTTCTTACCATGCAACATTCATGTAATGGGAAAAATCTCCTTTATTTAATATCTAGAGCCCCCAAGACACCCCCCCCCCAATTTCAACATATAGGCCATCATGCATTCTATTAACAACAACAATGAGACATAAACCCAAACATAAAAAATAATATACATCAATTTAATGTTGTATCTTATAAACAATCCACATTATAATGGATTATACTTGAGCCGCATTCCCAACCACATATCTATCTCCCTATCCAAACTTTATTCTTGAAGATTAATGTATTTTAAAAAATAAAATGAACCAAAGTAATAGTCATGATTCATAAGGATTCCTCACTATTATCCTTAATAAGAACCAGATTCTATTAGAAGGACACAATAGCCTCGAGCACAACATACACGATGTCAAACACATGAGAAGTGTTAGGGTGACACTGGAAAAGTTTTCAGAACTGAAAAGTAAATCATGTATGTCACTATACTATTTTGGAACATCCAATTGGTATTCCACCATCCCATTCCTCTCCACAATCTCAAACGACCCCATGTACTTGGGAATAAACATTCACTGCTTCTGTATAGATTATATGTTTTAACAATGGAATTTCATTATTATAAATATAAATTATAGTATACCAACATTATATTATATAAAGAACAAAATACAAACCATATAAATGAAGAATGAGTGATTGAAAAGTGTATCTCATGATGATAAGGAACATATGATGTTGAAATAGAAACTTGACCGTTGTAATATATATATTAATCATATGAATAATAAACATGCCAATATTATAGTAACACCATCAATGATAGTATGAATGAAATTAATTCATCTTAGAACTGATAATATGGCACAATTATATCATAGTGTATGTAAATAAATATACTAAAAAATTATAAATTAAGTGTTAGATTTTTTATAACTCCAAAATATTTAATTACAATTTAATGACAGAGTAATTAATTTAAATGAATACATATTTTTTTAAAATAAATTCTAAAATTATTATTTTTAGGTCTTATTTTAATACTATTATTATATGAGTCCTTATCTATTTTTTCAATGTGTTGGAAATGTTTTTAAAAATTTAATATCTATATTTTTCACGTAAATAATGATTTCAATTAAAAATAAAATTTCTCATATATATAAAAATATTTCTGACAAATGGAGTTAATTTTTTGAGACTAAATATAAAAAATTTTCAGGGTGAATGGTTTTGGTTTTTATGAGAGAGCAAAATTTTTTTTTAACAGCAAAATATTAAAATTTACAAAAAAAAACTAAATAAATGATTTGATGAGACATGGATGATGTTCATCTGAGGTAGAACCATTTTTTTAATTCACATGATCACATTAATTTTTTTGTCCAAATAATTTAGAAAACTCATATGCATCTGAACAAATATTAACATAATGATTATGATAGTGGGAAACCCCTAGTCTCCTCAAGTATAAATACCACCATCCTTACCTCTTCTCTTCACTCCTCTCAAGAATTTTTTACCTAACGAAATTCTTCTCAAATCTCCTTCCAATGTCTTCCCCCTCATATAAAAACACATGGTATCATAAAAATACCAAAACGTCTCACCTAAAGATGCCCTGAAAGAAGATATATTCAAGATGTAAATTCCTCTTTTTTCATTCCCTTTATTTTATTTTCATGCTTTTTTGTTTCTTCACTATCATAACATCTCCTAAAACAAATGCTATGATAACAATAATAAATTAAATTTACTGTAATTTGGTTATGATAATGAAATAATTAATTATCAACTCCCCTTTACCCTCGTTTTATACTAAAATGAAAACACGGTCTCAGATGTGATAATTTATCACATTCAAGTGATACGTGTTTTCAATTTCAATTATTGTATTCCATTATGACCATGAAACAATTTTAAACGATGAAAAAAATTATTTTAATTTTTATATATCCTATGTAAGGTTCTTTAATATTTTTCTTAAAATGATTCTAATTTATAAATCAAAGTGAGTTTGATGTGACAGGAAAACACCAATTATCCCAATAAATCATCATTAGTGTACTATAAAAGTATTCTTCTTCACTTCCAATTACAAAATGAATTTCATAACTAGGTAATAATATGTATGAAAAATAATAAATCATGACTTAAATTCTTCACAACCATTCTTAACATACATATTTATCTATACATGTATATATGTAATACAATCAATAAAACAAAGGAAACAAATGCTCCTAAAGAGTGTAATTGAACCTATTAACCAAAAAAAGGTCACAAATGAATCTAATAATTTTATAATAATCCTATTACATTCATAAAAGTTTCTAATTTTTTTATTAATTTATTTAATTTGGTTATCTGGTATATTATGACTTATTGAAGGACACCGTTAAATATAATGTAAAGGATTATACCCAATCCAGAATTATTCCTTCAGGTTTCTCTTTCATTATTCATATCCAAATTTAGTTATATTTTATTTTTACATAAATCTTATTAATTATTTTTATATGTCTCATAGTCTTTTATCAATATCTTTTCTCCATTCTCATTCAGGTATATAAATGTTTTAAGTGGTTCTCTCCATAATTCTTCTTAATATTCTAACCAATTTTATAGAAACTTCCCGAATTTATACACATTTTGAATTGAACAATATATTATATTTCAATCCAAATTTATAATTAAAAATGCTCTACTTTTATCAAAAAATCCCATCTCTGTTTGCTTTATCATTTATACAAATGATTATTCCCTTTTAATGTTTTAAATGAGCTTTGATATATTCAATTAGCCGCCCTAAAATGTATTATTTCAAATGATTGATAAGTACACTTGTTAAATGTTATTACTTGAAGTTGAAATCACCATTAATCATATTTTACTATTATTCCCAATTAATTTCCATTAATGATGTAATTCCTTTCCTTAATGGATATTTATGTGGTACACAAATTTGTTATGCATTATGACATGATGATGATACCCAATTCATTCCATGGTATCCCTTTTGTTTATATAGGATTAATTAGGAATGATTATATACGAGGTCCTCATATTTAGGATTATTTTATGATGGTTGTGCCAAGATAGTGCTCCAATTCATTGAGTAAATTTGAGTCTCATTAGTTATTAGGTGCAACGGTATTGGCAGATATCCTTGATTCAAGCTAGCATGTTCAATGGTCTTTGTGGTTAACTAGACATGTACCCCTCTATGTGAAATGAAATTGACTCCTTCTAATTTCTTGTTTTTTGATTATATATCATTACTATTACTCCATTTTTATATATTTTCATGTCAATATGTTATGATTCCATATGTTCCATGCCTTTTAATATAATTATATCATCATTTCTAACACATGTGGTAAATATTTTTTGTTATGATAATTCCCCTAATAGGATTTTTTTCTAATTCCTTTGTTAATGATATCCCTAGGATGTACTTTTATGTTCTATTAGAAAAATTGATTTTAGGATCTATTTCTGATGATTAATGAATGAAATGCTTAATTTAGTCCCATATTTTTGGTTTTATTAAACTAGTATTCCAATAAATCCATTTTAAAATCCATTTTTTAAAATATAATGATTTATTATGATTAAAATCATGAAATGATAAGTAAAAAAGGATAAAAATGATATTATTGGTATCAGAGAAAGGTTTTTTTATTTTAGGTTATAAGAAATATAGTACTTTAGAAGGAACCTTGGGGATGAGACTATGTAGAAGAAAAAATCTCTAAAGTTTTTGTAAATATTGAGTATATGGAATATGTAAAAAATAAATCCCAATCTGGATTAGAACAAGTCGATGTGGGAATAAAAAAGTTTTATGTAGGGTAAAAATCTGAAAACATCGCTTTGAGTGATACACGAATGGTGATTGGTGCATGATAATAGGCCTTGATGCACTCCTAGTTTTACACTTACATTGTATATGATTTGGTAAATCCATAAGCATAGAATGAACGATTATTAAGCGGGAAAATCCCATTAGAATAAATTTGAGGAAACCCATCATGGTTAACATAGACTTAAACCTAGGGAATCATGACTTAGGATATATTTTTCACTTATGAGTTTGTCATTTGATGTTTAATATTTACTTTGTATGCTCATTATCTATTTATTCATGCACTGTAATCATATGCTCATTTTCATAATTAATTGATGGAAATATAAGAACATCTAAAAACAATCTATTTGATAGAAAATGTGATGATTTTTGTATTGATATGCTTGTTATGATGAGAATGAGTTCTCAAAACATTATAAAAGTACATGCTCAACTTGATCCTGTTGTGAAAAATAACTTGAATAATGTTGAACTCCCACATCCTCCTTTGAAATAAAAAATATTAGTTGAATCATTATTATGAAAAATGACTTCTAATTTTAGAGGATATTTCAATCCCCTCTCATAGAATATTGGATTAACTACATTAATATAATAATCATTGCCCCGTGTGCTCAAATACAATGAAATGTTTGCTGCAAGTTTATCTTTTTAATGGGAAATCTGATCAATGGTAGATAATAATTAAGAATAAGTCGTCCCCATAAAAAATTGATTTCATGGATTTTTGAGATTTTAAGAAAAAAAATCTATAAAAAGATTCATTAAACCCTCATTCTCAATATGTAAATAGTGTTACTTATACTTAATCTGAAATAAGATGAGTACATCACTGATTTAATAAAAAATCACAAGGATAGCTTGTTATGCCTCTGGCATTTTTATGAACACATAAAGCATGGTGGATCTCTTTTTTGGAAGACTAATGATGATTCTAAAAAATGTTTTGGTGATTTCATACCTTGATTGTTATGAAGAGATTGTTCGTTTTTCCTCAAGGTTGAAATGGATATCATCAACTATAAATTGTCTCATTATAACAGTTGAAAAAATTGGAAAATACATTATATTATGGGTGGTATGGAAAATATATCCAATTATTGTAAGAATATAAATAATTTCATGTGTCACAATTCTAGGGAGAAGTATCATGGAAACTCTCTAATGGCAACCATGAATTGATTTAAATGTGGAAGAAGGTGACCTCTAGATATGAACTGCCAAAGTGATATGAAGAACACCACTAATGTGGAAGATGAAATGTTGTTTCAGATCAACACTAATCCTATGGTGTAGTGTCTCATTTTTAAATAACTTGTTTATTATGCAAACAGTTTCCCTGAGGCATCAGTTTTCAAAGGCAATCAATAACAAATTCCACGATAACAAGGAAATTATCATTCTATCACTACATTTGTGGTGGTGTGGGAAAATGATGTTGTGATAGGTAATCTATTAATTTTTTACAGAATAGAAAATATAATATTTTATTATAGTTCTAATCATTCTTTCATATCATTCAATTTTACTAAAAAAATTCATACAACACATAAAATTTAAGATACTGAGTTATCTACAAGAACAAAAATGGGTAAATTATGTCTTCCATTGTATATGAAACATCCCCAATTGAATGTTTTGTACTGAACCACATATAAATTATCATCATACATACTTTAGTTGAAATTGATTTTATCTTTCTTAGGAATTGGATATCTTTACACAAAGCCAACATCAACAATCATGAAATGCAGATCACTCATCACATCGCAAAGAATCCTCTAATTTTCTACAAGTTTATATATGATGATGAATCTATGTTGGAATAGTTGTCTCAATTGTGGTTAATAATTTCTTATGAGATAAAATACCTAGCACAATTATTGAGACAATGTAGATAATCATGACCGAAGACATTCCCGTTGTATGGGTCTAAACTGATGTATTTCTAGAAGAATTTAATATTCTTCCTCCTGATCAAGATGTTGATTTCTCAATTTAACATATTCATGGATATCATCCTATATCAAAGATTTATTATATAATGGTCACTATCGAGCTTGTTAAAATGAAGATGTAGTTATAGGATAATCTGGACAATGTTTTTATATACCCATATGCTTCATCATGGGTAGTAATTTTTTTATTCATCAAGAATAACAAAAGATCAATGTGCCTTTTCATTGATTATTGTGTACACAATAAAATAATGAAAAATATCATGTTTCTCCTAACTCGAATAGTTGAAATTTTTGAGTAGCTTCATGGGGATAATTATTTATATCATGTGGACCTCTAATTGTGATATCCCAAATTAATGGTGGGGAAAGAAGATATTACCATGACCGCCTTTCGAATGAGGTATGAAAACAATGAATTCATAGTTATTCAATTTGGAATCACTAATGATAAATATGTGTTCATGGATAAAATAGATAGATTCAATAGATATTACCTAAAAAATTTGGCGGTGGTCATTATCGATGATATTATGATATACTCCAAGAGCAAGGAGAAACATGAGAAGAATTTGAATACTCCCCTAAATACTTATTGATAGGAGAAACGATATGGAAATTACATTAAATGTGAGTTTTTTATGATGGAAGTATCATTCTTGGGGCTTTTCAAGACCAGCAAAGTGATATTAGTAGTCCCTTCCAAGACAAATGAAATTGATGAGTGGCGCTTTCCAATATTTGTATCAGAGATATGTAGCATCATTGGTCTTGATGTGTATTACCGATGATTTATTAATAAATATTCATGATTTTCTATCACAATGAAAATGATTACATGGAACAGTGTGATGTTTTTCTAGACACAATAATGTGAAGAAATCATTATAGATATCAAAAAGAGGCTAATCACTACGCCATTACTCACACTCCAAACAAGTGGAGAACTAATTTTTGGGGTATATACATGTATCAATGAATGTATTAGGCTCGGTACTAATGAAAAATAACAATGTGATAGGCTATGACTCAAGAATGTGGAAAATCCCCGAGATAACTTATTCTGTAAATGATCTGGAGTCGACAGTTGTGATCGTTGCCTAAAATGTAGAATGTAATTATCTCTATGGTGAGAAGTGTTATATATATTCTGATCAAAAGAGTCTTAAATTTATATTCACATAGAAGGAGCATAATACATCACAGTGAAGATGTTTATATCACATCAAGGACTATGAATTCTCAATCCACTACAATCATAGTATGTATAATAAGGTGTCTAATGCTCTAAGTAAAATAGATCTTGCATCTTCATTAATGATGAGAGATTAAAAGGATCAAATCCTCATATATTTTCATATTATGGTAATGATAATAAATAATAGAGGATCATAATATACACATTATCAATTGGATTCTCAAGAATCCCTCATGGAGAAAATAAAAGATGCTCAATGGAATTATGAGTAAATTTCAATAAGGGTTGATGCTATTAGTCCTAAGAAATTATATATGTTCATGATTGAGGAGGAAGGACTTGTGAGACTTGGGTCTTGATTGTGTGTACCATATGATCCAAATATAAACATGGATATAATGCAACCACTACCCATACCAACATGTATGTATGGTAAACTACCGTGGACTTTTCCATAGTATTTCCAAGGACATTCATAATAAACAATGAAATTAGGGTAATTATGGATCATCCTACAATGGCATATCACATTATAACAATTCCAGAAGACTTATTATTAGATCTAAATTCTTGTATACATATTGACGATGTTGTAAGGCTGTATGGAGTACTACTATCTAATATATCATAACGAGATGGAAGATCCACATTGAATTTCGGGAAAAGTATCCAACATTTTTTAAGAACTGTGTTAAACATTAACACAACTGTTCATCGTCAAAATGTTTTCCATTATGAGCAAACTATTATGAGAAAGAAATATATTGTGATATCATGGGAACAACATCATCCAACAGAAGAATTCTTTTACAATAATAGTTTCAACACCAGCATTTGAACTACACCATATGAATACCATATTGGGAAAAGGTGAAGAACACTGGCATTCTATGGTGAATTCAGTTAACATAAGATACAAGGACCAAAAATAGTCAAATGAATGGTGGAACAAGTGAAATCCATTTAGAAGCACATCAATGATGCCTAAAGATGAAAATAGATTTATATAGAAAATCATTGATGAGACCTTGTCATCAATGTTCAAGACATTTTATTCCTTCACATATATTCAATGAAGAAGGTAATGAGGTTTGGGAATGATGGAAATCTATGTCAATCTACATCGTCCCCTTCTAGATTTTTGGTTGCCTTAGAGCTATGGACTATCAAATAGAACATCCACCTAAAATGTCTAAAGTTCCTGATGTATTCCACCTATTCCTATTAAAGATGTACATACTATATCCTTCACATATACTATCTCAAAAGGAGATATAGTGTAATAATGATCTTTCCTATTAGGAGAATCCAGAGAAGATCATTAATTATATTGATAATGTTCTACAGAACATGTATACTCACATAGACATAGTAACATGGTGTAAGCATATGTAATAAGTGTAAACAAGGGAACTTGAGGATATATTGATGGAAAAGTACCCACATTTGTTTATCGCATAGAATGTATAATGAAATTATGATGGAATGTTTTCATAAGGGGGAAGAATGTAATGACATGTTATATTTCCTATTCAGTTACCTTCTTATAAATTTGTCTTATAGTATAATCAAATAATACTACTTATAGAACAAAATACAATCCTAATATATGTCAAATGAGAAAAATAAAAGGATATTTTCTGATACGAAATAACATATATCGATGAAATAGCATCTTTAGATTTTGAACAGTATTTGGACCCTAATTAAAAAAACACCACCCAATGAAATAGTAAAATCATTAATGAATGTTTGAATAATTTTTTTCAATAATATAAGTGAAAATAAAGTATAATTATATCATAGTATATCTGAATAAACATTTTCACATTTTTTAACAATGTTTTTGTATTTTAGTAAGACATAAATATTTAATTAAAATTGTATGAATAATATAATAATATAAAAGAAAATATATTTTTTAAAATTTTTTTCATAAATTAATATTTTTATTTCTTTTTATTATATATTTTATGAGACCTTAGTTAATTTTTCAATGTGTATGAAAGGAAGTTTTAAATTTAAAATTTATATTTGTCAAGTAAAATATGATTTAAAATAAAATTAAAATTTTTCATATATATATATTTATTTATTTTTGGAAATGAGAATTCATTTTTAATTATACACTTTGAGAAATAGTTTGGGAGAAATCATTACATTTTTCTGGAATATAAGAATTTTTGTTTAATATTGGAATACAGTAATTTGAAACATAAGCTAAATACATGTTGTAATGACTCATGGTTGATGTTTTTCTTAGGCATGACCCCTTATTTTGAATTAAAATTATCTATATAATGTTTTGGACATAAAAACCAAAATTATTAATAGTATTGAGAAAAAGTACAAAAATATTGATTAAAATAATGGGAAACCCCACCTTTCTTCCATTACAAAAAATCTATATTTCATACCTCTAATCCTAACTCCTCTCAAGCCTTTTTTATTTTATATATTATACACAAATCACCTCTCATGATATGCTACCACATCCAGCTACTCATGGTCTCATTAAAAGATAAATACCTCTTCCTTAAAGAGCCTCTCAAGGAAGATACATTCAAAAGATAAATTCCACATTTCATTTCTTGTATATTTTCCATGATTTTTTGTTTAAATTTCTATCATTCATATATCCAATTTCAAATGTAAGGATAACACCAGTTCATTAAATTTAATAGAGTTTTGTTATAGTAATTGTATAATTCATCATCATCTCTTTTTTCTGCAAATTTTATACAATAAATGAAAACACCAACCAAGATGTGTTAATTTTTCATATTCAAGGACGGTGAGTTAACAATTTTTATTAATGTCTTCCATTCCAGTCATGAAAACATTATTTTGATTGAAAAAGATTATTATATGTGTTATAAATCCTATATAGGGTTATGTAATTATTTTTTACATATGGTAATAATTTATCAATCAATATGAGTTCATTGTGATAAAAACTACCAATTAACCTAAACAATTATCAATAATTTTTTATATAATGATTCATCTACAAACCCAATATACCAATGAATTTTATAACCATTTAATCTTATAAATGTTCCCCACAACCATATTACATCAATTCTATACAATCATTCTAATCTTACTTGTTTATCTATACATGTATGTAACTAAATCAATAATGAATACCAAGAAAAGAAACCCTCCCAAAAATTAGAGTGATCATATGAACCCATTGAAATGGTCATGAATGAACTGAATAAGGTTATAATAAATAAATATCTTGCTTAATAGGTTCTAGAAATATTAATTAATGAATTAAATTTTATTATACTATACATTAAAACATGTGGTGGAAAATAATATACATAAGTTTGGGGATACTACATGAACCTCCATTATTCTTTTCAATTTATTTATCATTTTGTTTTTACAAATGTTATAATATTTTCTTTCTACATACATCCTATAAAAGATTTATATTTTCTGAATTCATGAGTCGACATTCATTCAACATTATCATTCAGATATACACATGTTTTTAGGTGGTTATGTCCTCTATACATTCAGATAAGAAAACCCCTTTTACGGAAACATCTTGATGTCTTACCCATTTTCATGTAGACTATATAATATATATTTTAGAAACCCATATTTTTATAATCCAATATTTGTATTATAGAACCCATCCTGGTTAAATACTATATTCATACAAATTAGTATTATTTATTCATTTTTAAAATCACTTTTGATATTTCCCTTTAACTAGAAAAAAATGTATTAATTTTAAAGATTCTTATGTACTATTTTTTACATGTTATTAATTAATATTGACATCATGTTTAATTATATATGACTAATGTATCCTATGATTATCCCTTAATTATCTAGATCCATTCCTTCATGGACATTTTTATATACTCCAATTTCTTATGTTGTATGTCATGATTATTATACAAAATTATTTCCAAGAGTGACTCGTTTGTTTATGTTTGATTGATAATTCATATTTCTATGTATGGAATGAATATTCAAGATCATGATATGATAGGTGATCCTATGTATATTTGTAATGAATTTTATAATTTTGATTCTCATTATAAATTATGTGCAGCGGTCTAGGAGGATAGCCTTCACTTGTCCTACCATGTGCAATGATATTGGAGGTAGAATTTAACTTGTTCTCTTCAATGTGAAACGAGCATTGAATAATGCACAATTTGTGTTTTATATTGTTTCCCCTATACTATAAATCCATTTTTATATGATAAAATAATTATATGACATGATTCCATATGTTTCATGTCTTTTTAAATAATTACATAATGCCTTCTAACCCATACATTAAAAATTAATTCATATTTTTATTCCCATAATCGGATTTTCAGATCTCCCCATTATTAATGTTATCCATATGTTATCCAATGATGATGTACGAGGAAAATGGATGTTTAGATAAGAATGTGAAGATTAAATAAAAAATGATTTATTTAGTCCCATGTTTTTGATTTTTTGTACCTTGACTTCCAAGACACTACACTTTACAATCAATGGATTTTAATTTGTGGCTTGATTATGCTAAAAATCATGTATTGATAAATAAAATTTTCTAGAGTTGTAAAAGTTTATGTATCCAATGTCGAACCATCCTTTTTGACACCCATAGAATCACAGAATCACCCACAAGTTACTCATGATGTCTACAATTCCAATCCACATATGTCTTATTCCTACTCTAGGTCAATTACGTATTTTTCTCAAACAAATGAACCGATTCCAAAAACTCTTCCATAAGACATCTCAATAATAATTCATATTATCATAAATTTATCCAATACAATGAGGATCTACATGGTCTACAATAGTGCACGTCATATAGTGCAATATGAATTGCCACCTAGTAACTGTTGTTACATGTGAATTGAACACTCAGTAAGTGCATTTCCCATCATCCACCAAAATCCAGGACACATATTATAAGGCCCTGTCCTTAAACATTACTTAATCTTGACATACTTCAAGTATACACATTGATGATATTTTCAGGTTTCGATTTTTAGAGAATTATATCATAAATCATGCATCACGTTCCACTTTTAAACAAGGTGGTTACATAAAAGATAGTAGTCTTTTTTCCATCAATGGAAACAAATATAAAATAAAACATTGATTCTTTCTTGACACTTCCATGACATTATCATCACATCATGTATCATTCCCTTGACCAGTGAAAAAAATTTCAAAAACATTGGATGAGCATAAAAAGCTCAGTAAGGGATATAAAAGTACAAAATGAAAGCATTAGTCCATGTATGAAAACATACATTACTCATAAAACATAATCATTTTAACATACTTCGTCAAATCATGAATAAATAATAGAAATCATAATACATAAGGGGAACTTGAGGTATTCATAACATTCTTACGTAGGGAGTAACCCTCATGGTTACGTTTGGAATACCAATAACAATATATTCCCTTAAATCTCTTCGGAGAAACCTTAACGTTTAACTCCTTCACATTACCCAATGAATTGGAGATCTATATCTGGCTCACCCACCCTTTGTTTATCATGGAACCACCCATCATCATAATCAATTCCCAAGAACGATAACATAATCGTATCACATAAAACATGCATAAAGGAAACCTAACATTTCCACATTTCGATCACAAGATATCAATAGAACCACATTGATATAATATAAACATTTTCAAAACCATTTTCAATACCAAAATAAATGAAAATTAAAACATGTTATTTATTTTTCATTTAACAAAAAGAAGTCATGGCTTATAGAGGATGTTGAAACTCAAATAATGGTCACAGCGGCAGAGAAGTCGTTGTCACCGCATACGTACGACAAAAAAACATTCCTTCTTGTATTTTAGTAAACGTATCATATAAAGAGATTCCTTTTGGATAAATGTAAAAGTCAAAGTGGTTTATACACCGTATAAAAGAAAGTTGTGTATAAAACAAAATATGCCTCAATGAAAGAAGATTGAGACAAAGTCTCATACCTCGTATCCTACTTGAAATGATCATTCTTTAATCTCCCGAATAATTAACTACATTTAATATATACTTGCTTAAGAACCATTTTCATGTTCATTATTACTTTTATATCATTTATTACCATGTTATCAACACCACATATTCATTTATGTTAATAATGTTCGTTTTGTCGGTATTTGGTTCTTAAGTAAAAAATGGACTTCTTACACTTACATGTTGTTCATTTGGTCATTGATTCATTATATCCAGATTTATATTCATGATTTGGATATCATATATATCATATATATCCAGCATATACATGTATTTATAATATTACATACCATTTAGAGGTAAGAAATGAAATGCACCGTTCATAGAGACGGTAAGCCGTACGTACGCATGAACGCTACTTTCATTTCTATTTCATATTTTATAGCATGGAATCATTAAGATATAAAGGTATATAATAATTTAAGTATAATATCATATATAATATCATTAACTTTATCCTTTATACATCCCACATATGGTATTAACAAATCAAATCACTTTCAAGGGGTGGTAGTCCGCACTTCCTAAAATGAAGATATCGTGTTTACCCATATTGGAAACCATAATGTTATGCCATAAATGAAAAATACAGAAGCTTATGGGAAACATAAAATCATTATATATCATATATAAACATAGTGACATCGTAATGGACACCTTTGAAGTTGTTAGATGAGTATTGAACCCTCATCATTTCTTGAGACAGATTTTCACCAACCACAGAAGCAATATGTTCATTAACCATTAGAAATAGGTGTGTGTAAGTGTAGCTCGAAACCATATTATAACTACATCCATGTATATTGAAGATACTGGTTTTGTTACAAATGAAATTAATAAAAATAGTTTAGGGGGTTGGAGAAGAAAAATAAAACAAATGAACATAAGAGAAAGCATTACCTTTAAAAAGGGTAACTATTGTTGATTTGGGACAATGGCTTCTTAGGAAGCCTTCTGACCAATGTGAGGAATCCAGAATGAGGAGAGGGATGTGGAGAGATAAAAGGAATAGAATTTGTCTGAGCCGAAGGCTTGGGATGTGTGAGAAAAGATGTAGAGGTGGGGGTCTTTTATAAGAGGAGAGGAGGGGCAATTTTAGAAATCATGAAACTATTACATTATTTTCAAAAGAGTTTCGGATTTTAACGGTCCCACATTGATATATTTATAGGATATTATGTTAAGGGTTCAAAATATACCCATAAAATAGTTTTTGGAGATGTTTAGGTCTTAGATTTTATATTATCTTTTCATTTTATTTAAACCGTTCAGTAATTAGATAATCGTGTCATCATCATTATTTCATAAATAAATTTTTTTATTTAATGTATAAAAATTATAAAAAAACATTCATGAGGTAGGAAATATTTTTTAGATTTCTAAAGAGTATTTATAGTCAAAAATATTACTTGTATAACACCATTCAAAAAAATTTTAGTAAAACAATTTATGTTTGTGTCATTTTTACTTTTATTTTAAATAAAAGGTATTAATGTCATTTTCTCACCCATGTGGCTCCATGGGGTCCCCTAAATCGACCCATGGGTTGTAATGGTCGGACATGACTCATCCAATAGGGGTATGTCAAGTTTCATGGTGATTTCATATTATTATAACATTATTTTTACCTTAAATTTCAATAATTACCTCTAATCGCGATTAATGAAAAAAAGTTACAATTCACCAAAAAATAATTTTCATCCCATTGAACCACATTTTACATACTAATGACAACCATGTATGTCGGATTTTTGAAGTTCAATACACATAAGTGGTAAACATTCATTTAAACAAAAAATCAGTTTGCTTGACTACCACTTAGTGGTTTCACTATTCATAAAAAATTGCAGTTTTTCAGAAAATTACCAAAAATTCACTCTAAGCTATATTTGATATTCTGAATTCAAAAATAATGTTTATTTTAGTTAATTCAAATAATAGAAGTAGAATTAATTAATTTAATAATTAACTCCCATTGTCAAAATAAAAAGCGTGTTTTTAAGAAACAATATATATCAAAAGATTGACATTTGATTATGTCCAATATCAAAGTGAAATTAATTCCAATGTCCACCATTGGATTAAATGGTTAAAATATATTATAATTTCACTCTAAAAACAATTAAAAATATAGTCTAATAATATAAACAAATTAGATTAAAAAGAGGATTTGTATTATAATATAACATTTTTCACTTATTCATTAAAAATGAACTTTATCGGAAAATTAACAAAAACATACATAGAGTTGATTTTGATGTCCCAATTATAGAGAAGGATTTTATTAGGTCCAATAGAATGTATAAGAGTGACCAAAACTATATTTAATGTGGGTTCACATTCAAAAGGCGTTAAATCGACCTTTTAGTGAATATTAGAGTATTTATGCTTAAAATAGAATTCTTTTCTTATTTTAAGCCATTACATTTTATTGAATAAATGTAGAAACATTTAACAAACATATATATTCATATTTTAGTTATTTTTATTCATATTCTCCAATACAACGGCTACGTGTTAACTACCATTTGAAATATTATTATTATATTACTAGCATGCAACGTAAGATTTCAAAGAAACTTGTTGTTGGGTATCGAGTATGCTATCGAACATAGAAACCCATTTAAAGTAAAAATAATATTTAATTCAAAAATATTAATATATATGAAAATGTCTTATTCTTTATTTACCTGGGATGTTACATCTTTCCCCCCTTTTGGGAATTGTGTCCTCGCAATTTTATTCACTTATCAAAATATGTGGGGTTATTTATCCCTCATAGAAATTTCAGATTACCATGTTGCCTCTTCAACCATATGGCTTTTCCATAAAAAGTTCACCTGATAAATTACCTTATTTCGCAGCACTTGCTCTCTTCGGTCATTAATCTAGACAGGATGCTCTTCATAGGAGAGATTCTCCTCCAACTGGACTACCTCTAGGCTCAAAACATGAGATGAATCTGGCATTACTTCCTTAACATTGAAACATGGAAAACATTGTGTACCTGAGATAAACTCAGAGGTAATGCCACTTGGTATGTAACTGATCCAACCCTCTCTAGAATTTCATATGGTCCAATGAACCTTGGACTCAGCTTCCCTTTCTTACCAAATCGCATCACACTTTTTCATGGTGAAACTTTGAGAAAATCATGGTCACCTACCTCAAAAGAGAGATCCTTTCTCCTGTTGTCCGCATAACTCTTCTGCCTAATTTGAGCTTTTCTAATGTGTTTCTATATCATCTGAACTTTTTCTGCCTATTCTTCTACCAATTCTGGTCCCATCAGCTTCCTTTCTCATACTTCATCCCAAAAATCTGGAGTTCGACACCGTTTTCCATATAATTCCTCGAATGGAGCCATCTGTATACTTGAATGAAAACCATTGTTATAAGATAATTCAACCAAAGAATGATATTGGTCCCAACTTCCCTGGTAATCCATCATGCAAGCACGTAACAAGTCCTCTGTGGTCTGAATTGCTCGTTCTGACTTCCCATCTGATTGCGGATGAAAAGCTGTACTAAAATTTAATTCATTACCCAACGTCTTCTGAAGGCCCGCCCAAAAGTTAGAAGTGAACCTAGGATCATGATCCGATATAGTGAAGAGGGGAACTCCATGAAACGTGGAAATAGCTTTACGATAAAAACGAGAATGTTGATGAAGAGAGATTGTATCTCAACTAGAAATGAAATGAGCAGATTTATTCAACCGATCAACAATAACCAAGATTGCATTATTACCTCGATATGTCTTTGGTATTCCCAAAACGAAGCCTATATATATATTTTCCCATTTCCACTCTGGCACCAGTAATGACTGAAGCATCCCTTTCGGTAACTTCCGCTCTCATTTAACCTGCTGACAAGTCAAACACTTCACAGTAAAATCAACAATATCTCTTTTCAATCCATCCCACCAGTAATACGCCCGAAGGTCTCTATACATCTTAGTACTGCCAGGATGAACTGAAAACCGAAAACTATGAGCTTCATATAACAACTCATTCATCAACTGTAAATCACAAGGCACAGACAATCTCATCCCAAATCTCAAAACACAATCATTATAAATGTTGAATTTAGGCAACTTACCCATCTGAACCAGCGCTAGCTTTTTCTGCAACTCATTGTCTTGCTTCTGTGCTTGCTTATTTCTGTCGGATAGAGATGATCTCACTGACACCTGAAACAAAACAGAAGAACTTCCTACACCAACAAATTCTACGCCAAAGTTTATCAAATCCTTAACCAATGGATCACATTCCAAATGCAACATAGTTAATAAAGAATTACATTTACGACTCAAAGCATTAGCCACTTTATTTGCTTTTTTCGGATGGTAATGAATTGTACAATCATAATACTTGATTAATTCAAACCATATCTTTTGTCTCATGTTCAATTCATTCTGTGTAAATATATACTTCCATATTTTGTGACACATATATATTTCACACATTACTCCATACAAATAATGCCTCTAAATTTTTAAAGAAAAAACAACAGCAGCTAATTCCTAATCATGTGTAGGGTAATTTATCTCATGATTTTTTAACTGAGGTGAAGCATAAGAAATTATCATATCATTCTTCATCAGGATGCAACCGTGTCCTTTCAACAAAGCATCACTATAGATAACAAACTCACCATTTCTGGAAGGTATTGCCAAAACCGGAGCAATCACCAATCTTCTTTTCAGTTCCTGAAAATAATCATCACATTCTTTTGTCCAGATAAATTTAACACCATTCCGAGTTAACATAGTCATTGGACTAGATAACCGTGAAAAAGTTCTAAAAATCCTTCGATAATAGCCTGCAAAACCAAGAAAACTATTAATCTCGGATACATTTGTGGGTCTTGGCCATTCTTCCGCAACCTTTGTTTTTGCAGGATCAACAGTTATCCCATCATTAGAAACAATGTTACCCTGGAAAGAAATTTGTTGCAACCAAAACTCACACTTGCTAAATTTCCCATAAAATTTATTTTCTATTAAGGTTTTCAAAACAACCCTTATATGACATTCATATACCTTTTTACTTTTAGAAAACACCAAAATATCATCAATGCAAACAACCAAAAACTTATACAAGAACTCATGGAAAATTCTATTCATATGGTCCATGAATACAACAGTTGAATTGGTTATCCCAATATCCATAACTACAAATTCATAATGTCCATATCTAGTACAAAACACAGTCTTTAGAATTTCTGATTCTTTTACTTTCAACGAATGGTACCCCGACCTCAAGTCAATCATTGAAAAATACGAGCTCCCTAGAGCTGATCAAACATATCATCGATATGAGGCAATAGATATTTGTTCTTAACAGTGATGTTATTCGAGGATCTATAATCAATTAAAAGTCTCATGGAACCATATTTCTTTTTAACAAATAAAACAGGAGAACCCCATTGTGTTGTTCTAGGTTGAATGTAACCTTTCACTACTAAATCTTGCAATTGTTCCTTTAACTCTAAAAGTTCAATTTGAGCCATTCGATAAGTGGGTTTTGAAATTGGCATAGAATCAGAAACTAAGTCAACAGTAAATTCAACTTCCCGATCAGGTATAATACCAGGCAACTCATCAGGAAAAACATCTGGATAATCATTTACCACTAGCACATCATTAATCTGAACGGTGCCTTTAGTTTCAACAATATGTGCAAGGTAACATTCATTTCAATCTTTTACATATTTCTTAGCATCTTTATATGTTATCAACAGTAATATTTTATTCTTGTACACAAACTAAAATTCTTGAAAAGAAACTTATTTAGCTGTACAGTCAATCTTAGCATGGTAAACAGAGAGCCAATCCATACCTAGGATAACATCAAACACTACTAGAGGTAAAACAACTAGGTATGCAAGTAGGTTCTTTCAACGGATAAGGATAGGAAGATTCTTGTAAATTCTTTTTGCCTCAAAATTTTCCCCAGGTGTTTTTACCATAAGTTCAGAAGTCATTTCTTGAGATGGTATTCCAAATTCAGTAGAAAATCTTTCATAGATGAAAGAATGTGTAGATCCTGAATCAAACAACACACTGGAATAATCTGCACTACTGGAAAATAGACCTATACCCACGGTTTTTCCCAAAACCGTGGGTATAGGGTTGCTCTATACCCACGGTTTTCTTAAACCGTGGGTATATGTATAATGTGGGAACCTATACCCACGGTTCTGGAAAACCGTGGGTATTGGTCACCAATACTCACGGTTTTTATAAAACCATGGGGATAGAGTTTTTTTTTGAAGGCCTATACCCACGGTTTTGTAAAACCGTCGGTATAGGTATTTTTTTAAAGGCCTATCCATACGGTTTTTCAAAAATCGTGGGGATAGATTTTTTTTCCGAAGGCCTATCCCCACGGTTTTTTAGAACCGTGGGGATAACTTACCCGGTTGAAAAAAAAGGTGCGGGAAAACAAAAAACAATTTGGCAGGAAAAATTAATACCCACGATTTGAACAAATATATATAATTTGATCGAAATTTATAAACCAATTAAATCTGTGGCTTGGTTGGTTATGTGTTGTGCAAATGTCCCAGTGGTTGTGGTATCGAATCCCGCTGAATTATTTTTTTTAATACAGAGACGGAGATTAGTATATAATTAAAAATTCTGCTTCATAATATCGTATTCGATTTAGCTTAGTTGGTTACGCGCTAGATCAGTTTAAGTATGCGTCGTTTGACGTGGGTTCGAAACCCGCCGACTTATTTTTTTCTTAATATGCTCGCAGATTAATATATATTTAAAAATAAAGATATATATTCATATAACTACCTTGGATGAAGTGGTGGAGTCCATTGGGATAATTCCTCAGGTCGCGGTGTGGCGTGGGTTCAAGTCCCAGCGGCTGCAGATTTCTCATTTTTTTACCCACGGGTTTTAAATCGTGGGAAGAAGACATTGATAGCATGGAGGATGGTTTGACACGGTGTAAAAACCCGTGGGGATAGGTTAAGACCCTATACCGATGCCACTCAGCCCCACGGTTCCCAAAACCGTGGGTATAGGCTATACCCACGGTTTTGGGGGCTATACCCACAGTTTTGAACCGTGGGTATAGGTAGTTTTTCCAGTAGTGCTGAAAAAACATACAATGTACCTGATACCACTTCATTTGATGGCCCAACATCTACTGAAGTAGTTGCAAAGGATTTCACCACCCCTTTCTTCTTGTAGTCTAACTGCTTCCCATCACTCGAGCTCTTCGTCGGACACTCGTTTTCATAGTGAGCCATCTCATTGCACTTGAAATATTTCACTAACTGTAAATAAAATTTGGACTTACCATCACCCTGAACTTTTTCAGTGCAGTCATGAGCCTTATGTCCCATCTTACCACATCAGTAGAACTTTCTATAATTCAAAAGACCTTCCCCAGGATGCTTTTTACCACACTTATCGCAAGCAGAAAACATAGATTTCTTACCATCATACTTTTTGGAAAAATTCTTCCCTTTCTCCTTCCACCTCGGTCTCTTCTTCTATGGGTTGTTATAGAACACTTGATCATCGAAAAACTCCATTTCTATAACGCCCCAACCCCAGTTACCCAGATTCGGTGCATTATTACATTACATTTGCATGATCACAAGGAATCAAGTCCCGAAGGACCGATCAGTTTAGCAGTCTTGGAAAATAGATTACATACATGAATGTTACATTGCACTTTAAGACATACAATACAACATAGATAGTGCTCTGAGAACGCCATTATTCCCTTGGCTTAACCCTGCATATGAATCACAATACACTTCTTGGGATCCTAGGAAAAATAAAACATTGAAAAGGGTGAGCTCAGATGCTCAGTAAGGATAATAGTACAGCGGAAACTTTCATAAATAAACATAAACATTTAAGGAAATGTGTAACTAAAACAAAAGCCATTTTAAACTTGAACTTCAGCACAATATGGCAATGATTAAATGAAATGATGATATTTACTTACTCACATGGACATTCTACTAGTAGAATAATCACATGCAATATCACTAACAACTTTCATATTAAGGGAATGCATAATGCTGAACATTAATTCCGTTGTCTAGTCCTCATCCCAAGACCTAGGGGCTAACTGTAACCGTAACCCAACCCGGAGTGCCTCTAATAACCGGACACCAACCCGGAGTGCCTCTAATAACCGGACACCAACCCGGAGTTCCTCTAATAACCGGAGACCAAACCGGAGGGCTTACTTTTACCAGTCCCCAACCTGGAGGGCTTACTTTAACCAGTCCCCAACTTGGAGGGCTTACTTTAACCAGCCCCAAACCTAGAACATACTTGTACAACACATTCATCTGAAGTAAAGGTTGAAATATAACATAAACATTCTTATTAGAACTAGCATACGAAATGTCAATACTTTACCCATAAACCATGAATGCTATATAAATGGAACATCCACAGTCAAACATATCACAAAACTTCATTACAATATGGATGTTTTGTATCATAATAAATCAACTTCAAATAATCATAAAATCCATCAAAGAATGTTGACATAGATGAAATCAAAACTATTTTAGAGAAATATCTCTTTTTTTTTAAATCTTTTTAAAAGTCACATAATTATAAAATAATACATTCAGTTTGAAAATATTCTTATAAGCTTTTAAGGGAAGCTTCGACGAAGTTATAATGGCGGAGAATAGCTGCACCCGCCGTATAAGTTAAAAAAAACATTCTGACCTTAAATTTGTTGAAAAGGTCAAAAAGTAAATTGTTTGGAAAACAACGGAAAGATTCCTTTCAAAAACGTATAAGGGTATAAATGACTTTAACCCATTTTAAATCTAATAGTAAAAATGTTTTGAAAAACATTTTTAAGAAACATGGATGTGGATGATAACGAGGACCCAGTAGATAATTACGTATAAACAACCTTGGATAATGAAGAGGTTGTGAAGTAAACCCTTACAAATTTGGTAGCATACGAAACATACAACCCATTAAAGAGGTATCATAAAAGGAATATGTAAATACACATACATTAAATTGTATTACACAAATAATACAATTATGTGAAGTACATACACCACACAAAAGGTAATAGTGGCAATATGGCATGAATCTCACAGGAATAAGTTAGGAGATGAAAATCCCTTACATTAGGTCCGATATACTTCGTACGTATCCGAACCTCCTATATAATGATTTAAACGATGTCATTGACTTATTACAGAATCATATTCATTGTTATTATATCATATGTGGTTCACTTATGACTTTACATTACTCGTTCTTTTGTAAATTTGAAGTAGCGTTTTGTGTAAAATCGTTTCATTTATTGAATGCTTTTGGACTTGTTGTTCTTGATATTATTATCACTTATAACATGATTTACTTACTTCCAGAATATAAAACATGATTTATATATCATATATATTCAGTATATATATATATAATAGATAGATAAATGAAATAAAACACACCATTCATGGAGACGGTAGCCCGTACGTATGCATGAACATTGTTTTCCTTTCCTTATTGACTTGAATGGAAGTAATGAGATGACATATATATATATATATACATAATTCCAGTAGCATTATTATGTTATATATACAATTATAATTCATTATACATACATTATAATCATTCTATAATGGTTATCATGAAGAATGAATCACATCGCGTCGTGGAGACGGTAGTCCGTACGTACGCCCGAGCGATGATATCATTCCCATAATTATTGAATTGAATTGGAGTGGATAATATCATATATCAGAATTAGTCTGATTTTATAATAACTATATATAGTCATTCATTACACCATTATACCCATCCATGTAAGGTGGTGTTGGAAAAACAGATTGCACCACGGCGTGGAGACGGTATTTCGTACGTACGTACATGTGGTGATTTCATTTTCTGTAGGATGGATAAAGATGAAATAGGGTTGTTTAATATTTATAATAACATATAATTATATGGGTGATACTTATGTTATTACTTTATAATGAAACAACTAAATAAGTATAAGTTGAAGAAGAAAGAAACTTGAAAGAATCGTTAACGGATATTACCTCTTCTTTGACACGCCTCTTTGAAACCTCCACTTAGGGCACTAAAATTGGTCATTGAAGAAATCCAGAACCTCTAGAATGTTACTAGGTAAGTGTAGAAGGGAGATTGGCAGAGATTGGCCGAGCTTCAAGGCCCAAATGGATGTGAGGGGGAGAGGGAGGAGGTGCCCTTTTATAAGGGAGGAGAGGGGCACCTTTGGAAATATAAGAAATATTTATTTATAATAAATTGAAACCCCACTTAAAAAACTCCAAAAATGACTCCATTTGAAGACTAGATGAGATAGGATTTCAATATCATCAACCAATCAAATTTAGACATGTTTTGATTTTATTTTAAACCTTATCATTTTGATTTATCCTTATTTAATCTATTTAATTTTATTTGTGGTAATAAAATTCTTAATTTTAAATGGTTATAAATAATCACTTATGTGTAGTTAATTTTTCATAATTGGATACCTTATGAAATTTTAGAATATATAAATTTCAATTTATAATTTTTAAATATTTTTGTGATTTTTAATCAATTTAATAATATGTTATTTTTATAAAATAACAATAGTGTCAGTTTTGACATTATTCATTTATTTGAATTTAAATAAAATCCACACAGAGGCTATATTCGAAATAAAATATTTAATTGGTTCCTAACATGTTATATTCACCTAGAAAATTAGTGGAGAACATTAAATGTTTCATATAATATTTATTTTACTATTTATAAAACCATTTATTTGATATTTCTCTTAACAAAATAATTACTACAACATTTTTGTATAATTATTAAATATACTTATTAGTTGTATAAAGATTAAAAATAAAATAATAGGATGAATATAACGCTTTTATATTTAAAAAAATACATTTAGTCGGATTTATCTTATAAAACACCCAACCTCTAAAATAATATATCTATTAAATTATGAAGGTGACAACTTTGCCATCATTTAAAATTAAATAATATAAGTGTCATAATAACTTCCATAAGACACAAAATGGTCATTTATTCGGTCCTTGGATGCTTATGGATTTCATGTACATGACCAATAGGTTTTTGGTCAGGTTTGGTGTTCCTTTTATGGTCACAATTAGTTTCATAAAAACTATATTATTGATTTTTTTACTAAATAAACAATTTCTGCATCACTATTGTGTTACAATTAATGACAATTATTTAATCCCTAAAAATTCTAAATAAATTATCATGATGTAGATAATTTTATTATATTTTTGGAGACTATTCATGTTTGAATTTTCATTAAGTATATCACTAATTTAAAATTATTATACTTATAAGATTTAAGAAAGAGACATGTTGTCACTTTCTTTGGTTTTAATAATAATTAAGTCATTTTCATAGACAAAAGTCCATTAAATGAATCCAATATGACCCTTAGGTGATATGGGTCTACTTTAAGTCATCCAATAAAATTTTTTCAGGTGTTAGGGTAATTTTATAAAATTATATTTACCTCTAATTACCCGATTTACCTTTTACTATGGTAAATAAAATTTACCGTAGTTACTATTAATAATGGCCAAAAATAAAAAGTAGTCTATTAATATAATTTGGATCCACTGATTCCAAATATGGAATTCGTTTTTCTAAATTCAATACATAGAAGTTGCAGAAATTAAATTAAAATTAATCTCATTGTTGAAAGAAAACGGGTTTTTGTTTAAAACATTGCAAAAGATTGAATTGATTTAACCTACGAATTTAATGTAAAATCAATGCCAATGACATACATTATATTAAATGGTAAAAATATATTCTATTTATACTTCAAAACAATTCAGTATTATAATTTAACCACCTAAATTATTACGATGAAAAAAGTTGTTTTTAATTAAAATATGTCGTGTTTTTACTATTCATCAAAATATGAAAGTTACCAGAATAATATGAAAAATTTATCCAATGTATGTTTTTATATCCAGATTCCAAATAGGAATTTTATTTTGTCAAATTGAACTTATAAACATGTCAAAAACTAGATTTAAAGTTGGTGCGCCATCAAAAGGCGGTAAAACAGCATTTTTGAAAAATACTTCTTTTATCTGAAAAACTGATTTTGTTTTAATACCTCATTCTAGAAAATTTTTAAGATGAATTATAATATAATAAAATTCAAAATTCAGTTAATACTATTCATAACCTCTTTTGAACGGCTTGTTTGGTAAGTCATGTGTTGCGTGTACTAAAAGTTATTGATTTAATTTGAAGAAGTAACAAACTATGCAATTTTGGGGTGTTACATTCTTCCCTACTTCAATAAATTGCGTCCTCGCAATTTGATATTGTTCTTCAGAAAATAAAGGTTGAAATTAGAAAATATCTTTGTGGGAAAACCCACATCGGAAATTGGGTTAATAAAATGTAGTCTTAATAAGAGGAAAAGAGAAATGAAAGGGTCACCACCAAATTATGATCTCGATTAGGAGCACATTGGTGGCAATTAGAGACATATAATTAGAGGAAAAACATAAATTTTTATAGGTAGTGATTGAGATCATCAATCACAAACAAGTGTATAATTGAGGGCCATAAATTCATCAATCTATGATGATATAAAATACCATCGGTTCAACAAAAAATATGGTATTAGGATAACACATTTTTTGTTTTAAGATCTCTTCACTAAATTATAAGAATTAATTTCATAATTGAATAAGAGAAGAAGAAAAATATATATACTTGACATGTAGAGTCCCATCCTTTATCTATATTCTACCACAAATTCATCTTTCACTCTAAAAGGGAGGAGAGGGGCACCTTTGGAAATATAAGAAATATTAATTTATAACAAATTGAAACCCCACATAAAAACCTCCAAAAATGACTCCATTCGAAGATTAGATGATATAGGATTGCAATATCATAAACCAATCAAATTTAGACATGTTTTGATTTTATTTTAAACCTTATCATTTTGATTTATCCTTATTTAATCTATTTAATTTTATTTGTGGTAATAAAATTCTTAATTTTAAATGGTTATAAATAATCACTTATGTGTAGTTAATTTTTCATAATTGGATACCTTATGAAATTTTAGACTATATAAATTTCAATTTATAATTTTTAAATATTTTTGTGATTTTTAATCAATTTAATAATATGTTATTTTTATAAAATAACAATAGTGTCAGTTTTGACATTATTCATTTATTTGAATTTAAATAAAATCCACACAGAGGATATATTTGAAATAAAATCTTTACTAGGTTTCTAACATGTTATATTCACCTAGAAAATTAGTGGAGAACCTTAAATAGTTCATATAATATTTATTTTACTATTTATAAAACCATTTATTTGATATTTCTCTTAACAAAATAATTACTACAACATTTTTGTATAAGTATTAAATATACTTATTCGTTGTATAAAAATTAAAAATAAAATAATAGGATGAAGATAAAGTTTTATCTTTAAAAAAATACATTTAGTCGGATTTATCTTATAAAAAACCCAACCTCTAAAATAATATATCTATTAAATTATGAAGGTGACAACTTTACCATCATTTAAAATAAAATAATATAAGTGTCATAATCACTTCCATAAGACTCAAAACGGTCATATATTCGGTCATTGGATGCTTATGGATTTCATGTACATGACCAATAGGTTTTTGGTCAGGTTTGGTGTTCCTTTTATTGTCACAATTAGTTTCATAAAAACTATATTATTGATTTTTTTACTAAATAAACAATTTCTGCATCACTATTGTGTTACAATTAATGACAATTATTTAATCCCTAAAAATTATAAATAAATTTCATGATGTAGATAATTTTATTATATTTCTGGAGACTATTCATGTTTGAATTTTCATTAAGTTTATCACTAATTTAAAATTATTATACTTATAAGATTTAAGAAAGAGACATGTTGTCACTTTCTTTGGTTTTAATAATAATTAAGTCATTTTCATAGACAAAAGTCCATTAAATGAATCCAATCCGACCATTAGGTGATACGGGTCTACTTTAAGTCATCCAATAGGCTTTTTGCAGGTGTTAGGGTAAAATTATAATATTATATTTACATCTAATTACACAATTTACCTTTTACTATGGTAAATAAAATTTACCGTAGTTACTATTCATAATGCCCAAAAATAATAAGTAGTCTATTAATATAATTTGGATCCACTGATTCCAAATATGGATTCCATTTTTCTAAATTAAATACACAGAAGTTGCAGAAATTAAATTAAAATTAATCCCGTTGTTGAAAGAAAACGGGCTTTTGTTTAAAACATTGCAAAAGATTGAATTGATTTAACCTACGAATTTAATGTAAAATCAATGATAATGACATAAATCATATTAAATGGTAAAAATATATTCTATTTATTCTTTAAAACAATTCAGTATTATAATTTAACCACAAAAATTATTACGACGAAAAAAGTTGTTTATAATTAAAATATAGCGTGTTTTTACTATTCATCAAAATATGAAAGTTACTAGAATAATATGAAAAATTTATCCAATGTAAATTTTTATATCCTTATTCCAAGGAAGAATTTTATTTTGTCAAATTGATTTTATAAACATGTTAAAAACTAGATTTAAAGTTGGTGCGCCATCAAAAGGCGGTAATAACAACATTTTTTAAAAAATACTTCTTTTATCCAGAAAAATGATTTTGTTTTAATACCTCATTCTAGAAAATGTGTAAGATGAATTATAATATAATAAAATTCAAAATTCAGTTAATACTATTCATAACCTTTTTTGAATGGCTTGTTTGGTAAGTAATGTGTTGCGTGTAGTAAAAGTTATTGATTTAATTTGAAGAAGTAACAATCTATGAAATCATGGGGTGTTACATTCTTCCCAAATTCAATAAATTGCGTCCTCGCAATTTGGTATTGTTCTTCAAAAAATAAACGTTGAAATTAGAAAATATCTTTGTGGGAAAACCCACATCGGAAATTGGGTTAATAAAATTTAGTCTTAATAAGAGGAAAAGAGAAATGAAAGGGTCACCAACAAATTATGATCTCGATTAGGAGAACATTGGTGGAAATTAGAGACATATAATTTGAGTAATAACGTAAATACTTATAGGTAGGGATTGAGATCATCAATCACAAACAAGTGTAGAATTCAGGTCCATAAATTCATCAATCTATGATGATATAAAATACCATCGGTTCAACAAAACATATGGTATTAGGATAACATATTTTTTGTTTTCAGATCTCTCCACTAAAGTATAAGAATTAATTTCATAATTGAATAAAAGAAGAAGAAAAATATATATATACTTGACATGTAGAGTCCCATCCGTTATCTATCTTCTACCACAAATTCATCTTTCACTCTAAAAGATAATAGAACATAAAAATAAAATTCTATTTATCCTATTAGTATGGGGTTAAAAAATGAATTTATAATTATTCTAGCAGAACTATTTAAAAAAACTACATTATTCAATCCAGGACATCACGTGGGTCTATGGTTAGTGATACACCCTTGTTGCCCTTCGGTTGTGGGTTCAAGTCTTGCGGCCTTGCCGGACGCGACGGGTTTCCGCCCGACCTCCGGGTTTTCCTTTTTATGGAAATACAAAATAATCTCAAACTTATTCACAATACTTTTATCCAAACTCATAGTCCAAAATTTATAGGGAAGTTAATCACAATGAAGATCCTTTTTTCCGCGTAATATCATGTGAACTCCTTCATTATGTATCCTTTTAAAACACTGCAACATCCTGAATTACCATAAAACCTTATTTATTACATTCATGATCTCTTATTACTTATAGAATACTATATATATTTCTTATATCCAAAAATTGTGAAAAGTCCAACAATGATGAAATAAATAAACCTTTAATCAGTTCCAAGGTTGTCAAGAATATCCGATGTAATTTATCCAAATCAACCATTACTTACTCAGTATCAGGACCATATTAAGGATTACCTTTCCTTCAACCCTGTATTTCAAAAAAAAAGTTTAACTTGCTGTTGAGTCACTTTTCATAGTACCATATAATCTCAAATCCTTACTGAAATAGTACTGCAGCACAATCCTTATTTATTTCCAAAATTCTTATAACTGGAACATCATTGATACAACACAGAAATGACATAATTATTTAATAACAATATAAGAACACTACCCATTCCACTTTATCTGTGGTAGTATCATAACTTGATTATTATCCAATAGCATCATTTGTTGTATACTCTGATGACTGGGACGTTGATTCGCATAGTGTCCCAACTCCTTGCAGATGAAGCATTGCACATTTGAAACCTTTTTCTTATCCTTGCAGTCACGTACTTTGTGTCCTTCTTCTCCATACTTATAACAAACTCTCATTCCCTTCAGGAATTTACCAAGGTGATTCTTTCCACAATTATCACATATAGGAAAATCCTTCTTTCCCTTCTTCCCTTTATCTATCTTTCTCTCTTCCATCCTTTTCTTCTCTTTCTTCCCTTCAAATTCATTGGACTCGGAGAATTCTTTACTTATCTTCTGGACACATGATATTATTTCTTTATATGATGAGAGTACGTGGGAGACTATTTCCCTTCTTAATTCTATCTTAAGACCATGAAAGATATGATCCTTCTTACTCGTTGGATCATAGCTATTGCTGGAGTTCTCATTCCTTCTACTGCTCTCCATTTCTATACAATGGCATACACTAGGTCAATTTATGAATCACAATTCATAATTCAAAACATGTAAAATACCTAACGTAAATTGGACAGTTTATAGATATAATCCATAAGCATAACAAATGTTTTCTTTGAGTAAGTATATACTCGTGATCCCTTCATAATGGTTTGTAAATAAAATGAGAATTATCCTAATCATATCCCTCGGGAGTGTCGTAACCAAGAGTGCAGCAAGGCCCGTTGTCGTGCACCAGTTCCCGTTCGAGTTTAGCTCAAAGAGGTGTTTTCGGGTTTTACCCGTAGGTACATCTGTGCCAGAGCCGCCTCTACCTGCTCGTATCCAGACAGGGATGTATTGCTGGGAAAACACACAAAATATCTACAATATCAAAATTTTAGGAAGTTTTTCTATACTAATCCTCAAAGTCTATCTTAGGGATACATGCTCTAATCAGAGTTTATCTAAATTGAGTTTCCAAGGTTATTGCTAAACGTCCTCTGATACCAACTGTAACGCCCCGACCCTAGTTACCCAGAGTCTGTGCATTATTACATTATATTTGCATGATCACAAGGAATCAAGTCCCGAAGGACCGATCAGTTTAGCAGTCTTGGAAAATAGATTACATACCTGAATGTTTCATTGCACATTAAGACATACAATACAACATAGATAGTGCGTTGAGAACGCCATTATTACATTGGATTAACCCTTCATATGAATCACAATACACTTCTTAGGATCCTGGGAAAAATAAAACATTGAAAAGGGTGAGCTCAGATGCTCAGTAAGGATAATAGTACAGCAGAAACTTTCATAAATAAACATAAATATTTAAGGCAATGTGTAACTAAAACAAAATCCATTTTAAACATGAACTTCAGCACAATGTGGCAAAGATTAAATGAAATGATTCTATTTACATACTCACATGGACATTCTACTAGTCGAATAATCACATGAAATATCACTAACAACTTTCATATTAAGGGAATGCATAATTCTGATCATTAATTTCTTTGTCTAGGCCTCGTCCCAAGACCTAGGGGCTAAATGTAATCGGAACCCAACCCAGAGTGCCTCTAATAACCGGAAACCACCCGGAGTGCCTCTAATAACCGAACACCAACCTGGAGTTCCTCTAATAACCAGAGACCAAACCGGAGGGCTTACTTTTACCAGTCCCCAACCTAGAGGGCTTACTTTTACCAGTCCTCAACCTGGAGGGCTTACATTAACCAGTCCCCAACCTGGAACATACTTGCCCAACACATTCATCTGAAGTAAAGGTTGAAATATAACATAAACATTCTTATTAGAACTAGAATACGAAATGTCAAAACTTTACCCATAAACCATGAATGCTATATAAATGGCACATCCACAGTCAAACATATCAAAAAACTTCATTACAATATGGTAGTTTTGTATCATAATAAATCAACTTCAAATAATCTTAAAATCCATCAATGGATGTTGACATAGATGAAATCAAAACTATTTTAGAGAAATATCTCTTTTTTTTTGAAATCTTTTTAAAAGACACATAATTATAAAATAATAAATTCAGTTTGAAAATATTCTTATAAGCTTGTAAGGGAAGCTTCGACGATGTTATAATGGTGGAGAATAGCCGCACCCGCCGTATAAGTTAGAAAAACATTCTTACCTTAAATTTGTCGAAAAGGTCAAAAATTACATTGTTTGGAAATCGATGGAAAGATTCCTTCCAAAAATGTATAAGGGTATAAATGACTTTAACCCATTTTCTATTTAATAGTAAAAATGTTTTGAAAGACATTTTTAAGAAACATGGAAGTGGATGATAATGAGGTCCCAGTAGATAATTACGTATAAACAACCTTGGATAATGAAGAGGTTGTGAAGTAAACCCTTACCAATTTGGTAACTTACGAAACATACAACCCATGAAAGAGGTATAATAAAATGAATATGTAAATACACATAAATTAAAGTGTATTACACAAATAATACAATTGTGGGCAGTACATACACCACATAAAAGTTAATAGGGGCAATATGGCATGAATCTCACAGGAATAAGTAATGAGATGAAAATCCCATACCTTAGATCCAATATGCTTTGTACGTATCCGAACCTCCTGTATAATTATTTAAACAATGTCATTGAATTTTTACAGAATCATATTCATTGTTATTATATCATATGTGGTTCACTTATGACTTTATATTACCCGTTCTTTTGTAAATTTGAAGTAGCGTTTTGGGTAAAATTGTTTCATTTATTGCATGCGTTTGGACTTGTTGTTCTTCATATTATTATCAGTTATATCATGATTTACTTACTTCCAGAATATAAAAAAAGATTTATATATCATATATATTCAGTATATATATATATAATAGATAGATAAATGGAATAAAACACACCATTCATGGAGACGGTAGGCCATACGTACGCATGAACGCTGTTTTCCTTTCTTTATTGACTTGAATGGAAGTAATTAGATGACATATATATATATATATACATAAGTCCAGTAGAATTATTATGTTATATATACAATTATTATTCATTATACATACATTATAATCATTTTTTAATTGTTATCATGAAGAATGAATCACATCGCGTCGTGGAGACGGTAGTCCGTACGTACGCACGAGCGATGATATCATTACCATAATTATTGAATTGAATTGGAGTGGATAATATAATATCTTAGAATCAGTATGATGTTATAATAACTATATATATTCATTCTTTACACCATTATACCCATCCATGTAAGGTGGTGTTGGAAAAACAGATTGCACCACGGCATGGAGACAGTATTCCGTACGTACGCACGGGTGGTGATTTCATTTTCCATAGGATGGATAGAAGGTGAAATAGGGTTGTTTAATATTTATAATAACATATAAGTATATGGGTGACACTTATGTTATTACTTTATAATGAAACAACTAAATAAGAAGAAGTTGAAGAAGAAATAATCTTAAAAGAATCATTAACGGATATTACCTCTTCTTTGACACGCCTCTTTGAAACCTCCTCTTAGGGCACTAAAATTGGTCTTTGATAAAATCCAGAACCTCTAGTATGTTTCTAGGGAAGTGGAGAAGGGAGATTGGTAGGGCTTGGCCGAGCTTCAAGGCTCAAATGTATGTGAGGAGGAGAGGGAGGAGGTGCCCTTTTATAAGGGAGGAGAGGGGCACCATTGGAAATATAAGAAATATTAATTTATAAAAAATTGAAACCCCAAATAAAAACCTCCAAAAATGACTCCATTCGAAGATTAGAAGAGATAGGATTTCAGTATCATCAACCAATCAAATTTAGACATGTTTTTGTTTTATTATAAACTGTATCATTTTGATTTATCCTTATTTAATCTATTTAATTTTATTTGTGGTAATAAATTTCTTAATTTTAAATGGTTATAAATAATCACATATGTGTAGTTAATTTTAAATAATTGGATACCTTATGACATTTTGGACTATATAAATTTTAATTTATAATTTTTAAATATTTTTGTAATTTTTGATCAATTTAATAATATATTATTTTTATAAAATAACAATAGTGTCAGTTTTGACACTATTCATTTATTTGAATTTAAATAAAATCCACACAGAGTATATATTCGAAATAAAATATTTAATAGGTTCCTAACATGTTATATTCACCTAGGCAATTAGTGGAGAACATTAAATAGTTAATATAATATTTATTTTACTATTTATAAAACCATTTATTTGATATTTCTCTTAACAAAATAATTACTACAACATTTTTGTATAATTATTACATATAATTATTAGTTATCTAAAAATTAAAAATAAAATACTAGCATATATTTAAAAAAAATACTTTTAGTCAGATTTATCTTATAAAACAACCAACCTCTAACATAATATATCTATTAAATTATGAAGGTGACAACTTTTCCATCATTTAAACTAAAATAATATAAGTGTCATAATCACTTCCATAAGACTCCAAATGGTCATATATTCGGTCATTGGATGCTTATGGATTGTATGTACATTACCAATAGGTTTATGGTCAGGTTTGGCATTCCTTTTATGGTCACAATTAGTTTCATAAAAACTATATTATTGATTTTTTTACTAAATAAACAATTTTTGCATCACTATTGTGTTACAATTAATGACAATTATTTAATACCTAAAAATTCTAAATAAATTATCATGATGTAGATAATTTTATTATCTTTCTACAGACTATTAATTTTTGAATTTTCATTATGTTTATCACTAATTTAAAATTATTATACTTATAAGATTTAAGAAAGAGACATGTTGTCACTTTCTTTGGTTTTAATAATAATTAAGTCATTTTTATATACAAAAGTCCATTAAATGAATCCAATCCGACCCTTAGGTGATATGGGTCTACTTTTAGTCATCCAATAGGATTTTGGAAGGTGTTAGGGTAATTTTATAATATTATATTTACCTCTAATTACCCGATTTACCTTTTACTATGGTAAATAAAATTTACCGTAGTTACTATTCATAATGCTCAAAAATAAAAAGTAGTCTATTAATATAATTTGGACCCACTGATTCCAAATATGGAATCCATTTTTCTAAATTCAATACACAGAAGTTACAGAAATTAAATTAAAATTAATCCCGTTGTTGAAATAAAATGGGTTTTTGTTTAAAACATTGCAAAAGATTGAATTGATTTAACCTACCAATTTAATTTAAAATCAATTCTAATGACATACATTATATTAAATGGTAAAAAAAATATTCTACTTCTACTTTAAAACCATTCAGTATTATAATTTAACCACATAAATTATTACGATGAAAAAAGTTGTTTTTAATTAAAATATAGCATGTTTTTACTATTCATCAAAATATGAAAGTTACCAGAATAATATAAAAAATTTATCCAAAATAAATTTTTATATCCTGATTCCAAAGAAGAATTTTATTTTTTCAAATTGAACATATAAACAAGTCAAAAACTAGATTTAATGTTGGTGCGCCATCAAAAGGCGGTAAAACAGCATTTTTTGAAAAATACTTCTTTTCTCCGAAAAACTGATTTTGTTTTAATACCTCACACTAGAAAATGTGTAAGATGAATTATAATATAATAAAATTAAAAATTCAGTTTATACTATTCATAACCTCTTTTGAACGGCTTGTTTGGTAAGTCATGTGTTGTGTGTAGTAAAAGTTATTGATTTAATTTGAAGAAGTAACAAACTATGAAATCTTGGGGTGTTACAATTTCCACCTTCTCAACACATCGAACAAGATTTTCATAACTTTTGAACTCACAATAAGTTAATGCCCTTCAATATTTTGGCTTTAATCCTGAGTAAAAATAGTTGATTTTACTATCAAGGTCTCGGATAAAGTTTGGAGCATATCTTGCCAAATGAGTGAACCTTTCTTCACATGCAGCCACCGAGTCTCCCTCTTGCCTCAATTCCAAGAATTGTTTTTCCATCCAAAGTCGAAAGACCTTAGGAAAATATTTATCAAGGATCATCCTTTTGAATTCATCCCAGTCGAGAGCATCAATCTCATCAGTGTCACTGATATTTCTAACCATCAACCACCACAGTTCTGTTTCACCGTCCAAACGGTGAATAGCAAGACTAACCTTTTAATTGTCTAAACACCCCATGACATCAAAAAGCTTCTCTAGTGCTTTAATCCAGCCTTCAGCTAGCACAAGGTCAGATGAACCTCTAAATGATGGAGGATGTTGCCTCATGAAATGTTCCACCACTGACATGTTCCTCTACGGTTGATCCAGCTGATCTCGTGCATGGATCCTACTTCCATTTATCTCTTGAGTCAACTGCGCCATTACTGCAACAAACTGTTCAATTCCAATTCCGACCATCTCAGGATGCTGATTCGGAAGGTTGCCTTCCTCCTGATGTCATCCCAACATAACTTCCCTATTTTCTCTGTGGAAAACCATTCCGAACACAGAAATATCTTAGGCGATGCAACAAGGTAATCTTTAAATGCTATATCATTTCAATCGTACAATACATTAATTTAGGGACATAAAATTTAACTTTTTTTTCTAACTCCTAATGTTGTCTAAACTGACCTCTGATACCAACTATAAATCCCCAACCATAAACATGACTTAATCTAGAGATACTTCAAGAATACGCATTGAGTATCTTTTCAGGTTTAGAGTTTTAGAGAATTAGATCATAAAGCATGCATCACGTTCCACTTTTAAACCAGGTGGTTACATCAAAGATAGTACTCTTTTTCTTCATCAATGGAAACACATCTAAAATAAATCATGGATTCTTTCTTGACACTTCCTTTATATTATCATCACATCATGTACTTTTCCCTTGACCTGTGAAAAACATTTCAAAAACATGGGATGAGCATAAAAAGCTCAGTAAGGGATATAAAAGTACAAAATAAAAACATTAGTCCATGTATGAAAACATACATTACTCATAAAATATAAGAATTTTAACATTCCACGTCAAATCATGAATAAATCATAGAAATCAAAAGACATAAAAGTTACTTGAGGAATTCATAACATTCTTACGTAGGGAGTAACCCTCATGGTTGCGTTTGGAATACCCAACACAGTATATTCCCTTAAATCTATTCGTATAAAACCTTAAATTTTAACTCCATCGCATTACCTAATGCATTAGAGAGCTATATCGGGATCACCCACCCTTAGTTTATCACAGAACCACCCGTCTTCATAAACAATTCCCAAGAACCATAACATAATCGTATCACATAAAACATGCATAAATGAAACATAACATTTCAACACTTCGGTCACAAGATATCAATAGAACCACATTGATATAATCTAAACATTTTCAAAACCATTTTCAATACAAAAATAAATGAAAAGTAAAACATGGGATTTATTTTTAATTTAACAAAAAGAAGTCATGGCTTGTAGAGGAAGCCGAAACTCAAATAATGGTCACGGCGGCGGAGAAGTTGTTTTCACCGCATATGTAGTTTACTAAAACGCTTCTTATAAAAATATTCCTTTTGGATAAATGTAAAATTCAAAGGTGTTTATACACTGTATTAAAGAATGATGTGTATAAAACAAAATATGCCTCAATGAATATAGATTGAGACGAAGTCCCATACCATGTATCCGACTTGAAACGATCGTTCTCTAATCTCTTGAATAATAAACTTGTGTAAATTCATACTTGCTTAAGAACCTTTTTCATGTAAATTATTCTTTTCATATCACCTATTACCCGGTTATGAACACCACGTAATCATTTATGTTAATAATGTTTGTTTTGTTGGTATTTGGTTCTTAAGTCAAAAATGGACTTCATACACTTACGTGTTGTTCATTTGGTCTAAGGTTCAATATATCTAGAATGATATTCATTATTTGGATATCATATATATCATATATATCCAGCATATACATGTATTTATAATATTACATAACATTTAGAGGTAAGAAATGAAATGCACCGTTCATGGAGATGGAAAGTCGTACGTACGCATGAACGCTACTTTCATTTCTATTTCATATTTTATAGCATGGAATCATTATAATATAAAGGTATATAATAATTTAAGTATAATACATATATAATATCATTAACTTTATCCTTTATAGATCCCACATATGGTATTAACGAATCAAATCACTTTCAGGGGGCGGTAGTCTGTACTTCATAATATGAAGATATCGTGTTTACCAATAATGGAAACCATAAGGGTATGACATAAATGAAAAATATAGAAGATTAAGGAAAACATAAACATATTATATATCATATATAAACATAGTTTCATCTAATTGGACACCTTTGAAGGTGTTAGATGAGTATTGAACAATCATCGTTTCGTGAGGCAGAATTTCGCCATCAATGGAAACAGTATGTTCCTTAACCATTAGACGTAGGTGTGTGTATGTTTTGCTCGAAAAAATCTTATAAAAACATCCTAGTATAATGAAGATTCAGGTGTTGTTACAAAAGAAATGAATAAAAATAGTTTAAGGGTTTGTAGAAGCAAAATAAATCAAATGAACATAAGAGAAAGCATTACCTTTAAAAAGAGTAACTCTTATTGATTTGAGCCAAAGGCTTCCATGGAATGGCTTCTTACCAAATTGAGGCTTATAGAATGAGGATAGGTATGTGGAGATATAAAAGGAGTAGATGTTGGACAATAAAAAGTTTTGAGAAGTGTGGGAAAATAGGTAGAGGTGGGGGCCTTTTATAAGAGGAGAAGAGGGGCACATTTGGAAATCATGAAACTATTACTTTATTTTCAAAGGAGATTCGGATTTTAAAGGCCCCACATTGATATATATCGAGGCTCAGATGATAAGGGTTTTAAATATACCCATACAATAGTTTTTGGACAAGTTTAGGTCTTATATTTTATATTATCTTTTCATTTTATTAAAACCATTCTTTAATGAGACAATCGTTTCATCATCATGATGTCATAGATAAATTTATTTATATAATGTATAAAAATTATAAAACAAATATCAAGATGTAAGAAATCTTTTTAGATTTCTAAATAGTATTTATAGTCAAAAATATGACTTGTATAACCCCATCTAAAAACTGGTTTAGTAAAACAATTTATGTTTGGGTCATTTTCACTTTTATTTTAAATAAAAGGCATTAATGTCATTATCTCACCCAAGTGGCTCCATGGGGTCCCCTAAACCGACCCATGGGTTGTAATAGTAGGTCATGGCTCATACAATAGGATGGGAAAGTGTCATGTTGATTTAATATTATTATAACATTATTTTTATCTTAAATTACACTAATTACCACTAATCGCGATTAATGAAAAAAAAGTTACTATTCACCAAAAAATTATTTCCATCCCATTGAACCACATATTACATACTAATGACAACAATGTATGTCGGATTTTCGAAATTTAATACACATAAGTGCTAAATTTTCATTTAAACGAAAAATCAGTTTGCTTGACTACCACTGAGTGGTTTCACTATTCATCAAAATTGTAGTTTTTCAGAAAATTATCAAAAATTCACTCTAAGTTATATTTGATATTCCGAATTCAAAAATGATGTTTATATAACCTAATTAAATGAATATAAGTATAATTAACTAATTTAATAATTAACTCCCATTGTCAAAACAAAAAAGCGTGTTTTTAAAAAACAATATATATCAAAAGATTGACATTTGTTTATGTCCAATCTCAAAGTGAAATTAATTCCAAAGTCCACCATTGGATTAAATGGTAAAATTATATTATAATCTAACATTAAAACCAATTCAAAAGATAATCTAATCATATAAACAAATTAGATTAAAAAGAGGTTTTGAATTAAAATACATCATTTTTCACTTATTCATTAGAAATGAACTTTATCGGAAAAATAACAAAAACATACACAAAGTATATTTTGATGTCCCAATTCTATAGAAGGATTTTATTTGGTCCAATAGAATGTATAAGAGTGACCAAAACTATATTTAAAGAGGGTTCTCCTTCAAAAGGCGTTAAATCGACCATTTAGAGAATATTAGATTATTTATGATTATAAATGAATTCTTTTCTTATTTTAAGCCTTTATCTTTTATTGGATAAATGTAGAAACATTTAAAAAACATATATATTCATATTTTAATTATTTTTATTCATTCTCTCCAATAAAACGGCTACGTGTTAACTACCATTTGAAATAATTTTATTATATTACTAGCGTGCAACGTATGATTTCAAAGAAACTCATTGTTGCGTATCGAGTATGTTATCGAACATAGAAACCCATTTAATCTAAAAATAATATTTAATTAAAATATATTAATAAATATGAAAATGCCTTAATCTTCATTTACCTGGGATGTTACACATATCATGAACATATCCACTAGATTTTGAATAGTAAGATTTGATTGTCCTTCCTTATATGGGATGAAATCAGTACTAAAAACACATGAGAAACAAATTCATTCTATGGTCCATGCTATAAATATGATGTTAAACAAGGATCATGATCTAAAACTGTATTCTGTGGTACTCCATGTAACTGCACTATTTCCCAAACATACATTTCACCCAACTAATCAATGGTGAAGGAAAATCAAATTGGAAAGAAAGGCATAACCCTTGTGAAATGACCTAACACTACACATATCACATAATTCATCAGAGGTACCCTCAAAATACCTAACACAAAATACATCCTTATGTCATCCCATTTCCATTATGTAATTGCAAATGTTTCTAACAAACCACCCAGTCATTGGTTTTCAGTCCTCACCTAATGTATGTTAAGGCATCATGCCATGAAACATGAAACATATTTCATTATTTTGGGCCACCAAAAGTATCTATGAAGATCATGCTACATTTTGGTCAATCCATGTTGCACCACCAACATTATTTCATTAAACTTGTTCATCAACTCTTCCTGCATACATGTTCAAACAAGAATATGACCACAAAAATAAACAATCCCATGAGCATCAATTGTCCAACCTGAAGGTGTATCCACACCATCAAGACTCTCTCTAAAATCAAAACATTATTAATACTCATATTGTCATTCCAAGATCCATCTAAAAAACATGAAATAAACATCCAAATAATCCAAGGTCATAATATTATTCTCATTCTCAAACTCATTATGCATCTCATTAAACAATGTCATCATCCAACATTTAGAATTAGGTTCCTAAACTGCCCGACATCGTGTCTTCTAGCTCAGAGAATCTTCAATAATATTCTTCATTCCTAGAGTATAAAATAGATTAAAGTCAAATAAATACATGTAATCAACCCATCATTGCTAACAAAGATCAAAATACCATTGAGATAATATGTAATTAATGATTCTATGATCGATATACATGATAAAGTGTTCTCTAGAAAAGTAGTGGCACCAACACTTTAATTCATGAACCATTGTGGCCAACTAAAGATTTTGTGTAGGATAATATATTTCACATGGAATCCATATGATTGTCCCATATAGCAGAACCCAATCATTCTGCATCATCAATTCTTCAATTCTAACTCCAGACACATCACAAAACAAGGTATACCCCTTACTCTAGTCAGGAAAGGTCAGAATTTTTGAATATGTCAACATATTATTTAACTCTAGAAAATCATCCTAACATTACAAAAACCATTAAAACATTATACCATTCATAATGAATCCCAAAATTGGTGTTTCAAAATAGGATATTTCTTTAATAAAGCATCAGTAATAGTCATCAAAACACAAAAAACATTCGATATTAGAAAACATCATGAGTTATCCCATTATAAAACATCTCAACGAATCTCTAGGTCCACAAACACAACTTCATCTTAGATTATATGACCTAAGAAAATCACTATATCGAATCCAAAATTTCATTTGGATTGATTTTCTGTATAGATTATTCTCTCAAAGTTTAATGAAGATGATGTCAAGATTTTTGGAATGATCTTCATGAGTTTAAGAGTATAGAAAGATGTAATCAACAAAAACAACTATAAATTGATTAAGGAACAAGTCAATTATCATTTTCATTTTGTCCAAAAATACTACTGGTGAATTGGTAAATCCAAAAAAAATTACCAAAAACTCATATAAACCATAACATATCTAGAAGGTAGTCCACAATATGTTAGAGGCTATTACATTTGATAATGATTCCATAATTTCATATCAAAATTATGGAACACTGTGTAAACACATAGCTGGTTAAAAAATCATGGATTGAGGGAAGAGGATATTATTTCATAACCATTATCTCATTCGATTATAATAATTTATACACAACAACTATTATATAATATATTTCTTAGGAAAAAGCACTATAGATCCACTAGGTGTCATAATATAGGAAAAATGACATATGTTATCCAATTACATAAACAAAATGATAATATTATTGAGTTTTGATGGTTTCATTCTATACAACAGAATAGAAAAAATATTTTCTTCGTGCAGCAACTCTATAGTGAACAAAATATCTCTTTTGGGTGACAATACCATTATTTCATTAGGAAATACTACCTAATACTAATCCACCAAGATGGACATATGTTTCTCCTTCAAGATATGTGATTGATATCCAATGGAGGAAATGTTTTATGTGGTCCTATTAAAACAATATCAAATGCATTCCCAAAATCATATCAAAACCTTAATTCCCATGAAGAAAAATGTCCCATAAGAAATGGAACCCACCAATATCAGAAGAACACACATTAAAACACGTAACACTCTCTTCATGAATCCCTAAAAGTGTATCTATCAACATGATTCCTGAAAAACAATCAACTTATAGAGCAAACATGACCACGTGTTAAGTAGAAATAAAATATTATGAGGCACCTGTAACAATTAAAACACTAACCTGCAAGGATTTTATATGAATAATACCTCAATAAATCAATGGTCCATCCTTTCCACCTCCAAGTGTTGAGAAAAAATTATGAAGATGACCTACCCCTCTACCTAGAGATCAATTTAGAATTCTTATCACGAAAATAACCAACTAATATGTCTTCTCTCGCCCCATAGTTCCAAGTCTACCACCTCAATCGATACGACAAGCTGCGCTCCAACTACCTTCGTGATATGTGGTAACGAAAAACCTATCTACACTAGGCTTCAACCTCATCCCCCCATCTTTTCCCATATATCTAGGATGACAATAAAAAAATGATCATGGATCATTCTACTGCATGATATACACAGAACCTTTGGTTGGGGAAAATGACGACAAATGTTCCCCATCCTGCCAAGTTGATAGGAGAAAACATTATCACTATCATAAATGAATGTTAATGTTTTTTGATAAATCATTCTACAACCTCATTGAAAAATGATCTCAAAACAATGCTTACTATCACTTGATATTACACAAATGGATCTCCATACTAGAACATCATTCCCACCACTACAGGCCTCCAAGAGGTTTCAATTTAAAATAATGTCATGATATACCTCATCATCAAATATTTTTATACATAACATATCCATCTAGGACTGAATATTATTTTTAATTCCATACTAGATACCTCTTTAAAACCTGCCTTATCCCCATCCGATTCTATAATAAAATGTTGCATGTTGGTGAAACAACAAGAGTATCACATCACCATCTTCAGACCCTATGTCATGCTCATAAACTATGCAACTTTAACGTATCTCAAGGGGTCCAAATATTAATATTCCAGAAACTATTCCTATAAATATTTCCATGACATACAATTATCCAACTTGGTCAAAAAAAAAATCCCCCGAACCCTTTTCCTTCCCTCAAAAAATGTATTCCTCCAACATCACTATCTTCTTAGGAGGATACACTATGTTACCAAGATCTTCTGGGGAAAATTATTAATTATTTCATAAAACTGTTCCTCTCCAATGTTACGATGAACAATATGGTTGAAGGTACTAAGGACACCATGGATTCCCCAAAAAATATAATTTTATAATTTTTCAATGCTGATCATCATGAACAGGTTGACATTACTGAATCACTTACTGATTACTTTCTCAAGATCACGGGTGAAAGTGAATTAGCATAATAATAAAACTATTTGTAATGTAGTTTAAATTTGAGTACATAAACACATTCTTCTCATCATTGCATATTGCCTCATGAAGAATCTGAAGCTAAACACTTATAGATCTTCCAAAAATTCTTCAAGAATCCATGGGTGTTTTGACCATCATAATATGGGTGCAAGTACGATATTGCAATGACACCTTCTATGATCTGATTATCATGACAACACATTTCTTGTGAAGCAGGACTGAAAGATTGATCCATGATACTAGATCTATAGTCACTTTCACTATAATACATGAGAGTGATGTAGGGAGACATATTTGAAAAATATTCATTGGAAAATCCCTCTACTCCCCTATTTATATTGTGAAAATGAATTTCCAAAAAATGCCAACTCGATCCATGAAAAATTAACATATTATATAAATAAGATTTTGGATTACCAAAATGACTCAAAAATATCATTTATTATTATTATAACAGTTTTTGTTATATTATAGATATATTATGTTGTAATACTGGAGCCATTAACTATTCTAGTAAAACAAGAAAATATTAAATAGGATATGAATATTTAAACAAATATTTATTAACTTCATATTTATATGTATTTAATTAAAAATTGTAAATAAATTTAATAAAGAAATTCATTGTCAACTATTATTAACATAAATAATATGAATTTATATATTAAAATGGTGATCATTTCTCCTTCAAAAAATCCTAAACCAACGTGGTGTGGTCCACCAAGTCCAAAACACATTTTCAACTGAACATGGTTGATTCTTCAATATGTTTTTCCATGTGACCCACTAGGACTTTATATCGATAGTAGTTAATAATATTTATAGACCAAGAGCATGATATAGAAACCCATCATATACCATAAAGAGATAAGGATTTTCACAATTATGACAACAAATATATAAACACAAACTATGTAATTTAATATATTTTACTTTAATATCTCTTTAGGATGGACGCATAGTCGTGTCATTATACTTTTTCTACGTTATTATGTTTTTATCAATATTGATGGATTTACACTCTACTACAATGGACCTTATCTTATGACAACACTACCATCCCGATTATTGTTGCTTGAGATATAATAATTCTTTATCCTATAAGTGAGAAATCCTTTATTGACCATTAATCCAATGTCATGCCACAATTGATGCTCTAAACAAAAGATAAATATTTATAATTTGATTACCATGTTTTTTCCATTACATAAATGTACACAATTAAATGGAACACATTTGTAATGTTATCATGTCAGTAGACTATTACACATGCCCATGGTTAGGAACAAACAATAACACCAAAAACATGGGGGTTTTTATTGGTTGGTATGTCCTCATAATCTCTTTTCTAGAGATCACATAGTGTGAAAATTATGAGAATAAGTCACATGGATTATGATCCCCAAGCCCATGATTATACAAAATCTATCGCGTCAAATAAATATGATGTATCATGACCATAGGTAATATTTATGATTAATTTCATAATATCTTGAGGTCCTCATGATTGCAAGGCATCTCCTATAACTTTTTTTTTGACAAATAACCTATAAACATTACCATTATATTGTGGATGAAAAAATATCGACAACGAAATAGTATTTTATTATCATGAACATATAACTAATCGAATGATATATTAATTAATAAATCATCATATTTGGGTCTAGGGAACCCACTATTACAACACTCCAAATTGCACTAGTGATTAGTTTATATTTAATCTTATAAAATCTATTATTTTCAAAATCAGCATTCCACCAAGTCCCATCATTATCTACAAGGTCATTAATGATTCTTCTACATGCCAATTATGCTCATAGAAACATCATCTCCTTGAGTAAAACTTCTCATGAAATGGTAACAATGATTATTTCTATTTTATCCACTTTCATAACAAGATATATTTGATAATAAGAATATCAATGTTTAAATTATGATAATTCTTTACATAAAAGGTGTGATTCAAAGATCTTGAACACATCATTTCCTATTACATCTTCATAGCAACCTTATATGCTACAATATAATTGGTATTTGTAGGTATGGCTACCACAGGCTTAAATGAGCTTCTCTCGATCATCGCCTTATCCTAACGGTGATATAGGATCCCGGGGATCTAAGGAATAGATGTTTTTACATAAAACTGGTACCCTTAATTCTCTACATACCATATACATAACAATTTTATCATTTTAATTACAATATGATAGTTTGTAATGTTTCCCTTTCAGTGACAATGTATATGATTAATATCTGTATTCTATAAATTATGTCATGGAAATATAAATTTTTATACATATCATGTCATCAATGATTGATTTATCTCATAAGCATAGAGATTTAAAATTATCATGTCAATATCCTCCCACATATTATGCATGTCTACCTGGAGAGATATACTCCATGATACATATGTAAAATTCTTATCTAGAATTGATCCATCTAATATTCTACGATACCATGTTACAATATATAAAATTTACTAGGTCCAAGAAACTATATGATCTACCTTAGTATATCATGTTCCATAGAACATTGGTTTCTACTATTAGTCAATAAGTGGAGAATAAATTTCATCTGGTAATTAACTAAAATGAAGACCAATAATAGGATTCTATATGTTACTATACATATTTTACATGAAAAACGACACAGCATCCCCTATCCTATGGTGGAAACATGAAATATATTTAGTAGGAATGTATATTTAATGATAATGTTGCATAAATCAATCATAAATTATATTTTAGTGTATTTCATCTTTTATTAGAATTATTTGATGTGACTATCCCTTTTTGGATATGTCGTATAGTCACCATAAATGATTGGTGTTCATGACATTCACTTCCAAATAATTGGATCATTGAAATTGGATATAAAAAGTAAAATTCTAAAGAATTTGATCATATTAACTTGATGTAATCAATTGATATAATTAGTACTACATTTGTACAATAATTATATCTTATCACTTGAATTCACACCACAATATACAAAATAATATTCCCATTTAGAATGAGATACATGGAATTCATTATAGAATTTTAACTGATCCTGTCAATCTTATAAAAATTCCACATAATTATATCTTGTTTGAAAAATCATTCGTACTAAATAATGAATAATTGGCCATGATGAATACATAATCCTTATTCATGGTTTTAATTGTTATAATGTTACGGGTGATGAATAGGAGAGTCAGGAGAACATGGAATGAAGTTTCAGTCAAAAGGGAATGTCGCACGTGTAGATCACAGTTTGTTTAAACCGTGCGGCCAAACCATAAGTAGTTGGTCTTTGAGGAGTTGCTTCCACATGGGCAGCACATGGTTTGTCTAACCACGTGGCCAACCCTTGTGATAATGGTGTCCGAGGCAGTAGCTATCACACAATTAGTTCATGGTTTGTCTAACCGTGCGAGCAAACCATGCAACCACTTCAAGAAGATCCTATAAAGGAGGATCTCGCGAGTTTTTTCCTAGAAGTGTCTCTTTAATCATCCTAAGCTTTCATAACTTGGGAATTTTCTTCACCATAGTTCAGAAAAGGTTCTCACATCATTTCAGAGGTGATCTGAAGGCATCTCTTGGTGAATCAAAGATGGATTCTTGTGGTATGTGATCATTCTTCTTCGTTCATGATCTGTTTATTAGATCTACATAGATCTACTTCTCCCCTTGTCTCAGTATTATTGATCTACTCCTATTATGGGTAGATCTAAGCACGTGGATGCCATATATGATGAGATTTAGTCTTGGTCTTTCTAGGAGGATAGATCTAATGCGGATTGTTGGAGAATTGACCAGAGTATCTTGAGCATTCATTGACCGTTCTGGTTTTAGTCAAAACATTTGTGGTAGGTGTCTTCAATTTTAAATACTCATTCTAGAATTGATTTTATTATATTCAAATTGGTATATTTGAATGTATATGATTGTTAAAAGCAATGTATAAATCATCTATAGTGATGATTTATGGTTTTGATGAAATTGTTATATTGTGGTGAATTGTTTTGCAATGTGATTTGAATTGTTGAATTTAAAATTATGTTTTTAAATTGTTTATTAGATGAAATTGAAGATGGTTTGATGAATATTTGGGTTCCAATAAAAGGTTGTTTTGTTGAAATGGTTTGAGATTGAAATGAATTTGATGGAATTTGTTTTCAATAAAAATGGTTTTTATTGAAATGATCAGGAATTGAAATGGTTTGGCATTGAAATGGTTTTAATGGAAATGGTATTAAAAAAGGAGTTTTTAATGTGTTTTTTTATCATGATTAGCGGGAATATGTGGTGTGTGATCATATTACACGTATGAGGCTTGTTTGAAATAGGAAATTGTGCTCAGTGCCAAATGTTTAATGGCACCTTGTAACTATATGTACGATGCATTATTGAAATATGACCTTCTGATTGGTGCCAAAGTTGTAATGGAACCTGGGAAACAATTTCTTTGAAAATACATAGTATATTGAAGTGAAACCACTCATGAGTATAGAACTATCATAATTTAGCATGAATGGTTGATTTCATGGGTTTTTGAAATGGCTGGGTTTTCTAAAAAGAGATATTTTGAAATGGTTCTAAAGCTTGTTTAGTTATTTTTCATGAAAAATAACATGTTGGAAAAATTGGTTTCAATTGCACTAGGATTTTTTTTTGTATGAATTGTTTTGGAAGTTTGTTTGTATCTTGTTAGAAACTGTTATGAGAAAATGTTTTATATAAAATTTTTTGTATAAATATTTCTAAATCATCTATCCTATTGGCGTTAGTAGGGAAGTGATTTGGAAAAACCTACTGAGTTTTATACTCACCCATTTTATGGAACTTTGGTGCTTTTGTAGATGTCATATTTCAAGAAATAGGTAAAGGTAAGGCATATCATTACTAGTGGCTTATAGTGATGCTTGGGAGATGTGGTGGGGCTTGGTGCATGGAGCTCAGTGTGGAGTCATAGAGTGCGTCTTGGCTTCTTTTTGGTTTTTGGTTTATTCTTCTGCTTGGTACTCTGATATTGTGTTTGTAATGTATTGGATTGTGGAACAATGTATTTCAATTTTAGTAATGTATGAGTTGTTTGTTTCATTAACAGACATCATATAGTGGTTGTTAGTGATGTTTTGGATGGTTAATGGGTTTTTCGTAAAGGGTAAATCATCCCCCAACATGTTTTTGAAACACTTAATCATTTATTTCCCACTATTGGTGCCATGGGGATGTCATGTAAGGCCTAGTAATGACTAGTTGTACTCTCAACACAATGAGAATTTGTGGGTCATTAAAAATGGCATCAGCTTGTTCGGTCCTTGCCTAACAAGTGGTTATCAATATTCTAGGTCTTGGAGTTGAAATTCATTCTTGTCTGTTACATAGGATTAAATCTTATACAAGATTTTGATTATTAGAAATTGAAATGCATATCATAAAAGGATGTAACGAATATGTTTATGCTGAACTTCTAGTAAAAGATTTTGTAAACATGGTATTTTTTGTATTTTAAAAATGGGTTGATTTTCAAAAGGCATGGGGAATTTTTTAAAAATTATTTGAACATGGGAAAAAGATCATTTTGAAATTTTTTTTTGAATGATGATGTGATAGAATTTGAAATGCTATGCCATTAGCTGCTAGAGAGTGAGATTGATAGTGTTCGTTTTCCGTTTAGAAAACGAAAAATGTGGAATGGTGGAAAGCCTCATAGTGATACTATTGTCTTATGCGATTTGAAATGGGAATTCATGATATCTATGGAAGTGAGACTCATGGTTATTTGCTCTATTTATAGAATACCAGTTAGGTGTCGTATAGACCAACCGGATGTGGCCGATGAAATTTTGGTTGCACCAAGCCCCAGGTGAACCCGCATTTAGTCTAGAACAAAGTGCAAGCCCTCCCAGATGTGGGAAGTGTGAATAGATGGGAACAACCAAAGAGTGTTGATTATCTAGCTCAGTTCCAAAAATAAGGATCCACCAATCTTTAGGGGTGATTCCGACCCTAAAAGGTTAGAGACATGGTTGTCCAGAATGAACAGAATTTATGAATTCTTGGGGACACTGGTAGATCTGAAAGTAAAGCTAGCAACTTGTAAGCTAGAGGATCTTTCCCTTCAGTGGTGGGAGTTGGTAGTCCAATCAGGAATGAACCAGGTTATTACATGGGATGTTTTTTGAGGTATTGTATAATAAAAAATTCTACTCACATACGTTAAAAATTTAGAGCACAACTCATTTCTTTAGTTTGAAGCAAGTGCATATGTCGGTGACAGAGTATGCAACTAAGATTATGACCTTAGTGCGGTTTTCACATGAGTTGAAGGATAGCACGTCTTTGAAGGCAATGATTTTAAAAACCATGTTAAGGAAAGAGATCCATTTATAATAGAAGTGATGTGTATCAATGATTACACAGAGATGGTGAGTCAAGCATCGGTGGATGCGCAGAATTTGTTCGGAGCATCGAGCGGACGAAGCATGGTGTACCCATGGGTAATAGTAGGAACTCTAATGTTGGGTTCAAGAAATGAAGGGAAATTTATTCCAAGTGTGATAATATTACTAATAATCCAACAATAGATAAATAAAGAGTAGAGTGTGGCAACCAAGGAGTTGTTCGGAGATGAGCAGGTTCTAGTGGATGCTTAGTCAGGACCATCCATGGTGCGATGAACTATTCATTTAAATTCAACGATGATGCAACTGCTGTTTGTTATGGGTACATCACACTTTTATCACTGTATGTGTGTTTTAGTTTCTAGGTTTATATGTAGTGATGATTCCATCAGTTATGAAACATCAAACTTCTCCACTTCTCCATGTCGAAGAGAGTGTCAAGCCTTCTTGAGTAGAGCATGTTGTATTGTTGTGGGAAAGGTTGAGTTAATGGGGATTTTCATAGTGCATGAGATGGATGGGGATGAAGTAATCATGGGAATGGATTGTCTGGTGTTGTTTAAGGTGCACATAACATTGAGGCTCGGTGTTGATTATCATAGACTTAACCATGTTATGATAATGAAAGGATATCCACTTCCATGAATTGATGATTTGTTCTACTGGTTGAGGGGTGCCCATTAGTTCTCCAAGATCGACTTGAGATTAGGATATCATTAATTTTGGGTGTGGAAGGACGATATTCCGTAAACATCATTCCGAAGTAGATATGGTCATCATGAATATGTGGGTATGGCCATTGATCTAATGAATGCACCATCTGTGTTCATGTCATTGATGAATCAGATATTTGAGAGATATATGGAGATATTTGTGATACTGTATGTAGATAATATTCATTTGTCTTCAATGATAAAGGTCAACCATGAGAAAAACATGGAAACCGTGTGGGGGATCATTAGTAATCATAGGTTGTATGCAAAATTTTCAGGTTTGGGGTGTGTTCTCATACAATTGAATCATGTGGTTGTGTATGGATGACGACAGTTGAGGGTGCATGAGAAGTATTACCCAACACATGATTTGGAGTTAACTTCAGTCATTCATGTTTTGAAATCATGGATACATTATGTCTTTGGTAAGAAATTTAATGTGTTTATGGATAAAAAAAGATTGAAACACATTTTATCACAATGTGATTTGAGTTTAAGGAAAATAAGGCGGATGGAGTATCTCTGAATTTTTGACATTGTCTTGATGTATACAACAAGAAAAATAAATTCAGTGGCAGTATCATTGAGTAGAAAGTCATATGCCCAGTTGCCAAAATAAGGTTCAGATGAATGGCATTTGATGTTGTTCTTAGACAACATGCATGTGGAATGTGAAGACGGAGGTGATGTTGCTGTTTTCATTTCAGCAATGCTTATTCTTGATTTAGAAAAGATGATCAGAGAAGCACAAACATCTGATGCAAAATGTATAGTTGTATGTTCAAAACTCAATGGGGGAAGACCATTGATGGATGGAATCATGATGGGGGTTCAGTTTTGTGTTTCATAGATCGGATGGTTGTACCTATGGTTTCTCAGGAACAACTCGTTCATGCTTACGACCATTCAATATGGGTTATACATCTTGGTACACAAATGATGTATAAGGTGTTGAAGGCACAATTTTGGTGGAGCAACATGAATAGGAAGGTGACCGAATTTGTCTCGCGGTGCTTCACTTTTTAGCAGGAAAAATCAGTGAATTAGAGACAAGCTGGTATGTTATAGTCATTACCTATCCCATTCTGTAAATGCGATCAAATAGCATGGGATTTTGTTACAGTTCTTCCATGAATAATCTTGAAACATGATTCCATTTAAGTGATAGTGGTTCGTCTAAACATGTCGGCCCATTTAATCCCTATTCGTGAAACCAATATGATGGAAGATCAATCAAAAATATATATCCTAGAAGTTGTATAGAGGCATGGTGTACCAGTTTATATGGACTCAGATAGAGATCTGAGGATCACATCTCGTTTCTGGAAATCATTACCGCATGCCCTTGGGACTCAGTGACTATGAGCACGTCATATCATCTTCAGATCGATGGGCATTCTGAGAAGATGATAAACACGTTGGAATACATGTTTCAGGCTTTTGAAATGGATTTTGGCGGCTCATGGGAGGAACTCATACCCTATAGTGGAGTTCTCATACAATAATAGCTATCACGCCTCAATACGCACGACTCCATTTGATGTATTGTATGGGCGTCCTTATATTTCTCCATTATGATGGGTGGAAACTCGTGAAACATCACTAGTTGGCCTGAGCCTTGTCCATGAAACAATGGAGAAGATTCAGTTGATTAGAAAGAGGATGGATACGGATTAGGGTCGAAAAAATATTAAGTAGATCATTGTCGAAGACCGTTGTCATTCGTTGTGGGTGATCATGCCTTCTGGAGGATCTCTCCAAGGCATGTACATCGTTATTTCAGGAAGTAGGGAAAGTTGTCTCTAATATACATTGGACCTTTTGAGATACTAGAATGGGTTGGAGAGGTGGCATATCGGTTGTAATTATAACCCCAGTTTAGTTTAGGGAAAATGTGATTCATGTATCTCAGCTGAAAAAGCATCATCCTGATCCAGACCACATGGTCAGATGGGATCACGTTGACCTAGAGACAGATGCTTCATTGATACTTATTACGGTATGGATTGTGGATAGGAATGAGAATGTCCTTCATCGAAATAACATCTTCCTAGTGTGGGTTTTATAGCAGCATGGTCATATTGAGGATGAGACATGAGAACATGAAAATGAAATTAAAGAGAAGTGGCTGGAACTCTTACAGTTGGCTGAAGGTTTTCAACATTCGAGGACAAACAGAACAATGGTGGGAAGAATTTTGTACCCCCTGATTCTAGTATGCTTCCCTTTCTTTATACATTTAATGGTTATAATGTTAAGGGCGATGAATGGGAGATTCCGGATAACTTGAAATGTAGTTTGGGGAAAAAGGTGAAGTCTCACGGGCGACACACAGTTTGTTTAAACCATGTGGCCAAACCGTGTGTTGTTGGTCATGGAGGCAGTAGCTTCCACACATGTGGCACACAGTTTTCCTAACTGTGAATCCAAAATGTGCTAAAATGGTGGCCGAGGCAGTAGCTAACCCATGGTTAGCAAACGGTTTGTCTAAGCGTGAGAGAAAACCATGCGGCCACATAAACGAGATCTTATAAAGGTGGATCTCACATGTTTTGCATATAAGTGGCTTGTTTTTCCTCTTATGTAGTAATCACTCTAGATTTTTCTTCTCTGTAGGTCAGAGAAGGTTCTCCCATCATTCTAGTGGTGATCTGAAGGCTTCTCTTAGAGAATCGAAGATGGATTCTTGAGGTATGTGATCATTATTTTTCATTCTTGATCAGTTGCATATATCTACTTAGATATACTTTTCCTTTTCTCTCAGATTCCTAGATCAGTGCCCATTATGGGTAGATCTGATCATGTGGGTTCCATATATGATGATATTTGGTCTTGGTCATGGTAGAAAAATATATCCAAGGTGGATTCATGAAGAATCATCCCGGGTTTCTTGAGCGTTATTCAACAGTTGTTGTTTTGGTCTAAAACATTGAGGTAGGTGGCATAACTCTCAACTCCTCTTACTAGAAATGATTGTATCATAATCAAATTGGTTTTTTTGAATGGATTTTATTGTGAAATGCAAAGAATAATTCTTCTTTAGTGATGATTTATGGTTTTTAGGAGATTGTGAAATCGTGGTGAATTGTTGAGCAAAGTGATTTCTCTAGTTGAATATAAAATGTTGATTTTAATTTTTGGATTTTCTAAAATTGTATATGGTTTTATAGATAGTGGGTTTTCAAAAAAAGTGTTTTATTGAAATAGATTGAGATTTAAATGACTTTGAGGGATTTGGGTTATAAAATTGAGTTTTATAGAAATGGTTTGGAAATAAAAAGGTTTTTCCTTGAAATTGTTTTAATGGAAATGGTTTTCAGTAAAATTGTGTTTTTATTGAAAGGGTGTTTTTGAATTATTGATGGAAATATGTGTTATGTGTTCATATTTCAAGTATAGTGATTGTTTTAAATTGGACTTTCTGCTATGTTCCAAATGTTTAATGGAACATGGTAACTATATGTATGAGGCATGGATGAAATATGACCTTGTGATCAGCACCAATGGTGTAATGTAACATGTTAAACAATTACCTTGTGAGGACTTGGACGATCGAAGAGAAATCATTCATGAGTATGGAACTGTCATAACGTAGCATAAATGGTTGATTTCACTGGATTGAGAAGTGGTTGGGTATGCCAAAAATGGATATTGTGAAATGGTTCTAAAGCTTATTTGGTTATTTTTTTGGAAAAATATATTGTTGGAAAAATATGTTTCAATTGCACTTGGATGTTTCTTTGGGTATGAATGGTTTTGGAAGCTTGATTGTATTTTGTTATAAATTATTTTGTGAAAATGTTTTATAAATTTTTTTTAAATTAATGTTGATAACTCTTCTATCCTAGTGGCGTGAGTAAAGAAGACATTGGAGAAAACATAATGAGTTTTATACTCACCCTACTTTGGCACGTTGGTTCTTTTTTAGATGTCGTATTTCAAGACACAAGTAAAGGTAAGGAATCTCATTACTTTTGGTTTGTGGTTATGCTTGGGAGATGTGTCGTTGCATGGTGCATAATGTTCGGTGTAGAGCTGTGGAGTGTGTCTAGGCTTGTTTTGGGTATTTTGTTTATTCTTCTACTTTGTACACTAATATTTTGTTAGTTATGTATTTGTTTGTTGAACAGTTTAGTTCTCTTTTTGTAATTAATGAGTTGGTTGTTTCATTAACATGCATCATTCAGTGGTTTTTAGTGATGTTTTGGTTGGTTTATGGGTTTTTTTAAGGGTAAATCATCCCCCAATTTGTATTTTAAACCCTTCGGAATTTATTTCCATCCTTTGGCGCCTTTCATATATTGGAAAAGGACTAGTAATGACTCGTTTTACTATAAAGGCAATGTTAATGGGTGGGACATTACACTAGCACTCAACAACCCCTTTTTCTAAAATAGGTATTTCTATATTATCACATGAAACTGTTAGGAAAATAACATCAGATACACAATGTTTCTATTCTTGATACAAGTTTGATCATGTCCTATCAAACTCATTACATATAAAAAAGTGTCTAAAGGAAAAAATGTATATCCATCATAATATGACTTATATAATTTCCATTTTTTGGGATATTTGGAATATGGTTACAGGATATCGCCATTATATTCAATACAAGTTATGATATATAATTGAAATTTTTGGATGTTGCAACAATGATACTCCTTGATTCATAACAATTATATTTAAAATGTGTAATTTGAAGTTACTCTTCAATATATATTTTTATAAATGTTAACATGTAAGATGACATCATTGATCCTCCTTTTTATGATTATTTTCATCATGTTGATAAAGTAATGAGAATTTAAAATTAATCCACGTGGGATTGTCTGATTGATTTTTGCATTATTAAGATATTCATCGCCATGCCAGCTCAAAGAAACACATATCTTCTATCCATTGTTATACATCACTTATCCGTTCATTAATTACTTACTGTAATCATAAGAAATATATATACAACAAGCTTATTCTTGTAATAGTTCACCCACTCTTTCTAAACTAATTCTAAATGGTATTTGGAATACCATTATTTATAATGATTTCATTATCCAAACAAAATACCATGATAATAAATAATGTTATTAGATTTTCTAATCCTATATACCAAACATGGTATATCCCTCATTTCTACATTTTTTTTTACATGACAATGAATATGTATTCCATAACTAGGTATATAGTTCTTATATTTTATATCAATCACTTATGGCCTACGATTCTATTATTACTAAAAATCTATTTGTTTATTTGATACGATAAACAAAAATAATTATTGAACCTAATATAATATCTCCTTGTGTACAAGGAAACATGAGATTAATGTTTCGGTTATACTCAATAAATGTTATACATGAATCGTTTACCATATAATGAATAAGTCGTGTACTTCTCAACACCAGACTAGGTATCACCCATTCTAAGACATGTAATGAATAATCCTAACTTCTAGAAATATTTCTATATGTACATGATTTTTGTATATCAATGAACATATTTTATAGTCCTATAGTTCTAAATATCTATGATGTAAAACTAAAACAATAGATTTTATTTTGATGAATATTCCGGATGAAGAAACACCAACATGCTTCACCTAATATAATTTAAACATAAATTGTTTTATATAATGATAAATAATGAAAATAAACAATTTTAATACCTATTTTTTTAAAAAAATTTAATGTGTATTTAAAATTACTTCACATGGCCTTTTTGCATTGTCTTCAAATATTTTTGTGATAATAAATAAATATGAAACTATCTTTTATATTCTCAATTTCATGGAAAAGTATATGTAAATTAGTAATGAACAATTTAGGCAATTCCTATGCATTTTGTAACCAAAAATTATACTTGATTAAATGGGTAAAATGGTATATGAAAGTTATCAACTAAATTATCATGATCCATCTTTCAATTTACCCATACCAATGTAACCATCACCTTATTCACATAAGTCATCACTTTCTCATCACATGCTTTATAGGGATCAAACTACATGTTATATCACCGATGTCCAGATGTACCCACCACAACTATCATTAGATGTTGATTATATCATAATAAATTAACCATCATATTCTCTATACATGAGTCTCACATAAGAAATTCTTCACCCCTGCTTCTTGAGATGACTTAGTAGGTGTTGGTGACACTAAACCCTTGATTTTCATATATCATTGTACAATGTGCAAGAACATATACTATTCATGGACACTTGTGCTTGTGTATACATTTACATTTTGTGATATTTATCTTAGTATATAGTTTCATATATCATGAAATTATTTTACAAATACATTTTATCAATTTAGTAATTTTTATATCGAATACTGCCATTGACCTTTTGTTTAATTAGTTAAATCCTTAAATGTGTCCCACTATTTCATAGAATTCTAGGAATTTTATATGGTAGATTATGAATATTATTTCACATGAGTATTATAGTGGATGGAATCCTCTAAACTCTAATCAATGTCTACATGCTTTGGCTATATAACTACTTTGAGGGTTCACTGTAGCCATTTGGCTGGACAACCACCTGAACTCATAGTTCCATAGCCAATTGAGTAATATCCCATCATCTACAATCATAACATCATTTATTGAATGATTGCCTCCAAAATTACAAAAAACTAGATTTAGAAACATCGTTTCTTCAATGTTAGTTAAAGAAACCAATCATTCTAAAAAAACATGCGTGTTGTAAGAGTCACCATCATATTTGGCGTGACGAGAACCCTGAGCACTCGGTTTTGTCCAAATCTGAATGATGTAATGTGATTACAACTTATCATATCATTGATAGTTTATGTATTTAATGTGATGAATTTTTTTTCTATTTTTGTACATGTTCTCTGTGATCTCAGTCACAACTGGATACATAATAAATTAAATATTTAATTGCGTCACATGATCGTTATATTTTTGCATTGATGTTTATTATTATATGTTTTTGCGCATGAAATGAAAATACACAATAATAATAAATCATGAAAAAATAAAATGATGACCTGATTATCTGATGATACTAATGGTTGATACATTGAGTGAATAATGGACTTACAAAGACCCTAAGAGATATACCTTGAGTTGCCTAACCTATGACTCAGATTGTAGTGTCTTCTCATCTAATGCATTATATCCTTTCATGTTTGTTTCCATAACATTGCCAGAAGTGCATATCTGGTCATCCCATGATTATACAATATCACTATCAGGTATTAGTGGGGGTTTCAAGGTATAAAATTCAACTCTTAGAATGGGAACACAAGAACATAAATATATATCATTATGATAAGATGAAATTTAGATTTCCATTTATTTAAAAACATATTACAAACAATGAAAGAATTAACTAAATAAATGAAAAACACATCAAATATGCATTGTATGGTCTCAGGATTTTGATTAGTCAACACATATTATCTCACGTATTTATGAAATAAATACAGCATTAAAATTTAACATTAATTAAATTAACTCATGGGAATTCAAATGAATAAAAATTGTTAAATTTTTTTTAATTCAATTTTCAAATAGATCTGTCCAACAAAATAATTTAATTTTAAAACAAAAGTTACATTAATTATTTAATTTATTTAATAATGAAAATTAAATTAAATTAAAATGAAATTATTATTAAATAGAAAAATAATATTTAATTAATTAAATTTTAAATTTATATTAAATATATTAATTTAATTAACATTTGATTAAATTAAGTTACTAGAGCCTCAAAAACCATTAGTATGGCCTTTATAGGTGGGTCAAAACCCACATGTGCCCATTTCAGGCTATTCTGACACATGCAAGGGAGTTCTGGTGTAGTTCGGTGTTACTTGTCCGCTATAAGAACTAAGTGGTAGCTAGAGTAGGGACCATCCTTGAGCAGTGGTGCAACCAAAACAAGATTGAGCTCTAGATTACAAGGTGGTCTTTACAAGTAATGTGTATGGATAGTGTCACCGTCACTTGAATAAAACAAAAATGGAAAATCCACCAACGACAGTAGTAGATATGGCTTCTTCGGGATTTCTCTACACATGTGGGAGTCAAGGTAGTCAGTTTTGACGATCTACATATAGAAGGAGGGCTTACCGGAATGGTGTCAGTGGTCGCAAAGTGGGAAAACTCAAAGGGGGGGTGGGTGACATGTATCCTCCAAGGTCCGGATCCGGTGCTAAAAGAGATATAGTAGGTGTCAGTTGAAGGTGGTGAGATGTGGTTTCTAGTCTCCAGATTTGAGGGATGTGTTGGAGATCTTATGGAAGTCGAGTTGGTTTAGGAGAACGGATGGACAATGGTCTCACCTAGAGGGAGCATCCATGAGTCCAACGGGACTCCAGAAGTGTCAGGATGTATAGGTCAGGTGATTAGACTTGTTAGTCCAGGCATAGCTCGATGAGGGTTATGGGAGGTCACCGGATGGACCTAGTGCTCCATCTAGTCTAGCATGGCCGAATGGTGCCAACATGATCTGGGAACCATGTCTGTAATGTCCAAAAGGTTTTTTGTAATTATTATTAAATTATAAATTATTACATCAATCTCGTGAAATTTGACGGCACGCAATTTCGAGGCCCAGAGTGCTCGGAATGATCCGTCAGTATTTTTTAATCATTAAATAGTGTGTGTGTGTGTGGTTTTCCTGAAAAATGTGGAATAACTCTTAAAAAATTTACCATATTATAAATCTGAGGGGGCTGTTTAATTAAGGATAGCTGGTTTACATTAGGCGTGACTTATGATTAATCAGTGCAAACCTCCGGTGAGAAATCCTGAAAATGGAAAAACTGTAAATAAAATAATTATATAAAGTTATTTAATTTTTCAAATGATTATATATAATGTGCATTCACATAGATTAAAATTTTGATACCACCTCTATGCTTATGAGGGTATGCTTTCTTTAATAATATTCAAACATTGGCCGATGTGGGCCAACTGTGGAAGATAGTTTTTGGACATAAATAAAAATGTTATGTGACAATTATTTTATTATTAAAATCCATAATTTCTAAATGGTAACTCGGATTGAAAATATGAGAGTAGGGTTGAGTAAGTTTGGTTGTGTTTCCCTTAGGTAGATCCTAACATCGATCGGTGATGGTCGTTGGTGACTGTTATTAAATTTGGTAAATTATTTAAGGTATGTTTTGTAAACGCACGAGAAACAGTATCTAAATTTTATACGGTGCTCAGATTAAAAATCTGAGGGCACCGCTGAACCTATAATGCTGGGATTCACAAAATGGATGTTTAACTTCGACCATAATATGTTTTGGTGAAAATGTTATTTTTGGGAAATTTTGAACGATTAATAAAATAGCATGTTTTGTTATTTTATTTCCTTTCATTTCTCTAATAGACGAACAACGCTGGCTAGATCGTCGACATGTCATGCCCATAAATTGCTTGACTCTTCTTTTCCTATAACCACAACATTGGGAATTCATGATCATTAATAACAAATGAAACTCATTATTTCGTCGAGCATTGAACCCTCCTACTCCTATCCTATTTATATGATCATGGGGAGGGGTGTTGGCACGACTTCACACAACGATGAAGCCCTTGAAAAGTATCGTGATTTAATCAACATGGAGGATTGGACTTGTTCCGGCAATTGGTGTTGAGTACCACAAAGTCTGAAACCGACAACAACGGTGAAAGAGGTTTTGTCGACCATCGTCGGCAAATGTCTCTTCCAGGTTAGGGGATTTAATTCGAATTATTATTTTTGGTAATTAATATCTAATCCAACATTTTAACATTTTAAACATGGATGGTGTGGGACAAACCAACAAGCCCCGATCACTATGCTTCTCTTCATATGTTGTGTTCTTCAGGGACGGATTTCCTAGGTTGCGGCAACACAGAATAGAAAGTCACAGTATGACCGTGGCAACACAGGAGAACCATTGGTGATGTCGGCACAATGAACAGACCATTGTTGCATGTCCGGTTTCCCGCAGAAGTAACCACTGGCGCGACATTTCAGCTGTAGATGGGGGTGGCTGTAGAAGACCTGTTGAAACCAGATGTGTTGCGGTGGATGGTGTGGTGCGATGGTGCACCACAGTGGCCAAAGGATTCTGGCCTGAGCCGACCACATGGGAAAAAACAGTGGCTCACGTAGGGCCCTCCAGTGGATACATCTGTTTCCAGTGAGTAGTGGTAGATGTAGAGTCACGCGGCCCCATGCCGCATCATGTTGGTGGCTAAAAGCGACCGACCTGAGCTGGCTGACGACATCACAGAGCTATCGAGACTAGTGGGCCGTGATAGGAGGAGGCAACACGGCCCCGCACAACCCCTCACTGGAGGAAGACATTCAACCAAACAACCAACTAGATAATTTGGTTGGTAGTGCATGACTAGATAGGGAATTTCCCCACAAGGGTGAGGGCAGTGGAAGGAAATAGTCATCCTTCGTGTAGGCCGGACACTCGTCCCAGTTTGACAGCACGGGTGGGTCGAGCCCAAGCTGGCGGGCTGGGCCAACCTCGGTCTGGGCTAGTGAACCGAACTAGGCTGACCCCTTAGCAGGTCTAACCCGAGCGTCCTCAAGTAGAAACTAGAAACAATTGCATCAGGTCGGTTTGACAATGTAGACCGAGCCCAAACCCAACAGTCCACTAAATAAAGAAACACTTGTAACTGGAAAACCAGGTGTATGATCGATGAATCCTCACTTTCATTGGGAATCCTTTTGGGAAGGGGCCCCTTTTTCATTTTCCAGTGGCCCAAATGAGCTGATCCAGACTGAGTTGTGATCACCCCCAATTCAGAAAAATTGGTGTCACTAACAGACCGAGCATTGGATCGACACACCATCTATAGCATAAGGACCCTGTTGGCAAAGCAGTCCATTAGAGATGATTAGTACAAAAGTTCCAATTATGGTGATTAGTACAAAATTTCAAATATCTCACATACCAGATGTAAGATCGACACACCATCTGTCACATTGGGACACCTACGATAGGGTGGTCCCTTGGGTATACTTAATGTGGTTACATCGTACTGGATGAAATATGTATAAGGGATTGAGGAGTGGTTCTCCATGAATCATGCATGCATTGAGTGGGAATTCAACATCTAGCTGTAACATGAAAAAAGAACATCAATCCTATGTGGGTCCTCCTCTATCGATCCTATGTGGGTTAGTGCATAATAATATTGTGTAAGCCAGTTTCGATCGATCATGTGTCGGTCATCCCCTGATGATCCTATGTCGGTTAGCATCATTCAATCCAATGTGGGTCAGCAGCAGAGTATCTCAATAGAATAAGCTGATCTGGAATTACGACTAATCATTTGTACTTATGTAATTAATATATGTACATAGTGCGAGCTGGGTCTTTAACTTTGTGGTATATTTACCTACATGGTGATTCCTTTATGGTACTTTTTCCTTTGTGGTGTAACATTTGTTGTGTAACCGTTGTGGTACAATTACCTAACTGGTGTTACCATTGTGGTGTTACCATTTTTTTTTTACTTTTACCCTCGTGGTGTTACCCACGAGGTGTTACCTTTGTGGAACTCTTCCCACTTGAATCCAATTTTTACATGACTTAGTGGTTGGAGCCTTTTGTATTTTCATGTATGGGATGAGTAAATTTTCATAACAGAGGTATATTAAAGGTTTTTTTCTTATGTGGAGTTGATGAAAATTACATCGTGATCTTTGATTGAGGCTTGATTTGTGGTATTTCTCCATTGTGGAAATCTGGGAAAACATTGGGGGTATCATTGGTCCCCTACTGGGTATTTTTATTCTCACCCCTTCATGGGAATCTCTCACACCCTGTTGTGTATTTTGGAGATGACGAGCAGGTGGGTTGATATTTGAGGGACTTTGGACTAGTTGGTATGTGGTAGGACAGAGGATGATATCGAGTGCTGAGGAGACATGCTGGCATGTTGTGATTGGGAGACTATATATACCTACCATTCAGGTATAATCCTCGGTGGACGATCCATGATCTATTTTTCATTTTTCAGTTGGGCTTGTATTTCGGACCATTTCCATTCATCACTCTTTTACTATAGTAGTTTACTTCGTTGTGGATGCTCGTTGTGTTCTCGGGTTTGGAGTTTGTATAGTATCAAAGGAAATGCATTAGTGTTTTTTAGAATCTCCTTTTCAGTGCTTGTTTCAAAACACTAGCCTATGTATAGTGGGGTTGGAGTAGTCACGAAACGGACCCCAAGGGATGGGCTGTGATAAAGTGGAATCAGAGGAGTCGGTTCTACTGGAAAAATAGGACTATGATATTTTCAATGGAGAAATTATGTTAAGTATTTTGTGTGTGGTTTTTAGAATGGGTAGTCCAGTGTTGGTGCAGCGACCGCTGTATCCATACACTGGGACCTTGAATTTTGATTTCTCACTCAGTGAATGAAAATGATGATTCTACTTGTTTTGGAAATTTTTTCCTGGTTTCTTTTAAGTCATCTCACTAGGTATAACATAAGGACCGAGGTTAACCTTTTCCTTATTAGTATTCCACTGTGTAGAAATCCCAATATGATTCCCAAGAGAGTACATGATGATGGCCCACTAAGGGATCCTATGTGGATGAACAATAAGGAAATCTATGTGGATCAGAAAATAAACCTACCAGTTGAATGTTCATGCAGATTGAGTTCATTGGATGAGTTCTAGTAGCACTGCCCTCTGAGGTTTCAAGGAAATAAAAGATCCCCATGCAGTTGAGTACTGTCTGAAGACTATGGCTATAGTTTTCCGCCTAGTTGGGACACTAGAAGATCAGATGGTTATCCTGGCTTCTTGTCATTATGAGTACGTGACCATGGGGATGGTCAGTATGGTGATGAGGCTTTGGTACATGGAATCCTAACTGAGATGTTACCATAGGGTACTGTTCCAGCTATACCACTACCCGTTTGTAAGCAGTTACAACTAGTGGTATCGGTAGAGGACACATGTAGGCTTACATCCTTACACCTATTTCAGAGCCTAACACACTGGTAGATAAGCACTAGCTTATGGAGGTGGCTGAGTTTCCATCTCTCCATGGCACCATTCGATCAGATGGTGGTACTGGTAGAGAGACATATGCGTGGCTTAGTAGGAAGATGACATGGATTAGATTTCCAATATCCTACGATGAGGTGTCTTTTCTATGGATAATTCTGAGAACCTTCTTTAGATTAGGCGATATCAATCTATAAAAATCTAAGGGGTGTGAGTTCCCTAGAGCCTCTATTTCTTCGATACGATGACATGTCAGTAGCTGAGTACTCATCGATGCATAAAGACCATTCCAGTTACTCAATAAATATGATACGACTGGTTATTCAGGGCTCAAACCTATGATCTTAGTGTATTTTTAGACATCTGAGCCAGAACTATTCATCTATTAATTCTAATAAATGTTAAGGGGCTAGATATAACCATTGTGGTTGAATTTCTTTTGGCTGAGGCAATATATCCAGTGAATGCTAACTATGTGATAGCAGGAAACTGATGCTAGTCTCAGAGACCTGGGCATGGAAAATACATTGGGAAGAGGAAGTTTAGGGATAGATGAATCTGTAGGGAACAAGACGTGGAAGAGGATCCTAGAGTGTAGCATGAGGTTCTTTACATTTATACAAGTTACATACAACTCCCCTTTATGTTCCCCACAAAACTGAGGGAAATGGATGATAGGGGAAGCGAGTAGCTGCTTGTGGTCAATGAATGTGATCCCATGACTCTATAAATTATTCGAGGTATGGTCTGTGTATACTATTAGCTTCCGTATTAATAAACATAGGTAGTAATCCTTTCGACTTTCTCAAAATCTTGTTCAATATATAGAGTTTCTGGTTAAACCATTGAATTGACACTATGTCTGGAGATACATATGAGAGGAGACTCGATAGCCACACTAATGTCGATGGGGTGATCTGACACATGAGGTTAGTGTTTCAGTTCAAATCTCTTGGTGGCAGTGTCAAGGCCCTACACCATTTGTATTAGAATGGACTGGACATCCATAGTTCATACATAAATCGACTTTTTTATTAAAAAATTATGTTGTATATCTAAAGTGTTGGAATGGGGTGTTCCTTGGATGGAAAAAAGGACTCCCAGGTTGCATTGGAAAAACTCGTGCAAAGAATGGTGCAACTTATCACTTATTAGTCGGCCAGCCTTCCCCTCACAGCAGCAAGAGTTTTGAGTTTTTAGCTCCCAGCAGATGTGGTATTGTGTGGGGAAAACATTCAAAAGTTGTTCCATGGTTTACCTCCATGATGGGAGAGGGAATTCAGTTTTGGTTGGATGCTACTGGAGATTTTTTACCTGATTTATATAGGGTACCAGAACTCTCTTCATCCTTGAAGATGAAGCAGTATCCTATCTTGTGGATGGAGAAGTGTTAACAGAGCTTTCATGAGCTGATAAAGAGTCTGAAAAGTGCCCCCATCATGAAGATACCAGAAAATGGTGTTGGGTATGTAGTCTACTACGACACATCATGGACCAGACTAGGTTGTTTCCTGATGTATGAGTGATTAGTGATTTCCTATAGATTACATCAATAGATATAGCATGAGCATAACTATGATACCCATGACCTAGAGTCAGTAGTAGTGGTCTTTGTACTGATGATTTGGTGGCACAACATGATGGGTGATTCTTTTTAATATTTACTCTAATCACAAGAGACTTATGTATATCTTCTCATGGAATGACCTGAACATTAGATATATGTGATGGCTAGATTTCATTCAGGTCTACAACTTTGATATGGTCTATAATCTTTTGAAGGGGAATATAGTTATATACGCTCACAACAGGATGTCTGGAATACAGTTGTTAAGTGAGGATACAAAATATCTAGACACCATTCTAATATCCTTCATGGATAGAGATTGTGCAACTTACCTCTAGTATATTACTCTCAATCTCCTTCTTCTTTAGTGAGTATTGGAGGCCCAACATGGAAATGTTGGTTTCCCAGTCTCACATGCTTAGATATCCTCAAGATGGTCTCCTGGTGAATTTTTTAAAGGTGGGGAGCACATCATCCTCTACAAGCGATGCACCATGGTACCAGAGACCCAACATGAGGAGGTGTTGTGGGATTTCCACACATCCCCTTTTAGCGGTACATCCTGGAGGGGAAAGATGTATCAAGAACTCCAACGTCATTACTAGTGTCCAAGGGGAAGAATTTAGTGTTTGATATGGTATCATGATGCCTCACATATCTTCATGTAATGAATGCAATGAGCCTGCAGATGTCTTATGACGATAAGAGATGGAGTTCACAGGGGTGGTTGAGGATTGATATGAGTGAGTCTTTCATGGATGGTCAATCCATCTAGTGTGGGTTTGGAGGAAGTGTGGGAACCTCTAACGGAGCACACGAGATATGGAGACTCAGATTCGTGCTCAGTACCCTAATTTGTTTGTTTTGCCTTCATTTTGGATTTTGGGGACGTATCACCCAAAGGAAGGGACAATTTACTGTTCTGAAATTTCAATTTAATTTTTTTTGGAATATATGGAATTATTTCGAGAACATGAAATTTTACAGCACATGATTTTGAGGCCCAATGTTTCTAGAATGATGTGACGATGTTTTTTAATCATAAAATAGCGTGTGAATGTGGTTTTCCTGAAAAAGTTGTATAACACATAAATGGGAGACCAAAAGAGAAATATGAGGACACAGTTTCATTCATGATAACAAGTTTACCCTTGCGGGACTTTAGTTTAGTCGGTGTAGGACTCTGAGGAAAAAAATCCAAAAATGTATTAACATTAATTTAAATAATCATATAATGTTATTTTATTTTTTATATGTTTAGAACTCCCGAATGGGGAATCAAGTTAAAAATTTAATACCACCACTAATCTCATTAGAGTATACTTTATTTAATAATATATTAACATTGTACAACATGGTCCAACTATGGAAGTTAGTTTTTGGAAATATAAAAAATAATTAACTGACAAATATTTTATTGTTAAATTCTAGAACATATAAATGGTAAAATCGAAAAAATATTTGAGGGTACCTTTCAGAACATTGGGGCGTTATTCCTTTATCCAGAGCCAACCTCAACCGTCACTGGTAGAGGGTCACTGTTATTAATTACTGATCATTTTAAAGATATGTTATGTAAGTGTAACACCCCGAGATTTTATGAATAATATTCATTAAATTTCATTTATGTCTGGTGTTTTACTCTACAACAAGATTATCCTAACTTATACACAACATTGTATTATCCTGCAGTATACGCAACACTATTCTTCGATCGTGTTACACTCAATTTCATGTTCGTTTTGTAAAAATTATTCTACGCAACATTATGTATAGATTTTATTTAATGTATAAATGAAATAAGATTTGATTATGTTATACGCAACTGCAAAGGGAGCATGCACTACACGCATCCTTGACTTGGCTTGCATTACATGCAATCACGACCTTCCTCGATAGCGTGTGTAGTACACAATAACGGGTTTCACTAAACAACGATATAATATTAAAATAATATATAAACTAGCCATTATGAATAGTAATAACCTCTTTTTAAAATTTTATAAATTTTACCATTCAAAATGGACTTCATTTTTGGATTCGGATTATCAAAATTAGGCTGGGGTGAATTTTTGGAATTTTTCTAAAAACATTCAATTTTTTATGAATAGTGAAAACACGGAGTTACTATTAAAAAACCTAATTTTTATTTAAATAATTATTTACATTTTTAAAATTTATTTTAGGTCAATATAGATACATAATACATATATATATTCAATTTAATTCATTGGAGTCATTTTATAAAAATTTTAGATATATAAAAATTTTATTGAACTCTTCAGTGTCTTTATACCCATCTCTTAGGAGAGTTTGCAAATTTGCATAAAACATAATTTTACCACTTTTGTGTGTGGAATTTCAAAAATCCGAGAGACACGGTTGATGTCAATAAGTAAAATTTGATTCAATGAGATGAAAATATTTTTAGGTGAATAGTAACTTTTTACAATTTATTGCCACGGTTAAAAGTAAAAAGGGTAATTAAGGGTAAAAATGATAGTACTATTACCCTAACACAAGTCCTTATTCTATTGGATAAGTGTAATTCGACCAAAAACAACCATAGGAATAAAATATGATCATTTAGGTCCACATGGATTATATTATGACATTTATTATTATTTAATTCAAAGAAGAGTTAAAAGAGTTAAAATCAAAGTTTAATAGCTAAAACATTTTTAATATTAGTTTATACATAATATAAATTAGACTATAAATATTCATTAGAAATATAAAAAGATTTCCTACATAATGGTATTTTATTTATAATTTTTAGACTTTAAATAATTAACATTATTTATGACACAATGATGATGCAGTAATTACATTTTTAATGAAATATTAACATAAATGATGTTATAAATGCCCAAATAAATGTAATTTTAGAATTTTTTATAAATTAAACTTAATTTATAGGTTAATATGACATGTTATTATTTATTTAATTAACATTATTATAACCAATCATGTTGTTATGATTTTCACAAAATCATGTACCAAATAGTGTCAAAATTGACATAAAATAGTTTTGAAAACAAATATTATGTTATAAATTGTTATTTTATTCCTATAAATCCAAGGATCGGACAAATGACTTAGATTAGGATATATATATATATATTAATAATTAACCACTTCGAGTTCGTTCGGCTTGTTATAGTAAGTTTATTAACAATATAGAGTAAGAAAACATAAAGGCACGATAAAAGTTATATTATTTATCTTAGGGTTAAATCTAAATGACAAAGTTAAAATAGTGACCTAAAATTGTCTAAAACCTATTTGTTGAGAGGATTTCGACCCATACCCACCTTAGTAACAAAATAAATTATTTTGGAGCTATTAAAAACTGAATATGACTTTATTATAAAATAATAATTTTATTTTTTCAAAAGGTGCCCCTCTCCTCCCTTATAAAAAGGGAACCCCTTCCCTATTCCCTTCACACCCTTTTGATCCTTTAAGCTCTTCCAAACCCTGCCCATTTATCTTCTCCAATTCCATAAAAACATTATGGAGGTTCTGGTCTTCACGAAATACCCACTCTACTTCCTTAATATGAAGCTTAAAGGAGGTGCGTCGAGGTGTTACCAGAAACGACCCATACCTGGGGGCTCGTGCCGTGACTACCCCAAGCCTGCCTTCCATAGGGCTAGGGCTCGCGACTAGCACGAAAGGTGTAACTACCTAAAACTGGGAAGGAATTTCCTTTAAAAGCGGTAAATGCACACAAAAGACCCCACATCTGGATACAAATAATAAGTAAACTCTACAAAAATGTGTGATAAAACAGAAAGGGTCCGGAAACACTATCCCAATTGTAATGTACAGAGAAACTCAAGTACATGTACAACTACATAATGGAATAACATCTGCTGGGTCTTCCTTTGGGATTCCTACCTGAACGGTAGGTAAAAATTGCCTCCTTAGCACCCCACGTCAGTCAGTCTCCTCCATGTACTGAATCGTCGTAAGGTCCAACTCTGGTTACCATGCAGTCCTGGTACTCTCAGCCACAGTTAGACATGTCCATCGACTACATCCAACAGAACGAGGTGTGAAAAAATCTCATACAGAGGTGAGTATAATGATACTCTGTATGGACCCCGAGACCCTCATGGTCTCACAAAATCGTACAGTGATAAAACACAAAGAATGAAATCAATAGATAACACCACATATGTATATGCCAATATATATATGTATGTTATCAAGTAATACATCTCAGTCATGAGGTAAACAAAAAATTTATTTACTCAAATCGACCATGATTTTTATTCACATTTTCGAAACTATGGCTACTCAGAAACTCCTCCTCTATCGAGTACAGTGGGCCTGCAGGGACACCAATGATCTTCCCCCTAACCTTGGACTATTAAGGTACTCCTTCTATCGAATATCATGGATCTACTGCATCAACAAGGCGCTCCCCACTGTGGATCTTCTACCAAAACCATGTTCGCGCCTAATATCCTGTAGAGGTACTCTTCTTATCGAGTACCATAGGTCAGACGCCACGACCGGGCATTCCTCTGTCGTGGGAATTCTACAACAACATGGTGCTTCACATAGGGAAAGTCGAGACACTCTTAGTCAATCATTTAGTAGTCATCATGTCTCATCCAGCTTCAAGGTTTCGGCACATTTCTTTCTTGTCAAGGGAAGGATACGCACCACGACCTACTGGTCGATACTCCAACATTCAAGAATCCCCTAGAAGAAGTATCCCAATGGTGTGAAACATCATATGGGTATCCACGCATTTGACAGAACGTGAATCAGAAGCACATTATCTAAACTTATTATCCTTTTAGTCTAACTTGACCGATTGGATTCGTGCATGATCCAACATGACTGTATCTCAAATATACTACAATATCTAGAAGGTTATACTCAAAGGGACCGTTAAGCTCCAAGATTACCAGCGCTGCTGACGGTTTGTAAAATTGATGTCTGGTGCCAATGATACGACCAAATGAAAGTAAAGGGTCGGTAGTATGCTCAGGTCTGGTCTAACTGGGTCGGACAGACCCAACCCGTCTTAGTCTAGGCTGACTTGTTTTGGGTCAACCCATGAAGATTCATTGGGTTTGGTATGGCCTATTTGGTGGGCTAGCCTGTTGGGTTCGGCCAGGCCCACTAGGCCTCGCCCAGCGGGCCGTGAGGGTGCTTCGGCCTGGAATCTGCCGCGTAGATGGCTTGACCCAATTTCGTGGAGCTAGTTTGGGTGGCTCGAACCGGTGCACTGCAAGGGGCATGGTTTAAGTGGCTCAGCACGGGATTCTAGCGTCAGTTCGGCCAGCGGCGGCGCGGGGAGCACGGGAGGCAGGCGGGCCAGCATGGTTTAGCTGGGGCGCACATGAGGTCGACAGTTAGGATAACCTTCTATATAATGGTGAAATAGTGTTTATTAAATTATACAAGAATCATATTCGTTAATATTATATCATATATGATCTTTTTACATTGCATTGTTAATAATATATTAGTATTATCGGTGTTTCGTCTGTTAACTTATTTGTTTTCTTTTATATAATTTGTTGTGTAAGTAATGTTTTCTATGGATAGGATGTATCTTATTCATATTCAGAATTATATTATGTATTTAAACATTATTTTTAATCATCTAATGAAAAATAGTATTCAATAGATACAATGGGGAATGAATTTCATCACGTTCGTGGAGACTGTAATCCGTACGCACGCACGAGAGACAATATCAATCTTTTGATATTAAAATAATATATAATTGGATGATATATCATATATAGAGAATAATTATAATGTTATATTTATTACTTCTATCAATTAATTATCATTATTATACCCATCCAATTATTAATGTATTGAATAACAATTACAACACGACATGGATACGGTAAGACGTATGTACGCATGTATGGTGACATGTCATTCAAATGATTAATTTAATAATAAATATGGTTCTACCATATTTATATTAACTTCATAGTATATATAAGAGAGTTGATTCTGTATTTTAGAATGAAAACAACAAATAAAGATAAAGTGGAAGAAGAAAGGAACTTGAAAGTGGTGATGAAATATTTACCTCTTCTTTAGGTATTTTGTTTTGATTTTATAAAAAGGGCTTTTTAGGATGAATTAGTGACTAAAGGAATGCCACTATGATTACTGGAGGACGGTTTAGAGGGTATTTGGGCATGGTTTGGCCGATCCAAAAGGATTTTAATGAGTGAATTTTAGGGATGAGGAAGTGACCTTTTATATGATAGGTGAGAGGCACCAAAGGAAAAGCTAGAAATATTATTTTATAACAAAATCATTTTCAGTTTATAATTTCTCCCAAATAAATTATATAAAAGATATATGTGGGATGGGTATAAAACCACTCAACCAAAAGGTTTTAAACAGGTTTAGGACACTATATTAACTTTATCTTTTAGATTTAACTGTTAGTTAAATAGATTGACATTTACCATGTCTATTTTTATTTTTATATTATATGGTAAATATACATAATATAAACATCCAACAGAACCCCACAAGATACATTAATGATACAACTATTATTATATAAGTCTTTTGGCCAGATGATAAATTTTTAGGAATATAATATCAATAAATAATATAATTTTTGTTTTAAAAAATCTTTTATGTCAATTTTGACTCAATTTAGTATTTTGTTATTTATAAATTCATAACAGCATTATTACATTGAAAACAATTAATCTATCCAACTATAACATGTCAAATTATCCTAGAAAATCAATGGAATTCATAAAATGTCTCAAAATACATTTATTTGGATATTTATAATATAAATTATTTTAATATTTCTTTAATTAGGTAATTACTATATCATCATTGGGTCAGAAATAAATTAAATTATTTAATTTCTAGAAAATATAAATAAAATAAAATTTATTAGGAAATCTATGTATATTTCTAATGAATATTTATATTCGAATTCATCTTATGTGTATCTCTATATTAAAAATGGTTTAATTTTTAAACATCGAATTTAAAACTTATAAATCATCTTTGAATTAAATAAATATATATGTCATAATCTAATCCAAGTGGACCTAATGATTCATATTTCATTTATAGGGGTTTTTTTGGTCGAATTATTTTTATCCATTATAATTATTAAATGTGTTCGGGTAATAATAATATCTTTTTTACCCTTATTTACCATTTTTTATTTTAACCGTGGTAAATAAAAGTTAAAAGTTACTATTCTCCAAAACATATTTTCAACTTATTGAACAACATTTTACTTACTAATATCAACTGTGTCTCTCGGAATTTTGAAATTCAACACATAGAAGCGATAAAATTATGTTTTATATAAATTTTCAAATACTCAATGTAGGTGGGTAAAAGATGGTAAAATGTTTAATAATATTTTTATAAATCTAAAATTATTATTATCTGACAAAAATAAATTATATTGAACATATATAGGTATTTTGTTTCTATTTGGGCCTAAAATTCATTTATATTAAATAAATAATTATTTAAATAAAAATTCGTTTTTAAACAGTAACTCATTTTTTTCAATATTCATAAATAATTGAATGTATTCAGAAAAATAAAAAAAATTCACCCTAGGATAATTTTGATATTCCAAATCCATAAATGAAGTCAATTTTGATTGATAATATTGATAGAAGTTCAATATGATGATACTAATTATCATAACAATATGTTTGATTGGTTGTGGTGTGTTAGAACTCAAAATTGTGTACAACACACGCTACTGTAATATACAAATAGAAGTGTAACATGGAAGATTGGAGTGTTACATTCACCCCTTCTTCAAATAATTTCATCATTGATGTTTCTAGAATATTACTACATAAAATGAGTCGGGTTTTTCTTCATTATATTTTCCTCAGGTTCTCACATTGCCTCTTCCATATTATGGTTTTCCCATAAAAATTTTACCAGATGAGTGAAACAATTTTTCCACGCATGATCTCTTGTATCAAGATACTTGACAGGATCTTTGTAATAAGACAGATCGGGTTCTAGTTCTAATTCAACATAGCTGAGTACATGTGTTGGGTCAAGCAGGTATTTTCTCCATAGTGATACATGGAACACATCGTGAACTTTGGAGAGAATTGGCCGCATAGACACATAGTATGCTACAACCCCAATTCGTTCTAGAATTTTAAAAGGTCTGATGTACCTGGGACTCAATTATCCCTTCTAACGGAAACACATAACACCATTCCAATTAGATACCTTCAAAAATAAATGATCTCCTACCTGAAATTCCAATTCGTTTCTTCAAATTTCAGCATAGCTCTTCTACCTACTTTCAGCAGCATTGATGTGGTTTTGGATTACAATCACCTTTTCCATCTTTTCATCCACAAGTTCTTGACCTATGATTTATCTTTCATCATCATCATCCCAACAGGTAGGTGTGTGGCATCTTTTTCTGTATAATGCTTCACACAGGACATCTATATAATTGAATGGAATCTATTGTTATAGGTAAATTATACCATAGGATATTATTGATCCTCCATACCTTGATGATTAAGTGAAAATTATAACAAAATGTATTCTAAGGTTAGAATAGTCTATTCTAATTGTCCATTAGTTTGGCGGTGGTAGGCAGTTCTCAAACAAAGTTCAGTATCCACGGATTTCTGAAGGCTATTCCAGAATCTTTATTTAAAATGGGGATCACAATCAGAAACAATTAATAAAGGTACTCCATGAATCCCTACAACATCATTAATATATAATCTTTCTAAACATTTAATTCGTAAATCTTCCCTTATATCATGAAAATGTGATGACTCAGAAAAGAGATCAACAAGGACGCATATTGCATTGTTCCTTCTATGAGTCTTTTTTAAACCCAGGACAAAGCCAATCATGATATCATCCAATTTCTATTCATCTATGAGAAGAGGTATCATGACTCTTCCTGTATATTTCCTTACAGCTTTCACTTGTTGAAAAACCATACATCTTGATACAAAATAAGGAATCTCTCTCTTTATATTGTCCCACAAAAAATGTTCCTTCAAATCACTATACATTTTAGTGCTACCAAGGTGTATAGTGAAATTGGAACTATGAGCATCATCCAACAATTCCCTTTTTAGATTATTATATCGGGAACACAAAGTCTCATCCCAAATATCAAAATTCCGTCCCCATACACAATGTCACTCAATCCCCCTTCATTCACAACGTTAATCATATTTTGTAACACTTCATTATATTACTGAGAACTCTTCATTCATTCTAGTCAAGTTACCTTGGCATCCATTTGAAAAAGAATTGATGTTTCATCGTCCATGGTTATTCCAATATCTTTCATTACTTGATCGATGAAAATATGATCCCTTTCAACCCTAATTTTGTTCAAAATTTCACGATCTTTTCTACTAAAATCCTCTGCACCTTATTTTCCTTCCATGGGTGGTATTGTATCATGAAATTATAATCCCTAATTAAATCACGCCATCTCCTTTGAATCATATTTAGTTCTTTCTATGAGAAAATATACTTCAAACTCTTGTGATTACATTAAATATTACATTTTTCTGCATAGAGAAAATGTCTCCATATCATCAAAGCAACGATTATAGCTGCTAACTCATGATCATGAGCAGGATAGTTCTGCTCATGAATTTTTAGCTGTCATGATTCAAATGCAATAAACCTATCATTATACATAATGACAGAAGCCATTAATTTCTTTGATGTGTCAATATAAATAGCCAACCCATCATTCCCTATTGGTAGAGTCAATATATAAGCATTGACTAATATTCTCTTCAATTATTCAAAACATTCATGACACTCCTTTTTCCAAACAAATTTAACCCATTTCAATGTGATCTTTGTTAATGGGTTAGCCAACCAGGAATATATTTGAATGAAACATCGATAATTACCCACTAAACCAATAAAACTATGTACCTCGGTTATACTTATCAGTGCTGGAATTCATTGATCATTCATGTCTTAGAATGATCAACAATGATTCTATCCTTTGAGACAATATGTCCAAGAAAAGAAATCTCCTAAAGCCAGAATTCACACTTGCTAAACATCCCGTATAATTCATTTCATATGAGGTTTTTCAGAATGGTGTGCAAGTTATTTTCATGATCAACCTAGTATTTAGATTATACCAATATATAATCAAAAAATACCATTAAAAATTCATCACGATATTCATTAAAAACATTGTTCATTAGATCCCTGAATATAGTGGGTGAATTAGTCAATCCAAAAGGAATTAATGTAAATCGTAATGCCCGTACCTGGTTCGAAATTCTATTTTTGGAATGTCTTCTTTTGTTACACAAAATGGATGATATCAAGAAAAAAGTTCACACTTGGGAAAGTATTGAACTCCATGATGTTGGTCGAACAAATCATCAATGTGAGCCAGGGGATACTTTTTCCTTATTGATATTGAATTGATCTCCATGTAGTAAATGCACAACCTCATATATCCATCTTTCTTATTATAAAAAACAACAAGGGCTCCCCATGGAAAAACACTAGGGAGAATAAATCCCTTATTACTCAATTCCTCTAGTTGTTTCTTTAGTTCAACTAATTATACTATGGCTATTCTATAATAAGTCTTCGATATGGGACTTGATACTGAAATTAAATAAATGGGGAACTCAATATCTCATTCTGGAGGATTTCCAGTGAAATATTTTTGAAACACATCAACATATTCATTAAAAGTAGGTACATCCTCTATTTGAACATTCCATTCCTCACCCACAGTTATTTCATTCTCTTTCTCCCCAATATTTGAATTTGGTTGAGCTACTGGTGGTGGATCCCGATAAAAATTATGTGGCGACGTATCAACTCAAATGATAAGTTACTCCGTATCATGTTAAAAATATATAATCTCCTTCTTCATAAAATAAATTTTCGCATCATGGTCTGATAGAAAATCAATACTGTGGATTAATCAAATTTAATCATGGTTTTGATGATGAGATGAACAAATAAAGAACATTTATATGCCCTAATGGGGTATGTTTCAAAAAACGTAGTTCTAATGATACTTCCCTTTGGAGTTTTGAATGAGAACTACCATGTTATATCTAATTGAAAATATATTATTTTCTTAGATAACTGGGAATATATGAAACAATTCGATGATCCAGAATCATATAATGAATTTTCTAAACTTGAGGAAACTATTAAATTACTTGGCACTACATCTTTTGGAGCTTCACCCTCAGCAGTAATGATAGCATAAGATTGGCCTAGATCCCTTGTACTTTTCTGATATAAGTTCTCCTGACGCTTAGGACACTCATTCGCGTAATGCTCCATTTCTCTACAATTGTAGCATTCAACATTGACTGCCTCTTTCTTCCTCTTGCAATCACTAGTATGGTGGCCTTTTTCACCACACTTTTAATAGACTCCCATTCCCCTCAGGCAAGTACAAGGGTTTTTCATCCCACATTTACTGAAGGATTAATATTCAATGTCTCTTCTATTCCCCATATTTCCATTTCCAGAGTATTCAGAAGATATCTTCTTCTATTACTTTTCATTAAAGTCATAAGGCATAGAGATTTATTTTTCTGTCTTGATAGCACATGAGACAATATCTTCATACGATGAGAAGGATTGTGAGATTTATTCTCGACGGATAAATGGTTTTAACCCATCAATGAAACGGTGAATCATACTTCTAGGGTTACGTATATAATCTGCATAATGCCTCACTATCCTTGTAATTTTTGCTTCATACATTGCCACATTCTCATCCTACTATTCTCTCAGAATAAAAAATTTCCATTCCATATCTGCTCGATGGTCATGATGAAAATATATTTCAAAGAAAATTTCTTAAAACTCACTCCATTCCATAATTGATAATTTATCATGTTCCTTGGTGTTTTGAATCAATTACAACCATTGATCAATATCTCCAGGGAGGTGGTAAACTGTCATGAGCACTTTTCCCTTTCACTACTCCCCATGTCATGGAATATTTTTGGTATGGAATTTATCCTTTTCTCACCTACTAGTAGATTTGTACAACCATTGAATGTTTCAATTTGTTGCCTCATTAAACAATGTTACATTGATACTCCATGTTCTAGATCCGTATGCTCTATATGGGCCAGATTATTAATCATATTCAAAGTGAGTTATCCCAATATGGTGATTAGCATATCAATACAAGTTAGATCACCATCTCCACTATAATTATCTTGAGTAGGAGGGAAATCCCTACATGGAGTGTGTTCATAGATACAATTTTCATTCCTTCCACTAGGCTCCATTTATAAACAATGGCATAAACTAGATTAGTTTATGAATCACAATACATATATCTAAACATGTAAAACACATAACATAAATTGAACAGTTTATGGATATAATCCATAATCATAAAAATGTTTTCATTGAGGAAATATATAATCATAAACCCTACATAATGGTTTGTGAGGTAAATGAAAATTATCCTTATCATATCGACGAGAGTGTTGTAACCAAGAGTGATGCATGACCCATTGTCGTCCACCAGTTCCCATTCGAGACTATCTCAAAGTGGAGTTTTCGGGTTTTACCCCAAGGTACATCTGTGCCAGAGCCTCCCGAACCTGCTCTTATATATACATGGATGTATTGGTTGGAAAACTCAAAAAATCTCTACAAATACCAAAATTCTAAGAAATTATTATATGTTAATCCTCAATGTCTATATTAGGGTTATGTGCTCAAATAAGAATTTATCTAAATCTAGTTTCCAAGGATTGTACTAAACTTCCTCTGATACCAAATTTAATTCCCTGGCCCCAGAATACTAGAGTCAGTGAATTATTATATAAAATTGGAATTATCACATAAGATATAGTCGTGAAAGACCAATTAGTTTAGTATCCTTGGATGTACTAGATACATTCATAAGGATTAAATTACATCATGGAATGGAAAACTACAACAACATTTATTCCATATACAACACTAAGATCCCATAGACTCTCCCTGAAGGTCATTCATAATATAAATCATCACATCCTAGGAAAAGTAAAACATTGAATGGGGTGAGCTCAGAATCTATGTAAGGATAACAATATTGCAGAATCATTTATAATGAAGCTTAAACATTTAAGAAAATGTATAGAACTGAAACAAAAGCCTTTTAAACATAAAATTCATCATAATAATGAAAATATAAATCAAAATAATTCCATTTACTTACTCACATAGATATTAAACTAGATGAATAATCACATTCAATATCAATAACAACAATCATAAGGATGGAATGCATAATGCCAGACTTCCATAACAACATATTCAAGGCCTTGTTCCAAGACTATGAAAAATATTTTGTCAAGGCATTGGGCTAAGAAACTAGTTTGTCTCATGATACCTACTGATGTATTTATGAGATATTGTGGGCACCACCCACTACTTACTACATCTAATGTATTCCTCAAATGAAAAGGATTAAACATAACATAAACAATCATTTTAAAACATTCATACTAAATATCAATGCATTAACCATAAAACATGAATGGAATGAAATAACACATCCATTATCAAACATATCACAAAACCTTCTATACAATATGGAAGTTTTGTATAATAATAAATCTACTTCAAACAAACTTAAAATCTATCAAATGATGATGACATAGATGCAATCAAAACCTTTTTAGAGGTATATATATTTCTATATTGAAATCATTTAAATGTATCGTAATTATAAAATAAAAAAATTATATTTGAAAATATCCTTATAATCATGTAAAGGTAGTGTTGATGATTTTATAACTGCAGAAAATAGCCACACCCACATTATAAGTTTAAAAAACATTCTAACCTTAATATTGTCAAAAAGGTAATAAAGTAACTTGTTTGTAAAATGACGGAAAGAATCCTTCATAATATTATTATAAATGTAAAAAAAGGGTATAAATGACATTAACCATTAGTCTATAAAATAGTATGAATGTTTTGAAATACTTTTTTAAGAAACATGGATGTGGAAGATAATGAGGTCCTAGTAGATAATTATATAAAAACAACCTCAGATATTGAAGAAGTTTTGAAATTAACCATTAAAATGTAATTTTTTATATGCTGAGGGTAGGTTAAACACATGTATAAATTTGAAATAATGGTTTTTAAATTATATAAGAATCATATACATTAATATGAAATCATATATGATCTTTTAACATTGCATTGTTAGTAATATCTTAGTATTATCATCGTTTCGGGTATTAACTGATTCGTTTTCCTTTATTTGATTTGATAGTGAAGTAATGTTTGTTATGGATACAATGTATCATATACATATTCAGAAATATACTATGTCTTTAAACATTATTTTTAATTATCTAATGAAAATTTTTCTCGAATGGATACGATGGGGAATGAATCTCGTCGCATTTGTGGATACGGTAATCTGTCTATATGCACGAGCAATAGTATCAATATATTGATATTAAATTAATATATAATTGGATGGTATATCATATATACATAATTATTATGAGGTAATATTTATTATTTAAATCAATTAAACATCATCATAATACAAATCCAAGTAATAATGTATTGAATAACAATTACACCATGACATTGAGACGGTGAGTCGTACGTACGCACGTATGGTGACATGCCATTCAAAGGAAGGATATAATAATTAATATGGTTGTACAATATTTATAATAAAATCATATTATACAGAAGATAATGTAGTTATTATTTTATATTGAATACAACAATGAAAGTGAAGTGGAAGAAGAAAGGAACATGAAATAGGTGATTTAATATTGGACTCTTTTTGGGTACTTCATTTTGATTTGATGAAAAGGGATCCATAGGCTAGATTTCTGATTAATCTAAGGCCTCTAGGATGATGGTATGACAGTTGAGGGGGTACTTAGGCAGTGGTGGGATGAGATAAAAGGCATTGATTGTGTGAATTTTAGGGAAGGGGGAGTTCCTTTTTATAAGAGGGGTGAGGGGAACCATAGGAAATGATAGAACTATTATTTAATAATAAAATAAATTTACTTTTTCTAATGGCTCCAAAATTAATTATTTAAATATTAAAGAGATTAGGGCTCGAAAACCACTCAACCGATAGGTTTTAGATAGGTTTGGGTAACTATATTAAAATCATCATTTAGATTTAACTCTTAGTTAAATAGTTTGACATTTACAATGTGTCATTGTATTTTTATATTATATGGTTAATAAATATACTATATACTACCAATAGAACCCCATGTGTTTCAATAATGATAAACCTATCATTATATAAGTCTTTTGGCTGAAATGTAGATTTTTAGGAATTTATAACAATGTCATTATTAAAACATGTTCTAAATTTGATTCTCGAAAGAAATGAATGTCACTATGTGGATTATCTTTATTTAACATATTTTTAAGGTTCACCAATGTAAAATGAAATATATTAAAAATTAATTCTAGGTATTGGATCATCCAAATTAAAATTTAACAATATGATGTTCTACCTATGTGCATATTCAAAATCAATGATGTATTTCAATTAACCATTGTAATAACCAAATCAACTGATGGATAACCATTTTCATAGTTTCATGTTTCTCATTCACCATAAATATAATTAATGTGAATAAAAATGGCATTATCACTTATATCTCTATAATAATGGTTCATTACAGATGGACTTTCAGCTAATTGATCAAATTCTTCATTCGATGTAGGGTCACCAACATTTGTAGATTATGTACATATATATTTCACAAAATATAAAAAATAGTTATATAGTAGGAGAGTAGTAATATAATTAAATCATAATGAAAATTCATTTATACGTACAAATTCCTTGAAACAATCATTAAATGAAACATAATGGGTCTTCTAAATCATCTATCAACAAGCCTGAGGCATATCTTGTTTTGTTTCTTATAATTGTGATTCATTCAAATTATAAATCGATGTTTAATTGATCAACACCTATTTGAATACAAAAAACATAAATTATTAGTAGTAAATGTAATATGACACCTACTAAAACAACCTTGCAACTAATGGAGTACTAAAGAAAATGTATTGATTACGTTGTACATCTTTGATGTTGTTTATATTAAATATAGTTCATTATTTATCTATACTATCATGAATCTGAGAGGAAATTTCTAATTCTGTTTCAATATTCATAAGATATCAAACTAAAATATTAGTCCACTCATCCATCAAATAAGAATTGGTTATTGATACCTTTAGATGATATCTGTTACAAATAATCATTTTAATGTATTCCAAAAACACTAAATTGGGTACATCATCCAGTAGTGCACAATACCAATATAAATAACATCAATGCTTATGAATACCATCTAATGAATTATAACATCGAAAAATGATGTTGGAATTAGATTCTCTAAGGGAAAAATAATATGTTAAATCCTATCAAATTAACATTTTAAATAACACATGAATCAATTTTCTGAAAATACATGTCTAAAAAAATAGCTTCCTAAATCAATTGTTTAATAACATTGGGAGATAAACCATCACAAATTTTTATTTCAATCAACTATTGATGATTTATAAGATTGTCATGGATTTTTATACCTTACAATAAGAGTATCTATAATGCACCATGAGCATATTCAAAATGGAAAGAAATATTTTTTATTCTCTTCATATATTGTGTTGTAGTCATGTATTCTCACTACCATCACCCAACGAGAAATGAAATTGTTTCCTTAAACCCATTTATTCAAAATGATATCATGAATTGATATTGACCATTTATTATCCACTGACACCCAAAAGGGTCACCCAATATATTATGTAGGAAAAATGTGAATGACATCAACATAATTCTATAATATGTTAATTTTCTAATAAGGTACATAAAAAAATTCTTCTTCCAATTTTAAAAGTGTTTTTTACATGCACAACATATAGAGGTTAATGAAATGGAAAACAACCCCCAAAATTTATATATGATGGGAATTTTTTCATTCAAAATATCTTATAATATTTCAACCCATGAAATCATCTTTATTGGTGGCTATAATTATCATGAACCATCAATTTCCAATTTTTTCTTTTTGATCTTCTTCTGAGGGGAAAGAAAACATATGCATCTTAAATATGTCCCTCTTAATTTTTTTTTTAATTTGAATAGATATTGTCCTTTTACTTAATAAATTGATAAAACATTAACCTTTTATACTATAAAATGATAAATTTTTATAATTTTAGAAGACTATATTTTCAATAAGAAAATAAACTAAAATTTTAAAATTTCATTCAATTCAATGTCATATGTTTTCACACCATCATCCCAAATTCGTTCCACTATTAAATGAATGGTCGAATGTAAACATCAATAATATCCTCTAAACATATAGGTCCATCAATAAGAATAAAAATTAATTGAAATTGTTATTTCATACATATTCAAATAGGATGATTAAATGAATTCTACACCAGGGTCCATATGTTATGATTTTCACCAACCAACGAACTGAATGAATGGAAATCATATTATACCAACCCCAATCAGGAAATATAACTATCATTCAAAATGATAGGGTGCCTCTGATTAAGCTACTGACATACCTGGGGGTCATTCGGATGGGTGACCATATAACTATCCTTATTTAATTCCACATTTAATTTCTTCAATTTAGAAACACTATATAACAAAAATAATACATTAATCTTAATATTTTGTTGTAAGTGATTCATTTTGTTTAGGGAAATCATCTTCCCCTATTTCATAGTCTAACATTGATATGTATGGTTTCCCCCTTTACCATTAAAATTGGAAGAGCCATTTATTATACAATTATCAAATTGGTATGTTTCTTTTACGAACAACATAGAGTTATTTAAACATGAATATATGTTATCATATGTGAGACCTATGTTCTTTTTCAAAATTTAACAATGTAATATTACTCTGTAGTCATAGCATTATCATAATGAATTATTTTCAATGACACAAAAATCATGTGGACTAATGTGTCTGACCAATAATTCAATGTTGCAAGTGAAATATCTCTTTTACAAAAGGAAATTTAAAATAAGTAGTAAAAAATATAATTCGCTTTGTGAATAATCATGTATTTCGTAAAAATAGAATGATTAAGGATATAACCATAAGTGTAGATTAGTATCATGAGTATCAACATTTGAAATGTTAATTCCTTCATTATTTGACCCTCATAAGATTTCATTAAGCATTTCATTCATTAGATCAGTCTTCCTCAAATCAACACCCATATGAATAGTTTATATTCAAATAAAATGAATAAATTATTCCATATATGATGTATTTCACATATAATGTTTTATAATAACATTCTAGAATAGGTTCTCCATCAATGTATCTTATGTGAATTTATTTTTTTGCACATTACTTACGTGGAAAACTAATATAGTAACTTTGAAATCTTTTAGTGAAATCAATTAGATTCATAATTCCCCAAGAGTTTTATTTATCTGTTATATTTGGAATATCAATATAACACATATCCATATATTTATTAACAAACCTCCTCTTCCCAAAATATTTCCCCTCCTGTGCTGGTAATTAGACATGGAGAATATTGACCGCCTGCGTCCTGCTGCGAAAAGGCCCCAGTTTAGCATCGAGCACCGAGTGTATATCATAAATCTAAATATTAGGGAATACCCTATATGTGAATCAAATAGATGAGATAAAAATGATTGATTGACCAATAAAATCATGCCCATAATTATAATAGTGCCCCACAATTATACAGGTAATTTCAAATAAACTAAAAAAATATGGAAGGAAACTAACTATACAAAAACGATGAAGTCAATAGTGACCATGAATCCCAAACAACACTTAAATAACCAAATGCTAGTAATATATAAATTGATCTGCAACATTCTAATACTGACCTGAAAAACAATGCTATATATATATGGTGTGATCATAATAGTACACTTAGTAGGATCCACACTAGTGCATCACATGAATAAGATAACGATATCATGTTAAATTCCATTGAAAAATAACTGAAACTAACTCATCACCTATGCATGTATACTATGTACCCATCCTCAACATGACAATCACTCACCAAGTCAATGAAACAAGAGAGATCATATAATATAATAACAAATCAAATAGGGAACCATTCTTTCCCATCCCAATTGTTTGTTTTTCATATGACCAAACATTTTATATCCTTCGCCATATCTCCCCAAAAGAAGATTCAATGAAGACACTTGGGCTACGTTTCATTACATTCATCTAATTTATAATTTATTTTAATCATCTCATGGCACATCTCTATAAAGTATCCAAATATCTTTCAGGATCCACTAAAACTAGTATGGAGTGTTTCATACATTAGTTATTATACCCCAAGCCATCACAGCGCGTACACTTACTATAATTACATAATCCCACACATCCCATACATGTCATACCTATAACAATTCATTGTATAATACATATATAGATACCTATTTTTGAATTAACCAAAAGTCATCAAATCACTCTATAGACATATATGGGGAAACTAACAATCATTCATACAAACATATAATTGTATTAGAAGAAGAGAATCAGACAAGAGGGTGTAGTCGGTAATCTATCCCACTGTAAGGATGATTTTTGGGAAAACTACCTCCAAATATCCACTGAGTGTAATTATCCCTAAAAATATTGGTGGGATAGTAATATAAATTAAATGACATGAATGATATGGTATAAGTAATGAAGACACTTTAGGCATTAACCCAGTCTTATGCTCAGCATTATATATCATCTATTGGACACTCGACTACAACTTCTATGGACTAGATATCCTCTAAGCAACGAAAATATAAAATATGGTATATTAAATTCATTTATCTCTTTTCACATTTCATATAATGTTAATAAATTCATTGATTATTAGTTAACATTGATTATATTATATTTCATTAACTATCCATGTGTTGTCCTTGCACTCAAAGTATAATCCAACTTAGTCAATGGTTTCTCAGAAAAAACATTAACAATTTTGTTCTGACATGAACTAAAAAATTATAATAAACATTTAATTATCATTATAATTACTCAATAATTATACGTACACTGGGATGATTTTGTAATCTATTATTAAGATAGGTATCAACTCACAACCATATAACTCATGATGTGGGGAAAGTAAGGTATGTAAAACAAGAAACCAAATCATCTATAAATTAAATAGATTCAGTAATAAAAAATAATATCATCTACCATTACACTAATGAGTAAGACTATCATCTTCCCATTCCATCATAAATTGTTTCATCATCGACAACCTCATGCATATCACCACACATCTCACCGTCATGGACATCCACTACATCCTCAAACTCAGGCCTCCCCACCCGAATCTCATAAACCTTCCCAGTTTTATATCCCATCACAATAAAAGGATATAATATATATATATATATATATATAAGCTTTAAGAAAAATACATAGTATGAAGTAAATAGGTTGCAAAAAACAAGGAAACCAGCCTTCCCATTCAAATGGGGTCTTACATCCCCATCAAAAGGAATTAAAACCTAACTTCAAAACATGTATCATTTTCCTCAAACATTTAAATTTATTTAATAATTTATTTTCATTTTATATTGAATAAAAAAATTAAATTATCATAGATTTCATATATTTGAATCATATGGAATCAGTTATAACAAGTATTATAATGTTATGGCGAAATACAACCTACTGACACCCCCAACAATTTTATCGACCATCAGATAAAAAATATGGATTTATTTAATATATATAATTGAAAAAATAATGTTCTGAAAAAATGAACCCAAACAAAATAAAAATGTTGGAATAGTAAACCAGAAATAAATAGAATTGAAAATTAGAACAGAAAACAAAGGAAACACCAGTATTTATATTCATTTGTCTCTTTGGGGCCTACTATAATGTATGAACATAAAACAAAAATTCAAATTTATTAGATTCTAAAAAATTGATGAAAGTGAACAGAGGAAATTAATATAAGATACTAGAATGCGCAAAATTACAAAAATAAAAACTGTGCACTTAAAGTAGAAATATAGATGGAATCAGTTTTATAAAAATCCTACAACCAAGAAAAATGACCAGGATTCCAGATTACATGACGATCCATGAAACATTATCTTACTAATTTATTAGATCTCATCATATAATTATCATTCCATGTATACGAATTCAATAATTTGTCACATATACTTAACTGAGATGATCTCTTAGGGTATCCATAATGATCAACACACCGACTCTATGTAGTGGGTCAGCTGGCCATACAATGAGTTTGATGATGAGGAAGATATTTACACAATCAGTGAGATTGATGTTGATATCCTAAAAAGATCATGATATGATCAATTATAATTCAAAAGCAGGGGTGGCAGGAGTGACGGGAACCACTGCCAGGACCAAAAATGACTAAATTCCTAGAATATGGGAGGCTATCATGAAGCTAATGCCGAAAATCCCACTCAACAGCACATGTATTGACTCAAACCCATTATTATCTAGGATGGATTTGGTAGAAACATCTATTGATGTCTAGGAATGAATAAATTATGTATATATCAGATAAATATTGTGGCATCCCAAATCAAGAAGGAAAAAATTGATATGGCCACATAAATTACTCATGTACTAAAATAAAAAAACCTAGAAGATAAAAAAATGATACAATATTTAATAAAAAATTGAATGTATTTAATATAATTTATATCAGGGAACAATTTAAATTTGATAATATTAACATTCAATATGAAAATAGAGAATAAAAAAATTAGTAAATTCGTAGCATTTTCAATTAAGAATTAATGATGTTATTGCACCTAAAAGTTATTCAACTGGATCAAAGTGATTTCTAATAAATGATTTAATTTGGATAAAGTTGCAAATATTGTAAATCTATCAATTGGTTTTCCATTCATGTGTATCATAGTGAAGCATAATTATCCACATTCAATAAATTCTCTAATAAATTAAAGCCTAATATATAGAACATTAGACCTACAATTGAATAAATTTTTTTAAAAAAATAATTTGAAAATAGGAACAAATAATGCATAGTAATACTAGACTTACTTATGCTATGTTCAAAAAACCAACCATTAGGCCATATGGATTCTTTTACTACTTATGTCAGTGTTATGAACTCGGCTGCAGTGACGAAGAGGTTCACCACCGATTTCATATTGCACTTTCGATATATTGGTCCTCCACATGATGTAGAGAGATAACCAATTAGTGATTTCAAAGTATCAACATTTCCAATACTGTCAGAATCTATATAACATATAACTAATAAAAAAAATTATTATTCGTACCATAAAAAATAGAAAGAGATGAAGTAGATGAAATGTAGCAAAATTACTATTTAAGAGCACACCAATTTGGCTTACATTGATATTCCATAAACATTCTCAATATATAGATAGAAAAAGTAACATGATGCTGAGTAAAAATCATAGAATACATAATATTTGCCAATATAATAGAACATGGAATCCTACTCAAATATTCAATATTAGAAGAATCGGAAGGTGAAAGATATATATAATATTAAAAATGATGACCTAAAGGAACACTAATAGGCTCAATAGATCGAAAAATTACCTCCTAAGAACATTTAGTATTTGGAATCACTGAGATAAATAATGAATAAAATTCTTCATATCCCTAAAAAATACCATTCCCATAAATTTCATAGCACAACCTAGATCATTAATATCAAAATATAAAACAATTAAATTTTAACATGGGTGATTAAATCTATATATCTACAAAGGAGAAACATGTCATCAACAATGATTAGTAAAAAATGCATTGATATTTTTAACTGAATTAAAATAACCACATGCATAAATGTAACTCTGGATGAAACCATTTTTATCATGAATTTATAATATACCCTATAAAAATATCTGAAAAAATATTTTATTCCATATAATAATTTATTATTTATTAAAAATTCAATGTCTTTAAATTCATCATCAATAATAGTATGACGTGGCATGAATAATTTTTCAATAATTTAACAATGAAAGGAGGATATTTTTAAATTTAGCTATTCTATATACATATTTAAATTGATATTAAATTAAAGATGATTTTTTTTAAAGAATTTTTTAGTGAGGTTGTATTTTTTTATAGTAATCAATTCTTTATCTTTGAAGGAATTATTTGTCTACAAGTATAGCTTTATAGATAATTTTATTTCCTATAATATTTTCTTATTTCTATATATATATAAATTTTAAACCAATATACATGGATGTAAGTGGACATTTGACTATGGAACAAGAATGGTTTAGTCCATGGGAATTAATCTCGTATTCCAAATCTAAAATATAATTCATAATTTTTTTCATTAGTAGATTGATTATATATTTGGGGATCCTCTCCACCTATATCTGTAATAACTATTAAGGAAAAGACTATATTATCTTCCCTATACATAAAGGGGTTGTAATAACCCTCATCTACATATATATAGTGCGATGATAACCCCTAAGGTCACTATGAACACCATCATGAGGTGTATCATCAGAATTAGTCCAACAGTATCCATCAAAATGGGAATGGGGCAGCTGAGTGGAAGAAGGAGTCTTAATAAGAGAATCCCTAGCACTAAGAGTATCAACCTCATGATCCATAATCAGAGAAGTATAAACACATTCATCTTTGTGAGGATAAACTCTGCTAATTAGAGACTCTTGAATCACCATATCTCATATACAAATATACTTATGAAATCTAGTCTTATCAATGAAAAATCATATACCCCTTCACTCCCTCAGGATAACCAATGAAGATGATCTTGATAGCTTTGTTCTCACATTTATCTACAATATCATGATATTGGGTAGTTCATCCAAACACTATAATATTATCATATGAAGGGTATGAATACACCAAAATTAAATTGTAGTCTCAAATCTAATTGCAGATGAGGGGAAAATTTTTATAATGTATATTGTCATAGTGATAGATTCTACCTCAAAAGATTTGGGAAATCTCAAGCATGAAAGAATTCTACGAACATGATCACAGATGGAAAAATTCATACACGCATCTAGAAATGTCTGTTGTGGAGTTTGATTCACTTTTCAATGATTTAAAATTTCCTCATATTCACAATAGCAGATAAACTTATTAGAATGTTATTCAATGACATTATTAGTCCTGAAGGTCTTCAAATTCTTCACGGATTGGTTTTCTATAGATCCATTCCATGTTATAAACACCTCAGAGACATCAAATATATTAATCAAAACATAAACTCATAAATTTCATTGAAAATTAATCTATAAAAGTATAAAAGAAGGATCCACCACTATGGGAGGACATCATCGTAGGTCCCCAAAAATTAGAGTGATCATACACAAGTAGGTGACCGGCTTTAAAGACTGATATATGAAAATTGACTATTTTAGAGATACACATGACACATTCATCCCAAATGAGTATTTTACTTGGGGTAATTTGATTGATAATCCAATACATGTTAAATTTCCCTCGACCATTAGCAGGCATATATTGCAGCCACTTATGCCAGTGAATAGGTTTGTCATGGTCAGTGAGATAATTGTTTCCCAACTGGTTGATGTGTGTTATTCTACCTAAAACACCTAAAAAATTTATTATGAAGAAATTATGAAACATATGATATCCCTTGAATATTCTTTGACAACTAGAATCATATTTAATGGTACAACCACTTTGATTTAAGAGACATAGTGAGATCAGATTCCAATGAAAATATGAAACACATATCTCATCCAATAATGTGAAAATATAATGTCTTGAGAGCTTTAACTTCAAATAACCACTACCCATGATGAAACATCTATTAGTTCAGATCTTGAGCTTCTTCATCGAATGCAATATTCATTGACTTGATTAAACTAATTTGATTTTTCCACATTAAGGTAAGTTATGTTCCAACATTGAACTGAGAGATGTCCTATTTACTTTCATCATGATTTGTATACTTTTCCATCAATAATTGGTTTTTCAAATGGCTCAATGGTTTAAATCATACACTGTCTTGAATTGGTTAATCAACAGATTCTATATTCTTTTCCTTGATCAAACAATTGCATCTATAATTCGTGTTTGTGCCATTGAGGTAGCTTCATTCACTCAATATATTTAAAGTTGTCCCATTTATTTTGTTCAAAAATTTGTATGCATTCTCCGACATTAAACATTGCATAAACAAACTTATCATACTATTCTATCTTTTTTGTTCATACTGTGTATGTCTTATGTATACTCATGTTGTGCACATAGTTATCATAAAATTCATATATTTTCCATTCCTATATATTCAATGTAGTTCCGGGGAAAATAAATTTCACTTTGTATATTAATAAATACCGTCTACACATATTTTATTTATTCTCGTTAAAGAAAGATCCATATTCTCAATGAAGTTCCCATTGCAATATCGGGCTCCAGTTCAGGGAATAGCCTTTCAACGCTCCCTCTGAGGGTTCCGTCGACGAACATGCCTCCGGACTCCGACAACCGAGTTTATGCCTCTGCGCTGCATTTGCATCTCCGACAATGACATTACAGCTTCCCGCGCGCACGCCCTGGGGAGACCTCCATTCTCTGAATTTAAGGTACACATTCCTCTATTATACCATTTTATATTTCACAGTAAACCCACACTGTGTTCCGCCGCGTCTAATTATATTAATTTCTGCAACTACATTCCATGTGTTTATACATTTCACTGCATTAGGTTACAATCGAATTGCACATTGGAATCTATAATTTCTGTATAAAATTTATCTGTTTATTTTGCTGTGGTTCATTGTAATTACAGATCACTGCTAATTCACGTTTATAGAATACTTAGTCGGCATTCCAACTGCAATCCATGTGTTGCTACCTTTCACTGAATTAGGTGACATTTGAATAGCAGATTTGAATATATATTTTATGTATAAAATTTATCTGTTTATTTTGATGTAATTGTGGTTCATTGCAATCAAAGTACAGTGCTTCATCATGTTTTCAGAATATTTAGTACCACTCTTCCATATTTCGGTACCTTTCACTGCATTATGTTGGTATATCTTTGGTTCATTGCAATCACAGATCAATGTTAATTCAAGTTTACAGAATATTGTGTCGCCATTGCAACCATATTCACTGCATAAATATTCCTTAAAATCCATCAAAGATAATCATTCAAAATGTTTTCCTTCTGTGTTCCTTTAGTGCATTGTTTTTAATTGATTATACTATTTCCAATTGTATATTTCTGTATAATATTTACACGATTCTTTTGTGTTGGTGAAATTGTCGTTCAGTAAAATCACATGATGCGTCCTACTCTTGTTAGAAGAAAATATCAAACAGAATTCAAACATGAATTCACCGTCAATTGACATATCACTATATTTCAAATTGAATCTCTGTACCCATAAACATCTTTTCGTTTCATTCATAAACATGACAAATCACCATAAAGAAGACAAAACAAAGATGCAGACACCGACTACATCGAGAGATGCAAGGCTGCAAAGGAGACTTCGTATGAGAGAACGACAACTGGGTACAGTGGTATTGTATTTACTTGAAAACATTACATGAAATTACTCAATAAATTACATGTTCCTAACTTCACGGGAAATTCACCCATTGAATACCATCAACTATCTTCTACTACTTCACCAAAATCAAGGAAAATAAATTCCTACCTGATCAGATGAGCACCCATACCACTATCACCTATACCTACCAATGGTTAGAAATTTTTTTATTTCACTAACATTTTCATATACAACCAATATATTAATTGTAAATACTATTATATTCTTTACACATTTTGAAATTGACATGACAGTGGCTCTAGATTCGAGATCTTCTTTAGCAAATAGTTTTTTAACAACCATTAGTCAAGTTCGTAGTAACATTGCTAACTGTTCTTCAAGTAAGCATCAGATTGGTTTAATCTTAAATTACATCTAATCATTACAACTTAGTTCATGTACAATATATTCACCGAAGGAGGATCATGCATATATTTTTCACCATTTCATTTCAAGGGTGATTTATATAACACTGTCAAATAATTGTGAATATATATATTAATTTTACTATCTCATTACATTGTATCGTTTATCAACTAAATTTCATTGACATCTCATCGAGGCTGTGGATCTTCATTAACAATAACTACGCCCGGGAGCAAGAGAAAACATATATTTCCATATAATGAAGAAAATTATGACCCCTCTGGTAACTACACCGTCAGCGCATTTTTGATAATGCAATCATTTTATCTGTCATATTTAATGAAGTATTTTAACAAACATTGCATTCTTTTTTCTAGGTGTAACGACTAATGGAAATACTCCAACTAACCCTTTGCGTAACATATTATCAGAGTAAGAACAAATCATGTCTTCGAATTCTTATAAATTGTCACATACTAAAATTCGTGGCATACTTTGTTAAAATCAGATTTTGTATTACTACTTCAACTACTGGTAACAATGCTCATTTTCATGACACATGTGTGATGCATATTATTATCATGCTCTACTATTCTACCGTATATATATATCTCTGTGTGTGTGTGTCTATTATTTCGGAATTTGAATGTTATTTGAATGCATAATTTACACTTGAAAAGGTTGTGTCATCTAAACTGAGTCATATAATTTCTGAAATAGATGTATCAACTCATGAAATCAATGCTGGAATTACTAATTCAGGTATTCTTCTTTTGTTTCTACATATATATACATTCTCTTGGTACTTTCATTAAATTTAAATGAATATTTAACACTTGAAAATGATGTGTCATCTAATTTTATTCATGTCATTTCAGAAATAGATGTAACAACTGCTGAAATCAATGATGAAATTAGTCATACAAGACACTATTCTGGTTTGACCTACTACATTCTCATCTGTTACAATACAGAAATTTCTTATGCATTTCCTTACTAAATGGAAATACTACTGCAGATATAATTTAACTACTTCACCGTGCAGAAAATGCAGGTCACTATATAATTATTGCCTTTTTTTATAAAATATTAATCAACTCATCACAGTTGTATTTAATTTATGCTGTCAAGTTTATTAGAAACATTCATTTAACCCTTATTCACCTGTAGAATATTAGAATACTAGAGACCCGTCTAATTTCTTCCAATACTATGGATCTATCTTTTGGATTGTTGAGAGAAATGTAAAATGCAGCACCAATGAAAACCCACGATTTGGTGTCTGTTGCACGGTAAAGTCGCTTTGCAATTACTTCAATCCTGTCCTCTGTACCTGCGAATGTTGGTCTATAATCAAAACTCTGTGGAGGCAAGAGCAATCCAAGAATTTGTGCATATTTACAATTACATGTTTGTATTCACGTCAATGGGCGGTAAGGTTGACAGATCATTCAATTCCAGAAGAGCTCCAATCATATTCCGATTGAATGGACAAACCTACCATCACATAGGAAGCTTGTGTCCACCAGAAGGACAACCACCTAGATTTGCCCAGCTATATGTTTATGATACTGCGAACGAGTCTCAAAACAGAATTTAGAATGTCAGGTAATATATGACATTAATGTTCACAGATTTACGTGCTTGCCATATTTTCACTTAATTCTAAATTTATTTCCCTTTGCAGTTGTGCCGGAGAAAATACAAACATAGTGGTTAATCAAAATATTGTTGTCAAATTACAAAAAATGCTTCATGAAATTAATATTTTAGCTCGTCATTTCAAAAGTGAAAAAGATGTTCTAGATCGTCAAGAACATGAAAACATAAATTTGCACCTTCTTATGAGAAGACAAACAGATGCATCGACATACAACTTGCCTACTACTTCTGAGATTGCGATTCTTATTGTTGGTGATATTGAAGATCTCAACTGTGAATGAGATATTATCATTCAAAGCATAAGTGGTGATTTGCAACGGATTGATGAGCATCATCCTTTGTTTCTTCCATTGCAGTATCCCTTAATTTTCACAAATGGTCATGATATGTTGACAACGTTTTGCATCGATCTGTGTCTATGAGTACATGTAGACAGGTTCGTAAAGTAACAATGCGTGAATACTTCTCATTTCACTTGCAATGCCGGTCTACTGATACATCGATATTACAACATTCAAGAAGACTATTGCAGCAATTTATTGTTGATGGATATACAATGATAGAGTCAAAGAGATTGTCATTCATACGCTTCAATCAGAACCGCTTGAGGGTTGAGTTGTATAATGGGCTACAGGATGGTTTTCTTCGTGGTAACCGTGATGGGCATGCATGCGGGAAACGAATCATTTTACCCTCTACATTTACTAGTTTTCCCAGATATATGATTCAAAACTACCAAGATGCAATGTCAATATGCAATTGGGCAGGATATCTGGATTTGTTTATTACATTTACATGCAATCCATTGTGGCCTGAAATCACCAGATTTGTATCACGTCAAAATCGTCGTCCATCAGACTGTCCGCACATTGTATCCAGAATTTTCAATATTAAGGTTTACCAGTTAATGAATGATTTATGAGAGATACATTTTTTTGGAAGGTCACGAGTAGGTAAAAACAAAAATACAAAGTATTTCATGTTACATACTTTGTTATATTGTTTGAATCTTTAGTTGAACTGTGTCATTTATACTATCACTTTCTGTGCAGTTGTTCGTACTGTGGAATTTCAGAAACATGGACTTCCTCATGTACACATTCTACTATTTCTATTTAGAGATAGAAAAATAGGTACTCCAGCATGCATTGACAAAGTAGTTTGTGCTGAAGTTCCAGAAAAAGGTCAGTTCCCAAAACTTCATGAGGTTGTTAAGAGGTTTATGATGCATGGACCTTGTGGCAATGCAAATTGTAAGTCACATTGTATGAAAAATGGACAATGTACAATGTTTTTTCCAAAAAAAATTGTTGAAAACACAAAAGTTGATGATGATGGGTATGTTATATACCGACGAAGAAATGATGGAAACACAGTTGTGAAAAATGGTGTCCCATTGGATAATCAGTTTGTGGTACCTTATAATCAATTCTTGCTAATGAAGTATCAAGCTCATATGAATATTGATGTTTTCAATCAATCTACTTCTATCATATATCTGTTCAAGTATATTAGCAATGGTAATGATCGTGTAACAGTAGCTCTGTATGAAACAAACACTACTACATTGTCAGGAAATCATGTCGATGAGATTCAAATGTATTATGATTGCCAATACATCTCTCCTTGCGAGGCCTCTTGGAGGATATTTTCCTATGATATCCACTTTAGATAACCTTCAGTTAAAAGATTACATTTTCATTTACCAGGCCAAAATTGTGTTACATACACTGACACTGATCATATTGAGGATGTCTTGAGTGAGGATAATATTTCAGAATCAATGCTTATAGCATGGTTTCAAGCTAATGTTGCTTACCCGGAAGGAAGATGTCTCATAGTCGCAGAATTACCAACTAGATTTTTATTCCACCAACGTGGAAAAATATGGTGTCAAAGAAAGTAGGGGTTCAGTATTGGTAGACTTTATTATGTGCCACAGACAATTGGAGATCTATTTTACCTCTGGTTAATTAATGCTCACAAATATCAGAGGTTCAACTTCTTTTGAAAGTATTAAAACTTTCAATAACATCATTCGTGGTACTTTTCTTGAGGCATGTTCTGCATTGGGACTTCATGCTGATGACAGAGAATTTATTGAAGTAATAAAGGAGGTGTCGACTTGGGCTACAAGGCGGTCTATGCGTAGACATTTTGCCAACATATTGTTCTCAAACAATATGTCTCGCCCAGACATTGTGTGGCATGAAACATGGAAGCTCCTCAGTGAAGACATTCTCTATGCCCAACAAAATAGGCTAGAAATGACAGGTATATATTGTCTTATTTCTCCATCTATATAATGTGATATGTGTAGTTGTTAATTCAGTATCTTTTTCTTCTTTATTAAAACAATTTACTAATTAAGTAACAAAATTTCTTGATTCCTTTTAGATTTGACACTCACGGATCACGAAAAAAAGATATATGCTTTGCTTGAAATTGAAATCCTACTAAGGAGAAATGGTAGATCTCTTCAATCATTTCCACCAATGCCCATTCCTGATTCTGAAATGGTTTCTCAACAAAATCAACTGATGGCTGATGAGATAAATTATAACAGAGAGTCTCTTCAGAATGAGTATCTGTCTTTGCAATGTAAGCATACTGATGAACGAAGTGACGTGATGAGTACCATCATGTATTCATTAACTGCATCTGCTGGAGTTTTCTTTTTCATGCATGGTCATGGTGGCACATGCAAAACATATATTTGGAAAGTATTGACATTATTAATACGGTCAGAAGGTAAAATTGTTCTGGCAGTTTCATCCAGTGGCATTGCATCATTACTGCTACCAGGTGGGAGGAAAACACATTACAAATTTCTGAATTCCTATTTCTATTTCAGAAAACATTGTTTGCAATATTCAACAAGGCAATGATGTTGCAGATCTTCTACATTTAACGAAGCTTATTATTTGGGATGAGGCAGCAAGGATTCATAAGCATTTTTTGAAGCTATTGACAGTACTTTAAAAGATATAATGTCCATAAAATTTGAGAATGCCACAAACTTGCCATTCGGTGGAATAATAGTTGTCTTGGGTGGAGATTTCAGGCAAATACTACCGGTCGTACCAGGTGGTAACAGAAATGAAATAGTTTCTTAAAGTATATCTTTTTCATACATTTGGCAATATTGTCACATTTTAACACTTACAAGGAACATGAGATTGCTTTCCAATTCTTCTACAATTACAGATGCGGTTCTAGAATTTGCCAAATGGACTTTAGATATTGGTGAAGGTCTCATTGCACAACCAAATGTTGGTGAAGCTATAATTCCAATTCCATCCCCATATCTTCTTACTTCGACTGAAGATCCTATTTCTAAAATTGTTGAACATACTTATCCCAACTTCAATTGTAATCATGCTGATGTTAATTATCTAAAAGACCGTGCCATCTTATCTCCAACTCGGGATATTGTTGAAGAAGTGAATGCGTACATGAAGTCCCTCACATCATCTGAATGCAAAGATTATTTCAGCTCAGATTCAGTTTGTGATGCAAGTTTTGATACAGATAGGCCAGAAAACATTTACACGTCTGATATGTTAAATGGGATTAATGTTTCAGGGATGGCTGCCCATAAAATTACACTCAAAATTTGTGTTCCTGTCATGCTGCTTCGGATTGTAGATCAATCTGTGGGATTATGTAATGGGACTCGCTTGATTGTTACGCACTTGGGGGATCATGTCATCGGAGCAAGAATTTTATGTGGTTATAATTTAGGATATCTTGCTTTCATTCCATGATTTAATATGACACACTCCGACAGTCGGTGGCATTTCAAAATGCAAAGACAATATCCTTTGACTGTTTCTTATGCTATGACTATTAACGAAAGTCAAGGACAATCACTGTCTTATGTTGGGTTGTATCTTCAAATACCTGTCTTTTGTCATGGTCAATTAAATGTTGCTCTATCTAGAGTCACATCACCATTAGGTTTGAAAATAGTAGTTCGTGATAATAATCCCACAACTCGTGAATCAACGCAAAATATTGTCTACAAAGAATTATTCCTTAGATTGTGTTAGGTATATGTTAAATTTTATGTTAAACTATCAATGATTAGTTCTACTCAATTTCATAATGCATGATTTTATGAATATCAATGTTTCTGATTTTGATCTCTTTGTAAAAAAAACCATCACATTCATACCAAAATGTCGCGATCAATTACCCCTTTGAATGATATCACAACTGATACCGATGATACATTGAAGATACAAGTTTGTATTTTGAAATTTTGGGGAAATACATCAACTAGATACTCCGATGATGTTATGGCGATTGATATGATTCTTGGAGATATAAAGGTAAAATCATAAAAATAATATATTTCACATTATCATTTTTCTATTGCATTTCTCTTCTCAACTTAAGTATACCGTATATTTGTCAAGTTGATTTATATGTCTTTCAATTCTTGACATTGTTATAAAATTATTTCTACAGAAAGCGAAAATACATTGTACTGTTACCGGGCGTCATATTCTATCTAAGTTCAAAAATATATTGCAGGAAGGAACGTGCTATTTCATACAAAACGTGCAGATAACTGCAAATCAAGGTATTTACTTAGGATCTAGACATGCATGTCGAGTACTATTCACATCAACAACGCATGTGTGCCCATGTGATGCACCGCTGCCACATTTCTGTTCTGATTTTACTTCCTATGAAGACATAATACAAAGAAAAGTTCCAGAACAACATTTAATAGGTTATGGTTTATTGAGATTTCTGAAACATCTTATTATTGTTTGTACATTATTTTTATTGATAAATGTATCATTTTACAGATTATTTGCAACTTTTATTAGCTAACAGTACAAAATCTTTTATTATTTCTTATATGATTTAGAAATTATTGGATATTTACATTGCGCACATCCTCTTAAAGCATTGGGTAATACCAATTTCAAAATGAAAACTGTCTTACAGGATGAAAGGTTTGTCATTACTTCGTTTTAGTATGTCTGACCTGCTGTTCATATCTAACAATATGGGGTAAATACTATTCTGTAGTGGGTTACAACTTAAATGCAGTTTATGGGTTGACTATGCTAACCAGATGTCTTCTTATTTGAAAGAAATCAATGGTTCATCAATTGTTTTAATATTGTAACTCGTCCGATTAAAGAAATTAAATAGTATGCTCTCTAAGGACACAATGCCTTATTTCCATTCCATTTATTCATTGCATTCAAAAGTTTTAAACCACTAAACCAAATAAAATCCTTTTAAAAATACTTTCAAACTCTGTTATTCTGACAACTGCCATTCATGCAACGAAAATCCTTTTCAATCTTGATGTTGAAGATGTTGAATCATTCCGAAAAAGGTCCTCTGTGCAGTTGATTTTATTTTCATTTTGGTATATGCTGTCCAACATTTTTTATATGATAGATGTAGATGTTATGTTTTACATTTGAATTGAATTTTACAATTTTCAGATGTACTTTTATAATGTCATCAGAGATTCAAAGGGGGGGGGGTGCTGAGAGGGGGGGAAATGCTGGAATGGGGGGTGCTGGGGATGGGGCTGGAAATGAGGGGGGGGGGGGAGTGCAGCAGGGGAGGGGAATGGGGGGGGGGGGGAGGACTGCTGGGGAAAGGGGGGTGCTGGGAGGGGGGAGGGGGGGGGGGGGGGTTCTAGGCAAGAGGGACTGCTGGAAGTGGGGGTGCTGGGGATGGGGCTAGAAATGAGGGCGGGGGGAGTGCAGCAGGGGAGGGGAAGGGGAGGACTGCTGGGGAAAGGGTGGGTGCTGGTAGGGGGGGCTGCTGGGCAGGGGGGACTGCTGGATGGGGGGTGCTGGGGATGGGGCTGGAAATGAGGGTAGGGAGTGCAGTAGTGGAGGGGAAGGGGGATGCTAGGGATGGTGCTGGAAAGGGGGGGAGTGCTGGAGTGTGGGGGGGATGGGGCTGGAAGGGGGGTGCTGGGGATGGGGCTGGAAAGGAAAGGGGGGTGCTGGAGGGGAGGGAAAAGGCTGGAAATAGGGAGGGGAATGGGCTGGAAGGGGAGGGGCTGGAAAGGATGGGGGGTGCTGGAGGGGAGGGAAGAGGCTGTAAATGAGGAGGGGAATGGGCTGGAAGGGGAGGGGCTGGGCATGGGGGAACTGCTGGGGGATGGGCAGTGGGAAGGGGGATGGGCAAGAAGTTACTAGGTAGGGGGGATCTCTGGGTGAAGGGGCTAGAAAAGGGGTGGGGGCTGGGGGGAAGGGGCTGGAATGGGGGGGAGGACTGCTGGGAAAAGGGGCTGGGCAGGGGTAAGCAGGGCAGGGGGGACTGCTGAATGGGGGGGTTCTAGGGATGGTGCTGGAAATGGTGGGGGGAGTGCAGAAGGGGAGGGGAAGGGTCTGGAAGGGGGGGCTGGGGATGGGGCTGGAATGGGGGGCTGGAGAGGAGGGGAAGGGGCTAGAAGGGGAGGGGAAGGGGCTGGATAGAGAGGGGCTGGGCAGGTGTGGACTGCTGTGGGATGGGCAGTGGGAAGCTGAGCAGGGGGATAGGCATGGGGAAGGGGAGGGGTAGAGCTGGGTTGGGGGGAATAGGTGATGGAAAATTGGGTGGCGGAGTGACAAGCTTGCCAGATTAACCACTTTTTCTATTTCAGTTAGTACTGATTCTTCTATTATTTCAATTAATAGTGATTTTTCATTTTTTGAACTGTTATGATTTTTACTAAACATCGTATTTTTATCATAGACGTTATGCTTTTTTAAGCATCATATTCATGATTTTTTATCATATTAGAATAGTTATGATAAAACATCATATTTTTTATTCTGTATTTTTAGAACTATTATGCTTTTTAACATTTTATCATCTTATTCGTGATTTTTTTATCATCATATTCATGCATTTTATTCTACATTTTTTCTGCACATTCTTCTGTAATTTTTCGTCAATTACTAATGAAAACATTTCTGAATTCGGACATTCTTCTGCGCATTCTTCTGAAAATTTTTACATTCAAACATATGCACCACATATTATTTTGAATTCGGACGTTTGGCAAGGACGGGGACGGTGTGATGATGCCTTCGGTGTAGTGATAATGACAGTGTCAGCGTACTTACCCACGGTGCGTGATTTGCGGTATTTAGATGGTGGCGGCATTAATTTTGGAATTTTGAATTCGGATCGAGCTTTGGTGTAATGCGGGTCTCGCTTTTACCTTTGGGTTTTATGAAAATAACAAAAATAATGATTTGTCTATGGCACCACTTATTATTTGTTAGTGTGTTTAAATCCATCATTTACATATTTCACATATTTATGATTACAACAACTGTATTCTCTTTCATTGAGCTTTCATTTTTTATTTCAGAAGCTGCTTTAATGTTTTTATGGTTCATCCATAAAATGAATTCTGCTATCCATCTTCATATTTTAGGAATTCATACACTTAAAATATCCTTCTTTTGGTCACCACATGAAATGGTGTCTCCAAATTCTATGGACTCAAACTCCATGTCTAAACATCACAACATCTCTTTTTGTAGACAATAATTTTTTTTGTATTATAATTATTTCTTGACGCATGTCAATTTTTTTATTAGATAAACTATTCTTTAAGTTTACTATCATCAATCTTGTGTTTCATAGTATACAATATTGTTATCCTATATGTCGTTTATATTGAATTCAGGTTTCCATCCTTGACTATTCCACAGTGTTTCACATTACAATTGATGTATCTTAATCTAACATTTTATATTGATTTCGTCTTAATATATTCACTTAAAATTTTAAATAATTCACCACTTATATCTGTGTAAAATACCTTAAACGTTACTATTTCATTGCAACTATTACAAATAGAACACTTAAGAAGAAAGATAATAAACTATTATGTTTTATAAATAGTAATCTATAGTTAATAATATGAATTATTTTATAGTGTCGTGCATCGCACGGGCGGAGTACTAGTCTTTTAGTGAAATCAATTAGATTCATAATTCACAAGGAGTTTTATTTATCTTTTATATTTGGAATATCAATATAACTCCTATCCATATATTTATGGCCTAACCTCCTCTTCCCAAAAGAGTTCCCCTCCTTTGCTGGTAATTAGACATGGAGAGTATTGACCGCTCGCGTCCTTCTGCGAAAAGGCCCCAGTTTGGCAACTAGCACCGAGTGTATATCAAACATCTAAATATTAAGGAATACCCTATATGTGAATCACATAGATGAGATAAAAATGATTGATTAAACAATAAAATCATGCCCATAATTATAACAGTGTCCCACATTTATACATGTAATGTCTAATAAACTAAAAATATATGGAAGGAATCTAACTATACAAAAATGATGAAGTCAATAGTGACCATGAATCCTAAACAACACTTAAAAAACGAAAAGCTAGTAATATATAAATTGATCTGCAACATTCTAATACTGACCTGAAAAACAATGCTATATATACATGGTGTGATCATAATAGTACACTTAGTAGGATCCACCCTAGTGAATCTCATGAATAAGATAACGATATCATCCTAAATTCCATTGAAAAATAACCGAAACTAACTCATCACCTATACATGTATACTATGTACCCATCCTCAACATGAAAATCACTCACCATGTAAATGATACAAGATAGATCATATAATATAATAACAAATCAAATAGGGAACCGTTCTTTCTCTTCCAAATAGTTTTTTTTCATACGACCAAACATTTTATATCCTTTGCCATATCTCCCCAAATGAAGCTACAATGAAGACACTTGGGCTATGTTTCATTACATTCATCTAATTTATAATTTATTTTAATCATCTCATGACACATCTCTATGTAGAATCCAAATAGCTTTCAGGAGCCACCAATACTAGAATAGTGTGTTTCATACATTAGGTATTATACCCCAAGCCATCACAACGCGTACACTTACTATCATTACATAATCCAACACATCCCATACATGTCATACCTATAACAATTCATTGTATAATACATATATAGATACCTTTATATTAATTAACCACAAGTCATCAAATCACTCTATATACATATATGGGGAAACTAACAATCATTCATACAAACATATAATTGTATTAGAAGAAGAGAATGGAACAAGAGGGTGTAGTCAGTAATCTATCCCTCTCTAAGGATGATTTTTGAGAAAATAACCTTCAAAGATCCACTGAGTGTAATTATCCCTACAAATATTGGTGGGATAGTAAAATAAATCAAATGACATGAATGATATGGTATAATCAATGCAATCACTTTAGGCATTAACCTAGTCTCATGCACAACATTATATATCATCTATTGGACACTCGACTACAACTTCTATGGACTAGATATCCTCTAAGCACCCAAAATATTAAATATGGTATATTAAATTCATTAATCTCTTTTCAAATTTCACATAATGTTAATAAATTCATTGATTATTAATTAACATTGTTTAGATTATATTTCATTAACTATCCATGTGTTGTCCTTGCACTCCAAGTATAATCCAATATAGTCCATGGTTTCTCAGAAAAAACATTAACATTTTTGTTCTGACATTAACTAAAAAATTATAATAAACATTTAATTATCATTATAATAACTCAATAATTTTATGTACATTAGGATGATTTTGTAATCTACTATTAAGATAGGTATCAACTCACAACCATATACCTCATGAAGTGGGGAAATTAATATAGGTAAAACAAGAAACCAAATCATCTAGAAATTAAATAGATTAATTAATAAAAAATAATATCATCTATCATTACACTAATGAGTAAGCCTAACATCTTCCCATTCCATCATCACTTGTTTCACCATCGACAACCTCATGCATATCACCACACATCTCACTGCCATGGACATCCACCACAAACTCAGGTCTCCCCACCCGAATCTCATAAACCTTCCCAGTTTTATATCCCATCACAATAAAAGGATCAAATATATATAAAAAAAGGATTTAAGAAAAATACATAGTATGAAGTAAATAGGTTGCAAAAAACAAGGAAACCAGCCTTCCCATTCAAATGCGGTCTTACATCCCCATCAAATGGCATTAAATCCTCACTTGAAAACATGTTTCATTTCCCCAAAACATTTAAATTTATTAAATAATTTATTTTCATATTATATTGAATTAAAAAATTAAATTATCATAGATTTCAAATATTTGAATCATACGGAATCAGTTATAACAAATATTATAATGCTATGGAGAAATACAACCTCCCGACACCCCCAACAATAATATGGACCATCAGATAAAAAATATGGATTTATTTAATACATGTAATTGAAAAAATAATTTTATGAAAAAATGTACCCAAACAAAAAAAATGTTGGAATAGTAAAACAGAAATAAATTGAAGAGAAAATTAGAACAGAAAACAAAGGAAACACCAGTATTTATGTTCATTTATCTCTTTGGGGCCTACTACAATGTGTGAACATAAATCAAAAATCAAAATTTATTAGATTCTAAAAAATAGATGAACGTGAACAGAGGAAATGAATATAGGATACTAGATTGTGCAAAATTAAAAAAATAAAAACCGTGCACTTAAAGTAGAAATATAGATGGAATAAGTTTTATAAAAATCCTACAACCAAGAAAAATGTCCAGGATTCCAGATTACATGACGATCCATGAAAATTTATCCTACTAATTTATTGGATATCATCATAGAATTATAATTCCATGTATATGAATTCAATAATTGGTCACATATACTTAACTGAGATGATCTCTTAGGGTATCCACTAGGATCAACTCAACGACTCTGTGTAAGGGGTCAGTAGGCCATACAATGAGTTTGATGATGAGGAAGATATCTACTCAATCAGTGAGATTGATGTTGATACCCTAAAAAGATCCTGATATGATCAATTATATAATTCAAATGCAGTCGTGGCCGGAGTGATGGGAACCACTCCCAGGACCAAAAATGACTAAATACCTAGAATATGAGAGGCTAGCATGATGCTAATGCCGAAAATCCCACTCAGGAGCACATGTATTGACTCAAACCTATGGTTATCTATGATAGATTTGATAGAAACAGCCATTGATGTCTAGGAATGAATCAAATAAGTATACATCAGATAAATATGGTGGCATCACAAATCAAGAAGGAAAAACTGATATAGCCACATAAATTAATCATGTACAAAAATAAAAAAATCTAGAACATAATTAAATGATATAATATTTAATAAAAAATTGAATGTTTTTAATATAATTTATATTAGAGAACAATTTAAATTGGACAATATTAACATTCAGTATGAAAATAAAGAATATCAAAATTAGGAAATTCGTACCATTTTCAATTAAGAATTAATGATGTTATTGCACCTAAATGATATTCAACTGGATCAAAGTACAAGATTTCTAATAAATGATTTAATTTGGATAGAGTTGAAAACTTTGTAAATCAATCAATTGGTTTTCCATTCATGTGTATCATAGTGAATCATAATTATCCACATTCAATTAATTCTCTAATAAATTAAAGCCTAATATATAGAACACTAGACCTACAATTGAATAAATTTTTTTTAAAAAATAATCTGAAAATTGGAACAAAGAATGCATAGTAATAATAGAATTACATATGCTATGTTCAAAAAACCAAACATTAGGTCATATCGATTTTTTTACTACTTATGTTAGTGTTATGTACTCAGCTGCAGTGACCAAGAGGTTCACCACTGATTTCATATTGCACTTTCGATATATTGGTCCTCCACATGATGTAAAGAGATAACCAATTAGTGTTTTCAATGTATCAACATTTCCAATACTGTAAGAATCTATATAACATATAACTAATCAAAAAAATTAGTATTCTTACCATAAAAAATATAAAGAGATAAAGTAGACGAAATGTAGCAAAATTACTATTTAAGAGCCCACCAATTTTTCTTACATTGATATTCCATAAACATTCTTAATGTATAGATAGAAAAATAATCATGTTGTTGCGTAAAAATCATAGAATATATATTTATTTCCCAATAAAATAGAACATGGAATCCTACTCAAATATTCAATATCAGAAGCATCAGAAGGTGAAAGAGATATATAATATTAAAAATATTGACCTAATGGAACAATAATAGGTTCAAAAGATCCATAAAATACCTCCTAAGCACATTTAGTATTTGGAATCCCTGAGATAAATAATGAATAAAATGCTTCATATCCCTAAACAATACCATTCCCATAAATTTCATAGCACAACCTAGATCATTAATTTCAAAATATAAAACAATTAAATTTTAACAAGGGTGATTAAATTCATATATCTACATATGAGTACATGTCATCAACACAAATTAGAAAAAAAATGCATTGATATATTTAACTGATTTAAAATAACCACATGCATGAATGTAACTCTGGCTGAAACCATTTTTATCATGAATTTATAAAATACCCAATAAAAATATCTGAAAAAAATATTTTATTCTATATAATAATTTATTATTTAAAAAAAATCAATGTCTTTAAATTCATTATCAATAACAGTATGGCGTGGCATGTATAATTATTCAATAATGTAACCATGAATGGAGGATATTTTTACATTTATCTATTTTATATGCATATTAAAATTGATATACAATTAAAGATGTTTTTTATTAATGAATTATTCAGTGAGGTTGAAATTTTTTATAGTAATAAGTTCTTTCTCTTTGAAGGAATTCTTTGTCTACAAGTATATCTTTATACATAATTTTATTTCCTACAATATTTTCTTATTTTAATTTATATATCAATTAAAAACAAATAAACTTGGAAGTAAGTGGACATTTGACTATGGAACAATAATGGATCAGTCCATCAGAATTCATCGCGTATTCCAAATCTAAAATATAATTCATAAATTTTTTTCATTAGTAGATTGAATATAGATTTGGGGATCCTCTCCACCTAGATCTGTAATTACTATTAAGGAAAAAACCATATTTTCTTCCCTATAAATAAAGGGGTTTTAATAAACCCCATCTACATATATATAGTGCGATGATAACCCCTAAGGTCACTATGAACACCATCATGAGGTGTATCATCAGAATTAGTCCAATAGAATCCATCAAAATGGGAATGGGGCAGCTGAGTGGAAGAAGGAGTCTTAATAAGAGAATCCCTAGCACTAAGAATATCAACATCATGATCCATATTCAGAGAAGTATAAACACATTCATCTTTGTGAGGATAAACTCTACTAATTAGAGACTCTTGAATCACCACATCCCATATACATATATACTTATGAAATCTAGTCTTATCAATGAAAAATCATATACCCCTTTACCCCCTTAGGATAACCTATGAAGATGATCTTGATAGCTATGTTCTATCATTTATCTACAATATCATGATATTAGGTAGTTCATCCAAACACTATAATATTATCATATGAAGGGTATGAATACACCAAAATTAAATTGTAGTCTCAAATCTATTTTCAGATGAGGGGAAAAATTTATAATGTATGTTGTCATAGTGATATATTCTACCGCAATGGATTTGGGAAAGATCAAGCATGAATGAATTCTACGAACATGATCACAGATGTAAAAATTCATACACACATCTAGAAATGTCTGTTGTGGAGTTTGATTCACTTTTCTATGATTTAAAATTCCCCCACATTCACAATAGCAGATAAAATTATTAGAATGTAATTCAATGACATTATCAGTCCTGAAGGTCTTTAACTTCTTCACAGATTGGTTTTCTATAGATCCATTCCATGTTATAAACACCTCAAGTACATCAAATATATTTATCAAAACATAAACTCATACATTTCTTTGAAAATTAATCTATAAAAGTGTAAAAGATGGATCCACCACTATGAGAGGACCTCATCGTAGGTCCCCAAAAATTAGAGTGATCATACTCAAGTAGGTGACCGGCTTTAAAGACTGATATATGAAAATTGACTCTTTTAGATATACATATGACACAGTCATCCCAAATGAGTATGTTACTTGGGGTAATTTGATTGATAATCCAATACATGGTAAATTTCCCTCGACCATTAGCAGGCATATATTGCAGCCACTTATGCTAGTGAATAGATTTGTCATGGTAAGTGAGATAATTTTTTCCCAACTGGTTGATGTGTGTTATTCTACCTAAAACACCTAAAAAATTTAGTATGAAGAAATTATGAAACATATGATATCCCTTGAATATTCTATGACAACTAGAATCATATTTAATGGTACAACCACTTTGATTTAAGAGACAAAGTGAGATCAAATTCCATCGAAAATATGAAACACATATCTCATCCAATAATGTGATAATATAATGTCTTGAGAGCTTTAACCTCAAATATCCTCTACCCATGATGAATCATCTATTAGTACTTCTTATAAAAACCTCTCATTGAAAACCCTGAGTCAAACAATAGTCAAATCACCTATCCAGGAACATATGGAAGGAACAACCGGAAACTAAGACACACTCAGAATTAAGATTATCTAGGGGAACACACAACACCTCATCACATTCAAAGCCTTATTGAGGAAATATAATATTCTATATATACACCTTATAAGGATTTTTGGATTTCAAATCTAGTCATTTAGGTATAATATGACCAGGGTTGTGAATGTCCTTCTAGGTAACATACTTTAGCATGGGTTTAGAGCAATGTTTGTGTGGTTGGCTATAACTCTTACATCTCATCCATTGTTTTCCATTCTATTGCCATCTAATCTATATATGAAGCCTCATATTCAATCCCTTGGCTTTAGGATTAACTGTATCCTTGCTATGAAACTCACATGAAAGCAAGGCAGACTTGACATCCTTTAAAGTCAAGGAATATCTTCCATACATCATATCATTGATAATATGTTATTATATAATAACTAATGAAAATATATGTATAATTTCGTGGATCTCATCTTCATCATTAATATTTATATTGGGGATCCCTAATAAGATTTTATTAAACTCAACAAGTTGTTTATAGATGGTAGTTTCATGATGCATCTTGAAGTTATATAATTTTTTCATCCGATGTAGATAGAAAATTAAAGGTGTTTTCATATATATTTTTCCACGTTAACAAAAAAAATAAATTCTACAAATCTCACATAATATACCACAAGAAGTATGTTGTCACATAAATACAATGTTAATGAGCTACTACTTTCCTCAAAATGTAATGAAGGACAATATAAAACATGTAGTGATTTTTTGTCCATCAGTTGAATGAATTACTTCGGGTTTCATAGGCCCTTGACGAGAATCGAGAATCCTTTATTGGAGTAATAGGGACCACTTTTTTAAACTAAAAATATTAAATTCTTTTCTTCCATTATATTTTTCTCTTTCATATTTCAGAGATGCCAATGTTTATCAGGTGGATTTGAAAACACTTTGTTGTGAGATAATAGCGGAATAAGAACACCTGAAAAATAATTACATGGAACAAAAAATAAACAATATTATTTAATTAAATATACAAAATTGTTATATCAAATTGATTATAATGGAAATAATCCCAAAATGAGTGTTGATTTGGGAATAGTGAAACAAAAATAATTCTAAATGATGAAATGAAAAAAAGAAATAAAACACTAGGATTTGTGTTCATTGGTCTTGTTGGGACCTATTTCATAGAAATAAACTCACAAATATATGCAATATTATTAAATTCTCAAAAAATATATTACAATGTATAAATGAAATGAAAATAGCCAACTAAAATGGATAGAATACATAAAATAGACTCTGTGCACTAGAAGCATCATTAAGGATGGAATCAGGATTATAAAAAAATTGCAACCCCGAAAAAATATACTAGTGTCCATATCACATCAATATCCTAGAAAACGAATCCCATTGTTTTTGGATCTCATCATAGAATGATCATGCCTGGTATACAAGATTAGTTAAATGGAAATAAAACTTCATCTCAGAATTACCCTTATAGGATCCAATATGATCAGTCAACCAATGACATGTAGTGGTAATCAGACCACCAGATGAGTTCATCGATGAGGATAATAGCTCCATTATCACCGATATTGTATTCGAGAAACAAAATTGTCAATAATGGGTGAGAGAAAAAATAGAATGAAACACTAGTAGGATGAAAACAAACACCTAGCGGTGAGATGGTGTCAATTTTAGAAAATTGGACCCCGTCATACCAGAAGAAGATGAACTCTCAAGAAGAATATTTTCAGATTTTTTTAATATCTAATACATTTTCAATATAGATGATGATCCCCCATTCCAAGACCTAAACTGGTTAACTATATAGCCAATCGGATGCTCCCAAGAAGCCCACTACAAAGTGCCAACCCATCGTCACATGGGATAACTAAGAAATATTACTTGGAAGAATGTATTGAGAGCCATAAATGAAGATAATATGTATAAAATGGATATCTAGGATGGGATTCCATATAAAAAATTCCATGAAATTTTGGGAGCCACATAAATTAGCTCATGTAGTAAAATGGAAAAAAAATCACATAGTGATTTAATTGAGAAATATTTCCCAAAATATTGAATGTATTCAAAACAATTTAATTGGTAGAAAATTTTAAATGTGTTAATTTAAAATTTTAATATGACAACAAAGAATACCAAATTTAACAAAATTCTACTAAAGTATTTTAACATTCTATAAGAAATAATCTTTTAGATTCAAAAAACATTATTAAGAACAAAAATCATTTATCGTACCATTTATTATCATCTATAATAGTTACATATTCAAGTTCATTATGAAATTCCATTAACACATGTAATAATTCATTCAGTTAAACATTATACATACATCAATTTTATTACAATAAATTAATGAGAAACACAATATTTGTTGATCATGTATCCTCTTTAAATATTTATCCATCCAAAAAAATATGTGGTTTATTTTATTTATCCAAACATGTACATTTTAACATGTTTAGCTATGAATAACAACATTATATAGAAATGATAGTTTATATAGACCACTTACTATAAAAACAATTAATATACTATTAGAATGATTCAAAAAAACCACATGTGATATCTAAGTAGAATCAAATTTCATTATTTAATTTTTTTAATATTTATTTGGTTAATTCGACTAAAATACCAAGTGAAAATCCATGGACAATTTATTATTTCACATATATAAATAAGAGAAGAAATGAATCCAACACCTCAACATATTGAAATTATTCTCATTAGAATGACACAATGATGTAGATCACTAATAACCTCTACCATAAAAAATCTACAATATGTCAATGATGTTGTTCCATGAAAAATAGGTAAAATATAGTAAAAAATACAATAAAATGATGGAGATAATATTCAATTACATGGACATACTAAAAGAGAATAAGCATGATCAAACAGATAGGACCCTCTAGAAAATTGGAAGAGTCTACCTTAGATCCCGACATATTGATAATGGAAATTCATAATTCATTCCTATTGAAAAGGGGCTTGATATCTGTAGAATTAAATGCTTGTTTATCTAGTGTTAATGAGGAAGAAGTTGGAGAAATCAACACCCTATGGTCTCAGGGGTATTTATTAGAAGTACGATTATTATTGGATCATGGAAAATCCCTAAAGATCACATATTTTACCACCAAGACCACTACATAATGGGAGGATACCATATCCCATCCCCTATAAAACTGGTTTCTAGTATCAACAAATAGATCCATGATTCATTTACTATTTATCTCAAGATTGGATCCTAGTCCATCCTATAGCCAACATTTCAACATCCCCCGATATGGTAATGGCCCCAGAAAGCACAATGGCATATCCACCATTCTATACACCACAACTCCAGACACCTGGGAATTGAATATGGTGTATCTAACAACCACGACACATCCATACCAAAAAAGGATGGGGCCCCAATATTCCTCCTTCAATATTCCCTAACCAATATTTGGGAGACCACTCCATATATGCCTGACTTATGACATGTCCCATGGCTCCATGCCACAACATGGCCTCAAATGGTATTGGAACTCACCATTTAATTTACATTTCCTCCAAACTTCGTCATACCCCCTCTCGGTGCCTCCAACACCCAAAAAACACAACGAGAAGATCCAATAAGGTTCTATCCCTTGCATTATTTATATAAAATAGACCATAACAATTAGACAAGATTTCATATTAAATGAATTGTCATAATTTCAAACCACATAATATTTTTAAATTGTTTTATTGTACACAATTTTAAAAAATATTATTTTATACAAATCACTCTCCCAGAGTAATTCAAGATATATAGCTTCAATGATTGATAACCTAGACTCAAATATTTTAGAAATATTATCAATACATTAACAAAATTTCAAAGGAGTCCACATTTCTAAAAAGATAGTTATCAAAATTTTAATGACCATTTGAAATAAATATTCAATTGATTTATCAAAAAAATTATAGAATCATGAAACTTTTTTCTCTACAATAATAATGTACCTATTTACATGTAAAAACTATTTATAAATATTTCAATTTAATATAATATTTCTCATTTTGTTTTTATACATGTATTATATTGACCAATTATTATATATATAACCTGGTATAAAATTTCATCCAAATATCTATCCTAATAATATTTATTTTAATACGATTCATATTAACTCCATTATGTAGTGAAACATTGGTTATTGTTAATGAAAATACAACATATAATCAAAACACTAATAAATAAAGAATTTATTTTATTTTTTACTACATCAAAAAAAATTCTTTTTCTGTTATAATGTTTTGAATCTTTTTCTTATGTTATATTATAATAACAAACCATGGTCAAACTATAGAAAACTATAGTTACAGTTAATATATTTTAATTGTCCTCTGGTATGTACGTGTTTTGAAATGTAGCTTTTGATAAACTCTTCTTATAAGTGATATGATCTATATCTCTAGAAATATAAAGATTCCGTATCATGTATACATGAAATGATTTATCTGAGAGAAGAAGAAGAAGGAGAAGAAGTAGTGGATGAAGATGATGACGAGATTGATCATTTTCAACTAGTTATCTGATTGGGGCAAATAGGAAGATAGGGAAGTTAATATTTATATTTATGGACTAATGATGGAGATGTTAAAAATTAGTTCATTTGTATTCTGATAGTGTTGTATTTTCAGTATTGAGCAATCAGACTTGGGAATTAGAATTTGATATCAGACTTAGTATCATTCTAATGTTTAAGAAGTTCATTATAAATTCATGATTAGATGTGGAATAATTGTTTTGAAAGATCATATTTTTAAAAAGTGATAATTATGACACATAACATATTTTTCATAGTACTTTTATTACATCATTTCAGGTTACATGAAACACATGAACAATTGTATTGAACATTGTGATACAAAAATGTAAGTGAATATCCTATATATTGTATAACCCACAAAGGGATTGTTTAATAGTGGATTGTGTGACATTGTATTATTTCCAAACTATACCATGGTTTTATACTCATGTTTAGTAGTGAACCTTGTAAATTATTAGGTTTATGAGGTTATGTGTTCAATTTGTTTTCAGTATAGGATAAAATATTATCCAGAGGTAATGGGTTTTCAAATTATTGAAACATAAAATAATTTGATATAACTAATTCACCCATACCCCTTTTAGTAATACATAAATACATGTTGGTTAATATCAATAGGATCCATCTTTGACAAACCATGGAATCACCTATAACATTTTATTAAATTCATTAAACATACTAATTGGAAAACGCATCCAATTTTAAAAAATAAAGTATGAACACAAATAACTCATTATGAGTCATATAATCATCAACAAGAATTATATCTTTTGGTTTTTTTCCCAATTCCATTAACACATGGAATGAACATCAATTAAACACGAATAAATTCATAAATTTTATTATCATCAACTTCAGAGAAACACCAAATTTATAAAACATGAATTCTTTTTAATTCATTATCCATACAAAAAAATATTATTGGCTTTAGGATTCTTATCCAAATTCATCAATTTAAACATGATAAATACTGCATAATAGCAAGATATTTAAATCATGGAATAAATAGCACACTATCTCAAAAAACAACAAGAAAACCATTTTCATAGTGGAATGATACTAAATGATATCAGTGAACATAAACATATTTCTTTCTTCAATCAGGTATAATTTTTCAATGGATAATTAAACTACCATAAAATGGGGTAAACCAGAGTCAATTTATGATTTCACCGAAATATAGAGGAGAGGAAATGAATCCCCTAACACAAAGCTTCAACAATCATGGGATGATAATGAATCAATGTTGTGGATCTCAGATTACCTCTACCATGGGTAATCTACGATCTCCCATAGAGGTTGTTCCATAAACACATTGATAAATGGAAATGTAACCACCAATATAATGATGGACATCATCCACTATAATATTGGAATATGGAATGGGAGGAACCCTGATCAAATGGATTGAATCCCGTAGATAAGAGGAAGAGCCTTCATGATATCACCACAGATTGAAGTCGAGAATTTTGGAGTGATCCCTATAAAATGGGTGATTAAAAGACTTTGAAAAAAACCAATGGATGCCTATGGTTCTAGGGGAGTGTTTGGGAGAAAACTAGGTTCATGGGAAAAATTGGAATTTTTGTAAAGACATATTTCAAGAGGAGCACAACACAACCCCTAAGACCACATTGTAGACCACTACACATTCAGAAGAGACCATATCACAAACCCTTGTAAAACCTACATCAGGGATCCACTACAAGTTCCATGGATCATTTCCTATTCAGCTATGGGGATGGAATATGAAAAAACATAATTCAAAATTTATATCCACCACCTGATATAGCAGTTGCCTCAAAAAACATCATGGAGACGGCACCTCGCTCAACGTCGCAGCGCTTGACACTAGGGTTGAGCCAATGCCACATCCCACCACAACAACATAGCGAGTACTAAAAAGATAGTAGCCCAAATTTTCTTCCATTGAGCCTACCTACAGTATGGTTTGGAGACCACAACATAGAAGCCAAACTTACGACAGAGCTCGTGGCTCCACATCACATCCTTGCTTCAAATGGTAGTAGTGCCCAACATTTTCCCATTTAACATTCAAACTCCATGAAACCTTCTACAGGTTCATCCAATACCCCACAATCAAACAAAGAAATTCCATAGTGGTTCAACCCCAAACATTGTATATGTTCAACAATCAGTAAAAATTACACAAATATTAATTGAATTTTTTAGAATTCCATATAACAAATTATATTTAAATAGTTCCATGGTACACATTTAAAAAATATAATTTTATACATATCACACTACTAAAATAATTAATCATATATATCATCGATAATTAATAACATAGAGTCAAATTAGTATTATTTTTTTGAATATATTATAAAATCCTCTAATGACTAACCATATCACTTTATAGTGAACGCAATTTCATGTACCATGTTAAACAAATTTTCAATTTATTCATCAATAAATGTATAGTAACATTCATATATTGTCTCTATATATAATTATGTCTCCATTAACATTTGAAATAGGTTTGTATATATTTTAATTTATTCTAAATTTTTCAAAAATAATTATCCAATTATTAAAGTGGCATCTTAATCAAATTGATAGGCTATTATAATATTTTTTTCCAAATAACTATCCTAGTAAGAAATATTTGAATAAGATTCATAATAACAACATTATCCAGTGAAACAAAGATCATTGATATAGAATAAACAACAAAAAATCCAAATAATTATAAATAATGAATCCAATACAGTTTGAAGCATAGGAAAAAATAGTTTATTAAGTTTATAATGATGAAAAAGTTTCCCATAAGATAGTATAATAAAAAACCAACGGAAAACTAGAGAGAAAAATCCTTGTAGTTAATGAATTTTTAATCTACAATTGTAAGTCAATGTGTTGATATATAGATTTTGTTAAATTTCATAGTAGCAATATTAGATGATATGTATACACTAAATCAATATGTCAGTCTAGGTATTCAACATATAGATAACATATAAATTAATAAGATTTCAAAATAATTTTATATGATTATAAAATTTTCATTAAAATATAGTTAAATGACAACATAATTCACTCAATTAAGGATCCTTAATTACACTATCATAGAAACTGATTTACATATTGAAACCTATTATCAATGATAGTTATAAATTGTTGATAAAGAGGATATTATTATCAGTGCATGAAAAATTGATGATAACCCATAATATTAATAGCGCTAAAAATGGATGTGTTAAAAGTACCCTATTATCAGTTCTTTTTTATGCTGATAAATGTTACCCATTATCAGCTCTTTTTTACTAGCACTGATAAAGGGTACATTTAAAAAAAATTAAAAAAATATATATTCATATATAAATATATAAATATATTTATATTTATTTAAATAGGTAAATATATTAATATTGATATATATATATATATATATTATATATATATATTTAATATGATTTATATAAGGATAAATAAAAATTTTATTATAATATATAATATATTTAGTAAAAAATTCTAATAAATAACTTAAAAACTATTTTTAATTAATAATTTTGTACAATTTATTGATTAGAAATTATTAAACGACCATAAATCTGATCCGGGTGTCTGTTTGGGCTCTACCACATATTAGATCAAAAATTGTGACATTATCTACGCCATAACAAATATGTTTATACACTTATTCACATTTTTGGAGTCAATGAAATCATCATAAGGCCTCCAGAACTATGTTTCTAGTTATGGTGCCTCAATTTATTAAAATCAATGGACTTTCATCCTCTATTAATGGGATATTTTTTTTGCTTCTTTAGAGGGTACTGGATTTATTCTTATATCATACATTCATATTGAAATTATCGTTTTTAAATTTTATCATTTTTTCAAATTTTGTATTATATGTCATAAAAATATATAGAAATATATACATATTTTTTATATATATACAAATAAAAACATAATTTAATAAATATAAAATTATAAATATTTACATAAAATATATATTTCTCAATATATAGACCTTATCTAAATAAAAAAATATCCATTTTATTTGAAATAAAAATGTATTAATATGTTTTTACATAAACATTTAAAATTTATGAATATATGATTTTTATATGTATATAAATATATTTGTGTGTGTTTTGAAAAAGATATATAGGTTTATCAACATATTCTAATATATGAAAGAAAATATTTATATATAATATATTTATATAAATATAAATATGTTTAATTAAACTTATAGATGAACACACACATGCATGCACACACACACACACACACACACACACACACACACATATATGTATTTATAAATACAAACACACATACATAGTCACAAAAACTGTTATATATGTATTTAAATAAATATTTATTTATATATATGGATGGAAATTTGTAACATAATATATATATTTATATCTTTAAAAAAGTTCAAATACATTTTTATATATCAAAAATTAAAAAAAACCACAAAATGGGTTAGTGGAAGACTGAGAGATGCATGAGGAGGAGGTAACAAGTTCCATACCCAGCAATGTAAAGGGTGAATTGTCCAGAGAGTAGGCTCTAAGAGAAATTAAATGGGGGAGGTTAGTTTTGTTTAAGGTAGATGGTGGATTCTAGTGCTATTATAAATGGGGTCAACCACAGATAAAAGAATACTTTATCATTTCATTTTTTAACGATGTTATAATGCCCCTTTTAGCAGTGCTTCTTTTTAGCATGGATTAAGGGGACCCTCATTTAATACCACCTTGATTATTAGTTCTTTTATACTGGTAATAATGTAAATTCTATCATAGATAAATGCATGTATATATTAGTGTATATAAATCATGTTTTTTTGTCGTATCCAAAAATTGATGGTTGAACATAAGGTGAATGTGTTGGAAATAAAAGAGTTGTATAAAATGTAAATGTGACAAGCTGGTACCTTAATATATAGTGTTTTTTTCAAGGAATCACTAATACATTTTGAAAATATGGTTTACCAAATGAATCTAGAGTCTAAAAGAGGGATAAAATCATAGAGAAAATGGGGGAGGCACTAAGGGCGGTATTGTCCTCAATCAATGGAAATGGAATGTGGGATCTATAATGTGCAACATGTGGGATTGTAAATGGGCTCCGGTGTTTCCGTGGTGGCGCTAATGGTGGGTATTGTTAACAGAGTTAGGGGAGGGTGCTCAATTAGAGTAGGGAGGGAACAATTCGTGTGTGGAATGAAAGGTATGATTATTTATCAGTGAAATGACCGAGAATGATGTTCATCTATTTCAAGGGCCATGAAAGCTCAACTATATATTTGTGCATTATGCGGGAAAACTACTATTAAGGGTAATGTTAGAAAATCCTCTAATTTATCCACCAAGATATATCATTTTATAGTAATATTAAAAATAATAAAAATATCAAGAATGAATTATTCTAAATTTATTATGATATATAAAGGCACTTGAAATCAATGGGATGTAGGGAGGTGATCAGGCCTGATAGTAAATAAAATGAGTGGATGATTTTATATAATCTTATTTTTTGCAATATTAATTTATATTTTGTGAAAAATAATTTCTATATTTATTTATTTTGATACATACAAAAATTTAAAAATAATATTTAAAAATAATCATATCACATGTTTTAGTTAACATTGTTAGTGGATTATAAAGTCATGATAAGTATTTGAAAAACCTCTTATAATATCATGTTAAAACACGGAAACTATGAATCTCAGTTTTTGTTGTAAGATGAGGCCACTCCTCCACTACCACTGTATTTGTGGGGCCAATTGAGAATATTTCATTAGTTAGAATGTCCCCCAAGAAGGCGACATGTTGTAACCAAATGTCACACTTGATGTACTTTCTTAATAAACTCTCTATCATCAGACATTAAAATATAACCCATTGATGATCAATATGTTCCTCATGACAATTGTAATATATCATATTTTAATGAATAAAACCTACCAAAAACGTATCAGAGTAGTATTTAATGACTCTATTCATCAAATAGATTAAAAAAGCATGATCATTACTCAAACTGAATGGCATAATATGAAACAAATAATTCAAATTTCATGGTAGGAAGGTAGTTATTGGAATATATTAAATCATCACCCTCAATTTATGTTGACCAGATCGAAGTTCAATCTTTGAGAAGAATTGAGACTAAAAAATCTTTTCAAATAAGAAAACAATTCTTTGAAGAGGGTATTCGTTCTTCACTGTGATCTCATTCAATTCTCTATAATCAATGGATAGCCACATCCATCCATCCTTCTTCTTTACAAAGATAAAATTCACTCCAACAGGGCATAGACTCATTTAGATTAATCCCTTATCCATAAAACCTTGTAGTTGTAACTTTTGTTCATCCAACTCATCATTTTCCATTCTATATAGGGTCTTTGATATCAGATGAATTGGATGTATGAGTTCAATGGAGGACTGAACCTCTATTTCTGGAAAAGGTATAGGTAAATCATTAGGAAATAAGTTAATTTATTCCATATTTAAGGTTACGTTCTCTATCCTTATACTCTCATTTCCTTTATCAATCCCATTGATCAAATCCATAATGAAAAAATAGGTGGTGTGTCTAGAAAATATCATGTTGTGATATCTCTACAAGGAAGATAATTGTATGCTATCCTTTTATGAATAATGTGATTTTCATGCTTCTTCATTTGATCATATAATTATTTTTTGAGAGGTAGTCCATTCCTAGTATAATGCCAAATTCTAAAAATGATAATGTGTCCTAGATTTGTGATTATATTGTCCCCAATAAATAAATATTTAAGTTTCTATACACTATGGATTCTTTGATAATCCCTATAGATGTCATGACTGATTACATTACATTAGAAATTGAGGGATTGATTATATCATCATTGTAAACATGGAGGAAATAGAAATATCTATAGAACCAAAATAAAAAAGGGCATGATAACATCGATTGAACAATAAGGGTACCTTCTACCACATTGTTTAGAGATTCAAAATCATCTATTGTGATAGAAAAATCACTACCTTTCACCCATATCCTTTGATGAGGGTTTTGTTGATTCATCTCCACTGCCCTAGATTTCGATAGTGAATAGTGGAGTGCCTAAGCTATCCACACATGAATAAATGGAATTCATGTTGTTCATGAACCATCTTCTAGTTATTATTAGTGTGGGGATGTTTGATCTTCACCTCACATTGACAATTCCAATGTTTTATGGCCATCTCTCCCACACATGTAACACTTCACTCTCATAAGCAGGAAGTTCCATGACTACTTCATCCATCATTTATTGATCATTGGATGTTGTACATGCTTTCCACCAATTCCCATATCAATGATCCTCTCCATTATTTTCTCCATAGATCTCTTATTTTCATTGGATCTGTCAGACCAGTCCATCTCATTGAACTTCAATTAATCATTAATATCACACATTACGATATCCTTTTATCTTTCATATTCTTAGATGGACTCATTCTTCCATTGATGAAATCTTAGTTCACTGAAGATTCTATGAACCATTACATTACGATCCCTATCAAAGAAAGCAGTGTTATGAGAAAGCCTTATGTTGTTCATCTTGTAGCTTCTAGTGGATTCATTATGCTTTTTATTTAGCATGAAAAATTATTTTACCATTTTTATTTTCATAAAATGAGGGAAATACTAATTGAATAATATCCATATGAACTCATCCCACTCCATAGATTTAATTTTCCATTTTTGACTCATGTTATTAATCAATGTGCACCCATGACCAGCTTCTCCCACGAAGAGGTAAATTTTTGGGGTGACATTCTTATATCAGAACATTTAAGTAAAAATTGATCTTTTCTATAGAGTGTACCCACAAATCCACAATAAATATTTAGGTAAATCAACTGATCCTTGGTTTAATGTGATGACTAAAGGACTCCACAAAAATATGTTCCCTTGTTATATAAATGGATCTCTCATATTGATACATGATATTTCCCATAACATGAGTTATTTGATTATTCATTCTCATGAATGTTTCCATTTTTCTTTCATCGGAGGGCCATCTGTGCATTGTCTGTTTTGTCACCAATCGCATGGTTCTTCCAATTTGACAAAAACTTTTAAATGTAAAAAACCATAGTGTGAATATTTTTTCATTTCATAATCTTAAAACTCGAAAAGATTTTTATATATTAAAAAATTATGCTTAACATTTTATTCATTTCCAGAAGTTACGTTTTCTATAAATACATCATATGGGTTCATAAAAATCTTGTAATTAAACAAACATATCTCTTGGGAGTTTCAAACTAGGAGTAATGAAATTTTTAATATCATGAACCATTTCTGAATCAAGCCCAACACAAAGTAGTGTTTTCTTGTTTTATTCCAAGATACTTATATGCCAGAGCCACATCCACTTGATCATCTACAGACATGTATTTATTTTTTTTAGAAATGACTTACTTAATATTTCACCCAAATACAATGATGTTTTCATATATTTAATTGAGTTATTAGGTATCTTTATAAAGAGTACAGATCCTAATTTCCAAAAATAAAAAAAATATCATTTGATACAAACAATGGAATCCCTCATTTTTATTACATAACATTGCATTACATTTCTCAAACAGAGGATCATTAAATTTTAGTGTCTTTGAAATATGGTAAAAAATACATGAAAAATACACAATTATTCTCATTAATATGGAAGAATTCATCAATGGTTTATCCTGTATAAAATTAATACATCTCATAACATGGAGACATACATCAACAGAAAGGGTGAGTAGAAGGCCAACTAAGGGAAAACAAGTGAGTCAAATTACATGTGAACAAGAGTTATATCAATAATAGCACAACAGATGTCATAAAGGAATTATAAATAGGCATATCATACTAATAATAATAAAATTAATAATAACATGAAAATGTAGTTAATAAATTTAATTTTGGCATTCATAATCATTTCATCAAAGTCCACCCCTAAGGTGTCAAAATAATTACAATGGTTATTTTCCATGGTATCATTAAACAATTCATCTCATGAAAATATATTATTTAGCCAATTAATTAGAGAACTATCATGGTTCACCAAAAATATGTTTTTATTTTCATGTGATACGCATAGATCACAATTAATAATTTGATAAATAACCCAAATACAATAAATGAAATGGGATTCAAATGCAATTCAAGGTGTTTTAAAAAATTCATAAAAACATGATCATTATATCTTGAATAACCCACTAAAAGGGATTGAGGATCATATATATGTCATTTATGGAACCAAATAAATCATTTTTTTATCTTGATGAATTCTAAAAGATGATAATGTGGCTTTAGTATTCACATAAATAAAATAATATAATTTCTTTCGAAAAACAGAGTGATTTTGAGATTATATTTATGAATCACAATGTGTATGAAACATGATTTATAAAACATAAAAAAAGAGATGGTACAGGGGTCACCCATTCATAAGAGACTCATAATAATGTATATGTTCATAATAAAATAAAAATAAGAACATGATATGGAAATTTGAATGACAAACCACTTAAAATATAATTTTAAAGGAATATAGAAGTTGAGGATTCCCCTATCTTGAAGAGTTACTTTTAAAAAACTATAATCAAGACATTAGTGGATTGAGGACAGCTTGGAAGGATTCCATGAGAGGGAAATTTTTATTCAGCTTGATGGAGAATGATTTTGGAATGATAGGAAACAAATGAAATGGTGGGTAATTATAGAAAATCAGAAGTATTAATTTATTATTTTATTTGGACACCTCATTAGAGGTATATGAAAAACCATGGGATGACCCATGTTTTCTTCCATGGTATATGAAACATTGGTCACATAATATCGTATTTTATTTCCCAAGAGACTTCCAAAATTATTACAACTTGATTACATCAGTATGACATAGATATGAATTCATTAAACATACCCAAAAAACTCATACATTATTATTTCTATTCCAATGAAAACTAATGTATTATATAAAATTCTCATTAATTCATCATAACCTAATAATAAAATTATGATTTCAAAGATGACATATTATTTTATCATTAAAATTATTTCCATATATGTAAATTTAATTTTAGAAATAATATTTTTTAAATATTAAAAATAATATCGTAAAGAATATGCAGAGTAAAAGCATAATCAAATTTTTGACATTTGAAAAAAATTAAATTGTTTTATCATTTTTAATTATAAAAAGAGTGTTATTATATTTCCATTTCATTATAATAAACATTTATAATAAATCCATAGATCAATATAATAATACTTATCTCTTGAAGAAGATCATTTTTTACCCAAAAAATTAATTTACAAAATTCAATCTCAAATATTAAGAATAACTAATATAAAAATATAATTGATGAAATATATATTTTATATAAATATTGGTATTACTATTTAAGTATCTAATTCTTTGAAACATATCCTCTTAAAAAAATATTCATATGACCTAAGGGCATCATGTGCGACGGTGATGAACACTTGGGGCAGCTCAGATAACATCACTCGAGTAGTGATCTCAACTAACATGAATTTATCCCATGGGCTAGTTAATTCATGATTAACATCTTGAAGATCGACATGAGATTTTTCATGTGTAAAGCCCAATTACACCACCTCCTTCCTATGAATCGAAAAATTGGATTAATAGTGCCTGAGTCTACTGGTTGAGGCCAAAGATACGTCGTTCTACATTAATTAACCATTATCATTTCTATTTATAATCACTAATCCTAATAGTAACTGTATTTTTTCTAAATGTCTTATTACAAAATGGTCTTATAACAGTCAAAAACCTATAGCTTCCATTAAATTATACTATCCTCATAAGTAAAGGGATATAGTTTTTTTGAGTAAAATATAATATTACACACATTTTATAGAAATAATTATTAATCAAAAAGTAAGAAACATTACATTTTTTCACCCATAATAAATTGTTACATTAAATTTCAACTCATTCTATCAGTTTTGAAAAGCTGAGGGAACTCCAACTTCATTGTTTCCCTCAAATAAAATGTCCCTACACCATATTTGTGGTTCACGCACAAATCCATAATAAGATGGGTAGTTTTGTTACATAGAACATTGTCTCTAAGGTCCATGATATCCACTGGATGGACCCCATAAGAGATTTTTATTCGAGTTGAATCTCCATAGGATTCAGTAAATGTCATGGGTCCGGTATGTACTTCCCTAATTGGGATTCATGGATCACATCATGAACATGATCCAGATTTTGAGGAAGTGCAAGCTGATATGCCAGTTCTCCTATATTATTAAATATTTCATATGGGCCAATGTACAAAACTATTACCTTCCCATTCATTTCCAACTATATGACTCTCTTCCAGAGAGAAATTTGATAGAATATGTTATCACAAACATCAAACTCCATGTCCCGTCGATGGTTCTAATAATATATCTCTTTCTATATATGATGTACCTTAATGTGTTGCTAGATGGAATGACATTTTTTTGACATCGCTTGCACAAGATCAGGCCAAAGAAACATTTTCAAACCAACTTCATCCACGAATGTAGGAGTTATACATCTCTTCCCATATAGAGAATCATTGGGTACCATTAAAATTCTCTAATGAATGATTTTGATTTAAAAGAACTCAAATAATGGGAATGTTGATTCCATCCACCATTAAATTCCATTGATCATCTTCTCATCCTGTCCTTGGGTTTTTAAATTTTCCTTTATTATTTTTCATTTGTTTGGGGCAGATAGAACATAATGATATTCAATTAAGAAAAAAATTCTTATTGAAGACATATTTTTAAGATTGATGTGAACCTTAGATCATAATCATATATGACATAGTGTAGTAAACCATATTGCCTTACCACTTTGCTCATGTAAATCATGGAATGTATATCAATTGAGAAATATTCTAGAATAGAAACAAAATGTGTATTCTTGGTGATAAAGTCCACTATATACCATATCACAATATTTCATTTGAATGTTATTGGGAGACTAGTCGCGAAGTCCATAGTGATATTTTCCAACATCCATACAAGTATTGGTAGTGGATGTAATACACCTTTATGAAGTTTCCTTTCTTCCTTCACATGCTGACACACCAGGAACCTTCTACTGTAGTCCACAATATCACGTTTAATGTGATCAAACAAATAATGACCGTAGATGTCCCTATTAATTCTTGTACCTCAATGATGTATTGGGATTGTAGAGATATGAGATTTGTCCATTATATACTCCTTTATTTCAATAATATATGGATCACATAGCCTTCTACAAAATTTTAGTACACCTTCATGATGAATATTGAACTCATGAAACATACCATCCTACACAATAGGATCCTCATTTTATGATTTCAGGGTATTCTCTAAAAATTACAGTAGAAAAATCATTTGGTATAGGTTAGATTTTGTCCCTTCCCATTCAATTCCCATGCCCATTTATTCTTGGCATTTAATAATGGTTCCACATTGAATTGACATCATGGATAGAAAAATAGGGTATTTCTTAAAAAATGAATCAGGGAAATTTTTTTTTCTTCTATAATGATAATGAATCGATCAATCAATGTCTTAGAAAATTTGCAACCACCTCTTTTGTCACATGTTAAATTATATTTATATGAAAATATTCTTAAAATGTTGATGGGATGTGTATATATCATGGAGTTGTTTATTTAGTTTCATTTTCTCCACATATTCCATTATATATGGGTACATTGATATCGGATGTGATCTAGGTACGAGTTCAAGGGAGAACTATACCTATCTTTCTGGGGGAGGTATATGTAAATCCTTAGTAAATACGTCAATGTATTCCCAAATGGTGGGGAAATTATATGTCCTTATACACTCATATCTTTATTCTTCTTCACTGATCATATCCATAATGATGGAAATAGGAGGATCATCTAGACAATGAGTTGGTCAAAATATCTCTCTGTGGAAGCTAAATATATTTTTTCCATTCATGTCTACTTTGAATTCCTTGCTTCTACATTTATTCTAAGAATTGTACTTTGAGATCCAACCCATCCATATTCTAATGGTTAATTCCCTAATGTTAATGAATATATTATTTCAGATATATTTTCATTTTTAATGTGAATATTAGAGTTTCTAAACACTATTTTTCCATGCATAATCCCTCTATGAGTCGTGACTGATATATCATCGTTTATCACAATTGTGATTAATTCAACATTATTTAAAACATGGAGGAAAAAAGGTTTGTATAGAACCATAATAAAACAATTTACATGCATGTATTGAGAGAGAAAAAAGAGTACATGTCACCTCATTATTTTGTGCTTCAACATCAGATGTAATGATAGAAAAATCACAACCATGATCCCTACTACTTTTCAGAGGCTGATTGTGATTCCCATCCACATCCCTAGAATTTGTATAGAAATTATCAATGAGACAAAGTTATCTACAAATGAATCGTTGGACTTACGTTAGGTCATGATCTTCTATCCCTTTGTAATTAATGTTGTGATGTTGAGGCTTCTCATTACTTTGACAATTCTATGTTATATGGCCATCTCTTCCTTAATTTTAACACATCCCTCCCATGATTTGGTAGTTCCCAGAATGCTTCTTCCCATATTTATTTTACATCGGAAGTATCACTAGCTTTCCACCTCTTCCCTAAAAAAATAACATCCCAACATATGAATAAATTAATCTCAACATAACAATTGATTTATGAGACCACAACATTTAGACAAAATCTAGTTTGACCTTCTTATCACTCAATATGATCTACTCATAACAATCATATTCTCAGCCTGAATGGCCCGAAGGCCGTCATTTTTATTTTTATTATCGATAATCCCACTTTTATGGGTTTAAGGGGAACCCGTACATGACCCGTAGGCCCAAGGCACAAGGCCCGACAAACCCATAATACATGAACCAAAAGCCCAGAGGCATACCATGAACAATACATGACCAGATGGCGGCTGACATACCCTCTCATTCTTCCAATCCCATTAGCTCTGCTTCTGGTTGTTGCTACTCTTGTTTCTCTAATGCTATTCTGGAGCATGTTCTGTGTGAACTGGGACACTCCATGGTCTATGTGACCCGAAGGCCATGTGACGCGAGATCCTTTGATGACCAGAAGGCCCTGGAAACCCATAGGCCCAAACCGGTGGCCCGAAGGCCCAAATTGGGTGAATAGTTCTAACTGCTATAGTACCAAATAGTAACTGTTACAACGACTACTACAGTACAACTACAGAGACTGCTACAATATCCTGGAAATACACCTCATCTCGGTTAAGAACCTGATTTTCTTTGATCCCAAGTAGGAGCCCATACAACATGCGTACCGGCTTGATGGTAGTAATCATAGTCTCAGTTTGATAGATTTTTTCATATATTAGGTCAATGTTCAATGAAGAATAAATCCAACATCCCAGTATTATCCTTGAAAAATCCATAGTGGTAACATGATATTCTTTTGATGATCATCTCGTATATTCCCACATATTCATTGTTCTTTTTCTTCCGCGTGATAATTTATTTTTCCATTATGATTCTCATTGATAGATGTAAATATTATTTAAAAAGATAACTCTTAACTCTTAACACTCAATAGTATCAATCTCCCCTCTCGGCCTTATGTTTTTAAACAAAACCCATCACAAATATGATTGTCCCTCTATGTAGTAAATGTTCATAACTACATTTTATTTTTTAGAAATATGATGTTTAAACAATATCTTTTATACAGAGCATATCCATTGTTCTGCAATCAATTGTTTAGTTGATCTACAAAAAATTGGCCAAGGTTGATTCATAACAGAATCAATGAATTATATTATCCTTCTTGGTGAAAAAGGCCTCTCAACATGATTCATGTTATTACCCTTAACACGAGTTAGTTGATTCATCATTTCTATGAACTTTTCCATTCTGGATTCCATTAGTGTTTTGTTAGTGCATGGTCCATTTCATCCACCATAAGACCAGTTCCTTCTATTTATCTCAATTTTATAAAAGAATACATCCTTTGTGATAATCTTGTTTCATTTATGAATATTAAAACTCAAAAGGATATTTATGTATTAAACCATTATGCATAAAGACGTTATTCATCATCAATAATTACAATTTCTATAAATCCTTCATAATGGTTCATAAAAAGATTGTGATTTAACCATAAATATCCATCGAGAGAGTAAACCAGGAGTGTATCATGGCCCGTTGTAATGCAGCAGTTCTCACTTGATTCTATCTCAATGAAGTGTTTTTGGAATTTAACCAATAATTTATCTATGTGAGTGCCACATCCACATGTTCATATTGAGACAAGTATTTATATGATCAAAAACCACTTACCTAATATTTCACTAAGATACAATGATGTTTTCATATATTTAATCTTATCTTTTTTGTTTCATCAAAATTTTTTCAAATCCTAATTTCTATAAATAACTAAAGAATCCTTTGACACCAACTCTAGGAACTGGCTAATATATTACATAACATTGTATTACATTTCAAAAACCAAGGATCATTAAGGTTTAGTGTCTTCAAAATAAGTTACATAAGACATGAAAATATATAAAGTTATTCTAAAACACTTTTGAATAATTATAATTTGTTCATAATGTATATGATATATGTATCTCATTAAAATATTACATATATTGAAGGAGAATAGGAGATGTCCAAGCAAGGTAATACAAGTATAATAGTTTACATAAGAACTTGATAAATATCAATAATACAATGAGTAATATCATAATGTCATGATAACTAGGCATGCCGTAATAATAATAACTCAAAAAACCATGAAAATGTGTCTACAATATTAAATTTATAAATTAATATTTATATCACAATGGTACATCCCCATGGTGTCATAAAAATTACCAAGGTTATTCATCAATGTATCACAAAACATTTCAACTCTTGAGATTAATTTCTTTACCCAAAGCATAAGTTCATAATTGGGGCACGCCATTATTATGTATTTATTTTTAGGTGATCCACATATAGGAAAAACAAACATTTCACAACTAACCCGAAGAGATAAAAAGAATTGGGTTTCATATCAAATTCATGGCATCTTAAAAAGTGATTAAAAATATTATCATTATATAATTTATATTCCATGTAAATAGAATTATGTTTTTATCCATGTGAATAATATTATCTAATAAATCATTTTAATATCATGATTAATACCCCTCTAAATGATTCATTTTGTTGTATTCACATAAATAAAATAAAATAATTTCTTGGTAAAGAAGATAGATTATGAGATGAAACTTCTGCAACATATCTAGTATGAAATATCTTTTACTCAATCATTGAAAAGAGAGGGTTATGGGATAAAAAATACATAAAAGACTCATAATACATTATACCGATATAATAAAATTACAATATGAACATCATATGAAAAATTAAAATACATACCACATAAAAGATAACATGAATCGAAAAGAGAAGTTGATAATTCCTTTACCATGAAGTGTTAGTTCTAAAACAATATGATTGGGAACATGGGGAAATCAATAGACATTTGAAGGACATTATGTGAGGTAACACTATCAAAAAGTCATGGAGAATGATTTTGGAATAGATGAAAACGAATTAATTTGTGTGTATATTTAGAATAATATAGGGAGTATTTTTAAAATTTTATTGAACGACTCATTATTGGTAATTGAAAAAGAATGGCATTGACCATATTTTTTCCAATGGTATTGGACAATTGGGACACGTCAAAACATACTTTATTCGAAGAGACTCAAATAGAATTATTATATTATGATTACATTGTTATGACATATCTATGATGTCAATAAACATACAAAAAAACTAAAACTGAATTTTTACTTTTAGTGAACAAGTAATGTATATTATAATACATTCATAAATTCATGATAACCTATTATAATCATTATTAATTAAAAAATTACATTGTATATTATAATTATTAATCGATACATATTATAAATTTTTATTTTAGCAATAAAAATTATTAATTATTAAAAAAAAGTGGATATAAAATGTTTAGTTACATGCACAGTAAATTTTCAACAAATCATTAAAATAAAATTATTTTATCATTTGAAATTACGATTTTGTTTTTCTATAACACTATTTAATTATAGTAAACATTATTAAAAAATAATTGGTTCAATATAATAATAAATATCTCTCTCTAAAAAGTACAATTATTTCTCAAAAAATTAATTAACCAAATTTCGTCTCAAATTTAAAGAAAATATATTCAAAAAATAGAAATGATGAAATAATATTTTTATTTAAACAGTGGGATAAAATTTTAGGTAAATAGGCCCTTGAAACATACCCCCTTAAATCCCAAACATATGACCTAAGGGTAAGGTCAGTGATGGTGATGGACTATTGGGGAAGCTCAGATAACCTCACCTGAGGGGTGATTTCAACTATCATGAACTTCTACCATATGCGATTTTGATCAAGCGTAACATGTTTAATATTGTCTTGGTATTGGTCTAGAGAGAATCCTAGTGGTGTTAACTCTTCCAACGCTATGAAAAATGAGCACTATATGGTGTGAATCTATAGGATGAGGCCATTGAATTTTCATTCTTAATTAATTAACCATTATAATTTCTATTTATATTCACAAATCAAAATGTTAATAATTTATTTTTTAAATGTAATATTCACAAATTGCCATGTAGTGGAAAAAAATGTATCATTTCAATTATACTGACTTCATTAATAAAGGGATATATTTTTGTTGAGCATAAAATAATATAACATAAATTTTCGGGAAACAATAATTTTTCAAAAAGATCATTTAATTATATCCACAACCTAGTGTAGACTAAGATATATGAAGCTCACCTACCCCTCTACCATATTCATTAGTCTGAATTCCATTTAATGAACTACCCTTATAATAGGGATTCTCTTTCCCTAGTGTACCATGTCCACCAAATCGACCAATACAAGTAGTAGATCGCCAATGACAGATCAAATATGAGTGTTACCAACCCTCTTCCTACACTCGGCTACAACCTCAATTCACCATCATTTCATGTCTATTGTGGGATCCTACAGAATCTCTAAACATGATTTGTTCCTCCACTTGCTTGGAAATCAACTGGTTGTTAGGGACAATGACCACACTTGTTCCCTATACTACCACACTGGTAGTAGAAATCCTGATCACAACCGTGAGGGACAATTCATGTCTTCTGACAACTCTATCCACTACTGCAATGGTGAATGATCATGAAATAGGACTTTGTTCTATTTAATTTCACACCACTAGATCAAACAACTAGAAATTCATTCCCACCATAGGGGGGATTTATTATGTTTCCCACTAAATTATGTTCTTGATCCTCCACCTCAGTAACTCTTTTTAAATGTATGATATTCAACTCTGACTTAATATCATGTTTATATACTTCCCAATTTTTTTCAATTGTTTTAGCATCCAAAGAAAATTAATGAATTATTCTTCTTCTATTAGTGAATCAAAAAGTGTATTCCATCACTTTATTCAACAATTGGGTTGAACTCATTAACTACTCAAACTATTCTTACAACATGGTATCCTTTTAGAAATTTTCCAGAAATGTTTCTTGGAAATATTTCTATTAAATGCCATCAACGAGATGGGTCTAAAGACTAATTTTTAGTAGTACATTTCCTTTTGATACAACATGTAATCATCCAACTTGACTATTTTTTAAGGAGTCTATAAGTGACCAAGAATCATCTGGATGGACTCTGTCCAAAACTCATATTCATTAGATCCAACGACTCGAGAAAAAGATAAATGGTGATGCAGATGAAACACCCCAATCAGATCAAATATACATGGCCCAACCCACCATAGTTTGTTTTCCATCAATTGTATATAATTACCATGGTTTTCATAAAATATCTGATCATTTATATTACCATAAACCGCATGGATTTTAGGATAAACATCTGGATGATCCTTCTCAATGAAATACTTTTATTTCTCAACCGAAAAATAATTATTTGGTTGAATATTCCTAGAAGAACAACACAAAACTCAGCGCACATAGCTTAAAACACCCACAATTTTAATAAAACGGGAAATCCAATAGCGAAAAACATCCCCTTCTACCTAGAAAATGACCAACAGACATAGTCTCACTTTTAATACCATACTCAACCATCACTACCATCTGTCAATGTCATCCTGGTGTACAATTTCATGATGAATTCATTATATTCCTTTTAAAAATCATTTCCATAATTATAACTCAAATCATTCTCTTTTATGTACCATTATTTTCTCATCATTTATTTTAGGAAACATTTTAGATCATTTAACACTTTTCATCAAGAATAAATCATTAACCATCACTTCACATTCATTCCAATTACCCATTTGTATAATTTTAATTAGAATTTCATTTTGGAATATAATATGGAATGTGAAATAACTCTATACATCTTGTCTCACAGATCCATCTTGTGTATCCCAATCATGATGTATTCCAACTATATTCTTATGTGAAAAAAATATGCACGTATGCAAAAACTAATTCAATTGTTTTCATTTGAAAAATGTCAATGAAAATCTCATTACATAACAAGTGCATAAAACAGTGGTGAATTATTATTCAACTGTATCAACACACATCATGAAGAATAATTCCTACTATTGGTACTTGGGTTTTTCTCAATGGATAGGCTAACTACTCATAAACACAAGATCGGCCGCAAAAAACAACACATCCTAATATCCATTATAACATCCCCAAATTGTAGAACCATAGAAAAGAACAACTATAATACTACATTGTAATGCCCATGACCCATAGAACACTAAACTATCGCTTTGAGTCAGGTTAGACATCACCATAAGCACCCCTACTCTAGAGGCTTTCAATTAGTAATGAGGGTCTAATATGCCATGTTGAGAGAATATACCTTCTATAAAAGAGTATTCAACATTATATAACATAAAAAATTAGGATAAAATTTTAACCAAATTAGAAAATTCAATACCAATGATTTCCCAAATAGGGTACAACAACATCAAAAAGACAAATATTCCATGTCATTATAACATTTCCAAAACTGATGGAATCCCAAAATATAGACAACTTGAACATCCACCCAAAATATTCCTACCTCCAGGTCTGGATTATCATCCCTAATCATCCCAAGCCCAACTAAACCCCTACTACATCGCATTTTCCCTTGTCTAATTATACAATAATGAAATCTACTCAAGTACCCAATAGTGGTCCAATCATGCTGTGAGTACAAATTAGTAGGCCACCACCGTCAATGTCCACAAAATATACATTAAAAATTGATAGTTAATGAAAGTACTAAATAAATTTAATGATTAAAAATGAACGCAGGTTCCCTTTGATAACAATATTTACAAAATAGGTTTCCTCATTTATTCCATTCAATCACTTTAACCATTTTCTCTATATAATCCATAAAATAAAATTAACATCCTTGAAATTTATTATAATGTCTATAATATATCATAAATTAGGGAATAAATATTTTTACCTACCTAATAACAGATAAATATTTCATAACAAATACATTACACTAACTTTTGAGTCTCACCCATAGTAGTATCATCAAATGAAACTATTATGGGATTACATCCTCAATCCTACACCATAAACCACGCATTATTGGGTGTGGGTTTAGATCTTTAATCTAATCGAACCCATGGGAGGAGCCTCAGACATATATCCCACAATCCACCAATACATGTTCTCTTGATTATTCTTCCAATTACCAAATATACCAGATCACCAAACTTGCATAATAAATAATAATAACATTCAAAATTAACATTCAATTTAACACATAAATCATATTTGGGACATGTCCTATTAACAAATTTACCATACATCTTACATAGCCCACAAAACTAAATTCCCTTTAAAATCTCAATCCATTTCACATATTCTACAATTACCTTATATTAACACATTTCACCTAATTTTTCATTTCACATGTATTGTTCCATTGATGCCTTTCGATTTCAATTTCACGAGCCATTAGACACATGAACATTATTCCACTTGATCCTTTTTACATCTATGAAATCAAACCCTTATGTCATTATGAAATTCAATGCATAGCTATCAATAATCAATTCTCTAATGACAATATCTTATCAAAAATATTACCATGTCCTCTACCTTATAAAAAATCACCTCCATAGTTAACATTAAAATTTTCCATGTACAAGAATATTGTCACACCCCATGGGTGTGCCTATATCTATCTAATCAACATCAATGCATCTCAGGGGGATCATGAATGGTTCAATTCTTCATTTATCCAACCATTATACCAATTCCATTCAATTTAGTCAAATGATAAACATGATATAAACATTAACAAAACCATAGTAGAACAAATAAACATCAAGACCATGTAATATAACTTGTAGACCACGTACCCAAAATCGGAGGTAAATGCATGATAATCCATAGCCATGTACTTGGATTATTGAACACAGTGAATCCTCAACCTTATATCCACTTGAATAATGTGGTTTATAGGGTATTAAAAGAAGAATAAGGAAACTGCAATCCCTAATATAGAAAATAAAAACATGTGCATCATAAGACATAACCATATATTCGATCAACCACCAGAGACACTCCAAATAGCCTATAAATGAAACATATATATCATTATAATGATTTTGGTGTTTAGGTTCATAAAATAAAAAGTATGAAGAAAAATGAGTTAGAAATTTCGGTTAGTAACATAATATCCTGGGAGTCAATATGGTAAAATCCCAAATTTATTGGGGTGCATTGTTTGATAACACATTTCTTCAAACTCCTTCCAACTAGGAACCCACCACTATCCAAGTTGTGATGGGTCGCATGGTTATTTGGGGAGCCCCACATGGTTTGAAAATCCATTCACAATCTGTGTAGAATGCCTCTATCTAGGCGTGAATGTTTTGGTCTACCCTCTTTCATAGTTTACTAAATTGTGCACATATTCCCCATTGGTTATCATGGTTTCAATTAATAGTTATAATTAGCTGTGTTCCACCCATTCAAAATGAAACAAAATCCAAAATATCCCTTCTTTCATGTCCTTATAACACTAGTTATCCACAATCATCCTCATATATGCAAAAAAACATTCCATTAACTAAAACATGGTGACTTAACCTCCTATTTTAAAAAGAACATACCTTTAGAAAATTTGGAATCTTTATCCCCTAGGGGGATTTATCCTTTGATTCCTATAATTTTATGGAAAATACAATGTTAATATATTATATGATTCCTAAACTATGAAATAATTCCTCAAAAAGTATTTCATAAATTGAATAAATTAATTATAAATAATAAGAGATGATCCATTTGTCTGGTTGAATTGTTTTATTCATTATATATTTTTTATTCAATTTCATTGATCATTATGTTTATTTCCATGTAAATCATTAATTTATCATAGATTATAAAAAAAATTATGAACATCCTAGTGATTTCTTATGTTTTTCTTAGAACCTACATATTGTATCAGAGATGTGACATATTTATTTATAACTATATTAATATAATTAATTGGTTTATGCATTTGTAATTTAGTTTTCAATTTCAGTTTAATCATTCAAAATTGAAATATTGATATCTAGTTATTCATCTTTAATTTATCATAAATATATAATATTGATTAATTTTATGAATAATCTAAATTTTTATGTCCAATATAGAGGTACTGAGACATATTCCTAGATAACACTTGAGTACACACCATGTAACACATAGGTACACAACATGTAGTAGTTTTAAATGATCAATAAATTAATTCAATGACTGTACATTTATTATGCATAGTACCTTTTATTTTACACCACATATTGACTGGGCCAATCTGAAACACAATTAGCCAAAGTACATGTTTTGAGACTCCCATAAACTATGAGTAATCATTTATTAAAATACAAGTCATTTATCTTCTAACATGGCCTACCTGACTGGTTACAATGTAACTCAAACACCACACATCATGTAGCCCATGCACACACTTTTCACTCTAACTATTTCAATGGCATGATTTACACCCCATGTCCCTAATATTGTGTCTCATATAAATTGTGAACATAATACATGTCTTATTGCTGGCCTGTACATTATATGCACTTTTTCTAAATTACATTAAATTAATGAAAAATTTATTATACTATGAAAACCATATCACGATATTCATGTCTCTGGTCATTATGTTTATAGGACACGAAATTTCATGAGTGTTAACACGTATAAATTTTTAATTAATTTTTTAGATTGTTCAAATATACATGTAATGTATAAGACATAATATAGTTATTTCTATACCAACATTGAAGCATACCAAGGGACAAATAAATCATGTAATCAGTGTAAACATTGTTTTTATAGTTCTTTTAGTGAACGTATTTGATAAGTTGTTTATGAAACATCTCTCAAGAATAAACAGTAAAAGAGTATAAACCATTTTCACTCATTTGTGTGTGAATAAACTCATATGTGTTAGATAGAGCTACCATGCTAGTGGAGTAAGTTAATGTATACAGATGAGATAAAATAAATCTAACAGAGATATAGAGGTGGATAGATGGAATGCATATATATGAATGGTAAATCGTTTTGGTTGTTTTCCACCTCGTTCAACGACTATTTTATCATCCACATGGTCAATGATCCTTTAGTAAAATGTTGATGAATCCTAACATTTTGTTTTAAATAAACCAAAACGTGCATTTCCCAATGTTATTTCTAAAACATATTTCCATAATATAATAGAAATTTATTCCATTTAGAAAAAAATAAAGAATATATTTTTAATTTTTTAGTAAGAATATTATAATCCTATTATTGAATAGAATACATTTGAAAACTGAGAAAGTTATTTGTTTCTTAATAATCATCATAGTGATAATATCATTGGTGATGTAGATCATTTCATTAGAATAGAAATTTCGTTCAATAATGAAATTGACCATATATCATTTTTATCGCAGTTGAATAATATTAATCATGTTGAAGATTTAGGACATTAGTTTATGACTAATGAAATGAATGATGAACACAACAGGATTAAAAGGAACTATGTTTATATTTTTGATGAACACCCAAATGATACTTTTGTAATTGGAGTAAAATATGTTTTCAGAACAAATGTGAGGAAAACAACATAATAGTTAGAAATAGGATTATACTTGTTACTAATGGATATAATAAACTAGAGGGAAAAGGATATGCGGAATCTTTGACCATTTTTCCAGACTATAACTTATTAATATACTTTCCACATTTTGTTGAATTTCAAAATTTGAATATATTTAAAATGGATGTGATGTGTCCATTCCATATTGGATATGTTATGGGTAATGGTTATGTATATCATCCCCCAATATTTGAAAATAAAAAACATCCATAATGAGTTTATTAACATACAAAATATCTTTATGGACATAAAAAATCCCTTAAATATATGTATGTTAATGTAAATGGGTTTTGGATACATAAAAATTTTTTATGGGAGCAACAGATCCAACCCTTTTTAGATAATAATTAAATAAATACATTAAGATTTTACATATATATATTTATGAATTCTATTTGGTTCAACTAAAAAATAATTAACATATTCCATTTTAGATATTATGATATATGTGTTTAAAATCATTAGTCGGGGTGATTTATCATTCATTCTAGGTTTTCAAATTATTTAAAACTAAGAAGGAACTTTTATAGATCAACATAGGTATATATAAGTTCTTCTTTAAAAAACCATTTATGGATACACTAAAATTATTAGTACTACAATTGGATCCTCAAGTACATTAGATCATGATAAATATGAGAGACCAGTTGATCATAAGACTATTAGAGGTAAGATTGGATGTTTACATTACATAACAGCTAGTCGGCTAGATTTAATTTTTTTAACATACCCAAAAAAATTATATCATGAAAATACAAACAAAATCTAATCTTTATTATGTAAAAATTATAATTATCTTAAGGGAACTTATAATTTTTTCATTATCTATTATGATAGAAATTTTATTTAACTTCATTTTTTTAGATGATGATATTTGTGGATGAAGAATGGATTGGGGAAGTACTTCTAGAACATGTAATTTCATAGGTGGAAATTTTGATTCCTGGTTATGGTTAATGAAACACACACTCCTAGGCTGTGAAATTATATTTCCCAAAACTCAAATTTATTTTTATAACACACATAATTCATAATTTAGTTTACAATTTATCAATGTGTAATAACAATTTGTTGATATTTTTTATAAACCACTTAAATTGAATATATTTGAAAAAATTATACAGAATCTTGGATTGATCAATATTGGGTGATTAAACATATTAAATTTTTGTTATCGATATCCTTGTATTAATGAAATCTTTTTTAAATGGATGCATATAATATTTTAAACTTATGTTTTCTAAAAACATGAAATTTTAAAAATAAATCAGTTATATATATACTTTTTCAATCGAATATTTTTTAAAATTAATTTAGAATAAAATTTTCATATTTAAACACTTCTAATATAAAATGATTTAAAAATGATTCTTTGGTGTCAAATTTTTTTCCATAACTGAAATGTATTATAAACTTATTTTTTAATAAAATATTTTTATAACATTTTCAGAATTATAAATTCTAAAAAAATATGTTGGAAATTACTTTTGTTATAAACTATATCATTATATATTTTCATTATAAAAATCAATATTATCTGTTTACTGGAACAAATCAAACATTTCTACCACAAAAAGTTATTCGTATTTATGTTTTTACACTTATTAATTGCATTAATAATAAATGTTCGTGTTTATTTATTATTTTAGTTTTAATAAATTTTTTTAAACATATATGTTATAATATCAGATTTATACTCATTCAAATGAATATTTTTCTTTAAAATTTAATGAGTACAAAAATAACATAAATTATTACTAAATTTAACTCATGATCTTTAGATTAGAGAATGATATTTAATATATTCTTTTGAAATTCATATAATATTAACCATAATTGTGGTTCCAATATAAGTGTGGGAGAACATTTTCCATCATTGGTTCTAAGAAACTTTTCTCTTAAATCTAGACTTTCATTAATGTTCTATGTCCAATGTTTTTGTATGTTTTTTATCATTGGTTCATGTTAAATAACAGATGAAACATTAGAAAAATTTTCATAGAGAGAATTCAACGGAGAAATATTCATCGAGTGAAAATGGTAGAAAATGTGAAATATAATTATTTAAATTATAATTTTATTTCAAGAATAGGATAACTTCTATCTAGAAAAAAATTATAAGGATTTTGGTCTACATTTTGCAAACATTATAAAAGAATTTTGTTCCAACATATTGAGAACTAATTAGAAGAAGAGGAATAGGAATGGGAATAAGAGAAACATGTTGGAGAATATGAAGAAATATAATAAGAGGAATACTAAGAGGTAGAATAAGAAGGTGATGATTAAGAAATAGAGACTGATCAAGTGTAAAAAGAAAAGAAATCAACTGGCTCATAATCATCATAAACTATTCTCCCTTCTCAATTAGATAAGTATGCATAATTGGATGAATTAGGGGAAGAAAAATCCTCATCCAAAAAAGAATAAAAGTCATCACATAAGGTTGATGAAGTAGTTAAATTATCACCAAAAAAAGGAATCAAATAAATATGAATTTGACAAGGATGTGAATATTATAAATGTATCAAAAGTATAATATTTTCCTCAAAAATTATATAACAATGTTCAGAGGGAAGATAACCGTGATGTGGAATCCCACTATCCAAATGCTCTTAAACCATTATCAAGTCCATCAAACTATAATGGGATTGTTTCTCATAATGTTATTTAGTATATTATTGAAATCACTTAAGGGTTAGGTGATTCCATTAAATAACTTCCAAACATAGTAGAAATGTGTATATTTTCTAAAAGTAGCCTAAATAAAAAATTATAATCCCAAATTTTTTTACAGGATCAGTTGTTCACATTATTGAATGTGTGAAATATTTAAATGTAAATCAAAATTACTAAAATATATTTATGTTTTAAAAACGAATTGGATATTGATCTCAAGGATCATGGTCACAGATTTATAGAAGAAAAAAATGATCTTTAGAAATGGAAGCATCCTTGTACAATTTATCAATGGACATTTCTGATGTAATGATTTTTTAGTATGATTTCACAGATTAAAACAATGATCATAATGATGATGTAAAAGTTATGAATTAAATAGATAGTAGATTAGAGTTATATAATAGTATAATTGGAATGTGTGAAGATGATATTATTCATGTGATGTAAATAAATAAAAGCAGTTCAGAAGAAGTAGAACGACTTTAGTCATAAATTCTGAACCAAATAGTGATTGAATTCTAGTTCATGGTTCTGTAATAATTGGTTGTAGATGTCTCGAATGATCATGAATAATTTATGAAAATGATGGAAATTTCAATGAAGTTGATGAATAAATAAGTAACAATAATTATTTGAACTTATTATGTATATTTTGATACATTTAGTTAATTAATGTTTTAAATAAATGAATTCTTCATCAAAAAACATTATATCTGAAGGTATTCAAATAATTTTTGAATTAATTTTCATTATTTTATTTCATTTATCATTAGATATTTCCCATAAAATTGATTCATATGATAATTATTTCTATCATTTTAGTTGATTCCATGTCCATATTAATTTTTTAAATCATAATGGAGGAAAATTTTATAAGGATAAATTTATAAAAGGGGAGAAGTTTTTTAAGAGAGAACCCTTTATTATATTTTCCAAAGGGTGACATATTATCCTAAGGGAGGAGAAACAATATTCATACATTCCATCAGATAATAATGATGTTATAAACAATAGGGGACTTAATATATGAGTTATATTTTTGAAGATCATAAAATTATAAAGGGTTGTAATTTTTTTAAGTAATTAGTTTTTCATTTAATGTGTTTTGTTTTGTGTTTTCAAAAAAGAGTGGGATTGTTTAGTTAGATGTGTTTACATCGTACATTTCTAATATGTTGTTTTGGTGATGGCAAACACTTTCGTAAAAATATATTTACAAAATCAATATTTCTCAATTTTTTTGTATTTTTTTGATAAAATAGTACTTTATAAAGATCATATAAATAATTCAAATGACAACAAATATAATCATTTTATTTTTCATTTCGATCAATCAGACTGATGTCACATATGATAACTTGGAATAACTTGTTGATTGATCCATAGTTTGAGTGTTGTATTACTGATAAATGTCCAGATAATTTGAAAAAACCTTGGACAACGTCATCGGACTAACCCATTTTTAGTTTATTGGATTGAAAATCAATAAAGAATCCCTTCATTATATCCATGGATTATAATGGTTTTATTAGAATTATATCAATAATAAGGTATCCAAAATACAATTGTAATGGTGATAATATAAATGAAAACAGATTATCAATATACAAATCATCCTTATCTAGCATGTAGAAGATCTAGATTATTAAGATATATCACATAAAATCTATTTTAGTCTTTTTCCATTAAATATGAATATTATGATTATATAATTTTTGATAAATAAGATGTAATGTGAATAGTTGTGAGATTATTCAATTCGAAACTCAAATAATCATACAATTTATCTAGGTGAAAACCTCATTCATTGAATTTGTAATGATTTAGACAATTCATGTTCTGACGAATCATTATGAGGATTGTAAATCCATAATAAATATTTTATTCATTAATCAAAAGTCCCATCATGGTACTGATTGATTGCTTATAGGGATAGGAGGTCATTAAATATGATCCATCATATAGAGGGATTTTGTGTATAGAAAGAAATACTTCAGTCATCATATCAAGAGATGTCTTGGCCAAGAATGACATATTTGAATCTAATCATCGTATAAAGGTAATATTGGGGATCGGAAGACAGAGATGCTTCTGATTGATTAGATCGAGGGATTTTTTTGTAAAGAATGACCTACCTTAAAATATGTATGGAAAATATTATATAACTTTAGTCATGATTTATGACTAACATAACTATTAAGGATATGGAGTAAATTATATTATAATATTGTATGTCATTCTTACTATTATAATATTTTATATTTTTTGTTTATACATTGTCTATTTTTAATTTTAAATGTGTATCAAAAAGATATTTTTTTATATTTATCTTTCTGAAAAACTATTTTATGAGTGTGTTTGTGATACCAATAAACTCTTATTTAAGCAGATAGAACCTGGATCTCCTTTTCATCACCCTAATCTTCATAGGATCTGTGAGTCAAAAAAATTATACTTAATAAGATTTTATATTTTTAGTTTCAATTTTAATCTACAATTTACCACCTCTTATAGACATTAAATTCTATTTTGATTTAATAATTAATAATCTGTTTAAGTATATCTCATCCAAATTAGTTGTTCCATTCCATGGAAAACATTTGAGGGTGAATAAATGAATGATAAAGAATTTTATCCTCGAATTCGATTATTTAAAAAAAGTAAATAATGATGGATCTTCCTCGAATTCATCCTTTAAAAAATTAAATTTCTCATATTAATTTTTTGTGCATCTATATTTTTATTCAATTTTCATTCATAAAAAATGAAATCATAAGGTATATATTGATTTAATAATAAAAAAACATTAGATGTGATTATAAAAGTAATGAAAATTATCGGAAACACTCCTTGGGAAATTATATTCTTCATATATATACTTCATTTCATGAATTTAGTAAAAACATTGTTTGATTGTGGTCTTCCAAACCCATGTGACGACCCCTTTTATGTGATAGGAAGCTTAATTGAAAATACGAGAAACAACAATACTTTTTAACAACAATATCAATTTTTGTATCCGATCAATGTGTTAATGATTAAATTAGATTTTAAACGACTCATATATAATTTTACTAACATTTTAAGTCGATCATATATTGTTTGGTCAATTTTACCCCCTATAACCATGATTGGTCTATTATTATAAAAAACATAATAATTTAAAATCTTAAATTGATCTATACTAATCAATATGTGCATCATATTGATGATTGGTTGATTATGAAAGAGATAAAATATTTTATGGAATTTTATCCTATATTTTCATGTCAATATGTGTTTATATTCTCATTTTTGACCCCTGATGGGAGATATGTCTTTTTATCAAAATAGTAAAATGTAACATATTGTTTTCTATCTCTCATAGGGACATAAGAATCCGAAGGATTGTACATTGATTCATATAAATCAAAACTAACTGGGTGATCATTCTTTGATGATTTCCTATCAAAATATGTGTTTTCTCTTAAAATTATTCCCTATTATGTGATTTTTCACATAACTCTAAATTCATGTGGGGGGGGGGAGATTTGATCATACTCTGATATTTGGTTATTTGGATGATCTATCAATGAATCTAATAGAATTAAAATGTCGCAATGGTAATTTTACAAAAATTTAATTTTAATCAAACTTGGATTTTTTGGTTTTACCCCTTGACATATAATTTTCTAATTATTAAGAAAATTTATAATTTAAAATTATACCTTATGTTATACTGATCATGATACACATAAAACTTATGCATGGTTTAGTTAAAAAGATTATAAATGTTTCATGTTAAATTCTCTTTTATTTTTACCAAAATCCAATAACATTTTCTTATTTTTACCCACACCCTACATTACAGATGTTTCATTTCAATAAAAATATGGAATATTACTCAATTTATTCCATCATTACCAGAAACACCATAATCGTATGGATTCATCATTGATTCCTACAAAAAATAAAATGTCACAGTGATCATTCTAACATGATTTATGTCAATAAAAGTGTACTTGGTATTGAATTGCTTTATGTTATTTAACACTTACCTCCAAATCTAAGTGAAAATAATGAATTTTTATTAAACTAACAAATGCAGTTTTCTGATTGATGTTCATATGATTCATAGAGATTATTAAGGACATAAACACATATTTCAAAAAATTTCATTTCAATCAATGCAATTTTGGTTTCTTTTAATCCTTAAACATTTACCATAATCCATACAGATGAAAATGGCCATCAGATTGACATGAGAATGTTTCCAAATATCCCAAATAATTTTGTGAATGTTCTCATAGAATTTCACATCAAGATAATTTCATTTTCTCATTTCTCACCACCCATATAAGATATATGTCATTTTAATAAATCTATAGAATGATAATAGTTGTTTCCTTTGTATCGAGAGACACAAGAATTCGATGGATGTGGCATTGAATCATACAGATCAAAAATAACTCTGTTATTTGTATCCCTAGATTTTATGTCCATATAATTGTGTTTTATTATTATTAACCCCATTAATTTAATTTTTATCATAACTCCAAATATGAGAGAAAAACTATATGTTATATCATACTAACCAATTTAGATATCTGGTTGACATGTTGGTTATTTCTACAAATTTTTAATGTTTTTAATATAATTTTAATAAAATTTCATGTTAATCATAGATAATTGTTCTATTATGATTTCCATTAATCTATGTTTTTTTCATCATATTTGACTCCAAACTGTGAAAAGTCATTTAAAAAAAAATTAAAAATTACAATAAATTTCAACTAATATTTTGAGCATAATATATACATGTGTATATAATTTAAATATAAAAATGGCATAATGGTAATTTTGATATCGTTTCACATCAATATAAATGTAATTAGTTGTTTTTGAATAACTAATTTCTAAAATATCTTATTAATGGAAATATAAATTTGATTTCTGACATTACTAAAAATATATAATAAAATCAAAAATTCAAGAGGAATGGTAAACTAGAATGATAAAATGAAACACACCTCATGGATCATATGCATCTTGCAGGACCATGGATCCTATATACATTTTTGGCTGTAGGGAAATACAAAAAAATAATATTTATAAAAATGATAATATTGATTATTAGCAAAAATAAACAAATATATAGTATAAAACTACATCATAAGATCCAATAAAACATCACACTATACGATATATTTCCATAGAGATCTGACCTCAGGAAGAAACAATTTAATTTCATCAAGGAGAGCATGTATCTAACATCAAAATAGGTCAGCTGTTGTGTCATCCTAGCAATCCCAGGTTCCACACCCTTAGAACATAAAACTATTTGACAAGAAATCTATATTACAAATTACATGTTACATCCATGACTATCATGATCAATGATTTGATGAAATCACTCATCCCACTACATTTAAAGTTATCGATGGAGATCTGGAAGATATTTAACTTCAGATCAAATAGATCCTATGTAATATATATATATATATATATATATATATTCAAATATTATTAATTATAAAAGAACAATATATATGAGACATAACCACACAATCATTTTGATCTCGAGTTTTCATCGACACAAATAATCTATTAGTTGTTGTATCTTGTTCTCATAATTATAAACGAATATTATATCGCTATATAACACCTAAACATCTAAAATAATGAATATAAAAATTAAATTATAAATACATAATCTCAAATCAAAAACACATGATGATTCCAAATCCAGTGGGATAGTCCCTACATCACTGGATTTTCAAAATGACTCCATGCATCCACTTATATTAAATTAATTTAAATTAGAATAATGTAAAATGTTAAACAATCCTTGAAATATATGAAAATAAAAATTATTCTCAATTCCATTGCCTTAGTGGACCAATATGTAACATTATCACACCACTAATATGAATGCAAAACACTCGGGAATCTGTCCAGAATGTCTATGGCACCCGCATTTGGTACATTGCGGTCCATCCTCACTCAACCATTATAATATTTCTATGTTTTAAAATATTTTTCTGAATAGACCAGTTAAAACTCATTAGAGAGCACTACCATATTAGTCTATTTAATAAAACAATTCACAAATTTATATGTTTTTATGAATTGAAATGCAATTAAAATTATTCTATTACAAGAACATCCCTATAAAGTGAATCAAATGTGTCCTGAGGGAATTAATCTTTGTCATGTGTAGTCGATATAAATCTATGTGGGTAATGCATGATATGACCCAAAAAGAGAATCAATGAAGGGGGATGATCACCTATAAGAGGGTTTTTCTTATAAAATGATATATCAATGGTCTTTTCTTGTTTAAATTACACAACTAGGGCCACTCTTAGAAGAAAAATAATTGGTTAAGTCAAAATCAATTGAACAAAATTTCATAAATAATTTGGAAGATTTGAATATATATGTCTTACTCTTAATTAAAAATATAAGAACACATTTACATTCATACATATCTCGACCAATAAAAGTAGATGCATCACCATAATAATGTTAGTCTATATTGAGTTCTGCTAACATGTATTAGCTTAGGGAAATAATTAATAGTTGAAGACAGACAGACTATATATCAAAGAATGAGAAATTAAATATAGAAAAAAATTAAATAGTTTCTAAATAGGTTAAATGATAAAATTGGTTTTAAAACCAAAGAGTATTAAAAATATTATACCTTCCACTAAACATGAAAACTTATCATTTATCCTTAAATTTTCTCACTAAACCATTTTTTAGATTCTTCATGTTTATCTAAAATGTCTTTAACTAGATTTTATGATAAAATTGAAATAGTCCCATGTTAAACTAATTCAATTAAAAACATAAATGATGTCATTAAAATGACAATATTAATAACCAAAATTGATAGATGGAAAACAAATGTCTTGGTTTTGTGTCTCAGTTATCATCAATATATTTTATGTGAATTCAAAAGGCATTATAATATAATAGTTTTTATTGATGATGCAATATAGATTGACGTTTTTCTTGTTTTTTAATTTTGTAGTCAGTGTTGGGTTACCTAACTCATATAGATTATGTACCTATATATTTCATAGAATTATATAAATAGTTATATAGAATAAAAATAGTATTATACTTCAATCATAATGAAAATTCCTTTATATAAAAACATAATTTAATCAATCATGAAAAGATTTCTGATGGGACTCTTGGATATGATAATCACCAGCACAAACCATATCGTCTGTGATCTTATTAATGTTTTTCTACAAATTATAATTCCATGTTTTAATGGTCAACATAAATATAAAAACAAAACACATAAAAGTTGAACAGAAAAAAGACAAGACACTTACTACAACTATGATGAAACTAATAGATTATTGAACAAGATGTATTAATGATAATTTACCACATTTATGTTATACATACAAAATATAGTTAATTCTATATCTATCCTATAATTAATTTTTGTGTGATTTTATAATTTCGTTTCAACATCCAAAATATATTCAGGATAATGTGTAGTACCTTCATCCATCAAATTCCCATTGGATATTTATACCTCTATATGAGATCTAATACATTAAAATAATATTTATATATTCAGATGACACTAAATAGAATAAATCCATCTAAATTCCAAGCATCCAATATAAACTACATCAACGGTTTAGTGTATCATCAAATGAATCATATCATCAAAATTTGAGGGTGGAAATAAATTCTACAACATAAATAGAATATGTAAACTCCTATCATGAAAATTTAAAAACCCACATTAATTAATTTTTTAATGAAATATGATTATAAAATTACATATCTCATCAATGGTTTGACATTATTTGTGGATATACAATTACATTTTATTATATTAATTAACTATTGAAGTGAGATGTGATTGTCATGAATCTACAACCCTTTTTAGAAGTGTATCAATCAAGCACCATGAGGATATTATAAACAAAATGAACTATATTTTGTACACCTTATGAGTGGAATGAAAACATATATTTCTCGTGTATATCCATTATTACAATATTTATCCCATATATAAATATAATTCGTATGTTATAAAAAATCACTCCAAAATTCATTCGACTAATAAATCAATTTATAAAGGTAAACATATATTTTATCCCTGGACATCTAGGTCCATCAATAAGGGTGGAATGTACTTGAAATTATATATTTGTACTAAGACATTGAGGGAGATTATACAGAGTCAACACCATGTTCCATGATTTATGTGTTTCACTATCGACATACCATAATGAGTTGAAATGATATGCTACCAACCATAATTAGAAATTTTGACGATCCTTAGAAAATATTTGGGTGAATTTAATTAAGCTCCATATATTCAAGAGATTTTATCGGGTCGGTTATCATATAACTATCCTAAATTATTCCAAGTGTCATATCATTACTTTAAAAAAAATAGATAACCTAAATAATATTTTTAGCATAGATTTAGCTGAATGAGATTCATTTTAATTACATCAATGGGTATCCCTATTTCACAGTCATTCAAGGATATGTCTGATTTCTTCCATTATCATTCCACTTAGATGAGCCATAGAATATTCAATTATCTCAATAATATGATTCTTTTAAAGAAAACATATAATTGATTCTTTTACAAAATACATGATTCTTTTAAAGAAAACATATAATTGATTATGTTATGTTTGGAACATAATCATGTATTTTGTAAAAACATAACGAATCATGATCAACATCAGATAGAATATTTATCTGACCAGTCTCAAAATTTCAAATTTAAATTCATCTAGTATTCGACACATATAACATTTTTTTGTATTTTATACTTCATATCTATCATTATCACATAAACATTGACATGAATAATTTCTATTCAGTTCACAATATCTCAGGTGAATTTATATTTGTTTGAACATTTACTACATGGAAAAATAATATAGCCACCGTAAAATCCCCTAGTGGATTCAATAAACTGTATAATTCTTTCAATATATTCATTAGAAATTCTATTTGGATGATCAATTAAACTATTATCCATATATGTATATCATGAACCCCTCTACCTTAAATAGTACCACTCTTGGTCTTGTAATTATACAAGGAGGATAGTGTCCACAAGAGTCCTGTGTATGTAGCCCCCCTATTGAAAACTAGCACTGATGGTGTAACATAGATATAAATGTGAGGAATTAACCTTAGATAGAATCATGAATAAGGGAGAGAAAATAATGATAAACCAATAAAATCATGATCATAATGAAAAATAAACCCAAGTCTATACATTTCGTGTCATAGGAAACTAAAAGTACTAAAAATGATAAACTCAACAACGACCACAAAGACCAAATATCACATACAAAACAATAAAATATTTGTATATAACAAGATCTCAAACATGATACTAAATAAGTAATAAATATTTTAAATATAAAATGGGTGGTCATTTTAATATGCTTAGTAGGATCCTCTCGAGATCCTCTATGGTAGAATATAAGGAAATCATTCCAAAAAACAATGATCAACAAGTGAAATTAACATGTCAAATAAATAGGTATACTTTGTTTCCAGACACACAATGGCTATAATGAACAGGTCTTGAAAATAAAATAAAATTATGTTACATATTTATAATATATAAAAAATTATACAAACATGCTCCCAAAGATAGTACTATTCTAGTGCCATTGGAAATAATGAAACATAAACAATTGTAAATAACTTAATAATTTCAATTTTCAAATGGTTCATTTTCTATATCAACCTTCTTATACATATTATAAATAATACATATCATCATAACCTAGGGTAAATGAAACATTTAATGGGTGAGATCTGGTGAATTCCAATTGTATACAAGGGATATTTGTAAGCATAATCATGAGAATATTTGTATGAGAACATGATCATGAATATATTATATCATACCATTCATATGAATGATCATGTATATAAATCATGGCATAAAGATTAGTAGTTAATATGACATGAATCATATGAAAATAATGAACATATTTCCTTATGGAAAAAAATATGAATTAAACATGGAATTTTGGCAAACACATAATCATATAAAATGATTTCCATAGTTGCAACGACATCACTTCCAATACCATATTGGTATTATAGGATTACTCCCTATATAATTATGATAGTTATGGATCAATCCCATCATAATCTTATTAGTATGAGTTCACACTTCATTCCATATTTGAAAACATGGTTCTCTCTATTTCCCATCATATTTTCACATTTCACCCCCAATAATAACATAGTCTATCTCATGAGATATAAATATTTACCCAATATAATGGAGGAATATATAAGTCCCACCCATATCATAATGAAATATAAATACATGTTCAACACGATCATTAAAAATCTGGTAATAACTAATGAAATATAGTGGGTATCATAAACATACAAACATATCATAACCTGTGGACAATGATAAAGGGTTTATAATCTTATAATAATAATAATTACTGTCTAAAATAAGTGGGTTTCAAAAATATTTAACCAGTGAAAGAAAAATGGGTATCATAAACATCATTCCATCAAAAAATCTTCCATTTAGATCATGAATATGAATGGAAATATTGAATAATTTCCACATAATTGAATTAGTAACACAAATTCATGATAACTTATATTGAAATAATTTTCATATATCATTTAAAAACATTTATTCGGGAAAATATAATTACGTCGTTGAAAAAGGATATTTAATACATAAAAGTACATGAAAATAATTTCCATATAAAATACCATTTAATATTATTTGGAATACATGAAATCCTTTTTAAATCCTTTTTCAAGATAATATTCTTATAGATATGTTAAACTCATTTTTCATATAAAACACATTGGAACAATAAAATGAATTATTGAAAACACATTGAATACCATTTCATTTAAATTAATTTGAATACATATAAATAAATATTGAAAACCTTTTCAATAGTATTTCATTGAAAATTATTTAAAAAAATATAATGAAATCATGAAATTGTTATGAATACCATATCATTTAACATAATTTGAAAACTTATTTTGAAATCATTAAAAAATTTGAAAAATATTTCATTGCGAATAATTTGAAAACATATAAATAAATTTTGATATATTATTGAAAACCAATTTCCTTCAAAATAACATTAAACAAAATTTTATCAATAATTTATATTTAAAAAATTAAATAATGCTTCAATTATAATATAGTGGGTAAATTGGTACATGTTGTACAATGTAAAAAGTACCTTCCCATTTTCACTTTAAATTTTTTTTAATCAATCCTTGTTCAGAAAGAATAGATATTATTCCTTTAATGATATTGCTAAAATAATAAACATAATGATTTATTTTATTAAACAATAGTTAATTTTACAATATTCATTGAACTATTTTTATAAAACATATATTTTTTAAGGAATAGTGGAAATATGTTTGTATTTAATAGAAACGACATTCTTAAATATCATATTTACCAATTAGTAGAAACATGGTTCCCATACATTAATACATATTTAATTACATGACGTGAAAAAAATTCAGTAATTTTATTGATGTATGGATCAGGATATTTCATTAAAGAAGCATTATCATTAACAATATTTAAAAGCAATGAGATTGTTTCAAAAAACTCTTACCACATGGTTACATGTGATCATACACTCCATGTAAAAATATATATATAAATATTATTATATCATTATGAAAAGTAAATTCATGATATAACATGTAAAATTAAGGAATATATACAAAGAATGTGATGTTTGGTGCAAATAAAATGGGATCCTTAATAATGGAAAACTAGGACAAAACTATTTTTCCGATTTGGTTACTTTTAAGGATTAATACCTATTAACGAATGGTCATAAAATGGATTTTTGAATACCTAAAAATTTTACTAAAATATTATTAGAATATAATGATTTGTATGAAATACAATATAAAAAATTAAATAGTGGGAAACAGAATGTGTATCTCATTGAAAAAAGACGTTATTGAAAGCCCCTTACCTTGTGTCTTGACTCTCGTTATACTTGATCGAAAAAACATTATTATAAATATAAATTTTTTAATATTATTTTACAGAAATATATTATTATATATTATATAATTTTTTTGTTTTATTATGTCTTAATATTACCTACTTGATAACTATCTTATGTTATCATTTCACATTAGAGAATATTCTCTTTATTCCTCACATTTTTCTTAATTTTTATACAATTGCTCCTTATACATTAATCAAGATTCAATAATGTATAAAATGATATAAATACCATGAATATATAGTTTATTTATATTATAATAATTAATATTATATACAATTTGAAAATTTTATACCATCAATGGAGATGACAACCCACACGTATGCATGAATGCTATTTCCTTTTAATCATCATGTTGAAGGAATAAAAGAAAAATAGATATATATGTGTATATATCTTTATATATCAGTCTTAAAGTATCTTTATTATATAATATATATCATATATATTCTGTACATAAATCATAATCACATTCCAATAAGTGTATTAATGAATATCATTACTTTGAGGGGGATAAACTGCACTTCCTCAAACGAAATTAATGTATTAAGACAAAATGGAATGTATAATGTCTTGTGTTTGAAAATGAATTATAATATATTAAACAGATAAAAAATATTGTATAAAAGAGATATATAATGATTTTAAATCATCATTTCCTCTATTAGAGGCGATAAAGGAAAATTAAACATTCATCATTTAGAGATGCACTAGTCTCTCTACAAGTAAACAATGTGGTGTTTACCCATTAGATTGATGTGTTTGTATGTGTTGGTAGAATACATAACATAAAAACAACCTAGTATATTCAATATATTGGTGTTGTTATATTTTTATTTAATATTAATTTTTGAGGTAGTGTAGAAATAAAATAGAAGAATGATGTATGGGAGAGGGTGTTGCCTCTTAATAGGGTACCCCATTTTTTAGCACCAAAGGATATCCTTGGATATATTTATTTCTAAAGAAGTATTCAAAAAAGATGGGAATATAGGGAGAATCATTGGTATAGTTTTGGTTGATCAAATGATTCATGAGAGGTGTGAGGACATGGGAGGAGAGGAGTCCTTTTATAATATATAAGGGGTTGCACCTACCAAATGTTTTTATTTAAAGTAATTAAATAATGGTTAAATGTAAAGAAAATGTATTATATGGTCTCAATATGTTCATAAAATGGATTTAGGATAATTTTATTTGTGGTTTTGGGCCATAATATTATGGTTTAGTCCCTTTTTATGCTTATTTTTTCGTTGATTGGTGTAATTAATTAAAACTGCATCATTAATGGTTTTGGTAAAGATTTATGTTTACCCTATTAAACATTTTAAATTTTGACGATTCCAAATTTTCAATCAAGTTTGAAAATTTTCAAGCATAGAAGTGGCAAAAATTATTTTAATATAACAACACAGTCATATCGACAATTTGGGTTTTTAATGTGGAAATGATCAAAAGTTTTCTACAATTTTAAATCCAATTTCAATGAGAAATGGTTTCCAATTAGATAATTTTTATGAAAATATAAAAATATAATCTAATAAATAGTAGAAACCAAATTAATATATAATTTAACCTTATAAATAAATTATATGGAAAATCTATTTTGAATTAAAATCTTGTATTTTCACTATTTGATCAAAAATGATGTTTCTCAAAAATAACATTAATATTAAACTTATGTTAATTTTCAAATTATAAATAAAAAAATTAAAAAAATATCAGGTAATATTTATAAATGTCTCTAATATAAATTTTATGTATTTTCATATATAGAGATTAAAAGTGTTTTATTCGAGAAAACAGTATCTTCTAACATAAAAGGATTAATAAAAATTTATATCTCTTCCAAAGAATTTTTTATATTTATATGAAACCAAATATAATCAACATTATAAAAATATTTATTACAATTATATAAATATGATTTAATACTAGGTTTTTATTATATCATTTAAAAATATAGAACATTAAAATGATGTTTTGTAAATAATTTCAGTGTTGCGTGTAAAATACGCTAAGTCTGTTTCATGTAAAAGAAATGTCTAGCAAGGTGAATTGAAATTAATAAAAGAATATTTAATTTTATTGATAAAAATAGCAATAAAAACTATATGTGTTAAAATTGTTATCTCTCGGTATCTTAAATATGCAAGAGAGATCATATAATATAATTATAAGTCAATAAGGGTATCCCACTTCTTCTTCTATAATGCTTTACATGTATGGCCTAACATCACATTTCTAAATCCATCTCTCTCCAAAAGAATGAATCATGAAGACAAATTGTCTATGTATCATGTGATTCATCTCCTTCATTATATCTTGACGGCATCTCAATCCACATCTCTATATAGAAACCATGTATTTTTTCGGAGACACCATATCATGTATGGTTCCTATCTTGCAATTTGTATTATACCCCAAGCCATCACATCCCATACACCGATAATGGTATCTCAAGTCATCATAAGCCATACATGTCATACCTATAATAATCATTTTTGAACTATATATAGAGATACATGTGTGTAAAATTGCCACAATCAACTATAGCCATCTACAGACACATATGGGGAAGCTATAAATCATTAATTACATTCCATAATAATCGTAGGAGAAGAGAATAAGACCAAATAGGGAAGTCAGGCATATGTTCCTGTCCATCTAAGATGATGGGGAAAACCCATTCTAGGGTCCACTACATGTCATTCTCCCTAATTACATGGATGGGGTTGTGTATGAAATCCGAAAACATGAATGATATAGTATATTTCAAAAATAAAATATTGGAATTAACGATGTCTTAGTCTAATATATTGCTTTTCTCTATGAGTCAATTGGATTATACTTCTAGGGACTAGATATCCAATAATAATAAAATCAACTAAAGGGTCAATATTTAATCTATTATTTTTGTTTTAACATTTAACATATTTTAAATTAATTAAGAAAATATTAATTAGCATTATTTCAATTTTATTTCATTAACCATCAATGTGAAGACCTTGGACTCCATGAATAATCATTCCGGGTCCATCTATTCATAGGATTATAATTTAGATTTTCATCTGAGAAAGTAGTAGAACCATGGGTTTAACTTTTATTAAACATTATAAAAATTTATTATGTCATGACCCCCTCCAAACAAAGTGTACCCCTCCTGTGTTGGAAATGTGGAAAGGGAGATAATGACCCCGAGTCCTGCCTCCAATAGGCCTCAGGTTGGCAACTAGTACCGAGGGTATAGTAACCACACAAATGGGAGGTATTACCCTCTAAGAGAACACATGCTGAAGATAGAGATATGATAGACAACTATAAACTCCAAATTAGAATTGAAATACAAATGAAACCCATGTAAATATATGAAATTCAAAGAAAAAGTACTACAAACAAAAAGGGAAAAACTAAACGTACCCAAAAGAAAAGAAAAGATAGCAACAACCACAAGCCAAAATAGCTGGTGCAACCACCAACTATTAATTACCACCCAGATCACCAGCCAACTCAAAGTGACATGAAAAACAGTTCATATATACGTAGGTTGAGTATAACTGTATACTCAATAAGATCCTCCCTGAAGCCTCTTGTGCAAAAGTAAAGAGAGCATGCTAAAGAACAGTGAACAAAAAGTTAATATAACACATCACCTAAATAGGTATACTATGTTCCCATCATCAACCTAGATATTCTATCCAAGTAACACATAAAAGAATATTTCATATAGTAAAGAATATCAAGGGTACCCCTCTACTACTTCCCCACAGTTTTGCAGCTTTTCAACAACGAAATATGTCTGGTGCATCTCTCACAAAGGGCTTACCCGTATAAACTAGCGCTATGCATCAAAACTTGCACCACGTGAACCACAAAGGCTTTCCCACAGACACTGGGGATAAACTCCACACCATCCTCACAACCAAAAGTAAACAGGTAGGTATTGGGAGCCACCACAACGCGCATAATGTGTATCATACGTCAGGTATTGTACCTCAAGTCATTACAACCCATACGCCGAGTAAGGATCCTCAAGCTTACACAACCTAGACATGTTACACCTATTGTAGTCCATAAGATACTATATCCAAAATACATGTTTGGAAATAACCAAAAGCCGTTAAAACCCTCAACACACATATATGGGGAAACTAACCGATGTGCCCACGACACTAGTATCTACCAAGAGAAGAGAGCAGGGTCAAATAGGGTAGTCATCTATTGATCCTCCCATCAAAATGTTGGGAATAACACCCTCGTAGGGATCAGAATCCCCGAGGTGTCAGTTGCCCTTACCGAAAAGGTAGATTAGCGTATAGAAACACTAAAAGTACATATTATATATAAGTCGCAACCACAGTATGAGCATAACCTAGTCTTAGCCTCAACTGCAGCTAACGTCTCTCAGACTCTAGGATCCTATTTCAAAGACTAGGCATCCTATAAGCACACAACCAGTTAAAGAACATCATTAGGTAACTTCATTACCATTTTCATCAATTCCAATTTACGTTAATTAATTCTTTTCACATTAATTAACAATAAAAAACCACAATTAAACTTTCTTGGCATCACATTCATGATTTACTGTTCCTTTAAAGATTCAACATCACCATTAAAAACATTCATCTCCATCCCCGTGGATTATCATCATTTAATCAAACTTTTATTTCTGAATTACTTTCCTATATTCCCAGGCATTATAGAAAATCATCTTATAATACTAAACGCTAGGGGGCTCAACACGGTGAGTAGATGTACTACTCATTGAGTCTTTGCCGCTTATAGCAATAGTGTAGGCCCAATCTCCATCAGGAGACTAAACACGGGAAGCATAGGGCATACCTCGCACGTCTTCGCCTTATTCATAAGAAGGGTAAGAAAAGCTAGATGCCTTGAGTTGTGAGGAAATGTAATGTAGATAACAACCAATCAAACCACCAAACATTCAGCCAACACATCCATTTCAAACCATCATCCCTAATGTCCTCTCTGAAACCCATATGCATAAACTGATGTATCTCATCACTCTAGGTGTCATCCGCTTCCACAAACACAAGGCCTCTCTGCCTTCACATATCACAACACCCACCCAGTGTCACATAAAAACACATGCAGCAGGAAAAACAACACATTACATTAATTGGCCTCTTAGCCCTAATTCACAACAACAGTGTAACATAGAACCCTTCAGACAATTCAATCAATCAAGGTCATAAATTAATCTTGAATTAAAATATTTAATTCATTGGTTCCGACATAATGAACCAAAACAGTAAGCTATCACAAGGATTAAACATGCATACTATGCGAACATAATCAACATCAAACCACAATAATCAAATTCTATTTCATCCCTCTTTATTTTTAGCCAATTAATTATCAATTAATTATGACTTTACGTTATTTACCAATTTATCAAGAACAATATGCTAACAAGAAAGGCATAAATATCACACTATCTAGAAGACATGAGGCAACAACATACGTCCAATCTAATTTCTTAATCTGGTTCAAATATTTAATTAGGTCAATTCAAATGTGATCCAATGGGCTAAAACATGCTAACTCTACATTTGCACATAACAAATAGGGAAGCCACAAATCCCCGACATCAATGGTCAAAGAACACTCAAGAAACTGGGTAGACATTCCACGATTCCTCCTTAGATCTCCCCTCCAAACACAACCAAGACCAACACTCATCATTCACAACATCCACAAACCTAGATCCACTCATAACGGGAATAGATCTATGTAGACGAGTGAAGAGTAGGAGTAGATCTATGCAGATATAAGAAAAATCAAATGAGACGATGAAGAACGACCACATACCTCAAGAAACCGGCTTCGATCCGCCAAGGGATGCTTCCGGGTCACCTTCAAAATGCTTGGGAGAGGCTCTTCCACCTCCAAGGAAGTGTATTCCCGAGTTATGGCTGCTTATGGGCTTAAAAGGGGTGGTTAAAGGCCAAAACGAGTTAGATCCACAATTTTAGGATCTAATATTAAGTGCTTGCACGGTTCGTTCGCAGGGTTTAACAAACCATGCGCTAACTGTGCCTTATCTTCTACCTCGACAACCCTTCCTCGCAAGGGTAGTCATCATGGTTAGACAAACCATGTGCTAACCGTGTGTAAGCTACTACGTCTAAAAATAACCTTGCTCAGTTTCCACACAGTTTAGGCAAACCATGTGCCAAACGTGTGAAAGCTATTACCCTTTAGCTTTCCTTAAAATGTCCACCCAAAAGCTCTTCCAAGACACCTTGACATCCCAGAAGACCTACCACACCACATCTCACAATGTAATGGACCAGAGAGGTCCGGGCCATTACATCAGATACCTCTCAAAACATTCTCATCCTAGAGAATCCAAAACCCATCTAAAGAAAAAATGAAATGGGGTCTGAAAAAATAACCCACAGAGATACCTCTCAAAAGGGAGCACACCACCAAAGCAACAAAGCAAGCCATCTCATCAACATGAAGGTTTCATATCCACAAAAGGAAACATCATTACATGAATGAGTTAAATATTAAACAACTCTGGGTACTAAGCACGTATATGTGACTGAAATTCACCAGTACTCTCCTCCATGCCACCGTGTCGCCACAAGACACAATCTAAGGGGATGGAACGTCCATGTAACACCTTTTCCTTGTAGTCTTGGATCTCCACAGGTCGTTCCTCAAAAGTTGCATCATCATCAACCTCGTTCTCTCCCCAATCGATGATGTTAGAGTCTTCATGAAGATAACAACGTAGCTGTGATACATGGAAATCATCTTGTACCCGACTCATCCAAGGGGGAAGCGCTACTCAATATGCCAGATCTCCAACACAAGGTAACACCTAGAAAGCCCGAACAAAGTAGGGAGAAATATTACTCCCATGAACAATCCTCCGCTGCCCAGGACTAGGAGTCACCTTCAGAAACAAATGATCCCCAACATTAAACTCTAAGGGTCTCCTCCATTGATCGGAATCTGATTTCAAATGATTGTGCGCTATCTTCATCCTCTCATGAAACACCTGAATCATCTCATTTGTATTATACACTAGTTCCAGTCTGAGAAATGCTGACTCTCTGACACCAATCTAGTACAACAGAGAATGGAAAGGTCGGTCATACAAGGCTTCAAACGGAGCCATACCGATGGTGGAGTGAAAACTGTTATTGTAAGAGAACTCCACCAAGGGTAAGTGTCTCACCTATGAGCATCCAAAATCAAGAACACAAGTGCGTAACATGTCTTCAAGAGTCGGATAGTTCACTCCGTTTGACCATCCGTTTGAGGATGAAAAGCTGTGCGAAGACATAGCTGAGAACCGAAAGCGTGTTGGAGACCTCTCCACACCCAAGAGTTAAAATGAGGATCTTGATATGAAATGATCATCCTTGGGACACTATGATGCCTCACCACCTCCTCTAGATACTGCCTCGACAAAACTTCTAAGGAGCTCAACTCCTTGAATGCAATGAAGTGGGCCAATTTTGTTAAATGTTCCACTACCACCCATATAGCATCATGTCCTTCCAGAGCTCGAGGTAAAACTGTATTAAAGTAAATTGAGGTATACTCCCACTTCCACTGATGAATCTTTAATGGAAAAAGAATACCACGAGGAACACAGTGTTTGGCCTTCACCTTCTTGTAGACAAAACATCGAGACAAAAACTCCACAACCATGCGATTCAGCCCAGGCCACCAAAACTAACTCTTCAAGGCTCGGTACATCTTTGTGATGCCAGGATGTACTACTATAGGTGAACTATGGAACTAACTGAGAACCGTCTCGTGCATCGTCAAGGGAACCAAAAAACCTCCTTGATACAAAACTCGGTGTTTTTCATCTTCAGAACATCCATCAGGGGCCTCAGTACAAACAACTCGGTCTCTCCATACTTCCACTTCATGATCCCCCAATTTGGACACTTCCACCTTCTGCATTAGGGGTGATCACACTGCCATCTAGAGAAGACAAACTCTACCCCTAACATCTCCCATATCAAGATGAAAAGCTGACAGTTACCCCATTACTCTCCAGGAATCACCAAATTCACACACAGTATCACTATGTGACTTTCGGTTCAACACATCAGCTACAACATTCCCTTTTCTAGGTGTATAAGATATTTAGAAGTCGTATTCATGCAATTACTCCATCCACCAATGATGTCGCATGTTTATGTAACGCTGGGTAAAAAAATAACTTAAACTCTTATGGTCGGTGAAGACCACTAAGTGCTCACTAATGAGGTAATGTCTCCACAACTTCAACGCAAACACCACTGCTGCCTACTCAAGATCATGGGTGGAAAAGTTGCGTTCATGGGGATCCAACTGTTAAGACCCATAAGAAACAACTGACCTCTATTGCATTAGAACATAGCCTAACCACAGATGTGAAGCATCACAGAAAATGTCAAAATGGACTCCCTCAGTTGGAAGACAAAGAACGAGAGAACTTACCAACTTCTCTTTTAGACACTCGAAAGCTTCTTAACACTGATTAGTCCATACGAAGTCCCGATCCTTCCAGATCAATGATGTTAGAGGGGCCGCAACCCATGAGAAATTGGCCATTAACCTCATATAATATCCCGCGAGGCAAAGGAATCATCGCACCTAAGACACGGTCTTGGGGGCTGATCAAGACACCATTGCTTCTATCTTCAACGGATCCACAACAACTCCCGGTTGGAATAAAACCCACCCCAAGAAACAGACTTCTCAAGCCCAAAACTCACATTTCGACAACTTTCTGAATAGTTGATGTCAAAGAAGATCTCCCAAAACGAATCGAAAATGCTCAGCATGCTTCACATCAGACGTGGAGTATACAAGGATGTAGTCAATGAAGACCACTACGAACATGTCCAGGAACTCACGGAACATAGTATTCATCAAACCCATAAACACAGCTTGAGAATTTGTCCCACCGAATGGAAGTGCAACGAACTCATATTTCCCATGACGACAACGAAATGTAGTCTTCAGGAGATCATCACCCTTTACATGCATATGATAATACCCTGACCGTAATTGGATCATTGAGAAACATCTTGTACCCTTCAGTTGATCAAATAAGTCATCAATCCATGGAAGAGGATAGCGGTTATTTATTGCCACATTGTTTAAGCAACAATTATAGACACACAACCGCAGACTACCGTCGGCCTTCTTCTTGAACAAGACCGGTGCACCCAATGGTGACACACATGGCTGAACAAAACTACACTACAAAAAACCATAAAGTTGTATACATAGCTCTCTTAATTCGTATGGGGCCATCCAATACGGAGACATAGAGATAGGAGGCGCTCTTGGCTGTAGCTCGATCCCACAATCGATCTCTCGTCGAAGGGGTAATGCTACAACCTCTTTGTGAAAGACATCAGGGGACTCTTCCACAACCCTAGCGAACAACAACTGTTGAACCTATGATGAACTCAACATCAACTCGGCCCTCATGGACGATATGAATTGAACACGCCTATGACCCATCCGAGGATCTCGCTCACCAACAAACAGGACCTTCTATCCATCGACGCCAAGGAAAATGACATTCTTCCTGAAGCAATCCACAATATCCTACAACGAATACAACCAATCCATGTCGATGATGACATTATATGGTTGTATCCGTAAACACAAAAAACCCCCCCAAGAGCGGTGCTACCCCAACACTAGATCACAATCTCTTCACACTTCAAACAAGTCAGCTCGACCTCCAACTGGCATAGTCAACACAATGGGCACTGGAAGCCTCACCACCTCAAGTCCCAAAGCGTGGAAAAGGGTAGGTGATATGAAAGAGTGTGTCACTACTGAATCCAACAAGGCACACACCAAGGTAGAAAACAAGAAAAGCGTACCTCAAACGACATCTGTCTAGTCTGGTGCTGGCAACGCAAAAGAATGAAGCTGACCAGAGCCTGCTCTACGACCACTCTGACCTTGATTACGACCACCACCACGGTCACACTTTGCTCTCTGAGGATGGGTATCGTCATGGGGATGTCATATGCCTGCCCCATCATCCCTCTAGTAGTCAAAAGCTAGTGAAAATTGTTGTTGCTGCTGCCTCGGCTGGAACTGTCTCAACGGATGAACCTCGAGCGGAGCACCAGCTACATGATGACTGCTCTGAATGGTCGAACACTCTAGCTGCTGATGGCCATGACCACCACATGAAAAACAAGCTCCTGATCCCTTTTCAAAGTCCTGAGAGTTTCCGCCTCCAGAGAAAAGAGATGGTAAGGGCAGCGACATACCCTCGGGTGAACGGAAACTCTTCTTCCCTGAAAACCGAGAACCTCGGTCAACAGCTCTTCTCTGTGAGGAATCGTGCTGATTCCTCTCTCGTGACCATCTAGTCCTGGCCAAAGTCCTCTCAACAACCTCTACCCACACCAGCTCTTTATGATATATCTTCAGCATAAATGGGGTAACCTGGCGCTAGATCTATGGACGCAAGGCCGCCTCGAAATGCCTCGCCCTGGACTCCTCATCTGGTAACAGATCCAAAGCATATCATAAAAGGTTCATAAAACAGATTCCAATCTCTTGAACACTGAAGATCTCCTACCGAAGGGTACGAAGCTCATGGAAAGTGGACGGCTTCGTAGTCAAAGAATGAAACTCAACTCTAAACTTTTCTCGGAACTCCTCCCATGAGATCTCTGACTCCTCACAATCCCCAAGGAACAAGAGCCACCACTGCCTCGTTGCTCCATGAAACATCAACACATCCAAGGACACCCAGTGCTCCTTCCAAGAACAGGTCGAACTGAATCCTATCTCAGCCACCTCCAACCAGTCTTCCGTGACTGTATCTAAAATGGAGCCCTCATTCTTCTATAGACTCTTGTTCTGAAACTCTGGGATTTGCTTCCTCCAAGTGTCATCTTCGTCATCCTCCACCTTGCGGCGATCTGCTGGGAAAGCTTGCATGACATATTCTATGCGAACCTGATGAGGACGTCGACCTAGAGCCATACATGTAAAACAAAAAAACGTTAGAGCTCCTATTCCTGGAATATGGAAGACTCATCATTAATCAATTTATTGTATTATTTCATTCATTTTAGGTTAACATATCCAAAGGTCTACCCATTCAAACATAGAGACAAAGAAGAATGATGCATGATCCTTTCCTTGGTCTCTACCCTGCAGCAAGTATCACCTTCTTTAGTAGCCACTGTAAACTTAATGGTCTATGAAACAGATCATAGGGTTCCCTAAATGTTTATGTATCTGCCAATCTCCAATGTTTACCCCTCTTTCTAAACATGAATGACAACATTTCTCTACCAACCCAAGCAACATCACATGTGCCTAACTCTGATCTCCATCAAATACCTCAACCTGACCTCTGATACCACTCTGTCATGATCCCCTCCCCACAAAGTGTACCCCTCCTGGGCCGACAATGTTGAAAGTGAGATAATGACCCCCGAGTCCTGCCTCCAGTAGGCCACAAGTTGGCGACTAGTACCGAGGGTATAGTAAACACACAAATGGGTGGCATTACCCTTTAAGAGAATGCATGCTGAAAAGAGAGATTAGATAGAATCCAATCAACTTCAACTCAGAACTAAAATATAAAAGAAACCCATGACAATATATGAAATTCCATGCAAAAGTACTACAACTGACAGGGGAAAACTACAAGTACCCAAAAGAAAGGAAAATAAAGCATCAACCACAAGACGAAACAACTACTACAACCACCATCCAGTAATCAACCTCCAGATCTCCAACCTTCTCTCACTGACCTGAAAAACAGTTCATATTTGAATTGGATGAGTATAACAGTATACTCAGTAGGATCCTCCTTGAATCCTCTAGTGAAAATGTAAAGAGAGCATGCTAAAGCATAGTGAACAACAAATGAAACTAACAAGTCACCAAAACAGGTATACTATGTTCCCAACCTCACCATGTCAACTCACTCCATGTAACACATACAAGAATATATCATATAGTAAAGACTATCAAGGGTACCCCGCTACTACTTCCCCACTGGTTTGCCCCATTTTCCCAATGACATACGTCCTGTGAATCTCTCTCCAAGGGCTTACCCATATAAACTAGTGCTATGCTCCACAACATGCACCATGTACACTACAAAGGCTTGCCTGCAGACACCTGGGCTAAGTTCCACACCATCCTCACAACCAAAAGTAACCAGGTAGGATCCGAGATCCACCACAGCCTACATAACTTGTATCATATGCCAGGTATTGTACCTCAGGCCTTTACAGCCCATACGACAAGTAAGGATCCTCAAGCCATCACAGCCTATACATGTTACAACTATAGTAGTCCATAGGATAATATATCCAGAATATATGTGTGGAATAAAACACAAGCCATTACCGCCCTCTACACACATATATAGGGAAACAAACCATTGTACCCATGACACAAGTATCTAAAATGAGAAGAGAACAAGGTCAAAGGGGGTAGTCATCCATTCATCCTTCTATCAAGATCTTGGAAGAAACACCCCCCAGGGCTCAGAATCCCCAGGGTGTCAGTTGCCCTTAACGATAGGGCAGAGTAGCATATAGAAACACAAAATGTATAGAATAAATATAACTCACAACCAAACTATGGTAAAATCCTAGTCTTAGCCTCAATTGCAGCTAATGTCTCTCAGACTCTAGGATGCTATTTCTAAGACTAGGCTTCCTATAAGTATAGAACCAGTTATAGAACTTCATTAGGTTACTTCACTAACATTTTCATCAATTCCACTTTACGTTAATTAATTATTTGCACGTTAATTAACTATAAATAAAACCACAATTAAACATTCTTGGGATCACATTAAAGAATTACTGTTCCTTTAATGTTACAAAATCACTATTAAAAACCTACATCTCCATCCCCTTGGATTATCATCATATAATCAAACATTCATTTTCGAATTACTTTCCCATATTCCTAGGCATTCTAGAAAAGTATCATATTCTACTAAACACAAGGGGGCTCAACATGGTGAGTAGATGTACTTCCCATCGGGTGTTTGCGGCCTATAGAAAGAGCGTAGGGCCAATATCCCTTGAGAGGAAAAACACAGAAAGCACGTGGAATACCTCGTGTGTCTTCGCCCCTTGCAGAAGAAGGGTATGCAAAACCAGATTCCTTGAGTAGTGGGGAAATGTAATGCAGATAACAACCTATCAAAGCTCCAAACATTTAACCAACACATACATTACATACCATCATCCCTGGTGTCCTTCCTGACACCCGCATTCATAAACTGATGCATCTCTCTACTCTAGGCGTCATCCGCTGCCACAACCACAAGGCCTCTCGGCCTTCACATAATATAACACCCTCCCATGGTCACATCACAACACATGAAGTAGGAAAAACAACACATTACATCAATTGAGATCTCAGTCCTAATTCAAAACAAGAGGGTAACTCAGAACACTTTAGAGAATTCAATCAATCAAGTTCATAAATTCATCTTGAATTAACATATTCAATTCCTTGGTTCTAATATAATGAACCAAAACAGTAAGCCATCATAAGGTCTAAACATGCTTACTATGCCAACTTAATCAACATCTAACCACAAGAACCAGATTCTATTTCATGCTTATTTATTTTAAGCCAATTATTTATCAATTAATTATAGATTTATGTTCTTTACCAATTTATCAAGAACAACATGCTAACAAGAAAGGCATAAATATCACACTATCTAGAAAACATGATGAAACAACATAAGTTCAATACAATTTCTTAATCTGGTTCAAATATTTAATTACGTAAATTCCATTGTGATTCATAGTGCTTAGACATGCTAACTCTACGATTGCACATAACAAATAGATAAGCCACAAATCCCCTAACTCAACGGTCAGTGAACACTCATGCAACCATGTCTACTTTTTACGATTCCTCCTTAGATCTCCTCTCCTAACACAACTAAGACCAAAGATCATCATTCCCGACATCCACAACACTATGTCCACCCATAATAGGCATAGATTTAAGAAGACGAGAGAAGAGGACCAGTAGATCTAAGAAGATCTAATAAAACCAAACAAGACGAGGAAGAAAAACCACATACCTCAAGAAACAGGCTTTGATCCACCATGGGATGCCTCCAGATCACCTCCAAAACGTTTGGGAGAGGTTCTTCCACCTTCGAAGAAGGGTAATCCTGAGTTATGGCCGCCTATGGGCATAAACGGGGTGGTTAAAGGCTAAAACGAGTTAGATCCACAATTTTCGGATCTAACATTAAGTTCTCGCACGGTTCATTCACATAGTTTAACAAACCGTTCACTAACTGTGCATTAGATTATGCCTCGACAAACCTTCCTCGCATTGTTAGTCTGCACGGTTAGACAAACGGTGCACTAACCGTGTGTTAGCTACTACCTCCAAAAACAACCTTGCATGGTTTCTAAACAGTATAGGCAAACAATGCACCAACCGTGTGAAAGCTATTACCCTTTATCTTTCCTTCAAAAGTTCACCCAAAATAACCTCCAAGTAACCTTGACCTACCGAAACTCCTCCAACACCACATCTCACAAAGGAATGGACCGGAGAGGTCCAGGACATTACACCATAATTCCAAGTAATCATGAAAAACACCTTAATAGAGAATTTAGAGACACAACGAAACCCATCCATCAACCACACGAAGTGGGTAAATGAATGTAGGTAAATCATGCAAACCAATTATCTGGCAATTAAACAGATTCATTAATATGAATGCATATCATATTTCATCACAACATTGTAGAATTATATTTTGACCCATTCAATCATCTATTCTGTCATTCTTTACACCATTATTCATATAATCATGCTTTTCTTTATCATGGTTTCTATCTTCTAAGACAAACTCAAGGCTCCACACTGATATCTCATCATCCATCCCATTATTATATCACATCGCATAAAAAGGGGAATATAAATATCACATTGAAGTTAGCAAGAAACTATCATATCCAAGATTGAAAAATTTTCCTAAAAAATAATCCAAACTTCACATGCATGCATGATCACACAACGCCAACACAACACATTAAAACAAACATCCTTATCCCCATACATTTATCTATATTAAAATACTAGTTTTTGTTATTTCTTTAATTATCAAATTAAATTAACATTGGTTCCATCTATGGCCATGTTAAGGAATCAAATATAATATGTGTTATTTGGTAATGACTGAATAAAACCCAATAAATTTTTTTTTGATGAACAACAAATAAAAAATATTGATAAATTATATATATATATATAATATAAATATTATTTTTATCACAATGATAAGTCACCCAAATATAGTGATGATTTGGGATGACTGAAACCAAAAAATTGGATTAGAAAAATGGAAAATAGAAAACAAATGCAACAATAGGATTTACATGCATCGGTCCATTTAGATAAACTTGAATGTATTGATTCTCACCCACACATGCACTTTTATTAGATGATGAAAACAGAAATATATTTCTGTGTAGATAGGAAAAGAAAATATGAACATAGAATGCCCCTAAGAACGAAAATAGAAACATTGCATAAGAAGAAGGAACACAGAATGAATCATGTTTAAGCAGAACATAGAACCCTAGACACATGTCCACGAATCCAGATCACTTCAAGAACAAGGAACATTGATCATGAAGAATCATTGGATATCATTATAGGATGTTCATACTAGGTCTTTAGATTTGATCAATGGTCACACGTCTTCATCAAGGAAGAACCCCAAGAGGATCCACAATGAGTCTCACACTAACATTGTTTAGGGGTCAGTGGGACAATAGATGAGTCTACTGAAAATTATGATAGCACCAGAACTAGTGATCATGAAGCTGATAAAGATGGTTTTAGAAATTATAGCATATAATAAGCAGACAAAAAATATTAGTGGGAGGAAAACTAACCACCAGTGGCGATTTGGTGTCAATTTTGGGAATCTGGATATCTGGTTTCTAGATGATATCGACTGCCTACAATTATGATTTTATGATCTATTTCATATTTCTAATGCATGAACTGTATGTATGATGAACCCCTCAGTCTGAATAATAACAAGATATCTGCACAAAAAAGGGGATGCTCTCATGAAGCCAATGTCGAACTACCCACCCAGTGGCACATGGAATGGCTCAAATCAGGTGATGTCTAGGTTAGATTAGGAAACAATATCTATTGAATAAATTAAAGGAATATAATATATTCACATTAGATAGACATGGATTCATCACAAATCATGAAAGACAAAAAATTTAGTGGTCCATATAAATCAGCTCATGGGGTAGAATGAAACCAAAATCCCTTAAATATTAAAATGAGAATATATTTAATAATAAATATATCATATTTAATCAATTTAAATATATGGAAATTTTAATTGGTCCCATTAAAATATCCAATATGAAAAAAACAATATAAAATTTAAAAAGTATCATTCATTTTAAACTGAAAATAGGTGATATTACTCCAACTAATTGTTATTCATCTAGATCTCAGGTCATGATATCTATGAAATGCTTGAACATGGATAAAGATGAATCCTTTTTCAAGATTTACTATGGGTTTTCATCTGTGTGTATCATATTAAAACACACTACTCCACTTTGAATAATTTATCAAAAAAAATGAATCCCAATATCTATGTGATTAGACCTACCATGGACTAATTTTTTTATAATAAAGAGAATACTGAGAATCAAAATTTACAATAATAACAAAATTAATTATATTATGTTCATAAATAAAACCTTGAATCCATATGGATTCATTTATTTCTTTTTCCAGTGCAATGTACATGGATGCATGGTTCGAGAGGGTCGCCAGCGAGTGCATATTACACTCCTATGATATTTTTCCTCCACATGTAGAAAATAAAAAACCAGTTATTGATTTCAATGTATCAACATTTCTAGCATATTCAGAATCCACATAGTCAGTAACTAAATTAGAAGAATTAATATTCCTACCATATAAAATTCAAAACGATGAAGTTTGAGTAATGTACCTCAACTACCATTTTAGTGAATGAAAATGTGGAATTCTTGGATTTTCCATAAACCATATCAAATTATATATATAAAAAGATACATCTGGTTATCTATAAATCATATAATACAGAATATATCCCACTACAATAGCATATGGTATTCCACTCATATATTTAGTATTAGAAGCTATGGATAGTGACTGAGATAAATGAAATAAAAAATTTTGCCCCAAAAAAATAAAAATAGAATCTAATTAATAAAATAGACACCTCCTAAACACTTTAATGACATTGGAACATTGAGATAGATAATGAAGTGTATTCTTCACATCCCTAATAATTTCAATGCCCATAATTTTTTAAAACGCCTAGGAATATTCATTTAAATGGATGAATTCAATTATATTTTGAAAATGATATTTATTTCATATCACAATATATGAGTAACATGTTTTTCCATATACCAGTAAATAAAAATTAGATTTTAAAAAAAATCAAAAAAATACTCTTGCATCAAACTGACACCAGCTGAAGTAATTTTATTACATGAATAAATAAAACATCTTATACAATGATCTTGATTATTATTTAAATACATATAAAAATTTAGTATTCAAAGAAACATTGTTATATTTATATTCATGTATAGAACTAGAAATAGGATACCTATATTATTTTTCATTTTAATCACTATGCATGAATATTTTTTTTATATCTATAAATTCGATATGGAAATATAAATGGACAACAAAAGATAGAATAATTCATTTTGAAGAAGGTTTCACTACACAGTGAAAAATTTCAGAGTAATCAATTAATTCTCATTTAAAGAATTGTTTGGTTCCAATTCTTGATTTAGACTAAATTTCTTTTCCTATAGTATTGTATTATTTTGTTTTATATATCAATCAACAAGAAATTACCTTGTTGTTGGTGACATATTAAAAATGGGCCTAGTATGGTTTTTTTCTTAGGGATTTAATCTCATTTTCCATAGTTGAAATACAATACATAGAGTTTTTGTCATTTATATCTCAATTGAATCTTTGGGATCCTCTCCAAAAATATACACATAATAATATAATATAAATCCAAGAATATAACAATGTTTGTACCTAAAAGGATGTGTAATGAAGCTCATACACATATCCATAGTGATATGATAACCCCTAAGGATACTAGGAACTCAATTATCAAGTGTATATTTAAAATCAGACTATGAAATATAGATCAGCCAGAGAAATACGAACCCATGAGTTGGAAGGTTTTTTAATAAGAGAATCGCTAACACCAATAGTGATAGCTTTTACCCAAAAGGATCTGCATGTTCATCAGATGGGGGTTATTTATCCCCAATTTAATAGAATTATTAAAACTGCTATCATATTTGGGATTGCTATATATTAAGTAAACTGATGTTGTGATAGATTATACACAAAAGGATTTGGTAAAGCCCGAGCATGAATGAATTCTATGAACCCACTCAAGAATTAAATGAATTATACACTCTCCAGTACACTAATATTGATGAGTATTTCTCATGGATTGCTGCTTTAAAATTCCATCACATTTAAAAAACACAATAAAATAGGAAGATAGGTATTCAATTCCATTCATAGTTTTCAAATCCATTAATCTCTTCACAAATTGATTTTCTATAGAGTCGATCAATGTTTTAAGCACCTTAAAGGAATAAAATGTATATCAAAAAATGTATTCCTTAACGGTCCATGAAAATATATCTATAAAGGTGACAATTCAAGATCCTCCATCATGGGAGTTCTTCGTCGATGGTTACTATAAATCAAAGTGATCATAATATATTGGATGACTAGATTTAAATCTATATGATTGTAAAATGAACCTTTTAGAATTGTTGTAATGCCCCGACCCCAGTTACCCAGAGTCTGTGCATTATTGCTTAACATTGGCATGATCACAAAAGATAATGTCATGGATGACCAATTTGTTTAGTATCCTTGGAAACACTAGATACATTCATAAATGTTAAATTACATCATAATGTGAAAAACAACATTAAAAAAGTCTCTACAGTCCACACCCATATCCCCTTCAGACTATCCCTGCAGGTCAGTCATAAAATATTTCCTCACATTCTAGAAAAATAAAACATAGAAAGGGGTGAGCTCAGATCCTCAATAAGGATAACAATATAGCAGAAACGTTCATAATAATCATAAACAATTAAGGCAATGTATAACTAAAACAAAAGCCTTTTAAACTTGAAATTGAGTATAATATGGAAATAATAAAATGAAATAATGCAATTTACTTATTCACATGGATATTCTACTAGTCGGATAATTACATGCAATATCAATAACCACTTTCATAATGATTGAATGCATAATTCCAGACTATCAGATAATTCGATCTAGTGGACTTGAGGGTAATTATATGAAAATATAATTTTAAATGACCACAATGTAGCCCCTATGATCACATTTTTTTCCACATAGAAAACTGTAAAGTGGGAAAGAAAATATCTTGCCCCATACTAATGCCCATGTTAGGGATCCACTGCTTGATCCCTAGTGCATATCATATTTACCAATGGTAGGATCTAAGTCACATTCTACATCCTACAATACATCCACCTTCAAATTTGAGTATCCTTAAAAAATACTTTGGAACATCCACATCACTCCATGCCAAATCATTTGACCCTGTGGAAGGGCCTACATTGTAGACAACCACCACGGAGTAGCCAAATCTAAAAATGAAGTAGCCCACATTATCGTCCAATGAGCCTCCCTACAACGCATTTAGGAGACCACCACACTGAAGTTTATAAGATGACCCAACCCATGGATCAACAACACAACCTAGAATTAGATAGTACTAGAAACAACCGTTTTTCTTCATTTATCCTTTAAACTCATTAAAACAAAATCTATGTGCCTCCAACATGACAATCACACAAATGGTAGTTCCTCTACGGTTTGATCCATTAAACTGTTTATGTATAAAAACATTAAAAATTTTACATGATTATATATGAAATGATTTTTTATAATTTTAGATCACATAATATATTCAAATTATTCTATCGTACACATTTTAAAATAAATAATATTTTATACAGTTCGCACTATAAGAATAATTTATGATATCAAGCGATAATAAGGGTTAAAATAGAAACAAATATTTATGAAAAAATATCAATATATTTAAAAAACCTCTAATGGATCCCCATATCAACATATAATGATCAAAATATCAATGACCACGTTTAAAAAATCTTGAATTGATTAATAATAAAAATCATTGAAATGAGAAACTATCATCTATATGTATAATGATCTTCCAATTTATAATTGTACTCTATTTATAAATATTTAAATTTTTTTTTATATTTTTTATAGTGTTTATAATCAATTATCCTAGAGACCACATTATCATATAGATATGTTGGCATAAATTTTCATCCAACTGTGCATCCTAATAAATGTTTTTAATATGATTCATGATAACAACTATATCCAGTGAAGAAATGTTATTTCTAGAGAATATAAAATGTAGAATTAAAAAAAAATAATGAATTAAAATTATAGTCCAATACATATAAAATTCTTATTTAAATTTAATATAGTTTAATATTTTTTTATATGATAGTATAATTACAATACATTACCATACTGAGACATCAATCCTTGTAATTAATGTATTTTTAATCTCCCTTGTATGATAGAGTGTTTAAATGATTAGTTTGATAAACTCATACTCCAAGAGATAAGCTACACATTTCTATCAATGATAAGTTTCTAGATTGTGCATACACAAAAATTGATATCTGATAGAAGATGATAAATTAGAATAAGAAGAATAAGTGGTAGATCATATAATGCTAGTTATCATATTGGATAGGATAATTGGACATGGAAAATCATATTTTGACTTTTGGAATAATGATGGATAAGAATAAAATTGTTTGAACAAAATTCTAAACTAGTTATATATTATGTACTCAGAAATCATACATTTAAATTACATTAATAAAATTGTCTAAGATTCATTACAAAGTATAAAATGTTCTTACTATACTCTGGGTAATAAAGTGAAGAATTTCTTTCAATGATCATATTTTTTAATGTTGATAAAGTATAATTATTACATATTTATTTTAAAAATTTTATTAAATAATTTCATTTAACTTGATGCACTTGCACTATTTAATTGGACATAGTGCTAAACGAGTGTATGGGAATATCCTACTTATTATATTCCATAATAAATGATTGGGTTCGAGTTGATTGTGTGGTTTATGATTTTTCCAACCCATACAAAGGACTAGATATTATTATTGATTATAAAACCATGTAAATTATTATGTTCATTTTATTATGTGTATTATTTGATTTAATTAGCGAAAAAACCCATTAACCCGAGGGGATGTTTTTTTATTAAAAAGGAAACATAAAAGATAAAAATATCACCGATTCACCCACTCCCACTCTTAGTGATTCCAAAATCATTGTTGGGTATTCTTAATAGGTTTCAACTATAACCACCTAAGAAATCAGATATTATAAGCTATTAACTTTTTTATACATGAGCATTGTCATAAAATTTTTGTTTCAAGAAACACATGTATGAAAAATACTCATTAATCATTCCTTTTTTATCATTACTAAAATTTAAATCAAATATTTCATTATCCAATTAAAATAACACATGGTATAACACATTTAGTTAAAAATAAAAACATGCATCAATTTATTTTACATCAAAATAAATGAAACAACATATTTGATAAACATACATCCAATTTTATTCTATATAATAATGAAAACATTTATAAGCAATATGCTATATATACAAATTCATCAATTACAAAATGATAAAAGAAGTTTAAAAACATGTTATATATTCCATAATGTAAATAGAACACTTTCTTGAAAAACAAGAATAATACCATTATCATTATGGAAAGAAACAACATGGGATTTCTAAACATAAACCAATTACATTCAATAATCTATTTTAATAGTTATCAGGTTATTTACACTTCCTTCTAAAGGCATAAACAAAGAATAATTTATAATTTCATGTAAATAATATGGATTATAAATGAATCCCCTACCTCATGGCTTTAATATTCTTGTCATGAGAATGATTCAATGTCATTTATCTATGTTCAAGATTGTTTTGAGGATCCTATGATATCCAAATGATGATGTCCCATGAACACATTGATAAATAAAAATGGAAAACCCAATAATGTTATGGATATCATCATTCATAATTTGGAATGTTGGAATTGTATAAACCAAAATCAAATAGAGATAATACTATAGAAAAGAGGAAGATCATACCTTGGATCTACAAAAATTGAACACAAAAAGTAGAATTGATCATTATTAAAAGAGAGAATCAAAGACTTCAAAAAGCACCCATGGGTTGCTAGGTTCCAAGAAGAAGGTGTGGTAGAAAACCGAGTCCTAGGGCCTCAGGGGTATTTATAAGGAGGCAAATTTTTGAAGAATATAGTGTAACACCAAAACCATGAAGTATTCCACCATGACCACTACACCTTAACAGGAGACCATATCACACTAGAAAGTAAAATGTGTGACTGTGATCCACTTTTGGATCCATAGTTCATATCTTATTTCCCCAAGGGAAGGGACTATGACCCATCATACAATACACATTGTAATTACACCCAATTGTTTTAGCCTCAAAACCCACTAATTTGAAGCCACATTAATCTAGGCCACATCATTCGAAACCTGGGATGGCCCAAATTCATAACCACCGACCATAGTGTAGCTAGGGAAAAAAATAATGTAACCTCGATTTTCCACCATTGAGCCTCCCTTTGCCATAGTTAGGAGACCACACCACATAAACCCAGATTACAATACACAGTAATGCTGCACATTGAATACATTCCAAAATGGTACTGGCATCCACCTTATTCACTATTTTCTCTCCTAACTATTTGAAAACTCCCCTACTTGCCTCCAGTACCCAAATCACAAAAAGGGGAGGTCTACTATGTTATGAGACCATACAGTATATACATACAACAAGTAATAAAAATTTCACAAATATTACGTGAATTTATAGAATATAAGACCACCAATTATATTTAAATAGTTTCATAGTATACATTTAACAAAATATAATTTAATACAGTTCACACTACCAAAATAATTCATCATTTCATTCATTAGTAATTTATTATATACACTCAATTATGTCTGAAAATTATTAATATATTTTTAAATTGTCTATTAACCCCCACATCACATTATTTTATCCCAATTTCAATGAATCCATTAATCAAATTTAAAATAAATTCATCGAAATAGATTTTGATACATTCAAATATGGTGTATATATATAATGTCTCACAAATTCATAATTGAACATGGTTTATAAATAATATATTTTGTTATTATATTTCTCATATTACATTTTATTAGTGATCTATTTTTCATATAATTATTCTTGTATAAAAATTAATCCATCAATCCAACCAAAAAACATTTATTTCAATAATATTCATAATAACCTCTTTATCTTGTGATGTAAATTTTATTACAGTAAAATATACAACATAGACTGTAAATAATATTTAATATAGAATTCAATTTAGTGACTACTACTGGAACAAAAAATTTTCTACGTTGTATAATGTCTAATAATATTCTTATATGATAGTATAATAACCAACCAAGGTCATACTAGAGAGTAAAATATTTTTCGGTAATGTATTTTAAACTCCTCTTTTATGTCTCTGTGTTGAAATGTAGATTTTGTAAAATAATTGAATTGAAATATAATAATATATGGATTCACTAAATAAAAATGTAAAATCAAGTAGTCTAGATGGGGTTAACTTACAAATTATTATGATTCCAAAACAATTTTAGTTTATTAGATAATATTAAATTTTATATAATTAACTAACAACAAAAATTAACCCAATTACACATACCTAATAACAACAGCACAAAAACCGCTTTACACAGTGAAACCCATTATCATCACTGGTAAAAAAGCTCAGATAAAAAGTATACCTTCAGCAGCACAAAAAAAAAAGAAATGATAAAAGATACTTTTGATCATGATAAAAAACTGTTGTAAATTTGTCACCGTAATAAAATTTTTTATCCCTGATAAAGGTACTCCTTTATCATAAATTTTCTTTGGATCTATTAAATTCCCTCCCGCCTTTATCAATGCTTTATTAAAATGTGATGATAAAGAATCCCTTTATCAATAATTTTCCACTTGTGTAGAGAAATGGAATATTTAAATAAGATCCTTAAAAATAATATATTAATATTCTTATAAACATAATATATATTATTTAAATATGTTATTGATATGGATTAATAGAAATTTTAATAGAATACATAAGATATTTTTCCAAAATTGCTTATGAAATAATTAGATATATTTATAAATAATAATTATATAATTTTTGTCGAGTAAAAGTCATTTAATAATAATTTGAATATAAATATTATTAATAATAAAAGAAATAGAATAATTTGTAAATGTAACTTGAACATCAAATGAACATAACATTTGATCTAGGTGTCCATATTGGATGTACCACATGTCCAATAGAATATACTAATTATCTCTACGCCTTAATGACATACTGTAATGCATTTGAAACACTATTTACAGCCGTAAAAGGCGTAAATGGATACTTAATCTATGTATTTTAGTCTGGGTACCCCAATTTGTTATCATTCGATGGATTTTCAGACACTTTTAAGGGTGTTTTCTTTTCCATTTATGTTTTGACTGAATTTATACCTAGTTTTTACATTCATATTGATATTATGGGATTGATATTTTTTCAATTTTCAAAATCAACAATTATTTATTATAATACTATACAAATATATATATATATATATATATTATATGTTCCCCCATGATTAATTAATTTTATAAATATGTAGTTTATAAAATAAAAATATTAATTTTATTTCTCAATATATATATGTTATATAAATAAAATACAATATCAATTTTTTTAAAATACAAGTTTTTAAATATTTATATACATATAAAAATACAATTAATCCATATGTGATGTTTATATATATATATATATATATTTCTATCAGTATATTGGAAAACATATAAATGTTTATCTACATATTATAATATATGTGTAAAAGATTTATCATATAATATATATAAATAAAAATAAATTTTGTAATTATATTTATATATGCACACACATATATAAATGCATATATGTACCTATTTATAAACTCACACACACACACATACACATAGACAACAAATTTTACATATGTATTTAAATAAATAAATATATATATGGACATATAATGTAATGAAATATAAATAAATATGTGGATACAAAATGTGATATTATATATATATATATATTTATTTATATAAATAATAATATGTGAAACCAAACAATACATTTGAGTTGAAGAGTCATGAGACTGTGAGGAGGAGGTATCAGGTTCTAAACTCAGAAATGTTAAGGGTGTGTCGTTAGGTGATAATGTACCAAGTGCTATTAAAAAGAGGGATGATAGCGTTGTTAATGTTGGTGGGGGATACATCCACTATTATAAAGTGGGACATTGGATTCTAGAACAATTATTTCACCCTCATTATTCCCACACATAGTGTATGAAATTGATGTAAATGAAAAGTTTGTATTTATGAAAGATTGTTGTCCATGTTATGGACGAAATAAATGATATGGTCATGGGAATAGGTTATAGTTGAATAAAATTAATATTGCTTCTAATAACATAAAGGACATTGAAGTCATGATTGAGTTCTTTCAATAGATGCAACTCACCACGAATTTCATAAAAATATGATTGTAGATATAGGAGAACATTTGAAATGTAATCAAAGGTGATTACATGAATGTTTAGAGAATACCATGAATTTTGTACAATGAACATAGTTGATATAAGTAAACTGGCCATACCTAAGGATAAACCCCATGTGCCCTGGGGATAGGGCATAAACTAACATGGGGGGAACCTGTATCCCTCATATTCTCCCAAATTTTCTCAATCAACCTAGAAGCAACTATTTATTCTGATAATCACCCTCCCTTTAACCTTTGTTAACATCATTAAATTTTTGTTATCAATATATAATCTGATTTTCCTCCTCTATATATGGTGACACTGTTGTATCATCTTTGTTTATTCATTCAATTGTTTCCTATTGCTTTAGATTCTTATTCATGATTGTCTTACTAGACAGGGATACCTGATAGGCATGACTCTTCTATTCTATGATGTTTTTATGTACTCGAGTCATTCAATGATATTCTCTAGAGTCATATAGTGGTGAACATACCTAGTGAAAATACTAGTTGGATCTTCCTACTTGTCTCCATTTTTCATCACAGTCCTAAATAACTACATCACTCCCCTCTCAACAACACTTTTTTCTAGGATATATCACATCACCCTTCCATGACCCATCCTCATATTCTTCATTTATTCCAATGTATACCAACTCCCCTACTAGTTGAACATAGTACTAAATATTTCCCGAACTCTGTAAAATTAGGTTCATTAGGTTGAGGTTGGTCTTCAGTGAAGACATATTTTTAAATTTGATGGTAGTTCCTCTAATATGATTTATTTATTTTAACTAAATCATTTAGAAATATATTTGGAAAATTTCTATAATTCAATTTTATTAACTTCTCCACTATGATTTACAAATGATATTTTTAAATATATAAGCATGGTTCAACGATTATGTGGGAAAATTTGATTTAATTGTTTTTCTATTTTATGTTCAATATCAATTATAATTGATCATTTTTCATAGTTAAATTCTATTTATTTTTATAGAATTCATTTTTTCCAGTTTTTTTGGCTTACATATCATGTCACTATAACTTCTTGTTGTTCTTTTTAAAGGTAGTTTGGTTGATTATTCCTCTTATTATGATACATTTTCCAAATATAATTTTATGTAATTGAAGTGTCCTTGTAGATTTTAGTATCCCATAAATTATCAATCATGATATAAATTTTAATAAAAAAAATTAAAAATATAATAAATTATAATGTATGAATTATTTCAAATGTTTTATAATATACAATGATCCATGTAATAAATGGCTACTGGGGATGTTACTGGACGTGGAAGTAAATCCATGAGTGGATATTTTTAATATCATCTCGTATTCGGATAATTGATATATATTCAATAGAATTATATTTTATTTATTTCATTATATTCATAGGAAAAAAAAATTACAAACATTTATAATAAATTACCTTAATTTGAATGCATTAAAATATGTAGCATAATTTTATATACATACATTATATAATAATGAATATTAAAAATTTAATATAAATGAAAATTGGGCATGAGAAAAAATATTTCGGGGGATACTATAAGTAAATAGTGAATATTTGGAAAAAAATATTACAGAAAATTTCCAAGAGAGGAAATATGGGAATTAAAACAGAATATGAGTCTACATGTTCTATAAATAGAAGTCATCTGTGATTAGGGCATAAAAGAATTTGTCTTATATCTATTATTTTGATATATGATCTTGTTCACAAATTCTCAGCTATTTCATTTGATTAAACAATTGGTTAAATAATCTATAATTATTCTATTTCTTAAAAACATCCCGTGCACAATAGCTAAACTCCCCAATTGCAGCTGGAAATCATACCTACCAAAATAATAAAATCATATAAAAATCCTTCCATATACTAATGTATAGTATCAACAATGTATTTAATTATTCCCCATGGTGGATCACCTCCACCATGTCCCCTACACCTACTTCCCATTCAAAAACAGGTCAAAAACAATGTGTGCTTTTTTATTCCAACCTATTTAGGACACACACACCCTAGAATGATTGGGTGACATGGGTCCATCAATTTCATCAGAACACCAACCAGTTCTCATGTGAAATTCTTGTCCCTTTGATGAAGTTTTAAAACTGATGTGAAACCACTACTCAATAATGCTTTATAAATTCAAAATTATAGTCTTAAAAAAATTACCAAAATGTTAGACAAATTTTTCTTAACTAGACACAACATCATGAATTGATTTGGAGATGCAAAAGTGCTTCCTTAAATCATCAAGATTCCTAATGAATAGTATTCTATCATGTAAAATAGATTCCAAGATTAGGAACAACATCAAATTATTGGTTAAACTATTTGTAATCATAGGAGGATAGGCTTACCATAAGCTCCTTAGGATGTGTTTTAATAACTGAAAATTATTCCTCAAAACCTAGCTCTATATTGATCACTATAATGAATCAATTCATTATTTTGGTCAAATTGATTTTCAAATACATTAAAGATGAGTTTCTCTCATTCCAACTCCAACCATATATAGAATGAACAAACACAGATACACTTCCTATGCAATCATCGTAAATGTGAACTTTCTATTTTGGTTTTATAGATTTATAAGACACTTCCACACCCTTGATTTTAATATTGTTGTTCCAAATCCAATACAAACATTCTCCTAGCCCATCACGCTACACTCAATCACTTACCTACCTTTTGATTCAGGTGATTTCCTAACCCGATGACACGGTCAGTCAAATATATTCCCTAGTTCACCCTTATTAGAAAATATGAGTAATTTTTTAGTTAGCATGGCTGTATAGGGCGGAAGGGGTTAGGGGAATACATTACATAGTGATTTTTTGATTATTAATATTTATATCAATCATGGACGAATTTACATGATATTATTATAACATGTTTTTTAATTTTGATGTTTTTTTGGCACATTACTATTATTATTGATTTAATGTTTTCTATTACAAAGACAATTGTAAATATCATTATTATACAAATTATGAATGATACTGATGAATTTTCAAATAAGAAAATATTTTATTGTGATTGATGAATGTGCGAGCAAGGATTTCATCCTCCAGTTTCATTAGTGAGTATAATAACTGTAATATTTTTTTCTACATTACATTTAATGTCTTATGATTATTCATTATATAATTTTTTTGGGTAACATCGACTGAACTAGAGATGAATTATTCACTTCCTAATAGTATGGGTTCCAGCAAGAGTGTTCCAATAGATACCAAGATAAACCTTCATACCTATTAAATCCATGACCCGAAAACATAAACCACATCTAACACAACTTTTCATCATCTACATGATCCACTGGGGTTATTCCCACCCTATCCTTTATCATCATCATATTTCAACTCTTATTCTCATACCATCACTATGTCACCTCTATAAATGATTCTAACTAAATAATATCCATATCCGTTGATGTATCCCTATACCTTATATCATTATCGCCCAAAGTATATGCATCCTCAATTTCCTTCAATCCATCCAGGATCTAATAATGTTTTTTTGTCAGCGTCATCACTAGTGGATAAATATGACCCGCTTCATGAAATGAATGAAACACTTACATTAGAGAATACTGATATAGGATAGCTCATAAATCCATTCATTCCTAATTATTAGTCTACATGTGATTTTTATAAGTGCTTTGAATTATGTCACATTATTTATTTCTTGATTTTCCCTGAAAGAATTTTTACCTTTTTGTCGAATATAGTGAGATATTATAATATGAGACATGGGTGCACACATATGTGTGAAGATTGGAATCGTAAAACACATATAATGGTTGATTAAAGTGAAGTCAATCAATTCATAAGGTAAAAATTGAGATACTGTAGAATTTTTATGAAAACATTATTCATCTACAATTATAGCATTCATGTAGAACCAGTCTTAAAGATGCATATTGGTAATAAAAAAAGGAAAATCATGGGAGGATATATTGGAATGAAAATTTATTAAATTTATATCAGTATTATTGTTTTATTTCTATGACATAACACATTTTTTACACTGATAGTTTATCTTACTTGATAGGGATGTATCTACGGTTGAATAAATGATAGATCTTGGAATGTTTGGAGATTATATATATATATATATAAGAAATATTTGTTCGTTATGTTGGAGTTGGTGTCAAAGAACAAAATTAATTGTACGTTATCATAATATTTATTCTTAGTTTGGATGAAAAATAAACTACTTAACACATCTTGATTTTTCATTAATGTGACATTCTATGTCATAATATCCTAAGAGCAGGTGTTCCACTAAAAGGAAACATTAGTACTCCCCTATGATAAGAATCTAGAAGTGTCCAAACAGGTTTCATGAAAAATATGTTCTATAGAAAAATGATATTATTTGAGGGACATAAATTATATAGGCTATAAGTGGTGGATACTCATAGGACATTGAGGTACCTTTTCATAGTGTACTCCTTCTTTAATATGTAGTGCATGATATTATGAAAGCATGACACACTCGTAGTAAATATACATTTATATATGTCATTTGATGTTCCTTTCTACAAACAATTTTATTGATCCTTATAATTTAAGAATATTATTATTGAATTTTTTATGTTATGTAATTTGATATACTGATGAAAATTGTAATTACAAATTCTCATGGTGAGGGAGGATACATTGCATATATCACGGGTAATTTTTCATTAATGAATAATGTGAGAATAGACTAGTCTTGTATGTTCTATAATTAAATTTGATATCCTAGGATCTATTATGAAAAATATATTTCCAAAATATATCAATAGACATGGTGTTCTATAAGAATGATTAATTTATGGATATTCAAATTAAGTGTCATTGAGCACATACGAAAAATGATTACAGCCTGCAACCTGGTTGTTTGTATATAACATGATAAATGGATTATATTACACTATGAGCACCCGTATGAAGTATGTATTATTACACAATTAACTTCTATCTCTATAGGATCTATTGCATGTTTCTTGAAGCGTTACATAGACTGTAGGTTGCTTTTCCTAATGCAATTGTGTAAGCGGCATAGAGGATCACACACTAAATGTATCTATAATTTGGGTTAAAAAACATATTAATATTTATTATTTAAAAAGTATAATAAATTTAACTCTAAAATTTTATTAGGTAAATATTAGGTTTTGATTAATTCTACATATTCCATAACTCGTTATTTGGGGAAATATTATGTTTGAAGAAAACTTATGAAATATATATGTCATATTTAGTAATAATAATATTGCATAATTTATTTTCTAATAGTGTAGTAATATTACATTATTAAATAAAGTGTCATAATTGAATCATAGATAAATAGTATTTATGAATTAAAGATCATGTTTATAGGTCATGTGAGAAATAATAAATAATAAATATTATTTTATTTTCAGATTTTTATTTTTTAAATAGAGGGTTTAGTGCATTTCATGAAATAATAATATTATTAATAATATTTCTAACATGGGGTTCCATAGTGATTAAATAAAAAATTAGGGGTACTTTTAAAATTATTTATTTCATACCATAAGTATATATAAAACCTACAAAATTATTTTTCAAGAGAGACATTTTCATTTGTGATGGGCACAATGACAACCCTATAAAATATCATCAAGACATAGAGATATCCCTCTCCAACAACGTTCCCAATAAATAGAGTGATCTTCCTCGACCATCTAATCTCAAATATAAACATACCAAAGAGAATACGTTTAATAATATTCTCCTAATGATCAAAAGAAACTAACGTATGTGTTAGGATCTTCCATGCTAGTAGCACACGATTCCTAGAATGCCATTTTGATATTTTTGGATAACATGTGGATCACAACTTGTAACATCATTGAAAATGATTCTTCTAAAATGGTGTTCTTATCAAAGACCCTACGTTAACTCCATCACGCCTCCTAAAATTCATTTGGATTCCTAATAGCATTAGGGGTCTAATAGGTCACATGGGGAGACAATACCATCTTTATAAGAGTTTTCCAGAAGAGATAATATAATAATTAATGGAAAATGAATCAATATACTAGAACATAAAATACCAACCATTTCCCAATCATGGTACAACCAAAACCTAAAGATAAATATCCCATGTCATGCTAAAAGTTACAATGTTAAGAATAAAAAAATAATGACTGGCAGATGGATCCCAAAAAATGGATTCAGACACTAAGCCTGAATCCTCATCCATAAACATACCAAGCCCAAAAAAACTCACTAAAACATGGCATTTTTTCTTTCCTCCAATCATACAATAATGAAATATTCTCGAGAACCCAGTGGTGGCCTAAGAACGGTGTGTGTACAACTCAAGAGGTCACCAAAAACAATGTCTATAAAATATTTAGTCAAAAAGTCAGTGCATGAAAGAACTAAGTAAATGGAATGATAAAAAATATATAACTCAGGATCAATTAGTGACCTATATTGACAATAACATATTTGATCATTAATACTATTCGATCTTTTAATCCATTTCATTTACATAATCTAGAGTTTGTGAATTTTTATCATTTACACTCCAGCCTAATCTAATCAATTATTATACATAACTAAATTATTCAATATCCCTATATCACTAAATATATGAATTTAATTAAAAAAATACATCACGCTCACCATAGAGCATCAATCTATGTAGTCAAATAAAATTCAGCTGTTAGGGCATTCGAGTCTTAGACTGAATCCATACCCTATGCATTCCAACGGTGGGGTTTATAGCATTCATCCAAACCATCCCATTGGAGGAGCCTCAATACAATACCCCACATACCCCAAAACAATTTTCACATGATTATTGATACAATTACAAAATTTACTAAATCACATACCATGTGTTTTCAATAGACATAACATTCACAATTCACAATACATTTATCTATTTAATTATTTTTTAAATAAACCCATTAACACATTTACCACAGACATTACATAGACCCTTTAACCCAATCCCCTTTTATATCTCAATCAATTTAATATAATAAACAATTTCAATACATTAACCCACTTCATATAATTCATAATTATACATATATTAGTCCATTCCTGAATTTTAATTTCAATCTCACAAGTCATTATACACATTCAACATATACCATTTAAGAATCATATGATTGCGTCGAAAAAAACTGTTATGTCATTATCAAAGTCCATTGACAACTATCAATTGTAACATTTCTAAATAATATAACATATCAACATATTCATCTTGGGATCTAGTTTATTACATGTCAATTCCAAACATAACGTTACTATTTTCCTTGTTTGGGAATATTGGAACACCACATGGGTGGCCCCAAAACGCTCCTATCAACCTTAATGCATCCCATGGGGATCATGCGGGATTTAATTTATCATTTTAGATACCATTTTACAAAATCGATTCAAAGGCATCAAATGAAAAAAAATAAGGAACCATTAACTCACCAACACATGCTCAAATCAACTTAATGACCATTAAATTGAAGTTATTGACCACCAAACATGAATCTAGAGATGAAAAGATGCTAAAACATTTTATATGAAATAGATTCAAGAACCCATTGATGCCCCAACTTATGATCCTCCAGAGTAATAATGTTTTAGGAGTTTATTATAAGAATAATAAAACAAAAAACACTAATATGTAGATGATAAGTATGAGGACCATAAGACAAACTCAAATATTAGATCTAAAACAAAGGATACACCAAACATCATAGAAATAAAGGAGATTAATCCTTGTAATGATTTGGGTGTTTCAGTTTATCACTGGAGATTGAAGAGGAAGAATGAGGAAGAAATTAAGAGAAGGAAATTAAAATCATAAGGTGGAAATAGTAATGTCTAACTTTTAATGGGGGATTTGTCTTGGTCGCATGATTTTCCCAACCATGTGTGAACCTAGTTCATTCCACTTGTCCAAGGTGGAAAGAGTCGTGCTATTATATAGGGATCCACACATAGTTTGAATCACTGTATACAAATAATGATGAAATAATCTATCTAGGTCAACATGGTTTTTTATTCCCTCTTTCATGATTTACTAAACAATGAACCCCTTTCTCATGGCTATAATATTTTGGGTACATAGTTACTACTAACCCTAAACAAAATGTGCAACATGCATAGAATGGACAAAATAACCCATAATACTTTTCACAAGTCCTTGAGACACCACTGTGCTACCACATACATCCATAAATTATTCCATTAAAAACAACCTAGAGTGTTCGAAGAAACATAATCAGTAATGTACCTTAAGAAAATATGCTATCGTACAACCTCCCTACATTATAATGACCCATCCTCATGCCACATTCCCAAGAATCATTGAACATCTATGAATAGTGATTTGGACACGGATCCCACATATCTATCTCCATATCCCATATTTCTTCATGAAAATTACCATGATGCCAAAAAAATATTATGAGAGGCACATTATTTCCTATCATGGATTTCTCACTGGGATCTCCAATATGAACTGGATGCTACTCAAAGGACACATAATCCTCAAGCTCAAAATCCTCGACATAAGACACATAGCATGGTTCATGGTGATAATATAAAATATATGATGACTGAAAAACGTTATTCATTCCACTGTACAACTATTTAAGAGCTAATCGATACACCACCATCCTATTCCTCTCAACAATCTCAAATGGACCCACTTAGTGGGTGGACATCATTCGATATTTTCCAATCCAATAGTTACCCAACGGTAGAGACAACCGTTGAAACACCAGATCACCTACCATAAAATAATGATTTCTATGATGATGATCTACATATTAGTTATTCATTCTCTTAGATATCTCCATAAATTTATGAATCAACAGAACCTGTTTTGACATATGCATCACGATACTCATCCCAAACAATTTAGATTTTCCTACCTCCATAAAAAATATGAGGATCTACACAGTATACAATATATATCTATATAATGTGTCATATAAATCATCACCTAGTAACTATTGTTATAGGTGAATTCAACTAGAACTATGTGCTTCTCCTATGATTCACCAGAATTATGGAAAAAATCCCTCAACATATCTCTAGTACTAGGATTATTTTCATTGATTGTCTATTCTGCAGTCTGTGGAAATATATAAGCAAAATATTTATGGGTACCATACAATTTTTGTAATCCATTAATTAAATGAGATGAAATACATGGATCATTATTTGAAACTATAGTTCATGGTACTCCAAGCAACATCACTATATCTCGATCATACAATTCTCCTAGATGATCAATAGGAATGTATCTCAAATTGGAAAAAAATGACAAACCATGGTAAACTGAAATATAACTAACCATATCACATCATTCATATGAGGCATCAATGAAAGACATATCATGAAATCGATCGTTACGTAATCCAATATCCATTATGGAATGGGAAATGGATGTAAGAAAACATCCATCTATTTATGCTTGGAATTCAACTCTTGATTAGAAAGGAATTGCACCACAAAACCTACAAACGTAGTCTTCATTCCTTAACAATTATACAATCTACAACGATCCTAATTCATTTTGGTAAAACATTTATAAACCCCTCTCTTAGATTCATAAAAATCTCACCTCAAATCATACTCAAAACAAGTTTGAACAATAATACATCACAGAATAGAAAGAATACTACAATCACTAATCGTCCATCCAAAAGGTGACTCACCACCTTTAAGAATCTACCTTAAAATCATTCATTATGAATATTCATTCTACCACTCATTCAACCATCATTTAAGAACAATCATAACTTCCATGGATGCAAGGGTCATCTTCCAATGATCATTTTTTCCATAGAGAAGCATCTTATTGAACAACAATGTCATCCTGTATTCAGAACAAGATTCCTAAACATCCTAACATTGTGGATTCTCATTCAAATCATATACAACACTATTACCCATTCCTAGAGTGTATACTATCGAAGAGTCAAAAGACATTAGTTTCCCAACCCATCTTCACTACTGAATAATAAAATCACACTTAGAGAAGATGCAATTAAGGATTTTATTATACTAATACATAGTAAACTGCTCTACCAACAAATAGTGTCACCATTTATTTAAATCATAATCCTTTTCGACAAACTCAATATAAAGGGTAGTGTAATTTCATTCATGAGGCTTCAAATTTCTTGAGCCATACATTGAAAAATGGTCATTTCGTATCCACAGTGCACTCAGTCAAACACAAGATGATTCAAAAAACAATGTTTACCTATTACATAGGTTGGGTACGATTAGAATTGGTGTGGATTCCGACTATTTCATTAGCTATTAGAAAGCATCCTCACATGCCAAAGAACATTCCAACATGATTCCATTATTATACAATCACGAAGGTGTTATTTTCAAAATAGGTGAATCCCCATATGAACCATCAGTAATGGCCAAAAAAACATAGAAAATATTGTATATTATAAAATTTCTTGTATTATTATCAGGATTTAACTACTCACACATTCTCTGGGTCCACTAACACACATTCATTAGTGATGATGTGACCCATGAAATTCTCACTATGAATATACAAATTATATGTCGATATCTTGTAATAGAGCCTATGTTCTCTTTGATTACTTAGGCTGATGTCAATATGATTCACATGATTGTCAGGATTTTTACTGTACACCATGTTTTCACCAACACAAACTGATACAAATTGATATAGGTGTGTGTCAAAAATTTATTTTTCTATGGCCATAAATATTTCTGGTAAAATAGTCAATCCAAATGGCATTACCAAAAAAAATCTTATAAAACATATATATTCATGAAGAAAGTATGTTATACATCATAATGATTCACCCATAGATATTGACAACCTATCCATTGATCAAAATTGGAGAACAATGAACAAACCATAATATAGTAAAAAGGATCATCGATTCGAGGAATAGACTATAATTTCGTTACAATCATTTTATTTAGCATCCTATAATCAACATTGAACTGTAACGATTTATCTGCCTTTTTTGAAAAAACAATAGAGATCTCTATACTGACATACTCAGGTGAACAAAAATCTTGTTTTTCATATCCTCCAACTGAGATTTATGCTCAAATAGTTTTGATGGTTATATTCTATATGACAGAATAGAAACTTTCTCTACTCCTAACATAAACTCTATCCTGATCGTGGCATCTCTTTGATGATATTACCATGTGATGTCCTCAAGGAAAACATCCTAAAATAGATCCACCATAGCAGGAAAGAAAATTGTCTCTACTCCTCTATCAACAACTATTAGAAAGCCACTTGAGTTGTGATATCATCCAACTACTAACAAGCTGGTCATGCACACAATGTTCGTATGTCCTACTCACCAAAATGGACACACATGTCTCCTCCAAGATACATGATTGTTATCCTAGGATTATATAATTTGATGGGGCTAGGTAAAACACCATATAATACATTCCCAAAATCAGATAAAAATTGACTTGTCAAGAACAATCATGTCTAATAAGAAACGTTTTCCAAAAAATCAATACCACACTCATTACACATATTAATATTATCTACATCCATTTGTAATGATTATCCATGGACATGAACCAACTAAACCATTCCACCCTACACCAAACATAACAGAATGATGAGAATAAATAAACAAATGTGAGGAACCTATATTGAATAATGCACTAATAAGTGTGGAAGCAACATGGATAGTACCTTGAACTGTCGATATTCTAGCTTCACCACCTCATGGTGTTGACTAAACTGTATAGTGTTGACCTACACGACAACGATGGACTATGGTATGAAATCCTAGAATTGTAGTATAATTATACTACGGATTCTCTCTCCTTAGTGTACCATGCCTGCCACATCAACCTATTTGACCTTTAGAGATCCAGCTACCTACCTGATATGGGGTAACCAACCACTACTTACATTCAACAACATTTTCATCTTTCCAAAGTTTCCTATATATCATGGGTTCTTACATAACCTGTATTCATGCCCCATTCTACATCATTCTTGGTACTAAATAAGTACTTGACGACCCTGACCAAGCATTTTGCTCATCCTTCCACACTGATAGTAGAAAACATGACCACAACCCTGAGGGGATGGTTTTTCATTTTGACTACTCTGTCCACCATCAACCGGGAGGATGTTCATGGAATCGAACATATAGTCCTTGGACATCGTACCACTGGATCACATAAATTGAACTACAATCCCACCACCAGGGTCCTCGGTTTTGAATTCCTATGAAATAATGGCTTGGTCCTCCACCTCATAATCACTTTTTAACCATAATATATTCACATGGGACTCAATATCATTTTTAATTCCATTATAAAAAAATATTTACCAAGCTAACTCATTCACTTCCAATGTTTGAGTAAAACATTGCCCGTCAGAGAAACAAGTAGCATATTCAATCATTGTCATTGAACCCTTGGTCAGCCTCGTAAACTATGTAGCCATTTCCTACCACATTGTCTACAAATAAAAATGTTTCAGTAACATTTACTATAAATACTTCCATAAAATACCTTCAGAATTGTACCGCTAAATAAGAATGTCCCACCAGTGCTTTTCCAGTGTGAGCAATATGTATGATTCCAAATTGATTGTATTATCCAGAGGATTCTCTAATAGACCATGAATTATTTGGATGGACTCTATCCATAACTCAGCTTCATCAAGTCCACACACTACAAAAAAAAAACAGAGGTTGATAATGTTGAAAATACATAGTTAGATTAAAAAAACATGGCATGACCCACCATGGGTCCCATTCCATTATCTATTTAAAATATGTGAAATTATCACAAAACTTATCATCTCCTATGTTATGTTGAACCATATGGTTTTCTTTCTCCACATAGGGAGGAGAATTTTTGAATATGCACTCATATTGGAAAAATGGAACATGATGTTGTGGTGGAATATTACTACATCAGCAACACACATATCAAAACACAAAACATAAAATTTTTACATTTTTCATAAAAGGAGGCTCTCTAATATTCAAAAAATCCTATTTTACATACACTATTACCAATAAACATTTCCTCACAATGAACAGTACCCTCAGCCACCCCTATCGTGGTTGAAGGTCAACATTGGTTAAAAACATACAGAACAATGTGTCTTTCATTAGACACCCTTTTTAATAAATTTAAACATTCACAATTAAAATGTTTTCCATTTGAGTTAGCATATCATATCATCATTTAGGAAACTGGAATTTTAACTAATTTCTCAAATTTCATCAAGGACCCTTAATTAATATATATTTTAAAATAATTATATTTACCTATTAATATAATATTTATTAGACATTACATTCTACATATTTTATGTTATGTGAAAAATAATTTCAACCTCCCATGTCACACATCCACCTCATCTTTGCCCATAATGATGCATTCCATCTATATCACTTGGTTCCTATAATGATGCATGAATGCACAACCTCATTAAACTCATGTAATGAGAAAAATATAATAATACAATATCATCACACTAAAAGTAGGTCAACCAATGTAGAAATATCATTCATCTTTAACAACACATTTCAAGAACAATAATTCCCACTTTGAGGACTTGGGTCTTCCCCCCTGGATGGGTTATCTTTTCTCAAACATGAGATCATCTCCAAACATGACAAATACTAATCTTCATTATACAGTCACAAAATATTAGGAAAATAAAAATGATCTAATCTAATACTACATTGTATCATCAACGGCCCGAAAAACATTAAAGTAGTGCTACGAGCCAGCTCCCCGCATGACATTATGCACACCTCCTTATATGATATAGGATTAAAATAAGTAGTGATTGTATAAAAGGACATGTGGGGATATTATGCCATCTTTACTATACTGTACTACAATATAATATATAATAAAAAGGTAATATAACAGTACAAAACTAAATAATTCATTTACAACAATTTCAAAAATAGATACAACCAAGAATAAAATATAAATATTCCATGATATGCTAATAGTGCACAAATTGATGGAAACCAACAATATATACAAACATAAATATCACCCTGAATTGGTCTTGACTCCAAATCTATATCCTCATAATCGCTCATCCTAAGCCTAACTCAACTCTATATCGAATGGACCTTTCCCACGTCCAATCCAACAATAATGAAATCTGATTAGGTTTTCAACGATGCCCTGAGTAGGGTGTGAGTAAAACACATTAGGAAACTGCCAATGGTTTCTACAAAATATTTAGTCAAAAGTGATATTGCCTGAAATTACTAAATAAATGGTAATATAAATAATTGAAAATGTGGTTACCATTATTAAAAAATATTAACTTTATCATCTTTTATCCTTTATTCAATTAAATCACATAAACCATTTCCACCCCATAATCCATGGGTTAGGTATTTATATCATTCACACATCATACTAAGCTAATCTATTATCAGATATAAATGAATAGTTCAAGAACCCTATCTCACTGGGAAAACATTTCATAAAAAATACATCCCACTCACTTTGGATTCTCAGACATAGTAGTCACATGAAATGAAACTGTTATGATCTTAGAGCCTTAATCATACTTCCATACCAAAGCATGTTATGTGTGGTTTTTAGAGTCTTAGTCCAGCCTAAACCTTATTTGGTGCCTCAGCCCAATATCCAATATACCACCATGCCATTTTAACATTCCCCTTCATCCAATTTCGACATTTACCAAATAATAGTCTATGCATAAGAAATATGAATAAAATTCACAATACACATTCCATTTTTCACATCAATCATCATTGGAACTTAACACATTAAAAAATTTATGACAGAGCCTACATAGCCAAGTTTACCCAATTACCATTCTTAACTCAACCCATTGAACACATTCATCAATTTCAATATTTTAAACCATTACTTATAATTCATCGTTTTCTGTGTATTATCTCATTCATGAATTTGAATGTCAATCTCATAAATATTTAGACACATTCACCTTCTTCCATTTAAGCATATTTACATTATTTAAAAAAAACCATTATGTGATTATCAATGTATACACTCAACTATCAATAATCCATTTTCATTGTCAACTATCATTTCAACATGTTCATATTTGGACTAATTTATCATATGTTCACTCGGTATTTAACACTACAAATTTCCTTTTTCAGGAATATTGTCACACGCCATGGGTGGACTGAAAATGATCAAGTCAATCTCATTTCCTCCCATGAAGATTATAGGGGTTTCAATTCATCATTTTCAAACCATATTATCAAATCCATTCAAATTAATCAATTGACAAAATAATGTGAACCATTAACACAACCACACATGAACAAATCAACTTCAAGACCCTCTAATATTACATGTAGTCCACCTTCATCAAAACAATTGATTATGGAATGCATAAATATATCCTTAGATTTGGATCCAAGAACTCAATGAACTCCATCATATGATACACTAGATATTAGGGTTTGGGGTGTTCAGAAGATGAAGAACAAAACCACTATCCCAAATTCATAAAAATATGGAAGAGTTGAAACCCAATGTTTAGTTTCACAACCAAAGACACACAAAATAGACTACAAAAAAGGATATAGAAACATGGGAAAATATAGATTTTTACATTTATCCCTAGGGATATAAAAGTAAAAAATGTTGAATATGTTTTGGTGATGAAAATAAAATTTTGAGGGGGAAAATGGAAAATTACCAAATTTAAGGATGCAGACATTTCACCGAACACTAATCCAACTATACATCTACTACTATCCTTGTATTCTAGAGTCACAAAGTTACACAGGGATCCTCGTAGGGTTTGAATAATCATGCTTCGACTGTAAAAAATATATATGTCCAGTCCAGAATGATTTGGCCACCGCTCTAGTATGGATTACTAAATAATGAATGACATCCTCATAGATATAATGGTTTTGGTTCACTAATACTAATAACTGAGTAAAAACCATGTAATAAGTACCAGAAGGATAAAATATCACTTCATTCATGTCTAGAGCCCAAGGGACACCATAAGCATCTTCATACATCCAAAAAACATCACATTCACCATAATAATGAGATGTAATCCAAAATGTAAATAACAACATACCATGATAAAATTCTGGATCTTACACCACTAGATGGAATCTAACCAGGATTCCAATAATAAACATGCAATAGAATCTATATATATTGTTACTTCCATCAATAATGAAATAATTTCTAGGAAGTTAATTTTTCAATTGATTAAATTTATTATACTTAATATTAGGTGATCCAATGACCTTGTTCAAGAGTTCTATCTATTTTTTGTTTTTTATTCAATTCCATTTACCATGGAGCTTATCATTATTTAAATATGGAGTCGATCATTTATAAGGAAAAAAGGAAAAATTGGGAATGTCCCATCACACACCTCTATCGGCCTGGAACCTACATGTTGTATCAGGGATGTCAAATAAATTTTTATTATTATATAAATTTTATAGATTCATTTATGTATTTGTATTTTTGTTTTCAATTTGTGTTTAATAATTATAAAATCCAAATTTCTAGATATCAGTAATCCACTTTCATTTCATATAAATATAATCGAATTGATTAATTTTATGAATGAAGTAAATTATTATATCTCATTTGGAGGTACTGATGAATATGGTCAGATAACATAAGAGTACACACAAGGTAACCCATTTGTACATGTGTACAAGTGTTAGGTTCACTAAGAGTTAATTCATAATTTATTCAATGTTTGTATATTTAATACATTGTCGTACCTTTATTTTTACACCACATATTGACTATCTAGTCTTGCAGATAGTCGGAAGGAGTAGACACATTATAATTTCCACATATGGTGTGTATTATTTCAGTCATATATGAGTCATGTATCTTTTCACATCACATACCTGAATATTGACCGCACAACTCATTGGCCAAATGATATGTATCCCAAGTACAAATTGTGATATCTATAATTATTCATGTAAAAACATACATGGAAAGTCCCTAAGGGAATGACATAGACAGGGAATGAATTTATTTGCACGCCATGTAGTTGTCTAGTACATGCCATGTAATTTTAGGAAAATATAAAAAATTAAAAATTATTTTATTATACTATGATAGCCTTACCATGATGTTCTTGTGTCTGGCCATAATTTTGATCATGCACTCCATCTAATGAGTTTTAATATATATACCAGTTTATTTAATTTCTTTATAATGTCCAAATCATCTTGTCTTGCTTCATTCATATTATAATTATTTCCCTGAATATATTGAATCATAACACATGAACGAAGAATCATGTAATCATTGTAATAATTAAGATGATAGTACATATAACGAATGTATGTGATAAATCATTTATGACACATATATCAAGTGTAAATGGTATATAAGTATAATAAATATTGGGTAGATCATATGTGTACTCAATGTGTTACATCCATTGTACATTTATGAACATAGATTATTTTATATAAATTTTTTATATTTTTTTGAAAATTATGATAGATGAAAATCTAAATAGAATTTAAATGTGAATTAATATAAAAGAACTGATTAATTATGGAATATTAGTAATTTTATTTAAAATCATTTATCATAAATTTGAATGATAAGAAAATAATTTCAATTTTATTAAATTCATAATTCATTGCATGCTTTTGGTTAATCGTGAATGTAGACCAGACCATTGATATTGATTTGTATAATGTAATTTATTATTAAATTTAATTATTGGACACTACTATAAAACCAATTTATACCAATGGTTATATCCCAACGGTTTACTAAACCATTGGGAATGGCCATATATACCAATGGTTTGTGATAACCGTCGGTATATAAGATTTTATCAAAGGTTTTACCAACGGTTCATTAGAACCGTTCGTATAGCTATTTTTCTTTTGGGTTTTACCAACAGTTCACTGAGAACCATTGGTATAGTTGTTTTTGGGTGAGATTATACCAACGGTTCCTTAGAACCACTGGTATTGGACAGCTTATACCAATGGATACTTAAAACCGTTGGTGTAGGTTTATCAGGACAATTATATTCCAACGGTTTTTAAAAACCATTTGTATAAATTTCCCCCAAATACCAATAGCCCGACCTCTCCCCCCATTCGCGATACAGAGCCCTAAACATGACGATTTCTACGATTTTGGGGGTCTTCTGGCAATTTGGGAGGTCTTCCGATTCATCTTCCTCAATCCCATCGAAGGATGCTGTCAAATATTTTCACACTCATCCTAAATTAGGTATTTTCTTAACTTTCAATTTTTAGTTTTGATTTTGATGTGTATATGTTTTAGTTTATATTTTGATTTATACGATGAGGTTGTATAAATCATTCTGCTGACCACTATTATGGATTGAGGTGGGTTAAGTATTAGTTCTGGTACTAAGCTTGGTATAGGAGTCTTCTAAGAGTGTGAAATTTATCTATAATCAGTTTTAGTCACCACTTAGAGAACGAAATGATTATATATTTATTTAAGCTGGATTCCCTTGGACTTTTCTATAGTCTTCTTTGTTTTCTTGTTAACGACTCCTTGATTAGGGAATAGTCAACAATGGAAATAAGGAAATCTGGTACTTTGATTCGTTGGTTCATTCAAAATGACCAAGCATATTCGGAATGTGGCCTAATATTTATATATTCCTCCCTGATACATAGTTTTACTTTATTGTTTCATGTCTCTCTATTTTGGAGTTATAATATCAATCTTATTCATGTCATCGACTGTGAGGATATTAAGCTAGATCGTGATGCATCATTTATAGAGCACCTAGTGGTGAACATATATTGGAGAGATAATGTGTTGTAAAGGAAGATAGTGTCACTAATAAATGTACTTTGGCCAAATTTATGGATTTAATGGGTGACACTGTATTTTGAGGTTGATTTTGGGATGTAGTGTCACGTGTTTCATGATCGAAATCACTAGAGACACTTCCTGGGGAGAGAAGTAATAAGAGAGGAAGAATTATATCATCCTTGACATTCAAGATATGTTTTTTTTAAAATTATAACATATAATATCTTTTTTTTATACATTAGATGTACAATTTATGGTAAAAGGAGTCATGTATTTCTTTTTTTATAGGTTAAAGGCATTATGGATTGTTCAATTGCATAAATAAGGCCACTAGTTTTCCAGTAAAGGGAACCCTCTTGCTAGTGGAGCTGGATGTGGGGTATCCATTTTAGTAGATCCCACTGGCTAGCTAGTGACACACAAAAACATGTTTCATTAATGGTTTTTTCTCCATTTTACTTCAAATAATTTATCTAAATATTCATCTCCTTAATTCAAAACTATGGTGGTCATATCCACTTATAGAGATCCATCATTGTGCTCTAGGAAACCACATCCTCTCATATTAGAATATTAAAGTCAAGATCGATCATGGGTTTCATTTAAGGTTAGATCCACCCCTTATTAGAAAAATAGTCCTTATGTCTCTAAAATTAATCATAAATCTATGAAATTTTGGCTAGATATATGGACTATCCCCAATAAAAAATAGATAATCAATGCTTAATAGATATATTGGCATTTAGCCTAGAATATTAGTGGCCTCTGCTTGACCAATCTTAGATCTACTATTGATGGAAAACCCTTTTTGGTACATGAATGTGGATTCCATCTCATAAAATCCTATAACTATAAATTTAGAAACTCAGTGATGAGAAATTCAGTATTTTATAGTGAATGTTCATGCGTGGGCATTATATGAGTATTTTTCATTGAGGAATCATTGGATTTTGGATTCAATACACTAAAGGTATGAAAAAATTTCCATATTGGGCCATTATTTGGAATTTTTTCCCCATGTCTGGTTTGTTTTTATACATAGTTAACAACCCTGTCTTGTATGGATTATGTGATACTTACTATGTTTTGTATTAATTGAGTAGTATTGCATAAACTATGGAATATTTGTGCATATCCAGTGGAATCTCTATTTTAGTTTTCATGTTGGCCAATGGTTTTGATAGAGTTTGTCAAATGTTTAGAGGGGGATCTTAGGAAGCATGACTCATTGGGAAAGTCCCTAAATAATATGGTTAGCAGCTTATATTGGCATGTTTTTACAATGGGAATTACATACTATTGGAATATTTTCCATATATTCAGGTATGATCTAGAAATCACCCCCCCCCCCTTGACACCCCGACCCCACTAGACAGCGCCGCCACCCCCCGTGGACTGCCCGACCACCCCCCGTGGATAGCCCGCCCACCCCTGGATAGCCCGCCCACCCCCTGGACACTCTAGACCCCCTGGACAGCCCCGCCTTCCCCATGGGCAGCCCACCCACCCCCTGGCCACCCTGTATCCCCCCTCCCGGACAGCCCCACCCAACCCCTGGATACCCCACTCACCTCCTTGGACATCCCGCCCACCCCCTGGACTCCCCCTACCCCTTGGACAACCTGACCACTCTCGTTGACAGCCCACCCACTTGGACACCCTGACCCCACTAGACAGCCCCACACCCCCTGGACACCTCCGACCCCCCGGAAGTCCCCACCACCCCCTAGACACCCCACACCCCCCAGGACACCCCACACCCCCTTGGATAGTCCCGCCACTCCTCTGATCCTTAACCTACTCCTCATCTTGATCTCCCTAAAGATGTTAAAGTATAAAACTCATGTACTCCAAACAAGACCCTTAAGGATTATGTATTCCTTGATCCACTTCCAATATCTTACTGGTCAATCCTTGAATATAGGCATTAGAAATTATGTATCTTATTTTCTTATATACACTGTATTTTGTTGTATTTCTTAATATGATTCTCATATAGAGTAATGTCTCAGTTATGCTTTTATATAGAGTTAACAATTTTCATTTACATAAATATTTTTTTGATTAAACATCAATATTATTGAATTGCTTTGAAATGACTGACTGCAATTTTTTTACAGAATGGATAGAAGTTGGATGTACAAAACAGATCGGATTTCAACCAATTTTCAAAATAATTTGAACAACTTTCAAGATTTTGCATTTGAGAAGGCTTCAGATAGTGGTCGCATACACTGCCCATGTTTTAATTGTGTTGGAAGACCTTGGTAGAGTTGTGAAGTAGTTAGCTATCATATAACCAAATATGGTTTCCAAACAAACTATTATGTGTGGTATCACAATGGAGAGAAAATTGAATCTCAAAATGTTGATGATCCAAATGATAGGACTGAATTGGAGATTTTGATATATGATCGGTTTCCATATATTCGGCATCATGATAAGGAAAGGATTTCCAGCCAACAAGATTTCGATACAAGCACACATGATGCGTCCAATGAAAATGATGATTTTGATAGGGTGAAAAAATTGAATGATGCTGCGACAACTCTAGTATATCGGCAATGTGGTAAAAAGAAAAAGTTGGATTTTGTAATCCGATTGTTTCATGGGAAAACTATGTATGGGATTTGAAATACTACAATTGATTACATTCTTACATTCTTGAAGGACTTACTTCTAGATGATGAAGATATTCCCTCAAACCACTATATGGCATGGAAGTTAGATGATGAACATGGATTCTCCAAAAAAAATCATGCTTGCCCAAATGATTGCAGCTTATTTTGGGAGGAAACTACTAAAAGAAATGATTGTATCAAATGAAGAACCTCTCGATGGATGCCAAAAGATGATGGAACACCATCTCGTGTGCCACAAATAGTAATGTGGAACTTTCCATTGATCCCCAGATTACAGAATCTTTTCATGTCTGATGAAATATCCGTAAAAATGCGATGGCATAACACCGAGAGAAAAAAGAATAATGAAGAGTAGGTTCACCCTGCAGATGGATTTACATGGCAGAGATTTGATGCTCGATATCCTGAATTTGCAGCCGACGTCCATAATGTGAGACTGGGTCTTTCATGTGATAGTTTTAATCCATTTGGGCAGATGCTTACTTCGCACAACACATGGCCGGTTTTCATACACATTTAAAACTTCCCCCTTGGTTGTGTATGAAGAAGCCTTATACATTCTTGATTATACTGATATCTGGCCCTTCTGATCCCAGCAATGATATAGATTTATACACGCAACCTTTAATAAAAGAGTTGAAACTTCTTTGGGATGTGGGTGAGCCCACATACGATTCATGTTCGAAAGACATATTTCAGATGTGTGCTGCACTTTTGTGGATTATCAATGATTTTCCTGCTAATGCAATGATTTTTGGATGGAGCCAAAAGGAAAATTGCCATGTTCTGTTTGTATGAAGAATACTCGATCGAGAAGACTGAAATATCATCGTAGTTTTAGTTTTATGGGAAATCGACGATTCTTTCCAATGAATCATCCATGTAGAAACAATCGTCGAAGATTTGACAATACCATAGAGAATGAAGATCCACCTCAGCATATGTCTGGAGCTGATGTGCTTAATGAATTGAAAGATTTCAGTTATTCATTTGGGAAGGGTGTAATAAAATCTAGAAAGAGGAAAAAGGTTTCCAATGATACCTGTGACAATTGGAAGATAAAGAGTATATTCATTGAGTTGTCGTATTGGTCAACCAACTTGTTAAGTCATTACTTAGACATATTGCACATTGAAAAGAATATATGTGAAATGATACTTTCGATTCTTCTAACTGTCAAGGGGAAGACAAAAGATGATTTACGATCTCGGCGTGACTTGGTAGATTGGGGGATCAGACTAGAATTGCATCCTGTCTGTATCAGTGAAAATAAATGGCAAGTTCCATGTGCTTCATATATGATGACACCTGCTGAAAAAAATCAATTTCTGGAAGTGATAGAGACTATTAAAGTTCATGATGGCTATTCAAGCAATATATCAAAATGGGTGAACATAAATGAGTTGAAGCTAAAATCTTTGAAGACTTATGATTATCACGTCCTTTTACATGAGTGGATTCCAAGAGCAATCCATCATCTCTTGTCCAATAATGTTAGAGTCTCAGTTATTCGGTAGTGCTATTTGTTTAGATATTTTTTTGCTAATAGGTTGTCCAAATCCTTCTTGCAAAAACTGTTGGCAGAGAAACAATTAATTTTGTGTGAGATAGAGAAAATATTTCCTCCATCATTTTTGACATGCATGTTGCATCTGACTGTCCATCTTCTGACCAAAATTCTTCTTGGATGACCCGATGTTTTTCGTTGGATGTATCCAAAGAAAAGAAACATGTGCACATTGAAGTTATATGTTTGGAAAATGAATTATCCCAAAGGTTCTATTGTGAACGGTTACTTGGCTCAAGATTGTATGGATTTCTGCTCAATGTATTCGTCTGATCTTACTACGAGAATAAACAGACAAATGAGAAATGAAGAAGAACAGTATGGGCAAATTGAACCTAGTTTTCCATCACTTCCTCATATAGGAGGAATTATGGGATCATATACATTGACAACATTAAGCCTTGAAGAGCGAGAGATGTCACATCGCACAGTGTTTTTCAATTGTGATTTGTTCGATGAGTATATCAAGTAAGATAATTGTACATGTATCTCTAATCTCTTCTCTTGTAATTTTAAATATTTTTTAAACTATTATTATTTTTATCAACATGGAACATAATGAATTGATATATAGAAAGCATCATTCTTTATCTTTGAGAGGAAAGAGACTTTGCATAGAAACGGGTTTTCTGCTTGGTTGAAATTGATGGTAAAAATATTTCTCTAATAACTAAATAAAAATATTATTTTATTAGGTTTACTATTTGTTTATATTTTAGGTATTGAGATTGCCTGCAGACTCTATTTCTGAGGAAATAAGAGCTTTGGCTTTTGGTCCTAATACCATGGTTCGTGCTTGTAAATCAATTATGATTAATGGATATAAATTTATTATCACTGAACGAGAAAGAAACATGAGAACATAGCATAATGGTGTTATGCTAACTGCCACAACAGACTGTTATGCCAGTTCATTGGACACTAGACCTTGTTCTGAAAATGTTTCATATTATGGTGTCGTGGAGAAAATAATAATTTTGGATTATTACTCCCATGGCCGAGTCACGATGATGAAATGTCAATGGTTTTATTCAATGACGATGCAAAGAACCTTTATTGATGATTTTCGATTTCGAGTTATGGACATGACTCACACACTTGCCACATATGAACCATATGTATTGTCATCAATGGTGAAACGAGATTTTTATGTCAAAGATCATTGTCATCCTAAATTCTGTGTAACTATTGAAGTAAATCACAGACATGTTTTTGATGATGGTGATGATGATGTTGACACTATCCCTACTGCAATTGGAAGAAATCTGTTTATTACTAATGATGATGCCAATAGCTCAATTTTCAGAGTTGATTGTGAAGCCAAAGTTTTTGTGGGAAATATATAGAATCATACAGTCGTGTTCTCACCTACATGATTCACCTACATCATTCAAAGTGTGTATCCTAGTACTTAACTTCAAACCACCATAAATCTTCTGTTTCATTATGTTCTTTTTATCAGAATGGTTTTTCTATATTTTGTTTTTTGGGTTACATATTAATTATCTATTTCTAATAACTTCCATATTTGTTTTCATTGCAGGAAATGACACCCATTGAAGAGAGGCGGCGGAAAAAGATGACAGATAATAATCATCTCATGGTACAGATGGGTGTTCCTCCACACATCCCTATTATGAGTATTTTATTTCAAATATAAATATTTCAATAACTTATAATATCATGTGTTTACTTTTGTGTCAAACTTTTTTTCAGGATCCACCCCCTAGACGACAGATATCTGACGAGGAGACTGATATTGCTCCCAGTAGAGAGGCTGGTGGTATGAGGGGTGTAGTGTCAGAGATGTACGATCATCTAGTAGTTGCTGTACTGAGGCCAGTGGTACGAGGGCTCGTGGGGTGATAATTAGACGATCCACTACCACAGACGTATCTTCTATGCCCCATTTTGATACTGGTGTGTCTTCAGGGACACATGGGATATTTAGACCTCCGATGGTTACACTACCAGTTGGCTAGAAGTCTATGCCATCATCTTTTTCTTCTGGTTCATTATCTCCGGGCTATTATATTCCACCTTCTTCGACTCCTGATGTGACACAGTATGTGGCAGAGGAGTATACACTGAGGGACACTCCACCTATATAGGATATTCCTTCAGCTTCTGCACCCATTGATCCGACTACCACATGTATATTTATATAACTCTATCAAATTTTTTTACCAAAATTTATTTTTATTATAACTTGTATTGATATTATTTTTCTTTAATAATAGATTCATCTACAGATAGGAGGCAGGGGAGGGGGCGTACTCGCTTTCATGCGGTATGGAACAACCAGACACAGTTGATGGTTGAATACAATGTTGATGGACAAATGGTTGAGAAATCTGGGCAGTAATGTCAGTGTTTTTTGGCGACGCTAGCCAAATTCTCCGATATCATTCCGGTCAGCCCTCTCTCTTGTAGACATCTGCCACCCGAAGTCAAGGATAATGCGTGGGCACAAATATGGGTAAAAATTTTATTGGATTTAATGTAGTATTTTTTTTTGTATTTAAATGAACTAATCAATTTGGTTTTAGCTTCGGTTTATCTTCCCTGATGGTGAAGGTGCACGACCAGCGTATTTCAAATAGGTAGGAGATCTTTGGAGAGCTTATAAGCATGAGATGTATATTGTCTGGTGTGATAGAGTGGGGACAGAGTTACAAACATTACCTATCTTGGATGACTGCCCGATAGAGAAATATCTCTAAATGATTACCCATTGGGCGACTACCAAATTTAAGGTATTAATCTCATTTGAGGTATTTATATGAGAGTTTTCATATTTTCTCATTAATATATTCTTTTTAATTTTTAATCATTATTTAGGAATCTTTTGAAGAAAAACATAGATTCAAAGCAATACCTCTACACTTTGGGGTGCACAACTATGCCAGATCATGAGAGGCAACAAGTACGATATAGTTGTTTATAATTTTTCATTAGAACATTCCATTTTTATTGTATCTTACTTAAATTATGTGATTTATTGAATATTGAATATATGATTATTCATGTACTTTATATTGTTTCAATGTCATTACATAAGCACAAATTGAATATTGAAGGAAGTATCCCTCAAGCAAAATTGTTTTGCTCGAGTAGAAGAAAAAAACATGGAACTGCGGTAAATTAACCGACCCAAAAAAGATTGTATGTTTTAATTTTATTATATCAAAGTTTAATATCTAATTTTAAATTTAATAATCTATTAATATTTTTTACAGGCTGCTTTAGAGGCTCTTGATGCCCAGGAGCCTGACAATTTTGGGGCACACGATCATTTATATCATGTTTTGGGAGATGAGCACTCTGGTCGAGTACGCTGCTGACCTGGTAAGAATATAGTCCCGACAAGGTATTGGTCCTCTCCAGGTGTCCATTATAGTACCACTGAGTTGAAACAGACAAGGAGCATGCAAGACAGTTTGATAAAAGGGTCACAGAGTTGGAAGTACAAGTTCAAACGAGGGACAGAGAATTTATGAAACTGATGAAAGCTTTATCTTCCTCACTTCCACCAAAGGCTAGTGCGGCTTGTCATACATTTATGACATTGATGGGTGCATCATCCAATGCACCAGGCGGCGCCTCTAGTGGCAGTTGAGATGATGACGTTCCTGGTGATGATGAGGATGCTGAAGAAGAAGAGGGTGAGGATGAGGATGAGGACGAGGGCGAGTATGGGGCCGAGGACAAGGATGAGGCCGAGGACGACAATGATGGCGAGGACGAGGATGAGGCCGATGATGAGCATGGGGACGATGACGAGTTCGATGATGACAGGGGTGATGGTGATGGAGATCAGGGGCAGATTGATCCATTACATTTTTGAATTTTGTATAATTCATTATTTTTTATCCTGGTTTTCCGCTCTGGGGTTTTCCTAGGCTTTATAGGGATGTTGTTATCAGATATCGTATTTGCACTTGATTCTTATTGTATGATTAGTCTACTACTGAGACCTTTAGTATTCCATGGTACTGTGATACCCATTTTTCTATTTTGTATTACTTTTCATTCTTTGTTATCCATGTATTTCATGTTTATGCATGTGGAAAATGATATGTAAAATGTTCTTTGAAGTAGAAGGCTTTTTGAGTGAAATTGATATGATATTATCTCTAATGAAATTACAATTCCATGGTTATTTTATTCACACCATGACCAATTTTAATGAGGTAATGATATATATACTGGAAGTGGTACCCAAAATCCAACAATAGAGGATAAGAACATATACCACTCAATAATGAAGGTGTGTTTTGTGGATATTTTTTAAAAAATAATTTTTTTTCCTGAATCCTATAATTATAGGAATGTAAGGTTTCAAAAATATGTTTGAAGGATGATTGAAATGTGATAAATGAACTCAAACCATATGAGAATTTTTTTTATCCATGAGGTTCATGACTATATTCAATACATAATCAATCATTTGTGACGCGTAAGAGTCAACCCCGCCTTAATCCGAGGCACGATGTAGCCGACAACACTCAAAGTGTCTAACTTTCATTTGAAATGCACAAGATTTTAAGTGAAAACAACAACTGGAATACAGAAAACCGACCAAACACATTCGGATTCTGTTGAAACATTAGGGAAATGATCCATAGGTCATATGTGATGTGTACGAGTCAACCGTGCCTCAATCCGAGGGCCGGTGTGTCCGGGACCACTCAAAGTGTCTTTCATTTGTTTAAAATGGATGCTCTTTTAAGTAAAAAAAATGACATATGGAAAACTGAACATGAACATTCTGATTGTGTTGATAGTTTAGAAAAACTATCCATGGGTCATTTGTGACGTGTACGAGTCAACCTTGCCTCAATCCGAGGCGTGGTGTGGCCAGCACCACTCAATGTGTCTAACTTTTATTTGAAATGGACATGATTTTAAGTAAAAAAAAAACTGGCATACGGAAAACTGACCAAACGCATTCAGATTCTATTGAAACATTAGGACAATGATCCATGGGTCATATTTGACTTGTACGAGCCAATCCTACCTCAATTTGAGGGCCGGTGTGGCCGGTACAAGTCAATGTGTCTTTTTTTTTTGTTTAAAAAGGATGCACTTTTATGTAAAAACAACGTCATACAGAAAACTGACCAAACGTATTAGGATTGTGTTGATACTTTAGAAAAATGATACATGGGTCATTTGTGATGTTTAGGAGTCAGCCCCACCTCAATCCGAGGCGCGGTGTGGCCACCACCACTCAAAGTGTCTTTCTATTATTTGAAATGGACAGGATTTTAAGTGAAAACAACAACTGGCATACAGAAAACCATCCAAACACATTCTGATTCTGTTGAAACTTTAGTAAAATGATCCATGGGTCATATGTGACGTGTATGAGTCAACCTCGCTTCAATCCAAACGACTGTGTGGCCGGGACCACTCAATGTGTCTTTCTTTTGTTTAAAATGGATGCGTTTTTAAGTAAAAAAAAATGACATACGGAAAAATAAAAAAAACACATCCTGATTGTGTTGATATTTTAGATAATCGATCCATGGGTCATTTGTGACGTTTACGAGTCAACCCCACCATAATCTGAGGCGTGGTGTGGACGGCACCACTCAAAGTGTCTTACTTTTATTTGAAATGGACTGGATTTAATGTGAAAAAAAACTAGCATATGGAAAACCGACCAAACGCATTCGGATTCTATTGAAACTTTAGGACAATGATCCATGGGTCATATTTGATTTGTACGAGTCAAACCCGCCTCAATCCGAGGGCTGATGTGGCTGGTACCAGTCAAAGTGTCTTTTTTTTAAAAATGGATGCGCTTTTATGTAAAAAAACGACATACGGAAAACTGACCAAAGTCATTTGTATTGTGTTGATACATTAGAAAAATGATCCATGGGACATTTGTGACGTGTAGGAGTCAACCCACCACAATCTGAGGTGCTGTGTGGCCGCCACCACTCAATGTGCCTAACTTTTATTTGAAATGGACATGATTTTAAGTGATAACAATAACTGCCATACGGAAAACCGACCAAACGCATTCGGATTGTGTTGAAACATTAGGAAAATGATCCATGGGTCATATGTGACGTGTAAGAGTCATCACCACCTCAATCTGAGGGCCGGTGTGGCCAAGACAACTCAAAGTGTTTTTCTTTTGCTTAAAATGGATGCGCTTTTATGTAAAAAATGACATACGGAAAACTGACCAAATGCATTCAGATTATGTTGATACTTTAGAAAAACGATCCATGGGTCATTTTTGATGTGTAAGAGTCAACCCCACCTTAATCCGAGATGCGGTGTGGCCGGCACTACTCAAAGTGTTTAACTTTTATTTGAAACCGACAGGATTTTAAGTGAAAACAACAACTGGCATACGGAAAACTGACCAAACACATTCGTATTCTATTGAAAAATTAGGACAACGATCCATGGGTAATATGTGATGTGTACGAGTCATCCAAGCCTCAATCTGACGGCTGGTGTGGCCGGTACCAGTCAAAGTGAATTTTTTTTGTTTAAAATTGATACGTTTTTAAGTAAAAAAAAACGACATACAGAAAGTTGACCAAACACATTCGGATTATATTGATACATTAGAAAAACGATCCATGGGTCATTTGTGATGTGTAAGAGTCAACCCCGCCTCAATCCGAGGAGCAGTGTGGCTGCCACCTCTCAAAGTGCCTTTCTTTTATTTGAAATGGACTGGAATTTAAGTGAAAACAACAATTGGAAAACGGAAAACTGACCAAACACATTCAGATTCAGTTGAAACTTTAGGAAAATGATCCATGGGTTATATGGGACGTGTACGATCCAACCCCACCTCAATCCGAAGGCCGGTGTTTCCGGGACCACTCAAAGTGTCTTTCATTTGTTTACAATGGATGCTTTTAAGTAAAAAAATGACATACAAAAAACTGAAAAAATGCATTCGGATTGTGTTGATACTTAAGAAAAATGATCCATCGGTCATTTGTGATGTGTACGAGTCAACCCCGTCTCAATCCAAGGTGCGGTGTGGCCGTCACCACTCAAAGTGTCTAACATTTATTTGAAATGGACATGATTTTAAGTGAAAACAACAACAGGCATACGGAAACCCGACCAAACGCATTCGTATTCTGTTGAAACTTTAGGACAATGATCCATGGGTAATATGTGACGTGTATGAGTCAACCCCGCCTCAGTATATGGCCGGTGTGGCCGGTACTAGTCAAAGTGTCTTTCTTTTGTTTAAAATGGACATGATTTTAAGTGAAAACAACAACTGACATACGGAAAACCGACCAAACGCATTCGGATTCTGTTGAAACTTTAGGACAATGATCCATGAGTCATATGTGACGTGATCGAGTCAACCCTTCCTCAATCCTTGGGCCGGTGTGGCCGGTACCACTCAAAGTGAATATCTTTTTTTAAATGGATGAGCTTTTAAGTAAAAAACGACATATGGAAAACTGACCATACGCATTCGGATTGTGTTGATACTTTAGAAAAACGATCCATGGGTTATATGTGACGTGTACGAGTCAACTCCACCTCAATCCAAGGCATGGTGTGGATGACATCACTCAAAGCCTCTCTTTTATTTCAAAAGGAAATCATTTTATGTGAATACAACTGAAATTTACCCTAATCAACGATAGTCGCAAACACTTTTCCATGAGTTGGGTAGTTTCACTAATGGGGTCATAAGTGAAGAGACTCCTAAGAAAATACCTTTTCACCATATTTTATAAACAATACATGTTCAATGAAAAATTCATCAGAAATCATTACATACCCAAACCTAGGATCACAAAAAAATGGGATTTGAGCCAATTTCAAACTCTTATTCATCTCTAATAGATAGTTCTCAAACTATTCTGCCTATTAGAATTTGATGGAGAGGTGTGTTGGGGGGTTGCGCATGGGTGAAGTGAATTGCCACCGGATGAATGTTGTCATGTGTTTTTTGGGCTATTTTAGGTGTTTTTTATACCGTTTTAAGTCTATATGTGGTTTTTGTGATATTTTTTATGCAGGTGTATAGTGGATGCTATACTGAAGGGATATTGTGCACTGTGTTTTTATGCGGGTGTATGGTGGGGCTACTGGAGGAGATTCTCGGGGGCTGCTGTGCACCAGCTTTGGAAAAAGCTATACCAACGGTTTAGAACCGTTGGTATAGTGTTACCAGAGTTCTGGAACACCAATACCAAAATCAGATAAAAATTAACTTCTCAAGAACAAACATGTCCAACAAGAAACGGTACCCAAAAAATCAATAACACACCAATTACACTTATTAATATTATCAACTTCCATCTGTAATGATGATCCATGTACATGAACCAACTAAACTGTTCCACCCTACACCAAACATAACATTAATATGAGAATAAATAAACGAATGTGAGTAACCTATAACACCCCAAGCTTCCACGGTACGTTTCCCTTCGAATAATGCGATAGCGTGTGTTGTACGCAACCTCGAGTTCTAACACACACCACAACTAATTAAACTAGCCGTTGTGAATAGTAATACCTACTTTTTGAAATCATATATATTTTATATTTCAAAATGGACTTCATTTTTGTATTCGTAATATTGAAATTAGCCTAGGGTGAAATTTTGGTACTTTTCAGATAACTTTTATATTTTGATGAATAGTGAAAATTACTAAATTTTAATTAAAATCAACTTTTTTAATCAAAATAATTAATATTGATAAATTATGAATTTGAGTGGTTTTAAAGTATATTTAGAATATATTTTTACCATTTCATTTAATGTTTGTCATTGGACATAATTTCACAATTAAACCAGACATAAACAAGTGTCAATCTTTTGATAGTTATTATCTCTTAAAAACACGCTTTTTATTTTAACAACGGGAATTAATTTTAAATTAATTTCTGCCACTTCTGTGTTTTGAATTTGGAAAAATGGATTACATATTTGGAATCAGGATGTCCAAATTATGTAAATCGGTAACTTTTATTTTTACACATTTTGAATAATTACTGCGGTAAATATTTTATTTACCATGGTTAAAGGGTAAATCAGGTAAATAAGGGTTAAAAAATAATATTATAATAATACAAAATTACCCTAAAACGTGTCCTAACCTTATTGGTGGAAACATACCCGACCATGGGCATCCTTGGGTCTATTTGGGGACCCCTTAGAGCCACTTGTATGTGGTAGGGACACATTATATTAATAATGTTAAAATAAAAATAAAAATGGCATAAGCTTACATCTTTTAGAAGAACAATTTTTACATAGGGTTATACATGTTGGATTTTCGATTATAAATATTAATTAGAAATATAAAAAGATTTCCTACATAATTATATTTTATTTATAATTTTTAGACATCAAATAATTTAAATTATTAATGACTCAATAATGATGCAATGTTTACCTCATTAATAAATCATTTAAATAAATAAGATTATAATGATTAAAATATTATCTAAAACCTATCCAATTCTTATTGGTTTATGTTATTTAGAAAATTAGTCATCTTATCTTCTACCTCAATGATTTTTGGACCATTATAAACCGAATATAATTATATTATAAAGTAATACTTTCACTCTTTCCTAAAGAGCCCCTCCTCTCCCTTATAAAAGGAGACCACTTCTACTCATTCCTCACACCTCTCAAGCCACTTGGCTCGGCCAAACTCTGCCCAAATACTCTCCCAACTTCCCTCACTACAACCTAGAGGCCTTAGTTTTATCATAAAGCCAACCTATGGAGCCCTTTTGATCAAATCAAAAGGAAGAACCCGAAGAAGAGGTAATGTTTTCACCACCCCTTTTCAAGTTCCTTTCTTCTTCCACTTCTTCTTTCTTTGTTCTTACCATTCTAAAATAATAACTCCAGTATATCACATATACTGTGATGTTATTATAAATATGGTACAACCATATTCAGTATTCTATCCACCCTTTGAATAACATGTCACCATACGTGCGTACGTACGGCTTACCGTCTCCACGTCGTGGTGTAATTGTTATTCAATATATTATTATTTGGATGGGTATAATAATGATGTGAAACTCATGTAAATAATAAATATAACATGTTAATTATTCTGTATATATGATATAACATCCATTTATATATTATTTTAATATCAAAAGAATGATATTGTCGCTCGTGCGTACGTACGGACTACCGTCTCCACAAACGCGATAAGATTCATTCTCCATCGTATCCATTCAAGTATAATTATCATTTGATGATTTAAAAATGATGTTTAAGGACTTGATATCATTCTGGATATGAATAATATACAACCTATCCATTACAAACATGGCTTATGTAACAAAACATATAAAATAAAACAAGTAAGTTAACACCCGAAACAACGATAATACTAAGATATTATTATCAAATCAATATTAAAAGATCATATATGATATCATATTAATGTATATGATTCTTTTATAATTTAATAACAATTATTTCACCATTATACAGGAGGTTAACCTACCCCAACCAAGGAAAAGTACAAGGTAAGGGTTATTTCACAATCTCTTCATTATCCGAGGTTGTTTATACGTAATAATCTACTGGGATCTCGTTATCATCCACGTCTATGTTTCTTCAAAATGTATTTCAAAACATTTTTAATATTTAAAAGAATATGGGTTAAAGTCATTTATACCCTTGTTTGACTTTTTATAAGAGGTTTATAAGGGAATCTTTCCGTCGTTTTCCAAACAAGGTGCTTTTTAACCTTTTCGACAGAATTAAGATAAGAATGTTATTTTTAACTTATACGGCGGGTGCGGTTATTTTCCGCCGTTATAAAATCGTCAAAGCATCCCTTACAAGATTATAAGGATATTTTCAAATTAAATGTTTTCTTTTATAATTATGTGACTTTTAAATGATTTCAAAAAAAGAGATATTTCTCTCAAAAATATGAAAATCCAGTGCAAATGTATACGTATTTAACGCAAGCTTCAAAATATTTTCAGAAAACCTGACTCTCGAGTGTGGTAGATAGGAAGGGATTGGGAGTGGACCCATCATGGCCTATAATTAGTCGAGCAGTCTCAGAATTAGTTATGTTGTTTTCAGAAGCTTGCATAACGATTTCATAAAAACACTGGAGTACTTTTTAGCAATTTTAAACATAAGTATCTTCTAAAAATATTACATCGGTAGGTCTCATGAGACAAACTAGTGTCTTGGCATAAGGCCTTGGCAAAATCTTATTTGTAGTCTTGGAACGAGGCCTTGGCTATGTGGTTATGATAGTCTGGCATTATGCATTCCATCATTATGTAAGTGGTTATTGATATTGCATGTGATTATTCGATTAATAGAATATCCATGTGAATAAGTAAATAGCATTATTTCATTTTATTTATGCCATAATATGTTGAAGTTAAAGTTTAAAAGGCTTTTTTTTAGTTATACATTGCCTTAAATGTTTATTCTTATTTATGAAAGTTTCCGCTATATTGTTATCCTCACTGGGCATTTGAGCTCACCCCTTTTCTATGTTTTATTTTCCCAGGATGTGAAGAAGTAAATTATGAATGACTTGCAGGGATATTATGAGGGGTTAATAGTGTGGACTATGGAGACAATATGTTGTTGTAGTAGTTCTTTTTTATTTTGATGATGTAATGTAAAACTTATGAATATATCTAGTGTTTCCAAGGCTACTAAACCAATCGGTCTTTCGAGATTTGATCTTTCTTGTGATCATGCCAATGTTATGTAATTAATTCACCGACTCTGGGTAACTGGGGTTGGGGCATTACAGTTGGTATCAGAGGAAGTTTAGTACAAACCTTGGAAGCTAGATTTAGATAAACTCTGATTAGAGCACGTAGACCTAAGATGAACTTTGAGGATTAGTATAGAAGAACTTCCTAGAATTTTGGTATTGTAGAGATTTTGTGAGTTTTCCGAGCAATACATCCCTGTCTGGATACGAGCAGGTAGAGGCGGCTCTAGCACAGATGTACCTAGGGGTAAAACCCGAAAACACCGCTTTGAGCTAGACTCGAACGGGAACTGGTGCACGACAACGGGCCTTGCTGCACTCTTGGTTACGACACTCCCGGTGGATATGCTTAGGATAACTCTCATTTTCTTTACAAATCATTATGAAGGGTTTATGAGTATATAATTCCTCAAAGAAAACATTTTTATGATTATGGATTATATCCATAAATAGTTCAATTTATGTTAAGTGTTTTATAAGTATGGGATTATGTATTTTGATTCATAAACTGATCTAGTTTATGCCATTGTTTAGAAATGGCGCCTAGTGGAAGAAATGGAAACCGTATCAATGAATGCACTCCATGTAGGGATTGCCCTCCTGCTCAAGATAATTATAGTGGGGCTGGTGATGCAACTGGTGCCGATCAGATAATCACCATACTGGGACAACTTACTCAGGTTATGAATAATAACCTTACCCGTATGGAGCACCCTGATCCGCAGCGTGGAGGATCAATGTTAGATCGATTCACGAGGCAACAACCACCAACGTTCAATGGGAGTACAAATCCCTTAGTAGCTAAGCAATGGATAAATTCCCTAGAGAAAATATTTCAGGCTTTGGGGAGCAGTGAAAGGGAAAAAGTTATCATGGCAGTTTACCGCCTCACTGGAGATGCTGATCAATGGTGGTCATTGATTCAAAACATGAAGGAAGATGATGAAGTATCAAATATGGAATTCAGGGAGTTCAAAGATCTGTTTTTAGAAAAATACTTCCCTCGCGACCATCGAGAAGATATGGAAAGGCAATTTCTAAGTCTGAGACAGAAGGAGGATGAGAATGTCGCAAAGTATGAGGCTAACTTTACAAGGTTAGCAAGGTACGCTGGTAATTATATACGTAACCAAATAAGTAAGAGTGATCGTTTCTTTGATGGGTTAAAACCATTTCTCCGTCGAGTATTAGTCTCACAATCCTTTTCATCGTACGAAGACATTGTCTCATGTGCTATCAAGACCGAAAAGGAATTCTCTAAGTCTTATGACTTTAAAGCAAAGCAAGAGAAGAAGAGACCTGCTGATCAATCTGGGAATGGAAATAAGGGGAAGAAGGGAAAGGTTGAATATCCATCCTGTGGTAAATGCGGGAAGAAACACCCTGGTACTTGCTTGAAGGGAATGGGAGTCTGTTACAAGTGTGGTGAAAAAGGCCACCAAGCTCGTGATTGCAAGGGGAAGAAGGAAGCTACCAACATTCAGTGCTACAATTGCAGGGAGATGGGGCATTATGCAAATGAATGTCCTAAGCGTCAGGAGAACTTACCTCAGAAAAGTCCAAGGGATCAAGGCCAGAATTATGCTATCACTACTGCTGAGGTAGAAGCTCCGAAAGACATGGTGGCAGGTAATTTAATGGTTTCCTCAAGTTTAGCAAATGCATTATTTGATTCTGTATCATCGCATTGTTTCATATCTTCCTAGTTTGCTAAGAAAATTAGATATTTCCAATTTGATTTAATAAGGGAGTTGTGAGTTAAAACTCCTAAGGGAAGTATCATTGCAACAAAGTTTTGTGAATCAGTCCCCATTAGAGAACATAAATTTTCTTTATCTACTGATCTCATCGTCATACCTATGATTGAGTTTGATATAATCCTCGGTATGGACTGGATTTCGGACTATGATGCGAAGATTTATTGTAAGAAGAAAGAGGTTACAATTCTTGATGATAATGATAAGGAACACCTTATTTTTAGAGCAGAATCGTCACCACCTAATTCTTATTTAGATCCACCCCCAGTAGCTCAACTTAATTCAATTATTGGGGAGGAAGAGAATGAAATAACTGTCGGTGAGGAAAGGAATGTTCAAATAGAGGACGTACCTATTGTGAAAGAATTTTTAGATGTATTTCCGGAAGATTTACCTGGACATCCTCCAGAACGAGAAGTTGAGTTTTCCATTGATTTGATTCCTGGATCAAGGCCTATATCAAAGACCCCTTATAGAATGGACACTGTAGAATTAGTCAAACTAAAGAAATAACTAGAGGAATTGAGTAATAAGGGATTTATTCACCCTAGTGTTTCTCCATGGGGAGCCCCTGTTCTTTCTGTTAAAAAGAAAGATGGATCTATGAGGTTATGTATCGACTACAGGGAGATCAATGCTATAACGATAAAGAACAAGTATCCCCTACCTCGTATTGATGATTTATTTGACCAACTACATGGAGCTCAATACTTTTCAAAGATTGACCTTAGATCTGGATACCATCAGTTGTGTGTGAAGAAGTAAGACATTCCGAAGACAGCATTTCGAACCAGGTACGGGCATTACGAGTTTACCGTAATGCCGTTTGGATTGACTAATGCACCCTCTGTATTCATGGATCTGATGAATAGAGTTTTCAAGGAGTATCTCGATGAATTTGTGGTGGTATTTATTGATGATATCTTGGTATACTCCAAAACCTACGAAGATCATGAAAATCACTTGCGCATTATCTTGAAGACTCTGAGGAGGCATGAATTATATGGGAAGTTTAGCAAGTGTGAATTCTGGCTTCAGGATATTTCTTTTCTTGGCCATATTGTCTCTAAATATGGAATCTCTGTTGATCCTTCTAAGACCAAGGCAATCCAAGAATGGCCAGCACCTACGAGTATAACTGAGGTACGTAGTTTTATTGGTTTGGTAGGTTATTATCGACGTTTCGTCCAGAATTTTGCCCGATTGGCTAACCCATTAACGAAGCTCACACGTAAAGGGGTTAAATTTGTTTGAAAAAAAGAGTGTGAAGAATGTTTCGAAGAACTGAAGAGAAGATTAGTTAATGCTCCTATATTGACTCTACCATCAGGGAATGATGGGTTCGTTATTTATAGTGATGCATCAAAGAAAGGACTTGGTTGTGTCCTTATGCAGAATGATAGAGTTATTGCCTATGCATCACGACAGTTGAAAATTCATGAACAAAACTATCCTACTCATGATCTTGAGTTAGCAGCTGTGATCTTTGCCTTGAAGATATGGAGACACTACCTCTATGGTGAAAAATGTGAGATTTATACTGATCACAAGAGTTTGAAGTATATTTTCTCACAAAAAGAACTCAACATGAGGCAAAGGAGATGGCTTGAATTACTCAAGGATTATGATTGCACGATACACTACCACCCGGGGAAAGCAAACAAGGTGGCAGATGATTTGAGCAGAAAAGACCATGGAGTTTTGAACATGATGAGAATTTAAAGGGATCCAATTTTCATGGATCTAGTAAAGATGGACATGGGAATAACCAGGGAAGGTGAAACATCAATGCTTTTTCAAATGGTTGCCAAACCATCTTTACTAAAAAGGATTAAGAGTTCTCAGACCGATGATGAAGAATTTCAGAAGAAGATTAAAGCTGTGAATGATGGGAGATTGAGAGACTTTGTGTATGAAGATGGAATTTTGAAATTCGGGAAGAGAATTTGTGTTCCCGATTTACCTGATCTAAAAAGGGAATTGCTGGATGATGCTCATAGTTCCAATTTCTCTATACACCCTGGGAGCACCAAAATGTATAGAGATTTGAAGGAACATTTTTGGTGGGACAACATGAAGAGGGAGATTGCTGATTTTGTGTCAAGATGTATGGTTTGTCAACAAGTGAAAGCTGGAAGGAAACAGCCAGGAGGAGTCATGAAACCTCTTCCCATACCAGAGTGGAAATGGGACAATATTACGATGGACTTTGTCATGGGGCTACCAAAGACTCCTAGAAGGAATGATGCAATATGGGTTATTGTTGATCGTCTTACCAAGTCAGCACATTTTCTTGCTATAAGAGAAGATCTACCCCTGGAACGTCTAGCAAGACTATACATTAATGAAGTTGTGAGACTTCATAGAGTACCCCTATCGATTGTTTCTGATCGTGATCCCCGTTTTACTTCAAGATTTTGGAAAAGTCTTTAGAAATCTCTGGATACTGAACTTCATTTGAGCACTGCTTACCACCCTCAGACAGATGGACAATCAGAACGGACTATTCAAACCCTAGACGACATGTTGAGATCTTTCTCACTTGACTTTCAGGGTATGTGGGATCAATATTTACCACTGGTAGAATTTTCCTATAAATAGATTCCATTCGAGTATTCAAATGGCACCATATGAAGCGTTATACGGAAAGAGATGTCATACACCAACCTGTTGGGATGAGGTTGGTGAAAGAAAACTTGTAGGCCCAGAAGTGGTGGAAGAAACGATGGAAAAGGTGAAGGTAATCCAAAATCACATCAAAGCAGCTCAAAGTAGGCAGAAGAGCTATGCCGATAATAGAAGGAAGGATTTGGAATTTCAAGTCGGTGATCATGTTTTCCTGAAGGTATCTCCATGGAAGGGAGTCATACGTTTTGGTAAGAAAGGTAAATTGAGTCCCAGGTACATCGGACCTTTCGAAATTCTAGAACGAATTGGGGCTGTAGCTTACTGATTGGCAATGCCGCCAAGTCTCTCCAAAGTTCACGATGTGTTCCACGTATCTATGTTGAGAAAATACATGCCTGACCCAACGCATGTACTCACCTATGATGAATTAGAACTGGAACCCGATCTGTCTTATTGTGAAGAGCCTGTCAGGATGCTTGATACAAGAGAACAAGTACTGAGAAACCGGACGACGCGTCTGGTAAAAGTTTTGTGGAGAAATCATAAGATGGAAGAGGCAACGTGAGAACCCGAGGAACTTATGATGAAGAAACACCTGAGTCTTTTTATGCAGTAATACCCTAGAAATTGCGAGGACGCAATTATTTGAAGGAGGGGAGAATGTAACACCCTAAGCTTCCACGGTACGTTTCCCTTCGAATAATGCGACAGCGTGTGTTGTACGCAACCTCGAGTTCTAACACACACCACAACTAATTAAACTAGCCGTTGTGAATAGTAATACCTACTTTTTGAAATCATATATATTTTATATTTCAAAATGGACTTCATTTTTGGATTCGGAATATTGAAATTAGCCTAGGGTGAAATTTTGGTACTTTTCGGATAACTTTTATATTTTGATGAATAGTGAAAATTACTAAATTTTAATTAAAATAAATTTTTTTAATCAAAATAATTAATATTGATAAATTATGAATTTGAGTGGTTTTAAAGTATATTTAGAATATATTTTTACCATTTAATTTAATGTTTGTCATTGGACATAATTTCACAATTAAACCAGACATAAACAAGTGTCAATCTTTTGATAGTTATTATCTCTTAAAAACACGCTTTTTATTTTAACAACGGGAATTAATTTTAAATTAATTTCCGCCACTTCTGTGTTTTGAATTTGGAAAAATGGATTACATATTTGGAATCAGGATGTCCAAATTATGTAAATAGGTAACTTTTATTTTTACACATTTTGAATAATTACTGCGATAAATATTTTATTTACCATGGTTAAAGGGTAAATCCGGTAAATAAGGGTTAAAAACTAATATTATAATAATACAAAATTACCCTAAAACGTGTCCTAACCTTATTGGTGGACACATACCCGACCATGGGCATCCTTGAGTCGATTTGGGGACCCCTTAGAGCCACTTGTATGTGGTAGGGACACATTATATTAATAAAGTTAAAATAAAAATAAAAATGGCATAAGCTTACATCTTTTAGAAGAACAATTTTTACATAGGGTTATACATGTTGGATTTTCAATTATAAATATTCATTAGAAATCTAAAAATATTTCCTACATAATGATATTTTATTTATAATTTTTAGACATCAAATAATTTAAATTATTAATGACTCCATAATGATGCAATGTTTACCTCATTAATAAATCATTTAAATAAATAAGATTATAATGATTAAAATATTATCTAAAACCTGTCCAATTCTTATTGGTTGATGTTATTTAGAAAATTAGTCATCTTATCTTCGACCTCAATGATTTTTGGACCATTATAAACCGAATATAATTATATTATAAAGTAATACTTTCACTCTTTCCTAAAGAGCCCCTCCTCTCCCTTATAAAAGGAGACCACTTCTACTCATTCCTCACACCTCTCAAGCCACTTGGCTCGGCCAAAATCTGCCCAAATACTCTCCCAACTTCCCTCACTACAACCTAGAGGCCTTAGTTTGATCAGAAAGCCAACCTAAGGATCCATTTTGATCAAATCAAAAGGAAGAACCCGAAGAAGAGGTAATGTTTTCACCACCCCTTTTCAAGTTCCTTTCTTCTTCCACTTCTTCTTTCTTTGTTCTTACCATTCTAAAATAATAACTCCAGTATCTCACATATAATTTTATGTTATTATAAATATGGTACAACCATATTCAGTATTCTATCCATCCTTTGAATAACATGTCACCATACGTGCGTACGTACGGCTTACCGTCTCCACGTCGTGGTATAATTGTTATTCAATATATTATTATTTGGATGGGTATAATAATGATGTGAAAATCATGTAAATATTAAATATAACATGTTAATTATTCTATATATATGATATAACATCCATTTATATATTATTTTAATATCAAAAGAATGATATTGTCACTCGTGCGTACGTACGGACTACCGTCTCCACAAACGCGATAAGATTCGTTCTCCATCGTATCCATTCAAGTATAATTATCATTTGATGATTTAAAAATGATGTTTAAGGACTTGATATCATTCTGGATATGAATATTATACAACCTATCCATTATAAATATGGCTTACGTAACAAAACATATAAAATAAAACAAGTAAGTTAACACCCGAAACAACGATAATACTAAGATATTATTATCAAATCAATATTAAAAGATCATATATGATATCATATTAATGTATATGATTATTTTATAATTTAATAACAATTATTTCACCATTATACAGGAGGTTAACCTACCCCAACCAAGGAAAAGTACAAGGTAAGGGTTATTTCACAATCTCTTCATTATCCGAGGTTGTTTATAAGTAATAATCTACTGGGATCTCGTTATCATCCACGTCCATGTTTCTTCAAAATGTATTTCAAAACATTTTTAATATTTAAAAGAATATGGGTTAAAGTCATTTATACCCTTGTTTGACTTTTTATAAGTGGTTTATAAGGGAATCTTTCCGTCGTTTTCCAAACAAGGTGCTTTTTAACCTTTTCGACAGAATTAAGATAAGAATGTTTTTTTAACTTATACGGCGGGTGCGGTTATTTTCCGCCGTTATAAAATCGTCAAAGCATCCCTTACAAGATTATAAGGATATTTTCAAATTAAATGTTTTCTTTTATAATTATGTGACTTTTAAATGATTTCAAAAAAGAGATATTTCTCTCAAAAATATGAAAATCCAGTGCAAATGTATATGTATTTAACGCAAACTTCAAAATATTTTCAGAAAACCTGACTCTCGAGTGTGGTAGATAGGAAGGGATTGGGAGTGGACCCATCATGGCCTATAATTAGTCGATCAGTCTCAGAATTAGTTATTTTGTTTTCAGAATCTTGCATAATGATTTCATAAAAACACTGGAGTACTTTTTAGCAATTTTAAACATAAGTATCTTCTAAAAATATTACATCGGTAGGTCTCATGAGACAAACTAGTGTCTTGGCACAAGGCCTTGGAAAAATCTTATTTGTAGTCTTGGAACGAGGCCTTGGCTATGTGGTTATGATAGTCTGGCATTATGCATTCCATCATTATGAAAGTGGTTATTGATATTGCATGTGATTATTCGATTAGTAGAATATCCATGTGAATAATTAAATGGCATTATTTCATTTTATTTATGCCATACTATGTTGAAGTTAAGGTTTAAAAGGCTTTTGTTTTAGTTATACATTGCCTTAAATGTTTATTCTTATTTATGAAAGTTTCCGCTATATTGTTATCCTTACTGGGCATTTGAGCTCACCCCTTTTCTATGTTTTATTTTCCCAGGATGTGAAGAAGTAAATTATGAATGACTTGCAGGGATATTATGAGGGGTTAATAGTGTGGACTATGGAGACAATATGTTGTTGTAGTAGTTCTTTTTTATTTTGATGATGTAATGTAAAACTTATGAATATATCTAGTGTTTCCAAGGCTACTAAACCAATCGGTCTTTTGAGATTTGATCTTTCTTGTGATCATGCCAATGTTATGTAATTAATGCACCGACTCTGGGTAACTGGGGTCGGGGCGTTACAGACCCTATATTGAATAATGCACTAATAAGTGTCGAAGAAACATGGATAGTACCTTAAACTATTGACATTCTAGCTTCGCCACCTCATGGTGTTGACTGAACCGTATAGTGTTGACCTACACCACAAAGATGGACTATGGTATAAAATCCTAGAATTGTAGTATATTGCTAATACGGATTCTCACTCCCTAGTGTACCATGTCTGCCACATCAACCTGTTTGACCATTAGAGATCCAACTACCTACCTGATATGGGGTAACCAACCACTACCTACATTCAACAACATTTTCATCTTTCCCTACTTTCCTATATATCAAGGGTTCTTACATAACCTGTATTCATGCCCCATTCTACATCATTCTTGGTACTATATAGGCACTCAAAGACCCTGACCATGCATGTTTCTCATCTTCCACACTGATAGTAGAAAACATGACCACAACCCCAAGGGGATGGTTTTTCATTCTGACTACTCTTTCGACCATCACCAGGGAGAATGTTCATGGAATTGATCATTCAGTCCTTGGACATCGTACCACTGGATCACATAAATTGATCTACAATCCCACTACCAGGGTCCTCATTTTGGATTTCCGATGAAATAAAGGCTTGGTCCTCCAGCTCAAAATCACATTTTAACCATATGATATTCTCATGGGACTCAATATCAGGTTTAATTCCATTATAAAAACATATTTACCAAGCTAACTCATTCACATCTAATGTTTGAGTAAAACATTTCCCGTCAGAGAAACAAGTACCATATTCAATCATTGTCATTGAACCCTTGGTTAGCCTCGTAAACTATGTAGCCATTTCCTACCATATTGTCTACAAATAAAAATGTTTCAGTAACATTTACTATAAATACTTCCATAAAATACCTTCAGAATTTTACCCCTAAATAAGAATGTCCCACCAGTGCTTTTCTAGTGTGAGCAACATGTAAGATTCCAAATTGATTGTATTCTCAAGAGGTTTCTCTAATTGATCATGAATTATTTGAATCAACTCTATCCATAACTTAGCTTCAACATGTCAACACACTACAAAAAAATCAGAGGGTGATAAAGTTGAAAATACATTGCCAGATTAAAAAAACATGGCATGACCCGCCATGGGTCCCATTCCATTATCTATTTAAAATATGTGACATTATCACAAAACTTCTCATCTCCTATGTTATGTTGAACCATATAGTTTTCATTCTCCAAACCGGGAGGAGAATTTTTGAATATTCACTCATATTGGGAAAATGGAACATGATGTTATGGTGGAATATTACTACAACACCAACACACATATCAAAACACATAACATAAAATTTCTATATTTTTCATAAAAGGAGGCTCTATAATATCCATAAAAACCCTATTTTACATAAACTATTACCAATAAATATTCCCTCACAATGAACACTACCCTCATACACCCCTATCATGGTTGAAGGTCAACATGGGTGAAAAACATACAGAACAATGTGTCTTTCATAAGACACCCTTTTTAATAAATTTAAACATTCACAATTAAAATGTTTTTCTTTTGAGTTACCTTATCATATAATCATTTAGGAAATTGGAATTTTAGATAATTTCTCAATTTTCATCATGGAACATTAATTAATACTTATTTTACAATAATTATATTTACCTATTAATATAATATTTATTAGACATTACATTCTACATAATTTATTCTATGTGAAAAATAATTTCAACCTCCAATGTCACACATCCACCTCATCTATGCCAATAATGATGCATTCCACCTATATCACTTGGTTCTTATAATGATGCATGAATGAACAACCTCATTCCACTCATGTAATGAGAAAAATATAATAATACAATATCATCACACAAAAAGTGGGTCACCCAATGTAGAAATATCATTCATCTTTAACAACACATTTCAAGAACAATAATTCCCACATTGAGAACTTGGGTCTTCCCCCTGGATTGGTTATCTTTTCTCAAACATGATATCATCTCCAAACATGATGAATACTAATCTCCTTTATGCAGTCACAATATGTTAGGAAAATATAAATGAACTAATCTAATACCACTTTGTATCATCAACGGCCTGGAAAACCCTAAAGTAGTGATACGAGCTAGCTCACCGCATGAAATTATTCACACCTCCCTATATGCTATAGGATTTAAATATGTAGTGATTGTATAAAAGTACATATGGAGATATTGTTCCACCTTTACTATACTGTACTACAATATAATATATAATAAAAAGGTAATATAACATAAAAAAATAGAAACATTCATTTACAACCATTTCAAATATAGATACAACCAAAAATAAAATATAAATCTTCCATGATACGCTAACAGTGCAAAAATTGATGGAATCTAACAATATAGAAAAACATAAATATCAACCAGAATTGGTCTTGACTCCAAATATGGATCCTCATAATTTCTCATCCTAAGCCTAACTCTACTCTATATTGAATGGACCTTTCCCACATCCAATCCAAAAACAATGAAATCTGATCAGGTTTCCAATGATGGCCTTAGTAGGGTGTGAGTAAAACACAGTAAGAAACTGCCAATGGTTTCTACCAAATATTTAGTCAAAAGAGATATTGCATGAAATTACTAAATAAATGCTAATATAAACAATTGAAAATGTGGTTTCAATTATTAAAAAATATTAACTTTATCATCTTTTATCATTTATTCAATTAATTCAAGTTAACCATTTCCACCACTTATTCCATGGGTTACGTATTTAAATCATCAACACTTAAACCTAATCTAATATATTATCATATATAAGTGAATAGTTCAAGAAACCTATCTCACTGGGTAAACATTTCATAAAAAATACACCCCACTCACTTTGGATTCTTAGACTTGGTAGTAACATGAAATGAAATTGTTATGATCTTAGACCCTAAATCATACTCCCTTACCAAAGCATGCTATGTTTGGTTTTTAGAGCCTTAGTCCAGCCTAAACCTTATTAGGTGCCTCATTCCAATATCCAATATACCACCATGCCATTTTAATATTCCTCTTCATCCAATTACGACATTTTCCAAATAAAATTCTTTGCCTAATCAATATAAATAACATTCACAATACACATTCAATTTTTCACATTATTGATCAATGGACCTTAACACATTAATAAATTTATGACAGACCCTACTTAGCCCACTTTACCCAATTACCCTTATTATCTCAACCTATTGAACACATTCATCAATTTCAATATATTATACCATTAATTACAATTCATCGTTTTCTGTGTATTATCTAATTCATGAATTTCAATGTCAATCTCATAAGTATTTTGACACATTCACCTTCTTCCATTTAACACTATTTAAATTATTTAAAAAAACCCTTATGTTATTATCAATGTATAGGCTCAACTATCAATAATCCATTTTCAGAGTCAACTAAAATTTCAACATGTTCATCATGGGATCTACTTTATCACATGTTCACTCGGTAGTTAACACTACAAATTTCCTTTTTCATGAATATTGTCACACCCCATGGGTGGACTGAAAATGATCAAGTCAATCTCATTTCCTACCATGAAGTTTATAGGGGTTTCAATTCATCATTTTCAAACCATATTATCAAATCCATTCAAAGTAATCAATTTACCAAATAATGTGAACCATTAACACAACCACACATGAACAAATCAACTTCAAGACCCTGTAATATTACATGTAGACCACCTTCCTCAAAACAATTGACTCTGGAATGCAAAATATATCCTTAGATTTGGATACAAGAACTCAATGAACCCCATCATATGATTCACCAGATAATAGGGTTTGGGGGGTTCAGAAGCTGAAGAACAAAACCATTTTCCCAAATTCATAAAAAATAAGGAAGAGTTGAAACCCAATGTTTAGATGCACAACCAAAGACACAAAAAATAGACTACAAAAAAGGATATTGAATCATGGGAAAATTTAGGTTTTTAAATCTATCACTAGGGATATAAAAGTAAAAAATGTTGAATATGTTGTGGTGATGAAAAAAAATTTTGAGGGGGAAAATGGAAAATTACCAAATTTAAGGAGGAACTCATTTCACAAACATTGATCCAATTGTACATATACTACTATCCATGTATGGTAGAGTCACAATGTTACATAGGGATCCTCGTAGGGTTTGAAAAATCCTGCACCGACTCTAAAAAATATCTATGTCCAATCCAGAATGATTTGGCCTCCGCTCGATTATGGATTACTAAATAATGAATGACTTCCTCATAGATATAATGGTTTTGGTTCACTGATACTATTAACTGAGTAAAAACCATGTAATAAAACCAGAAGGATAAAATATCACTTAATTCATGTCTAGAGCCCAAGGGACACCATAACCATCTTCATACATCCAAAAAAAATAACATTAACCATAATAATGAGACTTAATCCAAAATGTAAATAACAACATACCTCGAGAAAATTCAGGATCTTACACCACTAGATGGAATCTAACCTTGATTCTAATAATAAACATGTAATAGAATCTATATATATTGTTACATCCATCAATAATGAAATAATTTCTAGGAAGCTAATTTTTCAATAGATTAAATTTATTATACTTTATATTAGGTGATCCAATGCCCTTGTTCAAGAGTTATATCTATTTTTTGTTTTTTATTCAATTCCATTTATCATGGAGTTTATAATCATATAAATATGAAGTCTATCATTTATAAGGAAAAAAGGAAAAATTGGGAATGTCCCATCACACACCTCTATCGGCCTATAACCTACATGTTGTATCAGGGATGTCAAATAAATTTTTATTAGTATATAAATTTTATTGATTCATTTATGTATTTGTATTTTTGTTTTCAATTTGTGTTTAATAATTATAAAATCCAAATTTCTAGATATTAGTAATCCACATTCCTTTCATATAAATATAATCGAATTGATTAATTTTATGAATGAAGTATATTATAATATCTCATTTGGAGGTACTGTGGAATATGGTCAGATAACAGAAGAGTACACAAAAGGTAACCCATTTGAACATTTGTACATGTCTTATGTTCACTAAGAGTTAATTTATAATTTATTCAATGTGTTTATATTTAATACATTACAATACCTTTAATTTTACACCACATATTGACTATCTAGTCTTACAGATATTCGGCTGGAGTAGACACATTATAATTTCCACAGATGGTGTGTATTATTTCAGTCATATATGGGTCATGTATCTTCTCACATGACCTACCTGAATATTGACTACACAACTCATAGGACAAATGATGTGTATCTCATGTACAAATTGTGATATCTAAAATTATTCATGTAAAATATTACATGGAATGTCCCTAAGGGAGTGACTTAGACAGAGAATGAATTTATTTTCACACCATGATGTTGTCTAGTACGTGCCATGTAATTTTATGAAAATATAAAAAATTAAAAATTAATTTATTATACTATGATAGCCTTACCATGATGTTCTTGTCTGTCTCCATAATTTTGATCATACACTACATCTAATGAGTTTTAATATATATACCTATTTATTTAATTTCTTTATAATGTTCAAATCATCTTGTCTTGCATCATTCATATTATAATTATTTCCCTGAATATATTAAAGCATAACACATGAACGAAGAATCATGTAATCATTGTAATAATTAAAATGATAGTACATATTATGAATGTATGTGATAATTCATTTATGACACATATCTCAAGAGTAAATGGTATATAAGTATAATAAATATTGGGTAGATCATATGTGTACTCACTGTGTTGCATCCATTGTACAGTTATGAACATTGATTATTTTATATAAATTTTTTTTTATAATTTTTTAAATTATGATAGATGAATATCAAAAAAAAATTAAATGTGAATTAAGATAAAAGAACTAATTAATTATAGAATATTAGTAATTTTATTTACAATCATTTATCATAAAATTGAATGATAAGAAAATAATGTTAATTTTATTAAATTCATAATTCATTGCATGCTTTTGGTTAATCGTGAATGTAGACCAGACCATTGAAATTGATTTTTTTAATGTAATTTATTATTAAATTTAATTATTGGAATTTGGACCATCTAACCTTTTATTATGTACGGATTTTTATTCACATTGTTTTTTTGTAATTCATTTTCCCTAAATAGTGTGTGAATAAAATCAAATGTAATGGATGGAGCTCCCATGTTATTGGTTATTGGAATAATATCAAGCATAGATTTGAGATGAAAAAAATCAAAGATAGATCAATTTGTGGATGGGTAGAAAACTTCAACAAAAACCATATATTATTCATTGTATTCCCCCACATTCAATGGTTATGTTATCATCTAATAGATAATATAGGACTTAACAAAATCATGATGAAACTGATCCTTTGGATTTCAATCAACTATAACATAGATCATCAGATGTCATTTTTAAAAGATATTTTTAATCAATTTTTAAAAGTTCATATAATGAGAAAAAACAAAATAATTCATTTCTAATGTTATTACCTTGAATTTTTTCAACATATTTTTGATGTTCATTCTTTTGAAATTCAAATAATTCAGTGGTTTCATAAGAATCATAATAGTGAAAATATCATTATTGACGTTGATCATCCAATTAGAATTAAAATATCATTTAGATATGCAATTAGAACTCTATCATTTTTATCAAAATTACAACATATTAATCATAACGAGGTCTTTGGTAACGAGGATTGGATTAATGAAATTCAAGATGAACTGTAAAACCTGAAGATTTTGAGAATTTTTTTTTTATTTATTTAATTTAATAATTTTATATTTTCACATCATGAATCACTAAATATAAAATTTGATTCTTATATAATATTACTATTATTTTGATTATGTAATATAAAATAGGAAGGGAATATTTCACTTCACATAGTACAAATTTCCCTTGCGTTAATGAAACACATTGTTTCATCAATATAACGCATTTCTATTCAAATTATTTAAAATAGAAATTTGTAAACATGTATTTTATCATGTGATATGAATTGTTAAAAGTTATTTTCAAAATATTTGTTAATATTTTTTGACAATGATAAATATAATTTCTTATAATGTATTTATATGTTTAAACCAATTATTTTATCATTGGAGCTGATTTTCATGCACTTCTATGAAAAATGGTATAATTAATTTTAGATATTCATAGAAATTTATATTGATAAAATAAAAAATATTTTTGAATTTGGAATATAAAAATTATCATACAATATTTTTTTTATTTTTCTGAGAAGTATCATTTTTTATGAGTAATGAAAATAATACATATTAGTTTAAAACCTAATTTTAAATTTAAATAATTATTTTTTACATTAATATGATTATAAAGTCAAAAATGATAAATAATATAAATATTATTCCAATTTAGGCCATTGGAATCATTTTTATATTTAAATTAAATATGAAAAATTAATGAACTTTTGAACATATCCTTTTCTCACATTCAAACTATATTTTCTAGATTAGCATTAAACATAGTTTTATCGTTTTTGTGAAATTATTGTTTTTTAAAAAAACATATAATTTCATAATAAGTTTGAAAAATGTGGTTTAATTTTGATGAAAATAATTTTGCTGAATAATATCTTTTTAATTTTATTTATGATGTTTAATGTTAAATATGGTAATTATTGGTAAAAATAATATTATAATAATATAAATTAACCCTAACACTTTTCCTAATTTCACATGAAATTTGTATTTATATTAAAATAATCCTTGCGTTGAAAATATTATTCGTTTTAATCCACCTATGTATGATTTATATATATGTATTATTTTATTTAATGAATAGCTAAATGTCTCTTATTCAAATTTTAATAAACCAATAATTTTATATATATGGTTATACACTAGTTAAAATTATATATAATAATTAGTTAGAATTATATGAAACTTATCTTAATCATGATAATTTATTTTTTATTTCTAGAGAATAAATAACATAATTAAATGTTTTTACAGTAATTATTCAATAATTGATTTGTTAATTGAGATATCAAATAATTGATCATAAACATATTAAAATCATTATAATTTGACTCCATTAATGACTTTGATGATTTTTATATATAACTCATATATTCTAGTGACATATTTAATGAATTTTTTCAGTGTTATCATGTTGGTTTGATATTTTCTAAATTCAAAATTCATTGAATACTTGGGGATGATCCTGAGCGTTGACCAGACCATTTCATAAGATTCGTTTCATTTAAATAATTATTAAATTAAATTGTTATAATGAATGATATATCTCTTCATATAATGTATGGTTATGTGTTCCTATTATTTATTTTATGTAAACCATTTTATCTCACGTGTCTATGAATACAATCATTTGTAATGGATAGATCTACCAAGTGAGTGGAGGATGAATAAATTTTGACAAAAGTGGAAACCAATCAAAGAGTGAAACTTAAAAGGATATGTGAAAAACAACAACCTAAGACATAAATGTATCAAGGTGTTTTACCCTCATTCAATGGAATTTTATCATCCACTAGATAAATTAACCATTACTAAAAGCATTATGAAATAGAACCATTTGATTTCAAACATCCCAAACATGCATCATCATCTATTATTTCTAAAACAAATTTTCATCCTATGTTAAAAAGTACTTGTTATGAGAAAACTATTCTATAATATATTTTTTCTATCTTTTATCAAGATTATATTCCATTTATTATTCAATAACAAACTTTGGAAACCATATGAAGTGAGTTGTTTTATAAGAATCATCATAATGATAATATCATTAGTGATGTTGATCAACTGATTAGTTCCAGAATTTCATTTTCAAATTTAATTGAACGTTATTCATTTTTTTTCTATTTGAACCCACCCATCTTAATTAGGATTTAGGTTGTCAGTATTAGATTAAATAAAATCAGGATGAACTATAAAACCCTAATATTTTTTGAATTAGTTTTTTTGATAATTAATTTAATCTTTTGATATTTACACTTCACACAATACAAAATATAGAATTTTTTAATTATATAATAGAACTATGTTTTTGGATTATTTAATACACAACACAAATGGAAGAATTCACAATACGATACACCAACTTGGCTAGCGTTATATGAAACAATTAGTTTCTGCGAAGCAACAAATTTATATTATAGTTATTTAAAAAAGATATTTATAAACTTTTATTTAAAAAAGATATATGAATAGTAATGATTATTTTTAAAATATTAGTTATAATGGTTTTTCTAATGAAAAATATAATTTTCTGTGAAGTCATTATATTTTTAAAATTACTATTTTATCAAATGGAATGTTTTTATTCCATTCAATGATATATAACAAAATAAATATAAGACACATAATGAAATTTATTTTCATATAATAATTTTTTTAATATTAATTTCAAATTTATCAAAGAATAATTTTTTTTTATTCTTGGGTAATGATTAATTTTTAATGAATAGGGGAAAAATACTACATAGTAGTTAAAAAATATTTTTTATTTAAATAATTATTTTTACACGAAATTGATTTTGTAGTCGATGTATTTAAATTATAAAAATATTAATCAAATTTAGGTCATTGGAATTATTAATTTAATAGAATATTATTTAAAAATATTATTGAACATTTGAAAGTCTCTTTTACTCACCTTCTAACCACATTTTTGGGATTAGCATTAAATGTACTTTTACCACATCTAATAATTGAATTATAAAAACAAAAACACAATGTTGTAATCAGTATGAATTTTTTTTTCAAATATAATGAAAATATTTTTTCAGAATAGTAATTATTGAATTTTATTTAGCATGGTTAAATTTAAATATGGTAATTAATGGTAAAAATACAATTACAATAATATAAAATCACCCTAACACTTGTGCTCATATCTTTGGATATACTAATTTCAATCCATAACCACTTTGGTTTAATAATATGATTCTTTTTTATGGATCATTTTTTATATTAGGACATTTATTGTATTTTATTTAAAGAGGAGTCAGATGTGTCATATTCAAATTTTAATAAATATATCATTATGAATATATGGTTATGCATAATCTAAATTAGAATATAAATATTCACTTAAAATAGAGAGTCTTATATCAGCCTGATATTTTATTTTTTTTGAAAATAAATAACATAATCAAGGGCTTATATAATAATGGTGCAATAGCTGTTTAATTAATTGATAGATCAAATAAATTATATAAAACATTTTAAAATAATTATAATATGACATATGTAATGATATTCACAAATTTTATATATAACTTATACATGGTACTGACATATTGTATGTATTTATTCATTGTTATCATCTTTGTTTGATATTTGTAAAAATGAAATCATTGAATAGTATGAAAATTGACATAAATTATACTTTAAAATAAATAATATTTTATTAAATATTTTTAAAAAATAAAAATCAAATATTTTAAAAATAACTCTAATATGTTATATATTTCATAAATGATTCAATTGGGGTTATTTAAGGATGTTATAGAATCTATATTAACACTATTGTTTAAAATTGTCAGGTTGTCATTGTAAGAGTTAAATTGATTATTTAAGGGTTAATGCTAAATGATATGGAATATTTTTTGACCTAAACATGTCAAAGGTTTTTCGGATGATGTTATATTTACCCTTACTCATCTGAAATTCCAAATAACTCACATTGGAGATATTGTACGATTAATTTAAATATAAAATAAATTAATAGTATTGGATTTTCTTAATGTTCACCCCATCCCTCTTATAAAAGGACATATATTATTTTTTTTCACCTCTAAATCCTTTTATTCTAGCCATCCCCAGCCCATTTCGCCTCCCATAATCCAAAAATTATTTCTAGATGCCTTCCCTTGAGAAATTTATAACTCAAGGAAGCCTTTTCACACAAATCGAAAAGGGTTGCCCTATTTAAAGGTTGCATCTTATCTCAAAAAACATTATTAATATTCCTTTTATACCCCAACTCTATATTAATTCCATTAGTTTAAAAAAACTCATGAATAATCAATAGAATATGATGAATTTTTATATTATTTAAACATACACAAACACACACCTCCAAATAAGTGATATCAAACATACTATTTCTATGTACGATGAACCACCACCACCAGAAATAATGATTGTTCATTTATTACATTACCACCAATCATGGTGGAAATTTTGATCTATATATGTTATATAGAATATTTATTATAGATTTATGATAATTTATTTCTTTTTTAAAATATAAACCTTTTTTTCATTTCTTTTACTGTGAATAATATTATCATGTATGAGGAAGTGTGGACTACCTCTGCTTTAATGTGATGTGTTTAATTTTTACTCAACATGTAATGTATTAAGAATTTATTTAGGGAAATTAAATGATATATATATATATATATATGATATAATCATGGTAATAGAATAATGATATATATATACACATATATATATATATATATATATATATATATAAAGTTGTAATTTACACACACACTTTCAAAATGATAATTGATACGGAAACATGCGTACATACGACATACCATCTCAATGAAAAGTGTACTCAATTTAATGCTTAATAATGGTAAATATTATTAAAATATAAATATACAGAATATACATGATATTTCTATCTTTATTTAAATTTTGATAATATTTACATAAGTATAAGGACAAATGATATAACAAATTATGACACATGATAAGAACAAAGTAAATATTACCTAAAGTGAAACCATAACATAAAATAATAAAAAAGAAGGTAATATAAAGTCACAGTAAAAAAATGTGTGTTATTAGATTTAATATAATTATACTATAAAATATTTATAATAAAATTGTATTTATTATATATGAATATGGTTTAAGTATGAAGTTATTAAATGAACAATGTATGTGAATTTTTTTCTCACCTATATTTTTGCGAGACACATGCCTCACACACTACATGTACATGAAACATGACATATATACTCCCCATTATTTTACTTTATGATTCATATAAAAAACATTTATATATTTACATATTATTATATTTGATTTATACATAGGTCATATTAGTCTATTGATTGTAATGTTATTTCACAATATATTCTATATTTTGGATTGATTCGTTTTAAGTCTCCCTTGGGTAATATTTATTATTCATGGTCATGATTTATAAAAATTGTTTTATAAAATGTTTTATTATTCTCTAATGGATGTTCAATGGCATTTTTTAAAATTTATTATTTTTTACTACACAATTAGAATGAAATCATTTTTTCAATATTCAAATGATTTACATAATTACATTGCTGTCAAAACTACATGAAGAATGTTTATTAACTTATTCATAGTTAAATAATTATTATTCAATCATGTCTTATTATTACCTTGAATCTTACCCATAATTATAACAAGATTATTTTAAATGAAAACGATTAATTCTACAATTTCATTTCATTTTAAGAAAATAAAAATATTTTATCAAAGAAATTATATTTTCCTAAAGAACTATTATAAATTATTTTTGTTATTCAATTATATGTTTTCAACGCGGTTTCAATGAAAATTGGTCTCAAAATGGTTTATATTTTAAAAATAAGATTCAATGAATTTTTTTTGAAAATATATTTTTTTAAAACATTTTGATGGAAATTTCATGTCCATGTTATCTTTCAAAATCCTTCCGCACCTATGATGAAATACTTTTTTTTCAAGAATTCAATTCATATTCATTATCTGAAAGGTTTATGTATTTATGGAATGATTATTTAGGAACCACAATTCTTTTCATGGGTTATTCCTTTGATTAAATTATTATGAAACATATATCATTTTTTTATGTAATTATACGATTACATGTTCATGATTCTCATTTTTGTGTGTGTAATGTTTATGATAAATGTTTTATGTTATTGTGTAACATGATAGTATGATTTAATAATGATATTTATGGGACATATATCTGTATCTAATGCTTTGGGTACTGATTTATATCACATTAGATAATGTATGATGGTCTTAGATGTTATCCTTGACTACTAAGATGACCATGGGAGTGAACCACGACTACAATCTTTGTATAAAGAGTGCAATTATGATATGGCCATGGGAGTGACCCATGACTATTAATATGATATGAGGATTGAGAAAACACTACTATGATGGCATTGGTAGTAATTCCATGGATACTATGGAAATAAGTATATATTATATGTTTGCTAAAATTCCATGTTTTATTTAAATGTTATGATATCATGGTATATGCTCTTTATATCCTCATGATTTTTATCTTATGAATGATTCTAATTATGATCATTTATATATAGGGTACGATCATCTATTTTCATGATCAGATTTTCATTCCAACTATGTTGGTGTTTATGGTCACATGTCTCCAATGGTTACCCTTACTTACCATCTGACCTCAGCCATTATATGATTCCTTTAACCCCAGTTATTATGATATGTATTATTTTTGAGCAATCGAAGATGTGTTCTATCAATGATGTAGATAGTTTAAGATTTTGTAAATCATTTACATATGTGTTTTTATGTTTTATTAATTTTTATGTAACTAGACCAATTTCATTCTTTCTGCATCTATTTGTATATTTTTTACGTATTCTCAAAAACTAATGTATTTCCCATGTATGTCATGTTTTGGTACATGTAGTTGGTCTTGGCGAAACATTTTAATTAATCATTTGGTAATAGGATTCAAAAAAATTTGTGAGATCCCTAGTGTTTTTATAAGAATATGTCTTGAGTGTATTTAAGAATATGTATAAGGATGAGTCAATGTATATAAAAATTTCATTGATTTTTGGTAATGTATAGATTGAGTGGTCACGTAAAAATATATCTCAGTCAGGATAATACAAGGGGATGTGTCTATATAATTGATGTATCTAGGTGTATCATCTTCAACTAGTTATTCCAGGATAGACTCTTGGTAATCGTGTACATGAAAATGGGCATTGTGGAACACCTAGTTTTACACTCATGGGGGATATGGTATGAAAATTCACAAACTCTTCCTGAATCAATATAAATATATTTAATATAATTTGGCTATGAATAACCTAGTAAAATCATATAGTGTCATAGATAAAGGGATATTTTATAAGTTAGACACTGTATATGTGATTTTTCTTGATTATGTGGTTTTTCAGAATTATATTTGACCTCATTCAGATAACTATTTCATACCATATGCTTTAGTTTTTAGTAATTAGTTGGAACTTTAAAAAACCACATTAATGGTGATTGATATAAAAGATGAAACACTTTTGTACATGATCCACTAAATTATTTGTGAAATGTAATGAAAAAACATCATTTCTATGTTCATACAACATTATATATATATGAATAATTTTAGAATTCTAAAATATCAAAGGTGGGATGAAAATTATGTTTATTCATCCATGTGGAAACAACCACTTTCTTTATGTGCGACTTCTGATCCACTTGTTTGTGAATAATGGATCAATACAATTGAAAATATATTTTCCATTATTCACTACATAGAGCATCAAAAATTCATTCTTGCAACATACCATTTAGAAGGTAATTAATATAACATGGTAAATCTAATCACGAATACGAGGACCAAAGATGAGATTGAATCAATGGATTGGGATTAGTTCAAGAACATATTTTTTTAATAATTACATTACTATAATTTTTTGTACTAAGTTGGAGAAAGAGTTCGTTGAGTTGAAGTGATCGGATGATGAGTCTTTCGGTACCTATGAGGATAATTTCACAAGACATGCATGGTATTTTTCCAGAATTTTCATCCAACCAAAAAAGTAAAGATATTATGTTCTTTGGTGGCTTAAATCCAAGTCTCAAAAGGGAATTATCCATAAGAGACATAATTAAGAACAAATATATTATGTGATATGAATTCAAGGTAAAAATGGAGGTGGGTATAATGTATCAATCTCATGGCTTTGATTAGAATAGGTTTAGAAATTTTAATGTAAAATATAAAAACACATAGATAAATGATGATGAAAATTACTTCAATCATGTGTGGTAAAAATAATTTAGTAATCTTCTTAGAAGGGTATAATAAATTTTATAATTGTTTAAATCAAGGTCAATAGGAAATTTTATTCCATTGTGATGGGAAAGAAGTTTTATAAAAACACTAATGGAGAACAAATCAAACATAATTTATCTCCCATGATTCAGTGCTAAATGTGTATGGAGAATTTCCATTATTCTAACCAGTACCCTAATCCAAGGTTTATCAATGATGATTGATGTCAAAATCCCTTTAGGGATAAAGGAAACGGAACATCAATTTTAGTCACTACTAGTGATGTGGTGTACCACAATATTGTTGTGTTATGATTGACTGATTGTCTATTGGAAATCAAGAATAATGTTATAGGATTACTATTATTGTATTATGGAATAATGCGACATATATGTATTAGTAAACTATGATTTTTTTATAATGATTTATTGTTATATTATAAATTTTAATTATAATATTGAAAATTGAGTGAGGTAATGAGGTGATATTTGATGAAAACATATGATTAAGGGAAGGATAACCATTAAAATGATAATGATGTTCACATACAGATATTTTAGAGAATGGTTTCTTAGATATTAATAAGTAAATTGGATGATACCAGTTACCTCTAAACTGATTAAGCATTTTTTGACATATATATTATGCTATCAAGGATTACATTTTTATATTTTTGGACATGTGTATATGGAATTGTCGATTTAATAATAAGTATGTATGGTAATTTGGGTTATTGTAATGTTTCAAAAGAAATCGTGGTAATGGTAATCATATTTTTGGAATGTGAGACCCATGAACTACCTTATGAAATATGGCAAATTAATGTTACAAAGATATAGTGGTATTCTCTCTAAGGTTTTAGATTCTCATCTTTTAGATGGATTGTGTGAATATCCATTGGTTGAATGTTTATCTTTTACATTATAAATTTTTTCAATATTAAATAATTTTCTCTCCATAAGCTGATTGAAACATGTTTTATAACTTGTTCTAACTATTTTGTAAAAGATACATTGAATGACCTATCATTCTTCTCATTATTTTCTAGTGCTTCAAAAGTGAAAATTTCTACTTCATTGATTGGAAATAGAGATGAGGTGGAAATTGATTATGGAATTAGAAATGGTGAAGTTATTCTAAAATCAAGTATGTATATGTTATCTAAAAGAAATTCTTCATTTGGAAAAATGGATCTTAAGGTAAAAATGAGTCCGATTATCATAATTTTTTCATGATATTAATGACCTCATTCATTCTTCATTAATTTGGTGTTTTTTATTGATATCTTTTTCTAGATGACACAGATCCTTGTGATCAGTGATCATTAGCAATCACTATGACTATTTATTCTTTTCTTCATTGCCCAAATCATCAACAATGTTATCCTACTTACAGACCTAGACATTATTTAATTTGGGTAACATTAATTTTCCAACTACTCCTATTCAATTGAATGTTTTATTAAATATTTAGGATATGGGTTTCTATATTTTATATACTGGATGAATTTCAAGGGAGAAATTCATTTTGAGTGTGGTAGAATGTTACACCTCATGATTATATTAATTTATTTTTTGAATTAATGTATTGGTTTTTATTTTATCTTCAAAAGAAATTAAAAATAATTTTTTTGTTATATTATAGCACTATGTTTTATATTATATTATACACAACATCAAGTGAAACATTAACTATACATGAAAATGGCATGGAATGCGTTAATGAAAACAACGAGTTTCTATAAAATAACACTATATTATTATAATTATTTAAATAAGATATTTATTACCAAGGCATTCATCTAATGATATAAATATAAATAAAAAATTCTTAAATGTTATTTTTAATGGTATTTATAACAGAGAATATAATTTTTGGAAATGTCATTATATGTTTAAAACTACTATTTTCTCAAATGAACTAATGTTAATGTTCATTAATGAAAAATAATAAAATTAAATTTACACACTCAGGTAAATTGATTTTTATAAAATAATCATTATTAATGAATTTTGAATAAAAAATTTAGTTTAGGGGTATTTTTTGTATTTTTATGAAAATATTATATTTTTTTGAATTGTGAAAAATATTTTACAGTTGCTAAAAACTGAAATTTATTTATATAATTATTTTAAAATTAAATTAATTTAAAATTCACAAAAAATAAATAATAAATTTATTAATATATTATTGGTAATTTAATTACTTATTATTATAGAATTAGATGTACAAATAATTATTGAACATTTGACCACTTCATTTAACATTTATCTTTCCACATTTGCGATATTAGAATTAAACGTAATTTTTCTACATCTGTCAATAGAATTAAAAACTATCCTTACCTAGATGTAATCAGTTAAAAATATGTGATATAATAGGATCAATTTTTTTTGGATAATAGTAACTATTTATTTTTCTATACCACATTTAAATGTATATAGGGTAATTAATGAAAAAATATTATAATAATATAAAATTTCCTTAATCCCTGACCAAATTTCCTTGGATATGTGTATTTATACCCAAATCAACAGTATGTAAAAAACATGATTCATTTTAAAATAATTGTCTTCGATTAGGATCATTATTATATTTTATTTAATGAAGAGCTAAAAGGGTCATAATCCAAGTTTAATAAATATATAATTTTTAATATATGGTTATAAATAAGATAATTTAAAATATAATTATTAATTTGAAAGACATGAAACTTATCTTAATCATGATAATTTATTTAAAATTTTTATAGAAGAAATATTTTAATTAATAGTTTTTATAATAATGATGCAGTAATTGTTTAATTAATTCAGATATCATATAAATGAATTTTAAAAAATTAATATAAATATATTTTTACATAATTTTCAATATTCTACAATTTTTAGATAATAAATATATTGTAGTGACAAATTAGTATTTTTGTTTTTTTTGTTATCAAGATAGTTTCTTATTTTTAGAAATAAAAATTTAATAACATTATCAAAATTGAAAAAAATTATACTTAAACAAAAAAAATTTATTAAAAGTTGTAAAATTTATAATAATAATTTTTTTATCCAAATAACTAGTATTTTATAATAATATTCATAAATTATATTATTAGGGATCATTTGGATTTCAACATTAAATATATTAACACTATTGTTAAAAAATGACATGTTGTCATGGTAGGAGGTAAATTTTTAAACTATGTGTCAATGAAAAATGATAATGTTAATTTTGTTTCTTATACATGTCTAAAATTCATTGGATGTGGATACTTCGACCAAAACTAATATCAAAAATAATATAGCTCAATATATAGCTATTCAAAATCAAAAATCAGATTAAAATAAATTAATAGTTTTGGTGTTCTGTAATGCTCCCCTATACCCTCTTATATAAGTGAATATATCCTTCTCTAATATTCAAATCACTAAATCCTTTTGGGTAGGCAAACACCAATCAATTTGTCCTTAATAAATCCATCCCTTCATCCTAGAATCAATCCTTTGAGTATAAAGAAAATAAAGGATTCCTTTTGGAAAAAATCAGTAGGAGTTTCCCGATTAAGAGGTAACACATTATATGTTATGATGTCATTTAAAGAAAATAAAACTATTTCAACAATTAAAGAATATTTTCCGCAAGACCTGTTTTAAATGAATTTAATGATTCCATTATATGTTATAAAATTCATTTCAAAGAAAAGGGTTTTAAACATATTTTATATTTTATAATTTTGTTTTAATAAAATGTTTTTTTTAAATTTATAATGTTTAAAATAGTGATTATTATGGAAATTTTATATTTGAAGTGATCTTTAAATATCCCTACTCTCCTATAATGACATACTTTGTTACTGTTCATGAATACCATTAATATTATTTCCTATAATTTTTTATGTTTTTATGGAAAAAAGTTTATAAAACCCCACTTCCGTTCATGGGTATCTCTTTTGATGAAATTATTATTGAACATGTATTATTTCAACATGTTATCATATGATTACTTGTTTATGATTCCCATTTTATCCCATGGGTTATGATTGTGATAAATGTTTTGGGTTTCTGTGTACATGTATTTATTATTTCATTATGAGATGTCTGAGACCTATATATCACCCTGATGTATTTGTTAAAGATTTATATCTCAGGACATAAACTAAGATGGTCTTGGTAGTGAACATTGACATCTATAATGACCATGGGAGTGATCCCTGACTACTAATAGGGAATGAGGAGAGAACTTGTGCTACTAATTTTGTAATGGGAGAGAACTATGACTACGAATATTGTATGAGGAGTGGTTCCATACTACTATAATTTTCATGTATGTGATGTCATTACTACTACAAAAATCATTATATTCTTATGTGTCATCAAGAATTCCATGAATATTTTTACTATGTTATACTTTCATGGATAATTCTCTTTAATTCAGTATGATTCTTGTGTTATGTTTGATTCCATTCACGATCCTTGATATTTAGATTGTGATATTCTATTTTCATTTACAAGTATTCTTACACTCAAACACTATTGATTACTCATTCACATATCCCTTGTTGTACCTTACTGTGAATCTATGACTGCCTAATTTCTGTTTCCTCTCCCCTAGGTTGTGATTATATGTATTTCATTTGTGGTATCTTAAAAAGGTGATAGTAAAAAAGAACCTAGTAAGAGATGAAGTATCTCATTTATGTACCAATGTTTATGTTTCCATGTTTCCAAAGGAACTAGAAAGATTACGGTCATTCATCATCTGTTTGTATAAGGTTTTAGAGTTCCATAAAAGTAATGTGATGTCTATGAATTTCAATTTTTTGACTTTATATGAACTCAATGAGATTGGAAGGAAAAAATTTCAACATCATTTGAACAACCTAATGAAACATCCATAATTAAATCTAAATGAATTTTTTGTATCAACTATTATGAAAATGTTATAATTGATAAAAATAATGTATAACAATTTTCTGAATATTATTATGAACAAGATGGAATAGACTATTGAGAGTTATATTAACATATAAAAATACACTACATTATGCATTAACATATATATTTTGAATAATTCGGAAATTTTTATATATTTTAAATTGATATGAAGCATGATTTAGTCAATGGATATGTTCAAAAAAGATTTTATGTATAAAAAAGCCTGGTATTTGAAAATAAAAAACATTCAAAATATATTTATCAACATAAAAATGCTTATTAAACACTTAAACCACTGTATAGTTCTTGGATTGATAAGTTAACAATAAGGTTGTTAGAAAAAAAACATTGATATGGGAGATATCGACCAAAAAAATTTCATTAAATAAGTTAATAAAATTATTTTGGTTGTTTAAATATATGTTGATGAAATTTTATTTTGTTTAGCTTAATCATCCTTAACATATTCCATTGAGGATCTTATATAATTTGTGTTTTAAATGTGTATGATATTTGGGTTAACATATATTATTGTTTTTCCAATTTTCTAAAAACAAGAAGGAAAATTTATATCCCCAAAAATTATTATAAAACATATTTTTATGAAATATATGTTTGAAAAATGAAAAATTATTCATAAACACATTTGAACATCCAATATATTAGATCATGATGAAGCTCGGAGACTAGTTGATCAAAAAAAATTTAAAGGTATAATTTTTTATTGAAATTATTCCATAGTTATTCATATGAATTTACTCTTTTAATTATTCCTATATTCTATATAACAACACAATTCAAAATAATATAATTGTAATGGTGTAAAATCATTTAATTTAATAGAATAATTGTATCAATATTATTCAATTATTCTATAAGTAATTACAAACAAAAATACTTTTAGATTTTGATTTTTTTGTATGTAAAATGTTCTGGAAAAGTAATTCGGGATCATGTCATCTATTAGGAGAGGATTTAGTTTCATGGTTATGTATGAAACAACTATCAGTAGCACATTCTAAAACTAATTCCAAATATCTGGTAGTTGGATGTTTTTTCACACAAGTGTTGTAGATGTAACACACACTCATTAAGTACTGTTTGAGTTTTACTAAAACTCAAACATTTTATAGTAATAAAACTTCTATTTTTATATATTGATACCCAACACATCACTTACATTAAATTAAAAAATACTTAAGACACCATTTCATTTGATACTACATACATAAAGGATATGTTATATAACAATTCATCATATCATAATAACAACATGATTAGATTTTAAATAAATCCATTAGTATAGACATATTTGAATACAATAAATGAAATATAGGAATGATCTATATAATTTTATTATTCGTATCTACTTATTTTTATCAACATCCTTACATAAATGAACTCATTTTTTATTGTTGTGTACTTTTTATTATAATCATTTAAAAACATTTTTTCTCTTAAAAAAATTCTATACAGGTGAGTTTTTAAATAAACATACTCATACATAATTTTTTTAAAACGATTTGGAGTCAAAATGTTATTTAAAAACATTACAATTAAGAATGGTATCAAAAAATTTCATTAAAGTATTTTTTTTCATATCCATAAAAATTTATAAAAATTTTACTATATTAAAATATGTCATTAAATTTTCAGAAAAAAAATATCACAAAATGTTTATTGATTTTTTATTTTATAAAAAATATCATAATAAGATAATCTTACGAAAACTAAGAACATAAGTTTACTCATACTGATGAAAATTTGGAATTCAAAAATTTAATATTTATTTAGTTTTTACAATAATAATTATATTGTCTAAATATTTACAACTTTAAATATTAATTTTGATTAATTATTTTTATTTTATAAACATATATGTTTTCAAATCGGATTCATATTTATTACAATGAATTTTTTTCTAAAAAACATTAATATGATCAAATTTAATTTAAATTCCCTGTTTATAAAATTAGTTATCAATAGATTAGATTAGGACTATTAATATGAGCCATAGAAATTCATCTAATTCTAGTCATCATTGTCGTGGCTATATGAAGGTGGGAAAATTTGTTTCTATCATCATTTCATAGATACTTTTCTCCTTCCACATTACACTAAATTATCTTCTCAATCCAATTCTTTTGCATTTATCTGAACAATTATTTATGTCTTAGTACAACGGAAACAATAAATTATTTTTCACACGGTAATGTCTATAGAGATAAAATCATCGATAGCAAATGTATTAAAATGAATGATTAAATTATTAAATACATTTATAGTTTTCAATGATGTGACAAACATTTTGTAGTAAAACGAGATAATGATTTTCACTTTAATTTTAGAAAAATTATAAGATAATAATATTCTATAGTTTCATAAATAATATGAAGAATATGATGATTATTCGATCAATGAAAAAGATGTGGGAGAAGATGAAGAAATGTAAAAATAGGATTATAAAAGAGGAATAATAATATGATTATAATGAGGAAAGAGACACTCATGAAGTGTCAAAGGAAATGAATATAAATTAACCATCATCCACTTAAAAACTTCTACCTTCCCAATTAGATAATGGTATAGTTATGGATGAATAAATGGATGAAAAATAATTATTCGCAGAAGAATAAAATTCATCATCATTAGTGTGGGAACAAAAAAAATACAAACAAATCTTCAGATAAAGATGAATATAATAAGGAAGTGGACATTATTAATGTATCTGAATTATAAATTTTTTATTTGAATTTAATAGAAAAATAATGAGAAGGAACAAAAAAACATAGGTATAATTCACTTTACCAAATGTTACTAATGATTTTTCATGTTCATCAAACTATGAAGGGAAAGTTTCTCAGATTGTTTTTGAAAATATTTTTCCAACCATTAAATGGTTAAGTGATTTCATTTCCTATCTTCCAAACAAGGATACCAGGTGTACATTTATTCAAAATAGTCTTAATGAAAAATTATACTCACTGAATGTTTTATAAAATTATATTTTCAGAATAATGTATATTTAAAATCATTCAACGAAAATAAAAATGGTTAAAATTGATTATACAATCATAATGTTCATTGTTCAAACAAAGTGGACATTGATCACTAGGTTAATGACTATATACTTATTCAAATAAAAAATATTTCATTAGAAATTGAAAATCCATAGATAATATTTTAAGGAATGTTTCTAACATAGTGATGTTTTTTTGATGAGTTCATACATATATCTAATGATCATGATGTGGATTTCAATCATTTTAATCAAATGTTATATAGTTTAGAGTTAGAAAATATATGACTCCAAAGAGCAAATGATGATATTTTACTTGTGATGATGGGAAAAAAATATCTCTGTCGAAGTTGAAATACATTAGCCATAAATTCAAAATAAAAAATGATGTAGTACCAAATCATGAATAATAAAAAATTGGTTTTGGTGGAATATTAGGATCATGAAGAATTTATGAAAATGAATAAAATTATGAAAAAAAATTAATGAATATAAGATAAAATTTTTGTTGAATTCATGATTTATATTTTGAATCATTTTTTTAATAATGTAAAATCTGAATGAATTTTTTATCAAAAATATTATGTTTCAATATATATTAATTAATTTTTCTATGTTTTTTCCATGTTTATTTCGAAATTATTTATTTCCCATTAAATTGATTCACATGTTATCTCTTTCTATCATTTGAGAAGATATCCCTTAAATATAATTTTAATAAATAAAAATTGGTTGAAATTTTTAAGTAGAGATAAATTTATAAAATGGGAGAAGTTTATAAAGTGAGAAAACATTGAGATATTATCCAAAGAGTAAGATATTATCTTACGGTGGTGGAAAGAATTATTAATTTCAATCAGAAGAGATTATAAATACATCAGGAGTTATGTTATGAAGAATGTATTTAAAAGTCTTAAAAGAATAAATAATTGTATTCTTTTTTTATATTTATTATTAATTTGTTTTTTTGTTCTTTCTGAAAAGGGGGGATTATTTAGTGATATGACTCACTTCATAAATTTCCTTTAATTTTCATGGAAATAAAAAACACTTCGTTAAAACAATAATATACTAACATAATATTTCTAATGATTCATAGTAACATTATATAGAAAAAATTATATTATACTGAATGTAGAAATAATTAAAATAAATAAAATATAAATTTATTATTTGTAAGCCCAATTAATTATAATGAATGTAGATATGATACATTGGACTTTAAAATGTTACATGTTGTTTTCCATCATACCAAGCGACATGAGAATTCCATTAATGCAACACTGACTCCAACAGATAAAAATTGACTCAATGATTTTTCCCTCAATATCATATCAATCAACGTATGTTATCTTTATATTAACCCTATTTATGTGACATTCCCGTAAGTCCAAATAGGATGGACCACACCAATTTTGAACATAGTGATTAATTTGTAAATCTGATCAATGTGTTGACGATTCCTGCATATTTTAAATGACATAATGATCATTGTACTCAATTTTCATTTCAATCAAGTATCTTCAATATATTATGATTTCAACAAAATCTAAGTGTGTTTCACCTTTCATAATCCTAAATTGAAAATAAGACATTTTATGATGATATGAAATTTAAAAAATTACATTAAATTGCACAAAATATTTGATCATACAATTGACATGTGTTTGAAATTTAATGATAAAAAAACACTCAATTGTAATTTTCATTTGTTTTCTGAACAATATAATATTTTTTAGTTTGTTTTCAATCACAGATTGGTCAAATTTTATTTTAATGATAAAATAAATTTTATTTCTTAATATACTAAAGATAGAAAATAATATTATATTTTCGATTTTTATGAGAACCTACAAAAATAAAATTAAACACCCCTCTTAGATTTGATACATCTTGTAGGACCATGGATCATACCTACATATTTTAGTAGTTTCATACAAAAAATAAAAAACATTAAAATAATTATTATTATTGTAGTAAAAATATTCCAAAAATAGTGAATAAACAAACATCATGGTTTCCACTATGCCAACACCCTGAAAGATATATTCACACATTGCTCTGATAATAACTAAGAGTACTATATTTACTATCTCGAGAGAATGATATATCCACAATATCTATCACTCATTTTGTCATCCAAAAAAACAAGATCCACAACTTTATCACATGAAAATATTTAATTAGAATCCTAAGATTGATATGTCATGTTATATCCATGTTCATCACGATTAATGAAGCGATGAAATATCTCCTCCCTCTATCGATGGTCCTCTAGAATGTATTTTAACTCAAACTAAAATATATTGTGTTTAATATATAAATATAAATACATATATATATAGATATATGTATGTAAAATTAAATAATAATAGAATATTCTATAAGAGTTATAATCTAGGGATCATTTAATGTCAGGTTATCATCCTCATTGATACTCTATCAGTCATTGTACCTTTCTACTATAACTATTAAAAAATAAGTTATAACTATTGAACACAAAACCATAATAAATATTAAATATAAAAATAAAATAATAAAGACAACATGTAAAATATAGGACACATGAATAATTCCAAGCCCATGGGGAAGTCCTTGTATCACATGATTCTAAAATTGATGCAATTCCACAACCTACATTAAATTCATTCAAATTTGAATCATTTAAAATGTTACACTATCATTGAAATATAAAAAAATAATTAATCAGCATCACATTTGTAACATTAGTGGACCAATATCTAACCATGTCATGTCATTAATATGGGAGACCACCTCTTGTGACTCCATACACAATGTCTTTGGCATAACCATTTGGTACCCAATACTCCTGCTTCACTCTATAATTTTTATATTTCCACGTTTTACAAATTATCTCGATACATACAAGATGAAAGTCATTAGGATTAACTCTCAGATTATTCTATTGATGAAAAAAATAAAACAACATTGAAACTAAATACTATTAAGAAACATATACTAATGAACCTAATTGGGATTATCTATTTTTGAATCAACATCCATTAGATATATTGATGAAAAATTAGAACACTAATGCATCAAATAATTGATGGCCGCTGATACCTTTATATGATAAATATTACATAAAAATTATTTTAAGGGATTCAAATACCATTAAATAGGATACATCCACCTGAATTGAACAATACAAGATGAAATTAGTTCAATAGCTTTGTATATCGTCAAATGAAGCATAACATTGAAAAATGAGTGAGGGAATTTTTTTTATCCCATTGAAATACACTATGAAAAAAAATATCCAATAAAATATTAAATTGATTTATTCATTGGTTTTGTATGTAAATATGTCTAAAAAATCACTCATATCAATCAGTCATCAAACAATATTGGGTGATAAACAATTTCAATGTATGATTGGAATCAATTGTTTATGTAATATGTGATTATATTTAAAATTCAATGCTTTTTAGAAATGTATCCATCAGACACTATGACCATCATCAAAATTGAATTAAATGTAATTTTAACTAATCATATACTTCACAATAGGAATGTATTCCTGGTTACCCTCCCCCAACTGTTAATGAAATTATTTCCATAAACCCATTTCATCTAAATCATGTCATTAATTGACAATGTCCTTTTATTCTCCATTGACACCAAAAATGTACCCAAATATATTATCACACAAAAATTTGATGTTCATGTCCTCCAGATTGTTCCTTAATATGTTATTTTTCTATTAAGGGAGATTAAAAAATATTATTCTCTTTCCAATTATGACCTTTATTTATATCTTCACAATGAATTGATGTAAATAATTGAGCCAACAAATACTAAATTTCCTACACCATGGGAATGTTTTATTTCTCAATATCTGATATTATTTCAACACAATTCATGATCATTGATGCTGGGGTGAATTATTTAGAACCATCAAATTCTAATTTGGTCAGTCTGATCTTTTCCTATGGGGGAAAAAATATATGTATCTTGTGTATGTCCACATTTTACAATATTCAATATATATAGTATTTTTTCGTTTATTTAATTAAGGATAAGAAAATTCAATTTTCATATAGAATACTGATAAATTTGTATATGTTGGGAAGCCATAGATTTTCTATAAAAAAATTGCTGATAGTTTAATCATTTAATTAATTTCAGAATTGTATGATATCACACCATCACCCCAAAATTCTCTCAAATCATCAATAAATGGATATAGGTAATCATCAATATTATCTCCTGATCTTCTGGGTCCTTCAATAGGATTTGAATGTAATATAAATTATTGTTTTACACAAAGCCAAAAAGTGTGATTGTATAGAACCAACACCTTAGGCCATGTGTTATGCAATATACCATCCAAAGACCATAATAAATTGAAATCCAATTATATCAACCCTAATCAATCATTTTGACTATCATTATAAGGTCTGGGTGACACTGATTAATCTCGTTCCCTGAAAGATAGTATTTTTGGTGGGTTAACATATCACTATCCTTATTTATTTCAACTTGTATTCTAATTAACCCAGAAATTCATATGAAATAAATAATATTTTATACATCAGAATTTGTGGAAAGTGGTGCATTTTCTTTACAATAACCATTTTCCTATATTTTAATTTATAGTTTTGATAAGGATTATTTCCCCGATTATCATTCCACTAGGAACAGTCATATACTATACTATTACCCAAATAATAATTTTCTTTTTTAAACAACATAAAGTTGTTTTCACATGAATCTATGGTCTCATATGTGATACCAACATTCTTTTTTAACTTTTTTTATGAGGAAAAATGACTCAATAAAATTAGAATAAGCATGATGTAATTTTGTCAATATCCCTAATAACTTGTTGAATGATGTATCTAACAACTAATTCAATGCATTTTAGTAAAATAACTCTTTTATAGAATTCAATATATGATATATTGTACCCTATAAATATAATTAAGCTTTTTTATAATAATGTATTTTGGAAAAACACATTGCATCATTATCAACACCAGAGCATCGATTGATATCATAAATCTCTTCAATTCATATGATAAATCCATGAGGATCCAACCCACATAACATTTTAATATGAATTTCATGCATGAAATCAAGCATCTTCACATCTACATTTGTCTGGATAGTTTCTATTCAATGAAAATGAAAATATGTTTCCCTATAAATGGTCATACTCCTCTTATGTTTTAGAAACCCATTCAAGAATAGTTTCTTCCTCACGATATCTCAAGGGATTTGATATCATTTTGTGCATTTTTTATAAGGAAAACTAATATAGACACATTAAAATCCATTGGTGATATTAATATACTGAATAATTCCCTTAGAATATTATTTAGATGTTATATTAGGAAGTTTAATCCAACTCCAATCTATATATAATTTTCCTACCCCCCCATAGAGTACCCTTTCTAGGATGGTATTTATTCAAGGAGTTTAGGGACCACCCAAGTCATGCTATTAGTAATCCCTCATTTGGAAAATATCATCGATGTTATATCATATATTTAAATGTGTGGATTTACCCTCAATAAGAAACATACATAAGAGAGAGATAAAAAAGGTACGAAAATAAAATAATGATCATAAAGGAAAAATAATCACATATCTATACATGTGATGTTATACAAATCTAAAAAAACTCATAAGGAAACTAAAAGTACCAAAAATATATACTCAATTGTGAATACAAATCCCAAATAGATCCTATTTAACCATAATCTAGTAATATATTTAGTAATCTCGAAATTTCACCTACTAACCTATAGAATAATTTATATATATTTGGGGTGATCATAATAGTACACACAGGAGAATGATTCCCAATGAAAATCATACGAAATATAAGGAAAACATTCTAAATCCTAATGAACAATATTTTAAACTAACTCTTCATGAAATTAGTTATACCAAGTGCACAACTTCTACATGGATATCTCTCACCATGTCAATGATACGAGAGAGATCATATAATATAATAATAAATCCATGGGATAACACTACTTCTATTTCCATAATAGTTTGCAACTATAACCTAATGTCTCATGTCAGGAACCATCTCTCTCCAAATGAATCAATCATGATGAAACATGGGATAAGAATCGTAATGTGTATCTCATTCATAAAATATTTTTCATCATCTCATGCCACAACCCCATAGAGTAAAAAAAAATATTCCACAGCCACCATAGCTTATTTGACATGTATAATAAATTAGGAATTATCCCCCAATAAATAACGACCCATACACTGAGTATTGTACCTAAATACATCAAATCAAATACATGTCAAAACAATATTAAACCTAAAGATAATTTATCCAAATTTAAATGTGCGTGAAAATAACCAGCGATATTATATCCCACTACACACATATATGGGGAAACTAACAATATTGTATACCAACAAATAATACTATTAGGAGAAGATAATGGGACTGTAGGGGTAGTCAGTCATATGTCCATCTCCAACCTAAATGATGGGAAAAATACCCATCTATAGTCCACTCGGTGTCATTATCCCTACTGACATGGGTGGGGTAGCCTAGGAAAACACAAAGCATTATAGATATGGTGTATCCCATGACCACACTATAGGCATTAACAAAGTCAAAGGCTTAACAAGAGAAATCCTTAATAAGACATCTGAAAGCTATATCAATGGACTACATATCCAATAAGAACACATGCAATTAAAGGATATATAATAAATCCATTATTTTATTTTTATCATTTCACAACTTGTTAATTAATTCATTAATTGTTAGTTTACATTATGTAAATTATATATCATTAACTATCCAGGTGAATTCCTTATATCACAAGAATAATCCTACTTATTCGAAGGATTAATAAGATTAAAATTATATTTTTCATTATATAATGAACTAAACCCACCAGTTAACAATTTACTAAAAATTATAACCATTAAAAAATTCCTAATACTCTGGTAAAACATCCTAAACTACCATTAAGAGATCTAACCAAACACATTCATATTCAACATGCAGTAGGGAAATGGATATAGGTAAAATAAGAAACCCCTCATCATTCCATTAAATAGATTTATTAACATGAACTCATATTTTATTTAATCACTACAATTTTTAATACAAATTTCACCCAATTCCATTAACTCTTGTGTCTACTCTACACCCTCATGGATATCACCATGCATCTCACAATAATTGCAATCAACTACTTCAACAAACTCATCCCACAACCCATATCTCATCAGCCATCCAATTATCTTAATAAATTTATTATAAAGGTTCATATCATGGTCACAAAGAGGGTAGCATCAAACAAACATAGTTAAGAAGTAAACATGTCCCTAAAAAAAGTAATTCAACTATCACATGAAAATAAGCTCTCATAGCCCCAACACATGACATTAATGATTCATATGAAAACATGAATCTATTGCCCCAAATAGTTATCTTTATAAAACATTTTTTTATTACCTCATGAATTAACCAAATCAATTATCATATGTTATAACTATGGGAAAAATAAGGAATCTTCTATTGCAAGTGTTATGGTGTTGTTGAAGAATACCCACCCAAATTATTTTGTGGACCGCTGAATAAAAAAACGATCTTATATTGACATATAAAACAAAAAGTAGATATTTTATTACAATGATAAAACCCCCTATAGAGTGATGTTGTCTATATATTGAAAAAATAATAGTTTTAGAGGAACAAATGATAAAAGAAAACTAAAAAACACTATGATTTTTTTCTTTGGTCCCATTTGGACATACTTCACAAACTAAACACCACCCAAACCTGCACATTTTTTGATTCTGATATAAATAAATATTAAAATGTACATATGTAAAGAAAATAGGCAAGTGAAAGGAAATTAATTGATAAAATATAAAATACACACTAGAATAAGGAACATAGAAAGAATAATGTTTAAGAAAAACATACAACTCAGACCAATGTGCATGCATCTAAATCAATTCAACATCAAAGAACATGGATCATCCTAGTTAAGTTGATCCCATGGTAGGATGATCATGTATGTTCTCTATATTTCTGCAATGGTCTCATGTTTTCAATCGGGAAGAACCTAGAGATGATCCACTATGATCATCACATTAGCGGTACATATTTTCGGTCATCAGGACACTAGATGAATCCATAGATTAGGCTGATAGTGCCACCTCTTGTGATATTGAAGTTGAGAAAGATGATAATCATCACTAGGAAACATCAAAAGTACAAACAAAAACTAGTGGGAAGAAAAAAATATCAGTGGAAAGTGGGTGAAATTTTCGAGAATATGCCTCTCTTCTTACTAGATGAACTCAACTATCAAAGATAATGATTTTCAGATATGTTTCCAATATCTATTATAGGGGTAGTAGGGGTGATAAACACCCTCCAAGAACCTTATACATATAATTTCACAACCATGTGGTGGATAACATGTATCCAGCACCAAAATTACAACCCAACAACACATGAAAATGTCTCAAATCAATTTATGGCCATGATATATAAAGTATCCACATCCATTGTTTCTAATAAATAAAGAGATTTTTTATAGAGTTGACATCCAAGATGGAATCCCGAATCAATCCGGCCAAAAAAATTTGTTGGGAAGGTAAATCAGCGCATAAGATAAATTGAAACCAAAATCCATCGTATATTAAAATGACTAAATATTTAAAAATAAGTTTTAGTTATTTATAACTATTTATGTGGATGAACAATTTAAATGTGTTAATTTCAATTTTCAATATGAAAACAATGAATAACATAATTAAAAAAAATATTATTTTCAATTGAAAATTGATGATGTTATTATATATAAACATTATTCATGTAGAGACAAGTTCAATATATCAATGATATTCTTCAACATGAATAATGTTTCCCCATTAGAAAAAATATTGTTTGGGATTCCATCAATGTGTATCTCAACAACACAAAATTCACCGAATTCAATATCTTCAATAATATAATGAGGCCTAATATATATGTTCTTAGACCTAGCATTGAAAACAAATTTTTTAGAAAATAATGAGATTATTGAGAATAATAGCGCATAGTAATAACAAAATTTCATATATTATGTTCAAAATTAAATCACATAACCTATATTTTTGCTTTGAATACTTAATCGAGTGTTATGTACATGACTTTAGTGGTTGAGAGTGTCACCACCATTTTCATTATTGACATCCTTGATATAGGTCCTCCACATTCTGTAATGTCATTACACATTAGTTATTTCTTAGTATCAACAATTCAAACATTGTCGAAATCCACATAACAACTCAAAAATTCTAAAGAATTAATATTCATACCATTGATAATTGAATGATATGATGTTGGTGAAATGTACCTCAACTACCATTTAAAAAAATTTCAATGTAGATTTCAGGGTTTTTCAAAAAACATGCTGAAACTACAAATTGAAGAAAACAAGTGCTCTAGTAAAAATCACTTCATAAATAATACTTCCCAATACATTAGAATACATGATTCTACACATATATATTATATTAAATGTTGAGGCAGGTGACAAAGATAATGAAAATTTAAAATGATAACAAAAAATAACACTAACATCAATAAAAAAATCATAAAATTTTTCATATAAAAATTATGGATATATGAACTTTGATATAAATAAATAATTTTATAGAACTATCAACCTAATCTATGGACTCATCTAGTGTTTCACTATAAGAGAAATAAATAATAGTGTTTCACTACAAGAGAAATATTTTCAATTATTTCAATGGTTTCTCTTTGAAAGAATACATTATCAACAAGACTATATTTAAAATTAATTTTGTTTCCTACATTTTTGTATTCATTTTTTCATATACCAATTTAAAAAAAATCCCCTTAGTAGTAAGTGGTTTATTAACAATGGACTATATATGGGTCTTTCTTTGGGATTTCATCTCATCCTAAATATCTCAAATCCATTGATTAGATTTTTTGTCATTAACAGCATGATTTTATTTATTTTGATCCACTACACTAAGATATTTTGACTCATATGAATAAAATGCAACCATACCTGTATGGTTGTAACCAAAAGGGGGTCTAATAACCCGCCTTAAACTATCCTTATTAAACTGATAATCCCTAAGGTCACTATGAACTCAATCATCGTATGTCTCATCATAATTAGACAATGATTATTTCTCAGACTGAGAAAGGATCACCAAAGAGGTAAAGTAGCCTCAATAGGAGGCTCACTAACACATAGATGATGAAAATCAGGATCCCTCTTATGAGAAAGATCAATAATGTCATATTTGGAGGTTAGACTGTAGCAAGAAAATTTTCTTGAAAAAACACATCACGGCATACAAATATCTTTTGAAATCAATATTTCTATACCCAAAAATTATTCTCCATAACCCCCTTAGGATACCCATGGATGATACACTTGACAACAATGGACTTATGGTTATCATTTATACCATGAGTGTAGGAAGTTCATCCATTCACCCTGAGATGTTTATAGGATGGGTTGATTTCTTCGCAGTTCAATTAGAGTCTAATAGATAATGGATAATGTGGGACACCTCTTTATTATGTGAACATTCATAGTGATATATTCATCCAAAAAATATTTTTGAAATCACTATCATGAAAGTACAGTATTAACCCATTCCTGAATGGTATGATTCATATACTAAACTAAACCATTATTTCGAGGAGTGTGACTCACGATTCATTCCCTCATGTTCAAAAAATTCAAGAAACTCATTAGATAGGTATTCATGGACAATAATAGTCCTAAAAGCATTTAACTTCTTTATAGATTGATTTTCTATGTCAGATTTCACTTTTTAAAACCCCTTAAATACATCAAATTTATTTCTCGAAATATAAACCTACACAGTCCTAGAAAATAAATCTACATTGGTGACAAAGTAAGTGCCTCTACCATGGTAGGTGGTCCCAGAAGGCCCCTATAAATCTGAATGAACATACTCAAGTGGGTGATGAACATTAAAGTTAGATATTTTAAAAATGACTATTTTCGACTTACCCATGACATAATATTCACAAAAGGGTAATATTACAACTATAAATTGAGTGGGAAGACCTTTCTGACTAAATTTATCTAGACCATTATATCTCACTTGTCTCAGTAGACTATGCCAAAGGATAGTGTATTCATTATTTGTGACACATGTTTTTCCCAATTCTTTTTGTGCGTTCTTCAATACAAAATATATAACCCATTTCGAAAGGACCATTTAAGAACTATTTGATCAAACATGGATATTCAAAGCAAACATGAATTAGATTTAATTGTAAAACCTCTCCTAGCTTAGAAAACTAGTGAGATCAGATTCTATTGTAAATCCAGAACCCATATCAGATCTAATTTGGTCACAAGAGAATGGATTGAGAGATATTGCATAAAAAAACCACTACTAATAATGGAAAATATCATAACATTTCTTATTATAATCTCTCAATCAACTCCTTGAATCATAAAATAAAAGGAACACTTATCTGAACTCATAGGGAATGAATATCCTCACATTATGACCTATATAGAATCACGACAATCACGGGGCCCACACAACACCTGAACACATTCATATCCTAGGATGGAAATGTGTGAATGATCAGTAGACTCCTTAAGTGATTTTTCAAATTTCAAATTAGTTCATTTGGGTCTAATTTGCCAAGTTTTTTCATTTTGGTAGAAGGTAACCTCCTTCTACATGGGATTACACTATTGTTCATGTGATTGTATTGAACTCTTAATTCCTTTTCTATATTTACACTTATTTTTATCACAACTCATTTATTGACACCTCACATTCAGACCCTCGGCTTTTGTTTTACCATTATCCATCAACACAACTATTGTGAAAGCAAGCCTTATTTTAAATCCTATAATGTCAATGAACATATTCCATAAATTCAAGAAATTATCAGATGACCATATGAACTATCTATATAAATTAAAAGTATGATGGCTTGGTTCTCATCATAAACATAAATAATTATATTGGAGAACTATAATAATGTTTTATTAAACACATCGTGGTGTGTCTGGATGGTGTTTCTATAACATATCATGAAGGTAGATAGTTTGTGACTCATATGTATAATTAAAATTAAATATGTTTTCATATACAATTTTTCATGGTTATCCAAAATTCCACCTGCATTGGTCTCCTAATATAAGGACCCAGCCTAATAACATTAAATAATCTAGAATTTCATAAATAATTCACATTGATGATCTTTTGAGGTTTTGAGTTTTATAGAATTTGGCCATAACATTTACATAGCAACTTGAATATTACAAGTAGACACTACTACTCAGTATCAATTTTTTTTCATAAAATAAAAAAAACTCTGAAAAAGGAAACATGTCTAGTACCATATTTTTGATAACTTGAGCATTCCCAGATCCCATCTATGACCCTAATTATCATTATGACCAGTGGAAAACCATTCAAAAAAACATGGGCTGAGCATAAAAATCTCAGTAAGGGTTACAAAATAAGGAAGGAAAACATTATCCCATCAATAAATACAAATCAATGAAACTATACTTTTCATTAATAACATAAATTAAAAAAATATAAGATTTGTGAATAACACACACAAATCATAAAATATAATGGTTACTTATGGCATCAATATAAAACATAATTTGTAGATATCATAGCTAAATAGGTACTTGCACTTGGAATACCCATCATTGTATATTCCCTAAATATCTTAGGAGAAACATCACGTTTACATCTATCTTCTTAACCAATTCATTGGAGAGATAAATCATGCTCACCCGACCTAGGTTTATCACAGAACCACCCATATACGTAAACAATTACAAATAACCATAACATAAAGCATAAAAAAGCATGAATGAAAGATTACATTTCCACGTTCCAATCAAAATTTATCATATCATGATATTGAAATAAACAATTCATTATCATACCATTTTCAAAACCAATTAAAATGAGATGTTTGAATCAAAGTGTCCCATACAACATTGAAGATTTTAACGAAATTAACATTTTAAAACAATAATGTACATATAAATAAAAACCAAAACCTTTTGTCAACACCTGGACAGTACTGATAAATATTTAGAAGAATAAATCTTTAAAACATTTAAAACGATATTTTTGTTAAAGAGTTTTTAACAAAATGAGAGAAGTTTGAATACAAATAATTGAGGAATAACATTTATTAATAACATTATAATATCATGAGAATAAAATGATTCATGATATAATATGTCAAAGGACAGTATATACACTATATAAGAGTGAATGGGTGCATAAAAACAATGATGTCTCAATGGAATGTAAATTGAGACGCAATCCCTTATAAAGACAGTATGCATAGATTAAAAATAAATCAATGACATAATTTATGTGTGACAAATATAAATACAAAAAATATTTGTGGATATTATGTTTAAAACAATCATAAGACACTCACACATATTTATAGCACGACATAATCAACAAGTAGTAGTTCAACCCAATGAATTGAAATTAGGTTAAGATGTCCCTTTACAAAAATTCGACAGCCTAACATCGTCACATTAAAATTCAGAAAATGATTTGATGAGATAAAAAGGGTATCTCATCACATGGACATAAAATTTACCAAAATAAGGATATAGTAGAACATGTCCCAACACAGTAATATGTAATTTAAAAGGCATAATAAAATGAAGTATTTTAAAAAGAGGAGGGTGAATGTTTCCCTTACCGATTTGGTAACTTTTGAAACATACACCACATGAAAGAAGGTTCATAAAATGAAGATTTAATTTTCCTTAAATTAATGTGTATTACATAGGGAATACATTAATGGTCTGTATATACACAACAAGATAGAAATAACTGGCGAACAATTGAAATCTCACGGAATTGAAAGTGAGATAAGAAATCCCTTACGAAACATCGACAGCCTAACGACACCACATAAAATATCCAAACATCTATTATTGATATTAGAAAGTGTCTCTCATAATATTAACATAAAAAGTATAGTCTGAGTAATATAAAATAACATCCCTGAACATTATAAAGAGGAGCGTAGAATAGGTGACATAAAAAGAGTACTTAAAAAGAATGAGAGAGGTAGGATCCTTTACCTCGTGTCCGTCTTGACCCGTTCATTTTCCAATTTCCTAAATAGTAAGCTAAAGATATTTCCTACTTGCTTCAAAACCTTTTTCATGTTTATTATTTCTTTTATATCACTAATTACCATGTTATAAACATTACATAGTCATTTATGTTAATAATGGTCGTTTTGTTGATATTTTATACATGAGTCAAAAATGAACAACTTTTAATTACATGTTGTTCAAGTGGTAAGATATCAATTATATTTATAATTATATTAATGATTTTGATATCATATATATCATATATATCAATTGAATACATGTATTTATAAATGTACATAATCATTTAGAGGAATGAAATGAAATGCACCGTTCATGGAGACAGTGAGCCGTACGTACGCATGAATGCTAATTCCATTTATATTTCTTTTTTTAATTGAATTGTAACATAATGATACATAGATATATTAAAATTATAGTATAATATCATATATAAAATTATAAACATCATCCTTTATACGTACCCCATAAGGCATTAACGAGTCATGTCACTTTGAGAGGTTGGTAGTCCGCACATCCTCTAATGAGATTATTGTATTCACCCACTATGGAAACCATAAAAGTATGCTGTAAATACAAAATACAGAAGCATTATAAAAACATAAAAATAATATATATTATATATAAATATAGTGACATCATAATGGCCACCATGAGAAGCGGTAAGAGATAATTGAACAATCACCGTTTTGTAAGGCATTTGGTTGACATCCACAGAAACATTATGTTTTTCAACCATCAGATGGAGGTGTGTGTAAGTGTAGTCTGAATACTTATCATAAAAACATCCTAGTATAGTTAGGATACTAGTGTTGTTACAAAATAATTTAATAAAAATACTTTAGGGGTTAGATAAGTAAAAATAATAGAAAATAATTTAAGAGAAACAGTTACCTTTAATTTGTGTAACTCCCTTTGGTTTGAACCAAAAGGACTCTTGAAGTGCCTTATGCCTAAGGTAAGGATTCTAGGTAAAGTAGAGGGACGTAGTGAGCTTAATTTGGTAGAGGTTGGATGAGCCAAATGGCTTGAGAGGTGTGAGGAATTGGTTTGAAGTTATCTATTTTTATAAGGTAGATGTGGGGCTCTTTAGGAAAGTGTGAAAACATTATTTTCTTGTAAACATATCTTCGGTTTCAAAATGTCCAAAACTCATTAATGTCAAAATAATATGACTAAAAATCGATATAAAATCATCCAATAGTAATTGGACAGGTTTTGGATATTATTTTAATAATTATAATCTTATTTATTTAAATCATTTATTAATGAGGTAAACACTACATCATTATTGTGTCGTAAATAATTTAACATATTTTATGTCTAAAAAATATAAACAAAATATCATGATGTAAGAAATATTTTTATCTTTCCAATAAATAATTATAGTCATAAATTTAATTTATATATCCTCTTCTAAAAATTAATTTACTAAAATATATTTTCTTTTGTCATTTTTTCCATTACTTTAAGTTAATTAATCTAAATTGTCACTATCACTCCCAAGTGGCTTAATTGGGGTCGTATAATCAACCCTAAGATTATCTTGGTCGTAAATGACTCAACCAATAAGGTTTGTACATGTGTTATGGTAATTTTAAATTATTATAATATTCTTTTAACATTGAATTACCCTATTTTCCTTTAACAGCGATAAATAAAATTCAAATGATACTATTCGCCATAAATTATTTTCATCTCATTGAACCAAATATTACATAATAATAAAAACCAAGTATTTCAGATTTATGAAATTCAATTCAATGACGGGTAAAATTTCATTTAAACAAAAAATCAGTTTTTTAACAACCACATAGTGTTTTCCCTATTCATCAAAAATTGATGTTTTTCAGAAAAATACCAAAACCTCATACCAAGATATATTTTATATTATAAATTCAAAAATTATTTCCATTTTTCCAAATTCAAAACATAGAATTTGAATTAATAAATTTTCTAAATAATTCCAGCTGTCAAAACAAATAGCGTGTTTTTATGAAATAATATCTTTCAAAAGATTAACAATGGTTTTTATTCAATTTCAAAGTGAAATTGCTTCTAATGACCAAAATTAGATTAAATGGTAAATATATAATATATTGAAACTTTACAACCAATTAAAAAGATAATCTAAACATATAAATAAATTAGATTAAAAGGTTCTGTTGAATTAAAATACAATATTTTTCACTATTCATTAAAAATTTAACTTTATCAAAAAAATACCAAAAAATTACCCAAAGTAAAATTTTATGTCCCCATTCAAAAGAAGTATGTTATTTTTCAATTATAATGTATTAATGTGTCCAAATATCTATGTAAAAAGGGTTCAACATTAGAAGGCTGTAAATCAGTCTTTTAATGTAAATTATGCATAAAATTATATTCATTCACATTTTATGCCTCTAACATTTATTTGATAAATGTAAATACATTTAACAGACAGGTATAATCATACTGTATTTAGTAATTTTCATTCCACCAATACAATTCCTAGGAGTTAACTTCCATTTAATATAATAATGTTATATTATTTTTTTACAACGAAAGATTTCAATGAAACATGTTGGTGCGTATCGGGTACGTTATCGAACATTGCATCCCCTTTAATGTAGAATTAATATTTATTTCAAAAATATTAATAAATATGAAAAATATCATGTTCTTTATTTTTCTGTGATGTTACATCCTTACCCTCTTTTTGGGAATTGTTTCCTCGGAATTTTAAAAATGGGCATGAAAACTTCATTAAAAGTCCCACATCGAAAAATAGTCAGTAAAACAATCACTTTACATAAAAGAAAGTAAAGTAAAATGGTCACCTGAGATATCCCATAATAGGATTCCTTGTAGGAGAAAATTGATAAGGGTGGGATAACAAACAGTCATGTTCTGATGGAGAGTGATAGAAAACATGATTTGGAGAATGTTAACCACCATAAAATCACAAACTTATGATGTTTTAAACGGTCATTGATTACCTTGTAGGAAACGTAAACCAACAACATTTCCATTTTACGTTCCATTTCATAATTTTGAGGAATTCATTTACTATATTGAATAAGAACATAAGGAAATATACATACCTTTAAGTAGAGTTTCATCCTTTAATTTGTTCATACAAAAAAGTAATCTTTTCTCCAAACAATGACAATTCAAAAAGACATGGTCACATAAAAATAACAATATTCATCTTCTATAGAATCACATAATCTTCAAAAGAATAACTATATATTTCTCCTGTCTTTAGACATCAACTGTAACCATAACGTTTAGTACAATATCAGATAATCCGCAAAGAGCATAATCCATTATAAAAAGAAAAACTACTCTTAATGTCCAAAATTTGATAAACAATAGCCAAAGTTCAACAAAGACCATTCGATAAATATATGTCCATTAAATTCTTCAAAATTAATCCAAACTATGACTGAAACCTAAAATTCAGAATAATTTTATCACATAATCTTTCATAATAAATATTAAATTTTATCTTCAAATAACATTGACTACTCTTAATGTCTCTTACTGAAAAGTAATTAACATAATCACCTATTCTCTAGGATAGGTTAATCATTTATATAAATAACCCAAATCAACATAAGTCTTCAAAAAAAACATAGATTCTTCCAAACAAAAATTTCAACAATTATTCCTCAATTGAAATCCCCTTTAAATCTTTATTCCTTAGGCATATACTGTTTCCTAAAAAGTGAAAATGTCTTCAAAAACAACCATTATCACATTATCACAAAATCATTTTTCTATAATAATTATATCAATTTCATAAAACAGAATTCCCCAAAATAAACATATTCTTGTTCCATAATAACATTTTAGAAAAAAAAGTCATACTAACCAGGGACATCACGCAGGCTAGTGGAAGGAAATGTACCCTTATCGCCCTTCGACTATTAGTTCGATTCCCATGGCCTTGCCGGACGCGATTGGTTGTCACCCATCTTACGAGTTTTCTTTTTTTATAAAACTCAAAAATAAACCTAACATGTTTTAACCTCAAACGTTTTTTATACCTTTCATATTCTTCCCAATACATTAAGACCTCAACATATTATTTCATGAAGCCTTATATATATTGTCATTTTTTTATTATTTCACCTCCAAATTATAAAATAAAACTATTTCAAATATAAAGAATAACATACCATCATCATGGTGTCCATATGGTTTCATCGTCGTCTTTTCTCATAGGAAGAATGTCCATGCATTGCAACAATGATTTAGATATCATTCAAAATCAATTTCCCCATTCATCCAAATACAACTTGTACAACTTGTGTCATATGGGTGTTGAGAATAAAATTGTATCTTAAAATAATCATGTATAACGTATAATTTCAAAACATCTAATAAAAAATTATTTTTATAAAATAGTTGAACTGAGTTTGAGATAAAACATTCAATTAGTGGTCCTTTTAAAATACCATAAGCATGTGCTGAGAGACTATATTTTTAAATAAATCATAAATAGGTTGCGCAAGGGTGTACTTCTTAGCACCTTTTTCAAAATCATAATATCTACAAACTTGTGATAAGGTAAAATATAAAAAAAATCCTTGATAATATTTACGGTTCTTGAAAATAAGAAAATATTGAGAAAATAAGATTTGATTAAATACAACCCATGATACAAAATGATATCGAGGTATAGTGGATGAGTTTTATATCTCCAACAACTGCTTGCAAGTGAGTTGTATGCTAGAAAATGTTTCACAATCATCTGAACAAGACATTGCAATAATTATTGAAAGCATGTCATCTGGAATAGATAAAAATGTCATTTGAGATCATCCTCCCTTTATTTTTAACTGACATTCCAAGATCTGAAAAAGTTATAATACAAGGATTTAACTAAGATAATAGACATAGGGATTGACAATGTGTCTAATGAAAATCCCTAATCCAAAACATTGTCTAAACTGACCAATGATACCAATTATAGGGACCCAAAATTATAACATTACATAATCTTGAATTAAATAAATAATTCACATTGAGGATCTTTTCAGGTTTTGTGTTTTAGTGAATTAGGACATAAACATTACATAAAAACTTGAATAATAAAAATATACACTACTACTCAGTATCCATTGTTTCATAAAATAATAAAAACTCTTAAAAAGAAACATGTCTAGTTCTATATTTTAGAGAACATGAATTTTCCTTGATCCCATCCTTGACCCTATTCATCATTAAGTCCTATAAAAAACATTTGAAAAAAACATGCGATGAGCATAAAAAGCTTAGTAATGGTTATATAATAAGGAAGGAAAACATTATCATATAAATAAATACAAATAAATGAAACTATACATTTCAATCATAACATACATTACAAAATTATATTATTTATGAATAACAAACACAAATCATAATTCATATAGGTTACTTATGGATTCCATATCAAACATACATTGTAGTTATCACAGATACATTAGGATTCAATCCTGGAATACTCATCAGATTATATTCCCTATATCTATTATGAGAAAAATCACGTTTACCTCTGTCATGTTACCCAATGCATTGGAGAGCTATCTCAGGCTCACCCGCCCGAGGTTTATCATGGAACCACCCGCATATGACAACAATTCCCAATAACCATAACATAACACATAAAACAAGCATAAAGGAAATATAAATTTCCACATTCCAATTACAATATCTCATTTCAAGATTTTGAAATAAACAATTTATTATCAATCCATTTTCATAACCATTTAAAAAGAGATTTTTGAATCAATGTTTCCATAACCACTTTGATGCTTTTAAAGAAATTAACATTTTAAAACATTAATGTCCATATAAATAAACCCAAAATACTTTTTTAAAACCTGTACATTGATGATAAATATTTAGAAGACTAAATCATTAAAACATTTAAAACGATATTTTTGTTAAATAGATTTTAACAAAATGAGAGAGGCTTGAATACAAGTAATTAAGGAATAACATTTAATCATAACTTTATAATATTCTGAGAATAAAATGATTCAAGATATTATATGTCAAAGGATAGTATATTCACCATATAAGAGTGAATGCGTGCATAAAAACAATTAAGTCTCAATGTAATGTAAATTGAGACCTAATCCCTTATAAAGACAGTATGCTTAGATTAAGGATAAATCAATGACAAAATTTATGTTTGAAAATTATAAATACACCGAATATAAGTGGATATTATGTGTAAAACCAAAAGTTAACATTCACACATATTTATAGCATGTCGTAATCAACAAGAAGAAGTTTATCCTAATGAATTGAATTTGGGTTAAGAAGTCCGTTTAAAAAAATTCAACATCTTAACGACGTCACTGTAAAATTAAGAAAATGAGATGATAAGATAAAAAGGGTATCTCATCACATGGACATAAAATTTACATAAATAAGTATATATAAGAACATATCCCCACATAATAATATGTATTTTAAATGACATAATAAAAAAGAGTCTTTTAAAAAGAGGAGGGTGAAAGGTTCCCTTATCGATTTGGTAACAATTGAACGATACACCACATGAAAGAAAGATCATAAAATTAAGATGTAATTACACATAAATTAATGTGTTTTACACAGGGAATACATTCATGGGTTGTACATACACCACAATCTATAAATAGGTGGAGAACAATGGAGATCTCACTGAATTGAAAGTGAGATAAAAAATCCATTACAATAATTCGGCAGCCTAACACTGCCACTTAAAATGTCCAAAAATGGATTGAGGAGTTCAAATAGGTTATATAAACATATGCACATAAAATTTAAAGTATCATTAATATAAAATAACATCCCCAAACATAAAAAATAGGATCTTAGAATAAGTGACCCAAAAGTGAGTACATAAAAAGAAAGAGAGAAGTAGAATCCATTACCTCATGTCCGACTTGACCCATTCATTATTTAATTTCCTGAATAATAAACTAAAGTTAATTTATATTTTCTTCAAAACCTTTTTAATGATTATTTTTTCTCTGATAGCACTAATTACCATGTTATTAACATTACATAGTCATTTATGTGAATAATGGTCGTTTTGTCAATATTTTGTACTTGAGTCAAAAAAGAACACCTTATAATTACATGATGTTCATTTGGAAAGATATAAATTATCATTATAATGATATTAATAATTTAGATATCATTTATATCATATATATCTTGTGTATAAATGTATTTATAAATGTACATAATCATTTAGATGTATGAAATGAAATTCACCATTCATGGAGACGGTAAATCGTACGTACGCATGAATGCTACATCCATTTCTATTTCTAATTTTATTGGAATTAAAACATAATGTTAAATAGTTATATTAAAATTATAGTATAATATCATATATAATATTATTAAATCCATTTTAAAAATGTACCATGTAAGGCATTAACGATTCATATCACTTTCCGGGGGCGGTAGTCCGCACTTCCTCTAATGAGATTATCACATTTACCCACCATTAAAACCATAAAGGTATGCTATAAATGAAAAATAAAGATGAATAAATAAAACAGAAACATAATATATATTATATATAAACCCAGTTCTATCATAATGGCAACCACGAGAGGTGGTAGGAGATAATTGAACATCCATCGTTTCGTGAGGCGTTTAGTTTCCATCCACAGAATCATTATGTTCATCACCCATTAGATGGAGGTGTGTTTAAGTGTAGTTAAAATCATACTCATAAAAACATCATAGTATATTGAGGATACAGGTGTTGTTACAAATGAATGTAATAAAAACAGTTTATGGGTTGTAGAAGTAAAATAAAATAAAACACTTTAAGAGAAACAGTTACCTTTAATTTGGGTAACTCCCTTTGGTTTGAACCAAAAGGACACTTGAAGAGACTTCTGCATAAGGTAAGTCTTCTAAGAGTTGTAGAGAGACATAGGGAGCTTAATTGGGCAGATTTTGGATGAGTTAAATGGCTTGAGAGGTGTAAGGAATTGGATAGAAGTGGTCTCCTTTTATAAGGGAGAGGAGGGGCTCTTTAAGAAAGTGTGAAAACATTATTTTATTATAAACATATCATAGGTTTTAAACGGTCAAAAAGACATTAAATTCCACGATAAGATGACTCAACATCGAAATAAAATCATCCAATAAAAATTGGATAGCTTATGGATATTATTTTAATTATTATAATCTTATTTATTTAAATCATTTATTAATGATGTAAACACTACATCATTATTGTGTCATAAATAATTTAAATTATATTATGCCTAAAAATTATAAATAAATACCATGATGTAGGAAATATCATTATCTTTCAAATAAATACTTATAGTGGAAAATATAATTTATATAACCTGTTCTCAAAATTAATTTACAATATGATGTTTTCTTTTGTCATTTTTGTCTTTACTTTAAGTTACTTAATCTAAATTGTCATTATCACTCCCAAGTGGCTTAATGGAGTCCTAAAATCGTCCAAAATATTCTATTTGTCGTAAATGACTCAACAAAAAAGGTTTGTACAAGTGATAAGGTAATTTTGAATTATTATAATATTCTTTTAACCTTGAATTACACTATTTAACTTTAACCGCGGTAAATAAAAGTCCAAAGTTACTATTCACCAAAATTATTTTCATCTCATTGAAACACATTTAATTATTAATAAAAACCATGTATTTCATATTTTTGAAATTCAATTCACAGAAGCGGTAAAATTTCATTTAAAAAAATCAATTTTTTAACTACCACTTAGTAGTTTCACTATTCATAAAAAATTGATGTTTTTCAGAAAAATACCATAACATCACCCTATGCTATATTTGATTTTCCAAATTAAAAAATAATTTCCATTTTACCAAATTAAAAACATACAATTTTCAATAATTAATTTTATAATTAATTCCCATTGTGAAAACAAATATCATGTTTTTTAAGAAACAATATTTATCAGAATATTGACACTTTTTTTATCCAATTTCAATGTGAAATTGCTTCTCATGACCAAAAATAGATTAAATTGTAAAAATATAATATATTTACACTTTAATACCAATTAATAATATAATATATCCATATATATAAATTATATTAAAAAGAACTTTTGAATTAAAATAAAATAATTTTCACTATTCATTAAAAATTTAGCTTTATCAGAAAAATACCAAAAAATTACCAAAAGTAAAATTTGAGTTATCCAATCTAATTATTGATTTTATTTAGTCAATTATAATATATTAATTTGAAAAAAACTATATTTAAAGAGTTTTCGACATTAAAAGGCGTTAAATTGGCCTTTTAATATAAATTATGCTTAAAATTAGATTCATTCACATTTTAAGACTGTAACTTTTATTAGATTAATGTAAATACATTTGATAGACATGTATAATCATATTGTATGTTGTTTTGTTCATTCCTACCAATAAAATGGATATGAGTTAAATACCATTTAAGATAATAATATTATATTATTAGTGTATAACGTAAGATTTCAATGAAACCTATTGTTGTGTATCAGGTACGCTATCGAACACAGCATCCAATTTAATGTAGAATTAATTTTTACTTCACAAATATTAATAAATATGAAAACTTTCATGTTTTTTATTTTTCTGGGATGTAACATCCTTCCAAATTTTTTGGAAATTGCTTCCTTAAAATTTTAAAATTGGTCATGGAAACTTCATTAAATTCCCCACATCGAAAAAGAGTCAGTAAAACTATCACACTACAAGAAAGAATGTGATGTAAAATGGTCACACGAGATAACCCATACTAGGATGCCGTGTAAGAAAATATGGATATGGTGGAGATAAAAAATGTTCATGTTCTAATGGATAGTTATAGAAAACTTGATTAGGAGAAAGTTAACAACCCAGAAAATCACAAACTTATGACGTGTTAAATAGTTTTTGATTACCCAGTAGGAAACATAAACCAACAATGTTTTAATTTTACATTCCTTTTTATAACATTGAGGAATTCATTTTCTATATAAAATAAGAATATAAGAAAATATACATACTTTTATGTAGAGTTCCATCCTTTAATATGTTTTTACCAAAAAGTAATCTTTTCTCCAAACAATGACAATCAAAAAAGACTTGGTCACATCAAAAGCACAATAATCATCTTTTATATAATCACATAATCCTCAAAAGATGAACTATATATTTTTCTTGCCTATAGATATCAACTATAACCAAAACGTTTAGTACATGGTTAGATAATCCCCAAGTAGGATATTTTTTTATAAAAATATAAACTACTCTTAATCTCCAAAATTTGTTAAACATTACCCAATGTTCAACAAAGACCATCCGATAAGTAATTGTCCATAGAATTGTAAAATTAATCCAAACTATGACTGAAACCCAATATTCAGAATGATTTTATCACATAAACATTCGTGATAAATATTAACATTTATCTAAAAATAACATCTACTACTCTTAATGTCTCATATTGAAAAGTAATAAAACTAATCACATATTCTCTATGATATGTTAATCATTTCTATAAATAACCCAAATCATCACAAGTCTACAATAAAAACATAGATTATCCAAACTAAAATTTCAACCATTATTCCACAATTTAAATCCCATATAATTCTCTCTTCCTTGAGAATATATTGTTTCTAAAAAAATAGAATGTCTTCCAAAACAACCTCTATCACATAATCACCAAATCATTTTTCTATACTATGTATATCCGTTTTATAAAACATAAGTTCCCAAAATAATCATATTCTTGTTCCCTAATATCATTTTACAAAAAAATAATAAGTTATACTTTCTAGTGACTTCACGTAGGCTAGTGGTAGGATATGTACACTTGTTGACTTTCAGTTGTTGGTTGGATTCCTAGGGCCTTTCCAGATGCGACGGATTTTCACCCATCTTATGGGTTGTATTTTTTTTATAAAACTCAAAAATAACCCTAACATGAATTTACCTCAAAAGTTTTCTTATACATTTCATTTTCCTCCCAACACATTGAGACCTCATCATTTTATTTCATAAAGCCTTATATATATTTTCTTTTTTTATTATTTCACCTCAAATTGATAAAATAATACCATTACTAATAGAAAAATAACAAACCTTTATCATGGTGTCCATATGGTTTCATCTCCATATTTTTATCGTAGGATGAATTTCCAGGTATTGCAAAAATTATTTAGAGATCCTTCAAAACCATTTATTTCCTTCATCCAAATACACCTTCTACAACTTGGGTCATATGGGTGTTCAGAGAAAAATATTTTCTGAAAATAATCATGTATAACATATAATTTCAAAACATCTGATAAAAAAATTCTTTTTATAAAATAGTCGAACTGAGTTTGAGATGAAACATTCAATTATTGTTCCTTTTAAAATACCATAATCATGTTTTGAGAGACTATATTTTAAATTCAAATATAAATAGGTTGAGCAAGGGTCTCCTTCTTCAGTTCCTTTTTCAGAATCATAATATGCTTCAAAATATTGTGATAAGGTAAATATTTGAAAATTCCTTGATAATATTTAAATTTCTATGAAATATGAGAACATTGAAAAAATAAGATTTGATTAAATACATCTTATAATCCACAATGATATCGAGGTATAGTGGAGTTGTTTGATATCCCAAAATACTCCTCGCAAGTGATTTTTATGCTAAAAAAAGCATCACAATCATCTGAACAAGACTTTCCAATAATTATTGCAATAATATCATCAGACATAGAAAGGAATGTCATTTGAGATCATCCTCCTTCCATTTGTAACAGACATTCCTTGATCTGAAAAAGTTATAAAACAAGGATATAACTATGATAATAGACATAGGGACAAACCTTGTGTCTAATGAAAACCCCAAATCCCTAATGTTGTCTAAACTGACCTCTAATACCAACTATAAGGACCCGACCATATAATATTAAATAATATTGAATTAAATAAATAATTCACATTGAGGATCTTTTCAGGATTAGCGTTTTAGAGAATTAGGAAATAACTATTACATAACAACTTGAATATTACAAATAGACACTACTACTCAGTATAAATTTTTTCATAAAATAAAAAAAATATAAAAAAGAAACATGTCTAGTTCCATATTTTAGACAGCATGACTTTTCCTTGATCCCATCATTAACCCTATTAAACATTAAGTCCTATGTAAATCATTTCAAAAAAACATGGGATGGGCATAAAAATCATAGTAACAGTTATAAAATAAAGATGAAAAGAATTATCCCATCAATAAGTACAAATCAATGAAACTATACATTTCAATCATAACATACTTTTAAAAATTATAATATTTATGAATAACACACACAAATCATAAATCATAAAGGTTACTTATGGGATCCATATCAAACTTACATTGTAGCTATCACAACTACATAGGGATTTACACTTGTAATACCAATCATGGTATATTCCCTAAATCTCTTAGGAGAAACATCACGTTTACCTCTCTCACGTTACCCAATGCATTGTAGAGCTATCAAGTGCTCACCCGCCCTAGGATTATCAGGGAACCACCCGTATATGTAAAAAATTCCAAATAACCATAACATAACACAAAAAAACAAGCATAATAGAAATATAAAATTTCCCCATTCCAATCACAATATATCATATTAAGTTATTGAAAAAAACAATTCATTATCAAACCATTTTCATAATGATTTAAAAGGATATTTTTCAATCAAAGTGTCTCATACCACATTAACGTTTTTAAAAAAATTAACATTTTAAAACATTAATGTCTTTATAAATAAATCTCAAATCTTTTTTGAAATCTTTGACATTAATGATAAATATATAGAATAATAAATCATTATAACATTTAAAATGATATTTTTGTTAAGGAGGTTTGAACAAAATGAGTGATTCTTGAATACAAATAATTGATGAATAACATTTAATCATAACTTTATAATATCATGAGAATAATTTCATTCATGATATAATATGTCGAACGACAGTATATACACCATATAAGAGTGAATTGTTGCATAAAAACAATGAAGTCTAAATGGAATGTAAATTGAGAAGCATTCTCTAATAAAGACAATATATTTATATTAAGGATAAATCGATGACATAATTTATGTGTGACAAATATAAATACAGTAATAATACGTTGATCTTAAGAGTAAAACAATCAGAGTAAATTCACACATATTTATAGCCTATCATAATCAACATGTAGATATTTAACCCAATGAATTGAAATTGGGTTAAAGAGAAAATTTACAAAAATTCGACAGCCAAATGGCATCACATTAAAATTTAGAAAATGAGTTGATGAGATAAAAAGTGTATCTCATCACATGCACAAAAAATTTACATCAATAAGGATATAAAATAACATATCCCAACATAAAAAGATGTAAATGAAAAGACAAAACAAAAATAAGTCTTTTAAAAAGAGGACTACGAAAGGTTCCCTTGCCGATTTTGTAACATTCAAAACATACACCACATGAAAGAAGGATCATAAAATGAAGATGTAATCGCCCATAAATTAAATTGTATTACATAGGGAATACATTCTTGGGAAGTACATACACCACATGCTAGAAATAAGTGTCGAACAATGGAAATAACACGGAATTGATAGTGAGATAAGTAATCCCTTACGAAAGTTCGACAGCTTAACGACACAACAAAAACCGTCCAAACATGGATTGACGAGATCAAATAGGGTCTCTCATCATATGTACATAAAAAATATAGTATTAGTAATATAAAATAACATCCCTTAACATAATAAAGTGGAACATAGAATAAGTGACATAAAAGATAGTACTTAAAAAGAAAGAGAGTGGTAGGATCCCTTACCATGTGTCTGACTTGACCCATTCGTTCTATAATTTCCTGAATAATAAACTAAAGATAATTTCAAATTTCTTCAAAACCTTTTTCAGGCTTATTATTTATCTTATATCACTAATTACTATGTTATAAACATTACATAGTCATTTATTTTAATAATGGTCATTTTGTCGATATTTTATACTTGAGTCAAAAATGAACACCTTATAATTACAAGTTGTTCATGTGGTAAGAAATACATAATATTTATAATGATATTAATGATTTAGATATCATATAAATCATATATATCCAATGTGTACTTGTATTTATAAATGTACATAATCATTTTGAGGAAAGAAATGAAATACACCGTTCATCGAGACGGTAAGATGTACGTACGCATGAACGCTACTTCCATTTCTATTTCTTATTTTAATGTAATTAAAACATAATGATACAAAGTTATATTAAAATTAATGTATAATTTAATATATAAAATTATCAACTCCATCCTTTATACGTACCACATAAGGCATTAACAAGTCATATCACTTTGAGAGGCGGTAGTCCGCACTTCCTTTAATTAGATTATCATATTTACCAACTATGGAAACCATAACGGTATGCTATAAATGAAAAATATAGAATCATAAAGAAAACATAATAATAATATAATATTATATATAAATACAGTGCCATCATAATGGCCACAATGAGATGTGGTTGGAGATAATTGAACAATCATCATTTCGTTAGGCGTTTGGTTGCCATCCAAAAAAACATAATGTTCTTCACACTTTATATGGAGGTGTGTGTAAGTGTAGTTCTAATACTTCACATAATTACATCCCTATATATTGAGAATACTGGTTTTGTTATAAAAGAATGTATGCAAAATATTTTAGGGGTTGGACATGTAAAATAAAAGAAAACAATTTAAGAGAAACAATTATCATTAATTTTGGCAACTCCATTTGCATTGAAAAAAAATCTTAAAATTTCTTATGCATAAAGTAAGGCTTCTAGGTGGAGTAGAGGGATGTAATGAGCTTAATTTGGCAGAGGTTGGATGGGCCAAATGGATTTTTAGGTGTGAGTAATTGGTTTGAAGTGTTCTCATTTTATAAGGGAGAAGATGGGCTCTTTAGGAATGTGTGAAAACATTATTTTATTATAAACATATCATTGGTTTCAAAAGGTCCAAAACACATTAAAATAAAATATAAGATGACTAACCTTCGAAATAAAATCATCCAATAAAAATTGGACAGATTTTGGATATTATTTTAATCATTATAATCTTATTTATTTAAATCATTTATTAAAGAGGTAAACACTACATCATTATTGTGTCATATGAAATTTAAATTATTCGATGTCTTAAAATTATAAAAAAATATACTATGACGTATTAAATCTTTTTAAATTTCCAATAAATACTTATAGTTGAAAATATAATTTATTTAACCCCTCCTAAATATTAATTTAATAAAGGATATTTTGATTATTCATTTTTGATGTTGCATTAAGTTAATTAATCTAAATTTTCATTATCACCCCAATGTGGCATAACGTGGTCCTTAAATAGACAAATAGATACTCTTGGTCGTATATGACTCAACCAATAAGGTTTTTACATGTGTTAAGGTAATATTGAATTATCTAATATTATTTTAACCTGGAATTACCCTTTTTACCTTTAACCGATGTAAAGAAAAGTCAAAAGATACAATTCAACAAAAAATATTTTCATCTCATTAAACCACATTTGAATTCCTAATTACAACCATGTATGTTTGATTTTAGAAATTCAATTAAAAAAAGTGGTAAAATTTCATTTAAACAAAAATTAGTTTTCTAACTACCACATAGTGGTTTCATTATTCATCAAAAATTGATATTATTCATAAAAATAACCAAACATAACGCTAGGATATATTTAATATTACAAATTCAAAAATGATGTTTATTTTACCAAATTCAAAACATATAAGTTGCATTAATTAATTTTATAATTAAATCCCACAATAAAAACAAATAGCGTGTTTTTAAGAAACGTTATCTATTAAAAGATTGACAATAGTTTTTATCCAATTTCAACGTGAAATGGCTTTTAATGACCAAAATTAAATTAAATTTTAAAAATATAATCTATTTACACTTTAAACCCAATTAAAATGATAATCTAACCATATAGATAAATTATATTAAAAGGCACTTTTGAATTAAAATACAATATTTTTCACTATTCATTAAAAATTTAACTTTATCAGAAAAATACCAAAAAAATTATCAATATAAAATTTGACTTCTCCAATCTATTTAAGAAGATTATTTGGTCAATTATAATGTATTAAAGTGATGAAAATTATATATAAAGATGGTTCGACATTAAAAGAAGTTAAATCAACATTTTATTGTATATTATGCATAAAATTGGATTCATTCACATTTTAAGCCTCAAACTTTTAATGGATAAATGTAAATACATTTAATAGACATGTATAATCATATTGTAGTTAGTATTGTTCATTCTCTCCAATACAACTACTAGGAGTTAACTACCATTTAAAATATTAATGTTATATTATTAGTGTGCAATATAATATTTCAAAGAAACCTGTTGTTGCATATCAGGTACATTATCGAACATAGCTTCCCCTTTAATGTTGAATTAATATTTAGTTAACAAATATTAATAAATATGAAAAATTTCTTGTTCTTTATTTTTCTGGGATGTTACATCCTTCCCCCCATTTTGGGAATTGCATCCTCACAATTTTAAAAATAGGCATGTAAACATCATTAAAAGCCCAACATCGAAAAACAGTCTGCAAAACTATCACATTAAAATAAAGAAAGTGACGTATAATGTTCACATCACATAACCCATAATAGGATTCCATGTAGGAAAATATTGATATGGAGGAGTTAACAAACGATCTTGTTCTGATGGAGAGTGATAGAAAACATGATTACAAGAAAGTTAACCACCAGAAAATCACAAACTAATGATGTGTTAAATGGTCATTGATTACCCAGTAGGAAACGAAAAAAAAATGTTTTCATTTTACGTTTCTTTTCATAATTTTGAGGTATTTATTTTCTATATAGAATAATAACATAAGAAAATATACATACCTTCAAGTATAATTTCATCGTTTAATATGTTTCTACAAAAAAGTTATATTTTCACCAAACAATGACCATTTAAAAAGACTTGGTCACATCAAAAGAACAATAATCAATATATATAGAATCACATAATACTAAAATAAAGAACTATATATATTTTTGGCCGTTATACATCAACGAAAATCAAAATGTTTTGTACATGATCAGATAATCCCCAAAAAGTATAATCCTTTATAAAAGGAAAAACTACACTTAATCTCCAATATTTGTTAAAAATTACCCAATGTTCAACAAAGACCATTCGATAAATAATTGTCCATAAAATTCTTCAAATTAATCCAATCTATGATCGAAACCCTTAATTCAGAAGGAATATATCACATAAAGGGTCATCATAAATATTAACATATATCTCCAAATGACATCGACTACTCTGAATGTCTCATACTGAAAAGTAATTAACCTAATAACATATTCTCTATGATATGTTAATCATTTTTATAAATGACCCAAATAATCACAAGTCTATAAAAAACATATATTCTTCCAAAATATAATTTCAACCATTATTCCACAATTTAAATCCCATATAATTATCTCTTCCTTAGGCATATAGAGTTTCCTTAAAAGGGAGAATGTCTTCCAAAACTACCTTTATCACTTAATCACCAAATCATTTTTCAATGCTATGTAAATCCATTTCATAAAACATAAGTTCCCAATATAAACATATTCTTGTTCCATATTTTCAATTTAAATAAAATTGATAAGTCACACTACCAAGGGACTTCACGTAGGCTAGTGGTAGGATATATAACCTTGTCACCCTTCGTTTGTTGGATCGATTAACATGACCTTGCCAGACGCGACGGGTTGTCACCCTTCATGTGGGTTGTCATTTTTTTTATAAAACTCAAAAATAACCCTAACATGTTTAAACCTCAAATTATTTCTTATACCTTTAATTTTTCTCCAAACACATTAAGACCTCAACACTTTATTTCATGAAGCCTTATATATATTGTAATTTTTTTATTATTTCACCTCAAAATGATAAAATAAAACTATTCCTCATAGAAATAATAACATATATTCATTATGGTGTCCATATTGCTTCATCGACATATTTTTCTCGTAGGAAGAATGACCATGCATTGCAAAAATGATTTTCAGATCCTTCAAATTCATTTGTTTCATTCATCCATATACAATTTGTACAACAAGGGTCGTATAGGTGTTCACAGAAAAATAGTTTCGGAAAATAATCAGGTATAACATATAATTTAAAAACATTTGATAAAACATTATTTTTATAAAACAATCAAATAGAGTTTGAGATGAAACTTTCAATTAGTGTCCTTTTAAAATACCATTGGCAGGTGCTGATAGAATATATTTTAAAATCAAATATAAATAAGTTGTACAAGTGTCTATTTCTTCAGTGCCTTTTTCAAAATCATAAAATGCTTCAAAATCTTGTGATAAGGTAACATATTTGAAAATTCCTTGATAATATTTACCTTTCTTGAAATATGACAATATTGTGAAAATAAGAATTGATTAAATACAACCAATGATCCATAATGATATCAAGGTATAGTGGAGGTGATTAATGTCTCAAACAACTGCATGCAAGTGAGATGTATGATGGAAAAAGATTCACAATCATATGAACAAGACTTTGCAATAATTATTGCAAGCATGGCATCAGGAAAATATAGGAATGTCATTTGAGATCCTCCTACTTCCATTTATATGTAACTTTCCCTGATCTGAAAAAGTTATAAAACAAGGATTTAAATATGATAATAGACATAGGGACTAACCACGTGTTTAATGAAAATCCCTAATCCCTAAAGTTGTCTAAACCGACCTCTGATAGAAACTATATGGACCCAACCTTATACCATTATGAATCATGAATTAAATAAATAATTCACATTGAGGATATTTTTAGGTTTATAGTTTTAGAAAATTAGGCCATATCCATTACCTTACAACTTGAATATTATAAGTAGACACTACTACTCAGTATCCATTTTTTCATAAAATAAAAAAAACTCCTAAAAAGAAACATGTCTAGTTGCATATTTTAAATAACCTGACTTTACATTGATCCCATCCTTGACCCTATTCATCTTTAAGACCTGTGGAAAACATTTCAAAAAACATGGGATGAGCATAAAAATCATAGTAAGGGTTATAAAATTAGAAAGTAAAACATTATCCCATCAATAAATACAAATCAATGAAACTATACTTTTCAATCATAACATACCATACAAAATTATAATATTTATGAATAAAACACACAAACCATAAATCATAAAGGTTACTTATGGAATCCATATCAAACTTACATTGTAGCTATCACATCTCCATATGAATTTACAATTGCAATACCCATCATAGTATATTCCCTAAATCTCTTAGGAGAAACATAACTTTTACCTCTGTCACTATACCCAATTCATTGGAGAGCTATCCCGGGCTCACCCACCCTAGGATTATCATGAAACAACCCGTATACATAATCAATGCACAATAACCATAAAATAACACATAAAAAAGAAAAAAGGAATGATAACATTTCCACATTCAATCACAATATATCATATCAATATATTGAAACAACCAATTCATTATCAAACCATTTAAAAAGATATTTTTGAATCACAGTGTCCCATAACACATTGATGATTTTAATGAAATGAACATTTTAAAACATTAATGTCCATATAAATTAATCCCAAAACCTTTTTGAAAACCTGGACATTAATGATAAATACATAGAAAAATAAATCATTAAATCATTTAAAACAATATTTTTGTTAAAGAGTTTTGAACAAAATGAGTGATTCTTGAATATAAATAATTGAGGAATAAAATTTAATAAAAACTTTATAATATCATTAGAATAAAATTATTAATGATATAATATGTCAAAGGACATTATATACACAATATAAGATTGAATGGTTGCATAAAAACAATGATGTCTCAATGGAATGTCAATTGAGACGCAATACCTTAAAAAGACAGTATGCTTAGATTAAGGATAAAACAATGACATCATTTATGTGTCACAAATATAAATACACCCAATATAAGTGGATATTAATTGTAAAACAATCAGAGGACATTCACACATATTTATATCATTTCATATTCAATAAGTATAAGTTTAACCCAATGAATTGAAATTGGGTTAAGAAGTCCCTTTACAAAAATTCGACAGCATAACAGCGTCACAATAAAATTCATAAAACGAGTTGACGAGATAAAAAGGGTATCTCATCACATGGACATAAAATTTACCACAATAAGGATATATAATAAAATATCCCAACATAAGTATATGTAAATTATAACACATAACAAAAATAATTATTTTAAAAAGAGGAGGGTGAAAGGATCCCTTACCGATTTGGTAACTTTCGAAACATACACCACATGAAAGAAGAATGATAAAATGAATATGTAATTATCCATAAATTAAATTGTATTACACCGTGAATACATTCATGTGCAGTGCCTACACCACATACAATAAATAAGTGGTGAACAATGGAAATCTCACGGAATTGAATGTGAGATAAGAAATCCCTTATAAATATTCGGTAGCCTAACTGCGCCACATAAAACATTCAAACATGGATTGATGAGATAAAAGAGGTTCTATCATCATATGAAAATAATAATTAGAGTATTAGTTATATAAAATAACATTCCCTAACATAATAAATAAGAGCATAGAAAAAGTTCCAAAAAGATAGTACGTAAAAAGAAAAAGAGAGGTAGGATCCCTTACCTCATGTCCAACATGTCCTATTCGTTCTTTAATTTCTTGAATAATAAACTAAAGTTAATATCTACTTGCTTCAAAACAATTTTAAAGTTTATTATTTCTTTGAAATCTCTAATTACCATGTTATAAACATTACATTGTCATTTATGTTAATAATTGTCATTTTGTAGATATTTTGTACTTGAGTCAAAAAGAAACACCTTATAATTACCAGTTGTTCATGTGGTAAGATATCAATTATCATCATAATAATATTAATTATTTATATATCATATATTTTATATATATCTAGTGTATACCTATATTTATAAATGAACAAAATCATTTAGAGGTCAGAAATGAAATGCACTATTCAGGAAGACGGTAAGTCGTACGTATGCTTGAACGCTACTTCCATTTCTAATTCTTATTTTCATGTAATTAAAACATAATTATACATAGATATATTATAATTAAAGTATAATATCTTATATAAATTTTTTAAATCCATCGTTTATACGTACCAAATAAGGCATTAACAAGTCATATCACTTTGAGGGGGCGGTAGTCTGCACTTCCTCTAACGATATTATCATATTTACCCACTATGGAAACCATAAAGGTATGCTATAAATTAAAAATACAGAAGAATAAAGATAAAATAAACATAAAATATATTATATATAAATACAGTGCCATCATAATGGCATCATGAGGGGCGGTAGGAGATAATTGAACAATCATCGTTTCGTGAGGCGTTTGGTTTCCATCCCTAGAAACATTATGTTCTTCACCTATTAGATAAATGTATGTGTATGTGTAGTTCTAATACATATCATAAAATCATCCTAGTATATTGAGGATACTTTTGTTGTTAAAAAATAATGTAATAAAAAGCGTTTAGGGGATGGAGAAGTAAAATAAATGAAAATAATTTAAGAGAAACTGTTACCTTTAATTTGGGTAACTCCCTTTGGTTTGAACCAAAATGACACTTGATGTTCTTTCTGACTAAGGTAAGGATTCCTGGTGGAGTAGAGGGATGTAGGGAGCTTAATTTTTCAAAGGTTGGATGATCCAAATGGCTTGAGAGGTGTGAGTAATTGGTTAGAAGTGGTCTCTTTTTATAAGGGAGAGGAGGGGCTCTTTAGGAATGTGTGAAAACATTATTTTATTATAAACATATCATCGGGATAAAAAAATCCAAAACACATTAAAATCAATGATAGGATGACTCATCTTTGATATAAAATCATCCTATAGAAATTGGACAGGTTATGGAAATTATTTTAATCATTATAATCTTATTTATTTAAATCATTTATTAATGTGGTAAACACTACATCATTATTGTGTCTTAAATAATTTATATTATTTGATGTCTAAATATTATTTAAAAAATACCATTATGTAGGAAATATATTTAGCTTTCCAATAAATACATATAGTAAAAAATATAATTTATATAACCCCGTCTATAAATTAATTTACTAAAGGATAGTTTCTTTGGTCATTTTAGTCTTTACTTTATGTTAATTAATCTAAATTGTCATTATCACTACCAAGTGGCTTAATGGGGTCCTAAAATCGACCCAATGTTGATCTTGGTCTTACATGACTCATCCAATAAGTTTTTTACAAGTGTTAAGGTAATTTTAAATTATTATAATATTCTGTTAACCTTGAATTACCCTATTTAGCTTTAACAGTGTTAAATAAAAGTCAAAAGGTAGTATTCATCAAAAATTAGTTTCATCTTATTGAACAAAATTTTACTTATTAATATCTACCATGTATGTCGGATTTTTGAATTTCAATTCACAGAAGTGGTAAAATTTCATTTAAACCAAATATATGTTTTTTTCTACCACTTAGTGGTTTCACTATTCATCAAAAATAGATGTTTTTCAGAAAAATACCACAACATAACCCTAAGATATATTTGAAATTAAAAAAATTAAAAAATTATTTTCATTTCAACAAATTCAAAACATATAAGTTTCATTAATTAATTTTACAATTAATTACCGCTATCAAAATAAATAGCGTGTTATTAAGAAAAATTATCTTTCAAACAATTGAATCTTTTTTTATCCAATTTCAAATTGAAATTTCATCTAAAGACCAAAATTAGATTAAATGGTAAAAATATAATGTATTTAAACTTTAAAACCAATTAAAAAGATAATATAACCATATAAATAAATTATATTAAAAAGAACATTTCAAAACATAGTTTGTATTATTTAGTTTTTAAATTGTTATGACAGATGATGTTTTATATCATTTTCAGAACTCTATACTATTAAGATAAATAGTATATTTTTGAGTATTATTATCATCTTGGTAGAAATATGTGTATGTGGTAGAAAGTGGTTAATTAATGGAACTCTAATTTATAAGTATGATTCATTTTATTCGTATACAATTAAGTATGTATACTTGTAATATCTCTAGAAAAGATCCTAAAACAATATGTGTATTACTAGTATATTATATTGTGATGAAGAAAATAGCCCCTTGGATCATCGTAGATTTATAGCATTATGGATTTTCACATTCTCCTAATCATGATTTCTGTCACTCTACATCCGATCATATTGATTACATTTTCCATCATTTCCATGTTTTCATACATGGATCCCCAATATTTGATACCTTTGGTGACCTTCATACTTCCATGAATTTATTTAAAAATGAAGATATCATTAATCTATTATATAATGTGGGACTTCAATAATGGAAATTTGAATATTCCAACCCATAGATTTCAATAATGTGTTCATATTATTATGATGAAATTTATTCACATTGGGGAGAATGAAACACCTCAATATTTCACTATATTGTTTCATCAATATCTTGAATTTCATGCAACACCGACTTGACATGCGTACCCATAAGATTATGTTTCACAAAATAAAAAATTAATGATACATTTATTTAAATGATAACTTATTCTGTAAATTAGTAATACAAATAGTAATCAATAATGTTTAAATGATTTTATAATGCTTTCACATAAATAAAACATATTTATAATGAAATATATATGGTTCGGTATATTAGTTATATGTTTAGTAATAATATTTTATTTAAGGAAATACTATTTATTTCCATTTGTGAACAATAATAAATTTAATTTTTAGACAATCATAGATATTAATTTTAGTAAAGTAGACATCATTTTAGAAATATAAATATAAAATTATCCTAGGGTGAATACTTTTTAATTTTCTAAAAAAATTCAATTTTTAATGAATAGTTAAAACAATACATTATTGATAAATACTTGAATTTTTTTACATTATTATTTTAAAATAAATTTATTTGAATGTATCTATTGAAAAATAATAAATATTTTTACAAAATTTACTTCATTGGAATCAACTATGTAATTTAATTAAAAATATAAATTGATTGTTCTTTTTTAATATCTTTTTATCTAACGTCCAGCCACATTTACTGATTAGAGTTAAACATAATTTTAACCCTTTTGTGAATTTAATTTCAAAAAATTTAACTATATTGTTTAATCAGTATAAAAATTATTTCTACTAGGTTCAATTTTTTTTTGAAGCGTTACTTTTGAATTTTACTTACCATTGTTAAAGATAAATTGGGTAATTAATGGTAAAAATAATAATATAAAAATATAAAATTACCATAAAATTGTAATAATATAATTTTATAACAATATTTGAGAAAAATAAAATAGTGGTCTAAAATATCATACATTTTTTGAATGTTGTGTTTGACTACTACCTTTAATATATTCAATTTAAAGAAGTGTTAAATTTTCATATTCAATTTTTAAAAACAATTTTATTTTAATATGAGGGTATATACAATATATTCCTAACTATAAATAGTCATTATAATTCTAAAAAAATTATCTAAATCAAGGTAATTTATTTATAATTTTTAGACATTATATGATTAAATTATATGGTGACAAATTTATGATGTTGTAGTTGGTTTTTTATTTGAGATATGAAATAAATGAAATAAAAACTAATAAAATAAATATAATTTTACTTATTTAATAAAATTAAATAAATTTATTAATACCTTAGACATTTGTGTTAAATATTGGAATTAATGGTTTATGTTATCAGTTTCGTTTGATATTTTGAAAAATTTACATATTGAATTTTATTAAAATTTTAAAAAAATGATATTTTATGAAAAATACTATTTTATTCATTGACATAAATGTCATAAAATATATGGTGCATCTATATACCTTAGAATGTATAAAATAAATCAGAAATGTGCATCTTGGGTTTTTTTGTCATTTGATTGTAACTATATTAACCCAATAGTGTAAAAATGAAAGAAAACATTGTATGATTAATGTTTTCTAAGGGGTAAAACCAAAATATAAGATTAATTTCATCACCTGAACATTTATAATTTTTTTTATTTATAAAACCATAATCACATTATCCTAGAATCAAATCAAATAGAATATATTTGTAATTTAAAATTAATTTAAAATAATTTATTAAATTAGAAGTTCCCTAAAGATCCACATCCCTCTATTCTAAAAAGAAACTACAAATTATATTTTATTGACAACAATATATCAATTTTGATCTACCCAAAAATTCCCATTTAACCTCCAAACATCCCTCCCTTACACCTAAAATCCTACCCTGGGGTATAAGGTATCACAAGATATCCTACTGTCACAAACAAAAATAAGATATGAGATTAAGATTTAATTTCTTCTCTCAATTCCTTTTTTAATTTTTATTCTCTACACCCTAGAATATATTTATTCCATTTGTTATGAAAAAATGTATACACAGTATACTAGTATTTTTTTTATACAATGTATTCTACATAAACATACATACACCTCTATCTAATGGCTATCGAACATACAGTTTGTGTTAGAAGAACTACTACCTCACGAAATGATGATTGTTAATTTTCTCTATTACCAATAATCCTGGTGGACATCATGATGCAAAATCAATCTACATATGTTATATATAATATTTATTTTGTATTTAATATTCTTTATTACTTTTTATTAAACCTACGCTTTTTTACTTTCCATTTCATGTTAATATGAAAATCCTAGATAACGTAATGTGGACTACCGTCCCCTCAATGCGATGTGATTCATTAATACACAAAATGGAATATATTAAGGGTGGGATTAGTGAAAATATATTATATATATCATATAATAATTCTAAATTAACAAATATATATACATACACAAATATATATATACATATGTCATTTACATACATTCTATCAATACCACAATTAAAATGGAAACAACGTTCATGTATAAGTTTGTCCTACTGTCTCTATAAATGGTTTATTCAATTTTATTTATCTATATACAATATACATTTATATAATAATATATAAGATATATAAATCATTATTTATTTTACGTACATATGTAAATTATTATTTATGTAATAAGATAATGAATAACAAGTCAAAACATGCACGATAAACAGAGCAGATATTTCAAGAATTGTTGACATAACATATAAATTATTAATAAAATGGTAATATGAAGACATAAATGAATCTTATAATAAATATTAAATCATATAATGATTTTCATAGAAGTTAAAAAAATGTTTAGAACAATTATACATTTATTTTAGATAGTTGTGGATAGTATCATACCTTATGGAAGGGAATTCAATCAGACATTTAATTTTTTTAAGATATACGCCATGATAACAACTTATTTATTTTTTGTTAGTTAATTATTACACCTATTATATTTCATATCATCAATACTTATTTCAGCATTGATTCTAAATATTAATTTGTTGATATTGTGATTAATATTTATATATTCAATGTGGTATGAGACACTTCGAATGTTTAAGATTTTAATCCTTTATCCCATTCAATATTCCAGATTATATAAATTATGTTTATTTATGTGTATAAAGTATTATAAGGAAACTTTTATAACTATATTTATGTTCATTCAAAAGTATTAAATAATGAAATATTTTTTATGGTTTTAACAATATAGTTAATTTAATAATCTCATTATTATCTGTTGTCATTCATATGTATAAATATAGTTGGACATATTTATCACTAATGCCCATGTTTATTAAAAATATATTTCAAAATATAAAAAAAATAGTTAATTTCATTTCTACACATGGAATAATTTTTATAAAAGGTTTTGAAATTCATATTTTCATTTTTTATAATTGATGTACTTTATTACATTTTGACCAAATTAAGGGAAAATGTTTCTTTACCATATATGTTGTGAATGGATAATTCTTCCACCATGTTGACTTATCAATTTTATTATTCACATACAAGATTACATGGGTAATTTGGAAATTATTGTTTTCTTTTATAATTTATTAGTCATTCAAAAGAATTTCAATGTAAATGGGTTATTTATCTCAGAGAGTTTTAATGGTTATATTGGATTATTTTCATCTATTTCAACATCCATTTTTGGAGTTTACGCATAATTAAAATTAATTTAATATGACACAGTGTTCCTTATTTTATTGAAGGGATTATGTTATGTATGACTTTGGATTTATTATTTATATACCTTAAATGGTTTATTATTAATTTATTAACATTTCATATGGTGTTTTTAAAATGAATGTTTACGATATGTCAAAACCTATTCATATATGAAATGTGTGGGACATAGTATGTAACAAGATTAATACTGTCTAATGAATGAAATATTGTTCAGGGACTAGTTAATGAAATCCCTACAGGTTGGGGACTAGTTAATGAATTCCACCGATGCATCAATAGTTCTTATGAGACAAAATAATTTGGTTTTTTACTATGATGTTACTTTTATGGTCTTGGGACAAGGAATTAATAATATGTATGACATTGTATATTCTCTCATTATTATATTAGTAACTGATATTACATCAGATTATTCGACTAGTAAAATTTTGGTGTTAGTATTTAAATTGGATAATTTGACATACCCTTTCCATGTAATATTGAATATTATATTTATAAGACTTGTGTTTATGTTTTATACATTTCCCAAAAAGTATCTGCTTATTTATGATAGCTTCCACAATATTTTTTACCTTTTCTAACCAGAAATGCTCAAACCTATCTTATGTTTTATTTTTTCAAGATGCTAAGAAGTTTTTTATGATTTATATATAGGTTAAAAATAAATTATAATTGTGTTCTTAATGATATATCTTAGTTTTGTTTTACCTTTGAAATTTTAATGTAATGTTCATGTAAGGAATCTATGTTCATTGACTACTAAACTAATCATTCTTTAATGATTTTCTTACAGTTAATCATTCCAATTTATTAGACAAATACATCATCTCAATGATTTATGGATCATGTCATTAAATTTTGTTTAGAATAATTTTTATCAACAAGGATGGAAATATATTTAAATAACATATATTAATGATAATCAACCGAGGATGGAATTTTAGGATAATAATAAAAGATCAGAAATTAGTTTTTTAAGGTTGAGTTTAGGTGAGTATTACTACGAAATACATGTTTATACGAATACTACAAGTGGACAAGGTTCTGGAACAGATTTACATAGGAGAAAGTACTCAGGAAAGGTGTTCCAAGCTTAAGTCTGGATTTACTAGTACAAAAAATGGGCCATTATGCACACCTGTATTGACAATAACGTAGTATATACATTGGAAAATAATGATATTAATTACATACTAGTGTGAATGATTTAAAATTAATGATGATATGAATGTAACCAAGGATTAAGATTCAAGGATTTACTATGAATAGATTGGGTTTATGTGTTATATAATAATTAGATTCATTCAATGTTCATGAATTTTTAATATAATTTATTTTATTCAACCTTATATAAATTGATCCATGTAGAGGAATTTAAACTTCTCCACTGCACATTATCAAATGAGTAATAAGGACAATATTTTCATTGTCCTAAACAAACATTTGGATAGGAAATAGTCCCCAATGTTTCTTCATTATATGATGAAATAATATCATGTGTTAATAAGGAATGTAATGAATTTTACAAGTCCTTTTTCATTGATGGGATGCTAGATAATAATATTGTTGAATAATAAATAATGGATAATTTTATGAAATAAAGGATGAAATTTCCCATATGTGATAACTATTAAAATATTACCCATGTAAATTCTTGAAGGTATTGGGGGTTTGTTACAATTGTTGTGAAAAAAAGACCAATTTCATGATTTCATGATTATGATAAATGTTTTCACTGTACAATGCTATAAATGAATGGATTTGGTACAGTATGGGAATAGATTTCTCAATCATTAATGGAAACCATCCTCTATGATTCTCTTGGATAATAATAAAGTAATGATACCGCCACATATGAAAGTGGGATCGTTAATATTCATATTCTTGAATTATGTAATTTGAATTCATTATTATAAATATTCTAGTAATCTAAAATATATAGTATATAAGGATTTTACTACTCTACTACTTCATAGAAGATTTTAGAATTTATGGTTCTACATAAATTGATATAATTTCACGTTACATATTTTTGAAAATAAATGATAGAAGGAATGATAAACCTTAGAATAATTTGGATAATGATATAATGATATGGGAATAAAACAATGATTGATATTTATAATGTTTATTAGATATTATTGGCCACCTTGGAACTTCTAAATGGTTAGTTTATTCCATAAATATTTGATTTGAAATAAAATTTAGATTTAAGAAGTATATCCAATATTTTTTATATTATTTAAGGAATAAAAAAGACCGATCATAATATAATAGGGTTTTATAGTAATTTTGTGTATTATCATGATATAATATAATTCAATACTATGGTATTCCATTTTTTCTTATGTGAAAAAAGGTTCATCAATATGTTATGTGACCATGATAATAAATTTTTTTATTGTGGGTTTGGAAATAATAATATTGTTTAAGTCTAAAGGATGGAATGGATTAATATGAAAACCAGATAATATTATTTAAGGATTAATATGTTGTTAATATTATTTTTATAATGTTATAATAATGTAATTTTATTAAAAGGAAAACCCATTGGTCAGGTGACAACCCATCACATAGGACAAGGCTTTGGGAATCAAACTCACAACCAACGTTCAACAAGACATTATCACCTAATAATGGCCTTCACAATGTCCTGGTTTGTATAACATATTTTTGTAAATGGAACATTAGAAAAATTATAAATTTATTTTTGGATCCCAATAATATTAATTTAAATAAAATATTTTTCATTTTTATTATCTTTTATAAGGACTATGAGTTTGTGCTATAAATTAGTTAAAGGATGGAACTCGACATGTGAACTAAATATGGTTCCTTTTATTCTTATTCTATGAAGTAAACTAATTCATAATCTCTATGGAATGGATCTTAGATAAAGGAATATTTTCCTATTACATTCTATTGTGATGATTCAATTGTCTAATTGGGTAATCATAGATTTATAGCTTTAGGGTTTTTAAATTTATTTCTAATCATGTTCTATTTCACTCCCCCTCAGAACATGATTGTTATCTTTTCATTCATTTTTATGTTTTCCAAAATGGGACCCTAATTTTTTTTTCTCATTGGTGACCTTCGTACTTCACTACCATTATATTTAAATGGAGGTCTCATTAATCCATTATTTGATGTGGGATTTCAATAATGATATTTCAAAACGACCAACACATATATTTTGATTAAAAGTTCAAATTGAGATGATTGATTTTATTGATGGAGTGAATAATGTAACACCTAAATATTTCACAGTACGTTATATTCAATATCTCATTCTTCACACAAGATTTACTTTTCTTACCTTACACAGATAACCATGATTATGTGAAAAAATCAATATTACTAAAATTATTTAAATAATGACATATATATTTAATATTTTAATATATATAGTAATAAATAATGTTTAAATTTATTTTAAAATTTTCATACATATATTAAATATAATTATTTTATAATTTATATGTTTGGGTAAAATGGGATTATATTTAGAACTGTTATAACCCTAAATGAAATAATTTTTATATCCTTATGTGAAAAATAATAATATTTATTTTTGACACCCATAAGAAATAAATTTGATTACGTAGACTTAATTTTTTAATTTTAATATAAAAATTATCTTAGGCTGATGTTAGGGTATTTTTCTGAAAAAAATAATTTTTAATGATTACTGAAAAAAACATTATTTTTAAAAACTGTATTTTTTATTTAAATATTTTTTTTACGTTAAGTAGATGTTAATATCAATAATAAATAAATAATACATATATTATCTCAATTTAGTTCCTTTGAATCATTTTAGGAATAAATTTTGATTATAAAATCATTTGATCTTTTTAATGTTTTCCCACCTTCTAGCAAAATTTTCATATTAGTATTAAACTTAATTTTATCATCTTAGTTAATTGAATTTGAAAAAAATTACCTAAATGGTTTTAATTAGTATGAAAAGAATTCCATAAAAGGATCAAAATAATATTTTCCAAATAGTATATTTTAAACATCGGTCACCATCGTCAAAGGTAAAAAGGGTAAATAAAGATAAAAATAATGTTATAAAATTATATAATTTCCCTATTACTTGTTATAATTTAAATTGATATGTATTTTTTGAAAAAAATAAACCATTGTTATAAAATATTATATTTTTATGCATCATTGGTTAGATAAGGATATTAATTATTTTCAATTTAAATATGTGTTAAAATTTACCTATTCAAATATTGAATATTATTTTAATAATAATATGAGTTAATAAAAGAGATTTTCACAACAATATATTTAATATTTAATGATATTAAATTTATCTACATCATTATAATTATATTATAATTTTAATATATTAAACAATAAAATTAAAATGTGACACAGTGATGAAGCAAAAATGTTTTATTAATTTAGATATCAAAAAATTATATGTCAAATATTTAAATAAATATAATTAGACTTTATTATTGATATGAATTAAAATTATAGATAACATGTGAAATGGAGATTTGCAGCTTAGAAACACCCGATGAAGCTCAGAGATGACTTCCCTCTCCTTCCAGGAGGTTGGAGGGAGGCGAAGGACCGGGTCTCATAGCCTCCAACACCGCAGAAGCCTTTCATTCCATTCTCAATCCCTAGCTACCTCCCGGATTTCGGGATGATTTCATTACGCCTAAAAGTTCCTGATCTTTATCAGGGTGATTCTCAACTACTAATCTCTTTATCAAAGTACTTTGATGATTTGAGTCACTTAGATTCAATGCTGGTAGCAGACCTTGATTAGATAAGGCCCTCGTTCGATGATTTCGACCACTTCATCATCAGAAATTTGGATTTGCAAGAACGCCATGTTCTTGGGCTTTTCGACAATCGCCAATTCATGATTCAATTTTTTTGAGAAGATGATTTGATCTGCACCTGGTACAGTAACCCTCATAGATGCAACAAATGACATCTATTCCTCCTTCACTGGTCATTTGATTTATACATTATTCGCGATCTTCCAACCACTCCAGCATGGGTTAGTCTTCCACAACTCCATCTTCCTTTTCAAAATCCTACAATTATTCGTATGATCGATAATATGGTAGGGTGCTATCTCTGTTCTGATATCTGAACATCCACCGTAAGTCATCCGGTGAATCCTCGTCTCTGTGTGGAGGTAGATGTTGGGAGGCCCGTAGTAAATTGGGTATGGATCACTGTTGGTGAGGAGTTCAGATGGAGCCAGCCAGTGGTTTTTTGAATCTTTGTTAGGATATTGTAACACCTGCTGTTGTCTGGGGAATTTGGGGTCAAACTGTCACTCTGAGGTGCTGAACATAAGGTTTTCCAACCAGAGGGAGAGGGTGGATGAGTCCTCCAGGCAGAGATTGATGCCTGCTGGGGGTGTGTCTTCTGGAAATGTGGATGATTTGGAGATTCGGTCTGGAGTGCCTTTGAGGAGCTGTGCAGAGGCCCCATTAAACCCATAAGTGTCTGATGTGTTCAGTATGCATCGACATGACCTATAGTTTGGAAATGGGGTGCTGCATGTTAATTCCATGGAGGCCTCTAGATCATGCGAAGGGGGAAGTATTGCTGGTGCTAACACTGTTGTGAGGGAGTTGTAGCATGAGGTGTGTGTGTCTGTACCTACTGAAAAGGATGGTAATTCATGAAAGGAAGCAGTGATTGTGGTTAATTGAATTCTAGATGGTGTTGGAAAAGGCAGTGATACTATGGAGGTTTCATATGTTATTAATGGGCTGTGAGGAAGGGTTGTAATGGATGTGGAGGTGGGATTCACAGTTGCTACTGCCAATCGGTTCCTGGAGTTGGAAAACAAGATTGTAGAGGAGGGCACTTCCACGATTGAGATCCCGCATGAGACTCCTATATAATAGGAGTGTAATGGATCAATAGATGTGTTGCAGGGGACTTAATTAATCACGAGTCCCTAGAACAGCCAAGGTTTCTTGTTGTGATTGACACAAACGATCAATTTCAGAAGCGTGGTGGAGGGGATGAAAATTTTCAGCAGCTGTTTATCCATTGAAAGTTGTGGGATTTCTATGAGAGTGATCATGAAATTTAGGGTGGTATTATCAAGCCTTCATTTTTAGATGTGGTCCAAGGTGGGAAGGCGAAGGCGATTGGGACTTAAGAAGTCCTGACTGCTCTGTGACGCAGGTCAAAGAAAGATTACTCCTATCTGCAAAAGCCATTAGTCACTAGGTCCTCTAGTGGAAATTATGAGCTCTTATCCTTGGAACGGATGAATCAGCGAAGGAAATATGCTATGGTTTTGAAGCGTTATGAATGCTTTAAATGGGAAATGTCTACAGTAGTGGAGGATTATGGAGATGGGTATGCTTTTGGTGACTTGTAATTTTCTATCTTTTTGGAATTTGATGCTTGTCTACTATCATTTTCATTTTCTTTAATAAATGATCAGAGGGATATCCTCGGACATAGATTTTCTGGTATATGGTTCATTCAACTAACCATGATAGTATTATTATCTTATAAATGATCTACATGTGGTTTATTTTTTTTATTGTTATTATATTCACCCAATATTATAAAAATACATGAAGATTCAGTAATAGTTAAACCGTTTAACTAATGGTAAAACACAAAAAATACATATAATGTTCTCACATAATCATGTATACAATTAATTAGTTTATTATAAATAGATGAATAATCATTTCAGAATCTAATGAACTCTCTTTGGTTCCATTTTTTATTGAAATTTTTTATTAATATAATATTTTAAGGGATTCCTAAATTTTCCCTTCCCTATTTTTAAAAAGGTCACTTCTCAATCAATTTTATTCACCCCGTGAATGAAATTGGAATCAGTAAAACCATACCCATTTTACCTCATGAATTACCTACATTCCCCCAGTAATATTTACCATGGTTATACATAATGTTATTAAATTCTTTTGGCACAATCCAAAAGAAGTCACACGATTAAAGATTGCGTCCTCTCTTGAGCTCTTTTCTTAATATTTCTATTTCCACCACCAACACAGAGATTATTCAATTATTTTAACTAAATCATAGTATCCTAAATATAAAAGTATTTATTTATTCTATGTATTATATCTGAACTATCACACATCTCTATTTAATGATTATCAAAGATACCATATTTCTATATGATGAACTACTGTCTCACAAAAGGATGATTGTTCATTTTTCCTTTACCACAAATAAATGTGGTCATTATGATGGAAATATTAAATATATATAAGTATATTATAATATTTTTTATTTATTTAAGTATATTTATTCTTTGTAACAAATCATACCATTATACATTAAATTTAGTGTCAATGGGATAATCTTTTTTGAGGAAGTGTGGAATACCGCCTCCCAAAACGATGTTATTCTTTCACAAACCACATTGAATGTATTAAGGATTGGTTAAGTGAACATATATAATATATATCATATTATAATGTTAGTTTAATAATGATATATATATATATGTATGTATGTATTTTATTTACAAACATTCTTTTAATATCATAATTAATTGGAAACAACGTTCATTCGTACGTATGGTCTATCGTCTCAATGAATGGTGTATTCCATTTTATATATCAATCTATAATATATTTTTAAAATGAGAATATTTATTATATATAAATCATGTTTTATATTATTTATGTAATCAAATTATTAGCTATGAAATAAAATCATGAATAACATGTCAAAACAAGTTTGATAATAAAAGACTGTATTACACTAAATGATTTAGTAACACGGAAATTATTAATAAAGGGTTAATATAATGTTTTAAATGAATCATATAATATGTCTTAAATATTATTAAGATTTGTTTAGAATTAAATAAATTTTTTAAGACCATTATATTATTGATTCAGAGACGTACATAGTCTATTATACTTAATGATACAGAATTATGTCTCACATTTAATTTTCTTGATATATAAGCGTTGATTACCAAGAATTTCATGTGTGTGATGTACCTAATACACCAAATAAATTTCATATAATGAATAAATTTATCATGTTGGTATTTAAATATTTATTTTATGATATTGTGATTATTATTTAAATCATTAAAGTAGTACGGGACGCATTGTGTGTTTAAGGAATTAACCCATTATCCATTTAAATATTCTTGATTTTATAAAACATATTTATTTGTATTAATATATAGGATACAAATTTTTTTTAATGTAAATTTTTTGGTTCACTCAAATTTATTCATAATGTAAATAATTTTTAATGTTTTTACATAGGGTTTAATTTCACAATTTCATTATTAACCGAGTTTGTTTATATATAAGTATCTACAAAAACATCATTATCATCCATGACCCTGTTGTGTAAAAGTGTATTTATAAATTTGGACTAAAATTTTTTAATTCAATTTTTACCCATGTATTTGATTTTATAAAATATCTTGAAAATAATCATTTCATTGTCTTCCAAATGATGAAATTTATTACCATTTTAAAAAAATTAAGGAAATAATGTGTTTCTAGATTACATGGAGCTAGTGGAAATTTCCACCCCAGGATGCCTTAACGTTTTGAATCATCCCATCAAAAATTACAATATTAATTTTAAAAGATTTTTTTTAAAATTTCATACGCTTTTAAATGAATTTCAATATAAAGGGGAATTTTCACTCAATGAGATTTAATGATTTTATTGAATTATTTTCATCTATTTCAACATCCTTTTTTGATTTTATGTTTAATTATGAGTGTTTTTTATGAAGCATCCATACATATAGTGTTTAAAGGTATATGTTATCTAGGACTATGGATGTACTATTTAGATACAATACATGGTTTATGGATAGATTATTAACATTTCTTATTCCAGTTTTAATTCGAATTGTTTATGATAGGTTTAACCATGTTTATATGAGAAATGAATTAGACATTGTTTGTAAAATGTTAGGGGTGGTTTAATTAAATCTCTTTGGGTTGATGACCATTTAATGAATGCCATATAGGATGCCGACTATTTAATGAAATACCCTAAAATCATCGATTTCTCTCATGTAACAATCTAATTTGGGTTTTCACTAACATCTTACCCATATGGTCATCCCACAAACCCATATTGTATGTCCAAAATTATGAATTTCATCATTACACGATTTTTTATTCATATTACATATGATTTTTAGACTACTAGAATAACTATATGAATGACTAGATTGAATTATTTGATGTATTCATGAAATATTATATCGAAGATTATTTTAAAAGGCCTCTATTTTAGTTTCATACTATCCTTTAAAATATTATTCATATTTATGATATCATTTGCTATGTTGTTTACCCTTACTGAGCTTCTAAGATCACACAATTATTATGATTTACTTTCCGAGGATTCCAAAAAGTGTTTTATGATTTAAATTAATGGTTAATATAGAAGAATTATATCATTCTCAAGGGATTATCTATGATTTATTTAATGAATGAAATTCTAATATAATGTTCATGTAATAAATATATTTTTTGAGACTGATAAACTGTTTGTTACTTTGGGATTTAATTCCTTGTCATCCTTCTAATGAATAATAATAATGTACTGGCTCTGGGAATCTGGAGTTGGGGAAATATCGTTTCAATGTACTAAATTTTAGAATAAAACTTGTAAATAGATTTATAAAACATAAATTAAGGATCATCAACCATATAAATACATTATCATAATCATATAATAACATCCATGAATTTTGATATCGGTAGGATTATTTGAGTATTCATATGATGTATATAATTGTCTGGATAATACAAGTTGACATTGTTCTAGAAAATATGTATCTAGGAGTGATAACCCTGACAACGTGATTAGGGATTGACTTCAGGTTACCTTCTACATGATAATGGAAAATACATCACCCCTGGGTTGACACTCCTAGAGGGTATGCTTTTGATAAATTAAGTTTTATATGCCTACAATTATAATGGAGTTAAATGTAATGACGCTCAAAAAGTAACCAAATTTATGATTAATGGATATACGATTCATAAATTTGTGTTATGAGTAATCCCATATTTAGAGATATAAAAATTCAATAAATTTTTAAGACAATACATTATATTACATATTATAGAAATGGTGTCTAGAAGAAAGAATGATAACACCACCAATGTGCATGATCCAATGAATAACAAGGAACATATTATTCATGGTATTCAGAGAAATTATCAAATAAAAAAAGTATATCATGTATTTTAATTATATCTTGATATAGTATCAACATTTAATAATATGTGAAATGATTTATATAACTCATATGGATTTGAAGGGATGAGAGAGTATTAGATGCTAGAAGAGAAAAAATGGATAATGGGGAGAAGGGAAAGAATTATTTTCCAACATGTTATAATTGGGGAAATAATCACCCTATTAAATTCATGAAGGAATTGGAGATTGTTATATGTGTGGAGAAAAAGGACAATAAGTTCGTGATTTCAAGGGAAAGGAAAAACAATTACGATACAATTCTTCAACTGTAAGGATATGGGACACAAGGTGAATCAATGAATGATTAGTCAAAGAGAAGTACCCCATATGATGATATTGGATAATGATCATGTTTTGTGTCTATTGTTGATGAAATGGAATGATTAATATTCTTATTCAATATTTAATTTATTTGAATTCTTTATTATACATATACATTTTATATGACATATTTAATATATAATTATTATAATACAATAATATTATATTAAGAATTTTTTATTTTATGGGACCTAGTGAATTGACATTGTTGAATGTCTATCATTTTTAGAAAATACATTGTTTATGGAATGAAAACCATTAAAATGTTTGTAATGCAATGAAAATTATGTTGCAATAATGTGATTATTTATTTGGATAATGAATATTGAATATTATTAAACTCCATAGAATTGATTAATGTTTTTGATTCCATAATTGTGGTAGTTTACATCATTTTTTGTTTGGAGTAGTATATCCAATCTTCTATGGTTTTCATAAGAAATATAAAAGAATTAACAATTTAAAATAGTGTTTTATAGTAATTCATGGTATTAGCATGGTTTATGATAATACATGGTTATAGAATTTACATGGGTGGTATCTCACAAAAAAGGGGTCACCATTATGCTATGTGACCTCTCTATAAATTCTTGGACTGTGAGTTTTTTCTTTATTTTTAAGTCAAATGGTTGGATTAAATTATGATAAAAATGGGATAGTCTTATATAAAGATAAATAAACCCTTAAAATTATATTTATAATCTTATATTAAAATTATTATAATAATAGGAAAACCCATATGTAGATTGACAAACCATTGTGTTAGACATGTATATGAAAATCGAATCCACAACTGAATAGCAAAAATACATTATCCCAAACTACTACCCTATGTAATGTCATGGTTTGTATAATGTAGTTTTTTAAATGTTATTATAGATAAAGTATAAATTAATTTTTTGAATACTATATTATTTATATAATGATAATAATTTTGAATTTTATTACTATTTTGAGATAAAGATGGTTTTGCGGTAGAAATTAGTTAATCGATGTAACTCTACCTGTTATGTAAGTATGGTTTAATTTATTCTCATTTTATGATGTAAATTAATCCTTAAATTTTGGGAAAAAGATCTAAAAAACAAAAAAGTTCTATATTAATTTCTTTTTAGATCAATAAATTGGCCACATGGGTCATCATATATTTATTGTTGTGTGGTTTTCCACATTTTTAAAATTGTGTTCACTATCACCCACCATTGAACATAATGATATGATTTTTTTTCATGTACATATTTTTTTTCATGGAACGAAAATATGTGTAATCTCTAGTAACCTTTTTACACCGCTTTATTTAATAATGGAGGACTCATTAATCCAATATTTGTAATGGGATTTCAATATTGATATTTCAAAAATTCCAACACATTTTTTCAGTTCCGACTTAAAATTTTAATGATGCAATTTATTCACGGAGGAGAGAATTTGACACCCCAATATTTCATAGTACGTTATCATTAATAGATTGTCATTCACACAAGAATAACACATCTTGCATTACACACAAGATTATGTTTCTATGAAACAAATATTCATTTGTAATATTAATTAAATTATAACTTCTCCATTCAATATATTAATAGAAATAGTAAGAGATTATTTTTATATTTTATTTATAATTTTTTATCATAAAAACTGATATTCATAATAAAATGTCTCTATTTTGGTAAATTAGTAATATAATTAGAAATAATTTTTTTTAAATGATATAATTTTTATGTCCATATCTGTACAATCATAAATTTTTTTAGTCCCTCGTTAAAATTTAATATGGTTAAATATAAATCATTTTTTAATTCAGAATATCAAAAATATCTTGGGGTGTTTTTTGGTAATTTTGCATAACCATTCAATTCTTATGAATAGTAAAAACACTTCATTGTTAACAAAAAACATACGTCCTCATTTGAATAATTATTTTATTTTAATGTCACAATAGATAAATCGTACATAAGTTATCCCAATTTTTTTCATTTGAATATTTTTAAAATATAATTAGATATAAATTATCATAACGCTATTTTAAAGTGTGTCTTATCTGACTTCTAACCACATTTACCTACTAAAATTATACTTAATTTAACCACTTTTGTGAATTTAATTTTAAAGAAACATACATAAATGGTTGTAATAAGTATGAAAAACTCAGTCTAATATGATGACAATACTTTTTGTTCAATATAACTATCAATTGATTTTTTCAACTTATAAATGTAAATAGAGTAATTAAATGAAAAAATAAAATGATAATAATATAAAAATACCCTATTACTTTTCCTAATTTCATTATATAAGTCTGTTTCATTGAAAATCATATTTAGGTCAATAATATTTGCTTTTTTAATCACCCTGTGTAATATTTGAAAATTTATTTTATTTTATTTTATTTGATGAAGTGCTAAAATTTTCATATTCAAATTATCAAAACTTTTTTTCCATTAATACAAGTTTTTAAGTGTTATTCTTGACATTGAATACTCATTATAAATATATAAAATTTATCTAAATCAATATAATATATTTATATTTTTTATACATTAAATAATTATATTAGATGGTGACACATTGATGATGCAGTAATTTACTAATTAATTGAGATTTCAAAAAAAGGATATAAATATATCCAAATAAATATAATATGACTTAATTAATGAAATCCATTTATATTAATCATAAAATTGATATGTTAGTAAAATATATGAAATATTTTTATAATGTTTTCATTTTGGATTATTATTTATAATAATGCAAATACTGAATTGTATTCAAATTGACCTAATTGTTATTCTAAAATAAATAAAATTTAGTTAAATGACATTAATGTCCTATGAATATATGGTTCAGAAAACTAATGTGGATGCTGTTAAATATTAAATAAAATATCCACAAGGTGTTTATTATTTATTTTACAATAACTATATTTACTATATTGATTAAAAATTCAAGAATACATGGTAAGAGTAATAGATTTTAACATAGTGTTTAACCCAAAAAATAAGTATAATTTTGTATACAAAACATGTATAAAATTAATTTCATGGGGAAATATAGAAAAATTATCATCTTATCCACATGTTACCTCACATTATATCCATTTTTAATTGAATTTTAATTTATATTAATTTAATATTTTATGAGTTTCTTAATGTCCCATTTCCATCACATACGAAATGGAACATCTCCTTCTCATTTATTATCATCTAAAAACCCATTTGGCTAAAACAAACCAATCCCATTTGTCCTCCCAAAATCTCTACCTCCTAATATGAGTTATTTCCATGGTAATAAGGAATATCAAGGAAGCCTTATGGCACAAACCAAAATATTTTACACAATTAAGGGATAACATCTTCATTCTTGATCCCTTCATAATATTACTTTTACACCCACTACACTCTATTTATTAAATTATTTTATGATGACTCCAATATCATCAACCAAATAGGGTATTTTAAGATATTTATTAGTCATACACATACACAAGCCTCATTCTTAATGGATATCTAACATATTGTTTCTGTGTACGGTGAACTACTTCATTACAAAATGATGATTGTTCGTTTTCCTTTACAACCCATCATGGTGGCCATTATCGTGGAAACTATTTATATATGTTATAAATAAATAATTTTTTGTTTTAATTTTTTTTAAATTCTACAACTCATATCTTATTATTTTCCTTTTTATGTTATTAAGATTATCTCATTTGAGGATGAGTCGAATACTACCCCCTCAAAGTGATGAGATTCATTCACACATCACATGAATCTTATTAAGGATTGGTTTATTGAAAATATATGATATATATGATATAATAATTCTACAAAACTATTTATATATATATATACACATACATATATATGCATATGTCATTCCAATAATTTCATTCAATATGATGATTAAAATGTGAACAATGTTCATGAGTACGTGCGTCGTACCATGTCAATGAATGTTTTATAAAATTTAAAATATAAATCTATTATATATATTCATATTAAATTTATTTATGATACATAAATTTCAATTTATATTTTTGATGTATGTAAATTATGATCTATGTAACAGTATTACAAATAAAATCGTAAAACACATATGATAATAAAAGCAATTATTAACAGAAAAATTGTTTTATCATGGATGTTACTAATTAAAGGGTAATATAATGTAATAAATGAATAATATAAGATACCATAAATATTATTATTATTCTTCTTTATGTTAATAAAATGTATGAATATCTTTTACAGGTAATTCAATCATGAAAAAAGATTATCATATCTAAAGTGATGAAATTTTTTCTCACATTGATTTCAGGTGATATAAGCCATGTTCACCACATATTGCTTTTGAGAGGAGTTTTTACTACCCATAATATTTTTAATATTTTGACTAAATTTATATTAATTATATTTAATGATTCATTCGATGATATTTTTATTATTATTGAAAAGTTCAACGTGGTGTGGGATCCTTTGATTGATTATGAAATTTTTCCATTCTCCATTACAATATTAGTGAAATTATAAAAAAAATTATTTATATTTATATAAAGTATTATAAATAATATTTTATGTACATTTCTATTTTCATTTAATTTGTTTTCATAATATAAATTTTAATAGGTTTTTAAGTAATGTTTAATTTCACAATCCCATATTTATATAAGGTTGTTTATATATAAGTATTTAATGGGATATCATTACATAAACGTCTAGGCTTCATGAAATTGTATATAATAATATTACCAACAATTGGTTAAAGACATTTTTCAAAATACATAACTTTTCATAAAAAATTTTGAATGGAATATTTTCACCATTTTCAAAACGAGTTACATTATTTCATTTATACAAATTTATGGAAGGAATGTGTTTTAAACTTATATAGAGCATGAGGTTATTTCTACCGCCATGATTCCTTATCATTTTGTTTCATCCCAAACAATATTAGTGGGTTAATTTTATATAAAATGTTTCATTATAATTTTGTATGGTATTAAATGAATTTCAATGTAATATGGTTATTTCTCTCTTTGAATTTTAATTGTTTAATTAAATTAATTTCATCTAATTTAACTTCATTTTTCATATTTTATTCTTAATTGTGGTTGATTTATCAGGATAAAATCATCCATATTGTAGTTATAGAATTATGTTTTGTTTTACTATGGATTTAATACATTTTTCACATGCATGGATTATGTTTAATGAGTTAACATTTCATATGCTTGTTTTTATTCGAATTTTTATGTTATGTTTCACCATGTTCATATGAGGAATTCATTGGATTTCGTACGTCACTATATGGGGACTGGGGAATGAAATACCTATGTTATGGGGAACAATTAATGAAAACCTTATAGGTTGAGGACCATTTAATAAAACCCACTCGATGCATCGATAATTATCTTGAGAAAAAGAAATTTAGAATTTCTCTAACGTCTTAATCGTACGGTCCTAGCATGAGGCATTGATGGTATGTTTGGAATTTTGAATTCCCTCATTATGATATTTTTTATTAATATTAAATATTATTATTCTACTTATATAATATCCATGTAAATGTTTTAATATCAATATTTGATATATTCTTTCCATATTACTTTGAAGATTATGTTTAATCGGCGTGTGTTGTATTTCCATACCATTTCATAAAAGATTATGCTTATTTATGTTAGATTCTAAGACATTGATTACCCTTACTATGAATATTCTGTCACCCTTTCATATATTATCTTTTTAAGAAGCCAATTAAGTGTTTTATGATTGATATGCATTGTAAAACTAGATGATAAATGGAATTCTCCAATGATTCTCTATGTTATATTTTATGATTGAAATTTTAATTTAATGTTCAAGTATGTAAACTATATTACAAGCCGACTAAACCAATGTGTCATTTTGTATTTTATTCCTTTCAATAATGCGAATGTATTAAACTGATGCACTAATTTCTGTCTTCTAGGTTGGGGCATTACAAACAAAAATTTACATTCTCAGAATCAACCTAATAGTCAATAATTATGAAAATATATTATTAATACTTTAAAATGGTAAAAGAGTTGAAGTATAATAAATTTACCAAAAATCCATTTAATATCATACCAAAGCGTTCTTCCAAAATTATCCCTAAACCATCTGAATTTATAGATAGAAAATGAACTATCTGGTCTAGCACAAATCAAAACACATATAATACTTCCAACAACATTATCACACATGATTCTACTCATATATTCAATATCATGGGCTTTGGTATGTGATAGAGATAATGAAAATTTAAAATGATGGACAAAAGCTACTCTAATAGGCTTCCAAGCATCAAACAAATACCTCTTCTTCACTATATCATTAGAGGAACATTGTGATAAATGATAAATATTATGCTTAATAGCCCTTATAATTTCATTGAAATGAATTTTTTTACTATTGCCAAGATATTTAATTTCAAAAAAAATTCATTTTCATTTAAACATGGTAGATTAATTTCATTTCACTAAATATGAGTAACATGTAATCTACATAGTCCAATAATTAGATCATGTATTTTTAATAGATATAAAATATAAGCATGCATCAAAATGGTTCATGATTAACATATTTCTATACATCAATGAATCAAACATGTTGTAGAATTATCCTGAAACATATTTTGGTAAATAAAATGTTTTTTTTCAAATATACATGGTTATCATTAAATTCATTTTCAATCCCAATATATCGTTTCTTGTATAATTTTTCATTTTAAAAACCATGCAATAATGTAGTTTTGACATCAAGATATTCTATATGAATATCTAAATGTGCTGCAAACGAATGAATCATTCATACTGAAAATTATTTTTTTATAAGAGAAATAAAATTTGATTAATCTATTCCTTCTCCATAATGAAATCCCTTAGCAACATTTTTATAATTAATTTAAATTTATTATCCAACATTATTGAATTATTTGTTTTAATATATAAATTAATGACCATTAACTTTTGAGGTAGGTCGTTTATTGACTCTGACCAATGTGTGGTTCATTAATTGTGATTTAATATCATCTTCCACAGCTAAAATCTAGTTCTTTGAGTTACTGTCATTTATTTGTTTATTATAGATTTATTAATCCACTCCACCATGTTTTGCTACCATGTTTAAGGCAAATGAAACAATATTCGCATGGTTGTACCTAGAAGGAGGTGTAATGACCCTCCTATGTCTATCCATAGTCATATGACACACCCAAAGGTTACTCGGAACAAAATCATCAAGAGTATAATCAAAATTTAAGAATAATTAAGGCTCTATTAGATAAAGGGTCTCTTGAGAGGTAAATGGAGTCTCAACATGAGTCTCACTAACACCTGGAGAATAAAATTCAAGACACCTATATTGATAATGATTAAAAAAATCATCAGTGGGAGGCTGGACTCTAGCAGTAACAGACTCCAGAAACACCACATACAGGCTAAGAATACACATTTAAAATCTAGGCCAATCTACAAAATGATTATACACCTTCACCCCCTGAGGATACCCTATAAAGATTCACTCGATACCTATTGGCTCAAGAATATCATCATTAACATGAGAGTATGGATTGCATCCAAAAACGATATGATTTTCATAGGATGGGAGTTATTTATCATATATTCAATAAGAGCCTTAAATATGTTTCCTTATGAGGGAAACCTATTTATTATGTTAATTTCTATATTGACAGCTTCTACTAAAAATTATTTGGGAAGGCTCGAGCATGAAATCATGGTACAAACATAAGTCAAAATACTACATTAAATACAATCAACTAGACCATTATACTATAATTTTTGACTCACAGTCAAGTGTATTAAAATTCTCAAACATTCACAAGCCATGATAAACTAATTAGATATCTCACCAATTCAATTATCAGTCCCCAAATCTTGTAATTTCATTATATATTGATTTTATATTGAGGTGTTCAATGATTTAAACTCTTCAAAGAAAATAGATTTATTTATCAAAATAGAAACCCATAAATGTTTTGAAAATCCATATATAATGGTGATACAGTAAGAGCCTCCACCATTAGAGGTAATCCCAGCTTGCCCCGACAAATCATAGTGAACATACTAGAAAAGTGTACCCATATCCCAAATCTCTAATGATTTATTAAATGAAAAGAAATGTTCAGTAAAATAGTACCACATAAAAAAAATAGTAGGTATAGATCATCAATACCAAACCCATCACAAACTCCATGATAAAAAGTTTCCTATGTGGTTGCTGATTCCCACTTCGAGCATCCATAATGCTTCAAAACATTGTAATAATTACTTTTACGATTCAAGAATTCCAATGAATGAAATTAATTTGTCTTTTCTACACCATTAAAAAATAAAGAGACTATCCCACATTCTTTTCTAATAGATAATATAATGGATAATTTCTATGGAAGATATGAGTAATACTTCCCCGAAAATCTTGATAGCGAAGCAATCATATCATCCTGATTCCCAGGAAACATCTTCATCCCACCCTAGACAATGTGGCTATAAGTTTCACGACCCGTCCCCCGGGGCCCGTGTTGTAACTAACCCCAAGCCCGTCTACCATAGGCCAGGGGATGGTGACCATGTTTTCTTACGGGTCTCACCACGGTGTGGTTTACGGAGATTTGGCCGGGGCGGAAAGCTATCTCCACGCTTTATCGGACCTTTTTAGATACTCAGCAGGATTAGCGAGGTGGCTTACCGCCTAGCATTACCACCTCAGTTGAACAGGGTGCACGACGTCTTCCACGTATCTCAGTTGAGGAGATACGTGCACGACCCGACACATATCATCGACAATGGGGAGCTAGACGTTGACGATGGAGCGACTTTTGTAGAGGTCCCAATGGAGATCGAGGATAGACATGAGCGGGTCCTACGAGGGCGGTCGATTTGTATTGTGCGCATCAGGTGGTAGCACGGGAACCTCCAGGAGAGCACTTGGGAGCGGGAGGCTCAGATGCGTGATCAGTATCCCCATTCGTTCCCCTAGTTTATGATCTATCTTTATGGGGACGTAAAGCCCTGAGGTGGGAGTAATGTAAAGACCCGTAAATTTCGAGGAATTTTTTTTTCTTAAATACTATGGGTTTTTACGAGTGCGCAGTTTTAGACGGCACCCGATTCTAAGGCCCAGGGTGCCAGAAATCAATTTCTGAACATTATCTTAGGTACATTCAATAAACGAACGAGCAGGTTTTTCTAAATTTTGAACCGGTGCTCGGAATCGAAATCTGAGGGCACCGATGAACTCGCAATGCCAATTTTTTCTTACAGGGACCATCACCGTGGCCGCGTTTTCTAGTGTGTAGTTGTTAAAAATTGTTGAAGTAAATAAATATGTACAACATTTTATTTACTTTGGGGTTGGTAAAAAACCACCCATGGGAGGTTGAGGTGGAGGCCACCACACAATAACCTCTCATGAGAGGTTAGGTGGTGGGGACCACCCCCGCAAAACCTCCACGAAAGGTTTAACTAGGTGGGGCCCGCACGAGCCCCACCCGTTGAAAACAATCCAAAACCCTCGCTTTAATTTTATAAATCTCCATCTTTTTGAATTTCAAAAGACTTAAACGTAACAATTAATATACACATCACTCGTGTATTAATTGGTAGGTTGGTTCTTTTGATTTTCGAATTGGTTGGAAAAATTAATAAATTGAGGCATAGCCTCATTTTATTTGGGTTACGGGAATCGTTGCGAGAACTCCTCCACCCCTTCGCCGAAGAATGCGAAGAACGCGAAGAACGCGAAGAACGCGCCAACCTCCGATGAAGAAGAACCATATTCTCTTCATCGGAACTCTTCCTTCCGATGCGGAACACTGCATCAAAACCTCTCCTCCCTCTTCGTCGTCATTGGATCGACGAACGAGTTCGGGAGCGGAATCAGGTGGTGGACACGAGCATCTTCGCCTTTCCACGAGACAAGCGAGCACCGATGGTATCTTCATCGTCGCCATCCTCGCGACGCTCTACCACGACATACCTCGAGCGACGACGCCTTCTCCCGAGCAGCTATACCCAAGGTAGGGGTTTGATTTTGATAATGGAATCCTCTTCCCTTTGTTTTTTCCCTTTTTAAAATAATGAATCCAGATTATTTCATTTATAAGATGATCTGCGTTAGTTATTTAAACTTTTGCGGGACAAGAAATTTTGGCAAGTTTTTATCTCAAGCAATTGAGGGAGGATTGTTTCAATTTTGATGTATAAAAAATTGATACTTAGTTTTCCGATTTGAAAACCCTTTACATGGAGGGTGCAGGACGAACGAACACGGCCCAACAACCCTCCGCAGTTTGCTCATGTTGTGTGGATTTGGATACGTCACGAAAAGCGGGGCGTTAGTAACTTTCGAAGCTTCCGCTATGAAGAGAACATTCCCGGAGAACTGCTGGCGAAGACGGCGTGTAAAACGGACCACCGGAGTGCATCCGGTGGTCCGCGGAAGACGACAGTCGCGTGCCACCACGGCGCGGCGGCGTGCCGCCAGAGGAACCCGCCGCGGCTAAGCCGCGACGGTCAGCAGGCGACCCGCTTTGCCGGCCGCGGTGGTCAAGGGCGGGACCCCTTCTGGGTCCCATGTGTTTGAAGAACGGTCGGCCAAGAGGAAGTCCGTTACCCTGAAGACCCGGGGGTTTGAACCCCCAGTTGGCTGGAGCGCCCCCCCACGTGGGGGGCCGTAGATTTCAAAACACGGGGGGCTGCGCCCCCCGGTTTCCCCTTTCTCCACCGCTCGGCCAAATGGCTGAGCTGAGCTGGCGGCCGGGCCGGGCCACCTAGCCGGGCCAGGCCGCGCCAACCGGGGTGGGCCGTGCCCAACCGGGCCGGACCCGGACCCGGGTCGGGCCGACCCAGGGGGGGTACTGGGTCGGGCCGGGCCGGGCCCAGACCCCCGTACTGGGACATTTTCGTTCAAATGCCCATATCATGGGCTACGAAACTCCGATCGATGATCCGTCAACTGCGATGTGATCCTTGGATCGAGACGGTCGTTTTGGTATACTATACTCAAGGTTTCGGAGAACCTTTGGTTTGGCCGGGTTGGTTCATACTCAAAGCCAACCGGGTCCTCGGAGCGGAAATGCCTATATCTTGAGCTCCGGACGTCCGATTGACATGCCGTCGACTTTGATGGTTTCCTCTTGGTAAGATGGACCTTTTGGTCTACTCCACTCATGGTTTGGATACAATAGGAGTATGGTCGGGTAGGTTTTACTTAAAAACCAACCGGGCCCCTGGAACAAAAAAGCCAATATCTCTCAGACCGGGCGTTAGAACGACGCACCGTCAGTCGCATTAAGTTCCCCTTGTCATGACGGAACATTGCGATACATCATCTCTGGTTTGTGTGGCAGTTGATGTATCGACCCCCCCCCCCTTGGCTCGTGGAGCGGATCCTCCTGGAGCAAGCGTGCTGTGTACAGAAACCCTAGAGCTGGCTGCGACCGCATCGACTCTTGTACAAAAAAACCCCCATGGATTCGACGACGACGATGGCCCCTGCGCAGTTCTATGTGGACCTGCGACCAGCGCCCTGCGTGGTTCTGTGTGGACCTGCACCCTGCGTGGTTCTGTGTGGACCTGCGCCCAGCGCGGTTCTATGTGGACCAGTGCCCGGAGACCCTGTATGGGTCCAACAGCTTAGTTGATCCAGTGGCTACAACTGATCATCTAATCTCTCTTCTTGTGATATACCTACGTGAGCTGAGTCTTGACTTTGAGTCCTTATCATCGATAAGTTGACATGATACCCCGAGGTTTTTGTTGTGTCGTTCTGTGTGGACGAGGTTGTTCTGGAGCTCGTGAGCGGAGCTGAAAATGATAACTTAGGTGTATGTATGGGCATATTCCTAAGTGGTGATGGTTGTTAATTCGTGATTGTTAACTTTCCTTTGTGGTAACCTTTGAGGATCTTGGGAGACCCTTGGGAGTCTCGGGGTCCCTACTGAGTTGCGTATACTCACCCCTGCATGGGCTTTTCCTGCACTTCGTTGTGTTGGATGCAGAGGACAGACAGCGTTGACCGAGGTGGAAGCGTGGAGCAGGACGGTACCTGGAGGAAGATCCCTGGACGAGACGGCGTACGATGCCTGGAGATCGACTACCCGAAGAGACGTACTTGGAGAGGATGGCAGGAGTAGAGGAGGATATATGTACCCACCCTTCAGGTGGGGTTTTCGGAGGATGGACCGGACTTGCTGCTTTAATTACAGTTGCTGTACCTTCCTTTTAGTTGTACTTGTTTTCAGTTGGGTTTGTATACTAGCCCATTTACATTCCGCACTTCCTTGTACTCTTGGTTTGTTAGTCTTTACTTCTGTTGCTTACTCTGTGGTTTGCTCTTACATAAAGGCAATGCCTTCTGTTTTTAGGGTTTTACGCCATGGTGCTAGTCGCTAGCCCCTGGCCTATGGTAGGCGGGCTTGGGGTTAGTTACGACACGGGCCCCGGGGGACGGGTCGTGACAATAAGTGGGCCTAACAGTTCCACCCACATTTTATTAACCTCTATCAGAAATAACCTCCCAATTTCTAGGGACCTACACCTCTAGATACATCACATTATGGTTCTGTTAAAACTAGCAGTTCATATCTATCATAGCTAGGAAATGTTGGTGTTCCACCAACTCTTGACCTGTACGTATCCCATTTCCCCTTAAATGCATCACTTCATTACCCTCCTTAGGCTCTTTCTACAAGTTTGATTCCACACACTCATGAATCAACCCTTGCAATCGGTTCCCTATGGAAAACGTGATTAACAAACCTACATCATCATCATCTTGTATATTGATCCAATCATCACAGTCCTCTAGAACCCCTACACCAAAATTAACATCACAATTCAGCACTAAAATAGGCATCCTGTTATTTTCACCCATGTCTAAATCATGCCCCTACATCCTTTCATTCAAATTCCCACTGCTACACCCCTTTCTCTAACAAGCCATATCAGAATCTCCCTTGAGTAGTCCACCCTCATCTCGGATGATATCAAGAAGAGCACGACCTGCAGGGACCCCTGGCTCCGACTAACGCTCCCCTGCAACCAAAAGTCCTACTGATGCCACACCACTAGTACTAAAATCAATGTTGACAATAGTTCCCTTTACACCATCACCGCATTTCAGATCCTGTCGATGTCTATTCAACACTTCATATATTAATGTATTAGTTGGATCATCATATGTATTTTCCAGAACATGTGCAACTCGGTGTCCCAATCCAGGTGCATTGCCAAGCCAAACGTCCACAGTAGGCATCTTCTTCCAATTAGAGTTTTTACATAGCCTCTTCTTCATTCCTGATGGCTTCCAACTCGTGTCTCAACAATGACACCTATATTATATGTTCCACAATCTTTTTATTGTTGAATAGTAGTTAGTCCATGATTCATTAACCATAGCCAGCTTCAATCTAAATTCATCACCAACAAAAATCCAAATCCATTTCACTGGATGTATAGAGATATCCACCTTAACAGAAAACCGAGGGTTTATCGGGTGACTCAACATAGATGCAAGAATATCATAACAAAAGAAATTAGTTACAAGCTTCCAAAGCATATGTATACTCACTGGGATTTGTAAAATTAATGGTAGATGTGGAAGACTTAACCAAATCAAAATGGAATTTTTCCGAGATTTATACAGAGATCGAATATCCACTAGATGTGAAAAGACATGCAGCCATTGCATTTCTTGGGGGCACTAGACCATGCACGTATCAGATCATCATCCGAGTTGAATCAAATCATTGATGGAGACTATCATGAATTCTAACAACTGCAAAATCTTGCAAATCCAATTTTCCAAAAAGAAACTGGTGAAAATCATGGACTAACTATCTTCAGAAGTTGAATCGACCTAGCAGAGTCAGGTCCAAGTAACTCATTGCTTCCTATTACTCCAACACCAAGATCGAAAGCTAAGGTTTATCATGGTGAATATTAGGATCCTTCCGGCTTAACGAAATCATCAGGATCTTCATGATATTTTTAGTGTTGTAGAAGGATGCAAAGGGAGTCTGTGTCCTCGAAGGCAGAAAAATAAAACCACCCATCCGCCCTCCTAGAAGAGGGGATCATTATCTAGAATTATCTAGGTTTCAATCACCAAGAGGTAGAGCAGTAGGTGCCACATTTCTCCCTGTAATATTTTATTTAGAGTGAACATAATTTGGTGGGTGACTAGAATTGAAGATGGATCTATGATAAATGACTCTTTTTGAATTATCCAGGACACGATATTCACAAATGTGTATATGAAATGGTATAAAATGTGTGATAAACACTTTCTTTATTGATTTATCTAGACTAAGATCTCTCATATGTACTAGCTTTTATGCCAAATCCTAGTGTTTACATTCATGGTGACAGAAGTGTTTCCCAATTTCATCATGTGTGTTCCTCTATCCAAATACTATAATCCATTTAGCAAGTATATTTTATAATCTGTATGATCTTGATTGGAGATTATGAGACAACAAACATATGATTTATATGTAATAATTCTTTCATATAATATACTAACTGGTTTCAGAATCTTGTGTTAATCTAGTTCCCATATTACATTGAATACGGTGACAAGAGAATGTTCTAAGATAACTTGCATAACAGAACCTATACCAATGAAGAAACATTTATTATTGTTTCAAATAACTACCTCTCCATTAATTCCCTCTGACATACATGAAAAGTAAATACATTTCGGGGTATTTTGGAAAGAACATGTAGAGACTAGGTTACACTATGAAAAAATAGTATCTTGGGACACATAGAACACTAAAACACATTAATAGCATTGGACAAGAAAGAGTGAATGATCACATCACTCCTTCAGTGGTTTTTAAAATTTCAAATTGGTTTATTTGGGTGTAAAATTCCTAGGCATTTCTCAATTGTAGAGGGAAACATCATTTTTACAGGATTTAGACCAATGTTCTTTTATTTTTCTATGCCTCATAAATCCCTTACAATGTTTAAATTACATTTTCCCTCAAAAATCCAAAAAAACCAACACAATCAGACCTTCAGATTTAAGAATAATTATATCCATGCTATGGAACTCATGTGAAAGAACAACATACTTCAAATCCTCTAATTTCAATGAATATATTCCACACACCATAACATCGATAAGATGATCATATTAGTTATCTAAATTAATTAAATGTATGATGGATTGGTCCTCATCTTCAACATTAAAATTTATATTGTCATGCTCTATTAACAATTTAATATACTCATAAATATGTGTCTGGATGGATGTCCATGATGTATCTTGAAGGTATATTATTTTTTCTTCTTTTGTAGATGGAAAATTAATGATTGTTTTATATACTCTTATTAATGATTAGATCAAATATCACCAACTAATGTCTCATAAGCTCTAATGACCTAATATGTTTCAAAGGAAATCACATTCATATAATGATCTCACAATCACATGAAATCATAAAATAATTAACTAAAAAGTTCTATGTGACCCATAATTTTTTTTTTCTGACTTCTCTGGGGTAAATTTTTCAAATCCGATACACACCGTTGCGATCAATATGTTATTTTGAGTGCAATAAGAAAACCAAATTTTTTGGTGAATAGTAACCCACCCATATGAATAGTAACACACCCTTTTGAATTGTGATATACCATAATGTATAGTAAACATAAATATTATATTATATAAATAATATTCAAGTGAAATTATGATATACATATTCTTTGGAATAAGTAAACAAATGTTTTAAAACTATTGTATTAAGAATAAATGATGATTTTAATTAATTATAAAATTAATCATAATTGGAATTATTTTTTTTTAAAAATTGAAATCATTTATGGAATATAGATGTCGAGAAATGGTTTGGATGAATTATTATGATTTTTCTGAAATACATGAATTGTTTATGAATATTTAAATACCATAATTTCAAAATAAGTTAAATAATAAAATTATAGAGTCATACATGGAATTATGTTGATGTAAGCCCAATTTTTACGGTTTCACATGATAAAATAACTTTTATTTGGCAGGTAATACTGACTTTTTCTTTTCTTGAAGGGAAATATTAAATTAATAAATTTTATATTGACAAATTCTTTCTCCACTCACTTTAAAAACCCCAGTCACTCCCTCTTCCATTCAGTCATCTCAAGCCATGATCCTTCTCAACATTATGTCCCAAAATTCTCCCAACCTCTTATACCACGTCCATTAATCCTTGGACTCATAAAAATAGCAAAAACAATCTTTTAAGGAGGCTCTCAATAATGTTAGGTTCAAAAGGTAAATTCCCCCTTTTAATTCACTGTCTTTCCTTTCATGTTCATTTGATTTATTTTTCTATAACCATTCATTAAACAAATGTTTTTATGACTCTAGTAACTTAAAAGTACTTGAATTTTTTCATTATAGTGGAATATATTTTCATCATCTCTCCATATTACCATTTTTTATACTTTAAACAAGAACACCATCCGAGGTGGGTCAATTTACTACATTCTAGGACGATGGGATTTTGATTTCTATTTTCATTCTAAATTATGGTTATTAAACCATTATTATTATTTTATAAATATATTATTATATATTTAATATACCCTATGTATGATTCTTTATTCTCTTTGTACAAATTATTTTATATTATAAAGTAAAATGAGTTTGTTGTAATCCAAAACCAAAATTTTAACAAATATGATTTCACTAACGATCTGTATAATAATTCATTCTCAAGACATGTAAACAAATTATATAAATGAAAATTAATGCCTAATTATTATCCTAATTAATATGAAAATTCAATTCTGGTGCTTTACATTAACTCCATGACTTATGTTCAAATTAACCGATTATGAAAATAAAGAAAAAAAACATTGTGGAATGAAGAAATTCAATATAATAACTTATTAATAAGGGAATAATTTAACTAGACATTATTTTGATAAGCTAAATACTTGTTTAATAGGTTCTTAAATAAGATATTAATAGGTATAGTTTCATATTCTAGGAGTTTAATTTCTAGAACGGAACACGTTTGGAGTTAGGTTAAGGGATTTTCCACCTGAACTTTAATTTCATTCAGTATATTTTCACTGTCTAATTACCTCAATGAAATTCATAAATATTTTTCTGATAATATAAAATTATTTAATAGTGTTCTATATATGTACAACAACCATTATACATCATTATTTTATGGATATTTACATGTTTTAAAATGAGCATTCAAAATTGTTTCCAAAATAAAAGTCTGATTCAAGAGAATATCTCAATTTCATACCGTATTTCATGTTCAATATCTAATCTGTTGTTGGAAACAATCATATTTAAAAAATAAATCATTTAATTATTAAATTAATATCTTAATTAATTTTTTGTTTTAAATCCTTATTTTTACAAATAACTCTTCTTTTCCAAGTAAAAGATTATTTATTTCAAGAATTACGCGAATTTTTTATAAGAGAATCTTCCACTATTTCGACACTCTAGAAAATTATTATGTTTTTTGGATTAATAAATCATGGTATCATCTACCATATTTAATTTAATTCTAATGATTATGCTGGCTCTGGATGATCTATATTTAAACAACTAACCAATTTACTCAAAATTGTTCGTGATTGTGCATAGTGTTCATTGAATGTTAGTTACATATCAAATATTGGATTCTATATGAATGAATATGTTGTTTATTTTTTACCCCAATAATGTGATGAATGCATTGGACATTCTATGTGTTTTTTGGGCCCACTTTTTCCCCTCGATGCATTGGTAGTTCTCACGGGACAAACTACAGACATCGCACAAGGCCTTCAAAAAATGATTATTTATGGTATTGGCACGTTGCCTTGACGGTATAGTTATGTTGTCCCACATTTAGCATTCCCTTGCTATGAAAATAGTATTGATGGTTTATTTGGTTATTTTACTAGTATAAAACCCATGATTATGTTATACTATGGCAATATTTACTCACCTTTTATTCTTATCATAAATTGATAATGTTTATTATTTGTTAAAGGCATAAGTTTTTATATATTCATCATTCATGTTTTTTATATTATGATATCTTCCGCTTTATTTCATACTATTATTGAGAATTTGAGCTCTCCCATTTAATATGTTTCATTTTATCAGGACATGGAGATGTTTATTATGAATTACATTCTGAAATATCCTCTGAGTTGTGGATGTTGTCAAAGGAGTTTCTATGTTGAATTTTATTTTCAAATTGTAAATTTGAAATTACGTATGAATCATGATTCCAATAATACTAATCTACTCAGTACTTTGAGATGATTGTTCCTTTTTGTATGCCAATATAATCAAATAAGGGACAGAATCTCAGAAATTGGGGTCGGTTCCTTACAATTGCTATCAATGGAAGTTCAGTGAAAAACATGGAAACTAGATTTGGAAAACATGGATTAGAGAATAGTATATAGGATATTTTTGAGGATAAACATATATGAACATCTTTGTATTATAGTGGGGAATAGATTTTGTGTATCTTTCAAGAAATACATCTCTGTTTGGATATGAGCAGGTAGAGGTGGCTCTAGAATAGATGTATATAGAGGTAAAACCCGAAAACACAATTTTGAGCTAGACTCAAATAAGAACTGCTACACGACAACTAGCCTTGATGTACTCTGGGTAATTACACTCCGATGTGATATACTTATGATAATTAAAAAATTCATTATAATCTATTATTATGGATTTTAATGTAAATTTTTCCTCAAAGAACCCATTTTTTGTAATAATGGGATTAGCCATGTGTAGGATCTCATGTCGTGCTAAGTATTTTGTTATGTTATGATTATACATTTGGATTCCTATCCTAATCTAGCATATTCCGTTATCTACCAATGGCGCCTAGTGGAAAGAATTGAAACCAAACGAATGCATCCTGTAGGGATATCCTTCTGATGAATGATTACGATGTTTGCTCTAGATATGTGATTGGTGCTGAGAAACTAATAACTATACTAGGAAAACATACTCACCTTATGAATAATAAACTTTCTCGTATGGATCATCTGGATCCACCATGTGGGGGTGCTATGTTTGATCACATTGTGTGAAAAAAACCTCCATTATTCAATGGAACCTAAACCCCATTTGTCAAAGAGAAGTGGATATGTTCTGTTGATTAGATATCTATCGATTTGGAATGTAACGAAAGAGAGAAAGTTGTCTTGGACGTTTATAATCTAACAGAAGATGTAGATTAGTGTTGCTCATTAGTCCAAAACATAAATGAGGAGGATGAAAAAAAGAAGATGGAATTGATGAAATTTAGGGAAATATTTTTTTACAAAATATTTCCCTGGTGAATTACAAGCAGACATGGAGAGGAAATTAATTAATATAAGGCATACGAAGGTCGAAAATGTTTCCAAGTATGAATCCAACATTATGAGGCTGTAAAAGCATGTTGTAGACAACATATGTAATCCATGTAGCAAAATTGGTCGATTCATTGATTGTTAAAAACCATTCCTCTGAAGGGATCTACTCTCCCAATGTTTCTCATCATATAAAGATATAGTCTCATGTGCTATCAAGATAGAAAATGAATTATCTATGTATTGGGACTATAAAGGAAATCATAATATGAAGTGGGATTATGAAGACTCGGGGAATGGAAATAATGAAACAGGGAAGAAGGTAAGAGTTGAATTTCTATCATGAAGTAATTTATGGATGAAAACGTTTTGCGCATTCTTGAAGGGAATGGAAGTCTGTTATAAGTCCAAGGAAAATGTCCCCATATCTAGTTATTGTAAGGGATAGAAAGAAACTACAAATTATTTGTGCTACAATTTCTAGGAGATGGGATATTATTCACATGAATGTCTTAGGCATCAGGAAATTATTCACCATTTAAGTCCAAGGGAGGAAGAGAATGCTCATTCGGTCACAACTAAGGATGTTGATGTTCCTAATGAAGAGGTTGTAGGTACATTAATTGTTTAAACTAAGATAGCTGATACATTAATTATTTTTGGATTATTGAATTAAATTAAAAGATCCTAGTTTTCCATGAAAATTAGATATGTCTAATTATATTTCATAAATGATTCATCAGTCAAAACCCCTGGTGGATGTATGATTGAAACACAAGAATGTCAATTTTTCCCTCTCATGAGACATATACATTCTTTATTTACAAACCATTTTATCATACCAATTGTTGACGAAGAATTAATTTTCAGTATTAATTGGATATAAAATTATGATACAAAGATCTATTTCAAGAAGAAGGATGTTAAATTTTCTGAGAATAGGGTAGAATCCCTTATTTTAGGTGTAGAACCCTCTACATTTGATTCCCATCTATATCCACCAATAGTAAATCTACTAAATTAAATTATTATAGGGATGAAGGTAATGAAATAAATATGGGTGAGGATATGAATGTACAAATAAAGGATTAACATATTGTGAAATAATATGTTGATGTCTTTCTGAAGTATTTACCTATACACCCTCGAGATCGTGAAATTTTGTTTTTCATTGTCTTAATTTTTGGTTCATGTACCATCTCAAATACCCCTTATAGAATGGCCATTGTGGAGTTAGTCAAACTAAAAAAACAACTAGAGGAATTGAGTGATAAATGATTTATTCAACTTACTGTTTATCCATGGGGATCCCCTATTTTATTTTTCAAAAATAATGATATATACAATATGATATTCATTGATTGTAGTAAAATTATTGTTATTACAATAAAGAATAAGAATCCTCTAACAATTATTGATGGTTAGTTTGATAAACATCATTGAACCAGATTTTTTTCAATGATTGATCTTCAATCTGGATATCATCACCTGATTTCAGGATGGAAGACAATCGAAAAACAATATTCTAAACTAGGTACAAGAATTATTGGTTTCCAGTAATTCCTTTTTGACTAACTAATGCACCATATGTTTTTACGGATCATATTAATAGAGTTTTAATTAATATCATGATGAATTTGTTGTGGTGTTTATTGATCATATAATGGTATACTCTAAAATCCATGAAGATCATGAAAATCACATTTTCACCATTCTGAAAACAGATAGAAGAAATAAATTATATTCGAAGATTAGAATGATTGATTTATGGATCCAATCAGGTTTATATTCTCAGCCACATTGTCTTTAGGGATGGAATTTCTATAGATCCTGTGAAGTCAAAATCTATGAAAGAATGTCCTACTCCAACGAACGTAACTGAGGTACGTAGTTTTGTCTATATAGCAGGTTATTATCGGTATTTCGTTCATAAATTTGTCCGTTTAACCAACCAAATGACAATGATGACACAAAAGGGGCTAAGATCATATGGACAATGAAATGTCAAGAATGTATTGAAAAATTGTAGAAGAGGTTAGTAAATGCTAGGATCCTAACCCTACCCTCGGGGAATGATGGTTTTGTTATCTATAGTGAAGCATCAATGAATGGACTTGGTTGCATCCTTATGAAGATGGATTGAGTTATTTATTATTCATCTAGGCAGCTAAAAATTCATGAGCAAAACTATTTATATCACTATCTTAAGTTAGCAATGGTAATATCATCTCTAATGATTTAGAGACATTACCTATTTGGAGAATAATGTGCAATATATACTGATTATAAGAGTATGAAATTTTTATTCTCACAATTAAAAGTAAACATGAGTAAACGGATATGGATTCAGCAACTAAAACATAATTATTATACAATACACTACCACATCGGGATGGAAAATAATGTAGCACATGCTTTAAACAGAATGGATCATGGTGTTCTGAACAAGTTGAGTGTTAAAAGGGATACATTGTTCACAGATCATGTAAAGATGGAAATGTGAATTATAAAATAATGTAACACATCACTACATTTTCAAATATTTTCCAAACCTTCTTTACATGAGAGGATAATAAGTTATCTAGATGAGGATGATAAGTTAAAAATGAAAATCATTGTTCTAAATGTTGGGAAGATGACTGACTTCATATATGACGGTGGCATTTTGAAATTTGAGAAGGGGATTTATGTTCCCCAATTCCTTAGCTAAAGTGGAAACTATTGGATGATTCTCGTTACTCTAAATTTTGTTATACACCCTGGTAGCAAAAAGATGTATCAATATCTCTGAGAAATCATTTGGTAGGAAAATATTAAAATGGACATTGATGAATATACATCAATGTTCCTGGACTGTGAACATGTGAATACATAGAGGAAATAGTCTATGGGGATGATGCAACCAATACTCATATTATCATGGAAGTGGGAGATCATTACCTTTGGACTTACACTAGACATCTAAAGATATCTATAGAAAACAATGCTATATGGGTCATTGTGGATCATCATACAATGAAATATCAAATTATCGTGAAGCATGAGGACCTCTAATTGGATCAACTTGCAATGATTTACATGAAATTAGTAGTGTGCTTCATAGAGTACCACAATATATTATATTAAACCGTTACGCTTGATTCACCTCGAAGTTCTGAAAAAAAATCTTAAACATGCTCTAAGCACTGAACTGATCTTCATTACATCATATCATCCTCAAACTAATGGCCAATCCGAGTGGACAGTTCATCCACTGGAAAACATAGTGAGAGAATATTATATGGAATTTAATGGTGAATGAGGCCAAAATCTTTCAATGGTTGAATTCTCTTATAACAACAGTTTCCATTCAAGCATCTGAATGGAACCATATGAACCCTTTATGGGAAAAGGTGCAGAACAACGGTGTGTTTGGGATAAAGTTGGTGAGAGTATGCTTCTAGGACCTGATATGGTCGATGAAATGGTGATGAGGGTGAAAAAAATTCAGCATCTTATCAAGGAATCCCAATTTAAATAAAATATTAGTGTAGTTAACAATTAATGAGACTTTGAATTCAATGTTGCTGACTTGGTATTTCTATTCATATCTCTTTGGAAAAAGGTCATGATGCTTGGTAAGAAAGTAATGTAATGTCCCACATATATCGGCCCCTCCAAGATTTCTGATTGAGTTAGAGATGTGGCCTATAGACTGGAACATCCACCTAAAATGTCGAATGTACATGATTTCATTAATGTATCACTCTTAATCATTTACATAACAGATGCTTCAAATGTACAATATTCAGAGGTGGTACATTTGGTGGATGATCTTTCATTTGAAGAGCAGCCAGTGAAATGATTGGAACTTAGAAATAATGTTCAAGGCAACATGACTACCAATTTGGTCAAGGTAATATGGCAAAACCATAAGTATGAAGAGGAATCATGGGAACCAGAGGAAGCAATGAAGGAAATGTACCCTAACATTTTTAGGCCAATTTTGTAAAATGAAATTTCGAGGGTTAAATTTATGAATGGGGGAAATTTTAATGACCTGATAAGTTTAAATTGAAATTCATTTCTTATAAATATGTCATAATCACATGAAATCACAAAATAATAAACTACTAGGTTCAATGTGACCCTTAAAACATATGTTTCTCACTTCTGCAATGTGAATTTTGAAAATCTGACATACATGGTTGCGATCAGAAAGTTATCGAGAGTCCAATAAGAATAGAATAATTTTTGGTGAATAGTAACCTACCATTATGAATAGAAACATACACTTATGAATAGAGATATACCCTAATGAATAGTATCTTTACATATAATATTATATAAATAATATTCTTGTGAAAGTACGATATAGCTATGCTTTGGAATATGTAAAAAATGTTTTAAAAATATTGCTTTTAGAATAAAATATGATTTTAAATAAATATTAAATTATTCATATTTATATAATTATATTTTTTAAAAGTTAATTAATTTTTGGAATGTAAACATCGATAAATGTCTTGGATGAATTTTTGGGATTTTTCCGAAATACTTGAATTTTTGATGAATAGTGACATACCATAATTTAGAAACTAAGATAAATAAGATAATTATATAGTCATTCATGATGATATGATGATGTAAGTCCAATTATTTTGACTTCACATGATAATATTACTATTACTGGTCATCGAAGACTCATTTTTCCTTTTCTTGTTTTGAAATAATAAATTAATGAATTTTATATTGATAAATCCTCTCTCCCATACACAATAAAACCCCCTCTATTCCCTCTTCCATTCACTACACTCAATCCTTTTCCCTTCTCCAGATTCTATCCATGTATACTCCCAACATCCCCTCCCATATCCAGCATGTCTTGGTCTCATAAAAATTCTAAAACCTCTCCTTTACGGAGGCACTCAAGGAAGATTGGTTCAATAGGTAAATTCATGTTTTATATTCTACGTCTTTCCTTTCAAGTTAATTTGATTTCTTTTTATAATACCTATCCTAATACAAATGTTTTAATGCCTCTAGTACCTTAAATGTACTGTAATGTTGTTCCTGATGGTGTAATAATTTAGCATCATCTCTACCTTTTACCTTTTTTTATACTAGTTGCAAGAACACCATCTGAGATTTGTCAATTTACCACATTCAAGGATGACGAGCTTTTGATTTCTATTATGATAATCAATTATGTTCATGAAAACATTCTTGTTATGGTTGAACCCTAATTTTATATATGTAATATAACCTATGTATAGTTTTTTAATCCTTTTGTACAGATGGTGTTATATTAAAAACAAAATTGAGTTCGTTGTAATCTAATCCCACAATTTAACCGAAACAGTTTTCATTGAAGATCTATATAATAACAAATTATCATTCAATGTATCTAAATTATATAAACTATCAATAACACTTATCTATGATAATAAATAATATGTGAAATAAATTATTGAAATTTACATGAACTATATTACTTAAGAACAAGTTAACTGATTTTAAAAATAAAAAAACGAACATCGCGGAACGAAATAATTCAATATTTTAACATATCAATAAGGGATTAAATGAACTAAAAAATTATTATAAACTATATAAATGTATAATATGTACATAATGATGTTATTAATATGTATAATTTCATATTTCAGGAGCTTATGTTCAGCAGTAGAACACGTTTGTAGTTAAGGGAATGGTTTTTTCACCCGAACATCCATTCCCATTCAAGATATTTTGATTTACTAATTTCCTCAATGAAATTATTATGTATTTTTATTTACTCATCATAAATTATTTTTGTATGTTATATATATATACATTAACAGATATCATTCTTTTTTTATGGATAGTTACATGTTTTGAAATAAGGTTTCAAAATTGTATCCAAAATACAAGACTGATTCAAGGGAATATCTCAATTTCATACATATTTTGATGGAAAAAATATAATTTTTTTTGGAAAAAATTATATTTATAAAATCAATCATTTAATTCTGAATATAATATATTACTTCACTTTTAGTATTATACAATGATTTTCCAAAACAACTCTTCATTTCAAAGTAATGGAATATTTTTTTTCAAGAATTACTCAATGATATTATAAGAGTATCTTCCTCTATTTTGACACTCATCCCGATTATTATGTAATGTTGTTTTAATGCATTATGGAATCATATAAAATATTTATTTTAATTCTTATGACTATTTTGGCTCTGGATGTGCTATATTTAAACCGCTCACCAATTTACTCAAACTAGTCAGTGTTTAAACATAATGTTCAGGGAAAGATTGTTACATTTCAAATATTAGATAAAATATGAATGAAAATGTTGTAAATGTATATCAATATTAATATGATTAATGAATTTTACATACAAGGTGTTTGGGGGGGGGGGCGTTATATCCCATCGGTGCATTGGTAGGTCTCAAGAGACAAACTGTATTCATGCCACTCGTCATCATTTTGAAAGAACCCCAAAAATGTCCAACATGATCCATAGCTCTTAAAAATATATTGGGTTTCTATTCCAATATAATAATATGATGATGAAGAAGATAGATCTGGAATTGGAATGATTGAAGAAAAGGATGATGGTTCTGAACACCATGTGAGAGAAAAAGGAAACCAAACAATTATTAGGATGAAAATAATCCACTTATGGTGAGAGGTTATCAATATAAGGAATTATGATATCTATATAATAGATGAAATAATGCCCAAGAAGAGGAATTTTTGATCTGTTTTGTATATCAAATGCATTATCCACATGGGTAATGAATCCGCATTCTAGAACACTAACCGATTAACTGCATATGCTGGGGGAGGTTGACATAAATCTAACATTGAACTGCCCACTAAGGGGCACATGGAACAGCTCTAATCAATGGATTGACATGATAGATTAGGTGGAACCATAAATCAAATCCTATAAATGATGATAATAAATATACACTAGACATCCAACTTTACATCACAAATCAAGGAGGCCAAACAATGGATTAGTCTACTTGTATCATCTCATGATGTAACATGGAATAAAAATCATGCATAAAATAAAATGAGAAAATAATTATTAACAAATTAGATCTTTTTTAAAAAAATTACTTGGTAAAAAATATAAATGTATTAATATAAAATTTCCACATGAAGTAAAATAATACTCAAATTAACAGTATGCAATTATATTATTTAAACATTCCCTTTGTCATAACATTCTAGTATCTACAGACAAAATAGAGAAAAAAACTAATTACTGAATCATTTTATTATCATCAATATACATTTCTACTTCATGTTAATTATACAATTCCATTAACACATTTAATAAAAAATTAAACTAATCCATCATATATGAATCAATTTTATTACAATATAATTATGAGAAACTCCTTATTTTTTAAACATGTATTCTCTTTAATTACTTATCTGATGAACAACACATTATCATTATTTTGCGCATTATCCAAATTCATAAATTTCAAATTGATAAACAAAAAATAACATCATTCTATACAACATATTTTATATACAGAACACTATCTTGAATAACAAGAAGCATTCAAAAATCACAGTGCAATGCAACAACATGTGATCTCTAAACATAATGTAATCCCCTTATTTAAATTGTATTGACATTTATTAGTTTAATTCCACATTCTGATATTGTTACAAATCTTGGAAAATTTATGATTTTTCATATCTATATGGAGAATAAATTAATTTCATTCCATAATTTGTTGACATTCATCAGACAAGAATGAATCAATATCAATGATCTATTATCACCTATCTCATCAAGAAACTATTATTATACATAGATGTCATTTAATGGATATAATGAAAATCAATAGTGATTACACCATTATAATGATAGGCAACATCTACAATACCATTGAAATAAAAAAAATTTACGAAAAAAGATCAAATACAGTGAAACATATAGAAAAGAGAAAAATATAACCTCAAATCTCCATAGATTGAAATAAAACAATCCAGATTCATCCCTTTTGAAATGATACCTCAAATACCTTGAATATAACCCATGTGTGCCTAGTTTTCAAGATATCGAAGTGGGATAGTACTAGGTCTAGGGGCCTCATGTTAATATATAGGCAAATTTTATTATAGTTGACCACTATAGAACCCCTAAGATCACATAGTAGACCACTAAAACCACATCATAGTGGGAGAAGACCATGTCATTGAACCTAGTAATACCCATATATAGGATTCACTAATGGATTCTTGGTGCATATCCTACTTATTGATAAAATGGACAATGGACCAACCTATATCCCACAATCCCACCTTCCCCGATTTGGAATTTTCATTAAAAACTACTATAATACATCTAGCATGTTGCACAATGAATGACAGAGGTGGATGTCCTATGATATAGAAAACCACAACATCAATGCTATGGCTAAAAAGGAAATAGTTCCAATTTTCCTCCTTTAAGCCTCCCTTTATTGTAGTCACGAGACCACACCACATTAACCTATCATTCAAGATAACCCCAAGCTCAACAACGCAACGCAACCAAAAATTACAGTGGAACAGACATTTTTTAATAATATATTATACAAACTCTATGAAACCTCATCTAGTATTCATCAATTCTCAAACCACAATAATGGATGGTCCATTATGTTTCGATCCATTAATCGGTTTATGTAAAACAAACAATAACATTTTATAAAATATCATATTAATTGAATTTTTTAAATTATAGTTCATATAATATATTTATATAGATTTTATAGAACAAATTATTAATGAATATTATTCTATACCGATCACCCTTCCATAATAAGTAAGGATATCTATCCCTAATAATTAATAACATAGACTCATATATGTTTGAGAAAGTAACAATATTAAAAATCTTATAATGACTCCCTATAATGTCTTATAGTGATTAAAATTTCAATTACCATGCTAGAAATTTTTTCAAATGAATAAAGGAAAAACTTATTGACAAATGTATCAATAGTCACTATATATTATGATGTTCCCATTTACATTCGAACTATGTTTCAATAAATTTCAATTTATTCATATATTTATCAGAGTGTTTTTATCTAGTTATAATAGTTACCTCTTTATAACATAGAAACCCTTGAATAAAATTTTATCCAATTATGCATCCTAAATATATTTATTTCAATAACATACATAATAACACCATTATCTAGTGAAGAAATTGTTATTTATATATAATATAAAACCTATAATGAAAATAATAATAAAAAATAATTCAATTTAGTCTTTACAACTAGAACATATCTTATTAATGTTATAAAATGATTAATATTTTTATTAACTTATACTAAAAAAAAATACATTGATAAACTAGAGAGAAAAATCATAGTAGTTACTTTATTTTTATACTCCTCTTATAATTCATTGTGTTGAAAGATATATTTTGATAAACTCATCTTATATGTCAGAAGCTCTCCATCACTATTAATATAATTTTAACAGATTGAGCTTACTTGAAAAAGATTATATGATTAAAGAATATGAATAACAAGCAGAATTAGAAGATGAATAAGAAGAATAGATATATCATATTTATCTTGTTATCCCATTGGAATTGAAAATCATACATGGAAAATAGTTTTGATATTTCTGGAATAACGAAGAAGATGCCTCGAATTGTTTTTCAAGTATTCCGACAGAGTTATATTTTCCATAATGTGAAATCAGACATGGGAATAAGACTGTGAAATCAAAATTAGTATCATTAGAATGGATTGAATGATCTTACTAACTTAGGTGTTGGAATTTAAAGAATTTATTTAAATTTTTTATATTTTTGATATTTGATCAAGAATAAGTGTAATATTTTTGTTACAAAAACTGTATTACATCATTTAATAGTATTTTAGGCACATGCATTATTGTTTTTATCATAGTGCTACACAAGTATAAATGTGTATTATATTCATTGTATTCCACCTAAATGGATGGATTCCTAGTTGATTTTGTTATTATATTATTTATAGACCATACCCAGAACTCTCTACTCTTGGTGAGTAGTGAACCATGTTAATTCAAATGTTTATGTTGTTATGCGTATTATTGTTTTTCAATATATAATGAAATAATTACCAAAGAAAAATGTTGTTTCATTGGATATGAATTTAAAAGAAAAGATATTTCTAATTCACACCCATCCCCACTCATTGATACAAAAATCATGCTTGAGTAATCTCAACATGTTCTATCTAGTAAAATTATTGAATCTACAATAAAAAGTTATTAAATTATTTAAACATGCCATCTACCATAGTCTTCTACATTAAAAAAGATATTTTTGAAAAAAAAAACGCAATAATATTGGCTTTTATTAACAATAAAAATAATTCAACCTCTGATTTAATTATCCCATTCCATTAAAATTTTGAATAACACATCTAGTTAAACATGTATACTTCAATTAGATTGACTACGATAAAATTATGACAAACACAATTTTTAATAATCAAGCTTCCTCTTTAATTCATTATCACAGAAAAAATACATTATTGAAATAATGTTATGTATCCAAATTCATCATATAAAACATGTTAATACATTAATAAAATCATGTTATACAAAATTTATTATAAATATAGCACTATCTAGATAATCTATAAGAAAACCACTATCATAGTGGAAAGAAACAACATGTGATCTGTAAACATAAAACTATTAAATTATTCATTCCTATGTAATCATTATCATGTTATTTATATTTCCATCCGAATGGATAGTCAAGGTAATTTTATGATTTCACATTAATAAATAGATGAATAAATGAACATCATACCTCAAATATTAATCATTCTCTACACAATTACTAAACAATGTCACAGATCATCGATCACCTTTGTCATGAAGAAGCTGCAATCTACCAAGGATATTGTTCCCCAAATGCACTGATAAATGGAATAGAAAACCCTATTAGAGTGATGGAGATCATTTCCCATAATATGTATGGTTGTAATTTTAGGAAACAAGATCAAATGGTGAGAAAAAACTTGAAAAGAGGTAGAGACTACATGAGATCACTATATAATTAACATGGGATATATGTATTGATCCATATAGAATGGGGAAAGAAAAGTCTTTGAAGAGAAACATTGGGTGAATTGGTTTCATGTTGACAGTGTTGGAGTGAAAAATATTTTGAGGCATTGGGGTTATATATAGGATTACTGATTTTTACATTACCACGGCATAGCCCCAAAGACCATGTATTAGACAACATAGGGAACTTTAAAATTAGAGGACACCGTATCACAACCACATATAAAACTTATGTCGGTGATCCACTACTAGATCCATAACATAGATCATTTTTCTCTAGGAAGGTACTATGAACCATCCTATAGAGCACATTTCATCCACACACGATTGGGTAGTATCCTCAAAAACCAACGTGACACATGCACCTCTATCCATACTGCTGCGCTCAATACTAGAGACTGGCCAATGTCGTAGCCAACCTCTATGTTATAGTTAGTACTAAAATATAGTAACCTAGATTTTCCACCTTCGAGCCTCTCTACACAAAAAATAGGAGAACACACAATAGAATATTGGATTTCGACATATTCCATGTCTCCACATCACAACCTGGCCTCAAATGGAAGTGGCACCCGCCATTATCCCCATTAACCCTCTAATCTCCTTGAAACAACATCCAGTTGCCTCCAAAACCAAAGAAACTCAATGTGAAGGGTCACTAAGGTTTGATCCATTACACATTATATATAAAAAAATCATTAATAATTAAACTAACATTAATTAATTTTTTAGAATCTTTGAACACATTATATTTTTAAATAGTTACATGTTACACATTTGAAAAAATTTATTTTTAACAGATCACTCTACAAAAATAATTCATGTTGTCTAGATAAAATAATTTATAAGATAAACTGAAACATGTATGAATTTTTTTATTATATTGTAATATAATTTAAATACTCACTATATTAAATTATATGGATGATAAATTTAAAGATGATTTTAAAAAATTTATCGATTTATTTATCCAATAAAATTATTGAATCATGTAGTTGTTGTCTATTTATATAATGATATCCCCATTTACATGGGAATTTTTTTTATACCTTTTAATTTATTCTTGTTTTTCTCATGGTGTTTTTATAAAATTATCCAAGTGTTCTATTTATCATATAGATATTCTAGTATATAATATCATACAACAATATATCCTAAAAATATTAATTTCAATACGATTTATAAGAAAAAAATTATCCAATGATGAAAGGATTATTTAAATATAATATAAAATGTAGATTCAAAATAATAATTAATTTGGAATATAATTTAGTGTCTACTCCTAAATAATTGTTTTTAATTTGTAAGATATTGAATGTTTTTCTTATATAGTAGTATAATAAAATACCAAGGTAAAACTCGAACAAAAAATCCAATAATATAAAGATTTTTTAACTACTCTTGTATTTTAGTGTGTTTAAATGTTTATTTTTTTATCTTTTTTAATAGAAATATAAGATTATATTGATACACTCATTAAATAATTGAAATAATGTATCCCATATGTAGTTAACATATACATAGATAGGATTCCATAATAATTGTGTATAGTTATAAAATTTCTAATTTAGTATAATTAAATAACCTTATAAATTCAACAATGTAAGGATCCCTTAAAACAATATAATATATACTTCATTAGATAGATATTACCATTATCATAAGTAGTAAAAATATTCATTCATCAATCTTTGTGATTAATTGACCATTTCTAATTGTTTAATTGGTTGAAAAAGCATTCACGATTTCACAAATCAAAACCTACTTCATGATGTCATATTTGAGAGTAGAACAATCCGTCTTTCCTAATGCTATCGACTTTTATAATAAACAAAAAAACTAGATTTATTCAGAAAATGAAATATCTAGGATCAAACTCAGTCAAATAATAAACAAAGTATCAAATTAAAATACCCAAACCATCCATAACAGGTAGTGACATACTCATAAAACTACCAAACTCATGTAACATATATTTTTAATTATTTGGATGTGGTTTTATCTTTCCGACTCTATCCTAATATATATCTATCAATGACAATTATGTTTTTCATGTATTCTTCACAAATACACGTTTTCCATTTATGTGATGGTGATTTAGAACACTGCTCTTCTCTTGTGAAATAATACCATTGTTCCATAGCCAATACAACCATTCCCCCGACCTGATATGCATCGTTTGATCAACTCCCTATCTCCGGATGTGTGTGGGTGCTTGACCCTGTGACACATTCAATCTGATTTTTTCCTCGGTTCACCATTATCATAACCTATAAGCGTTTGTTGAGTTGGCACATCAAATTAGGGAGGTATGGAAGATGGGGACATGGCCTATTGAGAATGTATGATTACATATATATATATATATATATATAAAAATTAAGGTAGAATATACTTGATATTATTATACCCTATAAGTGGCTCTGATTTTAGGTGACCCATTGTTGTTATTCTTAACTAAATGTTGGTCATCATAAAAAATGTGTATATTTCATTGATATGCATATTATTAATTATATTAAGAAATATAAATGGAAAAAACCATGTGATAGTGATCAATGGTTGTGTGATCTAGGGTTTCCTTCTTCAGTCCCCATACTATGTATTCTAATTGTAATATTTTTCTCCTACCTTACATTTAATGTCATGTCATAATTAATTGTCTAATTTTATTATGGATGCTGAACTGAACAATAGTTGACTTCATCTCATACATCAAGTATTTATCTGAGTGGTCATTCTCCTAGAGCTACATGGAGAACCCTGTTATACCCATTCAAAACAAGATCTTCAAATAGCCACACCTCTAACCAAATATTTTTATCCTCCACAGGAGGCTCTTGGGTTGTTCCCACCCATGCCTCCATCATCATCATATTTAGCCTCTTATACTCATAAAATGACTATGAAACCACCATACATATTCCCACCTACACCCGATCACTATTACAAAAATAGATTTATCATGTTCTAAGTAATTAAAAGCGATAGCTAAAAAACAATGTTAAAGACACCATCAGTCAACACTAATAAAATAATTGTAAAAGTGTGTCTCTAACTGCACTAAATAAGTTATCTTAAAGACAAAAACATATTAGTTAATTTTTAACAACTATTCTAATAGACCATATAATATCACCACTTTATAAAATGTGTTTCTAAATGGGGTATTCAATGAATAATTGTATAAAATAACTAATAAATGGATGTTTTTTATATGTGATTTTTAATTGTGCTAATGAAGACCCCAATATCATCACTTCTATAGAAATGATCATAAAGGGATTATTTATGAATGAAATTTATTTAATTTAAAATTATATTAATATATTAATATTTTTTTTGATATAAATAAATTTTTTAAATATGTTTCATTTATGGTTAATAGGTATTTTTACATAATATAAATTATATTTTTTGGAAAATAGTTTATAAAATAAATACGTAAATATTTTAAATCATTAATTTTTTATTTATTATCGACTAACTATCTTCTAATAATAATTTATTTATAAAAATTTAAAAGCATTAAAAACGAATAAATTATGTTGAAAAAGTCAATAAAATTTGAATCAGACATGACTTTGGATATGGGTGTTCATTTGTTCTCTACAATATATCGAATATAAGATTGTGATGAGTTTTACAACATTGGAGATTCTACTAACGCTCTGCCACTTTTTGAGTCCCATATGGCCTAAAGAACATTCAAAAATATGTTTTTAGTTGGGGTACCCCAAATTTTTAATATTCGATGGATTTTATGGCTCATTTGTCGAAGACCTTCCCCCTTTTTATTGATATCTAAATTTAATCAAATGGCATACATTCATGTTGATTTTTTTCATATAAAAAATAATATTTTTTGATAATATTTTTTTAAATTATAATCAAATATATATGAATATATAGATATTTATTATTTATTTACACATAAAAAATTAATTTTATAATTATATAAAAATTTATTAACACATATATATAAATAAATGTATAAATAATTAAGAAAATATAAATTTATATATTGATATATCATAAAATTTAAAACAATAGAATGTATGGGAGTGGAAATATAAATGTTCTATAAGTTGGAGGTCTTATGTACGAAACACGTTGGAGGAAAGGGTAAGAGTGAGAGTGTGGGATTATCTAAAACGTTGATAGAGCGGTGGTTTGTGGGAAGCATAAATAATAGTAGAGGGGGTGGCATGGGGAAAAAATATACACCATTATGCATCAGTACCATTTAAATCTATATTTTAGTTCTGTTGAAGGACCCCTTTATTGGCACAAAAAACCACTATTAATGGTGGCATTGAACAACACCATTTTAGTGATGATAAAATATTTGGTCTTTCAACCACAATATAATTATGAATACATTTTTGGGCTAGTAATGGAATTCTATAGATATATTAATGTTATATTTTTTAGAATTGTATCCATATCCTATGATTTATCCACATCGATTCAATCAGTATCCCACCATTTCAAAATGCCTCCATTTCCTACTACAAATCTATGATCTAATGATAATGATCATTCAGTTGCATATCTAGTGCCAAATGGTGACATAGTCCATGAAATGGAACATAAAAATCATTATATGGTTACTGATCTAGGAAAGTAGATAGATCAATTTTATCCTAATGAGTAGTCAACATCATTTTTTATAAATCTTTACAATTATATCACTTTTTTTTTCTCGATGTTCTATGAAATAATTATTATTCTTTTTTTTAATTTGACTTATTCAATGATATCTTTTAATAAGAAATGTGGCTTCACTGATATTCATAAGGCTAGTAATCTTCAATCATAAAAAATGGTCGATTACAATGAACTTAGTGAAATGATAGTTAAAAATTTCAGGAATTGTACATGATTTATAGACACCTTAGAAATTTAAAAGGGTATAAATATGTTGAAATCAATTTCATGGAAGAACATCAGTAATAAAATCATGTAGAAACCATATCTCGGAATATGGTAACAAAAAATTACTGAATTGATATTTATATTATTTTTTAATTTCATCGCAATTGATTAGCTTCCCCAAATGTTAAGTTACTAAGGTCACATATTTGATGTATCTTGGGAACATTTGTTGATCATATTAGCACATGTTATATGTTGGTTCTCTAATATTTTCTATCATAGAACCAAAAACTATGTACTTTATGACATTTTGTATGTATTTAATTGATTCAAATAATCTTGTCAGCAAATCAAGTTTGTCTTATTCAAAATATAAAATGTGATAATATCCTAGGATCAATTATAACATTGAAAGTTTATAGCATAATCCTCTATTATGAGAACCCAAAAGTGTCATTATATTATTCTTAAGATATATATTATATATCAGGATGATATAATATCAAGGAAACAATGATAAAGTCTATTAGTCTTGGACTCTCAATGGACTTTGAGGAACATAATCTAGTGTATTCCCTCAGTAATATCTAGTTTATGATATTATGATACCCACACATACAAGTTGGAAATCCACATTTATATGTGTCATTGGATGATCTTATCTAGATACATTTGTATTGATAATTGGACTATAACATTATTATTAATGAATATAATAATTCACATAATTTGATGTATTAATGAAAATCATTATTACATATATTCGTGGTGAGGTAGGATATGATGGGTTTATCATGAGTTGTATTGCATTACTGAACCACATGGGAAAGTATTTGTCCCATTTAATCTTCAATAGAATGTGAAATATTAGATTCATTATAAAAAATGACATACGATAAATGAAACCATGGCCATGATGTTTTATTGGAATGATGGATTTTCTGAAATTCAAAGAAAAAGTAAAAAATCACATGGGATTATGTCTACATGATTCATCATTCTTCAATAAAGATGACATGAAAAAGTGAATAAATTACATATTGAGGACCCGTATGAGGTATTATGTTGTTGAAGAAAAAACAACATTCTCTATATGTTCCTTATTGTGATTCCAAACTCCAATAATGGCCATTATGATGCTTAACCTAATACCAGTGATTAAGAGGCATAACAGATCAAATAGAAAATGTTTCCATATCTCAGTTAATCCATTAATAACTATTAATTATTTAAAACATAGAACAAATATTGTCCCTGCTTTTAGTTCAATAATTATTAATGTTTTCAAGATAACATATATTCCATTACCAGATATTCAAGATAATATTATGTGAGTTGAATATTTAATAAACATCTATTTTTTATTTAGTAAATATAATATTAATTATTTATTAGTGAAAATTTTAATGATATTTATTTGTACAATAACTAGTCATCACTCAAGTTCGGATAAATATTTTGAATAAAGGGAAGTTCCTAATTATATTTTAGATTAAAAATAAAATATATTGAATATTATTTTATTAAATGTTATTTAATTATAATTCAGGGGTTTAGTGAATTTCAATAAATTATAATATTGTTAATATTATCATTGACATAAATTACTATAGTGATTAAATAATATATATAGGTATCATGTGGAAATATTTATTTATGAAAAATATCGATATAATATCCGAATAATATTAATTTTCAAGAGATTCAATAACATTTATTATCGGCACTTTTATAGCTGAATTACATCATATTAATCCCTAGAGAGCTCCCTCTCCATGAAATGTCCCAATAATCGTGGGAGATCTTACTCCACTATCTACACACAAATTAAGAATGGTCATGGAGAATACTTTAGATGTGATTCTCGAGGTAATTAAAATCTAATGATGAGTGTGTAGGGATCTCCAACACTAGAACCTAGAGACTCCTACTACAATGATTATAGATTTTCATGAAACTTGTGGATCACCCCTTGTAACATCCAACACCTAGAAGCCAATAAATTTGTTCTTCAATTTGTGCCCCCACAAAACCTCAAGCACACTTCTCCATATGCTAGAGGCTACCGAAAAGTATAGAGTTTCTAGTTGGTCATGTGGAAACTATAACCTCTTTACCAGAGTATTCCATAATATATAATGTATGAAATAACAAAAACAGTGTCCAATAATCCAAAATATTCATTACCAATGATTTTGAAATCTTGTTATAACCATATGAAAATGATAAATATGCCATTCAATACTAACAATGCAAAAAGTGAATAAAACCAAAAACAAATATTAATATAAACATCCCAAAAAAAGTGTCATGGGCATATGTCTGATTCCTTATCCATGCACTATTGATGCCCAACTCAACTCCCTAGCACATGCCTTTCTCCATTTCCAAATCCTACAGTAATGAAATTTTATCAGTTACCAAATGGGAGCCATGACAGGGTTTGACTACAAATAAGTAAGCCACCACCAATGGTGTTTAAAAAATATACAGATTAAATATATAATTCATGTAAGAACTAAACAATTAGTATGATAAGTAGAAGTCATCTTGAGTATAATTAGATTATAATACTCACTTCTGAAATTTTGGCAATTTCTTCCATTATATCACATAATCAATTTATTTTAAATAATCTATGTGTCCTGAATTAACATCATTTATACTCCAGCCTAATCTGATAAATTATCATACATAAGGGAAAAACTCAAATTCCCTATCTCATAACATAAAAATATAACATTACCAATACATCTTATTCATGTAGATGCCTCAATATAGGTAGTCAAATCAAATGCAATCTCATGGGGATTAGATCAATTGTCCAGCTCCCAATCTAATTCATTCTAGGGGTTTGGTTTCCAGACTCAATCCAACCCAACCAATGGGAGGAGCTTCAGTACAACACCATAAATACTAGAAATCCATTTTCTCATCTGTATTCATTCAATTTCCAAATATACCAAATCAAAAACCATGTATCATAAATACAAATATAATTCACAATTCAAATTCAATTTTAAACATAAATAATCATTGGTCTATAACCCATTTACAAATTCACCAATAACATTATATAGCCAAATTAACATAATTCCCTTTCATATCTCAAGCCATTTATCTTATTGTATATTTTTTTAAAGTAACCTCATTGACATTATTTATCATTTAAAATGTACATCACATTCATGCATTTCAATTTCAATATAACTAATCATTAGAATCATTATTGTTACTACATTTAACCATTTTTACATTGTTCCAAAAAAGACATTATGTATTTAACAATGTCTAGGAATAACTATCAATAATAAATTTTCAAACACAACAAACATATCTACATGTTCATTTTGATCTCCACATTATCATACAACAATTCCATTAATAACATTAGTATTTCCTTGTTTTGGAATATTGGAACACCCCATGGTGGTCCTATATTAGTCTATTCATCCTCAATGCCTCCCACGGGGAACATCATTGGATTAATTTATCATATGTAAAACCATTTTACCAAATCCAATCAAATTACACAAATTCACAACACAATATAAACATTAACAATACCACCCATTCAGAAATCAACTTTAAGACCATGGAATATAACTTTTCAACCACCTACATCAAAACAAGAGATTAAATGATTCCTTTCCTCATACTTATATTTGAATTCAATCAATCATCGATTCCCAAACCAATAATCCACTATAAAAATAGGGTCTTTTGGTATTAGTAGTAGAATAATTCATCTAGAATACCTAATTCATAAATGAGAAGCAAGTGGAGAAAAAAATACACCAATGGCTTCAATATGTGAACAATGAAACTCCAAAAAGGATTTAAATGAAGGAAATTTTTAATTGGATGGATTTGATTGTTTACGATCATCACTGGGGATGGAGGAAGAATATTGAGGAGAACCTCGGGTGAGGATCTTTAAATACTAAAGGGGGAATGGAGAAACCATCTTTTAATGGGGCCCATGGTTTTGTTCCATGTTTTTCAAACCCTGTGAAAATGGAAAGCATTCCTATGTCTATGAGTGGTTGATTTGCAATGTTATTTGGGGATACAGAGATTATTTTACAAACTCAGGAAAAAAATCCCCATTTTATCCAAATCCTCCAAATGTGTTTTATTCTCCTTGTGTTATGTCGATGCAAATCTACACACTAGAATATAAACTATCTCTACTCCCTTTAACAACTCTATCATGATCAAAAAATATATATGGTGATAGCCACAATAATTCCTTGTGAATCACATCTTGAACCTGATCCACCACTGGAGGTAATAATGTTAACTCTACTCCCCCATTATCAAGCATACGTAGGACACTTATGTTGTGAGCTCAATCATTAGCCGAAAAACTGGCCTGACATGGCTTTCCTGAATGCCCCACTCAAAATGATGTACATAAGTGTCTTGTTTACAAAATTTGAATGCTAACAGACATCAAAAGTAGTCAATATGGACATGGTATAAAAATATCCAATTCATCCATTAAATCATATCAAACATGAAAATTTCAATAACAAACACATACCAATGTAAATGGTACCCAAAATAATCAAAATAACAACACTAAAAATTACTTATATTTTCTACCCACATCCCTAAATTTTAATCCATCGACATGATTCCACAAAAACATTCCAACACTAATATGAGGCCCCAGCCTTAAACCTCACTTAATATTGAATTAAATATATAATTCACATTGAGGATCTTTTTAGGTTTGTAGTTTTAGAGAATTAGGACATAAATCATCCATTATATCCCACTTTTAAATGAGGTGGTTACATAAAAGATAGTATTCATTTTCCCATCAAAGTAAACACATCTAAAATAAAACATGTAATCTTTCTTGACACTTCCTTGACACTATCATCACATCATGTACCATTCCCTTCACCCGTGAAAAACATTTAAAAAACTTGGGATGAGCATAAAAAGCTCATTAAGCGATACACCAATAAGGAAAACTATTAGTTTTTTAAAACATTATGTAAACCATGAATACTAAATCAAAGTAATTCTTTTCACATTTAAGAAGTAGTAAAAACACTTCCCTGGATAAAATATCATTACTTACCCTTTTTTAACCAAAATATTACCATAAAACACATATAATGAACACATAACATATAAAGGTAACTTGGGAAGTAAACATGCTTAAATAGAATAACCATATGGTCGACTTCCACACATATCACTACATGGAATAGCCATACGGCCGACTTCCATACCCAATGCATTGGAGGTTATAACGTAACCACCCATCCTGGTATTCATGGAACCACCCGTCATATGGTGTATCACGTAACCACCCATCAAATGTCCATGTACCATAATGAAATCATAACACATAAAACAATTATAAATGAATGAAAACATTCCAACATTTCAAGCACAATATATCACTCAAATATATTGACATAACAAATCCATTATAAAAACCATTTTCAATACCAAAATACATAAAAGTGTATATTGTATTTATTTACATTTAAAAATCATTACGATTTGTTGAGGAAGCCAAAGATCAAATAATACTCACAGCGGTGGAAAGGTCATTGTCACCGCGTACGTTAAAAAACATAAGTTTTTTCATATAGTAAAACGCTTCGTATATAAAAGATTCCGATTGAATAAAAGTAAAATTCCTAGGGGTTTATACATCGTATAAAATAATGTCTTGAATTAGAACAAAATATTCCTTAATGAAAGGAGATCAAGACGATGTCCAAACAAAGACAATATCCTAAGATTAAGGATAAATCAATTTCATAATTATGTGTGACAAATATAAATACACCCAATATAAAAGGATATTATGTGTAAATCAATCAGAGATCATCCACACATATTCATAGTACAACATAATCAAGAAGTAGAGGTTTAACCCAAAGAATTGAAATTGGGTTAAAAAGTTCCCTTACAGTAATTCGGCAGCCTAACGTTGTCATTATAAAATTCATAAAATAAGATTATGAGAGATAAAAAAAAGGTATCTCATCACATGGAAATATAATTTAAATAAATAAGGATATAAAATAACATATCCCAACATAAGAATATGTAAATTAAAATACATAACAAAAATAAGTCTTTTAAAAATAGGAGGGTAAAAGGTTCCCTTAACGATTTTGGTAACTTTCAAAACGTACACCTCATGAAATAAGGTTCATACAATGAAGTTGTAAATACCCATAGATTTGATTATATTAAAAAAATAATACAATAATGTGCAGTAAATAAACCACACAAAAGGAAATAGTGGCAAATGTTGCATGAATCTCACTGGAATAAAATTGAGATAAAAAATCCCCTATGAGAATTCGGCAGCCTAACGGGCCACTTAAAACATCCAAATATGGATTGATGAGATCAAATAGGTTTTATCATAATATTAACATAAAAATTACAGCAAGAAAAATATAAAATAACATCCCCCAACATAAGAAAGATGAGTTTAATGTAATTGACATAAAAGAGAGTACTTAAAAATAAAGAGAGAGGTAGGATCCCTTTCCTCGAGTCCAACTTGTCTTGTTCGTTTCATTATATTTCTAAACAATAAGAGTTTTTAAATTTATAATTACATAAGAACGTCCTTTAAAGATTATTATTCAATTAATATCACATATTATCATGTTATAATAATTATATTTTTATTTTAGTTCATATTAGACGTTTTTGTTGGTGTTCGGTACATGAGTCCAAAATGAACTTGTTTGAGAAGAATTGTCCATGTAGTAAAAATTACATCATCTCCATAATAGTATTAATGATTTGAATATCACATATATCCAGTATATACTCAGTTTATACAATTCCATAACATTTGGAGATAAAAAGAAAAGAAATTCGCAGTTCATGGAGACGGTAGGCCGTACGTACGCATAAACGATACTTCCATTTTTTTATCATATTAATAGAGTTAAAAATAATTGAGATATATATATATATATATATATTATAATTCCAGAATGATATTAAACATTTATATATAATATATACCATATATATCCATTTCATATATGTACTTATAATATTACATAGCATTTGGACATGATAATTGAAAGGCACCGTTCATGGAGACGGTAATCCGTACGTACACATGAACTCTACTTTCATATCTATTTCATACTTTAGTTGAATTAAAAAATAATGATACATAGGTATATTATAATTACATTATAATATCATATATAAAATCATTAACTCCATCCTTTATATTTCCCACATTTGTCATTAATGAATCAAATCACTTTGAGGGGGCGGTAGTCCGCACTTCCTAAAATGAAGATATCACGTTTACCGATAATGCAATCCATAATGGTATGGCATAAATGAAAAATAAAGAATCATAAAAAAAACATAGACATAAAATATATCATATATAAATATAGTTACATCATAATGGCCACCATGAAAGGTGTTAGAAGAATATTGAACAATCATCGTTTCGTGAGGCAGAAATTCGCCATCCACAGAAACAATATGTTCTTTAACCATTAGATGTTGGTGTGTGTCTGTGTATCTCAAATCCATCTCATAACAACATCCATGTATATAGAAGATACTGGTTTTTTAACAAAATATTGTTATAAAAATAGTTTAGGGGGTTGGAGAATCAAAATACAACAAATGAACATAAGAGAAAGCATTACCTTTAAAAGAGTTACGCCTTTTGATATGAGCCCAAAGGCTTTATTGGGAAGGATTTTACCCAATATGAGGACTCTATGATGAGGATAGAGATGTGGAGAGAGTAAAATGGAAGGGTTTGGCCGAGCTAAATGCTTGAGGTGTGTGGGAAAAGAGGTAGAGTTGGATGCCTTTTATAAGAGGAGAGTAGGGGCTCTTTTGAAAATCATGAAAGTTAAATTATTATGAATTTCCCTTTCAGATTTTTGAAGTCCCAAAAAGATATATTTCTAGGATAATATGATAAGGGTTCTAAATATACTCATCCAATAGTTTTGGACAAGTGTATGTCTTATATTTTACATTATCTTTTCATTTTATTTAAACCGTTTATTTATGAGGTAATCATTATATCATCATGATTTCATTAATAAATTAATTTCATTAATGTCTAAAAATTATAATTAACTATCATGATATAGGAAATCATTTTAGTGTTCTATCGAATATTTATAGTAAAAAATCTGACTTTTATAACCTCTTGTATAAATAGTTTTAGTAAAATAATACATGTTTGTGTCATTTTCACCTTTACTTTAAATAAAAGGCATTAAAGTCATTATCTCACACAAGTGGCTACATGGGGTCCCAAAAATAGACCCATGGGTTCTAATGGTCGTCAATAACTCATACTATAGGGTTAGTAAAAGTTTCATGGTGATTTCATATTTTTATAATATCATTTTTACCTTAAATTACACTAATTACCTCTAATCGCGATTAATGAAAAAAAGTTACTATTCACCAAAAAATTATTTTCATCCCATTGAAGCACATTTTACATACTAATGACTAGAATGTATGTCGGATTATCGAAATTCAATACACATTAGTGGTAAACATTCCTTTAAACGAAAAAAAATCAGTTTTCTTGACAGCAACTTAGTGGTTTCACTATTCTTCAAAAATTAATGTTTTTCAGAAAATTACCAAAATTTCACTCTAAGCTATATTTGATATTACGAATTCAAAAATGATGTCTATTTTACATAATTCAGTTCATATAAGTATCATTAATTAATTTAATAATTAATTCCCATTGTCAAAACAAATAGCGTGTTTTTAGGAAACAATATTTATCAAAAGATTGACATTTCATTATGTCAAATTTCGAAGTGAAATTAATTCCAAAGTCCACCATTGGATTAAATGGTAAAAATATATTAAAATTTCACCTTAAAAAAAATTCAAAAGATAATCTAATCATATAAATTAATTAGATTAAAACGAGGTTTTGAATTTAAATGCAACATTCTTCACTTATTCATTAAAAATGAACTTTATCGGAAAAATAAAAAAACATACACAAAGTGAATTTTGATGTCCCAATTCTAAAGAAGTATTTTATTTGGTCCAATAAAATTTATAAGAGTGAACAAAAATATTTTTAAAGAGGGTTCTCCATCAAAAGGTGATAAATCGACATTTTAGTGAATTTTAAAATATTTATGCTTAAAATTGAAATCTTTTATTATTTTAAGCCTTTATATTTTAGTGGATAAATGTAAAGACATTTAACAAACATATATAATCACATTTTAGTTATTCCTATTCATTCTCATCAATACAACGACTACGTGTGAACTACCATTTGAAATAATATTATAATATTATTGGTGAGCATTGTAAGATTTCAATAAAACTCATTGTTGCGTATTTGGTATGAAACCTAACATAGAATCCACTTTAAACTAATATTAATATTTTATTCACAAATATTAATAAAAAAGAAAAGGTAATATTTTTTATTTAACTTATAGGTTACATCCTTCCCCCCTTTTGGAAATTGCATCCTCGCAATTTTAAATTTGGGCATGGAACCTTCATTGAAAGTCCCACATCGGAAAAGGAGTAAATAGAACTATCACTTTAAAAGAAAGAATGAGAAGTAAAAAGGGCACCTGATTTAACCCATACTAGGATTTCATGTAGTAAAACATGGATATGGAAGATAAAAAAAAGGGTTATGTTCTGATGGATAGTGATAGAAAACATGTCTAGGATAAAGTTAACCACAAGAAAAACACAAACATGTGATGGGTTAAACAGTATTTGATTCCCCAGTAGGAAAATAAAACATACAACATTTTTGTTTTAAGTTACTTTTCATTGAGGAATTAATTTATGAGCATAACTAAAACATAAGGAAACATACTTACTTGTCAAGTTGACTTTCAACTGTTAATTTATTTCTTACCCAAACTCACATTTTCTCCAAAAGACGAGTATTTAGGAAGACATGTTCACAATAAGAGTACTATAACGAACTTCTAGAGAATCAACTAATCCACAAAAAAGAACTATATATTTCCCATGTCATTATAACTTAACCAAAACCAAAATGTTTTGCACAAGATCAGATAATACCAAAAATGGATAATCCTTTATAAAATGAAAATCTATTCTTAATCTCCAAAATTTGTCCAACAAAACCCAAAGTTCAACAATGACCATCTGACAAACAACGGTCCATAAAATTCTTCAAATTAAACCAAACTATGATTGAAACCCAAATTTATGAATGATTTAATCACAGAGTCTTCCAAAATAAATCACAACATTTATCTCCAAATAACATCAGCTTCTCTTATTGTCTCATATTGAAAAGTAACTAACTTAATCACATATCGTCCATGATCGGTTAATCATTTCCATAGATAACCCAAAATAGACTTACTATTGATTAATCAAATCATCTAACTAAAAAGAATTATTCAAAATAAATAGGGAATTCATGTAGTCTAGTGGTAGGGGATAAATACCAGTTTCACTTTGGTTGTGGGTTTGATTCTCGCAGCTCCGTCCGACGTGATGGGGTGTCACACGATCTGCGTGTTGTCCTTTTTCCAAAACTATATAAGCCTTAAAACATTACCCAAAAAAAGATATATCATCAGAAATAACAATACCATATTTTATCCTCAATTTTAAATCATGCCTTTAATTTTCCAGCATAACATATAGTAACCCATAATTACCTCAAATGTAAGGATCATATAAACCCAAATGGTTACCTTTATAATTATTACCTGAACATCCACATCGAGTGGGTTCTCTCATATATGAGGCATTAGAGAACTCATCAAGGTTCAAATGTTTAATCATAACTCCTTGATAGTTGGTTTAGAATAACCATGATATTCTTTATTGGACCACCCATTTCATCCAGTTTCTTAATCAAAGAACCTCCATAGTTTCCATCAAACCCATTGTCACATTGGTTCCTGCTAGGTCTATCCATTTAATAAAACCAAAATGGTCAGTGTGAGTATATCAAAAAAATCATCATATACTAAAGAGGAAGATAAACACTAATTTATACTTATCCAACTTATCTCAAACTCAATCTAACAACAAAGACTCTATCAAATATACTACCCATTGTGGTTATTCACAACTTGTCACTTATTCTTAAACAACACTCTAACCTCTAAAGTTATCTAAACCTACCTCTGATACCAACTATGAGGCCCCGACCTTAAACCTCACTTAATATTGAATTAATTGAATAATTCACATTTAGGATCTTTTCAGGTTTAGAGTTTTAGAGAATTCGAACATAAATCATGCATTACATCCTACTTTAAACAAGGTTGTTACATAAAAGATAGTATTCATTTTTCCCATCAACGAAAAAACATCTAAAATAAAACATGGAATCTTTCATGACATGTCCTTGACACTATCATCACATCTTGTACATTTCCCTTGACCTATGAAAAACATTTAAAAAACTTGGGATGAGCCTAAAAAGCTAATTAAGCGCTCCACAAAGAAGGAAAACTGTTAGTTTTTCAAAACATTAATTAAACCATGAATACTTTATCAATGTAATACTTTTCACATTTAAGAACTAGTAAAAACACTTCCCTAGATAAAATATCATTACAAACCATGTTGTAACAAAAATATTACCATAAAACCCATATAAATAACACATAACATATAAAGGTAACTTTGGACATAATCATACTTAAATGGAAAAATCATACCATCGACTTCCACACATATCACTACATGGAATAGCCATACGGTCGACTTCCATTCCCATTGCATTGGAGGTTATAACGTAACAACTTGTCCTGGTATTCATGGAACCACCCTTCATATTGTTTATCGCGTAACCACCCATCAAATGTCCAAGTAACATTATAAAATCACAACACATAAAAAATTATAATGGAAAGAAAACATTCCCACATTTCAAGAACAATATATCACTCAAATATATTAACATAAAAAATCCATTATCAAAACCCTTTCCAATACCAAAATACATAAAAGAGTATGTGGTATTTATTTACTTTTAAAAATCATTACGGCTTGTTGCGGAATCGAAAGATCAAATAATACTAGCGGTGGCGGAAATGACATTGTCACCGCGTACGTTAAAAAACATATGTTTTGTCGTTTAGTAAAACTCTTCATATATAAAAGATTCCCTTTGAATAAAAGTAGTTGTAGAAGGTGTTTATACAACATATAAATTAATGTATTGTATTAGAGAAAAATATTCCATAATGAAAGGAGATCGAGACAAATTCCCATACAATGAAAATATCCATAGATTAAGGATAAATCACTTTCATAATTATGTGTGAAAAATATAAATACACCCAATATAAAAGGATATTAAGGGTAAAACAATCAGAGATCAACCAAACATATTCATAGTATGACATAATCAATAAGTAGATGTTTAACCCAATGAATTGAAATTAGGTTAAAATGTTCCCTTACAGAAATTCGACAGCCTAACGGTGTCCTTATAAAATTCATAAAATGAGACGATTAGAGATAAATAAGGTATCTCATCACTTTGAAATATAATTTACATCAATAAGGATGTATAAGAACATATCCCAACATAAGAAGATGTAAATTAAAAGACATAACAAAAAGATGTCTTTTAAAAATAGGAGGGTGAAAGGTTCACTTATCGATTTGGGTAACTTTCATAACGTACACCCCATGAAAAAGGGTCATACAATGAAGTTGAAAATACCCTTATATTAGGAAATATTACAAAAATAATAAATTCATGGGAAGTAAATAAACCACACAAAAGGAAATAGTGGAAAATGTATCATGAATATCACGGGAATAAAAGTGAGATGAAAAATCCCCTTATGAGAATTTTGCAACCTAACGGCGCCACTTAAAACATCCAAATATGGATTGATGAGATCAAATAGGTATTCTCATCATATTAAAATAAAAATTACAGCAAGAGGAATATAAAATAACATCCCCCAACATAATAAATACGTGCTTAAAGTAAATGACATAAAAGAGAGTACTTAAAAAGAAAGAGAGAGGTAGGATCCCTTACCTCGAGTCCAACTTGTCTTGTTCGTTTCTTTATATTCCTGAATAATAAGCTTTGGTCAATTTATAATTACCTAAGAAAATATATTAAAGATTATTATTCAATTAATTATACATATTATCTTGTTATAATAATTATATTATTATTTTAGTTCATATCAGACGTTTTTGTTGATGTTCGGTACATGTGTCAAAAATGAACATGTTTGAGAATAATTGTCCATGTAGTAAAAATTACATCACATCCATAATAGTATTAATGATTTTAATATCGTATATATGCATTATATATTCATTTTATACTATTCCATAACATTTGGAGATAAAAAGAAATGAAATGCATTGTTCATGTAGATGGTAGGCCGTACGTAGACATGAACGCTACTTCCGATTTTTTCTCATATTAATGGAGTTAAAAATAATTAAGATATATATATATATATATATAATTATAGTATGATATTAAACATTTATATATAATATATATCATATATATCCATTTCATATAAGTACTTATAATATTACATAACATTTGGACATGAGAAATGAAAGGCACCGTTCATGGAGACGGTAATCCGTACGTATGCATTAATGCTACTTTCATTTCAATTTCATACTTTAATGGAATTAAAACATAATTATAAATATATATATTATATTTATAGTATAATATCATATATAAAATAATTGACTTAATCCTTTATACGTCCCCCATATGGTATTAACGAATCAAATCACTTTGAGGGGGCGGTAGTCTGCACTTCCTAAAATGAAGATATCGCGTTTACCCATAATTGAATCAATAAAGGTATGGAATAAATGAAAAATACAGAAGCATAATAAAAACATGAACAAAAAATATATCATATATAAATATAGTGACATCATAATGGCCACCATTAAAGGTGTTAGAAGAATATTGAGCAACCATCGTTTCGTGAGGCAGAAATTCACCATCCACGGAAATAGTATGTTCTTTAACCATTAGATGTAGGTGTGTGTAAGTGTAGCTAGAATAAATATAATAACAATATCCTAGTATATTGAAGATACTTGTTTTGTTACAATATAATGGAATAAAATTATTTTAGGGGGTTGGAGAAGCAAAATAAAACAAATGAACATAAGAAAAAGCATTACCTTTAAAAGAGTAACTCTATTTGATTCGAGCCCAAATGCTTCCCTAGAAAAGCATCTTCCCAAAGTGAGGCCTCTAGGATGAGTATAGGTATGTGGAGAGAGGAAATGGGTAGGGGTTGTCCGAGCCAAAGTCTTGAGGTTTGTGTGAAAAGAGGTAGAGTTGGGGGCCTTTTATAAGAGGAGAGGAGGGGCTCTTTTGGAAATCATGAATGTCATATTATTATGAAATGCCCTTTCGTATTTTTGAGGTCCCAAAAAGATATATTTCAAGGATATGATGATAAGGGTTCGAAATATACTCATCCAATTGTTTTTGGACAAGTTTATGTCTTATAATTTACATTATCCTTTCATTTTATTTAAACCATTTATTTAGGAGGTAATCGTTGTATCATCATGATGTCATAAATAAATAAATTTATTTAATGTATAAAAATTATTAAAAAAATATAAAGATATAGGAAATCCTTTTATCTTTCTAATGAATATTTATAGTCAAAAATAGGACTTGTATAACCCCTTTTAAAAATTATTTTAGTAAAACAATACATGTTTGTGTCATTTTCACCTTTACTTTAAATAAAAGGCATTAAAGTCATTATCTCACCCAAGTGGCTACATGGGGTTCAAAAAATCGACCAATGTGTTGTAATGGTCGGCCATAACTCATCCAATAGGTTCAGGACAAGTTTCATGGTGATTTCATATTTTTATAATATCATTTTTACATAAAATAACACTAATTACCTCTAATCGCGATTAATGAAAAAAAGTTACTAATCACCAAAAAATTATTTTCACTCCGTTGAACCACATTTTACATACTAATTACAACCATGTATATCGGATTTTCGAAATTCAATACACATTATTGGTAAACTTTCATTTAAACTAAAAAAATCAGTTTTCTTGACTACCACATATTGGTTTCAATATTCATCAGAAATTGAATTTTTTCAGAAAATAACCAAAAATTCACTCTAATTTGTATTCGATATTCCGAATTCAAAAAGGATGTCTATTTTACCTAATTGAATGCATATAAATAGCCTTAATTAATTTTATAATAAATTTCTTTTGTCAAAACAAATAGCATGTTTTTAGGAATCAATATTTATCAAAAGATTGACATTTCTTTATGTCGTATTTCAAAGTGAAATTAATTCCAAAGTCCACCATTGAATTAAATGGTAAAAATATCTTATAATTTCACCATAAAACCTATTCAAATGATAATATAATCATATAAATAAATTAGATTAAAAATTGGTTTTGAATTAAAATAAAACATTTTTTACTTATTCATTAAAAATGAACATTATCAGAAAAATAAAAAATCATTCACAAAGTGAATTTTGATGTCCCAATTCTAAAGAAAGATTTTATTTGGTCAAATAAAATGTATAAGAATGACCAAAACTATTTTAAATGATTGTTCACCATCAAAAGGTGATAAATCGATATTTTAGTGGATGTTAGAGTATTTATGCTTAAAATTGAAATCTTTTCTTATTTTAAGCCTTTGTATTTTATTGGATAAATGTAAAACCATTTATCCAACACATATAATAACATTTTAGTTATTCCCATTCATTATAATCAATACTACTACTACGTGTGAGTACCATTTGAAATAATATTATTATATTTTTGGTGTGCATTGTAAGATTTCAACAAAACTCGTTGTTGCGTATTGGGTACGACAAAGAACATAGCATCCCCTTTAAAGAAATATTAATATTTTATTCACAGATATTAATAAAAAAGAAAAAGTAATATTCTTTATTTACCTGAGATGTTACAACTAAACTAAACATAACCACAATATGAGATAAGACAAACTAATGTGAATCACCTATAACGAATAATGTATATACAAGCATGGATGATAAAAGGATCATAACTCGAACAATCTATAGTCTATCCTCACCACCTCCACATGAATAATAAACTCTCTGAAGGTTTCTATACCCTTTACATAAGAGTTTGGTTTGAATTCTGGGGGCTACACTACCATACAGATATGGATGCTCTCGCCATCGAGTAACACATTTTTCACTTCTTCTATTATGACTATAAAAACACCAACTGCATTATTGATATGGGGTAACCAACCCCATTCCACCACGAAGAATCATACATAGAATTCCATCATTTCTCATCTATCAATTGTCCCTATCATCAAAATCCACTAAATGATTTATTCAAGGAGAAATGAAACATTACAAGTCAACGTAAAAAAGTTGATCAAATAAAGAAAAACACTATGGCTGTCTAAAATGGTGGAGATTCAGGGAATACCCTAAAATTATATTGATCCACACATACTTCAGGCTATGGATGTCAGTAAAAATGATGTCCTAGAACTAGAAGAGTTGAGCGATGACAGCTAGTTTTTTAATTTGTTACCCTCTTTCCAGGTGTGGACCACATTGGTGTTGTTTTTGAGGTTCTCATGAAACATTCTAATGATATATTTAATTGACCATGGGATAAAATCATGGACATTTAATGAAATAAAAAAACATATAGAATTAGTTTCCACTTCAAAAATAGCCTGGATTTGCTGCTGAAAAACACTAAGGCTTGTAATCTTGGTCTTGGCCTCTGCATGTAGGGATGTATCGTGTCTATGCTGAATGGAAAATATTAGGATGACTAATCCATTTTTGTCATGAACAACATCCCCACTATGCATTAATCTTGAGAAACTGTATCCATCTATGTTATGATTTAAGCCCCTTGGAGGAGGTATCCAACAAACCCATTCTTCTGAAGATAGATTACCTCTAGGATGATTAACATTGTAAGAATTCTTAAAACTCTATTGTGATGGATCCTCCCTCCAGAAGCCAAGATCCCTACATGAATCATTTAGTAGGATATCCTGTAGATGAAAAATATTAGGCATGTTGAGGACACACCCACGTGATAGGGTCCCTACAAAACCTCTAAAAATACCCTATTCTATCATATTTTATAACTCAACTGGTGGTTGTGTACACTAAACAATCATGTTCCCCGTACTACAACACATATAGGAGAAAACACGAAAACTACCCTGAGATGATGGTTCTGTATTCTAAACAATATATCCTACACCTCCCTAGTGAATGATCTAAAAATGATGCTTCCTTCCATTTGATATCACACCACTGGATCACCCAACTAGAAATGCATTCCCACCACCAGGTACCTCCATAAGGTTTCCCTACCAAATAAGGGCTTGATCCATAACTTCAGAAACTATTTTTTATCATAACATACTCACATGGGACATAATGTCATGTTTAATTCCATCCAAAACACTTCTTTACATAGTATTCTTATCCCCTGTACAATATAGATCAAAACATTAAATTATAGGAAACAACTACGGTATTCCATAACAGTATGCAGCACCTAGTTCAACTTCTTAAACCATGTATCCCTAACATACATCATTTTCTATGAATTGAAATTTTCATGAATGATTTCTTATCAATGTTTCCATGAAATTTGTTAATCCTACTAGGCCTTAAAAAGTATATCCTACCTTTTATTCTCCTTCCCTTGCAACATGTAAGCCTCCAACATGATATTATTATTAGGAAGAGTCTATAATTAGTCTTGAGGGAACACTATACCCTATTTACTAGATAATTCAACAATAGATATCATATTAAATATGTAAAACAATAGACAATGAACTAACAAATTCCTTACTAGCAATTTTCCAATCAAGGAAAAACGTAAAAATGGAAAATATGCAATGTTGCGCTAAAAGTTCCAAAAATGAAACCATAAATAATGTCTAATAGAAACATCCACAACAAATGGTCTTCGCTCCATGCTTTATTCCTTGTCCATTCTCATCCAAGAACAACTCGACTCCCAATCACATGTACTTTTAAACTATTTATTACACCACTAATGACATCTTCACAGGTACCCAATGACGTCTCGAGTAGGGTATGAGTAAAAATCAGTTGGCCATCACACAAATTTTATAGAAATAACACTATCAAAATAAATAGTGAATACATGTAATAAATATATTTCATTATGAAGAAATGAAAAATCAGGTCCCCCTATTTAACAATATTCACCATAGCTACATTCATAATTTATTTCATTCAATCATGTAAACCATTTCGGTCACTTCATCAATGTGATATGAAATTTCATCATTTTATCATCTTCTTAAGCCGATATATTATCTTACATAACTGAATAAGTCATGTTACCTTTCTCACTATGGATAAATAGTTCATAACATAGACATCAAACTCACCTTAGAGTATGAGTCTAGGTAATCTCATCAAATGAAACGATTAGGGTCTTAGACGATCAAATCTGACACTTTAATAGAGACATTCTTGTGGTTTGTTTTATAGAATCAGTCCATCTTGATTCATGGGGGGTGCCTTAGTCCAATATCTTACTAATAAAAATGTAATTTCTATATTATTTTTCATCCAACTAAAACATATACAAAATAACATGCCATGATTAATCATTACATGTAAAATTCATAATTCATATTCTATTTAACACTTCATAAAATAAATTCACCTTAAACAAATAAAAAAATTATGAGAAACATTACATATAACATTTAACCAAATTTTATTTTATATCGCATTCCATTTCACATATTCAATAATTTCCTTAAATTATCATATTTCACAATTTTCATCATTTAATTTATATTATCCCATTCATTGCATTCAATTTCTATCTCACGTAACATTAGAATCATTGAATTTATTATATTAAACACTTTTTTCATTGTTCTGAACAATTACATATGTCATTATAAAATTATATTCACAAATATCAATAATCGTTTTTCATTCTCAACTAACATGTCAACATGTTAATATTGGGATCTACTTTATAACAAGTCATATCCATTGTTAAAATTACAATTATCCTTGGTCATGAATATTTTCACACCCCATTGGTGACTGTATACTTTTCTATCTAATTTTTACTCAAACCATGCAGATCTTGAGATGATCAATTCATCATTTATCCCACCATTCTAACAATTCTATTAAATGGAATCAAATGAACCACAATAGAGAACCATTAAAAAAATCACACGTAATGAAATAAACATCAAGAACATGGAATATAACTTGAAGACCACCTTCTATAAAACCAAACATGAATGCAAGATTAACCATATCCTTATATTATGATAAATTCACCCTTTGATGCCACATTAAAAGTTCAATTGGAAATGAGGTGTGTAGAGATTTTGAAGAAGAAGAATGACACCACAATCCCTAATCCAGAAAAGAGATGAGTGTGGAACATAATACATAACCAAACATTCAATCCACTAATAATGAAACACCGAATATCATAGAAAATAAAAAGATTGATAATTTGAAATATCTGGGTTTTAAGATTCATCGCTATGGCTATAGTAAGAAAAATAAAGAAGAAATTAAATTGAGGAACTCAAAATCCTGAGAATTAAAATGGTAAAATGCCAATATTAATGAGGTTAATGGTTTTTCAACATTGTTTTGCAATCCATGAACCAAAATTGTGTCTTCCTCTATCATAGAGGTGTTGAGTCAGTCAATTACCCGAGGAGCACTACCTGATTTGAAAAACCATGATCCAACTATGCATAATGCCTCTATCTAGGCTTGCATGGTTTATCCTCCCCTCATTCATGGTTTATTGAACTATGACCTCATTTCTCTTATATGAAATGGTTTGGGTTCATGGCTCTACCTAAAATAAAAAACCTAAATCATGCATTGGATTGCCAAATTATCCATACTACAATTTTTTGATCTGCAAAACAACCTCAAGTTTCAAAATTCATCGATAATACATTCCCTTGACAACAATAAGGAAACTAAGACAAATAAATATAAAAGCACATTCATTGATAAAATAAGGTATCTTACACATCTAGAGGGAATCATCCCTTGATTAATATAATTCAGTGACAATAAAAAATAGATCTATTTTATGATTCTTCTAAAAATAAATAATTTATCGTCATGTAATTTTTTAATGGATGAGATTATTTATAAATAATATCATATGATCTAGAGATATGGTTCTGGGGTATTATCCCTAGTATAATTATTATGTGATTCCATTGATCATGTTGTTTATAGACATGTAAATCATGGATTGACCATTGATTATGACTTAAAATAGATGTTGGGAATGATCCATGGCATACTTCTATTGAACCCAGATACAACAAGTTGTATCTGTGCATTCATATATTATTAATAATTGAATAAATATAAATTATTCTTTTACAAATTTTTAATTTAGTTTTCAATTTAAGATTAATCATTTTTTATCTAAATTTATTGATATACTTATTACTCTTTTGTTTCAAATTAATATAATAAAATTGATTTTTTTGAATAAAATTAATTATAAAATATCATCTGGATGTGATAATGAAACTAGTCTAATAACAGAACAATAACCTATATGTAACACATATGTAGACGTGGTGTTCTAGTCTTCTATTAACTAATAATTAATTCAAAATTAATAAAATCAAAAAATCATATATTACACATTGTATCATTAATTTTACACCTCATGTTGATGGGGATATTCTATCACACAGTCAGCCACATTAAATTAAGTGTAACTTCCAGACACGGTGTGTAATATTTTAGTCATAGATGAGTCATGAATCTTCATATACAACCTTCCTAAATTGTGACTGTGTAACTCATAGACAACACTACATCTATCCCATGTGCACATCATGAACTCTACAAATTTATTTTCGATGTTTTAAATGCCAAGTCCCTTAGTTCATATCTCAGATAGATTGTGAAAAAAGTCCATGTTGTGTAGGGGGCTTGCACATGAAATTCATTTTATCAAATTTATGAAAAATGAAAAGGCATTTTAGTATAATAAGAAAAACATATAAATTTTTTTTTTGGTGTTTCTTCATTACGGTGATAAGACATGCCATGTGATGAGTTCTAATATATAAAAATGATAATTAAATTTTTGTGTAGTGTTTGAATGTTTATATCAAGTATCAGCCGTATTATAGTTATTTTTGTACATATATTTAAGCATACCATATGAAATAAGTATTAGGTAATAATTGTAATCATTATGTTGATAGTAATGGTCAAAAATGTATATGATAATTTGGGTATAACCTATCTCTCATGAGTAAAAAGTGTATGAGTATAATATGTATTGTGTTGTTAGGATGGGTACTCATTGTGTTGCCTCCATGGTACATTTTTTTACATATTTAATTTTAAATAAACTTATTTAATTTTTATTAAAAATTTGAAGGATGAGAATCTCATTGATGTTTATATGCGACTTATGATAAAATAATTGATTAATTAATGAATAAAATTAGTTGATTCAAGCATGATATATCATTATAATGAATGACTATAATTTAATACTAATTTTATTAAATTCATAAACCATTTCATGCATGTTGATAATCATCCTCCTAGACCAGACCATTCCATGTGAATGGTTTCGTTAAATTTATTATCAAATTCATTTTTTTTCTTGTCTGCCATCTCCCTTCTTAGTTATGGGTTTTCTTGAAAATTTTATAATTTTTTAAACAATTTCCCACACATGTGGGTGAATAAAATCATATGTAATTGATAATGATTCCATGATATTAGTGGATGTTCTTGTCTAGAGCTGAGACGATACAATTAAAAAAGATTCGCATTAGTGGATAAATAGAAAATGGAAACATGAACCATAAGTGGTACAAGGTTTTCCCATCTGTCAATGATTATAATATCATCCACAAATAAAATAATCATTAGTAAAATATATGTGAAATTTATCATTTTGTTTTCAAACAACCCAATCATACATCTTATGTTTTTTTTTCTAAAATTAATTTTCATCCCGTGTACTACTTTTTTTCTTATAGGAAAATTACTCAATAATATATTTCTGATGTTTTTCATCAAAAATATCTTCAACCAAATGTAGAAAAATGGAAATTTGAAAACCCAAAAATCCAGTTGTTTGTTTAGAATAATCATTGAAAAAGTGTCATTGGTGATTTAGATCAGCTGATTAGAAGAATAATGTCATTAAAAATATAAAATCAAAATCTATCATTTTTATGAAAATTCGAACCTATGAATCATGATGAGGTTTTAGGTGTAGATGATTTGAATAATGAAATTAAATTTGAGGTCAATGATTATTATAAGAAAAATGTTTTGACATTGGTTGAACTTATTAATGATACTTCTATAATTTTAGTAAAATGGTTTTTCAAGAAACAATTTGATGAAAATGATAAAAGAAGGTTATAAATAAATCTAAACCTATTACTAAAAGTTATAATAAACATAAAGGAATAACCTATTGAGAGAAATAAGCACTGTTAGAAAGATGTGTACTTATTCTTACACTTATAGATTTTTCAACATTCATAAATTTTAAAATATTTCAAATAGATGTAATGTGTTCTTTCCATAAGAGATATGTTCAGTTCAATGTTTCTGTATAACAACCAACCGAAGATACAGAAATTTCATAAAATGTTGAAAAACATAAATACTTTTTATGGACTTAAGCAGACCACCATAGCTTGGTATAATAAGTTAACAATATTTTTTTACAAAACAACATTGTTATGGAATCAATAGATCAAACTCCTTTTTCATAAATGAAGTGAATATAAACATTATAATTGTTCAAATATTTTTAGATGATATTATATTTTGTTCAAATCAAAATTGTTAATAGAATTATTCAAGGATCATTGAAATCAATGATGTAAATGGGTATGATGGGTGAGATTACAAACATTCTAGGTTTACAAATTTCTTGAAAACTAGATGCATATTTTATATGTCAACATTAGTAAAAAAAAATTATTCGCAATAAATTCAGGTATGACAACAATAAAAGTAGTATTACACCCATTGGATCCCCCAATATATTATGTCATTATAAATTAGAGAAAATGGTTGATCAAAAGTCTATTAGAGCTATGATTGTATGTTTACATTATTCAACAACTAGTCATCTAGATTTTATGTTTTCAATATTATTATATTCTAGATATCAAACCAATCAAAAATAATCTCACCCAAAAGATTTAAATTAAAAATTCATTATCATAAGGGATCTATGGAATTATGGTTAATCTATTATTCATGAAATTATTTTTTAATTTCTTTTGATGGATAGAAATATAGATGTATATGCTCAATTAAAATATGGGTTGAATTGAATGTTTAATAAATTATTTCTTAACTTCATGAAAATATACTTTTAAAAGATTTAAACAATATGAATTCTCTAACCATATTTGGGTCATAAAAAATGGTATAATTGGATGGGACCATGTCCTTTTATAAAGAACCAAATCATAAAAATGTTTATCTTAATGAAACTGAAGCATGTATATCGTAGGGACATAATCTAGCTTAAAATGTTTAGAATCATAACATTCAGAGTATATTAGAATTAAAATTTAAAATATTCATATATATTCTATAAATAACAAAATACATCAGATATAAATAATTATAACTAAAAAAGTATACAAGTAAGAAATATTTTAACCCAAATAGAAGGGTATCCAACAACAATAAAAATTGACACTTAATTTATACATTCATGATGGTTTTTCTTACCCACCAGAGGGCAAGTACTCGATAAGAGTACCAGAGTATGTGTAACACCCCAAGGTTCCACGGTATGTTTTCCTTAGAATAATGCAACAACATGTGTTGTACTCAACCTCGAGTTCTAACACACCACAACTAATAAAAATAGCCATTATTAATAGTAATAACCACCGTTTAAAATTTCATAAATCTTATTTATCAAAATGGTCTTCATTTTTGGATTCGGTATAATGAATTAGCCTAGGGTGAATTTTTGGTATTTTTCTGAAAAACATCATTTTTTGATGAATAGTGAAACCACTAATTGGTAGTTAAAAAACTGATTTTTTTCATAAAACAAAATTTTACCCCTTCTGTGACATGAATTAACAAAATCCTAGAGACACAGATGATATCAGTATGTATAATGTAGTTCAATGAGAGTAAAATAATTTTTGGTAAATAGTAACATTTTACATTTATTTACCATGTTTAAAAGTAAAAATTATAATTAAAGGTAAGAATGATATTATTTTTACCCTGACACTTGTCTTAATTATATTGGATAAGCACAATTCGACCAAAAAAAACCTTAGGAATAAAATATGAACCTCTTTGGTCCACTTGGATTAGATTAGGACATTTATTATTATTTAATTCAATGAAGAGATAAAATAGTTAAAATCTAAAATTAATAACTAAAACATTTTTAATATAGGGTTATGCATAAGATAAATTCAATTATAAATATTAACTATAAATCAAAAAATATTTACTACATAATTTTATTTTATTTATAATTTTTAGACATTAAATAATTTAATTTATTAATGACACAATGGTGATACATTAATTACCATAATAGTGAAAAATTAAGATAATTGATATTATAAATACCCAAATAAATATAATTCGAGACCTTTTATAAATTCCACTAATTTAATAGGTTAATATGAAATTTTATGATTTATTTATGTAACATTGTTCGAATTAATCATTTTTTTATGATTTTCAAAAAAGTAAATTTTCCAAATAGTGTCAAAATTGACATAAAAGAGTTTTAAAAAAAAATATTATATTATTAATTGATATTATATTCCTAAAAATGTAAGGTTCAGAAAAAGGGATTAAATATTATTATATATGACATTAATAAACCACTTGAGGTTCTCTTGGATGTTTATAGTATGTTTATTAACCATATAATATAAAAATATAAAGAGACATAGTAAAAGTGAAACTAATTAACTAAGAGTTAATACTTAAAGATACGGTTAATTTATTGACACATTCCTATCTAAATCATATTGGTTGAGTTGTTTTCGACCCATTCCCGCCTTATCCTCTAAATAAATCACTTTGAAGCCATTATACACCGAATAAGAATTTATTACAAAATAATATTTCGAGTTTTTCCTAAGGTTCCCATCACCCCTCTTATAAAAGGTCACCCCTCTTCTCTCAATCTCACACCTTCAAAGCAATTTGGCTTGTCCATCCTCGGCCCAATTACCCTCTCAAATTCTCTCCCTTTTTCCTAGAATCCCTCCATTAGTTAGGAAGCCACCCTAAGTAGTTCTTTTGATCAAATCAAAAGGAAGAACCCGAATAAAAGTTAACATTTCACCACCCTCTTTCAAGTTCCTTTCTTCTTCCACTTCTTCTTTGTTTATTATTTCCATTGTAAAATAATATCACCAGTATCTCCTATATAATGTGATGTTATTATAAATATGCCACAACCATATTCAGTATTATAAACATCATTTGAATGACATGTCACCATACATGCGTACGTACGGCTTACCGTCACCACGTCATGGTGTAATTGTTGTTCAATACATTATTATTTTTATTGGTATAATAATTATTATAAATGATGTAAATAAATCACATGACATTATAATGATTCTGTATATATGATATACCAATCAATTATATTTTAATATCAAATGAATGATATTGTCGCTCGTCCATACTTACGGAATACCTGCTCCACGATCGCGATAGGATTCATTCCCCATCGTATCCATTCATGAATAATTTTATTTTGATGGTTAAAAATAATGTTTATAGATATAATATCATTATGAATATGAATATGATACAACAAATCGATTACAATCAATTCTTATGTAACCAATCATATTAGGAGAACGAATCAGTTATCACCCGAAATGACGATAATATTAAGATAATATAAATAAAGCAATGTTAACAGATCATATATGATATCATATTGATGTATATGATTATTGTATAATTTAATAAAAATGTTTTAACTATTATATAGGAGGATAACATACCATCGACTAAAGAAAAGTACAAGGTAAGGGTTTACTTCAAAATCTCTTCTTTATCTGAGGTTGTTCAAACGTATTTATCTACTAGGACCTCGTTATCATCCACATCCATGATTCATAAAAATGTATTTCAAAACTTTTTTACTATTCAATATACAATGGGTTAATGTCATTTATACCCTCATACATTTTGGAAAGGTATCATTCTGTCATTTTCCAAACAATGTACTTTTTGACCTTTTCGACAAATTTAAGGTAAGAATGTTTTTTTATCTTATAAGGCGGGTGCAGTTATTTTCTGCCGTTATAACTTCTTCGAAGCATCACTTATAATCTTATAAAAAGATTTTAAATTTAAATATTTTATTTCATAATTATGTGACTTTTATATGATTTCAAAAATAAGATAAATTTCCCTCAAATAGTTACGTTTTCTTCTATGTCAACATCCTTTAATGGATTTTAAGTTTATTTGAGGTTGATTTATTCTGATACAAAACTAACATATTGTAATGATGTTTTTGTGATATGATTGACTGTGGATGTACTATTTTTATACCATTCATGGTTTATAGTTAAATTATTTACATTTTGTATGATAGTTTTAATACGATTGCATCTGATATGTTTAAACCTATTCATATGAAGAATGTATTGGACTTAGTAAGTGATGGGTGGAGCCCGCTATAGTTCCTCAATGCATCTGTAGGCCTCATGAGAAAAGTAGACATGGAATTGGCCGTGTCCCTTTCACAAATTGATTTATGGTTTTGGCCGAGGCCTTAATGATTTTAGAAATCTTGGGCGAGTCCTTGACAAAATGTTTCAGAATGTCTGGCATTATACATTCCCTCATTATGGAAATAATATTGATGGTTCATGGGGTTATTCGACTAGTAGAATACCCATGATTATGTTTTATTATGGCATTACTTACTCAGCTCATATTCCAGCATTAAAAGTATTCATGTTTATTATTGGTGAAGACATGTGGTTTCAAATATTCACCTTACTTATATTTTTATCATTTTCTGCTGTATTACATGCCCTTACTGAGTGTTTGAGCTCACCCCTTTCTTATGTTTCATTTTCCTAGGATATGAAGAAGTTAGTTATGATTGACCTGCAGGCGTAATCTAGGAGGATAGGATGCTTCTAATGAAATATACTTTTGTTGTATTTCTCTTCAAGATGTAATTTTTAACATATGTATGAATCGTGTTTTCAAGGATACTAAACATATCCGTCATTATAGAAATTTTCTTTCTTGTGATCATGAATATGTTATGTAATAATGCACTGACTCTAGGTAACTAGGTTTGGGCATTACAGTTGGAATCAGAGTAATATAAGTACAAACCATGAAAACTAGATTTATGTAATCTTTGATTAGAGCACATATCCCTAAGATAGACATTGAGGGTTAGTATAGAAGAACTTCCTATAGTTATGGTATTGTATAGATTTTGTGAGTTTTCTGAGAAAAAACATCCATGTCTGGAAACGAGCAGGTAGAGGCGGCTCTAGCACAGAAGTACCTAGGGGTAATCCCCGAAAACAACGCATTGAGCTAGACTCGAATGAAAACTTGTGCACGACAACGGGCATTGTTGCATTCTTGGTTACGACACTCTTGGGGGACATGCTTAGGATAATTCTCATTTTCATTACAAACCATTATGAAGGGATATGATTATATACTTTCCCAAAGAAATTTTTTATGATTATGGATTATATCCATATACTGTACAATTTATGTTAAGTGTTTTATGATTATCGAATTATGTATTTCGATTCTTAAACTAATCTAGATTATGCCACTTTATAGAAATGGTGCCTAGTGGAAGAAATGGAAACTATATCAATTCACAAACTCCGTGTAGGGATTTCCCTCCTAATAAAGATAATTATAGTGGTGCTGGTGATACAACCGGTGCTGATCAACTTCTCACAATACTGGGACAACTCACTCAGGTTATGAATAATAACCTTACTCGTATGGAGCACCCTAATCCGCAATGTGGAGGATCAATGTATGATCGTTGCATGAGGCAATAACCACCAACATTCAATGAGAGTACGAATCACATAGTAGCTGAACACTGGATATATTCCTTAGAGAAAATATTCCATGCCTTGGAGAGTTGTGAAAGGGAAAAAGTTGTCATGGTAGTTTATCGTCTCACTGGAGATGCTGATCAATGGTGGTCATTGATACAAAACATGAAAGAAGATGATGAAGTATCAAATATTGAATGGAGGGAGTAAAATAGTTGTTCTTATAAAAATACATTTCTCGAGACCATCGAGCAGATATGGAATGGCAATTTCTAAGTCAGAGGCAGAAGGAGGATGATAATGTCGCAATGTATGAGTCTAACATTACAAGGTTAGAGAGGTATGCTGTAGATTACATACATAACCAAAGAAGTAATATTGATCATTTCTTTGATGGGTTAAAACCATTTCTCCATCGAGCATTAGTCTAGCAATCCTTCTCGTTATACGAATATATTGTCTCATGCGCTATCAAGACGGAAATTGAATTCTCTATGTTTTATGACTTTAAATCAAATCATGATAAGAGGAGATCTGTTGAACACTATGGGAAAGGAAATAAGGAAACATGGAAGAAGGGTAGAATTGAATTTCCACCCTGTGATAATTGTGGAAGGAAGCACCCTGGTGCCTGTCTAAAATGAAAAAGGAGTATTCTATAAATGTAGAAAGAAAGGCCATCTAGACGATGATTGTAAAGGAAAGAAAGACGCTATAGATGTTCAATGTTACAATTGCAGGGAGATGGGACATTATGAGAATGAATGTCATATGAGTCAGGGGGCCTTACCTCAGAAGAGGCCATGAGAACATGTCCAGGCTTATGCTGTAACTGCTATTGAGGTAGAAGCTCTGAATGATGTGGTGGCATGTAATTTAATGGTTTCCCCATGTTTAGAAAATGCATTATTTGATTCTGGATCATCTCATTGTTTCATATCTTCCCATTTTTCAATGAAAATTAGATATTTACAATTTTATTTAACAAGAGAGTTGTCAGTCAATACCCCTAAGGGATGTATCATAACTATAATGTTTTGTGGATCTGTTCCCATTAGGGCATATAAATGTTCTTTATTTGCTGATATCATCGTCATACCCATGACTAAATTTGATATAATCCTCAGTAAGGATTGGATTTCATACCATGATGCGAAATTTTATTATAAGAAGATGGAGGTTACATTTTTTGATGACGACGATAAGGAACACCATATCTATAGAGAAGAATCGTTGCAACTTAATTCTTATCAAGATCCACACCCAGTAGCTCAACTAAATTCAATTATTAGGGAGGAAGTGAACGAAATAACTATGGGTGAGGAATGAAATATTCAAATAGTGGATGTACCTGTTGTAAGAGAATATGTTGATGTGTTTCCGGAAGATTTACCAGGACATCCTCCAAAATGAGAAGTTGAGTTTTCTATTGATTTAATACCCATTTCAAGGAACATATCGAAGACCCCTTATAGAATGGACACTGTGCAATTAGTTGAATTAAAGAAACAACTAGAGGAGCTAAGTAATAAAGGATTTATTCTCCCTAGTGTTTCTCTAGGGGGAGCCCCAGTCCTTTTTGTTAAGAAGAATGATGGATCTATGAGGTTGTGCGTTGACTACAGATAGATCAATGCTATAACAATAAAGAACAAGTATCCCCTACCTCACATTGATGATTTGTTTGACAAACTACATGGAGATCAATACTTTTCAAATATTGAACTTTGATCTGGATACCATCAGTTGTGTGTGAAGAAGGAAGACATTCTGAAGACAACATTTCAAACAATGTATGGGAATTACGAGTTTACTGTAATTCCTTTTGGATTGACTAATGACCCCTCTGTATTCAAGGATCTAATGAAAAATGTTTTCAAGGAATATCTCGATGTCTTTGTAGTGGTATTTGTTGATGATATCTTGGAATACTCCAAAATCCACGAAGATCATGAAAATCAATTGCGCATCATCTTGAAGACTCTTAAAAGACATGAATTATATGGGATATTTTGCAAGTGTGTCTTCTGGATTCAGAAGATTTCTTTTCATGTCTATATTGTCTCGAAGGATGGAATCTTTTTTGATCCTTCTAAGACAAGAGCAATCAATGAATGGCCAACACCGACGAGTATAACCGATGTACACAATTTTATTGGTTTAGCTGGTTATTATCATCATTTAATCCAGAATTTTTCCCGATTTGCTAACCCATTAACGAAGCTCACACGTAAAGTGGTTAAATTTGTTTTGACAAATGAGTTAGAAGAATGATTCAAAGAACTGAAGTGAAGATTAGTCAACGCTCGTATATTGACTCTAAAATTTGGGAATGATGGGTTCGTTATTTATAGTGATGCATCGATGAAAGGACTTGGTTGTGTCCTAATGCAGAATGATAGGGTTATTGCCTCTGCATCGCAATAGCTGAAAATTCATGAACAAAACTATCCTACTCATGATCATCAGTTAGCTGCTGTAATTTTTTCTTTGAAGATATAGCGACATTATCTCTATGGTGAAAAATGTGAGATATATACCGATCACAAATGTTTGAAGTATATCTTCTCACAAAATGAACTCCACAGGAGGCAAAGGCGATTGCATGAACTACTCAAGGCTTATGAGTGCATGATACACTAACACCCGGTGAAGGAAAATAAGGTGGTAGATGCATTGAGTATAAATGATCACGGATTTTTGAATACGATGAGAGTGTAAAGGGATCTTATTTTCATGGATCTAGTAATGATGGATATGGGAATCACCATGGAAGGTGAAACATCAAATATTTTTCAAATGGTTGCCAAACCATCTATAATATAAAGGATAAAGTGTTCTCAGACCGATGATGAAGATTTTAAAACGAAGAATAATGATGTGAATGATGGGAGATTATGTGAATTTGTGTATGAATATGGAATTTTGAAGTTTGGGAATAGAATTTGTGTTCTCGATATACGTGGTCTAAAAAGAGAATTGTTGGATGATGCCCATAGTTCAAATTTCTCTATAAACCATGGGAGCACCAAAATGTATAAACATTTAAAGGAACATTTTTTGTGGGACAACATAAATAGGGATATTGTTGATTTTGTGTCAGGATGTATGGTTTTTCAATACGTGAAATCTGGAAGGCGACAACATGGAGGAGTCATGCAACCTCTTCCCATACCTGAGTGGAAATGGGATAACATTACGATGGAATTTATCATGGGACTACCAAAGGCTCCCAGATGAAACAATGCAATATGGGTCATTGTTAATCGACAAACCAGGTCAGCACATTTTCTTGCTATATGGGTGGATTTACCACTAGAACGTCTAGAAACACTATATATTAATGAATTTGTGAGACTTCATGGAGTACCACTATCGATTGTTTCTGATGGTGATCCTAGTTTCACCTTAAGATTTTGGAAAATTTTTCAGAAGGCCTTGGATACTGAACTTCGTTTGAGCACTGCATGTCATCCTCAAACATATGGACAATCAGAACGAACTATTCCATCCTTAGAAGTCATGTTGGGATCATGCTCACTTGTCATTCAAGGTATGTGGGATCAATATTTACCTATGGTATAATTTTCCTATAACAATAGCTTCCATTCCAGCATTCAGATGGCAACATATGAAGAGTTATATGGAAAGAGATGTCTCAAACCCACATGTTGGGATGGCGTTTGTGAAAGAAAACTTGTAGGCCCAGAACTGGTGGATGAAACGATGGAAAATGTGAAGGTAATCCAAAACCACATCAAAGCATATCAAAGTAGGCAGAAGAGCTATGCCGATAAATGAAGGAAGGATTTGGAATTCCAGTTGGGATATCATGTTTTCATAATGGTATCTCCATGGAAGGGAGTTATACGTTTCAGTAAGAAAGGTAAATTGAGTCCTAGGTACATAGGACCATTTGAAATTCTAGATCGTATTGGGGTTGTGGCTTACAGTTTGGCGATGCTGCCAAGTCTGTCCAAAGTTCACGATGTGTTCCACATATCACTGTTGAGAAAAAATACATGCCTGGACCAATGCATGTACTCACATATGAGGAATTGGATCTGGAACTCGATATATATTATTCCGAAGAGCATGTCAGGATTCTTGATACGAGAGAGAAAGTGTAGAGAAATCGGACGACTCGTCTAGTAAAATTTCTATGGAGAAAACATAAGATGGAAGAGGCAACGTGGGAACACAATGAACTTATAATAAAGATCCAACCAAGTCTTTTTATGTATTATTACCCTATAAATTGTGAGGATGCCATTATTTGAATGAGGGGAGAATGTAACACCCCAAGCTTCCACGGTACGTTTCCCTTAGAATAATGCAATAGCGTGTGTTGTACGCAACCTCGAGTTCGCCACAACTAATCAAACATACCGTTATGAATAGTAATACACACTGTTTGAATTTTATAAATATTATTTATCAAAATGTACTTGATTATTGGATTCCGAATACTGAAATTAGCTTAGGGTGAATTTTTTGTATTTTTCTGAAAAACTTCATTTTTTGATGAATAGTGAAACCACTAAGTGGTAGTTACAATAACTAAATTTTTCATAAAACATAATTTTAACGCTTCTGTGAGTTGATTTTCCAAAATCCGAGAGACATAGTTGATATCAGTATGTAAAATGTGGTTCAATGAGATGAAAATAATTTTTGGTGAATAATATCTTTTTACTTTTACTACCACGGTTAAAAGTGAATAGTGTAATTAAAGGTAAGAATGATATTATTATTACCCCAACACATGACCTAATTCTATTGAATAAGCATAATTCGATCAAAAACAGTCTTAGTAATAAAATATGAACATCTTTGGTCCACATGGATTAGATTAGGACATTTATTATTATTTAATTCAAGTAAGAGTTAAAAGAGTTAAAATCCATGATTAATAAATAAAACATTTTTAATATAGGGTTACTCATAAGATAAATTCTATTATAAATATTCATTAGAAATCTAAAAAGATTTCCAACATTTTGATATTTTATTTATAATTTTTAGACATTAAATAATTTAATTTATTTATTACACAATGGTGATGCAGTAATTACCATAATAGTGAAAAATTAAGATAATTTATATTATAAATATTCAAATAAATATAATTTGATAATTTTTATAAATTTGACTAATTTTCTAGGTTAATATGACATGTTAGGATTGATTGATGTCATTTTATTGAAGTAATCATTCTGTTATGATTTTCCAAAAAATAAATTTTCTATATAGTGTCAAAATTTTGATAAAAGTGTTTTTAAAACAAATATTATATTATTTTTTGATATTATATTCTAAAAAATCTACGGTTTGGAAAAAAAGGCATAAATATTATTATATATGACATTAATGATCCACTTTAGGGTTTCATGGATGTTTATAGTATGTTTATTTACCATATAATATAAAAATACAAAGAGACATAGTAAAAGTGAAACTAATTAACTAAGAGTTTATACATAATGATAAGGTTAATTTAGTAATCCAGACCTGTCTAAATCCTATTGGTTGAGTTGTTTTCGACCCATCCCCACCTAAGCCTTGAAATAAATATCTTCAGAGCTATTAGAAACTAAAAATGAATTTATTATTAAATAATATTTCTAGCTTTTCCTAAGGTGCCCATTACCCCTCTTATAAAAAGGCACTCCGCCTTCTCTCAATCTCACACTTTCAAAGCCATTTTGCTCGGCCAAACTCAGCCCAATTACTCTTTAAACTTCTCTCCATCCATCCTATAATCCCTCCTTTAGTAATAAATCCATCCTAAAGATTCCTTTTGATCATATCAAAAAGAAGAACCCGAAGAAGACGTAACGTTTCCACCAACCACATTCAAGTTCCTTTCTTCTTCCACTTAAACATTGTTTATTATTTCCATTCAAAAATTATAACTCCAGTATCTTATTTATACTATGATGTTATTATTAATATGGAACAACCATATTCAGTAATCTACCCATCATTTGAATGAAATGTCACCAAACGTGCGTACGTACGGCTTACCGTCTCCACATCATGGTGTTATTGTTATTCAATACATTATTATTTGTATGGGTATAATAATGAGTATAAATGGTGTAAATAATTAAAAAGAAATTATAATGATTCTGTATATATGATATACCATTCAATTATATTTTAATAACAAAACAATGATATTGTTGCTCGTGCGTACGTACGGAATACCGTCTCCACGAACGCGATAAGATTTATTCCCCATCATATCCATTCAAGACTAATTTTCATTTGATGATTAAAAATAATTTTTATATTCTTAATATCATTCTGATTATTAATATGATACAACCAATCCACTACAATCAAGTCTTACGTAACTAATCAAATAAGGAGAATGAATCGGTTATCACCCGAAACGACGATATATAATACTAAGATATTATTGATAAAGCAATGTTAAAAGATCATATATGATATCATATTGATGTATATGATTATTTTATAATTTAATAACAATGTTTTAACTATTATACATGAGTTTAACATACCATCGACTAAGAAAATGTAAAAGGTAAGGGTTTACTGCACAATCTCTTCTTTATCTGAGGTTGTTCATACGTATTTATCTACTGGGACCTTGTTATAATCCACATCTATGTTTCGTAAAAATGACTTTCAAAACATTTTTACAATTCACTAGACAATGGGCTAATGTCATTTATACCCTCATATGTTTTGGAATGGAATCTTCCAGTCATTTTCTAAACAATGTACTTTTTGACATTTTTGGAATATTTAAGGTAAGAATGTTTTTTAACATATAAGGCGGGTGGATCTATTTTCCACCATTATAACTTCTTCAAAGGTTCCCTTACAGGCTTATAAGAATATTTTCAAATTAAATGTACTATTTCATAATTATGTGACTTTTAAATAAATTAAAAAAAGTGGTATTTCCCTCAAATAGTTTCGATTTCATCTATGTCAACATCTTTTAATAAATTTTAAGTTTATTTGAAGTTGATTTATTATGATACGAAACTTCCATATTATAATGATGTTTTGTAATATGTTTGACTATGGATGTTTTATTTTTATAACATTCATGGTTTATAGATAAAGTATTGAAATTTCGTATGATTGTTTTAATATGAATGCTTATGATATATTTAAACCTTTTCATATTTTGAATGTATTGGATTTAGTATGTGACGGGTGGAGCCCGTTATAGTTCCTCGATGCATCGGTAGGTCTCATGAGACCACTAGATGTGGAATTGGTCGAGGCCCTTTCACAATTTGATTTATGGTTTTGGATGAGGCCTTAATCATTTTAGACGTCTTGGTTGAGGCCTTGAAAAAATGTTTCAGAATGTCCAGCATTATACATTCCCTCATTATGGAAATAATATTGATGGTTCATGTGGTTATTAGACTAGTAGAATACCCATGATTATGATTTATTACGGTATTAAATACTCAACTCATATTCCTGCCATAAAAGTATTCATGTTTATTATTAGTAAAGACAAGTGGTTTCAAATATTCACCATGCATTATACTTATGTCATTTTCCACTATATTACATACCCTTATTGAGCGTTTGAGATCACTCCTTTCTTTTGTTTCATTTTCCCAGGATATGAAGAAGTTAGTTATGAGTGACTTGCAGGCATAATCTTGGAGGCTAGGATGCTTCTAATGAAATATTTTTTTTGTTGTATTTCACTTCAAGATGTAAAGTTGAAAATATGTATGAATCTTGTTTTCAAGGATACTAAACTAATCGGTCATTCGAGACATTATCTTTCTTGTGATCATGCCAATGTTAGGTAATAATGCACCATCTCTAGATAACTGGTGTCGGGGAATTACATTATGTCTTTTAATCCCCTCAATACCTCAAATATTAAGGTAGTAAATACCTCTATCTTTTATCCATATAAGACCTTGATTATACAAATAATCAATTGGAGTCTCACAATGGAGAAAAAGTTGTTCCCATCTAGAAAAGATGTTGAAAATTTGCACTAAGAATGAGATATTTTCTCTCTAGAAGTCACATCATAGAATCACAACGCATTTTAACACTGTACATGTGGGTCTAACTCTTCAAATGGATAGGGTATTTATAGGAATAGGTTCCAATGGTTAGATCCCAACTCCAATTGTCATATTATTCCTTAAATATAATAGGGACTAATACACTTGGAACTAAAACAATAGTTGGATAAAAAATGATTTTATAACATTGTTTCATGAATGAATACATTGTAAAAAATATCATGTGTAAGAAAAAGTAATAATAATAGAAAACTATATCATGTTTAAGAAACATATGTATAGTTGGATGATATAAACTGAAATTTTACATTAATGAAATTTGGTTACTTTATGAATAATATTTAACCATATTCATAATGAATTGAGAAACAAAGTCTAAATAGATGAACAATAAAATTTTCAAATATTGTTTATTCAATTATTAAATTCTGTTGAATTAGGAGTCTGAATTAAGATTAATTCAGTATTAGAATTTTAGATAATTTGATGTCTGAATTTTAGATTATTCGTAGACATAATTTCAAAGAATTCATTGTTTTAATTTTAGAATATTCAGAGACTGAATTTTGTAGAATTAGGAGTATGAATTTTAGAAAATTTGGAATCTGAATTTCAGATAATTTAGAGTAGTAAATTAAAATAATTCAGAGTCTGGATTTTAGAGAATTCAGAGTTTGAATTTAAAAGAATTTAGAGTCTGGTTTTCTAGATATTCATAGTTTTAAAATAGTATGAATCAGTATCTATGAAACTGTACAATTCTGAGATTTATATACAAGGTTCTGATTAATCTTATGGGAATGTGATCATAATATAAATATTATTACACTTCAATAAGTATCATTAAGAATAACATATAAAATCATAATTCTGGATTATGTAAATAGATTTCTTTAGAGAAAGACAGTATTGGTTATGAAAATAATTCATAGAGAAAGATCTTATTCCATAATAAAATGCATTTGAGATTTTCAATAAATAATGGAATGGAAATGTCATAATGGAACATATTAACATTAATATCTCCCATTTTTTGGAATGCAAAATCTACACTACGAAAAAAATAATGAATAATGTTTCATGTTTTTGAACATTAGAAGAAATACTTATCTCCCTTTACATATGAACCCTAATGAATACCACTAACTCCACTTAGGTTATGAAATCCATAATGAATGTTTTCGTGGCTTTCTTTATGAAGTTTCTTCTTCTTGATGATGAATATCTTATTTGGGTAATCTCCCACTTACATAATCTCCATTTTTCATAGGGAATTATCTTCATTTAACATAATATTCATTTGACCATTAATTTCTCCCACATTGTTATCTTCAAAAAGGAATGGGAGAATGAAAAAAAAATATTTCCCTAGATGGTTTAGAAATGGTCTAGTCAAAAAATAGAAAGATAAAAAATTTCATTAGAATAGTAAAAATGTGTTACAAGGAAATATACAACTAAATATTAGAGTTTTAAGAAATTTTTTTTCCTATTATTCATTCAGCATTATCTTTATCAAGTTTTCCTTCGTCATCATCACTTATTTGTAACCATCCTCATACTTCTTGAGCAACTGATCTTGATCTTGATTTTTCTTCCCTTGAACTTATGTTCAATATTCTTGAGATGTAATAAATTTGGCACAAGACATTACTTCATCTTCATAGTAATTGGTTTTTAATCCTAATATTCATCGAGTTCTCTTTCCCTTTTCTAAATTTGAGAAAATATATTAAACTTTCAATTCAGGTCTCTATGTTCATGAAACTGGTAAACAAGATCACTATCCATATCTTCTGAATGATCTATTGTAAATTTCATAAGCATGTTATCTGACTTATCATATAAATTCTTATGAAATAATGAAAGGATCCATGACTTTTAGTTCATAAATCCATGACTTGGAAAATTTTGTATATCCTTATATTATCTCTAATGAGAATCGTAATCAATGTGAATTGTTTTGAACTCAGATTCAATTTTTAGAAACTTCTCTATGAGAATTATTTTAGAATATTAATTCGGATTGATAGTTTGATGATGAAACTACAATATTTATTCAACTGTTGGAAATAAGGGATTTGTATTCACAGCATCATCATGGACTGAACCTAAAAACCTAGTCCCATGGAAGAATAAGATTCTGAAAGAGATGATTTTTCTGAAGAGATAATATTATCATTCTCCTCTACATTCATTTTTGTGTTCTAGAAAAAAACCGTGACTGATTTTTCAACATTATCTTTCAATGGAGAATAAAAAACCACATTATTTCATTTTTCATATTTAGAAATTTCCACCTCAACATTTGGATTTTGATGATAACTCTTGAAAACATGAAAAATATTATCATCATTAATATTAACTTCTTCACCACCATTATCCACAAATTCCTTAACATCACCAGGATGAATGAAATCATGATTACTTATTTCGTCATCTGAATGTTTATCAACCACATCCAAAGAATAATAATCTTATCCAGGTGAGATTATATTGGTTGACTTATCATGGGATGTCTGAATAGACAAAATGATAGAAGCACTATTCATCTCATCATATTCTTCCACAATGTTGACAATATCATTACTCTCCTCTTCCCCACCCTCTTCTTCTTATTCTTATTGTTTCTATATATCTTCTACATTATTAATAGGTTATGGGGACGGAAAATTATTTATCAGAGTCTCTATTTAAACTGACCCACACATGAAGGGTTCTGGTAACTAAAATTTTACGGATTCATTCTCAGTATCATATGAAAGGCTAGAAAAATTTTATCATATATTATTATCTACATTATCATTTTCTCTATATATTTATTCCCAAGATCATTAACAGCTTGAATTTTTAATGATGTATATTCAGAAGGATCTAATCAATGCACTGCATCAAATTCTATTTATTTTTCTTCTATCTTCACATGGTTACCACTTCATCAGAGAATTTAATTTTCTTTTTTGGATTTAGTAGAGAAAATAAATGTTCGGATACTGGATATTTCACATTTGGTTCTGGTTGTTTTTTTTTCATTAGAGTTTTTGTAGATGTTTCACATACTTCTTTTTTCTATATAGTAGCTTTAATTTAACTTTCTAGAAGATCATAGATCCTTACTGACTTAATATTGAATCCAACATTCGTTATTCTCAATGAATAGTCACATAACAACATAATCATAAAAAATTTGGGTTCTGAGGCCCAATGAATTTTGAATGATTCTTGAAAATGAACAATGACCTTCAAAACATTAACTGAATACATTATTATGTTAGACATGAGGGTTCCATTCATGATATTGTTGATTTTCAGAAGGAAATAGATTATGTGGTTTATCATTCATAGATTCACCACAAAATCATTCATGATGATATAACATATCATAATATAATCCTCATTCCCCTTTTATGGAATGATAAATTCTTCCAAACATTGTGATAATAATCTAAAATTGGTTGAATGATAATTGATATTTGGTGACATAAATCCATTATGATCAAGGCACTTAATTACCTTATACTTCTCAAAACTACCTTCCTTGTCTAAAATTTTTTTAGAAAAAAATAATGCTTCACCTTTATAAGGTATACTCAGAATATGTACATGGATGTTTAATGATAAATAATATGTTTTTCCATATCACATGAAAGAAAAAACATCTATTCCTCTTTCTTCATAAATACTAACTAAATCGTAGAATTAAATAAGGGTGTGAAGATCAACTAGATATTAAATATTTGTCATGGAAACACAAAGACATTCCAATCTATGTTTCTAAATGAATTTTCATATTAGTGAACCATAATTCACAATGGAATTTGGATCAACCAACCTTTCTATGTAATTGTTTCCATCGTGATGTTTTTTGTTAGAGGCCATATGATATTTTATGGCCTCTTCAAGAGGCATCCAAAATGAATGTAAAATAATAAAACTTAATATTTATTATGAAGGTTGGTAGAGTGTCGATGAAAAAAAACATTGTAATAAATTTTGATGGGAATGAAATGGGTAGCCTTTATATAGGATCATCCGCGACAGTTCGTATTTTTAAATCAATCAAATAGTTTTAATTTAGTTGATATATACTTATGTTTGATATCAATTCCAATAAATGATTTTGATTCTTCTAGTCTTATGAGGTTTTAAGAAAAAAATATGTTCGGGTTTATGGAAGTTGAATCCAATAATGCCATCATAAAACAATATAGAAATACAAACATGTAAAAAATGAAATTTTAAACATTTTAATTAACGAAACAGACCCTTCATATTTCTCATTAAGAATTGTTAATATTGGTAAGTTTCTTCATATATTAAAATTTTATTTTATGAAGTATAGAAATTTTATATTTCAAAAAAAATTGGTTCTGAATAAATAAAATTCCAGGTTCTGAAATATGAAAATTTTAGGTTCTAAAATATTACAATTTCATGTTCTGAATTATTAACATAAATGATTCTAAAAAGAAAATATTATTTAATGAAAATGAAAGGATCCTAAATAAAATTAAGTTAATAAAAAAGTGTAATCATATCTACTCCCCCTATGAAAAATATTAGCTTAATTTATAGTGATATATTTGAACAGAAACTGAATATGGATGATTAAATTACAGTTATCATTTCTAAATTTGTTAATATATTCAAATTGAATGTAGGGTAAATATATTGAAAAAAAACATGATTATATTGAATTCTAATATACTGAATAATGTCATATCCTTTAAGTATGTGTTACTTGAGAAAGAGATGAAAATTATCTATGTGCTTTGCACAAGATTGAAGATCAAAGATTTGGATAGGGAAATGGAACTAGTATTATAAGTTATTATCTCTATTTTGGGAAAACTCTATTCCATTGTCTCTGTGTGTGTGTTGCGTAGACAATACATGAGCACAAAAACATCCAAATATTACAAAATCATCATCAGTAGTGGAAAGTGCTATTATTTGTAGCTTCATTCATGACCAAACAACTAAAGAATCACGTATGAAATTAAATTTTACAGATGTTTATTTTTAATACATTCTACATCAACTAAAATATACATCAGATAATCATTTCAAAATAAAATCATTCTTATAAGATTAGAATTATCCTAAATCCAAATTTCCCTTTATAGAGAAATGAATACATTTCACTACATTTAAATTAGATTCATTTGGATTAGATTGATATCTTTCACATAAACATATAGAAATCATTATGTTTTTATGACTAGATTTTATTTATAATAAACTTCCCATCAAACCTATAAATGATGATTGACGTAAAAATTTTCATGTGTCAACAAGATCAAGTGAATTTTATGTAATGCTTGGATTAAATATACTTTTAGTGATGACATATCCATACATTTTAATATTATATTTAATATAATTATGATAAGATATATATGTTCCTTTTATGTTTCTAGAAATTTTAAAACCAATGGAAAATATTAACACACTCATCACACTCATTTCAAACTCATATTTCATGAGATTCACAATTCAATCAGTAAATATTGTTGAGTTTATCCGAATGTAATGTCATCATAAATAATTTGAACAATAATATCATTTTTCGTATATTTTATTATAAAAAGCTTTGGGTCAGTTTTTTCTTAACTGAACTAGTTTGTATCAAAAATAATGTATGAATATCATACCAATATTTCTGTATTTTATATGTCCATATACAGTTATAGTGTGTTTAAAAACAACTTCATGATGTTCTGTGACTTCAAATGAAGGAGGTTGTTCGACATAATCTTCATCGTGTATATATCTGTCAGGGAAAACTCACTACACATCCATTTAAATATGATCAATATTTAATAATTCTACAATGGCTTGTACAATGCGTATATATTCAAGTCTAGATAACGGTGTGTATGTTTATTCATTGTCTATTTCTTCTTGTTGATTATAGAATTTTGAAACTAATCATTCATTATTAATTAAAATGATTCATTTTTCATCAGATTTATTTATGAAGACCCATTTTACACTAATTACAGATGATTTATTTGGACTTTCAACCATAGACTAAACTTCATTCTTTTCAAATATACTTAGTTCATCATGGATGGATTTAATCCAATAATCATCTCCAAAAGCATCATCGGTTTTATTATTGTAGAGACCCGAAGCCTGACGTACATGGACATTACATTACATTGGCAGAATACATGATACATAATTAAAACAAACACACAAGGACCGTAATAGTTTAGTGTCTTTGGAAACTTGGAACTTAATCTTCTAATCGTGGTGAAAGATGTTCAGCATCTCCCATAAAGATCTTCCCCTTTTTTTTCTTACCTAAAACCTTTCATTATATCCTGGGTAAAAGAAAACATATAAAGGCTGAGCACAAATGCTTAGTAAGGTTAATCATGGATAAAATAAAACAAATATTATACATTTGAACTTAAAAACATGAACATAATGTTTAAACATCAAAAGCTTGAGTAATGACATAAAACATGGAAGTACGTAAGGCATAGATACTCATAAAGAAACATTAATCATGATAAAATATCATGGGAATAAAACATGTAATTTGTGGCATCCTTTAAGCACTTGTTATGATTTCCATAGTAGCCAAGGCATTGCTTCCAAGACCATCTTAGTGGATAGAGTCCCTTTCTGAATCGAGTCACCCTCGTTTCAGTCCTGTTTCACTGAACCGGTATAACCTACCATTCCATCCATGTCTATCTCATTAGATATAAAATCTTTACCCAATGCATTGGAGGGAGATATACGTCCCACCCATATCATAATGAAATCATTCTTACTTGTGCCACAAAATAAACATACATCATTCATAATAACCCAATAAATAAAATGGGTTTCATAAACATCATCACATCATCACATAATCGATATAAAAGAAATGGATATCATTTCATAATAAGAAAAGGGAAACCATGTAAATCATAAATACAATATACTTGAAACATACACTTATGAAATATTTTCATCTTAGATGGAAAATGGTTTTGATAAAACACTTGAAATGAATTCTTGAGGAAAATATCCTTTATTCATTAAAATAATATTCTTTTCACAAAATGTCATGAAATTCTAAAAGAAAGAGATTTTGTTGTAAATATTCAGGAAATCTTTTGGAGGAAGCTTCATGAAAATAAGGCTTTATAAAACTATAAAAATCCGTTCACGCCGTATAAGTTAAAAATAACATTTTTCTTGTACTTTTGTCAAAAAAGTCAAAAAGTACCTCGTAAAAGAAAGATTCCATACATACCACATAGTAAAAGTCAAAAATGGGTAAGAAGGACATTAAACATACATGAAAGAATTTTTATAAAACATGGACATGGATGATAACAATAACCCCAGTAAATACGTACGGATAAGCAATCTCGGATAAAAATGAGATTTGTGAAATTATCCCTTACCTTAGGTCTGATATTCTTAGTATGGTTCCGAACCTCATGTATAATGGTTTAAATTATGTCATTGACTTATTAAAAAATCATATTCATTGTTATTATATCATATACGGTTCCCTTATGACTTTATATTACCCGTTCTTTTGTAAATTCCATGTTAAAGGTCATTTTTGGGTAAAATCTTTTCTTTTGTCGTAGGCATTTGGACTTGTTGTTTCTTGACATTATTATTACTTATATCATGATTTAATTACTTCCATAATATAAAGCATGATTTATATATCATAAATATTCAGTATATATATGTATATATAATAGAGAGATAAATGAAATGAAACACACCGTTCATGGAGACGGCAGTCCGTACGTACGCATGAACGCTGTTTTCCTTTCCTTATTGTCTTGATTGGAAGTAAGTAGATTACATACATATATATATACATAAAACCAGTATAATTATTATGTTATATATACCATTATAATAACTATATATATACTTTATAATCATTCTTGAATGGTTATCATGGTGAATGAATCTCATCGCATCATGGAAACGGTATTCCGTACGTACGCACGAGCGATGATATCATTTCCATAATTATTGGATTGAATTGGAGTGGATGATATAATATTTCAGAATCATTATGATGTTATAACAACATTATATATTTATAATTTACACCTTTATACCCATCCATGTAAGGTGGTGTTGGAGAAACATATTACACCACGGCGTGGAGACGGTATTCCGTAAGTACGCATGCGCGGAGATTTCATTTTTCTGTAGGATTGATAGAAGGTGGATTAGGGTTGTTTCATATTTATAATAACATATCAGTATGTAAGTAATACTTATGTTATTACTTTATCATGAAACAACTAAAGAAGAAGAAGTTGAAGAAGAAAGAAATTGAAAAGATCAGTAATGGATATTACCTCTTCTTTGAAACACCTCTTTGAATCCTCCACTTAGGGAACTAATATTGGTCTTTGAAGAATACCAGGACCTTTAGGATTATTATAGGGAAGTGGAGAAGGGAAATAGGCAGGGATTGTCCGAGCTTCAAGGCTAAAAAGGATGTGAGGAGGAGGGGGAAGAGGTTCCCTTTTATAAGGGAGGAGAGGGGCACCTTAGGAATATCTGAAAATATTGTTTTATATTAAAGTCAAAATCTATTTATAATGGTTCCAAAGGGTCTTATTTCGAAGATAAAGTGGGGATGGGTCGAAATCCTATCAACCAATAGGATTTAGACAAGTTTATGTTATTATTTTAACATTATCAATTAGATTTAACTCTAAGTTAAATAATTTAACTTTTACCGTGTCTTTTGTTTTCTTACACTATACGGTTAATACACTTACTATAATATGCCAAAAGAACCCCAAGTTGTTTATTATTAATATATATATCCTTATCTAATTCATTTGGCCGAAACATAGATTTTTAGGAATAAAATAACAATTAATAATAAAATATTTGATTTAAAAACTATTTTGTGTCAATTTTGACACTATTTGATATATGATTTTTGTGAAAGTCATAAAAGAATTATATGTTCGAACCAAGTTGATTAAATCAACAATAATATATCATAGTAACCTAGAAAATTAGTGTAATTCATAAAAAGTCTAAAATTACATTTATTTTGGCATTTATAACATCAATTATGTTAACATTTCCTTAAAAGGGTAATTACTACATCATCGTTGTGTCATAAATAAATTAATTTATTTAATTTCTAAAAATTATAAATAAAATACCATTATGTAGGAAATCTTCTTATCTTTTTAATTAATATTTATAATCTAATTTAACTTATGTATAACCCCGTATTAAAAATGTTTTAGTTATTAAACTTTGATTTTAACTATTTTAACTATTCATTAAATAAAATAATATTAAATGTCATAATCTAATCCAAGTGGACCTAAATGGTCATATTATATTCATAAGGTTGTTTTTGGTCTAATTAAACTTATCCAATATAATTAGGACATGTGTTAGGGTAATAGTAATATCATATTTACCCTTAGTTACCCTATTTACGATTAACCGCGGTAAAAAAAGTAAAAAGTTACTATTCACCAAAAAAATTATTTTCATCCCATTGAACCACATTTTACTTAATAATGAAAATCATTTAAATTGAATTTTTGAAATTCAAATAACAGAAGTGGTAAAGTCCCATTTAAATGAAAAATCAATTTTTTGTAACCACCATTTTGTGGTTTCACTGTTCATCAAAAATTGAAGTTTTTCAGAAATATACCAAAATTTCACCCTAGGATAATTTAGATATTCCAAATTGAAAAATGAAGTCTATCTTACCAAATTCATAACATAGGAGTTTCATTACTTAATTTTATAATTATATCCCGCTGTTAAAACAAATAGCGTGTTTTTAAGAAACAATAGCTATCAAAAGATTAACACTCGTTTATGTTCAATCTCACAGTGATATTAATTAAATTGACTACCATTAGATTAAATGGTAAAAATATATTCTATTTACACTTTAAAAACCTTAAATTTTCTAATTTAACCATATAAAGTATTGTGATGAAAAAAGTTGTTTTCAATTAAAATATAGCGTGTTTTTACTATTCATTAAAATATGAAAGTTATCAGAATAATATGAAAAGTTTATCCAAAGTAAATTTTTATATCCTGATTCTAAATAACAATTAAATTTTGTCAAATTGAACTTATAAAATTGTCAAAAACTAAATTTAAAGTGGGTGCGCCATCAAAAGGCGGTAAAACTGCATTTTTTTTGAAAAATACTTATTTTACATAAAAAATTTATTTTCTTCTTATACCATATTCTAGAAAATGTGTAAGATGAATAATAATGTTATAAAATTCAAAATTTAGTTAATACTATTCATAATGGCTAGTTCATAACAATATTATAATAATATATCGTTGTTTAGTAAAACCTGGTATTGCGTATAACACACGCTATCGAGGAAGGTCGTGATTGCGTGTAATACAAGGCAAGTCAAGGATGCTTGTTGTGCAAGATCCTTTTGGTGTAGCGTACAACACAAGAAATTAATGAAATTAAAAATAATAATTTTCATAAAATCTCGGGGTGTTACATTCTCCCCCCTTAAAATGAATTTCGCCCTCGAAATTCATCGGGGTTATAAATGGTTTACTATTTTAAAGTTTCTTTGATAGAAAACCACATCATAAAAAGGAATACCAAAACTTATCTTTAAAAACTAAAGTATGAAACGTAATGGTTACCCAAGTTAACTAATCACTGGGTATCCACATAGGAGAACATAGGTGAAAATATGGACATGGTAGAGAAATCTAACCATCATGTTTTGATGGAGAGTGGTAGGGAACATGGCTATGGAAATGCCAGAAATCACAAAGCCATAAATTTGTGACGATCTAAGGTACCATCTGATTCATCGGGTATAAGGGAACTAGGACAACATTTTTTGTTTCCAAGATCATTTCCCTAAAGTTGATGAATTAAAAGAAATACTTACATGATTTTGGTACAATCTTACTGTTGTTTGTGAATTGAACAATTTATACTTCATCCCTTAAAAAAATGAAGTTGAATTTGTTATTCGTGATGTGTTTGCAGATCATGTGATAGAATGACGGGTCATTCTATCTCTTTCGAACAATATGGTAGTAAAAGTTATAAGTCCATCTTATGGTTAGATTAATCGTATATGGTTCCAAAAATGAACTTATACTTCATATATCATACCGCTTAATAACATAAAACTAGTTTCTACTAACCAGGGACTTCCTATAGGCCAGTGGTAGGTGATAAAGGCCAGTCGCACTTCGGTTGTGGGTTCGATTCCCACAGCCTTGTCCGACGCGATGGGCTGTCGCCCGTCCTGCAGGTTGTCCTTTTTTTAAAACTACATTACTATAACATCACATGAATAATATATAAAAAAAGTTATATCCTTAAACAATACTAACTTATGGTCAACATAATCCATTCCAATCTTTAGGCTTATCCATAATACTGCATTCCACTCTCATAATATAGTGAAAACATTTACCATAGATTTAATACCATCGTTGATCCCCATATATCATAAGATATGTCTTGTTGGTCACATTCAAAACATTTGAAGGCCTTAATCATGTATTCTCTTTAAAAAATGAATACACATTGAACCATAGTGAAAACATGAATGTAGATAAAAGTTAACACTTTCCACAAACCAAAATCCTCAAAATTCTTTATACTCAAACCATGATATCACTTAGTCCTTTTATCAATCATGAGCTCATGAATACTATCAATCATATTAGATTCTCTTTATCCCTTCATTATGTGCATATCATCTGCTTTCAAAAAATATTTCAATCACTCTTCATGGTCACCGATGCCATAAAATTATTGAAAACCACAATAGACGAAAACATAAATATTTTAATATTCCACGATACTATATACAACACTATTCTGGAATCCCATTACATAAACACTTAATCATTCCACCACATCTTTGACATATTCAACATCGCCAATGGTGATCGCATGTGACTTTCCTTTGTCATTTGCCTTAAGTGGTTGCTCATATCGATCATCACTAACCCTTGGATTAGGTCATTTATTAGCATAATGCCCCATTTCCATGCACTTGAAGCATTGAAGTGTTGGTGGTGCGTTCTCCATAGTCTTTTCTTTATTCCCATCATTAGAAACCCTTTTTCCATTACTTCAACACTCAGCTGCTCGATGTCCTTCATTTCCACACTTAAAACTTTTTCTAGTCCCTTTAAGACAATCTCCACCATGATTATTTCCACAATTTGTGCATAAGGAAACATTCATATTCTTTTCACCATTATTCTGAGATTTCTCCTTGAACTCCATCTTTCGTTTCTTTTCAAAACTAAGAGATGGATAAGTAACACTAACTTCCATTTCTACCTTGATAGCACAACGCAATATTTCTTCATAGCTACTGAAGTCTGTTATAGCTAATTCCCTTCGAAGACTTGGTTTTAAGCCACGTAAGAATCGAACAACTTTACATTCAGGTTGGATGATAATGCCAGATGCATACCTTGCAAGTCTTGTAAAATTCGCTTCGTGTATACCAACAGATTCATCATCCTTTTTATTTATTTCAAGAAACTCCTCCATCTTTGTTCGATGAATACGAGGGAAGTAGTTATTGAAAAATAAGTTCTTGAACTCGTCCCATTCCATGGACTCAATTTCATCTCTTGGCCTCGTATTCTTGATAAGATTCCACCATTGATCAACATCACCTTCCAAACGATATACTGCTAAGATGAATTTATCATGTTCAAGACATTGAAGAACTGAAAATATCTTTTCAGTGGTACTAATCCATTGTTCAGCAACAAGTGGATCAGAAGACCCACTGAAAGAAGGTGGATGTTGCCTCATGAAGGACTCAATAGAATATTATTCCATTCTCTGCTAATTTGGAAGTCTAGAATGATTCATAGCTTGTGTAAGTATAGCAATCAGATTTTGAACTCCATCTCCCATAACATTGGCTTGTTCAGGAGGACAATCATTGCATTGTCCATTACATTGATCAACACGGTTCCTTCGGGTTCCAACCATCGTCTAAAACCCAAAAAGAATAGTGTGAGAGGAAAAAATCTTGCTAGGGAAAACAACATAATAACGGGGGAGTATCCTCAATATCTAACATCTTAGGTTAAATTCTATGATTGTTACCATAGTTCTAGGATTGTATCCTATACGTATACTTATCCTTAGGGACATCCCTAGACATACCTTAGAAATATCTCTAGGGATCTCACTAACGTTTTCGCATCCTAGTTTCTAAAGGTTGACTAATCCTTTCCTCTTATACCAATTGTGGAGACCCGAAGCCTGACGTACATGGACATTACATTACATTTGCAGAATACTTGATACATAATTAAAACAAACACACAAGGACCGTACCAGTTTAGTGTCTTTGGAAACTTGGAACGTAATCTTCTAATCGTGGTGAAAGATCTTCAACATCTCCCATAAAGATCATCCCCTTTATTTTCTTACCTAAAACCTTTCTTTATATCCTGGGGAAAAAAAATAAAGGGTGGGCTCAAATGCTCAGTAAGGGTAAGCATGGATAAAATAAAACATATATTATACGTTTGAACTTAAAAACATGAACATAATGTTTAAACATCAAAAGCTTGAGTAATGACATAAAACATGGAAGTACGTAAGGCATAGATCATCATAAAGAAACATTAATCATGATAAAATAGCATGGGAATAAAACATGTAATTGTGGCATCCTTTAAGCACTTGTTATGATTTCCATAGTATCCAAGGCATTGCTTCCAAGACCATCTTAGTGGACAGAGTCCCTTTCTGAATCGAGTCACCCTCGTTTCAGTCCTGTTTCACTGAACCGGTATAACCTACCATTCCAGCCATGTCTATATCATGAGATATAAAATCTTTACCCAATTAATTGGAGGGAGATATAGGTCCCACCCATCTCATAATGAAATCATTCTTACTTGTTCCATAAAATAAACATACATCATTCATAATAACCCAATAAATAAAATGGGTTTCATAAACATCATCACATCATCAAATAATCCATATAAAATAAATGGATATCATTTCATAATAAGAAAAGTGAAACCATGTAAATCATAAAGACATTATACTTGAAACATACACTTATGAAATATTTTCATCTTAGATGGAAAATGGTTTTGATAAAACACTTGAAATGAATTCTTGAGGAAAATATCCATTCTTCTTTAAAATAATTTTCTTTTTCACAAAATGTTCTGAAATTCTAAAAGAATGTGATTTTGTTGTTAATAGTCATGAAAGATTTTGGAGGAAGCTTCATGAAAATAAGGCTTTATAAAACCGTAAAAATCCTTTCACTCCGTATAAGTTAAAAATAACATTTTTCTCGTACTTTTGTCGGAAAAGTCAAAAAGTACCTCGTAAAAGAAAGATTCCATACATACCACGTAGTAAAAGTCAAAAATGGGTAAGAAGGACATTAAACATACATGAAATCATTTTTATAAAACATGTAAATGGATGATAACAATAACCCCAGAAAATACTTAAGAATAAGCAATCTCGGATAAAAATGAGATTTGCGAAATTATCCCTTACCTTAGGTCCGATATGGTTCGTATGGTTCCAAACCTCCTGTATAATGATTTAAATTATGTCATTGACTTATTACATAATCATATTAATTTTTATTATATCATATACGGTTCACTTATGACTTTATATTACCCGTTCTTTTGTAAATTCCATGTTAAAGGTCATTTTTGGGTAAAATCGTTTCTTTTGTCGTAGGCGTTTGGACTTGTTGTTTCATTACATTATTATTAATTATATCATGATTTACTTACTTCCGGAATATAAAACATGATTTATATATCATATATATTCAGTATATATATATATAATAGAGAGATAAATGAAATGAAACACACCGTTCATGGAGACGGTAGTCCGTACATACGCATGAACGCTGTTTTCATTTCCTTATTGTCTTGAATGGAAGTAAGTAGATTACATACATATATATATATATATATATAAATAAAACCAGTAGCATTATTATGTTATATATACCATTATTATTAACTATATATATACTTTATATTCATTCTTGAATGGTTATCATGGTGAGTGAATCTCATCGCATCGTGGAGACAGTATTCCGTACGTACGCACGAGCGATGATATCATTTCCATAATTATTGGATTGAATTGGAGTGGATGATATAATATTTCAGAATCATTATGATGTTATAACAACATTATATAGTTATTCTTTACAGCTTTATACCCATCCATGTAAGGTGGTGTTGGAGAAACAGATTACACCACGGCGTGGAGACGGTATTCCGTACGTACGCACGCGCGGTGATTTCATTTTTCCGTAGGATGGATAGAAGGCGAATTAGGGTTGTTTCATATTTATAATAACATATCAGTATGTAAGTAATACTGATGTTATTACTTTATCATGAAACAACTAAAGAAGAAGAAGTTTAAGAAGAAAGAAATTGAAAAGATCGGTAATGGATATTACCTCTTCTTTGAAATGCCTCTTTGAATCCTCCACTTAGGGAACTAAGATTGGTCTTTGAAGAAGACCAGGACCTTTAGGATTATTCTAGGGAAGTGGAGAATGGAAATAGGCAGGACTTGGCCGAGCATCAAGGCTCAAAAGGATGTGAGGAGGAGGGGGAAGAGGTTCCCTTTTATAAGGGAGGAGAGGGGCACCATTGGAAGATCTCAAAATATTATTTTATATTAAAGTAAAAATCGGTTTATAATGGTTTCAAACGGTCTTATTTCGAAGCTAAAGTGGGGATGGGTCAAAATCCTATCAAAAATTAGGATTTAGACATGTTTAGGTTATTATTTTAACCTTATCAATTAGATTTAACTCTAAGTTAAGTAATTTAACTTTTACCGTGTCTTTTGTTTTCTTACACTATATGGTTAATAAACTTACTATAATATGCCAAAAGAACCCCAAGTTGTTTATTATTAATATATATATCCTTATCTAAGTCATTTGGCCTAACCTTATATTTTTAGGAATAAAATAAAAATTAATAATATAATATTTGATTTCAAAACTATTTTGTGTCAAATTTGACACTATTTGATATATGATTTTTGTGAAAGTTGTAACAGAATTATATTTTCGAACCAAGTTTATTAAATCAACAATAATATATCATAGTAACCTATAAAATTAGTGGAATTCATAAAAATACTCAAATTACATTTATTTGGGCATTTATAACATCAATTATTTTAACATTTCCTTAAAAGCGTAATTACTGCATCATCGTTGTGTCATAAATAAATTAATTTATTTAAAGTCTAAAAATTATAAATAAAATATAATTATTTATGAAATATTTTTATCTTTCTAATGAATATTTATAATCGAATTTATCTTATGTATAACCCCATATTAAAAATGTTTTAGTTATTAAACTTTGATTTTAACTATTTTAACTATTCATTAAATAAAATAATATTAAATGTCATAATCTAATCCAAGTGGACCTAAATGGTCATATTATATTCATAAGGTTGTTTGTGGTCGAATTACACTTATCCAATAGAATTAGGACATGTGTTAGGGTAATAGTAATATCATATTTACCCTTAGTTACCCTATTTACTATTAACCGCGGTAAAAAAAGTAAAAAGTTACTATTCACCAAAAAAATTATTTTCATCCCATTGAACCACATTTTACTTAATAATGAAAATAATTTAAATTGGATTTTTGAAATTCAAATAACAGAAGTGGTAAAGTCCCATTTAAACGAAAAATCAATTTTTTGTAACCACCACTTTGTGGTTTCACTATTCATCAAAAATTGAAGTTTTTCAGAAAAATACCAAAATTTCACCCTAGGCTATTTTCGATATTTAGAATTCAAAAATGAAGTCTATTTTACAAAATTCATAACATAGAAGATTCATTAATTAATTTTATAATTAAATCCCGCTGTTAAAACAAATAGCGTGTTTTTAAGAAACAATATCTATCAAAAGATTAACACTCGTTTATGTTCAATCTCAAAGTGATATTAATTACATTTACTACCATTAGATTAAATGGTAAAAATATACTCTATTTACACTTTAAAAACATTAAATATTCTAATTTAACAATATAAAGTATTATGATGAAAAAATTTGTTTTTAATTAAAATATAGCGTGTTTTTACTATTCATTAAAATATGAAAGTTATCAAAATAATATGAAAAATTTATCCAAAGTAAATTTTTATATCCTGATTCTAAAGAACAATTAAATTTTGTCAAATTGAAATTATAAACTTTTCAAAACTAAATTTAATGTGGGTGCGCCATCAAAAGGCGGCAAAACTGCATTTTTTTAAAAAATACTTATTTTACCGGAAAAATTTATATTGTTCTTATACCATATTCTAGAAAATGTGTAAGATGAATAATAATGTTATAAAATTCAAAATTTAGTTAATACTATTCATAATGGCTAGTTCATAACAATATTATAATAATATATCGTTGTTTAGTAAAACCTGGTATTGCGTATAACACACGCTATCGGGGAAGGTCGCGATTGCGTGTAATACAAGGCAAGTCAAGGATGCGTGTTATGCAAGCTCCTTTTGGTGTAGCGTACAACACAGGACATTAATGAAATTAAAAATAATACTTTTCATAAAATCTCGGGGTGTTACAATTATGATCTAATTTTGAATGAAATTATAGATGGTATACGTCATTTTTTAAATAACAACAATATTTAAAAATTTATTTACATCACTAATTATTCTACCACTGGGATGATTCTTATGAAATAACTGATTTGGAGTTGGAAACACAAGTTCTTCGACATAAGGTAGAAACTATTCTGTGTAAATACTTGATAAACAATTTTTTATTATTTTATTATTAGTTGAATTTTACATTAAAGGTTGATAATCAGTTTTTGAAGACACATCTATCGATATAGGTTGGGGTTGTTTAAAAACAAAAGGATCAGTTTCATCAAATTTAGCTGCACTTTTTCTCCCACATTACATGAATTTTCTATTAAAAACACTAAATTTTGTAATCATCAACACAAGAAAATGCGTATTCTATGCCTCCAATACATCCCATTTGAGTTGTACCAAAAATATAATTTTGTAATAGTTGTATTGCATCAAATTTTGAGATACAACAAATTTATTTAATGATCAAACTATATTTAATTCAATTTTTTATGAATACCATATTTTGAAGAATCAATTCTAAATCCCACAAGGTTACCTTTATCACAGTATTTTGTTTTGCATATAATGTTGTTCATATGAGTATTAACAACTAAAAAATGAGAAATTAAAGATTTTACATGAATAAGAATGTTACATATACCAATAATTATTACCTAATAATTATCTCTAAAAGGTACTTTTCTTCTTTTCCCTTTTATAATATATTCAAATATCTTTTTGTTAGCAGTCATGTGTCAGGAACATCCACTATTCATCTACAATGTATTGTTGTTGCCACCTTAATTTTTTATAAAAATAATATAGTTTGAATTTTAGAATCCAATCATTCTTGGAAATGAAATTGATTGAATGTAAAATATCAGGGATTCACATTTTCATATAGAAATAGTCTTTATAAAAACATACATATTGAGATATATTTAAAGAAAAACAATTCTCCCAATGTCCATGACAATAATACATAGTGAAAAAATGTTATTTTGTCAAACAATATAGTTATGACTAGAACTAGTTATTGGTGTGTATAACCAAACCCAAAACTATTCTTCAGAATATAATGTTGTGAATACATTTTTTCAAATGCTTTCCTTATATATGTCTAAACTTATAATATATTCATTAAGGAAAATATTTCATATTTTTTGTAGATTCTAAATTATTATCATCATAGTCATTAGACTTAGAATATGTGATATTCAATAAAATATTTTTCATACAAATATATTTTTCAAGATCAATAGAATATTTATCCTTCTCCGAATTGACTTCCATAGGATTTTCAGAATCATTTAATTAATAACGTGTTTTCCAATAAAGATCAATTAATGTATCTAATTCTTCTCTTTTAAAAACATAAAATCTAGAATTTTCGTTCTCTAACATATTTTTAATCATATAGAACTCATTATCACATAATTTAGAAAATCCCAAGGCCTCATCATACGAAGGAAAAATATTATCTTCTGATGCGAAATATTATTTATCAAATTATTCACAATATTCCTCATTTTGAAAATTTTCATTTAATGAAATATTTATTGGAGATTTAATTATTTTATACCTTAGCCATAATAAAATTATTTTCAAATTGTAATAAGGATATAAGTCCATTATTCTACAAACCTCATGATTAATATTCTCATGATTCAACTGAATACTTACCACCACTGGAACTCCATGTATCATGAGCCTTCAAAACTTTTGTAGCCTTGTATTTGTAGTACTTCTTTTCATTCCATTCAGAATTAATTTCCTTTCTATATTTTCACATATGAATATGACAATCTAGTCTGATATTTCTAGCCATTTTTCATTCCTAACATGATACTTTAGAATCATTCTTTTAATTTCTTTATTTCATCATATATCAATATTGAAAATATTTCATTCCCACGATCTTTTTCATCCTTCCTGAAAGATTGGATAATTCATTCTCAAACTGATCTCTATCACATGATTCAGATTCTATAGTAGCTTTCATGGATTTAGATCTAGTTTCCCTTTTTGATGTAATGGATTTATATGAAGTAGTGGATGGAACACTTCAATTACCATATTTTTTCTAATTGAAATCTGCATCCCTCTTTATTCTTTATTCATATTGAAGAAGAGTCCCTAATAATTAATCAAGTCTGATGTTAATTTGTTTCCTATTTTCACTAATAACTATCCTTTTATATTCCGACTCATTGGGATTTATATCAGTTATTTTATCACCAAGAAGATCATAATCAATAACTTTCTCACCCATAGACTTAAGACTGTATACAATAGAATGAAATACTTATTTCATATTTCAAACAGGTTTGCCAAAAGGAAATATAAAATCATTATATTTTTCTCTAATCATTTCCCTTATAGTTTCTATTACTATTGATTTTTCAAAATGTGTAAATTCTAGTTTCTTCAAGATAATATTTTTTGTTTCACAAGTTAAAATTTTGTTGTTGATATTATTGGTCATGGAATATAAAATAGTGTTGCATACTATGTGGATTAGTTGATATTCCTGTTTTCCTTAATATGTGAATGTTCTGGATTCTTTGATAAGAATATTTAATTCACTAGTGAAAATAACTATGTTAACCACTACAGTTATGATAAAAATAGTCTTCATCAAATCTCTCCAGTACTCAAAATCATTACCCTAAAAAATTGGTGGTCTGGTAGGATTAATATTGACTGTTGAACAAATGTTCATTGATATCATTCTAATACAAAATATATTCTCTACAAGAAGAATAATAATAAAATGATTTTATAATGAAAATACTTATTAAAAACATGAACAAGTATGTTGAGAAATAAGAGTATAATCACAAAAACATATATGTAAGTATATGTATTTTTGATATCTTCCTCAGATAATATTTTTAGGATAAAAATATAGATATAGATGGACAATTACTAAAAAGGGTGAATTGCATGTTTCAAACCAATTTTTAACATTAAGATATACAATGTATAATAAGGTTATTCATGGAAAATTTACAAACCCTATTTGGTTCATAAACAAAGGTATAATAGGAAGGGAACTCTTCTAATTATAAGAAACCTAAAAATAAACATGTTAATCTTTAGGAAATGTAATAATGTTTTTCTTAGTGAAATATTCTACAATAAATCATATAGAATCATAAATATTAGATTATATAAGAAAAATAATGTATAAAAAAGATAAGCATTCATTTATAAAAAAAATACAGTAGAAGTAAAAATGTATAACAAAGAATGTAAACAATAAGGATGTATTTTAGCACAATGAGTAGGATATCCAACTACCATTGAAAAAGGACCCTTGATTTATAATTTCATTAATTTTCTTCATACCTACTACAGGTTAATCCTTCTATAAGAATATCAGAGTCTATATTGTTATTCACGCAAGACCTCAAAACCATCAAGTTGTAAGAACCTCTGTCTTTCTATCCCTTGAATCAATTGAACATTATGGTAGTCCGAAACTCTGCCTCTTTATCCCTAGATAACCTATAATGTACACAACAACAATTAGAGTCGAACTAGGTTGAACATTTTTTTCACAACTGAAAATTTTGTAAACAACTGATAAATATGATAACATATCACTCAATGCATTGGATTTTCTCTCTCTATAAATAACATAAAATCACCACAAAACATTTCAACATTATAAATGTTTATCAAACTCATCAAATTGTTTGGGTACTTAAGGTAAATGGTTCAATTGTTGGCTCCCTCCTTCAACGATCATATTTTTTCATAAATCATAGAGGGACCTGTACATGTGGAACACAAAAAATGGTTAGTTAAAAATACATTGTATAACATCATTTCATGTATGAAAACATGGGAAACGTACCCATGTGTAAGAATAAATAAAGTGTAAGAAAAACTATATCATGATTAAGAATCACATCTATAATAGGATCTGGTAAACAAAAATTTTACTTTAATTAAATGAGGTAACAATTACAAAAATATTTAATCATATTCTTATGGAATTGAAAAATGTATCATAATTATATAAAAAATCTGATTCTAAAATAATGGTTATTCAAAGGGTGAATTTTGAGGAATTCAATGTCTTGATTCGGATGAATTCAGAGTCTGAATACTGATGAATTCAGAGTCTTAATTCGGGTGAATTATGAGTTTGAATTTCATAGAATTTGGAAACAAATATTAGATATTTGGGAGTTCTAATTTGAGATAATTCATTATCTGAATTTCCGAAAATTTGGATTTTAAGTCTCAGAGAGTTCAGAGTCTGAATTTCAATGAATTCGTAGTATGATTTTTCGAATATTTAGAGTCTTTAACTATTTAATGAAATTTATGATTATGAGGTTTATAGGTAAGGATTTGATTATTTTAAATGGAATCTATTCTTCTTAATAATATGATTTAACTTGTATTTGGATCCTTAAGAATGATATATAAAATAATATTTCAAGATTAAGAAAATATTTTTACTTAGATAATGAAAATTTTCCTTATGAAATTGTTTCATAGAGAATGAAAATTTTCCTTAAAATTGAGTTCGTTATTATCAAAACATAATGGAATGGAAAAGTCATAATAAAACATATGTAAATCTTATTTTATTCATATTATAGTTTTGGATGAAATAGAATGGATAGATAATGTAAATCTAGAACATGCCATTTCTAATGATATGCATTACCTTCTTGGCCATATAAGATTGAACAACTAGAATCTCCTTCTAGAACTGAATCCAAACATGCTGTAGTTGGATGCTGAGGCACTCATGTGTTGTAGATAAAACACATATTAAATGAATATTGAATGAGTTTTACTAAAATAATTTTTTTTGTGACAACACAAGAGCAATTTCACTCTGTAAAATCCCATCACATCACATTCATAAAATAAAAATATAAAAAGGAACCATTTTATTTGAAATCATAGACATAATGGAGATATTATTATCAAACTCATAATATTCAAGAAAAAAAATAAGGTGCCTTTATTAAACATAATAATAATGATAAAATTGAATATATTAAAAAAAATCTTGGAATGATCAATATCATTTGATTTTTCATATCTACTTTTTTATCATTATCATTATGTTAATGAAATTATTTTCAAAGGGGTATTACATGTCTTATTAAAAATCTATAACTCATTTTTTAATAAAATGTTATTTTTATAAAACATTTTTGTTTTTTTATTAAATTTTTTGGAAAAAAATGATTTTTTAAATCATTTAGCAGTCATATTTTTCTTATAATCCAATATGAATCAAAAATGAATTACAAATCATTCATCAGAGACAAAAAAAATTCAGAACCAAAATATGATATAAAAATATTTCTATATATTAAATTTATTAAAATTTATTAGACTCACAAATTATTTAAATACGTTTGTAAAGTATTTTTGTTATAAACATTATCATTATAATTTATATTTAAAAAACCAAGAAGATCTTTTTAGTCATAATGATCAAAATTTTCTACTCTAATAAGTATTACTCTTTTAGTTTTTACACTAAAAAGATACATCATTTCTATTTTTTCATGTTTAATTATTCATTTAGTTTTAATGCATTCATTAGTTTTAAAATGTATATGTTTTCTTATCGAATTGAAACCCATTCAAACAAATAGTTTTCTTATCAACATTATGAGATCAATAATAACATTAATTATTATATTAATTAAATATTGGTTTTCAGATCATCTATGGGTGTTTTTTATTATTGATTTAAATTCGTGGATTTCTATTCAGTATTATCTTTCCTATATATGGGTGGCATATCTTGTTTCCCTCAATGGTTCAAAAATTCATTCCACCGGACTCATACTTCTCCTTTAAGTCCTCTATCTATTGTTTTTTCTATTTTTTTATTTCTTATTGATGTCAACGTACAATTTAAACAATATAAAATTTTGCACAAAGAGAACTCTATAGTGACGAATTTGTATAGAGAAAATGGTATAAAATTTATGTTTAAATTAATTAATAGATCATTAGTTTTTAAGAACGAGGGATGTTTTGTGTCGAGATACCTAACAAGGATTTTGATTTACATTATCCAAGAATTATTAGATAATTTTGTTCAATAGTTTGAGAAGGATTTTGATCAATTGGAATTGGAATGTGAATAAGTGAAAGGAGTGGGAGAAGTAAAAGATAACGAAGAAGAGGAATATTAAGACATAGAATATGGTGATGATTATCAATAAAAAGTTACCAATGATGTTTAAATAATGAAAACACAAAACTAATCATCATCTTAAACTCCACTACCATATAAATTAGATTAATATATAGATATCGATGAATTATGGGAAGAAAAATCATAATCTAAAGAATAATTAATTTCATCATCATAAGATGATGTAAAAGATAAAAAATACCAAAAAAATGTTTCAGATTATGATTAATCTAATAAAGAAGATGAAAATTTTAAAATATCAAAAGATGATAGTGTTTCTCATGAAGGAATGGAAAAGAGTTGATACTGAAGATAAAATACATTTATAGTCCTCCAGAGAATGTTCCCCATGAATTATCTTGTTCATCAAACCATAATGGGATAGATTCTCATAATGTTTTGACTATATTTTCCAGACGATGAAATAGATAAGTTATTTCATAACCTATATTTCAAACATAGAATCAATGTTTAAATTTAATAAACATAGTCCAAATGAAAAAAATAAAAGCACTGAATTTTTTTAACACATTTTTTCACAATAAAGAGTATTTTAAATTATTAAAATAAATAAAATAATCCTAAAAGGGAACATAAATTTAGAAGGTTAATTGATCAAACAATATGTATGTTTCTATCATCGATCATGGTGATCAGTCAATAATTGTAATCAAGCATTCATTATAAATGAATAAATCATTTTATAATTTACCAACATATGTTTCTAATAGAGTGAGGATCGAGTAAGGGTATTGAAATACATGTGACATTCATAATGATGAAGAAAATGGTTTAAAATAAATTGTTCATAGTTTATAGTTATAAAAAAACAAATATGAAATGTGTGAAGATGATCTTTTTTAAAGGGATGAAAATAGAAAGTTATAGGGGTATTTTTAATAAAATAAATCGAAATTTTTTAATCAAACCATGATGCTGGAATAGATAGTGAATAATAAATAAAATTTGGAGAGTCTTGTAAATATCATTATAAAATTAAAAAAATGATGGAAACTATGATAATGTTGTTTTATAATAAAATATCATTATTTATTTGAATTGTTGAGGCGTATTTTGAATTTTTTTTGAATGAATGTAAAATATGATTGTTTTTTCATCCAAAATTTTTTTATGAAAGTATTCATAGTAATTTTGGATGTGTGTTATTTCATTAATTTCTATGGTAATTAGTTACATCACATAAAATTGGTTAATATGTAATATCATTCTAAATTTTCATTAGATATCACATACCTAATATTTATTAATTGAAAAGTGGGATAAATTTCATTATAGAGAGAAAATTATAAAATAGGAGAAGTTGATAACCGGAGAAGAAATAAATATATTTTCCATAGGGGGGATTTTATCCTAAGGGGGACTTGAATAAAAACATTCAATCTGATTATAAATACATTATAAACTCGTAGGATGTTAATATTTGTGGTATATCATTGATATTATACTTATAATGTTTTTTATTTTTTTCAATAATATTAATATTTCATTTTATGTGTTTTTTTAACTTCTTTCTGAAGTGGAGGATTGTGGAATCAGAAGATATAATTCTTAAATTTCCTTTCAATAGTATGGTAAACCACAAACACATGATTAAAAAACAAATTTTAAAAAATTTAATTTCCCAAGAGACTGGGATCTCTTATGCTGATAACATTATTTTATAACTATTGTATAAATAATTTTATTGAATAAAATATAATCAAATTATTTTTCATTCTGATCAACTTGACAAAGGGAGCATATGATAAATTGATCTAAAAAGTGGTTTGATCAGTTGTTAGAGTTATGGATTATTGAATAATAGTCAGGACCACTCGAATAACCTTGTTATAAATTCATTATTCAAGCCATTCATAAGTTTCTCTGATTGAAAATATATAATTAATTGAATCAGGATGTCCAATGATTATAATTTGTTTGATCAGAAATATATCTATCATATGGAATCAAAAATTGATATGTAATGGTGATAATCTAAATGATGTTGGAAGATCAATTTAAAAATATAAACATAATTAGAAATTTGAAAATCCAAATCATTATAAGATGTTATGAGGTAGTTTCCTTTGGCTGTTGACATTAATTCTAATATAGGGTTATTGGAAAATATACATTAAATATGAGGTCATTTTAAAAGTTTCATGTAATTAAAAATCGATAATCATTCTATATAAATATTTCTCTACATGAAAACCTAATTTATATTCATTTCAATGATTTAGAGAGTTTAATTTCTATGGAGTCCTGGTGAGGACAGTAATACCTTAAAAAAATTTCCTTTTTTAATAACATTTAAACTCATGTAACTAATTGAGAGATTATGGGATAGCTGAGATTTAATCTAATCAATCGGATCAAGGACTTCAAATTATATGATGGCAGACACCAATCAGCATATCAAGGGATTTTTTCCTTGAAAGTTAGATTTTAATATTATCATTTTATCGATGGAATCATTTGAATTAGAAGATAGAGATGATTCTGATTGAATGTGTAAGGTTTTTTTGTAAGGAAATACATGTCAATCTGTATGTACTAAAAAATTGGATATATATATTTAGTATTTCAAATTACCATAACTCTTATGTTTAAAGATTAATTTATTTCATAATCATTTATGTCATTATTTCAATTATAAAAAATTCTTATTTATAAAAGATCCATTTTCTATTTTTTTTGTTCATTAAGATTTTATTTTTTATAATTATCTTTCCAACAAATTGTTTTATTAGTGTGTTTGTGATACCAATAAACTCTACATATTTAGAAATTATATAAATATGATTGTCTTAATATAATCATCAAATGATCTGTGAATATGATAATTTTTACTTAACTGGTTTTGAATTTTTTTTAAATTAATATATAAACTAAAATATCCCCTCCCACCCTCACTATTATATCGATCAAATACTCTTTCAATATAATAATTAATTGACTATTAATTGATAAAACATGTATATTAGTGGTTCCAGTCCCAGAAAATTGTGGATTGTTAATAGGTTAATTATAATGAACATGTTCATTTAATTAGATGATTTATAAAAAAATTAAATAATTATAGTTGTCTTTGGAATTCATCAATAAGAACAATTACATTTACCACATTCAATTTTTTCATTTACATATTGTATCTATTATTTTATTCAATTAAAACAATTCACAAATTTTGTGCAATTATAATAATTGCAAAAACAAATGAAATAATAATAATTGTTTAGAATAATGAAGCATCATCATACAAATACATCATGGATAATTATCTTGTTCATCCATATTTTTCCTTTTATGAATTAAAAAAATGAATGTGGTCTACAAAAACTGCATGATCACCCATTTTTTGTGAATTGTCACTTAGACCAAAATGAAAGAGATAATGACCCATTTAAAAATACTCCAATGTTGTGGTATTTGATCAATGTGTTAATTATTCATATAGATTTTAAATGTATATAATATCATTTTCCTGACCTTTCATGTCAATTGGAGCATGTTTGTTTTGTTTTAAAACCTATTAACATGATTTATATCTAATTATAAAATTGTTAATATTCTTAAATAAATCCTTAAACCATATCGATCAATCTATGAATCATGTTGATCATGGGTTGATACCATAGGATTAAAAATGATTAATGGAATATTATCCCAGATTTTCACGTCAATCTGATGTCATTTTCTTGTTTTTACCTTCCAATTAGAGATATGTAATTTAAATATAAATATAAAATAATACATGTTATTTTCCATTATACTGAGTGACAAAGGAATTCAATGGATGTGGTGTAGATTTCTATAGATTATAAATGAATAGGTGATAATTTTCCAATGATTTAATTTTAATATATATTTTTTATCTTGGCATTAGTCCATTTTATGTGATTTATCACATTACTCAAAATTCAGTTGCTTAAAAACCACGTTCAATCATACATATAAAATTAGGTATCTGGTCGATATTCTAATTTTTACAATTGATTTTAAATGATATAAATGATAAATTGTTATTAAATCCGGTAAATCCTGTCACGATTGGTTATTTTCAAAACCAAAATATAAGGATTTCCCATTAAAACAATAATATTATTATATTGATATCATAACATAAGTTTGAATTATCAATGTAGGAATTAAATTATTTCACTATTTCTTCTATAGTACATGAATTTTTTAAAAAAAATTCTATATGCCATAGATGTAGTGGAATATCCTTCGAAAATTTCATCATATTATTTTGATGAGATTTTATGTAAGATATATTTAGTAATCAAGATGAATACATTACATCCAAATAAATTGAATTAAAAACATTATGTTTTTACCATTACACAATGAATAATGTTTTTTTATTATGAAATGATCTGATTAAAACTCGATTTATAGTACAAAAAAGCAGTACATATAGCTTCATCCCAAAAGAGTTTAGCAAAGGAATATTCACTCACCATGGTTCTATATATCCCTATAATAATTTGATTTATTATTTCAAAAACATCATTCTATTGTGGAGTTAATGTAGCTAAATGTTATGAGTAATTCCATTCATAGTACAAAAATATTAAAAAACTGAATTTTCAAAATCTCCCCATGATCACTATGAATTATTATCAGTAGAATATTTATCACATTTTTTAATTTGTCTAGAAATTTTTTAAAACATTAAAAGGATTTATATTTCTTTTCTTGAAAATAGTCCTAAGAAAATATTGTTTAATCATTAACTATAACAGATACATAGTATTTTAATACAATACCATCAATTTTTCTTGGACTGAAATGATATATATGAAATAGATGTATTGTATTAGAAGTTAAAACATATATATTTTATTAAATTCTTTATTATTTTGATTTAATTATTTGAAAGGATCATAAACTTTAGAATAATAAAATCCATGTTTTGGTAGATTCATAAAAAGTTTTTCTTTGGGAGTTTGCATATGAACCTAAGGTAACAGTGTCCTTGTCTTCTATTCCATAACCAATAATGATATTTTATTTCAGTAATTCAAGGTATGTCTTTTCTCATAATGTCTTTTATGTTAAGTGTATAAGCATTGTTCGACCTATGGGAAGAGATAATATTATATTCCATGGAATTTTTTACTAGAAATTTATCATTCTGATAATTCAAAATGTAACCTTCATCACAAAATTGGAATATTCTTATAAAGTTGTGATTAAGTCATCTAACATATAAATCATTTGAAATTAATGATTTTATAAGAAGATCAAAGTTATTTATACCAACAATTTCTCCCTAAGAATTTTTTCTGAATTTTAGTTTTCATCAATTCTTCTTGGTAATCATTTAAAATATGTTTTTTACTTATCTTGTGATGGGAAAAGCCACTATACATGTTCCTTGTATTTTTGATGGGGCATTTATGTTTTTCCTTAAAAGGATATAGTTTTACATTTAAAATATAATTATTCATGGAACCAAAAATTATTGAATGTTAAATATTACGAATCCATATTTTGATATTGTGAAAATATTTATAAAACCCCATGGATTGTTTTTTATTTGAAGAACATTTTTTCCCAATGTCCACCACATTTACAATTAGTTCCAAATGAAGATATTTGGAGAAAAATTTTTATGACAAAAAACAGTTTTTTCGTGAATATAACCAATCTTATTATTATTCATAATAGGGTGAAGTTGTGAAAACATTTTAGAAATTTATTTCATTATAGAAGTGTAATATTATAAAATAATATTTATGGATAATATTTTAGATATCATTATATTGACTAAATTCATATCCTCATAGATATTAGTCATTGAATTTGTGATATTCTCAAAAATATTTTTCATATAAATAAAATTTTCAAGATCTGTATAACTTTTATCATTCTCAGAATTAGCATTCTTATTATTTTCAGAATCATTTTAAAAATAATGATATTTCTAATATATAAACATTGAATAATATGAATGTTATTTTTTTAAATTAGAAATTCAATAATATTATATCCCTAAATTATTTTTTATCATATAGTTCTCATTATCATATAATTTAGAAAATCTAGAGACATTATAAAACAATTGTAATGTATTATATTCTGATGAGGGTGATTATTCATCTGGGGATTCATAATATTTTTATATATGAAAAATTTCATTATATGAAATATTGATTCGAAATTAAGAATTTTGTACCTTATCCATATGAAAATTATTTCAAATAGGTAATCTAGTTATAAGTCCATTATTCTTTTGACTAGATGATTCCTTTTCTAAGGAATCATCTAAAAAGTTACCACCATTGGAAATTTAGTATTCATTAGCCTTCATATCTTTCATAGCCTTAGATTTCTAATACTTATTATTGTTCAATTTAGAATTATTTTCCATTCTATATTTTCTCTCATGAATAGGACAACCAGGTTTGATATGTCTATACCTTTTTCATTCATAACACGTTAGTTCAGAATCATTATATTCCTTTTGGAATTTATTTATATATCTATACTGAAAATATTTCTTTTCCAACAAAATTATTAATCTTTTAAGCATGATTGGGTAATTTATTCACATATTGATCACTAACAATTGATTTAGATACTACAATAGCTTTCTTATCTTGAGATCTAGTTACACATTCTGAAGACTTTTCCATTGACGTTTTAGTGAACTAAATGCTTCAATTACCATTATTCATCATATGGAAATATACATCTCTCATCATTCTTACTTCAGGCTAAAGAATACTTCCAAATAATTCATCAATGGTGATGTTAGACACATTCATATTTTGATCAATATTTTTCCATTTAGAATCTCACTCATTAGACATGATATCAATTATATATGTCACATGAACTACATCAGCAATTCCTTTCTCAACCATAAATTGAAGATTGTAGAAAATATTGTTAAATCTTTGTTGCAATTTTCAAATAGGTTCTCCAATAATAAAACATAAACCCATGATTTTCAGCTCTATTGATATTTTTTCTAGTTGCTATCACTTTTGAAGTTCAATAGAGTGTAACATCGAGTATCTTCTAGATACTATTGGTTGTTGCACATGATGATATTTTATTATAGATATTCAATGTCATGTAACATAAATGTGTATTGTGTACCTTGTATTTTAGTGGATATTTTGTTTTTCCATATTAGGGAATTTTCAAATTTCACTGTCAGGAATCTAGAATTCCCAAATGAGAAAAATAATGGTATCCACTCCAGTGTAAATAACAAAAGTCATCAACTTATCACTCAATTACTCAAAATAATTACAATAAAAATTGGCAGTCTGGAAAGAATAATATTTTATATTGAATTAATGATAATTCCTACAATTGTAATACGAAATATATTCTCAATATAAATAATTAGTTGAAAAATATTTTATTAAGTAAATCATTATGAAAAATTGATCATTAAAGTAGATAAGAAATCTATAAACACAAAAATATATATATAAGTATATGTATTTTAGAATCCATGACCTAATAATTAATTTAGGATCAAGATATTGATAACGATGCTCAATTATAAAAAAGGGGTTGAATTGAATGATTAAATTCATCTATTTTTAACATTATGAAAACCTAGGTTCAACAATGATAAATACCATGGATCATTAAACCATCATTGGTTCATAAAAAAGGATTATTTGAAATGGATGAGTTCCAATTATAATGATCTTAGAAATAAGAATGTTTATCGTAAAGAAACTTATAAATGCTTATCATAGGTAATGATTATACATTAAAGTGTATCATATCATAACTATCATGGTATATAATAATAATAATGTATAAAAAAGTGATACTTTCTTTCATTATTAAAATATATTAGAAATAAAAAATTATAACCATGAAAGCAAAAAAGAAGGAAATATTTTAACACAAATAGATAGGCATCAAACAAAATTGGATAAAGGACCCTTGATTTAAAAATTCAATAAATATATATTACCCACACAAGGGTAATCTCTCTATAAGAATATCAGAGTCTGTCTTGTTATCTCATCAATCCCAGGAACATTAAGGTTGTCAAAACCTCTAACTTTTAATCCCTAGAAGCCCTCGAACATTATGTTTGTCAGAACATCTGTCTCTCTATCCCTAGAAGACATCAATTGTACACAACAACAATTGTAGTTCCACAGAGCAGAACAAAATGTTCACTGCCGAACAATATGATCTCAAATCAATGATAGAATGATATTTTCTATATCTAAAAATCACATCACATCATCACAATGAATTTCAACATTTTACATTTGTGTCAATCTCATCAAATTGTTGGGGTATTTCTAGTAAAAAGTTCAAATAGTCGGCACCCTCCTCCAATTTTCATATTATTCCTTAAAAATATGATGGACCAATACATGTGGAACTCAACAAAAAGTTAGTTAAAAACAGCTTCAAGAAATCATATCATGTATGAAATGATCATCAACAATACAATTTGTATGAATCAATATAATGTAATGAAAATAATATCATATTTATGAAACATCGGTATAATAAGATCAGATAAACTAATGTTTTACATTAATGAAATGATGTGTATGTTATAAATATATTGAATTGGATTCTAAATGAATTGAGAAATGGAGAACAAAAATATTAACAATTGGATTAAAAAATAATGGATATTTGTTGTCTGAGTTTCGGGGAATTTAGAGTCGGAATTCTGATGAATTTTGATTCTGAATCTTTATGAATTCAGTGTCTGAATATTAGAGAATTTGAAGTCTAAATTTTTTAGAAATCAGAGAATGAATTTCTGAGAATTCAGATTGGAATTTTAGATAATTGGGAGTCAGTATTTCCGATAATTCAGAGTCTAATTTCATATAATTTGAACTCTGATTTTTAGAAAATAATATGTCTGAATATAGTAAGAATTTGTATCTAATGAATAGTATGATTATGAAGTGTGTAAATAAGGATCTGATCATTCTAATAGTTTTTTTCTTTATAAAAATATTATTAAACATGGATAAATATAATTAAGAATAACATTTAAAATAATATTTAGGGATTATGTAAATACATTTCAATAGAGAAATAATTTATTTTATTTTATTTATTCATAGAGAAATATACTTTTCATTAAGAATTTTTTTTTGTGATTCTCAAAATGTAAATGAATGGAAAACATAAAAGGGAACATATGACATAATTTTTTTTTCATATGATGATTTCTATTGATGTAGAATGGATACCTAACGTGCATCTAGAACATGTGAGTTCTAATAAGAAGCTATAGTTTCTTAGTTTTGTATGAATGAACACCTCTATCATTTTCTAGACATAAAGTCATATATGTCATAGTTGGATGTTGTGGCACTCAGGTGTTGTATATTCAATATATTCTCATTGAATATGGAATGAGATTAACAATAAATCCAAATTTTTCTTGATAAAGCAATTGAAATTTCACTACTTAAAATCCAATCACATCACATACATACAATGAAGATAGTCATAAGACACTATTTTCATTGAAATTGCACAAGTAATGGAGGTATTGTGTTAAAAATCATTAGTATTCAAGAATAACATTAAGATGCTATTATTTAACCCAGTAGTAATGATAAAATTGAATATATTAAACAGAAACAATGAACGATCAATATCATGTGATTGATCATATATTTTTTTTTTATTATTATCCTTACATTAATTTACTCATTATAAAACTGGGAGTACATATTATTTTATGAATTTACATCCTTTTTAAAAAAAAAATATGTTTTATAATATATTTGATTTTTTATTTTCATTTTTCGATAAAAATCATTTTTTTCTTAAATTATGATTCATATAAGCTTATAAAACTACTTTGAATCTAAAATGTATTAAAAATGATTCTTTGGAGTCAAATAATTTAACAATACACAAATATGTCAAATTTTTTTTCGATATTAACATTTGATATAACATTTTTGACTCGCCAATTAATAAAATACATATTGAAAATATTTTTTATAAATATTATCACAATAATGTTTCAACTAAAATAAATGAAGTATTCTTACTCATATCTATGAAACAATTCTACTCCAATTGTAATTATAATTTTTGTATTTTCAATGATTTTTTTCATTCGTTATAGATGATAAAGTTTATATACTCTATTAGTTTTATTACATTAATTTGATTTCAAAAGTATATGTTTTTCTATCAAATTGAAACACATTCTAATAAATAGTTTTATTATAATCATTTCGAGATCAAAAATAACATTAAATTATTACTTCAATTAACTCATGATCATCATATCAGATAAAGACTTCAAATGTGATCCATTTAAATTCACAAAATTATGTTCATCTCTATCATGACTGTATATGGTTGGAAGAACATGTGTCCCTAATTAGTTCTCAAATACATTTCTCCCAAAACATTCTTCTTTTTTATGTCCAATTTAAAATGTTTTTTCATTTTTCTGATTTCCTGTTGATGTATCATAAAAATCAATACATTCGAAGATTATGTATAGATATAAGTCTATGGAGAAGGAATCATTTTTAGAAAATGGAAAACAATGTAATTAAATTTTTTAAAAGGATCATTAGTTTTAATGTATTTGAGATTTTTTGAGTAAAGAGACCAAAATTAGATATTTATTTACATTTTCTGGAAATTATTAGATATCTTTATGCTATAGTAAGAAAAGGAAATAAAATAATATAAAGAGGAATGGGAAGAGGTGAATGTTGTGGGAGAAGAAGATGAAAATTATGAACACGAATAAAATGATGTTAAAGATGGTGATAATTATAGAGAAAAAGATACCGATGAGGGGTCAAAATGAATGAAAACATCAGATTCATCATCATATTTAACTCTACTGACTTCAAAATCATATATGGCTATATACATAGAATAATTAATAGTTAAAAAATCATCATCTAAAGAAGAAGAAAACTCATAATCATATGATGACATAGAGGATTAATAATCCCCAAATATGTTTCAGATAATGATAATTCTAATAATGATGTGAATATTATTGAACTACACAATGGAAAAACTGTTTCTCATGAAGGGAAGAAAAAATGTTAAGACAGAAGATAAACTAGATGTAGAATCTTCATGAGCAAGTGATCAAAGAATTATCAGGTTCATAATATTCTGATGCCATAAATTCTCATAATGTTGATTATTATATTTTGGAAACCATGAAAAGAATAAGTTATTTCATTCCAAATCATTCAAAATATTCAAAATGAGAATTTACAATCACTAAATTTATATAAATAATATATTCACATTAAAAAGGATTATAAATCATTCAAATAACTGAAATAGTCATAAAAGGGATCGTATAATCATATTAATAATTATTAAATCCATTTGAAAATTTAATTCATGGAACATGTTGATTATTTAATATATATAAAGAAACATTCTATATAAAAAGAGATATCATTTTATAATATATCAACAGATGTTTCTGATAGAGTGATAAATTGGGACGGGTGTATAGATACAAGTGAAGATTGTATTGATGATGTAAATGTTTTGAAATAAATGGTTCAATGTTGGTAGTTATAAAAATAATAGACTTTGAATATCTGAACATGAGATTTTTTGTGAACAAGGAAAATAAAAAATATATATGGGTATGTGGAAAAAAATAAGTCCAACTTTCAAAATCAAACTATGATAGGTGACTAGGTAGTTAATCGTAAATCGTGTTTTTGGAGGCTAATAAATATAATGATGAAATTAATAATATTTAAAAATATTTGAAAATGTTATTGAATAATGAATGTTCTATTTTTATTAGAAATGTTGATGTTAATTTTGAAACATTTATAGAATAAATGCTAAATTTGAATGATGTTTTCTGCCAAAAACATTATGTCTGAATGTATTAAAAATAATTTTGGATAAATGTTTTTTCACTAATTTCTCAGATGATTAGTTATGTAACATAATGTAATTAATTTTTTAATATAATTTGAAAATTATAAGAGATATAACTTGAATATTATTTGTTAAAATTAAAATGTTGAAAAAATTGATTAGAGGGCGAAATTTAAAAAATTGCCGAAGTTTATATATAGAAAATCCATTGATATATTTTACATAGGAAGATATTTTATCCAATGGGGGACCATAATTAATATTTTCAATAGTATTATAATGATTTTAATAACTTATGGGATGTAATGATATGTGGTATATGTAGATGATATTAAATGTATAATGGTTTGTAGGTTTTTTTCAAAAATATTAATTTTTCATTTATGTGTTTTGTTTTGTGCTTTATAAAAGGGGGTATTATGGAGTTATAAGTCTTACTCATTAAATTTACATTCTATAAATTGGGAAACCACTAAATCATCCTTTAGTCACAAATATAATAAAATTATATTTCTTAAGATTCTTTTTTTTATGTAGATAATTTTAATTTATTCCTAATGCAAAAAAATACTTATGAAAAAATAAAAACATAATATTTGTCATTCATATCAATTGAATTAATGGAGATTATGATACATGGGAATAAAAAATGGTTTGATACACTTTTAGAGATATGGATTTCTAAGAAAAAGTCATGACAGTCGTACTAAACTTGTTATCAATTCATTAGACTTACCCTTCATCAGTTTATCTGAGTGAAAATCAATAAGAAATTCAATTGGACAATCAAAATTTTATAATTGGTTTGAATAGAAATATATATATCATAAAGATAAATATTATTAATGTAATGGGGCTAATATAAATGATGTTGGACTATTAAATTATATAATCAAACATAGCTAGCGAGTTGGAGATCAAGATCTTTATGTGAAATCATGTTCATGTTGTCTATGGTTGTTGCAACTAACACAACAATATGACTATTGGAAGATATCCTATAAATAAGAAGTTAATTGAATTATTGGGAGTGTATAAAACATGAAAATAAATTCAATTAAAGATTTTACTACATGATCACTTAATTATTATTCTTTGCACTTATTTAGAGAGTTGAAGATCTATGGAATCTTGATAAGGTATGTAATTCCTTAAGATCTATTTTCATTCTTAATGACATGAAAACTCATTTTAATGAACATGTAATTATAGGGCAATAAGACAGTGAATCTGATCCATCGGACTGAGGGCTTCCAATGATTGGAAGATGGATGTCAATCAGCATATTGAGTGATTTCTTTTCCAATAAAGAGTGATATGAATCTAATCATTGCGCTGAGGGAATCCTTATGAATAGAATATAGAGTTGATTCTGATTCAATGGTTATAAGGATTGTTTTTATGGAAAGTAATGTTGTTCAGAAGATACTAAAAACATTGGATATCATTACATTGTATTTCATACTACCATCACACTTAAGGGTAATGAGTAAATTCATTCATAAACATTTAATTAATTCTTATAATTACATTATTTTTTCATTGTTTATAGATGATCAAATTTCTATTATACACATGTAATATGAATTAATTTTCAATACTTATATATTTAATAAAATGTTTTATAAGCTTCTTTGTGATACTGAAAAACACTATATAATAGGCAATTATATAGATCAAATTGTATTAATCTAATCATGAAAGGATATTTCAATCTGATCATTTTTACTAAAGTGGTTTTGATTTTCTTTACATTAATATATAAACTAAATTTCTCCCCCCACCCACTCTTATATTGATCAAATAATATTTCCATCAAGTAATTTGTGTGCTCTTAATTGATAATTCAAGCAGATTAGTTGTTCCATTCCAATGAAAATAGTTGATGGGGAAGAAGTTAATTATATTTATCATGTTCATTTAATTTGATGATTTTGAAAAAATTTTATTAATTATCTCATTGGAATTAATCCATAAAAACATCTATATTTATCCCATTCATTATTGTAAATCTACATTTTGATTATATCGTTTTTTCATTTATAAAAATACACAATGTTTGTGTTGTCTTAATAATTATTAAAATATAAGAAATATTAATATGTTATTAAAATACTGAAGAACTGACCCAAAAAAGCATCTTTGTAAATGAACTTCTTCATCCTTATATTCCATTTAAAGCATTTACAAAAATTATTTTAATTTGGTCTTTATAAACAACATGATCGCCAATTTTATGTGATTTGTAACATATCCCCAAATTTAAGAGATAACACCCCATTTCAAGATAATCATAATTTTAGGTATTAGATAAACTTTTTAGTTATTCATATAGATTTTAAATGACTAAAATATCATTTTCATGACATTTCATGTCAACTAGAGCATGTTTGGTTGGTTTTAACACATTTATACTTGATTTTTATATTATTATAAAAATTTTAATTTTTCAAATCATACCATAGGCCATACTAATCAATCTGAGCATCATGTTGATCTTTTATTGACTCCAAATGATAAAAAATCATTAACGAAATGTTATTATATCTTTTCACTTCATCCTGCATACATTTTCTTGTTTGTACCCTACATTTTGAGATGTGTAATTTTAATAAAAATATAAAATGACACCTTTTTTCCATCGTACATAGTAAAATGAGTATAAAATGGATGCATCGTTGATTCATATAGAAAAAAAATTACTAGGAGATCATTATTCCATGATTGAATATAAATTTATGTTTCTTATCTTGTCATTATGCCATATTATGTGATTTTTCACATAACTTAAAATTCAGTGTGTGTAAACGCCACATTTAATCACACTAAGAAAATCAGGTTTTTCGATGATGATCTAATGAATATTAATGATTTTAAATGTTAAAAAGATTATTTTCCAATGATTTCATGTTATTAATGTATCGTTTGGTTGTTTTTGTCCCCCAACTATATGGTTTTCCCATTACTACCAAAATATTAATTCTTTAGAATTATTTAATAATTTATAATGTTCAATCTAGGCATTAAATTAATTTTTGGTTTATTCCAATAGATTTAAAATGATCCAAAGAATAATCTCATTGATTTTCTCAACAATCCAAAGATGTTTTAAGTTTTTTTACCCCAACCCCATGGGAGATGATTAGACTTAATAAAACATTGGAATGATAGTAATTTTTTTCAATCATATAAGTAGATTATTGAATCAAATCGATTTGACATTGATTCTTATATGGAAAAAATCTCTCAATGATCATTCTAATACAAATTTATGTAAATCCTAAAATGATTACTTTTTCTAAAAACAATTTTGTGATTTTTAACTTATCTCCAAATCTGAGAGACAAATAATAAATTTCCCTCATACATAGATATTCATGTAACTAATTGTTATTCCAATGATTAATATAGTTTATAAATTACATAATGGAAAATTTAATAATAATTAATGTCAAGCAATACTCATTTTGTTGGTTTTATCCAATAAAAAATTACCTTTTTCCATACTAATCAATCTGGGAAAATGATTTTCATGTTATTTATTGAAATATAACATAAATGATTTTAGAAATCATATCTTTCATATTCACATCAATATAATCTCTTTTTATTATTATCAACACCCATGATGGGACATATGTAATTTAAAAAAAACTAAATAATGTTACTGGTTGTTTTCCATAATTATGAGTGGCATTATCATTCTATGGATTCAACATTGACTCCTATAGATAAAAATGACTATGTGAGGTTTATCACTTGATTTCATGTAAATTTGTTCATTTTTTTATGGTATTATATTCATTTAGGTTTTTTTCACATAACTCTAAATATTAGTCGAAAACCACTATTTATCATCATCAAAAGTTTGTTTTTTGATCGATGAATTGATGATTCTCGTAGTTGTAAAAATAATTAAAGATGGATTTACTTAGATTTAATATAATTGAAGATCATTATCCTCTTATGATCTAACACTAATCAATGTGTGATTCCACATTTTTACTCCTAATTTGTTAATAAATCATGTTATGAAAATATAGAATTTAAATGATTAATTTTATTTTCACTATCTATTTGAGGTATATAGTTGAAATGTATTTATAATTTAAGGATATGAAATAAATTAATGTTAATTTCCATATGACTTATCATAAATTTAAATTTATTTAGTGGTTTTTAATCACCACATGGATAAGTTTTAATTTAATGAATATATATTTATGATTTTGGACTTTACAAAAAAATTAGACATTTAGTTTGAATGGGATACCGGAAAGATGTGATGAAACACACCTCACAGATCATATGAATCATATATAACCATGGATTATATATGTTTTTGTTTTATTATTGGAGTACAAAATTAAAAAATAAAAGTATAATAATAATTAATCTGATCAAAATAAAATAAATCTTGTATATACCTACATCATAGGATCCCATGAACCATATCCTTAGTAAATATATTCCTAGAGTGTTATAAGCTCATCTAGAGGTAGTGTATTTTCCTTCTCAAAAGAATGCAACTAGACTCCAAGTTTCTAAACTAATCTTACATACCTATAGTAATATGTGACACAACATTCTCACATGTAAATATTTAATAGGGAATCCTAGTTTCATATGACATGTTATATCCATTTCCCATACAAACAATTATGAAATGAAATATCTAGTCTGTATCCATGGAATGTTATTGATTGTCAATAAGAAGAATTTTTAACTCCGCCACAAATATATATCGTTTAATATATAAAAATAAATATATTTGTATATATGTGTGTGTGTATGTATTTTTTTGTAACAAATTATACTACAATAAGAGTCATAAACATGGGATCATTTCTATCTTGAGTAATAATCCACACATATATTCTATCTGTCTATGTATGTTGCGACCATAACTAAATCCAGTAATATATAACAATAGAAAACAAATATTAAATAGTAAATATAAAAATTAAATTGATAAATAAATCATGTAAAATATAGGACATGTGATCCTTCACTTGCCTCTATAGTAGTCCCTATATCAAATGTTTTTCAGAATGACATTCCTCAACCACATATATTATATTAATTAAAATATGAAACTTGTTTAATGGCGAACATTGAATGAAATATATAAAACAAAAATATATAGGTTCACGATCATATCTATATTGTTATAATTTGTAACCATGTCACACCACTTAGATGATGGAACAACCCATGGGAGTCTACCCAGAATGTCTACGTCACCTCATTTGGGAGCCTGTGCTCCCTATTCTCTATAAAATTATAATATTTCGTCATTTTTCAGAATTTTTCTATACACACCAGTTCAAAATAATTTTTTATTACTCTAATAATATTCTATTTTAGAAAAAATAAAAAAAAATTTATGTGTCCTTTAATCATTAATAAGAAAATAAAATTATTCTCTTACTTGAACATCACTCCAAAGTTGATCAAGTATGTCTTAACGGAACAAATACTGCTCGTGTGTAGTTAATGGGAATATATGTGGTTCATGTATTATATGACACAACTGGAAAATAAAAGAGTGTTTATCTCTCCAATTGGATGGTATGTTTCATAAATTGTTATATCATGGATATTGTCCGAATAAAATCCGATTAAAAGGCCTCTCTTATGAGAGGAATATGGGGTTGAGTCCAATCCTATTAGAAAATAAAAATAATTAAATATGTGAATATATATCATTATATTTTAATTGAAAATATAATAACAAATTTATATTCATACATACCTAGACCCATATAAGTAGATGACACACCTGAATAATGTTGACATGGTTCCTATTCGTCTAACGTGTATGCAGCCATAGAATGTTATTATATTTGAACTGACATATACTATATATAAAATAATGTGATAGTAAATACACATAAAACATTTAAATGATTTATAAAGAAATAAATCGTTAAAATATATTTAAATATAAATATTCTGAAAAATAGAATATCGCTCACTAATTATGAATGTCGATCTTTTCTCTTTTAAGTGTCTCTCAAAACTATAGAATATCATTTTCACATTGATCAATAATGTGTTGAACTGGTTGTTGTGATAAAAATTAAATAGTATTGGGTACATGAAATTTAATAAAAAAGAATCTTATAATAGAAATTTTCAAATATGGATTACAATTTGGATTACATATTAGGGTTGTGAAAAAAATCTCTACTATATGTGATGACAAAATGAAAAGTATTTTACATTCCTTTTCAACTCTACAAAAATTATTGTAAAATTTCACAATGTAAACTAAAAAAGTTCAAAATTAGATTGATATACTAGATAAACATAATTACACTTTAATTTTTTTTAACTTTTGTGTTCAGTCAAGATCATTTATGACTTCCAATTGACCATAGGAAAACTATAATCGATAGATGGATATCCAATGTCCCTTTTTTGAATATCTCCTTCTCATTAACATATTTAATATTAATTATATATGAATTATCATTAATATATTTCAGTTGATTAGTCACTATAGATGAACCATCATCTACTAGGTTAAATTCTATTGTCGGTGTAGGGTCACATAACTCAAATAGGTTACATACTGGAATTTTTCAAAAAATCAATTTAATAGTTATATATCTGGAAATTATTACAATAACTCAATCATATTGAAAATTCATCTATACATACAAAATAATATAAAAAATCAAGAAATGATGCATAATGGGGCTATAGAATCTAATAATCACTAGCACAAGTAATATATTGTTTTATTCTGATGATAATCGTTAAAATGAATATTCCATGTTTAAATGATTAAAATCTATATGAGAATAATATGATTGAACACTAAAATTGATATTATGCTTACTAAATCAAAAGTGTAACTAATGGAGTATTGGACAAGATGTATTGATGAGATTATTCTACTTCTACGTAGTCTGTAATAAATATAGTTAATTATCTACCTCCCAAATCATGAATTCCATAGGGATTATCAAATTCTATTTCATCATCGATCAGAAATTTGGCACAAAATGTGGTACACTCATCCATCAAATAACAGTCAGCTATTTATACCTCAAGGTGATATCTATTAGATATAAATCCTTTTGATGCATTCATATAAAACTCAATATGATACATCCAACTGTGTTGCACAATATTAGTATTAATTACTTTAATGGTTATGTGTACCATAAATTGAATCATAACATTGAAAAATGAGGTGGAATTATTTTCTCAATGTGAAACAGATTTAGTAAAATCCTATCCTATAATTTTCTTTAATCAATCTTTAAATGATTTTTTAATCAATGATGTCCAATAATTTACGCATCTAAATCAGTGGTAAAACATCATTGGGTGATACTATATCACAAAATTTTATTAGATACAAATTCTAATGTATTATGTGATTGTCATGAATTTTCAAACCATTTTATAACAGTATCCATCAGAAAGTAGGAGAATCATTAAAATTGAACGAACTGTAATTTTAACTCATTACATAATATGTTTCAGGCATGTATTCCCTATTAACCCCATAAAGTGTAAATGAAATTGTTTCCTTGAACACATTTATTCTAAATCTTGTCCTAAATTGACAATGTCCTTTTATTTTCCTCCAACACACAAAATTGACTCCAATATATTATAACAAAAAAATCAATCCGGATAACATCTAGATTATGACTTTATTTGTTAATTTTCAATGATGGGAGACTAAAAAATATTGTGTCCCTCGCAATTTTTTACTATGTGTTCTATATAAACCATAAATAGAGGGTAATGAAAGAGACATAAAATCCAAATATTAATATACAATTGTATGGTTTTATTTTTCAATATATAATAAATATTTCAACTAATGTCATGATATTTGATGTGCGTGTGAACTATCAGGAACAATCAATTTAAAATATGGGATTTCTAAAAATTTGATGAGGGGGAATAAAATTTATGTGACTTTTGTAGGCCCATTTCATTCAATTTGTAATCCATATAGAATTTTTTTCTTTTATGGATTCATGGTAAGGAATATTCAACATTCATACCCCCTCTTAATAAATTTTTACTAATTTATTGTCATTTATTGTTTACAATAAATGATCCTATAAATTTAATATATCATTGTTTTGAAAATGGTAATTTATCCCACCATTACTCCAAAACTCAATAAACTCATTAATCAATGGTTGAAGGTTAAAATCAAAATAATCCCTCAAACATCTAGGCCTAACAATAAGAGTAGAATAACAGAGATTGTTATTTCTAATAATCCCATATAGGAACATTATAAAGAACCAACATGATAAGTCATGTGTTAGAAGTTACATAAAAAAACATCTAAATTTATTTAAGTCATATGATACTGACCACAGTCAGTCATTTTGATTATCATTAGGAATGAGAGGGTGGCACTAGATAATATAATTCCTTGTAAGGGAGTCTGATTGGTGGGTTAGCATATCACTATCTTTAATTCATTCCATGTGCCATATCATTAATTTAGAGACATTATATGACATAAATATTAATTTCTACCTCAAATTTAGCGCAATGTTATGCATTTTCATTATGAGATTCAAATATTTCATTATCTAACAAAGACAAGTCTTATTTCCCAAAATATTTTTAGATTGGAAGAACAATAGAGTATATAATTAGTCAAATTTGATGTTTATTTTCTAATCAACATATATTTATGTTCACATGAATCCACGATTTCATATGCGAAACCTATGTTCCGTGTCAACATTAGAGCATGTTAATATATATCTAGAATCTTATTATCCTCATGAATTAAATTTATAAATAACAATGACAACATTTTGAACAATGTGTCTGGCCATTAATTCAGTGACTTCATGTTTAATAAGTCAATGATAAAATAAAATTTTTACTAATCTGTACACAAAAAATCTAATTGTATCTGGGTATCATCATGTATTTCATAAAAACACAATCAATTGTGATATACACCATGACATAGATTCGTCTCACTAGTACCAAAAATTGATAAGTTATTTCCTTCAGTATCCAACCCGCTTAACATTTCATTAGGAATTTCTTACATCAAATCAGTTTTTACATGCATAAACATCCATATGAATATGTTATCTTCAATGAAAATGAATATCTTATTCTCCATAACAATTAAAACACATATAATATTTGGAAAACACTTTCATGAACATATTCTCCATCATGTATTTTCATGTTAATTAATATCTTTTAGAAAATTTTCTACATTTTCAACTATGATAGTCACCATAAAATCCTCTTGTAAAATAAATAAACTGCATAATCAATCAAAATATTCATTATATGATCTATTTGGATGATTAATACAACTATTATTTATATGTGAATGAAATGACCCCCTCCCAAAAAATATTACACATATGGAATTAGTAATTGGACATGGAGGATAGAGGAAATTATTATTTCCATCAGAAATGAACAGAAGTTCTAAAATAGAAATTGTACAATAGAAGTTGCAACATAGAAAAAAATCCAATTTTAGAAAAAAATACATCCATAAAAAATGTATTGGAATCTAGATCACATCAATAATAATTCAATCATAATGTTATATATCCAATTTAATTTACATGATGAATAATACATTAACACATATGTGTATACTTGCATCATCTTCAATACCATCAAATTATGAGAATCAATGGATTTGTCAAACTGTTGTATTATTTAATTAATTTTCAAACTAGAAAAACAATATTTTCTTTATACTCATTCAGAAAATTCGTCATTTTCAAAAAGATAAACCAAGAATAACTACATTTCATACAAATAATATTATTTATAGTAAACTATCCAAAAAACAAAAATAATACAATTTTAATAGGGAATAGAAAAACCATGTGGTCACTAGACATTAAATAATTCCATTATTTAATCTCATTTTATATTTAATAGGTTAATTTAACCTCTATCCAAAGGGTTATATCATGGTAAATTTCATAATTTTTCTGAATAAATATGAGAATAAACAATTCATCTACTTAAAATCATTTACATTCATCGCATGAGAATGAATCAATTTCATAGATCTTTGATCACCTCGAATGTGAGGATACTACAATATCATGAGGATTTCATTCAATTACTGTATTGATAAATAAAAACGAATACTACAATTGAATTATGGAGGTCATAGACCATAAGATGGGAATACAGAACTGATGGAAATGATATCAAAAGAAAAAAAACCATAGAAAAGTCGAAGCTACTACATTAGATGGTCATTGAATGAACATTGAAATTTGGTATTCTTCCTGATTGAATGGGGATTCATATCCATAAAAAACAAGCATTTGGTGGATAGGGTTCAACATGAATGTGATGGATAAAAACTATTCTATGGACCTTAGGGGATATTTATAAGAAAATATATTTTTAGGGGACCCTCACACATCCCCTATGATCATAGAGTAGAGCATAGAGATGTTTGAATAGTGGGAGGATACCATATCATTACCCCTGGTATTACTCGTGTCTATGATCAACATCCAAAACTATGTTGAATATCCTATTTATCTAGCACAGAGACTACAGCCTAGAATTTATCCCACATTCCAGCCACCCCTGATTTAGTTGTATCCATGAAAACCACTACGTTGTAGCCACGTTCCTCAATTCCACATTTCACAATGTCAGGGAAGGGCCTATAATGTAGCCGATCACCATAGAAAAATTATGCCAAATAACGAAGTATCCCCAATTTTCACTTTCGAGCCTCACAAAATTATAGTTAGAAGGCCACACTACATAAACCCTACATCTGACATATCCCCCGACTCCACACCATAACCTTGCCTCAAATGAAATTTGAACCCACACATTTTCGTTATTTATCATCAAAACTCCAAGAAAAAATCTCTAGGTTCCTCCACCACCCAAAACACACAATGTGAATGGAATCTATTGATCAATTCCTTACACTATTTAGGTACAAAAAATAATCAAGATTAGAATTTATTTCATATTTAATGAATGATTAAAAAATCATATAAAATAATATATTTTTATTGTTCTACTATAAATATATTAAAAAAACTATTATAGAAACATAACTCTAGAAGAGTAATTCAGAATAACTAGACTCAATAGTTAAAAACTGTCACGACCCGTCCCTCGGGGTCGTGTCGTAACTACCCCAAGCCCGCCTTCCATAGGCCAAGGGCTGACGACTAACCTTGAATGGCATGTTCCCAAAAACTGGGAAGGCATTGCCTTCATAACCTATAAGAACACACAAAAAAGAACACAACATGATACGACCAAAAGTCAAATATATAGAAAAAACTGTGTAGAATGTTAAAAGGGGGATAATATACATTCCCAATTGTGAATATACAAGTACAACTAAAATACAATACAACTAAAGAATGACAAAGGATTTTATTGGGTCATCCTATGAGGATCCTACCAAATGGTTATGTACAGATCACCTCCACTTCTCTACACATTCACATGTCTCCTTTGTGTACTGACACGTCGTATGGTCCACCTCTAGTCACCGTCAAGTCCTAGTACTCTCAGCAATATTATGTGTTGTCCATCATCTTTATCCAACACAATGAGGTGCAGGCATATCTGATGATGAGTTGAGTACAATGTTATTCAGTAGGTACCCTGAGACCCTCAATGTCCCACGAAATACACCAAGGATCAACCACAACGAAAAGAAACAACTGATAACCCTAATTTGGTATATGCACATACATATACCTATGTTATCAAGTGAGCATGCCTCAATCATGGAGAAAACACAAGTTCCAACCAAAACTCACAAAGCTAAACTGTTCCAAAAATGAAGGAAAACCAAAGAGAAAAGTACCACACAGGTACGAACTCAGTTCACACCAGGTAAAACATATGTACAATAGTAGAGATGATTAGATGTAACAACAGAATCATCATAATCTGTAAAGAAGCTAACCCACTCATGATCGCTAGGAGCTAACCGAAACAGGATCTATAGGAGCTGACCCACACAGGATATCTAGTATAAGAGATGACACACATAGTATTTATAGAAGCTAACTCACATAGAATCTCTAGGATAGAAGATGACCCACAATGTATCTCTAAGAACATACCCACACAGGATCACTAGGATACGAGAAACCCACACATGATCGCTAGGAGATGAACAAAAAATGATCACTACCAGCAGACCCACACATGATCACTAGAAAAGGAGCTGACCCACACATGATTGATAGTATATGAACAAGACATGATCACTAGGAAAAGAACAAACACACACAATATCACTAGTACATCATCAAAACCACACCGGATCGCAGTACATAGTTAGTACGTCGTCAGACCCACACCGGTTCCATGTACATCGTTATTACATTGTTAGGCCCACACATGATCAAAGTACTTCATTAGAACATTATCCGACCCACATAGGATCCTAGTACATCATCACATCCAACTACAGGGTTCCAACACTTTTATTTCCAATCTCCGGGAGTATCCACACCACATGCCACTAGTCGATATTCCAACTGCCGTGAATTCCCATGAAGAAGTATCTCAACGGACTGCCACTTCATAGGGGTCTTAATGCTACATACGACATGTTAATAGGAATCTCTATCTATGAGTTATTATCCTTTTATTCCTATTGGGAGGGGTTGGATTCGTGCAAGATCCAACCCGACCATACCTCAACATTACCCAAAACTCTAGTTTGGTATACTCAATGGGACCGTCTCTCTCCAAGATTTCCAATTCCACTGATGATTCGTCAAATAGGTGGGTTGTGGCAATGGTATGGCCAAACGAATGTAAATGGGACATAGTGGGACTAAGTCCAGTCAGACCCATTTAGAGCGACACGGCCTGACCCAGTTGGGTCGTCTTGGCCTGACCCGCTGGATCTGGCCCAAACCACAGGGTGGCCTGGCCTATTGGGTATGTCCTGACAGGAAGCGAGGGGCCGCAGAGGGCCAAAGATGGACACTAGGTCATATAGGGGTGTCGTGAGGGAGGCTCAATCGCAGGTCGACTTAGTCGTGGAATGCGCGAGGCTGTAGGGAGGCTCGTAGGGCAGAGAGAATCACAGCTATCTCGACTCATAGTGTCATAGTGAGGGCGGCTCCACGGAGAGGGTTGTGTGGAAAGGGTGATTTGTAACGAGGTGGTGCGGTCAGGGCAGCTCGGCCGGGGTGGCTACCACAGGAGTGGGCGGTGCGGCGAGGCTGCGTGCAATGTAATGGACCAGAAGGTAGCGAATCAACCCAGATGGCAGTGACGACCTTGATCAGCCATGGCTCGACTGGGGGTCAGCTCGGCCACAGGTCGACTATGCCGCAGATGGTATGGATCAGCGGAGGATGCTTGGCGGCGTAGGGTGCGAAGGCCACGGGCGGGGGCATTGTTACCTTCGTTGCCTTCATTTCCATCATCACCTTCTTCCATTGTGAAGAACGAACCAAAAATGAATGGCGGAGGGGTGGGGCCATGATTTTTTATCATTCTCCCTCCGCATCAGAGCAGTATTAGGTGGTTAAAAATCTTTATCATGGATGTGCAAGGAAGAACATGGTATGTGACAATCATATAGTAATAATTCCCTACCATGGATTATTCATTGACATCGACGAGGAGGGATGAAGATTATGAATTTGACGTTCGCCCCATCCATCACAGACATCCAATATCAGGCTCATGCGTCAGTTCATCATAGTCTAATATGATCCTCATTGGAGCTTATCACAAGGTAGAAGTCAATGTCTAAGACAATGTTGAAATTCTTCATTGGAGAGGATAATCATTCAAGATATATTCAAATCCTCTTTTACAAATCTCATTTCGCCAATTCCACCGAGGAGAAATGAAATATGTAAAAAAATAACAATGTAACATTTAAATTTATGATGACACATATAATTAACTAGGGGAGTTGATAGGTTTCTCCCCCATTAATAGGGGTCCAGTGCTCCCCAACCCTAAATTCAAATTGTTAGGTTTTGAGGACTCGATTGGTCCCCAACACAATAATTCATGAAGAGGAGGTTTAGTTCTGTTGGACCCCACCTCTTAACATCAACATGGGTGGTTTAGTTATTGTGTTCAACACCTCCTAACAACCACATTTTTGTGGCAAAAAAATTTAATTGTTACATAATTTATATTTAATTTATTTTTTCACAAAATCCCCAAAAAACAAACATTCAACCGTGTCCAACTGACGTCGAGGTGAAAGTCTATTTATGCGAATATCTCCACTGTTAGTTAAATGGTGCCATCAGATTTCAATTCCGACCATAGATTCAAAATATATAATTACCTTCTCATATGATTACTAATTCTACACGAAAAATATTTAGAGAATGATTCCATGAACCTCAGGTGATATTTCAATATTTTTAGAAATTGACTCATAATATTCGAATTTTTGTAGAAAAAAAATTACATTGAAATTCAAGTTCTTTACATTATCCCCACCTTAGGGATCTGTGTCCGCATAAGCTGTAACTCAATCTAGGAAAACAAGTGGGGGTACTAAGCACGTATATATGAATATATCTCTCTTGTGCTCACCTGGAGGTTTCTGTGATGCCATAAAATGTGCACTAGAGGTATTGACCATCCAAAAAGGACACTCTCTAGTGAATCCTCAATCTCAATTGGATCTTCCATAAAAGAATCCCCATCGTTGACATCCTTCTCTTCATGTATGATGATGTGGGAATGGTCATGCACGTTTCTCCTCAGCTGGTATACGTTGAATACGTCATGTACATAGTGCAACTGAGGTGGAAGAGCTAAGCGGTAAGACATCTCTCCCTCACTATATAGGGACTGGAAGGGTCTAATGATCCTTAAGGATAACTTGTCGCCTCGTCCAAATCTCATTAAACCACGTGGTCATGAGACCTATAAATAGATGTGGTCTCCATCCTCGAACTCCAGAGGACTCTGCCTCCTATCAGCATATGACTTTTTTCTGCTCTGTGTAGTCTTCATCTGATCCTGGATGATCTTCACCTTCTCTTTTGTTGCTCATACCATCTCTGGTATAACTAGTGCTGATTCCCTTGGGTCTGTCCAACACAATGATGATCTGTAAGGTCACTTGTACAACCCTCAAATGGGTTCATCTCAATGGTGTAGTGATATATGTTGTTGTATAAAAACATTACCATGGGAATGTGAACCTCCGTACTGCGACTGAAGTCTATGAAACTTGCATGAATCATGTCCTTGAGAGTCTGAATTGTCTGATCAGTCTGTCCATCTCTCAAGGGATGGAAGGCGGTGTATAAACAAAGATGCATCCAAAAATCCACTATCAATCTCTTCCATAGTAGGGATGTGAAATGTGCAACACGATCAGAGACAATCATCGAGGATAATATATATAACTACACAATCTCTTTCACATGGAGGTGTCCAAAGAACTCTACAACACCCTGATCTCTAATCGGTAGGAAGTTGGTTGAATTGGTTTATTGGTCGACGATCACACAAATCATGTCTTGGCCTTTGGTTATACGTGGAAGTCCTGAAAAGAAGCCCATGGATATCGCATCCCACTTCAACTCTGGGACCTCTAATGTCTGAAAGGAGCCTGCTAGTACTTGATGTTATCCATCCACATACTGACAATTGAGTCATCGAGAGATAAACTCTACTACTGTATTCTTCATTCCCGGCCACCAGTGTTGTCATCAAAGATCCAGGTACATCATCGCCACTCCTGGATGTACCGCTAGAGAGGATGTGTGGAACTCCATCAACACATCCTCTCGAAGAGACACTACTACCATGGTTTGTCCACTAAAAAGGATGATGTGCTCCCCACCTTCCGAAATTCGACCAGGTGCATGTCTTGTGGATATCTGAGCAAATCAAGTGTCACACTCACCATCCCCATGTAGTGCCTCACTGAATCACTAATGATGTGGGGGATTCATTATAAGAGGCTGAAGAAAATTTGATCCATCTCGATCCACAAAGGATATCTTCAAAAAGGCTAGCTACTCTATCGATTCATCCTGTAGCTTTTTAACAGACCACCTAGTAAATGCATCTTCTACAATGTTCCACTTCACAGGAGTATAGACTATCACGATGTCATAGACCAAGAGGAACTCATGCCAACATCTCTGTCTCAGGTTAAGGTCCTTCTACGAGAAGATATACTGAGACTCTTTTGGTATGAGTAGACTATAAAACTCTATCCCATAAAGTAATGTCACCACATCATCATGGGGAAGACAACTACTCTAACTCCAGGTCATGGGTAGCATAGTTTGTCTCATTTTTTCTTAGTTGTCGATAACCATATGCAATCACTGCTCGCTCCTACATCAGGACACGTCTGACCCTGGTCCCTGATGCATCGCAGAAGACTACATACCCTACACCCTCCTCTAGAAGCATTAAGTTGGGGGCACTAGTCAGCCTCTGCCTGAATTCCTGAAAATTCCACTAACATCTCTCCAGCAACACAAAGGGTTGCCCCAACTTCATCAATGCTGATAGTAATGCTTAAACTATATAAAAATCAGGCACAAATATCCCGTAGTATCCAGCCAATCCCTGGAATCTACGTACCTCCGTCACACTCCTGGGTGTCTCCCATGCAAGTACAGTCTAAATATTTGATGGATCGACTTTAAATATAGCCATCAAGATGACATGTACTAGAAAGTAGACATCTTGGATTCAGAAAATGCCCTTCAAGAGAATACCATAAAGCTGGGAATTTCAGTGTGTATCTGGAACTATCTACAAATGATAGGCATGCTCCTCCTCAGTAGTCGACTAAATTATAATGTCATCAATAAATACTACTATAATGTGATCAAGGTATGGCAGGAAGATCATATTCATGAGTCCCATGAACCCTGCTGGAGAATTTTTCACACCAAATAGCATAACAAAGATCTTGTAATGGCTATACTGACATCTGAATTCCATCTTTTTCACATCCTTGTCCCACACTCATAGCTGGTGATAACTAGATATGAGGTCTATCATTGAGAGCCATCGTTCTCCCTTCAGTAGATCAAAGTGGTTGTCAATAATTGGTTGTGGGTACTTGTTCTAAACAGTCACCTAGTTCTAGCACCGATAGTTGAAAAAACATCTCAAGCTCCAATTCACCTTTACTGAAATAGAATCGGGTATGCCTAGGTAGAAACACTAGGCCGGATGAATCCCTTCCACTGCAAGTCCTCTAGTTGTACCCACAACTCATGACACTCGACTGGAGCCATATGATATGTTGGGGTTGATATTGGGGTTGTCACAGGGTACAAGTCAATGTAAAAGTCCACCTCTCCACAAGGAGGTAGACCCAGAACATTATCCTTGAAGTCATATGCGTACTAGTCCTCCAATACAAGAAAACTCATACTCTCTACATTTTTCGCTCTGAGGGTTAGGCTAGACAACTGATTAGTGATCGGTTGCACTCTCCTCTGTGAAAGTCCATCATGTGCTACAAAGGCACACCTTTCACTGGTGATGTTAAACCAGGTCCCATCCATGCAAACACACCTCAAATTACACCTTATAAAGTCGATCTACGTATGGAATGTTGATAACCAGTCCATACTGAATATGACATCATAAGGGGTCAACACTGCTACTAGGAGATCCCAGCTGAAGCTCTCACCTCCTAGAGTATGCTCTCAATAACGGTACTAGTGAATAATCATCGAATCTGCTCCCATTGGAGTCTCTAGATGTAATGATTGATCCAAATACTCTGGAATCTCTTATCATTTAATGAGGCTAGTGGATATAAAAGAATGACTAGATCCTGTGACTATTAGTACTGCATCTATGGTGGAGTAGACAATATCGTACCTTGTATCATCACCAAAGAGCTGTAATTGTTGGCCTCAGCTACCTAGAGCTGAGCTCTCCCATCCTTACCTACTCCCAAAGATTATTGTGGACCTCCTGGTGGTGGTGGAGATAATATCTCATATAGTCGCACAGTGCCAGCTGCACGTCCTACTCCTCTACCACATCATCCTCCTCCATGTGGACCCCCTCGGTCGAACCTCGATCTCTTCTTGGGCGGCCCTTCGACTGTCTTCTGATCATCTTTATGGTAGTTCGGATAGTCACGAGCCATGTGACTATACCCATGTCATTACTAACACTACCCACTCCAAGAATCTAGGTCTCTGCCCCGTGTTCAACGAACAACCGACTCTAATTCAAACCATTGTCTACCTATAGGTTTGGTCCTCTTTGAGCTCCTTGACATCTATATGCTTTCATATATATAATACTCCACTACATGATGGCTGGTGGTGTCTCTAGGTACTGGTCACAACCCAATGAGGAAACTCTCCTCTAAAAGGGATCACTCTAACACCCCCTCATGCATCGGGATGTTGAGTGAGATCATAGAAGCCCTTATCTCCAGCCTGAGGCCCTGCTCGAAGGTCTGGGCCCTGAAGAATGGGCCCCGCACCATATCTGTCGAGTATCCTGAAAGGTCAGTAATCCTTTATGTGTTCTGGTCCACAATCATGCTACCCTGCTGTAGACGAAGCATCTCATAAATGTACTTTGTGTGTAGAGTCTCTGGGAAAAACTATGACCGAAACATTCCCTCAAAATCTTCCCAGAGAAGCATCACCTCATCATGAACATAGATAATCAAGATCCACCATATGTCTGCTGCTGCATATAGAAAGTTGATTTCAAGGTTCATGATGAGATCAGCTGGTGTCCCTACTAGTTTGAAAACTCTCACCACATCCTCCAGCCAATCCTAATCATCCTATAGGTCTGTCTCTCTCGTGAACCAGGGTGGCCTAGGAAACTGGAACAAGTGAAATGTGCTCAGGTAGCATGCACACTCTACTATTTGGGAGTGTGGTATATGTGGACTAACGGCTAATAGTACTGCTGGCGCCTCCACTAGAAAAGGGCCACGCACTGAGGCCTCATCCATTAGTTGGTTATTAGTGCGTGTTTATCTCAGAACCATAGCGGGCAATCTACATGGTGGAATCCTGAAATGAAAGAGCTAATCCATAGTCAATAAGTTATACATGGTTAAATGAATCATGATATAATAAAGAAAACTCTTTTAAACTGACACAAAATCAATGTTTTCATGCACATAGTCATAAATCCTAAGTCAGCGTCCTAGTATAAGGAAACATCGGCCGCCACACCAACACTGGATTCCCTAAACTGATAACCATAGTCACTAAACTTAACACTATTCCATTAAAATAAATATCATATCCCTATTTTATGATATATAACTAACTCCTTTGATACCAATGTATCATGACCCGTCCCTAGGGGCCAGTGCTGTAACAACCCAAACCCCACCTTCCAAAGGCTAGGGGCTAGAAACATGCACTGAAAGACATATTCCACCAAAATAGGATGGAATTACACTTATAACCTGTAAGCACATGCATCCTATAACATAGGAAGATACAAACACAAGTGAACAGTATAGTAAAAAGAGTGATGAAAGTAAAATGGGGGCAAGAATACAATCACAACAGTAAAGATACAAGTACAACTGAAATACAATAAAATGAAGAATGATAATGGCGACTACTAGGTCATCCTTTGAGGTTCCTATCTAAAGGGAAGACACCGATCGCTTCCACAGCTCTCCTTGTCCACCCATCTCCTCTTCATACTGACACGTCATATGGTCCACCTCCGGGAAACATCCAGTCCAGGTACTCTTAGCCTCAGTCGATGCTATCTGTCATCTGCATCCAACACAATGAGGTGCTGACATATCCCGTGGATGGGTGAGTATAAAGATACTCATTAGGGACCTCGGGACCCTCAAGGTCTCAAAAAATACACCATGGATCAAACAAAATGATAAGAAACAACTGATAACCCTACTTATGTATATTCCCATACATATAACTATGTTATCAGGTAAATCAGTCTCAGTCATGATGAAATCATAGGGTCCAGCACAAAATCAAAAATCTCAAAACCTCCTCAAAGGAGTGAAACCACAATGAAAAGTACCATACATATTCGAACTCATCTCACACTAGGTATAACATTAGTACGAGAGTTGAGATTATTAGATGTAATAACTGAATAAACATACACTATAGAGAAGATGACCTACCAAAGATCGCTAGGATCTGACCCAAATAAGATTTCTTGTAGATGAACCACACATGATTGCTAGAGGATTTAACCCACATGATCTAAAGGAGCTAACCCCCACATGATCACTAGGATAGGAGCCAACCAACACAAAATTGCTACAATAGGTGATGACCCACAATGGATCACTAGGATATGACCCACACAAGATCAATAGGATAAGACATGACCCCCAATGGATTGCTAGGAGATGTCCCATACATGATCGCTAGAACATCTTCAGACCCAAATAGGATCCCAGTACATCGTTAGTATGTCTTCATACCACACATAAGATCCTACTACATTATTAGTAAGTTGTAATACCCAAACAAGATCCTATTACATCATTAGTATGTCGTCAGACCCACACATGATCTTAGTACATCGTCACAACCAGCTATAGGGTTCCTGATCTATGCTTGCTTGTCTCTATGAGGATCCACTACACAAGACAATGGTTGATACTATAACTGCAATGATGTCCCAAGAAGATGTATCTCATATTTTTGCTATGTCATGAGGTTCTCAACTAAAAAATGGTGCATTAATCGGTTGCCTGGATAGTGAGTTATAAGCCTTTTATTCCTGGGTCCCGGTTGGCTTTGTGCTCAATCAAACCTGATCGTACCTCAAATTTACCGAAATCACCAATGGGGTATACTCAATGGGCTCTTCTCACACCCTGATTTCAATTGAAAATAATAGTTCATCAAATAGATGTTTGGTGCCAATGTTGTTTCCAAAATAATGAAAATTGGTCGTAGGGGGCCCGGGTCCAGTCAGACCGACCCGACCCAACATGGTCGGGTCGACCCAGCCTCACCCGGTAAGTCTGGGAGACCTGATGGGAGGTCAAGACCTTTGGGTTTGGTCGGGCTGACTTAGTCAGGCCCGGCATGCCGCGAGGGGCCACGAGGGAGGCTCGACCTCATAGTGTGCAGCGAGGGTGGGTTGGTCGCGGGACGGCTTTGCCGTGGACGGTGCAATGTCAGGGGGAGGCTCGGTTGGGGCGGCTTGCAGGGCCACAGTCGGTGTGGCCATGGAGGCTCGGAGGGCCATGGCAAGGGTGGATCAACCGCAGGGGCTCCTCAGAGAGGGTGGTTTGGCCTGGGGAGGTGCGGCATGGGATGATTGGCTGGGGAGGCTTGTAGGGGCATATGTGGCACGTCTAGTCTATGGGCAACAGCTCCGCCTAGACAACGGAGGCGCGGCCCAGATGGCAGCGACAGATTGGCTCGGAGGAGCCCTAGGCACTGGTCGGCTCAGCTACTGATGGCACGGAGTGCCGGAGGCTGCAGAGCGGAGCGGGACGCGGGGGCCACGAGTGGGATTGTTGTTTCCTTCTTCGCATTAATCGCCTAATCCATTCCGAATAAAACATCAGTTCATAATGACGGAGGAATCAGGCCATTTTTGTTTGGCTCGCACCCTCTGCGTTAGAGTGGTAGCAGAAGGTTCACAAATATTAATCATGAACATGCAAGGTAGATATTTAAAATCATCAATCCCTACAACCCTCGTCAATCTCTATTGACAATTCAGAAAGAGAATTTGGAGGATGAACAATTGAAATTATATCCATATAAAAATAAAAACCCATCATTGGATTATTCGTTGACGTCGACGAGGATGGAAGAAGATGAATTTTTTGACGTTCGCCTCATCCTCCACACACATCCAATCTCGTTCTGATGCATCATTTCATCACAGTCGAAGACGTTCCTCATTGGAGGGTGTCCCGAGGTAGAATTTGTAGTTGATGTCGATCTCAGCCTTCTTCGTTGGAGATGATATTCCTTCAAGATCTCGATAAATCCTCTCTTTTAAATCCTCTTTTCCAATTATATAGAGGAGAATTTAAATTGAAAACAAAAAATTAAATAAAAACATAACATTAAATTTTATATTGTAAAATAGAATTAAATGGGGGAGTTGAGAGGTTTCCTCATCATTAATAGGGGTCTGGTGGTCTCTTCATAGAAATTCAAATTGGGAGGTTTTGAGGACTATGTTGGTCCCCAACACAATCATTAATGAAGAGGAGGTTTAGTTCTGGTGGACCCCACATTTTAACATCCTCATGGGTGTTTTATTTCTGGTGGTACACACCTACCAAAATCCACAAGGGTATTTCAAATAAAAATTAATTATTACACAATTTATTTTTATTTTATTCATTCACAAAAAATCCAAAAACAAACATTCACCCTCAACCAACTATAAATTGAGGATAAAGTCTATTTAAACGAATATTGGCACTACAAGATCATTAGTGACCTCAGATTTCAATTCTAAGCACCAGTTCAAATGTTATAAAAACCAGTTCGTACATTTACTTAATGTACCATAAATAAAGTTTAAAAATGGATTTCAGGCACTCTGGGCCTCAAAATCATGAACCATCAATTTTTTTGAACTCGTAAAATTCCCATATATTTAGAAAAAAATTTACGTGAAAATTACTTGTCTTTAAAAAAACATAGAATCGAATATCAATGAAAATGTATAACTATATTATAATGTCATCTAACGACTCCCCATATCACCTTATAGTGATCTCAATTTCAAAGTGGATGTTAAAATATTTCATATAATTAATAGAAAAATATATAAAATCATGAAACTATTGTCTCTATAAATAATGATGTGTCGATTTATATACGAGGTCTATATTGAAATATTTTATTTTATTCTTATATATATCATAGTTTTTTATCCAAATATCCTAGTGACCTTTTTATCATATAGAAATGATTATAAAATATTTAATACATCAATCTGTATGAATAATATTAATTTCAATTGCATTCATCATAACACTACTATCTTGTGAAACAAATGTTATTTCTATAGAATATTTAACATAGATTCAAAATAAAAAATAACTATGTTTTCAATATAATGTCCACTACATTAAAAATAATGTTTTTAAAGTTATTTATTTTTTAAAACATTCCAAATTTATAGTATAATTATATTTCATGGTCATCTTGGAGGAAAAATCCTTGTAATTATTGTTGTTTTAAACTCCTCTTGAAATCTAGTGCGCTAAAATATAGATTCTGATAAACACCTATTCTAATAGTGGTGCTATAAATTTATAGAAAAGAAGATGTCTTCCATTCACGCTTACAAGAAAAAGGATTCTCAATTAGATGATAATGAAAAAAATAAAGATTGTAATCATCTTGTAATAATATTTGGTTTTAAAATAGAACATGGAAGATAATATTGAGATTTTTAAAATAATGAAGAATTATCTCGGAATTATTTCATTGGTATTGATACAGAGTTTTATTCTATGTATTGAGCAATCATACATGGTAAATAGACTTGGAAATCAAACATTGTATCGTAACAATGTTAAATATGTTCTTACCATCATCTTGGTAAGAAATTATTGAATTGTTTTGAAGGATCATATTTTTGATAGTTTATCAAGAAGCATTGTGACATGTTTCTTTTAAAAATAATATGAAATCATTTCAATCAATATGAATCTCATGCACAATTGTATTGATCACTGTTCTACACATGTTTAAGGTAATATCCTACTCATTATATTCCACACAAAGGATTATTTTTTAGTGAATGTTTTTGAATTAGATTATTTCCAAACAATACTAACAACTAGATATTATTATTGAATAGTGAATCCTTTAAATAATTACATTCATTTGGTTTTGTGTCTGATTTTTTTTTTGTATAGAATGAAATCTTTAACCATATGTAATGGTTATATCCAATAAAAGGAAACATAATCAAAAATGTTGTCACTAATTCACCCACTCCCCCTCACAGTGATACATTAATCATTATTTTGAAATCTCAATAGTATCCAACTATGAAATCCTATGAAATCATCTATAACAAGCTATTAAATTTTTTACTCGTGGAATAACACATTAAGTTAAAAATTCATAATTGCATCAAATTTATATCCATCATATTTTGGGAAACAAATGTTTTTTAAAAATACCTCCTCTCTAATAATTTACCCAACAAAAAAACATTATCGAATATATGATCTTTGTCTAAAATAATCAATTTCAATAAGATATATTTTGAATAACAACATTCTTACTCCCTGGCCCCAGTTACCCAAAGTTGGTGGATTTTCACATGTCATTGGCATGACCACAAGAGATAAAATCTATAATTACTGATCATTTTAGTGGACTTGTAAGTAATAAATACATAAATACATTTTATATTACATTATAAAATGAAAATAAACATCATTTTGTGTCCTTTGGACACACTCATTTACCTTATCCTATCCATGTAGGTCAAGCATAAAATACATCTTCGCAACCTAGGAAAAATAAAACATAAGAAAGGTCTGAGAGACGATGATCAGTAAGGATAACAACATAGAGAAAACTATCATAAATAAGAATAAACATTTTAGTCATTGTATAATACTAAAACACGAGACTATTAAATGTAATAAATCATTATTATATGGAAACAATGGAACATATAAATGGTATTTACTTATTCACACAGATATTATACTAGTCGAATCATATCATGTAATATCAATAACTAATTTCATAATGAAGAAATGCGTAATTCTGGACATCGTAACCACATAGTCAAGGCCTCGTGCGAGGACTAAAAATAACAATTTTTTCTATGCCATTTACAATGTTACTAATTTGTCTAATGAAACCTATCGATGAATTGAAGGGCTATAGTGGGCCCCGCTCATCACATTCAACATCCAATACATTCTTCATATAAAATGGTTTAAACATAACATAAAAATTCATATTAAAACAAGGAAACAGAATGTTAACACATTAACAATAAACCATGAATGGTATAAAAATAGCCCATCTACTGTAAAACATATCCCAAAACCTTCAATAAAATATGGGAGATTGTTTCTTAATAAATCAACTTCAAACTAGCATAAAATCCGACAAAGCATGTTGACATAGATGAAATCAATAAAAAAAATATTTTACTGAAATATCACTTACTTATTTGAATTAATTTAAATGTTAAAAAAATATTTGTTTTAAAAATATTTTTATAAGCTTGTAAGGGAAGCTTCTAAGGTGTTATAATGGTGGAAAATATCCACACACAAAGTATATGTCAAAATACATTCATTCATACATTTTTGGAAATGGACATAATATACCATGATTTATAAATAATGTAAAGATTCCATTTGTAAAATTTTATAAAAAATAAAACTAGGGTATAAGTCACTTTACCACATAGTCTACGAAATAGTAAAAACATTGAAATACATTTTTTTGATACACAGACATGGATGATAAAGAGGTCCTAGTAGGTACTCACATATAAACATCCTCAGATAAAAAATATTGTAAAAATTAACCCTCACCATGTACTCTTCCTTAGACAAGGGTATGTTAACATCCTTTATAATTTTTAAATCATCGTTATTAAATTTTTAATGAACAACTTATATATATATATCATATGACATATTATCCTCTATAATTTTATATATATTAATATTTCATTAATATTATTGTTTTGGGTGATAAATGATTCATTTCCCATTATATGTTTTCTTACGTACGTCATGTTTGTTATGGATAATTTTTTTTATTTTTCCCCAAAATGATATTAAATTCTTAATAAATATTCTTTGAAATCAAATTAAAGATATTGGCTAATAGTTACTATGGGGAATGAAATCTCACCACGTCATGGAGATGGTAATCCGTACATACAAATTATAGACAATATCGTTATATTGATTGTGAAATGATATATAGTTGTATGGTATATTATATTTTAAGAATAATAAACATTATATATTTATTATTTAAATCAATTATACCAATTATTATACCCAGCAAAATAATGATGTGTTGATTACAAAACTACACAATGATGTTGACACATTAATTCATATGTACGCATGTATAATGAATTTTTCATTCATAGGATGTATGGAATAATAAATATGGTCATACGATATTTATAATGACATATGAGTATGTATAAGTTTCTGAAATTGTTATTTTTGTATGAGATAAATCAACGATAGAGGAAGTGGAAGAAGAGAAGAACACTGAACAAGGTGATGAAATAATGACCTCTTCTTCAGTTCCTTCCTTTTGATTTAAACAAAAGTGCTCTATAGGGTGTCTTTACGATAAAAGTAGAGACTATATATTTATTTTAGGATAGTTGGGAGGAGATTTGATATTGGTTTAATCGAGACCAAAAACATTGGATGTGTGAATTTAGGAGAAGTGGAAGTAACCATTTATAAGGGAGGTGAGGGGAATTTTAGAAAAAGAGTGAAATATTAATTTATTATAAATTAAATTTCAATATATAATATCTACAAATGGATTTATTTCTAGGATATGGTGGTGATGTGTCTATGTCCTCTAAACCAATATGTTTTATACTAGTTTAGGTCTACATATTAACATTATCTTTTAAATTTAACTCTTAGTTAAATAGTTTAACATTTACCATATCTTCTTTAATTTTAATTTTACATGGATAATAAACATAATATTATATGCCAAAAGAACCTCAAGTGTCGCATTAATGAAATATCTATCTCTATATATGTCCTTTGTCACAATATTAGATTTTGAGGAATATTAAATCAATTAATAAAATTGTATTTGTTTTAAAAACATATTATTGTCAATTTTGACACTATTTATTATTTGGTTTTAGTGAATGACATAAAAACATGACTACATCATCAAATTACGTTGAATCATATTTAACATGTCATATTCAACTATAAAATTCGTGGATGGTGTCAAAAATATCAATTAACATATATTTTAATATTTATAATATCAATTATTAAAATTATTCATTACTAATGTAATTACTGCATCTTCATTGTGACATATATAAATTTAATTATTTAACGTATAAAAATTATAAATAAAATATAATGATAAATGATATATTTTAATCATTTTAATTAAAACATATATCTATATTTATATTATGTAAACCCTATATTAAAAATGGTTTTTTTTAATAAAATGTTGAATGTAACACTTTTTATTATTCATTAAATAAAATATTATAAATGTCTTTATTTAACCTAAATGGATCATAAAGGAACATATTTTTGTCCTTAGATTGATTTTGGTCGAATTTAACTTATCCAATAGAATTTCCAAATGTGCAGGGGTAATTATAATATTTTACCTTTAATTACAATATTTTATTTGAACCTTGGAAAATCAAATTCAAATGTAACAATTCACCAAAAATTATTTTCATCCTGTTGAACAAAATTTTACATACTAATGGAAACCATGTTTGTTAGATTTTTGAAATTCAATTCACTGAGGTGGTAAAATTACGTTTTATGTTAATTTGTAGATGTGCCTACAAAATGGTTAAAATACATTAAAAGGTTAAATTAAATTATATATTTACTCTTATTATAAAATAACTCCAATGAAATAAATTGGACTATAATAGATATTATGTATCTATTTTTACTTTAAAATAAATTGAAATTAAGAAATAAATATATAAATAATTTGTCGTTTTTAAATAATATCGCGTTGTTTTTTATTATTCATAAAAAAATTAATTTTTCATAAAAATACATAAAATTCACTCTAATTTAATTTTAATATTTCAAATCCAAAATTGATGCCCAATTTAAAAAATAAAATTTAAAAAATATTAAAAATTTGGTATTTCTCTTCAGAAATATTTATTAAACGGCTAGTTTGGTTGGTCATGATGTACTAGAACTCGATTTTGTGTACACCATAATCTATTATATTATTCAAAAAAACATATTGTGGATAATTGGGTTGTAACTTTTTTTCTCCTTTAAATAATTTATTGCTCAATATTACTAAAATATTACTGTAAAAAATGTTTTGGTTGGTTTATAATCATGTGTTCTTTAGGTTCCCACTTTGCCTCTTCCTTTTTGTGGGTTTTCTAAAGAACCTTTACCAGACGAGTCATCTGGTTTCACATAACTAGTTCTCTAGTATCAGGAATTTTGATAGGCTATTAGGAATAATATAGATAGAGTTCCAGTCCTAGTACCTCATAGGTGAGAATATGCATTGGGTCATGCATGTATTTTCTTAGCAGTGTTACGTGAAACACATCATGAACTATTGATAGACATGGTGAAATTTCCAAATGGTATTCTACAACTTAATTTCATTCAAAAAATATGAATGGTAAGATGCACCTATGACTTAATTTCCCATCATACCAAATTGTATAACACCCTTCCCTGGAGATACCTTTTAGAAAATAGGATCTCCTATCTGAAATTGAAAATCCTTCCTTTAGTTATCATTATAGATCATATATCGACATTGATCATCTTTGATGTGGGTTTGGATGATCATCTCCATTTCCAACGTTTCCTAAAAAAGTTATAGGCATATGAGTTTTTATTCACCAATATCATCCCAAAATGTTTTGGGGAACCATCTCTTTCCATATAATGCTTCTTATGATTCCATCTGGATACATTAATGGAAGCTATTGTGATAGGAATATTTTAATAGAGGAAAAAATTGATCCCGCATACTTTGAATTCCATGTGAGTAAGATCTAAACTTTTCTTATAGTTTTTGAATTGTCCATTCTAATTTCCCATCAGTTTTAGGGTGGTGGAAAAAGCTCAAATGAAGTTATGTATCATAGGGTTTCTGAAGAGTTTTCTAGAATCATGATGTAATACGTGGATCACGATCAGAATAAAATAATAGGGGTACACCATAATGTCAAAAAAAATTCATTATTATATTGTCTGGTTAAAGGTTCAAATTTGAAATCTTCTCTAATAACAATAAAATTTGCTGACATTGTAAGATGATCAATAATGACCCATATTCCATCATTCCTTCTATGAGTCATTGGTATCCCCATGACAATGCCAATCGTAATATTATCTCATTTCCACTAAGGTATGGGAAGAGGTTTCATGAATCCTTTACGTTGTTGTCTTCAAGCATTCACTAATTGAAAAACGATACATCTTGACATATAATCTACAACATCCCACTTCATGTTGTCCAACAAATAACATTATTTCAATTATCTATAAATCATAGTGCTACCAAGGTGTATACAAAAAATTGGGGATATAAGAATCATCCAACAATTCCAATTTTTGATCAGATATATCAGGAATACCAATCCGTTAAACAAATTTCAAAATTCCATCTTGATATACGAAGTCGACAAATATCCTATAATTCAAAGCTTTAATATTCATTAGAAACTCATCATCATAAGTCTATGAACATTTTTTCTTTTATATTAATGATGGTTTTGAATCAATTTGATAATGTATTGATGTTTCACCTTCCAATATTATTCCCATATCCAACTTTACTTGATCAATGAATGTAGGATCCCTTTCAACTCTCATCCTGTTCATAACTCCATGATCCTTTATTCTGAAAGCATCTTCCACCTTATATACCTTCCTCGAGTGGTAGTGTATAGTGAAATCATAATCCATGAGTATTTTGATGCCTCGCGATTTCCACATGTTGAGTTCATTATATGAGAAAATATACTAAAAATTCTTTTGGTCAGTATATATCTCACAATTTTCTCAATAGTGATATTTTCTTTATATCTCCATATCAAATATTACAGCCGCTAAATCATTATAATGAGTAGGAATGTTTTGTTCACTAATTTTTAGTTGTTGTGATGCATAGGAAAAAACTCTATCATTATTTATATGGAGACAACAAAGTCCATTCGTTAATGAATCACTATAAATAAAAATCCCATCATTCCCCGATGGTAGAGTCATGATAGGTTCCTTGTATAATGTTCTTTTCAATTCTCTAATACATTCTCAACACTCTTTTTTAAAAAAAAATTAATCACTTTAATTTTCTTCATTGATAATGGGTTATCCAATGGGATAGAATTTAGGATGAAAGGACGATAATAACATAGTAAACAAATAAAACTGCACACCTCAGTTATAATTTATACATTCAAAACATCCCATATAATTAATTTCATCTAATTTTCGTTAGAATATTGAGAAATTTATTTTATTTTTATTCATTGATATTATTGTATACCAAGATATAATCATTAAATACAACTAAAAATTCATCAAGATATTCCATTGCAACACTATTCATTAAATCCATGAAGACAGAGGGTGCATTAGTTTTTCAAAAAAGGCATTACTGTAAACTCATAATGCCCATACATCTTTCGAAATGTTCTCATTGGAATGTATTAATTTTTCTCGGACAATTGAGGGTATCAAGATTAATGTTCTATATTTTAAAAATATTAGTCACCATGTAGTTTATCAAATAAATTATCAATGTGAGGAAAGAGATACTTGTTCATTATTGTAATAGTATTGATCTCCCTATAGTCAATATTCAACCTCATAGATCAATCATTATTTTTTTAAAAACCTCTAGGGGATCCACATGGAGATACAATAGTGTGAATAAATAATTTATTACTCAATTAATATAGTTGTTTATTTACATCCATTTATTACATAGTGACCATTCTATAAGGTGTCTTTGATATAGGCCTTGAACCCAAAATTATGTCAATGGAAATATCAAATTATCGATCTAGAGGATGTCTAGGTAAATTCTCTAGAAACAAAAAAATATATTAATGCAGAGTAGGTGCATACTCTATTGGTAAATTCTTTTCCTCTCCCTTATGTATTCACTCCCTTCCTATCCAATAATTGAATTTAGTAGAGATACTACAAATGGATTTAGTTGAGAATCAGATGGTGACATTTCTTCTCTAATGATAAGGTATTACTGATCATCATCAATAATAGTAACCTACTTCTTTTTACAAAAAAATTTCACATCATGGTTCGAAATCCAATCCATACCATATATTATATCAAATTCAATCCAGGGATTTATTATAAGATAAGAACATAAAACATGTTTATTTTCTATAATGGTCACTGATTAACATAATATTGGTGAAATTTTACATCCAATAGGAGATTTGATTGAAAACTTCCTTATTATATCAATTTAAAAATATATAATTATCATGGAAACAAAGGGATGATATGAAAGAATGTGATGATACAAAATCAAATATAGCATTGAATAATTTTGAGGAAACTATTAAAGTACCTTCCTCCACATCATTAGAAAAATCTACATCAGAAGTAGTGATCACATAATCCTTTCATTTCTCCCTTTTCTTCATTTGAATTACATTTCCGTGGAACAGAGAACATTAATTTTCATAATTCCCCATTTCTCAATAATTGTAGCATTCAACATTTACAGCATCTTTATTTATCAATCAATCATGATCATTGTGGCCTTTTTCTCCACACTTGTAACAAACTTATATCCCCTTCAAGAAAGTATAAAGGTGTTTCTTCCCATATTTTATAATGGGTGGATTCCAACTTTTCCATTCTTACGCTAATTTTCGTTTTTACAATGATTAGTAGATCTCTACTTCTCTTTCATAACTTTAAACACATATGACTAAGATAATTACATTACATCTTGATAGCACAATGAGACTATATCATCATAAGATAAAAAAGGATTGTTTGAGTAATGCTAAATAAGGATATAATGATATCCCAAAATGGAATCGATCAATATTATTACATGGGTTATTAATATAATCTGCACCTTTCCATTCTAACATTCTAATGTTATCCTCATAAATTGTAACATAATAATCCTTATTTTTCCATAGACTCAGAAATTTCACTTCCATATCCACTCGATCGTCATGAGGAAAATATTTTTCTTCAAAAATATTTTTTTAACTCCCCCCAATTCCATATTTTATATTTCATTATCCTCCATTATGTTTTGAATTAATGACCACGATTAATATGAATGTCTTGTGAGGTGATAAACTACCATGTCAATATTTTCCATTTTGCTCCTCCCCAAATCAGGAAATATTTTCACTAAGGAACTTATACATTCATAATATACAAATGGATTTGTAGTCCCATTTAATGTTGGTAGTATTTTCCACATGATTCAGTATAACATTGATCTTCTACATTTCATATTATTGTGCTCTATACTGGTAAAGCTATTATTCACAACCTAAGTGAGTTTTGACAGTATGGTTATAAGCTAATTAGAACCAATTACATCACCAACCCCAATAATCTTTTCTTGAGTAGGAGGTAAATTTCTACATGTATTATGTGGGTTGATAAAATTTACATTCCTTCCTCTTGGATCCAATTATAAACACTGGAATACGCTCAATTAATTTATTAATCACAATTCATAATTCCAATCATGTTAAATACATAACATAAATTCAACAGTTTATTCATAGAATCCATAATCATGAAAATGTTTTCTTTGGGGAGGTTTTCAATCAAAAATCATTTGTCATAGTTTGTAACAAAAAATTGAAATATCATAAGTCTATTATTAAAGTGTGTCAAATCAGATGTGCAGTAATGCCCATTGTCTTGTACCAGTATACCCCGGGTCAAGCCTGAAACTCTTTGTCCGATTTTTCACTCCTATGTACATATGTTCCACAAGCACCACCACTTATAGTATACAGATAGGGATGTATGTCCTGGAAAACTGACAAAATCTCAACAATAACAAAATAATAGGACGTCATTCTATACTAATCCAGAAACATTATCTTAGTATAATTTTATCTAATCAATGATTTTCTAAATCTAGTTTACATTGTCTATACTAAACATCCTCCAATACCAATTGTAATGCCTTGACCCTAGTTTCCCATAGTTCATGCATTATTTTATAAAATTTTCATGATCACAATATATCATTTCCTGAAATACCATTCAGTTTAGTAGCCTTTGATGTACTAGATACATACATAAGTTTTTCATTACTTTATGAAATGAAAATAAAAAACATTTTTTCTCCTTTTAATATACTCATATACCTTACCATATCCGTAAAATTCAATCATAATGTACTTCATCGCATCCTAGAAAAAATAAAATCTAAGAAAGGGGTGTCTGTAGATGCTCAGTAAGAATAACAATATTGTAGACACTTTCATAAATAAGCCTAAATAGTTAAGAGGATGTATAAGACAAAAACATGGGAGTTTTAAAAAGAAACATCATCATAATATGGAAAATATAAATCATGTAAATTAAATTAACTTATTCACATGGATTTTGTACCATTAGAATAATAACATGGAATATCAATAAATAATTTCATAATGATGGAATGCATATTCCAAGGCATCATAACTACATAGTCATAGCCTTGTACTAAGACTACAAATAATAATTATTTCAAGGAATTATACCAAGACACTAATTTATCTCATGATACCTACTGATATATCAAGGGGCTATACCAGGCCCCACCAATCACATACTATTTCAATTAAATTCCTCTTATTAAAATGATAAAATATAACCTAAACATTCATATTAAAACTACCATAAAAAATCATAATACTATAACCATAAACAATGAATAGTAAAAAAATATACCATCCACAGTAAAACATATCACACAACCTTCAATACAATATGGATGATTGTATCACAAGTCATCAACTTCAAACAAACGTAAAATCCATCAAATGATGTTGACATAGATGAAATCAATCTAAAAACTATTTAACTGAAAAATCTCTTTATTCATTGAATAAATATAAAAGTAATGAAAACATTTATTTGGAAATAATTCTTATAATCTAATAAGGTATGCATCAATGGTTTTATAATGGTGGAAAATAGTCGAACCTACCATATATGTTAAAAAACATTCTTTCCTTAATTTGTCGAAATGTTTATAAAGTACCTTGTTTTGAAAATGACAAAAATATTCATTTCCTTCAATTTTATTAAATTTCAATCAAGGGTATAAGAGAAATTAATTCATATTCTATGAAATAGTTCAAATGTTTTGAAATATATATTTAAGAAAGACGAACAAGGATGATAAAGAGGTCCCAGTAGATACTCACATAAAAACAACCATGGATAATAAAGTGTTATTAAAAAATAACCCATGTATATAATCTCCCATAGTAATGGGTTTGTAAATATCCTTTAAAATGGTTAAATAATTGTTATTAAATTATACTGGAGCCACATAATTAAATATCATATCATATATGATCCTCTATTATTGCTTTGTTAATAATATTTCATTATTATTATTGTTTAAAGTGTTAATTGATTTGTTTTCCTTTATATGTTCTTTAATGTATGTAATGTTTGTTATGGATAGGATGTATTTGATTCATATACATACTGAAATTATGTTCTTAAACCATATTCTTAATCATTAAATGAAAATTATTCCTGAATGGTTATGATGGGGATTGAAATCTCACCGCGTCGTGGAGATAGTAAGCCATACGTACAGATGAGGGACAATATCATTACATTCATGGTAAAAATTAATATATTGTTGGATGTTATCTTATATATACATAATAATTAACTTGTTTTATTTATTATTTAAATCAATTATACTCATTATTATACCCATCCAAACAATGGTGTTTTTAATAATAAATTTCACCACAACATGTAGACGGTAAGTCATACGTACGCACGTATGATGACATTGTCCTTCAATAGATGGATAGAATAATGAATATGGTTGTACCATACTTATACAAAAATATAAGTGTGTAGAAAGTATTGGGATTATTATTTTGGTATGGAATCAAAAATGAAATTTGAATTGAGTGAAGAAAATAACATTGAACAAGGTGAGGAAATAATTAAATCTTCTTCTGGTTTTCCTTTTAAATTGAACAAAAAGGCTATGTAGGATGGCTTTCGGATCCATGTAAGGCCTCTATGATGATGTTACAGTAGTTGGGAGGATATTTTATAATGAGTTGGAAATTTAAAAATGAATTGGAGGTGTGAATTTAAGAGTAGGGGATGTACCCATTTATAAAGGATGAGAGGGCACATTAAGAGATTTATGAAATATTAATATATTATAAAATAATTTTCAGTTTATAATAGCTCCATTTATATTTAATTAGTAAGTATGATGGGCATGGGTCACAATACTCTCATCCAAATGATTTTAGAAATGTTTACATAACCATGTTAACTGAATATATTATATTTAACTCTTAGTTAAATATGTTTACATTTACCATGTATTCATTTATTTTTATATTACACGGTTAATAATCTTAATATTAAATGTGAAAATAAACTCTATTTGTTCATTTATTAAATATATAAGATCATCTATGATTTTTGGGAAATTATTATATTTTTTGGAATATTATATAATTTAATTAAATAGTATTTTCTATAAAAAATTATTTATGTGAATTGTGATATTTTTTAGTATTTTTTTTGTAAAAGTCATAAAAAATTTATTATGTCAAAAAACATACATTGAATCTTCCCTAACATGTTATATTCACAAATAAAATTCTTATATTAATCAAAAGATTTAATTTACATTTATTTTAATATTTATATTATCAATTAATTTAACCATTCATTTATAATTTAATTACTACATCATCAATGTGTAATATATAATTTTAATTTTTTAATCTCTAAAAATTATAAATAAAATTTGATGATGTAGTAAAATGTTTAATATTTATAATAAAATTTATTTTAGAATTTATCAAAGGTATAAAACTATATGAAAAATGGTTTATTTAAAAATATTTGAATTTAACAATTATAAGACACCATTAAATAAAATATAGTAAATGACCTAATCTAAACCAAATGTATAAAATATGATATTTTTTTTCTACAGTTTATTTTTGTCGAAATAAACTTATCCTATAGAATTAGAACATGTGTTGGGGTAATAATAATGTTATTTGAACATTTAATTGCCCAATTTACATTTAACAGTGGTAAATAAAATTAAGAAATTAATATTGAAAATAAATTATTTTCATCCTATTGAACAAAATTTTACATTCTATTGAAAAATATTCCTTTCAGAGTTTTCAAATTCAATTCACAGAGGCAATAATATTATGTATTATGCCAATTTGAAAATGTTCCTAGATTGTGGGTAAAATAAATTAAAATTTTAAATTAAATTATATATATCTAATCATAAATATAATGACTCTAGTGAACTACATTGGACTAATATATTTATTCTATATCTATTTTGACATTAAAATTAATTTAAATTAAATAATTTTTTTTAAATAAACATCCAGTTTTAAACAATAAAGCAGTGTTTTTCACTATTAATCAAAAATTTAGTTTTTTTAGAAAAATACCTAAAAATCACAATAAGATAATTTTAATATTCTGAATTCCAAAATTAAGTACAATTTAAAAAATAAAATTTATAAAATTTATAAAAAGTGGGTATTACTTTTCATAACAACATTTTAAATGTCTAGTTTGATTGTTCGTGGTGTGCTAGAATTCAAAGTTGTGTACAATGCAATATATATTATTATACAAAGATAATCATACAATGAAATCTTGAGGTGTTAAAAATATTATATGAAAATAATTGTATAGAATATTAAATTATATATAAAATCAACAAGGAAACCAATATAATGGTGGACTAAAAAACCAGATATCACTAAACATAAACCAAATCCATTCTTTAAAATGTTATATTTCTAATTAACATAATTAAACAACTATACATAGGTATAATACATGGTAATTTTATATTTTCACAATAATAAATAGGTTAATAAATGACACCCCAACTTGAAAACATCAACATTCATTGCACAAGAATTAATCAATTTTATAGATATCAGATCACATCTTCTATAAGGAAACTCAAATTTTATAACGATGATGTTCCATAAATTCAATGATAAATGAAAAAGAAACCTACCATTATATTTATGGATATCATCCATAATAATACTTCTTGATGGAATGAGTGGAAACAAGCTAATATAGGTAAAAAACTAGAAAAGAGGAAGAGCCTACATGTGATCACCACAGATTGAAATCCGGAATATTAAAATGATGCCTATTTAAAGGGGGATTAAAATACATCAGAAAGAACTCTTGAGTCTCTATTTTTCATGTGGTAATAGTGGGAGAAAAAATAGTATAGTGTCCTCAAGAGTATTTATAGGCAGATTGATTTTTATAGGACCACAAAATAGCCCCCATGACAACGTAGTAGACCATCAAAACCACTACATAGTCGAAGGAAACCTTATTACATCCCCATTTAAAATATATAACGGGGATCCACTTCTGGGTAAATGGTTCAAATCCTATTTATTCTATTATAGGGAATTTGAACCAGTCTTCAACTGAAGTTGCAACCACCCCCGATTTAGTTGTTTCCTCAAAAACCACTATTGTGTGGACACCTCGCTCCACACCGTTGTAATCATCACAATAGAGTGGAGTATTGCATATCCAAACACCACAACACATCTAGGTATTAAAATATATCAGACATGATTTTCCACTATCGAATATCCTTACAATGAAGTCAGGAGACAATGCCACATATTCTATGCTTACAACATATCCCATGGTTCTTCATTGGATCCTTGTAACAAATAAAAGTGGGACCCACTATTATTCCACATTTACCTTAAAATCTCCTTGACACATCAGCTATGTGCATATAGAACCCAAGACCGAGAAATGGAAAGGCCACTTTGGATCAAGCTCTAACATTGTATTTATACAAAAAATAGTAATTATTACAAAAATATTAATTGAATTGATATAATTTCACATCACAAAAAATATATAAATAATTTAAATGTACACATTTTAAAAAATTATCATAGAAATGATCACAAAAACAAAAAAATAATGATACTATAATTATTAATTGAAATCATAGACTCAAATATGTTTGAAAATTTTGAATTTGTAAAAAAATACTCTAATGAGCCAATAAATAATCATATATTTATCCTAATTTCAATTACCATGTTTTAAAATTTTCAATTTAATCAAAAAATAATTTATAGAAATGTGAAAATATTTGGTCTATATATAATGGTCTCTATATTGGAATTTTAACTCTATTTCTAAATATATTAATTTATTCTAATATTTATCATACTATTTTTTATCTGATTATCATAGTGATAAATATAACATAATGATAAATTTGTATAATGTATAAACCAACTATTCATTTTAATGATATTAATTTCATTAGGATTCATAATAACTCCATTTTCTATTGAAAAAAATTTAATAGTTGATGAATATACAATATATAATCTAAGTGATAATATATAAGGAATTAAAATTATTGTCTACTACTGGAACAATTTTGTTATGTTTTATAATGTTGATTATTTTTTATATATGATAGTTTAATAAAAAACCATGATCAATGTACAGTGAAAAATCCATGTTAGTATTCTATTTTTCATCTCCACGTTAATGTTAGTGTTTTGAAATGTATATTTTGTTAAATTATTAATAAAAATATAATATTATATTTATACAATCAATTAGTAATTGAAATAAAATATTACAGATGTATTTAACATATAAATTTTATCAATTAAAAATTAATTTTTTTGTAGAAAATATTAAATTCTAAATTATTAAATAATACCATAAATTCTATCAATTAAGGAACCCTAATAAATAAATCATAATTTTTTAATCATATACCAAATTTGATAAATGAACATGAGGTGAAGGTGAGGGAAATAAAATAGGATCCTAGAATATACATGTGATAAGATAAAACCATATAAATATAAATTTATCAATTAATCAACAATACATATTAAAAATATGGTTTACATCACGAATTTAGAAACTAATGGAGGGATCAAGCATAGAGAAAACGGGGGTGGTGATGGAGATGGGATTGGAATTAATCGATGGAAATTTTATGTGGGATCTAAGATGTGTTTCAAGTAGGATTTGGGATGGTATCTAGTAGTGATGTGGATTCAATGATAGTGGTACGAGGTTAGGTAGTTGGGGGAGGGTGTAAAGTTGAGGTTGGGGGGGGGAACACTGAAGATTAGGTGATTAAGAAGGGGTTTCTTAAGTTCAATGAACTCCAACGATAGACTTCTGCATCATGGCCCATAAATGATCTACTCGGTTGTTTTTCATTTGTTGGATATGCTCACATTAAGGGTAATAACATAGATAAAAAAGAGAAAATTATGATTTATAATATTGAAAATGATTTTTTTGAAAAAATATTCCAAAATACAATATCATTATGCCAAAGAATATGGTGTGAAAAATATATATCATAAAAATGATTTTATTTAAGATATATTGTTAACAACGTAGTGGGTTAAATAAAAGAAACGATTATCTGATAATGTTAAATTTGTTGAAAACTATTAACTTTCCAATATCATGAAACACATTAAAAATTGGATTGAGTGATTTTATTAGTTGAAACTCAACTAGAATAACATAAAATAATGATGGTAGGTATTGGTGATATATTGATAAATAATAATGGTTAATGATTTGAATTATTATAAATTAATGTTATTATCATACAATGATGATTGTAATTATAATGGAATAGATTCGGCCTGAGAAGGATCCCCAATAGCCCCATAGCTAGAGAAACAACCAACATGGGATAAACTGGAAGGCCTCTTCCTCTCCAATTTTCTCTAAAACCTTAAAATAATCATCTAATTCAAACCATATCCCCTCCCAACATTCCTTGATGAACTCAATGAATTTATTTTGTCATTGGGTATTCTTATTTAACTCCACTATGTAGGTATATTTTGATGTATCATCTATGGGATGTATTTCTAGAAATTCCAAGTGCTTCGGTGTCCTCAGGCTGATTGTTTTCGTGTTGGTGTCCAAAAAAAACTTTTCTGTACACAATGATAATACATATTCATAGTTTTTAACATGAATAAATATCATATCATATTGTGATTATTATTCTACATCACATAGAATGTGATAATATCTGAAGAGTAGTTGTTGCACTGAAAGGTCATAACAGTTCACCACTATGATGAGAACCTTGAAGTGTCATGTGGTATTATTAAAATAAATGGTCTATAGAAATATGAAATCTTTTGAGGGATTGAAATTATGCATGATAATTTGGGTGGAGACTTGTAGGATTTGTAGTCACCTTCTCATGGAGTATGCCTTTGGTAATATCATGTTTGGGATGTCATGAGAACAAGAACCACTATATCAAAAATCACAATTATAAGTCTCGTTGGATGTTCTTATCTACCAATGTTTTTATTAAACCTAATAATTTTAAAATATAATTAATTAATATTATATGTCATATAAATTGATTAATTGAGTAAAATCGTTATCATATTCTTTCGAGAGGTGGAATGATTTATTGGTTTTTTCACCAGTAATAATGCTTTAATGAATAATGGGAGAAAGGTTTTGTCCAAACTATTCTTTAATGACTTTTTATAGCTCAGAAAATTTAATAAAATTGATATATCCAAAATGAATACTTGTCCATTATGTTCAATAGGTATATTCCATTTCTCTAAATTAAATAATGATCCATCGAGCACATAAAATGATGATGCTAGAATTCAAACTACATGATTAGTGATATCCTTATAAAGGGAATATATTAAATATTGAGAAATTATATATGTCATTATGTTGTTGTAGGATTAACCTAATCCACTATAGGTGACTCTGTGTGTTTTTAGAAACAAATATTGGACTATAGGATACGTTGACTAAGGCCCCTCAAAATGTGGCATAGTTGACTACATAGAAAATGTATCCACAGACTTGGTTAACTAATATATTACTATAATTTATTTAAAAATTTGAATATACATTACTCCCACTAGTGTTTGAATAATTATTCATGTTTTAATAATCACATATATTTTGTCACAATTTATTCAAGATAATATTATGTGAGTTCAATATTTAATAAATATTTATATTTTATTTAGTAAATATAATTATTATTTATTTATTATAGAATAAGGCAGTGATATTTATTTATTAAATAAATTCTCATTATTAAAATATTGAATAATATTGTTGGGGAATAGTGGTTCGATTTCATAGGTATAGTGGGAAATAATATATATTAAATATTATTTAGTTAAATGTTATTTAATTTTAATTCAAAGGTTTACGACATGTCAATAAATACCAATATTATTAATATTATTATTGACATCCTGTTTCATAGGGATGAAATAATATTAGGATAAAATTTTGAAATTTTTTATTTCCAACCATATGGGAATATAGAAAAAATTATGTTAATTTTTAACAGTGTAAATTTGAATTCAATAGTGCACAATGATAGTTTGAGTGAATCTTCTCTGGCCCTATAAAGCCCCCACTGAATGAATGCACATGTTAATGGATAGTGATATTCCTCCACTGTCTTCCCTCTAAACTAGAGAGATAATAAAGAATCCATTGGAAGTGATGGTCAAGGTGATCCGAAGAGAACCCTGTATGAATTATAATCTTCCATGATAGAACCTATTGATTCTTATGTTGTTATTCTCATATTTTATAAAACATGTGGATCATCACATGTATCGCCTTGGACCTAGAATTTAGAAATCTATTTCTCTGAGACAGATGGTCACATGGCCTCAAACACACCTCCATATATGCTTGATGATTATGACATGTGAATTGGGTAAATTATGTCTCATGGGGGGACTATACCCTCATTACCATAATTTTTCACAATAGATAAAATTAGAAATAATGAATAAAATATACAATAAACCATAACAATTATTAAAAACCATTTCCCAATCATTGAACCACCAAAACAAAATGATAAATATTCCATGTCACTCTAAAAGTGCCAGAAGTGAAGGAATCCAAAAATAAATATAATGTTGAAATCCCCCAAAACATGTCCTAACACAACATTTGAATCCTCATACATGCACATACAAATACCAATTCAGCACCTCTTCATAATGAATTTTCCCATGTCCAATCCTACAATAATAAAATTTTATCAGCCATACAATGATTTCCAAAGAAGGGCTTGAGTACAACTCAGTAGGCCACCACCAATTGATTATGAAAATTGTCCTCTAAGAACAAATAGTGTGTGGATATACAAAATAAATGTGTGGATAACCAATATACAAAAATGCATCTATTAGTTATCATTGATAACATTAGAAACATTAATAATTTATTCCATTCAATCACATAATACATTTACATCACTTTGTACATGGGTTAGGAATTTTCATCATTTACACTCAGACCGATGACAATCAATTATCAAACCTAAGGGATTAATTCAAGTTCCCTATTTCATTATAGATTTACATTTAGAAACAAATACATCACAATAAAATTGCAGCCTCTGTCTAGTCAGTTTCATCAAATAAAACTATTAGGGGCATAGATCATTTTCCCGACTCAATAACAAATGAATTCTGGGGGTGGGATTTAGAGCCTCTGTCCAACCTGAACTATGCGATGATCCTCAGTCCAATAACAACATACCACTAAGGAATGTTCTCATGATTATTCATCTAATTAACATATAATCTAAATCAAAGGCCTTGAAAAATCGATACTCAAAACAATAAAAATTCACATTCCATTTGACACACAAATCATTTTTTGGACATATCCATTTAATGCATTTACCACACACCTTACACTGCCTATTTAACCAAACTCAGTTTCATATATTGACACATTGATCATTTTAAACTATTTACATACATTTACCCAATTCACATAAGTCATCATTTCAAATATATTATACAATTCATTCATTTCAATTTGAATCTCACAAGACATTAGAATCATTCAATTTATACAATTATACACTCTTGACATTGTTCCAAACATACACTCACACAGTTTTCATTATCTAGGAACAAATATCAATAATACATTTTCAAACCCAAAAAACATATCAAAATATTTATCTTAGGGTCCACTTTTTCACAAGTCAATTACATATATAATATTACAATTTATCTTGTTCTGGAAAATTATCACACTTCGTAGGTGTCCATAAATCACTCTAGTCAAAGTCAATGCATCCCACGTGGATCATGTGGGGGTTAATTCATCATTTATCCAACCATTTAACCAAATAGAGTCAATTAAATTGAAACTCATAATAATATATAACCATTAACACAACCACACAATGAACAATTCATATTCGAGATGATGGAATATACGTTTTAGACATCATACCTTGATACAAGTGCTGAAATCACACTTAACCATGACATTAGATTTTTATTAAAGAACCATTTGAATCTCTAAACTATGATCCATTAAAATGTTTTTAGGGATTCAAAATAAGTAGAATGTAAAAATAAGAAAAAAAATCATAAAAGAGAATCAATTAATGTGTAAGAAAAACATATATATTCAAACTGTAGTTAATAACACTCCTACAGGACTAAAAATAAAAGAGATCAATACTTAGGATGATTTGGGATCTTATAACCTTCACAATGGTAGGAGGTGGATGAAGGAAAAATAAATTCATATGGGGAACATAAAATGCTAAGGGGAAAAATAATAATTTTCCACTTTAATGCGCCCCATGTTTTGGAAACAATGTTTTCCTAACCGTGCAATAACCATGTCCATGCCTCTATACATGTGATGTGGAGTCGCATGTTTTCCATGGGAACGAGGAAAAACATGGAAATCCATTTCATAAACATGGAAAATTCCTCATATTTTCCTTACATTACTTGTCATCCTCTCTGGATCAATTTACGAAATATTGACCCCCTTCATGTTGGCTTGCAAAATTTTGTTGTATAGTTACTAATAAAAATGTTCAAAATGTGAAATGTAAATTTTATGGAAAAAATATCCCTTATTTAATTTTCTATCCCCCGAGATGCACCTGATCTACCTCATACATCCACAAAACATTCCATTCACAACAATAAAGTTTCATGAACCAAAACATAATAATTTATGTTGTCAGAGAAAATAAAAGATCATATATCCTCCCCAAATTAAAACAACATTTCCATGAGCCATATTATGATGAAACATTGAACTTATAATAAAATATTATTTGGGAACTGACTCACATATATTTCCCCGACTCATAAGATTCATCATGAACATTACCATGATTCCCTATATCTATAACCAATAGCATAGTCTTTCCTAACATAATTCTTCCACTGCAATCCACAATACTAATTGGAGGCTCCTTAATAGATGTATTACGCTCATGCTCAACACTCATTCTTTGCATCCTCAAAATCAAAAATCTGAGAAAAGTCTAGGTGATTATATCAAATGATTTACACATGAAAAAAAGAATTCATGCCATTATTCTTCTATGGAATAGAAATTTGGTAAACCACCGACCTCATCCTCAAACAATCTCAAATGGCCACACATACCTAGGAAAAAAATTTCTGAGTTTCTATATTAGATGGTGAAAAAATATTGGCGATACTTGAAAAAACACACGATTCCCATCATATACTCAAGAGGAAAATGATATTGATCCTTATAAAAATTCATACTAAAAATAGCCATTTCTATAATTTTTTGAATCAACTAAACCAATTTGTATATATCTACCACATGAGACTTCCAAAAAATTTCAGATTCTTCTACCTCCAACAAATAGAACAAGGATCTACACTATCTACCAATGAAAACATAATACATTGAAATCTGAATAATAGCATGGTTACTATTGATATATGTTATTTATGTAAGAACTAACTTCCTCTCCCATGATCCCCCTAAATCATGTACATAATCAATCAACCTTTCAACCAGTAACTAAATAGTATGCGTATATTGTCCAACCATATATGGGTGGAATTATATACTCATATTACTTGGTAACCACACAATTTTTCTAAACTAACTTGATGAATGATTTAAAATGTGGATAAATCTCCAAAAAAATAGTATATGGTAATCCATGTAACTGTATTATTTATTGAACTTATACTTCAACCATCATATCAATATTGAATGCCTCCAAAATTGGAAATAAATGATCCACCATGTTGGTCGGATCCACAACTACCCATATCACACCATTCTTATGAGGAAACCCTATAATACCTACCCAGAAAACAAATGTTACATTTTCACATATTCATATTGTAATAGGAAATATTTGTATCAAACAACCAAAACATTGATTCATTGACTTCAACTGTTGACAGGTATGTAATCACTCAACAAAACAAGAAAACTCATTCTTCAATCCTGGCCACCAATACAATCTATGATGATTTTGATGCATTTTTTCTAAACCATTATTCACTGCACACCTTGATACAAAGAAACTCACACATCCATTGTTCTTATAAACTTATTATAAAAACATCATGACCAAAAAAATTAATAATCCAATCATCACTAACAGTCGTACTATTAACAGACTCCCCACAAATAATACATCCTATAAATCTAGAAATTATAAATCCTCATGCATCATTTCAATAATCTATCTCAGAATCATGAAATCAACTACTATGGATTCAAGGGTTTTCTACTACAGCTCATTCCACACCTCAAGAAGCATCCTATAGAACAAAGACATAATCCTTCATTTAAAACATGATTCATAAACTATACGACTATGGGACTACCAACCCAAATAATAAGAAACATTATTCCCCATTCCGAAATTGTAATCCTACTCAATGATTAAAGACTGTATGTACACAATCATTCATCACTATCAATGATTGAAATAATTAGGATAGAATATATAACTATGTATTTTATGATTGGTATACATTTTAAATTGTTCTCCATTCATGTTGTTTAACAAACACTTTAAATCAAAACACATTGTGGCCTATTCAAGATCATGAATAAGCCAAATGTGTTCATGAGGCCTCAATTTCCATGACCCATACAACAAAACAAGATAATTATACAACAACACAACAACATTTACAACACTAGATAGATAAAAAAACTAGAATTAACCCATATATGAGTTGGGAAATATCAGAATTGGTGTAGATATCTACTAATGTATTCACTCCCAAAAAATCGTCAATTTCCCAAGACAAGGACAAATTGATTCCATCCTTAGTTAAATAGGAATGTTGTGTTTCCGAATGGTAGAAGTTTTTATTGGACCTTCTATAATTGCGATCCATAACTAAAAAACATCACAAATTAGAAACATTCTTGTGTTTTTCCAATGATATAGATGCTTTCTCTTTCTCTGAGTCCACTAACACACCGTAATAATTAAGAAATTGCCATATACCCATGGTTTTCAATAACCCTTGGAATCCAATGAGTTGGTATATAAACATGCTATAACCATGGATATAGAATCCATTGGTATAGGTCCAATGCACCTTGTCATTAACATATATCCATTGTTTGTAAAATCATGGTATAGCATTAACAAAATAAACATCATTAAGATTCTATCCCTTGACCACCCACTTACTCTTGCAGTGCATAAAAAATACTATAATTCTCTGAATGATATATCAATATATATTTATATAAACCATTGATAAAGGTATAAAACTATGGAAATTAGTGTTCTATGAAAAATAATTTTGCGCATTGATAGTTTTGATTCGCTACCATTATGTGGCAGTGCTATTTCCATGGTCATGGAAATGGTGGGTATAGCTCCTACAGAAAACCTATATCGATGGTAGAGGAAAAAATGAAGGTATAAGTATTGATTAAAAACATATAACCACTATTTTCAAGAAACATGGGTATTGACATGAATACTATAAATAAATCCACGTTTTTGGGAAAACCATTGGTATATTGATATTTTCCTGTAGTGATTCCTCATATATTATGTGGCCAATGAAATGGAAACATTAAATTCAGAATTGAAACTTTTATAGATTTGTGTTTATGAAATTCCCTCCATGTTTACTCAAAATTATGTCCAACATTTGGCATGATAATCTGCTGTTTTAGAGTACACCAAGATGCCTCAAACAAAATATATTCAAACTGCTCCAGGTATGGTTGAATGATTTGATTAATTATTGCCATAAATGATGTTGGTGATTTATTCAGTCCATATTCCATTACAAAAAACTCAAATAAACTATAAATTCACCTAAAAGATTCATGTGGTACATCTGAATGTATCACTCTTTGATGATGATACCCTGACCATTGATAAATTTTAGATATCAATAAATAAACACTTATATGGTCAAAAAGATAACTAATTTGAGGAAGAGGGTATCAGTTTTTCAACATCATCTAATTTGACCTCATATATTCTTCGTCCAACAACTATTATCCATCATCCTTCATAAGAAACAACAATGGTGATCTTCAAGGTGAAAATGAGATGTAGACCTACTTGTTTTTCAGTTCCACTAACTCAGTTTTAATCTCATAACGTTCAGACGGTGCCACACTTTATGATAGAATATAAACATGCTCATATCATGGTAGAATCTCTATCATAAAATCATCATCTATTTCAAGAGAAAACCATGAGAAGTCCTCATGTAAAACATCATAAAACTAATATATCATAGGAGGAATAAAAATCCAGTCTACTACCATATCATGAAGAATAAATCAATCTAGATAATATGTAATAAACTAAACCATTAACAGAATTTCCTTTCATTGCACACCAAAATGTCCCACTCTGCATGATGGAGATAAGTGTCTCCTTCAAGAGATGTCAATGTTAACCTGTGGAAGAGAAGTTAAATATGGTCTTAGTAAATCATTATCAATTTAATTCCTAAAATCAAATCAAATCACGAGAACTCTTGAGAAAACATGTATGATATGAAATGATAGCCACTAACTTCACGATCAAACCCATTACATTTCCTAATAATCTCTAATCACATCCCTAATGGTGTATTAAAAGACATGACCGAAAAAACCATTACAACACTACACCATACATAACCACAAGCTCATCTAAAATAAACAAATTTTATGAACCTATATAAAATAATAAAAAAATCAAGAATTATACAAGGATAGTACCTCATACAATTTATGGTCCAGCCTCCCAACCTCCATTTATATATGGAATTGTATAATTTGACATGCCCCTATACCTTCAGCTATATTATTAACTCTTGGAACACCACCACCATGTTGATATGGATAATCTCTAACTAGAGTACCATGTCAGACACCTCAACTGGTATGACCAGTAGAGAACAAATTGCATGCTTGATTTTTGGTAAACAACCCGTATCGACACTCAGCATTGGACTTATCCCTTAATCTTTTCCATTCTAGTGAAGGTTCCTACATAAGCTCTGAAAATTCCTCTTTCATCAGCATGCTAAGAACTCAACTATTTGTCAATGAAACAGACCACATATAATCAATGGATTTACACAATTATAGTAGAAAATATGTTTAATAAAATAAGGGTTTTGTTCTATATTCTATCAATTATATCCACCACCTCCCTCAAAAAAGTTCTCGACATTTTGATCCCTTCCATTTGATTCTTAACATTGAATCACCAAACAAGAACTGTATGCCCGGGATTATGAACCTCCATTTCATTTCCCTCCAAAATAATAGCATGATCCACCACCTCCGGATCACCATTTAAACACAAGATATTCAACTAAGACATAATTTAATTTTTATTTCCATAATAAAAATGTCTTCCCATAGTCACCTCATCCCCTTACAATGCTATAATAGAATTTTGTGAGTCAGTGAAATAACATGAATATTCCATCACTATCATTGACCCCTGTGTCATCCTAATAAACTGAAAAAAAAATCTTCTTCGTGGTCTATGAGAATAATTGCACGAGATACATTTCGTGTAAATCTTCCCATTGAACACCATCATCTGACTAGGTGTAAACAAGAATTTCCAACTACCTTTTTGACCTCCATATCAACATTATGCTTCCAACATAACTATCTTATCAAGGATTCTATATATGACCAAGAATTGATTGGATACACTCAATCCAGAACATACCTACATTAGGCCCACTCTCTCTTGAAAAATTTAAGGGTCCTTGTAGCTGAAATTTCATATTCATCTAAAAATATACATTTCAAAACACACTCTGGTACCCATTCCACCATCTAACTAATTTGAGAAAAGTTTTCACAAAAATTATCATATCATATATTACACCTAACCAACTATTTTTCTTGCACCGCTTCTGGATGACCATTCTCATTGACATTCAATATTAACCCAACCAATACATGATGTTGTGGAGGAATATTCCTAAAATTCCAAAACAAAAATTATAACATGTAACATAATAAATACATAGTTTTTATAAAATAATTCTCTCTAGTAGCCATAAAACCCCCTTTTTGCAAACACAATTCCTTGCAGACAACATATAACATTTAACACTACCCTCAACAGTCCCAATCAAGTATCATGATCATAATGGGGTAAAAAACATATACTGTAAAATGATTTAATTAGACACACTTTTTAAACAATGTCACCAATCAAAAAGTAAATCATTCCCTTTAAAATACCATTATCATATCATAATTTATTATATCCAACATTTTTTATCATTTAACTCTTTTAATCATGAATACATATTTAAAAATTCATCCAAAATCATTAAATTTACCCTTTCATGAAATCATTATTATTCATTATATTATTCATATTTTAATGAATGTGGAAATCATACTTCCCTTCATATCTCACACATCCACATCCTATTCTCCCATATTGATGCAATAGTCTTATATCCATGTGTTCATATAATAATTCATGTATACACAACCTATTACATTTCAGAAATAAGACAAATATCATAACACAATATCATCACACAACAAGTGCATCACACAATGGTGAAATATCATTCAACTATAACAACATTTATCATGAACCAAAATTCCCACCTTGCGTATGTGGATGTTCCCCAATGGATGGGTTAGATACTCCCAGGAAAAAGCTCATCACCAAACCCAAACACAACCTTATATCCTTTATGCCAAAGAAAAACAGTAAGACCATATAGAAAAAGTACTCTGATAAAATATTGTATCGTTCTGGACCTAGAAGTCACTAATCTACTTATCCGAGAAGGGTCACCAAATGTCCTAATGAATGAATCCCAATATTCTAGTGGATGTAGTCAAGTAATGACTGTCTAAAAGGATTAGTGGGGAGACTATATTCTAATTAACTACGTATAATACAATAAATTACATAATAAATAATGAAATCAATAGTCAATAAACAAGAACATTCATTATCAACAATTTCCAAAACAAGGTACAATCATAACCAAAAGATAAATATTCCATGCCGTGTGAACATTTATATTTATAATGGGAACCAAAATCAAATTATAACAAATTATTTTTCTAAAATGGGTCTTTAGCCCAAGTTGGGATACTCATCCATGCTCATACCATGCCCAACTCTTCTCATAGAACAAGGTCTTCTCCCTTTCCTAATCATCAAATTATGAAATCTGCTCAGGTACCCAACATCAACCCGAGCCAGGTGTGAGTAAATCAAAATAAGACCCAACCAATAGACAGTACAATTAATTCAGACAAAATGGATTGTGTAAGAATGTAATATGTAAATGGAAATATAAACACAAGATCCCTCAAGTTATATTACATAACAATATTATCTTTATCAACAATCATCATTAATTATATTTAACTACATAAAACCTTTATAATACATAATACATGGGACATGCATTTCAAACGGTTACACATTGTCCTATGATGATTGATTATCATACATAAGGGAATGTATCCAATTCCATATCTCACTACGGACAAGCGTTTCATAAAAAATACATCATAATCTTCTTGGAGTATCAGTATTTGTAGTCTCATCTAATGAAACTACTAGGGAATAATACCCTCAATCCCACTCCCTAGAAAAAGCACTATAGATGTAAAGTTTAGATCCCCAGTCCAACCTAACCCATTAGAAGAGCATCATTCAAATATTCAACATTCCACTGAGACATGTTCACATGCACATTCATCAAATTAACTCATATTCCAAATCATATACCATTCATATACAATAGGAAAACATTCCCAATTACCAATCCATTTTACAATTATTCATCATCGGTCCATAACCCATTAAATTATTTAACACTGACCTTAAATTTCCCATTTAACTGAATTCCCTTTCTTATATTAACCCATTTAACTTATAAACAAATTTAAAAAAATTTACCCAATTCAAATAATTCATCATTTCGAATGTATTGATCTATTCATGAATTTCAATTTTTTAGTCAAAAATCATTTGGAACATTGAAATTATTTTACTTTCGTCATATACATTGAACATTTCAATTCCTTTTTCCATTATCAAATTATAGGATCAACTACCAGTTATCACATCCCAATGAAAATAACATATCAAAATGTACATCTTGGGGTCTACATTATCACAAGTAAAATCCTTAGTTATAATTACAAATTTCAATGTTCGAGAATATTATAACACCTCTTAGGTGGCACAAAATCATTCAAGTCAATATCAATGAATACCACGTAGATCGTGAGGGCTACAATTAATTATTTAAACAATTGTTTTAGAAAATTTATTTTATGGAATAAAATGGACCACAATATATAACCAATATCACAACCACACATGCACAAATAAACTTCAATTACATGGAATATAACTTGAAGACAACCTACCTAGATTTTAATGATAATCACACACCTAACCATAACTCTAGATCTGGATTCATGAACCCTCTAAATCCCTTTCCAAAGATTCCCTAGAAAATGGGGTTGGTGGGATTTAGACTAATAATAATGAACCCATAATCCCTAATAAAAAAATGATAAAAAATAAATAGGTCTATAAGAATTACACAGAATTTCTATACACATCCAATGACACTAGAAATAGGCTATAAACTAAATAGAAAATTCCTTGGGACGATCCAGGTATTTATGTTGATCATTAAATATCTTGGAGGAATAATAAAGAGGAAATTTGTGTGAGGAACATAAAATCGTGAGGGGGTAATGACATGATACAACTTTTAATAAGGCTCATGGTCTGGTCACACAATTTTTTCAAATGGTTTTCCAACCATGAGTCTTCTTCTATCCAAGAGGGGTTGAGTCCCACAATTATAAGGTGATCCCTAACTATTTAAAAAACCATGTGCCAACCATTGAGAATGACTCATTCCAAGGACACATGATTTTGCCTCCCCACTTGCATGGTTTTCTAAACTGTGAACCCCTTATTCTTGGCTACCATGGTTTGGGTTCATGGTTTCTATTAACCTACCACCAACTATGAAACTTGAATAGGTTGAATAACACCACTCTTCTATCATGTATCGGGTCCCCATGTCACTAACGAGATTCCTCATAAATCCAAAAAACATTCCATTTTCCCAAATATAGAGACATAAATAGAATATTAATGAAGAAGAGTTCTTGGTAAAATCCATGATGTTACACCATTATAGATAATATTATTGTGATTCATAAAACACAATGACAAGAAAATATATATCTGTTTTCAAATCCATCTAAAAATAAATAATATCACCAATGGCAATTCACTTTATTTGATTAAATTATTTACAAATAATATGTGATGATCTCATGCTCTGCATACATGATTTTATCCATTTTTTTATTTTTTTCAATTCCATTTATCATGATGTCTATCGTCTTGTAAATCATGGACTAATCAATGATAAAAACGAAAAGTGAATTTTGGAATGATGCATAGGACTCAATTATTGTCCTTGGGTCAACATGATATATCATAGAGGTAATATAATTATTTATAATTATTTAAATATTATTTATTTAATTACGGATTTCTACCTTAGTCTCCAATTTCAAATTAATAATTCCTATATAATACTTTCATCAAATTGTTATTCTATATTCATTTAATCTAAATATAATAAAATTTGTTAATTTTTAAATGATTAAAATTTAATGATCTCATCTTGAGGTGTTCATGTAGTGACTCAGTTTTGGCCCTGTCAGACTTTGGAGTTTTTTCTACAAATAATTCCAGAGCTAGGCGTGAAGAGGGCATGCAATACCGAGTCCTGGTGTGCCCGGAATTAATTTTATACAAATATTAAGTATTTGTATACTATGCACGTGGTGGGGGTGTGATATCTCCTAAACAGTAGTACAGAACGGAAATCTGAGAGCACGGTTGCGTTCGGAACGTGCCGTTTACCCTAGGCGAGGTGTAAACATTGTGGGCGCGGGCCTGGGTTGAGAAACGCCACCAGGGGCATTTTCGTAGATAAATGGAAAAGTCCATTTACGAGCGTCGGCTCGAATAACATCTAAACGGAGTCTCAGATCACAAATCCGAGTCCACCATTGCGTTCAGAACGGTGCGTTTACCCTAGGCAAGGTGTAATCATTACGGGCGCAGGCCTGCGTTGAGAAACGCCACCATGGGCGTTTTTGTAGATAAATGGAAAAGTCCATTTACGAGCGTCAGATCGAATAACATCTGAACGGAGTCTCGGATCATAAATCTGAGTTCGTCGTTGCATTCCGAACGGTGCATTTACCCTAGGGGTGACCTTAACATGGTCTGCATCGGGCGCGGAGTCGGGGGCGTGGTTTTAAATGACGGTTTTTAAATAAATAAATAAATAACCTATCTCTCCCCCTCCACATTTGCTTCCTCCACGCGCAGGCGACGACACCCCCACCTCCCCTCTCCGGTTCATCACCGATTAGAGCCAAAATCGTCTGTTTTTGGCTCTGATCATCAACGGATCGAGCTTCAAGGGTCGCCAGCGTCGATCTGCACCCGAAGCTTCGACATTTCGCCCGCGAGGTAGGCGGTTTGCGTTTTAATCCCCCGATCCCTTTTTTCTGCGAATTGCTACGTTTTGAGGTCATTGCTGGGAAGATCGCGACCCGAGGGTCACACCGGTTGTTCCGGATCGAAAAACGGAACACCAGGGTGCCCCCGACGGTCTGCGGAAGGTCCGCCGGGGACCCGCGGCGGAGCCACGACGGCCGGATGCCCAGCGCGGTGGCGCGCCGGTGGAGCGCGGCGGAGGGCCGCCGGCCCGGCCGGCCGGTCCAGCCTCTTTTATCATACATGGGTCTTTAAACACCCGTATCATGCAGCTCGGGAGTCATATTTGCGTACCTTTTGCGGCGACGCGACCCTGACAACGAGGCGAACCCTCTGGTGTGGCTTTGAGGGTTTAAGGGTTCGGGATCGTGGCCCGAGAGTTAGAAAATAATAATATTATATTATTTTACGACTTCGGGCCATTATAACTTTTACCCGGAGCGTCCGAATGATGTGTCGTCAGAGGAGTTGAGACCCTGATAATACGACGGACTTTTTGAGGTGGTTTCCGGGTGTTGGTTCCGTGAACGGGGTGCGGGACCCATGAGGCCGGGTTTTGGCGTTTGCGGAGAAACGCAGCTTTCGCACTAGGAGTCCGATTTTGGTGGATGACTAGTCGATCCTGTGTGTTTTTTAGAGCGGATCACGATAGTGCGATCCGCTCGATGGGTATTGGGATCGTGGCGTGGGCCCCACCCGTGTTGGCTCCGATGAATAGTACCTTCTTCACCGGGTGGCCATTTTGTACGAACGAGTAGTCGATTCCGCATGTTTTTCTAATGGGATTGCCATGGTATAGTCCGCTCGATGGCTTTCAGGATGTTTGTGTGGTCTCCACTTGAGCTAGCTCTGGTGAATAGTGCATTTTTCACTGGTGCTTCATTTCGGGAAAGTAAACAGACTATCCTGCATGTTTTTCCACGTAGATCGCGTTGGTGGCCTCGGTTTTGACCTCGGAGGTGCGCAAGGTGGCGTTGTTGCGGGTTTCTTGGGTTAGCGACGTTTTGGACAAGCAGGGGTTGAGGGCACTCCCTTGGTTCATTCCCACGAGGGTTTACACGACATCACAACCTTTGTATAGGTTTTGTGATCCTATCGATGGTATGTTTAAACTGTTAGAGTTGTGGAATCCCTCCAGTGGGCCCGGGGCGGGATCCTCTAGCATCTTTTCCCTAGATCGGGTTCTTGGTATCGCTGTGACCGCTTATTCACGGGCGGAGATCCCCTATCTAGTAGGTAAACCTCGTAGGGTTTGTGGCATCATCGGGAATATGATCCCCTATGCAGTGGGCCGTACTCAATAGGGTCGTGGCATCATCGGGTATACGATCCCCTACTCAGAATGTGGTGTATAGTAGGGTTGCGGTATCGTCGGTTATACGATCCCTTACTCAGCACATGGTTTCTATAGGGTTGCGGTATCGTCAGTTCGATCCCCTACATCGCAAGTTATACCAGATAGGGTTCCAGTATCATCGTGACCACCATTGTTTGGGCGAAGATCCTCTATCTGAGTGACGTGCTCCTGTCGAGTGCGAGATCGGATTGTGGAATCTCCTAGCAGATCCAGGGAGTGATCCCCTATCTGTGAGATCTACGAATGCCAGATCGGGTTGTGGTATCCCCCACCGGACCCTGGGAGTGATTCCCTATCTGTGAGATCTTCGTCTACCGGAGTGTGTTCTGGTATCCCCTATCAGACCCTATTAGAGATCCCCTATCCGAGGAGTTTGGTGGTTATGTTGTTTTAGCGGGGTTTTCCTCAGTGACGCTATCCGAAGAGTGTGATCTCTCGGGTGAGCGTCTGAGATGTTTGTGAGAAACCCGATGAAGTGTAACTCTCGGACATGTGTCATCTGGGATGACAGTGATCAAGGACTGTGCTCTTCTGGTTGCAAACAATTGCTGGTGATGAGGTTGGTACCTCTTGTGGATTTGAGCGTGAGCTGAGTATATCTGGATTGTTCAAGGTGTATTTATGGGCATACACCTGAGCTGAGCTGAATATTTGTGTTTAGCTGATGATGGTCATGAGATGGATTTCCTCTCTCGTCTGGGATCCCTCTAGCTGGGATGAGCGGACTGTTGTCTTTCAGTTTCTCTCTTTTGATTTGGGTTTTTGGGGTGCCTACTGAGTATGTTTATACTCACACCTGCATGGGATTTGCCCGCACATGTTTGTGTCTTGTGGAGACCACAGGCTTTTCGACGGATTCCCAGGAGGACCCAGAGCAGGCGGAGCAGAGTGAGCAAGACTGACCGGGGTGTTTACCGGTGCGGAGCTGAGAGAGATTGCCAGTAGGTGTTTGTAGCAGCGTTCCCCTTATTCAGTGCAGGTTGGACGCACTTTTGTAGTTTTATTTTGGGTGGGCCCTGTTATGCCCTTTTGTACTTCTGCTGTACTCTAGTTGTGGGATAGTTGTATGCATGCATTTTACTTTTCAGTTTTACCTATCTCTGCACTGTTTCATAGAGATTTTTGTGGGTGCATGTGTACAGGTACCTTAGGTTAATGCCTCCCATGTGTGTGTGATAGCCTACTTGGCGCTAGTCGCCAGCCCCTGGCCTTTTTGAGGCGGGCTTGGGGAGTCACGGCTCGAGCCCCGTTGGGTCGGGCGTGACACGGTTTTATCAGAGGAGGTTCCACCTTTGGGATCTCAGTGCGTAGACGGTCTAGCTATGAGTTTGGTTTGGGTTGCATAACGGCAGTGTTAGGGTGTTTCAAGTTCGGCTTTCAGGCCAGAGACTCCAGTGTTGGTGCGGCGGCCGACGTATCCATACACCCGGACTCTGATAACCTGCCTTTCGACTCGGGACATTCATACACTGGTCACAGGGACATAATGGTACATGCATCATATAGGACTGGGTTTTTGGGTTTTCCTTGTCATTCTTGAGTCAGATCTCCAGATATACTCATTGACGGTGGTGCATCTTGATTTTATTCCAGGATGCCTCCATGATGACAGCCTGTGAGGGTTCCGCAGTAGGATTGTGGTGACGATCTGCCCAGTGTTGAGGCAATGGAGTAGTGTGCAGGTTCTGAGGCTGCACCTCCAGGCGGTCTGCCAGTTGATCTCCCACTTGTCGAGCAGCTGGTTGTGCCAGTAGTGCAGGATGAGGTTGTGCGCATGCTGAGTGCGCTGCACGAGTTCCAGAGGCAGCGACCTCTGAGGTTTCGGGGTGATCCAGACCCCCAGGCAGCTGATGACTGGATTGAGGCAGACACCCGAGTTTTCCGCCTAGTGAGGACACCTCCAGATCAGATGGTGGTCCTAGCGGCGAGCCTTCTGCATGGTTTGGTTGGGCGATGGTGGAGTTTTGTGACGCAGTCCCATGACATGGAGACAATCACGTGTGCAGAGTTTGAGCGGCTCTTCAGGGAGGATAACTATCCGGTGACGCTGAGGTCAGGGCAGATTCAAGAGCTTCTGTAGCTTCGGAAGGAGGTCCTGACTGTGTCGGAGTACTCAGCGAGGTTTACAGACCTGTCCCGCTACTCTCTGGATATGGTTCGGGACCCTTTCTTTAGGGATCGAACCATCGAGAAGGGCCTACGCAGAGTCATCTGGGCAGGTGTGGTTTCATTGTGTCTGCCCACCTATGCTGGAGTGCTGGAGAGATCCTTGGTGGTGGAGAGCTTTCTAGTTGAGCAGATTCCTCTTGGTAGTGTGGGGAACGTGAGAGCTGAGACTTTGTCTGTCGGATCGACATCTGGTAGATGACGACAGACTCAGGGGCCCGGTCGTGGCAGAGGTTTCAAGAGGCAACCCCAGGATGGAGGATCTGAGGCTCAGGGCTCGCAGGACAGTTTCGGTCAGCCGCAGGAGAGGCGGTGTTATGCTTGCGACGGTCAGGGGAATCTTGCTAGAGATTGTCCAACTTGTCGTGCTGCTGAGAGGGAGCCGGTCGATGGACTGCCTTGGCAGAGGCAGCGTCTTGAGCAAGGAGGTACGCAAGGTGGCAGACGTCGCGACAGAGCTGGTGCAGTAGCAGGATGTGTAGGCGGTACCAGTTTCCACCACCCCCACCCCCAAGAGGTCCACACCGAGCTCAGGGACCTGGTGGCCGAGGGTGAGGACAGCTGCAATCCCTGGAGGCTGTTGACCTAGAGGAACCGCAGATGGATAGAGGTACGCCTTATGTCCTCTCTACATCCTGTAGTAGTTTGATTAACTCTGTTTAGTGGTACCCTTCCTTTCTGTTGCTTGCTCGAGTTTTGTTCAGGGCGTTGGTAAGACATTATGTGGATGTTTGTTGGTGAACTCGCTGGTGTGTGAGACCCTTTTGAGATTCCAGTCACTTTTCTTGTGCTTATAGCTTTTCAAGGATGAAATGTTCTAATGGGGGGAGGATGTAGTGACTCGGTTTAGGCCCTGTCGGACTTTGGAATTTTTTCTACGAATAATTCCAGAGCTAGGTGCAAAGACGGCGTGCGATTCTGAGGCCCGGTGTGCCCGGAATTAATTTTATAAAAATATTATGTATTTTTATACTATGCACATGGGGGGTGTGATATCTCCTAAACAGTAGCTCACAACGGGAATCTGAGGGCACAGTTGCATCCGGAATGTGCCGTTTACCCTAGGCGAGATGTAAACTTTGCGGGCGCGGGCCTGTGTTGAGAAACGCCACCAGGGGCATTTTCGTAGATAAATGGAAAAGTCCATTTACGTGCATCGGATCGAATAACTTCTGAACGGAGTTTCGGATCACAAATACGAGTCCGCCGTTGCATTCAGAATGGTGCGTTTACCCTAGGGGTGACATTAACTTTGTCTGCATTAGGAGCGGAGTCAGGGGGCGTGGTTTTAAATGACGGTTTTTAAATAAATAAATAAAAAACCTATCTCTCCCCCTCCCCATTTGCTTCCTCCACATGCAGGCGACGGCTCCCCCACCTCCCCTCTCAAGTTCTTCACCGATTAGAGCCAGAATCATCTGTTTTCTCCACCGATCGTCAGCGGATCGAGCTTCAGGGTGTCGTCGGCGTTGATCTGCACCCGAAGATTCGGCGTTTCGCCCGTGAGGTAGGCGGATTGCGTTTTAATCCCACGATCCCATTTTACTGCAAATTGGTTCATTTTGAGGTCGTTGAAGGGAAGATGGCGACCCGGGGGTCGCACAGGTGGTTTCGGATCGAAAAACGGACCACAGGGGTGCCCACGGTGGTCCGTGGAAGGTCCACCGGCGTGGCGCCGGTGGAGCCGCGGCGGACGGCTGCCCATCACGGCGGCACGCCGGGGGAGCGCGATGGAGGGCCGCCGGCCGGGCCGGCCGGACCGACCGCTTTTATCATACGGGGGTATTTGAACCCACGTATCTTGCAGCCCGGGAGTCGGATTCGCGTGCCGTTTGCGGCGACGAGGCCCTGACAACGAGGCGAACCCTCTGGTGTGGGTTCGAGGGTTTAAGGGTTCGGGATCGTGGCTCGGGAGTTAGAATATAATAATATTATTTTATTTTATGACTTCGGGCCGTTATAAATTTAACCCGGAGGGTCCGAATGACGTGCCGTCAGTGGCGTTGAGACACTGATGGTACGACAGACTTTTTGAGGTGGTTTCCGGGTGTTGGGACTGTTAATGGGGTGCGAGCCCCACGAGGCCGGGTTTTGGCGTTTGCGGAGAAACGCAGCTTTCGCACCAGGAGTCCGATTTTGGCCGATGACTAGTCGATCCTGTGTGTTTTTCCTAGAGAATCACAATGGTGCGATCCGCTCGACGAGTATTGGGATCGTGGCATGGGCACCACCCGTGCTGGCTCCGGTGAATAGTACCTTTTTCACAGGGTGGCCGTTTTGAACGAACAAGTAGTCGATTCCGAATGTTTTTCCGAGGGGATCACCGTGGTATGATCCGCTCGATGGGTTTCGGGATCGTTGTGTGGGCCCCACTTGAGTTAGCTCTGGTGAATAGTTCCTTTTTCACTGCTACTCCGTTTCGGGAGAGTAAACAGCCTATCTTGCATGTTTTTCTGCGTAGATCACGATGGTGGCCTCGGTTTTGACCTTGGATGTGCGTAGGGTGGTGTTGTTGCAGGTTGCTCCGGTTAGAGATGTTTTGGACCAGCAGTGGTTGAGGGTACTCCCTTGGTTCGTTCCCACTAGGATTTACACGGCATCACAACCTTCGTATAGGTTTTGTGATCCTCTCGATGGGATGTTTAAACTGTTAGAGTTGTGGAATTCCTCCGGTGGGCTCGTAGCGGGATCCTCTAGCATATTTTCCCTAGATTGGGTTCTTGGAATCGCTGTGACCGCTTATTCACGGCGGCGATCCCCTATCTATCAGGTTAACCCCGTAGGGTTTGTGGAATCATTGGGAATATGATCCCCTATGCAGTGGGCCATACTCAGTAGGGTTGTGGCATCGTCGGGTATACCATCCCCTACTCAGCATGTGGTGTATAGTAGTGTTCCGGTATCGTCAGTTATATGATCCCCTACTCAGCAAGTGGTTTCTATAGGGTTGCTGTATCGTCAGTTCGATCCCCTACATCGCAAGTTATACCAGATAGGGTTTCGGTATCGTAGTGACCACCTATGTTTGGGCGACACTCCTCTATCTAAGTGACGTACTCCTATCAAGTGCCAGATCGGGTTATGGAATCTCCCAGCGGATCCTGGGAGTGATCCCCTATCTGTGAGATCTACGAATGCCAGATCGGGTTGTGGTATCCCCCAGCAGATCCTAGGAGTGATCCCCTATCTGTGAGATCTACGAATGCTAGATCGGGTTGTGGTATCCCCCACCGGACCCTGAGAGTGATTCCCTATCTGTGAGATCTTCGTCTACCGGAGTGGGTTCGGGTATCCCCTAGAGGACCCTAGGAGCGATCCCCTATCCGAGGAGTTTGGTGGTTATGTTGTTTTAGCGGGGTTTTCCTCAGTGACGCTATCCGACGAGTGTGATCTCTCGGGTGAGAATTTGAGTTGTTTGTGAGAAACTCGATGGAGTGTAACTCTCGAACGTGTGTCCTCTGGGATGACAGTGATCGAGGAGTGTGCTCTCCTGGTTGCAGATAGTTGCTGGTGATGAGGTTGGTACCTCTTGTGGCTTTGAGCGTGAGCTGAGTATATCTGGATTGTTCAAGGTGTATGTATGGGAATACACCTGATCTGAGCAGACTAGTTGTGTTTAGCTGAGGATGGACACGAGATGGAGTTCCCCTCTCATCTGGGATCCCTCTGGCTGGGATGAGCAGACTGTTTCCTTTCAGTTGCTCTCTTTTGTTTTGGGTTTTTGGGGTGCCTACTGAGTATGTTTATACTCACCCCTACACGGGCTTTGCCTGCACATGTTTGTGTCTTGTGCAGACCACAGGCCTTTCGACGAAGTCCCTGGAGGACCTGGAGCAGGCGGAGCAGAGTGAGCAAGACTGACCGGGGCGTTTACCGGTGCAGAGATGAGGGTGATTTCTGGTGGGTGTTTGTAGCAGCGTTCCCCTTCTTCAGTGCAGGATGGACGCACTTTTGTAGTTTTATTTTGGGTGGGCCCTGTTTTTCCCTTTTGTACTTCTGCTGTACTCTGGTTGTGGGATAGTTGTATCCATGCATTTTACTTTTCAGTTTTACCTATCTATGCATTGTTGCATGGAGATGTTTGTGGGTGCATGTGTACAGGTACCTTAGGCTAATGCCTCCCATGTGTGTGTGATATCCTAATCGGCACTAGTCGCCAGCCCCTGGCCTATTGGAGGTGGGCTTGGGGAGTCGCGGCTCGAGCCCCGTTGGGTCGGGTCGTGACAGTTCAGTGATCTATCCAAATAACACATGATTACGCATTGTGTAACCTAGAGGTATGAGATGTGTACTTGTGTACAATTCACCAATAGTTAATTTTTGATTAAATAAAGAGTGTATATTAATTTCCTTTAGTATAGTTAATTTAAAACCTTATGTAGATATGGCTAGTCTGGTACACATTCAGTTGGAGTACATGCCATGTTACATTCAAACACTATGTGTAATATTTTAGTCAATAACGGGTCACATGTATTATTAGTGGACCTACCAGAATTGTGAATGTTATACTCATAAGACACACGATGTGTATCCCATATGCACATCCTGTTCTCAATATTTTTCTTAGGCATAGTTTGCAGCTCCAATTTCTTTATGAGCATGTCTTAGATAGTTAGTGAATATTGTGATCACCATGTACCTGGATTTTAAATTCCATTTAATTTTACCAAATTCTGAAAAAATAAAAAATAATATATTAAACAATGTAAACCATAACAACCTATTCTTGTGTGTCATCATTAAGTTGATATTACCTGATATGTGGTGACTTATAATATATTTAAATCTATTTTATTTTCAATATAATGATTAGATATGTATGTCATGAATGTGTCTTATTATAGTCATATCTTTATATACATTGAAACAAAACACAACAATGAAATATCATGTAATTAGTGTAATCATTATTTTTTTAGTAAATTTCATGATATTATGTGAAAACTCTTGTATGAAACATATATTAACAATAAATCATATATGCGTATAATACAAATTTTTTAGTTTCAAAGGATACTCACTATGTTCCCTTCACCATAAATTTATCGACATAATTATTTTTAAAAAATTATATTTTATTTATAAAATATTATAATAGAATTGAATATAAATGAAATTTATAAGTGAATTTCAATCCTTAAATGTACTAACTAAATAATATAATTAAATATTTCCTATGAAATGTTTCATAAAAATTAATTATTAGAATTGAATTATCATTTTATTAAATTCATTATTTTTTTCATTTATATGGATGATCATTAGACTATTCCACACTGTTTCATGTGATTGGTTTCATTATATTCATTATAATATTAAATTGTTCGCATGGCAGCCATCTTTTCTCTTATAATGTATGAGACTTCATTCCCATTGTTTCTTTTTATATAACCCATTTTACCTCACTTTTTGGTGAATAAAACATATCTAATGGATGTATCTCCCATGATAGTGAACAAAATTAATTTATGGATCAATAAAAACACCAATCCAAGATAGACACATTGGTGGATAATGGGAAGAAACAACCACAACCATAAATTGTTCAATGTGGATTTACCCTAGGTCCATAATTAGATTATCAGAAACTATACAAAATAACCACTAGTAATAACATGATGAAATGGACCCTTTAATTTGAATAAAACCACAACGTACATCATCTGATGTTATTTCTAAATTTACTTTTTAACCTATGTCAGAGAGATCATCTTAAGAGAATAAGACTCAATAATTTATTTTTTAATTATTTCATCCAAAATATTTTGAACCTCTTTGTGGGGAAGATAATTTTTAAATCCCATGAAGTCTTTTGTTTCTTATGAATAATCATTGTGATAATATCATTGGTGATGTAGATCAACTGATTATAACTATAATTTCATTATGGAATGAATTTTAACATCTATAATTGTTATCCTAATTCGAACATATGAATATTGATTATGTGTTAGGTGATGAGTATTAGTTTAATTTAATTAGTCAATGAGTTAGAAATTAAAAAAGTTTGTACATTTGTAGAGTATCTTATCAATACATATATAATTTTATTAATACGAGTTATTCCAAAATAATCTGATGAAAAAGGAATAATAGATAATAATAAATCCAAACATATTAATAAAATTTTTAATCAACAAGTGGGAATAAGATACAAATAGTCCATTATACTAGTAGAAATAATTGAACTTATTTCTATACATCTACCTTTGTAGCATTCTAAAATTTTAATATATTTAAAATATATGTGAAGTGTGATTTACATAATGGATATGTTTAGGAGAATGTTTATGTATAACAATCCATGGTTCTAAATATATAAAAAATATAGAACATGTTTATAAACAATCAAAATCACGTTTTGGACATATACAAGCCCATATAGAATTTAATGATATGATAACATGATTTTTGATACCAAAAAACATAGTTATGGGAGAAAGATATCCAAAAAAATTTACAAAATAAGTCAATAAATACATTATTATTGTAAAAATACATGTTGAGGAAATTATATTTGGTTAATCTCAATATTATTTAATATATTCACTTGCTAGTTTTATGAAATTTTAGAGTCAAATTTTTATGATTTGTGAGTTAACATACATAATTTTGTTATCAAATTCTTGAAAACAATAAGTAAAAATTATATATAAAAAAAATTATATAAAACTTATTCATATGAAATTAAATAATGGCAATAAAAAAAGTATTAGTACTCTCATTGGGACCACCCAATCAATATATCATGGTGAAGCTGTGTAACCTTCTCATCAAAAGAAATTTAATGGTTTGATTGGAAGAAAACATTACTCAATTTCTAGTCATAAAAAATTTAATGTTTTCAATTTCATTAATGCTAGATACAATGAAAATATAAAATAATCTAATATAACATATATAAAACTAATTTTTCATTATCTTATTGTAACTATGGATTTGGTATTATTTTATTGTTCTACAAATTATTTTTCACTAATTTGTTTTCGTATGTTTGTTTTGGTGGAGGCAGAATGCATAGGAAATGTACTTATAGAACATTTCCTTTCCTAGGATGAGAAATAGTTTCTAGGATAATTATGAAAAAACATTATTTAGCACTTTTAACTACTACAAAACAATATGTGGTTGATTGATTTTTTTCCCTACTATTTTAGAAGCCACAAACACAACCTGACTATGGTAGGAGTTTTACAAAAAATTAATTTTTTTGCGATTACACTAGTTCCATTGCACTATGTAAAAACATATCACATCACATTCATGATTTGAAAATAGTGACAAGTCATCATGTCCTTTGACATCACAAAATTAAAAAAGATATTATTTTACAATTAATCGATGTACAAAAACAATGTCAGAATATTTTAACAAAATGCCAAAATTCTAAAAAATATTATTGAATTAAATAGATTCTTGTAATATTCAGTATTATGTTATTATTAGTAGAAATTATTAATTTCAATATCCTAACATTAATTAAATCCTTTTCCAAGGGGGTTACATATTATTTCAAGCATCTAAAACTCTTAATTTTTTTTAATAATTCAGTTTTTTAAATTGTATTATCTTTTTAATTTCCTTTTCAAACTTGAAAATTTATTCAAAATTTTTTGGAGTCATATAATTTCATAAAAACAATATAGTCTAAAAAGTTTCTGAAATTAATCTTTGTATTAAAATATAATTACATAAATAAAATATGGTGTAAATTTTTTGTAATAAAATTTTGTTATAAAATTTTCAATCCCAAAAATTATTACAAATTTTTTAGAAAATTATATTTGTGATAAACTTTATGAGAAAGAATTTTCATTAATAGAACCATTAATACCAGTTTACACATACTGTTGAATCTTTTCTAAATAAAAATGTATTATTATTTTATGTTTCTCACTAATTAAATACATTAGGTATAAATGTTCATTATTACATCTCGTTAATTTTTAATACATTATTTCAAACATTTTTTTTTTCAAATCAGATAGATAAAATTTTTAATGAAATGTATTCATGGATATTGAATGATTTCAAAATTGACATAAAGTTATTTCTTCCATTGACTAATAATCATTCTATACTATATGTGATTTTAATATGAGAATGTTAAATTTACAGAATTCTAAAAATCATTGTCTTTCCACATATAAGGGTGAGACAACTTCTTTACCTGAACAATTCTTAGATAGTTTTCTCCAGAATCTTACCACACATTGAAATTCATTCCTCAAATGTATTTTCATTGGTTGATCACTGTTATATGACAAAGTACAATGTAAGCTTTAGAAAATTTTTCACATTGAGAATTCAACAAAAAATGTATCATCATGAGAAATTGTTATGAAATGTAAGATTCAATTTTTTAAGTAAACATTATTTTTCTATTCATGGATTGGGTTTTTATAGACAAAATAAATAATGATCTTGAATTACATTTTCCTTATATTATAAGATAATTTTATGCTATAATTTGGGAAATAATTAGAATAAGAGGGAGAAGAATGTCTAGAATAGAACCAAGAAAGAGAATAAAAAGAAAAATATGAAGTGGAGTAAGAAAAATAATAATATGAAGATGATTACAATGACGATGATTATGAGGATGATGATGATGAAACAATGACTGATGAAGAGTTAAAAAAACATCAGAATCATTATCATTGTTAACTCTATTACCTTCCTAATCTGATTTTGATGAACTCATGGAGGAATTAGGTTAAAAATATCATCATCCAATAAATAAGAAAAGTCATAATAAAATGATAAGGAAGAAGATTGAAAATATCAATCAAGATATTAGGATAAAGTTGATTTTAGTAAGGAATTGTAAATTATTAAAGTGTCATGATGTGAAAATGTCTTTCAAAAATGAAAGGAGAAATTTGACATGGTCTAAAAACTAGATGTATAATCCTCCATGCAAAATGATCCAAAATCATTATTAGGTTCATCAAACATTAATGAAATAGATTCGTAGAATTTTTTTTACTATACATTCCAAACCTTGAAATGGATATGTGACTCCATTTTCTATATTATAAAATTAAAAAATGATGTAAATTGATTCAGTATAATCTAAATGATAAATTCGATTCACATAATTTTTTGACATATCCAGTTGTTCAAAATATTGATTCATTTAAATATTTTAATGAAATTGAAATAGCATAATGATATCATAAAATTGGATAGTTATGTGTTAAAAATGAATAAATTTATCCCAATGATCATGATTATCAATGACTATTTTTAATGGAAATTTTTTGAAAATTGATAAATCCTTTGATAATTTATCATCATATGTTTCTGATAAAGTTATGTTTATGGAGTTTTTTAGAGATACCATTGGTTATCTTGATGAAAAAGTATATGTTTTGAATGAAATAGATCAAAATTTAGATTGAGAAAATAAAAAATGTTGAATGTGTGAAGATGAGTTCCTCCATGTGAGCATGGAAAATAAAAATATTTCGTTGGAAGGTTAAGGACATAAGTCATAAATGCGTAAGTAAACAGTTATGGAGGACCAGATCATGGATGTTAAATCATCGACTATATAGTCTTTCAAGGATCATAATACATTTAAGAAAATGAATTCAATTGTGAAGTTGTTTGTGAATAAATAATTAATGTTTTTATTAACTCTTAATATATATTTTGAAATATTATGTGAATGAATGTTAAATATGAATAAAATTTTCATCGTAAAAAATTATTTATAAAATTATTTTATTAAATTTTGGATGTATGTTCTTTTGTTTTATATATTTTATGATTCATTCTTTCATATATTTTTTTTGTATTTTTTGTTTTCAATATTTCTAGAGATATACTTTCTATGGTAATATTTTATCCCAAAAATGTGGTGAAATTTATAAAGAGGGATACATTTTGTTAAATGGGAGAACATTATAAATGGAGAATCCACTGACATACTATCCTATAGGTGAGATATAATCCTAATAGGGGATATAATTTAATAAATTTAAATAGATTATAAATATTTAATAAACACGAGGGGGAGTTACGATATGGGGTATGTCATTAAAGAGAAGAAAATCAAAAAAGGTTGTATGTTTTTATTTCATGGATATTATATTTTCATTATAATTATTGTCCATTTTTCATTTCATAAATGATGGATTTTTGAGTTAGAATACTTACATAATACTTTTTCTTTCCATTATTTTTAAAATAAAAAAAGTCATTAAAACACATATTTACTAACTATATATTTCAAATGTTTACTTGTATGTTTTTGTAGAAAAAATTACATTATACCACAAGTACAAAAAATTCCAATGAAAACAAATCTAAAATTATTATATTTCATTTCAATAAATTGGAATGAATGTGTGTATGATATATTATACTAAATACTATATTTATATGTGGTTAGAGTTAATTTTTATTAAAAATATTCAAACCATAAAACTAAACCTAGTATTGATTCATCAAACAGACCCTCATTCAGTTTATTTAATTGAAAATCAATATGGATGTTTGTCAGAGTATCCAAAGATTATATTTGGTTTGATTAGAATTATATCAATAATAAGGAATAAAATATTGCATTTTTAGGGTTATATTAAATATGATGTAAGTCTATCAAAGTAAAAATCAACCATAGAAATGATGTTGATTATATAGATAATTAAGAGATATGAAGTGAATGTTATCTGAGTCCATTGCAACTAATATCAAAATATGACCATTGGAAATCACCTATAAGGATGTGGTCATTTGAATAGTTGGGAGCATATTTAATTTGAAACTCATGTTGTATAAATACTAATATGTGTGATCACATCATTCTTATGGTATGTAATGATTTATAGATTCAATGTTCATTTGAATCTTTGTAAGGATTTTAAGTACATATGTAATATGTTTTTTTGTAATCGCATGTCCAATTGTGTTACAAATCGTGGGTCTCATGGGATAGGAAGACAGTGAATCTGATTAGTCCGATTGGAGGATTATATGTATAGGAAGACATATAATGATCCTCTTATGTAGTGATTTCATTTCCAATAAGACATAGCTGAGTATGATCGACATATAGAGGGATTCTTTGAGATTAAAAGACAATCCTAATTTGGATCCTTCAGAATGAGGGATTTCTGTATAAGGAAAGGCATACCTTATTATTGGCATTGAATATTTTGTTTATCATTAGTCATGATTTATGACTACCTTAACTCATATGTTTAAAGTGAAAATTCTAATATACGTTGTTAATTAATTTTTACTACTATAATAATTTTTATCTTATTTATACAAGATATATTTTTTATTGTGAATTTGTAATAAAAAATTATTTTTTATACTAATCATTCCCACAATCTATTTTATCTATGATTCATTTATTCTTATAAAATATTATTTATTTATATAATATATATATTTTATTATATAACTATACCAATCTGATTATTTATGAGTCTGGTCATTTTTACATAATAGTTTTTGTATATTTTTTTATCTAATTTTACACTACAAGTAACCCACGATAATATCCATAGAATAAATATTCTATCCTTTATTTGTTGGTTTGTTTATGCATATATCATGAATATTAGTGGTTTCATACCAATGCATATATTGGAGGTTGAAAATGAGAATGATTTTGAGCTACTTCATTAAATTTGATTATTTATAATGTAATTAAAATAATTATAGATCTCACATGAATTCATCAATATGAAAATTTAAATTTCACACATTCATTTTGTGTGAATCGTTATTTTGATTCTATTTATTTTTTTGTTTAAAAGAATTGTTCCATTTTAATAATTATGAAAAAAATAATTAATAATATCTTATTAGAATAATGATCAACTGAAAAACAAATGATCCTTTAGAAATGATATCGTTCATCCTGATACTAAATTTCATTCATTTTATAAAAAAATTGTTTGACTACAGTTCACAATAACCACGTGATCACCTTTTTTTTTTATTTTTCACGTTGCTCCATATGCAAGGGATAATGCTACTTGTTAAATTGATAGTAAATTTTGTTATCTATTAAATGTTTTAATAATTAGTAATGATTTTGAATAACTAAAATAATAGTTTCGTTGTATTTAATGTTAATCAGAACATGTTTTGTCAGTTTTGACTATTCCATACATGATTGGTCTTTTATAATAATATATTTAATAATGTAAAATCATATGATAATCCATACTAATCAATATGATCCTCATAATTATGTTTGGTTCATTGAATGATAGCAAAAATGATTCATGGAATGTTAACCATGATTTTTAAGTCAATTCAAAGTCATTCTCTTTTATTTTACCCCACGATAGGAGATATGTCATTATAATAAATTTATATTAAATATTACATATTGTGTTCCACCAAACTAAAAAACAAGATCATTTGATGAATGTAGCGTTAATTCCTATAGATTTTAAATACCATGATTATTATTCTACCATGATATAATATCCCTCCATTTGTGTTCTCTTAGAATTATTCCTTTTTATGTGACTCATCACATAAACTATAAATTCACGGGGGGAGTCCACTTTCCATCATAATTATAAATTTTTGTATCTGATCGATGTGAAAATGAATCCTATAGATTATAAATGAATTTTAGATTTTTTGACGATTTCATGTTAATTAAATCTCGTTCGTTTTTTTACCCCTAACCATATGATTTTCCCATTATTACAAAAAAGATAAAAATTTCAAAACACATCTAATGTTGTATTGATAAAAATAGTTAGTGAATTGATTATTTGTTGATTACACATGACTAAAATGATTCAATAAACATTCATCATGATTTTCACATAAATCCAATGACATTTCTTAGTTTTTACCCCCAACCACCAACAATTGGAGTTATTTTATTCTTATTAACCTATTTAATGTTACTCATTGATTTTCATCATATATAGAGACTCCATTATTTTATGGATGTGAAATTGATTCCAATAGAATTGAAACATCTCAGTGATCATTATTGATAAATTTCATGTATGTCCAGGAATGTTTTCATTGTATAAACCATTTTATGTTATTTGTCACTTAACTCCAAATTCAAGGGAAAAACATTAATTTCAATCACACTCGTAAATTTGGTTATTTGATTGATGTGAAAATTATTCCAATATATTACAAATTACAAAAAGATAAATTTTGATTGATTTCATGTCATTATAACATAATATGGATGATTTTAACAACATGACACCTACCTTAATCCATATTGACAATATAAGCATCAGATTGATATGAAATTTATTCCAACATATCACAAGTTATTTTTGTAATGATAAACTAGATTTTAACATCAATATATTTTCCATTACAAATTTTTTACCCATGGTGGGACATATTTCGTTTTAAAAAAACAATTCCATGCTACATGTTGTTTTCCATCATATAGAGCAACATAAGGAAATCATTGATACATCGTTGATTACTAGATATCAAAACTAACATAGTTATTCTTATCTCATTATTAAAAGTCAATCCATGACTGTTATCGATGTATTAAACCACTTTTTTAGATTTACACTTAACTCCACATCTGAGGGACAAACACCACTTTTTATCATATAGACCAATTTGGATATTTGATCGATGTTTTAATGATTCATTCTTTTTGTAAATATATTGAAGATAATTTTACTAGGATTTCATGTCAATCAAATATCATATTTCTCCTGTGATTTTATAGTAATTAGCATATGATCCTAATTTTTATCTCATAATTTGTTAATAATTCATTTTTAATTAATATAATTTTAAAAAAATACCTAAATATTCAACAACTATTTTCACCATTAAATTAAGATTTGTTTTTAAATTTAATGATAAAAAATCTATTATAGATAATTATTTATGTTATATCATCAATATAAATATATTAATTGGTTTTGAATCACCATATAGATAAATTTCAATTTAATGAAAATGTAACTTTGATATATGATATTAACAAATATAAACCATAAATTGATATTTTCAAAATGAATGGGAAAGGAGAAAGATAAATTGTAAAACAAATCATGTATCTAATTCATCTTGAAGGACCAGTGATTTTACATATGATTGTTGTAGTAGGGGACTAAAAAATAAAAATGATAAATAAAATAATTATTATTTTAATAATAATATCTAGTATAAAAATGAATCATAGGATCCCCTAGACCCTCATCCTTGATGATATATTCCCATAGAACTATGATCTCATATATAAGTACGGTATTTACCTTCTCAAGAGTATGTATAATATATATGTATTGATATATATATGTACTTACTGATATACTTCATCATTGTCAATTAATACAATACCATTCTATCATATTTGTAATAACTAGATCTTTTTTATCTCAAGATAACATCGACATTGATATTCTATCAGTTGTATCATTCCCCAATAACTATAATCCAATAACATATAAATACATTAAAAATCATATTATATATTAAATATCAAAATTCATTGATAAATAAATCATGTGAATTATAAGATACGTGATGAGTCCTAAGAATATGATGTAGTCTCTCCATCACAGGATTCTCAGAATTACAATCCTCAACCACTGACGTAAAATTATTTCAAATTTTAATCACGTAAATGGCTATATATTAATAGAAATATAAGAACCATAAATAAGAAGGCTTGTTATCATAGACTCAATAGAGCAATAAGTAACCATGTCACCCAACAATGATGAGAGAACAACTCTTGGGACTCTATCATGAATGATAAGGGAAGAAACATTTTGTACGAGGTTCTCCCTCTTCATGTATCTTCTTAAAATTTCACCATTTTAATATAGTTTTTCATACACACCAGCTAAAACTTATTGGGGAACACTCTCAAATTATTCTCTTTAATAATAAAATTTATCCCAAATTTATGTGTTTTAATTATAGTTATGAATATAAAATGATTCTCTTACCTGAACCACCCTCCATAGTAGATATAATGTTGATTGAGGGAATGAATCTCATTCATGTGTAGTAATTGAAATTCAATGAGGCTCATGCATGATAACATGAATATTGTGAACAAAGTAATGGGGATACTCTCCCATGGGATGGTATTTCCCATAAAATAACATATAAATATTCATTTCATGATGAAATCCAATAACCACGACCTCTCTTATTAGAGGATTAATAGGTTCAGTAAAATTCTATAGATAACTATTTCATTAATAATTTGAATGACTTGAATTTATATGTCTAATACTAAATTAATAATATAAAAAACAATTACTTCAAAAAATACCTCTACAAATATAATTATATGCCTTTCTAGAATAATGTGGATACAATTCTAGTTTATCTAAAATTTCTAAAATCATAGAATCCCTTAATATTTGTGAAATCAAATACTATATATCAAAAAAAGAGATAGTAAATAAACAAATTAAAATTCAATGTTTTATAAGAAGTTATAAAGATGATAACATCTTTAATAAAAAGTGTGGGGAAAACATTATACCATTCACTAGATAAGAAAATTGATCATTTCTTATTCAATTGTATATTTATAGTATTGTATATCTTATTCACATTTATCTAATATGTGTTAAGAAATATGTTGTGAAAAAAGGAAATAGTATTAGGTTCATATAATTTAATTAAATACACTCCTCACCTTTAATTTTTCACAGAAGCCTTCCATATAGGATTTGATTAAATTGTGGTGAATAAAATGTTTTCAACATGTGATGTCAAAAGGAGAAGTATATTACTAACTAATTTCTCTCTATATAACATGCGTTTAATGTTTTCAAAAGTAAACTGAAATTGATCAAATTTAGTTCCATAGATTGTATCAACCCAATTAACTATTATTCTAATGTATTTCAACATGTGTGTATACACAAAATCAATTCTGTCTTCAAAATAACCATAATAAAAACCACATTCAATAGATGGAAAAGGAATGTCATAGTTTTGTGCTTCTCATTTATCATCAAAATTTCTTACATTAATTTGAAAGGTATTATCATCTAAATATTGTTAATGATTAGTTATTGTTTAATGTTTTTCATCTAATTTGTTAAATTAATTTGTCATTGTATGGTCACAAAACTCTTATAGGATATGTACAAATATATTTTCAGAAATTCAAAAAATAGTTATGGAGAAATAATTTATTACTATACTTCAATCATAAGGAAAATGTATTTATACATAAAAAATCCATGTACCAATCATGAAATCATGCATAATGTGATTGTTGAATCTAGAAATCACTTGAACATTTCATACCTTATTTTATCTTATTAATGTGATTCCTAAAAATGAAAAATCTATATTTTATATAATCATATTCTGTATGAAAACAAAAAACATAAAATATGAATAGTAAAAGAGATTTCACAATTACTATGATAATTATTAAACTATAGGATTATAGAAAAATATGTATTTTTGAGATTGTACCACATTGATGTTTCCCATATAAAATATATTTCATTCTCTATCTATTATTTTATGAATTTAAGATGTACTATCTAATTTTGTTTCAACATCTATAGGATAGTCCGCACAAATTTTTTTACAATCATCCTTCAAATAACTATTACATGTGGATACCTATGTTTAAACTCTATTCCATATAAATAAATTTGATAAATTCAAATACCACCCAACATGATAAATGCATCTAAATTCTTCAATAAGAGTATCAATTACTTCAATGACCATGTCTACTATCAAATATATAATAACATTGAAAAATTACGGTTGAAATAATTTCCCCAAGTGAAAATGCATAAGTAAAATACTATCCTGTATAATATTTAAATAACTTATTCAATGATTTTTTAATTAATTATTTATAAAATTTATTCATATTAATGAATTGATGAACAAAATTAGTTGATGAAAATTAATTTTTTTTTATTTGAATCAATTGTTTACGTATTATGTTATTTTCATGAATATTCATCCCTTCTTAGAAGAGTTTCCATTTGGAAGTATGAGTAACTGTAAAATGGAAATAAATGTCATTTTTACTCACCATATACTATAAAACAGACATGTATTCCCAAATACACTCACCCAACTATAAATGCAATTGTTTCATTAAACCCATTTCATCTAAATCATATTTTGAAATGATATTGTCCTTATATTTTCCACTAAAAACCAAAATGGTCCCCAATATAATTGTTAAAAAATAAAAGTGAATCGAATCCATATTATCTCTTAATATGTTAATATTCTAGAAAGTGAGATTTCAAAAAACAATTTCCCCTTCCAATTTTGAATTGATTTCTACCCTCAAAATGAATAATGGGTAGTGAAATATCATAAAAATCCAAAAAATATATTTGATGTGAATGTTTTATTGCTCAATATTTGATAATATTTCAACTCATCTCATGAACTGTGTTGCTGGGTTAAAATATTTGTAATTGTAAAATTCCAATTTCATTATTCAAAACTTATGTTGTGGGGGAAGATAACATTTTTTGGTTCATAATACCCATTTTTAAAAATTCCAAATCCATATTGATTATTTATTTTTATTGAATCAAGGGAATTAATATTATAATTATACTCTATCATGATAAATTTGTTTTATTCAGAAACTCTAAGATTTTATATTATAAAATAGCCTATAGATTAAAAATATCATTCATTCCAAATTAATATTTTATCATAGATTCACAAAAAATTAATTCATATCTTCAGTCAATGGCCGATGTTAATAATTAATATTATCCCTTGGTCTTATAGTAGCATTAATAAGAGGGTAACGTAATATTATTTTTTTCAGACAAATCCACAATGGATGATTATATTTAACCAGAACCATGGCCCAAGCGTTATTTTTTTTATCCAACAAAATAACTTCATGAGTTAAAATCATTAGCTACAATACCCAATGATACATTATAACTATCCTTCGATAAGTAATAGTTCCTCTGACTAAGATCCTTCCATTCAAGATATTCTATCCGGTGGTATAGCATATCACTATCCATATTTCATTACAACTGTAATATCATTAATATATAATCATTAGATGAAAAAAAAATATTTTCACACTCATTCATAATAGAGAGTGATTAATTATCGTTAAAGAAATCAGTTTCCCCTATTTCATATTCTAACATTTAAAACATTGACACATCCCTTGGAAGAGCCAAAGAATATAAAATTTACCAAATGGAAAGTTTTTTTTTCAAAAATCCATACAGTAGTTTTCAAATAAATATATGCAGTAATATGTAAACATCTGTAATTTGTTAACTTACAAGTGTATTAATATGATTCTTAAATCATAGTATCAGAAGGAAAAACATGTTTCATTAATAACATCAACATGTTGAATGATGGGTATAGAAACTAATTCAAAGACTTCCAGTTAAATAACTCAATGATAAATGACAATTTACTATAATTGGTACAAAAAATTATAAATAATTATATTCATGATCATGTATTTCATATCAACCCAATGAATCATGATCTACATTATGGTGTAGATTTTCCTCAAAATTCCTTACATTTCTGTTATTAATTCTATTTGAATCAAACCCACAAAAAAAAACATTTCACATTTTACGAATCAAATTTAACTTACTTGTATCAAAATCCATTTGAATAGTTTCTATTTAATCAAAATAAATATATAATTCCATATAATAAGTCAAAATATTATAATTATTTAGACACCCATTCAAGAATTTGTTCTCCCTCAAATTATATCATGTGAATTGATATATGTTTGAACATTCTCGATATGGAAACCTAATATATCGACATTGAAATCCTATAGTGAAATCAATAAACTGCATAATTAATTCAAAATATTAATTATATTATCTTTTTGTAATATCAATACCAATATTATCAATATTTGTATATCATGACCCCATCCCCCCTAGTGAATACATATCCTAGTCTTGTAATTTGACAAAGAGGATAGTGACTGCATGATTCCTACTACTAGTATGACCATGGAAGGCAACATGAACTTAGGGTATATCATATATATAAATTTTATTCATTACCATCTATTATAGAATATATATATATATATATATAATTTACCCCCATCAACTCTTGCAAAACAAGAAAAAAACCCAATTTTATACATGAAATTTCATAAAAAACTCAAAAAAATATGGAAGAATACTAAACATAACAAATGTTTAAACTTAATAGGGACCATGAATCCCAAAAATCTCATGAAAACCCACATGATTTTAATAACATTAATGATTTCCATCATGATCCTACTCACCAAAAACCAATATATATTTGCTGTGATCATAATTGTACACATAGTCGGATCCTGCCCAGATCCTATCACACCAAAGAATAAAAAAGAATTAAAAATCCCAAATATCAATGAATGAATCTAACTCATCACATAAAAAGGTATTCTATGTACACAACCTCAAAATTTCAATCTTTCACCATGTTAGTGATACAAGAAAGACCACATAATATATGAAGAAAATAAACAAGGGAACACATCTTCTACATCCCCTAGATTGTTGTTATGACATAATGTTGCATGAATAGATCCATCACACTCCTAATGATGCTATAAAAATATCACATGGTCTATGTATCATGACATCCATCTCATTAACCACATCTTTTCATCATCTCATGCTGCATATGCATTTATGATGAGTATCATACATCAAGTATTATACACAAAACCACAACATCCCATACTCCATGTATGGTACCTCAAACCATTACAACTAATACACATCATACCTATAATAATCGATTGGATACTATATCCAGGTATTCATGTGTGTGAAATAACCAACATCCTTTATATCCCACTACACAAATATATCAGAAAACTAACCATCATGCATACCAACACATAATAATGATATAATAATATAATTGGACTCGGAGGAACAGAGTAATCTATTCCTCTCTAACCTAGATGTTGGGTCAAACATCCTCCCATTGTCAAATGGTTGTCATTCACACAATTTAAATGGGTGGGCTAGCATATGAAATCTCAAAAATTAATGATATAGTATATACTCTTATAAAACTAGTGACACTAATCAAATCCTAGGCTCAACTATAGTTATTGTATCTCTGATAACCAACTTCTACATATAAGGACACGATTTCTCATAATCATAGAAAAAATTAAGTGATCTATATAAAATTTATTCTTTTCTTTTGACAATTAAATTGAAATTAATTAATCCGTTAACTATTAATTGACAATACCTATATTATATTTCATCGACCCTCCAATTGGAGTATATGCACTCCCAGAATAATACAACCGAGACCATTGTTTTTTCTGATTAACACTAACAATTTCATTCAATCAATATCTAAAAAATGTTTTCAATATTTATAAAGAATTTTAAAAATTCCAATGTTCTAGTTAAAAAAATAAAAATATCGTATGGTACTATTATGAGATGTAATGAAACGCATCCAACAACCCCAAGAAATTGGGAAATTAATTTTGTTAAAAAAAGAAACCCCAACATCCATCTCTTAAATAGATTAACTAATAATAAAGCATAACAGTTTTTAGTAAAGTAATGTGTGGTCCTTGCATCATTCTATTACATCAACTCTTGTTCCATTCTCGTCACTTTCATGTATATCACCATGGAACTCACCATCATGGGCATCAACTGCTACGACAATCACACACCTCCCCACCTATTTCTCAACTTCCATCACAGTATCATAACGCTTCAAATAAAATGACAATATTTGGTTTACATAGAATGTTGAAAGTAATAAACATAGTCAAGATTGTAACATGGCCATAAAAAATGCATCCATCAATAACATGAAAATAGGCTCCCACAACCACAACCCAATAAAATATTCCTTCACATAAAAAATGGAATCCATGGTCAAAAATATTTAACTTTTTTAAGTAATCAATGCTTATTATGTATCAAATTAACAAATTAAATTATCAAAGTATCCAATTATTGGAATCCCAGGGAATCAACTAAAACAATAGCTAATGGGTAATGGGGGAATACAACCCCCCCCCCCACCAAATTCCAAGGACCAATAATTAAATAATTTTTTAATTTAGTATATAAAATAGAAAAATGTATTTCATTTAAATTATAAACACACTCAAATAGTGTGAGGATGTGAGAATATGGAAATAAAACATAGGTATAAAATATTAAATGAGAACAAAAAAACAAATCCAACTCTATGATTTATGTGATTAAGTCCATTTGGGACCTTCATCCCAGAAAGAACACCACCAAAACACACTCTTTAATATGAATCACATTACAAAAATTGATATTAGTTAAAATAGAAAAAGGTGATAAGAATCTAAAATGTATAGAAGAACGAAAATAGAAACTAATCACTTGAAAAAGAATCATATATGGAATTAGTTTTATGAAACAATACAACCTAGAAAAATGTTTAAGCATCGAAACCACCCAAATATCCGAGAACAGGATTCACTATAAATCATTGGTTCTCATTGTAGTATGATCATTATAGCTCTCTAGATTTGATAAATGATCAGAGATCTTCAATTTGGAAGAATGTAGAGATGCTCCACCATATTCCTTACACTAGCAATGTGTAGGGTGGTTGGTGGGTCACTAGGTGAGTGTGCTAATGTTGATGATAGCACCACAACTAGTGAGGTTGAAGTAGAGGATGATGATTCTCAACCTTGGGAGACAACCAAAGTAAACAGAACCACCAGTGGGATGAAAAATGAACCAATGATAAGAGAGAATTAATTCATAGAATATCGATTTCTTCTTACACGATTAACACTTCAAACTAATAAGTTGAATTTTAGATCTCTTTTATATATCAATTGTAGGGGCCAAGGGGATGATGAAACCCACTATTATAACCTTAACTGGTTAACTGCACAAATAAAAGGAGGCTTCCATGATGAAAATGAAAAACTACCCATCATTTTGTACATGTAACAGCTCAGATGAATGGATTTATAGCATAGAGTATGTGGCAAAAACCATTGTTAGTTGAAAATTTAAGAGAGTAGGTATACATATCATTGAAAATGTAGCATCCCAAAACATGTGGTCCACACAATTGAGAGGTCCACATAAATCCCTTCATGCGTTAAAATAAAACCAAAACACATCTGATATTATAATGGTAAAATACTTATTAATGAATTTCATGTATTTAACCCAAAAAATTAGAAGAAAAATTTAAATTGTTAATTTAAATTTTCAAAATGAAAACATAAAATACAAAATTTAACAAATATAAAAAATTTTCTTTTGAAAAATGGTGTTTTTATTTCACTTAAATGTTATTCAACTAAAACCATGTTGAAGATAACTTAAATCACGTTCTTGGATATTGTTGAAACATTAGTCAAACTATCATTTGGGTTTTCATCTGTGTGTATCATGGTGACACACACATCTCCATATTCAATAACATCTAAAATAAAATCACTACTATATAACGGGTCAAGGGAAGCACTATAGATTTATCTGCGCTTTTTAAAAGCGATGATAAAGACCCCACATTATCTACACTTTTATAGAAAGCACTGATAAAGGGTAAAATTGAAAAAAAATTAAAGACATTTATTAATATGTAAATCTATAAATCAATTTATATTGATATTAATATAATATTTATTTTTTAAATATATTTTAGAAATGATGAATAGAAATCCAATATGAAAGTATATGTTATATAGAAAAATAGGGTTATAAAATAATTTAAAAAATAAACTTAATTAATAATAATGTAATTTTTATCCACCAATTGTCATGTAATAAAACTTTGAGTATAATAAATATTAAAAAATTAATAAAAGATGAAAAATATGATGGAAACAGAATTCAAACATCAAACATACATAACATTTGATTAAAGACTCTGTTTGAGCTCTACAGTTTATCAAATCGAAGCCTAAGACGACTTCTACAACCATGTGAACCGGTTGAATCCATCAAAGGTATTTCGAGGCCAAAAATTCCCCGAGGGCCGAGAAAACTAATTTTATTAGTTGGTGTAACCCGATTATTTACCATTAAAAAAGCTATAACATACGATACCAATATCTGATAAATGTGGACCATATATCATATCGAATATCATTTCATTTTCATCAATTTGACTGACTGTGGTGTTAAAACAGACTCTTAAATTAGAATTTATGGACATTTTAACATTCAAACACCTCTAAACTCCAATCCAGATGTCAGTTTTTATTATACCACGTATTATATCGATGATCATTTCATGTTTGTCAATTGGAGTGGTTTTGGAGTAGAAATGGTCTTCAGGATTACAATTAATAGCTATCTTGACATTCTCGATGACTTTTCACATCCACATTTCTATGTATTCATTCATAACAATATACATATATATATGTATATATATCTGTGTGTGTGGGTGTGTTGTATATATGTATGTATATATTTATTTATTTATAATCACTCGTAAGAACAAATATTCTATAAATGTATTGGAAATAAATCTTATAAATATATGTATTAATATACAAATAAAAATATGGATTTAAAATTATAACTATATATATATATATATATTAATATAAAAATACTCATAAGGAAAAATAATTATAACTATATCTATATATATATATATTAATATACGAATATATATACATATATAAATATACGAATATATATATATAAAAATATTACTAAATAATTTTATATTAATATGGATCTGTATTAATATATGAATACATATAACTATATATATATAACATCACATATCATTAAAATGAGAACAAAACAAGATGTCTATGTGGTAATGTTGTAGCGCGCAATAGTGGAGTTCCTGTGTTGAATTCGAGTGGTAGTCGGGTGGCGTGTGCGCAGCGAAGCGGGGTGCAGCGTGCGGGTTGATGGGGGCACAGGCGCAACGATGCGGGGTGCACCGTACAAACTCCCCACGAATTATATTTTTTTTTAATATTTATTTCATTTTTTTGGAAATTATCATTGCTATTTTTATAGAGGTGATAAAAGGCATGTTTTATCTATGCTAAAAAATAACACTGATAAAAGTCCCCTTTTATCAGTGCTAGAAAAGCGTAGATAAAGGGGTCTTTTATCTTCCATATTTTTAGCACTGATAAAAGAGACACCCCTTTATTAACTCCGCTCTTTACAGCCCTCATAAAAGTGCTGATTAAGGGGTTTTTTTAGGGCTGATAAAATCGACTTTTGTAGTAGTGAATGATAACTGATATCTATGATCATAGACCTACATGGAATAAACATTATATAAACATATAAAGATAATATTGAGCATCAAAATGTATAGTAATAATGGATTTAATTATAAAAACATTATAATTAATACCCTAATGATATAGAAATTATTTTACAGATTCTGTTAGTGATATGTACTCAACTGCAGTGGTTAAGAGTGTCACCACTAATTGCATATTACAATACCATGATATAGGACATCGACATGCAATCAAGACATAACCGGTTTTTGATTTCCTAGAATCAATTTTTCCTACATAGCTAGATTATATGTAGCCAATCACTAATTCAGTAGAATTAATATTCTTTCTATAGAAAATTAAATTAAATTAAGTAGATGAAATGTACCTCAACCACCATTAATCATAATTCCAATGTGGTTTTCATGGATTTTTAATAAACCAACTCAATGTATAGATAGAAAAAGACACATTTGGTTGAGTACACATCATATCATACAAAATATATCCCACTACATTAGCACACATGATTATACTCATATATTTAACATCAAAAGTTTTGGTATGTGACAGAGATAATGAAAAATAAAAATAATTACCTAATGGAACACTAACAAGATTCAAATCACCAAACATATAAATCGTATGAACAAAAAGGATATTTAAATGTTTGTATACATAAAGAATCAAATTATAAATATCCCTAACAATTTAAATGCCTAGAATTTTATTACCATATTATATATATATCATTTAAAAATACTAATTAAACTGAATTTTAAGATTTTTGGTTGATTTCATTTCACATAATATTTGTAACATGTCATATATTAGAGATCTAAATAAAGAATTGATATTTTAATTGATTTATAAGATACAAAAGCAACAAAATTTCAACTTATTAAACTATTTTGTATCAGGAATAATTAAAACTTCTAATAACATTTTCCATAAGTTTATTTTAATCCATAAAATGATTTAGTAAAAAAAGGCATGGATAGATTTAAATATATTTACAAAAAAAGTAGAAGACCTCATTGATAATTTTTCATAGAAATAACAATGAATAAAATGATGTTTTTACGTGTAGCTATTCTATATGAAAATATAAATTGGAAGAAACCAAAAATATATTTAAAATTGTGACATGATTCATTATATGGGAAATAATTTCCATGTAATCAATTACATCAAATTGAATGATGTTATTGGCTACATTCCAATATTTAAACATAATTTTATTTCCTAAATAATTTTTGGAATTTTTAATATATATAATTTGATAAATAATAAAAATTTATATATGTAATTTATTATCAATAGAAAATATGTTGTTCATTCTTAAGGATTTCATTTCTTATTCAATTTATAAAATCCAATGTTTAATATTTTGATCATTTATAGATTGATTTTAGTTTTAGGGAAACTCTGCATGAAGATATGACACCACATTTAAGGAAAGGGCTACCATATTCACTTGGTTTTTCCTTGAAGAAGGTCTAATTATACTCTAATACCTATATTTAGTGAGCTACTCACCCTTTTGATCCCTATGAACTTCGTCATTGAGTGTATCATTATAATAAGACCATTATTATCCCTCAGATTAAGAAACAATCATCTAATTGATAGAGTGAGACTTGATAGGAGACTCACTGACACTATGATGTTCAACCTCGAGATCATTTTTCTAAGAATGATCAATACTAACAAAAATGGTATGTTCTACTCTATTATGAACCGGATCTTGAAACTCTATATCTCATCTATGAATACAGTTTAGAAAAATAGGTTAAGCTATCAAAATAATATATCCCTTCCCACCCTATGGATACACTCTATAGATGCATTTGACAGCACTGGGATCATGTTTGTCATCCTTAACATTAGAATATGCAGTACGTCCAAAAACTATAAGATGTTCATTAGATGGGAGTTATTTTTGAACAAATCCATAGGATTATTAAATATGTTTTCATATGAGGGAATCAAATTTATAAATTAAACTATCTTTCTGATAGATTCTTCCGAAAATTATTTGGGAATGGTCGATCATGAAATCATTCTAAGAATCCATTATGGTATGATTCACGCATTCATCTAGGCTGTTATACTATCGATTATGACACATGGTTTGTGAAATTAAAATTCCCACAATTATAAAAAAACATGATAATATTATTAGTGATGTATTGAAGGCTAATATCATACCTATATTCCATTAAATTCATCATAGATTGATTTTATATAGAGTATTTACGTGTTTTTGACACCTCAATTTTATAAAATTTATTTCTTTTAATATAATCCCTATCAATCCTCAAATACACATTTATAATGGTGACAATGTTAGAGTATCATTTTTCAGAGGTTTTACTAGCTGGACCCCACTAATCATACTGATCAATATCATGTGGTTGACATTAATTAAAGTTGTTACTATGAAAATCAACTCTTTAATCCATACCAACGATATATTTCAAAATAGGGTTTGTTAATTTGTCTATCATGAGTGTGGGGACCATGCATGTTAAATTTCTATAAAAATTAAGCACCATCATGTCCCAATACCGGATAGGATGAAGCTATGTCTTCAACCAATATATGATTTAATGATATCACCTTTGTGGTCAACGAATCCGTGTAAGATCAAATTTTTGTGTAAATCTAGATCCCACCTCACATAAAATAAAGTTATATGTGAATGGTATAATTAATCTAGCACAACTGATACTCTTCCCATGATGCCACATCTCTTATCGTTTCCTATAACAACATATCCTTCAACTTCCTCATTCCAACAAAAAAAATTAACTCATGTCCAAGAACATATAGAAAGAACATCCTAATTCTAAGAATAAATTTAGATCAAGAGTGTCTCAAGAAACACATATTTATTACAATATATTAATATCCTTTTTCAGAAATGATAGACTACACTCTAGACACCATAAAAGGTATTACATATTTCAAATTACGTCATTTGGGTCATATGTTCCTTAGATCCCCATAGTGGTAGCATGTAACCACCGTTAGAATTGGTTTTATACTAATGTTCATGTGATTGGATATGAATCACAGTTCCCTTACTATGTATACATTTCATTTTTCCTAAAAACTCTGAATGACCACTCACATTCAGACCCCCAAATTTGGGTTTAACATTACCCTTTATACACAACACATGAGATTTCATGGTGTACATGAATTCCACTACTATCAAGGAATCTCTTTTATACTTCATATAATAGATAAAATGTTCATATGATCAATCTGAATAAATTATAGTAATGATGTTATGGTTTATATCTTTGACAATAGAATTTTGATTGGTGATATGTAATAACATTTTATTAAACTCATCAAGGTGTGTCTGGATGGTTGTTCCATAATGTATCATAAAGGTATTTAATTTTCTCATCTTATATATACAAACAATTAATGATATTTTCATTTAAAATTTTTCATGAATATATGAAATACCAGCTCTGGTGGTCTCATATAAAAAATAATAAAAGTCATTATCACCTATATAAAATGCTAAACAAAAATGTAATATCATCAAAAAATATTTGGAGGGATAACTGAATTTGATGCGGCATTTTGACCATTATTAGAGAAACATACATGAGGATTCATAGGTGAAAAACTTGCATCATATTGCCCAAGTTAGACTTACAAGAAATTCAATTTTTATCCCAAAAAATTAAAAAAATTACAACCATCAAAAGTTTCTATTTAATATTTCAAAGTCCCATTTTTTTCATGTTGCTCAGATACCACATTGTTGTGCTTTAATAGAAGAATACAACCCCACCCACCCACCATTGAAAATAATTTTAAGGACCAATGAATAAACAATATTGTTTAATTCAATATATAGAAAAATTTAATTTCATTATAATGACAACACATCCAAATAGTGTTCATCTATGGGAATAGTGAAGAAAATCATTGCAGAAGAAGAAATGTTAATCAAAAAAAAGGAAACTCAATTATTTATTTTATTTGGTCCCTTTTTGATATAAATCATTGAAATAACACCACAAACAAAAAAAATTAATAGATTCTTAGAACCAAAATTAATTACAATGTACAAAAGAAAAGAATATTTCAAACTAAAATGCATAGAATCCATTAAACATAAACATCACACTATATGGAGAACCATTTAAGGAAACGGGTTTAAGAAATGCATAAAACTGCAAACTATGTCCATGTATCCAAATCAATTAATTATAAAATTCATTGATCCCTTTTCATCATTGAATCATTCCATAGAATGACCATTCTAGGTCTCCGAATTTGAGCTATGGTAACACATCATCAAACTGGAAGAACCCTAATAGGATCCATCATGAGTTTTGCAAGAGGGACATGTAGATGAATTATTGAACTTGATGCATTCACTGATGATGATTAAGATACAACCACCAGATAGGATGAAGCTATGGATTATGAGTCTCAACACAGGGTGAGAGAAAAGGTAGATCAAACAACCAATGGTAAGAAAACAAACCACCAACGGTTACATGCGGTCAATTATGGGAATCTGGATTTATGCATACCAAATGAAATCAAACACCCAGAAAAATGATTTTCATATCTGTTTCCTATAACGAATGTATGCATTGTAGGGTGATGAAACCCCCATATAGAACACTAACTAGATAAATGCATAGCCAAGGGGGGACTTCCATGAAGCCAACACCGAACATCCTAGGAAATGGTATGTGGAACAACAGAAATCAATTAATGTCCATGATATATTTGTATTCATCATCCATTGATATATTTAAATGAATAGAATATGAATATATGGTATAACCAAGTAGGAATCCCAAATCGATTATGATAAATAATTGAACAAGCCACATAAATCAACCCAGGTATTAAAATTAAATAAAATCTAATTAATATTAAGATGACATCGTATTTAATATAAAATTTCATTTCGTTAAAACAATATAATGGTAGAAATGTTAAATTTAGTTAATTTAAATTTTCGATATGAAAACAATTAATTACCAAACTAACAATAATCTATTAATTTATTTAATAAAGTTGTACGATTAAGCATCCAATGACATCATCATAAAAAAACAATTTAATCAGGAATTTTGTAATAATAAACATGCATTCATGAATTTATTTCGTTATCCAATTCAATTAACACATTGAATAAAAAATTCATTTCTACATTTACACATGAATGAATTTTATTAACAAAAAAATTTAAGAATCAGCATAATTTTTAATCATGAATCCAGTTAAATTTTTTATCCAGCTGTCAAATCATAATCAGAATTATGTTTCATGTCCAAATTCATCAATTTATTCATGATAATCCTAGACTAACAAAAATATATACAAAGCATTGTATAGATATAACACTATCTAGAAAAACAATAAGAAAACCAGTATCATTTAGCAAATGCCACAAAATGATTTCAAAAAATATAATTGGAGAATAAAAAAATATCTTATCTTAATGCTTCAACATTCTTAACATGTGAATGTACCAATGTCACAGATACTTTATCACCACTGTAATGAGTAATATATGATCTCTAAAGATATATTTCCTTTAAATTATTGAAAAATGGAAAAGGGGACACCATTGGAAGGAAGGGTACAATATTCCATATAATTAGTTATGATATGTTACGAAATGAGACCCACGAGAGACAACCTTCTAGAAAATAAGTACTGCCAAAATTAGATCACCATGGATTCTACTCATGATTCATGATTCATCCCAAAATAAATGTAGTTTCATAGTCTTAAAAATGAACTCCTTGGTGCCTAGTGTTCAAAAGGAATGAGTTGGAGAAAAGCTGGTCTAGGGATCTTTGGGATATTTATAAGGAATCCAAATTTTAATGGACCATGATGTAGCCCATAAGATCCCAATGTAAACCACCTAGATCACTACACTGAGAGGATGCCATATCCTGGCCTCTATTAATACACATTTCTTAGATCCACTATGGGATACACAATGAATATCCTATTTATCCAAGGAAGGTACTAAAACACATGTTACATCTAGCCCATATTTGGAAGTAGCCATAGAAACATCTAATGAATAGCCACCTCACTCTATGCCACAATGCTCAACAATGGTGAAGGGACTATGTTATAGCCATCCTCCATGACACATGCAGGTTTAAAAATATATTAGCACCCATTTCTACCATAATGTCCTCCCTACACCGCAATTGGGATACCTTGCAACAGAAGCCTCAATAATGACCTAGCCCATGGCTCCTTGAAGCAATGTTGCCTCAAATTGTTGTGTCAACAACGTTACTCTTTATTTTTCCTCCAAAATACTTATATCATACTCTAGGTTCCTCCAACAACCAAAAAACATGAATTGTAGGGACACTAAGGTTCAATCACTAAAAAATTTGTTGAATAAGAAATTGAAAAAATTATACATTTTTTCAACATAAATTAATTATTTGAATTTCATATCACATAATATATTTAACTATTATTATATAACACATATTGAAATTAAATTATTTTATGATGATCACTCTACAAGAATAATTCAGGATATCTTTCCTCAATTATTGATAACTTAAACACATATATCTTGGAAAAATTATAGTAATATTATAAAACACACTAATTACTCCCCATATAAACTTATAGTGATCATAATTTCAGTGACCATGCTAAAAAAATTTCAATTGATTACTTAAACAAACATAAGAAACATAAAACTATTCTCACTATATATTATAAGAATCCCATTTATATTCAAATTCTCTTTCTAAATTTTTTAAATTTAATATTATGTTTCTCATTTTTTACAAATTATCATAGGGACCTCTTTATCATATATATGTGTTGGTATAATATTTCATCCATATATTTATCCTAATAATATTTATTTAAAAAATATTTATAATACATCATTGTAGATTGAAATAATAGTTATTTAAATATAATATAAATCTCATAATAAAAATATTAATAAATAAGAAAATCAATTTATTGTCTACTAATTGATCAAGAATTCGTTGTTTGATATATAATTTTTAATATTTTTCTTATGCAATACTACAATATGAATAAAAAATCCAAATTATGAAAACTATATTTTTTGTTAATGTGTTTTTAAACATCTCTTATAAGTTAGTGCATTGAAATATATATTTTAATAAACTCTACTTCCCTGATATAATTCATCTTATATTTAGTATGATGACTTTATAAATGGATCATACCTGAAAAATCTTATTACAAATTAGAAGAAGAAGAAGGAGGACGAGAAGGAGAAGAAATAGATTATATTCAGCTGGTTATTATAATGGGATACATAATTGGACATTGAAAAGAGTATTAATATTTATTTTCTAATTATCAAGAAGCACCGAAATTATTCCACCGTATTTTTTCAGAGTTATATTTTCCAAATTGAATAGTCATTATATCAAATCAAAATGGGAAATCATATTGGGTATCATTTAATTGTCTAAGATTATATTACTAGATTCTAATTAATAATTTCATGAATTATATTGAATGATCATATATGTGAATTTTGATCTAGATGAACCATAACATGTTTATTACAAATAATATATTTACATATTTTCTTGCAACTTGAAGCACATGAACTATTGTATTGAACATAAACCTACGCAAGTGTAAGGGATTATCCTAGTCATTGTATTCCAAAAATGTATTGTTTTATAGTCTATTGTGTGATATCATATTATTTCCATGATGTTGACTATCCACTCTTATTGACTAGTGAATCTTGTTAATTATAAAGATCAAGTTGATATGTGTTTTTTTCTCGAAGACAAATAAATATTTAAATGTAAGAAAAATTTATTTCATAAGAATGGAAACAAATAATAAAAATATAAAATTGAATCACCTTATCCCCTTATATGAGATTCTTTAATCCTTATTGGTTATTTTTAATAGGTTCAAACTAAGACAATGTATGGACTCATCTTTGAGAAGCTAATAAATTATTTGGAAATGATATCTGCCATATGATTCTCGTATTAAAAATAGTATTCAATATCAAAACACATTAATAATGAATTTTATTGCATTAATATATCTTTACATATCCTTGATCATTATCGATTTCCATAAACACAAGGAATAAGATGTTTAGTTAAACATGCATACATGCATAAATTTAATTATTATCAAAACATGAGAAACCCCAACATTTTTTAACACGCGTCAACTTTAATTCATTAACCAACAAAAAACAATATCATATTTATGTTCATTATATGAACTTATTAAATTCATCATTAAAAACATGAATAAAAACATTATATATAAATCATATGATAAATAGTACCTTATCTAATTAAAATTAGAAGAAAATCTTTTTCTCATTGGAATGATATATCATGTGGCTACTAAACACAGTCAAATTAAATTATTTATTTTGTTTTAAATTTTATTATGCTAATTATACTATAATCTAATAGGATTATCCATTATCAATTTATGATTTCACATAATTATGTAGTATAAGAAACAAATCCCTTATATCAAAGCATCAAAAAAAGTTCCCATGATTAAATCAATGGTGTCGTTCTATCATTAACTCTTACTTGAGGATTACAAAATCTTTCAATGGGGTTTCACTATGAATGAATTGATAAAAAAACCCAAATAGAATTATTGATATCATTAATCATTATAGATAATGATTTAACGGGATGAAATGATATCAAACAGAGAGAACCCTCTGGAAAAGTTAAAGAGCCTGCCTATGATTACGAAAGACTGAACCCAAGAAATTGGGAATGATCGCTATAAAAAGAGGCATTTATTGACTTCAAAAAGTACCCCACGGTTCAAAGGGACCAAGAGGGTGTCATTGGAGATAGACATGTCTAGTGTTCATTGGGGTACTTATTGGCTGGAATATTTTTAATGGACCACAATGTCGACCCAAAGACCACATAGTAGACCACTATGTCCACTACATTGTCAGAGGATACAATATCATAGAAACTAGTAAAACCCACATATGTGATAGACAACTAGATCCATTGTTCATATCTAATTTCTATATTCGTGAAACTATGAAACAACATACATCCCAAATTGTATCCACCCTCTATTTGGAAGAATCCTGAAGACCCACAATGTTGTTTTATCCTTGCATTGCACCGTAAATCATGACACAGTTATTGGCATATACCGTAACCAACATCCACAACACTATCAGGCAGAAAAATATAGTGGCCCTAAATATCATAATTTGATCCCCTCTACACAACTACTGGGAGACCATGAAATAGAATCCTGGATTATAAAATATCCCATGGATCCACGTAAAAATTATTATTCAAATGGAAGTCACACATAGCTTTTTAACAATTACCCTCTATACTACATGAAAATTCATCCAGGTTCCTCAAACACCCAAACCAAAATATTTTAAGGTCCAATGAGTTTTGAACTCATACATATTATTTTTATGAAAAAACTATCAATTACAAAAATATTCAGTGAAATTTTAGGATTTCAGAACACCTAATTTTTTAAAATAATTTTATATTACAAATTTTAAAAAAATTATTTTTTATAGATCACTCTAAATTCATGATATCAGTCTTCAATAATTTATAACACATACTAATATATCTATGAAATAATATGTATATAATATAAAATCTTCTAATTAATGACCATATCAGCTTATAGTGATCTAAATTTCAATGACTATGTTAAAAAAACATTCAATTTATTAATCAATGAAATTATAGAAACATGAAACTATTGCCTCTTTATTTGATTATGTCTCCATTTTCATTTGAACTCGGATTATAAATATATTAATTTATTCTTATATTTCTCATACTATTTTATCCAAATATGAAAGTGACCTCTTTATAATATAGATATAATGGATGAAAATTTCATCAATAAATAATTCCTAATAATATTTACTTCAATATAGCCCATAATAACACCACTATATAGTGAATCAAGGGTCATCCATATAGAATATACAACATAGAATCCAAATAATAATAAATAAATAAATAAATTTATTGTTTACTACATGAACAAAAATATTTTCTAAGATGAATATTGTAGAATATTATTCTAATATACAAGAATAATAATAAAGCAATGTCAAAATAGGGGAACAATCTGTATAGTTCATTTATTTTTAATCCCCATTGTAATTTAGTGTGTTTAAATGTAGATTTTGTTCTATTATTTAATAAAAATATATGATTGGATGGATATAATCAATCAATATATGAAATCAAGTATTCCATTTGTTGTAAACATATACATTGTTTAGATTCAAATATAATTGTATTTCATTAGTTAATATTGACATCAAAATAATTAAATTATAGTATAAATTCATTCGATTAAGGATCCCTAAAAAATAAATCCATAATTCTTAATCATATCCCAAAATTGATGAATGAACAAACATTGAAGGAAACTGAAATAAAATATTTGTCTAGAATCTATATGTGAAAAGTATAAATCAAAAATCAAGAGTTTTTTCAAGGAATAAAGAATATTTATTGAAAATATGATTTACCAAATTAATATATTGTCTATCCAAGGAATCATGAATGGAGGAAATGAGGGTGGGGATGATTCTAGGATTCTCTGGAATCAATAGAAATTGAATATTGAATCATTGATGTGATGAAATAATGATTAGTGTTGGGCTATGCAGTTGTAGTGGTTGTTCCAGCTATGGGTAAGGGTGAGGGAGAAGAGGAAGGGTATGCAGTTTGGGTAGATAGGGAAAAACATGGTGGGGGAGAAAGGTAATGTTTTTTTCGTAAAATAACTACCAATGATTTTAATTAGTGTTAAGGCCCATAAAAACACAATTCTAAAGAATTTCATTATGTTTGAGAAGCTCTCGTTATGTGAAATACCATTATTGAAAATGGAAAATTTTATATTTATATTATAGAAAATGATTTATGTAATTCAAATAAAATCCAAATTATGAGATCATTATACCCATTATTAGGATGCGAAATTGAATTTTGGGAAATTAATGTTTTAAGAAGATATTTTTCTCCCCATAAAAGGTGAATTAAACAGAATTTTCTTGTGATTTGGCTAAATTTTTTAAAAAATTAATTCTGTGTTCAATAACATACATAACATTGAATATTTAATTGAGTACATTCAATTGTGGAAGCTCACCTAGAATTTCATACAATTAATATTATAGATATATGTGAACATTTGAAAGATAAACATGGGTAAGGAATGTAATGTTTATATAAACCAATGAATGGAATATGATGAATATGGCATATATAAGTGAATAGGGATGGCTTGAGGGAGATCCAAATGAGCACTGGAGAAAAAGAAAGCCTGACAATAGGGAAAATGATATCCCATTTTCTCTCTCCCATTTTCTATACAACCTGGCATAATGAAGATTGTTCCAACTATATCCCCACATGCATCCTTATATGACATCATTTCATTTATTTTTTCATAAATGAATCTTATCTGGCTCTACTATGTATGGTTACTTGGATGTATCTTATGTGCCTCATCCTAAAAGAATTATACATTGTTTTGGGGTCTTCAGCTTGATTTTGTATAGGCTACTTTCGTAAAAGAATGACTCCAATTTTTTTAGGGTTCAATGTATATTAAGAAGTATATATTATGATTTGGAAACATACGATGATGAATGTGACTTATGCAATGATAAGATGGGAATTTCACCTCATCTCATTGCTTTCTGACTCACCTAAATCAATGCATCACACCCCTATGAGTGCCCCTCTTCTCTAGGAAAACTCATCTTGCATAACTGGGACCCATCCTCAACTTATACAACTTTTCCATTGTATACCCCTACCTCTGAAAGCTAAACACAACACCCCATATTCTTGAACATCATAACATAATATTCTTCAGGTGGATTATGGAATTTAGTGAACACCAATATGTGAATTTTTATAGAGGCTCCTCTACTATGATTATTTTATTTTAACTCATTCTTATAATAATATTTATGTCTAATTCGATGAATTTAATATACTGAACTTCTACACTATGAGTTAAAAATAAAATTATTTCATGCGTAATATTCGTTCGAGGATCATTTATGACCCTTTGATTTCAATAATTTCCTCTTTTATGTTCATTTTCCATAATCTTCAATCATTTTTTAACATGTTAAATTCTGTTACAGTCTTAAAAAATTTATGTTTGTCTAGATTTTTTGAACCATTAATACCGAGTCACAAAAACATTTTATTATGTGTGTTAGAGGTTGTCTAGTTTATAATTTCTCAATCATTGATACATTTTCAAATATTAATTTATTATAATTAATGGGACTATTTATATTGTAACCCCTCTATATTATCCTTCATGACAAATATATGTATTAAAATAAAAAATTTACACATATCATATTAATATCAATAACGAAATATTTCATTTTATTATAATTTATACGGGTCAATGCAATCAATAGGTGGATGGCGTAAGGACCAGATGTGATAGTAAATAATTGAGTGGATAGATTTTATATCATCTCCTTTTTTATGTTATTGATTTATATTTAGTACAATAATTTTTTAAATATTTCATTATTTTTATCGATTAAATTTTTTTACAATACTTATTATTAAATTTATTAATTATAATGTGTTAAAATATTTAGTAAAAATATTTTCATAAGTTTTCATCATAAAAACGCACACCACAATGTTAATATTTAGAATATTTGGATTGAGAAAAAATATTTATGAAGTCACAGAATGTGAGTAAATGAATGATAGAAATGGGTGAATCTTTGAAAATAAATTAATGTGTTTTCCCTGAGAGGAAATATAAGAATTCAAAAATAATAGGAGTTTATGTGTACTAGAGAATGAATTAATCATCGATTGGGGAATGAAATAATTGGTATTGAACATAAGATGTTGAATTATGACCCTTAACGCACAATATCTACTATTTCATATGGGAAACTCATTGGCGTAAACATCTATAATGTTGCTAATTTTTTAAAACAATCCTTGCACTATACCTGCTTTCCTCAATCATTACTGACAACTATACCTACCAAGGGATCTCAAAATAAAAATTTAATTTCATCTCCATTCATGTATCCTCTCCAACAAACATCATGAAAGAATTACATATTTATTAACTATATTTATTTGGTTGTATTTTGATAAGATGCACATGAATAGTTCTCCTAATATTTAATACAATAGATTATCACATTTCAAAAACACTGATAATGGATAAAATTTAATCACCAATAACAAAAATTTAAGATAAATGATATTTTTATCAATCATTAAAAATGTAGAGAAAAAAAAATTCACCATTCTATTTAGGATTGATATAGGCATCCTTTATCATCATTTTTTTATGTTGATTAATTATCAGATTAATAATTTAATTCATATATAACTATTTATATTTTGTAAATATGATTCATCAACTAATGGAAAATAGGGTTATCCCTACACATATATACTCACAGTTTATATTAGCCAAGAGTATATAGTGATTGGAATCTATTTATAAGAAAAGTTTATGTAAACTGTTGGTATAGATAGGTTACCATAATAGTTTTTAACAATTAATTTATATGGGATAATAAATAACAATTATTTGTTAATAACTATTTGAATTGAGTTCTCTCATATCACTCATCATGCCTCACTCCATGATTCACTCACAGACATTATTCTATCTTCACTTGAGAACCGAATAACTCTCCTACCCTTCATTGTTCTCTCTTAATTAAGAGATTTTTTCCTGATATTCTTCAACAAAATATTATTGACTTTAATTCCCTTCATATCTTTTTTATATTATATTTTCATTTTTATTAATTGAATAATTAATGGGTTTATTGTTGATATATTAAATTTTTAAATTTATTTATCCACTACTTTTAAATTAATCCAAATCAATTTTCTCCAATATATATAAAATTATTATGTAATTATTTAATGTATTAATTTTATTATTATTTTTTAGTTTGAAATTATATATCAAGTGATTGTTTAAAATAATCGTTGATTTACCTTTATATAGATCAATATACCATTATGAATCATTTAACATGGTAGGATTATGTTTAAATAGGCCACTATTGTCTTACACACATTTATAGAGGTATTGAAAATGTTGAATTACATTTATGTAGATTCATCAATGGACTTCTCATAGCATTACTCATGGGTGAGGGACATAACAAATGAATAGCTAGTTTATGAATGTAACAATCCATTTCATCCAATTTCTATATAATGAATCATTATTTATGTGTGGCTATGTAAGTTTTATGATCCATTAATTACCCCCTATATTTTTCAAACCTCTATTACACAAATTATAAACCAAATTTTTTTTTGAATTATTTTTTCATGTAGCATCCAAGTATCCAGAAATGAACTCATATGATAACAATATGTGACATTATAAAAAATCACTTGAAATGTTTTCCAAAAATTCTAAATTCAATAGTAATACTATATCTTCTATTTGAATCAAAAATCACTACAAAATAAAATTTAAATTTTCAATATCACAATTATTGAAAATCATTTATATATACTCAAGAATTTATTTTCAAATTCACAACATTATAAACTAAATTAATGATTTGTGAACTTTTAGATTTACCAAGAAATTTCATTTTATCATGTACATAGGTATTTGTAAAACTCTTTATAATGTAGACATAGTGACTAAACCCATATTGATTTTATTATTCCCTTCATCCAACATCATTCAATATATCATATTTAACAATAATGTTAAAATGGAGAGGGGTTACTCTCACATCCACATGTATATTATTGTATTATTTCATGATGATCGAACTAATTTCATCTACCAGTCATCAAAGTCATTGTAGTGGATGTGTATTTCTAAAAACACATTTGAAGAATCCATATCAAATGTTCTCGATAATATTATTTGTCAAACCTAACTAGGGTATAATCACCATTATGAGACAAATACAACAATTACTTATCTCTTATTTGGATACATATTCCACCCACCATTCAACATGTGTCCTACTCTAATTGAGGTATCTTCAACCAACATTGTGTTGTTGATTTGTGGAGTGATATGTGATATCATTATAGAAGAATTTGTTCTTTTCCTCTTCTTTGATGTACATAATTGTCAATATAGACATTTTATTACTTAGATAGTCATCCTTTATGTGTAATTCGATCACAATTTGGGCACAATCTATGTATTTTTAGAACCAATTTACATTGATTTTGGCAGTTAAATGATTTTAGTTCTGTTAGATGATGATAATACAATATTATTTTTTCTTATGAAAGGATAAATCTAAAACATTATTCCTTTCTATTTTGAGATGTGTAATTTTTTATGAAAAATATTTCATTGCATTTAATATATCATTCAAAAATGAGCATCTATATCCTTTATTACATTTTGGGTATTATATTATAAATATACAATGAAATATTATTACGATTATATTATTATTTATATGTATATCAATTATTGTAGAATTTATGTGATATTATTATACCATGTTTTGTGGTTTTGAGGATGGGAGATACATTGTTGTTATTATTGAATATTTTTATTCCATTATAAATACAAATTTACATTTAATTCATAAGTAGATAATGAATTATATTAATGATGTTCAGAGATATTTTTTTCTATTGATAAATATATGTGCAATGTAGGGTTTCCTCTTACATTTCCCATAGACACTGAAACATATTTCAATATGTAACTTCATTGTTATATTTAATGACATTTTATTTTTTATTTATTATGTTTTTTTGGATGTTCAACTGAACCAGAGATGATTTATTCTCAGCTCACTATTATGGGTCTGATTACAGGTTCTCTAAGACTTGCATGAGGAATCCTTTATACCTATTCACATTGTAACCCTCCCACAGACACCACATCTACCACACTATTTCATCCCCCACATGTGCCACTAGGGTAGTTCTGACCCATGCCTCCATTATCATCTTATTTATCCTCTTATTCTCATACCATGTATATGCTACCTCTAGAAATGTTTCCCCAAATACCATATCCATATCATATAATGTATCTCCAACCATTATATCCTTATATCACAATGTTAACACCAACTTCATTTCCTATTATCAATAATATATCATATATTTTTGTATCTTTCACCTTCTACTCTTATTCTTGCTGAAGACCCCATGATTACATTGGAATAAAAACCTTTTTCATAGGTTATGGATCAAGGAAATCATACATATCAATCCATGACTATTGATAATTCCATGTGAGTTTTTTTTATAAGTGTGTCAAATTATGTTACAATTTTTCTTGTTTTCTATGAATTAATTTTTTTATAAAATTTATTTTTGTCATTGAGGTCTTTTAATAGGAGAAATGGATTCACCCTTATTCATGAAGCTTATAATAATAAATCAATAATATTGTAGTATTATAATGAATAAAATCAATTGATAGTTAATCATTTCTGGAAATGGAGAAGTTTTATTGATACAATATCCATGTACAATGATATCATTACATTGAATGAAGTCTCATGGAGGAATATTGGAAGTAAAATCATGTAGAAAGCATGGGATGAAATATGGTAATGGAAAAATTTTCAAAATTATATCTATATTTTTGTTGTATTTTTTGGAATTAACATGTACATTGGAACTTAATTTATAATTTTCCAATAGGGAAGCTACTAAGGTTGCATGGTCGATGGATACTGTAAAGTCTGGGTGATCATATAATCATGAGTTATATGTTTGTTGTGTTTGATTTTCATTCATAGAAACATATTTTATGTAAATTATCAGAATCTTTATTCATAGTATTGAATATCTAAAAATTTCACAACACATCATAATTGATCTTCAACGTAATATGGTATGTGATAAAATACTATGAGCATGTGTCCCACTGAAATGCCCTAGTAGTCATCACGTAGAAGTGAATATAGTCGTTTCACAGTATTATTCTTAAAATATTTGTTTTATATCTAGATGATATCAATTATGGGACAAAGATGATATTGTCCATAAGGGGTGGAGATATAAAAGACAATAAAGGCACCTTAACATGGTGCACTCCAATGGTAATATCTAGAGTCAATAATTGATAACCTAAACTCATATATGAATGAAACATTTTCATAATATTATAAAATACTCTAATGACTACCCATATAACGTTATAGTTATCACAATTTCAATATCCAACCTATAAAGTCTCAATTCAAAATCATACATATTATAGAAACATGAACCTATTCACTCTATATATAATGATGTTATAATTTATAATAAATTCTGTTTCTAAATATTTTAATTTATTCTTATGCTTCGCATTGTGTTTTTATCCAATTATCATAGTGAAATAATTAACATAAGTATACGTTGGTCTAAAATTACATCTATCTATATTACATAATAATACTTATTTAAAAACAATTCATTATAAAAAAATTATCCAGTTAAACAATGGTTATTTCTTTTGAATATAAATCGCGAAATAAAAATATTAATAAATAAGGTATTCAATTTAATGTCTACCACATGATCATATATGTTTCTTAAGTTATATAATGTTGAATATATTTCGTTAATAATCGAATAATAACAATCCAAAGTCAAAATTCATACAACCAACTTTGTGTATAATTTATTTTTAAACTCCAAATGTAATTTATTTTATTGTAATATAGTTTTCTATATAGTCATCTTCCAAGAGATAAATATAATCATTTCTAGTAAGAAGATGTTTCTTGATTGATCTTACATAAAAATGATGAAATAAAATAAAGATATGATTAATGATACATTGAGATAGATCTTATTTAAGTGGTTATCATATTTGGAAGGATAATTGGACTCTGAAAATCATATTGATATTTCTGGACTAAAGAAGAAGAAGCTCATATTTGATTTAGCAGAATTCATAAAGAGTTATATTTTACTTATTGATAAATAGTCATTAGGAATCGGATTAGGAAATAAGATTGGGTATTTTTACAAGATCCATGATGTTCATGCTGGCTTATAGGTAAGAATGTGAAGAATTGTTTTGAGTGATCGTATTTTTGAATGCTTATTTACAAGAACAATGACCTGATATTTACATAAAATGTATTACATCATTTCATAATACATTAAGCACATGCACTATTATTTTGAATAGTGTGGCACATGAGTGTAAGGGAATATCCAAATAATTTAATTCCACATAAACTTATGGTTTTCTTGTGGATTTTGGGATATCATATTATTTCAAAACCATAAATAGGACTAAATAATCATATTGAGTAGTGAAATTTGTAAATTATTATTCTTATCCAGTTATTTGTATGAATTATTTTCAGTACAAAAAGAAATCATTAATTGAAGTGGAATGTTGTTTCTTAATAAAGGAAACTAAATAGAAAAAGATACCCTTGATTCACCCTTCCCCTAATAGATCATTCATAAATCATGTTTGGGTATTCCCAACAACTTCAAAATATGACAACATAAAGAATTATCTTTGACAAGATAATAAATTTATTAAAAACTCTCTTTATAATAAGATTCATTTTTCAACATACATAAGGAATGAAACCCATTAATCAAGAAATTTTATTTCATAAAATTAATTCCATGTTTATGTTCATTATCTAATTCAATTAAAACATGGAATAACACATTCAGTCAAATATTTATAATTGAATCAATTTTATAATCATCAAATCTTGATAAATAGATGATTTGTCTAACATGAATACTCTTTAATTAATTTAAAAACTGAAAATGAATTATCAGACTTATGTTCATTATCAAAATTCATCAATTTCATTATGATATACCAACCATAATTCTATAAAAATTATAGTATAATGTGAACACTATCTAATTACCACAATAAGAAATCATTTCTCGTGGTTGAAAGAAACGACAAGAAACCACTAAACATAAACCAATTTCATTCTACAATAAGTTTTTATCATTTTTTTAGTTATCTCTACTATTATATGAAGGATAAAAAAATTTCAATTTTTTATTTCACCTAATTTAAAGGGAGAAAAAAAAATCCCTTACCTCAATGTTTCAAAAATCGTTTCAAAAGAATAAATCAAATGCCAAGGATCTATCATCACCACTTACATGAGGAAACTACATTCTCTTGAGAATTTTTCTAGATGAATGAATTTATAAAAAATAAAACCCCATTAGAATGAAGAAGATCATTAATAGTAATATGGAATAATGGAATGGTTGGAAACACGATAAAATAGAGAGAACCCTCGAGAAAATATGAAGTGTGTACCAATAATCACCATAGAATTGAACTCTAGATTTTAGGAATGAACCCTATCGAAATATGGATTCAAATCCATAAAAAGTTATCCTAGGGTGGCATGGGATGAAGAGAACGTAATAGGAAAAAACTAGGCCCATGAGAGGTGGGGGTATTTATATACAGGATGATTTTTAGTGGACCATAGCACAAACCCTATGAACACATATTAGTCCACCGTAACCACTATAAAGTCAGAGGATACAACATCACATCCCCTAGTAAAACCCTTGTATGGGTTCAGTAGTTGGATCATTGGATATGAACTTATATATCAAGGGGAAGAACTATGACCCAACATACAACCCACATCGCAACCACACATGATTAGATAGTAGCCACAATAACCACTATGTTGTAGCCACCTTTCTCCATGCCTTAATAGATGACTCTGGGTATGAACCTTCACATTAGCAAGCCACCACAATGCTTCCTGGCCTAAAAAGATAGTATCCTAGAATTTCACCCATTGAGCCTTCTTATGATGCTTCGGGGAGACCATGCCATAGAATCCTTTCGTAAAGTACAACACATGGATCTGTGTTGCAATATGGACACAAGTGGTAGTGGAACCAAGATTTTACCCAATATACCCTCCAAACTCCATAAATCATCCTCTTGGTTCCTCCAACACTGAAAGAATACAATGTGATAGGACACTAATTTTTAATCCCCTACATTTTATATCTAAAAAATAGTTTTAATTACATAAATATTAATTGAATTATTCTAATATCAGAACACATAATAGATTTAAATAGTTTTATCATACAGATTTAAATAATATTATTTTATATACATCACTCTACCAAAATAATTCATGTTATATATCTTCAATTATTTATAACACACACTCATATAATTAAAACAATTATTAGTATATTATAAAACCCTCAAATGAATCACCCTATCACCTTTTTGTGAACGACATTTTTAGGACCATGTTAAAAAATTCTCTATTGAATCATGAAAAAAAGTATTGAAATAAGAAAATAATGTCTAAATATATAATGATTTACCCTTTTAGAGTTGATCTTAGTTTCTGAATATTTTAATATATTGTTATATTTTCTATAGTGTTTTTTATCCAATTATCATAGTGTGTTCTTTATCATTTAGATATGCTGATAGGAAATTTCTACCAACTATTTAACCAAGTTATATTTATTTATATATGATCTATCATAAAAAAATTCACTAGATATGTAATGGTTGTTAGAGTATAATATTCAACATAGAATCCTAATAATAATAAAGATATCAGTTTAGTTTTTACAACTTGAAGTTAAATGTTTTTTACGTTTTATAATGTTGAATATTTTTATTATATGGTAGTGCACTAACAATCAAATGGAAAACAATAGATAAAAATCCATGTCGTTACTGTACTTTTAAACTATAATTTTATGTTATTGGGTCGAAATGTAGATTTTGATAAATTATTTAATAGAATTATATGATTTGATGGTTACAATCATCCAATATATGTTGTTAAGTATTCCATATGTAGTTAGCTTATATTTTTTTAGGATTCTGAAATAATTGTATTTCATTAGAATATTTTCAATTAAATAAGATAAAATAATATCATAAATTCACTCAATTAAGGATCCCTACTAAATATATCATTGTTATTTAAACATATCCCAAAATTTATGTATGAACAAAAGTTAAAGGAAGGCGAAATAAAATATTTTTAATGAATCCACAAGTGATGAGTATAATCTATATATAGATTGATGTTTCAATGAATCACTCATACATATTGAAAATAGTTTTTACCTGTTGAATATTTAGTATAATGAAGGGAACATGAGTGGAATAAATGGGGGTGGTGATGATGTTGTGATCAGTCTGAATGTGAGGAAATGAAATGTGGGATTTGTGATATGAGGAAAGAGGGATTAGATATGGGATCTAATTTTTCGGTAGTGGTGTCAGCCGTGGGTAGTGGGAGAGGGATTCGGGGAGGGTGTGCAGTTGGGGTAGAGAGAGAATGAGATAGCTTGGAGGATATAGGTAAGAGTTTTTTTTTCAGGGTAATGATAGACAACATTGTTTATATCTATCAACGTCTACAAAATCTCATCTCTATGGTAGTGTATTAAGTGGTATAATATAACAGTAAGGGAAATAGATTTTTTGAAAAATTTAAAAATATTATATATAATATTGACAATGATTTGTGTTATTGACAACAAATCCATGTGATAAGATCATTATACCATTGATTTGGTTGTGAAAATGATTTTGTGAAAATTATTGATTTTTGGAAAAATTGTTCTCCACGTTGATTTTGAAAAAAAATCATTTGTAATTAGAATAGAAAACTTTAACTAAAAATCAAAATTTTTCAATTAAATGATGCACATTGAATACATGATTAAGTGTAATCCATTTCAGAAAATCACCAAGAGTTTCATACAGAGAATATTGAAGATATATGATAATATTTGAATCATAAGCATTGGTAATGAAATGAACGTTTATTGAATAAATATAATAACTTTCAATGAATAATGTAGATATATGGGAAGAGGGTCGGTTCGAGGGTGTGCCCCATGAGCACCATGGCTAGGGAAACAACAGACATGAGGCCAAACATCATTCCATTTCCTCTCTCCCATTTTCTCTACAACCGTTCAAGAAGTAGTATGTTACAACAATAACACATCCCTACATCCATTTATGACATCATTTCATTGTACTTTTCATCAGTGAATAATCTATGGATATTCAATGTTGGATGATTTGGATATATCATATGTGCATCATATTTCTGACGTTTATTAGTTGTTTTGGGTATTCTGAAAGAGTTTTGTGCGTCCCATCTGAATCATAGGAATTCCTCCCCTCTTTTGAAATGTTTTTTGCACTATAAGACTTCTATTGTATCCACTAGAATCATACGGTGGTGAATAAAACTTTTCAAATGAAAGGCTAGGTCGGTTTCTAAATCTATCAACTTCCACACCCACCTTATTTCTCTATATAACTACGCATTCAACACCACACAATGATAGGATAAATCACTATACCAAAATATGACCAATCCTCATACACTGACTCGTAAAAATATTATATCCATATATATGATTTCTAAACACAGGACTCCCTCATTCTTGAACATAATAACATCATATTCTTCATGTGGTAGTTAGAATTCCGTGAACATCGATATGCGAATTTTGATGGAAGTTCCTCTAATAATCTTAATTGATTATAACTAATTATTATAAATATAGTAATTTTAAATTCATATAATTTAATAAGTTTAACTTGAATACACTGAGATAAAAATGATAATATTCTATCTCTAAGCTTGTTTCAAGTGTATTTTGTAACCCTTTGATTTGTTTAATTGCCTCTTCTATGTTCAGATTCCTTTATCATAGATCATATTTTTCCATTCTAAATTAAAAAAAATGAATTTAAAAAGTTATGTTTCAACTAGATTTTAGGAATCATACATATCGAGTTAATAGATCATTATATTATGTGTCGTAGGGGTTGTCTGATTGCGATTTCTTCTCATAATGAAAAATGTTCCAATTTTAATTTTACATAATTTGGTTTCCCTACTTAAATTGTAACACCACTATATTAACTATCATGATTTAAATTTTTATAATAATTAAAAATTCCAAATAAATTAAAATTATAGATAAAAATTTATTTCATTTTTTTAATAATTTATAATGGTCCTTGTAATAAATTTGTGGATGAAGAGGTGATTGGATGCGATAGTGAATAAATGGGTGGAATGATTTAATTTCATATCAATGTTTGGATTATTGATATTTATTTCTTAAAATAAATGTTTATTTATTTATTAATTTTGATTGATATAACAAATTAAGAGAAAATAATTTTAAATTTAAACAATTCAATTTTTTAGAATATGCAATAGAATATTTCATATGATTTTTATATAAATTTTTTTATTAGAACGATAATATTTTGAAAATTATTGTTGAGAAACATTATTTCGTAGGCCACTGTATGTGAGTATGTCAATGATATAAATGGGTGAACATTGACAAAAAAATAATGAGGTTTTCCAAGAGATGAATTATTAGATTAAAAACCTATCTGTTGTCTATGTGTAATATAGAATGATGTAAACTATGGCTAGTGCATTATGGAATTGGAATTATTTAAATGATGTTGAAATATAATCATATTCACACAATATCATCTATTTCATCACAGAAACTCCTTGGCTAAAACATATATAATGTATCCATTTTGATAAATGTCCCTCGTACTAGAGATAACTACCCCATTCATGGTTGTTAACTATACCAACCCAATGATCTCACAATTTAAATTTCATTACATCTCATTTCGTGGAAACTATCTATCATTTTTTATTCATACCCATTATCACTAATAAAAATCACTTTTAAGTGATAAATAATTATCAATGATAACAATAATTGATGATAAATGAAACATTTATCACCATTCCATAATGATTTTTTTAAAATAACTTTTCCACCATTTTATATAGCACTGATAAAGGATTCCATCTATTATCATTTATTAGGATTGGGTAAAAATACATTAAATAATTTAATCAAAATATAAATTTTTATCTTATTATAAATATGATTTATAACTTTTGGAAAATGGGGCTATCAACACGCTTTGGTTCTCACTGTTTATATAAAACATGAGTATATAGTGGCTGGAAACTCATTATATTAATAGTTTATATAATTCATTGGCATATACATTTTATCGTAATCGACTTTTAAAAAGACATTTTAATGGGATTATTTATAGGAAAAATTTCGTAAAAACTGATGGCAAATAGTTTTTTCATTCCCACAGCCTCAATCCATCCCTAACTCACATGTTTTATTCTCCCCTTACCTTATCACTGAATGACTCATATATACTCATGCATTCTCTCCTGATTCATATATTCTTTTGTTCTGATATTAATAATTATAAACATATTTACTTCCATATACTTCATCTCATTTATATAAGATTATTTTCATTGTTATTATTTTCATTATAAATGTGAATGTTATAGATATATTCATTGTTTGAATTTAGTTATCCACAAATTTTGGATAAATCCAATACAATGTTTTTATTATATATATTTAATGATTACGTAAATAATTAATGTAGTAAATTTTTTTATTTTATTTATTTATTATGGTTATATTTTATGCAATGGTATTATATAAAATAACTCATTAGTTACATTTACATAGAAAAGTATACCCTTACATAGCCTTCAAATTTTTATACTTCTATTTAAATAGGTGAGTGTCATCATACACACATTTACCTAGATATATAAATTCTTTAATGAACATTATATAGATTCATAAATGGAGTACTCCTATACTTACACGTTATTGAAGAACGATCCACATAAAGGTATAGTTGATACCACTACCAATCCATTTATTTAAAATTCTGTACAATGATTCATTATTTTATGTGAGGATATGTGTATTTTTTTGGCCAATATTTATCTCCCAAGGATATTTTGAACAATTATTCTATACTTAATGAAACCAATTTGTTAGTATAACTTTTTCAATCTATATTCCTTATATCTGAAAAATAAGTCATATTATACGGACATGTTATTTTATAATAAATGACTTTAATAGTTTACCAAATAGTTTTACATAATTTGTATCACTATGTATTCGATTTGAATCCTAAATCAATAAAAAATAGGATTAAAATAAATTGAATCTTTAATAATTTTGTAAATTGAAATCTTTTGCAGCTTTTATAGTGAAATTTATATTGTTCAACACTTAATTTAGGATTTGTGGAGTTTCATATATATCAAGTAATTTTATTTTATCATGCACTCTTATATATGTAATACATCTTTAATGAAATGATGGTGACTACCCCTAGGGATTTTATTTTACCCTTAATCCAATATCACTCAATTTATCATATTTAACATCAATGTTAAATTGAATGAGTTTTCCTCTTATATCATCATGTTAATTATTTTGGGTTTTCATGATAAACAAACTATTTTCATCTACTCTTCCTCCCAACCATTACAGAGGATTTTGATTTGTAAACCCACAATTTCTGATTCCACATCAAATGATCTCAATATGATTATTTATCCATCTTATCATGGCTTCCTCTACCATTATGAGTCCAACACCTCTAATAATTTTCTCTTATTTGGATACATTTTTCTCACACCCTTCAAAATGATTTTTTTTCAAATTCAGCGATCTTCATCCAACAATGACATATATCAATGTGTATTAATATATTATATCAGTAAGGAATACATTGTGATTTAACATATCATTGTTATCCATAAGATTCAAATTAAAATAATTCTAAATTGATTAATCCTTATTTATGGTAAATTATATCACAATATATTCCCACTCTATGTATTTTTAGACACAATTAACATTTATTTTTGTAGTTTAATGTTACTATTATAGTCATTTGATAACCAATAAATATTATTTGGTCATATGGAAGTATATAATTGATCCATTCTTTCATTCCAATTTGATATGAGAATTGTTTTTATAAAAATGTTTTTATTTCAATTGATATGTAAGAAAATTTCATAAATTGATACACTTTATTAAATTATGGATATTTTTTGTAACTATGAATTTTAATAATATTACAATAGTATGATTATTTATACTCATATAAATAATGGTATAATTTTAATAATATTATTATACCTTGTTTTGTGCTTTTTATGTTGGGAGACACAATGTTGTTATTTAGGAATAAATACTTATCATCATAAAAAAAGAGTACATTTTATTCTTATACTGATTCGGTAATATATTGAATATGTTATATAGAAGAGATTATTTGATAATTATTGATGGATGTATGATATTGGGTTTCCTCTTATGGTTTCCATAGTGAGTATAATAATTGTAATATTTTTCTAATTTATTACATTTAATGTATTGTCCTTATTCTTTATCAAATTCTTTGGGTCATGCCATTAATCTTGCGATGACTTCCTCTCATCATACTAGAATGGTTCTGAGTGATAGTGCTCCATGTTCAACATGAGGAATTCATCTTACATGTTCACAGCCAGACCTACCAATGGACACCCAATGTACCACACTTTTTCATCATCCACTTGAGCCTCTAGAGTTATTCCCACCCATACCTCCATCATCATCTTTTTTGGCCTATTATTATCATACAATGTCTATGTTACCATAAAAAATGAATTTAACTAATCCATATCCATTTCATATGGTGTATCCCATGTCTTTCAATGCAAATATTACAATGTCACCACCACCATAATTTAATATTATATATCCTGGATATAATTACTTTTTCTTCAAATTCAACTATAGATCATGCCTATGATCCAATGATGGAATTGGAAAATACCCATAATTTAGAGATAACTGATCTAAGACATCCAATACATCCATTATAGCCTAATGATTAGTCTACATGAGGTTTATTATATGTTTGTCAAAATATGTCACAATTTATTATTTTAGTACTATTAATTAATTTTTCTTTTCTTATGATTATTTTATTCCATGAGATCTTATAATAATAGATGTTTATTCACCAATATACATGAAGAATATAATTATAAAACATAAATAATGGTGGATAATAATCAATTCAATCAAATGATAAGTAAAAATTTCAGGCATTGGGGAATTGTTATGTAAACTATATCAATGTAAAATGATATCATTTTAGTGTAACCATTATCATGGTGGTATATAAGTAATAAAATCAAAGAGAATGAATTGGATTAGAAGTAGGTAATGAAATTTATCATATTAATATCTCTATTGTAGTTGAATTACTTGTAATCAACATCTTCATTGATGGAACAATTTAAATTTTCTGATGGTGAAGCTATTAAGGTCTTACAATTTATGGATCTTGGAATATTGTGCTGATCATATAAGCAAGAGTAATAGGTATGTTGTGTTGAAGATTATTTCCATGAAAGAGATTTTGTGTACACTATTGTATTATATATTCATATTTTAAAATATCAAAAAACATCTTAACACATCATGATTATTTTTCTACATTACATGGTATGTGATCAAATCTTAAGTGAATCTGTTGCACTGGAAGGTCGCAGTATTTATCCACTTTGATGATGACCCAATAGTATCACAATAGTTTTAAAAAATGTCAATTTTATAGGTGCATTATATCATTTTAGGGACATAACTTATATAGGTTATCAAGTGTGGATACGTGTAGGACATTAAGGTAGCTTCACTTGGTTTAATCCCATGTTAATATAAAATATATGATATTCTAAGAAAACAATCCACCAGTAGGAAATCCAAATTTGTTTTATTTCATGGATTTTACTATATACAAACACGTCTAAAGAATCTTAGACATAGATTATTATTAATTAATATTATATGTCACGTACATTGGTGTATTTATACAAATCATTATGATGCATGTTTACATTGAGGAATGATACATTGGCTGCATTAAAAAAAATTACATTAATGAATAACATTGGTTATGATTTTCCACATATGTTCTTTAATATACGTATATATCTGAATCCCTTTCAAGAAAATGATATATCCAAAAGAAACAATTTGGTAACCATGATGTTCTGTAGGATTGTATGATTTCACAGAATTAAAAAAAGAGCAAGTGGGGGAATATTTCTGGGTTATTATATCAGTACTACAACAGTATTGTAGTAGTTTATTAGAAGACACTAAATCAGTACTTTAGCAGGCACTGTAGTAGGAACTATTCAGTACCATATTAGCCAGAACTATTCATCCATCATGGCCTTCGGGCCACCGGTTTGGTCCTCGGGTCCTACATGGATTTAGGGCCACCCATGGCCTTCAGACCAATTGATTCTCAAGGCCTTCGAGCCACATTAAGGCCATAGGGCCACCCCAAGGTTTTCAGGCCACATGAATGCAGGCCCCTAACATAATTCAAAAAAGGAGCATCCCCAGATGAGGTTTCCGGGAAGGTGCACTCATAAGAGTAGAGCCAAAATTGATTGTCCGAATGAGATGGTATGGCTATGCCATTGGTACTAGCCTGTGCTGGCACGGGAAGCCTAGCCATATTGTCATGCAATGGTGGAGAGCAACTATCATGATGCAATTGCTGAGGAGGGGAAGTTCCTTGTATATTGTCTGTTTGAATTCCTAATGACCTTCAGGTCATGTAATCTTCTATGCCTTGGGGCCATGTAATCTCTGAGCCTACGGGCCTTGTATGGGTTCCCCCTAATCCCTTTAAAGGTGGGTTATCAAAAAATCAATAAAAATTGAAGCCCTTCGGGCAATTCAGGGATTATTATATATATCTTGTAAATGGGATTATATTATTCATTGAAAGCCCATATAAGGTATTATGATGTTACACCATTAACTTCATTCTCTCTAGGTTCCTTGGTGTGTTTCCAGTCACAAACATTAGGTGTTAGGCTTCTTTTCCTCATTGCATTAAGATAGAGGAATATAGGAGCAGTAAATATATATATCTGAAATATCTGCTAAATAATATTTTATTATTTACTATTTAAAAATTTGATTAAATATTATTTTCCTATGTTGTATAATAATTATTCATGTTCACTTTGTCACATATATTCTATTAATAGTTATTCATGAGAATATTCTGTTAGATGAATATTTAATAAGTCATTATTACAATTCTAGTGAATATAATATTTATTTGTTTATTGGGGGATAATGTTTGGATATTTATTTATTAAACAAATAGTCATTATTCAATAGACAATAAATATTTTTAAGGATTGTAGTAATGAGTTTATTCGTCATGTGAGAAATAATATATTGTAAATATTATTTGATAAAAAAATATTTAATTTTTATTTTCAGGTTTATCAAGTAAAAATTAATTTTAATAAAAATATTATTATTGACATTGGGTTCAAGAAATGATAACATAAATTATTATTTGAACTTGTGAAAATAATTATTTCTAAAAATAGTTGTATATAAAATAAATTATTTTATTTCTCATTACAGTTATTTTTTGTTTATGAAGTGCATAATTACATCCAAATAGAATCATCTTAGGGCCTATTTTGAACCCTCCCCAAGAACCTTATGATAAATAGAGAGTGTTCTTCTTCCACAATCTACACTCAAATTAATAGAGACCAAGATATATTATATGGAAGTGAATCTTTATTTGTTCAAAAGTGAAAAATCAAATCATTAGGATCCTCCATGATAGTGTCCTATGGTTCCTAAGATTGATTTTAGTGATTTTTTGAAAACATCTGGATTTCCACTTGTAAAATATCTTACTCAGAATATATTAAACAAGTTCTTTGAGCCTAGTCGCAACATGATCTCAATCATGCATCCCCATTCTCTAGATGATTCAGACTAGTGGAAATGGTCTTATAGGTAATGTGCAACACTATATTCTATTTACCAATGTTTCTAAGAACAAATAAGATTATAAATAAGGAATACTATTGAAAAAATATCTAGATCATTAATTCTTAACCATTTTAACTAACATTATAAAACATCAAACAAAACATTCATATTCCATGTCTTCCAAACATTACAAAAACTGAAGAATACTAAAAATAAATACTGATGAAAACATCATCAAAATGTGATGTGGTTCCATGTCTGAATCCTCATCCATCGACTCACAAAGCCCAAGATATCACCCTAAAACCTGGATTTTTCCCTTATCCAACCATATAATAATTAAAATTTCATAGGTACCGAAAAACATCATAAATTTTTTGTTTCTACATCGCAATGGGTCATCACCAATAATGTCTATAAGTTATCCTTCCATAATAGATATTGCAAGAAAGTAATAAATAAATAAAATGGTGAAAAAATACAAATCAGGTTCCATTAGTCAACAATATTCACTTTTGGCTCATTTATTCAATTAGATCACATAAAAAACATATGTCACATGATCCATGGGTTTTGAATTTACATCAGTTTCCCTCCAACTTATGACAAACAATTATGAGACATATGGGAATAAGTCATCAACCATATCTCACATGATATAAACATTTCATAACAAATACATTTCACTCTCCATAGATCCTATGTCCATGTTGTCTCTTCAAATGCAACTGTTAGGAGATTATAGCTCTATTTTAACTCAAGAACCCATGAATACTAATGGTAGGTTTTAGAGCCACAATCAAACCCGACTGGTTTGGATTCAGTCTAGTTCACCACATACCACAAATCTACGTGAATATTTTTGTTTATACAGTTTCCAGATGCCCCAAATCATAAACCATGCTTAATCGATAAATATAACATTAACAATTCACATTCCATTTAACACTTAATTATCTTTTATTCCTTACCACATTAACATATTTACCACACACCTTACATGGATCCTTTAACATTGTTCCCATTCAAATCTCAATCCATTTAGCATATTCCACTATTTCCATACATTAACCAATTTTACATATTTCATCATTTCACTTGCATTCTACCATTCAAACATTTCAATTTCAATCTCACAAGTAACTGGACACATTCAACTTATTCCGTTTTTCCCACATTACATTATTCTGAATAAATCCTTCTGACATTATCAAAATGTTTACTTAATTATAAATAATATTTGTTCCTAGTCATTAAACATATCAACATAGTAATATTTGGATCTAAATTATCAAAATCCATTTCAATAAATATCAATACAATTTTATATGTTCGTTAATATGGATATAACCCATGGGTGGCCCTGAAATGGTCTACTCAACCAAAACATATCCCATAGGGATCTTGATGAATTTAATTCATCACTAATCCAACCATTTTACCAAATCCATTATATGGAATTAAATTTACAATATGATAGAACCATTATCATAACTACTCATGATCAAATCAACTATAAGACTATGGAATATTACTTGTAGAATACCTACTAGGGTGATGTAAAGACCCGTAAAATTCATGGGAAATTTTTTCTTAATTTTCTTTGGAATTTTACAAGAGCGAGGTTTCTGACGGCACTTGATTCCGAGGCCCAGTGTGCCCGGAATAAATTTCCGAAGTTTGGCTTGGGTACGTTCAGTGAACGAACGAGCGGGAATTTCTAACTTTCGATCCGGTGCTCGGAATTGAAATCCGAGGGCACCGATGAACTCGCAGCGCCGATATTCGCTTAAGGAGACCTTTTCCGAGGTTGCGTTTATTTCAGGTTGAGAGTTAGTTTTTGGGAGTTTAGAATAAGTTAAATAAAAATTCTGGATTACAAATTTTTATTTAAACTTGTTGGTTAACTTCTCTCAAAGGAAGTTAGGGGTGGGACCCACACCCACTTAACCTCCCTTGAGAGGATTAAGTGTGGTGGGGCCCAGACGAACCCTAAACTTTTCATCACCTCTCAAACTCCCTTAACCCCTCTTTAAATGACATGACAATTGTTATTTAATTTTGGAGTTATCCTTTTTGAATTTCAAACCTTTGAAATTCTTTTGTTAAGTTTGTGAATAAAATAAGATCTTATCTTATTTTGTTGGGTTAGAACTCTTTAGCCATCTTGTGAGGATTTGAGAGCTTTTCTTTCTTCTTCAAACTTTGACGAAGAATGCTCAAGCTTGACAAAGAACGCTCAAGCTCCGACGAAGAACGTCGCTCCTCTCTTCTTCGTCTTCCGTGTCAACGAAAGGGAACGCCGCTTCCTCCTCGGACTTCCTTCATCGGCATATGAAGTTTCGCCAACGACGTATCTCTTCGGGCGTATCTTTTCGTCAACGGTTTTGACGAACGACTACCGCGACGCCAGACCTCCGCGACGTTGTCTTCCACGGGACGTTGACAAATCTTCGAACCTTATACCCAAGGTAGGGGTGGTTGTTAATTGTTTATTTATTTATCATTGTTCGTGGTTCTAGCGTGACTAACGTGAGGTTTTTAAATATGTGTTATTGTTTAACGTGAGGGGGCCGGACCACATGAACATGGCTGAACCCCCTCCTTCGTTCTTGATGTTTTATATTGCGGATGAAACAAGGTGGTGAGGTGCCGTCGCACCACGCGGTTATTCGCCCGACTATATTACGCGGCGCCGTCGCGCCGCGCCGTGGAAGAATCATCAAGAACGCGATGCCGTCACGCCGCGTCGAGGGGAATGGAAGGCGCGGCGAAGGGGCGCGGTGCCGTCGCACCGCGCCGGACGACGAACACCGCGGTCGGTTCCGGGCCGCGGCGAGACGGGAAGACCGGCGGCACGCCGGGCCGCCGGCGTCGGAAGCCGGAAAGGGGACCGGATTTTCCGGTCCGGTTGGAGAAAAACCGGCCGGCCAGGTGGCCGGCCGGAAGGTCAAAGGCCGGGGGAATTTAATTCCCCCGGCCAGCTCAAAAACCCCCCTCATTTAAGAGAGGGGGGCGGTTTCCTTGAGGGGGGCAGGCGGCCCCCCGGTTTCCTTCAAAGCAGGCCCCCACGAGGGGGTGGGGGTGGGGGTCTCCAAAAAGGCGCGGCTCTTAAGCCGCGCCGCCTTGCTGGAAGCGGGGGCTTAGCCCCCCGCGCGTGAGCCTAGCGGCGCCCGGCCGCGCCGGACCGCGCCGCCGCGCCGGACTGCGCCGCCGCGCCGGACCGCGCCGCCGCGCCGGACCGCGCCGCCGCGCGCCGGACCGCGCCGCCGCGCCGGACCGCGCCGCCGCGCCGGACCGCGCCGCCGCGCCGGACCGCGCCGCCGCGCCGGACCGCGCCGCCGCGCCGGACCGCGCCGCCGCGCCGGTCCGCCGCCGGCCGGGCCGGGTTGGCCCGGACCCGGACCCCCCCCGTTTTCGAGACGACTTCGGTCTTTTGGCCATAACTTGAGCCACGGACCTCCGATCGACGAACCGTCTGCGGAAACGCGATCCTTGGATCGAGACGCTCGTTTCGGTATACTATACTCAAGGCGCACCTTCTTTTTCGGGAGCCTACGTGGTTAAAACTCCGTAGTTAAGCGTGCTCGGCTTAGAGTAGTGATCAGGATGAGTGACCTCCTGAGATGTTTCCCAGGGTGGGTGTGAGACGGAAAGGCTGATATCTTTCAGACTGGATGTCCGATTGACGAACCGTCAGCGGAGATGCGATCCTTGGATCGAGACGGTCGTTTCGGTATATCGCACTCAAGGTTTTGGATTACTTTGAGTTTGGCCGGGTTGGTTCGTACACGAAACCAACCAGACCTTCGGAGCAGAAACGCTCATATCTTGAGCTACGGACGTCCGATTGACGTGCCGTCAGCTTTGTTGTATTCCTCTTAGTGATACGGATCTTTTAGCATACTCCGCCAGAGGTTTGGACGCAGGTGGAGTACGGTCGGGTTGGTTTTGCCTTAAAAACCAACCGGGCCCCGGAGACGAAAATGCCAAAAACTCTCAGACCGGGCGTCCGATCGACGCGCCGTCTGTTGCGTTGAGTTCCTGTTGACGATACGGAACTTTTGGATACATCAACTCTGGACTTTGTGACAGTTGATGTATCAGCCTCTCGGCTCGTGGAGCAGACCCTCTGAACGAGCTTGCTGTGTGCGGGAACCCTAGTGCTGGCTGCGACTACGACTGTGACTACTACTGCTACTACTATTGTGACTGTGACGACGACAGTACAAAGATCCTGTGTGGATTCGACGACGATGACTACAGCACTCAGCGATCCTACGTGGAACAGTGCTACGATCCTGTGTGGGTCTTTGCGGGGGTCAGTACCTATCTATCCTTCGTGGGTCCGACGACTTAGATGGATCAGTGATCATCTTCACCGTCATCCGAAGAAGTATACCTGTGTGAGATGAACCTTCTATTTTACTCGATAGAGGTAGTGCGCTTGGTTGTAGCGGCTGACCCGCGTTTCTGGAGATGAACATACGGAGTACGGAGACCGTGTAGCCGGCTGAGACCTGAAGACTGCTCGACCGACTCGACTTGGAGTGAGTCTACTAGCCCAGTGGACGGAGCGACCGGTATTTGGCGGCAGACCCACGGCGGACGGAGCGCCTGGTAGTTGGCAGCAAACCCGCGGGACTCTACTGGAGGAGTACCTCTGTAGGCTATTTGGGTGAGCGCCCGGTATTTGGCAGCAGACCCTCAGCGGACGGAGCGCCCGGTAGTTGGCAGCAGACCCGCGGTACTCGACAGGTGGAGTACTTCAGCAGTCTTAGGTTAGTGAGCAGTACCTCGGAGTCGTGACAGGACCACTGTACACTTCAGAGATGGGGCTCTTCAGCAGTTACGGTTTTGATAATGAAAATCCTGGTGTGAGCTGAATCCTGTTGCTTTCCTGTGTGGAATGTGTTGTGCTATCCTGTGTGGATTACGTTTTTCTTTCCTGTGTGGAATACGTTTACTTTCCTGTGTGGATTACGTTTTCTTTCCTGTGTGGAATACGTTTACATTCCTGTGTGGACTGAGTTGTACTTGGGCTCGGTGGTTGGAGCGTATTTGAAATTGATGACTTAGGTATATGTATGGGCATATACCTAAGCAGTGTCGGTTGTTACTTCGTGATTGTACCTTTCTTTGTGGTTTATCCTTTGTGGATTTTGGGAGACCTTCAGGGGTCTCGGGGTCCCTACTGAGTAGCTTATACTCACCCCTGCACGGGCTTTGCCCGCACTACGTTGTGTTGGTTGCAGACGACGGACAGCGTTGATCTTAGCTGAGGCTTGCAGAGCAGGACGGTACCTGGAGGTGGACCACTGGGCGGGACGTGCTCGGAGCGGACGACGGGACCCGTGGAGCAGTGGAGCTATCTGTACCCACCCTTCAGGTGGGATTTCCAGTGGACAGCTCGGTGTAGCGGCTTTTACTTTCAGTTGCTGTTTTCCCTTTCGAGTTGTACTTTACTTTCAGTTTGGGTTTGTATACTGGCTCATTTACTTTTCCGCACTTTCAGTTGTACTCTGCTTTTGCTTAGTGTTTACTTTCCGCTTGCTTACTCTGTGGTGTTTGTTTACTTTACAAAGGCAATGCCTTCCCTTTTTACCGGGATTTACGCCTTGGTGCTAGTCGCCAGCCCCTGGCCTATGGAAGGCGGGCTTGGGGTAGTCACGGCACGGACTCCGAGGGCGGGTCGTGACAAATTGGTATCAAAGGAGTTCGGTTCTACCGCGAACTCTGATCTTTTCTATGTGAAGCAATAATGTTTAGCGTATTGAGTGTGGTTATCAGTCCAGGGAGTCCAGTGTTGGTGCGGCGGCCGACGTATCCGTACACCAGGACCCTGACTTCTGATTTCCGACTTAATGCACGAAAACATTGATTGCGTGTGTGTGTTAAAGTTTTCTTTGTGATTTATTTATATCATCTCACCAGGTATACTGTTTGATCGTGGCACAGCTGTTTCCTATTCAGGATGGCCCCACGACGGCATCCAGCTAGGGTTCCGAGAGTCGAGTGTGATGACAGCCCACCGAGCGACGAGGCCTCGGTGCAGGGCCCTTTGTCAGCAGTGGCACCGGCGGTAGCACTACCCGCCGAGCCCCTGATGCTTCCAGCGCCAGCCGCTAACGATGCACGTCACCTCAGCGCACTGCATGAGTTTCAGCGCCAACGACCACCCAGGTTTCGCGGGGAGACGGATCCCCAGGCAGCCGAGGACTGGCTGGAGGCAGTGGTACGTGTGTTTAGGCTAGTGAGGACACCAGCAGACCTCATGGTGATCCTCGCTGCGAGCCTACTACACGCAGCAGCAGGACTATGGTGGAGCTTGATGCTCCAGGTGCACGATGAGGCATCTCTACTTTGTACGGCCTTTGAGAGCCTCTTCCGCTCAGAGTTCGTCCCAGCCACCCTTCGTGCGGTGCGTATCCAGGAGCTTCTTCAGCTGCGGCATGACAGCATGACGGTCGCTCAGTACTCGGTGAGATTTACTGATCTCTCGCGCTACTCGACCAACATGGTACGAGACCCATTCTTCCAGGCCCGGACCTTTGAGCAGGGTTTGAGACACGAGATCAGGGCATCGCTGATCTCCCTCAGCATACCGACTCAGACAGGAGTACTGGAGCGGGCTCTTTTGATCGAGAGCTTCCTGGCTGAGTCCACAGCGAGACCTACTGTAGGGCGGCAGATAGCGGAGTCTTCGGCAGCAGGTAGCTGACGGAAGACTCAGGGTTCCAGGCATACCAGACCTACCGGTGGCCAACTGCATGACTCAGGCTCAGTTGTGCGAGGGATCCGGGGTGGAGTCAGAGCCAGGCGTGCCGAGAGTGGGCAGTGTTACTCCTATGGCGGGATTGGTCACATGGCTCGTGATTGTCTGACCCGCCATGCTGATGATCAGCGGTTAAGTGAAGAACCTCCCAGGTAGAGGCAGAGGTTCGACCGTGGCGATCCGCAGGGAGGAGGCGGACGAGGAAGAGGAGGTGGCCGAGCAGCAGGTGGTGGGCGACGCTTTGAGGCTCTGCCACCACCACCACCAGGAGGTCCGCCCCGACCACAGGGAGTAGGTGAACAAGCGAGAGCTCAGCTTCAGGAAGCCGAGGCCTTCGATCATGGAGCTCTGGGAGCAGATGGACAGGAGAAGAACTAGTGGATACGTCCTTTGTACTTCTAGTTCCTTGTTGCTATTGTGTAGTGTCTTTGTATTATGAGCTGCAATAATAAAAGACGCATACCTTGTGATGTTTTCATTCCTGTCCTCTTTTGCGTTGTTACTAAGAGGTTCCAGTTTGACTGTTGACTTGACCCTCACTTGTGAGACATCTACTGGAGGAGACCCAGTTACCACACACTGATGCCGACATTGTGACTCAACTCTTAGAGGCGAGAGTAACGGTTGGATCTCTTGGTAGTAGCGTCGAGGCCTTATGACGTCATCCTTGGTATGGATTAGTATCATCCATGTTAGGATTGACTGTATTAGGCAAAGAATGTGGTTCATCCAGGGGATGAGACCAGATTTTTCTTGTCGGCAAAGAATAAATCTTGCAGCACTTGTGGGACCTGTGATGGTCCAGGCCACGACAGAGAAGGTCCAGGTCATCCAGGAGCGGATGAGTACAGCTCAGAGCCGGCAGAAGCCTTATGCTGACAGGAGGCGGAGGCCACTGGAGTTCGAGGATGGCGACCACGTCTTCTTGCGAGTCTCACCTCGACGTGGTATTCGGAGATTTGGCTGAGGCGGCAAGTTATCTCCGCGCTTCATCGGACCCTTTCAGGTCCTCAACAGGGTTGGCGAGGTGGCTTATCGCCTGGCTCTGCCACCTCAGTTACACCGGGTGCACGACGTCTTCCACGTATCTCAGCTGAGGAGATACGTGCATGACCCGACGCACATCATTGACCATGGGGAGCTTGATGTTGACGATGGGGTGACTTTTATAGAGGTTCCGGTGGAGATAGAGGATCGACAGGAGCGGGTCCTGCGTGGGCGATCGATTCCTCTTGTGCGCATCAGATGGCAGCACAGAAACCTCCAGGAGAGCACATGGGAGCGGGAGGCTCAGATGCGTGCTCATTACCCTCATTTGTTCTCCTAGTTTTTGTTGTATCTTTACGGGGACGTAAAGCCCTGAGGTGAGAGTAATTTAAAGACCCGTAAAATTCAAGGGAAATTTTTTCTTAATTTTCTTTGGAATTTTACAAGAGCGCGGTTTCTGACGGCACCTGATTCCGAGGCCCGGTGTGCCCGGAATCAATTTCCGAAGTTTGGCTCGGGTACGTTCAGTGAACGAACGAGCGGGAATTTCTAACTTTCGATCGGGTGCTCGGAATTGAAATCCGAGGGCACCGATGAACTCGCAGCGCCGATATTCGCTTAAGGAGTCCTTTTCCGAGGTTGTGTTTATTTCAGGTTGAGAGTTAGTTTTTGGGAGTTTAGAATAAGTTAAATAAAAATTTTGGATTACAAATTTTTATTTAAACTTGTTGGTTAACTTCTCTCAAAGGAAGTTAGGGGTGGGACCCACACCCACTTAACCTCCCTTGAGAGGATTAAGTGTGGTGGGGCCCACACGAACCCTAAACTTTTCATCTTCTCTCAAACTCTCTTAACCCCTCTTTAAATGACATGACAATTGTTATTTAATTTTGGAGTTATCCTTTTTGAATTTCAATCCTTTGAAATTGTTTTGTTAAGTTTGTGAATAAAATAAGCTCTTATCTTATTTTGTTGGGTTAGAACTCTTTAGCCATCTTGTGAGGATTTGAGAGCTTTTCTTTCTTCTTCAAACTTTGACGAAGAACGTTCAAGCTTGACGAAGAACGTTCAAGCTTGACGAAGAACGCTCAAGCTCCGACGAAGAACGTCGCTCCTCTCTTCTTCGTCTTCCGTGTCAACGAAAGGGAACGCCGCTTCCTCCTCGGACTTCCTTCATCGGCATATGAAGTTTCGCCAACGACGTATCTCTTCGGGCGTATCTCTTCGTCAACGGTTTTGACGAACGACTACCGCGACGCCAGACCTCCGCGACGTTGTCTTCCGCGGGATGTTGACAAATCTTCGAACCTTATACCCAAGGTAGGGGTGGTTGTTAATTGTTTATTTATTTATCCTTGTTCGTGGTTCTAGCGTGACTAACGTGAGGTTTTTAAATATGTGTTATTGTTTAACGTGAGGGGGCCGGACCGCATGAACACGGCCGAACCCCCTCCTTCATTCTTGATGTTTTATATTGCGGATGAAACAAGGTGGTGAGGTGCCGTCGCACCACGCAGTTATTCGCCCGATTATATTGCGCGACGCCGTCGCGCCGCGCCGTGGAAGAATCATCAAGAACGCGACGCCGTCGCGCCGCGTCGAGGGGAATGGAAGGCGCGGCGAAGGGGCGCGGTGCCGTCGCACCGCGCCGGATGACGAACACCGCGGTCGGTTCCGGGCCGCGGCGAGACGGGAAGACCGGCGGCACGCCGGGCCGCCGGCGTCGGAAGCCGGAAAGGGGACCGGATTTTCCGGTCCGGTTGGAGAAAAACAGGCCGGAAGGTCAAAGGCCGGGGGAATTCAATTCCCCCGGCCAGCTCAAAAACCCCCCTCATTTAAGAGAGGGGGGCAGTTTCCTTGAGGGGGGCAGGCGGCCCTCCGGTTGCCTTCAAAGCAGGCCCCCACGAGGGGGGGGGGGGGGTCTCCAAAAAGGCGCGGCTCTTAAGCCGCGCCGCCTTGCTGGAAGCGGGGCGCGTGACCCTAGCGGCGCCAGGCCGCGCCGCCGCGCCGGACCGCGCCGCCGCGCCGGTCCGCGCCGCCGCGCCGGTCTGCCGCCGGCCGGGCCGGGTCGGGCCGGGTCGGCCCGGACCCGGACCCCCCCGTTTTCGAGACGACTTCGGTATTTTGGCCATAACATGAGCCACGGATCTCCGATCGACGAACCGTCTGCGGCAACGCGATCCTTGGATCGAGACGCTCGTTTCGGTATACTATACTCAAGGCGCACCTTCTTTTTTGGGAGCCTACGTGGTTAAAACTCCGTAGTTAAGCGTGCTCGGCTTAGAGTAGTGATCAGGATGGGTGACCTCCTGAGAAGTTTCCCAGGGTGGGTGTGAGACGGAAATGCTGATATCTTTCAGACTGGACGTCCGATTGACGAACCGTCAGCGGAGATGCGATCCTTGGATCGAGACGGTCGTTTCGGTATATCGCACTCAAGGTTTTGGATTACTTTGAGTTTGGCCGGGTTGGTTCGTACACGAAACCAACCGGACCTTCGGAGCGGAAACGCTCATATCTTGAGCTACGGACGTCCGATTGACGTGCCGTCAGCTTTATTGTATTCCTCTTAGTGATACGGATCTTTTGGCATACTCCGACCGAGGTTTGGATGCATGTGGAGTACGGTCGGGTTGGTTTTTGCCTTAAAAACCAACCGGGCCCCGGAGACGAAAATGCCAATAACTCTCAGACCGGGCGTCCGATCGACGCGCTGTCTGTTGCGTTGAGTTCCTGTTGACGATACAGAACTTTTGGATACATCAACTCTAGACTTTGTGACAGTTGATGTATCAGCCTCTCGGCTCGTGGAGCGGACCCTATGAATGAGCTTGCTGTGTGCGGGAACCCTAGTGCTGGCTGCGACTGCGACTGTGACTACTACTGCTACTACTATTGTGACTGCGACGACGACAGTACAGAGATCCTGTGTGGATTCGACGACGATGACTACAGCACTCAGCGATCCTACGTGGAACAGTGCTACGATCCTGTGTGGGTCTTCGCGGGGGTTAGTACCTATCGATCCTTCGTGGGTCCGACGACTTAGATGGATCAGTGATCATCTTCACCGTCATCCAAAGAAGTATACCTGTGTGAGCTGAACCTTCTATTTTACTCGATAGAGGTAGTGCGCTTTTTTGTAGCAGCAGACCCGCATTTCTGGAGACGAGTATACGGAGTACGGAGACCGTGTAGCTGGCTGAGACCTGAAGACTGCTCGACCGACTCGACTTGGAGTGAGTCGACTAGCCCAGTGGACGGAGCGCCCGGTATTTGGCGGTAGACCCATGACGGACGGAGCGCCTGGTAGTTGGAAGCAAACCCGCGGTACTCGACTGGAGGAGTACCTCTGTAGGCTATTTGGGTGAGTGCCCGGTATTTGGCAGCAGACCCTCAGCGGACGGAGCGCCCGGTAGTTGGCAGCAGACCCGCGGTACTCGACAGGAGGAGTACTTCAGCAGTCTTAGGTTAGTGAGCAGTACCTCGGAGTCGTGACAGGACCACTGTACACTTCAGAGATGGGGCTCTTCAGCAGTTACGGTTTTGATAATGAAAATCCTGGTGTGAGCTGAATCCTGTTGCTTTCCTGTGTGGAATGTGTTGTGCTATCCTGTGTGGATTACGTTTTGCTTTCCTATGTGGAATACGTTTACTTTCCTATGTGGATTTCATTTTGCTTTCCTGTGTGGAATACGTTTACTTTCCTGTGTGGATTACGTTTGCTTTCCTGTGTGGAATACGTTTACATTCCTGTGTGGACTGAGTTGTACTTGGGCTCGGAGGTTGGAGCGTATTTGAAATTTATGACTTAGGTATATGTATGGGCATATACCTAAGCAGTGTCGGTTGTTACTTCGTGATTGTACCTTTCTTTGTGGTTTATCCTTTGTGGATTTTGGGAGACCTTCAGGGGTCTCGGGGTCCCTACTGAGTAGCTTATACTCACCCCTGCACGGGCTTTGCCCGCACTACGTTGTGTTGGTTGCAGACGACGGACAACATTGATCTTAGCTGAGGCTTGCAGAGCAGGACGATACCTGGAGGTGGACCATTGGGCGGGACGTGCTCGGAGCGGACGACGGGACCCGTGGAGCAGTGGATCTATCTGTACCCACCCTTCAGGTGGGATTTCCAGTGGACAGCTCGGTGTAGCGGCTTTTACTTTCAGTTGCTGTTTTCCCTTTCGAGTTGTACTTTACTTTCAGTTTGGGTTTGTATACTGGCTCATTTACTTTTCCGCACTTTCAGTTGTACTCTGCTTTTGCTTAGTGTTTACTTTCCGCTTTCTTACTCTGTGGTGTTTGTTTACTTTACAAAGGCAATGCCTTCCCTTTTTACCGGGATTTACGCCTTGGTGCTAGTCGCCAGCCCCTGGCCTATGGAAGGCGGGCTTGGGGTAGTCACGGCACGGACTCTGAGGGCGGGTCGTGACAGGTGAAATATATTAATGTATGCCTAACAATAGTCTTACATTAAGATTCAAGCACCCTTAAAATCCCAAACCAATGATACATTAGAAAAATACGATTATTTGACATTCAACGAATTTGAATAAAACCATAATCCCTAATCCAAAAAAGAGAATCAAGAGGAGCATATGATTTACCCTTGGTTTCTATCAGCAATCAATGACACTACAAACAACCATTAAATTACAGAAATTTTAACTTGGGAATATTTGTGTGTTTAGGTTCATAACAATAGGAAGAGGAGGAATAATGGATGTGAAACATGGTGACGACATTAATATCCTCTAGGGGAAAATATTAAAATCCAACTTTTAATGTGACCAATGGTTTGGCCTTATGGTTTCATAACTATGATGCAACTATGCATATGCCTTAATCCTATAGTGTCTAATTCACATGATTAATTGAGGATCAACACGAGGTTTGAAAAATCATCCACCAACCAAGTTGAATGTAACACCTTGAGCTTCCATGGTACATTTCCCTATGAGTAATTCAAATTCTTTCACTGTATTCAACATTGACATTCTAACACACCACGACCAATCAAAATAGTTCTTCTGTAGAGTAATAGCCACTTTTTGAAATTTTTAAAATTATATTTTTTTTAAACATACTTCATATTTGAATTAATATTATCAAATATATCATAGAGTGAATTGTTTGGTACTTTTTTGAAAACATTCATTTTTGATGAATAGTTAAAATAGTAAATGATAATTAAAAAAATATTTTTTAATCAATATAATTTATAGTGGTGAATTATAAATTTGAATGGTTGTATATATCAATGGATTATATATTTATATTTTACTTTATTTTAGTTCATTGTATGTAGTCACACGATTAAACTGGAAAAAATAAGTTCCAATCATTTTATAGTTATTATTTCATAAAAACACGCTTTTTGTTTTGACAAAGGGAAATAATTTTAAATTATTCTCTGCCACTTTTATGTTTGGAATTTTCAAAAATGGATTCAATATTTGGAATCAAGAAGTCAAAATCTTTTAAATTGGTATCTTTTATTCTTAGGCATTATGAATATTTAGTTTAGAAAATATTATATTTACTATGGTTAAAGGGGTAAATCTAGTAAATAAGGATAAAAAATTAATATTATATTAATATTAAATAACCTTAACACATGTTCTATGCATGTTGGATGATACATGTCCAACCATGGGAATCACTGGGATGCTTTTTAACCCCATTGATCCACAAGAGAGTGGTAATGAAATTTTAAAAAAAATAATCTAAAGTAAAGGAAAAATAACAAAAGAAAATATCATTAATTAAAAAAATTCATATAAGGTTATATAATTTATATATTCAACTATAAATTTTAATTAGAAAGATAAAAATATTTCCTATAGCATGATATATTATTTATAAATTTTAGACATAAAATAAATATTTTTATTTATGATACAATATTGATGTAGTATTTTCCTTATTAATGTAACAATCAAATAAATGATGTTATAAATATTATAATATATATTATTTGAAGGATTTATTCCATACACGAATTCCATAGGTGAATAAAACAAGTTATATTTTACTAAATGAATTTATTTCGTACTAATAATGTTGTTATGACTTTATCAATAACAAAATACAAAATAGTGTCAAAATTTTCATAAATGAGTTCTATAAACAAATATTATATTATTAAATTATATAATATATATATAAATATAAGGATATTCCAAAAGACATATATAGTGATATTTGTATCATTAATGAACCACTCGGGATTATCTAGTATGTATATAGCATTCTTATTTACCATATAATATAATAATAAAAGGAGAAATGCTAAATGTCAATCAATTTTACTAAAAGTAAAATCTAAATGATAATGTTAATATGGTTACCTAAACCACTATAAAATATATTTTTTGAGAGGATATAGATCCATTCCCACCTTATCCTATAAATAAATCAACTTTGGATACATTAGAAACCGAAAATCAATTTATTATAATGTAATATTTCAATCATTTCTTAATGTGACCCAAACATCTCTTATAAAAATGGCACTTCCCTTTATCTTAAATTCATAGCCACGATGCCATTTGGATCGACCAAACCTTCCCATATATCCTCCCAAATTTCCTACCTTCATCCTAGAGGGCTTCCTTTGTTCTGAAAACCTTCTTATGGAGAACTTTTGATCAAATCAACAAGAAGATCTCGATGAAATGCTAAATATTTCATCACCTTATTCCAGTTATGTTCATCTTCCACTACCAAATTCATTGTTGTTTCCATTCTAAAATAAAATTTCCAGTATAATTTATATATTTTGATGTTATTATACAAATGGTAAAACCATATTCATTATTCTATCAATCATATAAATGAAAATGACACCATATGGGTGTACGTACGGCTTACCACCTCCACATCATGGTGTAGTTTGTTATTCAAACAATTAATGATTTGGATGGTTATAATAATGATGTATAATTGATTAAAATAATAAATATAACATGTTAATTATTCATCATATATGATATAACTTTCAATTATATAATATTTCACCGTCAATTGAATGATATTGTCACTCGTGCGTACGTATAGATTACCGTCTCCACGAACGCAATGAGATTCATTTCTCATCATAATCATTCATGAATAATTTTCAATTTATGATTAAATATAATTTTTAGAAACATAATATAATTCTGTATGTGATTAATATACATCCTTCCATAACAAACATGACTTATGTAACAAAACATATAAAGGAAAACGAATCAGATAACACCCGAAATGACGATAAAACGAAAATATTTTTAACAATGTAAAATTTGATGACCATATTTGATATCATATTTACATACATGGTTTTTTTATAATTTAATAAAAATTATTTAACAATTATACGTGATGATAACATACCCTCGACAAAGGAAAATTACAATGTAAGCTTTATTTTCACAATGTTTATATTATCTGAGGTTGTGTTTACATATGTATCTACTGGTACCTATTTATAATCCACATCTATGTTTCATTAAAATGTATTTCAAAAAAAATTAATATTTAATAGAAATGTGTTAGATTCATTTATACCCTTATTTTACTTTATATTTTTTTAGAGGAATCATTCCGTCATTTTTTAATCAAGGTTCTTTATGACCATTTCGACAAAATTATGGTAAGAATGTTTTTTAACTTATACGGTGGGTGAATATATATTCCACCATTATAACATCTTTAAATCATCACTTACAATCTAATAAGAATATTTTCAAAATAAATGTTTTATTTTATAATTATATGACTTGTAAATTATTTCAAAATAGAACGTGATTTTTTTTCTAAAAAATTATTTGATTCAATCTATGTCCACACCCATTGATGTATTTTTAGCTTATTTGAAGATGATTTATTATGATAACAAACATCCATATTTTATTGAAGGTATTGTGATATTTTTGACTGTGGGTGTGTTATCTTTACACCATTAATGGTTTACGGATAATTTTTTGACATTTTGTATTCCAGTTTTAATAATAATGTTTACGTTATGTTTAAACCTTTTCATATGAGGAATGCGTTGGACGATGTAAGTGATGGGTATAGATCTCTGTAGCGCCATAATGCATCATATTCTCTCAAGAGAAAAACTATTGTATTGGAATAATGCCTTGAAAAATCATATTTGTAGTCTCGACACAAGGGATTGACTATGTCGTTATGAAGTCAACCAGTATGCATTCCATCATTATAAAAGTGGATATTGATATAAAATGTGATTATTTGACTAGTATAATGTCAATGTGAATATGTAAATGGTATTATTTGATTTTAAATTTTCAATATTATGTTGATGTATATGTTTTAAAGGCCTTTGTTTTAGTCTTATTCATTCATTAAATGTTTATTCATATTTATGAATGTAATTTCTATATTGTTATCCTTACGGAGTATCTGAGCTCATCCCTTTCTATGTATTATTTTTCCTTGGATGTCAAGATGTATTTAATGGTTGACCTGTAGGGATTAGGATATGGATATAAGTGTAAAAAAATTGTACCAAATGTTGTAGATATTTTTCTTTCATAATGTAATGTAAAACTTATGAATGTATCTAGTACATCCAGGGATACTAAACTGATAAGTATTTGAGGATATGATCCCTTACTTTCATGAAAATGTTATATAATAATGAACAAAATCTAGGTATCTATGGTTGGGGCATCACATGGAATGCCTCTTCCTAGGCCCACATTGGTTGGCCTTCGCTGTAGTAATGTTTACTAAACGTTGAACACCATCTTCTTGGATATCATTGTTTGGTTGAAAAGATACTACTAACAACATGCCAACTATGAAACATTAATTAGATGGATAAAATCTCCCATAATTCATGACTTGATCCCCTAATACTCCCTCAAGCATCGACATTAATCCATAAAACAATCTATTAAACACAAAAAAAGTGAATAAAACCAAAACTTATACGAAAATGTACCTCTTGTAAAATCATTATCATTCAACCTACCCATCTAATAATGGATTTTCCTCATGTCTCATTCATTTGCATCAATGAACATATAATTGAATTAGATTAGGACACTGGTCTAAAATATCTATCATAGTCTCCCAGGTTTCATCCTGAACATTATCATGCATCCAAGGAACTAAAAACAATGTTACATTAATGAATCACATGTATTTGTCACTGTGATCTATTATTCGAATTCAATGCACCGAAAATGATGCATTATCGTCAATATTTGCATCCTTGACATCGAACACAAGAGATTCATCATGGTGATATTGTAAAAGTTATGAAACTTGAGAAACATCATCCATTACACTTTTCTATTATTATAGTGTTGATCGGGATTCCAATGGAAAAATCCTACCTGCAATCTCAGAAGGACCAATGTACCTGGTGCAGACAATCCAAATTTATGTATGCGATTGTGACGCAATCATGATGACTCCCAAAGAATCAAATGATCTCCCACAATAGTCTAAAAAGGTCTACAATGCTGATCCACATACTACATCTTCATACTCTGACCCATTTACATATGTTTTCAAATAAGATGAACCTATTATGATGTCTCTGTTAGGACACACATCTCTAGAAATTCATATTATCTTACCTTGATCCCACGAAATTAGGATCTACATGGTATACCATGTAGTTCCTCATATAGTGTCATTTGATGTTTCACCTGGTAACTATTATAGTAGTTGAATTTAATAATCTCAATGTTCTTCAGCCATGATCCTCCAAAATCCATGACATAGGTCATCAACATATCCTCTACTACTTAAATATTATACATTGGTTTCACGTTTGTCGGTATGTGGTCATTTTTACTAAATAATAACTTGGTACCAAACACTTTTTGTAATCCCTCCTAGAAATCAAATGTAAAACATGGAACATGATATGAAACTATAGTCTGTGGTACTCTATGAAACTACAATATTTCTCAAACATACAATTCACTCAACTAATCAATGCTGAAATTCACTCAAATTGGACTAATATGTGCCTCTAGGGCCTACTGATCCACAAAAAACAAAATATCATTAATCATATAATGATTATATGAAATACCTACCATAAAATCAATCATTATGTCATACCATTTATATTCTATAATGGGAAATGTTTCTAAATGACAATATATTCATTGATCCTCGTCTATCACATACTGATAGGTAAGGTATCACGCCAAAAAACCTACAAAATCATTCATCATTCATGGCCACCAATATTGTCTATGATTATCATGTTACATTTTGGTTAGACTATGATTCACCACCAACTATGATGCACATAACTAATGCATCAACTCATCCCATAAACATGTTGTACAACAACACAAACATGAAAATAAATGAACATTTCTTCACTAGTTGTCCCACCAGAAGGTGACATCCAATCATTATGACTCTCCATTGAAGCCAAACATTTGGAATCTGCAAGTTTCCATTGCATGATCCCGATCATTAGTAGAATCTAAAAATGAAAGGATGCAAGGGTCATATTCCCATCTTTATTTTTCACCTCAATATGTATTTTACCAGACAACACCATCATCAACCTTTCATAACGATATTCCTTAATTACCAGACCATGACTTATCCTACTCAAATCATATGCAACACTATTCTATTTTCTCTATGATTAAAAAAACTCAATGTCATAAAAGAACATGTACTCAACCCATCATTGATTCCTATGATTCATATCACCATATAAGGATATGTAATTTAGTATTTAATTATAATTATACACTATAAAATTTTATCTGTACAAGTATTTTTAACATCAGTTAAAATAATAATCCACTACAGCCAACACAAGATCATATGTGGGGCAATTTATTTTATAGGGACTCAATTTTCCTGACCCTTTGAACACAATCCAATCATTATGCATCAACACACCCCCATTTACAACTCTATACATTGCACAAAAAACTTTATATCCCTTACCATGGTTGAGTAAGGTCACAATTGATGTTGATGTTAACTAATTCATTTACTATTGTAAAACTTCCTCACATTCCCCAATCCATTCAAAATTGAGGACCTTATTAGTCCAACCTAACAGTATTGTTTCCAAATGCAGGAAGTATTTAATGAACCATTAGTAATAGCCATAAAAACCTGGAAAACATCAATAATCAGAAACATTCTTTGGATGTTTCCAATATAAAAGGTCTTACAAATTCTCTTGGTCTATTAAAAAGACTTCATCGTAGATTATGTGACCTAATAAAAGCAACCTCTTAATTCAAAAATGATATTTATAATGCATGGGATATATCCTATTCTCATGTAGATTACTAAAGATGATTTGAAGGTCTTTTTAATGATCATAAAGGGTTTTATAGTAAACCATGATTTCATAAAAAAAAACAATCTAATCTAGGTACAAGTGAATGATTTGGTTCATTTGGTACATAGACACTACTAGTGAATTAATATATCCAAATAGAATTACAAAAATTTCATATATACAATATCAACTATTTATGGTAGTCTATGGTATTTCAAATGGCCTCAACCTTATCTGAGGAAATCCAAACCAGAAATAAAACATATAGAACAATGATGCAACCCATAGTAATAAGAAATCAGCAATTTGAGGATGATGGAATAATTCGTTAACCATCATCATATTAAACATCGAATAATTGAACACAACAGTAATGATCTGGCATCGGTTTTATGAATTAAATTCGTAGATCCCCAAGTTGGCATAATATGGTGAACAAACATCTTTTTTTTCAAATTACATTAGGTATGTTTGAAGCACCTAGATTTCTGAGAGTTCAATTGTATATTACAGAATAGAAACTATATCTACTCTAGGTGGCAACACTATTGTTAACTCGACATATATTTATGGTAACAATAATTTTATATACATTGGAAACACATCCACACACTAATACACCATGGAATGATACATAATATTATATACTACCTCATCATCAAGAATAATATAATCCCCATGATTTGAGGTCTCACCCAAATGCTGAAATACTAGACCTCCTTTGCTTGACCGAATGTCAAACTCACCATGATAGACATAAGTGTCTCCTCTAATATTCATAAATAATAACATATAGAAAAGAATAGTGAAGATGTGAGTAGTAAAATACATAAAAATCATGTCCTTATATTAGATAAATAAATGACATATCAATGGGACACAAATCACATTTGAAAGAGTATCCAAAAACTTCTAGATAACACCCCTTACAATACCTAATATTATTAACTTACATTCCAAAATAGTGCATTAATCCAGATGAACCCAAAAACAATGCTCCACCTCAAGATCAACAATAACCAAAAGCGGAGATTTAATAAATGAATTTGAGTCCCCTTTTTGGGATAATGTACTATCATGTATAGAAGAAACAAGGAACATACCTCAAACATTCGATGATCCATCCTCACAAAATCCTTTTGTAGACTAAACTATAAGAAATTGACTTTCCCTCTACCATAGGATCTAGTCTATATTTCTAGAACTACATTACCTTATTGTTATGGATTCTCTCACCTCATAGTACAACATCCTCCACCTAAGCTGGTACATCCTCTATAGCTCTAACATCATTCCTGATATGGTGTATACCACCCCCTTCCTCCAATCGACATCATCATCAACCCTTCATCCATTCCCTTAAGTCGAGGGTTCCTATAGAACCATTACACATTTCCCATTCTTTCGCATACTCAACTATCAAGCGGTGGTTTGGGACACTAATTTGAATTTCCCATTTCAAACCAAACAAATTGAGGAAAACAAGATTACTTCCCTAAAGGGATGATTTTTACTTATGGCTACACAATCCACCAACACCATGTTGTATGTTTTCCAAATGTAACTTCCTACCATTGGAAATTACCCCATTGTATTGACCAACTGAAACTGCATTCTCTCCACTGTCGGCCTCATTGAGGATTCCATCCAAAATATGTTCTGAATCCACAAACTCAGAAAAAACTTTTAAACATAACATATTCACCTATGATGTAATCTCTATATTTTAGTCCTTCATATAAATGTTTCTCTCTAGATTCCACATCTGCTACTAATGATTGAAAAATATGTTTTTGTCGGTGAGACAACTAGCATATTCTATCACTATCTTCATCTCCTAGGTCGAAGTCATAAACTATGAAGCGTTTTCCATCCTCAACGAATCGGAATATAAATATTCATGAAACATTTAATCGACATATTTCTATCATATACCATCGATTAACAAGGTCTAGTACACAATGTACCACTATTGCATTCTATTCCCTCACAACATTTAAGACACCAACATAAATATAATCTCAATATAAGTCTCTATGTGACTATGAAATTGTATTCGGAATCTCTCAATAATTCTGCTACATCATGTCCACCATGCCTAGAAAATTTCCAAGGGTCTTGCAGATGGATCTCCAACGGATGCTCAGACATACATGGAACAACGCTCCCTGGATCTTAATCAATCATCTGCATAAAATGAGTGACGTTCTAACGAAATGGATCCTTTCCTTGGTAAATCATAACCAACATGATTTTTCCCCTTCTGGAAGATAATTATCGATGATGTCCTATTATTTCCAACCTAGTAAATTATTATCTCAGGGTATATTCTTACAATTCTATAGAACATCTAAGAACCCATAACATAAAACAACCAATGTTTTCATAAAATCTATATCTATACTAATCATATGAATCTAATTTTTTTTATAATATTCCAATCACATATTGTCTCACGTCAAACACTACCGTCAACCTTCCCTAACTCAGGTCAGATTCATCATGGTCTAATACAACTTACATAGAAACATGTATTTCTTTAGATATCCTTCTTAAACTATTTCTACATTTACAATGAAAATATTTCCATTTGATGTACCCTTCTAATCACACAAATTATTATAACTAAATTTTTTCCTCATTTACATCCAACCATAAAGAAAAATTCATTTAACATTAATTCATAATCATTCCATATACCTAATACATTACAACCAAAATTATAAGATCAATATTTTATTTCATGCTAATACTTCCAAAATTGTAGTAAACCGAAAATAAAGACAACTGATTTATCCCCCCAAACATGTTCTGATTCCATGTCCAAAGCATTATCCTTGTACATCCCAATCCAAACTAAACTACCTAGCCTCTGGATTTTTCCCATGTACAATCCTGCAATAACAAAGTCACTTAGGGTACCCAAATTTGGCCCAATAAGGGTGTCAGTATAAATAAATAGTCCACAACAAACGGTGTCCACAAAATATCCAACAAAAAATTAAAGTAGATGCATGAACTAATAGAATGGATTGATAAACAACAGAAACCACATGTTCCTTTAGTTATAAATATTAACTATAGTATCATTATTCATTTATTCCATTCAAAAACATGAACCATTTCAATCACATAGTCTAGTGTTTAGTCGTTTACATCATTAACACTTCAGAATAAGCTGTTCAATTATATGAATTAAGGGAATAATTCAATTTCCTGATTCTCACTATGGATAAATATTTCATCACATATACATTACCTAGACATTGGTGTCTTAGTCTATGAATTCTCATCAAAAGAAACTATTTTGGGATAAGAGCCACACCATGACTCCCTAGCATATGAATTTTTGAGGTGGGTCATAAAGCCTCAGTCATACCAAACATGTGGGAGGAGCCATAGTCAGATATCCCACAAACCACCAAGCCATGTAGACATACATATTGGTCCAATTACTACATACATCAAATCACAGACCATGCATTATCAATACCCATAATATTATCAATTTATATTCCATTTAACACGTAAATCATTTTTTATGAACCCATTATCTCATTTACCACACACCTTACACATATTTTTTTAATAGTATTACATTTCATATCTCAACCCAATTAACATAGTCATGTTTTAAAGATATCAACAAATTTTATATTATTCATCAGTCCACATGTGTTATCCAATTCTGCCATTTCATTTTCAATCTCAGTTGTCATTAAGAACATTCATCTTATTTCATTTAAACGTTTTTAAAATGTTCCCAACATACACATTTAACATTATCATTGTTTAGGAACAACTATGAATAAACCCTTTTATTACTCAACTAATAACTCGACATGTTACTCTTGGGAAACACTTTCTCACAAGTAAAATACATAGATAACATTACAATTTTTCATGATTGGGAATATTGGAATACACCATGGATGTCCCAAAATAAGTCTAGTCAATCATTATAATGACTAAAACAATATATATATTGTTATTACTTCATAATTGAAGCATAATAATTACAACATATAACAAAACCAGAATAGGACTATATATGTATAGTGTCTTTAGAAACATGGAAACATAAAAAACTGGTTCATAAAGCATTTACATTGTCTTCCATTTAATTTATCATATCTAGAATCTATTTTTGGCATATAATACGTAATACCCTTCTTACTGACCTGGGGAAAAGAAAACATAAAATTGGTGAGCTCAAATGCTCAGTTTGGGTAAAAAAACAAATAACAATCACATCATATTCATAAGAACATAACATTTTGGAAATCATAACTTGCAATAAAGATCATAATTTCATAAAATGGTATAAATCATTGTAGTGAAATTAAATCCCAATAATAATTACTTGAAACATTTTGGCATACACAGATAATCATAGAGAATAATTTCTTAGTAGTCAAGACTCTTTGTCAAGACTATCTTAGAAGACAAAGTTCATTTTTGAACCGATTTCACTCCTTGTTTCAATCCTATATCACCAAACCAGATTAACCTGCTATTCCTGCCATGTCTATCTCTGATATATAAATATTTACCCAATTCATTGGAGGGATATATATATCCCAACCATCTAATAATGAATCCATTATTAGGTGTTCCACAAAAACAGAAATCTTACATCATAACATGACCCATGTAATAAAAATGGGATTCTTAAACATCATGACATCATAATAAGATTCATATAATATAAAGGTCTTCACAAAAACAATTCCCTCATAACATAATTAAATCAATGTAATAATAGGTATAGAAATAGGATCCTATATTATCATAGATGGAAAATATTTTTGATAAAACACCTTAACTCTATTCACGAGGAAAATATCCTTTCTACATTAATTTTTTTTTCATTTCTTAACATGTCATACAATTTTAAACTAAATGAAGTTAATTAAAAATAATCATGAAAACATGTAATGGAATATTCAATGAAATAATGATCTATGAATCCATTCATGCCGTATATGTAAAAAAAACATTCTCCTCTGACTTTTGCAGAAAAAGAAAAAAAGTATCTCGTACTGAAAACGACAAAATATTCATTCCGTATCTTTTACTAAAATTAAATAATAGGAAAAATTGTTTTTAAACAATTGTAGGAGGATATTAATAATATTACATATTGATGAAACATGTTTGTGGATGACAAATACACCCCAGTAAATACCAAAGTATAAACAATCTCAGAGAAATTGAGATTGTAGGATTTTCCATTACCATAGGTCCGATTTGCTTCGTACGTGTCTGAACCTCTTGTATAATGATCTAAATAATGTTATTGACTTATTACAGAATCTTAATCACTGATAAGATATCATATATGGTCATATTCGTAGATTCTTAATAGTAATATTTCATTGTTACTTGTTCTTTGGGTGTTTATTGCTTTTTGTTCTTATGCGTGTTTGCCAAATCAATTCATATTATTCTTTTTAGGTTATAGATACCCAATTACCATAATAGTATGAGTGTATTATATATCATAATTATTAATTCAATTCATTTATATAATCATTATGCAATGATGATCATGTAGAATGAGTCGCATCACATCGTGGAAACGGTAGGCCGTACGTACGCACGAGTGATGATATCGTTCCCATTATCGTGGAATTGTATTGAAGTGTATGTATATTATTTCAGAATTATTATAAAATTTAAATATTCATATATAGTTATTCATTACACAATTATAACCATCCATGTAAGGTGGTGGTGGAAAACAGATTATCCCACGGCGTGGAGATGGTATTCTGTACGTATGCACGCGCGATGATTTCATTTTTTGTAGGTTGAATAAAAGGTCAAATAGTGTTGTTTCATATTTATAATATCATATCATTATATTAGTGATACATTTGTTATTTCTTAATAATGAAAATTTTAATGAAGAAGATGTATAATAAGAAATAAAGTTGAATGAATCGGTAACAAACATTACTTATTCTTTGAAGCGCCTCTTCCTAACCTCTTCTTAGGGAACTAAAGATGGTCATTGAAGAAGACCAAGACCTCTAGGATGTTTCTATGGAATTAGATAAGAGAATTTTTCAGGGGGTGGCCGAGCATGAAGGCTCAATGTGTTGTGAGGAGGAGAGGGAGGAGGTGCCCTTTTATACGGGAGGAAAGGGGCACCTTAGGAAAACTTAAAATATTATTTTATAATAAAGTCCTAATTTGTTATTAATAGCTCCAAAATGATTTATTTCGGAGCTAAGGTGGGGATGGGAAGAAATACTCTCAACCAATAGGATTTAGTCATGTTCAGATTACTATTTTCTCTTTATCATTTAGATTTAACTCTGTGTTAAATAATTTATCTTTTACCATGTCTTTTTGTTTTCTAACACTATATGGTTAATAAAACTACTATAACAAGCCAAACGAACACCAAGAGGTACACTGTTAATATATATATATTATTATCTATGTCATTTGACCAAACCTTATATTTTTAGGAATAAAATAACAATTAATAATATAATTTTATTTTTAAAAACTATTTTATGTCAATTTTGATACTATTTGATACTTGATATTTGTGAAAATCATAACAGCATGATTAGTTCGAAAACATTTATTTAAATAAACACTAACATGTATTATTACCTTTAAAATTAATAAAATTTATAAAATGTATACAATTAAATTTATTTGCGCATTAATATCATCAATTATGTTAATATTTTCTTAATAAGGTAATTATTTAATCAACGTTGTATTATAAGTAAATTAAATTATTTAAAGTCTAAAAATGATAAATAAAATACCATTATTTTGGAAATATTTTTATCTCTCTAATTAATATTTATAGTAGATTCTATCTTATTTATAACCCTATATTAAATATGTTTTAGTTTTTAAAAATTTATTTTAACTATTTTAACTCATCTTTAAATAAAAAAAATATTAAATGTACTAATCTAATCTAAGAGGACCTAAATTGACATATGTTATTCCTAAGGTTTTTTGGCTTAATTACTCTTATCTAGTAGAATTTAGACATGTGTTAGGGTAATAGTAATATCATTTTAACCCTTAATTACCCTATTTAATTTTAACCATGGTAAATAAATGTAAAAAAGATACTATTCACCAAAAACTATTTTCATCTCATTGAACAACATTTTACTTAATGATATCAACCGTCTCTCTTAAATTTGAAATTCCACTCACAGATGCGGTAAAATTATGTTTTATGTAATTTTTCATATTATCCTAGAATATTGGCAATAGACGGTGAAATGATCAATTAAATTTTTATATTTCTAAAATTATTATAAAATGTCTCCAATGAATTAAATTGAACTTATATAGGTATTATGTATCTATTTTTACCTAAAATAAATTTAAATAAAATAAATAATTATTTAAATTACAAGTGAGTTTTTATATAGTAACCTAGTTTTTTCACTATTCATCAAAAATTGAATGTTATCAGAAAAATACCCAAATTTCACCCTAGGAAAATTTAGATATTCTGATTACAAAATGAAGTCCATTTTAAAATATAACATTTATAAAATTTCCAAAAGTGGGTATTACTATTCATAACTGATAGTTTTAATAATATTTTAATAGCATATCGTCTTTTAGTGAAACTTGGTATTGCGTACAACACAAGCTGTTGAGGGAGGCTGCGATTGCATGTAAAGAAAGACAAGCTAGTGTTATGTGTAGTGAAAGGTTCCTTTGATGATGTATATAACATAAAAACAAAAAAATTCTCATAATAATCTCGTGTGTCACATTCTACCCCCCTTAAAAGAAATTTCACCCTTGAAAATTTTCACTTTGTAACAAACAAATGAGGATACATCTCCATCATCACATCATCAAGCTTCGGTTTAGATTCTTCTAATTGGTGGTTCCTCCATTAATCCTTAACCAAGTGAGTGGAATTTTTTTCTTTTGAGTTTTTCATTATGACCCATAATTTTTATCGGTCGTTCTTTATAAGAAAGATCTTACTCCAGCGGTACAACTTCTGAGCTGAGTACATGTGAAGGATTAGGTAAGTACTTTCTCATAAGTGATATATGGAACACATCATGAACATGAGAGAGATTCGCTGGAAGCTCCAATCGGTAAGATTCCTTCCCAAGACTATACAGTATTTCGAAAGAACCGATATACCTAGGGAACTGCTTTCCCTTACTTCGAAATCTCATTACTCTCTTCCAAAGAGATATTCATAAGAACACTTGATCACCCACTTCAAACTCTAGGTATTTTCTTCAGTTTTCAGCATAACATTTTTGGCGGCTCAAAGCTACTCTTATGTGTTGTTGAATTGATCGGATCTTTTTTGTCGTTTCATCAACAAGATCAGGTCCTAATATCTTTCATTCCCCAACTACATCCTAGCAAGTTGGAGTTCTGCATTTCATTCCATAGAGATCATCATAAGAAGCCATCTAAATACTTGAGTTAAAGATATTATTATACGAAAATTCCACCAAAGGTGGTTGTTGATCCCAACCACCTATGAAATCAATAGAGCATTCTCTTAAAATATCTTTAGGAGTTTGAATTGTTATCTCACAGTAACCATCTGTCTGAGGAGGATTAGAATTGATAAAACTCAACTATGCATCCATTGTATGCTGAAGACATCACAGAAACATTGATGTAAACCTCAGATCCTGATCAGATATAATTGAAAGTTGTACTCCATGAAATCTTACCAATTCCTTTACATATATCATGGGAACCTGATCAAGAGAGAAATATTCTCAAATAGCAATGAAGTGTGCCGACTTCGTATGATGAGAAAATATGACCCATATAGCATTATTTTCTTTGGATTTTTTAGGATGTCCAATGAAAAAAACCATAGTGATGTTTTCCTATTTCCATTTGGGTATAAATAATGGTTATAACTTCCCCTTTGACTTCTATCTCTCAGCATTAACATGCTGAGAAACCATGAAACGAGAGTTATATTCAGCAACATCTCTTTTCATGACACCCCACAGGATGTACTCTTTCAGGTCGCTATACATCTTCGTGATTCCAAGATGAATAGAGAATGAAGAACTGTGAGCCTCATCTAGGAGCTCCTTATTTAATTCTAGGATTGGAGGAACACAAACCCGATTCCAGAACCTTAATATCCCACCACAACCAAGGTTGAATTCTGCAACACTTCTCACCTTCTTTTGCAACTCTACATCTTATTTAGGTGCCTCTTTAATCTCCACAAGTATATATGGATGAACATTTATTTGATAAAGATATGATTTTTTCCTTTCCATTATAATTCCATGATCCATCCTTTGTAAATCCATAAATATTTGATCTTTTTTGCTCCTCATCATGGATAATCTATCATGGTCATGTCTAATTAATGAATCTGCCACCATGTTTTCTTTCCCAGGGTGATAATCAATTGAGTATTCGTAATCCATAATAAGCTCCAACCATATTCTTTGGAACTTATTCAAATCCTTTTTTGTGAAAATATACATTAAACTTTTATGATCAGTATACATACTACCCCTTTCACCATAAAGATAATGAATCCATATTTTTAATGCATTGATTACTACAGCTAACTCAAAATCAAGTGTTGGGTAATTTTGCTCATGAGTTTTCATCTATCGTGATGCATAAGCTATCACCATGTCGTTTATCATGAGAACACACCCAAATCCCTTCTTGGATGCATCACTATATATCACAAACCATTCTCCACTACAAGGCAGTGTGAGCAGAGGTGCATTGGATTACATTCTTTTTAACTCATTGAAATTCCCTTCAAACTCCTCTGTCCAAGAGAACATAACTACTTTTCGAGTCCACCTGGTGAGTGGATTAGATAATCATGAAAAATCTTTCACAAATCATCGATAATATCTAGAAAAACCATGAAAATATTGGATCTCAGTTACTGTTGTTGGTCTCCACCTTCTGTTGATAAACTCTTTTCTTGCTGGATCTACTGATATCCTCACTTTTGAGATTATGTGACCCAAAAATGGAACATTTTGACGCCAAAATTCACACTTGGAAAATTTAGCATAAAGATTCTTCTTTCACAGGTTCTTCAATACAATTCTCAAGTGATCTTAATGATCTTCCATACTCTTTGAATATAAAAGATTATCGTCTATAAAGAATAACACAAACTGATCAAGATAGACTCTAATGACTCTATTCATAAGATCCATGAAGATATCATGGGCATTATTAAGACCAAATCGCATAACTATTAATTCATATTTTACATACCTTGTACAAAAAGACATTTTTGGTATATCCTCTCTTTTGACCAATAATTGATGATACCTTGAATGAAGATCAATTTTGGAAAAGTATTGAGCTCTGTGTATTTGGTCAAATAATCATCAATGCATGGGAGAGAATATTTGTTCTTGATAGTGATCTTGTTAAGTTATCGATAATCAATGCAGAGTCTCCCTGATCCATCTTTCTTCTTAACAAACAGAACATGTGATCCCCAAGGTGATTCTCTAAAATGTATGAATCCCTTATCAAGATTCTCTTGGAGTTTCTTCTTTAATTCTTGCAACAAAATTGGGGTTATTCTATAAGGTGTATTTGAAATAGGCAAATAACCTGGTATGAGTTCTATAAAAAACTCAACTTCGCGATTTGGTGGAAGACCCAGCAATTCCTCCAGAAAGTCATCATCAAATACTCGTACAATGGGTATATTCTTAATTGTGAGTTTCTCGCCAAAAATTTGAGATAAATAACCTTCTTTAAGTGGAATTGAGACCCATATGATGGATAAAATATCTACTGGAAAGTTATGTTCATCCTTGCATCGATAGACGATCAAAGATTGATCTAGAATATGAAATGTGACTACCCTTATTTGGAAATTGATATGATCTCCATATAAATAAAGCCAATCCATGCCAAAAATCACATCAAATTCTACTATAGGAAGGATCACATGATTTGTAGGTAGCACATTCCAACTAACTTCAATCAGAGAATATTAATAAACATTTGATGCGACTATTGTGCCATTTGGTGTTGTCACATCTAACTCAATGTCTAATTGATGAGGTAATATGGAGATACCCTTAGAAAATTCTTAAAAAATAAAAGTGTGGGTGGATCCAGAATCAAATAAAACATTTTCTACATTAGATTTTATGGTAAGTGTACCTTCCACTAAATCGTTATCATACTCCACATCCTTGGTGGAAATTGCATGTGGCTTTCCATTGTATTTAGCATTAAGAGTTTGTTGACGTCGATCATCATCAACAACCCTTTGATTAGGTAATTTATTAGCATAATACCACATTTCATTGCAATTGTAACACTAAAGTGTAGGAGGTGCACTATGTGTAGCTGTTTCTTTGTTCGCATCACTAGACATCTTCTTCCCATCATTGCAGCATTTAAACACCTGATGACCTTCGTTTCCACATTTGAATCATTTACTAATCCCATTAAGACAATTCCCTCCATGTTTCATTCCACACATTGAGCATAAGGGAAAACTCATCTTCTTTTATGTGTTCTCTTTAGGTTTTCCTTTGAATTCCATTTTCCTCTTCTTATCAAACACATTTGACTGATTCGATACTCCAATCTAATTCTCAACCTTGAGATCACATCAAACATTTTCCTCATAGCTATTGAAGTCCCTTATGGATAACACCCTTCGAAGACATGGTTTTAAACAACTAAATAATCGATCGATCTTATCACAGGTTGGATAATAATCCCAGAAGCATACCTTGTATGTATTGTAAAATTTTCTTCGTAGGTACCAACAGATTCATCATCATTTTGCGTCAGTTATAGATACTCCTACTCCATCAATGTTCGAAGAATATGAGGGATGCACTTATTGAAAAATATTTTCTTGAATTCGTCCCATTCCATGGACACAATTTCATCTATTGGCATCGTATTCTTGATAAGATTCCACCATTGATCATCTTCACATTCCAAACGATATACCTCTAAGATGACATTATCATGTTCAGAACATTGAAGAACTAAAAATATCTTTTCAGTGGTACTGATCATTTGTTCAGCAACTAGTGGATCAGTAGACCCGCTGAATGAGGGTGGACGCTGCCTCATGAAGGATTCAAAAGAATATTGATCCTTCATTTTCATGTTTAGATGTCATGCATGATTCATAGCTTGAGAATGTTGTGTGAGCTTGGCTACAAGATTTTTCATTCCATCTCCAATAACATTTGGTTTCTCACAGGGACAATCATTGCATTTCCCATCGCATTCTACATTAAAACGGTTCCTTCGGGTTCCATCCATTGACTAAAACCAAGAATAATAGTGTGAGAAACACTAATTATAAGAGGAAAAACACATAATAAAGAATAAAATTTCACACATAAGGTCATATCATTAGTTTTTCAGGGCCATTTCTAAAACAATATGATTGTTCTATTCTTAGATATATCTTTACTGTTCTTACTATGGCTTTCACATCATTGTTTCCAAAGGATGACTATACCATTCCTCTGATACCAACTATAATGACTGAAAAATTACTTACATAGTTATTACTTCATAATTGAATCAAACATAGTACAATATATAATAAATCCACAATTGGACCGTATAGGTATAGTGTCTTTAGAAACTGGGAAACATAAACTACTGGTTCATAAAGAATCTACATTGTCTCCCATTAATTTCATCATATCTAGGATATATTTTTGGAATATACTACCTAATAAACTTATTTTTGACCTGGGGAAAAGAAAACAAACAAAAGGATGAGCTTAAATTCTCAGTAAGGGTAAAAAAAGAAATATCAATCATATCATATTCATAAGAACATAAAATTTTGGAAATCTTAACCTAAAAAAGAGATCATAATTTAATAAAATGGGAAAAATCATATTATGAAATGTAATCCCAATAATCATGATTTATAAATTTGTGGAATACACACCTAATCATAGAAAATCACTTCTTAGTAGTCAAGACTCATTACCAAGACTATCTTAGAGGACAATGTCCATTTATTAACTGATTTCACTCATTGTTTTAGTCCTATATAACTGAATCGGATTAACCTGTCATTCCAGCCATGTCTATCTCATGAGATATAAATCATTACCCAATTCTTTGGAGGAAGATATAGGTCCCACCCATCGCATAATGAAAAAATTCTAATGAGTGCCACAAAATATAATTCATACATCATAACATAACCCATATAATAAAAATGGTATTCTTAAACATCATCACATCATAAAAAGATTCATATAAGATAAAGGACTTCATAAAAATAATTCCATCATAACATAATCAAATCAATGTAATAATATGTATAGAAACAGAACCATATATTATCTTAGAAGGAAAATAATTTTGATAAAACACTTAAACTCCATTCTTGAGGAAAATATCATTTCTACATCAAAAACATTTTTCCTTTCTTAACAAGTCTTACTATTTTATACTAAATGAAGTTAATTAAAAATAAACATGAAAACAAGTAAAGGAAGATTCATTGAAATAATGTTCTATCAATCCATTCATGTTTTATAAGTTAAAAAATCGTTCTCCTCGTACTTTTGCTGGAAAAGTCAAAAAGTATCTCGTACTGAAAACAACAAAAGATTCCTTTCATATATATTACTAAAATTATCCAATAGGTAAAATTGTTATTAAATTTTTTTGGAGGATAGGAATAAAATTACATTTTGTAGAAACATGGATGTGGATGATAATTAAACCCCACTAAATACCAAAGTATAAACAATCTCGGATAAAAATGAGATTGTGAGATTTTCCATTACCTTAGGTCTGATTTGCATCATAGGTGTCCAAACCTTTTGTATAATGATTTAAAAAATGTTATTGAATTATTCCAGAATCATACAAATTTATATGATATCATATAGTTTCAAATTCTTAGCTTATTATTAGTAATATTTCATTGTTACTTGTTATTCGGGTGTTTATTACTTTTTGGTCTTATGCGTGTTTGCCGAATGAATTCTTATTCTTCTTTTTAGGATATTGATACATCATTTACAGAATGGTATTAGTGTAATATATATCATATTTATTCATTCAATTCATTTATATAATCATTATTCAATGATGATCATGTTGAATGAGTCGCATCACATCGTGGAGATGGTAGGCCGTACATACTCAAGAGCGATGATATCGTTCCCATGATCATGGAATTGTATTAAAGTGCATGTATAATATTTAAAAATCAATATAACATTAAAATAATCATATATTGTTATTTTTTATGCAATTATACCCATCCAAATAAGGTGGTGGTGGAAAACAGAATTCCCCATGGCGTTGAGACGGTATTCCCTGCGTACACACGCGCAGTGATTTCATTTTCCGTAGGATGGATAGATGGTGAAATAGGGTTGTTTCATATTTATAATAACATATCATTATATGAGTGATACTGTTGTTATTACTTCATAATGAAAAAAATAATGAATAAGAAGTAGAAGAATAAATAATGATGAAAGAATCAGTAACATACATTTCCTCTTCTTTGAAGCACATCTTCTTATCCTCCTCATAGGGAACTAAAGATGTTCATTGTAGAAGACCAGGACCTCTAGGATTTTTCTAGGGAAGTAGAAAAGGGATTTTTTCAAGGGTTGGAAGAGCATGAAGGCTCAATGTGGTGTGAGGAGGAGAGGGAAGAGGTGCCCTTTTATATGGGGGGTGAGGGGAACCTTAAGAAAACTTAAAATATTATTTTATAATAAAGTCATATTCGGTTTGTAATAGCTCCAAATAGATTTATATCGAATCTAAGGTGGGTATGGGTCAACATACGCTCAAAAAATATGTTTTAGACAAGTTAAGTTACTATTTATAATTATCATTTATGTTTAATTCTATGTTAAAAAATATAACTTCTACTATGTCTTTTAGTTTTCTTACATTATGTGGTTAATAAATTTACTATAACAAGCCAAAAAACCCCAAGTGGTTAGTAATTAATATATATATCCTTATCTAAGTCATTTTATGGATACTTATATTTTTTTGAAATAATATAACAGTTAATAATATAATATTTGTTTTAAAAACTATTTTATGTCAATTTTGACACTACTTGGTACTTGTTTTTTGTGAAAATCCTAAAAGCGTGATTAGTTCTAAAAATGTTAATTAAATAAACACTAAAATGACATATTAACCTATAAAATAGTGGAATTCATCAAAATTATAATACTACATTTATTTGGGCATTTATAACATCAATTATGATAATATTTTCTTAATAAGGTAATTACTGAGTCATCATTGTGTCATAAATAAATTAAAGTATATAAAGTCTAAAAATTATAAATAAAATACCATTATGTAGGAAATATTTTTATCTTTAAGATGAATATTTATAGTAGAATTTATTTTATTTATATCCTAATATTAAAAATGTTTTAGGTATTAAACGTTGATTTTAACTATTTTAACTCTTCTTTAAATAAAATAATATTAAATGTCCTAATCTAATCCAAGTGGATATAAATGGTAATATGTTATTCCTAATGATGTTTTTGGCCGAATTACACTTATCCAATAGAATTAGGATATGTGTTAGGATAATAGTAATATCATTTTAACACTTAATTACACTTTTTACTTTTTACCGTGGTAAATAAAAGTAAAAAGTTACTATTCACCAAAAATTACTTTCATCTCATTGAACCACATTTTACATACTGAATCAACCATGTCACCTGGATTTTTGAAATTCCACACACAGAACCTGTAAAATTATGTTTTATATAAATTTTCAATTTCTCCTAGGAGGTGGGTAAAAGACGGTGAAGAGTTCAATAAAATTTTTATATACCTAAAATAATTATAAAATTTTTCCAATGAATTAAGTTGAACTTATATTGGTATTATATATCTATTTGGACCTAAAATAAATTTTAATAAATTAAATAATTATTTAAATTAAAAGTCGTTTTTTAAATAGTAACATAGTGTTATCACTATTCATCAAAAATTGATGGTTTTCAGAAAAATAACAAAATTTCGCAGTAGGATATTTTCGATATTCTGGTTCAAAAAATGAAGTCCATTTTAAAAGATAATATTTATAAAATTTCAGAAAGTGGGTATTACTATTCATAACGGCTAGTTTTAATAATATTTTAATTGCATATCGTTGTTTAGTGAAACTCGGTATTGCGTACAACACAAGCTATCAAGAAAGGTCTTGATTGAGTGTTAAGCAAGCCATGCTAGTGTTGTGTGTAGTGAAAGATTCCTTTTAGGATGTATATAAAATAAAAACAAAATATTTCTCAAAAAAATATCTAGGGTTACAATCATAATAAATCCCAAGGAGATCATGAAGGGTACAATTCCCCATTTATCAAAAACAATTTACAAAATACATTCCATGTATTTAAATGAACAGTAATAAAGAATCATTATCAGAACCATTCAAACAAAAATAAACTTCCAAATAGTGGAATATAATTTGTATCACACCTACCTCAAAACTAGATATGAATGCATGTTTTACAATTTATCATAGAAAATTTCCAAATGGAAACAGGGTTTTGAGGGCTTGAGATAAAAAATAATGAAACTAAATGACCAAATCTATAAATGTGATGAATTATAAATAAATGTTATACCCATTGTATAGATCCACATCTTACTCCAATAAAAATGGAATTGAAATGAATGAAATTAATACTTTGGAGTATTTGGGTGTTTACATTCATTACTAGTTCTATTATAGTATGAATGATGTTGATATTTGTGTTAGGAACATAAAATTCCAATATAGGAAAATAGTAAAATACCACTTTTATATAGGTTTTTGGTTTTGCCACATGTTTTTCAATAATATAATCAAACCATGAAAATTTTCTCTATCTAGACATGCATGGTTAGCCTCCACTTTTGCATGGTATATTAAACTATGATCCCCTTCCTATTGCCTTGCATGGTTTGGGGGAATGGTAATTACTATCTATTTGCCAACCATGAAACAAGAAATAGATTACCAAATTCTCCCTTCATTCATGCCTCGAACACCCTAGATACCCTCAAGCATCCCCATACATCGAAAAAATAGTCCATTGATCATAACAAGTAGACTTATACCAAAACAATTTCAAGAATGTACCACGAGAAAATTCAAGATCTTACACCACTAAATGGAATCTATATGTGATTACTATCTAGTAAATAAAAATTCATTGTATATAAATTTTATTATCCCTCAAAAAAGAATTAAATTCTCACAGTTTAATTTTTATTAGATTAAATTAATTATAAATAATATATTGTTATCATATTCTCTAGTTCTTGTGTTTTACCCAATATCATTTTTCATTCAATTCCATTTTTCATAATTTTTATTTCCATTTATATATTGGATTGAAAATTTATTATTTCAAAATGAATATTTATGCATGACCCATCAAATGAATCTATTGCACCTAGAATCTATAAGTTTTATAAGACCGTTCATATAATTTTTTGTAATTATTTAACCAACATTTATTTATTTACACATTTTTAATTTTGTTTCCAATTTTAGTTTAATCATTTTTAAAACAATAAATCTGACATATTATTTACCCATTTTTGTTTATGATAAAGATAAATAAATTGATTAATTTTTTCAATGAAATGATTTTTGAAAATCTCATCTGGTGGTGGTGTGGAATATATCCAGATAACACTAGATTACATTCCAAGTAACCCATAGTTAAAAAATGTACTAGTGTTGAATTCCCCAATAATTAATTCGATATAAATTCAAGGAGTGTACATTTAGTACAAAAAAGTCATTTTTTTACCCCATGTGTTAAACCAGATAGTCTTGAAACATTCAACAATATTACATGTTGTGTAATAGCCATACATGGTGTGTAATCCATTAGTCGCATATATGTCATATATCTTCTTACACAACCTACCCAATAGGTGACCATATAACTCAGAGACCACATGATGTGTATCCCATGTACATGATGTGTAATATTACATTTTTCCATGGAAAATATTGCACATAGTGTCTCTAAGATTGTTTCTTGGATTGACAGGTAAAATACTTCATGCCATGTATCCTTCATTTACACATAGTGTAATTTTAACAATTTATCATTAATTAAAAATTTATTTATCAAACAATAAAAACTTTATCAACATGTTCTTATCAGTGGTCAGTTTTTTATATGACACACCACATGATGAGTATTAAAATTTATAACTGTATAATTAATTTCTATCAAATGTTCGGAACTGCATATCATGTATGTGTCATATGATAGTTATTTCCTTACATACATTGATGCCTAACACATGAGAGAAAAATAACGTAATCAATATAATAATTAATTTGATAGTATATAACATGAATGTATGTGATGAGTCATCTATGAAATAAATATTAAGAGTAAATGGTATACTAATATAGTATATATACGGTATTTCGATGCGTACCCACCATGTTTCCTCCAATGTATATTTTGGTTCATATGTAATTTTTAATAAATTTATTTTATATTTTATAAAATTTTGATTGATTAGAATGTCAAGTAAATTTAGATGTAAATTATATATAAATGAATATATTTATTAAAGAATATAATTAATTAATTAATGTGAAATATTTATTAAATATAAACAATTATAATTGAATAGAAACTTTATAAAATCAAAAATTGTTTTCATTCATGTGGATTCTATTGATCTTAGAACACAACATTTAATGTGATTTGATTCGTATTATTTATTATTAATTTAATTTATTTGAATTCTTTCCTTCACCTCTATTTTTATTTAGTGGTCTGTGTGACAATTGTTTATTTTATGTAATTCATTTTCCTCACATGTGTGTGAATAAATGAAAATGTAATTTATGGACCTCCCATTTTAGTATATGATGTTCAATTTTTGATATGATAAAAAACTAATCCAAGAGAGATACATCTATGGATAAGTGGAAATCTAAAACAACAACCACAAATGGTTCAAGGTGTTTTTTCACATGGAAAATGTTATTTTATGATCCCCGAGACAAACTAATAATTTGTAAAATATTGATGAAACTGATCCTTTTGTGATCAAATAACACCATTAGAAATCTTCATTTGTTATTTCTAAAACTAATTTTATACCTCTGTAAGAAAGTTCTTCATAAGGGAAAAAACTCAAAAATATAACTATAAATAAATTAACAAATAGTATTTCAACATATATTTTAATAAATAACATTTTAGAACTGAATGTGTGAATTGATTCATAAGAATCATAACAATGATAATATAATTGGTGATGTAGATAAACCAATTAGAACAACAATTTTGTTGAGAAATGATATTAAACATCTATCATTTCTATTACATTTCCAATCTAATAATCGTGTTGATTCTTTAGGTAATGATGATTTGATTAACAAAATTCATGATGAAATCAATGTGTTTGAAAGGATCAATTATTAAAATACGGTTGAACATCCTAATGATACATCTATAATTGTCGACTAATGGATTTAAAGAATTAATGTGATATAATGGTCTAATTGTTAAAAATAATGGTAAACATTTTTCCAATGTTAATAATAAGAAATTTCAATTAGATAATAGAGAAACATATGCCTAGGTATAAGGACATTAACTTATTCTTCTACTTATTACCTTATAATATTCATAAAATTTAATATATTTTAAATATATATGAATTGTGTATACTTAATTTTTATTTTCTGAAATTTTTTTATTTATTACAACATCCAATTTCTGAAAATAAGAAACATACATAACATATTCATTATATCATCCTGACCCGGGACCCTGCTGAACTGGTTGCCGGACCGGCCACCACATGTCCTCAAGCACGCCTCCCCGTACGCCAGAGGATTCCGACTAGTAGTGAGGGTCTATGGATAGTCAGTGGGGAGACTATACCCTCATTTTAATGTTCAAAAATAGACATTGACAATAATTAGAGGAAACAGTCTAATAATGATAAAGCATCGAAAAACATATTTTATAAATCTGGTAAAAAGAAATGGTCAACCCCATATTATACAACAGATGCATGCATGATATGCTAATAATACAAATGTACACAAAAATGAACAAAATATCATTCTTTACATTCCATTGAATAAATAAATTAATAATGACTCAAATCCCCATGGGCGATCTCATCGAACATCCCGAGCAGCCGCTCGGTCCTTTAATCCTATCTCCCTAGTAAATGAAAATAGCAATGTCTTACAAACAAATTAGATCTACTCGGGTACCTGGTGTAATGGTGGCCCATGTAGGGAGTGAGAAATAAATTATAGTAGGCTGGGACCACCGGTGTCTACAACAAATCTAAACATTTATTAAATAACTTCTTACATGTGATGGAATGCATAAATAAAGTAAGAGGTACAAAGTAACTATAAACCCAAGAACCTACTTCAGCCCCCAGTTGGTGTCTGAATGTGCATTATACATTTTTCAATTATACTCAACAATAATTACAAAATAATTTATAATATATTAACTATCACAGTCATAATAAATTATAACGGTCTTGAGATTTGGACTACACCCAACATCTCTTGTATATGTCACTCACCACAGATGTATATAAAGACCATCTAAGTAATCAATTTAAAGTCTAAATCCCATCATGTGCTTTGGCTTGGATAACACATCAAATATTATTCAATTTAATCTTTTATATAATATGTTTTAGTCCATCCACTAAAAGTGGTTCACCCAATCCCTAAATAAGTCTAAACCCTTTCTCATAATCAATTCAAAAATCATCATGCCACAACATCCTTCATTTAACATTTACTCATTTCATGCATGAACTATTGGACCCCAAGTGCAATGATAATTAATGGATGAATAACATCACATATATCACCCTCGTGAGTATTTGGAGCGTCAGTCATTTTCTCACAACCCATGGGAATTTGGACCATCAGTCCTTGTCCCATAGACGAAAATTTGCATGCAAGTTTTGTGTAGAATGTCATGCCTAGCACACGATGAGTATTTGGACCAACTGTTCATGGCTTCCAACCCATTTATCAATAATACATATACATCTTTCATTGGTGTCCAACATCATGTCTAACTCCCTGTGAGTATTTGGAGAATTTTTCCCGATCTCAGAACCCATTCATCAATCATACATATACATCTATAATTGGTGTTGAACATCATGTATAACACCCTATGAGTATTTGGAACCTCGGTCCTTGTCTCACAACCCATTCATCAATCATACATATATATTTATCATTCATGTAGAATACCATGTCTAACATAGGAAAACCAATCCCTTAATTTATTCAATACTTAATTGAAAACACAAATCAGTCTTCAGATAAGTCAACAGTTAATTAACCATTCAATATCTAATTAATTAGTAATTAATTACTCATAGAAAGACAACTAAATAATTAACTTAGAAGTTAATTTTCCAAATTCAATATCAGGTCTGAACCTGTCATTAAAACAATGGTTCACCAAGGACATTAACAATCTATAAGAACACCATAATTATCTCAAAACATGCTGAACAAATCAATGATATTTATTTTCCCTCTAACACAACATATCATATCTCTAATCAAATACATCAAAGACAACTTAAGGAATGGAAAACTAATACGCATCAAAAGGTACTCCTAAAAATCAATCGTAACAAACAATAAATTCAAAATATAAATATAATGCATGCAAATTAATGAATTCAACAATTAATTAATGAAACCTTATCCCTTTAACCAAACATCTATTATTTATCCATTTACCATTTATCATGTAATAATTAATCCCTCCATTAATTATTACCTATTTCCAATTATCTTTCGAACATGTAAAATATTCGATATTTTGAATAATTTGTAAAAGCCAAAATATTATTCCAACTCATGAATTTATAATTAATCCAACCATTAATTACCCTACTACTCAATCTTTCTAGTAAAATCATTTAACTATTTAATCATATAAATTTAACCAAATTAACAAAAATTTCTTAAACTCAACACATGTTTAAGTCCTCACTTATCTCATATAGGTTGAATAATTTAATACCATAAAAAGTGTCATTCATTGACATATCATAATGAAGGAAACTCACATTCATAAATTATTTAATTAAACATTAATTATTAAATAAAGTGTAAAAGATTTGTGACCCTATCTCGGGGTTTTGACAGATAAAAAAATGAACAAGGAACTCTCAATAGAAGAAGGATGATTCATCATGAACCTGCCCTTGATCACATCTCCTAGAAAGATCAAGACAAAAACTCCTATACTTGTCATCCACACACTAAGATTTACCCATAACGGGTGTATATCTAAGAAATCTTGTCAATAGTAGATGTAGAACTAAGTAGATCTATGAAACCGAACAGGAATGAAGAAGAACCTCTACCTACCACAAAAATTCAGCTACGATTTTCCAAGAGAAAGCTTTAGATCTCCTCCAAAATGTTTGGTAGAGGTTTTAAAACCATCAAGGAAGAGTAATCCAGCATTACGACAACTTAGGAAGAAAATAAATTAGATGCTTAATCGTATGAGATCCACTTTTTTAGGATCTCATATATGTGACCACACGTTTTTCTCACATGGTTAGTAAAACTATGTGCTAACTGTGTTTTTGTTACTACCTCATCCACCCCTATAGCATGACCTTATCACAAGGTCTCTGCTAAATGTGTGCCACCCATGCAAGAGATACTATCTCAAAACTTCATATACGCATGGTTTGTCTGCACGGTTTGAAAAAACATGCATCGCCCGTGCGACTTCCCCTTGACCTCAAAACCTCTTTCGATGAATGAAATACGACATATTTAGGTGTTCCAAACTAATAGTAAAATTTTGGAACTCGGCTTAAAAAGAGTGTCTCTTTGATAAACATAAAAAAAATAAATTTCAGAAAGATTTGTAATTTTAACCTGGTTTAAAAACATAGGATCTTACTTTATACCCACCTTGAAGACTTCTCGTCCCCATGAAGCCATCAGAAACCGCTACTAAAACCACCAACATACCAAGGTCATTTAATCTCGTTAGAAGTGACGTGTTATGTTCCCAAGGCCAAACACACCTTTTAAACTTCTCAAACCATTTGGATAAGCCTTTTTAACTAGATCCAATGATTAATAGAAAGCTTAAACATCGAAACAGATCTTATATCTTAGGTCATTAGAAGTACCTTGTCAAGGTAAAATGATAAGCATAAATCAAAAAACCGAATAGGTTTCACATGCATCAATAAAAAGACGTCGCAGAACTAATAGCCACATTTATCCTTTATTTGAAGACATTCATTTAAAACTATTCGAAAACCATCTTCAATTATAATGGATTTCTTAACAAAGATCTGGTAAAATTTCCATGTCAGGACATTTCAAGGATATTTTAAAAACAATTGTGCCCAAACACGAATATAAAATTAGTTTAAAGAATCAACGCATATCTCGTACTACCCATATTAAAACAACTCATAATGCACAAGACCATTTAAACTGTAGTGTGGCATAAGACCTACTCTATATTAGTATCTCCATGATGAGTTCAAGATAGAGGACATGCTCGTCATGTCCAGAAGAGCACATTATGATAAAACAATGTCATGACTATGATAAGCCAATCCATTACTGGACAACTCTGTTCTAAATGCTCGACATCACCTGCCAAAACATTCATCATGAACAATGTAGCAATACCCACCTTAGGATTTTCCATCACGTCTCTTGAAAAGATCAGCTGCTCTCCAGCATGTAATATTAACAACACGATCGACATGTCAAAACACCCAAGTCATTAGAAAAGCATTCCATGTATATATATAAAACTGATTCTTTAACACTAATGTTACTCAACATGGTGTTGACCTGAGACCGTACACAACATTACAAAAAATAATTATTACGGAGTCATATTTCCACTTATAACAATTTTCCTAGACGATGCCATAACCGGTCATACATTACTAAGAAAAAAGGGTCAAAAGACCAACAAAGTAGACGACCATGCCGAGAAATGTCTAACCAGCGAGCAAAAAATCAATATTCGATGCTCAAGCCCACATCCAGGTCAAGAAACACATCACCACTCGTTCAAACAAGGGTGTCATTGGAAATTGGAAGTCCTTCCGGGGACAACGCACTCATAAAATCCCAATGATTGAGAAAATCCATAGCGCTAGCAAGGCATTTATGTTCCGAGGGTGCTACTGACCGCAGGATAGCCCCTTATGAAGAAAAAGTGTCAACCCTAAACCGAGTAGCTTCAAACAAGTCACAAGGCTCAAAAGACATACATAAGGACATTGCTATGTAAAAGAATGCCTATGAAAATTACTCAAGCTTCCATTCCAATGAAACTCAAAAGATGTATGAACTACCCATTACATGAGGGTTTTAATCAGTGGACACCACAATAGGTTAAATTTCTAGGCCTCTTTAATTTAATCTCATTTAATATTTAATCGTTAAACTATTAAATCAAAACATCAAGTACAATTTTCAACACCCCCAAGAAAAAACATGTAAGATTCATAAAACAACTTTTTTAAAACATTTACATTTGCAAACAGACAGGTATTAAATTTTTATCACCCAAATGGGCTATCTCATAAAATCACTTCCCAACTGACCTACTTGGGTCCAGTTTCATTTTAAAAGCTAACTATTTCATTTCATGTCAAAATTAAACATATTTCAACTTTATAAGAATTTCACATGACATCATGCCATCACATTTAATATGAGTCATCATTTCCCAATTCCTGAATCACTCATTCAATCCTTGGATTGAAGATTGTCTTTCATTAATCAATACCAATGTCAATTCAGAAAATAACATGATCCACCTGATAGTCAAAATAATATGGGTGGCCACCAAATATCAATAATACGCTCGTACAACTTATCGCTAGATATTGGCTCCCATTAAACACAATATACATTTATTCAATATTTTTATCTTTAGAACCACTTTCACATATCAAAACATCACTAACATGTTATAATAAACAGAGACACAATAACATGTTATAACACGGAAGCATGTCACAACAACGAAGCATGAAATAACCATGGTAGTACAGAATATAAACACTCAATAATGTTAAATCTATCAACATAACATGCAATTAGAGAGGCATGCTAAAGCAGATCAAACATGGCATTGCACCCAACAAACACAATCCAAATTTGAATGCATCCTACAAATGCAACTACTTCGCAGGTTATACACATTAAATGATAATATATATGTGTCTAAGATGATGAATGTATGAAACTTATTCCATTTCAGGATAATAAAAATATAATTTTAAAAAATTTCAAAATCAAAAAACAACGGAAAATACACCAGTCACACAAGGTGAAATCATTTCAATTGTAACCTTTAATTGTACAAATATCAATTCCCATCCCAGGCCACTTGTTCATTTCCCGTACATGAGGTGATCAGTCCCAAGAATGGCTCATAACCCATGAATAGACACATTTCTAGTCTCCTATATACCAACCCAAAAAAAGTATGGTAAAAGAAAAAGAATGAATCCAAACCCTCTGATACCACTTTGTGACGTCCCTACTTAGGTCACCCTTGATCAAGTGGCTATACTGGTCTCTAAATGACCTCAAAAGTGCCTCCCAATACGACAGAGGCTACCGACTAAGAGCATGGTACAATGGATAGTCGGTGGGGAGACTATACAGACATTTTAGTGTCCAAAAATAGACAAATGAAATAAGTTGTGGAAATGGTCTAATAATGATAATGTATCAAAAAACAAATTTTATAAATCATGTACAAAACAAATTGTCAATGCCAATTTATACAGAAAATGCATGCTTGGCATGCAAATGATAAAAAAGAAGAAAACATTGAACAAAATAGAATTTTTTACATTCCAATGTAGAAATAAATAATTAATTTCTCAAATACCCAAGGGTGAACTCGTTGAGAATCCCGAGAATCTGCTTGGTCCATTACTCCAATCTCCCATGTAAATGCAAACAACAGTGTCCTACAACCAAATAGGATCTACTCAGATACACTATGCATTGGCGGCTTGAGTAGGGCATGAGAAATAAATCATAGTAGATCGGGACCATCGGTGTCTACACAAATCTATACATATAATAAATAACTTATAACACGTGAAGGCATGCCTAAATAAAGTAGGTGGTACAAAATAACTATAATCCCAAGTACCTGCTTCAGCACCCATCTAATGTCTGAACGTGTATTATAAATTTTTCATACATACTCAACAATCAATACCTTATCATTTATAGTTTACTAATTATTCCAATCATAATTAATTATGAAGTTCATGAGATTCGGCATATGCCCAACATCTCCCGTATTAGTCACTCACCACAGATGTGTATAAAGACCATCTAAGTAATCAATGTAAAGTCTAATTCCAAGCTTGTGATTTGGCTTGGATAACACACCATAAGTAATTCAATTTAATCATTCATATACTAAGTCTGAGCCCATCCACTAAAAGTGGTTAACCAAATTCATAAATAAGTTGGAACCCTTTCTCATAATCAATTCACAAATCATCATGTCACAAAAACCTTCATTAACCAGTAACTCATTTCATGCACAAAAAATTGGACACACGGTCCAATGTTAATTAATTTATTTAGAACATCATGTCTATTACCCTCGTGAGTATTTGGAGCATTAGTCCTTGTCTCACATCCCATGGGTATTTGGAGCATCAGTCCCTGTCCCATAGAAGTATATTTTTTGCAAGATGGGTGTAGAACGTCATGTCTAGCACCCTATGAGCATTTGGAGCATCAGTCCAGATCTCACAACCCATTTATCATTCATATATATACATCTATAATTTTTGTTGAACATCATGTCTATCACCCTGTGAGTATTTGTAGAATCGGTCCTTCATTCACAACCCATTTATAAATCATACTTATACATCTATCATTGGTGTTGAACATCATTTCTAACAACCTATGTGTATTTGGAGCCTCAGTCCTTGTCTGACACCTCATTCATCAATCATACATTTATATTTATCATTGGCGTAGAATACCATGTCTAACACCACAAAATGAATCCGTTAATTAATTCAACAATTAATTATCAACACAAATCTCACTTCAGATAAGTCAACACTTAATTATCCATTCAAAATCTCATTAATTAATAATTAATTAAAAATTAATTATTCTTAACAAGACAAGTGATTAATTAACTCAGCAATAAATTATCCAAATTCTTTAACAAGTCTGAACACGCCCATGCAAACAATTGTTCATATAGAACTTTAACAATATACAAGCTCACCATAATGATCTCAAAACATGCTACACAAAGCCAAGATATTTACTGACCATCTCACACAACATATCATATCCCTAAATAACTACATCCAAGAAAACATAATGCATGGAAAATTAATACGCATCAAAATGTGCTCCCGACCAACAATCGTTACAATCAATAAATTCACAGTGTAAATTTAATGCATGAAAATTATTTAATTAAACCCTTAATTTATCAAACCATATCTCTTTAACAAAACATCAATTTGTTAACAATTTACCATTTAAAATGTAATAATTAATCCCTACATTAATTATTAGATGTTTCCAATTATCTTTAGTACTGGTCAAATATTCGATATTCCCAATAATATTTAAAAGCAACAATCTTTTTCCAACTCATGACTTTATTATTAATCCTACCATTAATTACCCAATTACACATTCTTCCCATTTTTATCATTTAACTATCTAATCATATCACTTTAACAAAATCATCCAAACATTCTTAAACTCAACACAAGTTCATGTCCTCACTTATCTCATGTGGGCGAATTATTTAATAACATAAAATTTTAATTCCTTGACATATCACAATGAAGGATTCTAACATTCGTAATTTATTTAAAGAAACTAAAATTCTAAAATTATGTATTAATGATTTGGGACCCTAACTTGGGGTTTAAACGGAATCCAAAACAAACAAAGAACCCTCAAGAGAAACGTGTTTATTCTTCATGAACTCGTCTTACATAACATCTCAAAGAAAGAACAATACCAAAACTAATCATACTTGACATCCACACACTTAGATTTACCCATAAATGGTGTAGTTCTATGAACCCAAGGGAATATGAGAAGTAGATCTATGTCAATATTAGAAACCAAACATAAATGATGAAGATCATCTACCTACCCCATGAATTCGGCATCGATTTTCCAAGAGAAGCCTTTGGATCGCCTACAAAATTCTTTGGAGAGGTTTCCCAACCATCAAGGGAGAGAAATACCGAGTTATGTCCTCTTAAGAGGATAAAAGAACTATATAGAAGAATAAAAGTGTGAGATAAACTATTTTAGGTTCTCAAATAAGTTACAACATATTTTTCTCTCATAGTTAGACAAACCATGCACTAACTGTGTGTTAGATACTACGTCATCCACCCCACATAAACAACCTCATCGCATGGTATCTCCAATCCGTGCACCAACTATTTGGGAGTTACTGTATCAATGCTTCAACTACGCATGGTTTGACCACACTCTTAGACAAACCATGTTTCGCCCGTACGACTTCCCCTTTACCACAAAACATCTATTAATTTTCGTAAAATGACATAATTAGGTGTTTTGACACTAAGAGTAAATTCAAGAACTCGGTTTAAAAAGAATTTCTCATTGATAAACAAAAAAAATAATTTCAAAAACATTCATAATTTTAAAGTGGATAAAAAATATGTGATCGTATATTCATAATCTTACCAAAGAACATTATAGACATAAACAATCTCTTATAGATTTTAATGATAAGATAACTAGATTTTTGATGCAAAACAACATTGTTAAGGGATCTACAGGTACAAATATTTTTATAAATAAAATAGAAAAACAATATGACTTTACAAATATCTATCGATGAGATTATATTTAGTTAAATTCAAAAATATTTAGCAGATTCTATATCAGATCTTTAGAAATCATATTTTGAAATGTGTTTGTTGGGTGAGATAGCCTACATTATAGGTTTTTGAAGTTTCCAAAAAAAACCAGAAGGAACGTTTATATCTTAGAATTTGTAAATAAAAGTATTTCTAAAAGAATTTAGGTATGAAAACACCAAAAGATTATAACTCCAAAAGGAACCTCTAATACATAATTCATGATGATGAAAGGAAATATGTTGATCAAAAGGAATCATGTGGTATGAATGGAATATTACTGTAATCAAATCCAATTTGTCTCGAATTAATGATTTCAATATTAATATATTATATATATCAATCCAATTAAAAATAATTTATATATAAAGTAGAAAAACGAATTATTCATTATATTACAGGATCTATGAATTTAGGCTAATCTTATTTATCTAGAAATGATTTTGATAAAAACTGTTTTTCTGATGCTGTTTTTGTGGCTATAAAATTGATAGGAAAAGTACTTCTAGAACATTAAATTTTGTAGGAGATTCTATAGATACCTAGTTATATATGAATCAATACATAGTATTACATTACACAATTAAATCCAAATATATGGTAATTCTATGTTTTTGTGCTCAACTGTTGTATATGAAACACACACTCACTGACTATATAGTGATATTTTTTACAACTCAAATTTTTTGTGATTAAAAATGTTCTATAAAACTAAGTAAAATCACATGAAAGCTTGTATATTATAAGAAAATATACCTTCCATATAACATACATCAGGATAATGAAATCAAATGATATATTATATTACAATTCATTACAATGTAAAAACAATTTTCTAATTTATTTATAAAAGAATTTAGTTCTGATTGATTTGAATACATTAAACAGAAGATAAGAATGATCAATCTGATTTGATTACTCATATATAATTATTTTTATCAATCCCCTTAAAATTACAATCTTATTTTTCACTGGTAGAGAACATGTGATTTTATGCATCTAAAACATTATTTTCATAAAAAATTCTGATTTCTAAAAAGTATATGTTTTTATATTTACTTTTTTAGTGAAAAAATCTTTAAAAAAATTCATCAAATTGTATATAGTTCTTATAAAATCAGGGGTGTTATTATATGAGTTATAACATTGAGGATCTTAAATTAAAAAAGGGTTGCATGTATTTAATTGTTATTACATTTTTTTTAGAGTTATGTTTTGTGATTAACAAAACGTGGGGGGTGGGATTTTGAGTCAGAAGTATTAACTCTTACTTTTTCATTCCATATTATTGGATTTCACAAATAGTTATTTCAGATAAATATTTTCTAACCTTATATTTTACAAGTATCATAGTATTTTTTATTATTTTTACATTATAACGAATGTATAAATAATTCAATTTAATAAAAATAAAAATATTACTATTCATATCAATCAAGCGGAATGATGGTATATATGATACATCGAAAAATATAGTGGTTGGATCAGTGGTTATAGTTACAACTTACAGAACAAATTCATGTCCATTAGAGTAGAATCTGACCATCGTATTGAGGGAATCAATGTGATTAAATGGGAGAGATGGTTTTGATCAACATATTAATGGACTTTATTGTAGGGCAAGACATAACTTATAGAAGGTTCTGAATACCATGGAAATATTTAGTATAGATTTATTATTTCCAAGACTATTAATGTAAATGTGAAAAAGTTTTTATAAGTATGTAAGACATTCTTATTATTATAAGATTTTTTATATATTTTATATAAAATATATTTTAACTATTGTGAATGTGTATAATTATTTTATACTTGAAATTTTTTCACAATATTTTATCAGTGTGTATAAGAAACTAATAAACTCTTATTAAATTGGAAAATATCATGATTTTATTATATAACTCAGAACATCACTCAATCATTGAGTATGATCCTTTTTTTATTTATGGGTTTTTAATTTCTGTCATAATTATTATTTTAAAATTATCACCCTCTTAAATACATAAATTACTCTTTTGATCCCTCAAATTTTGTTCTGTTTAGGATTCTTTCAAGCATATTAGTGGTTCCATATTAAATAAAATAGTGGAGGGTGAATTGGTGAATCATAATAAAAATAGCCATTGAATTTGATGATTTAATTAATTAAAATGATATACATCACTGGAATTTATCATTAGGTACATTTAGTTTTCTCAAATTCATTTTATGTGGATCAATATTTTGAATCTTAGTTTTCATTAAAAAAAATAAATAATTTTTCTATTTTAATAATTAAGAAAAAAAAATAAATTTTAACAAGTTATTAGAATTTGGAAGAACTGAACAACACAAACACCATTGTAAATTATATTTTTCATCCCAAAACATAGTTCCAAACATTTAATAAAAAAAATTCAACTGTGATCTATAACAACCACACGCTCACGACTTTTATGTGATTTTTCACTTATCTCAAAATGTTAGGGATAACACCAATTTTGATCATACAGATTAATTTGTTTAAATGATAATTTTTTTAATGATTAAAATAGATATTTCATGAATGAAATTTAAATTTCTAGATATTTCATGTCAATAAGAGATTTTTTTTCAGTTTAAACACAAAAAAAATTGATTCATCAATAATTGTAAAATGTTAATAACATTAAATAAAACCTTAATATATAACATTAATTCCAAGAATCAAATTAATGTTTTTTTATTCCAATTGATAAAAAATGATTCAAGGAATGTTATCCTAGCTTTTCACATCAATCCAATATATTTTAATTTTTTTCACTCCTTGATGAGAGATATGTCATTTCAATAAAACTGTAAAATGAAAAATGTTGTTTTCCATCAAAATTAGTGACATGATAATCTTCTTGATGTAGATATGATTATTATATATTGAAAATGACATGGTGATCATTCTCCCATAATTTCATGTCAATTCAATTGTTCTCTCTTGGCATTATTCTATTTTAGGTGATTTTTCACCCAACACTAAATTCAAGGTGAAAACCCCACTTTAAATCATAATAATCAATTATGGTATCTGATTGATTGTCTAATTAATCATTTATTTTTGATGATATAATAATTATTTCCAATGATTTTATGTCAATGAAATTTTGATTGGTTGGTTTTGAGACCTAACCTAATTAGTTTCCCATTAATAAAAAATGTTAATAATGATAAAACATACATTCTGTTATACTGATCAATCTATTCATAAAAAAGAATATTTATTGATTAAAAAATATTGTATTTATTCCTGAAATAATCTCTATGATTATAAAATCATTGTAATATTATTTTATTTTTTTACCCCTCCCCCAATGGGAGATATTTCATTTTAATAAAATAATGAAATGATACTCATGATGTTCCATCATATTAAAAGACACTATAATATGATGGATGTGGCACTGATTCCAATGGATACAAAAATTCACATTGATCATTCTCCAATAATTTCATGCCAACAACATTTTTTTTATATGGTATTAAACCATTTTATGTGATATTTCATTGTACACCAAATCTAAGAGACATACATGTATTTTTGTCTTAACATTCAATTATGGTATCTAATCAAGGTGACAATGAATCATATATATAATATGTTACATTAATATATGTTTCTCCGTATTCTTGTCAATCAATGCTTGTTTGGTTGGTTTTTACCCCTAGAAACATAACTTAATTCATACTAATCAATATGGTAATAATGTTGACATGTGATTTATTCCAAATAATTATCAACGATTTGACGAGTGTTCTCCTTGATTTTCAAATCAATATTAGTTTGTTTTCTGATTTTTGAGCCATCATGATGGGAGATATGTCAATTAATTTAAACTATATGATGTTACAATTTATTTTCCATCATATCATGTGACATGAGAATTCGATAAATGCAACATGGACTAATATATATAAAAAATGTCCCATTTATTTTCAACCCGCAAATTCATCTTAATACAAATTTGTTTTCATGGTATCAAATCCCTTTATTTTACATTTTACAGAACTCCAATTCTAAGTGAAAACACCACTTTTTAGCATATCGACCAATTTGGATATATGATATATGTGTTGATTATTCCTAAGGATTTGAAATGAAATAAAGATCATTGAATTAGTCGTTCATTGAAATCATAGATAATCTTTCAATTATGATTGAAAACTAATCCTAGTATATTTCTACATTATGATTCATAATCTAGTGATAAATCGTTTTTAAAAAATAATTAATAAAATAAAGCAAATTGAATTTCACAATGTATATTTAGAATAAAATTATGATTTTTTGGAAATATAAAGATAAAAAATCAAATAATGGTAATTTTATTATGATTTCTCATCAATATAAATGTATTTATTTGGTTCTGAATAACCATGTTTTCAGAATTCATTTAAATGGAAATCTATGATTATTTGCGACATTAATTAAAAAAATTGAGATATTAAATTTTAATGGGAAACTAAAAGGATAAAATGAAACAGAAATGCTTGATCAGATTCATCATATAAAAACTTGTATTCTACAACAATTTCTTGTAGTATGAGAAAAAAATTTAATATAAATATAATAAATATATTAAAAAACTAATATAACCCAGAATCAAAGGATCCCCTACATCATCACCCTAGAAGATATATTTCCATCATGCAATGACCTCATCTGGTATTAGTATATTTTCCTTTTTGATAGGACGTATATAGCCTCTATATTTTACAACGACTTTTTCATCCCATCAATAATTGGGGCCAAGGCCTTTGCACATGAAACTATAGAACATGAATTCTCTATTCCATATGTAATGTTATATCCATGTCCATTATGATTGATGATGCAATGAAATATCTTATCCATCGACATGGAAAGTTATCGATTGTCTTCTAGAAGATATGTAAACATAAATATAAATAGATCATGTATAATATATAAATATAAATATCAATTTCTGTATATATATATATATTATTAACTATTACATGATCTTATTATAAGATCCATAACCCAGGATCATTTTAATCTCGAGTTATCTTCCACAACAATATTCTATAATTTGGTGTACCTTACTGGTGTAACTATAAACAAATTAAATATAACTATAGCACACAAACTATATTAAATAATAAATATAAAAATGAAATGAAAATTACACCAGGTCAAACATAAGACTTCTGATGAATCCCACACCAATGAGGTTGTCCCTACCTCACATACTCTTATTTTGACACACCTACGCCAACTACATTCAGTTAATTGAAATATAAAACATGTTAAATGTTACACATTATTTGAAATATATAAATCAATAAAAACCATGATCATTGTCATAGCCTCAATTGTACAATATGTATCTATTTCAGGGAACTGATATGGGTGAACACCTCCCAATACATTATCATGAATGTCTTTGGAACCTTAATTTTTTACCCATTGATCCCTATTCAAATCTAAAATTATAATATTTCAAAATATTAATAAATTTTTTCAAACACACGAGCTAAATCATGTTTTTTATAACTCTTAGATTGTTCTATTTAAGAAATAGTTATCACAAATTTTATTATTTTTTATGCATAACTATGAAACTAAATTTATTATCTCACCTAAACATACCTTCATTGTCAATGTAATGTTTCATGAAGAAAAAAAATCCCAGTCATGCATAGTTAATGGAAATATATTTTTTGAATTGTTTCATATTACCCATCATGAAAATAAATGAATTTGTCCTTTCCAATGGGATGGTATGTCTCATTTAATGATATATCAAGGGTCTTTTATTGATTAAATCCCAAAAACATGTCACTCTTATGAGAGGAAGATGTTGTTGAGCCGAATCCTTTTGAAAAAGATTTCATAAATAATATTTAAGATGATAATATATTTTATTAACTATTAATAGAAAATATAAAAACACAATTACTTCCATTCATACAGCATCTCATGAAATTATGTGCCTCTATAGAAAATTGTGAATATACTTCCTATTCAGCAAACCTGGATGTAGTCATACAATGAATTAATATATTAATAGGCATACACTATATATCATGGAATGAGTTAGTAAAAATAGAAATAGAAATGAAAATGGTTTGTAAAGAGTTTAGAAATTGAAAATAAATTTAAAACCAAATAATCTGGAAAACATCATACCATTCACTGCAAATGAATATTGATAATTTTTCCTTCAACTCTCTCAAAACAAATTTAATATCTTGTTCACATTGATCTAAAATGTGTTGATCATTCTATTGTGAATAAAATAAAATAGTCTCATGGTCATCTTAATTAATTGGAAACAATCCTCACCTTTATATTATCATAGAAAAATTCAAATCTGGATTATATATAATGGTGGTGAGTAAAACATCTTCTACTATAGATATCAAGATGAAAATTATGTTACTAACATGTTCTGTATATATAACATAATTATAAATTTCTCCAATGTAAACCTCATATTATAAAATTGATTTCTTGGGACTGGATCAAACTAATAAAAAATTAACTATATTATTTCAGCCATTCTTGATATAGAACATTAATTATGAATTGCAATAAGCCATAGTAATGACCATAATCGATATATGGATAACCCTTTTCATGGTTTTCTTAATATTTTAAGACTTAATTTTTTTTTGATTTAAATGAAAAGGGAATTATAATCTAATTATTTGTAACAATTAGTTTTTCTATATGGACCGTCAACTAGTTGGTTAAAACCATCTATCATAGTATGTAATGAAACTCTTTATTTTTATGTACCAATATATTTAATGAAATTAAATAATTAGTAATGAATAATATAATTAATACTATACTAAAATCATAATGAATATGCAATTTTTCATACAAAATACTAGAACCAATCATGAAATGATGCATAAAGGGAATTTTGATTCTAATAATCATTAGCACAAGGAATATCTTGTAATGCCCTGAACCCATTTACCTAGAGTTGGTGAATTGTTACATAAAATTGGCACGATCACAATAGATCATGTATCGATAGACCGATATGTTTAGTATTCATTGATGTTGTAGTTACATACATATGTTTTACATTATATAATGAAATAATAAAACATTTTCTCTTCAATGAACACACTCATATCCCATTACCAATCTGTGCAGGTCAGTCATAATATACTTATTCACATCCTGGGAAAAATAAATCATATGAAAGGGGTGAGCTCAGATACACAGTAAGTATAACAATATAGAATAATCATTCATAAATAAGCATAAAAATTTAAGGAAATGTATAAGAATAGAACACAAGCCTTTTAAAAATAAAAAATCTGAATTATATGGAAAAGAGAAATCAAATAATTGACTTTAATTATTCAAATGCATATTCTATTAGAAGAATAACCACATGCAATATCAATACTAATTTCATAATGAATAAATGAATAATTTTAGACATGATAACCACATTTTCAACGCCTCGTGGTATGACTACAAATAAAAATTTCTTCAAGTCGATGTGCCACGTCAATTATGTTTCTCATGAGACCTTTTGATGCATTGAGGAGCTATGGTGGCCCCAGCACATCACTTACTATATCTAATTCATTCCTCATATGAAAAGTTTGAAACATAACATACACATTTCTATTAAAACATACATAAGAAATGTCAATAATTTGACCATAAAAGATGACTGTTATAACATTAGAACATCAATAGTCAGACATATCAAAAAACCATCTATATAATAGGGAAGATTGTCTCTTAATAAATCAACATCAATCAAGCATAATATTGAATAAATAATGTTGAAATATATGAAATTAAAAATATTTTAGGGAAATATCCCAATCTATTTTGAAATAATATAAATGACATGTAATTATAACAGAAAACAACTATGTTTAAAATATTCTTATAATCATGTAATGGAATCTTCAATGGTGTTATAATTGCAGAAAATTGCCGCTCCCACTCTATAAGGTAAAAGAATTAATTTTTTAACTAGTCAAAAAGGTGATAAGGTGCATTGTTTGGAAAATGACAGAAAGATTCCTTTACAAAACTATAAAAATTCAAAAAAGGGTGTAAATGACTTTATCCCATATAGTAGAAAATATTATAAATGTTTTAAATATCATTTTTAAGAAAAAAATATGTATATGATAATTAATTCTCAGTAGATACTTTTGTTTAAACATCTTCATATAATAATGAGATTGTGAAAATAACCATTAACATGTACATATTCATAGTAGAGGCTAAATTAACCTCTTGAATAATGGTTAAATCATTTTTATTAATTTATACAATAACCACACACATAAATATGACATCACACATGTTCTTATAATATTGCACTGTTAATAATATTTTAGTAGTATCATTGTTTGGGTTTTATGAGATTCGTTTTCCTTTATATTTTTTCTTACATAAGTCATGTTTGTTATGGATACGATGTATTTTATTCACATATAGAATGATATCAAGTTCAAAAACATTATTTTCAATCATCAATTTAAAATTATTCATGAATTGTTACGATGGGGATTGAAATCACATCACGTCATGCAGACGGTAAGTCATACATACGTACAAGCGAAAATATTAGTCTATTGATGGTAAAATATTATGTAATATGGATGTTATATTATATATATAATTATTAACATTATATATTTATTATTTACATAAATTATACCCATTAATATACCCATACAAATAATGAAGTGTTGAATAATAAACTACCCCAGGACGTAGCGACAGTAAGACGTGTGTACGCACATATGGTGACTTTTTCATTCATTGGGTGTATAGTATAATAAATATGGTAGTACACTATTTATAATGACATCTCATTATGTATAATGTATTGGAGTTATTATTTTTGCTATGGAAACATCAATGAAAAAAAATGTTGAAGAAGAGAAGAACATTGAAATAGATGATGAAAAAATTACCTCTTCTTCTTGTTCTCCCTTTTGATTTGAACAAAAGGGCTCTATAGGATGGCTTTCTGATCAAATTAAGTGCTCTAAGATGAATTTAGGGCTGTTAGACTATTATTTCAGTAGGTTTTTTCTGAAATAATGGGATTTTGATGATTGAATTTAAGATTAGGTTATTCTAAGTTTTATACGAGAGGTGAGTGGCACTTTAGGAAAAGCATGAAATATTATTATATTATAAATTAAATTTCCATTTCATGTAGCTAAAAATGTATTTATTACGAGGATATTGTGTTTATGGGTCGAAATAGTTTCATCAAATAGTTGTTAGATAAGTTTAGGTTACCATATTAATCTTATCTCTTAGATTTATCTTTTAGTTAAATAGTTAACTTTTATCATGTTTTCTTGTATATTTATTTTACATTTTTAACAAACATAATATAAAATTCCAAGAGAACAAAGGTGGCTCATTAATAATTTATATAACCTTATCTAAGTCATTTTACCTAATTTTTTTAGGGATATTATATCATTCAATAAAATAGTATTAGTTTAAAAACAAATTTATGTCAATTTTGTCACGATTTTTTATTTGTTTTTCTGATAGTCATCAAAAAATTATTACATGATCCCAGTAAATATAATCAACCCTAACATGACATATTCACATATTAAATATGTGTATGGCATAAAAAATTTCAAATTAAAATTTTATAATACTTATAATATAATGACATTAATTATTTCATTAATAATAAAAATATTGTGTCATTATTGTGTAATAAATAAATATATTTATTTGATTTCTAAAAAATATAAATATAATACCAAGATTTTGGATATTTTTTTTTAGAATTAATATTTAGAGTAGAACACGTTAATTATATAAACACATATATAAATTGTTTTAATAAAAGAAATATGTTTATGTTACCTTTTGCTTAAATTAAATTTAAATTTAATACAATGTCATTTTCTAATACAAGTAGATCCATGGGGTCCAAAAATAGACCAATGAAATCCCATGGAAGTAATTTTATTATCCAATCGGGTTATGAAATTTTTTAGGGTAATGTGATATTATTATAATAAAAAAATTTACACTTATTTTACATTTTTCCCTTCAATCCTAGTGAATAAAATTGAAATGACCTGTAAATTTCAAGGAGAATTTTTTTCATAAATTTAATGGTATTTTATGAGTACACAGTTGCTGACAGCACCTGATTCCGACGCCTTGTGTTCCTGTAATCAATTTCTGAAGATTAGCTCGTATACATTCAGTGAACGAGCAAGCGGGTTTTTTCTAACTTTTGAGCCGGTGCTCGGAATCGAAAACCAAGGGCACTGTTGAAACCGAAACGCATGTAATTACTTAAGAAGACCCTTTCTGGTGTTGCGTTTTCTCAGGTGGTGTTGTTTAAATTTGTGGTTTAAGTGTAACTAAAATTAAAATAATAATTTTATTTCACTTGTAATAGGGTAAACCCCATTTGTGGGAGATTGGGGAGCGACCCACTAAAATCCTATATCTTGGTGGGATATTAGTGAGTTGGGGCCCACACGATCTCCACCCCTTCAATTCCCCAAATCCCACCTCTTAATTTTTGAAACCCCCCCTTAAATGTGTAACACTTCCACTTCCCCACTTTATGACATGTCAACTCTCACAATTACATTGATTGTTTAATGCTATTCATTTAATTTAATTTTGAGTTTTAGTATTTAAAGTTTTGAAAATGCATGGAATGTGTTAATAAAATATGATTTCTGTATTTTATTTGGGTATTGAGTTGTGGGAGGATTTTGGAGAGGATACTCAAATCTTAGTGTATCTTCATCTTCCTCCTTGAAGAACGTGAAGAATGTCGAATCGTCGTTTCTTCTTCCATCCGCATCAATAAAAGAGAGACGCTGCTTCCTTCATTGGACCTACACCGACGACGTATACAGATACTCACCCCACGACGTCATCTTCCATGATGAAAGCATCTACAAATTACTCCGAGGTAAGTTTTATGTTCAAAATTAATTAATTAAATTTGTGCTTTATTATTGTTGAGTTTACTCATTATTCGACCGGTTGGTACCAATATAACGGGAGGAGGTAGGACTGCACGAACCCGGCAGAACCTCCTCTAACCTTTGTTGTTGGTTTTCCTTCGTGTTGTTGAATGGAAGAGACGTGGTAGCCTTGAACCGCATGGGAACGATAGAATCATGGCCGGAGTGGGACGTGGTGAAGAAATGTGGCGCCGCCACGCTACACCGGAGAGGCCTGAGGAAGATGAGTCCAAAAGCAGGCCGCGACGCCGTCGCGCCGTTCTAGAACATTGAGGAGGGCCACGACCGGGGCGGGCCGCCGCAGAGGGGCGTGGCGCCGTTGCGTCGCGCTGAACTTGAATGATCCACGACCATAGGCCGTGTCGGTTCAAGGGGGAGCGGCTGGCTGGGCCGACAGCTGGAGCCAGCTAGAGGTGGGACACTTCAGGTTTGGTTGGCGCACTACAGGCTGACCATAAATGGCCGGCCATTTCTCCATCAAGGGGGGAAGCACCCACCCCCTCATTTTCATCTCGGACGAAGAGGCTGAGCTGCTGCCCACATGGGATGCGCCCGTTGTAGGCCGACCGGCCGCGGCATGCCGACCTACCATGCCGCCCGTTGGGGCGGGCTGCACCCAAGTGTGCTGGACCCAGACCTGGGTCAGGTCGACCTGGTTCGGGCCGACTCGGGGGGTCTTCCCCCGGGTCGGTCCATGCCCAAAACACCCAAAAATCGGACAGTTTCATTTAAACTCCCATAACATGGGATACAGACCTCTGATTGTCTCATTTTCAATTGAGAAGTGATCTATTGATTGAGATGTTTGTTTCAGTATATTATACACAAGGTTTTGGAGAACTTTGGGTTCAGCCTGGATGGTTCTAACACGAAACCAACCGAGCCCTCGGAGCAGAAACACTAATATCATGAGCTCTGGATATCTGATTGACATACCATCAACATTGTTCGATTCCTCTAAGTGAGACGGTCCATTTGGAATATTCTTCTTGAGTTTTAGACGTAGTTGGATTATGGTCAGGTAGGTTTTGACTTAAAAACCAATCAGACCCCTAGGATGAAAAGGCCAATAACTCTCAGACTTTTCGTCTGATTGATGCGCTATCTATCAAGTTGTGTTCATAATGTCGTGACGGAATACTGGGAAACATAAACTCTGTTCTATGTTATAGTTGATGTATCAACCCCTTGGATCATAGAGCGGACCCTCCCAAAATGAGCGTGTTATGTGCAGGAACCCTATAGCTGGCTGCGACATCAACTGCGACGACGACGACTGTACTGAGCGATCCTATGCGGGTAGGCACCCAACGATACTATGAGGGTCAGTGCATACCGATCCTGTGTGGGTCATATCCTATGTGCTTCAGCGCTCAGCGATCCTATGTGGGTCAGCGCATAATGATCAAGTGTGGGTCAGATCATATGCGGGACATTGCGGGGGTTAGTACATATAGATCATGTGTGGGTACGACAGCTTAGGTGATCCAGTGGCTACATCTCATCATCTAATCACTCTCTTCCATTGTGGCATAAATGCGTGAGCTATGTATTGACATTCAATAATTATCATCGATGTGATTTACTTGATATCCTATGAGGATTACCTTGTGATTTCATGTGCGGACTGTGTTGTATGTGAGCTCGTGAGATGGAGAAGAACTGGAATTGATGACTTGGGTATATATATGGCCATATACCTAAGTAGAATTGGTTGATTCTTCTTGATTGTTATCATTCCTTTGTGGTTATCCTTTTTGGTTTCTAGGAGTCCTTCGGGGGTCTTGGGGTCCCTACTGAGTAGCGTATACTCACCTCTACACGGGCTATTGCCGCACATCGTTGTGTTGGATTTAGATGACAGACAACATTGATCGAGGTAGCAGGACGGTACCTGGAGGAGGATCAATGGATGAGACATGCTCGGAGTGGACGACTGGAGCAGAAGAGTAGAGGAGACTATCTGTACCCACCTTTCAGGTGGGATTTCCAGAGGACATCTTGGACTCGCTGCTTTACTTTTATGCTATTGTACCCTCTTTTTAGTTGTACTTTACATTCAGTTTGGGTTTGTATACTGGTCCATTTACTTCCCCGCACTTACTATTGTACTTAGTTTAATTAGTGTTTTTTTATTCTTTCTTACTCTGTTGTGTTTGTTTTTTACATAAAGGAAATACCTTCCAATATATCGGGAATTACATCTTGGGTGCTAATCGCCAGCCCCAGGCCTACGGAAGATGAGCATGGGGTAGTCACGCCATGGGTCCCGAGGACGGTTCGTGAAACATTGATATTAGAGGAGTTCGGTTCTTCCACAAAACATAAGACTCTGATCATTTTCTATGTGAAGCAATAGTGTTAAGGGTATTTGAGTGTGGTTATCAGTCAAGGGAGTCCAGTGTTGGTGCGGTGGCTGACGTATCCATACTCCAGGACCCTGACTTCTGATTTCCGACTCAGTGCACGAAAACATTGATTGCAAGTGTGTTTCAAATGTTTTCTTTATGATTACATTGTGTCAGATCACCAGCTATACTACATGGACCGTGGAGCACCTGTTTCATTTCAGGATTTCCCCACGACGACATCCATCTTGTGTTCCGAGCATTGTGTGAGACGACAGCCCACCGATCGATGAGGCCTCGGTGTAGGGCCCTATTACAGCGGGGGCATCGACGATACCTCTTACCGCCGAGCAACCAATGCCACCAGCCTGCCGCTAAGAGTGCACGTCACCATAGTGCACTACATGAGATTCTACATCAGAGACAGCCCAGGTTTCGTGGGGAGACAGACCCTCATGCAGCCGAGGATTGGCCGAAGGCTGTTGTATGAGTTTTTTGGTTTGTAGGGACACAAGAAGAACTCATTGTGAACTTTGAAGCGTGTCTTCTACACGCGTTAGAAGGTTGATGGTGGAGCCTGATGCTACATGTGCATGATGAGGCATCACTTATTTGGACAGACATCGAGAGTCTCTTCAGCTCAGAGTTCGTTCCAGCCACCCTCTGTGTGGTGCACATTCAAGAGATTTACAGCTGCGGCAATGTAGCATGACAATAGTTCAGTACTCCATGAGGTTTACTAATCAGTCACGCTACTGTACAGACAAGGTAAGAAACCCATTCTTCTCGCCCCGGACTGAGGCATGAGATCCGAGCTTTGATGATCTCCCTCAGTAGTCCGACGTAGGTAGGGGTACTGGAGCGAGCCCTTATTTTAGAGAGAATTCTTGCTGAGCCTACACCAGTAGCGAGACCAACCACAGTGAAACATGTAGCTGAGTCTTCTGTAGTTTGCAGTCGACAGATGTCACAAGGGTCCTGGCAGACATGACCATAAAGAGGACGACCTCAGGATACTGGCTTGGAGGTGCGGGGCACACGCAGTAGAGCCAACCATTCGATGAGCAGATAGTGCTATGCATTCGTCAGGCAGGGCCACATGGTTCGTGACTGCCCACCCCGTCGTGCAGAGGAGCAGATGATGGTTGAGGGACCACCCAGGCAGAGGTAGTGGTTCAACCTTGGTGGTCTTCATGGAGCAGGAGGACAAGACAAAGGACCTGGCCGAGCAGCAGATGGTGGGAGATACATTAAGACTCTACCAACACCACCACCAGGAGGTCTACCCCGACCATAGGGAGTTGGCGAACAGAGGCAGGCTCGACGTCATGAAGCAGAGTCCTACAACCACGGAACACCAGAGATTATTTGAGGCACTATCTATGTCTACACTACCCTTTTTGCAGTTCTTATAGTCACATGAGCGAGTCATTCGTTAATTGTCGTTGCCCTTGTTCGAAGCTCGAAGATTTTGACGGAGCCGTTGACTCGATCCTTACTATTAGAGACTCCTGCATGAGCAGACTTGATGATTACTCATTGGTGCCAGTAGTGTGATATTACTCTAGGAGGTGAGAGCTTTAGCTGGGATATTCATGTAGAGGCATCGAGGCCTTACGATGTCATCTTGGGCATGGATTGGTTATATACAGTTCATGCTCAGATAGACTGTATTAGGCGCAAGGAGTGGTGTGTTTGCATATATGGGAGCAGTTTCACATTCACCTGTGAGAAGGGAGACTTTTCAGTGTAGGATGGACTCACGCATAAGAGAGGGCAACCGATCACTCATCAGTTGGCTAGAAACATCATAGGATTAGTTCACACGTGGAGTCTGGGATTTCCTATTATGGTGGATCAGTATTTGGACATTTTTTTAATGATATTCGAGGACTACCTCTTCACAAAGAAGTAGATTTCAATATAAACATGTACCCCAGGACAACAACGATATCTACACCATCATATCAGATGGCTCCTGCTGAACATTGTGAGCTATGGGTATATCCGGAGGACTTGCAGGGCAAGGGATTAATTCGACCCTGTGTTTCACCCTAGGATTCACCGATTTTTTTCGCCAAAAAGGCGGATAAGATCTTGGGATTGTGTGTTGATTATCATCGCCTGAATCTGGTGACTGTGAATAACATGAGTCCACTTCGGAATATTTACAACCTCTTCGATCAGCTCAAGGGAGAGTGATGGTTATCCAAGATAGAACTCATGGCAGGTTATCAACAGCTCAGAGTTAGAGACTAGGATGTGTAGAAAAAGGCTTTCAGATGACGATATAGCCACTATGAGTTCTTGGTTATGCATTTTGGCATAACCAATGCTCTAGCAGTGTTCATGAGTCTCATGAATAAGATCTTTCAGCCTTACATTGTTCAATTTGTCGTAGTCTTAATCAACGACATATAGATATACTCAACTACTGAGGAGGGGCACGCCTACCACTGGGGGGTTGTACTGTACACACTCTGAGAGCAACAACATTATGGTAAGGTCTTCAAGTGTCGGTTCTGGATACGTGAGGTCCACTTCATGGGCCACATCATTTTTAAGGTAGGAGTTGTGATGGATCCTGCGATGATAGTGGCAGTGCTAACTTGGGAGCAACCCAGGAGCGTGACAGAGGTCGGATGTTTCCATGGTTTGGCTGGATATTACCAGAGGATTGTGCCAGACTTCTCTAGAGTTTCAGCACCAATCTATGCTTTGATGAAGAAGGGGAAACCCTTCATGTGGTCAGATAGATGACAACGGATCTTTCAGGAGCTGAGAAAGTGAATGACTAGTGCACCCATCTTGAGGCTACCGGAGGAGAGAGTTGGGTACATCGTCTACTGCGACGTATCAGGGACCATACTCGGGTGTGTCCTGATGCAGGAGAGGGCAATGATCGCCTATGGATCATGACAGTTGAGGCAACACAACCAGAACTATGGTACCCATGATATGGAGTTTGCATCTGTGGTGTTCCCTTTGAAGATGTGGTGGTACTATCAAATGGGCGAGTGCTTGACAGTCAATTCGGACCACCAGAGTCTTAGGTAAATCTTCTCACAAAAGGACATGAACCTGAGACAACAATGATGGCTAGAGTTTCTTCAGGACTATGACATTGAGATAGACTATACACCTGGAAAGGGGAACGTAGTATCCGATTCTCTCAGTAAGAGGATGAGAATTCAACTACTTGGAGAGGGGACAGAAAAGCTAGTGGCTTTGCATATATCCTTCATGGATAGAGATGGATCAAACTTTCTACAGTCACTCCTCTACTACTTCAGCGGGTCAGAGAGGCACAATGTGGGGATGATGAATGTGAGACGTGGCATGCGCAGATTATCACTGGATTGAAACCTGATGGGTTTTCTATGGGAGGAGAGCATGGCATCCTTTTCAGAGGAAGTACCATTGTTCCAGCTGCACTATAGGAAGAGGTGCTGAGAGAGTTTCACACTTCAACTTTAGTGGTACATCCAGCGATAGCGATGATGTACCAAGATCTCAGATGACAACACTGGTGGCTGGGTATGAAGAAGGTTGTGGAAGAGTTCGTTTCCCGATGCCTCACCTACTAGTAGGTGAAGGCAGAGCACCAGGTACCAGTAGGATTGGTACAACACTTGGAGGTCCAAGAGTGGAAGTGGAATGGTATATCTATGGATTTCATGACTGGACATCCATGCACAAACAGAGGACATGAATCCATTTGTGTGATTTTCGACCGACTCACCACATCGGCTCACTTCGAACCCATCAGAGAGTAGGGCTTAGTGGAGAGCATGGGATACTTCTACATTCAAGAGATCTTACGGCTTCATGGTTTGCCATCATCTATCATCTCTGATCAAGTTTCTCGTTTTACTTCTCGGCATTGGAAGGGATTTCAAGAGGCATTCGGTAAGAAGCTACGTTTGAGCACCACCTCACACCCTCAGACAGATTGTCAGACGGAGATGACCATTCAGACTCTCCAGGGCATGCTCCATGCATGTGTCCTTGATTTTGGTCACAGCTAGGAGGATCACCTACCCTTGGTGGAGTTTGCGTACAACAACAGCCACCACTACACCTTTGGGATGGCACTATACGAGGAATTGTATGACCAACCTTACAGATCACCACTGTGCTGGACTGACCATGGGGAGTCCACACTTATGCGACCAGAGATGGTCCAGGTCATCTTGGAACAGATGAGGACAGCACAGAGCCAACAGAAGTCTTATACTGACAGGAGGTGGAGACGACTAGAATTCAAGGATGGTGACTACATTTTCCTACAGGTCTCATCTCAGCATGGATTACAGAGATTTGGAAGGGGCGACAAGGTGTCTACCTACATAATCAGACCTTTTTAGATTCTCAGCAGGATAGGCGAGGTGGCATATTGGCTAGCTCTACCACCTTAGTTGCATAGGGTGCCCGAAGACTTCCATGTATCCCAGTTGGGGAGATACGTGGACAACCTGATGCATTTCATCAACCACGGGGAGCTGGACATTGTTGACATGACTACTTTTGTAGAGGTCCCGGGGATGATCAAGGATCGACAGGCGCTGGTCCAATATGGGAGGTCGATTCCTCTAGTGCGCATTAGGTGGCAGCAGGTGATCCTCTAGGAGAGCACTTGGGAGTGGGAGGCTCATATGCATGCTCAGTACCATCATTTGATTCCCTAGTTTTTTATGTTTCTTTACAGGGATGAAAAGACTTGAGGTGGGAGTAATGTAATGACCCATAAATTTCAATGATTTTTTTAAATTCATTGGGATTTTATAAGTACACAGTTTCTGACGGAACCTGATTCCGAGGTCCGGTGTGCCCAGAATCAATTTCTAATGTTTAGCTCATGTACCTTTAGTGAATGAGTGAACAAGTTTTTCTATTTTTTGAACCGGTGCTCGGAATTGAAAACCAGGGGCACCATTGAAACTGCAATTCCAGTAATTGTTTAAGAAGACCCTTTTTAGTGTTTCTTTTTCTCGGGTTGTGTAGTTTAAAGTTGTGATTTATGTTTAACTTAAATTAAATTAATAAAACTTATGTATGGGAGATCAGGGTAGGACACACTATAATCCTTACTCTTAGTAGTATATTAGTGAGTTGGGGCCCACACAATCTCCAACCCTTCAATTCCCCTAAAACCTCTCTAATATTTTGAAACCCACCTTAAATGTGTAACACTCCCACATCCCCTCATTATGGCATGTAAAATCTCACAATTAAATTGATTGTTTAATGATATTCAATAAATTTAATTTTGTTATTGACTTTTCGAAGTTTTTAAAAAGCATGGAATGTGTTAATAAAATAAACGTTTCTTATTTTATTTGGGTTTTGAGTTGTGGGAGGATTTTGGGGAGGGTACTCAAAGCCTTTTGGATCTTCATCTTCCACCTTGAAGAATGTGAAGAATGCTGACATGCCGTTTCTTCTTCATTTCGCATCAAAGAAAGGGAGACGACGCTTCCTTCATCGGATGTACACCGACGACGTTTTTGGAGCCTCACCCCGCGACACCATCCTCCGTGATGCAAGCTTCCATGAATTACTCTGACTTAGGGGTTATGTTCAAATTTAATTAGTTAAATTTGTACTTTTTTTTCATTGAGGTTACTCGTTCTTAGACTGCTTAGTACCTATATAATGGGAAGATGTTGGACCACACAAACACGATCGAACCTCCTCCACACTTTATTGTTCGTTTTCCTTCGTGGCTTGGAATAGAAGAGATGTTATATCCTTGCATGGCACGGGAATGATAGAACCGCGGCTAGAGTGCGCTGCTGTGAAGAAATTTGGTGATGTCGCACCGCACTAGAGGGGCCGGAGGAGGTCGCGGACAGGAGTGTGCCACGGAGGAGGGGCGCAACATCGCCGTGCCACACCAGAACACTGAGGAGGGCCACGGCGGGGGCGAGCCATGGTGGAGGTGTGTGGCGTTGTCGTGTCGTGACAGTGGTGGAGGAGATGGGGCCACAGGCCGCGACGATTTGGGGGGGGGAGCGATCGTCTGGTCCGGCCGTTGGAGCCAACGGGAGGCGAGAACCTTTACGTCCTGTGGTCATGCTAATGGCCGGCTAAAAATGGCCAGCCATTTCTCCATGAAGGGGGGATGCCCCCCCCCATTTTCCGCTCGGCCGAGCTACTGGCCACGGGCCACACAACCGACAGGCCGACCGGCCGCGCCAGGCTGGACCGCCCGTGGGGCCGGGCCACGACCAAGTGGGCATTCCCTGGGATGGGTCTCCCGGTTCAGGCCAACCTAGGTGGTCTTGGGCTGGGTCGCTTCGGGCCCAAAAACCGGCTAAAATCTAATAGTTTCTTTTAAACCCCCATAATGTGGGATACGAACCTCCGATTGTCGTACCGTTAGTTGCAATGCGATACTTGGATCGAGATGGTCGTTTCGGTATATTATACTTAGGGAGTTGGATAACATTGTGTATGGCTGTGTTTTTTGAACACGAAACCAACTAGGCCCTCGTAGCGGAAACACTTATATGTAGAGCTCCGGACGTCCTATTGATATACCGTCAACTTTTCTGGATTCCTCTTTGTGAGATAGTCCATTTGGATTAATTCGATTGATGTTTGGATGCAGTTGGAGTACGGTCGGGTTAGTTTTGACATAAAAAGCAACCGGGCACCTGGGACTAAAAAGCCAATAACTCTATGATCGGGCATCCGATTGACGTGATGTCTGTCGCGTTGTGTTCTTAATGTCAAGACGGAACATTGAGATACATCAACTCTGGTCTACATGATAGTTGATGTATCAACCCCTTGTCTCATGGAGCGGACCCTCCCGGAACGAGCGGGCTGTGTGCGGGAACCCTAGAGTTGGCTGCTACTGCCACTGCGACGACAGTGACTATACCGAGCGATCATTTGTGGGTTAGCACTTAGCGATCCTGTGTGAATCAGTGCATACCAATCCTGTGTGGGTCATATCCAGTGTTGGTCAGCGCTCAGCGATCCTGTGTGGGTCAGTGCATAATGATATTGTGTGGGTTAGATCCTGTGTGGGTCATTGCATGTGTTAGTACCTATTGATCATGTGTGGGTACGACATCTTAGGTGATCTAGTGGCTACATATGATCATCTAATCACTCTATTTTATTGTGGAATACATGTGTGAGCAGTTTCTTGATATTCAATCATTATCTTCAATGTGATTTACTTGATATCCTGTGTGGATTACGTTGTGCATTCCTATGTGGAATGGGTTGTACTTGAGCTCGTGAGTTGGAGAATAACTGGAATTGATGACTTCGGTATATTTATGGGAATATATCTATGTAGAGTTGGTTTATACTTCATGATTGTTATCTTTCGATTATGGTTATCCTTTATGGATTCTGGGAGGCCTTCGAGGGTCTCATGGTCCTTACTGAGTAGCGTATACTCACCCCAACACGGGGTATGCCCGCACTTCATTGTGTTGGATTCAGACGACGAAAAACTTTGATCGATGTAGCATGACAGTACATTTATGTGGATCACATGACGAGACATGATAGGAACAGATGGCTGGAGCTGAGGAGCAGAAGAGACTATCTGTTCCCACACTTCAGGTGGGATTTACAGATGATGGCTCAGACTCGCAACTTTAATTTTCTGCTGTTGTACCTTATTTTTAGTTGTACTTTACTTTTAGTTTGGGTTTGTATACTGGCCCATTTACTTCCCCACACTTACTATTGTACTCAGTTTACTTAGTGTTTACTTCTGCTTGCTTACACTGTGGCGTTTGTTTCTTACTTAAAGGCAATGCCTTCCCATATATCGGGAATTATGCCTTTAGTGCTAGTCTCCAGCCCCTAGCCTATGGAAGGTGGGATTGGGGTAGTCACGAAATGGGTCCCGAGGACGGGTCGTGAAAATAATATTTTCTAAAGATACTATTCAAAATGACTAAAAAATAAAAGATACCTATATACACAATTTGTAAATTATGATTCCAAATTTGGAACCCAATTTCACAAATTCAAAAAACAAAAGTCGTAATTATGAATTTAAAATTAAATCTCGTTGTTAGAACCAAAAAAATGTTTTTTATGAATTTTAAACTATAATATAATATGATTGTGTTTATGTACAATATAAATGTGAAACTATATCCAATGACCTAAATTATAATAAATGATAAAAATAAAATCTAAAGGAACATTAAAACCACAAAAATGTATAATTTAACACTATAAATTATTTTGATTAAAAAAATTACTTTTTAATTAAAATTTAATATTATTCAATCTTCAACATAATAAGAAAGTTATCTTAAAAGTACCAAAAATTCACCATAAGATAATTATGAAATTCCAAATCTAATTAATAAGTCCATTTTAAAAAATAAATTTTATTATATTTCCATATGTCAATAATTCTATTCATTACTAATTCTTAAACTATTAGTTTGATTGGTCATGGTGTGCTAGTACATGAAGTTGCGTACATAGAAAGATATTGAATTATTCAAAGAGAAATATATCATGGAAGATTGCGGTGTTACAATCTTCCCACCATCAAATATTTTAGTCCTTGAAATTTCTAAAGTATTACTACATAAAATGATTTGTGTGGTTCTTCATCATAAGATCCTCAGGCTCCCATGTTGCTTCATCCATTTTATGGTTTCTCCAATGAACATTAACTATATGAGTCATCCGGTTTATCAACAAATGTTCTCTTGTATCAAGAATTCTCATTGGATCTTCACAATAAAACAGATCAGGAACTAGCTCTATTTCATCATAGATGAGTACTTGTGTTGGGTCAGGTAGTTATTTTCACAACAGTGATACGTGGAACACATCATGAACTTTGGAGGGAATTTGTAGCATTCCACAATGGTAAGCTACAATTCTAATTCATTCCACAAATTCGAAATTTCCTATATAACTAATAAATAATTTACCTTTCATAATTAATCATATATGTAACACGCCAACCCCAGTTACCCAGAGTTAGTGCATTATTACATAACATTGGTATAATCACAAGAAATATTAAATCTCCAAAGACCGATTAGTTTAGCAGCCTTAAAAACATTAGTTATATCCATAAATTATACATTACATCATAAAAATGAAAACTAAAACAACATAGTCTCCATTGTCCACACTCATATCACCACATACTATCCCTGCAGGTCATTCATAAATTTCTTCTTCACATCCTGGGAAAGTTGAAACATAGAAATGGGCGAGCTCAGATTCTCAGTAAGGATAACAATATAGCGGAAAATTTCATTAATAAGCATAAACATATAAGGGAATGTGTAACTAAAACAAAATGTTTTTAAACTTGAACATCAGCATAATATGGAAACGATAAAATGAAATAATTCCACTTACTTATTCACATGGATATTCTACTAATTGAATAATCACATGCAATATCAATAACCACTTTCATAATGACGGAATGCATAATGCAAGAATATGATTACCACGTAGCCAAGGCCTCATGCCATGTCTACAAAATTTTTTTTGTCAAGGCCTCTTGCCAAGACACTATTTTGCCTCATGAGACTTACCAATGCATCGAGGATCTATAGCGGGCTCCATCCGTCACTTACAATGTCCAATACATTCCTCATATAAAAATGATTAAACATATATTAATCATTCGTATTAAAACATGCATAGGAAATGTCAATACATTAACCATAATCCATGAATGGAATAAAAATAGAACATACATAGTGAAAAATATAACAAAAACATCATTTTAATAAGGATTTTTTGTATTATAATAAATCAACTTCATATAAACTTAAAATCCATCAAAGGATGTTGACGTAGACGAAATCGAAACTATTTGAGGGAAATATCTCTTTTATTAAATCATTTAATGAACACATAATTATAATATAAAAAATTTACTTTGAAAATATCCTTATAAGATTTTAAGGGAAGCTTTGATGATTTTATAATGTTGGAAAATAGCCGCACCCACCGTAATAGTTAAAAAAACATTATTACCTTAATTTTGTCGAAAAGGTTAAAAAAGACATTGTTTGGAAAATGTTAGAAAGATTCCTTTATAAACATCTTATAAAAAGTCAAAAAAGGCTATAAATGACTTTAACCTATATACTATAAAATACTATGATTATTTTTAAATACATTTTTATGAATCATGGATGTGGATGATAATGATTTCCCAGTAGATAATTACGTAAAAACAAAATCGGATAATGAAGTGATTGTGAAATAAACCCTAACCTTGTACTTTTTCATGGATGATGGTAGGTTATCCTCCTGTATAATGGTTGAATAATTGTTATTAAAATATAAAATAATCATATATATATATATATATTAATATGTTATCATATATGATCTTTTATCATTTCTTTTTTAATAAAATCATAGTATTATCGTCGTTTTGGGTGTTAACTTACTAGTTTTCTTTTATATGTTTTGTTTCATAAGTCATGTTTGTTATGGATTGGTTGTATAATATTCATATCCAGAATGATATTAGGTATTCAAAAATTATTTGTATCCACCAAATAAAAAAATTTCTTGAATGGATACGATGGGGAATGAATCTCATCGTGTTTGTGGAGACGGAAGTCCATATGTACGCACGAGCAAAAATATCATTCTTTTGATATTAAAATAATATATAATTGGATGTTATATCCTATATACATAATTATTATCATGTTATATTTATTATTTACATGAATTATACATCATTATTATACCCATATAAATAATAATATATTGAATAATAATCAAACCACCACGTGGAGACAGTAGGTCGTACGTACGCACGTATGGTGACATGTCATTCAAGGTATTGATAGAATAATGAATTAGTTTGTTCCATAATTATAATAAATTAATAGAATATATAAGATATTGTATTTATTATTTTATAATGGAAATAATAATGAAAGAAGAAGTTGAAGAAGAAAGGAACAATAATGTTGGTTGTGAAAACATTACCACTTCTTCGAGTTCTTATTTTTGATTTGATCAAAAGGGCTCCTTTGGAAGGAATTATGATAAAAATAAGTCCTCTAGATTGAAGTGAGGGATGTTGACAGTGTATTTGGGCAAGGTGTTTCCAAACCAAAAAGGCTTTGATGGTGTGAATTAATGAAAATGGGGAGTGCCATTTTATAAGAGGGTTGAAGACTCTTTTGAAAAAACTCAAAGTATTATTTTATAATAGAATCATATTCTATTTATAAAGGCTCCAATGTATATTATTCGAAGTATAAGGTGGTTATTTGTCGAATTACTTTCAACCAATAGGTTTTAGAAAGTTTTGGGTCAATATATTAACCCTATCTTTTAGTTTTAACTCTATGTTAATTAGTTTGACACTTACCATGTCACTTTGTATTTTTATATTATAGAGTTAATAATATTAATATATAAATACAAGATTCTCCAATGTGGTCCATTAATTACATACCAATAATTATATGAGTCATTTTACTGAACCATATATTTTTAGGAACAGAATATAAATTAATAATATAATATTTGTTTTAAAAACTCATTTATGTCAATTTTGACACTAATCAATAAATTTTTTTAAAGTCATAACAACATTATTAATTCGAAAAAGATTCATTTAAGAAATACTAAAATGTCATATTAACCAATAAATGTCATTTATGCTATCAAAATATTAATAGTATATTTATTTTAACATTTATATTACCAATTATTTGATTCATTCATTTATAAGAAAAATACTGCATCATTATTGTGTCATATATATTTTAACTTTTTAAATGTCTAAAAATTATAAATAAAATAAAAATATTTATGAAATTGTTCTATCTTTCAAATTAATATATATAATAGAATATATAACATATATAACCCTATGTAAAAATTCATTTTCTAAAAGATATAATCTTATGCCATTTTTGTATTTACTTTAACTTAATTATTATAAAGTGTACCTATTACCTACAAGTTGCTCCATGGGTTCCAAAAATCGAACCAAATATACCCATTGTCGAACATGTATCCACCAATAAAGTTTGGGCACGTTTTAGGGTAATTTAGTATTATTATATTATTATCTGTTACCCGTATTTACAGGATTTACCCTTTAACCATAGTAAATAAAATATTTACCGATGTAATTATTCAAAATGTATAAAAATAAATGTTTCCTATTCACAATATTTTTACATACTGATTCAAAATATGGAATCCATTTTAAAAAATTCAAAACATAGAAGTGGTAGAAATTAATTTAAAATTAATTCCTGCTGTCAAAACAAAAAGCGTGTTTTTATGATATAATAAATTTCAAAAGATTGACACTTGTATATGTCCGGTTTAATTGTGAAATTATGTACAATGACCAACACTATATTAAACTTTAAATATATATTCTAAATATACTTTATGACCACTCAAATTCATAATTTATCACTATTATTTATTTTGATTAAAAAAGTTGTATTTAATTAAAATTTAGTAATTTTCACTATTTATGAAAATATAAAAGTTATCCGAAAAGTACCAAACATTCACCCTAGGATAAAATCGATATTATGATCCCCTAAATGAAGTTTTTTTTGAGAGATAAAATTTATAAAATTTCACAATGTAATTATTATTATTCATAACGACTAGTTCGATTTGTTGTGTTGTGTGTTAGAAATCGAAGTTGCGTATACCACACGCTACTGTACTATTCAAAGAGAAGCGTACCGTGGAAGAATGTGATGATACATTCTCCCCTCCTTCAAATAATTTCATCCTTGATATTTTTAGAAATTTACTGTATAAAATGGCTTGGGTGATTATTCATCATACATTCCTCAGGTTCCCATGTTGCATCTTCCATCTTGTGGTTCCTCTATATATCTTTTTCTAGATGAGTCTTCCGGTTTCTCTACACTCATTCTCTCATATCAAGAATCATGGCGGGCTCATCGCAATAAGATAGATCAGGTTCCAATTCCAATTCCTCGTGAGTGAGTACATGCATTGGGTCAGGCATGTATTTTCTCAAAAGTGACACGTGGAACACATCGTGATCTTTGGAGAGACTTTGCAGCATCCCCAAATGGTAAGCTATATCCCCAATACAATCTAGAATTTCAAGAGGTCCTATGTACCTGGGACCCAATTTACCTTCCTTTCCGAAAAGTTTAACTCCATTCCATGGCGATACCTTTATGAAAACTAGATCTCCAACCTGGAACTCCAATTCCTTTCTTCTGTTATCTGCATAGCTCTTCTTCATACTTCGAGCTACTTTGATGTGGTTTTGGAACACCATCACCTTTTCCATTGATTCCTTCACTAGTTCTAGGCCCACAAGTTATCATTCACCAACATCATCCCAAAAGGTCGGTGTGCGACATCTCTTTCCATATAACGCTTCATATGGTTCCGTATAAATGCTTGAATGGAAGCTGTTGTTATAAGAAAATTCTACCAGAGATAAATATTGATCCCGCATACCCTGAAAGTCAAGTGAGCATGATCTCAACATATCTCCTAATGTTTGAATAGTTCGTTCTGATAGTCCATTTATTTGAGGGTGGTAGGCAGTGGTCAAACGTAGTTCAATATCCATGGCCTTCTGAAGAGTCTTCATGGATCATGAAATAAAACGAGGATCACAATCAGAAACAATCGATAGTGGTACACCATGAAGTCCCACAACTTCAATAATATATAGTCTTTCTAGACGTTCAAGTGGTAAATCCTCCCTTATAGCACGAAAATATGCTAACTTAGTTAGACGATCAACCATGATCCATATTACATCCTTCCTTCTATGAATCATTGGTAGTCCCAAGACAAAGTCTATCGTAATATTATCCCATTTCCACTCATGTATGGGAATAGGATGTAGTACTCCAATAGTTTTTTGCCTTCAAGTTTTCACTTGTTGACAAACCATACATCTTGACACAAAATCTGAAATCTCCCTTTTCATGTTGTCCCACCATAATGGTTCCATCAAATCACTATACGTTTTTGTGCTCCCAGGGTGTATAGAGAAATTGGAACTATGGGCATCATCCAACAATTCCCTATTTAAATCAGGTATATCAGGAACACAAAGTCTACTCCAAAATTTCAAAATTAAATCTTCATACACAAAGTCAATCAATCTCCCATCATTCACAAAATTAATCTTCTTTTTAAACTCTTCATCATCGACCTAAGAAAACTTTATCTTTTCTAGTAATGATGGTTTGGAAACCATTTGAAAATGATTTGATGTTTCACTTTCAATAGTGATTCCCAAATCCATCTTTACTATATCCATGAAAATAGGATCCCATTCGACTCTCATCATGTTCAAAACTCCATGAACCATTCTACTCAAAGTATATGTCACCTTATTTGCCTTCCTCGGGTGGTAGTGTATTGTGAAATCATAATCCTTGAGTATTTCAAGCCATCTTTTTTGACTCATGTTGAGTACTTTTTGATTGAAAATATACATCAAACTCTTGTGATCGGTATAAATCTCACTTTTTCCCCATAGAGTTAGTGTCTCTACATCATCAAAGAAATGATCATAGCTGCTAACTCATGATCATGAGTAGGATAGTTTTTCTCATTAATTTTTAGCTATCGTGATGCATAGGCAATATCCCTATCATTCTACATATGGACACAACCAAGTCCTTTCATCAAGGCATCACTATAAATAACAAACCCAGCATTACCCGATGGTAGAGTCAATATAGGAGAATTGACTAATCTCATCTACATTTTGTCAGAACAAACTTCACACTATTTTGTCCAGACAATTTTAACCCCATTATGTGTGAGATTTACTAATGGGTTAGCAAACATGGCAAAATTCAGGACGAAACGTCAATAATACCATGCTAAACCAATAAAATTGTGTATCTCAGTTATACTCATTGGTGCGGGCCATTCTTGGATTTCCTTGGTCTTAGAAGGATCAACATTAATTCCATCACTGGAGACAATATGTCCAAGAAAAGAAATATCTTGAAGCCATAATTAAAACTTGCTAAACATCCAATATAATTCATGTCTTCTATGAGTCTTTAGAATAATTCTCAAGTGATTTTAATTTTCTTCATAGATTTTTGAGTATACTAAGATATCATCAATAAATACCACCACAAAATCATCAAGATATTCCTTGAAAAATCTATTCAATAGATCCAGGAATACAGAGGGTGCATTAGTCCATCAAAAAGACATTACTATAAACTTGTAATGCTCGTAACTTTTTCAAAATTCTGTCTTTGGAATGTCTTCCTTCTACACACACAACTGATGTTAACCAGATCGAAGGTCAATCATTGAAATGTATTGATCTCCATGAACTTGGTCAAAAAAATCATCAATTCAAGGTAGGGGATAATTGATATTTATTGTTATAGAATTGATCTTCCTAGAGTCAATGCACAACCTCATAGATCCATCTTTCCTCTTAACAAAAAGGACATGGGATCCCCATGAATAAACACTAGGGAGAATAAATCCCTTATTACTCAATTCCTCATGTTTTTTCTTCAGTTCAACTAATTCCATAGTGGCCATTCTTTAAGGGGTATTCGATATGGGCCTTAAACCATGAATTAAATAAATGGAAATATCAATTTCTCATTCTTGAGGACTATATCAAATTCAGCCATGGGTATGACGATGAGATCAGCAGATAAAGAACATTTATATGACCTAATTGGAACAAATCCACATTACATTTTAGCAATGATACTTCCCTTAGGAGTTTTGACTGACAACTCCCTTGTTAAATCAAATTGGAAATATCTAATTTTCTTAGAAAACTGGGAAGATATTTAACAATGCGATGATCCAGAATCAAATAATTCATTTTCTAAACTTGAGGAAACTCTTAAATTACCTCTCACCCTGTCTTTATGAGCTTCTACCTCAGCAGTAGTGATAACATAAGCTTGGCTTTGATACCTTGGCCTCTTCTGAGTAATTTTCACCTAACGCTTAGGATATTAATTTGAATAATGTCCCCTCTCTCTAAAATTGTAGCATTCCACGTTGATAACAACTCTCTTTCCCTTGCAATCATGATCTTGGTGGCCTTTTTAACCACACTTGTAATAGACACTCATTACCGTCAAGCAAGTACCCGGGTGTTTCTTCCCACATTTTCTACAAGACTGATTTTCAACTTTTCCCTTCTTCTCCTTATTTACATTTCCAGATTGATTAGAAGATCTCTTCTTCTGTTGCTTTGCTTTAAAGTCAGATGACTTAGAGAATTCGTTTTACATCTTGATAGCTCACGAGACAATAAATTTGAATGACGAGAAGGTCTGTGAGACTAATGCTTGACAGAGAAATGGTTTTGACCAATCAAAGAATCGATCACTCTTACTTATTGGGTTATATTTGTAATCTGCTGCATACCTAGCTAACCTTGTAAATATAGCCTCATACTTTGCAAAATTCTCACCCATTTTCCGCCTCAGACTCAGAAATTGCCATTCCATATCAGCTCGAAGGTCTTAAGAAAAGTATTTTTCTAAAAACAACTCTTTGAACTCCCTCCATTCAATATTTGATACTTCATCACCTTCCTTCATGTTTTGTATCAATGACCACCATTGATCAACATCTCTAGTTGGGTGATAAACTTACATGACAAATTTTTCCATTTCCCTACTCCCCATGGCCTGGAATATTTTCTCTAAGGAATTTATCCATTGCTCAGCTACTATGTGATTTGTACCCCCATTGAATATTGGTGCTTGTTTCCTTATGAAGCTATCAAACATTGATCCTCCACGCTAAGGATCATGGTGCTCCATACAGGTAAGGTTATTATTCTTAACCAGAGTGAGTTACCCAAGTACAACAATTAGCTGTTAATCACCAGTTGCATCACTAGATCCCCTTTAATTATCTTGAACATGATGCAATCTTTATATGGAGTGCGTGCATTGATACAGTTTCCCTTCCATCCACTAGGCGTCATTTCTAAACAATGTCATAAACTAGATTAGTTTATGAATCAAAATAAATAATTCTATACTTTTAAAACACATAACATAAATTGAAAAGTTTTTGAATATAATCCATAATCATAAAAATATTTTCATTGAGGGGGTATATACTAATAAATCCTTCTTAATGATTTGTAAATCAATCATGAATTATACTAAGAATATCCTTCGGGAGTTTTGTATCCAAGAGTGCAGCAAGGCCAATTGTCGTGTAACAGGATACCCCAGGTCAAGCTTGAAACTCTTTGTCAGAGTTTTCACGTATTTTTTTTGTGTTTTGTTGAATTATCTAGAACCTTCAAATTAAAATTTGATATTTCTGAACTTATTTGAAGGTGAAATAAAATATATGTGGCTTGTGTATGTCAACTTTTTATAAATTTTTATCCATATATAATATTTACATTTATTGCTTCATGGGAAATACAATTTCCCCTCTATAATATAACCTGATAAATATTTATTATTCTAGAAGTTGTGGATGGTTTATAATATAATTGATTATATAATGAAGAATTCATTCATTTAAAATTCTAAGGTTAACATACCATCAACCCCAAAATTATTTAAATCATCAATCAATGGATGAAGGTAAACATCAATATTATCCCCCATACATCTATGTCTGTCATGACGACTGGAATGTAATAAAAATTTTAGTTTTTTAAAAATAAATAAATGATGATTATACAGAACAAACATCATGGGCCATGTGTTTTGAGTTTCACCAAGGAAAAGACATCAATGAATTTTAATTTTCAAATACAAACATTAATATGTCATTATTACTATCTATAGAAAAGGTAGGGTTCCTCTAATTAATCATCTTCATTATAAGAGATTCTGTTGTGGGGGTTAGCATATAACTATCCTTATTTTTCTCCTTGCATAATCTCTTTAATTTAGAAACATTATATGAAATAAATAAATTTTTCAACCTTAAATTTAGTAGAATATGATGCATTTTATTTATAGAAATCTATTTACCATATTTCATAGTCTCACAATGATATGTCTAATTTCAACAATTATCATTCCACATGAATATCCATAAAGAATACATTTATTCACATTGGATGTTACTTTTATAGATAACATACAATGTGTTCCACATAAATATATGGTCTCATATGAGATTCCTACATTCCTGTTAAACATACAAGAATTATAATATTACTTCAGAATCGTTGCATCAACAAGAAGTTCATATTACAATAACACTAGTATCATGTTGAACAATGTGTCTAACCACTAATTCAAATCCTTGAAGTGAAATAACTCAATGATAAATAAATTACAATATGTAGTACACTATATATATATAGTTGTGTTTGCGTTTCATCAAATATTTCATAAGAACTCATTGAATCATGATCTACACTAGAGAACAGATTGATCTCATCTGTATCAATATTTCAAATTTAATTCCTGTAAGGATCCAACCCACTTAACATTTCTCTAAAAATTTAATGCATTAGTTCACCCATCATTGCATCGACATCCATCTGAATACATTATATTCAATGAAAAGGAAAATATTATTCCCCATAACAATTCCAACACAACGAATTTTTCATATCCTCATTAATGAATTTGTTTTTCCTCTTTTTATATTGTGTGATTTAAAATCGATTTTCTCATTTCCTACATGGTCAAATTATGTAATCCATTTGAAATCCTCTACTGAAATATATAAATTTCATATTTACCTAAATGTTTTCATTATACATTGTATTTTTATTATCAATCCAAATATTATCCATATATTATTTTACGGACCCCCTCCTCCCAAACGATTACCCCTCTCGATCTAGTAATTGATCAAGGAGGATAGTGACCTCCTGGGTCCTTCAGCTAGTATGCCTTAGTTTTGAAACTATCATTGACAGTATATCAAACATATAAATCTGAGGCATTTCCCTCTAATAGAAACATTTATTATAGGGATACAAGAGAGATAATCCAAATAAATCATGATAATTAATATAAAACAACCCCATGTGTATATAAGTAATATTAAATGTAACTAAAAAAGTACGAAGGAAACTAAAATTACAAAACAGGTAAACTCAAAAATGGCCACAAAGCCCAAACAACTCCTATAAAACCGCAAGCTAGAAATAGCTATCATGATGACTAACATTATCCTACTGACCTAAAAAACAATTTGTAAATACATTGGGTGATCATAATAGTAAACATATTAGGATCCTCAACATAGACTCTCATTCAAATGATAATGAAACCACTGTAAATCCCAATGAATAATTACGTAATCATATACAATTCCTAAATTGACATACTAAGTACCCATCCTCACCATGGATATCATTCAAGTGGTAAATGACACAAGATATATTATATTATAATCAAAAATAAAAATGAATTCCTGCATCCACTTCCCCACTAGTGTGTTGTTATGATCAAACTACACATGTACTGATCTATCTCACTCCAAGAGAAGCATGCATGGAGATAGTTAGGCTTTCTATCATGACATGCATTTCATTCATAACATCTTTTCACCATCTTATGAAACATATTAATATAATAACTTATTTATTTGGGTCCCACCAAAGCCTGTATGACATGTATTATACATCATGTATTATACCCCATGCCATCACATCCCATACACCATGTATGGTTACTCCAGACAACACAACCCATACACACCATACATATAATAATACTTTGGATACTATAACATGAGATAATTTTTTTTAAATAATCACATGCCATTACATCCCTATACAGACATATACATGGAACCTGACCACTATGCATACTAGAACATAATACAATTTGTAATAGTGAACAGGACAAGAGGTTGTAGTCAGTCACCTATCCCTCACTAACCTAGATGCTAGGGAAAATACCCTACTATAGTCAATCGGGTGTAATTCACCGTAACGACATGTGTGGGTAGCATATGAAATCAGAAAACATGAAATATATAGTATATCCCATGACCACACTATATACATGAACATAGTACTAGGTTCTACTATAGTTATCATCTCTCGGACACCCGATTGATACTTCTAATGACTATACCCTATAATCACTGGATAAATTAGATAAGATACATTAAAATAATTATTTTATATGTATAATTCAATTCAAATTATTTGATTCATAATCTACTAATTAACAGTATTTTGACTGTATTTTATTAACCATCCACATGATGTCCGTGAACTCTAAGAATAATCCATCTTAGTACATGGTTTACCAAGATTATCCTTGAATTTTTTATTCTATCAATAAATAAAATGATGTGTTTAATTTTTTTAAACACTGTAACCATTCAATAATTCCATTTACTCTCAAAAGACATACTAAGCTACCATTACATGATGTACCCAAACACATCCATCTACCTTAAGCATCAGGGAATGAAATGTATGTAAAATAAACTCCAAATCATGTAGTCATGAAATTGATTAATAAAAATCAAAACATATCATAATTCAGAACAACAATGAGTAAGCATAACTTCATCATATTCCATCATCTTTTTTATCATCATTAACACCCTCTTTAATATCACCACGCAACTCACAATCATAGGTATCAAATACTATAAAAAACTCTACCATCCCCACCCATATCCCATTATTCATAAAATTCTCATATAACATATCATAAAAAGTATAGTATCAAGATCAAATAGAAGGTAGAGAGAAACAAAGATAGTCAAAAAGATAACTTGAACCTGAAAAAAAGGCATCCAGCCTTATGCTCAAACTGTCTATCACAGACCTATCACTGTAAGGACCCAGTCGGGGTAATACCCACTAAGAGTGGGGGAGAATCAGTGGTTCTACTTTCTTACCCTTTTCGTTTATGTTCCCTAAAAGAGAACAACCTTTGTATCCTATTAAGGATAAACTTCCCTACTGAAGCAAACAAACACACATCCAAAGGAACACAAGTATTTACAACTTTCACTATTCAACAAGAATAGCTACATCCTTGGTATGGTGGGAAAAAATCCACCACCAAACAATCCACTAAGAAAACAATCCTTGGATTATAACGAGTAGGATATGCCCTTACACTTGTGAACCACTTGGAAAACAATCCTCAAGTGTGTGTGCACCCTTATAACACAATAGGGTAATTTTTTTTTTCGTAACAACTTATGTTACCTGCACTTCCTTAGAGTTGCACAAGTGTAAGCAAATCAGCTCACTTCTTCACTTACCCAGAAGAGAGGTAAGGAAGACCACAGACATAATATAGTTCAAATGTTGTCCGCACTTCTGTTCTGAATTCCTGTTCCGGTTTCTCCATTCTGAATCACCGTTCCGAAATGCAGATCTGAACATCAACTTCTGTCTGACACAGTATGATAACAAAACAATACTGGTAGGTCATTCCGAATTCACCACTCTGAAAAACCCGTTCCGGATTCTTCATCAGGATGATCAGAATTCACTATTCCGAATTATTCAATCCGGAATACCACTCCGAATACTTTTCTCCGAAAATTCTCCAACCCGAGGAACCTGATCCGATAACAAACAAGAATCATGTTTCCTTACAGATCGAAACTTCAACGAAAATCTTGTTTGGCCAACACTTCTTCTCACTTGATTAGTAGAGCTTCTCTCTCTAGATCTTCAACATCATCAATCGATAACAATGCACAATGAACGCCTTTTATCGGTGGCCCAAAATTCATTTAGGCGGGAAATGAAATAATTATCCTGCTTAATCAAATTCATTCAAATCGTGATTCTCCTTAAATCTCGGAGCGGTCTTTGACTTCGTCAACGCTTCTCGATTCTTCTCGAATCTTCTACCACCTCACTTGATTAGATTTCTAGCAAATTCTCAGATTTGTCTTTATTACACTTGTCTTCCGGTATAACCTTTCTGGATTCACTTGATCCTTCTCAGCATCTCATTCTCGGATTCAATTGTGATTTATATTTTCATTACGAACTTCTGACCTGGTAGATCGAGTCTGATCTTCCCATTACGAACTCTTCATTAAGATGTTCTCATTACGATCTTCTTCATCAGTACATCGACTCCGAATATCTTCATTACGAACTTCTTCAGGACGCCGAGTCTGAACATCCTCGTTACGAACTTCTGCCTCGTAACTTTCTCCTGACAAGTCGGCTTCGAACGTCACCGTTACGAAAATCAGACTCCACAATGTCAGCTCCGATCTTTCAACTTCTCATGCATGTCTACGAACTCCACCATTACGAACAACCTCGGTACGAACTTCTCATAACGATTCTTCTGGTAACTTATCCCCCTTTGATATGCATGTCGAAGTAAGGATGTAAAGACAACTCCAAACTCCTGACTTTCGCATGGATGTCTCCAGACTTTTGGCATTGCAGCACGTTATGATCTTCTCGTTATGAACCTCTTCTTTAGCAACTCAGCTCCGAACATCAGATATGAGAGGTTGAATCCGAACACCTATGATATGAACTCCAGCATCATCGAGTCCATTCCGGAATGCTGTCCCGTACTGACTTCTGCATGCATGTGAATACCTGTATGTACTCACAAATAGGAAATACACAACAACATAGCATCGTCACAATTTGTGTCTTCAGATCTCCATCATCCACCATTCAGGAAATGAAATTTCATGGATCTGAACATCGCCTGATCAGATTCCGAATGTTCAACATGCAGCACAATACGAACTCCTAGTTCTAGATTCCTTGGTCCCCAGACTTTGATACCCATTGAACACCAGGTTCTGAAATCCTGCATCTCTGTTCCGAACTTCTACTTCTCGGTTCCGAAATTCGTGAATCCTGACTCTGAATACTTCTAGTCACCAGGTCCCGAACTCTTCTTTCCAGTAACAAACAATAGGTTCTGGAAACTCAGTTACGAAATCATGGTTCCGAACTTCTGACTTCATTAAACTTCCAGTTTCTGAATGCTCAGTAACCTCCAGGTTTCGAATGACACTTTCCAGCTTCATCCAACAGAATCTGAATTCTTCGTTCCAGATTCTAGGTTCCAAACTTCCTGAAAACACCAAGCATTTATTAAAACATTCTTAAACAAAAAAAGACAACCTTCAAAAAAAAAACCGTCTCTTCCTTCAACATAATTCAACTTCCTTCAGCATGGTCCCAACAATCTCCCCCTTTGGATTTTGTTGTCAACTGTGTTTTCATAAATCACCAACTTTCGTAACCACAATAAATGGGTTACTAATCAATAATTCTAAGCCAATGTGAGCTAACTCATTGTAGGAAACAAGAATTATTGACAGCAAGACTATGCTGTACATCGGATCGGTAGTGATTATGACATCTTCCTTCCCTAACATCTTCATGGTTCCTGTTCAAGAACTTTTCCTAAACCCACTTCAACAAAAGATTAGAAATGTTCACACAGATAATTATTGCTGAGTCCACAGCTTACCCACATCTCTCTATTTAAGAAAAATATTTATGATTACAAACAATTTATTCCCCTTGACAAAACAATCCAAAGGTAAGAAGAGAGAGGGGACGACCCAACATACCTTAGCCTTGAAGAGAGAGAGGTTGAACACCCATGTGCAACCTCAATCTTGAGAATGATTCCTTCGGCAAAGGCTTCGTGATGATATCAACAACTTCTTCGGTAGATGTAACATACTCAAGTTTGAGTTCATTCTTTTCCACATGCTCTTTAATGAAATGATATTTGATATCAATATTCTTTGAATGTGAGTGTTGTACAGGATTTTTAGTAATATTGACTGTGCTTTGATTATCACAGCCCAAGAGCAAGGGAATCTTTACTTCAACAAGTAGATCATCTAACTGTGTCTTCATCCACATTTGTTGGGTAGAGGCCATTGTTGCAGCAACATATTCAGCTTCAGCCATGCTATGTGTAACAGAATTCTGCTTCATCGAATTCCAACCAACACAATTTTCTCCCATAAAGAAAACTCCACCAGATTTGGATTTTCTATCATCAACATTTCCTGCCCAATCCACATCTGAATAACCAAACAGGTCAATGGTGATGGACCCACTATACTTGATTCTGAAATCTGCTATGCCTTTAATGTATCTGAGAATTCTTTTTGTCGCAACGAGATGTGAATCTTTAGGAGCACTCTGGAATCTTGCACATAAGGTGACTATGAACACAATATCTGGTCTTGAGGCTGTCAAGTATAAAAAACATCCAATCAGCTTCCGGTATTCTATTTGATCAACTAATTTTCCTTCACTATCATTGCTTAGATTTGTTCCCACTGAAATAGGAGTTGATATAGGCTTTGAGCTCTCCATTCCGAACTTCTTGAGAAGTTCCTTAGCATACTTTTCCTGGGAAAGAACGATGAATTATTTTTGTTGCAAGATTTGTAACCCAAGAAAGTATCTCATTTCACCCAACATGGACATTTGAAAAACAATATTCATTTCATCAGCTAATCTTTCCCAACTTCTTTCTTCATTTCCATCATTGATAATGTCGTCAATATAAACAATAAAAATAAGTGAAAGATCTTGACTTTCCATAACGTACAAATTGTTGTCAACTCTCCCTTTCTTAATGTTCATCTTCCTTAAGCAAGTATCCAATTTGGAATACCACACGCTTGGAGCATTCTTAAGCCCATACAAGGGTTTCTTCAACTTGCACACATAACTCTCATTTTCCCCAACAACAAAGCCACAAGGTTTCTCATTGTAAACTTCTTCCATGAGATCACCATTAAGGAATGCAGATTTAACATCCAACTGAATGATTTTGTACCCTCGTTGTGCAGCAATAGCATGAATGATTCTTATAGTTTCTAATCTGGCCACTGGAGCAAATGTTTCTTCAAAATCAATTCCTTCAATCTGTGAGTAGCCTTTACAAGCCAATCTTGCTTTGATTTTGAAAACTTCTCCTTCTTCATTCATCTTGTTCCGGAAAACCCATTTGGTGCCAATAATGTTCTTGCTTTTAGGTTTGGGTACGAGGTCCCATGTATCATTATTTTCAATCTGATCCAATTCTTCATTCATGGCCTAAACCCATTCTAGATGTTTAATGGCATCTTTAACATCTTTTGGTTCAACTTTGGAATACAAGGAAGTATGTGATATGGACTTGCTTGTTCTTCTTGTTTGAACATTGTGATGTTGATCACCAATGATATTCTGAACATGCACTTGTTTTGTTACCCTTAGAAAAGCCTTTTCTGAACCATCCTCATCACTTGATATGTCAGAATCTGATTCTTCATCTTTGTTAAGGTTACACTTCATTGCATCCTTTTCGGAATCATTAACATCATTTTTCTTATCTTCCTTGATTTACTAGACATGCTCATCTTTATTCGGAACATCAATAACTTTAACATCAAAAGCATCGACAATTATTAATGTTTCTTTGTTAAAGCATATGTAGCCTCTTCCATCAGGTGCATACCCTATAAAAATTCCGTCTTCACATTTCTGCTTGAATTTTCCGCTGCATCCTCCTTTCTTCTTTATTACACATGGGCTCCCAAAAACTATAGCATGCTAATTCTTGGAGTAATTCCATAGAAAATTTCATTCGGAGTTTTGTTAGACTGAGGACTGTAGAAACAATGGTTCTGAATATACACAGCTGTACATGTAGCTTGCCTCCAAAAGTTATGAGTATGTCCAAGTTCAAGCAACATGGTTCTTCCCATTTCCACCAAGCTTCTGTTTTTCCTTTCAACAAACCCATTTTGTTGAGGTGTGTATAGTGCACTATATTCATGCTGAATCCCATCCTTCACAAGCTAATTTCAAAATTCTTCACTTCTGTACTCACCCCCGTTATATGTTCTCAACATCTTCCCAGAGTACTCACATTCTTTCTCTGCTTTCCTTCTAAAGCTCTTAAACATCTTCAGGGCATCTGACTTGTGCTTCATAAACATAACACATGTAATACGAGTAAAATCATCAATGAAAGTAATGAAGTACCTGTCTACATTTGTTGATTGTTTTCTCATCGGCCCACAAATATCAGAATATATAAGCTCAAGAGGTTGCATAGAGCAGATGTCAACTTTCTTATGTATAACATTTGTTATCTTTCCTTTCTGACAGGTAGTGCAACACCAATCTCTTCTTCTAACCAAATCTGGAATATCTCGAACACTATCCCTCTGAGATAACATGCTCTTATTTCTCTGACACATGTGCCTAAGTCTTCTGTTCCACAACTGATTTTCATCCACCTTTCGCATCTAACAAGAGTTTTGTGAGTTTCCTACCTGAAACAAATTTCTTTTTGTTCGTTGTCCTCTTGTAACAATCTCCGCATATTCTTAACTTTTTACAACAAAGGAATCTTTCTTAAAGAAAACTTTGTTACCCTCATCACACAATTGAGATACACTCAGCAGGTTGTGCTTCAGCCCATCAACATACAAAGACTTCATAGACTTCAATTTTTCCTTCCCAATGATGGCTGATCCAACACCTTTGATATTTAAGGATTCATCATTGCTGAATGTCACTGTGCCTTCTTTGAACTTTTTCACGTTCATTAACAACATCATGTCTCATGTCATATGTCATGCACACTCACTATCAAGTATCCACTGTCGTTCTTCCTTTGTAACTTTTAGTGTGGTTTCAACAACAAAAGCTTTTTCTTCTTTCACATCTTTCTTGACCTTCAGCTTATGAAGTTTAAGATCTTTTTGTTGAACCGGTATCATTACAAGACATCCTTTTGCAAGATGTCTAGATTGTTCACATCTTTTACAAAAGATTTCTAGAGGCTGAAACCTATTTTCGGTCTTGACTTAAATTTTCTCATCATTCGTTACGAAAACTTTCTTACACATCCACCTTTGAGGAGATTGACTCCCCCTCAAATTCTTCCATTCATAACTTGTGGTATAATAGTAATAAAGATGGTTGAACCACCACATATTAGTTGTATGCCCGAATCCACCATAGTTCTAGCAATACCCATAGAATGTGTAACTTCTTATGAAGTTTTCGTACTAATACATCTTTGTTGCTCGTTATTCTGCCCTACTAACAATTCTTCTGTAAGCAAACTTATCCTGCTGGAATTCTGATCTTCCTTGCACTTTCCCAATGTTAGACTTGGATTTTCTTGTAACTTCAGATTTCTCAGCACCATTGGTCTTGGCCACATAAGTAACTTTTTCAGCTTTCTTCTTCACAACAAAAACCTTTTATTTCTGTTCATCTTTCTTAGTGTTGACATGTTGAGAGCATTCTCTTACACAAGTTGTTGAGTTTTGGAAACATGAGTTCCATAACTCAACTTCTGAGAGCTTCTTTTGAACAACCTCTAGTTCTTTCTCTTTTTCCTTTAGCTTAACAATCATGTGCTCCTTTTGGATTTTCTCATCTTCCAGCGGCTTTTTCAAATTTTCACTTTCTTTATCATGTTCTTCATTAACGTTGGCTTGGTTGCATGTTGAGGAACATTGTTCTTCTAACTTTTTGTTATGCTTCTCCAACCTTCTGATCATTCTTAAACATTCATTCAGTTCTTCTTTTAGATGCATCTCAAGCTATGTTTCTTCTTCTTCTTTCGAACTGCTGGTTCCGAAATCTTCATCATTTACTGTGGCAATGAAGGTTATCTCAACACCATGCTCAACAGAATTTTCAGATCCAGAATTACATTCTTCATCTTCTTCATTTATAGATAAGAAACTTTTCTTCATGGGTTTGAAGAACTTCCTTCTATTCCCAAGCTTTCTTTCACCACCCTTTTTCTTCCAGGACATTCTTGGCATTCTTTCTTCTTCCTCACTATCATCATCATTCTCCCTTCGAGGACAGTTGGCCAAAAAGTGGCTGATTCCACCACACTCAAAACAATTCAAGGGAAGTTTTCCCATATATTTACCTGTGCCTCTTTTAACATTCTTTAAAAAAAGGATAAAATATCGTTATGATTTTTATATACCTCTCTTTCAGAGTCAGTTTCACCAACATCTTCTTCAACAAGAACCTTCTTAAACATTTATTTCTTCATGGCTTTGAAAGATAATTCCCTGTCATCCTTCATCTTGGTTTTCATAGCCTTTTCTCTTCTCATCTCGTAGGTAATGACTATGCTATGAAGATCATTGAGTGAAAGTGTCTCTGAGTCTCTGTCTACTAATGAGGATATCATTGCATCAAATTTATCAGGAAGGATCCTCAAGATCTTTTGCACCACAGTAGAGTCTTTTAGTTCTTCTCCAAGACATCTGATGGTGCTAACAATATCATTCACCCTGGTGATGAAATCCCCAACAGATTCTTGCTCACCCATCATCAAGTCTTCATACTTCAATCTCCAGATTTGAAGTTTTTCCTTCTTGACTTTTGTATTGCCTTCGTATATGTTTTTCAACTTGTCCAATATACCTTTGGCTGTGGCTACTACTTATACACTCAAGAACTCAATTTAAAAAAGTGAGAATGTATAGCATTTTTAGCTCTTCCATCATTCTCAAGAATCTTCTTATCAACAGGTGTAAGTGGAACATTTTCTTCAATGGGGGGAAACCCAACTGTTACAGCTTCAAGAACTTCGTAACTGATATACATGAGATATGGAAGCATTCTATCCTTCTATATGTGATAGTTCGTCCCATCGAATACCGGAATGCCATTGCTGTTCACACAATTCAGATACTCCATTTGCAAGGAAACCAAAGTAACCCTCCCTCGGATACCACTTATAAGGACCCAGTCGGGGTAATACCCACTAAGAGGGGGGGGGGGGTGAATCAGTGGTTCTTCTTTCTTACCCTTTTCTTTTATGTTCCCTTAAAGAGAACAACCTTTGTATCCTGTTAAGGATAAACTTCCCTACTGTAGCAAACAAACACACATCCAAAGGAACACAAGTATTTACAAGGTTCACTATTCAACAAGAATAACTACGTCCTTGGTATGGTGGGAAACAATCCACCACCAAACAATCCACTAAGAAAACAATCCTTGGATTACAACGAGTAGGATATGCCCTTACACTTGTGAAACACTTGGAAAACAATCCTCAAGTGTGTGTCCACCCTTATAGCACAATAGGGTAATATATTTTCTTTTCGTAACAACTTATGTTACCTGCACTTCCTTAGAGTTGCACAAGTGTAAGAAAATCAGCTCACTTATTCACATACCCAGAAGAGAGGTCAGGAACACCACAAACTTAATATAGTTCAAATGTTTTCCACACTTCCGTTCCGAATTCCCGTTCTGGTTTCTCCGTTATGAATCGCTGTTCAGAAATGCCGATCCGAACTTCAACTTCTGTCTGACTCAGTATGATAACAATACAATATTGGCAGGTCGTTCCGAATTCAACACTCCGGAAAACCCATTCCAGATTCTTCTTCAGGATGATCAGAATTCACCGTTTTGAATTCTTTAATCCGGAATACCACTCCAAATACATTACTCCGAAAATTCTCCAACCCGAGGAACCTGATCCGATAACAAACCAGAATGATGTTTCCTTACAGATCGAAACTTCAACGAAAATCATGTACGACCAACACATCGTCTCTATTTATTAGCAAAGATTCTCTCTCTAGATCTTCAACATCATCAATAGATAACAATGCATAGTGAACGCCTTTTATAGGTGGCCCAAAATTCGTTTAGGCGGGAAACGAAATAATTATCCCCTAAATCAAATTCATACAAATATTGATTCTCCTTAAACCTCAGAGCGCTCATTGACTTCGTCAATGCTTCTGGATTCTTCTCGAATCTTCTACCACCTCACTTGATAAGAGTTCTGGAAAATTCTCGGATCTATCTTTGTTACACTTGTCTTCCGGTATCACCTTTCCAGATTCACATGATCCTTCTCAGCATTGCATTCTCAGATTCACTTGTGATTGATATTTGCGTTACGAACTCCTGACCTGGTAGATTGAGTCTGATAATCCCATTACAAACTCTTCGTTATGATGTTCTAATTAAGATCTTCTTCATTAGGACATCGACTCTGAATATCTTCATTATGAACTTCTTCAAGATGCCGAGTACGAACATCCTCGTTACGAACTTCTGCTTCGTAACTTATTCCTGACAAGTCAGCTTCGAACATCACCGTGACGAACATCCGACTCCACAACATCAGCTCTGATCTTTCAACTTCGCATGCTGACTATGAACTCCACCATTACGAACAACCTCAGTACGAACTTCTCATAACGAATCTTCTGGTAACTTCTTCCCCTTTGATATGCATGTCTAAGTCAGGATGTAAAGACAAATCCGAATTCCTGACTTTCGCATGAATGTCTCTAGACTTTTGGCATTGCATCACGTTACGAAATTCTCGCTACGCACCTCTTCTTTAGAAACTCATCTCCAAATATCAGATATGAGAGGTTGACTCCGAACACCTCCGATACGAACTCCATCATCATCGAGTCCATTCCGGAATGCCTTCCCGTACCGACTTATGCTTCCATGTGAATACCTGTATGTACTCACAAATAGGAAATACATAACAGAATCGCATCGTCACAATTTGTGTCTTCAGATCTCCATTAGCCATCGTTCAGGAAATGAAATTTCTCGGATATGATCATCGCCCGATCTGATTCCGAATGTTCAACATGTAGCACAATCCGAACTCTCAGTTCCGGATTCCTTGGTCCATAGACTCTCATACCCGTTAAACAACAGGTTCCAAACTCTTTCATCTCAGTTCCGAACATCAACTTCTCGGTTCCGAACTTCACAAAACTCAGACTCTGAATACTTTGAGTCACCAGGTCCTGAACTCTTTTTTCCAGCAACAGACATAATGTTCCGGAAACTCAGTTACGGAATCATCGTTCTGAACTTCTGACTTCATTAAACATCCAGTATCCCAACGTTCAGTAACCTCCAGGTTCTGAATGAAACTTTCCATCTTCATCCAATAGAATCTGTATTGTTCATTCCAGATTCTAGGTTCCGAACATCTAGCAAACACAAAGCATTTATGAAAACTTTCTTAAATAACAATAGACAACCTTCAACAAAAACCGTCTCTTCCTTCATCTTCATTCAGATTTCTTCAGCTTGGTCCCAACAATTACAAGACTTTAATCATTCACATTAAAATAGAAACCATGGCCCCAGTCACTTTTTTAAATATTTTTTTTTTCTATTCCATTTAGGATTAACCAATACAATTATCCTAGGAATCATCTCTTGGAAAACAGAGGAATCATTTATAAAACATTTGTGGGATATTGGTGGAATACACCCCCCCAACACTTCCAAGGACCCCAGAATAATAAATATGGTTTAATTCAATAAATTTAATAGATAAATAAATTTGAATATAGTGAAAAAACACCCAAATATCATACAACTCTTCGAATTGTGAAACAACATAATTCTAAAAGACTAAATATGAACATATTAAGTTGTAACACAAAGATTTGTGTGCTTCTGTCCATGTGTGAAATACATAAAAAGAACACCACCGACAAATTCACTTAAAATATATGGTCAAAACAATAATAAATTAAAATTTACATAGTCAAACTAGATAGGGAAGAAAAATCCATTAAAGTGATAAAAAAATAAACAGCACACTATAAGTAGATACATAGTGTGAATCGGGTTAAAGAATAACATACAACATAGGAAAATGTTTGGGGTTCTAGATCACATTATAATCAAAGAACATTGATCTCAATTATTCATTGGATCTCACCTTAGGATGATAAAATAATTCCAATGGATTATTGAAATGGTTAAATGTCTTCATCTTGGACGAACCCTGAGAGGCTCCACTATGACAAGTGCGCCAACGATATTTAGGGGGTTGGAGGTTCACCAAATGAACATTTTGATGTGGATAATAGCACCACCACTAGGGACATTTAAGCCTAGAAAGATTATTTTCGACAACAGGAAAATGAAAAAGAAGACCGAACTGACAGTGGGTTGAAAAAATACAACCGACATCAAGAGGGTATCAATATTATGAATCTAGATATCTTCATACCAAATGAACTCAACTACATAAAAAAGATGATTTGCAGTTATATTTTATATATCAAATACAAGGTCACATGGTTGATGAAACCCCCTTCTAGAACATTATATGGATTTCTTCATATCCAAGGGGAGGCCTCCATGAAGACAACCAAGAAATGCCCACTAAACGGCACATGGAGCAGCTCAAATAAATCGATGGCATGAATAGATTATCCAGTAAGATCTATTTATGAATAAAAGAGAAAGGATAGGTATAAATTAGATATCGATGTTGGTACCCAAATCATGTAGGCCAAAAAATTTAATGGGCCAAACAAATATTCTCAATCAGTAAATTTAAACTAAAATCCAGAATATATTAAGATGTTAAAATATTTAATATCAAATTTAATGTTCTTAAACAAATTAAAATTGATGAAAAATTTTAATGGGTAAATTTAAATTGTAAATATGAAAACAAAAAATACAGAAATTAACAAAATTGGATCACTATAATTTGATAATTGTTGATGTTATTGCACCAAAATGTTATTCACGTAGTTCCAAATATAAGATATCAAGGAATTTATTGAACATGTTTAAATTTGCATCCTTAAGTAAATATAAAGATCTGATTTTCATCAATGCGTATCATAGAGACACACTTCTTCTCATTCAATAACATCTCTAATAAAATTATTTTTAATATCTATGATCTTTACTAACCATGGAATAGAATATTTTTATACAAGTAATGGGACAATTGAAAAAGTCAATGTAATGTAATATAATAATTACATATACTATGCTCATAAATAAAACCTTAATCTATATGGATTAATGGACTAATTCTATCAATGATATGTACTCAGTTTCAATGGGTGATTGTGTCACAACCAATTGCATATTCCTCCTCCATGATATTTTTCCTCATTAAGAATTAATGACATAACCCATAAGTGATTTCCTAATATCAACATTTCTAGATTCTTCAGAATCCGCATATCCATTCACTAATTCTGGGGAATTAATAACAAAGAATTGAAAATTGAAAGATATGATATAGAATAAATGGACCTCGATAACCATTTTAGAGCATTAGAATGTTGCTTTCCTATATTTTCCATAAAACAACTCATAGTACAATTAGAAAAAGATTGGTATGTTCAAGTACAAATCATATCATAAATAATACTTCCCATGATATTAACATAAGATATTATACTCATATATTCAATTTCAGAAGTTGTTGCAGCTGACTAAGATAATGAAAATTTAAAATTCTCAAATAAAGGAACACTAACATGCTTTAAAGACTCAAAAAATACCTTCTATGCATGTTAACTACATAGAAAATTTAAGATACATAAATAAGCTGATGATTCTTATGAGTCTTATTTTATATGCATAAAATTAAATAGAACATCCAATACCATTCATTTCAAAATTTGAATTCTTTTGCATTTTAACACTAGTGATTAATTTCATATCACTACTTATATGTGTCAAATAATTTAACATGAATTAATCAAAATGTGAATACCTCTTTTGGGAGCTTATATTAATCCATATAATGAGTAATTAATAAAACAAACATGGTTATCTTTAAATTAAATTTCAAAACATTATGAGTATTCATGTACAATTCATCAATTAAATCACCATGGATGAAATATTTTTCAACATATAGATGTTTTATATGTAAATATATAAGTGAAAAAATAAGGAATATTTCTTATTGAAGAATAATTATATACAGATGAACCTTTTTTATAGTAATCATTTATGTCTCAATGAATAATTCCATTATCTAAAAGACTAGACTAAAATGTAAGTTAATTTCCTACAGTATTGTCATTTTTTGTTCCATATATCAATTTACAATAAATATCCTTGGTAGTAGGCGTTTTATAGACTGTTGAAAAGGTATGTTTCATTATTAGGGATTTCATCCCATAATTCATATCTGAATTCCTATTCATAGAATAGATATTATTGATATTGTTATTGTAGATTTGGTGATCCTTTACACCATGATCCGCTGCCTCATTTGAAGAGATGGAGACCATATCATCAGGTATATATCTATGAGGAGGTCTAATGAACCTCCACTACCTATACATTGTGAGATAATAAACCCAATGGTAACTATGAAATCCATAATCAAGTGTATAATCAGAATTAGACCAATATTATGTCTTAGTCTATGATAGAGGTACCTGAGAAGTAAAATGTGTCTCGATAGGAGATTCACAAACACTAGGAGGGTCAACCTCAAGATCCCACTTATGTGAAGAATCAACAATTTCCTCTATGGGAGGATATACTCTAGAATGAATTGATTCTTGAAACACCACATCCAATCATATAATACAATTTTATAATCTAGGATTATCTACCCAAATCATATTCCCCTTCATCCCCACCAGATACCCTATGAAGATGAACATGGTAGATTTGAGATTAATTTCACATCCATATCATGAGAATTGTCATATTATCTAGACACCTTATGATGTTCATAACATGTGGGTGATTTCTCCATAAATCGAT